>OY728158.1:1191333640-1194262448 GCA_963277665.1 Viscum album | reverse complement strand
CCATGGATTTTGTCGTGGGATTAGCGAAGAAATATAGAGGTAATAATGCAATCTGGGTTATTGTTGATCGCTTGACTAAATCTACTCATTTCTTTGGTATACGAGATTCTTTTTCCATAGATAAACTTTCCCGTTTGTATCTTAAAGAGATAGTCAGGTTACATGGAGTTCCTCTCTCCATTGTGTCCGATCGTGATCCCAGGTTTACTTCTAACTTTTGGAAAGTCCTTCAGAAGTCGTTGGGTACTGAATTAAATTTTAGTATAGATTTTCATCTGTAATCAGATGGGCAGTCAGAACGAACAATTCAGACCTTGGAGGATATGCTACAAGCTTGTTCGATGGATTATCAGGGATGTTGGGACCACCATCTTTCATTGGTTGAGTTTTCATATAATAATAGTTTTCATTCCAATATATAGATGGCACTATTTGAGGCATTATATGGGAAGCGGTGTCGAACTCCAGAATTTTTGGATGAAGTGCGTGAAAGGAAGCTGATGGGACCAAAATTGGTAGAAGAGATGGCAGAAAAAGTTCAGTTGTTTCAGAAACACATGAGAACAGCTCAGAGCAGGCAGAAGAGTTATGCGGATAACCAGAGGAAGGGTCTATCTTTCGAGGTAGGTGAACATGTTTTTCTCAAGGTTTCTCCATGGAAAAGTGTGATGAGATTTGGTAAGAAAGGATAGCTGAGTCCAAGGTTCATTGGACCATATGAAATTCTGGAGAGAGTTGGATCAGTTGGATACATAGTGGCATTACCTCTGAGTTTATCTCAGGTACACAATGTTTTTCATGTTTTAATGTTGAGAAAGTATATGCCAGATCCATCTCATGTTTTGAGTCCAGAGGTAGTTCAGCTGGAAGAGAACATATCTTATGAGGAACAACCAGTCCAGATTCTTGACCACATGGAGCAGGTGTTATAGAATAAGGTGATTAATCAGGTAAAGGTTTTGTGTAAAAACCATATGATTGAAGAGGCAACATGGGAATCTGAAAATGAAATGAGGGATAAATACCCCCACTTATTCGATAAGTAAATAAATTGCGAGGACACAATTTTTTAAAGGGGGGAAGGATGTAACATCCCAAGTAAGTAACAAAAAATAGATATTTTTATCTATGCCAATTAATGAATTAGATAGTGTTTTAGAGGCTTAAAATGAAAATAAATCCAATCTTAAGCATGAAATACACTAATATTTTTACAAGATTGTTTTTCTGCCTTTTTATGGAAAACCATTTTTAAATCTATCTTATGAAAATCTTATAATCTATGTTTGTCAAAATAAACTTATTCTTTATGACTGGGACATCAAAATTTACTTTGTGTGAATTTTTGGTATTTTTCCAATAAAGTTCATTTTTTAATGAATAGTGAAAAAATGTTGTATTTTAATTCAAAACCTCTTTTTAATCTAATTTATTTATATGATTAGATTATCTTTTGAATTGGTTTTAAAGTGAAATTAGAATATATTTTTACCATTTAATCCAATGGTGGTCATTAGAATCAATTTCACTTTGAAATTGGCCTTAAACTAGTGTCAATCTTTTGATACTTATTGTTTCATAAAAACACGCTATTTGTCATGACAATGGGAATTAATTATTAAATTAATTAACGTGACTTATATGATTTTAATTTTGTAAAATAGGAATAATTTTTTAATTCAGAATATCAAATATAGCTTAGGGTGAAGTTTTGGTATTTTTCTGAAAAACTTCAATTTTTGATGAATAGTGAAACCACTAAGTGGTACTTAAAAAAACTGATTTTTCGTTTAAATGAAACTTTGCCACTTCTGTGATTTAATTTTCAAAAATCCGACATACATGGTTGTCATTAAGAAGTAAAATGTGGTTCAATGAGATTAAAATAATATTTTGGTGAATAGTAACTTTTAAGTACTTAATTGCGATTAGAGGTAATTAGTGTAGTTTAAGGTAAAAATAATGTTGTAATATTATGAAATGAACTTTACACATGTCCTAACCTCATTTGATGTGTCATGGCCGACCAATAAAATCCATGTGTCAACATGGGGACCCCATGGAGCCTCTTTGGTTGGGAAATGACATAAATAACTTTTTATTTAAAGTTAAAATAAAAATGTCACAAACATGAGTTGTTTTACTAAATATTTTTTTACATGGGGTTATACAAATCATATTTTTGACTATAAATATTCATTAGAAAGCTAAAAATATTTTATAGATCATGATATATTTTTTATAACTTTTATACATTAAATAAATTAATTTATTTATGACATCATGATGATGTAGCGATTACCTCATTAATAAAGGATTTAAATAAAATGAAATGATAATGTAAAATCTATCACCTACACATGTCCAAACCCTATTGGATGGGTATATTTAGAACGCTTATCACCTTATCCTTGAATTGTATCAATGTGGGACCTCTTTAATCCGAATCTACATTTTAAAATAAAGTAACTTTTCTTTGCTTTCAAAGAGTGCCCCTCCACTCCTCTTATAAAAGGACCCCACCTCTACCACCTTACCCACACTTAGAAAGATTTTGGCTAAGCCAAACCCTGCCATTTTGTCTCTCCAGATCCCTCTATTACTCCTCGAAGCCTCACATTTTCGCATAAGCCTTCTCAAGGAAGCCTTTGAGCTCAAATCTAAGAGATTTACCCGATTTTAAGGTGATGTCTTCACTTGTGTTCTTTTGTTTTATTTTGCTTCTCCAACCCCCTAAACTATTTTTATTCATTTCTTTTGTAACAACTCCAGTATCTTCAATATACTAGGATGTTTTTATAAGATGATTTTGAGCTACACTTACACACAACTACATCTAATGGTTAAAGAACATACTATTTCTGTGGTTGGGGAATTTCTGCCTCACGAAACGATGATTGTTCAATCTTCTTTTAAACACCTTTAATGGTGGTCATGAAGATGTCACTATATTTATATATGATATATATTATTTTTATGTATCCATTATGCTTCTGTATTTTTCATTTGTGGTATACCTTTATGGTTTCCATTGTGGGTAAACACGATAATTTCATTTTAGGAAGTGCGGACTACCGCCCCCTCAAAGTGATTTGATTCGTTAATGCCATATGTGGGACATATAAAGGATGGATTTAAAGTTATTATATATGATGTTATACTGGAATTATAATATACCTCTATATCATTATTATTTCTTCCCATTAAATTATGAGATAGAAATGAAAGTAGCATTCATGCGTACGTACGGCTTACCGTCTCCATGAACGGTGCATTTCATTTCTTATCCCCAAATGTAATGTAATATTATAAGTACATATATATAATGGATATATATGATGAATGTTACATCTAAATTATTACTATAATTCATGAATTAAAATATACATACCTCTCATTTAGTTTTAATTCCATTAATATGACATATAAATGAAAGTAGTGTTTATGAGTACGTACGGCTTACCGTCTCCATGAACGGTGCATTTAATTTCTTACCTCTAAATGATTATGTGATATTATAAATACATGTATATTCTAGATATATATGATATATATGATATCCGAATCAGGAATTTTATTCTAGATATAAAGAACCTTTGATCACACGAACAACACGTAATTATAAGAAGTCCACTTTCGACTTAAGAACCAAATATCGAAAAAACTAACATTATTAACTTAAATGGTTAAATAATGTTTATAACATGGAAATAAGTGATATAAAAGGAATAATTAACTTGAAAAAGGTTCTTAAGAAAATAGAAATTAACTCAAGTTTATTATTCAGGATGTTAAAGAACGATCGAGTCAAGTCGGACCTAAGGTAAGGGACTTCGTCTCAATCTCCTTTCATTGAGGCATATTTGGTTTTATAAACAACTATATTTTATACGATGTATAAACCCCTTTGAATTTTACTTTTATACAATAGAAATCTTTTTCTACGAAACGTTTTACTAAACGACAAAAAGGAATGTTTCTTTTAACGCACGCGGTGACAACGACCTTTTTCGCCGCCGCGAGTATTATATGGTCTTTGGCTTCCTCAACAAGCCGTAATGTTTTTAAAATAAAATAAATACCATATACTCTTTTATGTATTTTGGTATTGAAAATGGTTTTGATAAAGGATTCTATTATGTCAATATATTTAAATGATATATTATGATTGAAATGTAGAAATGTTATCATTCCTTTATATTGGTTTTATGTTTTATGATTTTATATTGGTACTTGGATATTTGACGGGTGGTTAAGTGATAAACCATATGAAGGGTGGTGTCGTGAATACTAGGATGGGTGGTTACGTCATAACCTCCAATGCATTGGGTATGGAAGTCATCCATATGGATATTCCATTAATTATGTATGGAAGTTGGCCGTATAGCTATTCCATTAAGTGATATGTGTGGAAGTCGACTATATGGTTATTCCACTTAAGTATGTTTATGTCCCAAGTTACCTTTATATGTTATGTGTTATTTATATGGGTTTTATGGTAATCTTTTGGTTACAAAAGGGTAAGTAATGATCTTTTATTCAGTGAAGAGTCTTTACTACTTCATAAAGGTGAAAAGTATTACATTGATAAAGTATACATGGTTTACTTTTTGTTTTGATAAACTAATAGTTTTTATTCTTTTTGTATCCCTTACTGAGCTTTCTATGCTCACACCAAGTTTTTTTTGAAATGTTTTTCACATGACTTAATTTGGAATAGGGTCAAGGATGGGATCAAGGGAAATTCATGCAATATAAAACATGGAACTGGACATGTTTATTTTTAAGGTTTTTTTTATTCTATGGAAACTTAGTAGAAGTGTCTACTTTGTAATCTTTTGAGATGTAACAGTTATGTCATAATTCTTAAAACTCCAAACCTGAAAAGATCCTCATTGTGAATTATTCATTTAATTCAATATTAAGTAATGTTTAAGGCCGGGGCCTTATAGATCTCACTAAAGTTCGCGTATCCTAGTTTCCAAAGGCTGACTAAACCATTCCTCTGATACCAACTGTAAAGACCCTAATCTTGACGTACATGGACATTAAATTACTTTTTCTGGAATACTTAATACATAAAAAATACCAACACTCAAGGACCATAATATTTTAGAGTCTTTAGAAGCTCAGAACATAATCTTCTAATCATGGTGAACGATCTTCATCATCTCCTATAAAGATCTTCCTCTTTTGTTTTCTTACCTAAACCCTTTCTTTAAATCCTAGGGAAAAGAAAACATACAAAGGGTGAGCTCAAATGCTCAATATGGGTATGCATGGAGAAAATAAAACAAATCATCTACAATTGAACTTAATAACATGAACATAATGTTTAAACATCAAAATCATGAACAATGACATAAAACATGGTAGTAAGTAAGGAATAGATTGTAAAGGAATATTAATCATGATAAATTATAATGCGAATAAAACATGTAATTGTGGAAAACATTAAGCACGTGTTAAGATTTACATAGTAGCCAAGGAATTTCTGCAAGACCATCACTGTTGACAAAGTCCCTTTCTGAATTGACTTCACTCCTCGTTCCAGTCTTGTATCACTGAACTGGATTAACTTTTCATTCCAGCCATGTATATCCCACGAGATATAAATCTTTACCCAATGAATTTGGGGAGATATAGGTCCCACCCATATCATAATTAAATCATTCTTACTTGTGCCACAAAATAAACATAAAACATTGATCATAACCCAAAGAATAAAATGGGTTTCATAAAACTCATACCATCATCACATAATCCATATAAAACAAATGGATAACATTTCATCAAAAGAAAATCACCCCATATAAATAATAGATAAATTTTACTTGAGACATAAACATGGTAAATAATTTCATCTTATATGGAAAATAGTTTTGATAAAACATTTGAAATGAATTCTTGAGGAAAAAATCTATTCTACTTCAAAATTGTTTTCTTTTCACAAAATGCCACAAAATTTTAAAAGAAGGGTATTTTATTGAATATTTGAAGTAAAAAGTGTAGATTGAGCATCATGAAAATTAGTTTTTATAAAACCGTAAAAATCTGTTCATGCCGTATAAGTTAAAAAACATTCTCCTCGTACTTTTAACTGAAAAGTCAAAAAGTTCCTCGTATGGTAAACAAAAGAACGATTACTTCCATAAAAAAAGTAAAAGTCAAATAGGGGTAAACCTAAAATTAAAAATACATGTAATAATATTAAAAACTTTATAAAAATAATTTTATGGTCATGGATGAAAAATATAACCCCAATAAATACTTACGTATATGCAATCTCGGATAAAAATGAGATTGCAAAATTATCCCTTACCTTAGGTCCAATTTATTCTGTACATGTATGAAACTCATGTATAGTGGTTTTAAACATATTATTAACTTTTATACGAACCATAATAATATTTATTATATCATATATTATTCACTTATTACTTTATATTAACCATTCTTTTTTCAATTCTATGTTAAAGCAGCATTTTGGTTAAAATCATTTCATTTATCGTACATGTTTGGACTTGTTGTTCATGATATTATTAATTATATAATGATTTACATAATTCCAGAATGTAAAACATGATTTATAAAAAACATATATATTAATCATATAAATATATATAGTAGATCAAAAAATGGAATTACATACACTGTTAATGGAGAAGGTAGGACGTATGTACGCATAAACGATGTATTTGTTTCCTTGTTGCATTGAATGGAATTATGTAAATGAAAAATATATGTAAATAAATTGAGTATCATTATAATGTAATTTATTTCATTATTATTTATTATATATATACTATATAATCATACTTGAACGGTTAATCCTGGAAAATGAATCTCATCGCGTTCGTGGAGACGGTAGTCCGTATATATGCACGAGTGATGATATCGTTCCCCTAATTATTTAATAGAATTGGAGTTGAGGATATAATATCTCAGAATCAGTATGATTTTATAATAACCATATATAGTTATTCTTTACACCATTATACCCATCCAACTAAGGTGGTGGTGGAAAAAAATATTACACCACGGCGGGGATACAATATTCTGTACGTACACACGTGTGGTGATTTCGTTTTCCATAGGATGGATAGAAGGTTAAATGGGGTTGTTTTATATTTATAATATCAATCATAATATTAGTGATACTTATTGAATTACTTTAAATAGAAACAACTATAGGAGAAGAAGTTTAAGAAGAAATTAACTTGAATGAATCGGTAGAAGAGATTACGTCTTCTTCGACGCACCTTCTTTATGCATCATCTTAAGGGACTAGAGTTGGTTTTTTGAGAATTAAAAAACCTCCAAAATGTTTCTAGGGAAGTGGAGAAAAGAAATGGTCAGGGATTCTCCGTTCTTGAAGGCTCAATGTGTTGTGAAGTGGAGAGGGAGGAGGTGCCCTTTTATAAGGGAGGAGAGGAGCACCTTTGGAAGCCTCAAAAATATTAATTTATAATAAATCAAACCCTACTTAAAAACCATCAAAAGTTACTCATAATCGATGATTAAATGATATAGGGTTGTAATAACATTAACCAATAAGTTTTACACATGTTGGAAATTTATTTTAAACCTTATCAACTTCATTTATCATTATTTAATCTATTTAATTTTATTTGTGGTAATAAGATTCTAATTTATAAATTGTTATAAATAATTACTTATGTGTTTTTAATTTTCAATAATTATATAATATATAACATTTTCGACCATATAAATTTTAATTTATAATTTTTAAATATTTTTGTTATTTTTAATCATTTTTATATTATGTTATTTTTATAAAATAACAATAGTGTCAATTTTGACACTATTCATTTATTTAAATTTAAATAAAATCCACATAGAAGATACGATTTAACTAAAATATTTAATAGATTCATAATATGTCATATTTATTTATAAAATTCTTGTAAAATATTAAATAGTTCATATATTATTTATTTTAATATTTTTAAAACCATTTATTTGATATTTCAATCAATAAAATAATTTCATAATCACTATTTTGGCACCTTTAATGATAAATATTTACTTCATAAAACCTATAAATAAATTCGCATGACGTAGATACTTTAATTATATTTCTGGAGACAATTCATGTTCGATGTTTCATGAAGTGTTTCACTAAATTAAAATTACTATACTTATAAGATTTAAGAAAGTGACATGTTGTCACTTTCTTTAGTTTTAATAATAATTAAATTATTTTCATGGTAAAAAGTCCATAAAATAAATATATTCTGACCCTTAGGTGATATGGGTAGACTTTTAGTCATCCAATATAATTTTGGTAGGTGTTAGGGTAATTTTATTATCTTATTTTTACCCTTAATTACCCAATTTACCTTTAACTGCAGTAAATAAAAATTACCGTAGTTACTGTTCATAATATCAAAAAAAGTAATCTATTAACATAATTTTAACCCACCAAATTAAAATATGGAATCAATTTTTTAAAATTCCAATCACAGAAGTTGCAGTAATTAATTTAAAATTAATCCCATTGTTAAGAAAATGCGTTTTAATAGTTAAAACATTGCGAAATATTGAAATGTTTTTACCTATGAATTCAATGTAAAATTAATTGTAATGACATAAAATTCTATTAAATGGTAAAAATTTATTCTATTTATAATTTATAACCATTAAATATTATAATTTAACCATATAAATTATTGAGATGAAAAATGTTTTTTTAATTAAAATATAACTTGTTTTACTATTCATTAAAATATGAAAGTTATCAGAATAATATGAAAAAAATTTCCAAAGTGAATTTTTATATCCTAACTCCAAAGAAGAATTTTATTTTTTAATATTGAACTTATAAACATTTAAAAACTAGATTCAAAGTCGGTGCGCCATCAAAAGGCGACAAATCTCTATTTTTTGAAAAATACTTATTTTACACGAAAAATTGTTCGCATACCATGTTATAGAAAATGTGTAAGATGAATAATAATGTTATAAAATTCAAAATTTAGTTAATACTATTCATAATGGCTATTCCATAATAATATTATAACAATATATCGTTGTTTAGTGAAACCAGGTATTGAGTACTACACACGCTATCGACGAAGGTCGCGATGGCATGTAAAGCTGGCCAAGTCTGGGATGTGTGTATTGCAAGGTCCGTTTGGTGTTGCGTATACCATAATTCAAAAATAATTTCATTTATACATTAAAAAATCTCTATTTAATTTTGTCTAGAATAATTTCTACAAAATGAACATGAAATTGTGTGTAACGAGAGCCAAGAATAGTGTTTTGTATACAAGAAGCTAATAGGGTGTTGCGTGTAGCACAAGATAATTTTGGTGTAGCGTACAACACAAGACATCAATGAAATTAAAAGGAATAATTCTCAAAAAATATAGGGTTGTTATGTAAACCATAAAAGAAAATATATTTTCTACACGAAGCATATCTAATTGAAGAAAAATTGAAATGTGGAAACCAATATAGCATTTAATTCTATTGCATTAAAAACCCATAAATATATGAAAAAATACTAATTTCAAATTACCTAAAATTTTATTAAAATAGTATTAAACACCATAGGGATGTATATACACCATAAAATTTAAATCCTATATTTGAAATGGTACATATTTAAATTAAATAATTGTGTTATGAGAATCCCATATCAATCATAAACTCGTCTCATAATTAAACATCAATAATTTGAATGTTATGGTGATGGATCGTGTCCCACCAATAGTAGGCCAAGATATGGAGACTACAATAAAGGTTATAATAAAAATTTTTATAGAAGGAATTTACCTATTAGAAGAATATGTGGAAGACATGGATATTAATGAAATATTATACCACACATGCACAAACACACACGCACACACACATATATATAATAAAACATAAGTGAATCATGGAATGTCAGATAATAATAAACAACTGAATGAAGACCTACATTTACAAAAAAAATGTAATTATAGAAGAAGCCATAAATCCAAAAGATCAACTACTATAACTCTAACTACTAATATAAAGCTCGGGGAACAACCTCTTCTGGATTTCCTAAAAACTATTTATAGTATTGTACGATTAGTGTATCTATATACCCTTTTTGATCCCCACTATAGCCTCTCATGGAATAGATAAATAAATCATGGTTTATCAATGTGATGAATTGTGAAACTAACTCATTACCTAAACAGGTATACTATGTTACCAAACCTACCATATATAACACTCACAATGTAAATCATAAAAGAGGGAATGTAATATAGATTCCAAACAACAATGGTACCAAAATCACACACACCAAATGGTTTTAATCTATTCCCCAAATTTTAACGTCCAAGGAATAGCCTTCTAAATGTATGATATCAAAAAAATGAACGGTTAAGGCACCAATACATGATCCTTCTGAATCACATAAACTTACCCTCCAATAAACATAACCATATATAGTAATAATTTTTTTTTTGTAATCTATCACATCCAATTTGATGTATATCAAGTGTTGGTTATTGTACATCATGCCATTACAACCCATAAAATGAGTATGTTCCTCAAGACATAGATGCTAATAAACATCATACCTATAACTAAAATTTGTATAATATATCTAGTAATATTTGTGTTAGAAATAAATACAATCGATGATAGATTTTTACAACCATATATTGGAAATGAAATTTTCATTCATACTAGCAAAAGAATCTATAAGGAGAAGACAATTGAGAAAAGGGGGTAGTGTTCCATCTATCCTCCCTTCAAGATGTTTTGGAATAAACCCTCCCAGAGCCGACTTGATATTTTTTTGTTTAGAATACATAGATGGGGAAACATTTGAAATAAAATAATGTAGATGATATAATATATGTCAAAAAACCTTTACGGGAAAACATAGTATCAATATCAACTATTGCTAATGTCACTCTGACTCATAGACACCACTACTAAGACAAGATATCCCATGAGAACAATAACATGTAAAAGAGGTATATTAAATTAATTCATTTATATTATATAATTTTACATTAATTAACATGTTACATTATTCAACATTACATTACACGAAATTAGATTAATTATTAAATATCATTCCATTATCTCTAGTTTTAATCAAATACAATTATGTGGTTTATCATGATTATAATCATTTAATCACTTTCATTCCAACATAAATAAACCCTATGGAGTAAACATTTATTAAATTCAATATTTCCATAATTCTATATTTATGTACTCTTGGAAAACCATCCTAAGTATCCACCAATAGGAAACATGTAACCAAGAACCACTATATTCCATGTGTAGTGGGGGAAGCAATGAAGATAAAATAAATATCCAATCGATAGGCCATGAAATAAATTTATTAGATTTCATATATTATCTATGAATCCCATGAATGGGTAATCCTAAGTTTGAATTGATCCATCACCTATGGTTATATAATCGAAACCAAGATGCGTATACTGAATCATCTCACCACAACATGTATAAACATTTTCCACATCATATAAACCTCCCTTCCCACATATCACAATAGCCATCCTAGGCTCAGTAATCCCAAGATCACATCCCATCCTACCCTTCCCATCCAATATCACACATCCTCAATCCACACTAAACCCTTCTAGGGTCATATAAAATGTCTCTCAAACATATCACATCCCAATAAACAAGAATCCATCATGAAAGAACCCCAAAAATAGGCTCTGAAAATAAGGAATCGAGTCTTCGCAAGAAAAAGTTGAACTTATACCCTAGAAAGTATCTTCATCACACAACATGTTTTTAATAAAAATTTAATTAAAAATATCTTTTGTTGATATATTTAAACAACAGTAAATATAGGTCCTCAAGATATAACAAAGTATCATAACATAATTAAATGACTAATTAAACATCCTTTGAACCCTAAATTCCAATATCATCAAATTCAGGTACTAAAAATCATCCACATGCCATTAATTCCAATATCAATTTTAATTTACATTATTCACATTATATATCAATTATATTAATCAAATAGATGGTCAATTTAATACTAAAAAACCTATTAGATAAATTATAATATCATCAAATTAAATTAACCAATTGATTACAAACATGCCTCTTTAATTACTTAAGCTAATAAATTATCAATTAATTCAATATTTACATTATTTTTAAATTTCAACTAAAAAGTAATCCAAACCCATTTTGAAATAAAATATTATAGTTATAAAAGATTATATATCCCAATATCATGACAATCACGACACAACCTATTATCATGGTATAAACAATCAACACCAGAAACATGTAATCAATATATAATTTTTTAATAATGATTTTTAATTACTATTATTTTACTTACATTGACATTAAAGGAGATAATTAATGGTCAACATATAATTTAATATTAATAAAATAGATCTAATTTATAACATACCTCAATAAGCATCAATATTAATCTCCTGAGAGTGGACTATGTTATGGATATCTAATCAAATTACCTATAAGAACTGTGTCAATCAGACGATGTCATGACTCATCTACCCCAAACAAATAATGTTAAATTCCATTATAATTTCGTTAAAGAAAAATAAATACTATGGAGATATTTCATATTAGGAAACCAGATTAGAATTGTAGAATAAGAGATAAAAATAAGGATAAATACACCTTGGATAAACAAGGATCTCAAATGATTAAAAAATTTAAACAATTTATTATTTCCCAATGAAGGGATCTCCAAGAACCACGAAAGAGATATATGGTTATTCTAGAATTTGTATTCATATCCAATAAATCTATATATATTCTTAATATCAGACTGTCTTTACAATATATAGATTTATATTATTAGGGATTAAAAGTACTTTTAATCCCCTTGGAGGTTGTGTAATCATTAGTGTTAAGCTGACAATGAAAAACTCTTCACTATTTTATTTTTTGACCCAAATTTATTAAATGTAATAAATGGACCCAATATTTGTTATAATCAAAAAAATCACTATGTCTATGTATTACATGAATCCTTTTTATTACATATCCTATAATATCATTACATCCAAAATTTTATAGCTAAAACCCTCTAGACAACTCCCTAGAATCCGCCACCTTATATATCCATGGAAACTCTTATATGGTTAGACCACAAGGATTGGATATATTACAAAATTTACCACTCAAAAAATATCATCATAGAGGATCCATAAAAAAATTAGATTAAATGAAAATAGGTCATCCTAATATCCCCATCGTGAAAAACATCTCAGCGGTCTCGACACGAAGGATCTCAACCACCTCTTTTGAAGAACATGTTCAAAATGGTGAAATTAAAAAAACATGATCCTAAACACTATACAATCTGTGTAACATATCTAGAGAGAGAAATACAGAAAATGATACCATACTATGACTTAACCTAACCAAAATTATCACCATTCATAAGATAAATTCATTACAAGATATGAACTAAGACTCAAACATCTCCTGGTATGGAGCAATTTTATATAATTTTTTTCCTAGCATCTCTCATCCACAGAACCATGTCACTAATAATATGATAATATAGAATATAAATCCCACACAATGGATTCTTTTGGTGGTCCTAAATCTCCATAATATTCTCCTCAAATGTTAGGTCATTATCAATATTGATCTCCCCACAATTGATGAATCATAAGTCAACATTATGATTAAAATATAAATTAGAGACATGAAAAAAATTTATCTTGTTCCTCTATGGGGAATTTTCAATATGATATGTCGTACCTCCAACATGAGGAAAAAAATAAAAATTCATAACAAACCAATGATAATCATACTCTCGTGGCCAACCCATCACTTCCCATAATGAGAAGTCACCATCAAGAACACATGATCTCCAATGTCATACTTCAGAGGTCTCTGCCAATGTTTTGAATATTATTTTTTAAGATCAATTACTACATTAACAAAATTTTTAATTATCAAAATCATCTCTATAATGTTTTATAATAGTTTTAGACCAATAATTACTACATATTTGACCCTATTATAGCACAATATAGAATGGATAGGTCATCCATACAAATCATCAAATAGAAGAAAACCAATAATGGAGTGAAAAAAATGTATCCAAACAAGACCAACGATATGTGCCTCATCAATAAACCTACAAAATTCATCAAAAATGAGTGCGACATTTGTTCAGTATTAATGACATTGTTCTCTATATGAGTATATAAATATATATGAAAAGATGTGATAAAAAACAATCAAGAAAAAAAATCATTCCGGGGAACTATCAACACCTTTTAATTAAATGAGGATCCCTAACTAATATGGTCACCCTAATGACTTTTTTGTGTCACGACACCCCCTCCATATACATTCTAGAAGGAAAGACCACTATTATTGACTCCCTGATAACTATGAAGTGTGATGATTTCATCAAAGGATATTTATTCACACATATAGAACCATAACTTCACTAAGATCGAGGTAAACATATAATGATGTCTATTGAGAAGTCTCCCATATCCATTGGGGATCATCTAATTTATATAGCTACCTAGCATGGATATATTATCCTCATAGTGATGTAACTATTGATACCCATTGTAACCATATATTTTCTACTACATTAGAAAACAACCATTCCAAGAATCGAAAAAATATAGAAAACCTCAATCTTAAATCACTCAATTAGAGAGAAATGAACAAGTGTATTGATCAACGTTATTCTTCATGCACTCATATTCTATATAAAATTTGTAAATCCCATGAGTTTCTAATATTTTATGGTCAATGATGTCAAATGAGTCTCAAAATGATAGAAATAATCTACCAATATCGTATATTAGCCAGCAAGTCCCATGAAACAATGTGAATCTATCACGGTCAAAGGTTTTTCCAAAAAAAAACTACCTCTGTCTTTGATGGTTCCATAGGTACACCCTATGGTGATGCCATATTCCTTATGAAATGGGAATCATAATTTCGTAAATCACAAATAGAAAATTTCCTTAATATCTAATCATTACGATGAACTCCAAAAATGTAGTACATATTTTCCACATGATCCTAATTGGATAAGATGTACCCAAGGATGTCATCGATGTGAAAACCCACAAAATTATATTTGAACTCTCTGAGCACAGTCCACCACATGAAAATAAATATGGAATTCATCACAACAAAAGACATCACAAAAAATAGAAAAATGTAAATAATGAAAATGGAACACAATATAGTAAACATCCTCCTACTTAAACATCATCGAGTGACATCTAAACCAAAAAATAATATTCTAAAAAAAAATTATCCTTTCATCTGAATGAATAAATAATAAATCATTTTAAGAGGATAGTGGTTCCACACAGTTACTTGGTTCGAGCTATGATATCCAATACATGTTTTTAAACCATTGTCAACCTTTGTTGTGAATGAAAAAGTGCACAACAAGGTGTACACTACATGAAACAAAACAATATATTAATAGAACATCGATTTGTACTCACATTAGTCACAACTCATAATGAACTATAATATATGAAGATATTGAGATAGGAGCCACGCCTCCCTCTAACTGGACCCCAAACTCGATCTCTCATCAATGGTGTATTGTTACAACTACTTATATAATCAAATCAGTGTTTTATTCTAAATCCCTTGGAAACACCAACCACTAAAGATCCAATTAAATTAGAATCATCTCAGATATCTATGAAGATAAGGATATAGATTTTCTATGAGCCTTCTGAGGGTCTATATCACAAAAAACTCCACCATCCCTCCATCATCTTGATAAAATAAAAACTAGCTCCTAAATAAATCTAGGACAACAATAACTAAATTATACCAATACATAGAAAGTATAATTATATATGGTTTTATCTATAAACATCATAAATATCCCAAATAGTGGTGTTTCTCAAACATTATCTCACATTCTATATTTATTTTATTCAATTTATATTGACCTGTACCTGGCATACTCAATTCCAGGGGATGTGGATGTATGTTTACCGCGGTTCCTATGGAATAGAATGTGGTTTATAATAAAAAGGATTCAGTCACTCCAATATAAAATAGGCATTCAGTCATATATAAAACTATTAAGGGGTAACTTGTCTGGCATTTGTACATCCTATCACTTGAAATGCTAAATCATGATGCTGTTCATTACATTCTCATATGCCTCTGTGACACTAAAAGTGACTTTATCAATGGGCTGAATATTCAATTTGACGATGATATATGACTTAGTATTGTCCTTTATCTTCCCCAACTCCTCTATACTGATCAGAAACTAGAGCAGACTCTCCTACTACCTCAACTAAAAATGCCTCAACAACAGAACCTGAAAAGGAACACATGGACCATACTGACTTCTCTAAATGACAAGGAACATTTTCTATTGATGATCATGGTATTCACATGAGAAATATCTATATGATATTTTTCCATTGTACTTATAGATATTACCAATATAAAAACAAGGTGATGTGAGCTAAGACATATCCCCATCTTACTGAAAATACTTATGTCTAGAAAGCTAGGAAACCTATCCCACATCTATACATCATGAGGAATCATGGAAACCATCTTCTTATGATGACCATGTTCTGTACAACATCTACTCTATAACCTTTATCCTCTCCAACACCTCTATATAAATCATCAACATGAATGAGTTAATCTATTGATATATTTCTATATAAAAATACTCCTTGATATGACTCTCAATATCCTCCCCATCTAGAAAAAGGTATATAGAATATCACATAAGAGTCCAAAAATGGAACCCAAGCTGTAAAAAGTTTTAGCTCCCCTACCGAAGGGTAACTAGGTCCTAGAGATTTTCCACCTTCACTGTGGATGAATGAGTCTATGCAATGAAAATTTCTCCGAACGTCTCTAACGAGACTATCAACTCCTCATGATCCCTAGGGGAAACAACCGCGCCTTCCTCACTACTCCATGCATCGTCATCACATACAACGAAGCCCATTTATCCCTCCAATATTAGATAGAACTAAATGATATCTCTAAATCCTTAAATCCATCATGTATAAATGAATTTTAATCACAGTCCTCATACTAATGTTGAATATAGAATTAAAACTATCAGAGTGTCCTCTTCCAGGTGTCCTCTTCATTTACATATACTCTATGATGATCTGCTAAAATTCAAACTAAATATCGAGGACACATAACAGTTATATGTTACATCTTGTATCCCTTAATTTAAAAATAACACACATTTCAGAGCACATATATCTGGAATATTAAAAAAAATATTTATTAATTTATTTTTAGAACCATGTTGATAGACTTATCCTATCCCACTGAATATCATTTTGAAATGATGTAGAAATAAAGGTTGATGAATTAATCATTCTTAGGACTTTACCATGCAATTAGTGTCTCCATTTGAGTACTTTAACCAAACATTTATATTTGTGTATCATAATACAAGGGTTCCTAAATACTGATGTCATAGTGGTTCCCTCATCTTTACATTACATTCAAAACTTTATAACACCCTTTCTTTACCAACCCATGTAACCTATAATATACCAAATCCAATCCCTGCCCAATCCCTAAAACATGATCATGCAGTAGAAATATATTATAATCCATTCCCCAATAATTTACCATAATGACGGGAGAGGGATTATGACTTCATTATCCCCACCTTTTCTGGGGTTCTTGTTTGAGAATAGAACTGAGTGTATAGTAAACATACATATGGCAGTAATTAAACAAAATGTGAAACATGTATAAGAGATAGATTTTAAGTATATAACAATAAAAAAACTACTCATACAAACATATATATATATATATATAATAAATAACATTTATTACAAGAAATGTTATATAGTAATTAAAATCCTGATTGGAAACTGCTTATATCCGAAAATGTAATGATGATGGTGACCATGAATCACTGGGAACTGAAGCCTAAACCAGAAATGTTAATAACCAGCTCGATCTCCAACCTGATAATTGTGACAAAAAAAATTATTTTATATGTACATAATGTGAGAATAATATTATACTCGCTTAGATCCTCATTTAAAACCTTTTTGAAAAACTTAAATAAGGAATTCTATATAATTGTTGAAAAATTAAAAGTAAATCATCCCCTAAAAATTTACATTATGCACCAAAAGTAACCATTTTTAAAACTAAACAAGTAAATCATACGAGGAAACAAACATTATTATAATAAAAACATCAAGGGTACCATAATCCTAATTCTCTACTAGTCTCCCTATATTCTCCAATATCGTCGGTCCTGAGTATCTATATCCAAATGTTTAACATCTTGAAAACACCAGGGAATGGGGAAAACACGCCGATCTATTTCTACACATAGCTACACCATATTATCTATATAACCATATATATTAGTATACTAGTTTTTGATGTCACTAAATCTTTTAAGATGTGTATCAACCATCCAATATTATAACTTAATCAATTACACCTCGTTCACTGAGTAAAATCCCCAATACATCACACCATATGCATGTAAATAAAAATAATAATCTTTCTAATACTATATCTTATAATAAATATTTTTTTAATAATAAGAAACCATAAAATATATCTAAACACATATATAGTAAAATATAACATTTTTCATACAGGCATATGTATCTACAATGAGAACAGAGTATGATCAAAGGGGGAAGTCAGCAATTTATCCTCATTTTAAGATGTTATAGAAACCACCCATGAAGTGTCCAATGGTTGACAGTTTCCATAACATATGTTGGTGGGTTACCATATGAAATCATATAATATATGTGATAAAATATTTCACACAAAACCCCTGTTGAAAAACCTAGTATTAGACTAAACTGTAGATAATATCATTTGGATTCTTGGCTTCCACTGCTAAGACCAGATATCTTTTAAGAAGAAAATCATGTAATAGATCCACATTAAAATATTTATTTTTAATTATTTAATTATACATTAATTATCCAGTTACATTATTCTACATAACATTACATTGAGTTACATTAATTAGCATTGAAAAGTCAATGTCGTTCAGGCATAATCCAACTTATGTCTGTTGTTTATCAATATTATCATATAAAAAGAATGTCCATTCTATCATCAACCCACCCTATGTGTTAAATATTTATTAAATTAATTATTAAGATCATTAAATATCAATTTACTCTAATAAAACCATACTATGATTCAACCAAGAGGAATCACGAAGCCAAGAACATCTAGCTACCTCAATCCATTGGGAATAAATACACCTAATAAACAACCTATCCATTATCTATTAAACATAATCTTAACTGATAATATGATATCTCAACATTTTATAAATGTTCCATCCAAAATTTAACACATTTCATCACCAAAGGTTCTATACCTAACACTGACAAGATTATACTAAAGGATATCTCCAACATTGTCATCAAATAATTCCACATCATTTGGGCCTTCTTACCCATAAAATAAACCATTCATCCCATGCTCGCCCATCTCAGTCTCACATCACATATATGCCTTCTCAAAACCAATTACATGTCATCCACCAAGGATTAACCTTTCTAAAATCATATAACAAGGCACACATCTAGACATCATCATAATCAGATGTAAACAAAAAAATTAGGCAACTATGAAATCTAAAAAATAAATATATCCTTCTCATGTGGCTGATCATCTCATACACTAGAAAACCTATTTTTCACAAAATTTATTCTCATTCAATATTGAATATCCTGATTCATTTATTAAAAATTTATAGCTATGGTAAACCTATTGCATCATGCTATAATACACAACCAGAAATTAATTAAACTTTCAATTTAACATGCTTCCAAGACAACATTCCTAGGTCATCATACTCAGGAATTAAAATTCATTAACAAGTGTTACATTCCATTATTAAGTAAAATTTATTTCACGACCCATCCCCTGGGGCCCGTGTCCTGACTACCCCAAGCCTGCCTTCTACAAGATAGGGGCTAGCGACTAGCACCGAAGGCGTATTACATAAGACTAAGAAGGAATATTCTTTTATAACCTGTAAGCACACACAACCAAATACACAACAAGATACAAACTATAGTAAAATTAATATTAAATAGAGTGAGTTAGAATGTAAAAGGGGCCAGAATACAATCCCAACTTAAAAGTAAAAGAAATTGGAAGTACTGGCATAACCCGTGCAGGGGTGCGTATAACTATACTCCGTAGGGACCCTGAGACCGTCATTGTCTCACAAAATCCACAATGGTTAATCCACACATCATGTAAAAAACTATCAACCCTACATAGATATATTCCCATACATATATCTAAGTAATCAAGTATACCCATATCAATAATGTGGAAACCCAGAGTCCTATTAAAAATCCCAAAGCTCAACTATTCCACAAAGGATGGAATAACACAAAGGCTAGTACCACACATGTACGCCACATAGAAGAATTCAACCTAGGTATTACCACGACAGAAAAGTACCACACTAGTACTAACTCAACTCACACCAGTTATAACATAGATATGGTAGTAAAGATGATTAAATATAATTTCTCAACCATCTTACTCTGTTAAGAGGATATTTTGCTGACCCACATAGGATCGCTTAGTGATGACCCACAAAGAATCTCTTGGTACTGACCCACAAATGATCTCAAGGTGATGACCCACACAGGATCGCTCGGTGTTGACCCACAAAAAATCCCTAGTTACTAACCCACAAATGATCGCTCAGTGCGGACCACCACATGATGGCTAGGTGCAGACCCACACAGGATCTCTCTTCATTTTTCACATCCCAGCCAGCTACTAGGTTCCCATACTATGATCGCTTGTCTCCATGAGGGTCTTCTCCACAAGCCACTGGTCGATACCCTAAATTCCTTGAAGTCCCATGAAGATTTATCCCAAAGGGTCACAATGTCATATGGGTCTCAATTCAAAAGATGGTACGACAATCAGATGCCTGGTTTGTGAGTTATTATCCTTTTAGTCCTCGGGGCCCGGTTGGATTCGTACTCGATCCAACTCGACCATATCCCATCTTTATCCTAATCATTAGTGGGGTATACCATGGGGACCATCACGCTCCAAGGTTTTTATTTACATGGATGGTCCTTCAAATGGATTCATGGTGCCGTTGTTTTGGCCAAATGAGTGTATAGGGTCGAGATTGGTCTTGTTCTAGTCCGAACCAGTCAGACCAACCTGGCTTGGGTTGGCCCAGTTTGGGTCGAACCATCTCAAATCCCTAGGTCTGGCCTGGCCCGTAAGGCACCCCGACCCGCTGGGTCCAACTAGGCCTGCACTGGGTGACTCAGGACGATGGGCGGTTTGGGATGTCGTGAGTGTCAGGAGGGGCCGCAGAGGGCGGCAGGGGCCGTGGAATGGCGAGGCCACCAGGAGGCTCAGCCACATATGGTGTGAGGATACAGGGAGGACTAAGAGAGGGGTGGCTCAATAGCTGAAGGTGCTAGGCCATGGGGTGCGGAAGCCATAGGGTGGCTTGACTACGGGGTGGCTTTGCCACAGATTGCGCGAGGCGGCGTGGCTGCGGATCATGGAGGACAAAGGGCGGATTAGTGGCGGAGCGCAGAGGCCACGAGGTGGCTCGGTCATGAAGTGTAGAGGCCATGGTGTGGTGGTTCCATGTTGGTTTGGCCTGCACTTTCTCCGCATTAGAGAGATATCAAGTGGCAATAAACTCTATTTGAATACGTAGAGTTGTAAATAATTAAAAAGGAAAGTATTTCAAACAACCACCCTACAACCTTTTGTAATAATTATTCCCATCCCATAAAAGAAAACATTTTAGAATCAACTTAATAGTAATTTGATCCATGTTATTTGTTTTATAAGGGAAGAACATTAGAATATAATCATATTCAATTTATACAACTACCCCATTCTTTTGTTTCTGTAGATGAGGTGGAAAGAACAGTTGTCAATTGAAGATGTCCCATGTTTGAGTATTTCATGAGGAACAAGTCAAATTCATGTGTTGGCATTCATCATTGGAGGAACGTTCTTCGTGGCTGAAGTTCTTCGTGAACTATGTTCTTTGTTGGAGAAGTGTAATCCTACAAATATTTCTCCTCACCCAATTCCCACCGAATTGCAAAGTATCCAACATCTGATATGTTTCCCCATTATAATTGTTAACATAATTTATGTTGGTTCCACATAATTAGTTGATGAGGTTGGAAAAAAATTAAATAAACCCGGTGGAACCATTAAAGTTGGGGGAGTTTAAAAGGATTCCCCTCACTTAAGAGGGTGTTCAAGGGGGTTTAGCCTTGGGTGGTTCCCACCACTATAACCTTTCAGGGGAGGCTTAGGTTCGGTGGTCCCCACCTCCACAACCTCTCAAGGTAGGTTTTAGTTCAGTGGTCCCCACATGTGAAACATCCACATGGGAGTTTCAAAAGAAAAAAAATGTTACACCCTTTTATTTTTTTTATAATTTCACGAATAAGTGAAATACTATCATCCACCCTCAACCTACTGCGATCAAGATGAAGGTCTCCTTACGCGAATATCGGCTTTGTGAGTTCAACGATGCCCTCAGATTTCAATTTCGAGCACCGGTTCAAATGTTAGAAAAACCCACTCACACGTTTACTGAACGTACCGAAAAAAATATTCAGAAATTCATTCTGGGAAAACTGTGACTCAGAATCATGCATTATCAAATTTGGAGGACTTGTAAAACTCCCATATATTGAAAAAAAATTAGATGTAAATTTCCCGTTTTTTACATTCACCCCACCTCATTGTTTTGTATCCCCGTAAGCCACAACTCAATCTATAGGAAAAAGTGGGGTTACTGAGCACATATCTGAGCCTCCTGCTCCCATGTTTTCTTTTGGAGGATATCGTGCTAACAATGAACGCACACTAGAGGTATTGACCGCCCATGAAGGACCCGCTCCTATCGATCCTCAATCTCAATTGGAACCTCTGTAAAATCCCCCTTCATCGACATCCAACTCTTTGTGGTCGACGATGTGGGAAGGGTCGTGCACATATCTCCTCAGCTGGGATATGTGGAAGACATCTTACACCTGGTGCAATAGAGGTGGAAGAGATAATTGGTAATCCACCTCCCTTACTCTATTGAGGACTTGGATGGGTCATATTAACCAGAAAGATAACATGCTACATCAGAAAAATTTCTGAAAACTTCATCGAGGTGAGACATGTAGAAATATGTGGTCACCATCCACGAACTCCAGAGGTCTCCATCTTCTGTCGGCATACAACTTCCACCTACTCTGTGCAGTCTTCATCTGCTCATAGATGATCTACAACTTCTCTATGGTAGCCCATACCATCTCTCATCCCACGAGTGTGGACTCCCCTAGGTCAGTCCATCACAATCATGATTTGCAAGGTCTCCTATACCATGCCTCAAAAGGTTTCATCCAAATGATGGAGTTATATTTGTTGTGGTATGAAAACGACACCAATAGAAAGTGATACTCCCAACAGTTAACGAAGATGAGTATGCATGCACGTAGCATGTCCTTGAGGTTATGAATGGTCCGCTCAGTCTAGCCATCTATCAGAGGATGGAAGATGGTTCTCAAACGATGTAGGATCCTAAAAGCCTCCTAAAACACCTTCCATATCCGAGATGTAAAACATGCATCGTGATTAGAGACAATCATCAAATATACTCTATGTAACCACACAATCGCTTGCACATAGAGGCTTCCCATGCTATCTTCCAAACCCTACACTTTGATTGGTAGGAAGTGTGCCGTCTTTGTGAGTCGGTCGACCATCAAACAAATAGAGTCATGACCCATGGATGTATGTGGAAGTCATGTCACAAAGTCCATAGATATACCATCCCACTTCCACTATGGGACCTCTAAAGGATGAACCAAGAATGATGATACCAGATGCTCTGTCGTCACAAGCTG
Organism: Viscum album; assembly: GCA_963277665.1. Classification (NCBI taxonomy): domain Eukaryota; kingdom Viridiplantae; phylum Streptophyta; class Magnoliopsida; order Santalales; family Viscaceae; genus Viscum; species Viscum album. The sequence continues at coordinate 1,194,238,530 of OY728158.1, read as the reverse complement.
AAAAGTGAGGAACCAAGAGACAAACTCTACAATGAATTTCTTTATTCCCGGATATCGGTGCTTTCATCGGAGATCCTGGTACATTGTCACCACTCCTGGATGTACCGCTAGAGGGGAAATGTGGAACTCCTTGAACACTTTATCCTGTAGTGTCACTGATACCATTTTACTTTTCTGAAAGGAATGATGTGCTCCCCACCTTCAGAAAATCTATCAAGTTCCTATCCTATGAATATATGAACACGTCGTGCCTCGCAGTCAGTGTCCCCATGTTGTGCCTCCCTGACTCACTGATGTAGTGGGGGAGTGAATATATTATACATAAGAAAAACTTATCTGTCCTGATCCACAAAAGAAAATTTTCAAGGTGTCCAACTGCTTTGTTTCCTCACCAAGAAGTTGTATATGAGATCTCCTACTAATTGCATCTACCACAATGTTCCCCTATTCAAAAGTATAGACTATCTCAAATTCATAGTCCTAGAAAAACTCATGACAACATAGCTATCTTAGTTTCATGTTATTTTGAGAGAAGATATACCTGAGACTCTTTTTATCAGATTACACTGTAAATGATTCCCCCAACAGATAATGTTGCTAAATATTCAAGGCGAAGACCACCGATGCTAACTCCAGGTCATGGGTAGTGTAGTTCTACTCTTGTTGTCTCAGATGAGGAGAACCATATGAGATCACTACTCGCTCCTGTATCAAGAAACATCTGAGCCCGGTCCCTGATGCCTCTTAGTATAATATGTACCCTACTCCCTCCTCTAGAATCCTCATGATGGGGGCACTAGTTAGCCTCAGCCTCAACTCCTAAAAAATCTGCAGGCATCTCTCCAACCATATGAAGGGTTACCCATTCTTTGTCAACGATGAATGTGATAATGCAACTCTAGAGAAATATGGCACAAACCTTCAGTAGTATCCGTCCAAAACTATGAAATAATGTACCTCCATCACACACCTGGTGGCTCCCATGCATGTACCACCTCAATTATCATTGGATCCGCTGCAACTCTAGCATCCGATTTGACCTGTCCCAGAAAGTGAACCTCTTGGATCCAGAACTGGCACATCGAGAGATTACAATAAAGCTAGTGCTCTCAGAGTGTGTAAAATACTAACTGTAAATGAGAAGAATGATCCTCCACAGTAGTCTAGTAGATCATAATGTCATAAATGAAGACTACTACAAAATGATCAAGTTATTGCCGAATGATCATATTAATGAGTCCCATGAACACTGCTAGAGTGTTAGTCACACCGAATGGCATAACCAAAAACTCATAATGGCCATACCGACATCTTAAGGCCATATTATTCACATCCTCATCCCGTACTCTATACTGGTGATAACCTTACCTAAGTTCTATCTTCAATAACCATTGTGATCCCTTCATTTGATCAAAGACATCTTCAATCCTCATAAGTGGGTACTTGTTCTTCACGGTCACCTGGTTTAGACACTGATAGTCAACACAATGTCTCATACATCCATCCACCTTCATGGAAAATAAAATTAGGGCTACCCAGGGAGAAACACTAGGACAAATGAACCCCTTCCACTGCAAGTCCAATTGTTGTTCCCATACCTCACGAAGCTCTGCGAGAGCCATCCGATATGCTGGTGTAGATATTGGTGGTATTTTGGGGTACAAATCAATGTAAAAGTCCACCTCACTGTGAGGAGGTTGACCTAGAACATTGTCAGGGAATACATATGTGTATTGTTGAACCACTACAAGATAAATCAAACTCTCCACATCAACTGCTCAGAGGGTAAGGCTAGCCAACATATGAGTGATTGGCTGCACTATCCACCTAGTAAGTCCATACTATGCTAAAAAGGCTCCCTTCTCACGGGTGAAGGAAAACTTAGTCCCATCTGTGCGGACACACCTCACTTTTCTCCTAATACATTCAATCTATCTATGGACAGTAGATACCAGTCCATACCAAAGATGATGTCATACGGCCTTGACATCACTACTAGGATATCCCAGCCGAAGCTCTCACCTCCTAGAGTAATCTCACACTACTATCACTATTTCATAATCGTTGAATCTGCTCTAGTATGAGTCTCTATCTATAAGGATTGAGCAAACGACTCTGTCGAAATCTCCGATCTCTGAACGAGGATAGTGGAAATAAAAGAATGACCAGAACCTGTGTCTATAAGTACTATTGATAAGGTTGAGTAGACACAGATTGTACCACATATCAACTCCGGAGCATCGTGATCATAGGACTCAGATTCCTATAGTTGAGCTCGCCCATGTTCACCTTATCTCTATGGATGGGGTGGACCTCTTGGTGGTGGTAGAGATAACATCTCAAATCTTTACACTTTTCCAGCTGTATGACCATCTCCTATACCAAATCTGCCTGCTCCCTATGAACAACTTCGATTGAATCTATGTCTCTGCCTGGGCAGTCCCTCGGCCGTCTACTGATTGTATGTATGAGAGGTCGGACAGTCACGAGCCATGTGACCCTACCCTCCACATGTGTAATACTACCTTTTTTTCCTGATTGGATCTTCCTCGGGTGCCCCGCACAACCGAATCTAAATTCTATGGTCATCCACCTAGAGGTCTGGTCCTCTTGAACCTCTATGAAATTTATCTTCTGCTAGCTGCAGAAGACTCCGCTACGTGACGACTTGTGGTGGGTCTCACTACTGGTGACTACTCAGCGGATAAACGTTCCACTAAGAGGGATCATTCTAACACCGACACCTGCATCTGGATGCTGAGTGAAATCATCGACGCACTTATCTCTCTCCTTCTCCCCTACACGAAGGTCCAATCGCTGAAGAATGGGTACCATAGTATATCATTGGAGTAACATAAGAGGTCGGTTAACCTCACTGAGTACTGAGCCAAAGTCATGCTACCCTACTATAGATTGAGGATGCCATGTATGCGCACTGTGTGAATATTTTTTGGGATAAAATCTTTCTGAAACTGGCTCTCAAAGTCTACCTAGAGAAGAGTCACCTCACCATGAACTTGGAGCATCATGCTCCACCATATGCATGTTGCTTCCTATAGAAGGCTTGAAGAAAGGATCACCAAGAGAATAGCCTACCAATCAAAAAACCCTCATTACAGCCTCTATCCATTCTTCAGCCTCCAAGGGGTCTGTCTCTCCCCTGAACCTGGGTGGCCTCTGGCACTGGAACTCATGCAATGCACTCAAGCGGCGTGTACACTCTTTTGATAGGGCGGGTTTCATTGGGGGATCAATGGGTAATGGTACCACTGGTGCCTCCACTAGTGCCTCTACTAGAATATTGATCTTCACCAAGGCCTCGTCGCTTGATGGAATACCAGTGTTTACTAATCTCGGAACACTAGCTGGTTGTGTTCATGTAGGCATCCGAAAAAAAACAGGTGTTCCACAGTCAATAAGTTATAACTGGTGAACTGAATCAATAGATCACAAATAAAACTCTTGGAAACACACTTTCTATAAGTGTTTTCATACACTGAGTCAGAAATTAGAAGTCAGAGTCTTGATGTATGGATACGTCGGTCTCTATACCATCATTGTACCCCTCGAACTAAAAAAATACTCACTATACTTAACAATATTTCCATTAAAAGATCAGAGTCAAATGTTCTATAGTAGAACCAACTACTCTGATACAAATTTGTCATGACCCGTCCCCCCAGGGCCTGTGCCGTGACTAGACAAAATACACCTTCTATAGGTTAGGGGCTGGCGACTAACACCAGAGGAGTATTCCCTAAAACTGGGAAGGAATTTCATTTATAACTTGTAATAAAATGAAACCAAGCACACAAAATGATACAAACACATGTAAACTGAATAGTAAACATAGTGATTGTAGTAACTAAAAGGGTATATAATACAAGTCCAACTAAAAAGTACAAGAAAATGTAAGTACAATAAATTGATAAGGGAAAAGTAGATCCTAGATTGTCCACAATGTATCCTACCTAAACAATAGGTACAGATCAAGAACATCCGTCTCTACGGTTCAACTCGTCTAACGTCCACCTATGAGACACCTCCAGTCATTGTACTATCGTCCTCAGTCAGCGCTATACGTCATCTGTCCTAATCACAATGTGTTTTGTCCATAGCCTATGTAGGGGTGAGTATAATGATACTCATTAGGGACACCGAGACCCGCAAGGTCTCAAAATATCCACAAAGGATAAACCACACAACATGTAAACAACTATCATCCCAACTTAGGTATATACCCACACATGTACCTAAGTTAACAAGTATACCCATCTCAATCATGAAGAAACCTTGAGTCCATCTCAAATTCCCAATGTTCAACTATTTCACAAAGGAAATAATACCACAAAGGAAAAAACCACACACGTATGCCACACAGAAGAATACCACAAATGTATTAACATGAAGGAAAAGTACCACACAGGTACTGATTCATCTCACACCAGGTATAACATATATATCATAGTAATGATTATTAAATATAATTACTGAATAATCTTACTCCATAAAGAGGATCTGCTGTTGACCCGCATAGGATCACTCGGTGTTAACCCACACATGATCATTCGGTGCTGACCCTCAATAGATTGCTAGGTGCAGACCCACACAGGATCGCTCAGTGAAGAACCACATAGGATCTCTAGGTGCTTACCCATGTAGGATCACTTGGTGTTGACCCACATAGGATTTCAAGTGCTAATCCACACTGGTTCGCTCTTTATTCTTCACATCACAACGAGCTACTAGGTTCCCACACTATACCTGCTTGTCTCCATGAGGGTCTACTACAAATTACACTGATCGATACTCTATCTAAGAAAAAGTCCCACAAAGAATTATCCCAAAATGATTTCATGTCATATGGGTCTCAATGCAACAAACAATGCATCAATCGGATGCCCGGTCATTGAGTTAATAGCCTTTCAGTCACGGGGGTCATGTTGGATTTGTACTCAATCCAACCCGAGCGTACCCTATCTTTATCTAAATCTATATTTGGGTATAACAATGGGACCATCACATTCTTAGGTTTCCAACATCACTGAATATTCTTCAAATGGATTCCCAGAGCGAATGTTATGGTCAAATGAGCGTATAGGGTCGAAATTGTCCCATGTCTGGTCTAACCCGGTTGGACCAACCCGGGTCGACCCGGCCCGACTCGCTGGGTCCGGACTCAAGTGTAAGGTGGCCCAGAAAACTAGGTCCATCCAATCCCATTAGGTCCATCCTGGACCGCACGGGACAGGCTCGCCTGCTTGGCGATCCGGCAGGCTGGGAGGTGTCGCGGAGGGCCGTAGAGGCCACAGAATGGCGAGGTCGTGTGGCTGCTCGGCTGCGAACGATGTTAGGTCATGGGGAGAATTGGCCGCGGGGTGACTCGGACGCATGGTTCCTCGTCCCTAGATGAAGAAATTCCACAGTGTGGCTCAGCCACAGAGGGGAGTGGCCGCGGGGTGGCTCGACCATAGAGTGTATAGGCCGCAGGGCAGTGATGTCGCGGGGCGATAGAGGTCGCGGGCAGTGTGGGCTGCGGGGTGGTGCTTCCACGAGGTAGTAGTGCCGCGAGGCTGTAGTGCTGTGGGGCGGTGGAGACTGTAGGCGGAAGAGGCATTGGGGCTGTGGGGGCAGCGGGTCGGCGGGGGTCGCGGTGAAGCACCACCGCAACGGTGCCTCAGTCGCAACCGGTGGCGGTACTAGCCTCCATTCTCGTCCCCCACCATGGTTGGTCACCATCCTCCTCCATTGAAAAGAACACCACAAATCATCCTATGAAATGAGGGGAGGACAATCCATGTTTTTTTGGCCCACACTCTCTCTACATTAGAGCGATAACGAGCAGCTATAAACTCTCTTTGAATTATTAAGAGTCATCAAGAAATAAAAAGGGAAGAATTTCAAACAACCACACAAAAACCTTCCGCAATAATTATTCCCAACCCGCAAAAGAAAAAATCTACAGATAAACTATATAGTGTTCTTATCCACGTTATTCTTTTTAGAAGGGAAGATCATGTGAATAAAATAATACTCAATTTAAACACCTACCTCCTTCGTTTTTTTTGTTGACGAGGTGGAAAGAATGGTCATCGATTTAAGACGTCCCACATTAGAGGATTCCCCAAGCAAGAATTCAAAGTTGTGAATCGATGTTATTCATTGGTGGACCGGTCTTTGGGGAAGAAGTTCTTCATTAGAGAAGGGTAATCCTTGCAATATGTCTCACCTCCCAATTCCCACCAAATTGAAATGTAGCCTACTTTTGATATGTTTCACCAATTTAATTGTTGACATAACTTATATTGGCTCCACATAATTTGTTTTTGAGGATCGCACAAAATTAATTAAAGGTGGGTGGCACCGTTAAATTGGGGGATGTTTAAAAGGTGTCCCCACACTTAAGAGGGTGTTTAAGGGTGTTTATCTTCATGTGGTCCCCACCACCATAACCACTCAGGGGAGGTATAGTCTCGATGGTCCCCACCACTATAACCTCTCATGGGAGGTTTTAGAATAGTTGTCCCCACCTTTGAAACATCCACATGGGAGTTTCAAAAGAAAATAGAAATAACATGTTACACCCTTTTATTTTATTTTTTTCTAAAATAAGTGAATAACTAACTTCCACCCACGACCTACTACGGTCGAGGTGAAGGAATCCTTAAACAAATACTAGTGCTGCGAGTTCTAAGGTGCCCGAATATTTCAATTTTGAGTACTGGTTCAAAAGTTCGAAAAACTTGCTTGGATGTTTACTGAACGTACCTGAAAAAAGATCAAAAATTCATTCCGGGAACACCAGGCCTTGGAATAATGCACCGTCAATTTTCGAGGACTCGTAAAATTCCCATATATAAAAATAAATTACATGGAAATTCTGAGTATTTACAATTTACTTGAATAAAATTATTTATCAATTCAATTATTCATATAGTTGATAAGTTTCAATTAATCATTCCATTACTTCAAATTTAATATAATTAAATTTAATTAACCATATGATAAAAAGATGCCTCTTAAATTTAATAATCCATTTAACTATTAATTAATTATGGATTAATTTTCTGTAACCATTTCCAAAAGAAAAATATGTCACTCTATAGAATAGTAAAACTTTTTAACACTCATGTAATATATTTTAAAATATCTAGAAAATCATGTGGAAAACTATTATCATTGTATAAATAAATAACATTCACAACATGCTATCAATATCCATTTATATAATTAGGATTAATAACTATTAGGTTAATCCAATCACTATCAAAGGGGATAAATAATTATAAATTTATGATTTCTTGTTAATAATAGAGTAAAAACAAATCACCTATATCTGAATCTGTAAATTTTCATCCAATGAGAACGAACCATGTCATAGATCTATGATCACCTATACTTTGAGAACTGCATCTATATGAGTACTTAATAGAAAAACTACACCAATAACAACCAGGAGAAACAAAATTATAATCCTATGAGAGAAAATATAATGAATATATGGATGAAATGGGAGTATATAAAATCAAATTTTGAGAAACTAAAAGAAAATTAAAGAAGAATTGACCTTTGATCAAATCAGAAAACATTAGATTGAAGAAGGAAACAAAGAAATTTTTATCAAGAAATGTAAATCCATAATTCATCAAGTAGACCTATGGGTCACCGAGACGTGGTAAATAGAGCCTCTACATTTGATGTGATTGTGAAAAACCCAACCGGATGCACCCTTTACTTCTTTACACACTTAAGGAATAATTAAATGTTTACTCTCATTTCACATCGTGTAATCCTTGGGGTTATGTTGACACCAAAAACATGTGTATCCTTTTTAATATTTTTCTATGATTAATTATATTTCATGTACTAGACCTTCACAAGTTATTAACCTCACAAACATAGAGTGTAAGGATTAAATGGTGTATAATATCATTGACTCCATCATTTTATACCAAACCCCTCTAAACGAATTCCAAGACTACTTCATGCTCACATTGTATCAGAAACTCAAAATGGGCTAGAACACACTAATCCAATCCCTTAGAATACCTCCCCCACATTCATAAAATTTCATTGACCACCTATACAATAAGAATCCTTTTATTAATAACATATCTCATAAAAATATCCTTATATGTTAAAATTTACATTTTTAATTATAATAATTCTCTACATATGAATATGTTGGTTAATGATGATTTTCATTTTTAGATGATAGAAGTGGAAATTTTTTAATAAATGATTCTTAATGGAGACATAGAAAAACACATTTCACACAAATTTCATTAATAATGTATTTGAAAAGGTAAATAAGTCATTGATTTTCACTGAATAATATCTAATAGTATTAATTAGATGGAATATATGGGCTAGGATCATGATAAAATTATCCATGATGTGATTTTCAATGAATGTATAATTTTGATGAATTTAACAAATAACGAAGATTGTTTTTTTGAAAAAAATTCCGAACCATTTTCTTGAGATGTTTGAATTATTTTCATTATATATATTCATAAAATATTTTTTATAAATATCCATGTATATATGTGATGATAGTTTTCACTATATATTGGTGAAAATGTGAACATACACATATATGACATTTTAATTTTATTTTTAACAAGATGAATGATTAATTTTTTTAAATTTTTAAATCCATATTCATTTATTATGTAATAAATTTATTTATTAAATAAAATTTCACACTTATCAATGAAATATATTACAAGAATACGAAACAATCCATTAAAGGGGTGGTAGTTCTTAATTACTCATAAATGATGACATCATTCTTCTATGGAGAATGTAGGATGTAATATAATGATTGTTACATGAAATAAATATTTTAGTATAACAATGATAAAAAAATTAATTTTAGAATGTTATAGTTTACTTTTATTATACTATAAATACATAATGATTGTTAAATGAAAAGGAGTGATATGGGAATTTTTACCAAAGTACTTGAAATAAATACATTGTAATGTATATTTATCTATAGAGAAGTTTCTCATTGTAGAAAACAAAACCTATAATATATTTCTATGAGTGTTGTAGTTGTGTTTTTATTTTTTTTTCAAACTAAGGGGTGTTTGAATGGGTTACACAGGGTGGATAAAGAATCCTTTTATTAAGAAAGGGAGTGGAATTTGTATAATTATTTTTGAACTATTTGAAGGGCATATGCTGTGAAATAAGGGAGAAGTGTCATTTTTATTAGAAAAACCATTCACCACATACAAGGAGGTATTGTTTTAGGATTTTTCTTATTTTATATTATGATTTTAACTATCACCAAAATTTATTATTTCCCCGATAACGTTTTCTAACAATGCTATGATATTTTTATTGGTCAAAATAATATTACCCATGTAACATAATAGGGGTTCAATGAATCAAAACAAAATAATAATTATAATAATAAAACCAATAGTGATAAATGAATTTTATATTTGTGCATATAAAAGATTAATTTTTTTTGAAAAACAATATTTAGAAGTTAAAAACTATGATTTGGATAAATTTATATATTGTGCAAAATTTGGAACAAATAATTTTTTTAAAATAAAAATTTTGGTAGGTGCCTTTTAATGGATTAAATTATTATGAGATCAATTCTGAATATGTAATTAAAATAAAATAAAATAAACCATTTTTAGGGTAAAATATTTCACCCAATCAAATATAAGAAATGTGGTTTTTATAAATTCGACATTTTACATTTGAATAAATAATTTTACACTATAAAAATAACATTTTTTGAGAAATTGTCAATTAAATTTGTAAATTAGTATTACAATTTGCTATTTTCTAAAATCTACAATATTTGTAAAAATGATATTTTTTAGTAATCACAATAACATAATTATTTAGAGAAAAATATATAAATCTATTCCTGAACTATTTTTTTTTGTAAAATCATAATATTAATTTATTATTTTAAATTATAAAAACTAATTTATAGTAATATATCTATTAAATCGAAACACAAAATTAAAAAATATTGGAAAAAACATTTTCCAATTATGAACAATTTGAATTCAAATTTTATAAAATTTTCTAATTATTTTAAATATATCTTCTCATCTATATCAGAAATAAATATTCGCATCCTCAATAAATTATATTTTTTTATTTAAAAAGATAAAATAAATATCTCTTAAAATGGAACATTTAATGAAAATAAATTTATACGAATATAATGATCAAATTATTAATTTAATTATATTAATTGAATTTTATAAATTAAAATGTATTGAAAATTATTTTTTCCAATATATAATTATATTAAAATGTAGTTTAATTTATTTATACCTTCCATTTATATAGTACCATTGTTATAGTTATATATAATACATATAATTTCATCTAAAATGTATCGATTATTGTTTGTCTATTGTTATGAAAATATCGTTCAATTGATCAAATTGGTTGTATGTTTCAGAACAAAATTCTATAATCTTGAGTATTTATATGAATTTACTATCTTCATCTATAAGTTCCTCATTCAAATGTACCAATGAATTATTAAAAGTAATATAATCGAAAATAATATTTTTTTTGCATAGTATTATCAGTCATTTCTACTGTATAGATTGTTATACAGTTCATCATAAAAGTAATATATTTTTTCAAAATTTGGATCTATTTTTACTTGTAATTTCATAATAACATAAAAAAATAGATCAATACCATTATATCATGGTCACAATTCGTCACTGTTTCAAATATCCCAAAAATTAGTTCTCATTTCATGGATCACATGGGATCCACCCAAATCAGTCTTTGATGAAGAGAAGAATCAATGAATGAACTTCAAATTCATTATTCATGGAAACTGTATTTATTTTTTATATACCATTACATGTATCCACATGATCTTATTTAAACATGGAACTGAGTCATGTATAATCATTTCATAATTATATTGTAAAAAATAACAAATATAATAAGAATAGTCTCATTTAATTCTCATCTATAGAATTTGAATTCTTGGGTATAACTTTTAAAGTTTCCGAATACAAAAATTTGTCTATTTTTGTAAGGATTCATACTAAGGTAATATATCACACATATTTATAGTAATATAAAACATAAATTGGATTTAATTGAATATATATAAATTTATATGGATCTTATATGGTGTAGAATTTCTTAATAATAACATATCATATGACTGAATGTCTCATAAAAAACCTCCAATTAACTCATATGTAATGTCTGTTATAATTCATAAATATATAATTTTATTTGAAATTAGTCATATGATGAATGGAATTACATAATAGATGAATGAACTATGTAAAAAAAATTCTATTTTGGAATCGAATGTATAATATATCATCCAATAAATTTAGAGATACATCATATCATATAAGGATTTCTCAAAAAAAGTAAAAACATATTAGAAAATTATTGAATAATTTAGTGGTTCATAGTAATAATCCCAATCATAGTTGGATTATATACATGATGTGGGATTAAATAAAATATCTTGTGTGTTTTATTTATTACATAACTTCCTTTGTCCCAATCAACCTTTATAGTAATTCATTTATGTGTATTATAAGCACTATTTTCAGTATCCATCAACCTTATATTCACATGAATGTCATCTATAACCTTTTATGATTGTTTATATGAAATTTTACTTGATTCAAACATTTTACTTATAGAATGTACAATATTTATAGTGTGAATAATTTAAACAACTAGCTCCTAAATTCTAGACTTCACCTGTCATATATTTATTTTATAGATATTCTCTACCATTATCACGTTTTTGACACAATATTGGCCATATCTATAATGTATTTATTTTATGCTTTTACACTTAAATATGTCGAGTATACTATTCGTAGGAGTCAATTTTTCTAATTTATTATGGTATCCTAATTCTTTAGAAGGATACTCAAACTATAACCTATGAATCTTTCACATATTTATTAAACCATATGGAATAAATATTCCACTAAATATAATTGTAAATTTAATCTCCCTAATCATAATCATCATATTTAATTTTATTGATAAAAACACCACAAAAATTTGAGAACATCATTGTACATATTTATTACATTTTAAATAGAATAATGTATTTAAACATAAGTGAATTAAATTATTTCATTTCCTCCTAAATGAGTGTAAATGAAATATTAGGAATTTTTTCACCTCCATAAGGACATTATGATTATAAATGTATGAGACCAATTTCCATATCAAAAAAAATCATTTAGTAATTTTATTAAAAATCCAATTGGAGGGTATGTATGAACGTACAAAATACACTCCATCAACAATACACACCCATTCCAAATGCACATTCAATATTTTCAGGTTGATGTCATAAAACATATCCCTTCACCATTCCATGACTTGAAATTATAAAATTCAAAAGAACCATCATCACAGTGAATCCCGAAATGACCCATTTCTATATAACTCTTGTTATTTTAATAATTGAATTGTTACCCATATATTTATTAGCCGAATTTGAAAGAGTCACTGTAGAGACTCGAAGCATGACATACATTGACATTACATTACATTTGCGGAATACTTAGTACATAACAAAAACACACACACAAGGATCGTAATAGTTTAGTGTCTTTGGAAACTCGGAATATAATCTTCTAATCCTGGTGAAAGATCTTCAACATCTCCCATAAAGATCTTCTTTTTTTAATACCTAAAACCTTTCTTTATATCTGGGGGAAAAGTAAACATAAAAGGGTGAGCTCAAATGCTCAGTAAGGTTAAACAAAAAAAATTATCAATCACATCGTATACACAAGAACATAACTTTTGGAAATCTTAACCTGCAAAAGAGATCATAATTTCATAACATGGGATAAATCATGGCAGTGAAATGTATTCACAATAATCATAACTTAGAACATGAAACTTTGTGGAATACACACATAATCATAGAGAATCATTTCTTGTTAGTCAAGACTCATTTCCAAGACTATCTTAGTGGACAAAGTCCCTTTCTGAACCGAGTCACCCTCGTTTCAGTCCTATTTCACTGAACCGGTATAACCTACCGTTCCATCCATGTCTATCTCATGAGATATAATATCTTTACCCAATGCATTGGAGGGAGATATAGGTCCCACCCATCTCATAATGATATCATTCTTATGTGTGCCACAAAATCATAAATCATACATCATTGCATAACCCATGTAGTAAAAATGGGAATCTTAACCATTGCGACATCATAAAACAAGTCATATAAGATAAAGGAATTCATAAAAAATATTTCCATCACAACATAATCAAATCCATGTAATAATAGGGATAGAAACATAACCCTTTATTATCTTAGATGGAAAATAAGTTTGATAAAACACTTGAAATGAATTCTTGAGGAAAATATCATTTCTTCTTCAAAATCAATTTCTTTTCACAAAAAGTCATGCAATTTTAAAAGAAAGAGATTTTATTGAAAATGGTCATGAAATATTTTTAAGGAAGCTTCATGAAAATAAGGCTTTATAAAACTGTAAAAATCCGTTTGTTCCATATAAGTTAAAAAAACATTCTTCGTACTTTTGTCGAAAAATTCAAAAAGTACCTCGTACGAAAAACGACAAAAGATTCCTTTCATATCTTTTACTAAAAACACACCAAAGGGTAAAATTGGATTTAAAAAATTGTAGGTGGATGGAAATAACATGAAATATTTAGGGAACATGGATGTGGATGATAAAATACACCCCAATAAATACCAACGTATAAACAATCTCGGATAAAAATGAGATTGTGATATTTTCCCTTACCTTAGGTCCGATTTGCTTCGTAAGTGTCCGAAACTCCAGTATAATGATTTAAATAATGTCATTGACTTATTACAGAATCATATTCATTGTTATTATATCATATATGGTTCACTTATGACTTTATATTACCCATTCTTTTGTAAATTCATGTTAAAGTAGCGTTTTGGGTAAAATCATCTCATTTGTCGTTCGTGTTTTAACTTGTAATTATTCATATGATTACTTAGATAATTATTACTTAATTATAGAATATAAAACATGATTTATATATAATATATATTCAGAATATACATATATATAATGGATCGATAAATGGAAAGAAATACATCGTTTATGGAGACGGTAGGCCTTACGTACGCATGAACGCTGTTTTCGTTTCCTTATTCAATTGAGTGGAATTAAGTAGATGACATACATATATATACACATAAATACAATAGCTTTATAATGTCATATATTTCATTATTATTTCTTATATATACTTTATAATCATTCTTAAATGGTTAACATGGAGAATGAATCTCATCGCGTCGTGGAGACGGTAGTCCGTACGTACGCATGAGTGATGATATCATTTCCGTAATTATTGAATTGAATTAGAGTGGATGATACAATATATCAGAATCATTATGATGTTATAATAACTATTTATAGTTATTCTTTACACCATAATACCCATCCATGTAAGGTGTTGGTGGAAAAACAGATTACACCACGACGTGGAGACGGTATTCCGTACGTACGCACGCGCGGTGATTTCATTTTCCGTAGGATGGATAGATGGTGAATTAGGATTGTTTCGTACTTGTAATAACATATCAGTATATTATTGATACTGATGTTATTACTTTATAATGAAACGACCTAAGAATAAGAAGTGTAAGAAGAAATAAAGGTGAAAGAATCGGTAACAGAAATTACCTCTTCTTTGAAGTGCCTTTTTGAGACCTCCTCATAGGGAACTAAAATTGGTCTTTGAGAGAGACCAGAACCTCTAGAATGTTTCTAGGGAAGTGGAGAAGAGAATTTGGCAGGGTTTGGCCAAGATTGAAGGCTCAAAGTTGTGTGAGGAAGAGAGGGAGGAGGTGCCCCTTTATAAGGGAGGAGAGGGGCACCTTTGGAATTCTTAAAAATATTAATTTATAATAAATCTAACCCCACTTAAAAACCTCCAAAATGACTCATATTCGAATATTAGATGAGATAGGGTTTTAATATCATCAACCAATCATATTTAGACATGTTTGGATCTTATTTTAAACCTTATCAATTTGATTTATCCTTATTTAATCTATTTAAGTTTATTTGTGGTAATAAAATTATAAATTATAAATTATAACAAATAATTACTTATTTGTTGTGAATTTTCCAAAATTGTTTACTTTATATCATTATAGACCATATAAATTTAAATTTATAATTTTTAAATATTTTTGTGATTTTTAAAAAATTTTATAATATGTTATGTTTATAAAATAACAATAGTGTCAATTTTGACACTATTCATTTTTTGGAATTTAAATAAAATATATATAGAAGATATGTTCAAAATAAAAGCTTTAATATATTAATAAAAGGTCCCATGTATCTATAAAATTAGTGGATCACATTAAATAGTTCATATAATATTTATTTTATTATTTTTAAAACCATTTATTTGGTTTATCTCCTAATAAAATAATTACTACATCATTTTTCTATAATTATTTAATATACGTATTTTTGCATAACAATTTAAAATAAAATCCTATGATGAAGATAAATATATTAACTTTCACAATAATACTTTACTCGAATTTATCATCTTAAAATCAAAATATTTAAATTGTTATATTTATTAAATTATGAAGGTGACAACTTTGGCATCATTTAAAATAAAATAATATAAGTGTCATAATTGATTGTATAAGACTCCAAATGGTCAAATATTAGACCATTGGATGATTATAGTTTCCATTTACATGAAAAATAAGTTTTGGTCAGGGTTTTGTCCCATTTATGGTCACTATTAGTTTAATAAAAACTATATTCTTTATTTCTCACTAGATAAATAATTTCTGCATCACTATTGTGTCACAATTAATGATAACTATTTAATCCAAAAAAATTCTAAATAAATTCTCACTATGTAGATAATTTTGTTAGATTTCTGGATACTATTAATGTTTGACGTTTTATGATGTTTATCACTAAGTTAAAATTATTATACATATAAGATTTAAGAAATTGACATGTTGTCACTTTCTTTGGTTTTAATAATAATTAAATTATTTTCATGGTCAAAAGTCCATAAAATGAATCGAATCCGACCCTTAGTTGATATGGGTTTACTTTTAGCCATCAAATGGAATTTTGGCATGTGTTAGGGTAATTTTATAATATTACATTTACCCTTAATTACCCGATTTACGTTTAACTATGGTAAATAAAATTTACTGTAGTTACTATTCATAATTCCAAAAAATAAAAAGTAGCCTATTAACATAATTTGGACCCACTTATTCCAAATATGGAATCCATTTTTTAAAATTCAATACACAGAATTTGCAGAAATTAAATTAAAATTAATCCCGTTGTCGAATAAAAAAGGGTTTTTGTTTATAACATTGCAAAAGATTGAATTGATTTAACCTCCGAATTCAAGGTAAAATCAATGCTAATGACATACATTATATTAAATGGTAAAAATATATTATATTTATACTTTAAAACCATTCAATATTATAATTTAACCACATAATATATTATGATGAAAAAAAGTTGTTTTTAATTAAAATATAGTGTGTTTTTACTATTCATTAAAATATGAAAGTTATCGGAAAAATATCAAAACTTTATCTAATGTAAATTTTTACATCCTGATTCAAAAGAAGAATTTTATTTTGTTAAATTGAACATATAAACATGTCAAAAACTAGATTTAATATGGGTGCGCCATCAAAAGGCGGCAAAACTGCATTTTTTGAAAAATACTTATTTTACCCGAAAAATTTATTTTGTTCTTATACCATGTTCTAGAAAATGTGTAAGATGAATAATAATGTTATAAAATTAAAAATTTAGTTAATACTATTCATAACGGCTTGTTCATGACAATATTATAATAATATATCATTGTTCATTAAAACCCGGTATTGCGTACAACACACGCTATCGAGGAAGGTCGCGATTGCGTGTAATGCAAGCCAAGTCAGGGTTGCGTGTTGTGAAAGAATCCTTCGTTGTTTCTTATAACAGAATCCAACCACATTTCATTTATAAATTTAATATATATATATATATATACTCAATGTTTCGTAGAATAACTATTATCAAAATTGTGTGTAACACGGTCCAAGACTAGTGTTGCATATACTGCAAGCTAATACGGTGTTGCGTATAGCGCAAGGTAATCTTGGTGTAGAATAAAACACTAGACATTAATGAAATTAAAATAATATTTTTCATAAAATCTCGAGGTGTTATATTCTACCCCCCTTAAAATGAATTTCGCCCTCGAAATTCTTCGGGGTTATAAATGGTTTACTATTTGAAAGTTTCTTTGATAGAAACCCACATCGTAAAAAGGAATACCAAAACATATCTTTAAAAACTAAAGTATAAAATGTAATGGTTACCCAAGTTAACTAATCACTGGGTATCCACATAGGAGAACATAGCTGATAATATGGACATGGAAGAGAAATCTAACCCACATGTTCTGATGGAGAGTGTTAGAGGGCATGGCTATGGAAAATCCAACAATCACAAATCCATAAATTTGTGACGATCTAAGGTACCAAATGATTAATCAGATATAAGAGAACTAGGACAACATTTTTGGTTTTCAAGATCGTTTCCCTAAAGTTTAAGAATTTGAATTAGAATAAATACTTACTTTATTTTGGTACAATCTCACTGTTGTTCGTGCCTTGAACAATTTCCACTTCATCTCTTAAATAAATGTAGTTGAATTTGTTATTCGTGAAGTGTTAGCAGATCATGTGATAGAATGATGGGTCATTCCATCTCATTCAAACAAAAGGTTAGCAAAAGTTATAAGTCCATCTTATTCTTAATCGTATATGGTTCCAAAAATGAACTTATACTCCATATATCATACCGCTTAATAAAATAAAACTAGTTTCTACTAACCAGGGACTTCCTGTAGGCCAGTGGTAGGCGATAAATGCTAGTCGCACTTTGGTTGTGGGTTCGATTACCATAGCCTTGTCCGACGCGATGGGTTGTCGCCCGTCCTACAGGTTGTCCTTTTTCTAAAACTACCTTACTATAGCATCCCATAAATAATATCAAAAAAAAGTTCTATCCTTAAACAATACTAACTTATATCCAACATAATCCATTCCAATCTTTAGGCTTATCTAAAATACTTTGGTCCACTCTCATAACATAGTGAAAACGATTACCAGATATTTAATACCATCGTTGATCCCCATATATCATAAGATATGTTTTGTTGGTCACATTCCAAACATTCAAAGTCCTTAATCATGTATTCTCTTGAATACCCATTGAACCTTAGTGAAAAAATGAATGCAGTTAAAAGTTAACACCTTCTACATACCAAAATCCTCAAAATTCTATATACTCAAACCATGATATCACATAGTCCTTATATCAATCATGAGCTCATGAATACTATCAAATATTTCATTTTCTCATTTTCCCTTCATTATGCGCATATCATCCACTTTCCAAAAAAAATATCTGAATAACCTTTCATTGTTACTCATACCATTCATCATAAACTTTCAAAACATAAGGAAAGACAATAGTGTAACAATCCTTAGATGTCTTTTTATTCTATAGTACAACATTACACTTGATAAACATGTATTCATTCCACTACATTCTTAAATCATTGACCGAGATTCAACAATTTTTTCATCTCACATATCATTTGTAGTCTCTTCATCATCATCAACAAAAATACTACCCATAAGACCATACCGATTCTCTTCATGAGGCATTCCCTTAGGGCATTGGTTTTCATATTGCCCGTACATTCCACATTTAAAACATTTAACCATTTTTGATGTCGTAGCAATACCATTAACCTCATCCATGTGGTTAACTGAAACTTTTCAATTGCACTTACTGGCTTTGTGTCCTTCTTTTCCACACGCAAAGCATCTTCCAGTTCCTTTGAAACATTCTCCTTGATTCCTCTTCCCACATGATTTACATAGGGGAAATTGAACTTTCTTTCCTATATGATCATCATGAAACTCCATCTTTCTCTTATTAGACGAGTCAGGAAACTTACCAAATTTTACATTATTGATCATATTATGAGATTTCTGATTCGTCATAATAATGATGTTTGGACTTCCAAATCCAATTTCATTTGATTGCATATGAAGAATATCATTCCATTATCCATCATATCCTCCATTATCGGGAATCATCTTGTTTCCAGCCATTTTCTAAAACCCAAAAAGAATAGTGTGAGATGAAAAAAAAATCATAATCAAGGGGGAGTAACACCAATATCTAACATCTTAGGTTAAATTCTAAGATCGTTACCGTAGTGCTAGTACTATATCCTATATGTATAATTATCCTTAGGGACATCCCTAGACATACCTTAGAAATATCTATAGGGATCTCACTAACATTTTCGCGTCCTAGTTTCCAAAGGTTGACTAAACCTTTCCTCTGATACCAACTGTAGAGACCCGAAGCTTGACGTACATTGAAATTACATTACATTTGCGGAATACTTAGTACATAACAAAAACACACACACAAGGTTCGTAATAGTTTAGTTTATTTGGAAACTCGGAATATAATCTTCTAATCCCGGTGAAAGATCTTCAACATCTCCCATAAAGATCTTCTTTTTTTATACATAAAACCTTTCTTTATATCCTGGGGAAATGTAAACATAAAAGGGTGAGCTCAAATGCTCAGTAAGGGTAAACAAAAAAAATATCAATCACATCGTATACACAAGCACATAACTTTTGGAGATCTTAACCTGCAAAAGAGATCATAATTTCATAACATGGGATAAATCATGGAAGTGAAATGTAATCACAATAATCATAACTTAAAACAAGAAACTTTGTGGCATACACACATAATCATAGAGAATCATTTATTGTTAGTCAATACTCATTTCCAAGACTATCTTAGTGGACAAAGTCCCTTTTTGAACCGAGTCACCCTCATTTTAGTCCTGTTTCATTGAACCGGTATAACCTACCGTTCCAGCCATGTCTATCTCATGAGATATAAAATCTTTACCCAATGCATTGGAGGGAGATATAGGTCCCATACATCTCATAATGATACCATTATTATGTGTGCCACAAAATCATAAATCATACATCATTGCATAACCCATGTAGTAAAAATGGGGATCTTAAACATTGTGACATCATAAAACAATTCATATAAGATAAAGGAATTCATAAAAAATATTTCCATCACAACATAATCAAATCCATGTAATAACAGGGATAGAAACAGAACCCTTTATTATCTTAGATGGAAAATAAGTTTGATAAAACACTTGAAATGAATTCTTGAAGAAAATATCCTTTCTTCTTCAAAATCAATTTCTTTTCACAAAACATAATGCAATTTTAAAAGAAAGAGATTTTATTGAAAATAGTCATGAAATATTTTGAAGGAATCATCAAGAAAATAAGGCTTTATAAAACTGTAAAAATCCGTTCGTGCCGTATAAGTTAAAAAAACATTCTTCGTACTTTTGTCGAAAAAGTCAAAAAGTACCTCGTACGAAAAATGACAAAAGATTCCTTTCATATATTTTACTAAAAACACACCATAGGGTAAAATTGGATTTAAAAAATTGTAGGTGGATGGAAATAACATGAAATATTGAGGGAACATGGATGTGGATAATAAAATACACCCTAGTAAATACCAACGTATAAACAATCTCCGATAAAAATGAGATTGTGATATTTTCCCTTACCTTAGGTCCGATTTTCTTCGTAAGTGTCCGAAACTCCTGTATAATGATTTAAATAATGACATTGACTTATTACAGAATCATATTAATTGTTATTATATCTTATATGGTTCACTTATGAGTTTATATTACCCGTTCTTTTGTAAATTCATGTTAAAGTAGCGTTTTTGGTAAAATCGTCTCATTTGTCGTTCGTGTTTTAACTTGTAATTATTCATATGATTACATAGATAATTATTACTTAATTATAGAATATAAAACATGATTTATATATAATATATATTCATACTATACATATATATAATGGATCGATAAATGGAAAGAAATACACCGTTCATGGAGACGGTAGGCCTTACGTAAGCATGAACGCTGTTTTTGTTTCCTTATTGAATTGAGTGGAATTAAGTAGATGACATACATATATATAAACATAAATAAAATAGCTCTATAATGTCATATATTTCATTATTATTGCTTATATATACTTTATAATCATTCTTAAATGGTTAACATGGAGAATGAATCTCATCGCGTCGTGGAGACGGTAGTCCGTACGTACGCACGAGTGATGATATCATTTCCGTAATTATTGAATTGAATTGGAGTGGATGATACAATATACCAGAATAATTATAATGTTATAATAACTATTTATAGTTATTCTTTACACCATAATACCCATCCATGTAAGGTGTTGGTGGAAAAACAGATTACACCACGGCGTGGAGACGGTATTCCGTACGTACGCACCCGCGGTGATTTCTTTTTCCGTAGGATGGATAGATGGTGAATTAGGATTGTTTAGTACTTATAATAACATATAAGTATATTATTGATACTGATGTTATTAATTCATAATGAAACAACATAAGAAGAAGAAGTGGAAGAAGAAATAAAGGTGAAAGAATCGGTAACGGAAATTACCTCTTCTTTGAAGCGCCTTTTTGAGACCTCCTCTTATGGAACTAAAATTGGTCTTTGAGGAAGACAAAAACCTCTAGGTTGTTTCTAGGGAAGTGGAGAAGAAAATTTGGCAGGGGTTGGCCGAGCTTGAAGGCTCAATGTTGTGTGAGGAAGAGAGGGAGGAGGTGCCCTTTTATAAGGGAGGAGAGGGGCACCTTTGGAATTCTTAAAAATATTAATTTATAATAAATCTAACCCCACTTAAAAACCACCAAAAATCACTCATATCCGAAGCTTAGATGCGATAGGGTTGTAATATCATCAACAAATCATATTTAGACATGTTTGGATCTTATTTTAAACCTTATCATTTTGATTTATCCTTATTTAATCTATTTAAGTTTATTTGTGGTAATAAAATTGTAAATTTTAAATTATAACAAATAATTACTTATTTGTTGTGAAGTTTCCATAATTGTTTACTTTATAACATTATAGACCATATAAATTTAAATTTATAATTTTTAAATATTTTTGTGATTTTTAAACAATTTTATAATATGTTATTTTTATAAAATAACAATAGTGTCAATTTTGACAGTATTCATTTTTTTGAATTTAAATAAAATATATACAGAAGATATGTTCAAACTAAAAGATTTAATATATTAATATAAGGTCATATGTATCTATAAAATTAGTGGATAACATTAAATAGTTCATATAATATTTATTTTATTATTTTTAAAACCATTTATTTGGTTTATCTCTTAATAAAATAATTACTACATCATTTTTGTATAATTATTTAATAGACTTATTTGTTGCATAATAATTTAAAATCAAATCATATGATGAATATAAATATATTAACTTTCACAATAATACTTTTACTCGAATTTATTATCTTAAAATCACAATATTTAAATTGTTATATTTATTAAATTATGAAGGTGACAACTTTGGCATCATTTAAAATAAAATAATATAAGTGTCATAATTTCTTGTATAAGACTCCAAATGGTCAAATATTCGACCATTGGATTATTATAGTTTCAATTTACATGAAAAATAAGTTTTGGTCTGGGTTTTGTGCCTTTTATGGTCACTATTAGTTTAATAAAAACTATATTCTTGATTTCTCACTAGATAAATAATTTCTGCATCACTATTGTGTCACAATTAATGATAACTATTTAATCCCAAAAAATTCTAAATAAATTCTAATGATGTATATAATTTTGTTATCTTTCTGGATACTATTCATTTTTGATGTTTTATGATGTTTATCACTAAGTTAAAATTATTATACATATAAGATTTAAGAAAGTGACATGTTGTCACTTTTTTTGGTTTTAATAATAATTAAATTGTTTTCATGGTCAAAAGTCCATAAAATGAATCTAATCTAACCCTTAGTTGATATGGTTTTACCTTTGGCCATCAAATGGAATTTTGTCATGTGTTAGGGTAATTTTATAATATTACATTTACCCTTAATTACCCGATTTACCTTTAACTAAGGTAAATAAAATTTACCGTAGTTATTATTCATAAATACAAAAAATAAAAAGTAGCCTATTAACATAATTTGGACCCACTGATTCCAAATATGGAATCTATTTTTTAAAATTCAATACACAGAAGTTGCAGAAATTAAATTAAAATTAATATCGTTGTCGAATAAAAACGGGTTTTTTGTTTAAAACATTGCAAAAGATTGAATTGATTTAACATACGGATTCAAGGTAAAATGAATGCTAATGACATAAATTATATTAAATGGTAAAAATAAATTCTATTTATACTTTAAAACCATTCAATATTATAATTTAACAACATAATATATTATGATGAAAAAAAGTTGTTTTTAATTAAAATATAGCGTGTTTTTACTATTCATTAAAATATGAAAGTTATCGAAAAAATATAAAAACTTTATCTAATGTAAATTTTTACATCCTGATTCAAAAGAAGAATTTTATTTTGTCAAATTGAACATATAAACATGTCAAAAATTAGATGTAATGTGTGTGCGCCATCAAAAGGCGGCAAAATTGCATTTTTTGAAAAATACTTATTTTACACGAAAAATTTATTTTGTTCTTATACCATGTTCTAGAAAATGTGTAAGATGAATATTAATGTTATAAAATTAAAAATTTAGTTAATACTATTCATAATGGCTAGTTCATGACAATATTATAATAATATATCATTGTTCATTAAAACCCGGTATTGCGTACAACACACGCTATCGAGGAAGGTCGCGATTGCCTGTAATGCAAGACAAGTCAGGGTTGCGTGTTGTGAAAGAATCCTTAGTTGTTTCGTATAACAGAATCCAACCACATTTTATTTATACATTTAATATATATATATATATATACTCAATGTTGCGTAGAATAACTATTATCAAAATTGTGTGTAACACGGTCCAAGACTAGTGTTGCATATACTGCAAGCTAATACGGTGTTGTGTATAGCGTAAGGTAATCTTGGTGTAGAATAAAACACAAGACATTAATGAAATTAAAATAATATTTTTCATAAAATCTCGGGGTGTTACAGTCACCAAATATATATTTGAAATAATTATGTCACTTCATTATTAATATAATTTTCTATAAACCATCCATCAATATGTTTTCCTGGTGTAATAAATTTAAATGATTATGAATTAAAATTAGAAAATAAGTTCTTTAATAAACCGATTTTTATGCTATCTATTAATGATTTTCCCTAGTGGATGATAAAAATTATATTTATAATAATTTAGAGATAACAAATAGACAACACTGAACATATTAAAAAACATCCCACAAAATTTGGTTTCTTCTCCCATTACTTTTTAATATCCGTCATACATTATATTCATATTAAATATAATGATGTACTATGTTGAGTGTTAAAGTTATATTTCTTTTTTAATTTTTTTTTAATTTTGATCATATTTTTATGTAAAATTTTTATAAATATACTATGTCATAAAATCATTTTATAGATCAAAATCAACGTATTATTTTAATAATTCATTATAATTTCCCTACCATTTGAGGATATACAACCAAAAAAATATTTGGGATTATGGTAGACACATAGAGGAACATATATATGAGATCTAGTGCCAATTGTTTTCTCTCAACCAAGAATCATAATTATTTCTGGTTATAAAATATATATACACCTTCATGATTTTCTAACTAAATTATTTATAAAAATGTTCTCTAAAAGTATGGACTTTTTGTTACATTTATGTATTTCATTATTTTCAAAATGGGACGCTTCACCTGCAAAATATTAAAAAATTCATTTATTTTCCACTAATCTATACTATTAAAATCATTTAACTTGTTTGTATATGTAATTATCAAATCATTTGGATCATAATATTTCAAATATTTTTTAGTTGACTCTTTCTTCATAGTATTGTTCATTATATTAATTTATTTTTGTATTCTTCCCTATATTTCAAATTATTATATTTATGTGGAGACCATTCAGAGAATATAGAATTTATCTCCTTAACATTATATGAACTTTGTAATGACTATTATTAATATTTTAGTTACCATTTTAGGTAAAATATCCTTTGTATTTTTATCATTTATTTTTATTTTTAACCCTGATGGCCTTCTTCTAATATGTCTCTTTTACAGGAAATTTCAAATTAAACTACAAGAGCTTGAAATTATCTTCATGATTATGTATATATTTCAAAGTCCATGGTTTTTTATTTAATGCTACAATAGAGTAATATTAACCCTATTGGTTTGACACGCTTTACATAAATCATCAATTTTTCATTGTAGTGGTTGATTGTGTTCCAATTTTGTATGTTTTCTCATCGAAGAATCTAATTTTTTTCATGAGCCCCAATTTTTTAATTCATATAATTTAAACACATTAATGAATTTGTGTTTTTAGATCAATAAAATATATATAAATGAGCTCCAAATTGTTAATAAAAAAATTCAACAATACAAATCCATCATATATATTTTTTAAAATCAAATTTTATTTTCACATTATTAACTATTATAAACTAGATTTATTTCAGCTATGTTTTTCATTTCTCCAACAAAAATTAGCACTTATTGAAATTTTTAATACTATTATTTTACTACTAAACCATGGTATATGGTCCCAAAATTAGAAAAACACAGAAAAATGAAGATAAAATTATTCCTTTAAAAAGATATTGTTTATTATCCTTAAATTTCAGATTACATCTATTAAATGTTATTTGGGAAAATAAGATTCTGTTTTTTATGGATATTGTTTTATAATATATTCTTATTATCACCCTTCACATCATGTTTTGTATTTTAAAATTTCCCTCCTCCATATTTTTATAGTAAGTACCATTTATATTTCATCAATCATAAAAAATAATTCATTTGCATTTGAATTATATTAATAAGTGGTTTGATTTTTTATCAGGTAGATTTAAGTTGTAATATGATGAATCCAATATATTCATTAGGAATTTTTGAGACATAATTGAATGAATTCTCATTTTACAAAACTGCAATATCATATATTGGTTATTTTATAGGTTTCAGAATTCATCAGAAATATATTAACATTTTTTATTGAATTTATTCCTGATATGTGACATATTTTTGCCAATTTTTTCATTATATTTCATACGGTTTAATTTTATAAAAAAAAATCAATCAATTTCATAGGAATTTTTAATTTTAATTAATTCCTATAAAAACAGTTCTAGTAAGGCATCCATGAAATTCATGGACTCATTTTGGATATTATCTAATGAATGCATCATATCAAATTATAAAATTTAAATTTCAGTATACATTCCATAATCACATTTAAATTATTCTTAATTTTTCCATATTATTTTAATATAATGCGTGGATCATTCTTTACAAACATTCAATAGTTTTTTTGATAGTTTAATTTCATTCATATTTACATGAAACTTTTTTTGTCAGTTCTTATTCATTTCAAATATGTAATAATAAATAAATCTAAATTATTAAATGTTTTATTAAAATAATTTTAAATGAAATTTTAAAACATAATCAGTAATAAAATGAAAAAAATATTGAATTCATTCACATTTTTGAATAATATTTTGTTGTGGATTTATACTATGTGATTGTAATGATTCATTGAAAAAACAATCGTCTGAATCACCTATCTTGTAATACAAAGAATTTAAATACCCATAACATTTCTAATATTCATCAAAATACTTGAATATTGTTTGGGAGAGCAATCTGAGTGACGAGATGATATTGGGACATGCTCGGAGGATACATAAAGGTAGTTTATGTTATAAAAACCTATTTAATGTTTGTGAGGTGTATTTGGATTTCAAACAAAAACATTTGAACACAATTAATTATTGTTAATGTTTGATTGTTTTAAAAAAATTACTCCATTATGATTCAATCACATGACCCGTAATCCTCAAAAACCTCAAATTCATCACTCTCGCCAGTTGATGTCTCCCAGGGCAATCTAAAATTCCCCATGAACCACTATGGACACCAAAAAGAGAGATTAAACTCATAGAAAATCCCACTAATGATGTGAATGATATTTTTAGATCCTATATGAGACCTCAGGTGACACAAATGAATCCCACATTTATGAATAATGATTCCCTTCATGGATGAATTGATTAACCTAGCCATTGGTGATGGTATCATCACATTAAGGGGAGACCTTGTTTTAAGGCAGTATTTAGTACAATATAGTTGAACAATGAACGATTATATATATATGAGATATATCATGGGTGGATGTGTTAATGATAACATTTTAATAATTTAATTCTATTTGATCAATGAGATAAGAAATTTCATTGTATTTTGTAGCAATACTATCATGATTTAAGAGGATACCAACAGTTATGAGGGTTTCTTATAATGACTTATAATACATCATGCATGGTGTCATATTATCCCTACCATGTTTGTGAAAAAAATAAAAACTACTAATGGATGTAATGAATAGAGACCGCAACATTGTGGTGGTTTGAATACATTAAATGTCAACATTTTGAAGGAAAAGTGAATGGTCATTCTTGATAGGGGAATTTTTTTTTCACCACAACTCATACCTTACTATACATGTGAATAAGACTATGTTTTAATTTATATTAAAACATAGTTGTCTGATATTATGTTTAAATTATGAAATCAAATTATTTTTAGAGATATGTGAGGCTTTGATTAAAAAAATGAGGATGAATTTCATGAGAAAAATAGAGATAATAGAAAAATAACATTATTAAAAATATAAACCAGGGATTACTTAATCTGAAAATTATTTGGATGGCTAATTTAAAAATGGAGGTGTGAAAGATCATTTAAGAGGATTTTTATTAGTTATTTTATTTCTAATATAATAGTCTAATTTAATTTATGGAATTCTATTATATTTTAATTATAGTGCTCTATATGATTTCTTCCATTGAGTATAATTATATATCTCTATCATTCTTATTCTCTCTTTCTATTTCCTTTCAATAGGACTTCCTATAATCAATAATGATTTCCGGATATATAACTATGATATAGTGATGGATATTATTATTATTGAAATATATGATGCAATTCTGATGATTTTTTTCAATTTATAAGTAAAATGATTGAATTACATGAGTGCAATGATTTTAAACTACATCACAGATGTCATCTTCTTCTACATCCTTTAATTTATAAATTGTACCTCAAATATATTTAATTATATCTCTTAACATTAGTGATTTTATGCTTTCAATGATTAAAACTGTATGTGATGGCATAAGACCCTAATGATTCTACATTCCCAATTGAGGTTTTTCATCATCCACGATTATATATGGAAGTGCAATTTTATTTTTAAATACACTCAGTATTTAATAATTAGTAAATTTTTGAATAGTCGATCATGATTCATATTTCCCAAATAATCTATAAAAATAATTCTAAACAATCAACTCTAATAGTGATGAAAAAATAAATCAATCAAATGGGCATTTAAATTCATTTTTACCATCAAATTCATTACATGATATATTGGGATTTTCATTATATAAATAAATTAACATTAAAAAAGAATTAGTGTATGTGAATTGAATTATTTACCAAATATTTTTAATTTTTTATACATGATGAAACATGTTGGTAATTATATTATACTAGGACAATATAATTTGTAGCACTCAAAATACCATGTAATAGTTATGTAAAGAAACATAGTGTTTCATTTTGTGATCCGTGATGTTTTTAAATTAATTTTTCTTTTCACATTGTATAGATATTTTATCACTGGTTCTATAAAAAATGTACCAAAAGCATATAGTTCAATTTTTTTTAATAATTATTTATTATTATTTTAAAAACAAATAATTATTGATGTACCAAGAGAAACCTATTACAATGATAAGGATTCCCTCCCATAATTGTTTGAGGACCCCATTTTAATAGTCAATAAAATTAAAAGTGGATATTAAAAAATTATATTTCTCTATGAATTGGATTTTATGGTCAATAATTTTTAAAACTAAAAATCAATCACTAAACCCAAAGGGATACACCGATGTATGTTTTTATATTCACGAAATAGGTTTAAGATAATTATTCTATACATGGGGAACAGTCATAATCCAATAGTCTCTTTGATGATAATTTGGCCAGTCAAATGAGAGATAAAGTGATGATGAATAGTCACATGATGATGTATATATGATATATTAGTAATCTCATGGTAAATTTTGGATTACTTTTGTAAAATGTGATGAAAAAAGAAGTATTTAGAAATAATAAAAAATCTTCAGAACCACGCTATTTTTATATAGATTTTGAAGATGAAGAGGAATCATATGTGTTATATTTTTAAGAAAAAATGCATTATCCTCACTATGAACCCCTTTCTAAAGAAATTTAACATCATGGGAAATATATGTCTATAAAAGATAATGTTTTTAATCCATCATCAGAGTTGATCCATTAATAAATTCATTGTAATTTAATTTCATAGAATCATTATTGAAAATTAAATCCATTATTTTTGAATTACCTAATACTAAAATCCATTTTTTTCATAGAGGGTGATTAATAAAATGATTATGAACCTACAGAGGAACACATGAAGTTACATGATATTGGGGATCATTTTGAAAGGAAGCCTAGGTCATAATACAATTGTCCATCCTCCTTGAAAAAAATGAATAAATTTCATTCAATGAAAGTTATCATTTTAATATTCATGATTCATGATTTAATTTACTTCTCGTAAGAAATAATTCAAACTATCCTTTTGAATATTTACTTCTTACATCCATAAAAGCAGAGAAAGTCACAAAAAATATTATGTTACACAAGATGTAAGAAAATTGGGTGATCTATACTTCATCCAACCACCTCCATGATTGTTATAAATTATTTACAAGGGGATCGATTTAGTGTAAACAATTAATGTATTCCTCATAAATAAATATTAAGAGAAATCTTGTAAAAGAATATGTTTTTGATCAATTCCAAGATGAACCCCCAAAAAATATATTTAAGGTGATAACTAATATTATCCATCTGGAATTAGTAAAAATTGCATTACCAGTTGGGGGATTAAACTAAGACATATATATTTACATTCATTATAGGAAATTCAATTTTATAGTTATTAATTATTATTTGATGAAACCAAACACCTTTTTCTTTTTTTAAACATCAAGGACACTATCATTATATTTTAATGATTTTTTATGTTTTGTAGGTTTGTGATGGGATAAGGAATCACCTATTAAAAAAATGAAATGGATAATTATGATTAATGAGAAAAAAGTTTCTTATTATATTCATTATCATTCAAACTCTATGAATTTATTTCTAAAAGTATCATTTTATATCAAAAAATTATATTCCAATTTTTTTAATGTATTATATATCTCTTCATGAAGACATAAATTTTATATTATACATATTACACAATGATTTATATTTTAATTTTAATGATAAATAATGTTTAAAGTTGAAATTTTTTCCATTGGAGTGATTTATTGTTCATATTTTATTGAATGATAATGTAAGGGAATTGGTAAATTCATGTAAATGATAAACAACAATAATTTTTCAACTATGAATATATAAAATTAATGAAAAATTATTTTCTATTATTATCATATCTATGATTGATTTTTCAAAATATTATGTTCATTATTTGAGAGGATTTATAGACTAAATACACTATGTAATTTTTTATAACAATTCTGCAGTGATCATATGGATGGACTACATATATAAATTTCATTGGATCTTGTAAAAGTAATGACTATAAATGAAGGGATTTAACATGTTTGGGGAATTTAAATGATAATACCTTTTATTTGGACCACATTTATCAACAATTATTTTGTGTCTCATAGTGAACATGAATAAAATTGTATTGAATGATCCATATCTCAAGCCATTTTTATCCATTCATATAATACTAATATTATTATTTGATAAATTAATATTGATGTGTGTGGTTAAATGGTTTTTTAGTTAGATTAATGAACTACATTATAAGGATAATTATTGGTTGTATGAATTTTAATTGTATAATGAGTTGTTATTGTCCTGTGATGTGAACAAGAGGATAATTATTTATAGTTAAAAGAGCATTAACTATGCTGCATTATGGTTCCTTTCTGCATGACCTTAAAATGAATGTACCATCATCCTCAATAAATGAAACTACATTGTGTGGGGTCATTATTCCAATCAATGATTCACTGAACACAATCTAGATATGTGTGGTAGAAAGTGAAAAATTCTCATGTCCCCACGTGAGTGTCAAATCCATGTGGTGGTATCTTTATCTAAAACTATGTGAGTATTGATTAATGTTATCATAGGATACATAAAATGAATTGAATTTATTATTCTTTTTTCAACAATACAAATAAGTAAAAATAATCCAACCTATGTGTATAGTCCATAACTGTGTATTGGGTCCCCATAAATAACTATTCATGACTTGATTCTTGTCACTACATTATACATATAGAATCCAAAACTTCATGCATTGGACTCACAATAAAAATTATCCCAATTCATATGATTATTTTCTTACTATTATTTAGCATTAATGAATACTTTCACGTCACAATCTGGTTCATTTGTGGTCGGGAAAATTTTCCTTCCCACGACCAGAAGACCATCATCCTAATCAAATGGCATAAATGTACGTGGAACATTAGTAATTTTTTTGAATATGATAAACTATGTACCACCAATGTATAGACTATATGACATTAAATACCATTTCACAATGGTGTCATCAACCATGAGGCAATCATCATTGACATCGATTATCTATAATGTAAATTTTAGGAACTATGTATGGATTTATTCCCATTCACACAATATATATAGTAATATTTGGATGTTGCATCTTAGATGACCCACCCAAAGATATACCCTTAATTATGTTTGGAGCAGAACTACATGGGGATCTTTCCATCAATAACTATGTGTTGATTGATTCCCATTATATGGGATGCATATTGATTTTGAAACATTATGTCCCATTCCTAGTCAAGAAGAACATGATATGTCCCCTCCCTAATATAAAACCTAAACTAATGCAAGAGACTCCAAAATATGGAATATATATATTTTGATTTCTAGAAATTTTCAGTCTCCATGTACATGACTTATAACTCAAATAGAGAAGAAATTATATAATGATGTGTGGAATGATTACCATACAATCAGACATACAGTTACATGCATTCCCTATCTCCTAAGCCTAACCACAAAATACAGAAAAATTCACAATTCTATATAGACCAGACCAAAATATATATTTCATATTGAGAACTATGTGTGGTGTGATTCCAATTACCAGATTATATGTAGTGACTCCAGTATTCTACTTTATATTCCTTCTAACACAAATTAAAAATGTCTATATACTTTTTTTATCTCTCTTGTGTAGTGGATAATCATTTCCCCCCTTTTCCTCTCACACCCAACATAACACATGTGGGATTAAGAGTTGTTAAATGCAATTACCTAGATGTAAAAAATATTATTCCATGTCCTAGTTTTCATCATGCTGGTAGAAAGACCGTAAATGGTAAATATGGTGTCCTTACTATATGATGTTAAACTATAAGGGTTTTATAGAATGATGTAAAACATGATCCTTGATGTCATAAGGTATATAGTGACACATAGATATTTATTATTATTTTAATATATAATATTTCCTCTTACATCACGGAACATATGTCCTCTTTGACCTACATTAAACTACATAGTATTATAATAACAATATATTTATTTATTTTCATTAGGAAGAGATACAAATTTACTCCTACACTTGGTCTCTTAGTCCCATAAATAGGGTGAAGAAAAATAAAAACATCCCTATCTACTGTTAAAAACAATAATTAATGCAAGAGATCTCATCATTAGGTTCCACTTGTAGGGATCTATCAAAATATTTAAATTAAACTCCTACATATGAGGGGTATCTATGTAGTGGATTTCACACTTCATGAATAGTCATGGTGAAAATTTTTATTCTGTTCCCATAAACATTCTTTTCATTCATCATTCTCATTTCCCCTAGAAAATTTAGATTATCAAAATATTTCAACTTCAATATAAAATGGAGGGTCTGTTTCTTGAGAATGTCAATGTTTGAATATGCACAATATGACCATGTGGGGTTCAAAAATGTCTTGACAAAAAATTCCTATCATAAAAAGGAAAATCCATCCCCAAGAGAGGCTTTCCCTATATCTAAATTCTAAAATGTATTCCTTTCCCTATATCAAATCTACTAATCTGATAATCTCTAGGTAAATGGTTTACACTTTTCCCCATAATGTTTAGAACATTTTTGAACATCTTGTCCTAGTCTTCCACCATTTAATAATGGATTTTACGAAAAAAAATGTACATTTATACCTGAACATAAATGGAAAGACCCCATGTTATCCTTATCACATGATAGTGAAATAGAAAGGATAATTTCTTAGCCACATGACACTGAACTGCATGACATTAAGAACCACATATGGATTGATTCCTACCATTTCATGGTCTATATTGACACTCAAATATTCAATCTTGGGTCCAGTCATAGAAAAAAATTTGAATATTCCTTTTTGATGTGCCTTGTTCTAACATGCATAGGGAACCTTCAATGAACTACGTCTGGATTGATCACTATGGGAAAAAAGATAGATACCCATGATTTATAATTGTGGCTATGGCCCCCAAAAACATGGGTATAGCCTATACCCACGATTTTGGGAACCGTGGGTAACCTAGGCATCGAGATAGGTCCTGAACCTACTCCCACAGTTTTCCAAACCATGGGCATAGTGTTTTTTCAACCACGTCAATGACTTGTGTCAATTATGTGGGCATAACGTTTTTTCTACCATGTCAATGACTTAAATCCAGTTGATATTCTTTTAAATTCATATACCCAAGGTTATAAAACTGGGGGTATTAATTTTTTTACAAAAAACATTCATAGGGTTTTTAACATGCGACAGTGATTTCATAATCTGGGTGCTTTACCACATAATCTACATTACTTTCATATCTATTTATCTATATTTTTCTAAATATAGGGAACCTTAAATGAACTGCATCTGGATTGATCACTGCTGGAAAAAAGACCTATACTCTGGGTTCATCGCCATGGGTATAGCCTATACGCACAGTTTTGGGAACTTTGGGCAACCGAGGCGACGAGATAGGTTTCGAACCTTTTCCCACGATTTTCCAAACTATGGGCATAGCATTTTTCCACCGCATCAATGACTTGTATCTAATTGAAATGATGTTAAAACCATATAAAAATAGTTATAAAACCGTGGTTATAATGTTTTTTTACAAAAAACGTGTTGTAGGTTATGAACAAGAAACACCGATTTCATACTCTGGGTGCTTCACCACTTAATCTATGTTACATTCATATTTATTTATCTATATTTTTTTAAAATATATTAATCTAACTATGTATTATAAAATAAATAGCCAGAGGGTTTTGAACCCACGTTACCACCTACATAATTCCAACGCTGTACCAACCGACCGAGAAGGATTTTATAGAAATATATAATAATTTATCATAATATAATAATTTCGTCACATGTTTTTGAACAAAAAGAATCTAGTGAGTTTCGATCCTGTGACTGCAATAAATAATTCAAAGGGCATCAACAACTCAGCTATGAAGATTTTATTTTTATATTATTGTATCTACCTAAATATATAAAACCAAACTATTGGTATAGGACCGAAACCTTGGGGATATGTTTTCCAGAGGATTTTTCCCCCGCCATAACGCAAGAAATCTATACCCACAGTTTTTTAAAACTGTGGGAATATTTCTTCGAAAAAAAATTCTATTCCCACAGTTTTCCAAAACCGTGGGAATAGGTCATGAAAAAAATTCATATACCCATGGTTTTGGTCAAAACCATGGGTATTTTTCCTCATACATGGATATAGGTCACATATACCCATGGTTTTTCAAAACCATTGGTATAGGTTTCCATTGCACCCCTATCCCCATGGTTTTAAAAAACCATGGGGATAGGGGTGCCCTAAACCAACCATATTGGGAAAAACCTTTGGTATAGGGAAATTTTCTAGTAGTGTATTAATGACAATAGATGATAGTTAGTGATGCTTATACCTCATATCTCAGTTCCATCTATAAGGTTAAAATGTGTTACCCATTATATATTTTTTGGTCATACCATCACAGTAAGTTTCAAGACCCAATAAAAAAATTCAAACACATTCAAATGCATGAGTTAGATCAACATATAAGAGTAATACAATCGTTGCCTCATTTTTTATCATATATTATATAATAAAAATATCAGATTCTTTGAGAAAGGGTCAGACCTAAATGGGGAACTATCCCAACCATACCAAATAAAAAAACCAATGAATGTGCTAGACCAGTATAAGGGGAACACCTCTAACTATTCTAGTGAAACAGTGACTTCTATACCCTCTTTCATGTTGAAAACCTCCCATTTTATAAACTATACATTGTTTCCAAAAAGTTACAAATCCCCATAATCCCCTTTATAATCATAAATGAAGTGATAGTGTTCTATGTTTACCAATGTTTCCAAATGAACAATTGTACTATGTTGGATCTTCATACTTTTCCAACAAAATAGGACTAAAAAATGAATATTATATTCACTAAGAGGATTTTCCTACATTCATATATGTCAAATTACGTTTACATTCCATGTCAATAAATATATTTAGAAAACCTCATATTACAGTTTACTACTATTTCCCATTGATGGATAAATATTCTAGAACATTCCATGTCTGATTATCATGAAAATATATAATTATTTATCCATTGGTCAATAAAAATAATCCTTTGTTATTAATCATCAAAAATATTGGTCATGAGATGTTGAAATACATCATCCATGTTCTATATTCACGAATATAAACTCCAACATGCTTCAAAATTCCTTTATGTAAACCTATTTTTACATTTGAGTGGAATCTCATTACTAAAAAAAGATGAAAAAATTTACCTCATCATTTTGATTCATTATCTTGATAACACACCCATTGTGGTCTTCAAAAATCCGAATTTCCATAAATTTACATGGACATCAGAAATAGAAGAATGGTGTCTTAAGGACACCATTTTTCATCTACTCATAATATTCCCTAGTTTCTCTACATAATTATCCCACATTAAAGGGTTCATGATAAACAAAGGATATTTATTCCTTAATAGTGGGTTTTTCCTACCTCTATACCACCTAGAAACATCATTTTTGAAACCATTCCTATGATTACACCACATATAATTTACTAATATCATATCTCAAATTTTGAAATTGAAAACCCTATTTCAGGAAATATAAATCATTCAGGTTTGATATATTTTTGGACATTCTTGTCCAATAATCTCTATTGGGGCCCTCACCCAGTAATTCATGGACAACCCAATTTGACTTAAAAAACCGTTATAGTAGTACAATATTCATGATTCCAAACAATCCACAAAATGTGACATGAAACTCTCCATATTGAATCCCCTCAAGGGGTACTCTGGATAAACCCTGAGCACCATATGATTAGAACTATTAATTTCATCATTGAGGAAAAATAGTTCAATTAAAAAAAGGAAACAAACTATGTGTTGTTGATAACCAAAAAAATTATACATACAAAAATAATGTTATTTCCACTAGGTCTTCACTATAGTGGACATAGTAAAAAAATATCAATTAATGACAGGAAAAAATTTAAGTGGTTTTTACATTTAACCCTATTAACAATAAATAATATTTTCACTAATCCCCTTATTTTAAGAAAAAGTAAAATCTTTACATGGTCATATAAATTTGATTATGCAATGTGATAGTTGAAATTTTTTTATAGTGTAAAAATTTAGCAACTCATCCAATGGATCCTTATTTTATAAAACATTTAAAAATTATATTGATGTGAATAGTAGAAAAATATGGATAATATTTATAAAAAATATATCATCTATGTGATTTAATGAGGATGAAGGAGAATCCAAAACCTTGGGTCTCTCCTTAAAATTTCTATAAATATGAAATAACTGAATAACCTAAATGCATATAATGAAATTCATATTTCAATATGTAGAAAATTGATAACTATTTGACAGAGGTCGTCGTGGTTTTATTCTAATGTGGCCCTTCTCTCATCTTCAGCTTTAGTTGTTGGGTGCATTTTTCTAAATATGGTCATATTTTCTTGTCCGCTCCGTTATATTGTTTTAAAATTATAACTCTTTGATGATAGTGATTCCTTTAGAAATACTACATGTTCATAAAACTCCCATATATCATTGGTCATTAGATGAAATTAGTCATAAGGTCATGCTTTTTTGGAAACCAAGTGGTGAAGATAAATGGTAATATCTTATAAGGATCCCATTTTATGATGGGAGGCATAAAACTGAGTATGTTCAACATCACAAGAATCATGGCCTTCTTGAGATTTTATTATATGGTGGATAAGGATGTGTAGTTACCAATTGTAAAATCCACAAGAGCATAAAGTAATATACATTTGGTGAAGGGTTTATACCTTATCAGCAAACTCTTATAAGGGGTTTTCTATTATGGTGGTACAAATTTTATTCTATTTCAGTCTCCATAAAGAACGATATTAACTAAATACATTATAACATCTCTCTTTTCCTCCTCCGTCATGAGTATATAATCTATGATTCTAATTACATCAATATGGATCACCATAAATAGTGACTCCCATGTAGGAAAATTCCCTAAATCTATTATCGGTTTGATCTTTGAGGATAAACGTATATGGTGGGATTCAATTTCGAGAATTACCATTATTGATATTATTCATCCAGCCTCAGTAGTATTGTTGATTACATCATTATATATTATATGGTGTAAGTCACTCCCCATAGAAATAGGACTTGCAGAAGGATATCCCTCAGAATGAAAATGATGAAAAAAACATTTCTTTTTATTGTTGGAGAGGAATGAGATAGAACAACAGGTTATTGGTTAGGAGTGACCTAAGACATATTAACCTATCATACCAATCTCAATTGTACTCTATCAATGAAGAAAACCTACCAATTTTAATAATATTCACATGACATATATTCTTCATATGTTGTGGGTCATAAAATGATTGGCATTATGGATTCCTCTTGAATCGTCATCATCAGCGGATGAAAAAAATGAATTGGTAAGATTCCCTATTGACCTGGATAAGGGGTAAAAATTCATCATGCTATATGAATCCAAATTTTTTCACAAACATAGGGGGAGTGTAAGGTTTTAAAATGGTTAACCTATCTATATGATAAGTTAAGACTTTTTCATACAACCCAATAATGTTGGAATATTTTTCTAATGGTTTCTATTAATTAACCACCTCCACTCCATGTGGTTTAGGATGCAGAGAAAAATATAACTAAGAAAAATAAATCAATAGTTGATCATGCCATTGATACCCAAGGATTTGATGTAATCATAGGTTATTTTGAGAAGGGATGAAAAAGTTGATAAGAAAGAATTATTTTGGTCACCTAATTTGTAAATATGTTATAATTATCTTCAATCCATCAATATAAGAATTGAAATTTCTCATTCGGAATTGTAGGAATATTCCCTCTTGTATTTGAAAAAGATGTTCACAAACACGATCAAGGGTTGGAATGAAAAATTTGATGGTATGTCCCACGACCAATGTGTCAAATATCATCACAACAAAAATTATGAAACCCATATTAGTGACACGGGATAATATAATCATTCTCTTTGGGAACATGGAAATCATACCATCCAGTCCAAATATAGATGATACATTTGGATGAATCATGTAACCCCATGTTGTGTATTGACCCGCTTGAGGGTATAATTGTAAAACCAAATAAGACATCATGAAAATTGATTTTAATATGTCCTTAAATGGTGGAAATTCATAATTAGCACATTAACCTCTCCATAAAACTCTATCCAATATATTTAATTGAATGAGTGAGCGAGGGTTGAGGGTTTGACCATGAAATTTCCCTATTGAGACTAGCAGATCAATCTCTTAGGGAGATACATGATCAAAATTATCCCATGATTTGGATGTAGGTTAGATTTCATCACACAAATTACCAAGGATGGGGATTCCCCTAGTTGGTACAAAACCCAAAATATGGTCCCTCCACCGCATGCGGTATGTGAATGTTATTGGGGATCAAACAGCAGTGACTCGGCAGTTCAAAAAGTATCTTAGAAGATGACTTGAAAAAATTGAGGATCCCACATTTTTTGTATAAATTAAACGCAAATAATTGTCCATTAAATTCCATGCAGTTCTAGTCCACCCTAGACACCAAATACCATTCATATGAGAATATCCCTCCGGACCTCAAATCATAATTGTAGATAAAAAATTCATTGAAATTACCTCATGGGAGGTTGAAAATAATAAGAGAATGTAGAATGACTGATTATAATGATGTATCATGTATGTTTCAGTCTCTATGTGTCCACATGGATCCATTCAGAATGAATACGTCATATAAATCCAATGAAGACATGTTTTAACCGGTTGATTAAATTTTTTCTTCTCAACACTCTTAATAGATATCAGTATAATAAATGGAATATTTTGGTCAACCTGTGGAAATGGAGTATCTTATTGGAGTATAATGTAATATTGTTTTAATTAGTTAGACATCATATAATCTATAAGTTCTTGTAAATGAAGGTTATTCAGAAAAACTACATGAGGGTGATGTTAGGTAAAAAAAAGTTCTTCAACATTTCTAGGAAGGGTCATTGTTCCTATGGTCACATTCATAGAAGTGGAATCGTGAACTATTTTTTTCCGTGAAATGGATCATGTATTATATAAGAATATGATTTCAGAGGATATAGTAGAATTCTTAGTAAATCATAATGTACTATGATACGCATGGAATAGTCTCCCATGAACCATCAGTTCACGATGGCATTACCCTTTAATCTATCAATATGGAAATTTAGAGAAGGTGTTATCCCATGAAGCCTTGGACATCAATACGATAGTATGCTGGGAATTACAGACTTCATGTATCCAATCTCTACATCATTTTTCATGGATTTTATATCACTAGTGAATAAAATCGGTTCACAAACTAGAACAACTATAAAGAAAATGGTTCACAAAATCAATTTGTTATTAACATTATATAGAGTTACAAGATCATCGGGATATATAGAAAATAAAAAATGAGTATGGAAATATATTTAATGGGGTTTTATATTCTTATGGATCCACCTAAATTCCACAAAATGGTTCAAAAATAAGACTACAATATACATCAGAATAACCACTTGTTTGTATCAATTGAAAACCATTCTAATGAGGGGGATTTCATAGGTTCCTGAAAATTCTGTATTTAATAATAGAATTATATGGGGATATAATATAATTAAAAATAAAATACAGAATAGGATTTAACAAAAGATACAAATGAATGATTTTTTAATGGAATAATCTTTTCATAGACCAACTCTCTGCATAACGTTCCACCAGGTCATGATGCATTCATGAATCAAATGGTTTGATGATGAAACAATGCCAACAACGACCGCAAATGATACCAAATTCATTTGAGTGACCAAGATTTTAATTTCTACCCCTTAAAACAAATATGCCACAAAAAAATATTGATTAAATGGGAAGAGGCACTACCGTCAGTGCCTATGATTTAATGAAAGAAATTTTTGGTGCATTGGTGTTGATTTCTACCCCCATGAAAGACATCATTTAAAAATAACTCGTTCATTGGTCGGAGTACCTTTCATGCTATCTCGCTAATGACCCCCTACAACACACTGTGGTCAACTAGCCAAGAAGGTATCTAGCACCTCTACTCTAATATAAATAAACCGTGGGGGAGTACCAAAAAATGTGAGTAGAAAAGGATTAGAAGTGAAGCCACACCAGAATGAATGACGCAATGAGAATTCATGAAAATGTACTGGAAAAAGTAGAGCCCTTAGATGATTTCCATTGGGATGAATATTTCTTATAATATAAATTATTAAAATAAAAATCATATTGTGGTTACCTAAAATCTTTTTTATGGGAATAATCATGTAAGGTACAAAAAGGATAGCCCTTTTCTGGATAAGTATCCTTCATAGGAAAGTGCTATATTATCTATAACCTATCCCGAGAAGATATAAACAATCCGAGAAGATCTTGGTCCGATGTAGAAAAATTTTATATGGATGTAATATGGTATCATATAGATAAACACTATTTTGATAGAACCCAGGTCCACATATAACTACCCTACACAAACCGTACCCCACCCACATATAAACAAGCTCTGTGGTTGGAGCCTCATCCCTTTTAAATACATGCTATGTGGAATGGGGAATAAAAGGATTTTATACTCTTTATCTCCCACATTTATCTTCATTCATTTCATCTATACTCATACTAGTTATAAAAACCCTATGTTTAAACAACATAAAATCCATTCTTATCATTATTTCATATATTAAAATCTCTTAAAATCACAACACAGTGCACTACCAAGTATTATGTGACATTTGAACATAATATTTTCTCTTCTGTGATTTGAATTTTCAACATTTGATATACATGGTTGCTATCAGTAAAATTTTTGGATTCCGATAAAACCAACATAATTTTTGGTGAATTATAACTGACAATTATGTATAGTAATATTACCTTTATGGATAGTAATACAACCATTGTTAATAGCAAACTATCCAATATAATAGTAACATCATTAATTAATTTATAAATAAAATTTACCCATCTTGTACATGACAGTATGATATAAATATATCATATTATAACTAAATATTATTAAAATTAATAATTTTGTGTTGAATTTTTTTAAATCATGTATATTTAATAACAATTTAATGATTAATTAAATAATTTCAAAAAAAAATATCGAAACATTATACATAAATATTAATATTGATGACTTATTACTATAAGATAATGTGATGAGACCTTAATTAATTGTTAATATTGTATGAAAAGTAGTTTTATTCTTAAAATTTATGTTTTTTCAATTAAATTATGATTTTAACTGAAAATTAATATTTTCATATTTGAAAAGTTATTTTCAATAAATGGATTTTATTTTATAATTCTAGAAATTGAAAAATAGTTGCAGTGAATTGTTGACATTTTCCCAAAATACATGAATATTTTGGTGTTTATAAACTTACAATTATTTATGATAAATTCAAAATAAATGAATTTATACATCTTTCTTGAATCATGTAGGATGTAAATGGACATTGGTTAAAATTAAAATTCACTATTTGTAGATTTTTTGTCACAAAAATTAATACTATCCATTGTCATGGGAAGAATTATTAAACTAATTATTAAAATAATGGTAAATCTCTCATCTCCTCCAATATAAAAACCACCCTCAACCCCTATTCTATTCACTCTTATAAAGCCTTGTTCATAGTCTAAATTCTTCTCAAATATATTCCTAATCCCTACTCTCACATATAAATTCCCTTGTACTCTTCAAAATTCCAAATCCATTTCCCTAAAACGATTCTGAAGGAAGATACCTTCAAGAGGTAAATTTCTATTTTCATTTTATTTATATTGTTTTATGTTATATTATTTTATTTTTCTTTCCTCATCTCCATTAATTTAAATATTATGATCAATCAAGTACCTTACATGTAGTGGAATTTATTTTATGATAATGGAATAATTCATCTTCATCTCTTTTTTCCCATCCTTTTATTCTAGAATTGAGAACACAATTTAGGAAGCATTAATTTCACACATTTGACGATGACAAATTATCTGTTTTTATTACTATATTCAATTATAGTCGTTAAACCAATTTTTTGAAATTTAACTATAATATATTTTTTATGACTAATTTATTATTCTCTAATAAATATTTGACATGATATTAATTTAAAAATTAAAATGTGTTTGTGTGGTAAAGAAAACAAATTAACCAAGACATTTATCATTAATGTTTTATATAATGATTCATCTACACCTCAAAGAAGAAAATGAATTTTACCACCAATTAATCTGTTTTATTTTCACAAATAATAAATAAATTAAATTTTGGACTACAATTCTAATCCTACTGTTTTGTCCTCACATGTTTATATGTAACCAATCCTGAAAACCAATGAAACAAACAATTAAATTGACCCTCTTGACCAAAAAACGGTCATGAATGGACTTATTATGTTTATAATAAATCAATTAAATAAAGGAGAGGTTATATTATTTTTAATTAATGAATTTAATTTCGTATCCATGACAATTTGATCGGGGTAGGAATACCTTTGAACTTAAAGTTTGGGATTCTACCTGATCCTCTGTTATTCCTTTAGGTTGCTCTCTATTTTTTTTCGAAATTATGTTATCTATTATATTTTTACATCTTCTAAAATCATTGTACTTCCCCAAACTAATTTATCATTTTCCATTCATTATTCACATTATGAGATAAACAAGTTTTAAGTGGTTCCCTCCTCAATAATTGCTGATAAGCAAACCCGTTTTAAGGGTACTTCTCGAATTCTTACCCAATTTCAAGCACCCTTTATCATATATTTTATGAATTCCTTAGTTTTCTAAATTAAGAAATTATATTATGA
This sequence comes from Viscum album, assembly GCA_963277665.1. NCBI lineage: Eukaryota > Viridiplantae > Streptophyta > Magnoliopsida > Santalales > Viscaceae > Viscum > Viscum album. The sequence goes on along the minus strand of OY728158.1, from coordinate 1,194,194,735 downwards.
TAAAATTCATGGTTACTTCTGGTTTCATATAAAAGATCACACCTTTTTATATTTTAAAGGATCATTTGTATTTTTATTAAAACACACTAAATTGTTTTAATGATAAAATATAATAAATACTCGTCATAAATGTTGTCATATTTATTTGAACTAAATTACCCTTATATCTTCTTATTTCACCATATCAATATCCAGGTATGTTTTAATTAATTTTTTTCAGTGACACTTGAATTCTAATACGATCTATTATGCTTTATGACACGATTATGATACTAATTTCTTTCCATGTGTACCCTTAAGTTCATATATGATTGATTAGGTATTATTATATATGTGGAAGGAATATTTGTGGGCAATTTTTGATGGGTGCAACTAGAATGTTCTCCAATTAATTTGACAACGGTGAGTCTCATGAGATGTTATGTGCAACACCTTAGGCAGCTAGCCTTGACTCGTGTTACCATGCACAAAGGTCTTTGTAGTAAACCTTCACTTGTGATCCACTATGTTAAATTAGCCTTGGATCAGGCTAATTCCAGGTTTTATTTTGTTTCCAAATTACTATGACTCCATTTTTATATGATCACATGTTTATATGTTATGATTCCATTTGTTCAATACCTTTTTATATCATTATGTCATTCCTTCTAACCCATGTTCTAAATATTTGTTCTCATTTTTATTACTATATTGGGATTTGTTTCTAATACCTTCAGTCATGTTATCCCCCTGTCATTCTATGAAGATTATGAGCACAGTGGGAGTTAGGGGTTCATTATGAGGATTAAATAAAGAAATGTTTTATTTAGTCCAATGATTTATCTTTTATGTACCTAGTCTTCTAAGACACTAGAATCTATGATCCTTGTCTTTTAATAAGATGTATCATTATTCTTATAATATTATATGGATATGTGTAAAATCATATGGTCTCTATAGTTATTATTAGAGGATGGTCTTGTTAATTTTTAAAATTTAGAATAGAGCACTTAAGTAAGAATCTTATAGATAAGACTATGTATAAGAAAAAATCCCTAAATTTTAGTAATTATAGAGTAAGTGGTTTATCAAGAAAATACATCCAAGTATTGATATGAACAAGTGGATATGATTCCGGAACTCTTGTATCCAAAGGGAAAAAATGTATTGTGCCAGACTTGGACAGGAAATAGTGCATGACGATGGGAATTTCTACAGTCCTAGTTTGACACTACAAAGGCATATGTCTATGTAAATTCATAGTCATAGTATGAACAATTATTAACGAAAAAATATATCCCATAAGATTATATGTTAATTAGCATATGAAGGATAACCTTCATCAAAAAATTGTGAATCATGAGTTAGGATATAATTTTATTTTATGAGTTTGTCCTTTTATTTTTAATATTTTTTTTTTTATAATAGCTAGGTATTGAAGCCCACTAATTGTACATTCATTTTCTTAGTAAATTTTGGGAAATAGAAAAACACATGACAACAATAAATGTGATAGGTATCGAGAATATTTCCCAAATTATATTCCATATATGACGGAAATGGGTGCTCAAAACATAATGACATTACTTTCAAGCAATCTAATGTTATTAATAAGAAATTGAATCACGTGGAACAACCTCCTTTCCAGATAGAGCATGTTGTGGTTGATTACATCATGTGAGAAATGCCTCTGATGTTTATGGTATCCAAATATCTCCTCCTCTCAACATAATGGATTAACAACATTGAAAGTTTATTTTATTCTCTCCATTTCTCAAAAGGAGAGAAAGTCATGCATGTGGTCTATCTTTTTTATGGGGAAGTTGATCAGTGGTGGAAAATGATCAAGAATTAGTAGTCTAAGGAGGAAATTGATTCCACCGATTAAGAGATATTCAAGAATTTTTTTAATAAATATTTTCTTCAAACCATCCATATCAAAATGAAATGAGAGTTCTATGGACTTATGTAGAATGATGATGACTCCATTTGGGTGTCAGAAGAAAAAATTATAAGGATTTCAAGATACATATTCATCTTTTTCATGAACATTGATACAAATTTGGATCGCTTCTTTAGAATACTAACTCCTAGTGTATTAAAAGATTTTTGGATTATTGAATTCAATAGTTATGAGAGGATTTTCAATTATTCCCTCATGAATGAAATATAGATCAGAGACTATGAATAATATTGTGGTCCTAGTGATAAAAACCCAAAATTGGAGTAAAATATGGGTGGATCAACAAAAAAAATCTAATGATGGAAGGAAGATAAAACATACCACATGTTAAATTTCTATGGATAAAAATCATGGGAACTATCTAAAGGTAACACAAAATTGCTTCAAATTTGGAAAGATGTAGTATTTAGGAAATAACTACTGAAGGGATTTGAAGAATTCCACTAAATTAGAAGAATAAAAGAATTTTCACATCAATGCTCTACCTATAGTGTAGTTTTACAATTACCTGGATCATGGGAATTATGAAAACAATTTAATTAAGACAAGTATTGTTGGAGGCAATAAACAAAAACATCCTTGGTTATAAGAAAGGATTATGCTATCACTTCAGATGAGGTTGAGTCAGATAGTGATGTTGTGTTAGGTATTATAGTTTTAAGTCGTTAATAAATAAATGACTACTTGATTATAGTTCTACACATTCTTTCATTTCATACAATTTTAGCAGCACTATTCAAACACCACCTCAAAATTTTATGGTTATGATCCCTTTGAGAATGGATAGTGTAGAAGTTATTGCATCCATGGTATAAAAATCCTCCATGGTAAATATTTTGGGACTAAACCTCCCATTAAATCTTTTAATTATTCCTCTATGAGATTTTTATGAAATATATGTAATGGATTGGTTATCCTTGTAGAAATCCAACATTAACTTTTGGGAAAGGTAGATCACTCTTCACATCCCAGAGTATCCTCCAGTCATGTAAATGTGTTTGGAGGAAGATGATTCTCTATCAAAATCAATTCTTCAATTGGGGATATTGTTTCAATTTGAGCAATAATATCTTTCTCAAATGAATATAAAAAATAAATGATATTTCTCAAATATATTCCCATCGTAAGGGATTACACTGAGGTATTACCTGATTAATTGAGTGGCCTTCTTCATGATAAGTAGTTGAGTTCTCAATTGATCTTTTTCATGGGTATCTACTTATATCAAATTCACCTTATAGAATGGATACTATAGAGATGGATGTTCTTAAGAAGGAGTTATAAGAAAATCTGGAGAGGGATTTTATATGCTTGAGTGCTTCACCATGGGGTGTGCGAGTGCTCTTTTTCATGAAGAATGATAGATAAATACTATTTTACATTTATTATCACAAGATAACATAAAAAAATAACTAGTATCCCATACAATGAATAGATGACTTGTTCTATCAGATTCACGGGTCATGTTCTTTCTCTAAGGCAGACCATTATTGAAGAAATCAATAATTAAATGTGAGGATGATAGATATTCTTAAATGTGCCAATTTAATGTCGTATGGACACTATGTGCTCATTGTGATTACCTATAGACATAAAAATGATACAATAATATTCATGGATTTAAACAATAGTGTCTTTCAAGATTACCTCGACAAATTTGTGGAAGTCTTTATCGACGAAATTATGATTTACTTCAAGAGAACAGCTAAACACAAGGAGAATTTTAATCATGTTATACAAAATTTGATAAGGGAGAAAATTTCACAATGAATAGTAAATTTATGTTATATATTGAGGAATTTTCATTCATGGGGGATTTATCTCCAGAAAAGGGATATTAGTATACCCTTCTAAAACAAAGGCAATTTAAGAGTTCCTTGGGATAGCATCTGTAACAGGGATCCATTGCTTTCTGGGACTAGGAGGGTATTGTCAATGTTTTGTGAATAAATTTTAACAATTTTCTATCCCAAAGACAATTTTGACACAATAGGGGTGATTTTTATCAAGACTCATGAATTTGAAGAAATATTTATGGTGCTAAAAAAGAATCTCATCAATGTGCCAAAACACACACTCCCAATAAGTAAAGAAAATTTTTTGGTGTTCAGTGATAATTCAAAGAGGTAATAAGGCTGTGTGTACATGAAAAAATGATAATGTTATATCCTACAACACGAGACAGATAAAAATCTATGATATAAACTATCCCACACATTAAATAGAGTAGGCAGTTGTGATTTTGGTATGAAAATCTAGTAGCATTGTTTATATGGGGAGATGTGTGATATATACACATATCATAAGAGTCTCAAACATATTTTCACACCAATGAATCATAATAAGACCCATATAATATGGTTCGACGTCATCATGAATTGTCACAGCTCAACCCACTACAATCCCGGGAAGGAAATTAATGTGATAGATGCTCAATGTAGAAATTATCTTATGTATTGGTAGAGGTTTCATATGGGAATAATTAAGGGAGGACCATTATAAACAGTTTCTCAAATGGTTTCTCAACCATACATCATGGAGAAAATAAAGGATTCTCAATGAAAAGATATCTAAATTCTAAAATGGGGGGAATCTATTACAAATGGGAAGTCATCAGAGTCCAACATTTATGAGGTAGGTGTTGTATGATTTGGGGAAAGATTATGTGTACCATTAGGTCCAATGATAATGAAGGGTATTTTTAATGACACACAAATCTCAACCATCTCAATTCACATGGGGAGCACAAAGATGGGTCAAGATATCTGAAAGAACCTTTTGGGGGATAATATTATGAAAGTGATTGATGAATATACATTATTGTGTCTAGTATGTCAACATGTGAAGGATGAAAGACCAATGTTTAAGGGGATGATACAACTTCATCCTACACCAACATGGATGTGGGATAACATCACCATGGTCTTTATCAATATAATTCCAAGGACATATAAAGGAAAACATTATTTATGGGTCATTGTATATTTTCTTACAAAGATAACTCATATTATATAAATTTGTGGGGAATTCTCATTGGATAAACATGTACATATATATATCTATGAGGTGGTAATGAAGCATGTAGTCCACAATATATTTCATTCCATATAGATGTGAGATTCCCCTCAAAATTTTGGAAAAGTATCTAACATTATCTAAGAACTTAACTAAATATTAGTATGGTATATCATCCTCAAAATGATGGACAATATGAGCGAACAATTATGACATTGGAAGACCTATTGACAGTGTCTTCTACGGTCTTCAAAGGAGTATAGGACCAACAACTTCTACTGGTCTAATTCTATGACAATAATAGTTTCAACTCAAACATTTGAATGTAACCATATAAGTCCATTTATGGGAAAATATACAAAACACCTACATGTTGGGATGAAGTTAGTGAGTGTAATCTTCTAGGACATAAAATGGTCGATGAAATGGTGGAGATTAAGAAAACTATTCTGCATCACAACAAGGAATCCCAAGGTCAATAGAATAGTTATGCTGAAAATTTTCAAAGGGACAATGATTTCTATTTTTTGGAACGGTATTCCTCCATATATCTCTATGTAATACGGTCATGAGATTTGGGAAAATGGAAATATATGTACCATGTATATATTCCCGTTCGATATTGTTGATCGTGTTAAAGCTGTCTCCTATCGAATTGCACATTCACATAACATGCCTAAAGTACACGATGTATTCCATTTAACCATATTAAGGAAGTCCATAATTGATAATTTACATGTACTATCTTTAGACATGGTAGAGTTGGAGAATGATCATTCTTACGAGGAGAATCCAGTGATGATCTTGGACTGTAGCAATGAAGTTATACGTAATAGGAATATTCACTTGATAATGTTACAGTGGATGGACCATAATTATGAAGAAGAAACATGGGATATAGAGGTGTTAACTATGAAAAAGTATCCACACCTATTTACGGATTAGAATGTAAACCAAATTTTTTGGGAAACATTTCATATTTGGGGAATAATGTAACAACTTAATGTTTAATCAATAGAAATTCCCTTCTTATAATTAAGGCATAGAGTATAATCATATGAAATCACAACAAAATGAACTAATAAATACTATGTGATCTTTAAACATATTATTTCACTTATATAATTTTAATTTTGAAAATCTGACATACACGGTTTCGATCAGTAATATCTTTGGAGTCTAATAAGACAATCATAATTTTAGAGAATAGTAACCGACCCTTACAAATAATAATGTTATCCTTATAAATAGTAATATGACCATTAATAACATTAAACCATCAAATTGAATAATAAATTCACTCATGAATGAATAAATAGAGTTTACACTTCTTAAAAGTGATAATATGATATAAATATATCAAAATATAAGTAATTTAATATTTTTAAAATAACTAATTAAGTGATGGTATTTTTCTATGTCATATATATTTAAATACAATTTTATGAATAATATAATAATTTGAAATAAAATATATTTTGATTATATTGATTCATATATAAATATTTGGATGAATTATGATTATAAGATAATTTTATGTGACCTTAGTTAAATTTTTAAATCGCTGGAGCAACAGTTTTACTTTTAAAATTTATTTTTCAAGTAAATTTTTTATTTAATTGAAAATTAAATTTATCATATATAAAATATTATTATCATAAAATTGAGTTCATTTCGTAATTCTAAATAATGAAAACATTATTAGGTGATTTTTTTTGGATTTTTCAGAAATACATGAGTTTTTTGGTGAAATATAGAACATGACTATTCACGGTAGATGCTAAATAAATGAATTTTGGCATCATGATGGAGTCATGGATGATATAAATGGCCATTTATTGGAAAAAAATTATTTTCCACTATTTTTAGTCACCTAAACCATGACTATTCAACGTCTTGTTTTCAATAGTTTAAAATAATAATTAAAATAATGGGAAGCCCCTCTTATCCTCCACTATAAAAATCACCCTCACCCCTTCTTCTCTTCACTCCTATCATGCAATTTCTAGGGTCCAAATTCTAAGATACTCTCACCATAATCCCATATAACTTCATCATAACCATTTTTCTATTAAAAATTCCAAATACCCTCCAATAAATAGGTTCTCAAGGAGAATATATTTAAGAGGTAAATTCCACTTTTCATTTCATTTATTTTTTTCAAGTTCCATTCTATTATTTTTCTTTCCTATTCTAATTTAACCCCAATGTTATCATAAAACAAGTACCTTAAATTTACTGAAATATTTTTTTGACAATTAAATAATTCATCATCATCTCTCCTTTAATATCTCTTTATACTATAATTGAAATCATCATATGAGATCTGTTAATTTCTCAAATTCAAGTGTGATTAGTTTTATGTTTTTATTACCATAATACATTATGGTCATGAAAATGTTTTTATAGTTGAACCAGACATTAATATATATATTATGTATAATTTAATGTTTTCTAATATTCTATAAAAATTATTTTTATTTATAAATAAAAATTTGTTCGATGTGATCAAAAAAATGAAAAATAACCAAAAAATTTAGGATTAATGTTATATATAATGGTTCATGTTCACTCCAAATATCCAAATAAATATTACAACCAATTAATATAATATATGATATCTAATAAGATATAACTCCTATTCCAGACGACAATTCCCATAAAAAATGTTTATCCTTACATGTAAATAAGTTAACCAATCATGGAAATCAATGAAACAAACAATGAAATTTAACCTATTTACCCATCAAAAAATGTAATTCATAAACATAATAATGTTATAGAAACTCAATTACAAAAAAAAATATGATCTTAAAATATTAATTAATTAATTTTATCTTTTTATACAGGAAATTTTGATCAAGGGAATGTCACCTTTAGAATTAAGGTATGGGATTATACCCGAACATCCATTATTCCATCAAGATTCACGATCATTCTTTTGACCCAAATTATTTTATCTGTTCCTTTTATGTACATATAATATATGATATGTACATCATCCAAAATCATGTATCAATATCCATCATTATTATCATTTGGGAATATACATTTTTATATGTGGTTCACTCTTCAATACACTCTGATTTGCAAACGTGTTTTTTCGGAACATCCTAAATTCTTACCCAATTTCATTTTAATTCTATCATCCGTGTTAACAGACCATTGTTTTTATAAAATAAACCTTGTTGTTATGAAATAGTTTTTTTAACTTTTTGTTTTATATAATAGTAATTTATATTTTCTCTTTTAAAGTATCTTTAGTATTTTCTTAAATACAATAATAAAATGTTTTTATTATAAAATATCATAAGTAATCTTCTTACATGTTTTTAATTAAGTTTGACATCACATACCATGATATATTCCTATTTTCCCTTATCAATGATCATTTGTTTTTAAATTGCGTTCTTTCTTGGAAACTTTTATGATGCACATATAAATTATGCTTTATGGCATGATTTTGATCCAAATTTCTTTCCCTGGGTTCCCTTATCATTATGTATGATTGATTACATATTATTATATATATGGAAGGAATATTCATAAAAATTTAATGATGATTTCAACCAAATTTCACTCTTATTAATTTGTTATAGTTGAGTCTCATGACATGTTTTGGGAAACAGTCTTGGTGATTAGCATTGACTCATGCAACCATATGCAACAATATTGGGGGTTAACCTTGACATGTGCTCCTTTATGTGCAAGGAGCCTTCACTCATGATAAATTCAATTTTTATATTTCTAAAACATGTATTTGAATACATTTTTACATGACACCATGATAATATTTTATGTCCCAATATGTTCAATTCCTTTTTTATATCATTATGTCTTGCCTTCTAACCCATCGGAAAAAACTATATTATTGTGAATATTCCATTACTAGGCTTCATAGATCATCCATTTGGTCATGTTATCCCCAGGATACCCTATGTAGATGTATGAGTACAATTGAATTTATTATCTATATAAGATTACTAAATAATGATACTTTTTATTTACTCCCATGTTTTATGTTTTACGTACCTAGTCTTCCAAAACACGAGACATTACGATCCTTGGTTAGTAATAGGATGCTTTATTATGCATTAATTTTTTAAATATTATGTGTATAAGGATAAGGTCTCTATAGTAGTCCCATCTCAAACTATCATAATGTAATTAAGATAAGGCCCCATCCAAAACCACATTACATATGTGATAATGTTTTTGGGAACATCTTGGTAACCTTTGGTGTTTACATACCCATGGTAACCAGTGAAGTGTGGGAAACCTCCACAATAAGGAAGACCATTGAAATGTTCTAATGTATAAATTCCTATGGTGATGGGTATTCTGACCATGGGGTCCTTATGTTAACCTAAATTTTATAGTTTGGACGGAAAAGGATCATGATTTCCCTTCCCTTTGATAGAGAATGGCATCATCCCCTATAAATAATTTCAGGGGACTACATTTAGAGACCCTAAGCTTATCGTACATGGACATTACATTACTTTTGCGGAATACTTAGTACATTACAAAAACACACACACAAGGACCGTAATAGTTTAGTGTCTTTGGAAACTCGGAATATAATCTTCTAATCGTGGTGAAATATTTTCAACATCTCCTATAAAGATCTTCTTTTTTTTATTACCTAAAACAATTCTTTATATCCTGGGGAAAATAAAACATGAAAGGGTGAGCTAAAATGCTCAGTAAGGGTAAACAAAAGAAATATCAATCACATTATATTCATAAGAACATAACATTTTGGAAATGTTAACCTGCAAAAGAGATCATAATTTCATAACATGGGATAAATCATGGCAGTGAAATGTAATCACAATAATCATAACTTAAAACATGAAACTTTGTGGCATACACACAAAATCATAGAGAATCATTTCTTGTTAGTAAAGACTCATTGCCAAGACTATCTTAGTGGACAATGTCCCTTTCTGAACTGAGTCATCCTCGTTTCAGTCCTGTTTCACTGAACCGGTATAACCTACCGTTCCAGCCATGTCTATCTCATGAGATATAAAATCTTTACCCAATGCATAGGAGGTAGATATAGGTCCCACCCATCTCATAATGATACAATTCTTATGTGTGCCGAAAAATCATAAATCATACATCATTACATTACCCATATAATAAAAATGGGAATCTAAAACATCGTGACATCATAAAACAATTCATATAAGATAAAGGAATTCATAAAAATATTTCCATCACAACATAATCAAATCCATGTAATAATAGGGATATAAACCGAACACTTTATTATCTTAGATGGAAAATAATTTTGATAAAACACTTGAAATGAATTCTTGAGGAAAATATCTTTTCTGCTTCAAAATCAATTTCTTTCCACAAAACATCATGCAATTTTAAAAGAAAGAGATTTTATTGAAAATAGTCAAGAAATCTTTTGGAGGAAGCTTCATGAAAATAAGGCTTTATAAAACCGTAAAAATTTGTTCGTGTCGTTTAAGTTAAAAAAAACATTCTTCTCGTACTTTTGTCGGAAAAGTCAAAAAGTACCTCGTACGAGAAATGACAAAAGATTCCTTTCATATCTTTTACTAAAAACTCACCCAAGGGTAAAATTGGATTTAAATAATTGTAGGTGGATGGAAATAATATTACATATTGAGGAAACATGTATTTGGATGATAAAATACACCCTAGTAAATTTCAAAGTATAAACAAACTCGGATAAAAATTGAGATTGTGATATTTTCCCTTACCTTAGGTACGATTTGATTTGTAAGTTTCCAAACCTACTGTATAATGATTTAAATAATGTCATTGAATTATTAAAGAATCATATTCATTGTTATGATATCATATATGGTTCACTTATGACTTTATATTACCCGTTCTTTTGTAAATTCCATGTTAAAGAGCGTTTTGGGTAAAATTGTTTCATTTGTCGTCCGTGTTTTGACTTGAAATTATTCATATGATTACATAGATCATGATTACTTAATTACATAATATAAAACATGATATATATATATATATATATATATATATTCAGAATATACATATATATAATAAATCAGTAAATGGAAATAAATACACCGTTCATGGAGACGGTAGGCCGTACGTACGCATGAACGCTGTTTTCGTTTCCTTATTGAGTTGAACGGAATTAAGTAGATGACATTCATATATATACAAATAAATCCAGTATCATTATTATGTCATATATTTCATGATTACTTATTATATATAATTTATAATAATTCATGAATGGTTAAAGTGGAGAATGAATCTCATCGCGTCGTGGAGACGGCAGTCCGTACGTACGCACGAGCTATGATATCGTTCTCATGATTGTGGGACTGTATTGGAGTGTATGTATACTATTTCATAATAAATATCACTTTAAAATAATAATATATGGTAATTATTTACACCATTATACCCATCCAAGTAAGGTGGTGGTGGAAAATAGATTTCACCACGGCGTGGAGACGATATTCCGTATGTACGCATGCACGGTGATTTCGTTTTCCGTAGGATGGATAGATGGTGATATAGGATTGTTTCATACTTATAATAAAATATAAGTATATGAGTGATACTGATGTTATTACTTCATAATGAAACAACCTAAGAAGAAGAAGTGGAAGAAGAAATAAAGGTGAAAGAATCGGTAACAGAAATTACCTCTTCTTTGAAGCGCCTCTTTGAGACCTCCTCTTAGGGCACTAAAATTGGTCTTTGAGGAAGACCAGAACCTCTAGGATGTTTCTAGGGAAGTGTAGAAGATAATTTGGCAGGGGTTGGACGAGATTTAAGTCTCAATGATGTGTTGAGAAGAGAGGGAGGAGGTGCCCTTTTATAAGGGAGGAGAGGGGCACCTTTGGAATAACTAAAAGTATTATTTTATTATAAAGTCAAGTTCAGTTTTAAATAGCTCCAAATTGATTTATTTCAAGTATAAGGTGGGTATGGGTCGAAATACTCTCATCCAATAGAATTTAGACAAGTTTAGGTTCCTATTTTAACCTTATCATTTAGATTTAACATTAAGTTAAATAATTTTACTTTTACCGTGTCTTCTTGTGTTCTTACACTATAAGGTTAATAAATATACTATAAGAAGCCAGAAGAACCCCAAATTGTTTATTATTAATATATATAACTTTATAGAAGTCATTTGGCCGAACCTTAGGTTTTTAGGAATAAAATAACAATTAATAATATAATATTTGTTTTAAAAACTATTTTATGTCAATTTTGACACTATTTAGTAATTGATTTTTGTGAAAATCATAACAGAATGATAAGTTCTAAAAGAGTTAATTAAATCAACAATAACATGTCATATTAATCTAGAAAATTAGTGTAAGTCATTAAAAGCCTCAAATTATATTTATTTGAGTATTTATAACATTGATTATGTCAATATTTCATTAATAAGATAATTACTGCATCATCGTTGTGTCATAAATAAATTAAATTATTTAATGTCTAAAAATAACAAATAAAATACCATTATGTATTAAATCTTTTTATCTTTATAATGAATATTTACAATCGAATTTATCTTATGTATAACCCTATATAAAAATGTTTTAGTAAATAAACTTTGATTTTAACTCTTTTAACTCTTCTTTGAATTAAATAATAATAAATGTCCTAATCCAATACAAGTGGGCCTAAATGGTCATATTTTATTCCTAAGATTGTTTTTGGTAGAATTACACTTATCCAATAGAATTTGGACATGTGTTAGGGTAATAATAATATCATTTTTACCCTTAATTACCGTATTTACTTTTAACCGTGGTAAATAAAAGCAAAAAGTTACTATTCACCAAAAATTATTTTCATCTCATTGAACCACATTTTACTTACTGACATCAACCGTGTCTCTCGGAGTTTTGAAATTCCACTCTCAGAAGCGGTAAAATTATGTTTTAGAAAAAATTCAGTTTTTTAACTACCACTTAGTGGTTTCACTATTCATCATAAATTGAAAGTTTTCAGAAAAGTACCAAAAATTAGGCCTAAACTATATTTGATATTATGAACTAAAAAATGATTTCTATTTTACCAAATTCAAAACATATCTGTTGCATTAATTAATTTAAAAATTAATTCCCGTCATCAAAACAAAAGGCTTGTTTTTAAGAGATAATAACTATCAAAAGATTGACACTTGTTTATAACTGGTTTAAATGTGAAATTACATCCAATGACCAAGATTTTATTGAATTGTAAAAATATATTCTAAATATAATTTAAAACCACTCAAATTAATAATTTATCACTATTAATTATTTCGATTGAAAAAGTTGTTTTTAATTATAATTTAGTAATTTTCACTATTCATCAAAATATGAAAGTTATCCGAAAATCACCAAAATTTCACCCTAAGCTAATTTCGATATTCCGAATCCAAAAATTAAGTCCATTTTGAAAAATAAAATTTACAAAATTTCAAAAAGTGGTTATTACTATTCATAATGGCTGGTTTTAATAATATTTTAATAGCATATCGTTGTTTAGTGAAACTTGGTGTTGCGTACAACACACGCTATCGTGGAAGGACGCGATTGCGTGTAATTCAAGCCAGGTCAGAGATGTGTGTTGTGAAAGATCCTTTTGGTGTAGCGTATAACACAAGACATTAATGAAATTAAAAAGAATATTTTTCATAAAATCTCGGGGTGTTACATTCTACCCCCCTTAAAATGAATTTCGCCCTCGAAATTCGTCGGGGTTATAAATGGTTTACTATTCGAAAGTTTATTTAATCGAAACCCACATCGTAAAAAGGAATACCAAAACCAATCTTTAAAAACAAAAGTATGAAACGTAACGGTTACCCAAATAAACTAATCACTGGGTTTCCACATAGGTGAAAATATGGAAATGGAAGAAAAATCTAACCATCATGTTCTGATGGAGAGTGGTAGAGAACATGGCTATGGAAAAGCCAAAAATCACAAATCCATAAATTTGTGATGATCTAAGGTACCATATGAAAGAGCACTAGGACAACATTTTTGGTTTTCAAGATCGTTTCCCTAAAATTGAATAATTTGAATTAGAATAAATACTTACTTTATTTTGGTACAATCTCACTGTTGTTCGTGCCTTGAACAATTTCCACTTCATCTCTTAAATAAATGAAGTTGAATTTGTTATTCGTGATGTGTTAGTATGACAGGTCATTCCATCTGTCTCAAACAAAAGGTTAGAAAAAGTTATTAAATATACATAAGTCATTCTATAGTGAGATTAATCATATATGGTTCCTAAAATGGACTTATACTTCATATATCATATCGCTTAATAAAATTAAACTAGTTTCTACTAACCAGGGACTTCCTGTAGGCCAGTGGTAGGTGATAAAGGCCAGTCTCACTTCGGTTGTGGGTTCGATTCCCACAACCTTGTCCGACGCGATTGGTTGTCGCCCGTCCTGCAGGTTGTCTTTTTTCTAAAACTATATTACTATAACATCCCATCAATAATATCGAAAAAAACTTCTATCCTTAAACAATACTAACTTATTTCCAACATAATCCGTTCCAATCTTTAGGCTTTTCCATAATACTGCAGTCCACTCTCATAACATAGTGAAAACAATTACCAGAGATTTAATACTATCGTTGATCCCCATATATCATAAGATATGTTTTGTTGGACACATTCCAAACATTCAAAGGCCTTAATCATGTACTTTCTTGAATACCCATTGAACCTTATTGAAAACATGAGTTCTGTTAAAAGTTAACTCTTTCCACATACAAAAATCCTCAAAATTCTATATACTCGAACCATGATATCACTTAGTCCTTATATCAATCATAAGCTCATGAATACTGTCAAACATTTCATTTTCTCTTTATCACTTCATTATGCACATATCATCCACATTCCAAAAATATATGAATAACCTTTCATTGTTACTCATACCCTTCATCATAAACTTTCAAAACATAAGGAAAGACAACAGTGTAACAATCCTTTGATGTCTTTTTATTCTATAGTACAACATTACACTTGATAAACATGTAATCATTTGACTACCTTCTTAAACCATTGACCGAGCTTCAACAATTCTTTCATCTCACATATCATTTGTAGTCTCTTCATCATCATTAACAAAAATACTACCCATACGACCATTCCGATTCTCTTCCTGAGACATTCCCTTAGGGCATTGGTTTGTATAATGCCCATACAATCCACATTTAAAACATTTAACCATTGTTGATGTCGTAGCAACACCATTAACCTCATCCATGGTGTTAACTGAAACTTTTCCATTGCACTTACTGGATTTGTGTCCTTCTTTTCCACACCCAAAGCATCTTCCAGTTCCTTTGAAACATTCTCATTGATGCCTCTTCCCACATGATTTATATAGGGTAAATTGAACTTTCTTTCCTCTATGATCATCATGAAACTTCAACTTTCTCTTATTAGCTGAGTCAGGAAACATACCAAATTTTACTTTATTGATCATATTATGAGATTGCTGATTCGGAATAATAATGATGTTTGGATGTCCAAATCCCATTTCATTTGATTTCTTATGAAGAATATCATTCCATTATCCATCATATCCTCCATTATCGTGAATAATATTTTTTCCAGCCATTTTCTAAAACCCAAAAAGAATAGTGTGAGATGCAAAAATCATAATAAAGGGGGAGTAACTTCAATATCTAACATCTTAGGTTAAATTCTAAGATCGTTACCATAGTGCTAGGACTATATCCTATTTGTATACCTATCCTTAGGGACATCCCTAGACATACCATAGAAATATCTCTAGGGATCTCACTAACGTTTTCGCGTCCTAGTTTCCAAAGGTTGACTAAACCTTTCCTCAGATACCAACTGTAGAGACCTGAAGCTTATCGTACATGGACATTACATTACTTTTGCGGAATACTTAGTACATTACAAAAACACACACACAAGGACCGTAATAGTTTAGTGTCTTTGGAAACTCGGAATATAATCTTCTAATCGTGGTGAAAGATCTTCAACATCTCCCATAAAGATCTTCTTTTTTTTCTTACCTAAAACCTTTCTTTATATCCTGGGGAAAAGAAAACATGAAAGGGTGAGCTCAAATTCTCTTTAAGGGTAAACAAAAGAAATATCAATCACATCATATTCATAAGAACATAACATTTTGGAAATCTTAACCTGCAAAAGAGATCATAATTTCATAACATGGGATAAATCATGGCAGTGAAATGTAATCACAATAATCATAACATAAAACATGAAACTTTGTGGAATACACACATAATTATAGAGAATCATTTCTTGTTAGTCAAGACTCATTGCCAAAACTATCTTAGTGGACAAAGTCCTTTTCTGAACTGAGTCACCCTCGTTTCAGTCCTATTTCACTGAACCGGTATAACCTACCGTTCCATCCATGTCTATCTCATGAGATATAAAATCTTTACCCAATGCATTGGAGGGAGATATAGGTCCCACCCATCTCATAATGATACCATTCTTATGTGTTCCACAAAATCATAAATCATACATCATTACATAACCCATATAATAAAAATGGGAATCTTAAACATCGTGACATCATAAAACAATTCATATAAGATAAAGGAATTCATAAAAATATTTCCATCACAACATAATCAAATCCATGTAATAATAGAGATATAAACAGAACCCTTTATTATCTTAGATGGAAAATAATTTTGATAAAACACTTGAAATGAATTCTTGAGAAAATATCTTTTCTGCTTCAAAATAAATTTTTTTCACAAAACATCATGCAATTTTAAAAGAAAGAGATTTTATTGAAAATAGTCATGAAATATTTTGGAGGAAGATTCATGAAAATAAGGCTTTATAAAACCGTAAAAATCCGTTCGTGCCGTTTAAGTTAAAAAAACATTCTTCTCGTACTTTTGTCTGAAAAGTCAAAAAGTACCTCGTACGAGAAACGAAAAAAGATTCCTTTAATGTCTTTTACTAAAAACTCACCGAAGGGTAACATTAGATTTAAATAATTGTAGGTGGGTGGAAATAATATTACATATTGAGGAAACATGGATTTGGATGATAAAATACACCCCAGTAAATTTCAAAGTATAAACAATCTCGGATAAAAATTGAGATTGTGAGATTTTCCCTTACCTTAGGTACGATTTACTTCGTAAGTGTCCGAACCTCCTGTATAATGATTTAAATAATGACACTGACTTATTAAAGAATCATATTCATTGTTATGATATCATATATGGTTCACTTATGACTTTATATTACCCGTTCTTTTGTAAATTCCATGTTAAAGGGCGTTTTGGGTAAAATTGTTTCACTTGTCGTCCGTGTTTTGACTTGCAATTATTCATATGATTACTTAGATCATGATTACTTAATTACAGAATATAAAACATGATTTATATATATATATATTCATAATATACATATATATAATAAATCATTAAATGGAAAGAAATACACCGTTCATGGAAACGGTAGGCCGTACGTACGCATGAACGCTGTTTTCGTTTCCTTATTGAGTTGAACGGAATTAAGTAGATGACATTCATATATATATAAAAATAAATCCAGTATCATTATTATGTCATATAGTTCATGATTACTTATTATATATACTTTATAATAATTCATGAATGGTTAAAGTGGAGAATGAATCTCATCGCGTCGTGGAGACGGTAGTCCGTACATACGCACGAGCGATGATATCGTTCTCATGATCGTGGGACTGTATTGGAGTGTATGTATACTATTTCAGAATTAATAACACTTTAAAATAATAATATATGGTTATTATTTACACCATTATACCCATCCAAGTAAGGTGGTGGTGGAAAATAGATTTCATCACGGCGTGGAGACGGTATTCCGTACGTACGCATGCGCGGTGATTTCGTTTTCCGTAGGATGAATAGATGGTGAAATAGGATTGTTTCATACTTATAATAAAATATCAGTATATGAGTGATACTGATGTTATTACTTCATAATGAAACAACCTAAGAAGAAGAAGTCGAATAAGAAATAAAGGTGAAAGAATCGGTAACGGAATTTACCTCTTCTTTAAAGCGCCTCTTTAAGACCTCATCTTAGGGCACTAAAATTGGTCTTTGAGGTAGAACAGAACCTCTAGGATGTTTCTAGGGAAGTGGAGAAGATAATTTGGCAGGGGTTGGCCGAGCTTGAAGTCTCAATGTTGTGTGAGGAAGAGAGGGAGGAGGTGCCCTTTTATAAGGGAGGAGAGGGGCACCTTTGGAATACCTAAAAATATTATTTTATTATAAAGTCAAGTTTGGTTTTAAATACCTCCAAATTGATTTATTTCTAGGCTAAGGTGGGGATGGGTCGCAATCCTCTCATCCAATAGAATTTATACAAGTTTAGGTTCCTATTTTAACCTTATCATTTAGATTTAACATTAAGTTAAATAATTTTACTTTTACCGCGTCTTCTTGTATTCTTACACTATAAGGTTAATAAACATACTATTAGAAGCCAAAAGAACCCCAAATTGTTTATTATTAATATATATAACCTTATCTATGTCATTTGGCCGAACCTTAGATTTTTAGGAATAAAATAACAATTAATAATATAATATTTGTTTTAAAAACTATTTTATGTCAATTTTGACACTATTTAGTAATTGATTTTTGTGGAAATCATAACAGAATGATACGTTCGAAAAAAGTTAATTAAATCAATAATAACATGTCATATTAACCTAAAAAATTAGTGTAAGTCATAAAAAGTCCCAAATTATATTAATTTGAGTATTTATAACATCGATTATGTCAATATTTCATTAATAAGATAATTACTGCATCATCGTTGTGTCATAAATAAACTAAATTATTTAATGATTAAAAATTACAAATAAAATAACATTATGTAGTAAATATTTTTATCTTTATAATGAATATTTACAATCGAATTTATCTTATATATAACCCTATATTAAAAATGTTTTAGTAAATAAACTTTGATTTTAACTCTTTTAACTCTTCTTTGAATTAAATAATAATAAATGTCCTAATCCAATCCAAGTGGGCCTAAATGGTCATATATTATTCCTAATCTTGTTTTTGGTCGAATTACACTTATCCAATAGAATTTGGACATGTGTTAGGGTAATAATAATATCATTTTTACCCTTAATTACCCTATTTACTTTTAACCATGGTAAATAAAAGTAAAAAGTTACTATTCACCAAAAATTATTTTCATCTCATTGAACCACATTTTACTTACTGACATCAACCGTGTCTCTCGGATTTTTTAAATTCCACTCACAGATGCGGTAAAATTATGTTTTATGAAAAATTCAGTTTTTTTAACTACCACTTAGTGGTTTCACTATTCATAAAAAATTGAAAGTTTTCAGAAAAATACCAAAAATTAGGCCTATGCTATATTTGATATTATCAACTCAAAAATGATTTCTATTTTACCAAATTCAAAACATATCAGTTGAATTAATTAATTTAAAAATTAATTCCCGTCGTCAAAATAAAAGGCGTGTTTTCAAGAGATAATAACTATCAAAAGATTGACACTTGTTTATAACTGGTTTAAATGTGAAATTACATCCAATGACCAACATTTTATTGAATTGTAAAAATATATTCCAAATATACTTTAAAACCACTAAAATTAATAATTTATCACTATTAATTATTTCGATTGAAAAAGTTTTTTTTATTTAAAATTTAGTAATTTTCACTATTCATCAAAATATGAAAGTTATCCGAAAATCACCAAAATTTCACCCTAAGCTAATTTTGATATTCCGAATCCAAATATGAAGTCCATTTTGAAAAATAAAATTTACAAAATTTCAAAAAGTGTTTATTACTATTCATAATGGCTGGTTTTAATAATATTTTAATAGCATATCGTTGTTTAGCGAAACTTGGTGTTGCGTATAACACACGCTATCATGGAAGGTCGTGATTGAGTGTAATTCAAGCCAGGTCAGAGATGTGTGTTGTGAATGATCCTTTTGGTGTAGCGTATAACAGAAGACATTAATGAAATTAAAAATAATATTTTTCATAAAATCTCGGGGTGTTACACTACTCCCATGAAAATATACAAGCCTAAACAATATAAGGTAGAACATTAGGCACTTTTCACCTCCACCATTGAAATTTCCAATTATTTCACCAATGGTGACTATAATAGATATAAAAACACTATAGGCGATGTGCACATTCAAAATCCCTCTCCCACTCCCTTTGGGATTCAGTGTCTCATTAATAAGTGGACCAAGTGGGTAGTTTAATCTTCAAATCAACTACATCCTCTCTTTTTTCATACATAGAGTACCCCCCATGGGCATATGGGTTTGTGGAGATTAGGATATCAGCAAGATCCCAACCAATAGAAGCATGCATTATGGTGTAATCTTTAATCAAACTGAACTATGTCATATTTGATTCCCTACTAAATAGGCTATGTAAGAACCCACCCGATGGTCTTTACCGAACCTCCACATTCCATCTTGATTTCATGTGGACCATAGCCCCAATAGGATCATGCCCCTTATTATGAACTATATCTCATTCGAGTCTCTAAATGGATGCTTCCAAATGTTAGGCCCAATAATATGGGCCTTCTACATAGTTAGAAGACCAGCTCAATCATTCAAATAGAATTCTACATGTGTATTCCCAAATCATGCAACCCATTTAAATGGTCCTCTTGTGAGTTATATACCCAAACCATAATGAACAATGTAGGCTTTGATTCATAACTAACTGGAAAACATATTAAGCCTCCATGATGTCCAAATCCAATATCCAAATCCAACCTCATATTCTTCGAACCATATTTATAGTAGTTTAATATCATTATGGGAGACCACATATCTTCCTTGTTACTCGAGAAACCTTAGAAAAGGTCCCTAACAATTTATAACCATGTACCATTCACCCAATCATCCTTGCAACATGATGATTAACAATATGGCCCGATCCTCTTCATACGACCTTAAAAGGACAATTTAAAACTTATTTGGAACGAAAGTATGTGGGTTCTGAATCTACTCTTAAGAAACATAGGAACCCCATTGTATGGGTTCGATCCCAACAACAACAAAATCATGTTTCCATGGATTTTATTAAACTATAGAGTGCTGGACCACATGGAAAAAAGTTCATCATTATAATAAAGTAAAAAATCATATCTAATCTATCCTTAAAATGGTACCATTGATAGATATCCTATTATACGCATATATTCATCCGTTTATGGAGAACATCCATTGGGTATCATTGATTTTAGTTGTTCATGGGAGAAACATCTCACAACATGAGAGTTCACTGAAAATAATATCTTTTTTTTTTCAAATTGTATTATCCTTCGTGGGGACTCATATATCATTAATTTCTAATAATATTTATTCCTAATAGTGTTTTTAGGTTTTTTGATTTCATTATGTGTATTATTTAAAATAGTTTCACCATTTTTAGTTAATTAAAATCATGCTAGTTTATATTAATAGAAAGAATATATATAATATTGGATACATTGATTATTCATTATTAATTTAGGTAAATGTCAATATAATAATTCCAAAAAAATATGATACTAAACTTTTATATTTAATATTAAATAAGGAAATTGGATATATTATTTTTTGGTTTATTCATAGTTACAAATATGATTAGTAAAAATTGATATCTTTTTATAATTCATCATAGATATATTTCATCAGTAAAAAATTTCTATATGTTTTAAATTTAGAGATATCATCCAAAAAAATCATATGGGATAAATAATATTGGATTTACTTTGAAGTTAGTAATTTATTTTAAATATTCATTCTTTATCAGAGTGATTAATGTCAATATATTCATTTAGGGGTGATTGTAAATCTAATATTGTTGAAGTGGAAACATGGGAGAATTTTTGAGAAAACAATTGAGTGTTACTATGATATATTTTTATTTGGTTGATATATTTTTAATATTGTTTAACAGTAATGGTTGTAATAAAAATTATGTATGAATTGATATATAGTTGGGTTGTTGTAACACCTCTCATTATAACTATTTACAAATTTGATCAATACATTATAAACCACATGTGGATCTCAATGTAATATAATGTTTAGTTTTGTTTGTTGGGTCCATGATTGTTCTTTCTAGGATAATATACCACATTTTGTACCATTTTTAGATTAACTGATGTCTCATGGTAGCATGTCGATTTGTATCTGTTTCCTAATCGAGGATGAAGTGGATTCAATGGAATAAAGCTTCCCACCCCATGAAATGTGATTATAGACTGGTAGTTTGATGTATGGATGGTTGGTAAGTAGTCTGTAAATGTATTTTTTCAAGGAAAAAATAATGTATTATTTTATATAAATTTTATTAAATGATTCAATTTTATCAATTTTAAGTGGTCAAATATCACGCTCATCCACATATAAATATTTTTTTGATAGTAAATAGATAACCCTCACTGTTCATTGGAATTTAGTAATTTCCCTCATGTTATCTTTTCACAATAAATTATATGCATATTCACAATCAAAATTAAATTTTTACTTAGTGATTCAAATTTTATAATTGTTTATTCATATAAATAGTAATTATATATGTTTTTAAATTTATACCAAGGGGATTTTGAATGAATAGTGATATATAATGGGTATTCCTCTACTTGATTTATGTAGGAGGAACCCCTCTTTCTTACTCTCATTATTTTATAATAAAACATAAACGGAATTCATAAATGTTCCTTATTATTGGCATTACCATGAAGTGATTTATATTTAATTTATCAAATAATATGTTGTTAATCCATATTGAATAACTCATGATTGAATGTATATGAGTGGATATTTTAATCTACATATTTCAATGTTTTTGTGAATTTAAAAACACAAATTTGGCCTAAGTATTAGTTTTAATTCATAAAAAAATGTTTCTTGAAGACTATACTATAGTCCTCATCTATATTTAGAAGAAAACATCATAATAACTCTTTTGGATAATAATGGAATTTCCTAGTTCTAATATGTAGTTTATATTAATGTCCTCACAGATAACCATTCATGTGATAAAATTTATAAATTATATGTTTTAGATAAATAATATTACTTATTCAACATGTAAATACAAGGTTCTATATAATTCATTATTGATTCACATGTGTTATCTCATGAAATATTTTAGTTTAATAACATTCCATTCACCTATTTAATCATCTAAATGGGTTGTTACATAACAACTGAATAATGAGATATCAATTTTCTTTCTTAAATGTAAATATTATTCTTGGATTTATATCATCCACACTATGGTTTTAAATTGTGGTTTATTATAGCATTGATGTTACTAGATTATTATGTTACTGTGGAAGAGTTTACAACTATTCACCATCCATATGGAAGATGTAAAATATATATTTTCATCCAACTATTGATTATAATTAATCATCAATCGTCCACATGGAGACATATGTTGGGAATATATCGTCCACCATGAAATCGATGATAATGGTAGTCCTTCCACCCGATGATTTTATTCTCACAGTGATTCTCCAACATGTTTTATGGTTTATATGTAATATATCATCCTCTTATTCTTTTTTTCCATTTTATATCATGAACTAATGGATGTTTTATCATGTTTGATAATTTTCTTTTAGACTAGTAATGCCTCATTCTCAAGGGGATGTATCATTTTCTAATTAAATTATAAAACTAATGGATCATTATCATGGGTTTGTTTTATAAGAGTTGCCTCAAGGATCATACATGACTAATTTTGATACACGAATCACCTTGATTTTATTAGATGAGTAGTTTTTAATTTAATATTTTTTTCTGTTTAGAACCTATATGATTTTCCCTTTTCAAAAAATATGAAAATATAGATTCGTCAAAAAATATAATGCTAACTGCTAGGAGTGATGGTTTATTTGTTTAAAACTATTTCAAATTGATCCTAACAGTGTTTTTATATATCTTATTATGGACATGGTTGGTGATACCTATTTTTCTCTTCTGAAACACTTCTTAGTTTCCCTATTACACTTGAATACCTGATCTGACATTTCCGATTTAAGGGAAAGGGTCCTACTTACATTGATTCTTAGGATGGATGACCATTGTGAAAATTGGGATATTGATCATGGCGATGAGTAAAAAAATATGTTTTTTACTCTTATAAATTGGATGAAATTTGGAAAGTATTGTTTATTTTAATTCCATATGATTATTTTTTTCCATTTAATAAATCATTATATAAATTTTTTTGTGAAACTTTTATAGAATGCTTGTAGTGGTTTAAATTTACATATAATTTACTTAAATTTATCATATTATAGTATTATTTTTTTTTCAACATATATAACTCTTATTTATTATATATATTCCATGGATATACAAAATAAATTATATTATTCCCCTATATTTCTTATGTCAACGCACCTTAATGGTATGTTACCTCATTAAAATTAAAATGTGTACATGATGTATATAAGAGACATCATCAATCAATTATGAGGTCAACTGAATTGATAATATTCAAATAATATTCATATTTAATACTATTAATTGAAATTTTCATAGTGATCCATATTTAATTGTCATAAAATTTTGATAAATTATAACCAAAATTAATTAATATATTTATGGGATTTTTTATTAAGAAAATAAATATAATTAATGGGTTTTTATTATATATATTATAATCATACGAATATTATATATAATTTCTAACAACATAATCTTATAAATTGAAAGAAATTTATTTCTATTATTCCATAAATGATGTGGTCCAGAAACCAATTATTAGAAAATCCAAATAGAGTTTCTAGAGGGAAGACTAGTTAATTTTCAGGAACAAACAGGGAAAAAAACAATCATACTTGTTTTCTCTATAAATATTAACTGATGATTTTCTACCCAATATTTTTATAGTCATGGAATATTTTTAATTTTTTTCTCTTGTTCATAATCATCTAATTTTGATTGTAACCACAAAATAATTCTTTAAGAATAATTTGTGAAACATGAGGTGTATGGATTAAAACATATATAAATGATTGAAATTATTTACCAATATTATATAGACTATAATTATAAAGAAATTTTCATACATTTTTTTATTTTCAAATAAAAATTTTCTACCCATGTCCATTTTTGTGTTTAATGAATACAGTATGGACATAAAGAGTGGGTTAAATTAAGGACATCCAAATTTCACCATGATTCACAATATAATTTAATTAGAACCTATTACAACTGATCACCATGATAATAAAAATATATATTCTTATTTATATAAAATAATTTCTTATAATAATAAACAATTAATGTAGAAGATGTGGATTATAATAATAGGTTCTTATATTGTTTTTCCCTTTTAAAAAAATCATTCATTTGAATGTTCCACATTGTCTTGTTGAAAATTTTTATAAAAATATTAATTTTATTTTTCATAAAGGGAACTCATTTATGGAATTCATGGGTTTGGCATGTATCATGAAAATAGATTCTTCTATATCAAATTGGTTTTTCCGGCTACCCATATTATTTCATATTATATTCTAGAATTACTAAGATAATTGGGTTGTTATTGAACTTTGATGATGTCTTTAATATGATGTATATAGTTAATAAATATTCATGTATGTTTTATTTGATTTATAGTTAGACTAACTATGATGTTGTATCACAGTATATATCGAATCTCATATATAGTAATATCATTGGGTTTGCCTTATTTTTAGTCATTATTTCTTAATTTCACTGTTAAATGTGTTTGAATTCATTCAAAAGAGAATCAGTTATATATTTTTTTATTATTAAGAATTATATTCTCTCTAATATTCAAAAAAATATATAACTTGAATGGTAGAATAAGGATTTATTTACTTAAAAGAATCATTAAATATATATATAGAGTAATATCAGGAATATCCAAAACAAAATTTCAAAAAATTGAAACATCAATTTCCTTGAAATCTTGGATGATTTTTCCTCACATTGAAAATAGATAATATATTGAATAAGTTATTGAATTACCGATTAAACTTTAATATATTTAAAACATATATCTATTTTCTCACAGGGTATTTGAATATTTATAGTTACATATTTTTAAAAAACTACATGAATTTTTAAATAGTTCCATTTCTTCATACTTCCTAATACAAAATAGCATAGATTATAGATAATATGTTACAAACAATTTTCATAGATAATTTATGGAGTTGAAACAATTATAATTTCTTCATGGTGCTTGATTTATAATTATTCCATCACCATATATTTCACATAACTTAGTGAAATTAAAGAAACTAGTAATTATTTCTCATAGGATGACTTATTTCTAAGATTGAATTGTTTTATGGTGCCATTATCCTCAAATAAAAATTTTCATTATTTTTTAGGATGAAAATACACTAAAATATTCAGCTAAATACCAATATAATTTAGGCCAAAATCAGATCACTATGATTCCATAGATCTCAACATCCTAGTCTATAGTTCTATGGCATCAAGAATCTAAACTACTTCTTGATTGGAACATCATACTAAATATCCTGATTTATTAACATCATTAATGGATTTTGATGTTTAAATCATTTATAACATCTCAAAAACATCATCATATTCATTTATTCACATACGATAATAAATTGATAAATGTTACATTATAACAAATAATCAATTAAATTTTACCGTTATTATAATTCAAATAAAATTTAATGTCATATGAAAATATATGAATCCATAAAAAATAATATGATTGAATATATAAATATTATAATGAAATGTGGAATGGATTGATGTAAAAACATATATAATTATATAATGACACATATAAAGAAATATGAAATATTTCATTAATTTTAATTCATTGGAATATAAATGAAATGATATAATAATTATTCAATCAAAATAAAAAACAATTCCAATTTTATTCAAAAAATATCATTAATTATCCAATTGAATCCATTAATTAAATGTCCATTATATAAATACAGTATGAATTCATTTCATAGAATCCACCATTCTATAAAAATTAATGATGGTTTCCCTACACTATATCATGATTTATTCCAAAAATGAGAAATAATTTCCCTATTGATGTATTCTTATCAAAACATTATAATCAATTGTAGACTTGTGTAGCATTATCTATATAGACATTATTTAATTTCCATAGTTTACGGTTAAAAAATAATTTTATGTTTTGTTTTTTAATTAAATATTCCCAATTGAAGTTCATAGAGAGATGAAATATAACATCCCACATTATAATCCATGTACATTCGAAATAACTCAAATTTATCATTCAAATGGTGGATACATATCTTATTAAAAGAAGATTCGATTAGTTATAAAAATATATAATTCACGTATGGAAAAAATAGTCTCACCAATTGTATTTTAGTTCAACAGAACTATTCTCAATCATTGAGAAATTATATCATCTCATTTTTCAACCATAGTGAAAATGTATATAAAGAAGTATCTAAGGGTTATATAATTATAATTTTCAGCTAATTATTTATTTTGGTCTTTAAACACCAATAAATATTCATGACCCTATTTATATATGAATTTTTTATATATTTACTCATGAGGAAAGGATGAAACCAAAGAAAACTACAGCGGGAGACCATATTGGATCTACACTCGTTCTACGTGGGTGAACCCTATATAGAGAATTAGATATAATTCACTAATATATCAATACATTCCATTATTATATCAATAATTGATACAACATATATATACCCCAATAATTACGAGATTCAAAATAATAATTTATGATTTCATATCTTTTACATAACATAGAAAATGCACAATAAAAATTCTCATGAAATAACTTTTTCTCTTTAAATCTATGACCAAAAAATAAAACAACACTCCCAATTCATAAAAGAAAATTAATAATTAGAATAATTATTGAATGTATTCTTGTATTTCCATAACCCTTAATATTTAATGCTTTTCCCAGATTTGTTGATTTGATGTTGATAAATGTTATTATAGAATCCAATCATAATTCCCCACTTGAATGCTGCACTAACTATTTCTGGTCTATTAGGTATTGAAACAGAAATCTACCTCTATATTTAAAACATATAAATACCAAAACATTCATATACATAACCTAAAAATTACTTGAATTAATATTAATTCCATTTTCCTTTAGAAAGCGAAGTTAATATGAGATATTATTTTCAATTGAAAACCAATTTTTAAATATGTGAAATTTCATGAAATATTAATTAAAATATCCATATTCATTTTACACATATGAGAATATATGGTTAGTATAGAACTCTTCAATCTAAAAATTTTTATTTTTAAATTTTTTATTAATTTGTATAAAATAGAAATATATATTCACTGAATAGTTCATTTCAATAGAAATTAATTTTCATTTTCTTTTATCTTTAAATTTTAAAATTTAAATGAATTTTTTGTATAATAATTTACATTTTCACACTATTCAGAGAGACATTAATCAATCATGGGGTAATCCTTCCAACATAAAATGTTTAATTATTCATGTGGAATGTCCTAGTTACTAGTATGAAATGAAAAATCTTCAACATACACCATATATCTACCCATTTTCAATTCAATTAGACAGATTTATAGGCATTAAATCTTAACTTATATTTATTTCATCTATCATCCAATTGATTTAGTTACATATTATTTTGTACCATTTTTATGAAATTTCAGTACATAATTCTATTGGGATATAAAAAATAAATAAGTCCTTTTATCTCATGCATTGAATAATTCTCTTAAAAATACTATTTCTTCCATCAACATTTATTTTTAAGGATTAGTTTTTTGGATTGATGTTTTTGTAAATATTATTATATTATAATGAATTTATATTATATTAAGTTACTACAAACAAATCATTGAATAAATATTTTTATGAGTTATTTTTCATGGATATCTTCTTTTTTCATCCAATAGCTATTTCATCAGGAATAATTTTATTTTTCATCATAAATTAATGTAGTTATCATTTATTATAATAATATGATATGTGATGTTTTTTAGCATACTAGTACTCTTTATTGAACTAAGTATAAATGATATAAAATATAACAATTTATAAGGGGGTTCATATAAGTTTCTTATAATAGATTATTCCAAATATCTGATGATTTATTAGTTTTATCGGATTACCATTTTTATCATGTTATATACCCTTATGTTATGTGATTTATTTATTTTAATAAGATGAAATATTTTTTCCATTATTATATTCACATTAACCTAATCCTTTAGAATCTCTAGTCATAGAAAATAAACATTATCCTTTTATTATTCACCGTAATCCTAAAATAAATTTATTAATATATATATCCCATCTTCAAGTGAAATTTCATTTGAAATAATATAATAAATTTATATTTGAAATATTATTCAGTAATAAAATTTTTTGCGTTGAAATGTTTCATACATTCTTCTTTAGAATCAAAAAGGAAAGTGGGGCATATCATATTTGGAATTATTTACCTTGATCTCATTAAATTTCATCAAAAATACTTCAATATAAGAATTTTGCTGATGAATTACATCTAAATATTATATAAATTAAAAAACATCATTATGAAAAAAATTTAATACAATTCAAAATGGGAGAAAAGGTCATATATATTTTTGATACAAACTCCATTATCATAATCTCTATATACTGATCTATTTTCATCAAACCAAACTATTTCCAATAATTTGAATGATTCAAACATATCTCTTGGGTCATCAAAATTTTTTTATCCTTATATTCATTAACAAATTATTTTTAAATTATTTCCATCCAAATTCTCCCCGTATTTTTTATTATGTTTCATAAAACATAAAATTCACTTTAAAAAAGCATGGTGTCTATTTATACCATTTAAGGAACATGAAAATATATTTCAACCTAAAATTTTATAAAAACATATAAATGATTTTAAAATTATTAGATCCAACCAGAAAAAATTGTTTGAGTTCTCTAATTCTAGTTTATGATCCTAGTTGATCATGAAGGAGAATTCTATTATGGTGGGTGTGAATTATTGTCTACACATTCATTCACATTTGAAAATTCTCTTAGATTTACCCCTCTTATATATTAAATTTTTCTATTATAAGATATGTTTTTATTATAATGTACTCTAAAAATTTATATATTAATATTCACGGTTGTAATAAATAGAACAACAATAAAACAATTTTTATAAGGATTATATATACCATGGAAATCGTACTATATACCATTTTAACAATTTTTAGTACATGAATTCTATTATTAGTGAAATTTTAATTATAATCATGGGTCTAGTTTTTGACCCATAATAGTCATCTAAGTATCCTAAAATTTCATTTCATTGTGTCATATATAATATTAATCATGGCTGCATGGTGGGACTCTTTATATTTTAACAAAAAAAAAATCAATGGTTATCCCTAAAACCATAAAATATATATTATGTTTTCAAGATCCAGTAAAAATCATCATACGTATCATCAATGTTTCAGATAAAATATAACATAATCTAAAATGCATTGGTTATTTAGTCTATGATATAATTATGTCATATTATTCAATATAATTTTTTACAATGAAAAGGCTACACTTATATGAGATGGATGTCCAATGATACAAAACATTATCCATATATTTTTTTTCTGTATATGATTCTATCCCATATTCAAAAAATATATTTTCTCATAAAAAAATAATGTTATTCCATACTAAAATATACAATTTTTAATTATTTTTATAAATATATTCATTGAAAATTGTTGTGAATATATAGAATTTTTTTTGTAGTATTAAATAATTGGATCTACTAAAATATTATGATATTATTTTTCTCATATTAGTTACTAAATGATACCCAATTGAAATTATCGATTCAAGCATTCCACTAGATTCTCTATCATATTGAGATTTATATTCACATATGGTATTTAAATATTAACAGACATGTCTTCACCCCAAATAATGTCACATTTTAGTTTATTCTGCATCTTCAGGTGTCATGTAGTAAAACAACATATCCTATTCCATGTTATTGATAGTTCATTATTAGATGGTACAAATTGATATTTAAATTAAAACTTATATGATAAAATTATTATAGATTTAATAATTTTTTACCTATGATATAAAACATTATTGGTGAACTAGTTAAAACCAATAATTTTTTGTCCATTAAGAAATTATCTACTAATACATATAGTGTTACATTTTCATGCTTTTCAAAATTAATTTTTTTTAATATTAGTTAAGAAACACAACACAAAATTTCAACAAAACAACTAGATTAATTAATTAAATTCATCATCGTCAGAATTTAATAATACCTAAATTCTTAGTATGAACATATTTTGTGTTTATTATCTCAACGAATTCATTTATTATAAATATAAAATCAATTTATTCATTCATAATCAGTTTTAAGTGATTATGATTTTCAATTCATAATAAACTTCTCAAAAAAATTTCAATATTTTAACTTCCCTTTAAGGTATGCAATCGAGAATTAAATTCATCAAAATATATTCATCCATCTATTTCACATTTTTTTATATTTTATTAAATTTATCTTTAATAGGAAATATTCCTAAAATTACAAAAAAAAATCAATGTAATTTCAAGTTATTTGTAATGTCATGTTAAAAACTATAAATTCATACATATATCTTTTGAAGATATCATAAATGTGTTGGATACCTAAATATTTGTTAAAATCATACAAAAATTAAAGCAAAATCATATGAAATCCTTGAGGCCTAATTAAATAAATGTAATACCTATTAATTGACTTAACTAGTTTCATACTTAAGTGCCAATAAAACAAGACATCATTAGATTAACTCATCAATTATATTATTGACTCAGGATATTATCATAAATTTATCCATGATTAGATCACATAAAATGTCAGTTAAAACGTTTTTATAGAACTCATTTTCGGTATACTAAAAAATTTTATGCATTTATTCTCAAAATGAGGTCACAATTATCTTATCATCTATATTTCTTTCTTCAAAAACATATTAATATTTTTTTCACTGGTGTAGCTTCAAAAATTGGAATCACTCATAAGTTAAATTAATTATAATTTCAATTTATTTTTTCATTTTTCTTGTTTTCTTAATTATATTCAATGACTACATGAGTTTTGTTAACAAAAACGGTAGTATTATTTATCATGAAATTTACTTTATACTCTAACTAATGAAGTTGTGATTATATACTTTTATTAATATGGATTTTTCTTTTGTTTCTCAATATTTATAGATTTAAAATTCATTTTAAATATAATAGAATATGATTTTAATATGTTGATATTGTAACATTTATGTTGAATATTTAACAAATTAATAAAATACAAGACTATGGACCCTAATTGTTTAGTGTCTTTGGGAACATGGAAATGTAATATTAGATCATTGAAAAATATTGTAACCATATCTCTTATCGACCATCCAAACAAGTAATCCTACATAAAAAAGTTCCTCAGAGCCTATGGGATGGAATCGTAAAAATGTTTTGAGATTTGATTGTCAGAAAAGAGATATAAGGGAGTTATATACGAATAAATTGAGAATAAGTGTATACGAGGCCGATCATAACATAATAATATCATAAAATTAATATCAATGATCATAATCAATAATCTTGGAATATATATTATTAGTTCATAAGATGTTAATCATAAGAAAATAAAGAGAAAAATCAATGATATCATAATATATTCATAGTAAATGTGCCTGTGTAATACACACAATTATATATCATGACTTCCATAGTAGTTAAGGATTAATGCAACAATTTTTTTTTAATGTGTTCACTCAGCAAACAATCTTAGTAGTCATGTTTCACTCCTAATACCACTATTATGGAAGATTTCCATTACGGAACCATGTTTCGTCGTTCTTATATTCATATCTTATTGAACATTGTTCACTACTCGTTATATCCATATACTACTAAATTAATATCACTCATAATTAAAACCCCTCATTTCTGAATCAGGTTCACATCTATTTCCAACCATTTATTACAGAATAATGTTCAGTAACACCCCAAAATTTTTAGGAGAAATATATTTTTTTAAACGTATTTCATAAATTGTGGTGTATGCTAAATAATGTTAAACTTGTGATACATGAAACAATTGAATAACTATTGATATAAACAACATTATTCTTTTCTTCTATTAGACAAAATTTCATTTTTTATAGAAATAATTTCATGCGGGATCATGTTAATGAAAATAACTATATATTGTTATATTACCATATAAACTAGCCAATATAATGGTGGTTATGAATAGTATTTATTTAATTATGGATAAATTATTTACACATGTATATATATGTAATTAAATATTTTGGTATCAATTTATCATAAATGAAATGAAAACCCTTTTAAATTAACGGAACTCTTTTTCTAAAAGATTATTTTAATGAAAATATTGAGTTTATAAAATAAAATGATAATTATATATGGATCTTTTTATAGAAATATATATTTTCTATATTCAATTTTTTGTTTAATATTATTCTAATATGTTTCCCATACATGACATATGAATAAAAATAATTTTTTGTATACAAGATGTATTCTTCAAAAAATATAGTTTGGCTGCCTTTTGATTGTACAATCATTTAAAATATTGTTTTTAAAACCTATTCATATATTATTATAAAAATTAACTTTTATTTTGGAATGTATTTAAAAAAATTACTTTTTATAAATTTCTTATAATTTTCCTATAAGTGTTGTGTTTTTATAAATAGTAAAAATATACTATATTTTAATTGAAAAAACCTTTTTCATCAAAATAATTTCCATTGTTAGGATATATTATTTAATTATTTTAAAATATAAAAAGAATAAATTTTTAGTATTTATTATAATATAGATGATTGCCATTAATTTCACATTGAATTTTGATGTAAAAAAATGTCATTCTTTTGAAATGTTTTACCTTTTAAAACCCATTTTTTCATTCTGAAAATGAGATAAATTTTAAATTCATTAATTAAAATTATTATATATTAATTTAGAAAATTTATTTTATATTTGGAATCAATAGATCAATATTATGTAATTATATTTCTTTTATATTTTGCAATAATGAGTAGTAACATTGTTAAAAAAATTAATACAGTAAAACTATAAATCAGGTAATTAAGGGAAACCTATTACTAAAAATTACGCTAAAACATTTTATAATATAATTTTATTAGTTTATTTTTACCTACGTCGTCCTTTGGTAGAAATTTTATCCATTAGAATCCCCATTAATGATATTATAACATTTCATAAATTTTATTTTAAGAAAAGTTTAATATGTCTTACTCAAATATTAATAACTATATCACTTTTAACTTAATCATATACATAATCTATGTTCGACTATAATTTATAATTTTAAGGAAAAAATATTTTGGTTATCAAAAAAAAATATTTTATTCTAAAGGATTTAAATACAGTCCTTACATTCTTATACATTGATGATAAACAATTTATTTAATTGATAAAAAATATAAAAAATAAATTTTAATAAAAAAAATGTAGTTATTAAAAAAATGAATATAAGAATTAAAATGAAAAAATATCCAAATATTATTGGAAATGTATATATAAACAACAGATATATGAAGGTTGGGTTAATTACCCATTGGATCTGTATGGAAATGATTATTACATTTATAATATTTTATTTATATTAATGTTAATTTTTTCAAATTCATGTTTTAATATATTTACAAATATTAATATATGATTTTCATGATGAAATATTTGATTGTAAGTATTATTATGAAATACATATAATTTAAAATCATCAGAGAATTTTACTTTTAATATTTAGTTGACAAATATGAATATTAAATAAATACAAAACTGATGTAGTAATTTTTTTATTAACTGAAATATTAAACTATTGTTATAAATTTTTTTATAAAAAAATTAATCTTTGTTAATTAATATATCCAATTAATTTTTATGATGACCGTTACCAGTTAGAGAAATTATAAAATATTTTTCTCTCAAATAAAATATTATATTGGTATTTTTAAAATTCCATGAAATGAGTAATGTCAAAGTTGACATTATAGATATTTTTCAAAAATAATGTTTTATTAAATTATTAAAATATCATAATACATTTTAAGAAATACAGAATAATTATTTTATGGTCTAAAATGTTCTATATTTTTAATTTATGGTCTAAGTTTCATAATATAAGTAAATTTTTACCCTTTAAATATAGAAATATTTGTTACCTTTGTAAAAATTAAATAGGATCTATAAATGTTAATTAAAATTAAAATGTTGAAATTAAAAAAAACCCTAGTCTAAAATTTATTTTTGGATGATATGACATTCCAATCTCATTTAATATTCAATACTGGGTAATTTTGGATGTTTTAAAATTTGGTTTTATGTTATTATAAATTAATATTTATATGTGATTCCAAAAGTAACCCTCACCTCAATTATATTAGGGATAGTCCTACAATGCTTATTCAAATCACATTGAACCTTCAAGATCAAATATAAACTCTAAATTTACATATAATATTTCGTGGAAAAATTCTAGTGGTGTTGATGTTCTCAAACAAACAAATTTTCTTACTATAATAGGAGATCGAGATGATGATCTTCGATGTAGAAGAGGTTCATACATGTATGAAGGAACCCAAACCTATGGCACATGATAGTTTCACAATATAATTATTATATAATATAATTTAGATGTAAATATATATTGGGGTATATTTTTCATGAGTGTTTATTTTTTCTAAATATGTTTTCCAAATAATTTTTTAATCTAATACAATTGTTTGAAGCTAAATTTACCCATTGGTGATTTTTTTTAATTTGTATGAAAGGAATTATATTAATATTTTATATGAGATAATTTTTGACATAACTAAAAAAAGTTCATGAAGAATTGTTTTCATTTAAATTATATGGAATGAATTTATTTTTATTTTTTCATAAAATCATATTTCCATGAAGATCCCATTATAATATTTCAAGGTTATTTTATAATAAATTATTTTCTTTTAATATTGAATATAATTTTTAGAAAAGATATGGTTTTGAAAAAAAAATGATATTTTCTTTTAGGACAACATTCATGAGGTATATCAAAACTATTTTCTATCTATGATTTAATTATTTAATAGCATTGTATTTAAAGTATACTAACCCTATTATTCTTATTGATTGATTATGATTGTGATTTAATGATATTTCTAAAATCCATTTGTTTTACATGTACTATGTTGTTATGGAACGTTTTTAATGAAACCCATTTTATTCCGTGGGATATGATATGAAGAATTATTTATATTGTTTTGTATCACATGTAATTATCAATTAATTATGTGATGGGTGGTCCTATATCTCAACACAATGCATTTTGAAAAGATGTATATCTAATTAGATAGAAAAGATTTTAATAGTAATGATCTTAGTTATGTAAAACCTGACTATAATGGGAAATGATATATGTTTCTTAATATATGGATGGAATGGCAATTAAGCATGGTTCAGAAATATAGGGCATAAACTAGGAGTGATCTCAGTTCTATAAAGTACATTATCCAGTGTAATGGTCTTCGTAATGATCATTGGCTAACTTGGAAATGAGTTTATTTTCATAGATTTTTTCCATAATTACTTGTTTTATTATAATGAGATATTCTCATGGATCGTTTTCCATTAGGATTTATGTGTTATGAACTACCAATATTTTATTTATTATTCAAAATTTTTATATATGTTACATGAGGTATGATTTTGAAAAGTAATGTTCCTTTTTATGTTCATGTTTTTTTTATATTTTTCATGTTTACCCTTAGTAAGAATCTAAGATCACCCCTAATAAATTGATTTATATTCCCTAAGATATTTAGAATGGTTTTATGTTGGAAAAAAACACGTAATGTAATTATATGAGATGTTGGAGATCATTAACAAAATTAGATATATGTTTTCCATGATTCAAATTAAAATAAACTAATACGGCCATTAGGTGTATGTTTTTGTAATATATTGTGTATTTAAAAAAATAATGAAATATAAATATATGCAAAGATAGGTTCATTTGAGTAGGAATTATAGAGAAGTTTTAGTAAACCTTTGGAAATTAGTTTGAAAAGTACATAGAGAGATACCTAGAAATATTCCATTCAATATGTCTATGGATGTTCCTAGGAATAAATATATTTATATGTTAAAATATTTGAATTTTGGAAAGGATCATGAATAACTGAGGATTAAAGCTGAGAGATTATATATTTAATGTAATTTCCCTTAGTGTTTTTATTTTTACATCATGATTATTTCCTCTCAATAATTTATTTTAGGGATTTATAAAAAATTTTCAAAAAAGAGATCTGATTTTAATAAACAATATGATGGAAAATTGAATCATATTTTTCCATAGAAACTAATTAACATGGGAGTTAGAATGTAAAAAATTATTTTATACTTTATTATAAATCTATTAATATGATAAATAATTTCAACTTGGGACACTGTCCTTACCCACATAATAATAGAGGATGGAAATTCATAGTTACCATAGAGGAAATAATGTTCAATTTTCTTTATTTAAATCATGTTGTTATAGGAATCAATGAGAAAGATTCAAATGAACTAGAAGAATCTTTGTGTGTGGAAAAGAAGGATTTAAAAATTTAATTACCAAATAAATGGTTCAGTTAACACAATGGGAATAGAAAATGGTATTGGTAAGGAATTAATGAATGATAAATATTTTAAATGTGAAATGTATGTGCATTAAGAAAATATATTCCCTATGGGGAAACATAATTATGATAATCAATAAGGTATTATGAATAATTGTAATATCTCGCATGAAAAAGACTCTAAAAATGAATTATGAGATGAAATAATGGGTAAGGAACCAAAGAATAAAGTCTATTTAATGTTTAATGAATATATTGGAATGATTACATGGTTATGAATTAGAATTATCAAATAATTACATGGAATTACCTATATGGTATTATGAAATAACGAAACAACTATTTTCTGGTCCAATGTAGTATTTTCATGAGGATTTAATAGAATATATTAAAAGTTACTAGTAACCATGAAAATTGATTGAGGTAATAATTTGATAATTTAGAAAAAGACGTGATTAAGGGAATGATTATCCATATTATTAGCATGGCGGTGAGGTAATTATATTAGGAGAAAGGAATTTTGTATATTAATAAGTAAATTATATGAAACTAGTATGTTGGGAACTAATTTGGATGTGATTTCATGAGGGTTATGTTATCACAGATGATGTTTAAAGCATTTTTTGTACATAAGGAAGGTATCCAATAATCACTAAAATAAGGAAACCTGAATGCTTTCATTAAGTATATATAATAATACATCTTTTAAATATGAATCAATATAATACATTATAATGTCATTCACATTATTGAAATGTGACAAATAAAAGATTCATTATGATATAATGGGGTTAAATATAGAGCTGAGGCAGTGAATCTATTTGTGGGGTATTTCATTTTCATTATTCATAATGTTTGAATGGTTGAAAATTTTTTGATAGTTTACATTAAACATCAAATGTAGTTTTTTTTAGAAAAAAAGTTTTAACTAACCATAGGTGGACTTATTAATATTTGATAACTTGGGGTATTTTTTGGTGTGATATTGATATATTGAATTACCTATCATTCTATATACGGATCTCATGATCTAATAATAATTTTGGAATAACCAATTCAATTTTATTTCAATTAATAAATGAAGACGTGGAAATTGATTAAGGATTGACCGATGAAGAGATTTTTCCAAAATCATGTATGTATATCTTCTAATGAAATTTTTTCAATATTTAGAAAAGGGATCGTAATGTCAAATGGTTTCTTATTATCATTATATTTGATAATATCTATTTACTCTTTCATACAACATTAGTTAATGGTTTTGTGATATTTATATTTCCCTAGATCTTTAGAATTATTTTAATCAGTGATATTTATCATTCTTTATAATTATGTATTATTTTCCTCCATTCCCAAATCGACACCTATATTCTCTTTTGTAGAGTCCTAGTTAATATTTACATTGGGAAAATATTATTTTCCAAAAAAAATTAAAAGGATGTTACAAAATAAAAATATAAAATGTGGGTTTCTATGAATTATACTTTTAATTATTATTCCTTTTATAACCCAAACTAATTTCTGGGGAAAATGATGTTTTATGTTCGGTACATTGTAACACCCAGGGATTTATATGAGTTAGTTTTTTTTAAAAAACTATTTGATGTATTATATTGTTCACTACAACTCTATATTATAGCACTATATGAAACACCAGTTTATCTTGGAATATATGGAACATTATGATTGGGTTATGTTGAAAAATATTTCACGTTATTTTAAAAGATTTCATTTCAAACAAAACTGATTTTAAGTGAACAACAAACTATTATTTCGTTCCCTAATGTCCAAGCCAATTTAATTTTCAGGTTTGAATATTATAAACTGAATTATAAAAATATGATTTATTCCTCTATATATATAATTAAATCATTGATGATAAATTATTTATAAATCATAATAAAAACCTTTTTAAATAAAAGTTAATGTTTCTAAAAAAACTATTTTAATCTAAATAAATGAGATTAAAAAATAAAAAAAAATTAGTGATTTTATTGATGAAATATATATATATAATATTCAAAATAATGTTTAAAATTAATGTTATATGTTTTCTAGATATGAGAGAAGAATAAATTATATTTTTCAGATAAAAGAAGTACTTTTTATAAAAAAATATAGGTTTGCCTCCTTTTGAGGGAACACCCATTTAAAAATAATTTATAAAACCATTTATATTATATTTTAAAAAATAATCTTCTTCATTGGATTCATGATATAAAAATTTACATTATATACTTTTTTTATATTTTTCTAAAATGTTTTAAATTTTGATATATTGTAAAAATATATTAAATTTTAATTAAAAACAATGATTTTTGTCAAAATATTTAATTTGGATACGTTATATTATATAATCATTTTGAAATAAAAATATATTATGTTTTTATAATTTAATATTATATAAGTCATTGGAATAAATTCTAAACTGTGTATTTATAGAAAACCATTTCAATATTTTTCAATTTTTTAACTTTTAAAACATGTTCTCTCATTTAGAAAACATGATTATTTTTAATTTTTGTACTAAAAATATGTTTATTAAATTTTGAAAAATGTATTATATAATTTAAATTAGAATAATAAAATTATTTAAATAACTTTCCTTTCTTTTAAGTAATTTTGAATATTAACTTCTGTATTTTTTATTAATACAGAAAAATAGTAAATCATAATGTTAAGTGTAAAATAATATTACAAATTTACCCAAACACTTTTTGTAAAATAATTTTATGAGTTTTATTCGAGACAAATCATTATTTTTTCAAAATTTTATTCTATCAATCCCATAAGATGAGAGTATAAAATATAATTTATTTTATTTTAAGAAAAAATTAATATATCTTACACAAATTTTAATTATTATATAATTTTCTATATAAGATTTTAATATGCTATTTTTTAATATAAATACTAATTTTAAAGGTAAAATGTTATTCATTATCTCTTTAATTTAATTATAATTTTTTGGAAATAAATAATTCCCTTAATGTATTATAAACTAATGATGTAGAAATTGTTTAATTTATGAGAAACGAATGAAATAAAAATTATTAATATTCTAATAACCATTAAATAGAAAAAACACATAATTAAATCTTATTAGTTGGGTATATGTTGAAAATAATCATCTCATAGTTGATTTAGCATCCATTTTGAGCCATATGTAAAAGATTTTAAAATATATAATAAATTTAATTAATTGATAATGAAGTTGTAACTTTCATGTTTTAATACATATAATATTCTAAATGTCTTCTTTTCCAAAATATATATTTTCTAATAAGTATAAATATTAAATTTAGGGGATCCATATTCATCATAGTAATTAAGTGTTTATTTTTATTCATAAAATTATATATTAAATAATTATAGAAAACTGAAGTAATAATTATTTTAGTAATGGAAATTTAAAATTAAGGGTATTAGAAATATGGAATAAATATTATTTTAGAAAATTATTATATCCAATGAATATTTAATAAAAAATTGACAACATGGATATATATTAAAATATTTTTTTGGGGATAAAATCTTATCTTAATATTCATAAAAATCCTTGGCATGAATAGTATCAAAATAGAAAATATAGGTATTTTGACAAATTAAGGATTTATTAAAATATATCAAATCCTAATACATTTGTAAAAATATATAATAATTATGATATTGGGAGAATATTTTTTAAAATTTTAATTTATGGTATAATAGATATCAAATAAGTAAATATATTACCATTTTAATTTTGAAATACTTTTTCCTTAGTTAAAAATAAATATAATAACTAAGTGTTATTTTAATTTATAATGTTTAAATTGACAGA
Source organism: Viscum album (assembly GCA_963277665.1). Lineage (NCBI taxonomy): Eukaryota > Viridiplantae > Streptophyta > Magnoliopsida > Santalales > Viscaceae > Viscum > Viscum album. The sequence continues at coordinate 1,194,153,206 of OY728158.1, read as the reverse complement.
ATCACTTGTCTAAATTATATTTTTTGATATGATTACAAACATATCTCATATATTATTCGAAACTAGGACAGTTTGGAAGGTATTAAATGTGGTTTTATTTTATTATAAGTTAATATTTTCTAGATATTCCAAAAGATCCCCTCTCCTCAATTATAAAAATCCACCTCTTAACTCAATTTTTTCACTTCACATTGATCCTCCAGGCTTTGATATCACCAACCCCTATACATTATCAACATCACTAGTAGTCTTCTATAGGTTTTGGTATTCTCAAAATACCAAATCTAGTGACTTTATGGGGAGAACTTGTTGGAGCTTATCGAATAATATGAGGTTTGGACACATATGACAGAACCATAACCTATGGTAAGGTATAATTTACCAATATTTTTATAATCTGAGATTGATTATACCAAATTATATTCTAGGGTATATTTTTCATCCATTTCCTCATTTATTAAATATGTATTCCAAATAATTTTTATATTCTTCTTCAATTTTTTAAAGTCCAACTTACACATTGATGATTTTAATTAAACGACATGAAAGGAAGATGTTTTATTTTTCAATACGAGTTAATATTTATATTATCAAAAAAAGTATTATAAGAATGGTTTTTTAACATATATTGAATCAGTATATATTTTTTGTTTTCATATATTTTTATTTCCATGTAGTTTACATTACAATATTTCAAGGTTATTTTCAAAGAAAGTGTATTATTATATGATTGTTTGTAATTAAAAAAACATTTTTGAAAAAGAAAGTATTTTTTCCACAAGATTTAATTTCAAGTGTCCTATTAATATTATTTTCTGTGTAAAAAAAATTATTTAATAGGGTTATGTTTTATGTTTATTATCCCTACTATTCCAATTGTTTCTCTATGTTTCTGATTTACTGTTATTTGTGAAAAAAACATTTACGTGGATTATGTTATGATGGAATGATATTATGAAGCCCATTTTATGACTTGGTTTATGCAATTGTGATTTTATAGTAACACGTATAAAGGACTTCATTTTGAGATAGGTGGGAGCTATATCTCCTTTAAATGTATTATTTATAGATTTATAACTCTTGAGAAACACATGAATGGAATGTCAAAATAACTTAGTTCAATAATATTGGACTAAAATAAAATTCAAACCAGTTCAGTAATATAGGGCTTTAATGGGAAATGATCCCAATTTTGCAACACTGGGATAGAAAGTTAAGTAAACCCAATTCCATAATGCAGTTCTATAATTAGGAGTGAACATAGCTCAGTAAGGGACTTTTTCCACAGTGATGGTCATCGAAATTATTCTTGGCTAATATGGAAAAGATTTTATATTCTTAAGTTTTATCCTAAATTCCATGTTTTATTCCAATTATATTTTCCCATGGATTATGTTTCCTTATGATTTATCTGTATTAAACTACCAATATTTATTTTGTGACGTATAATTTTAAAATATGTTATATGTGGAATGGTTTTTAATGTTCGGTTCATTCTTATGTTCTTAGTCTATTTGATATTTTACAAGTTTACCATTATATGGAATACAAGATCATAATTTTCTTGTGTTTTATTCTTCGCATGATATAAATAAAGGTTTTAGGTAGAAAAAATTATGGTAATGATCTTTATGAGAGATGTTAGAGATATTTTACCAATTCTGAAGAATGTGTTCCTTGTTTCCAAAGGCACAAAACTAATATTTTCTTTGGGGGTGTGATTGTGATATTTATTATGTATTCCTAAAATGTAATTTAATTTACATGTATGTTAATCCTTGGTTATCAGAAGTTCAATCATCATTCCATCCATATATTATGAATTGAGTTCAATCATTGTTCCAGAACGGTATAACTTAATCGGGATTGCTTCATGTAAATGTTTTTTATTATGGAACTTTGTTCACTTCTCATTTCATCCATGTATTATAGAACCATGATAACATCTCGTTCGATCCATATATTACAAAAATGGGTTCAATTATTATTTATTATCTATAGCGTTGAATTGATTTCTATCCTCGTTCCAACCCTATATTACTAAACTATGTTAACTCTACATTCTAGCCTTATCATACTAATGATATTTAAATATTTACCCAATTAATAGGAGGGAGATATTGTTCCACCTATCATTAAATAAAATCATAGAGACATGTACAACAAGATAATTAAACATGCATAATTTCATTACCCAAGAAAATGTAATGGTATCATAAAAAAATACCATAACCCAAGAAATGAATTGGTTGTTATAAACATTTCAACAAATAATCAATAAAATAAAGCTAATAAGTCTCATAGTAATTTCATCTAATCATATACTGTGAAATGATGTCGGTTTAAAAATAATATAACATGTGGACGAGAAACTTATTTCATAAACATTGGTTTATCATAATATATCCCATCCAGAAAAGAATATGAATGCTATTCTTGCTTCATATACCTTGTAAATCACAATCATTACGAATGCATGTCATCTAAGATGGAAAATTATTTTTACAGATAACATCAAGAATATATAAAGTAAAATATAATTTAATTGAAAATAATTTTCATAAAACCATTTCAAAAATACATTAATTGTAAATAATTCATAATAATTTCATTTAAAATGTTAATAAAATAACTTTCCCAGTTTTAAAAATAATTTTTTAGAACATAAATCATTTTCAACCAATTTTTCATTTTTTATATCTTTTAAAAAATATAAACTAATCATTGAATATAATTTAAAATAGTTTTTAATAGAAATGTTTTTTAAAATCATTTTTATTTTTAATATCAATAAAAACATATAATGTATTCTTTGAAAATAATTTTTAAAAATTCTAAAAATCAATAATTTTTAAAAAAATATCATTGAAATCAACAATAAAAAGAATAAAATCAATAACTATTTGGAAAAATATTTATTTAAAAATAAACCTATATACATACATATAATTTTTAAAGGAAATTATTGACATTGCAACTTCTAAGTCTGTACATGCTGAACAATTCTCTTATACATTAAAATGTTTAAAAAAGTGCTTGGATAGGAAAATAAAACGAATATTTATTTTGAAAACATTTTATAAAATGGAAATATAATGGTTTTAAAATTTCAATGACATATCTTAAGATGAAATTACAAAAAATTATACATAATTAGAAAAAATAGTTTTGAAAGAATAATTATTTCTTACCTAATGAAGATAAAAATGAAGATTTTGAAAAAAAAACATTTTCATAATTAACATAAGTAATGATGAGAAAAATGTGTACAATTTCATGAATATAACAAGAATAACCATTGAAGATTTATATTTTTGTGATTTATTTACATGTAGATTATAATATTTCATCCATGTAATTTTAATGATAATCAATCTCTATAAACGTTGACAACATAACAATAAAATCATACCACATTGGCATCATTAAATCATAATCCCCGTAAGGGAATATCATTTAATGAAACTAATAATATGATGAATATTATTATATTCACGAAGTAAATTTTTAATTAGACTATATACAGACCTCATAAATGAATTTAGGTTTTCAATATAACATGTGGCTCAAATAAGGCACTGGGAGACAAAATTGACTACCGATTTGGTAATTTCTGGAAAATAAACCAAATAAAAAAAGATATCATATAATATATATTTAAATTACCATAAATACAATTATAATTATCCTATAATAGATTCATTATATGTATATAATCATAATAAAATAAAATAGTTTAAATAAGGAAAAAATCACGTTGATATAAATAGTTATATGAGAAAACCCTTACCTTAAGAATTGAATTTTATTGTACATGTTAAAAAATCAATTAAAATTAGAATAAATTTATTAAAATTAAAAAAATTCTGGTAGTACCCACTCTGTTTCTATATATGTTTTGACTACTTATTCTTGATACTAATAGATAGATAATTATTTTAAAAATTAAATTATTTGAAAAATGATTTAAATATCATATATATTTAGTATATACACATTTAAAATAAAATAAAAAACATATAAATATGAAATGTAATACACCGCTCATTGAATGGTAGGTCATATGTATTCTTGATCAATGATTCCATTTTATTATTACATAGAATGAAAGAAACTAAATGATTTATATAAACACATATATATTTATATATTTATATTTATAAAATAATTATCATTTTTTAGATATAATTTATTTTTACTAAACTCATCTTGAATATATTCCCTCTATTGAGTGAATTAAACTCAATGCTTTGAGTAGGTTGTAGTCCACATGTCTGCGAATGAAGTTATCATATTTAATAACAATTTAACGAATGAATTTATGTTTAATTTAATTATTAAATTATACATAATTAATAATAGATATTATATAAATCATATTAATATATATTTTTTATAAAAATATCTAATAATTAGTGTTTGGGATGAAAAAAATGAACGGCATTGTTTTGTGAGGCAGTAGTCTGTCATACACACAAACAATATTTTCATTAACCATAATATATAGGTGTGTCTAGATATAGGTTCATTCCTTTTTATAAAAAACCATATTATATTTAGGATATGGGGGATATTTGTTAATCATTGAATTAAAATAGAGAGGGAGGATAATAAAAATATAAAAATAGAGCTCCTGGAATGATGTTACCTCTTCTTTTGGTAAATCCATTTTGTTTTATCAAAACCAAAAACTTCTACATATTTATTATGATATTTTTTCTTAAATAATGAGAGTATGGATTTTGGGAGATTAATTTGTTTTAGTTTTTGACAAGAAATATGTTTAGTAGTGTGATGTTAGGATGAGTGGAGGAGGCATTTTAGTAGTGGGGAAAAGAAAAAATCTGGTAATATTGAAAATATTTGAGTACTACCCATATATTACATCACCCCAAAAGTATTAAAATAAGGAATTATTAAATACTTATATAATTAATTATTTAAAAATGGAAATAAAAATATTTTTTATAGTCTTTTTATTCCATTTTTATAGTATATATTCTACATATAGTCATTAATTAATCTCTTTTTTATATTGACCTGTATAATTAATTTTACTCATATTCACTATTTTTCATTGATAAAAAGTAAGATTATTATATTATAAATTATAAATTTTCATTTATGAAAATATTTATTTTAATTATTGATATTCTAATCTTCTTGTCTTATGAAATTAATTTAATTTTAATAATATATACGAGACGTGACAATGAATTTTCAATATTAAGAAGTCCAAAACATTGAGATGTTTTATATCAATTTTCAATGTGAGATTATCTATATTGGAATAAATTAGATTTATTGATTTATAATTGATATTATTATTACTTTAAAACCAATTAGTTTACAATTTAACTATAAATATATATATTATATTATAATGTATTTTTAAATTTAAATTCGTTTTTTTCATTATTCATTAAAAAATGAGTCTTCTAGGAAAAATACCAAAAACTCACCCAATGAAAATCTTAATATTTATATTTGAAAAATCAATAATATTTTTCAACAAAAATCTATAAAATCATAAACTATTAGATTAATAATAGTAGTTCCATTCAATGGTCGGGGAATTATATTCTTAAAAAATAAATCTTTTAATAGATAAAATTGGATTTATTTTTATCTAACAGAAATAAAATATATTATAATATTATAAATTATATTTATTGATTATATTATATAGAAATTTTATTTAAAAATTAATTTATATTGGGTTTTTATTTTATTGAGATAAAATGGTGTTTATACATAGAGAAGTTGTTTTAGTAGAAAATCTATTTCTTAGAAAAATAGATTCTTTATAATAAATCTGTTCTTTATTTGATTTGTAACTAATTGATATCCACTATATTGGTTTTATATAAATTTTTTAATCATATTTTTACAATTTATATAATTTTATTCAAAACAACCATCATAACTTATATTTGGTAAATAAAATATCATTTTATTTATTATATAAATATTACATTTTTTCTTTGAAAAACATGGTCTTGTGTGTATAACATGTTATTAAAGGAACACGAGGTTGTCTGTAAAACTAGAACAATTTATTGTTCTTTGTAAAAAAATATAATATTTATGATTTTTTCACCAAAATATTAACATCGTACATATTTAAAAGGAATAATAACTTGTTGATTTCATATATAAGAATCTATATTCAGTGTTGTGTGAAAGGAAAAATATCAAACTATTTAAATTAATTTTAAAAAATAATTATCAAAATATCAGAGGGATACATTATACAACCATTAAAATAAATTTCACCATCAAAATCCATCAGTGTTATTAATGGTTATATACATTAATGTTCCATTCATATCAACCCACATCGTTAAAATGAATACTACAAAATATTTTAAAAAGAAAATGATCGAACTATAACGGTTACTGATAGTGACTCAAAACATGGGTTTTGTATACGTGAATATATGTTTGATGTGGAGATTAGATGTGATATAAAAACCTAAAAATTTGTAGTGTTTCATAAATATCATTAATACCAATCAAGTGAATGATCAATGGAATGCTAAGGGAAACAAACCAATAAATATTGGGGATTTATAATTACATTGGTTAAACAATTGAGGGTATTAGGCTAAATATTATTCAATGTCATTTATCTATATTAGAATGATTTATTTTATAGTCTAGTAACATAAGTAAATATACTAAATGATTTTAGTCCTTTTCATATTATTAATATCACACTTTGTTTATGCCTTCCAGGATTTCCAGCTCATCTCTTAATCAGTTAATTGAAAGTGATTTTTTTATGAATGTAGAAATAGATAATTATGTAGAATGTTAATATACTCCATATGAAATTATTAATCATCACCACAACATTTTTAGACAATTTAATCGAATGTGAATAAACCCACTTATGGATAGATAATACATTAATCTTCTAATCATCATATAATGTTTTACATAAAACATTCCACACATGGTTAAACTTATAAAAAATATGAATGATGAAATTACAAAACATGACAATAAAATTCACTATATCTAAAAAAATTAACATGTATCTCCAATATATCATAAATATCTCTTTTTTATCATAAACCAATCATAATAACACCTTCATATATTATTCTATTGAAAACAGATAATGACCTAAATTACAATAATTCTTTGTAAAAAACATGTATGTTTCTTTATTTGAAATCTTGTTGGATATATTGACGAAATACAAAATTTTTGAAAACCTCCTCAATGATAGAATATGTCAGTTTTCCACCAATTCATTTATCTGTTCCAGGGTCATAAATACTATCAAATTTATTTTATCTGTATCATAATTTCATAATTTGTTGTAATTTTTTTTTCTAATCATAAAAACATGTTATGGTTTTCATACCTTAATATATCAATTCCCATAAACGGTGGTTCTATTTAATATGTATAATTTAAAACATTGTTTAATATATTTAAATAAAATATATATATATATATATTAAATTAATACTTCAGTATTTATATAACATAATCATATAATTCCAAAAAATATATACATTAATCAACCAAGATTATTCATAATCAACTACTCCGAATTCAACATCTTAATATTTATTTACATTAATAATAAATTTTAATCATGTCTTGAAGTTTCATGTACTCAATTTAAAAATGATTCTAATATTTAATATATATAACACTTTTATAACCTTTCATACCATTCACATGTCATCAGATATCTATTAATCTTCCAAAGTATAACAAATACTTGTTCCACCCTCTTGATTTTCACTAAGACATTTCCCCTTAGTGAATTTATTTGAACAATTCCCGTAAATTCAACATTTCAAACATTCAATTCTTACAATGTTAATTAAATTTACATATATTGACATTGACAAGATATTATAGATTGAGAAAATCATATCATATAAAAAAACTAAATAATCACTGTAAATTACAAATAAAACTCCAAAATCATGAAAAATTATTTTAAATCCATGAAATTATAGGAATATTCTTGGATACATCCTTGTATATACCTTTAAAATATCCCAAGGTAACTCAATAATTTTGTATTATCCATGTTTTTAATGGTTGAGTATTCCTTTCATTTGATGCCAACTATAATGACCTAAACTTAACAATCATGTAAATTAAATTATCTTATAAAAATATTCGACAAATAAATAAAATACATTAATATTGAACATAATAGTTTAGTATCTTTTTATAAATAGGAACATAATCTTCTAACATTGTGACAGATCTTCAACCTCACAAATATAGATCTTTTCATTAATACTCATACATAAAACCATTCTTCATAACCTATGAAAATATTTCATAACAAATGGTTGATCTATGATTTTTATTAAGCTTATGAATGAGAAATATAACTGTATAACAATAGAATAGGGATATGAGAACATGATATTAACATTATAAGATCATACCATTCATATAAATGATCATAGTTAGCATTTATTGAATAATGTTTTTTTGTTCATAAGACATGAATCAAAAATAAATCAACAGAAATATATATGATATCATGAAATAACCATATTAAATTTGATCATTAAATACAAATAAATATGTAAATTTTTTCCAATATTAGTTAATATTTAATTCCATTTAAATCATAGTGGAATGGGTTCACTCCCCATACCATCTTAGATGTCACGGTTCACTCCCAATACCGTCTTTGTGGACAACATCCTTTAGTGAACCAGGTTCACACACCATTATTGAAATATATTAATAAACCATATTTACACCTCATTCAAGACATATATCACTAAACCAAGACGACTCCTCATTCTAGTCATGTTTTACTGAATTAGGTTCAGCACCTGTTACATCCCTGTATTACTGAATGGAAATCACTCCTCGTTTCACCACTATATTGATGAACCAATTTCACTATTCATCCTACAATTGTATTAATAAACCTATTTCATCTCCCATTCTATACATATGTAACTTAAATGAGTTCACTTCTTGTACCCATTATTTTTTTACGAAAATGAGTTCACTCATTGTTCTATACCTTTTTACTATTCTGGGTTCCCTTATCATTCTATATATTCATTACTGAATTGATTTTGATAATTGTTCCATACATATATTTCTCATGAGTTATAAATCATTACACAATTCATTGGATGGATATATAGGCACCACATGTAAAATAGTAAAATCATACATACCTGTTCTAGAAGAAAATAAATCATTCATCATATCATGGACCATAAAAGGTGATGTGTTTCATAAACATCATATCCTACATTATGAAATTAAATTTTACTCATAAAATTTCCATCACATCATTACATATAGAAATGTTATTGGTTGCATAATAATTTCATCATAAATTACCCGTCAAAAGAGGAGGCTATCAAAATCATATAACCCATTAAAAAAGAGTTTCATAATCATTATTCAATAAAAACATAAACCATATAGAATGAATATTAATAATATTCTTGGATCATTTCCCAAAAAATAATAAACTATATATATTATGTCATATTTTGGGAGAATTATTTCGAAGGATAAAAAGGATCCTTTCTTAAGAAAAATGTCCTATCGTTGATAATAATTTTCATAAAACAATTTCAAAAATCCTTTTATTATAAATAAATATTTAGTATTTAATTATAAAATTTTCATGAGGTAAATATATTTTCCTAATTAGAAAAACCTTTTTAAAATATAATGCATTTTGAATATCTTTTTCTTTTACAATTTCATTGAAAACATATAATGGATTATTTACAAATAATTATAACACATTATAAAGATATTTTTTTAAAACAATGTCATCGAATTATATTTAAAAACAATTATACAAATATTTGAAAAAAATATAATAAAGTTTTTAAAAATAATTTTTTCAAAACACATTGTCCTTGAAAACCCACAATAAAATCATCATTTTTATTGAATAATAGAAAAAAAATCCCTAAAAAAAATTATAAAAAAATGTAATCATCAAATAAATTATGAACATGACATCAAGAAAGCCCAAACATGTCAGAAAATAATTTCGTACCTTAAAAAGTGTATAAATGTTTCTTTATTGGAAAACTAAAATTAAATTACATTCAGAAACATTTTTTTTAAAAGAGACAAATTTTGTAATAAATTTCATTAAGTATGGAAAAAACACTTTTTCTGAAACCTATTTAGTAAAATTATTTTTGAATAACCATATATTGTGAACTAAATGGATATATAAAGTACTATTCTTATAAAACAAATTCACAATTACATTAAAATTCCTATAGTGGGAAACTTTTATCATTACTAGATATAACATGAATTACAATAGTAGAATAAATTTCATGATTGTTTTTAATATATGGATTATAATATTTTATCAATCGATGAAAATGATAACCAATACAGACAAATGATAAGATTTTAGAAATAAACAATTAAATCTTTAGTGATATTAAATCATAACCCTCATGAAAGAGTAACCATAGAAGAAACTCATATTATTATGGAAAATATTATATTAATGTTATAAAATTTCAAATTGATAATATATTAACCTTTTAAAGGAATATATGTTCTTAATATAACATGTATCTTAAATAAAGACACATGAGACATATTTTCCATTCCAATTTAGTTACTTTTAATCTATTACCACCATGAATGAGAGATCGTAAAATGGATATTTGAATAACAATAATATTAAGTATATTTTTGATATGAAAATTTTATTTTATGTTTAGAAACCACAAAATATAAATTAGTGGTGAACTCATATGGTATCTCACTAGTATAAAATGATAGATTAGATAACCCATTCATTAAGTCGTAACATTATTTTTACACATTTAAATATTATTAATTTTAAGTAAAAGATTTTTATAAATATAACATAGAACCATATTTCCATACATTATAACATATATTATTTTTTTAGGACATCATATTAAATTTTTATTATGAATTTAAATATAAAGTTACGGTTCCTGTAATTTCCACTTTTTATTTGTATATTTTATGACTTGTAGTTTTTCATCCACTTACAGTTATCGTTATTAAATTATTAATAGAATGAAAATTTTATTTATATATTACATATATTCATTATATTTATTATATAAATATTTAAAATAATCTATTGAATATCGAAATGTGAAATGGAATACATCATTCATTATTATGGTTGGCCAATACGTAGGAACAAAAAATGTCTCGATTTTATTATCATACTGAAAGAAATAATGTAAATGAAATATAGGTGGGTAGATTTATATATTATCATTATAATAGAATTATTATTTAATATACAACAAATTTGTGAACTAATACCATTAAGAATACATCAATTATAATTTGTACAAGAACCACATCTTTATTGGGAGGCAGTAGTCAACAAGCCCCAAAACGATGTTATCGTATTTACAAAAAATAAAAAGAATAAAGGTTTGTATTATGTAATAATAATGAAAATATACATCATAAATATCATATAAAACCTTATCTTAATCATTACTCCCAACCATGATAGGATCATAAATGAAAATTCAACAACATTGTTTCATGAGGTGGTAGTCTATCATATTGATGAGTTTTATGTTTGATACCCATTTGGTGGTTGTGTTTGTTGGTTTAGGTATAACCCAAATAATAAAAAATAATATGTATATATATATAATAAATATATTATATAATAGTAATAAATGAACAATTGAGGATTGAATGATTGAAAATTAAACAATAGAGTTTTGAATAGACATTACCTCTTATTTAGGAATGTCTTGATGATTTGCACCAAAAGACTAACATAATTATAATTTTTCAAAATGTTATGCTTCCATGGTAAGGAGAGGTTATTTTTTAGATTTTTTGTGATGTTTTTGGACAATCCATATGTTCTTGTGTGGGATAATAATAGGAGGTGGATATTATGACACTCATAAATGGGGAAATGTCACATTTAGTATTCTTCAAATGATTTTGAGTGCTCGCCACGTTTTAGTTGTCCTCCAAGGGTCCAAACTAGATAATTATATAAAATTGGTGGTTTAAAAGTTGAAATATTTACACAGAGTAAGTTATAAATATTTTTAGGGACATTTTTTAAACATATATTATATTTTTAGTCATCAATGAATGTTAATTTTACCATAATCACATTAACTAATTTTTATTACATTTAGTAACGTTTATTATTTAAAAAATGTAATTATTTAAATTTATATATTATTATTATTTAATATATAGAATCCAATTTTACATATAATAAACACATACTTTTTAGAAATTATTTTAATAATAATTATTCCGAAAGGATGGGGTGACTAGTTTTGAATGTAAAAGAGTCCAAATGATTGAAATATTTTTATCTAATTTCAAAGAGATTTTTATTATAAAGACCTAAATTGGATTAATGATTGTAAAATATATCTATTTATAATTTCAAACAAAATTAAAATATAACTTATCCATAAAAATAACTGAGATGATAACGATGTTTTTGCTTGAAATTCTATGTTTTTCAATATTCATTAAAAATGATACTTCTCATAAAAATTATAAAATTTATCCTAATATAAATTTTTATATTTATATTCAATAAAATAAGGTTATTTTTTAAATTTTTTTATAAAAGTGTAAAATTATATTTAATATAGGTGATTCAATAGAAAAGGTAATATTAATATTAAGGTAAATATATAATCTTATTCATAAATTTGGATTGAATCATATCGTAAACCAGTCAAATATATTAGAAGAGTATGAAGAATATTTATTGAATATATAATATAAAAAAATTATAAAAAAATTTATCCAATATTATTTTTTTAATTTATTGATATATAATGGTGTATGTACGTAGTGAAACATTTTTCCTAGAGATGGAATTTCATTATTTTCAATTTTTTAATAATTTCATTTCTAACAAATTTATAACCAAAGGATTTATCTTATATTCATGTTTCAATAATATTTTCACAATTTAGTAACCATTATCATAAATTCCATTCCAATATCTATGATGTAACTATAATAATATTTCAACAATAATAAAAATAGTACATTATAATTTGGTAAATCTAGGTATTGCGTATGGTGTGAGATATCGAAGTAACAATGCATTGGGAGTAGCACATGAAAAGCATAGTATTGTGTATACCAAAATATTTTTCATTTTTATAATGTATCACATCAATGACATGGGTTTTCTTAAAATAATGAATAACATGGTGCTATTATATAAAATAAGTGATATTTATTTTTCTGAGAAAGAAAAAAAATATAATATTTTAAATTAATTTGGAAAAAAATCAAAACAACATGGGGTGTTATTGTTAATACATTATTATATTGCAATATATTAGAATAATATTATATAATATATAATATATCTATATGTATTGTTTTTATCAATATAAGAAGTTATGATAAAATAGGTTACAAGTTTTAGAATACTAAAATCTATATTGAACTAATTTAATTTTTTTATTTATAAAAAAATAGCTATAGATAAATCAGTGTAAAAGTTTCTACACAGTGAATAATATTTAAAAATTTATTCATTGAAATATAGTAAAACATTAAAATTATTATTTTGGGAATTAATATTTTATAATATATTTTCAAAAAGGGTTACCCAATGAATTTTTTATAGATTCTGTTATATAATCAAAAATCGTAATTTATTAGTCTAGTCTGAGTGCAATGTTCTCCAAATATATAAAGAATAATGAAACTGAACTTCTGAAATGGATGATATCTTTATCATCGAGGGGCGGATAATTTTTTTAAAAAATATCAATTTTCTACTGACTAGGTGTGGGTAACCACTTACTAGGAGTGGGTAATGGATTTCACTAGTTTCCATATAATGCGGTGTCAAAAATATAATACTATTTTTTTGTCATTTGAAAGTTCATGAATTGATCAAACCCATATATATGGGTAACTAAAATAAATGATTACATTTAATTTAAAAGTAATTTATTATAGTATTCATATATCTAAATTTCACAGCTTGATAAAATTTTACTTCCATTTGATGAAAATGTTAGGATATTGTTTTTCTATAGTCACTGTCGCAATTAGTTAATACCCTTGGCCAGTGTACCTTAGTTTTCCTTACTATTTTTTATTCCCCTCTTGAATATAATACATTATTATCATGTACGTGTTTCATTCTCCTAGGATAGTGATTTTAGGATGGAATTTTGATTTATCATTATCCCATTAATGTGAATCCATGTGTTATTAACCCAAGGCTAAAAACTGCGGATTGAATGACAAGGTTAAATTCTACTGTTTCTATGTGAACAAATATCTATCATGATATTCCCCAAAGATAGTCTCTCTCAAACATTAAATATTTTGACTTTTATATAATGTTTTTTATCTATTAATTACATAATGTTTGATTAGATCAATATTATACATTAGTTGTAGAGAAACAATACTAGGCAATCATGCACCCAAATCATTATGTGGAATTAAAAATAGGGTTTTATAGACCGTTTATATCATCAATTATTCATACATGTGTGTAAAACGATCCTTCATTAGAAACTATTGTTACACTACATATATAAAACTAATTGGGCGTCCCACCAAGCAACCCTAATTAAATAATCGAGCCTCTGGTAAGTTATATAATCTTTGTGAATAGATTGCATATTATTATACTTGTTTGAGATCATATATCAACCGTATTCCTAGGAGACAGCTTCTGGAAACCCTATCCTTTTTCCCTCACATTTTATAACCCTATAAAACAACAATAAAGTCACCAATACCAATACATGTAAGAGAAAATTAATTTATTTAATTAATATAGAGAAAAATTAAACATGTTAATTCGATATATCTCTTTATTCACCATATTCCACCACTATTAATATCGATTTCACTGGTCCCCCATAAAAAATCCCATAGAGAATATTCAGTCACTAGGGTGACCCATTTTCCATTTTCCTAGTTGAAAACCTGTATACCATATATCATCTCTAGTTATTATATTTTATCTTAATTACCAAACTAGTGTAAGACATCACCTAAGTCACTATCACAATATACTATTTGATCAAACCCCATACACATGACTCCAAACAGACTATGAATACCCAATTCAATGATATTAATTTTCAGTTTCTTCTTATACACCGTTAGTTTATATACTCATCATCCTTTAATTTAATGTCTCAAGTCCAAACATTCCAATTTATTTCCAAAAAATTCATCAACACATGAATTTCTAGATTGAACCTAAAATATAAAAATTATACTCCCATTATATGGTCAAAAACCACAAGGCTCTAACTAGGTGTAATTATCATCCTCATTTTCTATTTGTTCCCATATATTTACCAAAATATATTAGGTTGGAAACAATATATGAGCCTTATACAAGGTGTATTCACAAACCATTTTATATTTCCAATAAAAAATTAATAGTTTCAGGATCCTCTATATATATTATTTTTGACCACAATATATTAACTTATTTTAATCATAATTTTTAAAAAATATCAATTCTTTGTATTTTTAAATACAATATACCAATTCTAAAAAACTACCATATATTATTCATAAATTTTTTTTTGTATTTCATTCTGATGAACCATGATCTATTTTATGTCTCATTGAGTTACATTACCAAAACACACAATCAAAACATACTTCTTATATGGAAGGGATTAGATAAATTCATTTTCCTAAATAATGTTTTTGAGATAATATAATTTTTTTAATATATAAACCATAGTGAACGTTATTTATCTTGGTTTTCTCATTGATGGGATACCTTCTGGTGAACTCCCTAACATAGAGTAATCAATATTCATATTGGTAGTAATAGATAGAAGGTTTAAATCCATATCTTGTCTTTATATTATGGGTATTACCCAAAAATACATACACTATTAAAATTAAAAATATAATATTTAATATCGAGGGAGAAAAATGTCTTTGTAAAATAAGATCTTGATATATATATATATAACCTTTTATGATGTGTTTTTTGATGTTAAACTACATGAAATGGTTCCTAGATGTATTCTTTCTAATAGAAATTCAGTTTTTCTTGGATGCATATACATGAAAGGAACAACTACAGTCCCTGTTACATAGCCATTAATAGTGTAATGTATCCCTTTAAGTGAAATTAAACTATTGTGGATCAAATTATATTAATAGGTTTATGTTAGAGGCCCTAATCTTGGGGATTATCAAAACATCAAATCACAATATTCCATCATATATAATGTATTATTAGAGACTTCCAGTGTATGTGGCTTGAAATCAATTATTAATAAATTAAAACGAAATATATAAAAAATAGATATTTATAAATAATTTAATAAAAATATTAACTATTTTACTAAAATATAATTCCACTATTAGATAACTAGTAAAATATGTGGGGTTTTTATCAATGAATGTTTTTGAATCATTAAATTATAAAGGCATAAATATTATTGAAATATGATTGGGGAAGGGTTCATAAGTAAATAATAAATCTAAATGAGATTATAGGAGTAGGTACTAATACCCCCACCCCATTTCTATGATGAAATAGAATTAAAATCATCAAAAACAACACCCTTTCCATAGTGTATCTTTTCAAGTCATAGTGTTTTTTAGATTTGATATTATTTATACAATAAATCGAAACATGATGGTCTTTCGAGTAATAAATAACATCCTCTAAAATAAATTTTTATTAATATTTCTATTCCAATAAATATTAATTTATAGGACATTAAATCCTTGTTTTTTTTAGAATTTGATAAAAGACAATTCCCCATATAGATGAATCATAAGTTAATAAAAAGGAATATTATTTTAACCCATTAAGTGGTTTATAGATAAAAATTAACCTTTTAAATGATTAATATAATATTTAGGGGGATAAAATTATTTTTAATGATTCAGTGTCACTTATCTTGACATTATTCAAATTAATAAATTTTATATGTATATATATAAGTTTAAAATTTCATTTAAATGTCTCAAATGTTATAAAATGAATATTTTATTATATTATTAATCATGAAATAATTAGATATTTTTTAATTATGATTAACCCAAATTACTATAAAATCAGAAAAAAAAATTATACCAAGAAATTATATTAGATTATTAATATTAAAATGTTATATTTTTTAATCATAAAAATTGATTAAATACCATTTAAAAAATTTAGTGGCATCATATCAAAATGAATGTGATGTGAGATATATTTTCATTAAAAATGATGGTGATGATGTGTTAATGATTTAAATTGAGTACTCTAAAGAAACAACATTTCATGAGAAAAAATTGTGATGCTGATTATAATGAAAAATATAATGTGAACTTGTAGATTTTTCGAATATATAATAATAATTACATTAAATTTAATAATAAAAATTCCATATTAAAATCAATGTTGATTAAAAAAAATTCAAATATAAAATATATTAATAGATTATAGGAAAAATAGTGATTTTTTAAAGATTCAAACATCTAATATCAGTAGTGGGGAAATAAAAAAGTATTTTGTTATAAATTTTATGTAATAAAAATTATGGTAAAAATTTTTGTAATACATAATTATATCGTTAATAG
This sequence comes from Viscum album, assembly GCA_963277665.1. Taxonomy (NCBI): domain Eukaryota; kingdom Viridiplantae; phylum Streptophyta; class Magnoliopsida; order Santalales; family Viscaceae; genus Viscum; species Viscum album. The sequence continues at coordinate 1,194,135,629 of OY728158.1, read as the reverse complement.
TCCTTAAATTATTTAAATAAAATCACATGATATGATTACAATTCCAATCAAAGGGTTATTATTCATAACCTCTACATGTTGTGCCTAAACAAGTCATACATCATGATTAATGAAAAGATAATATATATAATCTATTTCATAAGATAAAAATATAGAGAAATCTATGTATGAATTTAAAAGAAGTGGATTTCAAATTTTTATTCTCTTTTTAATGTTAGTACTTGATATTATATGAGGATTTTTTAATAATAATAATTTTGAAACAAATTTCATAGAGAATAATATATTTACTAATAAATAAAATATTAAAAATAAAATAAATAAAGTAAAACATAATAGGTGATATGAAGAAAAAATAATTAATTCTTAAAGAAGCACAAAAGGGAAAAAATAATATAATTTATTTATATATTATCCAATATATGAGAAAAATAATTTTTTTTACTATTTTATGGTGTGGTGTATATTACAGTAGTTATGTTTTATTTATACCATATATATTTTTTACATAAAACAAATGTTCTAGGATACATTTTTGTTAAAATTGTAAAATATATTGACGAATCACAAATTCAATATGATAATGATTCATTCGAAAAATTTCTAAAAACGTAGAATGAGTTATTGTGTTACAGAATTAGTCATTTCATCTAAAAGAATTTGAAAATACATGCTCCAATTTATTTTTGGAAAAATAAATTAAATTATAATAAGGAATCCGAAAAATATTTTTCCAATTCTTGAAAATGAGATATGTAGAATAAATACATATATTGGTTCGCATCAACCCAATGAAAGAAAAATTACACATATAATTATGTGTGCATTGAAAATTTAGTTTTAAATCAGTTTAAAAATATAATAATTTTGAGACCATTTATTTTGATTATAATCACATATATTACTCTTTATTCATATTTAATTGGTTATAAATCATTGGAAATTTAAATGGTACATGAAAGAATTTGAGAATAAATAATGATTTCATTTTTTTATTGTCATATGATATTATATTTTTGTACAAAAATAATGTGTTTAATTAATGTAATGGATAACATTAAATAATCAATTAATAATCTATTCAATAAATTCCACAACCAAAACATTAGAATGACATTATATATAAGTGAAGCCAATATTGGATAATTTATTCTTTGTAATCATGATACATCTTGATATTTTGTAGAGAATCCCAAAATGTTGACAACATCATGCCAAATTGTTATTTTATCTCAACAAATCAAATAATCCTATATTTTGAGACATTATTCGATTGAAATTAAATTATTTAGTGTTAGTGACAACATTAAACCCAAATTCAATAAATTATATTGTATTATTCGAATTTAAATTTCATTGCCACAAATATGTTTGTAACATCAAATACTAATAAATATAAAGGAAACCAATAACATGTGTGTTTTCACAACATAAATTATATTTTTATATTTATTTTAGTTTAGTGAAATATTATACAATAATTCATTAAATTTTGGTTAATTATATTTAAATAGGTCATGTAGTTGTTAATATTTAATATATATGATCTTATAGTAATTTAAAAATACTATTACTAAAATTTTCAAAAATAAAAATATAGACATTTAATATATCTGTTTCTATGTATGAATATATAAATTAATCCAAGAAAATAATTTATATTTCAGAGTGGATTAATCTCCAAACAACATTTTTGTACAATTATAATGAAAAAAATATTTAGAATTTTTTGATATATTTATGATCAGTTAAATAATAAAATCTTCAGTAGATATTACTATTGTTTTATGAAAATTATTAATTCCCCTATTAAATGTTTTATATATAAGTTATTTATTAAAACATTCATTTAATATAATAAAAAAATCAAAAATTTATATATAGTCCCTATATAATATTGTTAAAAATTTAATACCATAAATTAAAATTTATTTTATTTTCTAAAGTAAATACATTAGTTCTTGTGTAGATCAGAATAAAAATTTAATCAAGTAAACAAATCATATTGTAAATATAATAAATGTATATTAAATAATATCCAATAAAAACAAATATATTTCTTAGAAAAAGGAACTAGTAAATCCATGAAACGTAAACATAATAGTGGTAAAAAATTTTAAAAACAAAATATTAAACAAAATATTAATAGTAACTTAGGATATGATAATTAATTGATTAATTTAATGTGTTATTTTTTATGAAATATCCTATTGATTCATTATATGAAATATATGATATTATAATTGTTTTTCTCTGTATAATATAAGTTAATGTTAGTGTGAAAAAAATTAGTATATCCAAAATATTGAAATGATTTTATAATTCCTTGTGTTATCCTTTTTTATGTTGGATTAATTTCACAATACCAACATGTTCATATCATTTATCCCCAAATACTATAATTTCTATGCTATTTATGAATAAAATATGTTATATTATTTTTCAACCCATGACAATCAATTTCCACTAAATAAAATTTTAAACAGTAAATACTGACTAATTATACAATAATCACATATTTTGATTGAGAGAAATTAATTCATAACCTTTAATCCACAATGTTAATATTGGGAGCATTAATATGTTTATCTTTAATAATGTTACTAAACCATAAAAATTAAAATTAATTATATGTTAAATAATATGGGTTGCTAAAACAATTTTCAAAAAATATTAACCAAGGATATCAAAGAATTACGACAATATTATTTAAATTATGGAAATAATCTCCATGTCATAATTCCCTTAACATCCTATTTATTTTAAAGGAGTGATAATTATTAATATAATATTGGATGTATTAAAATATTAAATTCAAAATATGTAACATATAAAAAAATATTTTGATTTTAGAATTAAATATTTTAATTCTGCCAAAACATGTAATTTCTAAATATTTGCTGAAGAAATAACATAAATCATGCAGTGTAGATGTAATATTTAATTTTATTACCTAATGTCAAAGAAGATATCCCAAGTTATTATAATTATTTATAACCCATATTATTAATGAATGGACAAATTTACCATAATTATTTTTAAATTTTAATGAAAAATGTTTTTTTGATGTCCTAAATTAACATAATAAATTTCATATACATATGTAATATTTTTAAATTTTATAATATGAAAATAAAATTACTAATTTTAATAAAAAAATATAAAATATATAACATATTCAATGAATCATAATGATAAAAAAATAGTATCTTCTATTTTCATTATAAATAGATACTAGTTTCATTACGAAACCATACCAGAATTCAATAATTTTATTTTTAATTATTATGAAAAATAGTATACCATCATAATTAATCAAATGTATTATAAAATTTTATAAAAATTTATATCGTTCATTGACATAACAATTTTCTTATAAAACTTAATGGGAACATGGGATGTTGGGTACAAGATTTCAGCATGTTTTTAGTCGGTTGTCGATGTATTTAGATTTAAATATGAGATAAATATTAATTGACTTTAAAACATTGTACACACTCAGTAATGGATTCCTTATATTCACGATGACATAATGATGTATTCTATTCTTGGTGAGTATCCCATAACATTTTAAAATTTGAGAGATGATCATAAAGTCTAAGACACACCAAAATACTATAGTGTATTGTATAAAAATGATGTATCTTTTTTGGTTTATAGAATTTAGTTTGAGTTTTGATTCATTATTATTCCTGAAGTAATGATATTTTATTTAATTATACATCATTTAGAATATGGTTCTTTAGTCTGTTTTTAAAGAGGGTAGGAACTAAGTTAATTTAAAAAAAATTCAAAATTTATACAATCCTTGGTTTTTATCACAAAATTTTTAGTCTGTTGTGTGTATTATTGATACAATCTCGATATTTGGATCAAGATATCTATCTCGTATGGTTTATAAAAACATATCATGTGTTAATGAAATTAATATCCCTAATGGTCAAAAAAGAAAAATCGCATGGTTGCGACAACATGGTCGTTAGGTACTTAAATTTCCTCATATGGTTATGATATTTAACCGTATTGTTCAAATATTGGAATTTATTATTTTTTTGATACATTCCGAATTTTCATTAATATATTGATCAAATTAATTTAATATTTATATATATGTTTGGCGAGTTTCAACCCTTCAATGAAATTTTAGATTTATACCAATCAAAAAATATAAGTTCCTATATTTTTATATTTTCCCGAACATATTAATTTTGATAATTGGATGTCATTTTGACCATGTTTAAACCAACATAATGATTTATTAAGACATGTTTAATGAATAATTTTAAATAGAATAATTTCTTTAGTTGTGAATTTAAAAATTAACATTTTTCAGTTTCTGTCATGGTGATCAAATTTAAAAATGAATTCAATTGATGCTCAATCCTTACATCATTGATTAAAATAATAAAGACATAATATTTATTTTAACCAATGGAATAAATAATGAATGTCACACACCATACCCCACAATCGTAATCCCCCTAGGGGAGAAATATTTGACTACCCAGGTCCTACATCTAATATTCCTTGGTATGACGACTACTATTGATGTTATATTAAATGTGCAAATGGGAGGCCGTTTAATCGATGATGAAATACAAATAAGAGATATAAGATGAATATAAAAATATAGACTTACGAAGTCAAATATATAAAAAAAATTACACAGTGAATACATGCATATCCATTTATTACTATAAAAATGGAATGAAAAATGAAAGATCCTATACATAAAAATGAAATCAACCACTTATCCCATGCAACTCTTATTAAACCAAGAGTAGTTAATCTACAACATTATAACCAACCTAAAATAGTTAAACTGAATAATTATATATATAGGGATTGAAAAACTTTATATTAATTTTGAACTTATTTTGATACCCTAATACAATATTTAAATAATGCATGCCAGTTGACATTGAAAAATAGTAAACCACAATTTTTAAATATACATGTATACTATGTTTTCCACCACACCATGGAAAAATATCATTGATTATCAGATAAAATAGTGTATATAATATAAAAATAAAAAAACATGTTTATCCCTCTCATTATTCCCCAATTTTTTCACTCTCCCCAAACATTACACTTCATAATACATCTCTACAATATAGGTAAGCCTGAATGGGGTGCTGGGTAAGGATTCAGAATATAAGCCTAATTTATCACATCATCTAGTAATAAATTTTTTGAAATGATATATATTAAAAAATATGATATCAGGATCCACCAAAACATATATAACAAGTATCATACTTCATGTATTATATGTCAATCCATTTAAACCCATACAATGAGAAAGTACATAGAGACATCACATCTTGTACCTTTCATATCTACAATAATCTGTTCGAGACTATATCTGGTAATAAATTTGTGATAGATAACCATATTCTATCTTATCCATATACAAATAAACATTATAAATATAACTTCTATTCATACCTCTATAAGTACCTACCTTGAGAAGGGAGTGGGGATAGATGGTTTATTAAACCATATTTCCTCCAATTTTGATATGTATGGAAAACACCCACCAAGTGTCCATTGAGTTTCAATATCCCTAACCAAAATGGGGGTTTATTATATAAAATCATGAAATATGCATGATAATATATAAGTCACAAAATATCTATTTGCATACAAAATTCTTAGATTCGACTATAGAGAACTTCACTTATACTTCATACATCCACTACTAAGGTCATATATCATATAAGAAAAAAATGAATTTATTAGAAATAAAACTATTAATTCTCCCTATTTATGAATCTCCTTTCTGTAAATAATTTCATTTACCATTAATTAAAAATCATCATTATTCCTCATTTAACTTTATTATTCATTATTATTCAAAAATCAATGAACTCCTAGAATAATTCAAACTGAATCCAATATTAATCAATTTAAAGAAATACATTATTGACATTCCATTAACAAAAACCACATAGGATAAATATTTATATACTATTTAGTAGAATTATTCCACATTCCAAGTATTAAAGAAAAAGTATGTAGCTACCACAAAGAGGACAAATGCAACAAATCATATTTTGTTTCCTCAAACAGTGGAGAAATGGATGCCTAATATAGAAGAAGCACAACACTAAGATAATAAAAAGATTAATAAGAGAGAATTATATATCATATAATCGAAAACGTTGTTGAACAAATCATTAAACAATTCCATCACCACATATTTATTCCTCAAAACTAACATGGATACCCCTTGAATCTCCCCGTCACATGAATCTACTCCTGAAACATCATATATTTCTCCCATACCACATCACATAATAAATATGAGGCTCATCCATTCATGTATCATGATACATCTGTCACTCTCCACCCCATATAATATGGAAAAGTTATTCTCAAATTTAGGACATCTCACAAAATTTTGGGAACAAAGTAGTATAGCCAATAAGGAAATATAGTCCCTCAAATAATGAATATATCATTCTCATAGAACCAATCCCTTATAGATAAAAAATATAGGAACAATACATTCTAAATATGTTAGGTACTGAAGACATATTATTATCATTATTAAAAGACTAATTTTTATTTTATCATGAATAAAAGAACTCATTATTCAGAGAATCTATCTACTAGAAACCTAAGGCATCAAGCTAAAACAAGAAATCTAAAGCTAAACATCCCATATTCATTAAAAAATACAATTTAATATTAATTTTTATTTATTATCAGAAACAAATAATGATTGACAATATTTTTAAATTCCATTAACAAGTGAAAGATATCATTTAATTAAGAAATTCAATTGCATCTATTTGAACATCATCACAATACACAAAATAAATGATTACCCAAATGAATTTATTATAATTATTATTAATCAAATTAATTTTAAATAATTTATATTTTAATATTTTTAATAATATCTACCTTGAAGGGCATGATTATATATAAAATTAATAAATGTTACTATCAATGGTTATATAAAAATTTTATCTACAAAAACAAGAGGAAACCAGTTATAATGTTATAAAATATCAACATGAATTAACTACAACCAATTTCTTTAAACTCATTAAATATTATTATTATAATTCTATTTCAATCAAAAGGAATAAATCATGATTATTAATAATTTCATATATATATATATATAAAGAGAATAAATGGTTCACTTACCCCATAGGAATAAAATAACGTTTCCTAAAAAAATAGCAACATTGTGTTTATAAAATCACATGTCTCATAAGGAAAATATGATATCATAATGTCAAAAGACCTAAACATTCAATAAATCCTAATTATAATTTTGGATATCATTTTCTATGACACGGATATGTGATTCAATAAGAAATTAAAGAAATCTATGAAAACCTAAAAGAAAAACAAAAAATAATGCATCTTGGATATACATGGATTGAAGAAGAGAATCCAATAATGAAACCCCATTGATGGGATCCCAAAATTCATGATCGAGGAGTTTTTGGTATCCTTGGTTTTGTGATAAAGAGTATGGTTTTAGAAATCCTAGATCTCTTATATCATATAAAGCTACATTGCATAAGTGATTTTCATTAATTTTAACCCTTATGTATTATTTCATTAATGGGTATTCTGTTTTGAGAGAAATTTATTACCTAGATCATTTAAAACACTAAATCTTTTCATTTCATTAACCATAAACAACAATCCATGTACCAAAAATTACTGAATTTTAATGTTTACAATTTTCTTATTGGCCTTTCTTTCATTATTTACCATCCATAAACACTCAAAATAGTATTTATGCATACTTCGAGGACAATGGTATTTGGAAAGAAAAATATTGTTGGAATTTACATATCAATTTCATTACGTTATATACATATCAAAAACTTTTTATCCTTAATAATCTAAAACAAATCATAAAATAAAACAAAAAGGGTTTCGTCTGAATTGACACCATGTGAGAAACCCCTCATGGATATCACCATAACATGAGATCAACCTACTCAATCAATTATAATATTCTAATAACTACACATGAAAATTAATTTTCTCTAAAATATTACCTTGGTGGAGATATATGTAAAAAATTTCTATTGAAACAAAAATAAACTAGAGGAAATAATCTAAAAATCCAAATAGATCCACATTACAAAACATTGTACAAGAGAGGAGATTAACATTGAACATCATGGGGTACGATGTGAGAATATGTGACTCAAATTCTTGGGTACACTCTTAAATTATACCACTCCCCCACAATACCCATACAAAGGGAATATAAATACCACAATACTCCTTCAACTATTTCTATGGATCTCCATAAATAACACCTCGAAGGTTGTATTATTATCAACATTAATATCTAACTAATATAAAAAAAGGGAGTGTTCATTAAGATAACAATGGTTGTGGTACATAGGAATAGAATATTGTTTTCTTCTCATCATTGGGGTAATTTCAATCTGATACACAATAAATACAACATGAAACAATAATATGATTGTCTCAATAGAACATGTAGAAATCAGACACCCACTGTCAATCATTTTATTACCATGATAAGGATTACCATTTAATAATTCATGATCATCAAAGTAAATATACAATGGTTTCATCCATAGATCAACATAAGAAATTATACCATTTAGTGGTTTCAATGGGGTATTAATGACCACTAGTTGATTTTCGATGGACCTATCGACCGATAGTGGGGTTGTTCTGATTCATACAATATCATTAACACTAGGAAACCATCTTCATTCATAAGGGAATATTTATATGTTTCTCTCATACATAACTATGTAAAGATCATTATTTCAAAGGTATATGGTAAATTGGTGTTCCATTCGTAGTTATATTTTGGTCCTCACATTGGTGTATAGGTTTGGAGGTTGGGATAATCACACCAAGTATGAGGGATTTATTGACTACTCAAGGATTCTCTTATAAATTTATGATATGTTCTGAAATATCATTCTTACCCGACTATGAAATTGGTTTACTTAAAATTATATTATGGTATAAACCCATGTTTGTATATAATAAGGGGATCTTATCTATGAATCATTCTGTATGTATATTAGGGTCTTCAACTAAATCCCAATAATCAACAACCACATCATTGAGAAATCTATATACCCAGGTTATTCAAAATTTTCAACCGCATAGGGGAGAGTTTCATAATCCAATAAGGTGATTGAGCTATTATTTGGCATCTTATGTATCATGGTGTTTGCATGAATTAAAACATGTGTATTTAATTAAGCTATTGTAGTTCAATGTCATATATTTAATACACATATGACTTATTTTTGTCACCATATATTCACGATCAAGTCCTAGGGGGATGTACTACATACCATTATTATGGTGACAATCATAGTTTTCATAGATCATCTGATTTATCAGTCCAGTTACAGATGATATTTAATTAACATCCCTTAGGGATTATCACATCTCCATGGTTGAGATGTTAGAGACATGGGAAAAAAATGACAAATTGTGTCCCTATTTTAGCTATAAACATAAAATATTTTCCTAGATACCCTATTTATTTCCTGAATTCGAGTTATCTTGGTATAGTAAAACTGTTGGGACAGAAAACCATGTAAAGATCCTTGTATGTGGGAGGTTTATTTTATTCCACTAAATTGGGATTACATAATGATTTTTCCCTAACTAAGGGATATTCATGATGTGAATTCCATTATAATTGAAACATCTTATTCCTATGTATGTTTTGCTAAATGTGAGAAAGAGGAGATGACATGTATTTATTCTCACTGCATATTTTTGTGAGGATCACAACATTGGACTTCCCTTTGTATGTTTAAAATGTATCTTGGGCCTCAGGGATGTTTCCTATGTATCCCAATAATGGGATTAATTCGATTCTATGTAGTTAATTACTTCCGCATTTCTCTAAGGGGTGAATTTTTATGATTTTTATATGCGATTGAATGATTTATGAGGGTGGAAATGTTATAGACATGGATAGTCCCACATAAATATTTATGCCAATTTGAGTTCAGGATTGGGAATTCTGAAGGCATCCTATGTTTCATAGTTATGAAAACAATGAGAGTCTGCATAGTTCACTTCATCGAGGTATATAGACTACTGTTTACATGGCCATTGTACAATTTAATTCTTTACATGAAATGATTATTGAAACTACCTAAGAATATGTGAGATATTTTCATCGTTAGAAACATGTACTGGAAAATAAGAATTTATTAATAGGTGTGTGACCTATACAGTGGGAATACCATTAGATGATTAATATGGAGCACGATATTCGGGGTGGTGTTATACATATACTTGTTATGGAAGGATTTAGAGTCATCATTGTTAAATTTATTTTGGATAACATGCTGATATTTCTGTTATAATTATAACATATTATATTATGCCACTAATTGGAGATTACACTCTTTGGTTTCCCTTAAAACTGGGGCTCACATGCCGAGGGTGGACAAGGATACAAAATACTATGATTCAATTATTGACTTGGCATGATTTCTTTTCAGACATTCATTGACTATCATCTCAAAATTCCATGATTACATGATATTGATGTCAGAGACTTTATGCATTACAAGTTCAAAGGGAATAATATGATTCAATTGACTTTTCAATAAGAATTCTCTTAATCTGGATTAGATGTTCATGTTTTGTGTCATGTTTAAGGATGTCTTGTATGAAGGTCATTGTAAGTCCTAGTCGGTCAATACTAGGAACCATCACATGAATTTGATGACTTATCCATAGGATGTTGAATGCTCCCTTTATCCTATCAAGGTGTCATCTCAATAGAAGTATGAATCATATTGGGGTTTTTACAAGATTCAATGTTACATGGAACTAAGTATGTCCCTAGTCATGGATGAAATTTCCAAAGGCTATCATGTGACCTGGATAGCTTGCACTGAAGGAATGATGAGATCTAGTAGACATGCTCCGAGGCTACCGTGAGACCAAGCTGGCATGAACATGAGCATCTATATGGGCCAGGTAAAAGTTAGAATGTGAAAAAAAATTCTAGGAGGATAATAATTGAGTGATTCATGAGATTTAAATTTTTTTTATACTTTATAAAATGAATCTTGATTTGTAATTTCCAAAGAACATCAGAAGACCCATATAGTGTGCCTATCTAGTGTCACATGATCTGGGATATATGTTCTAATGTTGTCCCAATACCAAGAAGATATATGTGAAAAATATGTGGGTCAAAAAATATTTTCATTGATTAAACTTCTATCATTATTATTTTTTCGATAATTTATATCAGGAAGGAATTATATTTTTTCAATGTTATATTATTTTATGTAACATGGGATCTAGTGATCATGTGGTAATTCTACATCATTCTCATCTAGAAGGCAGTTATATATTCTATGAGTTATCATGTGAAGCACCTATTCTTGATACATGATTTTTATAGTTTTTAAAATGTTTCTTTCCTAATTAAAACACATATATCCATGAGATCAACTGCTCTGAGAAATCGTTTCTAGAACCTCTGAAAATGGGATAACCTCTTGTTTATAGAGTCATGGACGTAGAGGTACTGGTAGAGGTTAATTTCTCATTCTTGGGTAGGGGTTTTATCGGCCTCTGTACCATGGTTGTTTTCCTCTTTGTGTGGTGAATATCATGCTATCCCAGGATGGAGTTAGTGAAGGATTCAATTCCATGTTCTTTGTGAGTCTCTTTCATGGATCACTCTTTGGCCATCACATGATTTTCAATGACTACGTGTCCATGTCATAAATCACTCAACTAATGTACTATTTCTCATTAATGGGCAATTTCTATTCAATGTGGGAATACTTAATATCTTCTATATATTTTATTTTTACATTTCAAGATGCCTCAATATTATTATTATTATTATTCTCAAAATGTAATCATGTAATCTTAGGTTACTTTTCGGGACATTCACTGGGACAAGGATTATATGTTTGTGGGCCTTTATGAGATCAATCATTATTTTCAAAGAGTTTAGAGTGATCATGCGGCAGATGGCCTTAACATGTAGAAACAGTCTTGTGCCATTGAGAGGCTCCAACCGACTCTTCTTCATATAAAATTTGTTTTATTTTACAAATTTCATTAGTCATGGGAGAATTCCTTATTAATGTTAATGAATAAAACTATACCTATCAGTGATGCATTGCGAGGCCAATAAAAGTAATATACATATGCTTGATCATTTCATTTTCATTTCCATATGTGGTTCTTAATGATCCATATAAGGTGTGTTAGATCACTGGGATATACGCAAGGATATTCATGTGATGAGCATGAAATGATGGTGGTATTTTAAAAAATGATTAGGACATGTCATTATAGTCTCTAAATTTCTTATGGATGACCAGGGGTGCATCACATTACGTTTACAACCATTAGTGGCACCCACATCTTATCCCTTTATTTCCATTGATTAATTTAACACATTCCTAATAGTCTCATGATTTTGCATAATTTCATTCATATAAAACCATTATCACCACTAGTGATCCATCATGTGAGTAATATTACTGAAAGAGTTCTCCATCTTTTTTACATTTTACATAAATTTTTTATAGATTTTTGTATGGGTATTGATAAGCTCATCAGTTGATAACCCACATGAGATAGGGGAGATCATCTAGTTCTTGGAGCATGGTAACCAATTGTCTGAGGAGCCTTCGTGAGTGCATAATTCTTGGTAAAAGATACTTCACATGACCCATCACATCTTATACACTGGACCTGGTTACATTAGATAGCCTTACGATGGCCATACAATCTCATGTCTCGTAGAGGGTTACACGAATTTCAAGTCTCATACAACGTATTCTTTATTTTTATGTTAGGATAAAATAATAACCCCATATTTGTATTTCACCCTTTGGTATTTTTTATGCACAATTAGTGGGAATCAGAAAATTAATCCCCTCATCAGAAATGTCTATGAGGACAGTGGCCCAGTTTGGAAGAAAGTAATTTCTTGAGTGTTTCTATTGGAATAATAATGAATCATTGTCAATTGTGACACATGGTGTACCCGCCGATCTCAACTTTTCTAATTAATATCCTTCAAGACTCCTTTTTCTCACGATCCAATTTAAAAAAATAATTAAGATATTGTTATTAATTGTTTTTTATTTTTCCACAAGGATTCTGATTGTCTTAAAAGTTACATGGTGTCTACAAACTCGATAATATAATCAATTGATTATGTAGAGAAGTTTTTTACTATGTTCAGCTCACATGATCTCAAATTCCAAAATATTCATGACATTGTGTGATGCCCTATATTGTTATGTGACCCCTGATGCCTTCTACTAAATGTAAAATTCTTTATTGGATTCTTCAATCCCTTACTAATTTATGTCATTCACATGATTCTATCAGTTAATTATTTCTTCACATTAATGATATTTTTATTTTATATGTCTCACATATTCCATGTACTTCAATTTAAATGAATTTTACTTATCTTCGATGATCTCACAATATTTTGGTGAAGGATACAAAGAAGTAATATTATATCACAATGGTATTGTGGAGAGTGTGGATCATACATGTTTTCATGTCATTGGTTACATCAACAGAGTCTGATAAAGATGATAGAATTAAAATTCTAGAACTATCCTCATTTCGAATTAATTCTCCATTATGAATTTTTTTCTAATGATTATTCTATCATTCATCGACCAATGTCATCACTTATATCCTCCTCTACAATTTATAAGACCCATAACAGCTTTTGAGAGAACATCTCTTAGGTTTGATACATTACCTTCCTAGGGGATAGTGATGATTGGTATATATGGACATTATTTCCTACCAACTATGGGGGGAAATGATCAAGAACCGAATGGGGTTGTTCTACACATATATCAACAAAGCAAAATCTTACATCCGTCTAGAATTTTGTGTGGGTTTTAAACTAGGACAGTTGTTCAGGATGTAGTTGTGGACTAGACTTGGGATGGACCTTTTTATTTCAGTACATTAATTTGGTATTTTAATAGGAGTTGACAAAAATTGAAATTCATGAGGCCATATAGATTTCATAGGCATATTTGTACTAAATCACGGGACTAATGATTTAGTTGTACAGTCATTGTATTCCGTATATTATTTGGTCTTTCCTCCTGTATGGGAAGGTGGGTATTAGCCTTTGGGATGAGGAACAGATTTATTGTGAACCTATATTAGGTGGGATATAAGAAGTGTTCTTTCCCCCTTGGCCCATATGTGAGAATGTAAAGAGGACTCATCCTCTAACATGGGAGCTGATTATGATCGAAAAGAATAATCGCCCAAATGAGATACTTCCTAGATTCAATTTCTAGTTGAACACATGGGATAAATAGATCCTCAAGATTAAAAGCACTGAGACAGAAGCTATGAAGTCCAAATCCCAGCGTATTATGGATACTCATAGTTCAGAAAGTGCATACTATCGCATGGTATATGAAAGGAAATCAAATTAATGGGGCTGTGAATTTGATATGGACATTGATCAGTCTATCCAACTAGATAACAAATATTCTAGGTACATAAGTGGTTAAATACATTCCACTAAGGTAATTGGTGTATTTAGTGTTTACACATTTATGATGGTTACCACCCTATTAGGGGTAGAGAGTCTTCTTCTAGAAATCCATTTTCTAGGAAAATTATATTTCCTTATACATTACATTCATAAGGGAAAGGCCCCTTATAGGATCATGGGACCCTACCATGTGTTACAGTGTCACATAAGAGATCTTATTGGTTCTTATGAGTATCTAAATATCGTATATAATTATAATTTGTTCTATATTCTACACCTTCAATATTTCAATAGGGTATGAAATATTACATAGAAGGCTCTATATGTCAGCTCATAAATAATTCTTCATAATCATTTCTCTTTCAAAAAATATGGTTCAGAGTAGCCATGCGATATTTTTGAAACTTTTTAAGCCATACTCGACAACACATGCATACATGATGCCAGTATGTGTGGTATTTTATTCCACCCATAATGAAAAGTACCTCATTTTAATGTGGCATGAACCATTTCGGATCAATCAACAATATTTATGTGTCCTAAAATGATTTCCTAGTTCTATTAAAGTTTATATATGAAGAGAAACTAATGGTAGCTTACCAGTTTTAGAGGATTCTTTCCAGATATGAGAATGGTGTTGAGATAATCCTTCATCCCCATAACTCATCTTGTGATATATCCAAATTTGGAAGGGATTCCTATGAACCACCATATCATGAGCACAACTGAAACTCTTATTCAAAGGGATTGTATCCCTAGAATCACCCATCAAGGAATTAAAATAAATACTATTGACATTAGAAGCATTTAGTGAAAACACTATTAAAAATGTAGTGTTAGAGAGGGAGAGTGCACCATATTTACTTTTTTTTGAATCTAAACAAAAAAAGATATCTGGGAAGATGTAGAATAGAGAGGATTAACTTTATGGAATATTCAACCAACCAGGGGTACTTTCGGAATGCTTTTCATTTATCACTCCCATTTTAGTATCATTTTCAAGGACCGTCTTGTGTAATAAAGGGACTTTTTTCATGGCACTTTGGGATATTTGGTGAGAATCAAGGGCCAGAAATTTTACTCCCCATTGGTCAACAAAATAGTTATCTAGGCCATGAATCAAATTTGTATTGACAAAAGGGTAACCCCATCACCACAGAATTTGTATTTTTTGGGCTTACGTCTATATTTATTTTTTATTCAAAGGGTCATAGTTCCATTGAGACTGAACTGAAATCCATTATATATGGACGTTGTGGTAGGATACTAATAGAAATATAATTCTTTAATCCCATTTATATTCTAACCATTATACGACTTTGGTATAGGAATTTGAAAGTGATTGGGGTACGGGTGGGGAAGGATCCTCAGGACAATAGCCTTAACTGAGGGAGGTGATGCATTCTTCTAAATAAAAAGATCAAAATAATCACCTTTTATAGATCCTTCAATGAAAGAGAAGAAGATGAAATTGAATATATATTCATTTTTAGGTACATATCATCAATTATAATTAAGTAAATGTGTCATTTCACTCATATCTTGTATTGGATCATTATGGAAAAATATTTTGAATAATAAAAAATGTTTAGGTACCCACTGAGATCTCATGGAAGACATTGTTTTTTCTTCCATGGATACGAGAAATTATTTGGGGGATATAGAGACTATTAGATATTGGTCCAAAACCTTCATGAAGTAGATGTGGATGAGATTCTAGAAAAATCATGTTTGTTTTCTATTGGAAATGTTTCTGTGATCATACCATTTAATCTAGTGTAGGTGGACACTCCTTTTGGATGATAAAGACATAGGTAGTTATTCTGCAACTACGTTATCCATGATATAATGGTGTTTTAGATCATGTGAACACTTATTCAAGACATGATACTTTTTTTACATGTCATATTACTGGATATTATATCCCTTTCATATACTCCATGATAGATTTGATCATTGTACACCTTTATGAAATGTTCCAATTGTTTCATGAAACCATTTTTCATTGGATGGTGTTTCCTCCAAACTAGAGGATTTTTTGCGGAAGTGGATATATCCAGAAATTATAATATGAATGTTACGTACCCAAAAATATTAATATCCATTAATTATTAAGTAATTTCAAATTATTTACCTTATGACTCACATACCATTATATGCCTTGCTTCAACATCTTTATCCAATAGATTGGATGCTCTAGTACCTTTAATTTTGGGGCTTTCTCTAATTTTTCAACCAATGTAGTGGCTAGTTCTCCCGCCATGCCCTCAATGGATATGTATAAAAGTATTTACCTGAGAAAACTTATCCTGAAAAATATTTTCATTCCACGATTTTAATTTGGTGAAGGACTGGGAACTATATCATTATATCAGTTAATGAGGTGACATATATAGAGGGAGGTCTTAGACATAGTTATGAAGTCCACCTTGTTGGAGTCCAAAAATCAGTTGATTCACCATTAGTTTATTCACTCAAACCATTTTTAGGATTGTTTTATTTATACCACCCATCATTGTCCGGGTGAAGAAAGTGGTCTCTCTATGAGATATAAGGAGGAACCTTGAAGTGAGGGTGTAATCTATTAAGAATTCCTCATTGGTTGAGCGGAACAGAGATGAGGCTATGAAAGAAGCTTCCTAGAGTGTGATAGATTTCATCTCTTAATAGGATGTAGTAACTATTGGTAATGTTGAAATTATCCATTGTATGTCTGAAGTCAGCCATATTCAGTCTGAGATCATCTATATTATTAGAGTTATATGAGTTTCAAAATTCACTCCTTGTATTACATAACGCTTTTCTAGAGAAATAGATACTCAATGATGTAGAATAAAATTTGTTCCACGAATCCATTTCCTTAGGAATAAGGGTTGTATTATATTTATATTGTAGAACTAAATATGATGATATACTATCTCAATATGGGATCTCCCTAGAGTAGATACATTCACAATGTGAGGACTCACCTACTTATATGATGTGATGAAAATATAATTTTGAATAATAATTTTTTTCATATATTTAAGGGAGTGATTCGGGTATGTGGATATTTTTCTTATTTCATACTTTTTTAGTGAATAGATTTGGTGTTATTTTTATTCATCGTCCAGTTATTTATTTCATTCATGAAATTCATTTTATTTTATTTTTCTTATATATTTATTTCCAATGATACCCATTCGTTGTATAATATCAAGTTAACACGAATTCATAGTTTTGAATATTTAAATTATAATAGGATTATTATTTAAAAAATCTTATGAATTCTCACCAACTTGATATTATTAAGGGATAATAGTTTCCAATTGTCTTTGGGTCAGTCAATTAGGAGGAGGATTTCATGGGTAGAAAATATATGTCGTGAAGAGAGTTTCCTTTTTTTTTCAAATATGAAAGGCTAGGTGAGTATATTTTTTTTCATTATGTCATATAGAAGGACATAATGTCTCTTTTAGGATATATAACCTATTTTTTATCATTTGGAAATTTAGCTTGGAACATTATTTTTTTGGATATTTTTTCTCAGTCATTCTACAACATTAGTTTAGGGTCTTTTAGCTCTGACCATATATTGCTTCAGTTTATTGTATTTAGCTCATACAATTTAACACATTATTTTAGAATCTAATAGATCATACCATCAACAGATTTAGTCTATTTTCTTTAATAGTAGAACTTATATCACATTTGGTTATGGAATTTTAGGTCAGGCCTATCCAATTGTCATGGAATATGGTACAATCATTCTAGTAAGGACAAAAAATACACTATGGTGGTGGGTACATCAATGGATTTTTAGGTCTCACAATGATATAAAATCACCTTTTGAATCGTGATTCATTATTTTAATGAAAATAGGTGCATATTCAGGATCTATATGCATAAATGAATAGTCAAAAAAATGTTTTGTGAAGATATCTATCTTTTCTAGTTGAAATGTAATATTAATGGAGTTTATATTGGTTGGGTGAGAAATACATGATATGCAAGTTCCACCTGGATAGTTGGATCATATATGTTGTAATTCATAACCCATAAGATTACAAAAATTAATATGGAATGGGAAATAAATTTTTGGGATCACACGTAACAACTTGAGATGTCGGGTTCCACATGGGTGTTTTTATGTATGACAAGGATTAAAGAACATTTATTGGAAAGAGGAGATATATTTAGATGTTTTCTCAATGACCTTGTGTGAAGGTATCACAGTCCAAAAATATTATATACACATCAAATTGACTGTTATGAAATGTTTTTTAAGACTCAAATGTCCAAATTATGAGGTTGGGTATGGTTGGAAATCCATCTAGAAAGGATTTTGGCACCCCATGACAATTTGGATCTTATATAGTATAGATTGATCTATACAACCAATGAAATTGAGTCATGAGGCATGGACCAAAAAATATTCTAGAAATTAATATCAAATTCTTTCATTGGTCAATGTTATAGGATTCAGGGACATATAGTCGTGTAGGTCTAATTTATAAAGATTTATTTGGTAAGATGTTTTTTAATTGTGATCCAAATTACACTTTTCAATATGATGAAATGGGACTATAATAATGAAAATAAATCAATACACAATGGTTTTCTAGGTCATATCATAGTGATATCAGTGATTAAAAGGACAAGATATGACTTTTGAAAAATTTCTCATGTGGTCGAAGACCATAGTAACATATGAAACGTCCATTGGTATAGATGAATAGTCAAGAATTGGGACCTTCATGATGAAATCCATTCCATGTTACTTGGAACATTTTGGTGACCTTCAAAACTAAAGTCGAGAATCGTAACTTTTCGAAATCATAATATCCAATTAGGGTTTGATTACTCTAAAAGATGTGTCCCCAAATAGTGAACACATTCTAGTATCGAGGGAATGAGACAAAATATTACTCTATCTTATTCCAAAATCAGGGGGTCCATGGAGCATAATTTTTTATTTTATAATGCATAGAATTTTGACAACATGATCATTATTAATAATTCATTCATACCATGTTTTTTCTTAGTAATGTAGATGTAGAGTATAGCTGCTGAAGATATGGGTTTTTATCAGGCTGCACTTTAATGGTTTTCTGGATGAAATTGTTTCAATATATTTTTCTAGAAGGTTAAGGAACTATGATTTGGTCCATTATAGGATATATTTGATGGCCATACAACTTTCAAAAAATTTCATATAGTTTATTGTTGTGACACATATAGACCTAATATAGAGGATGATACAAAAGACCGCAGATTGGATACCAAGGGTAAGAGGCACAACAATATGTTTATGAGATGGATTTGAAATTTTTTTAAATCATGGATCGTGGTCATTGGGTCACGAGTAATGATATGATAAAATCATACCAGGATATGTTTATATTATATATATTTGTTCAGTTCTAACTATTTGATGCCAGATCTCACAAAGATAGGGTTTCCCATTTTGAATAGTGACTCATTTGGTCGATGTCCACACATCCATATGAATAATCAATATTCATACATTTATAGTTAATAAAAAATTACTTAAACCCATTTATCCTCTCTAGGTGACTTGGATGGTTGTAGTGATCTGAGGAAATAAAATCCATAAGTGTGGTTTATTAAATGTTGTTCTTTTAAATTATGATGGATGTACATCAAACTCTGGATGACCGGGGTAAGGATCTCATTGTACCTTGATAGGGGAAAAAATTGGTGATATCCTGAAACGATTATTATCATGTTTTGGGGACATTTATTTCTAGTTTAACACCATGCGGTAAAAATATATATCATGCAATCAACTGTTGTGTAGTGAGTATATTCCTATTTTTTAGTATTGATGAAATGATAGAAATAATTTGTTTTATTTTCATTTATAGTCACACATTATGGACATGGGAACCATCATCTATATTTTGTAAATGAAATATTATATACACTTGTATGATGTAAGTTGATAGAGATCATATGTAGGAAAAATTAAATTGTGTGGCATAAATCCTATGTAGTTGGGATGTATTGTTTAATCAGTTATTCTAGTTGGACTATGATTTTAGGATCTAGAAAACACTATGTATCTGGGATGATAAGAAAAAATAAACACATTGTTATTCAAAGGGAAACACCCTATTGTTTCAGACCATGCATAGAGGTCTGAATAATTTCTATCAGTCATTCTAGATGGGTCCATGACTGGAGATATTTAACTAACTATGTATCATTAGAACAATAGAATCAAGACACACTTAATTATTTAGGAACTATGTAGTTTAATTTCCTGCGGTAAGGATGTTGTATTCTCAAAATGAAAATGTAATATATAGTTAGAACCAATGATATAAATAGAGGCATCACTACATATCTCATGGGAATAAGAATCATGTTATTCATAACTATTGAAATTACACATAGTTTACCATCATCCAGTGATGATGAAGATGAACCATAATTAATGAATGAATTTTTTGATTCTGAACATGATTGTGGATTTATGATCATCACTACATATACTATGGAAATAGGAATGAATACAAACATAGTTCCTCAAATCCAACACATCATAACATCAAGATATGGGGATGAATACAAACCTTCACTAATTAACAAAAATGGTGTGTCTTGACCCTATTATGAATTTCATGGGGTCACTATATATAATACAAAAAATTGATTCAATCAATAAGTAGTTATTGAATGTTAGTTTGGTTGGAGACCTACAATATAAAGAACGGTACTCCTAGGTGAGTTCCATAGAAATTTACATTTATATGTCTTGCAAGGGAAATCATCCCTGACATTTAACATAATATAGTGCACACTCAGGTTATTACACTCATGATCACACTTTAAGGATCCTGATGATACTATTGTATTCTTTGATTCCATGATTGAGTGAGTAATACCTTACTCGTTTTCCTATGCTCATGTGAGTTATGCTCGATATGAGAAAGAAGAAATGTCATGGGCTCCTCCCACTATGAAGAGGCACTTAAATATGTGATATTTTCAATTTTAATCATTGGGTCTCTAGACAAAGATATATGATGGAGTCTTCTATATGTATCTCATTGAAAATGAGAAGTAATCAGTATGTAGTTATTGAAAATTTGTTTAGTTTAATGTCTCATGGGAATGATATTATCTTTGTAGTTTAAAGTATTGTTGTGAGGACATGGGGGAACCATGCAGTTTAAAGAATTTTTATTAAGACATGGGGGTACCATTTAGTTTAATGTCTTGCTGTTGGGACATGTGGTTACCATGCAGGTTAATATCATGTTTTTAGGACTTGTTTGTGAATTTTGGTTTAATGTATTACTAATAGGACTCAATTGGTATCGGGGAGTTTAAAGTCATGATGTTTAGACTTGGGGGAACCTTTAGATTATATTCATCTTACTTGTACATTGGGGTACTATGAAGCATAATATATTACTATAAGGACATAGATATACCATGAAATTTAATGTCATAATATAGGACGTGGGGACCGATGAAGCTTAATTTCAAGATTTTAGGACATGGGCGTACCATGCTATTTTATGTCATCCTCTTAGGAATTAGGTGTAAAATGAAATTTAATATCTTTGTGTTAGGACTGGGGGGTACCATGCAGTTTTATGTCATGCTGTTAGGACTTCAACATGAGAATTATTATGAAAAGTAATCCATGATAAATTTTTCATAGGTAGGATGTTTGGAATTCTCCAAATATTTGGTTTCTAATGAGTAATCTCTATTATGATAGACCATATGTATGAATTGTATCTCTTCTCACGTGGGTTCGAATTTTACATGCCTCTTCACCGGTATCATAGAGGTACTGGGAGACAAAACTAGTTCTTTTTTAGGAATGAATAGATGGGAACCTTATAATTAATGGCCCTTGGGATCTGATTTGAATGATCATACATGTATGTAATTTGTGTAAAATTTAACTCATCGAGCTTCTCCAATTCCTCCATCCACATTCACAATACATTATCATTTTGTTTCTTTACATGAATGGAATTTTAAATAGAAACAAGAATGAACTCTATGGGTAACAAATCATCATTCATGTACAACAATGAGTATTGTGTTTCATGTGTTGTAGTGGGTGTAGTGCTATGGTAACACCATAATATATGACGAAGCTTTCCAAGCAAGGAATTTTTATCCTCATTCAACATCTTCTAAATTATTTTTTACAAAGTCATATTGAGGCCCTCAATCTACTAATTTTCAGATGTATGACACAGAGATGAAGAATTGGACTTGATATTCAACTATTGTTAGAATTTATTCAACTATATAGAACATAAGTTCATTCAGTTATCCTTTGATATTTTGTGAGGTACCTTGAACCTAGTGACAATATTGGACATTATGATGTTGATTATATTCATCATATGAACATCATTGAATAGTAATTCCTCATCCCATTTATAGAATATGCCAGTATTAATAAGTATGTAATTGATATTTTCAAATGTTTCAGGTGGATATGGGCTAATAAAATTCATTCCCCAAATGAAAATATGGTATGGATATTTATTTATATGTAGAAATTATATGGTTTCTAGGGATATGTTTTCAGGGACACTCCTCAAATGAAATTTATTTCTATATTCTGATAAATCCTATATCCTATTTTTTAGTAATAAAAAACCTCTTAAATTGGTTGGAGGTACAAGTCCAAGATTGATGGTTATGGAAGCGTCCAGCATGGACTTCCTACAAGACAATATAAATTTTTCATTATTCTAAGCATTTGATAAAAATTATATCAAAGCCTAAATTATGTAATTATTTTTTAATTTGGGTTGCCCTGTATGTTAATGATTATTTCATGAAACAAAATCAAATCCCTTCAGGCTTGATAAGATATAAGGGTCACATTTTAAAGATAACTAATTATGAGCTTCACCCATCCAGGGGAGGATAAAATTTCTTAATGATATTTGGTGATGTTTACAATATTGATTTATTCAATATTACATATTATGATCGATGTGAAAATTATTTGACATGTGATAAAAAAGATAACTTATTTCTAATTAAGGTCGTAAATAATGTTATATTCATTATCCAATGTGTCAGCTTGAGTATTCAGTGATAAGAAATGATAGTGGAATCAGAGCTCAAAATGGTACTTCTCTATCATCCTCCAAACGTATCTAGTGAAAGGTGTAATTTTAATTTTTTTTATTGAATATTCATCATTGATCTCCTATATCACAAACTCTGCATCCAGTGTGATATTTAGGTAGCCTATGTGAAACTATAGTGATAGTTCCAAATCATTGATGATGGATTGGTATTCCACCTCAAATTTTAGGAAATAATTTGACAGCGAGAATTATTTGGGAATATTTTATTTTTATGTAGAAAAAAATAAAATCATTGTTCCAACCTGATTGAGCCTCGGGTTTACGATCATTTTGTTTAAGGGACATAGGGAGGCATGATTAAAACACATCTAACATGTCCAGTGAATTTCATCTGTATCGAAAAAACCCTTCATTGTAATCTATGTGTCCATTAGTTTATCACCTAGTAATGAATATTTTTTGATTAAATTAACTAGGGGTTTCCATTTAATTTAATTCTGTAAAACAAACTAAATGTTGTGATGCTACAAAATAACCACCCATTAGTCAAATCACATAGTAAGTATAATAAGTCCAAGAATGTACTTGGGCAGATTGATAATAATGTCCAAATAAAAATTATTGTGCTACATGAAATGACTCAACATGTGATCTATGAATATTAGTTAAAGATATTTTCTATTAACATTAGATTATCTGTAAATTGAATGCAGTAATTTAAAGATGGGGAATTAGGGATGATTCCCTCTCTACACATAATGTTTCAATGTGAGGAGGGGGCCTTGTGAGCATTCCATGTCGATCACATATAGGATGACTTGCCTCTCTTACAATGATGGAATCAATATTTTGGGTGTTGTACGTAATATTTTATACCAGGAAAGTCAGTCAGAGGAAAAACCTCTGACCATTTATTAAAGAAAATAAAAAGTACAGTAAACAACGAAATGGGTGAGGGAAAACATCATTCCCAAACCCAACAAGTAGTCACAACCAAAATCAGACAATTACATATCATAGGAATCAAACCAACATCAGACATAGACCAACCAGTCCCTTCTTCAACGGTGCCTCTTCAACTGTGCCTTCAGCAACTCAACTCAATAGAAAAATTCATCATCAACCACTGGATCAGAAAAATCCAGTACAGACTCCTCTTAAACTCCACCATTTCTCCTCTTGTCTCTTCAAGAATACTCCTTCAAACCCATACAACCATCCATCACGCTCCACCATTTTTGGAACACGCCTCCATCGCAACGCCGAAACAATCCAAACGTAAACGAAAAATCCAGATCCAAATCCAAACCAAAAAACCAACATCACAACCAGACGAAATCAAGCATAAACCCTGCAGAAAACACACAACAGCATGATTAAAAAACCTCCCCCCTCCAGAACTGAAGAACGGCGCAGCGCCCCACGGGATCCCGTCGAAACCACTTGGGGCGACCAGGATGCAGTGGAAGAACCGAGACGGAATGCAATCGGCACCGGAGGATGACAGATCTGAAGAGACGTGGCCGATGGAGAACACTGGATCCCTCGTCGAACAGATGTCATCGCCAGAAAGCACGAGCACGCCAAGCCGCAGGCCGGAACACCACTGATCTGACGCCGCCGAGAGCAGAATCTGGAGAAGCGAACCCAAAGCGTCACGCATGAAGACACCACGCCGAGTTAAGTGCCGAGGGAGCCAAACCGATCCAGGCCGGAGGGGGAAGGGGAAAAGGAGTGGAGGTGGAACCCTAGCCGCCACGGGATCTTGGGAAGACGCCGCTCAGAGGCCGCTCTTCTTCATTTTCAACGTAATATTTTATAAATTTGAAGGAATCTAGACAGTCCCCCTCCTATTGATAGGTGATTCACTTATTCATTGTCCTTATGAAGGGGAGATATTTTTCCACCATGTTGTATATCAGTTTCCTAATGTAGGTGTGATTCCCTTAGATCCCCTCATTCCATTGAGATTAATGGGTGTAATATTTCTATATGTGAATAAGTATTATCCTGTTCAACCACAATTCCTTGGAAAAATATCACATTGATAAAACATTTTATATGGTTTAGTGAATTCACCTTTCAGAAAATTCATATACAGACTAGGTTGTCTCAGCTTGCTGATTATTGCTTGATGATTTTTTAGGTGATCACATAGTTATCAGGATATTAAAACCTGGTTGTTGACATAAAATTCCGATTTTTTTCTAATGGATTTCTTAATTATATGATTCATGGAAAATTGGTATAATGAGACAATCTTCATCAAACTAATAGTCATGACATGAAAGAAAACAACCCCTTGAGGTGCTATGAGGGAAGTGGTTTCTTACTCTATATGGAAAATTTTTATTCTTGTATCATTAATATAAATCAAATAAATAAAGGTCATATAAGAAACCTGTTTCATTGATCAATATTTTTTTATAGGAAATGGTATGTCTTCCTTTGGGAAGTACTAATTATGGACCCTAAAATCAGTGTGTACCCTTATATTCCCATTCGTTTTCATGACTAAGATGATGTTTTCAATCCATCATTGGTATTTCAATTCTTTCACAAAGTTGGACTGGATAAATATTTCAACATCTGCCTCTACATTGGGGGCATGATAGGGGTGCATCACCATGGAGACATACATAAATCATTAGTTCTCATGGGGTAGGCTAATAAGGTGTGTATCCACATTTATATTAGTTTATCGAATTTTTTTATAGTTCCATGTGAACAAGTATTTAATATTCATGATAAAGGATGCATACATATCTTGGTATTTGAGGATCATGGAATCACTAATTAGGGTGGGCTATGGGAATTCTTCCATTCCAAACTCTATCTCTCAGATCTCATCTATGGGGGTGGAGACACCATCCTCAAATATAGAAGGGGAGTTTCTATGGTCTTAATAATAATATTATAACTATGATACTTGGAGATATTTTTAGATGAAGATATAAATTATGGGGATTCACTTTCACTAGAGGGGTGATGGAGGATAGGAGAAGAGACATTATCAACTCCTACCATATGAGTCATTCCCTAAGGATGTTGGAGCTAATTGAATTATACAATGTCTCTTGGGAAAGTAGAATCCTGGATCTATTGGACAAGGTCTATCACCTCACTATGATTTATTGGTAGAACATGGTCACTGTAAAACATAATCATGTATTCATCAGGGG
Organism: Viscum album; assembly: GCA_963277665.1. Lineage (NCBI taxonomy): Eukaryota > Viridiplantae > Streptophyta > Magnoliopsida > Santalales > Viscaceae > Viscum > Viscum album. The sequence goes on along the minus strand of OY728158.1, from coordinate 1,194,108,840 downwards.
ATATCCAAAAATAAATAGGTGATTTAACCTATATATTATCATCCATCATTGGTCGATTGCCACTATTTTATTGAAGGTTTATTCATTATACATGTATTTTCATGATTAAATGACTGAATTTTCAACATGTAGTTAGCTGAATTTTTTTATTCATATTGTATTACAAACATTGATGGAATGTTAAAGGTAAAACTATGTGTACATAGAGCCTATATTTTTCTGGGTAGCACATTGTTTTCAGTGACACGATGGATAAACATAAACTCAATATAATATTGGAGTTTGAAAAACAATGTTTTTAGTTTGATCTTTTAATGGGATCTCTTCCCATACTCACCATACACATGAATGATCATATTTGTGGGATAAAAGTCTCCTTCACTAAATCCAAAACATAGGTGGTTTAGAATTGTGATTAGATTGGTGTTACATATGATTTGAATAATTGACTTTTTGGAATTTGATTTTTAACGATATTAGGACATGAAGTTTAGCTGAAATGTTATCTATTTGATAGTCTTTGACAGTAGTGACTGATGAACCAAATTCCCAGGAGCTTTATATTGGATTAATGCATGTCTCTTTGAATTATATAGAAATATTTAGTGTATATAATATCAATATAATTGATAGGAAAATTATAAACGTCTTCAAAATTTTATATTTTTGTCCTATATGTAAACTCATCTTGATATGAGTTTGATACTGGGAATGTGGCAGAAGAATTGAGGAATTTGAGGTATACAAGCCAGGATCTTTTTAAGAGTTTGGGGGTAATATCAGCTTCTAGTTGGAATGGTTGTGTGAGCATTCCACAATTCCTAGGATGAATAGATAATTTTTCATCCACTAAGTATTGAAGAAATAAAATTTGATGTGGAATATTTATAGAAGGGTTTGAGACAGATCCATGTATTAGATAGCCTCGATGGAGTGCCTTAAAATAGGTATCAACTATATATATGTAATCTGTGGGAAAGCTACATCAATATTGGGGTTAACCACATGCATTCTATCCCATGTATCCTCAATAAATACACACGTGGCTTCCCATTCCATTATATTATGTAGGGATCAAATATTATGAGCAAAATCAATCATTGGGGAGACTGTATTCCAATTGTATCATGTATAATGAACCAAATATGTTATCTTTCATCATATGAGGATTCCATTTGGTTTGTAATTACTCATTAATCAGCTGTTGCTGGGATTAAATCTTTAAATTTTTTATCTTACTGTTGAGTAATATACAATTCATCCTCTTATATTTCATCTGACTTTTGGTTGTCATACTATCTTTTTGTTGGAATATTTGAAGTTTCCTAGTAATGTGGTGGAGCTATCGAGGGTCCTCATATCAATGAAATCAGGATGTCATGGGAATGTTCAACTATTTTATGAGTCATCCTATTCTAAATAATCCATGCATGCATGTTCCTGACTTTTTTTTGAGAGCCATGACTGATGTACATGGAAATTAAAATACATTTGTGAAATTCATAATACATGACACCAGGGAATCCCACATACCGTTTTTTAGTATCATTGTAAACTTGATACATAAACATCTATCTTTGTGAAATATCTTCATAATTTTCCATAAATATATTCCCGTTTTGTTTTCCTACCTAAATCCTTTTTTATAACGTGGGTAAAAGAATACATGAAAAGGGTGAGAAAAAATACTGGGTAAGGGTAAACGTGGTGAATATAAAACAAACCAAAAACATTGGAATGTAAAAGCATGAACATAATGTATATTCATCAAAGTCATGATAAATTAATTAAAGCATTGTTGTACTTATTGCATAGATCGTAAAGGATCGTTAACCATTATAGAATAATATTGTAATAAAATAAGGAATTGTGGAAAACAAATAAGAACATAATATGATTTACATAGTTTCCAAGGCATTGCTTCCAAAACCATCATAGTGGACAAAGTCCATTACAAAATTGGATTTACATACCGTTCCAGCCAGGTTTTACTGAACTGGATTTACATGGCGTTACATCCCTATATTACTGAACAAGATTTACTTTCTGTTCCAGTCATGTCAATCTCCTGAGATATAAATCATTACCCAAATCATAGAAGGGAGATATATGTCCCCCATATCATAATGAAATAATTCAAACCTCTACCAAAAAAACATACATCAATCATTATAGCATAACCCAAGAAATAAAATTGGTTTTGTAAACATCATTACATCATAACATAATCCTTATATAATATCATTCAATCAATAACACAATCAAATCATAGTAGTAATATGGATAGAAACATTACCCTATCTGAAGAGCATCATCTTAGATGTAAATTTGATTGATAAAATATCCCAATATAATTATTAAGGAAAATATCCTTTTATCTTCAAAAATAATTTCCTTTCTAAAAATTTAAATTCAATTTTAAAAAAAAAATTTATTTAAAAATGAACTTGAAATCTTGAAATGGAAGATTCATGGAAATAATGCATCATGAAGACAAAAAATCTCATTCATGCAATTTATTATAATTAAAAACATTCATCTCATACTTTTGAACAAAAATTCAAAAAGTACCTGATATGGTAAATGAAATAAAGATTCATTCCAAACCACGTAGTAAAAGTTAAAATGGGGAAAAATGTATTTAAACATACATAAAATCATTTTAAACATTTTTTTATAATATTTTAAGAGAACATTGAGATGGATGATAAATATACCCCTAGTAAATATATTCATATAAACAATTAGAAAATAATTTAGATTGGAAAATTATCCCTTACCAATTACAACCACTTGATTCATATACATCATAAAATAATGAATATTATATGTATATGTAAACATCATAAACATCATAATAAGAATAATAAATACATTCATGGGTAACATAAACACCACATAAAACAATTATATGGTGTATAAGGCATATGTCACAATGAAATAAATTTGAGACAAAATAATCCCTCACAGTAGGATCGTATTCTTCATATGTGTCTAAAACTCGTCTTTTTCAGGTATCTTTTTTTGGTATGCACAAAAGGACTCCATAATAATTCTTTATGCACAAAAGGATTACTCTATGATTAATTGAGGGATGTTGGTAGGATATTTTTGTAGGGTTTGGCTGATCCAAATGGATTTGGAGGTGTTTTTAAAAGAGAACAAGTGGTTCCTTTTTATAAGAGAGGATATGGGAACCTTTTGAAATACAAAAACTATGAGATTAATATAAATTAATTTCTATATTAAAATTCCACCAATGTGAATTATGTGTAAGTTAAGATGAGGTTGGGTTCAAATAATCTCAACCAATAAAATTTTCACATGTTTTTATTTTATTAAATCCTTATCATTTTGATTTATCCTTATTTAGTCAATTTAATTTTATATGTAGTAATAATATTTTAAATAATAAAGTTTTATAGATATTAACTTAGGTGTTTTCAATATTCCATAATTTGATACATTACGATATTTTGGACCTTATAATTTTCAAATTGTAATTTTTAAATATATTTGTGAGTTTTAAATAATTTAATAATATGTTATTTTCATAAATCATCAAGTGTCAATTTTGACACTATTCATTGACATGACATCATATAAATGTCAAACGAAAGATAAATTCAAAAAAAATTAATACACTCCAAACATGTCATAGTCACCCAAAAAGTTCTTTGAGAACATTAATTTTTTGATATGGTATTTATTTTAATATTTTTAAAACCATTTGTTTGATATTTATAACAATAATGTAAATTCTAAATCACTATTGTTTCACCATTAATGGTAATTATTTATTCTCTAAAAAATATTAATAATTCCAAATGGTGTAGATAAATATTTTATATTTCAGGATACTATTTATGTTTTATATTTTATAATGTTTATCACTATATTAATATTATAATACATATAATATATATCATAGAGACATGTTGTCACCTTATTTTGTTTTAATTGTAATTATATCACATTCTTTGGAAATGCCAATTAAATGAATAAATATGACTCATAGGTGATATTAGCCAAAATTAATTCATCCAATAGAAATTTTTTAAGGTGTTAGAGTAATATTATTATCTTTATCATATTTTTAGTTACCCTAATTTACCTGATTTTCTCAAACAGTGGTAAATGAAAATTAACATAGTTATTGTTCATAATATACAAAACATTTAATGAAAAGTATTATAATAATTTAGGCCCACTCACTCAAAATATGGATACCATTTTTAATAATTCTAAAATCATGAAAATTAAAATCTTAATTGAAAATTATTTCATGTTATTAAAAACTAAAAAGAGGGATTTTAAAAAGTAAACACTCATTAAAAGATTGTCTTGTGTCTATGTCCAATTTAAATCTGAAATTACATCAAATGACCATATTTGTATGAAAATATAATAAAATAATATAATTACTATTTGATACCAATTAAAAATAGAATCATATAATAAAAATAAAAGGCATGAAAATATAGTTTTGAGTTAAAATGCAGTATTTTTCACTATTCATTAAAATATACATTTCTTCAGATAAATACCAAAAACTCAGAAAAAGTACATTTTTATGTCCTGCTTGAATGAAGAAGTTTGTTTTTTACAATAAAATATATAAATGAGTAAAAATATAGATTTAAATGGGCTCTCCATCAAAAGGAATGAAAACTTCATTTTTTTGAAAAATACTTCTTTTATCCAAAAAATAAATAATTTTTATATCATGTCTAGAAAATATAAAAGATGGATTTTATTGTTATATAAAATAAAAAATGTGGTTAATACTTTTCATAATGGAGAGTTTATATTGCATTAAAGAATAATATTTTAATAATGCATCATTGTTTATTGAGTTTCGGTTTAGAGAAAAATACAAGCTATAAAGGAAGTTATATCATTCATGTAACACATCCAAAGTATAGTTTTTTGTATACAGATAGCTAATACAGTAATATGTTTAGAATAAGAAAATATTGGTGTAGGATAAAAAACAATAAATCAAAGAAATTAAAGAGAATATATCTCATAAAATATCAGGGTGTTACATTCTACCCACCATAAAAAGAATTTCTGCATAAAATTTCATCGGGGATATAAAATGTTTAATACATGAAAGTTTCATTGAGAGAATCCAACATTTTAAAAATTAATACTAACACTTCATTTTAAAAATTAATGATAGAAACATAACTGCTACCCAAATTAACACATCATTGGGTTTCAACAAAGGATAACATCGGTCTGAATAAAACAAGGATATGGAATAAAAATACAACAACCATGTTATGATGAATAGTGATATAAAATAAGGATTGGAGAAAGTTAACTACTATAAAGTCATAAATATGTGCCAATTTGAGGGACCAACTGATTCCTCAGATAATAAGGTAATAGGATAACATTTTTTGTTTTCAATATCATTTTCCTAAAGTTGAATAATTTTTGCAAGATGAGAAATACTTACTTGATTTCAGTACAATCTCACCGTTTTTTGTTCCCAAAAAAATTCAACTTCATCTATTATTTTGAGAAGTTTTGTTGACCTTTTAATTCTTGAAGTATCAAAATATCATTTTATCAGTAAATATATTGATAATTTATTCAATCAATCTCAACAAAAAGGATGAAAAAGGTTATCAAATATGAATGATTCTACCTGTAGTGAGGGAATACATTAATTGAACAATCATCAGTCATTTTATAATGTATAATATCTACAAATAAATAATCATAAAATACTTAATAAATTTAAAATATAATGCTTTAGAATGAGGTGAACTAGATAAACATAAAATTTTCCTCCCATACATCATTTAAATGATCTTGGTTGTCACATACCTTAATTGTGTATTCTCTTGAAACAAGATAATAACATGAATTACCATAGAACCTTTGTAAAAAGTATAATTCTTTCAAAATTAACTCTTTCACACACCAAAAATACCAAACAATATATGTAATTAAATCATGATTTCACTTTTTCCTTATATCAATCATGGATCATTAATACTATCAATCATCACATTATCTCCTTATCATTTAATTATACGCATGTTGTGTGATTTCTAAAAATATTTTGATCACTTTCAATTGTTACCGGTACAATATAATAATGGAAAACCACAATTGACCAAAACATAAATATTCCAAAATTCCATAATACTATAAAAGATATTCAACATCAATATTTTGGATTCACATTAGATAAACACATAATCATTCCACTACATTGTGGTCACACTCAACATCACCAATAGTGATCACATGGGACATCCCATTGTATTTTTCGTTAATAGGTTGTTGTTTTCAATTATCATTAAAACTAGTATTATATAAATGGTTGTCATAAAGCCCCATTTTGTTAAACATGTATCATTGAAGTGTTTAAGGTTCAATCTCTGAGGTATTTTCTCAATTTACATCATTGGAAACAATTTTACCATTACTTCAGCACCCAAATAATCAATGTCATTCTCTTCCACATTGAAACACTAGTTAATCCATTTAAGAAAATTTCCACCATGCTTCATTCCACAAATTTGAAATAAGGAAATATGCATCTTCTTTTCACCATTTTTTGAGATTTTCCCTCGATCTCCATCTTTACTTTCTTGTCAAAACCAAGATATTTATATGTCATAAAAACATTCATTTCTATCTTTATCACACAATTAACAATCTCTTTATAGAAACTAAAGACTCTTAATGGTAATTCCCTTCAAATACTAGGTTTCACACCATAAGAGAATTGATCAACAATAAATTTGGGTTGGATGATAAAACAACAAGCATACCATGAAAATAATGTAATATATTCCTTGTTTGTACCAATGGATTCATAGTCCTTTTTCTTATGATAAAGGAATTACCATTCAATAATTTTTTGAATAATACGGGGAACATTATTATTGAAAAATAGTCCTTGAACTCATCACATTCCATGGATTCAATTTCAAATTTCTACCTTGTATTATTGATAAGAGTACACCACTGGTCTACTTAACCTTTTAACTGATAAACAACCAAAATAAACTTTTCACGTTCTGAATATTGAAGGATGGAAAATATATTTTCAGTGGTACTGATCCATTTTTTAGAAAGGGATGGATTAGAAGACCCTCATAAATAAGGTATATAATGTCTCATGATTGACTCAATGGAATGTTGTTACATTCTCTTCTCGTTTGGTAGTCCTGAATGATTCATAATTTCTGAAAGTATAGAAGTAAGTTTTTTCATTCCATCTCCCATATCATTGGGTTAACCACTAGGAAAATTAGTTCATTTCCCCATCCATTCATCATTAATATGATTTCATTGGGTTCTAGGCATTGTCTAAAACCCAAAAATAATAGTGTGAGAGGAAAAAAGAATACATTGAAAAAAACAAAATCAAACTGGAGAAATTTCAGTCTCTAATATCATGGGTTTAATTATAAGTTATTAATTATAATTTTTACAATTCATGGGTTCTAACCTATAGTTAGACACACCCCTAGGAAAATCCTTAGATATACCTTAGAAATATCTTCAGGGGTCTCACCAAAGTTCGTGCATCCATGTTTTCCAAAGGTTAACTAAACCATCTCAATGATTCCAAATATAAATCCCCATGCTTGACATGCATGGAAATTACATTACTTTTTAGGAAAACATAAAATATGACTCAAAAATATTCCAAAAATACCATATTAGTATTCGTCCTTTGAAACATGGAACAAAATCTTCTATCTTGGAGAACGATCTTCAACATCTTCCATAATGATCTTCTCCTTTTGTTTTCCTACCTAAAATCTTTTTTTATATCCAGGGGAAAAGAAATAATAAAAGGGGTGAGCTATAATTCTTAGTAAGGTTAATCATGGAGAACATAAAACCAACCATAAACATAAGAATATAAAAACATGAACATAATGTTTAAACATCAAAAACAGTAGTCATGAAATAAATATTGGTTTTACTTAATTCATAGATCATAAAGGAACATTAACCATGATAGAATATCAGTGGCATAAAACATGGAATTGTGGAAACCAATTATCACATAATATGATTTCATAGTATCCAAGGAATTAATTCCAAGACCATCATAGTGGACAATTTCCATTACTGAACTGGGTTTATTTTTCGTTCTAGCCATATATTACTGAACGAGATTTAAATGTCATTCCATACCTATATTACCGAACCATATTTACATTCCGTTACATTCATGTATATCTAATGAGATATAAATATTTTCCCTACAGATTTGAGGGAGATATAGGTACCACCAATATCATAAGGAAATTATTCGTACATGTTCCACGATAACAAACTTCATTTATCATAGCATAACCCATGAAATAAAATGGGAATAGTAAATATCATTCCATCATAATATAATACATAAAAAATAACATTCCATCATTAACACAACGAAATAATATTAATAATTGGTATTAAAACTTAACACGACATAAAGAGCATCATCATAGATGGAAAATAATTTTGATAAAACAGTCACATATAATTCATGAATAAAATGTCTTCTCATTTTCAATAATGATTTCTTTTCTCAAAATTTTGTGCAATTTTAATAGAAAATAATTTTTTTAAAATATATAAATGGAATTGTGTAAAGGATGATACATGGAAATAAAGCATTATCAAGACATAAAATCTCATTCATGCTATATAAGTTAATGAAAAACAATATCCTCGTACTTTTTTTAGAAAATACTAAAAGTACCTTGTATGTTGAACAAATGAATTATTACTTCCAAACCATGTAGTAAAAGTCAAAATTGGTAAAAATATATTTAAACATAAAAAGAAGAAAAGTTATAATTTTATTATAATATTTTTAGATAACATGTACATAGATGATAAATGTACTTCCAGTAAATACTTATGCAAAAAAATCTGATAAAAATGATATTGGAAAATTATCCCTTACAAATTAAATGAAATTGATCATATGCCTCATAAAATAATGAAAACTAAATGAATATGTAAATATAATAACCTTCATAATTATAATAATAATAACATTCATGGTTAACATAACCCCCCCCCCCATACAATAATGTGATGGTGTATAAGGAATATGTCCCATTGAAATAAATATGGGAAAAAAATAATCCCATACCTTTGGTCCAATATCCTTCACATGTGTCTAAAACTCATCTTTTCAGAGTATCTTTTTTTGGAATGCTCTGAAGGACACCTTAAGATAGATTCATTCAATTTTTTTTCCTTTAATATGAATTGAGGGATGTTTGTATTATATTTGGGCAAGTTAAGGAATAGATAAATTGATTTGGAGTTGTGTCTAAAATAGAATAAGATGTTCCTTTTTATAAGAGAGTGGAGCAGCACCATCAGAAATATCAAAACTATAAATTTAATATTAAATTATTTTTATATTTAAATGCTTCCAAAAGAGATTATTTCTATGATAAGATGATGTAGCATCAAAATCCTCTCAAACAATAAAATTTGGAGATGTTTTGATTTTATTTTAAACCGTATCATTTTTATTTAACCTAATGTAATCTATTTAATTTTAATTATTATAATAATATTCTAAACAATAAATAGTTTTATATATTAGCTTATTTGTTTGCAATTGTCACTAAATGGATTATTTATGCCATTTCAAACAATATAATAATCACATAGTAATTTTTTAATATTTTTGTTATTTTTAATTAATTTAATAATATGATTTCATTAGAAAATTTTAATAGTGTCCATTTTTACAATATTCATTAATTTACTTTAAATAAAATCCACACTGAACATAAATTTGAACAAAAATATTTAATAAAATAATATCATGTAATACTAGACTACAAAATGTGTGGAGAACATATATTATTTCAAGTGATATTTATTTTAATATTTTTAATATAATTTTCTATATATTTCTATCAATAATATAAATTCTACATCTCTATTGTGTCATAATTAATGGTTATTCTTATAACTATAAAAATTATAAATAAATTTACATGGTGTAGATAATTTCATTATATTTCTAGAGATTATTTATGTTCGACTTTTTATCATATTTATCAATATGATCTTGGAAGGTGTTATGGAAAAAAAAATTCATTATCATATTGTTAGTTACACTAATTTACCTCATTTACCTTTAACTGTGGTAAATAAAAATTACCATAGTTACTATTCATAATATCAAAAAATAAAAGTAACTTATTAAAAAAATTTGGACCTACGGATTCCAAATAAGGACTCTATTTTTAACAAGTAAAAAAATGGTAGATATTTATTTAGTATTAATTCATGTTGTCGCATACCAAAAAAGAATGTTTTTTAATAGTAAAAACATATCAAAATATTTTCAAGTGTTTATGTACAATTTAAATGTACAATTACATCCATGTACCAAAATTGGATGAATTTATAAAAACATAATTCCATTACACTTTATAAAAATATAAAATTATATTCTAACTATATAAATAAAATATATGAAAATGTAGTTTGGAAATAAAGTGCCATATTTGTCACTATTCATTAACATATTAATTTGAATAGAAAAATACAAAAAACAAAAAAAAATTGATATCCCACTTCTAATAAATAAATTTAATTTGTAAATTGTGTAATATATAAATGTGTAAAAAACTAGGGTCAAAATGGGTTCTCCATCAATAGGTGGGAAAATTTCATTTTTTAAAAAATACATATTTTATCTGAAAATTTGAATTTATTCTAATACCATTTATCAAAAATAAATAAAATGAATGATAATGTAATATAAATTAAAAATGTGGCTAATAATATTTATAAAAGATTATTGATATCCCATTAAATAATAATAATTTAAAAATATATTGCTGTTTAGTGAAACTATGTATGGCTTAGAACACACGTAATCAAACAAGGTCACTATTGCGTGTAACACAAGACAAGAATAGCGTTTCATATACATCATGATAATATTGTAGATGCCGGAAAAGTCCGTTGTTCCCAAACGAAGCTCCGGATGCGGAAAGCGAAGTGATATTTGGAGTCAGAGGCACGTTCCGGAGGGCCCGGAGGACTTGCGCGAAATTTCAGAGGCCCGCGCGCAAAGTTGAGTCGAGGCGCGCAATCCTCCCGGGATGCGCGCAATGCGCTGGGCCGGCGCGCTATTTTGCGCGCCCGTGGCCTGCGCGGCTCCCTTGCGCGCCGGGTCCTGATTCCGCGCCCGCGAAGGGAATTCCGCGCCCGAGACCGGATTCTGTGCCCGGGGTTGCCTATAAATATAAGGCGACCCCCGACGTTTTGAAGGTTGCCAGAATCCGAAGCGTCACTCGTTCGCGCAATCCAACCCCTTCCGCGCGCAATGCCGATCTTCAGGTAACCTCCTTTCATTCGCGCAATAGAGCCTTGGGGTTCGCCTTCGCGCCCAATCCCCTTGGCTCCTTTCCTTTGAATAATCCTTTACCCGAAGGCCTTTGCGCGCAAAAGAAGCCTCTTGCGCGCAATTGCCCCCGGGTGCGCGCAATCCAGCCTGATTGCGCGCAGCCCCCATTTTCAAAGTGGCCATTCGTTAGAGAATGAGTCGTTGCCCCCGTGTGCTACCCGAAGCCCGGTGCGCGCAATCTCAATCATCCGCGCGCAAAGGGCTGGCCCGATTGCGCGCCAGCCCGCCATTTTGCGCGCCGACCCGCTGTTTTGCGCGCAAAGCTCCTCTTTTGCGCGCAATCCGCCAGGGTCGCCCCCCTTGACCCCCTTAGGGTACCCGCCTGCATGGCGCCCGATGATCTTCATCCTGGGTGCTCGCACCGTGCGTTGTCTTCCCGTGCGGCCCTCCAGGCTCGCGCGAAGTGACACGGACCCATCAGTGGCAATCCATTCGTCCCGCATGACGTTAAACTGCATTCGTCCCGCATGACGTTAAACTGCATTCGTCCCGCATGACGTTAAACTGCATTCGTCCCGCATGACGTTAAACTGCATTCGTCCCGCATGACATTTAACTGCATTCGTCCCGCATGACGTTAAACTGCATTCATCCCGCACGACGTTAAACTGCATTCGTCCCGCATGACGTTAAACTGCATTCGTCCCGCATGACGTTAAACTGCATTCGTCCCGCATGACGTTAAACTGCATTCGTCCCGCATGACGTTAAACTGAATTCGTCCCGCATGACGTTAAACTGCATTCGTCCCGCATGACGTTAAACTGCATCCGTCCAACATGACGTTAAACTGTACCACGTCCGCACTGCAGGACGATAAACTACCAAGTGTTTTGTCCAACATGACGTTAAACTATACCACGTCCGCGCTGTAAGACGTTAAACTGCCAAGCACCTTCGTCCTCAACACACGACGTTAAACTGTACTTCGTCCGACAATACGTTAAACCGTCCGCTTCGTCCTCAACACACGACGTTAAACTGTACTTCGTCCGGCAAGACGTTAAACCGTCCGCTTCGTCCTCAACACACGACGTCGTTAAACTGTACTTCGTCTGGCAAGACGCTAAACCGTCCGCATCACCCGATCCCGTGCCCCGCACGCAGGGTCCCCCCCGGTTTGGATGTGGCCCCCGCCCGCTCGTCTCTGCAGGGATGTCGGGATTGTCCCTCTTTATGGACGATTTAATGGGAGCGGCTTTTCCCTACGGGGGTAGGGTATTACAAACCCCTAGTTTCTTGTGGGGGGCCGCGCATGTGTATCTCCATTGTGCCTCCCCACTGCCGAAGCCATTAGAGGGTGTGACTGGGATCGAGGTGTCTCCTACTTTCGGTCCAAGTCCCTTCCAACTGAGTTTTGCCGCATCCGGGCTGCCTCAAGTGCGTAAGTCCGGACAGAATGAACTACGTGGACTTTGATCCCTGTCTTCTAAACAGGGTACGTAGGAAGCCTCCCTGAGGTTCAAGCCCACCACCTGGTCGTCCCGGTAGTATTCACGTCGGTTCGTCCATCAGTGGACCCATCCAGGGTTCACGCTTGCGTCGATTCACCTATGAATCCGCCCATGTGGGAGACTGCCCGTGTGTATCTCCACTGTGCCTCCCCACAGCCCCCTTTTTTCCATTTCTCCTTTTATCGTCCAGCATGACGTGAAACTGTGATCCACCCGGCCGTTCCATCTCCCTCTGTGCGAGGTGGTTCGGTTCAATCCTCCGCCCGGCGGCCTCGACCTCTTCGTGAGTCGACTTGCCGACGTCCAGCATGACGTTAAACTGTATACCCGAACTACGTTGACTTTGATCCATGCTAACGCGCGGTACGTAGGAAGCCCCTACGGGGTCCAAGCTCTTCACTCCATCATCCATCCTGATCCTTACCCGGGCCGCCACATCCCGGTGGGGTCATGCCATTTCATTCCACTCCACTTCACTCGGGAAGCCGCCCATGTGATGGCCCCAGCGTCGGAGGTTCCCCGCAAGGGGTTCTGTCATCTGATCCACTCTTCGTGTTGATCAGTCCGATGCCGTCCCCGCTGGACGTTAAACTCGCAACATACCACGTGTTAAACATGGGAAGCTGAGGAAAACCTCAGGCGACACAGTTCCCCGCACCCAGTGCGGGATGCCTCAGGCCATCATGCCTTCGAGAAGCCCTATTAGGGACGGAAGACAGACATGCAGAGCCGCAGTGTTACGACACGCCCCCAGCACCCAGAGCCACCCGGCCTCCTCACCGCGGGTTGCTGCCCCGACCAGACTCCTTGGGGCGTCCGGGCGGAAGCAGCATAATTAACCAGTGTCCATGAAGATATGGCGCCAGGAACGAGATTCACGAGCATGTCTTAAATCTATGAGGGAGACCCGGATTAGGCGACGAGTTCCGAGGAGACGTCCACGGAAGGAGGAGCCGACGTCCCATCATCCCAGTTTCGATCAAGGAGCAGACGCCCCTGAATAAGGGACGGATGCCGCCCGCCTTTGGAAAGCGGGACTACGGGACCACAAGCTGCGCGCCCATCCCCTCGGGTTGATGGGTGCACGCGCGAACGCGTCCTGGCGGAACAGCGTAACCCGACGCACATCCGCACCAAAACAGAAAAATGGTGAACCCAACGTGAATCTCTTCTCCTCGATACGAGGACCGATGGCTTTCAGAGGTGTTGGAAGACCGGCATGTTGCCCGGCCAAGCATTCAGTCTTACCCGCCAGGGGCTGGGGAAGGGACATCGGGCACTCCGTCTCGCAACGTCGAGGGCCTGGGTTCCCCCCACGGAAGGCGTCGTGGCGCTAATGGTTGGTTGTCGATTCCTTTTTCCTGTCAGTGTTAATGGGTCCTTCTCCCTGCTTTCAGAAATCAGGTCGCCCGATCCAGTGCCCGATCGCCACCCGCCCACTGGCGCAGGGGTAGGGGAAACACCGACGCGGCTACTCCGCACGGTCCCGCCCGTTTCACAGCCGTCCCAGCAGCTGCAGCTGCGGGGCAACCACGCCCTCTCTCCCCCTCGGAGGTCATCCAAAGAAGGGTGATCAATAACCTGGTGCGGAGATATGAGGAAGTGGGAGTCATCCCCACCAGGGACATGGCTCGCCTAGACCTTGAGGAGGCTGCACCTCGCCACCACCGCCGCCCCCGAGGGCCGCGCAGGGAGGCACCGCTGCCTACCTCAACGTCCAACCGCTTCGGGAGCTTATCCCCGGAGCGCTCTGACAGTTCCCTTCCCTATGCGGATGAGGTGGAAGATGCCCGGGATCACCCTATCCGGGATTCGCTCCAGGGATCTACGGTAAGGACTCCCGCCAGGCCACAGCGACACCGCCGCCAGGCCTCTCAAGTCGAAGAGTGGGCTCTCCACCTGCCCGCGCCGCTCATCCCGACTCGTCTGTCCCGACGCCGATGTCGGGCACGAGCGGAAGAGGATGCCCACCTTGGGGCCCTAGCAACAGCGGCCGCATTGGCCCAAGCCACTGTTGGCTCCAGTCGTCAAGCCCCTGCGCATCCTGAGCAGGGGAACTTCTATGCCCGACCTGGATCGAGGCCTCGACCGCCCCAAAGGCAGGTTGGGTCGACTCTCCCGGTTGCTGGTACAGGCAGTAGCCACCGCGGACCACCTCGCGGTAGCGCTATTCACTAGCGGGATCTACTCCGTGTGGCCGATCCAGGAGGCATGGGTCATCCCACCTTCCGATCCCGGCCCGGAGGCCTGCCCGGAATCATCTCTCCCCGCGTCCCCTTTAATATCTGTCCCGGTGCCCCTCGCACCTTGGTTTCCAGTCCTCTTGGCCCCAGCATCAGTGCGGCCGGAGGACGCCAGGACAGAGATCAGCCCTGCCCCGAAGAACCACCCAGGGGCAGGAAGGCAAGGTGTCGACGCCGAGGGAAGAATGTTACGGAATTCCGGACAGAGATCCGACCGGTTCGCTTCTCTGATTCAGAGGCGGAGTACGATTCGGCGACAGAGCCCTTTCCCCAATCCCGCCAGTCAAGGGCAGGGGTAGGAATGCGGCACGTCAGCCTCGTGCTCCCCGAGAGGGAGATTGATGTGATCCCCGCTTCTCTCCGAAGGTATATCCGGAGTAACGAGGGCCTGGTAGACCCCCAAGGATCAAGCTTGCGGTTGGTACCGGCCCCTCCGGAAGTGCCTTCCGTCTCAATCGGAGAAGCCGGAGACTTTTTCTGGGGACCGACGGTCGAACCATGATCTGGTGCACCCTCGGCGAGCACCGATGCTACGACAGGATGTTCGCTCGTCGGCCCGTCCTATCGTGATGTGGTAGCCATGGCACTGCCACCCTCAGAGGGCGGCCCGGGATATGGAGGCCAATCGGCCTGTTCGCCGTATTCACCGTCGGCCAGCCCGTCAGCCCGGCGGCCCGCCTCGGCACCACTACCGGTTCCCCGTCCGTTCCCAGCCATTGAAGAGGACCAAGGAGATCTGGGTCCCGAGTTTGAGTCGTGGAGCTTCTGGACCGTCCTTGCAGAGGGCCACTTCCCTGAGTAGTTTTGGCCAGTCGCAGGACCGTGCTTTGATGCACCCGAATCGCTCACCCCGGATGAGTTCGAATGCTTCTGCCGAACTCTCCGGGAGACTCGCTCCTGTCTTCACCGCCTACAAATTCCATACCCCGGGAGTCAAGTGCACCTGGAGGATATTGGTGAGCAGTGCCGTCAAATTGACCTGGCCACGCTCCCCGCGGTTCGGCACCCCGGGTCATTTGGGCACCACGAGGCCCTCCAACAACGATGCGTTGAGTGTTTTCAAGTACTCCGCAAAGTTATCGAGGAAGCCACTCCCCACGTGTATATCCGTGGATGGGGGCAGTACGCTGCCCTACGCTTCAGTGTGATTCGCCGACAGCCCGATTCGCTGGGTGGCCCCGAGGGTATATCCCCAGGGACAGAAACGGTCAATATGGCTGACCTGTCGGGAGAGGGGAACGACTTGGAACTTCTCGACGGGGGCTTCCCCCCCGAAGACAAGCCGTCGTCAGAGACATCGGTGAGAGTCACTCGTCATCAGAGGAACCTCCTGGGGCTCCCCAAACCCACTGAAGCACTGAAGTTGAGCCGAAACGTCAGCAAAGGAAAACAACACAGCGAGGCTATAAAGCCCGCCGACCCATCTGCCTCCAAGCAGAGGGCAGAGGAGGATCCCGAGAAGGCTACGCTACGTCAGCAGCTCGCCGAACAGAAGAAGCTGGTTGACCAGATCCTCGCCGAGTGCGCTGCAGAACGGCGGCCTGACTACGGTGATCCTAGGCCAAGACAGCAGGGACAGAAACAACCGCTCCTCGACGAGACTCTCCCGGGCAACCGTGATTACGCCGTGTTCGCCGACAGGAGAGAGGCCATTGCCTACGGAAAGAGGGCGCGGTATGTTTCGCCACACCCTCCCGAGCGGCGCGACTACCTGAGAGACCCCGCTCGGATTCCTCCCACTGCCCCAAGGGCTGCTCCGCCCTCCATCCCACGAGCTGCCGAGTTCGACGACCCGGTCGACGACCCGATTGAAGGGCCATGCAATGCGCTCGTGGTTAGAGATCCTCGCCAGGACTGGAACCCATGTCCGGACGATCCGATGGCGGCACTCATTGCCCGCTTGGAAGCCTTGGAGACTCGGCAAGTGGCAATCCCACCGGACGGCAAGCCATACCCAGCATGGGTGGATGACATGCCGGCGCCTCTGGGATTCGGGAATCCCACTTTTGCCCCCTTCAACGGGACTGGAGATCCGCCACAGCATTTAGCCCACTTCAACTCGAGGTGCGGGCCTATGTTGGGGACTCTGGCGCACCAAGAGGCCGCTAAGCTTCGCTGCTTTGTTCAGACACTGGAAGGGCCAGCATTTGTCTGGTACAGCCAGCTCCCCGTCGGGTCGGTAACCAGCTGGGAGGACCTCCGTAGACAGTTTCACTACCAGTTCAGTTCCACGACCCGGAAGACAAGTATCGCAGACCTCTTCAAGTGCATGCAGAGGCCTGATGAGCGAGTCGCGGACTTCGTCGCCCGATGGAAGGGTCTCACGTATTCCCTTGACATGCCATTGACTCAGGAGCAGTTGCTGACAATGTGCGTCGGGAACGTCAAGACCGAGCTGGTCCCTTCCCTGATCACTCAGAATTACCCCGGAGGGTTCAGGGACTTCTCAGACAAAGCTCAACGTCTTGAGGAAGCCCTGCAACAGGCCAGCCAGGCACACCCGCTGCCTCCTATGATTCCTGCAAGGAGAGTCAGCAGGGCTGAGCCCGCTGCTGTTTCCCAGATAGAGGCCCCCAGGCCGTTGGAGCTGCTGCCGGCGAGGCCAGCTCCACAGCCTCACAGGAATCAGCCTCCACGGGCTCAGTTCCCGACCCAGCAGCGGCAGCCTCAGAACCGGCCGGCCCCTCCGCGTAATGTACCGCCACAACCCAGGCGAGATAATCAGGGTCCACCTCCTCGGCAGGCCCCTCCAGCCCCTCGTCAAGACCACGCTCCCAGGGGCCCGCGACACCTGACTTACTCATTTCACGAGGATCAGGTCCCCGGTTATTTCCGGAGCACCCTGGAGCAGAGGATTGTGCGACTGCCTGAGTGTTGGAGGCCGGAGGAGGCACATCTCACGGATAACCCCCGCTACTTCCCCTACCATCGGGCCCTGGGGCACACCATCCAGCGGTGCTATGTGTTTAAGGATTGGCTCCAAGACCAGATTAACAACAATGTAATCAGGTTGGGCCCAGCTCCGGCACAAGTGGCGGGCGTATTCGTGGGATCAGATGACGATAGTGGCAACGAGGACGAATGGGAGCTGGTCTCCGACCGCGGGTCCCAGAAGTATAAAAACTGGATGGCCCGCAAGACGACCATTCGCGCCCATGGAATCATCCGTGCGCGCTTGAATCAGCCTGAGCCCCCAGAATCTACGGGTGCTGCTTCGGCATCGTCGTCCCAGCCTGCCTCTTCCAAGAGGAGCAAACGGCGGCAGCGCAAGAAGGAAGAGCGCGCCCCGCCGGTTCCGCCACTATCCCGAACTCTCGGCGATTTCATGCCCCCGGAGATGGGGGTCCCTCCTCGGATCCGCCCGGTGGTGAATGATTCGTCTGATGAAAGTGTTGGGTACGCTTCGGTTAATACTGTCGAGCTGGTAAATCCCTTTTTGGTTCCCGACGTTGAAGAACACCAGGTGGACCTCCCTAGTGTCCCCGGTCGTCGCCACCGTCGGAAGAACCGCAGCAGCATGAGTCGCCGGGGCACAGCCGTTGGTACCTCCAGCCAGGCCGTGCACGCCACTGAGACTAGGCAGTAGGCTCAAAACCGAGCACAACATGCGCCGCCCCCCCATTCGGGGATGACGGATTCGCCTCCCCCGCTGTTTGTGGTGTGGGACCAGGCAGAACCGCCTCAGCCGCGTCGCGACCAGCTCCGCCCTGCCACGGGTCCATCCCGGCCTCCTGACCCCAGTACGGTGACCATTTCCCGGACTGCAACCAGTGAACAGCGAGATGCGCCAAGTACCAGTCGGCCGCCGATCCAACCGGCAAGGCCCGTCATGCCGCCAACCGCAGAGCAACCTCCTGCAACCAGGGGCTCGCGCTTGGCCAAAAAGTATGATGTCCTGAAGCACTTGGCCGACATCCCAGCAAGGCTCTCCATCCTTGAGGCTCTGCGCATGTCATCTGAGATGCGCGAGGCACTCGCTGAAGCCCTGAAGAGCCCCCTCCAGTTTGAGACAGAGGTTGCGTCTGCAGAGGCCTTTCACGCCGAAACGATCGAGGACGCCGAATGTCAGGCAGTTATCTCGTTCTCTGGTAAGGATGAAGACACTCCTATACAGGGACACATTCGTCCGCTGTATGTCACTGGCCAGTTCAATGGCCTTGAAGTCCGGCACTGTCTTGTCGACACGGGGTCCGAGATTAACCTGATTCCAACTCGGACGCTCTGGAGATTGGGGTTGTCTGAGGATGACTTGATTCCCTCCGACCTCAGGATCCAGGGGTACGACCGCACCGAGCAAACCCCGGTCGGCAAGATACGTTTGAAGACCCAGTTCGGTGACTTGGTTGCCAACACCGAATTCATGGTGGTCTCTCAGGACACTGCGTACAACGCATTGATGGGCAGGCCATGGCTCCATCTTCACGCGGCGGTTCCCTCGTCATACCACCAATGCCTCAAATACTCCCTTAATGGTCGAGTAGGCGTGCTTTAAGGAGATTCCTCTCCTTTTGCCTCGTGTGAAGCCCGCTATCTGGACGCGGACTATTACAAGAGCAAGGATAAGCAGATCCTGGAAGGTGAGGTTGAGCCTGTCGCTGTTGCAAGTGATCCCTGGGCAAGTCTGGATGACACTTACGTCCTCCCGATTCACCGGTTGGATGTCGCCATGGTCTCGACGGCCCGCGAGTCTCCTGATGAGATGACCGCGACCGCCCGCGCCAACACCAGTGGCCCAGCAGGATCTGGTAGCCCCAATGCAGTTTCCAACGCAGTCTCTCCCGTGGACGATCCCTCCCCGAGTGGAGAGGATGTGGAAGACGCACCCCCAGCCTTTGAGGAGGGCGTCCCCGCCACGGTCGATGAGTTAATACAGGTGAACCTTGGAACCGAGGCCGATCCAAGACCCACATTGGTCAGTGCCGCCATGCCCTCTGAGGAGCGGCAGCAGTACGTGGACTTTCTCAGGCAGCACCGTGATGTGTTCGCTTGGGGCTATGACGAGATGCCAGGGCTAGATCCTCAGGTAGCCGTCCACCGCCTTGCTCTCCCGGCGAACCATCGCGGGTTCAAGCAGCCTCCCAGGAAGATGCACCCATTTCACGGTGCCATGGTTGAGGCCGAAGTTGACAAGCTTATCAAAGCCAACTTCGTGAGGGAAGTTCAGTACCCCAAATGGCTGGCCAACATTGTGCCGGTCAGGAAGAAGAACGGGCAGATCAGAGTCTGCATCGACTTCCGCGATCTCAACCGCCACTGTCCGAAGGATGATTTTCCCCTTCCAGTGACAGAGCTGTTGATTGATGCCACGACAGGGTTCCAATCCCTCTCCTTCATGGATGGATACTCCGGATACAACCAAATCCGGATGGCCCCTGAGGATGAGGAGTTCACTGCCTTCAGGGCCCCCCAAGGTACCTTCTGTTACCGGGTCATGCCTTTCGACCTGAAGAATGCAGGTGCCACCTATCAACGGGCGATGCACCGCATATTCAAGCCAATCCTCGGCACACTGGTGGAATGATACGTCGACGACTTGGTTGTCAAATCGCGCCAGCGTCAGGACCATCTCAAAGATCTTGAGAAAGTGTTCGGCTTCCTCCGGTCTCGCTGCCTGAAGATGAACCCGTTGAAGTGTGCCTTTCGGGTCACCTCCGGAAAGTTCCTTGGATTTGTGGTAAGATACCGGGGTATTGAGATCGACCCAGAGAAAATCAGGGCGATTAGCCAGATGCCTCCCCCAGGTACCATCCGGGAACTGCAAGGGTTCCAAGGCCACTTAGCCTATATACGCCGATTCATCGCGAATCTGGCCGGAAAGTGTAAGCCCTTTTCTCGGCTCATGAAGAAAGGTGCCACCTATGTATGGGATGAAGAGTGTCAGACCGCTTTCGAGGAAATCAAGCAGTACCTGCTGCAACCTCCGGTTCTGATGCCGCCTGTATCCGGGAAGCCGCTGGTCCTCTATGTGACCGCCCTGGAACGGTCCCTGGGTGCCCTTCTCGCCCAGAAGAACAACGAGGGAACGGAGAATAGCCTCTATTACCTCAGTCTCATTCTCCTCGATGCGGAAGTTAGGTATTACCCCATCGAGAAGAGCTTCCTGGCGCTCGTATTTGCCGTACAGAAATTACGACACTACTTGCAGCACCATGAGGTACAGTTGGTTTCTCGGGTAGACCCGTTGAAATATATCCTGAGCCGGCCTATGTTGACTGGCCGTCTAGCGCGGTG
This sequence comes from Viscum album, assembly GCA_963277665.1. Classification (NCBI taxonomy): domain Eukaryota; kingdom Viridiplantae; phylum Streptophyta; class Magnoliopsida; order Santalales; family Viscaceae; genus Viscum; species Viscum album. The sequence goes on along the minus strand of OY728158.1, from coordinate 1,194,087,490 downwards.
GGCTGTGATTCTACAGCAGTTCGACATCAGGAATGTGTCTCAGAAGGCCATCAAAGGGCAAGCATTGGCAGACTTTCTGGCCGCTCACCCGACCTCCGCGGATCAGCCGCTGGATCTAGGCTTTCCTGATGAGACCATTCTCTCGGTTGATCGAGCCGATCCATGCTGGCAGATGCACTTTGACGGTGCCTCCCGGAGCCCCACCGGTAGAAGACTCGATAATCCTAAGCTCAACAGAGTGGGCTTGGGCACCGTCTTCATTACCCCGGAGCGAGCCGTGCTGCCATACTCGTTCCTGTTGTCAGAGGGCTGTACCAACAATGAGGCGGAATACCATGCCCTCATCACCGGCCTCGAGTTGGCTCTCGAGATCGACGTGCCCCGTCTGTGCGTGAAAGGGGACTCCGAGCTAGTCGTTAAGCAGATCAATGGCTACTATGTTGTCAGGAATCCGGAACTTGTGTCATTGCTGGAGTGCACCCTACTTCTGATGGCCCGGTTCCCTTCTCGGCCAGAAATTGTCCATATTCCCCGGTCGCAGAGCGGTCGAGCAGATGCTTTGGCCAGCCTTGCTGCGTCACTTGCGGAGCCTGAACAGGACAACCTGATCGTCTGCATGACGCGCCGCAGGCTCATCGCTCCCGTTATCCCGGAAGAAGATCGCGGCCCGTTGGTAAGTAATCTCACCACGGTTGCCCCTATGCCCGGAGCCCCGAGTACCCCAGATATGGCAATCGAATCAGCCCCTGATTGGAGGGCGCCTTTGGTTGAGTACCTCCAACATGGAATTCTCCCGTCGGATCGGGCCGAGCGCGAGCGAGTTCGACGCCGCGCATCGCAGTTTGTCCTCCAGAGCAGTCCCGGCCTGGAGCAGATGCTCTATAGACGTGGATTAGATGGTGTTCTCCTCCGTTGCCTTCAGGGAGTTGAGATCCCACGAGTCATGCAAGAGGTTCACGCTGGTTCATGCGGTGCCCACCAGACTGGGCCGAAGCTGTCCCACCAGATTCGGAGGTTGGGATACTTCTGGCCCTCCATGATCCATGACTGCATCGAGTATGCCAGGAGGTGCCATGCGTGCCAGGTTCATGCGAACTTTGTGCATCGGCCGCCGGAGCCTCTCCATACCACTAGGTATTCCTGGCCCTTTGCAGTCTGGGGTCTGGACGTTGTGGGACCTTACCCACCGGCGACAGCTCGCCAGTGCCGGTTCATTCTGACTGCCACAGACTTCTTCTCCAAATGGGCAGAGGCGATTCCGCTCAGAGAGGTCAAATCTTGTTCGATCACTGACTTCGTGACCTCCAACATCAGCTATCGATTTGGAGTGCCTCACGCTATCCTCACGGATAACGGAACCAATTTCCGAGCAGCCGAGTTGAAGAAGTTGTACGCCAAGTATAACATTCGCTCGAACCATACATCTCGCTATCATGCGCAGGCGAATGGACAGATCGAGGCGTTTAACAAAACCCTCTCTAACATTCTGCAAAAGATGGTTGGTCAGAACAAGAAGAGTTGGCCGGACAAGCTCCCCAACGCCCTCTGGGCTTATCGGACGACGACTCGCAATTCCACCCAGATGACCCCTTATTCCCTGGTGTATGGAGCTGAGGCCGTCCTGCCCATCGAGATCCAGTTACCGTCCTTGCGCACTGCGGTCTACGACCAGCAAGCGCCGGACAGAGCTACTGAAGCCCGTCTGGTCGAGTTGGAAGCACTGGATGAGAATAGACTTCGCGCCTTGCACAACTTGGAGAGGCATCAAAGCAGAATGGCTCGAGCTTTCAATAAGAAGGTTCGCCTCCGCTCCTTCCTGCAGGGTGACCTAGTGCTAGCCCTAAGAGCGCCAATGATCCCCGGCAGGAAGCCACCCAAGTTGGAGCCCAAGTGGGAGGGACCTCTTGTCGTCCACAAAGTCTATCCCAATGGCGCGTACTCCCTGGAGACTATGGATGGTGAGCGTGTCACTCCTCCCACCAACGCTAGGTTCCTCAAGCAGTACTTTGTCTGAGTGTACCACGTCCTGCACGACGTTAAACTGCATACGTCCAAACTGCACGATGTTAAACTGCCCAGCACATCGTCCGCGCGGCAAGACATTAAACTGCCAAGCATCTTCGTCCAAGATACAAGACGTTAAACTGTTTAGCATTCGTCCAACATGACGTTAAACTGTACCACGTCCAAGCTTCACGACGTTAAACTGCCCAGCGTATCGTCCTGCATGACGTTAAACTGCCTCTCAAGAACTACGTGCAGCTTGATTCCCATCCTTATGGGATACGTAGGACCGTCTGGACATTCATGTTTCAGGCCCAGCCCCATCCTTTGGGAATTTCCATCCCATCTCGGGCCCTTGGCCCAGTTGCCTTCGGGTGTGCGGCGTATGGTGTGAACGCGGGGCTATGCCCTCATTCACGTCGGTTTGCTCGCCACGCTGTACGCCCCCCACGTTTGGGGATGCCTTCTGCTCCCCCCTTCTTTTCTCGTCCTGCATGACGTTAAACTGCACTTCAAGAACTATGTGTGGCTTGATTCCCATCCTTATGGGATACGTAGGACCGCCTGGACATACATGTTTCAGGCCCAGCCCCATTTCCCGGGAATCTCTATCCCGCGTCGGGCCTCTGGCCCAAGTTCCCCTCCTTTTTGTGCGAGGCGTATCGCGTGAGCGGGGGATTATGTCCTCATTCGCGTTGGTCTACTGGCCGCGCCGTACGCCTCCCCCGTGTGTGGTACCACCTCACACCTCTCATCGTCCTGCATGACGTTAAACTGCCTCTCAAGAACTACGTATGGCTTGATTCCCATCCTTATGGGATACGTAGGACCGCCTGGACGCTTGTGTTTCAGGTCCAGCCCCGTCTCTTGGTTGATCACGGGGATCTGCCCTCTTTTGGTTGCTCTCAGGGTGAGTCCTCCGACCCTTTCCGGTGATCTGTTAACATGTTTTGGGTACTTCGGTCTATGACTCGTAGTGTCAGATTCAATCCCGACAAGTACTGTGTTGCTTGTCAGGCCTCGCGCTTCCTCTTGTTCAAGCCTTCGCTCAAAGGGATCCTCATTAGCGGTTTGGGTACGATGCCTCAGTGCTCTCCTACCGCTCCGGGTCGATTTACCGGCGGGTATTGGGCCGCAAATCGATATGCATCCTGCGCTTGAGCGGTTGATGCTCGTTTGCTTGCCCCGTCTTAGGCTGACGCGATCGGATGTTGTGTTGCGAATATGGTCAGCAACGTCCTTGATCGCCATGTCGGCTCTTTCAGGCGCTGAACATTGGTTGCGCAGTCCTCATCACACTCCGCCTTTGCGCGTTGTAGTGGAATCTCGACACTCTCTTCATACTGACCTTCAGTACACCTCTACACGTTAGGCAGACCAACTAGGGTAATGATGTCGTTCGAGGCTCCCATGATCTGAGCACCAAGGATATATGCGGATATCCTCCCTAAGGGCCATGCGTAGCTGGACCCTCGTCCCCATAAGGAGGAAGGAGTCGCCCGAACAATCGCGTTCTGGGCCCAGTATATCTGGAGGCTAGCATCTCTGCCCCTCGGGTGATGGACATTCGCAGACCCCTATCCCAAGACTCTTCTCCTGGAATCGTGCGTGACCGCAGGGCTGGGTATGTTCCCACCTCCGCCGTGTCCGCCGTACCACAATAAGCGGATTCCTCCATGGTCCGAACCACACGACCTTAAACAGTGTTGTCTGGTCCTACCACACGACCGTAAACTGTGATCGTCTTGGCCACCCGACGAGAAACGGCACTGCATCGTGATGTTCTCCTCAGGGGACACTCATGTTGGGCGCTGGTTAATAACCACGCCATTCATCAATGCCTTCCGTGGCTTGATTATTGTGGCGACGCCAGAGATTTCTCAATCACAGGCATGTCGCCGCACAAAGAAAAACCATTCATCTTTAAGGACAAACAAGAAATATCAAATGCCGCTCCTTCTGTGTGCGAGGGTCAGACCCGCACTCTTCCCCGCGCTGGTGCCCGATTGTGTTGCGCCGCACTTCAAGAACTACGTGTGGCTTGATTCCCATCCTTATGGGATACGTAGGAACGCCCGGATGTTTGAAACTTCGGGTCCAGCCCCCACCTCTTAGAGATTCCCCCTTCTCTAGGGAATCCACCACCTTCAGGTCACCCTCAAGGCGTGTTCCCCGACCCCTTGCAGTGGTCCACCGGTGTCAAGAGTACTCTGCTTTGTTGCCAGGAGGGTCAGGATCCGCTTGGTCAGGTTTCCTCCACTTTTCAGGCTTCGTGCTCCCTTTCATTCGGACCCATCGTCTACGCCCTGGGTCGAGCCCCCGTGAACGGTTCAGACACAATGCCTCAGTGCTCTCCCACCGACTCGGGCCGGTACCCCCAATGGCCTCGGGCAGCAAATCGATATGAATCCTGCGATTGAGTGGTCGATGCTCGTTTGCTGCCTCATTCCACCAACGGTTAGTGCGATATTGATGCTGCTTTTCCGCCACGGTCGGCAGTACTCCCATATCGTTACTCCGGTGCCCCCAGTCCTTGAGTGAATGGCCGCATGATTCACATTTTCCACCTCCCATTCTGACCAGGCGAAACCTCGACACTCTTGACACTATCCCTCAGTGCATCTTCGCATATCCAGGGGATAGGACCACGATGTGGCGTACTTTGAGGTCCTTATGGTCTGAGCTCTAAGACCTTAAACTAAGATCTCTCCTTATGGTCCGATCTCTAAGACCTTAAACTAAGATCTCTCCTTATGGGCCGAGCTCTAAGACCTTAAACTAAGATCTACCCCTATGGTCCGAGCTCTACGACCCTAAACTAAGATCTCCCCAAATGGGATTCTACGTCCTCCATGACGTTAAAATGCACTTTCAGAACTACGTGTGGCTTGATCTCCAGCCTGATGGAGTACGTAGGAATGCCCGGGCATCTCAACTCGGGTCCAGCCTCAGGGATCGTTAAGTCCCACCCCTCCTCGTCGCCGGCCGTCTGGCCTGGCTTCTGGTAGAAGTGGAACTGTGACGTCCACACCGCCTCAAACAGGCCGATGTACCGCAGCTCCTCTACGAAGTGATCGCAAGTGTGGCGTACCCAGAACGCCCAGGCCCACTCACTGGTGAAATTGCCCCCAGACCGCAAGTCCCAGTCCTTCAGCCAGCCCTTGGTGTCGTCAGTGACACTCTGGCGATATGTGCTCGAGTAGAGGGCTGGAGAATTCTCCGCAGTAGGCTCACCCCCGTCAATGGTTCGCGTCCTCGGGTTCAGGACATAGACGTCCAAGTGCCTGGTCTCCCTGGCAGGATGCCCATTGTTGGTGATGTTATAGCGGGGAATCTCGTCCTCCCGAGTCACCCAGGTCCGTGGCGCATCAACCTCGAACCCTGGCACCGGAACCTCATCTAGGATGCCGAAGTTCCAGAGCGGCAGGTTGTCCGACAGTGGATATGTCTTCTGGGCCGGCGTCAGCAAGTCGAACAGGGATTGATTGTTGGAAACAATCTCCTTGGCTCCGTAAACCTCCTCGTTCGTCGCCATCTCAGCTCTGCGAGTGGCGGCACCCCCCTCATTTCCTTGATTCGCGGCCATCTCAGAAGCTCCGGGAGTCGTGCGGGTAAAGGGATGAAGCGTGCGGGATCGGACGACGCTGGTAGAGAAGTTTGAAGGTTGGCGCGCAATCCAAGTGGACGGCGCGCAATTGGGAGGAATGTCGCGCAAAGTTCCGGGTTTTCGCGCAAAGACAGGCGAATTCCGGATGGTTTTGCGCGCCGATCGGGAGAATTTCGCGAACGGAAAAGGCGATTTCGCGCACGAGAGCGTTGAAGCTTATCGCGCGGAAGGCCTGTGTACGGAACGCGGAACCCCGGACCCCTATTTATAGACGAGGCCGGGATTCCGCGCCGCGCGGAACGCTCGATTGCGCGACCGCGACGGCGAATTGCGCGTCCGGCGCCCCTTTTTGCGCGCCTAAGTCCCACGCAGCCCAGGACTTCGGCATTCCGGCGTCTCCCTCGGAACCCGATCGTTGCGACCTCTCGCCGATCAGATTCCGAGGGGGGGCTTTTGTAGACGCCGTAAAAGTCCGTTGTTCCCAAACGAAGCTCCGGATGCGGAAAGCGAAGTGATATTTGGAGTCAGAGGCACGTTCCAGAGGGCCCGGAGGACTTGCGCGAAATTTCAGAGGCCCGCGTGCAAAGTTGAGTCGAGGCGCGCAATCCTCCCGGGATGCGCGCAATGCACTGGGCCGGCGCGCTATTTTGCGCGCTCGTGGCCTGCGCGGCTCCCTTGCGCGCCGTGTCCTGATTCCGCGCCCGCGAAGGGAATTCCGCGCCCGAGACCGGATTCCGCTCCCGGGGTTGCCTATAAATATAAGGCGACCCCCGACGTTTTGAAGGTTGCCAGAATCTGAAGCGTCGCTCGTTCGCGCAATCCAACCCCTTCCGCGCGCAATTCCGATCTTCAGGTAACCTCCTTTCTTTCACGCAATAGAGCCTTGGGGTTCGCCTTCGCGCGCAATCCCCTTGGCTCCTTTCCTTTGAATAATCCTTAACCCGAAGGCCTTTGCGCGCAAAAGAAGCCTCTTGCACGCAATTGCCCCCGGGTGCGCGCAATCCAGCCCGATTGCGCGCACCCCCCATTTTCAAAGTGGCCATTCGTTAGAGAATGAGCCGTTTCCCCCGCGTGCTACCCGAATCCCGGTGCGCGCAATCTCAATCATCCGTGCGCAAAGGGCTGGCCCGATTGCGCGCCAGCCTGCCATTTTGCGCGCCGACCCGCTGTTTTGCGCGCAAAGCTCCTCTTTTGCGCGCAATCCGCCAGGGTCGCCCCCCTTGACCCCCTGAGGGTACCCGCCTGCATGGCGCCCGATGATCTTCATCCGGGGTGCCCGCACCGTGCGTTGTCTTCCCGTGCAGCACTCCAGGCTCGCGCGAAGTGACACGGACCCATCAGTGGCAATCCATTCGTCCCGCATGACGTTAAACTGCATTCGTCCCGCATGACGTTAAACTGCATTCGTCCCGCATGACGTTAAACTGCATTCGTCCCGCACGACGTTAAACTGCATTCGTCCCGCAGGACGTTAAACTGCATTCGTCCCGCACGACGTTAAACTGCATTCGTCCCGCACGACGTTAAACTGCATTCGTCCCGCATGACGTTAAACTGCATTCGTCCCGCATGACGTTAAACTGCATTCATCCCGCATGACGTTAAACTTCATTCGTCCCGCATGATGTTAAACTGCATTCGTCCCGCATGAAGTTAAACTGCATTCGTCCCGCATGACGTTAAACTGCATCATTCCAACATGACGTTAAACTGTACCACGTCCGCACTGCAAGACGATAAACTGCCAAGTGTTTTGTCCAACATGACGTTAAACTGTACCACGTCCGCGCTGTAAGATGTTAAACTGCCAAGCACCTTCATCCTCAACACACGACGTTAAACTGTACTTCGTCCGGCAAGACGTTAAACCATCCGCTTCGTCCTCAACACACGACGTTAAACTGTACTTCGTCCGGCAAGACGTTAAACCGTCCGCTTCGTCCTCAACACACGACGTTAAACTGTACTTCGTCTGGAAAGACGCTAAACCGTCCGCATCACCCGATCTCGTGCCCCGCACGCAGGGTCCCCCCCGGTTTGGATGTGGCCCCCGCCCGCTCGTCTCTGCAGGGATGTCGGGATTGTCCCTCTTTAGGGACGATTTAATGGGAGCGGCTTTTCCCTACGGGGGTAGGGTATTACAAACCCCTAGTTTCTTGTGGGGGGCGCGCATGTGTATCTCCATTGCGCCTCCCCACTGCCGAAGCCAGTAGAGGGTGTGACTGGGATCGAGGTGTCTCCTACTTTCGGTCCAAGTCCCTTCCAACTGAGTTTTGCCGCATCCGGGCTGCCTCAAGTGCGTAAGTCCTGACAGAATGAACTACGTGGACTTTGATCCCTGTCTTCTAAACAGGGTACGTAGGAAGCCTCCCTGAGGTTCAAGCCCACCACCTGGTCGTCCCGGTCATATTCATGTGGGTTCGTCCATCAGTGGACCCCTCCAGGGTTCACGCTTGCGTCGATTCACCTATGAATCCGCCCCTGTGGGAGACTGCTCGTGTGTATCTCCACTGTGCCTCCCCACAGCCCCCTTTTTTCCATTTCCCCTTTTATCGTCCAGCATGACGTGAAACTGTGATCCACCCGGCCGTTCCATCTCCCTCTGTGCGAGGTGGTTCGGTTCAATCCTCCGCCCGGCGGCCTCGACCTCTTCGTGAGTCGGCTTGCCGACGTCCAGCATGACGTTAAACTGTATACCTGAACTACGTTGACTTTGATCCATGCTAATGCGCGGTACGTAGGAAGCCCCTACGGGGTCCAAGCTCTTCACTCCATCATCCATCCTGATCCTTACCCGGGCCGCCACATCCCGGTGGGGTCATGCCATTTCATTCCACTCCACTTCACTCGGGAAGCCGCCCATGTGCTGGCCCCAGCGTCGGAGGTTCCCCGCAAGGGGTTCTGTCATCTGATCCACTCTTCGTGTTGATCAGTCCGATGCCGTCCCCGCTGGACGTTAAACTCGCGGCATACCCCGTGTTAAACATGGGAAGCTGAGGAAAACCTCAGGCGACACAGTTCCCCGCACCCAGTGCGGGATGCCTCAGGCCATCATGCCTTCGAGAAGCCCTATTAGGGACGGAAGACAGACATGCAGAGCCGCAGTGTTACGACACGCCCCCAGCACCCAGAGCCACCCGGCCTCCTCACCGCGGGTTGCTGCCCAGACCAGACTCCTTGGGGCATCCGGGCGGAAGCAGCGTAATTAACCGGTGTCCATGAAGATATGGCGCCAGGAACGAGATTCACGAGCATGTCTTAAATCTATGAGGGAGACCCGGATTAGGCGACGAGTTCCGAGGAGACGTCCACGGAAGGAGGAGCCGACGTCCCATCATCCCGGTTTCGATCAAGGAGCAGACGCCCCTGAATAAGGGACGGATGCCGCCCGCCTTTGGAAAGCTGGACTGCGGGACCACAAGCCGCGCGCCCATCCTCTCGGGTTGACGGGTGCACGCGCGAACGCGTCCTGGCGGAACAGCGTAACCCGACGCACATCCGCACCGAAACAAATATGGTGTTTCTTATAGCTCTAGCTAATATTGATTTAGCGTACACCAGAAGAAGTCAACACAATTTTAAAAATCAATATCATAAAATCATGGGGTGTTACATTCTTCCAACCATCTTCTAATTCTGATTGGGAAATGGTTATTCATGAAACCTAGTATGAGTAGTTATCTTACAACACCTTTCTGGAAAAAAATATGATATAAAGAATGGCATTTACAATGAATTCATCCTAAATATATTTACCCTTCCATCTATAGGGAAGTAGGTACTCGAGATGACCTGTGTGGCCATCCTCATAGGACATTTAAAGGTGTTGTGACACGGTTTGACTATATTCCATGGACGGGAAAATTGAGATGGATTTTTTAGAGTAAATATTAATTTATCATCAATTAGTCAAATCCTTGGGGACCTTGATTTCTCTATGCTTATGGAGGAGGGTGATCCAATGGTTGTCACAACTAGAATGGAGGCGCTTGGTTTTTTTGGACCTGCATGGGTGGTAGTGCGGGAACCACTACTGTATTGAGAGTGATAGATATATATTATAGATTCCCTACCATTTCCCTATGTGATGAGAGAGTAATCTGATATTTGGATCAGGTATATGGAATTGGATTTTTGATAAATAGTTCTTTTTTTGTTAAATCATAGAACCCACCAGGAAACAATGTTGGGATTATATGTTTCTTAAATTCATCATTGATATTTTATGCACAATGATCTTGCAATTTTTCTTCTGCAGGTGGGGGGGATGATGAGTAAATTGGTTAAAATTTTACACATAGGTATAAAGTCATCGAAATTCTCATTATCTCATTTCATGCAATTAACTAGGTGGAAAATTATTTTCTTCCTCAATGTGGAGATTAACTGATAAAGGATCTTAATATGAAGGTCTTATAATGCTTCAAATGATTATACTGATAAGTTGTTTTACTGAGGAAAGGTTATATAGGTCCGAGTATGTACAAAACACCTCGTAGTTTTAGTATCTTTTTGATCTCAAGGTCCCATCATCAACCATCATTGGTATATTATGATTTTAAAATGTTATTTAGGATCACCTGCACTGTTAATGGTAGATAACTTTGGATTTTGGAAATTATGCTAACTAATAGTGTTATCCACTCATTCAAGATGTGGATTGCCTTTGTTATTCCCATGTTCATGTCCCCCATTTTATTTATTACATTCCTTTTTTATTTCTAATTAATGAAATTATGTTAATACATGTGAAATAATGATTGATCTTCATCCAATATATAGGGGGTGAGTAATGGTAGATGTGGTGATCATGCCTTTATCTCATTTCAATTAATGATTCTTCTAATGTTAATTGATTTACCTTGTGAGGGCTAGTTTGTGTTCACATTTGATGGAATTAAAGATCATTTTTTTCCATCCAATAATATTAAAATAGTATTATTGGATCTAGAGTGGGTTTGATGATTATACACCACTCATGTATTGGTTATTATGGGAGTATGGATATTCACCTCGTCCTAAAGACGATGCCCACTGGGGATATCACCCTTGAGTATCCCCTCATTGATTAGTCGGAGAACCAGCATTTCACTGTTATATTGTGCCATTTGTTCTTATAAGGGGGAACATTAACTCTTCTAGGTGGTGATTGGGAAGTGGAAATATCATGCCTTTTTATATGGTTGTATTCTGTTGTGGATGGGTCAACCCATTATTCAGAGGTACCATATTTTGGATCCTTCTCCAGTTCTAGATGGGTGTAGCCTTGGTTGGTGCTTCTAGGTCACCTTAAATTAGAGTATGCTTTCATTCTTGAAGACTTTAACATTTGTGGCCCGGTAATCAATATATGAAATATTAACTATGACTGAATTCAAAGAAGCTTATCGGGATATGGTTGGTGTTCCATTAATTTCTATACAACATGATTATTTTTCACTACCTTTTAGAGGGTTGTTATTTGATCCTTGTCCATATTGGTCCATTTTGGAATGTGCCACCCGTATTACACTTACATCACACTATCTTCCTCTAGGACGAGCCTATGAGTAATTTCCATGAGGGAGTTTCTAGTCATGGATGATGAACAAGAACTGAAAATTCTAGGATTTTTATTATACGAGTGGAATTTGTGTTATTCTAACCATTGATCTAAACATCACAACCTAGAGAATACTGATTCCCTCATTATGTGATGATGATGGTGGAAATTCCCACAACACTACAGATTTGGGTTCATTCTGGGCCACAATGGGAACTTATTGATGCTATTAATCAATATCAACTGATTCCAGTGAGGGATTTGATTATTTATGGGATGGAAATAGATTTATAAATTCCCCCAGTCTTATGGGATCTAGGTGATATAGAAACAACATTTATGTTCCCATATCCTAGAAAATGGACAATTAACATGTATATGGTGATTTATATTTAACATCCCCAAGCCATGTGGGCTAGTGTTTATTTTTAAGTACATATAATATTTTAGTAATACTCTTTGTAATTTAATAAATGAGTGGAGGAGGGGGGTAGGATATTCTCCCCAATCAGGGGGACAGATCTACTCTTCGATTCCATCTATGGTAGAAGATATTATAGCCTATTAGATGCAGTGCAACTATGCTGGTATAATAGATGGTTTAGGTGGTAGTCGATGATGGAAACTATTCTTCACAGGACGGTCTATGGATGATCACAATTTTTGTATCAATTTCTATAATTCATTATAATATAATCCAGTGGACTATTTTGATGTCTTGTCTGATATCTTCTCGTCCAATTTATAATGCATGGACATCATTTTTTTGTGGTGGAATTCAATTGTAGAGACCAACTTGCCTTAGTGTTAGGTGGTCACCTGAATTCTCCTAAATCTATAAAATTATAAGACAACAGGTTTTTGGGGTTCTCTTGTTCATGGGGTCTGGAAATGTGTACTTCTCCACACTCTCCCCATCCTCATGTATATTATCAGTATGTGTCTTTGAAGATCAACTACTAAAGGGTTACAATGGAATGGTGGAAATATGGTTGAAGATTTGTGGTGTTTTTTTTTTCTGTTTTTGGATCCTAAAACATGGAGATAGCGGCCATGTCTATATAAAAATATAGTTTCTTGATAGTATGAACATGACATTCATATCTTGGATAAGTTATATGTCAATACATCAATCATTGAAATGATTCCAATAAATTTTCACATCTATAAGGAATGAACTCCATTTCTAGTTCAAATTGGTTTCTATAGTTAGAAGTTGTAGGGGACTTTTTTTCTAGATAACACTATCCATTGGTCAATATCATCTTACAATTCATCAAAAATTCATTCCTCTATCCAGTGAGACCATAGAATATTATTCTAAGGGCCCCCTATAGACTTCGATAGAGTGCTTATATAAATCGATGGGGAACCATATTTAGTTGACCATAATGATTTGAGAACCTCTCTATAAAAAGGGATAATCTTTTGAATACCTCTTTATAAAGAGGTGTATGAGAAATGAGTTTACATCTTCATCTCTAGAAGATATCACCATTATGAGGTTGACCATTATCTATCATAGGACTAGAGTCCATGAGATCTATATCTTCACTACCAATTGGAGGTTTATCATTAAAATGATCAATTTATGCTTCATTTGAAGCATTAAAAACCCATTGAGTTGTTAGGATTATGTAACCTCAATGACACATATATTATATGTAATATTATTCTTATTCTAAATTATTTCATTAATATTCTATCATTCTTTTTGAAATTTTCTAGGGATATGAGTCTATTGTATAATGGTTGTAAGAACGTGCTTATAACTGTCTAGAGTTGTGAGAATACGCACCCAGTACTGATATAATGATGAAATATTACATTGAACTGTCACATTATTAAAAAGAATATAATTATATACCAAGGAATGTGACATTATCACTTTTTGGTATTCTGTCAGGATGTGAATATTATCCCAATCCCTATCCTTTGGTATATTCCACTCATCTTTCATGGATGATTTATGATCCTGAACCATGGCATGTGCCACTCACACATGGGGAGCCCCATTTGGAACATGAATATGAGCATGGTATGAAAATTAATTCCCTAGCATAATATTATTATGAACCTCTAGAATGGGAGAAGAAATATGAACCTCCTTTTATATTTTTCTTAGAATGACCTGGGTTCAATGATTTGTCAATGGATGATGAAATGTGTTTCATATGTCCATGATCTAGAACAATATTTCTTATGGATTTTCCAAAAAAAATGTGATAATTTCCTATGGCATGTGAAATTATTACATCATCATTGTTGGCCATAATGGGGATATGTACATGATTTTAGTCTTATTGAGATGGACACTAATCCTTTCTACAGATATATGAACATGTCGAGAGGATTTTCCTTTTAAACATTATGAGCCCCAACCAGAAAGAGTATATGAGCCCACTCCTAGGACTTTAGAATATTCAACAAAAAATTATCAACATAGATCTTCCCCTATCGCGAGGATTGTTCTATTATCACCTATTGATCCTTAGCTAGAACTAGAGTATGATCCGAGTCTGATACCTTATCCAGTTTCGATATATGTCGATAAAACACCTTGATGGGAGAAAGAATGTGTTCTGGATATTGTGTTTCCACTTACTCACTATGAAAAAAGTGTTTACATTACCAATATATTAGAATATTTATATGAAAATGTATCTGTATCTAAACCAGTGCCATAATATACTAGCGGAGTTCTTCAGATACTTCTTATATATATTGAATTTTTAAAATATGTATGTAGGGATATAAGCATTGACATTTTCAATATCCATTATGTAATATAACATGATTTCAATTGATGACGGTATATGTGACCTCATTTTTTCATATAATACCCCAGAATATTATGATTGGCTTCATGAATGGGGTAGGTATATGAGCCTCCCCCTGACTATTACTAGAATATTCCCCAACACTTGTTCCAAATGAGTAGGAATTTGATCCTTCATCCTAGTATCCATTGGAATATATTGTCATATTTTATTAGTGGGATTGGGGATATGATCCCACTCTAGGATACCCAATGTCTCCTTTACCTAATGTGTCACTCTTTGCTATCCATGCATGAGTGTCTAAGGTATCTATGTTTTGGGTGGTAGCCTCATCCATCCACATGTATGTACTAGTATGATGATGTTTCTGAAAACTGTAGATAGGTTCCCTCCATGGAATCACATGAACGAGTACATAGAGGTATTATAATCCCTATTCTACCAACATTTATGACTAAAGGTGGGATGATGTAGTGCTATAGGGATTTACCACATCATTCAATGGATGATATAGATAATCTAGTTTCTATAACTACCTTCCTTTATGGGATATTTCTAATCATGGATTTTACCACATAGGTTGGACACTTGAAACATTATGTTTTCCACCTAACATGGTATATTTTGAGTATGTGAGATAATTCGGTGAACATCATGTGTTGCATCCTTAGGTGATTTACTAGTGGCTCACTTGATGAAGAATCCATTGTCTCATATTGGGATGCTATTGATGAGAGTAGTATCTACAATCATGTAGACATGAGGCCACAAGGTCACTAGTTAGTGAAATATCATGGGCATAATATTCTCAAATTTATCTTTATGGTTAACACCACTTTCCTTTTATTCTAATATTTTTAAATTTTACCCATATGGACTATTATATGTAGGGATGTACTTATTTATATAGTTTCCTTTCTACCAAATATTATCTGTAAGATTTTTTCTAGGGATATCACATTTTTTCTATAGGATATAGAACAATGTGGCCAAATGTAAGACCAATAATTTTTTTATTTAAGTGTTTCTGGTGGGGCATCACATTTTTTAGGAATAGTGTGATAAAAATGGCTTCATGGATTATAACCCAACCATTTTTTATTATATAAATTCACATCTGGTTCATCATTTGATGCTTTGATGTAGAATTTATGACCTCTTGGTGCATTTGTATGGACCCATCACATGATTGTGGTGGTGGTTCATTTCATTAAAAATCATTAATGATAGGTATCCTTTTTCATTATTAACAAAAAATCCAAATGGTTTCCTAATCCATAAATGGATACTAACCTATTCTTCAATGGGAGGTTGTAAATTAGGGTTTCAGACTCCATGACACATAGGGAATCACATTGGTCAAGATGATAGAGATCAGGCTCATCACACAATATTTGGGGTATTTTTTATACTCTAGTACACTCTTATAGATTTATGAAATGTTTCTTATCTCATCCTTATTTTTGTACAAGTATAGTCACCCTTACAAAATTTTTATGGGTTACGTATCATTTTATTCCAAAACATGTGATATAATCTATGAATCCATCTATATTTATCCAAGGGTCCATTACTATGCATCAATTATTATAATTTATCCATCGGTGGAAAAACAATATATAAAATGATGTGTGAAAATGATGGTTATCTTACAATTATGATACATAGGACAACACCATGGGATTCAATCATAAATATCTGGTTCTATAGAGAACACATTATTTTCCACCCCATGTGTGGAAAAACTACAAGGTTTTAAATTATAATGTAGGATTTTATTCCTATAGTAACTAGGATTGGTAGGATGCCTCATAATATCTCAATACCCTCTTCAGAATATTTAATGCCTCCCTATATGGTAGAAAATTAATAATGTCTTAGTTATAAGGCTTTAGAACATAATAAGATGTTCATTATTGGGAAACATAAAAAGAGTCTTGATAGTTGATATGTCCGAGGCATGGGATGAATTACACTAGTTTGGGTGTATATTTGATCTTGTGAAATAGAAATTCGTTATGTTTATTCTATTTAGGTAAGGAATCATAGTTCTCAGAGATTAACTAGGGAATTATAACTTACCAAAAGGTGTTTTTCCTTTTATTTTATAGCTTTATATGATGCCACTCAGAGGGTATTACATGATAAGATATCCCTTCATGAGGAATATTCTTGATGAAAATGTTTTGACTATTGCAACTACCTTATCACACTTGAGCTATGATCGGTGTGATATAAATTGCATAACATGTAATTAGTATCATTATGTAAGGATATGGGGGGCATGTTGTCACACCCCAGTTTTATTATTTTCCTTTTTCCTAACTAGGTAAATTTTTGGCCATATTTATCTAGAACTGGGAGTGACGGGTTCGAGGAATTGGATTGTTCCTTCCTATCTTTTTTGGCCTAGAAATTTCCCTTATGATCCTATTGAGTTCTCTTGCAAAAAATGAATGTTTTTTTGGGATTTCTAGGATGGCTACATAGTTTTCACAGTGTTAGTATTAATCTTGCACCAGCCCAGTATAGTGTGTGGTAGGAGATAATAGATACCAAATGGCCTCTACATTACCATGTGGTATGTCCCAGGTAACCATGTGTTTTTCACTTGATGTAATGAAAATCATGCATTATTACAGCACTGTTTCCCAAATCATGATGTCTAACCATATGGAACATCCAGATCCTTAGAATCTGGGGATTCATTTTTTCCCATTCTTAAATCTTCCCATTTATCTTCCCCCACGGTCTCACCCCCCATATGCATTCCTTCCTTCACCTCCTCCTCCCCTTGGCCTCCGATTCATGGTCATTTTTGTGAGGATTCATTGAGGTTTCATCAGGTAGGCATCTCTCATATAGTTTTCCCGCTCCATTATATGTTTTTGGATTTTATCTTTGGGATTAGGGTTTTCGGTGGGCATGGGGTCCATTTTTTGAATTTAATATTGTAATTTTTGGTTCGATCTCTTTGATTAGAGTTGTTTTTAGCCTCTTATTGGAGTGATTATTATGTGGATGTGATTTCGCCCCTTTATTCGGAATTTTCATCATGGGAAGTTGGTGGTTTTGTTCCATTACTTGAATACATGAATACAAAATGTTTTTATGAAATTAAAAATATGTTTGTGGGTTGGTTTTTGTCGTGTGTTGGTTGTTTTTGAATTAATTTGGGTTATCATTAGTTGGATGGGTATTTTTAATAAAGGAAATGGATTTATTTTTTTGTGTGGGTTTTGTTGTAATGTTTAGAAAGTGGGTTCTATGGGTTGTTTAGAAGGTGATAAATGGAATTTTATATGATTTTGAGTTGTGTCCGCTTGGAGGGTGATTTTAAATGGAAAATAATTTTTTTAGGTTTGTTTCCCATGTTGGGATTTTTTGTATAAATAAGGAAATGTTGTATGGGGAAATTCTTGTTTTGAAAATGGATTTGATGTATGAGTGGATTTATGAAGGACTTATGCATCGATCGGGTTGGTCATTAATGCGTGTTTTATTATGTTATAAAAAGATAATTTTGGGTTTATGTAAATTATGTTAAAGTTATTGCAAGGAGAATTCCCCTTGGGGTCTATAAAATTTAAACCAGGCACATTAATGAACAAAAATGTTTTCTTTGAAATGATTGGTCTTTGTCATGAGAAATAGGGTATGTTTATAATTTAATATTATATCAATCTCATGGGAAACCTTGTGTATCTATATGGGGGGACTAGAAGTATTGTCCTAGTTATTCAGATTGGTTCTTCCTTTCGTCACTTAGCAATACAAATTCATACAAAACTAACAAAACTATTATGATGTTGTTGTGAACTACTTGGTTATAATTATTTTCCATACTAGTGGATCATTCTTGATAAATGATTTTGATTATGGATATTCATACACCACTACATTAGGTTCTAGCATCCCACTCAATCTAGATGATTCTTATGGGATTAACCCATGGTTATCTTCTATTTATGATGTGGTTCCATCTGTTGGCATATAGAGGATCACATGAGTATGTGTGTTTTCTTTTTTAAAAATTATCATTTTTATTTAAAATAAAATTAGTGAGATATGTTTTACATTCAAAGTGTTCATTTTTATATTTCTCTAAATAAACAGTCACCTTTAAAATGGATCTAAAAGAATGGATTTAAATAATGATGTTAAATTATCTATTGATGTTATGGCTTTAAGTATTCTTATCGGGTGGAATCCTAGGGGGATTTTGGATCACACCCTACATACACCTTTGGGTGCTAGTAGATAATGATTCTTTCATATTGTAGGTTTTGGAATATTTCTTAGCACTAGTGGTTCAGATAGTTAGTGGTCATACTGGGTTGGGTTGGTGATCGTGGCTTATGGTTGATGCACCCCATGACGCGTAGAGGTTTGAATTGTAGTTTTTCCACCTTTTTGTTGTTTATTTTAGGATTTTGGTTCATTTAGTAAACATGATATTTTGTTATGGGTAATTTTAATGTTTAGTTGTTTGTTTATAGTCATTGTTTATTTACCTTTACTATCATGTGTGGTTATTATTTTGGGTAAATAATTCTCATGTATTATTTTCATACACGGGCACTTGTTCCACCCTGTGGGGATCAGGAATGCCATTCGGGTCTTGTTGTGGACTAGTTCGGGAACTGGGTTTGAGGGAAACCTGTCTTGGTTCATGAAAAAAAATTTTCATAGTTGGGAGGCTCTTTTGGGTCATGTCTCTTTGGGAAAATTGGGGTAGACTGGAGTTAAGGTTGTCAGAACTCAATGTGATGGCTATGAGTAAGGTTTATAGCCACCACACCTCATGGAGGGACTTGATTTTCTTGGGTTAGTGGGGGTTTTATCCATGTAATTTTGACCTTGTATTTAATCTTTTTTGGGGAAAGGAAAAGGGGTATGGTTCAATTCTCTCATTGAACATATAGGGCCTAGAAATCCATGTGGAGATAGGGACATAATCCTTAAAAAATCTCCATGACAGTGGAGTGATTGGGGTATGGCTACCAACCTTATGTCCAGCTCACCGATGGAACACAAATTTTATCATGTATTTTCATGTGTTATTTTGTGTTTTCAAAATCATTTTGAAGTCCTTTGATGGAAAATTTATGAAATCTAAATTTTGGAATGGCGATGGATTGATTTTCAAAGGGGGGATCATGGTTTTTCTGAACTATTTTGAATGAGGTTTTAGGAAGGATTATTTTTATCAAGCAGGTTTTGGTGGAAAAATGAGATTGAATTTTTATGATCGAAACATATAGATTTCTAATGTTTTATAAAAAATGGATGGTTTTAAATTGAGTATTGAAATACATTTTTCAATGGAATAGGGTATGTAACAGCCCAAGATTTTATAAAAAAATATATTCTTTTTAATGTCTTGTGTTGTACGCTACACCAAAAGGAGCTTGCACAACACACATCCTTTACTTGCCTTGCATTACACGCAATCGCGACCTTCCTCGATAGCGTGTGTAGTACGCAATACCGAGTTTCACTAAACAACGATATGCTATAAAAATATTATTAAAACTAGCCGTTATGAATAGTAATAACCACTTTTTAAATTTTAGAAATTTTAACTCTCAAAATGGACTTCATTTTTGGATTCGGAGTATCGAATTCAGCCTAAGGTGAAATTTTGGTACTTTTCGGATAACTTTCATATTCTGATGAATAGTGAAAATTACTAAATTATAATTAAAAACAACTTTTTTAATCGAAATAATTAATAGTGATAAATCATTAATTTGAGTGGTTTTAAATTATATTTAGAATATAGTTTTATAATTTAATACAATGTTGGTCATTGGATGTAGTTTCACATTTAAACTAGACATAAACAAGTGTCAATCTTTTGATAGATATTGTTTCTTAAAAACACGCTATTTGTTTTAACAGTGGGATTTAATTATAAAATTAATTAATGCAACTTTTATGTTATGAATTTGGTAAAATAGACTTCATTTTTGAATTCGGAATATGAAATATATCTTGGGATGAAATTTTGGCATTGTTCTGAAAAACATCAATTTTTGATGAATAGTGAAACTACTAAGTGGTAGGTTAAAAACTGAATTTTTGCATAAAACTTAATTTTACCGCTTCTGTGAATGGAATTTCAAAAATCCGAGAGACACGGTTAATATCAAGGACTAAAATGTGGTTCAATGAGATGAAAATAATTTTTTGGTGAATAGTAACTTTTTACTTTTTTTACCGCGGTTAATAGTAAATAGGGTAACTAAGGGTAAATATGATATTAATATTACCCTAACACGTGTCCTAATTCTATTGGACAAGTGTAATTCGACCAAAAACAAACTTAGGAATAAAATATGACCATTTAGGCCCACTTGAATTAGATTAAGACATTTATTATTAATTTATTTAAAGAAAGGTTAAAATAGTTAAAATCAAAGTTTAATAAGTAAATCATTTTTAATATGGGGTTATACATAAGATAAATTCGACTATAAATATTCATTAGAAAGCTAAAATGATTTCCTACATTATGGTATTTTATTTGTAATTTTTAGACATCAAATAATACAATTTATTTATGACACAATGATGATGCAGTAATTATCTTATTAATGAAATATTGACATAATTGATGTTATAAACACCAAAATAAATGTAATTTGAGACTTTTTAGGAATTCCACTAATTTTATTGGTTACTATGATATATTAGTGTTGATTTAATCAACTTTTTTCGAACATATAATTCTGTTATGACTTTCACAAAAATCATATATCAAATAGTGTCAAAATTGACACAAAATAGTTTTTAAATCAAATATTATATTATTAATTGTTATTGTATTCCTAAAAATCTAAGGTTCGTCCAAATGACTTAGATAAGGATATATATTTTAATAATAAACAATTTGGGTTTCTTTTGGCATGTTATAGTAAGTGTATTAACCATATAGTGAAAGAAAACAAAAAGACACGGTAAAAGTAAAATTATTTAACTTAGAGTTAAATCTAATTGATAAGGTTAAAATAATACCCTAAACTTGTCTAAATCTTATTGGTTGATAGGATTTCGACCCATCCCCACTTTAGCTTCGAAATAAGACCATTTGGAACCATTATAAACCGATTTTGACTTTAATATAAAATAATATTTTGAGATATTCCTAAGGTGCCCCTCTCCTCCCTTATAAAAGGACACCTCCTCCCCCTCCTCCTCACACCAATTTGAGCACTCAAGCTCGGCCAACCCCTGCCAAAATATCTTCTCCACTTCCCTAGCAACATCCTAGAGGTTCTGGTCTTCCTCAAAGACCAATTTTAGTGCCCTAAGAGGAGGTCTCAAAGAGGCACTTCAAAGAAGAGGTAATTACCGTTACCAATTCTTTCATCTTTATTTCTTCTTCCACTTCTTCTTCTTAGGTTGTTTCATTATGAAGTAATAAAATCAGTATCACTCATATACTGATATGTTATTATAAGTATGAAACAACCCTATTTCACCATCTATCTATCCTACGGAAAAAGAAATCACCGCGCGTGCGTACGTACGGAATACCGTCTCCACGCTGTGGTGTAATCTATTTTCCACCACCACCTTACATGGATGGGTATAATGGTGTAAAGAATAACTATACATAGTTATTACAACATCATATTGATTCTGATATATTGTATAATCCACTCCAATTCAATT
The DNA here is from genome assembly GCA_963277665.1 of Viscum album. NCBI lineage: Eukaryota > Viridiplantae > Streptophyta > Magnoliopsida > Santalales > Viscaceae > Viscum > Viscum album. The sequence continues at coordinate 1,194,065,877 of OY728158.1, read as the reverse complement.
CAATATTCATAGAAATGATATCATCGCTCGTGCGTACGTACGGACTACCGTCTCCACGACGCGATGAGATTCATTCTCCATGTTAACCATTTAAGAATGATTATAATGTATATATAAGAAGTAATAATGAAATATATGACATTATAAAGCTACTGGATTTATGTATATATATACATATGTATGTCATCTACTTACTTCCATTTCAAGACAATAAGGAAAGGAAAACAGCGTTCATGCGTACGTACGGACTACCGTCTCCATGAACGGTGTTTTTCATTTTATTTATCTATCTATTATATATATATATATACTGAATATATATGATATATAAATCATATTTTATATTCTGGAAGTAAGTAAATCATGATATTAGTAATAATGATGTCAAGAACAACAAGTCAATACACCTACGATAAATGAAACGATTTTACCCAAAATGCTTCTTTAACATGGAATTTACAAAAGAACTGGTAATATAATGTCATAAGTGAACCATATATGATATCATAACAATGAATATGATTCTGTAATAAGTCAATGACATTATTTAAATCATTATACAGGAGGTTCGGACACATACGAAGCAAATTGGACCTAAGGTAAGGGAAATATCACAATCTCATTTTTATCCGAGATTGTTTATACTTTGGTATTTACTGGGGTGTATTTTATCATCCACATCCATGTTTCTTCAATATGTAATTTTATTTCCATCCACCTACAATTGTTTAAATCCAATTTTACCCTTCGGTGAGTTTTTAGTAAAAGATATGAAAGGAATCTTTTGTCGTTTTTTTTATACAAGGTACTTTTTGACTTTTCCGACAAAAGTGCGAAGAATGTTTTTTTTTAACTTATACGGCACGAACGGATTTTTACGGTTTTATAAAGCCTTATTTTCATGAAGCTTCCTTCAAAAGATTTCATGACTATTTTCAATAAAATCTCTTTCTTTTAAAATTTCATGATGTTTTGTGAAAAGAAATTGATTTTGAAGAAGAAAGGATATTTTCCTCAAGAATGGAGTTCAAGTATTTTATCAAAATTATTTTCCATCTAAGAAAATAAAAGGGTTCTGTTTTTATCCCTATTATAACATGGATTTGATTATGTTGTGATGGAAATATTTTTATGAATTCCTTTAACTTATATGAATTGTTTTATGATGTCATGATGTTTAAGAATTCCATTTTTATTACATGGGTTATGCTATGATGTATGGTTTATGATTATGTGGCACACATAAGAAAGGATTCATTATAAGATGGGTGGGACCTATATCGCCCTCCAATGCATTGGGTAAAGATTTTATATCTCATGAGATAGACATGGCTGGAATGGTAGGTTATACCGGTTCAGTGAAACAGGACTGAAACGAGGATTACTCGATTCAGAAAGGGACTTTGTCCACTAAGATAGTCTTGGCAATGAGTCTTGACTAACAAGAAATGATTCTCTATGATTATGTGTGTATGCCACAATGAGTAATGTTTTAAGTTATGGTTTCATTTTCACTACTATGATTTATCCCATGTTATGAAATTATGCTCTCTTTTGCAGGTTAAGATTTCCAAAAATGTTATGTTCTTATGAAAATTATGTGATTGATATTTCTTTTGTTTACCCTTACTGAGCATTTGAGCTCACCCTTTTATGTTTTCTTTTCCCCAGGATATAAAGAAAGGTTTTAGGTAAAAAAAAAAGGAAGATCGTTATGGGAGATTTTGAAGATCTTTCACCAGGATTAGAAGTTTACGTTCCGAGTTTCCAAAGACACTAAACTATTACGGTCCTTGTGTGTGTGTTTTTGTTATGTACTAAGTATTCCGCAAAAGTAATGTAATGTCAATGTACGTCAAGCTTCGGGTCTCTACAGTTGGTATCAGAGGCAAAGGAGGTAGGAATGTATCCGATCCTTGGGAACTCTCACATGTGAGCGTTGGACGAAGCATGGCTCTCCGCCCAAGGGCTTCATGAGGAAATGGCTGCCACTGGGGATGGTGGTGTGTCCCGCCCAGGTGGTGTAGCCGCCCATGGAGTGCCCTGATAGGTATCAATTGTAGTCCACTGGAAGTAATTCTGGACCGCTACAGTTGGTATCAGAGAAAAGGTTTAGTCAACCTTTGGAAACTAGGATGCGAAAACGTTAGTGAGATCCCTAGAGATATTTATAAGGTATGTCTAGGGATGCCCCTAAGGATAAGTATACGTATAGGATATAGTCCTAGAACTATGGTAACGATATTAGATTAAACCAAAGATGATAGATATTTAAGTTACTCCCCCTTTATTACGATTTTTGCATCTAACACTATTCTGTTTGGGTTTTAGAAAATGGCTGGAAACAAGATGATTCACAATAATGGAGGATATGATGGACAATGGAATGATATTCTTCATGAGAAACCAAATGAAATGGGATTTGGATGCCCAAACATCATTATTATGCCGAATCAGCAATCTCACAACATGATCAATAAAGTAAAATTTGGTAAGTTTCCTGACTCGACTAATAAGAGAAAGATGGAGTTCCATGATGATCATAGAGGAAAGAAAGTTCAATTTCCCCTATGTAAATCATGTGGGAAGAGGCATCAAGGAGAATGTTTCAAGGGAACTGGAAGATGCTTTGGGTGTGGAAAAGAAGGACACAAAGCAAGTAAGTGCAAAGGAAAAGGGTCGGTTAACACCATGGATGAGGATAATGGTATTGCTACGACATCAAAAATGGTTAAGTGTTTTAAATGTGGAATGTATGGGCATTATGCAAACAAATGCCCTAAGGGAAAGACTCATGAAGAGAATCAGTATGGTCATATGGGTAGTATTTATGTGGATGATGATGAAGAGACTACAAATGATATGTGAGATGAAAGAATTTTTGAAGCTCGGTCAATGGTTTAAGAATGTAGTGGAATGATTACATGTTTATCATGTGTAATGTTGTATAAGTAATCTCATGGTACTATGGAATAAAGAGACATGTAAGGATTGTTACATTGTTGTCTGATTAATGTTACCAGTATCCAGGAAAGGTTATTCAGATATTTTTGCAATGTAGATGATATGCGCATAATGAAGGGATAAGGAGAAAATGAAATGTTTGACAGTATTCATGAGCTCATGGTTGATATAAGGACTAAGTGATATCATGGTTTGAGTATATAGAATTTTGAGGATTTTGGTATGTGGAAAGAGTTAACTTTTAATAGAATTCATGTTTTCAATAAGGTTCAATGGGTATTCAAGAGAGTACAAGATTAAGGCCTTTGAATGTTTGGAATGTGACCAACAAGATATATCTTATGATATATGGGAATCAACGATGGTATTAAATCTCTGGTAATCGTTTTCACTATGTTATGAGAGTGGACTACAGTATTATGGATAAGCCTAAAGATTGAAATGGATTATGTTGGACATAAGTGAGTATTGTTTAAGGATAGAAGTTTTTTCGATATTATTGAAGGGATGTTATAGTAATGTAGTTTTAGAAAAAGGACAACCTGCAGGACGGGCGACAGCCCATCGCTTCGGACAAGGCTGTAGGAATCGAACCCACAACCGAAGTGCGACTGGCCTTTATCGCCTACCACTGGCCTACAGGAAGTCCATGTTTATTAGAAACTAGTTTTAAAGTATAAGTCCATTTTAGGAACTATATATGATTAATCTCACTATAGATCGACTTATGTATGTAATTTTTGCTAACCTTTTGTTTGAGACAGATGGAATGACCCGTCATTCTATCACATGATCTGCTAACACTTCACGAATAACAAATTCAACTTCATTTATTTAAGAGATGAAGTGGAAATTGTTCAAGGCACGAACAACAGTGATATTGTATCAAAATAAAGTAAGTATTTATTCTAATTCAAATTTTCAACTTTAGAGAAATGATCTTGAAAACCAAAAATGTTGTCCTAGTGATCTTATACCTGATGAATCAGATGGTACCTTAGATCGTCACAAATTTATGGATTTGTGATTACTGGCTTTTCCATAGCCATGTTCTCTACCACTCTCCATCAGAACATGATGGTTAGATTTTTCTTCCATATCCATATTTTCACCTATGCGGAAACCCAGTGATTAGTTTATTTGGGTAATCGTTACATTTCATACTTTAGTTTTTAAAGACAAGTTTTGGTATTCCCTTTTACAATGTGGGTTTCTATTAAAGAAACTTTCAAATAGTAAATCATTTATAACCCCGACGAATTTCGAGGGCGAAATTCATTTTAAGGGGGGTAGAATGTAACAGCCCAAGATTTTATAAAAAAATATATTCTTTTTAATGTCTTGTGTTGTACGCTACACCAAAAGGAGCTTGCACAACACACATCCTTTACTTTCCTTGCATTACACGCAATCACGACCTTCCTCGATAGCGTGTGTAGTACGCAATACCGAGTTTCACTAAACAACGATATGCTATAAAAATATTATTAAAACTAGCCGTTATGAATAGTAATAACCACTTTTTAAATTTTAGAAATTTTAACTCTCAAAATGGACTTCATTTTTGGATTCGGAGTATCGAATTCAGCCTAAGGTGAAATTTTGGTACTTTTCGGATAACTTTCATATTCTGATGAATAGTGAAAATTACTAAATTATAATTAAAAACAACTTTTTTAATCGAAATAATTAATAGTGATAAATCATTAATTTGAGTGGTTTTAAAGTATATTTAGAATATATTTTTACAATTTAATACAATGTTGGTCATTGGATGTAGTTTCACATTTAAACTAGACATAAACAAGTGTCAATCTTTTGATAGATATTGTTTCTTAAAAACACGCTATTTGTTTTAACAGCGGGATTTAATTATAAAATTAATTAATGCAACTTTTATGTTATTAATTTGGTAAAATAGAATTCATTTTTGAATTCGGAATATGAAATATAGCTTGGGATGAAATTTTGGCATTGTTCTGAAAAACATCAATTTTTGATGAATAGTGAAACTACTAAGTGGTAGGTTAAAAACTGAATTTTTGCATAAAACTTAATTTTACCGCTTCTGTGAATGGAATTTCAAAAATCCGAGAGACACGGTTAATATCAAGGACTAAAATGTGGTTCAATGAGATGAAAATAATTTTTTGGTGAATAATAACTTTTTACTTTTTTTACCGCGGTTAATAGTAAATAGGGTAACTAAGGGTAAATATGATATTAATATTACCCTAACACATGTCCTAATTCTATTGGACAACTGTAATTCGACCAAAAACAAACTTAGGAATAAAATATGACCATTTAGGCCCACTTGTATTAGATTAAGACATTTATTATTAATTTATTTAAAGAAAGGTTAAAATAGTTAAAATCAAAGTTTAATAAGTAAATCATTTTTAATATGGGGTTATACATAAGATAAATTCGACTATAAATATTCATTAGAATGATAAAATGATTTCCTACATGATGGTAGTTTTTTTGTAATTTTTAGACATCAAATAATACAATTTATTTATGACACAATGATGATGCAGTAATTATCTTATTAATGAAATATTGACATAATTGATGTTATAAACACCAAAATAAATGTAATTTGAGACTTTTTATGAATTCCACTAATTTTCTAGGTTACTATGATATATTAGTGTTGATTTAATCAACTTGGTTCGAACATATAATTCTGTTATGACTTTCACAAAAATCATATATCAAATAGTGTCAAAATTGACACAAAATAGTTTTTAAATCAAATATTATATTATTAATTGTTATTGTATTCCTAAAAATCTAAGGTTCGGCCAAATGACTTAGATAAGGATATATATTTTAATAATAAACAATTTGGGTTTCGTTTGGCATGTTATAGTAAGTGTATTAACCATATAGTGAAAGCAAACAAAAAGACACGGTAAAAGTAAAATTATTTAACTTAGAGTTAAATCTAATTGATAAGGTTAAAATAATACCCTAAACTTGTCTAAATCTTATTGGTTGATAGGATTTCGACCCATCCCCACTTTAGCTTCGAAATAAGACCATTTGGAACCATTATAAACCGATTTTGACTTTAATATAAAATAATATTTTGAGATATTCCTAAGGTGCCCCTCTCCTCCCTTATAAAAGGACACCTCCTCCCCCTCCTCCTCACACCAATTTGAGCACTCAAGCTCGCCCAACCCCTGCCAAAATCTCTTCTCCACTTCCCTAGCAACATCCTAGAGGTTCTGGTCTTCCTCAAAGACCAATTTTAGTGCCCTAAGAGGAGGTCTCAAAGAGGCACTTCAAAGAAGAGGTAATTACCGTTACCAATTCTTTCATCTTTATTTCTTCTTCCACTTCTTCTTCTTAGGTTGTTTCATTATGAAGTAATAACATCAGTATCACTCATATACTGATATTTTATTATAAGTATGAAACAACCCTATTTCACCATCTATCCATCCTACGGAAAAAGAAATCACCGCGCGTGCGTACGTACGGAATACCGTCTCCACGCCGTGGTGTAATCTATTTTCCACCACCACCTTACATGGATGGGTATAATGGTGTAAAGAATAACTATACATAGTTATTACAACATCATATTGATTCTGATATATTGTATAATCCACTCCAACTCAATTCAATATTCATAGAAATGATATCATCGCTCGTGCGTACGTACGGACAACCGTCTCCACGACGCGATGAGATTCATTCTCCATGTTAACCATTTAAGAATGATTATAATGTATATATAAGAAATAATAATGAAATATATGACATTATAAAGCTACTGGATTTATGTATATATATACATATGTATGTCATCTACTTACTTCCATTTCAAGACAATAAGGAAAGGAAAACAGCGTTCATGCGTACGTACGGACTACCGTCTCCATGAACGGTGTTTTTCATTTTATTTATCTATCTATTATATATATATATATATACTGAATATATATGATATATAAATCATATTTTATATTATGGAAGTAAGTAAATCATGATATAAGTAATAATGATGTCAAGAACAACAAGTCAAAACACCTACGATAAATGAAACGATTTTACCCAAAACGCTTCTTTAACATGGAATTTACAAAAGAACGGGTAATATAATGTCATAAGTGAACCATATATGATATCATAACAATGAATATGATTCTGTAATAAGTCAATGACATTATTTAAATCATTATACAGGAGGTTTGGACACATACGAAGCAAATTGGACCTAAGGTAAGGGAAATATCACAATCTCATTTTTATCCGAGATTGTTTATACTTTGGTATTTACTGGGGTGTATTTTATCATACACATCCATGTTTCTTCAATATGTAATTTTATTTCCATCCACCTACAATTGTTTAAATCCAATTTTACCCTTCGGTGAGTTTTTAGTAAAAGATATGAAAGGAATCTTTTGTCGTTTTTTTATACGAGGTACTTTTTGACTTTTCCGACAAAAGTACGAAGAATGTTTTTTTTAACTTATACGGCACGAACGGATTTTTACGGTTTTATAAAGCCTTATTTTCATGAAGCTTACTTCAAAAGATTTCATGACTATTTTCAATAAAATCTCTTTCTTTTAAAATTTCATGATGTTTTGTGAAAAGAAATTGATTTTGAAGAAGAAAGGATATTTTCCTCAAGAATGGAGTTCAAGTATTTTATCAAAATTATTTTCCATCTAAGATAATAAAAGGGTTCTGTTTTTATCCCTATTATAACATGGATTTGATTATGTTGTGATGGAAATATTTTTATGAATTCCTTTAACTTATATGAATTGTTTTATGATGTCATGATGTTTACGAATTCCATTTTTATTACATGGGTTATGCTATGATGTATGGTTTATGATTATGTGGCACACATAAGAAAGGATTCATTATAAGATGGGTGGGACCTATATCTCCCTCCAATGCATTGGGTAAAGATTTTATATCTCATGAGATAGACATGGCTGGAATGGTAGGTTATACCGGTTCAGTGAAACAGGACTGAAACGAGGATTACTCGATTCAGAAAGGGACTTTGTCCACTAAGATAGTCTTGGCAATGAGTCTTGACTAACAAGAAATGATTCTCTATGATTATGTGTGTATGCCACAATGAGTAATGTTTTAAGTTATGGTTTCATTTTCACTACTATGATTTATCCCATGTTATGAAATTATGCTCTCTTTTGCAGGTTAAGATTTCCAAAAATGTTATGTTCTTATGAAAATTATGTGATTGATATTTCTTTTGTTTACCCTTACTGAGCATTTGAGCTCACCCTTTTATGTTTTCTTTTCCCCAGGATATAAAGAAAGGTTTTAGGTAAAAAAAAGGAAGATCTTTATGGGAGATTTTGAAGATCTTTCACCAGGATTAGAAGTTTACGTTCCGAGTTTCCAAAGACACTAAACTATTACGGTCCTTGTGTGTGTGTTTTTTTTATGTACTAAGTATTCCGCAAAAGTAATGTAATGTCAATGTACGTCAAGCTTCGGGTCTCTACAGGGTAAACTTGTGAAATGTGTTTGGAATGGGATGAATGTGGTTCTTCTAAAATGTATTATGAGATTTAAAACTAGTTTTATTTGGAGTTTTGATGCTTTTTGGAAGTGGTTTTTGTGAAAATTGAAAATGGGTAAAACATCAAACCTGTGGTTTTGAAAAAAATGGTTGTGGGTCAATTGTTATTTTGGGAAAATGGAAGAAATGTTTCACCAACATTTGTTGTTTTCATGGGTAAAAACATCCATGGGATATATGTGGGAAGTGATTTTCTCCCAGTAGGCAAGAGAGCATGCAAGGGTAATGCATATGAGGTGTTCCATAGGTGAATGTCTAGACTACCATCTCGGTTTTTTTAAAATTGATAGTGTATTTGATTATTAAAGTTGTGGGGTGTTTCTTCTTGTGTTCAAGTAATTATTTAGTGGGAAGGTTCTAGTTATTTTTTGTAAACTATTCCTATTTGATTTATGTTTTGTGTTTGTGTTCTATTGGTAAGTTTGTTTGGAGTAGTGGTTAGTGGTTTCTTTTGTGATGTCTCTTGGGGTACCTCACAGTGGTCCCCATTATGCATTTGGTGTTTTTTCATGGTATTTATGACTTTTGGACAAGATTTTTGGGTCTATCGTGATTTCTCTTAAGTAGTGTATTCCCCATCAAGAGAAAAAAGGGTTTTGAGATAGAGTCATAGGCGACTCTTCATTTCTTGGTCATCATGTTGATAAAATTAATGAATGATACTTTTTTTGTGTAGTGAAATGTTTAACCTTTTTTCTTTCTCGTTATAATGATCCTCCCATATCAGGAGAGTAGATGTGAGAGGGTTTGAATGAAACATTGTTTTCCTTCTGTATCTTGATGGGAAAAAGGATGTTTCAAATAGCTATGTTTAAAGATCCGTTCTAGATATAGAGCATGGAATCAGAGTGGGAAAAGGTAGAAGTTGTGTAGGGCTGACAATGTAGGATGCTGTTCTAAATGGTATTTTTTTCAGATTCATCTAAGGAGAGGATTATTGCAGGCCACTACTGTGGAGAATCTAGTTGTAAGATGTTGTTGAGTCCACTTTTCGGAACCTCATGATGTTTAGGACTCGGTTCAAGGCCTCGCTTATTATAATGTTTCTATTAGCTACAAAAGTCATGTTCGGAAACACATTTCCATGTGACATTCTTGGTCACTTTCAATGGTGATAGTTGTGGAACTATCAAAGAGCTTCTATCAGGATATGAGTGTTTTTTTCTCCTTCAATAAATTTTAAATTCCTCCATTATAAAGGATGGTGTCTTTTATGTGTCATTCTTCTTGATGATTATTGTTTAGTGTAATAGGAGTTGATTCATGTTCATTATCTAAACCATTGACATGGAGATTATTCCTTTTGGAAATTGGATGATGTGAGGGTGTGCTGTAGTGGTTGGGGTTGTTATGGTTGTAGTGTGGTTCATTGTGGCTCTATAAAAAGAGTTTCTATTTGGGTGTTTTAATGCCTTTATATGATGTAGTAGATGCTTCAACCGACAGAGCTCCACATGAAGGTCTTGAAGTGATTTTTGCACATAATAATGGAAAACCTGGATTCTGGAAAGGATTCGGTCTAATTCATTCCCTCTCTATTGAAGATGCGGATAGTCTAAAACCAATGGCGTCGTTATTATATTTCAGTTGTTCTCTTTATATGGAAAGTTGTGTGGGTACACTGTTTCCAAATCTCGGACCATATGATCATATAGATATCCCTTGATTTAATGTGGGTGATCTCTCCTAGATTTGTGTGGATCTTGGTGGTTATGACTCTCCGAGGGGGGGGGACTATATTTTTAAAGTCCATATTTGGTTTATTTTGGTAAACTAGTTACAATATTCATTAGTGGTCATCTAGGGATGTGATTATTTTGTTTATCCTTAACTATGGTTATGAATCCCTAATAGATAGTCACATTCCTTTCCTCTTGTTTGGTAGGAGTGTTTGGTCAGTGCTAGAAAGACACTGAGTTTGTGTGTTTCTGTTGGCTCTAATGGTGCAATGACCCATTTTGGGTCTCGTAGAAATTCACAAGGAATAAACCAATGTTATACTATTTTTAATTTTGGGGAGTCTGTTCCGAATTCTCTTATACTGATATTCCACTCTCGCATCAGGTGTTTGTTTTTTTCTAATAGTGGGAAGTCCGTTTGGGAATCCTCACACAGGTCTATTGGTTTGTTCCTAATGATTGTTTTATTGGAGGTTATGGGAGTGATTCTTAGATGTATTTTAATCTATGGTTTTCTTTTTAATCAAGTTATTCACTTTTCGTTTATAAGACCTCGAATTGTTTGGGTTTGTGAATTTGGCTTATGTGGGTGTGAATGTTTATATCCTTGATCAACCAAATGGTGCTATTTAACTCTTTGGGGAAGTCAAACATAGAATAAAGTCCTTTAAGGGGATTCTTGTGGATTGAATGTAACTCGATTTCTCTAATCATGATTCTTCTTCCTCTTCTCACTTGTTTTGCATTTGGATCCACCTTGAACCTCAAGGGAGTTTCATTTTTGTTGTAAAAATACTTGTTATGGAATTCCATGTGAAGAAATAATTATGGTGGGGGGAATTTTCACACCTTGGATTAATTATTTTACTTTTTCTGATTCATGTCTAGTTATCAACAATTTTTCTCAGGAAATGAGTGTGACAGGTTCAATGAATTAGGGTGTTCTTTCCTCTCACTAATGGGCTAGTTTTTCCCATAGGTTCCTCTTGAGTTCTTGGAGAAAAAATAATGATTTTGGGATTTCTGTGCTAGGCACACAATTTTCTAATTGTTATTAGTAACTATGCGCCATCCGAGGATACCATTTTCAAGGAGATAGTATCTATTGTATGTCCTCCCCATGACCATTTCATAGGTCTTAGGTAACAATGCATTTTTATCTTCTTTGAAAAAACATCTCACACAGTTACCACACAGATTCCCAAACTACGTGGGAAAACCGTGCATGACTTCCAGGTCATTATAATCTAAGAATTTAATTTTCCACATTATCCATTCCTCCAATTTATATTCCCCCTCAGGCTCACCCTCCCTAGGTGTGCCGTCCTTCACCTCCTCCTTTGCTTGGGCTCTGATTCTTGTTGGTTTTTAGTGCGTAATCTTTGACGAACCACGAGGTAAGTGTCTATCCTCTTTTTCATTCTTCCATCATTGGATTCTGGATTTACTCAAAAGGATTAGGGTTTCTGGTTGGAAGGGGGTGAATTTTTTTGTGTTTAATATTTTAATTTCACATTTTATCTCTTTGATTTGGTGTTGTTAATTGCCTCTTCATGTTTTGAATATGGTACAGATGTGATTTCTACACTTTATCTTGAAGTTTCATCAAGAGATTAAGGTAGTTTCATGCCATAATATCTCTTTAGTAATTTAATCTATTTGTTTCAGTTTATGGATGTGTTCTTGGGTTTGTTTTTGTGGTGCATTGGGTGTTTTGGATTGATTTGGGTGCTTAATGATTGGATGTATTTTTTTAATAAATGAAATGTCTATATTTATTTTCTTTGTATGGTTGTAATGTTTCAAAAGTATGTTTTAGGGGTTGTTTTGAAGTGAGAAATAGATTCTAGGAACTTCTCAGTTGTGTCTACTTGGATAGATATTTTAATTGGAAAATGAATTGTTTTGAGGCTTGTTATCCTTGTGAATTTTTTTATAAATTGGGAAATGTTTGTATGGTGGAAATATCGTTTTTAAAATGGATTTAATGTTTGAGTGGACTTATGAGGGGGGTTTCTTTCAACTTGGTTAGTCTTTAATGGATGTTTTATTATAATATAAAATGGGGATTTGGGATTATGTAAATTATGGTAATGGTATTTAAAAAGTCCTCTTCATGGAATGTGTAAAATGGTAACTAGGGGATTTAAAGAACAATATTGTTTTCTTTGAAATGTTTGTCCTTTTTCATTATTAATGTGTTATGTTTATCATGTAAACCTAACTCGAGAATAAGGGAAACCTCGAGTATCATGGTTGGGGGAGAAGAGGTAGTGTGATGGTGATTCAGAGTGGATCGTCCCTACATCACATAGCATGATTGGCACATACGACACTAACTAGACTATTATAATGATGTCTTGGAACATTAGGTTAGGGATATATTCCATACTAGTGGGTCATGCATGGGAATGAATATATTTTATGGATACTCGTACTTGGAGATGTGAGGTTATATGGTCACTCTCATGGTAGATGAACCATAAATGATTTACCCATGGTTCTCTTTTATTTATGACGTGGTGCCATCTGCTGGCATGACAAGGACCACTTGGTTATGTCTATGTACATTTTTTTTATAAATATTCATTTTCAATTAAATTCTAGTTCTTGAGAAATGGTTTACATTCAAATTATCCCTCCTTATCTTTTTATTTATAAGCATTCTCCTTTAAAAGTTATTTTAAATAATTGTTTTAAATAATCACGTAAAATTATATTTTGATGTTATATATTGGAGTATTTTTATTAGGTGTAATCCTACTGGGATTTTGGATCTCACCCTACATCCACCATTTTCTGTATGTAGATCATGAGTCTTATGTATTCTAGGCTGAGGAATCATGCTTAGCGTTGTTGGGTTAGGGTGTTAGTGGCCTTCTCGGGATGGGTTGGAGATCATGGTTTGTGGTTGTTTCCCCCCATGTTTCTCAAAGGTATGAGTTGGAGTTATTTATTTCCCTTTTGGTAGTTTATTTTGGGTTTTTGGTTCATGTATAAACATGAGATCTGGTTATGGGTTAAGGGCATATTTGGTTTTCTGTTTTCTCTATTAGTTTACCTATCATTATAATAGTTTGTGGTGATTATTTCGCCTAAATCATTCCCATGTGTCATTTTTTATACCTGGGAACGTTTTCCATCCCATGGGTATTGGGAAGAAACGTAGGGTTTTTCTGCGGACTGGGTCGGGCCTCAGGTTGGATGGTGGCCCAGCTTGGTTCATGATAACATGTATTATTAAAGGTTAGCTCTTTTGGGTCATGTATCATTGGGAAATTTTATGGTAGACTGAAAATAATGCTGTTGAAACTTTATTTTTTTCTACAAGTATTGTTCTTTTCTATCACAACTTGTGGAAGGACTTGACATACAATGGGTAATTGGGTTTTATTCGAGTCCTTTAGACCTATGGTTATTCCTGTTTGGGGACAGGAAAAGGAAGTTAGTTCAATGGTCCCAGTGTGATCAGAGGGCTTGGAAAGCCATGTGGAGCCAGGGACATAATCCAATAATACTCTTCATAACAGTGGCATGATTTACATATGACTTCCAACGATATGTCCAAGTCATCCACCAACACTAATTTTATCTATTATTGTCATGTGTCCGTTAAGGCTATGAAAACATTATGAAAACCTCTTTTTGAAAATTTATGAAATATGTGATTTATAATGTAGATGGTTTGATTTCTAATGGGGTGGAACATATTTTTTCATAAATTTTTTGAATGTGGTTTTAGAAAGGTGGATTTTCATGAAGTGGGTTTTGGTGTAAAAAAGAGGTTGTATTTTTATGATTTGAACTTCTATATTTATAAATTATACGGTTTTTAAAACATTGATTATTTTAAATTTATTGTTGAAATTATTTTTTTAATGGAATTTGGTAGTCATTTGGAATTAATTTTGAATGGGATGATTTTGGTTCTTCAAAAATTTTGTCTGACATGTAAAATTGTTTTTACCTAACGGTTTGATGCTCTTTCAATGTGGTTTTTGTAAAAAATTGAAATGGGAATGACTTGAGACTATTGGTTTTGAAAAAAGGTGTTGTAGGTCAATTGATGTTTTGGGAAAATGTAAGGAATTTTTCTTTTAGTTTGGGAGTTTTAATGTGTAACCACATGATTAAGTTATATGTGGAAATTTATATGGTTCCTAGTTGGCACAATAGAATGCATGCATAAGCCCCATGAGGTGTGCCATTGGGGAATGTGTGGCCCACACATACAGTTCTATTTTTAAAAGAAATAGCGTATTTGATGATTTATTATTTGTGGGGTGTTTCCTCTTGTGTTCTAATAAAATTTTAGTTCTGTGGTTCTAGTTTTTTTGAAAACCCATTCGTTTTTTTCAGTGTTTGGTGTTTTTTTTCTTGTTGGTAAGCTCGTTTGGAGTGGTGGTTAGTGTTTTATTTCGAGAAGTGTCTTGGGGAAACATTCTATAGTTATTTAAATTTGTTTGGTGTTTCTTAATTGTAGTTTTGACTAAGGGGCTAGTGTATTTGGGTAATTGGTCTTTCATCCAAGGTAATGTATTCCCCCTTAGAATCTAATAAAATTTCAAGATACAACTATGGGTGATTTTCCATTGTCTGGCCTTCTAGTTGATAAAACTAACGACATTCCCCTTTTTGTGTAGTGTAGTGTTTATGCCTTTTTTTTCTTAGTAAAGTGGATCATCTCGAATCATGGGAGTAGATGTGATAGGGGTTGAAAAAATTTTGTTTTCCTTGAGTATCTCAGTGGTCAAAATGATGTTTAGAGTATCTATGTATGAAGGCCACTTACGGAAAATGAGAATGAAATCAATGTGAGAAAAGTTGGATGTAGTCTGGGGTTGAAAGTGAGGTCATAAATTCTAAATGGCCTTTGGTTTTTTCATCATATTTGTCTAAGGATTGGTTGTGTGTAGGCCACTAGTATGGAAAAACTGGTTGTTAGAGGCTGTTGTGTTTGCTTATAGAAAGCTCACGTTGTTTTGGACTTAGTTCAAGGCCCCAGTCCTTATAATGGATCTATTAGCTGCAAGGGGCATGTTTGGCGACACATTGCAGTCTAGAATTCTCATTCTTTTGAAAAAATGAATGTTATGAAACTATCACAGAGCATCTTTATTAAAAAAATCTCTTTTTCCCTTCATGAAATTTCAAATTCCTATATTCTAAAGGAAGGTTTATTTTATGTTTCATTACACTTGATGATTCTTCATTGGAGTAAAATGAGCTAATTCATGTCCACCATCTAGACCTTGTACTTGGAGAGTACTCCTTGTGGTAATAGGTCGATGTTTCAGTGTGATGAAATGGTTGGTTCTATCAAGGTTGCGGTGTAGTTTATTGTGGCTATAGAAATGATATATTTTTTGGGGTTATTAATGCATGACTATGAGGTATGAGGTGGTTCATCCAACAGAGCTCTAGATATATGTCTCAGAGTGAAGTCGACACGTAGTGAGGGGAAAACCAGAGTTAGGAAAGTCTTTGGTCTAATACCTTCCCTCGATGTGGAAGATGCAGATAGTCTAAAACCTATTATGTCATTATTCTGTTTTGGTTTTCCTCTTTTGGTTGAATGTTTTTTGAGGACATTGTTTCCATGTTGTTTCCCATTTAATCAAATGGGTTGTCACTTGTTTTAAATTAGTCATTGTATCATCACTTTCAAGAGACACTGCTGGTTTTTTCACACTGAGGTAGGGGTTTCTATTTTTACAGTCAGTATGGGTTCTATTGGGGTGAAACAGTTACAATATTGATTAGTAGTCATCTGAGGATGTGATGTTTTTGGTTATCCTTTACTGTGGTTATAACTCCTTGATAGTTGTGCCCCTTCCATTTCTCCCCTTGGGGTAGGAGTGTTTGGTAAGTACCAAGAAGTATCTGAGTCTGTATGCTCCTTTTGGATCAATCTATAGTAATACCCATTTTCGGTCTCCTTAAAATTCTCCATCAATATCCAATGTCATCCTATTCATAATTTCGGGGATTATGTTTCGTCCTCCCCATATCTATTTTCTAGTCTCTCCTTAAATGTTACATTGTTTCTAATGGTGGGGAGTTTTTTCGAGCCACCCAATGCTGGTCTATTGGATCTATTCTTATTGACAATTTGATTAGAGGATATGGAAGTGTTTCTCAGGTGCATTTTATTATAGGTTGTTATTTTCATTAGATTTTTTTGGTTATTATTTAGTAGTACAAGAAGTGGTTGGGGCTGTAAATTTGGGTTATGTGGGTTTGAAAGTCCATATCCATCATCGATAATTTGATTGTATTTATCTCTTTAGAGAATGTGACAATTCACATAATGTTATTTTAGGGGTTTCATGATGTTGGTATTTAAGTCACATTCTCTATGCACACTACATTTGCCTCTACTCACTTTTTTTCAAAGGGATCCCCATTGAAACATAAAGGAGTATCATTTACTTGTCCTATGAATTATCAGGGAATTATGGGGGTATAAACCATTATGGTGGGGAGAATTTTCACACACCGGTTTTTTGTTTTTCCTTTTTCCATTTCAAGGCAGTCTTCAGCCATTTATTCTGGGAATTGTGTGTGTTAGGTTCGAGAGTTTTGATAGTTTAATCCTCTCATTATTGGACTATAATTTTCCAATAGGTTACTCTTTAGTGTTTGGATAAAAATGTGTTTTGTAGGGATTTCCATGATTGGTGCATTGATTGCCCGTGTTCAGCAGTAACTGTGTGCCAGCGCAAGTAAGTATATATTAGAAGATAGCCGCTACTACATGGCCTCCGTAAGGATGTGATGTAGGTCCCATGTTACCATATGTTATTCTCTTATTGGACAGAATATCTCACATAGTTAACACTTTGTTACCCAAACCGTGTGGGCTAACCATTCGTGACTTTAAGGACATTAGAATTTTGATATTTATTTTTCCCCATTCTCAATTCCTCCCATTTCACATCACCCCCAGGCTTGACCTCCCTAGGAGAGCATCCAATCACATATTCCTCCACTTGTGATTTGATTCGAGGTCATTTTTTGTAAGAAATCATTGAGGGACCTCCACGTAAGAGTATCTCATCTTGTTTTGATCCTCCATCAAAGGGTTTTGGCTTTCCTGTTAAGAATTAGGGTTTCTAGCGGGCACATGGTCCATTTTTTGGGTTTAATATTTTTATTTTATGTTTGATCTCTTTTATTAGGGAATTTTATTTCATCTTAGTGTTGTTAATATGGTGAATATGTTATTTATCCAATTTATCCAAAAGATTCATAGTGCGTTTGGATGGACCCATCACGTGATTGTGGGGGTGGTTCATTTCTTTTAAAATCATTAATGATAGGTATCCATTTTCATTATTAACAGAAAATCCAAATGGTTTCCTAATCCATAAATGGATACTAACCTATTCTTCAATTGGAGGTGGTCAATTAGGGTTTCAGACTCCATGACACATAGGGAATCACATTGGTCAATATGATAGAGATCAGGCTCATCACTCCATATTTGGGGTATTTTTTATACTGTAGTACACTCTTATAGATTTATGAAATGTTTCTTATCTCATCTAAATTTTTGTACAAGTATAGTCACCCTTACAAAATTATTATGGGTTACGTATCATTTTATTCCAAAACATGTGATATAATCTATTAATCCATCTATATTTATCCAAGGGTCCATTACCATGCATCAATTATTATAATTTATCCATCGGTGGAAAAAAATAGAAAATGATTTGTGAAAATGATGGTTCTCATTCAATTATGATACATAGGACAACAGAATGGGATTCAATCATAAATATCTGGTTCTATAGACGACACATTATTTTCCACCCCATGTGAGGATAAACTACAGGGTTTTAAATTATAATATAGGATTTTATTCTTATAGTGACTAGGATTGGTATGACGCCTCATAATATCTCAATACCCTCTTTAGAATAATTACTGCCTCCCTATATGGTAGAAAATCCAAAATTTTGTTATAAGGCCTTAGCACATAATAAGATGTTCATTATTGGGAAACATACAAAGAGTCTTGATAGTTGAGATGTCTGAGGCATGGGATGAATTACACTAGTTTGGGTGTATATTTGATCTCGTGTAATAGAAATTCGTTATGTGTATTCTATTTAGGTAAGGAATCATAGTTCTCAGAGATTAACTAGGGAATTATAACTTACGAAAAGGTTTTTTTCCTTGTATTTTATAGCTTTATATGATGCCACTCAGAGGGGATTACATGATAAGATATCCCTTCATGAGGAATATTCTTGATGAAAATGTTTTGACTATTGCAACTACCTTATCACACTTGAGCTATGATCGGTGTGATAATCAATGCATAACATGTAATTAGTCTCATTATGTAAGGATATGGGGGGCATGTTGTCACACGCCAGTTTTATTATTTTCCTTTTTCCTAACTATGTAAATTTTCGGCCATATTTATCTAGAATTGGGAGTGACAGGTTCGAGGAATTTGATTGTTCCTTCCTATCTTTTTTGGCCTAGAAATTTACCTCATGATCTTATTGAGTTCTCTTGCAAAAAAATGAATGTTTTTTTGGGATTTCTAGGGTGGCTACATAGTTTTCACATTGTTAGTATTAATCATGCACCAGCCCAGTATGGTGTGTGGTAGGAGATAATAGATACCAAATGGACTCTACATTACCATGTGGTATATCCTAGGTAACCATTTGTTTTCCACTTGATGTAAAGAAAATCATGCATTATTACAGCATTGTTTCCCAAATCATGATGTCTAACCATGTGGAACATCCAAGTTCTTAGAATTTGGGGATTCATTTTTTCCCATTCTTAAATCTTCCCATTTATCTACCCCCTCAGTCTCGCCCTCCATAGTCATGCCTTTCTTCACCTCCTCCTCCCCTTGGGCTCCGATTCATGGTCATTTTTGTGAGGATTCATCGAGGATTCATCAGGTAGGCATCTCTCATATAGTTTCCCCCTCCATCATAGGTTTTTGGATTTCATCTTTGGGATTAGGGTTTTCAGTGGGAATGGGGTCCATTTTTTAGGTTTAATATTGTAATTTTTGGTTCGATCTCTTTGATTAGGGTTGTTTCTAGCCTCTTATTGGAGTGATTATGATGTGGATGTGATTTCGCCCCTTTATCCAGAATTTTCATCATGGGAAGTTGGTGGTTGTGTTCCATTACTTGTCTACAAGAATAAAAATTGTTGTTATGAAATTAAAAATTTGTTTGTGGGTTGGTTTTTGTCGTGTGTTGGTTCCTTTTTAATTAATTTGGGTTATCATTAGTTGGATGGGTATTTTTAATAAAGGAAATAGATGTATTTTTTTGTGTGGGTTTTGTTGTAATGTTCATAAAGTGGGTTCTATGGGTTGTTTGGAAGGTGATAAATGGAATTTTATATGATTTTGAGTTGTGTCCACTTGGAGGGTGATTTAAATTGGAAAATAAATTTTTTTAGGTCTGTTTCCCATGTTAAGAATTTTTTGTATAAATTAGGAAATGTTGTATGGGGGAATTATTGTTTTGAAAATGGATTTGATGTATGAGTGGATTTATGAAGGAGTTTTGCATCGATCGGGTTGGTCATTAATGTGTGTTTTATTACGTTATAAAATTTGATTTTGGGTTTATGTAAATTATTTTAATGGTATTTCAAGGAGAATTCCCCTTGGGGTCTATAAAATTTAAACCAGGAACATTAATGAACAAAAATGTTTTCTTTGAAATGATTGGTCTTTGTCATGAGAAATGGGGTATGTTTATCATTTAATATTAACTCAATCCCAAGGGAAACCTTGTGTATCTATATGGGGGGACTAGAAGTATTGTCCTAGTTATTCAGATTGGTTCTTCCTTTCTTCACATAGCAAGACAAATGCATACAAAACTAACAAAACTATTATGATGTTTTTTGGAACTACTTGGTTATAATTATTTTCCCTACTAGTGGATCTGTCTTGATAACAGATTTTGATTATGGATATTCATACACCACTACATGAGGTTCTAGCATCCCACTAAATCTAGATGATTCTTAGGGGATTATCCCATGGTTCTCTTCTATTTAATATGTTGTTACATCTGTTGGCATATAGAGTATCACATGAGTATGTGTGTTTTCTTTTTATAAATGATCATTTTTATTTAAAATAAAATTTCTGAGATATGTTTTACATTCACAGTGTTCATTTTTATCTTTATCTAAATAAACATTCACCTTTAAAATGGATTTAATAGAATTTATTTAAATAATTAGGTTAAATTATCTATTGATGTTATAGCTTTGAGTATTCTTATTGGGTAGAATCCTAGTGGGATTTTGGCTCACACCCTACATACACCTTTGGGTGGTAGTAGATAATGTTTCTTTCATATTCTAGGTTTAGGAATATTTCTTAGCACTAGTGGTTCAGATAGTTAGTGGTCATACCAGGTTGGGTTGGTGATAGTGGCTTATGTTTGATGCACCCCATGACGCGTAGAGGTTTGAATTGTAGTTTTCCACCTTTTTGTTGTTTATTTTAGGCTTTGTTTCATTTAGTAAACATGATATTTTGTTATGGGTAATTTTAATGTTTAGTTTTATTATAGTCATTGTTTATTTACCTTTATTATCATGTGTTGTTATTATTTCGGGTAAATAATTCTCATGTATTATTTTCATACACGAGCACTTGTGCCAGCCTGTGGGGATCGGGAATGCCATTCGAGTCTTGTAGTGGACCAGTTTGGGAACTGGGTTTGAGGAAAACTGTCTTGGTTCATGAAAAAATGTTGTCAGAGTTGGGAGTCTCTTTTGGGTCATGTCTCTTTGGGAAAATTAGGGTAGACTGTAGATAAGGTTGTTAGAACTCAATGTGCTGGCTATGAGTATGGTTTCTAGCCACCACACGTCATGGAGTGACTTGAGTTTCTAGGGTTAGTGGGGGTTTTATCCATTTCATTTTGACCTTGTATTTAATCTTTTTTGGGGAAAGTAAAAGGGTTTTGGTTCAATTCTCTCATTGAACATATAGGGCCTAGAAATCCATGTGTAGATAGGGACATAATCCTTGAATAATCCCCATGACGGTGGAGTGATTGGTGTATGGCTACCAACCATATGTCCAGCTCACCCATGGAACACTAATTTTATCATGTATTTTCATGTGTCATTTTGGGTTGTCAAAATCATTTTGAAGTCCATTGATGGAAAATTTTTGAAATCTAAATTTTGGAATGGAGATGTATTGATTTTCAAAGGGGGGATCATGGTTTTTCTGAACTATTTTGAATGAGGTTTTAGGAAGGTGTATTTTTATCTAGAAGGTTTTGGTGTAAAAATGTGATTGAATTTTTATGATCAAAACATATAGATTTCTAATGTTTTATAATACATGGATGGTTTTTAATTGAGTATTGAAATACGTTTTTCAATGGAATAGGCTAAAATTGTGAAATGTGTTTGCAATGGGATGAATGTGGTTCTTCTAAAATGTATTATGAGATTTAAAACTAGTTTTATTTGAATTGTTGATGCTTTTTGGAAGTAGTTTTTGTGAAAATTGAAAATGGGTATAGCTTCAGACCTGTGGTTTTGAAAAAAGGGTTGTGTGTCAATTTTTATTTTGGGAAAATGGAAGAAATTTTTCACCATCCTTTGGTGTTTTCATGGGTAAAAACATGCATGGGATATATGTGGGAAGTAATTTTTTCCCAGTAGGCAAGAGAGCATTCAAGGGTAATGTATATGAGGTGTTTCATAGGTTAATGTGTGGACTACCATCTCGGTTTTTTCAAAATTGATATTATATTTGATTATTAACGTTGTGGGGTGTGTCTTCTTGTGTTCAAGTAATTATTTAGTGGGATGGTTCTAGTTAATTTTTTTTAAAAACCATTCCTATTGGATTTATGTTTTGGGTTTGTGTTCTCTTGGTAAGTTTGTTTTTAGTAGTGGTTAGTGGTTTCTTTTGTGATGTCTCATGGGGTACCTCGCGGTGGTCCACATTATGCATTTGGTGTTTTTTGTGGTATTTATGACTAGTGGACATGATTTTTGGGTCTATCATAATTTCACTTAAGTAGTGTATTCCCCATCAAGAGAAAAAAGGGTTTTGAGATACTATCATAGGCGACTCTTCATTTCTTGGTCATCATGTAGATTAAATTAATGAATGATACTTTTTTTGTGTAGTGAAATGTTTAACCTTTTTTCATTCTCATTATAATGATCCTCCCATAGCAGGAGAGCAAATGCGAGAGGGTTTTAATGAAACATTGTTTTCCTTCTGTATCTTGATGGTCAAAAGGATGTTTAAAATCGCTATGTTTAAAGTTACTTTCTAGATATAGAGCATGAAATCAGAGTGGGAAAAGGCAGAATTTATGTAGGGCTGACAATGTAGGATGCTATTTTA
Organism: Viscum album; assembly: GCA_963277665.1. NCBI lineage: Eukaryota > Viridiplantae > Streptophyta > Magnoliopsida > Santalales > Viscaceae > Viscum > Viscum album. The sequence goes on along the minus strand of OY728158.1, from coordinate 1,194,043,259 downwards.
AATGGTATTTTTTTCAGATTCATCTAAGGAGAGGTTTATTGTAGGCCACTAGTGTGGAGAATCTAGTTGTAAGATGTTGTTGAGTCCGCTTTTCGGAACCTCATGATATTTAGGACTCGGTTCATGGCCTCTCTTATTATAATGTTTCTATTAGCTACAAAAGAAATGTTTGGAAACACATTTCCATGTGACATTCTTGGTCAATTTCAATGGTGATAGTTGTGGATCTATCAAAGAGCTTCTATCAGGATATGAGTGTTTTTTTCTCCTTCAAGAAATTTTAAATTCCTTCATTATAAAGGATGGTGCCTTTTTTGTGTCATTCATCTTGATGATTATTTTTTTGTGTAATAGGAGGTGATTCATTTTCATTATCTAAACCATTGACTTGGTGAGTATTCCTATTGGAAATTGGTGGATGTGAGGGTGTACTGTAGTGGTTGGGGTTGTTATGGTTGTAGTGTGGTTCATTGTGGCTCTATAAAAAGAGTTTCCATTCGGGGGTTTTAATGCCTTTATATGATATAGGAGATGCTTCAACCCATAGAGCTCCACATGAAGGTCTTGAAGTGATGTTAGCACATAATAATGGAAAACCTGGATTCTAGAAAGGATTCCGTCTAATTCATTCCCTCTATATTGAAGATTCGGATAGTCTAAAACCAATGGCGTCATTATTATATTTCTGTTTTTCTCTTTATGTGGAAAGTAGTGTGAGTACATTGTTTCCAAATCTTGGACCATATGATCATATAGATATCCTTGGATTTAATGTGGGTGATCTCCCCTAGCTTTCTTTGGATCCTGGTTGTTATGCCTCTCCGAGGGGGGGGGGACTATATTTTTACAGCCCATATTTGGTTTATTTTGGTAAACTAGTTACAATATTGATTAGTGGTCATCTAGGGATGTGAGTATTTTGGTTATCCTTAACTGTGGTTATGAATCCCTAATAGATAGTCCAATTCCTATCATCTTTTGTGGTAGGAGTGTTTGGTCAGTTCCAGAAATGCAATGAGTTTGTGTGTTTCTGTTGGCTCTAATGGTGCAAAGACCCAATTTGGGTCTCGTAGAAATTCACAAGGAATAAACCAATGTTATACTATTCTTAATTTTGGGGAGTCTATTCCGAATTCTCTTGTACCGAGATTCCACACTCGCATCATGTGTTGGTGTTTTTCTAATAGTGGGAAGTCCGTTTGGGCATCCTCACACCGATCTATTGGTTTTGTTTCTAATGATTGTTTGATTAGAGGTTATGGGAGTGATTCATAGATGTATTTTAATCTATGGTTTTCTTTTTAATCAAGTTATTTACTTTTCGTTTATAAGCCCTCGAATTGTTTGGGTTTGTGAATTTGGGTTATGTGGGTGTGAATGTTTCTATCCTTGATCAACCAAATGGTGGTATATAAATTTTTAGGGAAGTCAAACATAGCATAAAGTCCTTTAAGGGGTTTCTTGTGGTTTGAAGGTAACTCGATTTATCTAAGCATGATTCTTTTTCCTCTTCTCACTTGTTTTTAATTTGGATCCACCTTGAACCTCAAGGGAGTATAATTTCTATTGGAAAAATACTTTTTATGGAATTCCATGTGAAGAAATAATTGTGGTGGGGGAATTTTCACACCTTGGTTTAATGATTTTCCTTTTTCTGATTCCTGTCTAGTTAACAACAATTTTTATCAGGAACTAAGTGTGAATGGTACAATAAATTAGGGTGTTCTTTCCTCTCACTAATGGTCTAGTTTTTCCTATAGGTTCCTCTTGAGTTTTTAGAGAAAAATTAATGATTTTGGGATTTCCGTGCTAGGCACACAGTTTTTTAATTGTTAGCAGTAACTATGTGCCATCCGAGGATAACATTTGTGAGGAGATAGTATCTATTGTATGTCCTCCCCATGCTGATTTCATAGGTCTTATGTAACAATGCATTTTTTTCTTCTTTGAAAAAACATCTCACATAGTTACCACACAGATTCCCAAACTACGTTGGCAAACCTTGAATGACTTCCAGCTCATTATTATTTATGAATTTATTTTTCCCCATTCTCCATTCCTCCAATTTCTCTTCTCCCTCAGGATCACCCTCCCTAGGTGTGCCGCCCTTCGCCTCCTCTTATGCTTGGGCTCTGATTCTTGTTGGGTTTTTGTGCGTAATCTTTGACGAACCACAAGGTAAGTGTCTATCCACTTTTTCATTCTTCCGTCATTGGATTCTGGATTTACTCATAAGGATTAGGGTTTCTGGTTGGAAGGGGGTGAATTTTTTGTGTTTAATATTTTAATTTTGCATTTTATCTCATTGATTTGGTGCTCTTAATTGACTCTTCATGGTTTGAATATGGTACAGATGTGATTTCTACACTTTATCTTGAATTTTCATCGAGAGAGGAAGGTAGTTTCATGCGATAAAATCTATTTATGAATTAAATCTATTTGTCTCAGATTATGGATGTGTTCTTGGGTTTGTTTTTGTGGTGCATTGGGTGTTTTGGATTGATTTTGGTGCTTAATGATTGGATGTATTTTTTTTAATAAATGAAATGGCTATATTTATTTTCTTTGTACTGTTGTAATGTTTCAAAAGCAGGCTCTAGGGGTTGTTTGGAAGTGAGAAATAGATTTTAGGAACTTCTCAGTTGTGTCTACTTGGATAGAGATTTTAATTGAAAAATGAATTTTTTTGAGGCCTGTTATCCTTGTTAATTTTTTTATAAATTGGGAAATGTTTGTATGGTGGAAATATTGTTTTCAAAATGGATTTAATGTTTGAGTGGACTTATTAGGGGGGTTTCTTTCAACTTGGTTAGTCTTTAATGGATGATTTATTATAATATAAACTAGGGATTTTGGATTATGTAAATTATGGTAATGGTATTTAAAAGGTCCTCTTCATGGAATGTGTAAAATGGTAACTGGGGGATTTAAAGAAAAATATTGTTTTCTATGAAATGTTTGGCCTTTTTCATTATTAATGTGTTATGTTTATCATGTAAACCTAACTCGGGAATAAGGGAAACCTCGAGTATCTTGGTTGTGGGACAAGAGGTAGTGTGTTGGTGATTCAGAGTGGATCGTCCCTACATCACATATCATGATTGGCATATACAACACTAACTAGAACATTATAATGATGTTTGGGAACATTAGGTAATGGATATATTCCATACTAGTGGATCATGCATGGGAATGAATATATTTTATGGATACTCTTACATGGAGATGTGAGGTTCTATGGTCCCTCTCATGGTAGATGAACCATAAGGGATTTACCCATGGAGCTCTTTTATTTATGACGTAGTGCTATCTGCTGGCATGCCAAGGACCACTTGGCTATGTCTATGTACTTTTTTTTTATAAATTTTCATTTTTAATTAAATTCTAGTTCTTGAGAAATGTTTTACATTCAAATTGTCCCTCCTTATCTTTTTATTTATAAGCATTCTCCTTAAAAAGTTATTTTTAATAATTGTTTTAAAATAATCATGTAAAATTATATTTTGATGTTATAGATTGGAGTATTTTTATTAGGTGTAATCCTACTGGGATTTTGGATCTCACCATACATACACCATTTGGTGTATGTAGATCATGATTCTTATGTATTCTAGGTTGAGGAATCAAGGTTAGCGTCGTTGGGTTAGGGTGTTAGTGGCCTTCTCGGGATGGGTTGGAGATCATGGTTTGTAGTTGTTTCACCCCATGTTTTTCGAAGGTATGAGTTGGAGTTCTGTATTTCCCTTTTGGTAGTTTATTTTGTGTTTTTGGTTCATGTAGTAATCATGAGATCTGGTTATCGGTTAAGGGCATATTTGGATTTCTGTTTTCTCTATTAGTTTATTTATCATTATAATAGTTTGTGGTGATTATTTTGCCTAAATCATTCCCATGTATCTTTTTTTATACCTGGGAACTTTTTCCATCCCATGGGTATTGGGAATAAGCTTAGGGTTTTCCTGCGGACCAGGTCGGGCCTCGGGTTGGATGGTGGCCCAGCTTGGTTCATGATAAAATGGTATTATTAAAGGATAGATCTTTTGGGTCATGTATCATTGGGTTAATTTATGGTAGACTGAAATTAATGTTTTTGAAACTCGATTTTTTCTACAAGTATTGTTCTTTTCTATAACAACTTGTGGAGGGACTTGACATAAAAGGGGTAATGGGGTTTTATTCGAGTCCTTTAGTCCTATGGTTATTCCTGTTTGTGGACAGGAAAATGAAGTCGGTTCAATGGTCCCAGTGTTCTCATTCGGCCTGGAAATCCATGTGGAGCCAGGGACATAATCTAATAATACTCTTCGTGACGGTGGCATGATTTGCGTATGACTTCCAACGATATGTCCAAGTCATCCACCAACACTAATTTTATCTATTGTTGTCATGTATCCGTTAAGGTTATGAAAACATTATGAAAACCTCTGTTTGAAAATTTATGAAATATGTGATTTATAATGTAGATGGTTTGATTTCTAATGGGGTGGAACATAGTTTTTCATAAATGTTTTGAATGTGGTTTTATAAAGGTGGATTTTCATGAAGTGGGTTTTGGTGTAAAAAAGTGGTTGTATTTTTATCATATGAACTATTATATTTATAAATGTTATGGTTTTTAAAACATTTATTATTTTAAATTTATTTTTGAAATTATTGTTTTAATGGAATTTGGTAAACATTTGGAATTAATTTTTAATGGGATGATTTTGGTTCTTCTAAAATTTTGTCTGACATGTAAAATTGGTTTTACCTAAAGGTTTGATGCTCTTTCAATGTGGTTTTTGTAAAAAATTGAAATGGGAATGACTTGAGACTATTGGTTTTGAAAAAAGGTGTTGTGGGTCAATTGATGTTTTGGGAAAATGGGAGGAATTTTTCTTTTACCTTGGGAGTTTTAATGTGTAACCACAGGCTTAAGTTATATGTGGAAATTTATTCGGTGCCTAGTTTGCACAATAGAATGCATGCATAAGCCCCATGAGGTGTGCTATTAGGGAATGTGTGGACCACACTTACAGTTCTATTTTCAAAAGCAATAGCGTATTTGATGATTTATTATTTGTGGGGTGTTTCCTCTTGTGTTGTAATAAAATTTTAGTGTTGTGGTTCTAGTTTTTTTGAAAACCCAATCATTTTTGTTCAGTGTTTTTTTTTCTGTTGGTAAGATCATTTGGAGTGGTGGTTAGTGTTTTATTTCGAGAAGTGTATTGGGGAAACATTCTATAGTTATTTTAATTTGTTTGGTGTTTCTTAATTGTAGTTTTGACTAAGGGGCTAGTTTTTTTTGGGTATTTGGTCTTTCATCCAAGGTAATGTATTCCCCCTTAGAAGCTAATACACTTTCAAGATACAACCATTGGTGATTTTCCATTGTCTGGCCCTCTATTTGATAAAACTAAGGACCTTCCCCTTTTTGTGTAGTGCAGTGATTATGGCTTTTTTTCTTTCTCAGTAAAGTGGATCATCTCAAATCATGGGAGTAGATGTCATAGGGGTTGACAAAAATTTGTTTTCCTTGAGTATCTCAATGGTCAAAATGATGTTTAGAGTCTCTACGTATGAAGGTCACTTAAGGAAAATGAGAATGAATTCAATGTGTGAAAAGTTGGACGTAGTCTGGAGTTGAAAGTGAGGTCATATATTCTAAATATCCATTTGTTTTTTCATAATATTTGTCTAAGGATAGGTTGTGTGTAGGCCACTAGTATGGAAAAACTGGTTGTTAGAGGCTGTTGATTTGTATTGTAGAAATCTCATGTTGTTTTGGACTTAGTTCAAGGCCACAGTCCTTATAATGGATCTATTAGCTGAAAGGGGCATGTTTGGAGACACATTGCAGTCTAGAATTCTCATTCTGTTGAAAAAGTGAATGTTGTGAAACTATCCCAGAGCATCTTTATTAAAAAATTCCCTTTTTCCCTTCATGAAATTTCAAACTCCTATATTCTAAAGGAAGGTTTATTTTATGTTTCATTACACTTGATGATTCTTCTTTGGAGTAAAATGAGGTGATGCATGTCCATTGTCTAAACCTTGTACATTGAGAGTATTCCTTGTGGTAATAGGTGGATGTTTCGGTGTGATGAATTGGTTGGTTCTATCAAGGATTCAGTGTAGTTTATTTTGGCTATAGAAATGATATTTTGTTTGGGGTTATTAATGAATGACTATGAGGTAGGAGATGGTTCATCCAACAGATCTCTAGTTATATGTCTCAGAGTGAAGCCGACACGTAGTGATGGGAAAACCATAGTTGGGAAAGGATTTGGTCTAATAACTTCCCTCAGTGTGGAATATGCAGATAGTCTAAAACCTATTATGTCATTATTCTATTTTGGTTTTCCTCTTTCGGTTGACTGTTTTGTGAGGACATTGTTTCCATGTTGTTTCCCATTTAATCAAATGGGTTATCACTTGTTTTAAATGAGTCATTGTCTCATCACTTTCAAGAGAAACTGCTGGTTTTTTCAGACTGAGGTAGGGGTTTCTATTTTTATAGTCAGTATGGGTTCTATTGGGGTGAAACAGTTACAATATTTATTAGTAGTCATATGAGTATGTGATGTTATTGGTTATCCTTTGCTATGGTTATAACTCCCTGATAGTTGTGCCCCTTCTATTTCTCCCCTTGGGGTAGGAGTGTTTGGTAAGTACCAAGAAGTATCTAAGTCTGTATGCTCCTATTGGCTCAAACTATAGTAATACCCATTTTCGGTCTCCTTAAAATTCTCCATCAATATCCAATGTCATCCTATTCATAATTTTGGGGATTATGTTTCTTCCTCCCCGTATCTATTTTCCAGTCTCTCCATAGATGTTACATTACTTCTAATGGTGGGGAGTTTTTTTGAGCCACCCAATGCTGGTTTATTGGATCTATTCCTATTGAAAATTTGATTGGAGGATATGGAAGTGTTTCTTAGGTGCATTTTATTTTAGGTTTTTATTTTCAGTATAATTTTTTGGTTATTATTTAGTAGTGCAAGAAGTGGTTGGGGCTGTAATGTTGGGTTATGTGGGTTTGGAAGTCCATATCCACCATCGATAATTTCGTTGTATTTATCTCTTTAGATAATGTGACACTTCACATAATTTTTTTAGGGGTTTCATGATTTTGGTATTTAAGTCACATTCTCTATGCACACTATATTTTCCTCTACTCACTTTTTTTCAAAGGGATCCCCCTTGAACCATAAAGGAGTATAATTTATTTTTCCTAAGAATTATCAGGTAATTATCGGGGTAGAAACCATTATGGTGGGGAGAATTTTCACACACCGATTTTATGTTTTTCCTTTTTCCTTTTCAATTCAGTTTTCTGCCATTTTTTCTGGGAACCGGGTGTGTTAGGTTTGAGAGTTTTGATAGTTCAATCCTCTCATTCTTGGAATAGAATTTTCCCATAGGTTACTCTTGAGTGTTTGGGTAAAAATGTGTTTTGTAGGGATTTCCATGATTGGGGCATTGATTGCCCGTGTTTAGCAGTAACTGTGCGCCAGCCCAGGTAAGTATATATTAGGAGATAGCCACTACTACATGGCCTCCGTAAGGATGTGCAGTAAGTCCCATGTTACCATATGTTTTTCTCTTATTGGACAGAATATCTCACATGTTTAACACTTGGTTTCCCAAACCGTGTGGGCTAACCATTAGTGACTTCAAGGACATTAGAATTTTGAGATTTATTTTTTCCCCATTCTCATTTCCTCCCATTTCACATCACCCCCAGGCTTGACCTCCCTAGGATAGCGTCCACTCACATAATCCTCCCCTTGGGATTTGATTCGAGGTCATTTTTTGTAAGAAATCATTGAGGGACCTCCGGGTAAGAGTATCTCATCTTGTTTTCGTCCTCCATCAAAGGGTTTTGGATTTCCTATTAAGAATTAGGGTTTCTGGCGGGCACATGGTCCATTTATTGGGTTTAATATTTTTATTTTGTGTTTGATCTCTTTTATTAGGGAATTTTATTACATCTTAGTGTTGTTAATATGGTGCATATGTGATATATCCATTTTATCCAAAATATTCTTTTTGAGAGGTAGGTGGTTCCATGTCGTAACATCCATAGAAGAAACTAATATGTTTTTTTATGTTTCTAAATGTGTTATTGGGTTGGTTATCATGATTAGTTAGTGTTTTTGGATTTACTGTTGTGATTATGGAATGTAAGTGTATTTTTAATAAAGGAAGTCAGTATATTTTGAGTGTGTGTTTTGTGATAATGTTTTTAAAGTGTGTTCCGGGGGTTGTTTGGAAGGTAAGAAATACATTTTTATGTGCATTGGGTTTTGTATAGGTTTATGTCGATTTTTACTAAAAATTTAATTGTTTTGAAGCATGGTATCCATGTAATTCATTTGATTACAAATTTTGAAATATTTATATAGTGGAAAGATTATATTGAAACTAGATTTAACGTATGACTCTCCTTATGAAGTGGATTGTCTTCAAATTTGTTATTATTTAATGTGTGTTTTCTTACATTATAAAAATAGGATATGTGTTTTTTGTAAATGATGGTAATGTTTTTTCAAATGGTATTCCTCTTATCATGTCTAAAATGGTAACTGGGTTATTTAATGATCAAAATAATTTACATTGAATTGTTTTCTTGTTTTCATTAGAAATGTGGTATGTGTAGCATGTAAACATAACTTGATTAGAAGAAAACTCTATGTATCTAGGGGTGAACTAGAAATAGTGTTTTAGTGATTCAGAGTGGTTTTCCCTACTTTAGATATCTAGATTGAAACCTAAAACACTAACTATATGATTATGATGCTGTTTGTAACCACTAGGTTATTGGGATAAACCTTACTAGTGGGTCATGCACGACAACCGATATTTGATATGGATACTATTACATCGACATAGACATGATCTTGGGTCTCACTCAATCATGATAAACTGTAGGGAGTTTCCCTACGGTTCTCTTTTATTTATGAAGTGGTGACATCTGTTAGCTTATGGAGGACCACATGGATATATGTGTGTGCTTTCATATAATTGTTAATTTTCTATTAAATCAAATTCATGAAGATTATTTTACATTTAGTGTTTTCCTTTGGATCTTTTTCTAAATAAATTTATCCATTGAATGTTATTTCAAAAGAATAGATTTAAATAATAATTTTAAATTATCTTTTTATGTTATGGATATGAGACTTTTTATTAGGTTTCATTATACTAGGATTTCAGCTCACACCCTATATACACCATTTGTTGTATATAAATCATGTTTCTTGTGTATTCTAGGTTGAAGAATTGTGATTAGCATCAGTGTTTTGGGTTGTTAGTGGATAACCCCGGTAGGGATTGTGATCTTGGGTTTTTGTTGTTGAAGCCCATGTTTCTTAGATAATTGGGTTGGAGTTTTTCCCTTATGGTGGTTTATTTTGGGTTTTTTGTTCATGTAGTAAACTTGATATCTAGTTATGCATTAAGGGGATGTTTATTTGTCTCTTTTGAGTCATAGTTTATTTATCATTATGTGTAAATTTTTCTGATGTATTATTTTGATACATTGGCACTTGTTCCAGCTCATGGGGGTTAATAATGCCCTTCAGGTGATATTGCAGACCAGGTCGGGTGTTGGGTTGGATGGCTTCCTGGCTCGGTTCGTGCCACATGTACTATGATTGACCTTATTATTTTTAATATGAACCATAGGCCTCATTTAAGCATCCAACATCTCTTTGTTGTGGAAGGATTCAAATTCATAATATTTCATTTATTTCTGATTCCAATGAGGGATGAGGTAGAGTGATCATCCCATGGGAATTATTGGGTCTAGATGATGAATCATTGTCAACATATAAGGATGCACACTGAGGTAGACTCCAATTTTAGTTTAGGCTCCTGTTTTTTGGATGTAATTTGAAGTATCATAGTTATCTAAGGAATCCAATTCCTCGTAGTTCACATAATTGGGTCTTATAAATAGTCATTCCCCTATTTTTGAATTGGTTTATGGTCAATATGATCTAGTTATTGTAACCCAATAAATCCATGTATTATACGTCCATTATGAGAAATAAGGAATGGAAAAAATTACTATAATTTCATATATGAATATGGCCTATGTGTTAGGAATAACCATGGTAGATTAATATGGATCTTGATCCTTGGGGATGGTTCCTACATATCCTAGTTACGGTAGAAATAAGTGTCTCCATAGTTACCTTGATCATGGATTACATAATGAAACTAACCTTATAATCGAGATATAACAATATTATTCTAAATATTGGGGCTTACAATATAATGTTTCTCATATAACTTGGTTTTACATACCGGGGATGGAAAATGATATCAAAATCTTGGGATTCCGAAATTGATCTATAATGAAACCTTCCAAATATACATTGATTTTTCGCCTAACATGAATTGTTTTCTTGCAAGATATATTAGATAAATTATTCCTAAACTGTACAAATACATTTTTATGTTCCATTTCAATTTTTTGTAGGGCTTCACATAATCTTCATTCCACGTTTGAGGTTTATCGTAAGATCATGGATGGATTTTTTTGAGTACTTTGCAAAACTGAAACGATTGATCATGGAAGGCATTGCATAACCTGGATGACTTGTCAAGAGTGTTTTGCATGAACAATATGACCTACATAGGTGTTATTTCAAAAATATTATATAAAATTTAATGTTCATATTTAGATTCAATCTGACATGTATCAATGGGTGCCACTTGTATTGGCTGAAATTCCCAAAGCGCATCGAAAAACTAGTTAGTGTGCCCAATGGGTTTCAGGGGTCTTGTTGGCATTCCTAGGGTACTACTGCAAGACTCATCTAACAATTACAATCTTGAAAATATGGGTCACATTAAATGAATTAAGATAACTCCATGGTTAGTGTGGCGATCCCAATGATATTCACGATATCATGGCGGCATGTCTGGGGGATGCCATGAGACTTGCATTGATATGTCAAAAAGACATCGAATGACCCAAATAGTGTGTAAAAAAGCATAGTGTGATTTTGGTGACATGTCTGAGTATTGTCACATGACTTGAACAGTTCATTAGAAACACATGTGGATTAGTGTATATGTTCATTACTTATGATACATATCATTATACCTTGTTCTATCATATATATCATGAATTCCTTATGTTTTTTATTATATTGTTTTATGTATAATGAGATCTTATGGGAATGAAGGATATCATCCTTATCTCCTAACATATGTCCTCAATCTGATCTATAAGTGATAATGTCAATCCACTTTTCAAATTTCATGATTTATCTAGATTATCATCGATATTGAACATGATTGAATACTATTCAGTTGTGAGAGAATTTGTTCTAAGAAATAAGCCCTTGTTCTGGTGAAAAAGATCCAAGATCATTTCCTTAGAGTCTTGGTGTTAGTGTTTCTGGTAGTGGTACATTTTTCATGCAGGTGATAGCCATTTACTAGCCTCCCCATCGCCCTTTCTATCTGATTTATGTGGAATATATCACTTGAGTGTAGGCCTAGGTCTGTTAAGGTATTAGTTTCCTAGGACATTGTGATTCTCTACTGCCAATCACTCTGAGGTCATTCACAGATTTTTATTGAACATGACTACGTCCCATAAACACCTAATTTATTAAATTATATGCAATTAAAGTATTCATTTTGAGTCAGGAATACATTCCCACAGACTTCTATATTTTCCTTATTGACATGTCCACATGCCTTTTTGAGATTAAGAATCATATTGAAAGGATTTCGCATGATATTATGTAACTTTTCTGGGATATTCCATGAGAAAAATATGACATGTTAGGGTCCTTTCAGGAGATCAGGATGGATTATCATAGAATCCCGTGAGACCGTCCTTGGGATGGACTTATCACATCTTAATGGTTTTATAACTATAAGAGTCTCATTCATACTATTATTTTTATTTACTTTGTTTTATTGTAAAATTTTACAGTGTCATGATTGATTACATAAGAACTGTTAAATAGATATACTCTACCTCTGGATGATGCATTGTGTGACCAATAATGAATCTATGGATATTCATGATCATTTCATGATCAATTCCATCAATGTTTTACATTAGTATCCAATGGATAGTTTCAGATTTCCTAGATGCACTCGAGGCTCATTATGTAATGATGATGACATGATGGAGGGATTTCATGAGATGATGGGAACAAGTCACCAAGGAATGGATGTCTCTTGTTGATCTACATCGATTTTAAAAATGATTTTTATGAAATTTATTAGCTCCCACCACCTCCATTTTTATTTAATATGTTTTATATTACATTGGTAAAGGGGTCCCATTAGTTTTCTTAGATGTTATCAAGGAAACCAATTCCCCATATCAGTGATTCATCCTTTGATTTTTACAAAAGCAATAGGCCTCCCCTTTTTTGACATTTTACTCATTATTTAAAGTATTTTCGGATGGGTGGTCGGGAACTCTCTCTTTAAAAAACATTTTGACATAGATTATCTTATCTGGTGGCCAATGAATAGTCACCAGTTGTTCAAGGAACCTTAATTAGTGAAGAAGGAATTGTAAAAGGGTTACAACATGATACCTTGATATTTTGGTGTCTCACATGATCATTTATGTGACATTATAATGTTCACCTAATCATGTGTCTCTTATAGACATACATGATCTATGAGTCTCTCCCACCACCCCATTAATTTTTTCTTTTGGGGAAAATAATATCCATTTCCAGTTCTTTAATCATTTTTGAATTTGATGAATCTCATTTGGTGGCTGTTAACACCTATGTTTCCATCATCATCTTGAAAACAACAATTACCTTGTCGATCATATTATGTTCCAATTCTAGCCCGATAATTCCATAATTTTTTACCCCATTCCATAATAATGGATTATATAAAGGTATTCCGTATAATTCACCTAATGTTTTCCATAAAAATGGTGGATTGGTAGCTATTATCATATGTGTGCAAATAAAGATGCATTTTCCAAAAATATGTAAAAACTAAGACATAAGAGAGAATCATTTGGTCAATATTCTATATAGTATTTCTTATATGACTATCCAAATGTGGATGAAAAGTACTGATAAATAATAATTGAAAATAAAAAAAATGTTGGAGACCACTCCAAATACTATAGGTAAAGTGAAGTTGTCAATCAGATATGATCTTCACAAGTACATCGTGGATTCACACAACTTACTCCAAATACTAACATGAAAAATCTACTATCGAGAGTGAATTCCCAATTAATATAATGTAGGATAATTTCTTCATATGATAGAATATCACCGATATCAAATAATTTCATCTATAACCATGAGGTATTCCAGAAATGAAGTCTATCAAAATTTCATCCCACTTCTACTGGGTAACATATAATGGCTTCAAAAAACCACCAAGATCAGGATTCTAAGACTTCATCTACTACAATACCAAATATAAAGAAACATGATCTAGAAATAGATGATTCAATCTATGATTTCAAAAAACACCACTTAATTCGTGGTTCGTCTTTTTCTTACATAGTTGTACTATCATAGGTGAGATTTATAACTCACTAAGAATGAATTACAACGTCACTGAAAAAATAAAAATCATTTCTTGGACCATCACTCGTTGTTGTCTATCCTAAAGAAAAACATTAATAAGAATCATAAAAACACTTTTTCCCCTATATTCCACCAACTCAGTATCACCAAACATAGAAATATACACCTAGTACAACCAATGTGTCAACAAATTCATCACAAAAATACAACCTCTAAAAATATATACTATATAATTATGAATCACAAAGCGCCCATCTATCTCTATATATGAATCATTAAATTCATGCAATACATTAGAACAAGAAATCCTAGTTGGTTCACATGCTCAACCATTTACCTTTCATGGAGTATATGAATTCTATAATTCATAATAATCTATGAATAACACCAAAAGAAATTGATACAAGTTCATGTCACACATGGTGAAGGAAAACCATAGTATCTTGTGATATGTAATGACACCAAAACACTCTCTAATTTTGTTATTTCACCACAAATTTATTGAAGAAAAAAACCTAAACAAAACCCAGATTATGGTTGAAATTTTTATGCTCATGGGAAAAAAATACCAATGGATCATAATAAACAATTTATCATTCTAGAAGACATCAATCATTACCATATTTTCAAAAAAATTGACTAACATGATGAAAAATTTACCTTTAGCTGGTAGAAACGTTCATGACACTAGTAATACCACAAAATCAATCGATCTATTCATGTAAATGATATATAAGGAGCCACTTTCAGAAAAAATGGGTTTATTTTCTTAAAATTTATTTCTTGTCTAATAAATCTCATAAAATCTGAAATGAATTTTATAGGATCCAACGAAAGAAAACCCCAATCATCAAAGGATACTTAAATTCTCCTTATTATGATACAGTAGTCCCCAAGAAAATGACCTCATATTTTAAAAATGCAAAATTGCAATACTCCCTAAACTACTACTAATGATGAACAACCCAATGAAAATTCATACAGTCACTCTATATTCTCCTCCCCATTTTGGTAGAATTTAAGTATATCATTAATGAAACTCAGTATTAAAATTTTAGTGAACTATCTTAACACATCAGTCATCAATTCCATGAATATGTATATTTGATTCAACACATATAATGGCACAGAACAAACACATAATGAACATTAGGTAAATTTAATGATGAGTTTTTATGATCCTCACCCATCACCTACAATTGATGATATCTATACAAAATATATTTTCAAGAATCAACATTCCCCTAAATTGGATCAAATAAATCATTAACCCTTGGAATATGATATAGGTTCTTCATCAAAACAAGGTTCATATAATGATAAATGTTATGAAGATTAAAAATTATATTTTCCTTGTTCCTGAATAAAATACTTCACCAATGGTGACAAAATTTACTTATCAAACCCTATCTAAAATAGTTCATTGAGATGTCCATGAATCTGTCACAACATTAAAGGAACCATACTAAAGAAGAACATCGAGATAAGAGACACACCTTAATGTTGATTGATTTGAAGAATGAACTCAAATAGAGGGGGTGATGCAACAAACTCCTCAAGGAAAAGAGGGTTACTCTTAAATTTCACTTCGAAACTTAGATTTTTGACCCTCTGATGAAATTTACATTATCTCAGCTATAAAGGATGATAGAGATTGAACATGCCACTAACCAATATAATGGTATTTATTACCAATAAATTACTATGGTATCTCTATCGACTTCATAAAAACAACATTCCTCTGGATTCCATACATTATAAACATCACCAAATACAAAAAATCCCTATTATGACCTTTGATCTCAAAAAAACCTCAACCAATATGGCGATGCACAAAATGGGGTGACATTGAACTAAATCTACAGATGAAAAGACTTCACTAAATTCTATACCATGAAATCATATTAAAGAAGAATATCTGATCAATATTAAATAAGAGTACTGAAATGAATTAAAAACTCTAATACACTAGATCGCCCTTGTCAAAGGGTAAGACATGATTGATTCTATGCCACCGTTGAGGTTGATGAAATAAATTCTACTCAAAACTAGTCGATGATCTTTTACCATTATACTGTTGACTTCTTTCAATACATGAATAATAAGAAATAAAACATTATCACTACTCTAAAAATCATGATCATGAAATAATAAACTTATTACTCCCTCAAATTAATGATCAAATTGAATGTTATATCAACCTATTCTAACCATACTGTTTTGACTAAATCTAAAAATAAACAATAATACATCAAAATTCTCTAGTGATGAAACTCTCAGAGTGTCCCCCTAAATTTTTAATCATTTTCTACTACTTAACAACTATGATCATATGGAAAGTCATGCTGAACATATTTTGCATGAATATGATAAGGAAATCAAAAATCAATCTAATCATCAAAAGATAAAATAGTTGTACTCTTAATCCTATAATATAGACTACATAAAAATGAATAAATATTTATATTATTATTTTCATTAATATTTTAACATATCCCATGTTCAAATTATTTTAATCACATTTTTGTAGAAAAATGCAGCAAGAACTACCCCACAGTATCCTCACTATAACAAGTATCAAATTACTTAGATGGATCGGTAAACAAAATTCTTTTTTCATCATTTCACAGGTGGATCTATGTACTCATGTCCTAGATGGTCTCCAAGATTTATATAGCTAGCTAAAATTGGATGACATAATTTTATTATATACACATGAAACCTCACTTGTTACAAATCACATTAATATAACAAGAAGAAGATTGAGATAATAAAAATATACAAATCATAAACCTCCGATAAATATATATAAATTACTAAATCCCAATTGTAAAAATGAAATTACATACATTAATATACCAACTGAATATAATATACATATACCAAAAGGAAAAAAACAAAGTTACCATGATTCCAAAATTTCTCCTACAAAACTAGAAGACACTGATATATAGCTGGATGTCCAACATGATATAGATGAAATTAATAATAGTTTAAATTTATATAGGTGGGTATAAATTATTACTCAGTTTGATCCCCCCCATAACCTCTCAAGGAAAATATAAAGAATGATTTCTAAAGAATAATGAATAATAGTGAAAATTACTAGTCACAGAAATTGGAAAACAATTTCCTACACTCACCATGGATAACTCTCACCATGAATTCTATAAAAGAGATTATATAATATATAAATTATTAATCAAGGGTTACCATATTACAATTCCACAATGATTTCATACTCTAACCCACAATTTCACATCATTACCCTTCTATCTCCAAAATAGTATATCTATAAGCCACAAGTGGAAGGAATCACAACATGAACCTCATTAACATCATCACATCATACCATATCACATAACCATACAGACATTCATCACCATGAAATGAGCATATAATTTTTCAAATTATAAAATTCATGGATTACTAAAACTATATATATAATATTAAATTTATGTATTATTAAAATTATTTATATATATAACAATGCTCATTTTTGAAGGAATGAAATGACCAAACTAAAAGATACATGAAATTCAAGTAGTTATAACCCAATAGATTGATTTTAAAATAAAATCTTTAGTAAATGGTTAATAAAATATATATTTTATAACTAATATATGATAGTATCTGTATGATTCATCAGTCATATTTTTTATAATAAATAAATATTATGTAAAATATATTGTTAAATATACATAGGATGTAAGACACGAGGTTTGTATTTCTCATCTCACATGTACATAAATGATACATGGGCCATATTCGCTACATATATTTTTGTATTGTATATACAGTTTTCCATTTATATGATAAATAATAATTATATATATATATATATGGGTTTTTTGATTCCCCATTACATGTTACAACTTTCAATGGTTTAATGATTCAATGTTTCCCATGTAGTAAGGGTTTCCCATCTCACATTTACTGCAGTGAGACATATTCCACATTCACCACATCATTTTTTGCAGTTTGTAAACCACCCCATTTATATTTTATATCAAAATTCTATATATATTCATTCTATTTAATGTTTTATTTGAGTTAATTTCATTCATGGTTTCTAAAATTCAAAAGTAACCCAAGTGGTACAAGTTTCTTGTCTGACTTTTACTTTATAAAGAAGTACTTAATATTAAATAACTATATAATTAGTGGTGGGTATAGTCCAAAATTTTTAATGTTATATAAAAAATCTCTGTTTTTTCCATGATATTTATTCAGTCAATGTATGTTTATGTAGTAACACCCAACAATTCTAAAGTAAGAACATTGTATTAGATAACTTGAATGGAAAAAAATCATTAAAGGGAATATAAAGTCAGAATAAATAATAATATATTATATATGTAAAACAAATACAATCATTCATATAGAATTAAATGAATTAAACATTGAGTTCATCTTGTGTTATATACAACAATGGGTTTCATCGAATGATTTTTTATACATAAGTCCATGTTTTAAAAATCAATAATATATTATTATTATATTTATTTCATATGACAATTATACTGTAGCCCTTAGAAAATTATGTAATAATGGGATATAGTAAATTATTAAAATATATTCTTGAATTTATTACATACCAAATAATTATAAAATAAAATAAAATCCAACACAATATAATGCAATTGTTTTTATAAAAACTAATTTTTGTGATCACAAGTGAAATTTATCCAAATAATGTTAAATATATAGTATTATTGAAAAATTATAATCAAAATTTTATTAATATATATTCAAAAAATATTTTCTTATTATTTAAAAGTATTTTATTTGAATAATGTAATAATAAACTTAATATTAAACATAAAAACATGTTTTTCTGACTATTCAATTTTAACACAATTTAATGAGACTCATGTTTAAAAAATAATTCTGAATAATTTATAATATTTTGACTGAAAATATAATTATTTTTAGAATAAATAATTTCAATATTTTCTGAGGATGATTTTTTTGTTGTTTCTGAAAAGATTCATTTTTTGGATGAAATGTGGAGAAATACAAAATTTCATTCAAAATTGACTTTTCATTTATATATTTTATAATTAAGAAATAAATGTTCAATTGGTTACGATGTTAAATTATATATATTCTATATATCTTTATTCAATTTTCATATTTTAATTAATTTAATAGTAAGTTTGGATATGAAATCACTTCAAACATTAGAACATTTTCACATTAAAAACATACTTTTTAGTCATATCTATAAGATAAATATTAAATAAAATTATGCCACATTTTCCAGTTGAATTTTGAAAACTCTATTCCATAGTTTCAAAAAAACACTAAATTTTCAAATATTGTGAAATTCATTTTCATCTAATGTGATTAGTGAAAAAGGTTGATATTAATAAAAGTGATTATGGTACAAATGAATTAACTTAGTGGTTAATCATAAATGATATGGTGTGGAAATGACCCAAATAATGAATAAACTCATCTTATGGCCACATTTCTATAATGTATACAGATTTATCAATAATGAATCATTATTAGAGGCATATATGCTAAGAGATACTTCCGAATAGTGATTAAAATTTTCTATTTATAAGAATTACACTCCTTTTCTAGTACAAATGGAAACACACTCCACTCAATAATTCACACCACCCAATGATGTTTGAAAATAAATACCCTGAAAAATTACAATCTCTTATAACCTAAAAAAATAATATATTACTTAAATCAGAAAAAGATACATCCTTTGGAGGCCTTCGGTGAAAAATAAATTGATACCCGAAGAGGATGTAATATTCAACAAAAAATGTATTTTTATTTCCAACTCGATAACCATGAATTATTTTCATAACATGATTATATAAAAGATTTATCATAGATTGATTTATATTTTGATATTTTAGTGGTTTTACCTAAAAAATTGCACACTTCTATCAAATGGGATATGAAATCATCGTTCGTGTGTATAGTGGACTACCATCAATCCAACCAATGTTCTTCATTTTACAATTACCACTAATAATGTTGGGTAATAATTATGAAAATATTTTTTTATATGATACATATGATATTTATTATGGAATTATACTTTTTGAATTATTATATAACTCATACATTTCAAATATCTATTTTATGTGATAATGATAACATCATTCGTGTGTACGATATGCTATTCCCTCAAAGAGTTATTTGATGCATTCAGATGTTACATGGATTGTATTAAAGTGTATTTAAATACAAATACATAATATAAATGATATAAAGAGAATATTATAATGATAATATTCATATATGTTATTTAATTTTATTTCATTTAATAAAAATAAAATGGATGCAACTTTCATGTTAACATACGACTTATTATGTCTACGAACATTGTATTTAATTTCCTTTCATAAAATGTTATGGATTTCCTTAAAAAAATATATAATTTATATATATGATATATAAATATGGTTTTACATTATATAGACCCTGAAAAAATGATCCATGTAAGAGGAATAAAAATATAACATCTCAAAACATACTCATAATGAAATGAACATTATTACCCACAAAAATAAAAATAATGAATGATTATTAACAAAAAAGTATGAATATTTTATAAAGGGATTATGTGATATTTAATAAATTTTAGTTTGCATATTGTAGAAGTGGATAACATTTTTGAATAAATAATATATTATGTTAATGTATGTAGAAAAAATATGAAATCATGATGTTGGTTATTCTGTCTCAATTTCATATCATTGAAAAAATTGTAATGATATACACTTAGTTTCTATTATATGATGTATATAATTCACCTTTTAAATTTCAGATAAAAAATACAAAATTATTTATGTAGATAATAGAATAAATTTTAATTATATCTAATTTGTTGATTTGAACATAAAATAACCAACTGGTAAATAAATTTCATAAGTCAATTAAATTTCATTTGTGTATTTTACTCTATCTATGATCTTAGGATGGAAATATTTTTTCTTATTTAATAGTGTATTATAAAAAAAATCAATTTTTTTTAAACTATTAAAAATTATATGTTAAATTTAATTCTTACCAATATAAAATTTTTAAATTGTTTTTAAAGGAATTATTTTATCTATTTATGAATAATGTACATTACATAAAATTTTACTATCAAAAATGAATGTTATTTTATCTTTGTAGGTAATTTAGTGAAATACCCACTCTAATTTCTTTTAAACATATATTTCATTTTTAGGAATATTTTTTAAAATAATTTTTTTCTAATATATATTTTCAATGAAATGTCTTGAATTTTATTTCAAAATGAAATAGAAATCATCCTTCCGTAATTTTTTTAATGATGTTTTTTATTTCATAAAAAACAAATAACGTTAATCTTACACTAATGGGATTATGTCATATTATACCCTCTGTAACATCATGGGTCTGGATGCCACTAAACAGTGCCCTGTACAGGGTTAGCCACATGGAATCAAGTGCATTTCCCTAAACTCTAGAGGCTTCAAAAAAGTATCAAGGGCCTAGTTTGTGATAGTGGGGAAACTATGACCCCTTTGTAAGAGTGTAAAACAAAAAAAATAAATATTTAAAAAATACTGAAAGTAGTAAACATCATGAAACTACAGAATGAAGAATACATATAACATGAAGGAATATAATAAAAAATTGATGCAGCTTGTCACATGTTCTACGAATAAAATGAAACAGGATACGCTACAGTATAGTAAAATAAAATAGCAATGTATGGTAAAAAAATTAATGTCACCACCATCACAAGCCCTGGTTTGGTCCCCTCCTATCTCACTCTTAAGTAGAAATCATGTACCTATATAGCAAGTCTTTCCCCAATCGACGCCTAAAGAAATATAGACTGTATGGACTAAAAAAACATGTCCCAAAGAGTTTGTGATAAATGAATCCTAGAAGGAAATCACCAAAGAGTTGTGCATAAATATCTCTGAATATATGCAACAACAATAAAATAAAATAAAAAATATGAATTAGTTGATGGTAAACTATCCAACAATCCTTATTATCATTTTAGTTTATTCATGTTCATTATCATTTCAATGTTATTTACATACAAATATCTCGATATCTGGCCTTAACCTACCAATAACATGTATATAAGTAAACATATAATATGTGTCCGTAGGCCATCTATATAGGAATAAGTAAAGATCGAATACAAGCTTGTTATTTGGCATGTCAGATGCGTCATAATTAAATAATTATCATTGCAATATCTCGCATGCATACACAATGAACAATTTGCCATAGGCATCAATAAAAAGTCATAGACAAACCCGATAAATCATCTTTTTATAATTGTCCAATAGATCCTGAAATGGGTATCCCTCAATGGATTCAATATTCGCTCTACATTTATAAATAGGATTTAGTGAGGAAGAATACCATGACTATGGTTCAATCACTTACATTAAGTAATTAAATTATTGAGTCTTTCCATTTCCTTTTAAAAGAGATAGTGGTTCACCCAAGGTAAACAATGTGAAATTACTCATATGAGCCCGAACATGTCTTTTAAACGAGACTACAGATCGATCATTTCTAATTATCTATTTTATTTTTTTAAAACTCCATTTCAAAAATAACCAGAAGTTAATTATATTGAAAATTAAATTAACATAATCATCTCACATGGGTAATCTATATAACCAACAATTCTTTTGTATCATCCCAAACTGGAAAAAACAATACATGCCTCAAAGCCATTCTTGATCAAATGGATTTTCAAGGGAAGACACCCATGGGTGTCCCTAGATCAATAAATCTACAATTACATGCTAATTTTATGTAATATATTACATTAAAAAAGTAGGTATCAATACTATCCAATTAAACATCTAAGAATCATTCAACAATGAAATCATGGCCTTTTAGAACATATATTCATCCCAAAATTTAGCGAAAGGCACGATACCACTAACATCGATGTTGTACAATCAACTGATGCTAGAACTTAAATTACCATATAACTACATAGATCTATGAAATGGAGAGAACCATTAAACCCTAAATTACACCTTCATAAATGGAAATTAGAAATATCTTCTCGAGAAAAAATATATCTCTTACCGAGAGGATTCAAATGAGACCAACGATAAAAGGATCAGAGTTCAGATGAAGCATTAGGAGAAAAAAATGAGCTCTGGTCTCTCTGTTCTTCATACCGGAAAGTCTCTTATCTATATAAGGAGAAAACGTGCATACTAACCATTTTAAGACGGAAAATAGTAGTACATGGCATGTATATAAATGTAAATGTCATGTATATCATTTTACTGTTCATAATTTCGCCGACATACTTTACGTGTCCCAGACTGACCAGCCAACAGGACTACACAGCAAGTATCAAGAAGTACCCAATGTAAAGTGGATTATTCTTCTCCCCCATTCCAACATGCTCACATTCCCTGTATCCCTATCATACATGGCCATACTACAAGGAGTGTATATAAGAATACATGGAGTGTAACCATAAAAAAACCATTTTCCAAAGTATTCCTTTTTTCTCAAAATGAACTGATGGAAAAAAGAAATAGAAGAAAATTATACCACAAAAGTAGAACCAAGATATTACAAACATCCCCCACTAAAATCAATGCATCCCCCAATTTCCCTTCCAATGGTGGTGATAAAATATCTAGGAATAACTCTGGACACAAATCAAATATGTCAACCTCCCTCTCACAGGTGTCGTCCTATACTCGGTTGTGCTACTATAGCACCCCTATTAGATGAACTGAACGGACTCGAAGATCCACAGTTCTCCTTTAAACTCTATTAGTAAGATTTTACTCGAAGGATGTTTCAACATGGAGGAAAGCATCCTCAGGCTGAAAAATGTGAAATGATTCTGAATTATAGCGGTGTATCTAAGATACATGAAAAATGTCATGCATAACATGGTACCTATGAGGTAACTATAATCGATTGGAAACTGAACTGACTCGTTCTAGAATCTCAAACAGACCGAATTATATAAATGAAATATTATACTATCTCATGATCCACTTGTTCCCCAATCTCATTTTGATGTGTAAGAAAACTAGATCCCCAACCTCGAACTTCATAGTTTCTCTACGGTGATCATCATACGATTTTCTATGACACTGTGAAATAGCCATCTGTCTATGAATCATGTGAACCTATTCTGTAGTCTCTTGGACAAGATGAGATCCAAGAATAGAATCCTATCCTGTAACAGCCCGAGATTTTATGAAAAATATTCTTTTTTATTTCACTAATGTCTTGTGTTGTACGCTACACCAAAAGGAGCTTGCACAACACGCATCCTTGACTTGCCTTGCATTACACGCAATCACAACCTTCCTCGATAGCGTGTGTGGTACGTAATACTGAGTTTCACTAAACAACGATATGCTATAAAAATATTATTAAAACTAACCGTTATGAATAGTAATAACCACTTTTAGAAATCCAGTAAATCTTATTTTTCAAAATAAACTTTATTTTTGGATTCGGAGTATCGAATTTATCCTAAGGTGAAATTTTGGTACTTTTCGGATAACTTTCATATTCTGATGAATAGTGAAAATTACTAAATTATAATTAAAAACAATTTTTTTAATCGAAATAATTAATAGTGATAAATCATTAATTTGAGTGGTTTTAAAGTATATTTAGAATATATTTTTACAATTTAATACAATGTTGGTCATTGGATGTAATTTCACATTTAAACTAGACATAAACAAGTGTCAATCTTTTGATAGATATTGTTTCTTAAAAACACACTATTTGTTTTAACAGCGGGATTTAATTATAAAATTAATTAATGCAACTCTTATGTTATGAATTTGGTAAAATAGACTTCATTTTTGAATTCGGAATATGAAATATAGCTTGGGATGAAATTTTGGCATTGTTCTGAAAAACACCAATTTTTGATGAATAGTGAAACTACTAAGTGGTAGGTTAAAAACTGAATTTTGCATAAAACTTAATTTTACCGCTTCTGTGAATGGAATTTCGAAAATCCGAGAGACACGGTTAATATCAAGGACTAAAATGTGGTTCAATGAGACGAAAATAATTTTTTGGTGAATAGTAACTTTTTATTTTTTTTACCACGGTTAATAGTAAATAAGGTAACTAAGGGTAAATATGATATTAATATTACCCTAACACATGTCCTAATTCTATTGGACAAGTGTAATTCGACCAAAAACAAACTTAGGAATAAAATATGACCATTTAGGCCCACTTGGATTAGATTAGGACATTTATTATTAATTTATTTAAAGAAGGGTTAAAATAGTTAAAATCAAAGTTTAATAAGTAAATCATTTTTAATATGGGGTTATACATAAGATAAATTCGACTATAAATATTCATTAGAAAGCTAAAACGATTTCCTACATGATGGTATTTTATTTGTAATTTTTAGACATCAAATAATATAATTTAGTTATGACACAAAAATGATGCAGTAATTATCTTATTAATGAAATATTGACATAATTGATAATATAAATACCAAATTAAATGTAATTTGAGACTTTTTATGAATTCCAATAATTTTCTAGGTTAGTATGATATATTAGTGTTGATTTAATCAACTTGGTTAGAATATATAATTCTGTTATGACTTTCACAAAAATCATATATCAAATAGTGTCAAAATTGACAAAAAATAGTTTTTAAATCACATATTATATTATTAATTGTTATTTTATTCCTAAAAATCTAAGGTTCGGCCAAATGACTTAGATAAGGATATATGTATTAATAATATACAATTTGGGGTTAGTTTGGCATGTTATAGTAAGTGTATTAACCATATAGTGAAAGAAAACAAAAAGACACGGTAAAAGTTAAATTAATTAACTTAGAGTTAAATCTAATTGATAAGGTTAAAATAATATCCTAAACTTGTCTAAATTCTATTGGTTGATAGGATTTCGACCCATCCCCACTTTAGATTCGAAATAAGACCCTTTGGAACTATTATAAACCGATTTTGACTTTAATATAAAATAATATTTTGAGATATTCCTAAGGTGCCCCTCTCCTCCCTTATAAAAGGACACCTCCTCCCCCTCCTCCTCACACCAATTTGAGCACTCAAGCTCGGCCAACCCCTGCCAAAATCTCTTCTCCACATCCCTAGCAACATACTAGAGGTTATGGTCTTACTCAAAGACCAATTTTAGTTCCCTAAGAGGAGGTCTCCAAAAGGCGCTTCAAAGAAGAGGTAATTACCGTTACCAATTCTTTCATCTTTATTTCTACTTCCACTTATTCTTCTTAGGTTGTTTCATTATGAAGTAATAACATCAGTATCACTCATATACTGATATGTTATTATAAGTATGAAACAACCCTAATTCACCTTCTATCCATCCTACGGAAAAAGAAATCACCGCGCGTGCGTACGTACGGAATACCGTCTCCACGCCGTGGTGTAATCTATTTTCCATTACCACCTTACATGGATGGGTATAATGGTGTAAAGAATAACTATACATAGTTATTACAACATCATATTGATTATGATATATTGTATAATCCACTCCAATTCAATTCAATATTTATAGAAGTGATATCATCGCTCGTGCGTACGTACGGAATACCGTCTCCACGACGCGATGAGATTCATTCTCCATGTTAACCATTTAAGAATGATTATAATGTATATATAAGAAATAATAATGAAATATATGACATTATAAAGCTACTGGATTTATGTATATATATACATATGTATGTCATCTACTTACTTCCATTTCAAGATAATAAGGAAAGAAAAACAGCGTTCATGCGTACGTACGGACTACCGTCTCCATGAACGGTGTTTTTCATTTTATTTATATATCTATTATATATATATATATATACTGAATATATATGATATATAAATCATATTTTATATTCTGGAAGTAAGTAAATCATGATATAAGTAATAATGATGTCAAGAACAACAAGTCAAAACACCCACGATAAATGAAACGATTTTACCCAAAACGCTTCTTTAACATGGAATTTACAAAAGAACGGGTAATATAATGTCATAAGTGAACCATATATGATATCATAACAATGAATATGATTCTGTAATAAGTCAATAACATGATTTAAATCATTATACAGGAGGTTCGGACACTTACAAAGCAAGTCGGACCTAAGGTAAGGGAAATATCACAATCTCATTTTTATCCGAGATTGTTTATTCGTAAGTATTTACTGGGGTGTATTTTATCATCCACATCCATGTTTACTCAATATGTAATATTATTTCCATCCACGTAAAAAAATTTTAAATCCATTTTTACCCTTCGGTGAGTTTTTAGTAATACGTATGAAAGGAATCTTTTGTCGTTTTTCGTACGAGGTACTTTTTGACTTTTCCGACAAAAGTACGAAGAATGTTTTTTTTAACTTATACGGCACGAACAGATTTCTACTGTTTTATAAAGCCTTATTTTCAGGAAGCTTCCTCTAAAAGATTTCATGACTATTTTCAATAAAATCTCTTTCTTTTAAAATTGCATGATGTTTTGTGAAAAGAAATTGATTTTGAAGAAGAAAGGATATTTTCCTCAAGAATTCAATTCAAGTGTTTTATCAAAATTATTTTCCATCTAAGATAATAAAGGGTTCTGTTTCTATCCATATTTTTACATTGATTTGACTATGTTGTGATGGAATTATGTTTATGAATTCCTTTATCTTATATGAATTGATTTATGATGTCATGATGTTTCAAGAATCCCATTTTTGTTACATGTGTTATGCGATGATGTATGTTTTATGATTATGTGGCACACATAAGAAAGGATTCATTATAAGATGGGTGGGACCTATATCTCCCTCCAATGCATTGGGTAAAGATTTTATATCTCATGAGATAGACATGGCTGGAACGGAAGGTTATTTCGGTTCAGTGATACAGGACTGAAACGAGGAGTGAACTCGGTTCAGAAAGGGACTTTTTCCACTAAGATAGTCTTGGCAATGAGTCATGACTAACAAGAAATGATTTTCCATGATTATGTGTGCATGCCACAAAGTTTCATGTTTTAAGTTATGATTATTGTGATTACACTTCACTGCCATGATTTACCCCGTGTTATGAAATTATGATCTCTTTTGCAGGTTAAGATTTCCAAAAGCTATGTTCTTATGTATATGATGTGATTGATATTTCTTTTGTTTACCCTTACTGAGCATTTGAGCTCACCCTTTTATGTTTTCTTTTCCCCAGGATATAAAGAAAGGTTTTAGGTAAAAAAAAAAGAAGATCTTTATGGGAGATGTTGAAGATCTTTCCCCACGATTAGAAGATTTTATTCCGAGTTTCCAAAGACACTAAACTATTACGATCCTTGTGTGTGTGTTTTTGTTATGTACTAAGTATTCCGCAAAAGTAATGTAACGTCCATGTACGATAAGCTTCGGGTCTCTACAGTTGGTATCAGAGGAAAGGTTTAGTCAACCTTTGGAAACTAGGATGCGAAAACGTTAGTGAGATCCCTAGAGATATTTCTAAGGTATGTCTAGGGATGTCCCTAAGGATAAGTATACGTATAAGATACAGTCCTAGAACTACGGTAACGATCATAGAATTTAACCTAAGAAGTTAGATATTGAGGATACTTCCCCTTTACTAGATTGGTTTCTCTAGCATGATTTTTTCCTCTCACACTATTCTTTTTGGGTTTTAGACGATGGCTGGAACCCGAAGGAACCGTGTTGATCAATGCAATGGACAATGCAATGATTGCCCTCCTGAACAAACAAATGTTATGGGAGATGGAGTGCAAAATCTTATAGCTATACTTACACAAGCTATGAATCATTCTGGACTTCCAAATGAGCAGAGAAGGGAACAATATTCTATTGAGTCCTTCATGAGGCAACGTCCACCTTCTTTCAGTGGGTCTTCTGATCCACTTGTGGCTGAACAATGGATCAGTACTACTGAAAAGATATTTTCAGTTCTTCAATGTTCTGAACATGATAAAGTCATCTTAGCAGTATATCGTTTGGAAGGTGAAGCTGATCAATGGTGGAATCTTATCAAGAATACGAGGCCAAGAGATGAAATTGAGTCCATGGAATGGGACGAGTTCAAGAACTTATTTTTCAATAAGTACTTCCCTCGTATTCTTCGAACAAAGATGGAGAAAGAGTTTCTTGAATTGAATCAAAAGGACGATGAATCTGTTGGTACCTATGAAGCAAATTTTACAAGACTTGCAAGGTATGCTTCTGGAATTATCATCCAACCTGAAAGTAAAGTTGATCGATTTTTCTGTGGCTTAAAACCAAGTCTTCGAAGGGCATTAGCTATAAGAGACTTCAGTAGCTATGAAGAAATTGTGCGTTGTGCTATCAAGGTAGAAATGGAAGTTGGTGTTACATATCCATCTCATGGTTTTGACAAGAAACGAATGATGGAGTTCAAGGAGAAATCTCAGAATAATGGTGAAAAGAAGATGAATGTTTCCTTATGCACAAAGTGTGGAAAGAAGCATGGTGGAGATTGTCTAAAAGGGACTAGAAAATGTTTTAAGTGTGGAAAAGAAGGTCATCGAGCAGCTGAGTGTCGAAGTAATGGAAAAAGGGTTTCTAATGATGTGAATAAAGCAAACACTGCAGATAATGCACCGCCAACACTTCAATGCTTCAAGTGCAAGGAAATGGGGCATTATGCTAATAATTGCCCTAATCCAAGGGTTAGTGATGATCAACATGAGCAACCAATGAAGGCAAAGGACAAAGGGAAATCACATGCGATCACTATTGGCAATGTTGAATATGACAACGATGTGGTTGAATGATTAAGTGTTTATGTAATGGGATTCCAAAAAAATGTTGTATCATTGAGTATTGCAATATTTATTGATGTGGTATTCAAAGTGATTGAGATATTTTTTGGAAATAAGATGATATGCGCATAATGAAGACGAGAAAATGAAATGTTTAATAGTATTCATGAGCTCATGATTGATATAAGGACTAAGTGATATCATGGTTTGAGTATATAGAATTTTGAGGATTTTGATATGTGGAAAGTGTTAACTTTTAACTGCACTCATGTTTTCACTAAGGTATTCAAGAGAATACATGATTAAGGACATTGAATGTTTGGAATGTGACCAACAAGACATATCTTATGATATGTGGGGATCAACGACAGTATTAAATCTCTGGTAATCGTTGTCACTATATTATGAGAGTGGACTGCAGTATTATGTATAAGCCTAAAGATTAGACTGGATTATGTTGGACATAAGTTAGTATTGTTTAAGGATAGAAGATTTTTGATATTATTGATGGGATGTTATAGTAACGTAGTTTTAGAAAAAAGGACAACCTGCAGGACGGGCGACAGCCCATCGCTTCGGACAAGGATGTGGGAATCGAACCCACAACCGAAGTGCGACTGGCCTTTATCGCCTACCACTGGCCTACAGGAAGTCCCTGTTTAGTAGAAACTAGTTTTATTATATTAAGCAGTATGATATATGAAGTATAAGTCCTTTTTAGAGACCATATGTGATTAATCTCACTATAGATCAACTTATGTATATAATTTTGCTAACCTTTTCTTTGAAACAGATGGAATGACCCGTCATTCTATCACATGATCTTCTAACACTTCACGAATAACAAA
Organism: Viscum album; assembly: GCA_963277665.1. Taxonomy (NCBI): domain Eukaryota; kingdom Viridiplantae; phylum Streptophyta; class Magnoliopsida; order Santalales; family Viscaceae; genus Viscum; species Viscum album. The sequence continues at coordinate 1,194,013,088 of OY728158.1, read as the reverse complement.
TTCAACTTCATTTATTTAAGAGATGAAGTGGAAATTGTTAAAGGCACGAACAACAGTGAGATTGTACCAAAATAAAGTAAGTATTTATTCTAATTCAAATTCTTTAACTTTAGGGAAATGATCTTGAAAACCAAAAATGTTGTCCTAGTTCTCTTATACCTGATAAATCAGATGGTACCTTAGATCGTCACAAATTTATGGATTTGTGATTACTGGCTTTTCCATAGCCATGTTCTCTACCACTCTCCATCAAAACATGATGGTTAGATTTCTCTTCCATATCCATATTTTCACCTATGTGGAAGCCCAGTGATTAGTTTATTTGGGTAATCGTTACATTTCATACTTTAGTTTTTAAAGCCAAGTTTTGGTATTCCCTTTTACGATGTGGGTTTCTATTAAAAAAACTTTCGAATAGTAAACCATTTATAACCCCGCCGAATTTCGAGGGCGAAATTCATTTTAAGGGGGGTAGAATGTAACAGCCCGAGATTTTATGAAAAATATTCTTTTTTATTTCACTAATTCTTGTGTTGTACGCTACACCAAAAGGAGCTTTCACAACATGCATCCTTGACTTGCCTTGCATTACACGCAATCACAACCTTCCTCGATAGCGTGTGTGGTACGTAATACTGAGTTTCACTAAACAACGATATGCTATAAAAATATTATTAAAACTAGCCGTTATGAATAGTAATAACCACTTTTTGAAATCCAGTAAATCTTATTTTTCAAAATAAACTTTATTTTTGGATTCGGAGTATCGAATTTATCCTAAGGTGAAATTTTGGTACTTTTCGGATAACTTTCATATTCTGATGAATAGTGAAAATTACTAAATTATAATTAAAAACAATTTTTTTTAATCGAAATAATTAATAGTGATAAATCATTAATTTGAGTGGTTTTAAAGTATATTTAGAATATATTTTTACAATTTAATACAATGTTGGTCATTGGATGTAATTTCACATTTAAACTAGACATAAATAAGTGTCAATCTTTTGATAGATATTGTTTCTTAAAAACACGCTATTTGTTTTAACAGCGAGATTTAATTATAAAATTAATTAATGCAACTCTTATGTTATGAATTTGGTAAAATAGACTTCATTTTTGAATTCGGAATATGAAATATAGCTTGGGATGAAATTTTGGCATTGTTCTGAAAAACATCAATTTTTGATGAATAGTGAAACTACTAAGTGGTAGGTTAAAAACTGAATTTTGCATAAAACTTAATTTTACCGCTTCTGTGAATGGAATTTCGAAAATCCGAGAGACACGGTTAATATCAAGGACTAAAATGTGGTTCAATGAGATGAAAATAATTTTTTGGTGAATAGTAACTTTTTATTTTTTTTACCACGGTTAATAGTAAATAAGGTAACTAAGGGTAAATATGATATTAATATTACCCTAAAACATGTCCTAATTCTATTGGACAAGTGTAATTCGACCAAAAACAAACTTAGGAATAAAATATGACCATTTAGGCCCACTTGGATTAGATTAGGAAATTTATTATTAATTTATTTAAAGAAGGGTTAAAATAGTTAAAATCAATGTTTAATAAGTAATTCATTTTTAATATGGGGTTATACATAAGATAAATTCGACTATAAATATTAATTATAAAGCTAAAACGATTTCCTACATGAAGGTATTTTATTTGTAATTTTTGGACATCAAATAATATAATTTATTTATGACACAAAAATGATGCAGTAATTATCTTATTAATGAAATATTGACATAATTGATAATATAAATACCAAATTAAATGTAATTTGAGACTTTTTATGAATTCCAATAATTTTCTAGGTTAGTATGATATATTAGTGTTGATTTAATCAACTTGGTTCGAATATATAATTCTGTTATGACTTTCACAAAAATCATATATCAAATAGTGTCAAAATTGACACAAAATAGTTTTTAAATCACATATTATATTATTAATTGTTATTTTATTCCTAAAAATCTAAGGTTCAGCCGAATGACTTAGATAAGGATATATGTATTAATAATATACAATTTGGGGTTCGTTTGGCATGTTATAGTAAGTGTATTAACCATATAGTGAAAGAAAACAAAAAGACACGGTAAAAGTTAAATTAATTAACTTAGAGTTAAATCTAATTGATAAGGTTAAAATAATATCCTAAACTTGTCTAAATTCAATTGGTTGATAGGATTTCGACCCATCCCCACTTTAGCTTCGAAATAAGACCCTTTTTAACCATTATAAACCGATTTTGACTTTAATATAAAATAATATTTTGAGATATTCCTAAGGTGCCCCTCTCCTCCCTTATAAAAGGACACCTCCTCCCCCTCCTCCTCACACCAATTTGAGCACTCAAGCTCTGCCAACCCCTGCCAAAATCTCTTCTCCACTTCCCTAGCAACATACTAGAGGTTCTGGTCTTACTCAAAGACCAATTTTAGTTCCCTAAGAGGAGGTCTCCAAAAGGCGCTTCAAAGAAGAGGTAATTACCGTTACCAATTCTTTCATCTTTATTTCTTCTTCCACTTCTTCTTCTTAGGTTGTTTCATTATGAAGTAATAACATCAGTATCACTCATATACTGATATGTTATTATAAGTATGAAACAACCGTAATTCAACTTCTATCCATCCTACGGAAAAAGAAATCACCGCGCGTGCGTACGTACGGAATACCGTCTCCACGCCGTGGTGTAATCTATTTTCCATTACCACCTTACATGGATGGGTATAATGGTGTAAAGAATAACTATACATAGTTATTACAACATCATATTGATTCTGATATTTTGTATAATCCACTCCAATTCAATTTAATATTTATAGAAGTGATATCATCGCTCGTGCGTACGTACGGAATACCGTCTCCACGACGCGATGAGATTCATTCTCCATGTTAACCATTTAAGAATGATTATAATGTATATATAAGAAATAATAATGAAATATATGACATTATAAAGCTACTGGATTTATGTATATATATACATATGTATGTCATCTACTTACTTCCATTTCAAGACAATAAGGAAAGAAAAACAGCGTTCATGCGTACGTACGGACTACCGTCTCCATGAACGGTGTTTTTCATTTTATTCATATATTTATTATATATATATATATACTGAATATATATGATATATAAATCATATTTTATATTCTGGAAGTAAGTAAATCATGATATAAGTAATAATGATGTCAAGAACAACAAGTCAAAACACCTACGATAAATGAAACGATTTTACCCAAAACGCTTCTTTAACATGGAATTTACAAAAGAACGGGTAATATAATGTCATAAGTGAACCATATATGATATCATAACAATGAATATGATTCTGTAATAAGTCAATAACATGATTTAAATCATTATACAGGAGGTTCGGACACTTACAAAGCAAGTCGGACCTAAGGTAAGGGAAATATCACAATCTCATTTTTATCCGAGATTGTTTATTCGTAAGTATTTACTGGGGTGTATTTTATCATCCACATCCATGTTTACTCAATATGTAATATTATTTCCATCCACCTAAAAAAATTTTAAATCCATTTTTACCCTTCGGTGAGTTTTTAGTAATACGTATGAAAGGAATATTTTGTCGTTTTTCGTACGAGGTACTTTTTGACTTTTCCGACAAAAGTACGAAGAATGTTTTTTTTAACTTATACGGCACGAACGGATTTCTACTGTTTTATAAAGCCTTATTTTCATGAAGCTTCCTCTAAAAGATTTCATGACTATTTTCAATAAAATCTCTTTCTTTTAAAATTGCATGATGTTTTGTGAAAAGAAATTGATTTTGAAGAAGAAAGGATATTTTCCTCAAGAATTCAATTCAAGTGTTTTATAAAAATTATTTTCCATCTAAGATAATAAAGGGTTCTGTTTCTATCCATATTTTTACATTGATTTGACTATGTTGTGATGGAATTATGTTTATGAATTCCTTTATCTTATATGAATTGATTTATGATGTCATGATGTTTCAAGAATCCCATTTTTGTTACATGTGTTATGCGATGATGTATGTTTTATGATTATGTGGCACACATAAGAAAGGATTCATTATAAGATGGGTGGGACCTATATCTCCCTCCAATGCATTGGGTAATGATTTTATATCTCCTGAGATAGACATGGCTGGAACGGAAGGTTATTTCGGTTCAGTGATACAGGACTGAAACGAGGAGTGAACTCGGTTCAAAAAGGGACTTTGTCCACTAAGATAGTCTTGGCAATGAGTCATGACTAACAAGAAATGATTTTCCAGGATTATGTGTGCATGCCACAAAGTTTCATGTTTTAAGTTATGATTATTGTGATTACACTTCACTGCCATGATTTACCCCGTGTTATGAAATTATGATCTCTTTTGCAGGTTAAGATTTCCAAAAGCTATGTTCTTATGTATATGATGTGATTGATATTTCTTTTGTTTACCCTTACTGAGCATTTTAGCTCACACTTTTATGTTTTCTTTTCCCCAGGATATAAAGAAAGGTTTTAGGTAAAAAAAAAGAAGATCTTTATGGGAGATGTTGAAGATCTTTCCCCACGATTAGAAGATTTTATTCCGAGTTTCCAAAGACACTAAACTATTACGATCCTTGTGTGTGTGTTTTTGTTATGTACTAAGTATTACGCAAAAGTAATGTAACGTCCATGTACGATAAGCTTCGGGTCTCTACATATCCTACCTCCAGCGAACACAGTAGTGATAATCTTTTCCTCCCATATAAAGACTCATATTGATCCATCTGAATAGTATCCTAAAACGATTATTATACCTGAACTCAACCAGGGGTATATACTTCTCCCAATATCCACCAAACACAAGGTCACAAGAACACACCATTTCTAGTAGAAAATATATCATAAGCATTGACTAGCCATAGTCTAGGAGTGGTATGATGTGCATAGAAGCACCTTTGTACCCAATGACCTCCAAAAACACTGACAGAAATGAGATGTAAAGCATGTGTCCCTATTTAAAATGATAGATTGTTGGACCCCATGAAGTCGTACCCCCAATTGGATATATAGAATTCTGATCTCATCAACAACAAATATCTCCTCGATTTTCAAGAAGTCACTGAACTTCGTAAGCCTGTGAACTATGAACCAGAATGAATTATTGCATTTAGTAGACCACGATATCAACTTCATGAAATCCATAGCCACATCACCCCATTTCCACTCAAAATGGGTATCTTCTTTAAGTGCCAAGTCGGTCGCTAATGTTCTGACTTCACTTGCTATCACATGGAACATCTCATAACAAAACCATCTACTTATCATTTAAATTTTTAACACCAGTATTGGCGGTGAAAGTCGTGGTACATCTTGGTTACTCTGGGATGCACGACCTAATATGAACCATGAAACTCCCACATCATCTCCTAGAATATATCCCCAGGAACCCACACACGTCTTTGGATACACATAACTTTATCCATTCCTATTGTCAATCCAGGAGGAGTGTCCTCACCTGCCTCACTCTCTCATAGAACTAGCCCTTCGGCATCTGATAGCTGCCCAATCCTCACTATGGCCAACATGGTAGAGGTAACTACCAAATATGAAGGATAAGGTTGTACCTGACTATTGTGCACCTCTAAATGCATACCAAATAACAAATCCATAAGATTCCATTAACCATTGGCCTCCTACACATCCTGTATTAGATTCCTCATTCTGATTGCATCGGCCAATGCATTGCCTTTTCAAGGTGTTTTGACAAGTTCAACATCAAATTATATGATGTATTCCACCAACCATCTATGTATCAGATTCAAATCAAGTTAATTAATGATATATTTGAGACATTTTTGTCAGTATACACCACCAAAGGTTTTCCCAATAAATAATTTCCAGAACAATGAATATCATGAACAAATGAAGTCATCTAGAGATCCTGAGTCAGGTAATTCTTCTCATGTGGCCTCTACTATAGAGACACGTATGCAATCAAATGATCTTACTACATAAGCTATACCCCCAGCCCAATCACTAATGCATCATAGAACACTTTGTGACTCTTTCCTGGATCTATAAATATCGGTATCAGTGCATAATTCAACTGTCCCTTCATCTCCTGAATGGTTGTGTCACAAGAATCTAGCTAATCAAACTCCACATCTTTCCTAGTAAATCCAATTATTGGCACTACTATGTATGATAAGTAATGTATAAAACACTTTTAGTATACATATATCCCCAAGAAACATCATAACATGAAAATGGTTTTGGGATGCTCCGAAGAAACTATTGATCTTAGCTTCACTAGGTCCGCTGATACTGCAATCACTGAGATCACATGACCTAGGAAGTGAATCTGATCAATCCCGAAGTTTCATTTTGTGAGATTAGCATATAACTGATGATCTTTCAGTGTATTAAAAACTATATAAATGTGTTTTTCATGGTCTTGTCTATTATGAAAATAAACCAAGATATCATCCTCGAAAATAAAGTCAAAATAATCAAGGTAAGGATGGAACAATTGGTTCATCAGTGCCCCAAAAACTGCTGGCACATTTCTGAGATCAAATGGCACAACCAAGTAATCATATAGACTAAACATACTATGAAATGTTTTATAATGTATTTATACAGGTCAAACACATACCTGGTGATATCTTGACCTCAAGTAAATTTTCTAGAACACCTGGTCTCATTAATGTTGATTAAACTGGTCAACTAATTGTGGAAATGGATATATGTTTTTTAACCATAAACTGGTTCAATTTATGATAGTCCACACATAGATTATGTTTATCATCCACCTTTTACATTAAAAGGACTGGAGAAACCCTTGGATAAGTATTGGGTCAGATAAAACCCTTAACATCATAGATCTTCCAACAGCCTCATAAGCTTTTCCAACTCCACTGTAGGCATCCTGTTAGGAGGAATGGATACTGGTGCACCTCCTGGCACAAGATCGAAGGTAAACACCACCTGTTTGATCAAAGGTAATCCTAATAATTCATCCTAGAATACATCCCTAAAATGATCAACCATAAGAGTAAATTATTCCAGACAAGTTCCCTGGTCATCCATATATAAACTCAAAATATGGGCTATCATTATGCCCAACCAATGATGATTAGGTTTAGCTCGGCTCGCTTGAACATCCCATTCACCCTTATGTAAAAAATATTTTCCCTCTACTGATGTGAAAATCACCCTATGACGGTAATAATCAAAAAAGGCTCAATAAGTAACCAAACTGTTCATTCTGAGATTGACATAAAAGTCTATCCACTATAATACGCAGTGGTTAAATAGAAAATGACACCAACCAATCACAAGGAGGAACTCCTTGCACTGACACTAACATACCTTTATAATCCCTAACGGAGTTTCTAGCATCATCATAATAGAGGATATAAAGATAAAGAGCATTTGGATATCCACAATAGTGAAAGATATTAAACCACGCGAAGCTCCTATATCGAGAAGTGCAGACGATAAAATAGAGGTGACTAGACTAGTACCACTAACAGTATATGATTCAAGATCCTTCTTCAGATGGGTCTATTGTACGACATAATTATGACCTATACTACATCTCTAAGACACTTCTTGGCTACCCTGAGCTGACATGCACTCTTATTGTTGTGATCCTAGGGTCTAGCTATTATGACCACACCCACCGCCATAGCCTATATGCGATGACATATTTTAGTTTCCAGATTGTGGAGAAGCTACTGACCATGCTCTTATATGAGGAGTATGTTCATAACCACTCACAGTAGACATCATTGGAAGCTTCCTGCATAATCATTGTCGATGGACCATCTTGTTGCATGCTTGTCACTCAATTGGTTCATTCAGGCACTGAGGTTTAGTATAACCAATCCTTCCGCATTGGAAGCACCTCACCTGAATACCAAATGAAATGTTTTAACTACTCATATCGATTTGATAAAACTCCTCATGATTCATATTTCTTATAGTTGAGAGAGTATCATATCTCAGTTCCAAACCACTATGTCTCGAACCCCCATATTCTTGTTGGTTGTGCTCGGTAATCAGTGCCTTATTCACAATAGTCGGGACAGAAGGAAAGCTAAAGACATAAACCTATGATTAGATTTAAAACCTCAAAACATCCTCAAATTTTCTATCCTTCAATACATCATCACCCATCATAATTTGTGAAAATAGCTAAATCTCAATAAACAGGGGTGAATTGTTCATAACTAATAGTGTGCCCTACTTGACGTGCATAAACTCTATTGCTCGATCGACCCTTAGTGACTCAGGGAAATAAAAATTATTGGAGGCTACCTGAAATCCCTCCCATTTCATTTATTGATATTTCTATTCCTGATTTATAACATCCCATGACCTCTTGGTAGAATATCACAACATATATGTCCCGAGATTTACACTCCTCTCAAGAGGTGTCTATAGATGGTTGAAGATAGTTAGTACTGATTCCAGCGAGGATTCCATAGTTTGTGGTCCTCCAGTCCCTATATATTTAGGGGTATGATTCTTCTAGAATATACACGTCATCTGTGACATAGATGTGGTACTATTCAATTCTACCAGAAAATACTAGAAAAAGTGTACATGGTTGTCATGGAAATGTGTCCAGAAACAAGCGTCTGGAGAAATCATTAGAGCCACTTCTGGAACAACTAGAGGATCTAATATTATCAGATTTACTACCATCTCAAATGTGTGATAATCACCACTCTCATGGAATAAATTTTTCATTCATTGCATTGCAATAACTCTACTAGGTCTTGTAGACATGACTCAGTATCAACCAAATGAAAAAAATAAAATGATACTTTCCAGTGTAAGAATATAATAGGTAAAGTAAATAATTCATGTTTTCCAAAATAAGGGTAAATTGCATTTATAAAACCATACACAGATTTTTCTCATGGGCCTTTACATGGTAATGTATCTCATCCGAACATGGTTTTGTAACACACAACAAAAGCTATCTGATCCACCTTATATGTAACACCCCGACCCCAGTTACCATGAGTCGGTGTATTATTACGTTTCATTGGCATGATCACAAAAGATCAAGTCTCGAATGATTGAATAGTTTAGTTTCCTTAGTGGTACTAGAAACATTCATAATGTTTACATTACATCATAAAATGAAAAACTACAACAACATTGTTTCTATAGACCACACTCATATCCCCTCAGACTATCCCTGCAATTCATTCATCAAATACTTCTTCGCATCCTAGGAAAAATAAAACATATAAAGGGGTGAGCTAATATGATCAGCAAGGATAACAATATAGCGAAAACATCATAAATAAGCATTAATATTTATGGAAATGTACAAGCCTAAAACAAAAGTTTTTTAAACTATAACTTCAGCACAATATAGAAAAGATAAAATCAAATAATTCCATTTTCATACTCACAAGGATATTCTACTAGTCGAATAATCACATTCAATAGAAATAGCCACTTTCATAATGATGGAATGCATAATGCCAGACTTTCATAACCACATAGTCAAGGCCTTTTTCCTAGATTATAAATAAGATTTTGTCAAAGCCTTGTGCCAAGACACTAGTTTTTCTCATGAGACCTACCGATGCATCGAGGAGCCATAGCGGGCTCCACCCCTCACTTACTATGTCCAATGCATTCCACGTATGAAAAGGTTTAAACATAACCTAAACAATTGTTTTAAAACTAGCTTACCAAAGGTCAATAATTTATCCATATACCTTGAATGGTATAAAAATAACACGTCCACAGTCAAACATTTCACAAAATCATCAATAAAATATGGATTATTTGTTTCATAATAAATAAACATCAAACAAATTTAAAATCAATTAATGGATTTGGACATAAGTGAAAATGATGTGTAAAAATATTTGAGAGAAATATCCATATTTCATGAAAACATTTAAAAGTCACACAATTTAGAAAGGAAGACATTTAATGACATTTTTAATCAATGTTTCCCATACCACTTTGAACCTTTTGAAAATAATTATCATTTTAAAAAATTTATGTCCATTTAAATAAACCATTATAACCATTTCAAAAACATGGATGTTAATGAAAATGGTATAGAAGAATAAATCATTAAAACATTTAAAATGACGTTTTAGTAAAAAGTCCCTTAAAAAGAATCCATTTGAAATCCATTTTATGAAACATGGCTGTGGATAATAAATATGTCCCAGTAGAAACATACGTAAAAACAACCTCGAATAATAAAGAGATTGTGAAATTTAACCTTACCTTGTTCTTTTTCTTGGTTAAGGGTTGGATAAACTCATGTATAATGGGGAAATAATTGTTTTTAAATTATATATAAATCATATAAATTAATATGATATAATATATGATCTTTTAATAGTTTCTTTGTTAATAATATCTTTTAATACTGTCATTTTGGGTGTTAATGGATTCAGTTTCCTTTATATTATTTTTTATGTGAGTCATATTTGTTATGGATGGGATGTATCATATTCATATCCAGAATGATATGAACTATTTAAACATTATTTTTAATAATCAAATGAAAATTTTACTTGAATGGATACAATGGGGAATAAATCTCATTACATTCGTGTAGACGGTAATCTGTAAGTAGACACGCGCAACAGTATCATTAATTTGATATTAATATAATATATAATTTGATGGTATATCATATATAAAGAATCATTGTCATGTTATATTAATTATTTACATCAATTAAACATCATTGTTTTACCCATCCAAATAATAATGTACTGAATAACAATTACACCACGAAATGAAGACGGTAAGTCGTACATACGCACGTATGGTGACATGTCATTCGAAAGATGGATAGAATAACGAATATGGTTGTACCATATTTATAATAAAATCAATTTGTATAGAAGATACTTGAGTAATTATTTTATAATCCAAACAAAAAAGAAACTGAAGTGGAAGAAGAAAAGAACTAGAAAGAGGTGATGAAATATTTACCTCTTCTTCAGGTTCTTCCTTTTGATTTTATTAAAAGGGCTACATAGAATGTATTTATGAATAATTTAAGGCCTCTAAGATGAAGGTAAAACTGTTGAAAGGGTATTTGGTCTGGGGTTGGCAGACCCAAATGGATTTGAAGGTGTGAATTAGAGAGAATAGGGAGTGCCCTTTTATAAGAGGAGTGAGGGGCACCTTATGAAAAAATATAAATATTTTTTTATAATAAAATCATTTTCGGTTTCTAATGGCTCTTAAGTTGATTATGTAAAGGATAAGGTGGGTATGGGTTGAAAACCACTCAAGAAATAGGGTTTATAGAGGTTTCGGTTACTATATTACCCTTATCTTTTAGATTTAACTCTTTGTTAAATAGTGTGACATTTTCCATGTCTCTTTGTATTTTTATATTAGATGGTTAATAAAATTACTATATACATCCAAGATAACTCCAAGTGTTTTATTAATGATAAACATGTCAATATATAAGTCTTTTGGCAGAACGATAAATTTTTAGGAATAAAATATCAATTAATAATATATTATGTTTTTAAACACACTTTTATGTCAATTTGGACACTATTTTGTATTTTGTTTTTGCTAAATTCATAACAGAATTATTGCTTTGAATAAAATTCAACTAACCAACCCTAATATGTCATATTAACCTTGAAAATTAGTATAATTCATAAAAATATTCAAATTAAATTTATTGGATATTTATAATATCAATTATTTTAATATTTCCTTAGTTAGGTAATTACTGCATCATCATTATGTCATAAATAAATTAACTTATTTAATGTCTAAATAATATAAATAAAATACCATTATGTAGGAAATGGTTTTATCTTTCTAATCAATTTTTATAGTAGAATTTACCTTTTTTACCCTATATTAAAATTGTATTAGTTATTAAACATTGATTTTAACGTGTTTAACTCTTAATTGAATAAAATATTAATAAATGTCCTAATCAAATCCAATTAGATAAAAGAGGTTAAAATTTTATTCCTAATGTTTTTTGGTCGAATTACACTTATCCAATAGAGTTAGTACATTTTTACGTTAGTAATAATATAATTTTTACCCACAATTATCCTATTTATTTTTAACTGTGGTAAATATTAACCAAGAATTATTTTTTTCTTATTTAAACACATTTTACACCTTTCTATTAACCGTGTCTCTTGGATTTTCGAAATTAATCTCAGAGAAGCAGTAAAATTACATTTTATGAAAATGTGAAAATACTCCTAGGAGGTGTGTAAAAGATGGTGAAAAGTTCGATAAAATTTTAAATATCTATTTTTATTACAAAATGACTCTGATGAATTAAATTGAACATATAGAGGTATAGAGTATCAATTTGTACCTGAAATAAATTAAAATAAAATAATTAATTATTTAAAGAAAACTTCGGTTTTAAACTATAACTGATTGTTTTTCACTATTCATCTGAAATTGATAGTTTTCCGAAAAATACCAAAAAATCACCCTAAGCAAACTTTTATATTCCGAATTAAAAAATGAATTCTATTTTACAAATTTCAAATCATATAAGTTGCATTAATTAATTTAAAATTAATTCATGTTGTCAAAACCAAAATGCGTATTATTAAGAAATAATAACTATCAAAAGATTGACACTTGTTTATAACCAATTTCAAAGTGAAAGTACATACAATGACAATCATTGGAGTAAATGGTAAAAATATAATCTAATTATACTTCCAAACGATTAAAATTTATAATTCAACACTATAAATTATTTTGATTAAAAAAGTTGTTTTCTATTAAAATGTATTATTTTTTATTATTCACCCAAATATGCATGTTATCAGAAAAAAACAAAAATTTATTGAAACTAAATTATTATGTCTCGATTCTAAAGAAAAAGTTTATTTTGTCAAATTTAATATACAAAAGTTTCAGATATGGGGTTTTAAAAGGGATCGCCATAAATGGCACTAAAATTGAATTTTTTTTAAATTACATATGTTATGTGAAAAAAATTGAAATTGTTTTTACCTAATGTCTAAGAATCTGATAATATTGATTATAAAATTATACAGATTATATAAAGATTGATATTCATTTAATACTATTCATAACCGCTTTTGAACAGCTAGTTTGGTATATTGATGTGCGCTTGAACTCAGTGTTGTGTGTAGTGCATGTTATTGAATTACGTTGAAGAAATAATTTACTAATAAATCATGGGGTGTAACATTATTCACTTATTCAAAAAATTGCATCCCTGCAAGTTGAAAATGTTCTTCGAAAATAAAAGGTTGAAAAGTGAAAATACCCTTGTGGGAAAACCCACATCGGAAATTGTCTTGATAAAATTAAGCCTTAATAAGAGGAAAAGTGGAATGAAAAAGCAACAACCAAATTATGATATCTATTAGGAGAACATTGGTGGAAATTAGAGACTCATAATTGGAGGAAAAAGTAAATTTTTATTGGGAGTGATTATGGTCATTAGTCACAAACAATTATAGAATTTAGGGCCTCAAATCAATCAATCTATGATGATTTAAAATATCATAGGTTCTACAAATGATATGTTATTTGGATAACACATTTTTTGTTTTATGATCCCTTACCTAAAGTTTAAGAATTAATTTTTCATAGAATAAAAAAAGAAAAAAATATATACTTGACAAGTAGATTTCAATCCTTTAACAAATTTTTACCACAAACTCATATTTTACTCAAAAAGATAATAGAACATCAAAAAATATTCTATTAAGCCTATTCATATAGGGTTCCAAAAAATTGAATTTAAAATTAATCTAATATAACTTATTAAAAAACTACATTATTCAATCCAGGATATCATGTGGGCCAGTGGTAGGTGATACACCCTTGTTGCCGTTCGGATAAAGGTTCAAGTCTCGCATCCTTGCCGGACGCGATGAGTTGCCGCCTGACCTCTGGGTTGTACTTTTATGGAAATACAAAAATAATCTCAAACTAGAATTATCCAAAATACTTCTATCCCAACTCACAGTCCAACATTCATAAAGAAGCTAAACATATTGAATATTTTTTTCCACGTAATAACATGTGAACACCTTCATCATGTATTCTTTTAAAACACTAAAAAATCATGAATTATCCTAAAACCTTATTATTTACATTCATGCTCCCTTATAACTTATAGAATACTGAATATAATACTTCTATCAAAAAATGTTGTCAACTCCAAAAATGATGGAATATACAAATCATTAATCAGTTTCATGGTAGTTAAGAATATCCAATATAATTTATCCAAATCAATCATGTATTATTTTGAAATCACTACCTAGGTATCAGAACCATATTATGGTTTATCATTCTCTCAATCATATATTTTCCTAAAATTTAACTTTCTATTGAGTCACGTATCTTGGATTCACACAATCTCAAGTCCTCAATGAAATAGTACTGCAGTACAATCCATATATACTCTATAATTCTTATAACATGTACATCATTAATACAGTATTGAAATGTCACAATACATTGATAAATATGTAATAAATCTAATCATTCCTATTCATCTTTGGTGGTATCATAACTGTATTATTATCCAATAACTGCATTTATGGTATACTCTGATGATTAGGACATCGATTCGCGCAGTGTCCAAACTCCTTGCTGATGAACCATTGTACATTTGACACTTATTTTTTACCCATGTAATCACATAAATAGTGTCCTTTTTCTCCACACATATAAAAAACTATCATTCCTTTCAAGAATTTATCAAGGTGACTCTTTCCACAATTATCAAATATGGGGAAATCCTTCATTTCCCTCTTCCCTTTATCCATCTTTCTCTCTTACATCATTTTCATCTCTTGCTTCCCTTCAAAGCCATATGACTCAATGAATTATTTACAAATCTTATTTACACATGACACTATTTGTTCATAAGTTGAGAATACATGGGAGATTATTTCCCTTCTAAATGTTGTCTTAATACCGTGAATGATATGATCCTTCTTACTCTTTGGATCATACATATTGCTGGAGTTCACATTCCTTCTAATGGTTACCATTTTTATACAATGGTATACATTATTTTAGTTTATGAATTGCAATGAATAATTCCAAAATTGTAAAATACATGATGTAAATTGAACAGTTTATGGGTATAATCCATAATCATAAAAAATGTTTTCATTGAGGAAGTATACACTCATAAACCATTAAGAATGGTTTGTATTGAAAATTCGAATTATCCTAAGAAAATCCCCTGGGAGTGTCGTAACCAAGAATTCAGTAAGGCCTGGTGTCGTGCACCAGTTTCTGTTAATGTCTAGCTCAAATTAGTTCTTTCTGGTTTTACCTCTAGGTACATCTGTGCTAGAGCCTCCTCTACCTACTTGCATCTAGACATGGATTTATTGCATGAAATTCTCACCAAATCTATACAATAACAAAATTCTATGATGTTTTTCTATACTAATCCTCAAAGACTATCTTAGGGATATGTTATCTAATCAGAGTTTATCTAAATCTAGTTTCTATTGTTTTCACTAAACATTCTCTTATACCAACTGTAATTCCTTGACCCCAGATACCTAGAGTCAGCTCATAATTATGTATCATTGGTATGATCTCAAAAGATCAAGTCTCGAAAGATCGATTAGTTTACTAGCCTTGGAAGTACTACATACATTTATAAGGTTTACATTACATCATAAAATGAAATACTACAACAAAATGTTTTCCATAGACCACACTCATATCCCCTCAGACTATCCCTACAGGTCTGTCATAAAATACTTCGTCGCATCTTGGAAAAAATAAAACATAGAAAGGGGCGAGCTCAAATGATCAGTAAGGATAACAATATAGCAGAATCTTCATAAATAAGCATAAAAATTTTAGGAAATGTATAAGACTAAAACAAAATATTTTTTAACTTGAACTTCAGGATAATATGGAAAAGATAAAATCAAATAATTCCATTTACTTACTCACATGGATATTATACTAGTCAAATAATCACATGAAATATCAATAAACACTTTCATAATGATGGAATACATAAATCCAGACTTTCATAACCACATTGTCATGGCCTTGTGCCTAGACTACACATAAGATTTTGTCAAGGCCTTCTGCCAAGAAACTAGTTTTTCTCATGAGACCTACCGATTCATCAATGAGTTATAGTGGCCTCCACCCGTCACTTACTAAGTCCAATTCAATCCCCATATAAAAAGTTTTAAACATAACATAAACATTTGTATTAAAAAGGGTATACCAAATTTCAATACTTTACCCATATACCATGAATGGTATAAAAATAACACATCCACAGTCAAATATATCACAAAACCTTCAATAAAATATGGATGATTTGTATCATAATAAATCAACATAAAAAAATTTAAAATCCATTAAAGGATTTTTAAATAGATGAAAATGAATTGTAAAACTCATTTAGAGAAATATCCATTTTTTCATGAAAACAATTTAAGGTCACAAAATATATAAAGGAAGGAATTTAATGATATTATTGAATCAAGGTGTCCCATACCACTTTGAAACTTTTTTAAGTAATTTACATTTTAAAAAATTCATGACCATTTAAATAAATCCTTAAAACCATTTTGTGGACATTAATGATAATGATTTAGAAGAATAAATATTTAAAAAAATTTAAAATGATATTTTTTTAAAAAATCCCTAAAAAAGTATCCCTTTGAAAACTATTAAATGAAACATGGACAAGGATAATAAATATGTCTCAGTAGATACTTAAGTAAAAACAACCTCAGATAATTAAGAGAGTGTGAAATTAACCCTTACCATGTACTTTTCCTTGGTCGGTGGTTGGATAACCTCCTGTATAATGGTGAAATAATTTTTATTAAATTATACATGAATCATATACATTAATATGAAATCATATATGATCTTTGAACATTGGTTTGTTAATAATATCTTAGTAGTATTGTCGTTCCGCGTGTTAACAGATTCGTTTTCCTTTATATTATTTGTTTTGTGATTCATATTTGTTATGGATGGGATGTATATTATTCATATCTAGAATGATAACATTTCGATAAACATTATTTTTAATCATCAAAAGAAAATTAGTCTTTAATGGATATGATGGGGAATGAATCTCATTGCGTTTGTGGAGATGATAATCCTTACGTACGCACGAGTTACAATATCATTCTTTTGATATTAAAATAATATATAATTCGATGGTATATCATATATACAGAATAATTATCATGTTATATTTATTATTTACATCAATTACACATCATTATTATAACCATCCAAATAATAATGTATTGTATAACAATTACACCACGACGTGGAAACGGTAAACCGTACGTACACACGTATGGTGACATGTCATTCAATAGATGGATTGAATAATGAATATGGTTTCAAAATATTTATAATAACATAACAATATATATAATATACTGGATTTATTATTTTATAATGGAAACAACAAAGAAAGATGATGTGTACGAAAAAAAGAACTTGAAATAAGAGATGAAATATTTACCTCTTCCTCAGGTTATTGTTTTTGATTTGATCAAAAGGGATCCATAGGATGGTTGAATGACTAAATTAAGGCCTCTAGGATTATGAGAAAATATTTGAGAGGGTATTTGGTTAGGGGTTCGCCGAGCCAAATAGCTTTGAAGGTGTAAATTGGAGATAAGGGGGAGTCCCCTTTTATAAGAGGAGTGAGGGCACCTTAGGAAAAGCTATAAATATTATTTAATAATATAATCATTTTCGGGTTATAATGGATCCAAAGTGGATTATTTAACGTATAAGGTAGGTATGGGTAGAAAACCGCCCAACCAATAGTTTTTAGACAGTTTTGGGTAACTATATTAACCTTATCTTTCATATTTAACTATTTCTTAAATAGTTTGTCATTTACCATGTATCTTTTTATTTTTATATTATATTGTTAATAAACATACTATATACATTCAAGAGAATCCAAAATGGTTAATTAAGGATACACCTATCATTATATAAGTTTTATTTCCGAACCATATATTTTTTGGAATATAATATAAATTAATAATATAATATTTGTTTTAAAAACTATTTTATGTCAATTTTTACACTATTTGGTTTTTTGTTTCTAAATTTATAAAAACATTATTACTTAGAAAAAAATTCATATAAACAAACCTAATATGTCATATTAATCTATAAAATTAGTTTAATTTTTAAAAAGACACAAATTACATTTATTTGGATATTTATTATATCAATTATTTTAATATTTCATTAATTAGGTAATTACTACATCATCATTTTGTCATAAATAAATAAATTATTTAAAATCTAAAAAATATAAATAATATACCATTTTTTAGGAATTATTATTATCTTTCTAATGAATATATATAGTTGATATTACCTTATGTGTAACCCAATATTAAACATGTTTTTGTTATTAAACATGGATTTTATCTCTTTTAACTCTCCATTGAATTAAATAGTAAAATATGTCATAATCTAATCCATGTGGATCAAAGAGGTTCATATATTATTTATAAGGTTGGTTTTGGTCAAATATACTTGTCCAATATATTTACGACATTTTTTACGGTAATAATAATATCATTTTTACCCTTAATTACCCTATTTACTTTTAACCGTGGCAAAAAAAAAGTAAAAAGGTTACTATTCACCAACAATTATCTTTATTTTATTTAACAACATTTTACAATATGAGATTTACTATGTCTCTTGTATTTTTTAAATTCAACACACCGAAGCGGTGAAATTATGTTTTATGTAAATTTGTAAATACTCCTAGGAGGTGGGTAAAAGGCGATGAAAAGTTCAATAAAATTTTAAATATCTAATATTATTACAAAATGACTCCCATGAATTTAATTGAAAATATATAGTTATTATGTATCTATTATGACCTAAAATAAGTTTAAATAAAATATTTATTTATTTAATTAAAAATTCAGATTTAAACTAAAACTCGGTGTTTTTCACTATTAATCAGAAATTGAATGTTTTGAAAAAATACCAAAAATACAACCTTATATAATTTTAATATGCCTAATTCAAAAATGAAATCTATTTTAGCAATTTAAAAACATAGAAGTTTCATTAATTATGTTAAAATTAATTCTTATTCTTAAAACGAAAAAGTGTATTTTAAAGAAATAATAACTATCAAAAGATTGACATTTGTTTATATCCAATTTCAAAGTAAATTTACATAAAATGAAAATCATTAGATTAAATGGTAAAAATATAATCTAATTATAATTACAAACAGTTAAAATTTTTAATTCAACACTAAATATTATTTTCATTAAAAAAGTTCTTTTCAATTAAAATATAGTTTTTTCACTATTCACCCAAATATGATATTTATCAGAAAAACTCCAAAATTTTACTAAAGCTAAATTATTATGTCTCTATTATTAAGAAGAATTTTATTTTTTCAAATTTTATATATAAAATTATCTAATATTGGGTTTAAAATGGGTTCTCCATTAAAAGGCGGTAAAATTGAATTTTTGGAAAAAATATTTCTTTTGTCTAAAAAAATGTCATTGTTCTTAAATTATATCTAAGAAACTCATAATATGGATTCTATAATTATATGGATTATATAAAGTTCACAATTTAGTTAATACTATTCATAACTGCTTTGGAATGACTATTTTGGTAAGTTGTGGTGCGGTTGGACTTAATGTTCCAGGTAGTGCTAGTTGTTGAATTACTTTGAAGAAATAACATACTATGAAATCAGGGGTTCTACATTATACATGGCGTGTACGTGAATTTTTCCTCCATAAGAATATACTTTTACGTGGATAGAACTACAAAGATCTACCACAATAAGACTACACGATGTGTTCATCCTCAATACGATATGTTCTACTATGTTTTCATCCTCCCTGTGTCATTAGTCACACGGTTGGATACACGGTCGACTTCCACATGGAATGAACACCCATTACATGGTGTGTCTTGATTAAAGCTCGATATCCCGTGTTCCCTATTCACTTGAATGGTTATACAGTCAAGGGCATTACGGCATGTCCTCATGGTACACTTCGTGTTATTCTAATAAATTTGGACACCTTCTTCACTGAATTCAAATAAAATAGGATGTGTTAGGATAGATGACACAACGTGTCTACAAGTTTTTTCAGGAAAAAAACACCAGATTACCACAACAACCCATATTATGTAGAAAAAACCAACTATCGGGATGCCAAATTCCGACCACTGAGGGCCAATTCTCCCCACGAATCAATGATTGGAATCCAAGTAGAACATATCATTGTAAAATTATAGATAAAATGTTGAAAAATGATTTTCCCAATTCTGGTCCAGGAGGTCCATACACCTCAGGAACCAATGTTTGGAGTCCATTAAATCCTTCCCCTGGAACATACAAATACATCAATCACAATAGAAGGCTTAGCTATCACATCATCTATCACAACAACATGTGATAACTAATGCATCCTAGATGGTGTGTTATAATTCATGGAATGTGATTCTAAAAAGTTTCTACATGATGCATGATATAGGAAATGTTCATATAATTAGGTTGTAACAAAAAATTGAAGCCATGATTGCCTTAATAATAACAGTAGAAATAAAGTGTGTCACCCAATGGTGAAATCAAATCAACTATAATAGCTCAATATCCAAAAATCACAAGTCAATTCAAAGAGAATTTTCTTCTTCTTGTACACATGGTTGCTACTATTGGGAGCAACTAATTACCAAATACCTATTCCTCTGTATACCAAACTTTATGCTCTAAATAGTAAGACAATACAGAAAACAAAATCCTATGATACCATTTTTTAACATCTCGGGTGTGGATACTACTAAATAGTTCCCCATACTCAGTGGGACACATAGCCTCAATCGCATTTCTCCCAATGTCAGAGGCTACCAACCAGTCGCGAGGGCCTATGTTGAGATAGTGGGGAATCTGTGCACTCATTTTCAGAGTATAACACATCAGAATAAATATTTACAAATATATGAAGTAGTAAACAACATGAAACTGATTACTAAATGATAAAATTAACCTTAAGGCATATATTTCAAAATTACTCATCTTGTCACATGTCCTAAGAAAACAACAAAACCTGATACATATCAGTCATGTACAATACATTTCAAAAGTAGGGTAAAATAAAATGAATCTCAATAGAATCCCAACCCATGAATTTGTCCCATACTCTGATACATCTAAGCAGCAATAAATTATCTCTATAGGAATATTTTCCCCTATCCACACCTACAGCAATATAATCTGTTTGGGCCAAAAATCATTACCAAAACAGGGTGTGATAAATGAATCCTAGCCGGAAACCACCAACGATCTCTCCCTAACTGTTATTGTATATATCAAACAACAGATAATGGAAAATAGTAACTAGGAAGTACTTGACAATAAAATATCCATCTAGACATATTATCCATTAATTTTATTCATTTTCATTAGTTGTTCAATTTCATTTACATACAAAAATCTTTATATTTGGCCTTAGCCTACGAATCACCTGTGTAGAAGTAAACACAACATATGTCTCAGAAGGCCATCTAGATATGAATAAGTAAAGACATAATCCAATAATTTTCATTATCTTGGAAGATATGTCTTAAGTCGTTAATTTTCATTTCAACATCTAACCTACATGCACAATGAACACTCGCCCACATGAATAAATAAACTATCAAGGAAAACCCGATATAGCAGCATTTCAGTATTTTCCAAAGAGCCCATCCCGGGTATCCCTCAATTGATTCCAGAATCGCTTCACATTTGTAAAGATGATTAAGTCTTCCCGACCACCATGAAAAGGGCTCGATCATGTCCTTTATGTAATTAACCTCATGAGTATGTCCATTTTATTTTAACCAAGACATTGGTTCACCCAAGGTAAACAATGTGCAATTAGTCACATGTGCCTAACCATTTATTTTAACCAATTCTATGGCTCTCCCACTGCTAATTACCTATTTTAATGTTTTTCATTGTATTTAAAAATAAACATATGTTAATTTAACTATCACATGGAATTAAAATAATCATCTCACATGGGAAATCCATATAACTAACAATACATTTTTATCAACCCCAACGGGGAAAGACAATACAAGCATCAAAGGCATTCTTGACCAAACAGATTTTCAAGTGAACACACTCATGGGTGTCTCTATATCAATAAATCATTAGTAACATTCTTTTATTAAATGTAATCTATTACATTAACATCATTAGGTACCAATAAATTCAAATTAAAAAACAAAGAAAAACTATTAAATGAACTCATGATATTTTGGCCCATATATTAAACTCAACATTTAGTTAAAGGCACGAGACCTCTTACCTCAATGTCGTACTATATTCTCCTACACTGACTCTTGAATCGTCCCAAAATGGTGTACATATATGCAAAGGTGAAAACAATTAAACCCTAAATAACAACATAATGAATATAAATAATGAAGAACGACTCTACAAGAAGAATGCTCTTAACAAGAGGATTCAAACAAGACCAAAAAAAGGATTAGAGTTCAGAAGAAGATTTAGGAGAAAATGATCCCCAGGAACCTTGTTTTTTAATCGAGCCAGCCTCTTATCCTAATGAGGAGTTAAAAGCGTCTATTACCCATTTTATGCTGAAAAATAGTAGCAAATGGTGTGTATATCCATGTACACAACATATATATCATTTTATTGTTCAGAATTTATCAAATATACTTTACACATACCACCCGACCTGCTGACATGACTACCCGACATGTATGGGGATGTGCATGACGTGGAGTGGCCTTTTCTTCTCTCTCATGCCAACATGCCCAAATGCCATGTATCGCTATCCATCATGGCCATACCACATGACATGTATATACGGTTACAAGGTGAGTAACACTAAAACAACCATTTCCCCAATTTTTTATGTTTTCCTAAAAATTACATAAGGGAAATTTAATAGAAGAAAATTATACATCAATAGATGAACTGGGTTCTTACACAGTCATTATTCCACCTCATGATGGATTATGAAATATTAAATAGGGATAGAATTGAAGTTAAAATTTTTGAATCATTTTTTTACTCATTAACATTAACATAAGTTATTCACTTTCTAGTGATCATTGAACATAAAATTCCATTTAAATATTCACATTAAATATCATGGATATTATGATTTACTAAACTGTATGAAATTTTTATATATGGTGTCTACAATGAATGTTTTTCCTTATATAGAGAAATATTGATAAACTGTATTCATCAATAAATAATAATAACATTTATGTAACAGTAATTTGAAATTATATAGATTATAATATATATGATTAATATTTTTTATGGGTATGGTTTTGGTTGGGGACCATTAGTTGTAATCACATGGATGCATCAATTTTCTCATGAGTAAAATCAGTATTGAAAATCATATGGAGTAATACATGGTATATTTCAAACAGTCTATTGAATTTTAATGATAGTTATGTTTCCCTAAAATTGTGAAATACAACGGCTAATATATCATCATTTCCATCATTCAAATTCCTTTATTATTATCCATGAGGTTTTCACTATGGAAAATAAATGGATGAATTTAGTTCTCAGTTTGTTGATTAAATGTAATATATTAATGTTATTTACCAATAAATATTTATTATTCATTATATAATTATTGAAATGGATGTTTGTATGAGTTCTTACCATGAATTATTTATTTTCTCTTTATAAAGTTATTTAAATGGCATGTGTTCTCATTCATTGACCATTTCATGTTGATGATGCCTTTTAATTATTTATTGATTCTTTTTTTCATAACACTTAATAAACCTTTGGGATCATTAGTATTAAATTACCTTCAATAGGATTATGTAAAATGTAATAATATATATAATAAGTTATATATTACATAAAATAATGTCATTTTATCAATTAGAAATATTGGTTGGTGTTATATATTCATTTATAATACATTGGTCATGTTTATATCAAATTTACCCTGAAAAATAAAATAATCGACCATATATGATCTTATTCATTTATTGTTACATAACCAATTGATATTTCCCACTATTCTGGGATGGGATATGGGTTTTTATTGGTTTGGGGAAGTAGAAGAGGTTGATATATTTAATGTATATTTTTTCTCGACTAAAAAATAAGTCTGCAAAAAATTTGAATATAATGTAAATGGGTAACATGATTTGAGACATTTTAACCATGATAAATCATCATGGGAGATAGGATTTTTTAAATAACCCATAAAAATGTATTTCACAAGGTGAATGGTATATACATTTTATGTAAATAACTATGAGTAAATTTAAATAGTGTTGTGGAGTTCGTTTTTTGTTTCATTCTATCTTGAAACCTTCCATCTCTATACCCTTGAGAAAATAGGAGTTTTTTTGGTGAAATTACTTCATCTATAATAATTAAATATTTTTTCTCTCCATTATCATTTTTTTTGGTTTCCATACATTTCTCCTTCATCCGATGAAGCAGTGGAACTTTTTGATTGTTTTGGGTTTTTTGGTAGATCATAATACTATGTTTGGTCCCAAATGTTGATTCTATTCATAATTTATACCATCCTACGTCAATTGAGGTTTGTGGTTAAGATTTCATTCTTCAATAATCTTCACGTTAGTTGTGTTAAAGTTAATTTCCATATTATTGACTTATTATTGTATGCATGTTATAGTGGAATTTTAATTTCCATTTTTGGAATTTTTATATTAAATAGAATAAATTATTTGGTTAATTAATTACTGGAATTATTATATTGGAAAATTAATGGGATAGTGAAATTGGTTGATTAATGTGATTATTAATAGATTTATAGTGGTAATTAATGGATTGTAGGATCATACATGATGGTATAAAAATTTATATGATTAAATGTAGTAAAATAGACTATTAGTGAAAAGTGTATGTTATTTCCATGTGATTAATATGTTGAAAAAATAATGTCTTGTAAAATTGAAATGGTGCACAATTTTTTGAATAATTTATCATTGGAATAATGTTGATTAATTGTGATAATTAGGATATATATGTGATATTAGGGATATTGATTGAAAATAGAGGTCTCTTAAAGAAAATGAAGGTCTAAAACCGCATGATGAGATAGACATGGCATTAACATCACCAATTCATGCATAAGATAATGAGTTTGGGACACTGATTAATGCTCCAAATATCCATATGTGTTAGAAAAGAGGTTTAGGATAGTTACTGATTCTATAAATTCCCATTGGGTTATAGAAAAGGCATCCAACCCCAAAATATTATCATTTGACCCGATTTCCATGTAGCCCAGATTTGAATTTGGTTTTAAATAATTTATCAAATCTTGTGATGTGATGAATTGCGATTATTGATTATATATGGTTCAAAATATGATATTTTTCAGAGCTGGTATTGTTGACTTAGGTGTTATCATGAACTCTGTGGACTATGTCATTAATTAAAGAATAAGAAATTGTGAAACCGTTTACTGGTTTAATAATAATTTGGTCTATATAAATTTGTAGATATTTTTAATGATAATAAATTGTTATAGAAAACATTTTTTAACCTAGTTATTTATTCCAACACACAACTGTGGATTCATGATTGATACCGGAATAGACTATATGTATGTTGGGAAAGTTAATGGAAAGATCATAATGATATATAGTTGAATTGGGATATAGCATGGATAAGAAAACCAGACATTATACTGTGACTAGATCGGGTTTTTTCAGTGTCATTATTTTTTTTATAAATTAACACTTCAAATATATATATGAAATGACATATCTAATACTTTAGTCTTCAATATTTGATTCATAGTTTTTTTCATAACGTGATATTTGTTTTTATATTGTTGTTGAGTAATTCTAATTTTTTGTTATATAATTTTTTATTGGATTCATTATTTTTTTTAATTCATTAATAAATATCATATTGTATCCTCATGTTTTATATTTAAACCATTCCACTAGTTGACAGAATCTGGCCTATGAGGAGGTGCTCTTGTGGTCAGGTCACTGACCTTCTTAGTGAACTGGTAAGTGGTACACTTGTCAAGATGTTACAAAATTGTATCAGTATAATTTTTCATTTCCATTATTTTAACATACTATTTGGGAAATATAAACATGATAATAAGAATATTCAATCCATGGTAGTGATACATTTCATTGATGTAAATACCCATGTATTTGGGAAATTTTAAGTACACATGGAGGGATTGTTTTTATTAATGTTTTCTGTTTCAAATGGATGTTATTTCACCATGGGAGATTCACTTGTTCAATGATGTTATTGTTTATGATATTTTACCAATATATAATTATGGAATGACAGTTTTTTAATCAGGGATCATTATCATAATTATGAAATTATTGAAACATGCATCATTTTTCTAAACGCACGGAAACCCATTTTTGGTTTAGTGGTTTAAAAAATAAATTTTTATTTAGTTGTTTATTTTAAACGAAACAATGCGTAATATAAGACTGATAATTGTAAAATGATTATAAATTTTATAAATTCAATTGATAAATGGGGTTTTTAAGGGATAATTAAATTATTAAAATATTTACCCTGTTATATCCTTGACCTAGATGAGAGATGGTTGGGGTAATTTATGATTCCTTAGTCTTCACCATATGGTGGGATATGGTGAATGACATTATATGAATTTATGTAAACCCTATTTCATAACGGTGATAATTTTTTATAATTTTTTCTAATATTAATGTTGAAAATTTTATATATATTCCTCCATGATGACATATGTTGATATAAAGATAAGATGGCTTGGTTGGAAATGTGCCTCAAGTAGTGGAACCTACACCCAAACAAGATCTGGTTGATGGTTTAATATAACATTTATCTGAGAACATTTTTTTCTTCAAGCTATCCATGTAAAGAGACCCATGGTTGGTTGTGAAGTGAATTTCATAAATGGAAGGGGATTTTGAGATAGATCACCCTCCTAAATTCATTAGAGAGTGTGCACCTGAGGTAGGTGTGTAAACCCCCGAATCATGACGTACATGGACATTACATTACTTTTGTGGAATACTTAGTACATAACAAAAAGACACACAAGGATCGTAATAGTTTAGTGTCTTTGGAAACTCGAAATATAATCTTCTAATCGTGGTGAAAGATCTTCAACATCTCCCATAAAGATCTTCCTTTTTTTACCTAAAATCATTCTTTATATCCTGGGGAAAAGAAAACATAAAAGGGTGAGCTCAAATGCTCAGTAAGGGTAAACAAAAAAATATCAATCACATCATATTCATAAGAACATAACATTTTGGAAATATTAACCTGTAAAAGAGAGCATAATTTCATAACATGGGATAAATCATAGTAGTGAAATAAAATCCCAATAATCATAACATAAAACATGGAACTTTGTGGCATACACACATAATCATATAGAATCATATCTTATTAGTCAAGACTCATTGCCAAGACTATCATAGTGGACAAAGTACATTTCTAAACCGAGTCACCCTCGTTTCAGTCCTGTTTCACTGAAACGATATAACCTACCGTTCCAGCCATGTCTATATCATGAGATATGAAATCCTTACCCAATGCATTAGAGGGAGATTTAGGTCCCACCCATCTCATAATGATACCATTCTTATGTGTGTCACAAAATCTTAAATCATACATCATTGCATAACCCATGTAATAAAAATGGGATTCTTAAACAACATGACATCATAAAACAATTCATATAAGATAAAGGAATTCATAAAATTATTTCCATCACAACATAATCAAATCCATGTAATAATAGGGATAAAAATAGAACCCTATATTATCTTATATGGAAAATAATTTTGATAAAACTCTTCAACTCCATTATTTAGGAAAATATCCTTTCAACTTCAAAAACATTTTTCCTTTCTTAACATGTCATACAATTTTAAAATAAAAGAAGTTGGTTAAAAATAAACTTGAAAACATGTAAATTAAGCTTCTTGAAATTAATTTTTTAAAAATCCATTCATTCCGTATAAGTTAAAAAAACATTCTTCGTACTTTTGTCAGAAATTTCAAAAAGTACCTCGTACGAAAAACGACAAAAGATTCCTTTCATATTCTTTACTAAAAACTCACCGAAGGGTAAAATTGGATTTAAACAATTATAGGTGGATGGAAATAATATTACATATTCAGGAAACATGGATGTGGATGATAAAATACACCCCAGTAAATACTAAAGTATAAACAATCTCGGAAAAAAATGAGATTGTGATATTTTTCTTACCTTATGTCTGATATGCTTTGTACGTATCTGAACCTCCTGTATAATGATTTAAATAATGTCATTAACTTATTACAGAATCATATTCATTGTTATGATATCATATATGGTTCCCTTATGACTTTATATTACCCGTTCTTTTGTAAATTCCATGTTAAAGAAGCATTTTGGGTAAAATCGTTTCATTTATCGTAGGTGTTTGGACTTGTTGTTCGTGACATTATTATTACTTATATCATGATTTAATTACTTCCAGAATATAAAATATGATTTATATATCATATATATTCAGTATATATATATATATATATATAATATATAGATAAATGAAATGAAACAGACCGTTCATGGAGACGGTAGTCCGTACGTACGCATGAAAACAGTTTTCCTTTCCTTATTGTCTTGAATGGAAGTGAGTAGATGACATATATATATTCATAAATCCAGTAGATTTAAAATGTCATATATTTCATTATTATTCATTATATATACTTTATAATCATTCTGGAATGGTTAACATGGATAATGAATCTCATCGCGTCGTGGAGACGGTAGTCCGTACGTATGCATGGGCGATGATATCGTTTCCATGGTCGTGGAATTGTGTTGAAGTGTATTTATACTATTTCAGTATCAATATCACTCTATAATAATCATATATAGATACTCATTACACCATTATACCCATCCAATTAAGGTGGTGGTGGAAAATAGATTACACCACGGCGTGGAGACGGTATTCCGTATGTACGCACGCGTGGTGATTTCCATTTTCTGTAGGATGGATAGAAGGTTAATTAGAGTTGTTTCATATTTATAATAACATATCAGTATATAAGAAATACGGATGTTATTATTTTATCATGAAAAAACTAAATAATAAAATGTTCAAGAAGAAAGAAATTGAAAAAGATCGGTAATGGATATTACCTCTTTTTGACGCGCCTTCACTTAACCTCCACTTAAAGAACTAAGGATGGTCTTTGAAGAATACCAGGACCTCTAGGATGATACTAGGGAAGTGGAGAAGATATTTTGCCGGGTTTTGGCCGATCTTGAATGCTCAAATTGGTGTGAGGAGGAGAGGGAGGAGGTACCCTTTTATAAGGGAGGAGAGGGGCACCTTAGGAAAATCTCAAAATATTATTTTATATTAAGGTCAAATTCGGTTTATAATGGTTCAAAAGGGACTTATTTAAAAGAAAATGTGGGGATGGGTAGAAATAATCTCATCCAATAGTATTTAGACAAGTTTAGGTTATTATTTTAACCTTATAAATTAGATTTAACTCTATGTTAAATAATTTAACTTTTACCGTGTGTTTTTGTTTTCTTACACTATATGGTTAATAAACTTACTATATCAAGCCAAACGAACCCCAAGTTGTTTATTATTAATATATATAATCTTATCTAAGTCATTTGGCCTAGCCTTAGATTTTTAAGAATAAAATAACAATTAATAATATAATATTTAGTTTAAAAACTAATTTATGTCCATTTTGACACTATTTGGTACATGATTTTTATGAAATTTATTACAGAATGATAAGTTCGAAACAAGTTACTTAAATCAACAATAACATGTCATATTAACCTATAAAATTATTGTGAGTCATAAAAAGTCTCCAATTACATTTATTTGGTCATTTATAACATCAATTATTTCAATATTTCATTAATAAGACAATTACTACATCATCTTTGTGTCATAATAAATGATAATTATTTAATCCCTAAAAATTCTAAATAAATTACTATGATGTAGATAATTGTATTAGATTTCTGGAGACTATTAATGTTCTAAGTTTCATGAAGTTTATCACTAGATTAAATTTATTATACTTATAAGATTTAAGAAAGTGACATGTTGTCACATTCTTTGATTTTAATAATAATTTAATTTTTTTCATTGAAAAAATTTAATTAAATGAATCTAATCTAACCCTTAGGTGATATGGGTCTACTTTTAGTCATCCAATAGGATTTTGACATTTGTTAGGGTAATTTTAAAATATTATATTTACCCTTAATTACCCGATTTACCTTTAACTATGGTAAATAAAATTTACCGTAGTTACTATTCATAATTCCCAAAAATAAAAAGTAGATTATTAACATAATTTGGATCCACTGATTCCAAATATGGATTCCATTTTTTCAAATTCAATACAAAAAAGTTGCAGAAATTAAATTAATATTATTCCCGTTGACGAAAGAAAATGGGGTTTTCTTTAAAACATTGCAAAAGATTGAATTGATTTAACCTACGAATTCAAGGTAAAATCAATGCTAATGAAATACATTATATTAAATGATAAAAATATAATCTATTTACACTTTAAAACCATTCAATATTATAATTTAACCACATAAGATATTCCGATGAAAAAAGTTGTTTTTAATTAAAATATAGCGTATTTTTACTATTCATTAAAATATAAAAGTAATCGGAAAAATATAAAAACATTATATAATGTAAATTTTTATATCCTGATTCAAAACAAGAATTTTATTTTGTAAAATTGAACTTATAAAAATGTCAAAAACTAGATTTTAAGTGGGTGCGCCATCAAAAGGTGGTAAAACTACATTTTTTTGAAAAATACTTATTTTACCCGAAAAATTAATTTTGTTCTTATACCATGTTCTAGAAAAATTGTAAGATGAATAGTAATGTTATAAAATTCAAAATTTAGTTAATACTATTCATAATGGCTAGTTCATAATAATATTATAATAATATATCATTGTTTAGTAAAACCCGGTATTGCGTACAACACACGCTATCGAGGAAGGTCGTGATTGCGTGTAATGCAAGCCAAGTCAGGGTTCCGTGTTGTGTAAGAATCCTTCGTTGTTTCGTATAATAGAATCCAACCATATTTTATTTATACATTGAATATATATATATATAAACACACTCAATGGTGCGTAGAATGACTATTATAAAACGAACTTGAAATTTTGTTTAACACGATCCAAGAATAGCGTTGCGTATACTGCAGGCTAATGCAGTGTTGCATATAGTACAAGATAAACTTGGTGTGCTGTATAATAGAAGACATTAATGAAATTAAAAGAACATTTTTCCTAAAATATTGGGATGTTACATTCTACCCCCCTTAAAATGAATTTTTCCCTCGAAATTCGCTAGGGTTATAAATGGTTTTCTTCTTGAAAATTTCTTTAATAGAAACCCACATCGTAAAAAGGAATACAAAAACATGACTTTAAAAACTAATGTATGAAACGTAATGGTTACCCAAATTAACTAATCACTGGGTTTCCACATAAGAGAACATAGGTGAAAATATGGATATGGAAGAGAAATATAACAATCATGTTCTGATAGAGAGTGGTAGAGAACATGGCTATGGAAAAGCCAACAATCACAAATTCATAGATTTGTGATGATCTAGGGTACCATATGATTCATTGGATATAAGGGCACTAGGACAACATTTTTGGTTTTCAAGATCATTTCCCTAAAGTTGAAGAATTTAAATTAGAATAAATACTTACTTTATTTTGGTACATTCTCACTGTTGTTCATTCCGTGAACAATTTCCACTTCATATCTTAAAGAAATGAAGTTGAATTTGTTATTCGTGAAGTGTTGGCAGATCAGGTGATAGAATGACGGGTCATTCATCTGTCACAAACAAAAGGTTAGCAAAAGTTATTAAATATACATAAGTCGATCTATAGTGATATTAATCATATATGGTTCCTAATATGGACTTATACTTCATATATCATACCGCTTAATAAAATAAAACTATTTTATACTAACCAGGGACTTCTTGTAGGCCAGTGGTAGGCGATAAAGGCCAGTCGCACATCGATTGTGGGTTCGATTCCCACAACCTTGTCCGACGCGATGGGATGTCGCTCGTCCTGCAGGTTGTCCTATTTCTAAAACTATATTACTATAACATCCCATCAATAATATCGAAAAACAAACAATACTAACTTATGACCAACATAATCCATTCCAATCTTTAGGCTTATCCATAATACTGCAGTCCACTCTCAGAGATTTAATACCATCGTTGATCCCCATATATCATAAGATATATCTTGTTGGTCACATTCCAAACATTCAAAGGCCTTAATCATGTACTCTCTTGAATACCCATTGAACCTTATTGAAAACACTAGTTCTGTTAAAAGTTAACTCTTTCCACATACCAAAATCCTCAAAATTCTATATACTCAAACCATGATATCACTTAGTCCATATATCAATCATGAGCTCATGAATACTTTCAAATATTTCATTTTCTTGTTTTCCCTTCATTATGCGCATATCATCTTTTTTCCAAAAAAAATCTCAATCACTTTGAATACCACATTAGAAAAATACATAAATATTCCAATACTCCATGATACACCATTATTTTGGAATCCCATTACAAAAACACATGATCATTCCACCACATCGTTGTCATATTAAACATTGCCAATAGTGATCTCATGTGACTTCCCTTTGTCCTTTTCCTTAAGCGGTTGCTCATGTCGATCATCACTAACCCGTGGATTAGGGCATTTATTAGTATAATGCCCCATTTCCTTGCACTTTAAGCATTGAAGTGTAGTAGGTTCATTCTGTTAATCCTTTCCTTTGTTTGCATCATTAGAGATCTTCTTCCCATCATTGCGGCATTCAAATGCCCGATGACCTTCCTTTCCACATTTGAAACATTTACTTGTCCCTTTAAGACAATCTCCACCATGCTTCTTTCCACAATTTGAGCATAACGAAACATTCATCTTCTTTTCACCATTATTCTGAGATTTCTCCTTGAACTCCATCTTTCGTTTCTTGTCAAAACTATGAGATGGATAAGTAACACCAACTTCCATTTCTACCTTGATAGCACAACGCACAATTTCTTCATAGCTACTGAAGTCTCTTATAGCTAATGCCCTTCGATGACTTGGTTTTAAGCCACTGAAAAATAGATCAACTTTACTTTCAGGTTGGATGATAATGACAGATGCATACCTTGAATGTCTTGTAAAATTTTCATCATATATACCAACAAATTCATCATCCTTCTGCTTCAGCTCAAGAAACTCCTTTTCCATTTTTGTTCGAAGAATACGAGGGAAGTACTTATTGAAAAACAAGTTCTTGAACTTGTCCCATTCCATGGACTCAATTTCATCTCTTGTCCTCGTATTCATGATAAGATTCCACCATTGATCAGCTTCACCTTCCAAACGATATACTGCTAAGATGACTTTATCGAGTTCAGAACATTGAAGAACTGAAAATATCTTTTCAGTGGTACTGATCCATTGTTCAGCAACAAGTGGATCTGAAGACCCACTAAAAGAAGGTGGACGTTGCCTCATGAAGAACTCAATTGAATATTGTTCCTTTCTCTGCTCATTTGGAAGTCCAGAATGATTCATAGCTTGTGTAAGTATAGCAATAAGATTTTTCACTCCATCTCCCATAACACTTGTTTGTTCAGGAGGACAATCATTGCATTGTCCATTACAGTGACCAACACGGTTCCTTCGGGTTCCAACCATCTTCTAAAACCCAAAAAGAATAGTGTGATAGGAAAAAATAATTCTAGGGAAAACAACATAGTAAAGGGGGAGTACCCTTAATATATAACATCATAGGTTAAATTCTAAGATCCTTACTGTAGTTCTATGACCATATCCTATACGTATACTTATCCTTAGGAAAATCCCTAGACATACCTTAGAAATATCTTTAGGGATCTCACTAACGTTCTCACATCCTAGTTTCCAAAGGTTGACTGAACCTTTCCTCTGATACCAACTGTAAAGACACGAAGCTTGACGTACATGGACATTACATTACTTTTGCGGAATACTTAGTACATAACAAAAGAACACACACGGATCGTAATAGTTTAGTGTCTTTGGAAACTCGGAATATAATCTTCTAATCGTGGTGAAAGATCTTCAACATATCCCATAAAGATCTTCCATTCTTTATACCTAAAACCTTTCTTTATATCCTGGGGGAATGAAAACATAAAAGGGTGAGCTCAAAAGCTCAGTAAGGGTAAACAAAAGAAATATCAATCACATCATATTCATAAGAACATAACATTTTGGAAATCTTAACCTGCAAAAGAGAGCATAATTTCATAACATGGGATAAATCATAGTAGTGAAATTAAATCCCATTAATCATAACTTAAAACATCAAACTTTGTGGCATACACACATAATCATATAGAATCATATCTTATTAGTCAATACTCATTGCCAAGACTATCTTAGTGGACAAAGCCCATTTCTGAACCGAGTCACCCTCGTATCAGTCCTGTTTCACTGAACCGGTATAACCTACCGTTCCAGCCATGTCTATATCATGACATATAAAATACTTACCCAATGCATTTGAGGGATATATAGGTCCCACCCATCTCATAATGATACCATTCTTATTGTGCCAAAAAATATTAAATCATACATCATTGCATAACCCATGTAATAAAAATGGGATTCTTAAACAACATGACATCATAAAACAATTCATATATGATAAAGGACTTCATAAAAATATTTCCATCACAACATAATCAAATCCATGAAATAATAGGGATAAAAAAAGAACCCTATAATATCTTATATGGAAAATAATTTTGATAAAACTGTTGAACTCCATTATTTAGGAAAATATCCTTTCAACTTCAAAAACATTTTTCATTTCTTAACATGTCATACAATTTTAAAATAAAAGAAGTTGATTAAAAATAAACTTGAAAACTTGTAATGTAAGCTTCTTGGAATTAATTTTTTAAAAATCCATTCATGCCGTATAAGTTAAAAAAACAGTCTTCATACTTTTGTCGGAAAATTCAAAAAGTACCTCCTACGAAAAATGACAAAAGATTCCTTTCATATTCTTTACTAAAAACTCACCGAAGGGTAAAATTGGATTTAAACAATTGTAGGTGGATGGAAATAATATTTCATATTCAGGAAACATGGATGTGGATGATAAAATACACCCCAGTAAATACTAAAGTATAAACAATCTCGGATAAAAATGAGATTGTGATATTTCCCTTACATTATGTCCGAAATGATTTGTACGTATCCGAACCACCTGTATAATGATTTAAATAATGTCATTAACTTATTACAGAATCATATTCATTGTTATGATATCATATATGGTTCACTTATGACTTTATATTACTCGTTCTTTTGTAAATTCCATGTTAAAGAAACGTTTTGGGTAAAATCATTTCATTTATAATAGGTGTTTGGACTTGTTGTTCTGGACATTATTATTACTTATATCATGATTTACTTACTTCCAGAATATAAAATATGATTTATATATCATATATATTCAGTATATATATATATAAAATAGATAGATAAATTAAATGAAACACACCGTTTATGGAGACAGTAGTCCGTACGTACGCATGAACGCTGTTTTCCTTTCCTTATTGTCTTGAATGGAAGTGAGTAGATGAAATATATATATATATACATAAATACAGTAGATTTACCATGTCATATATTTCATTATTATTCATTATATATACATTATAATCATTCTGGAATGGTTATCATGGATAATGAATCTCATCGCGTCATGGAGACGGTAGTCCGTACGTACGCACGAGTGATGATATCATTCCCATGGTCGTGGAATTGTGTTGAAGTGTATGTATAAGATTTCAGTATCAATATCACTCTATAATAATCATATATATTTACTCATTACACCATTATACCCATCCAATTAAGGTGGTGGCGGAAAATAGATTACACCACGGTGCACATACGGTATTCCGTACGTACGCACGCTCGGTGATTTCCTTTTTCCGTGGGACGGATAGAAGGTTAATTAGAGTTGTTTCATATTTATAATAACATATCAGTATATAAGAAATACTGATGTTATTACTTTATCATGAAACAACTAAATAAGAAGATGTTCAAGAAGAAAGAAATTGAAAAAGATCGGTAATGGATATTAACTCTTTTTGACGCGCCTTCACTTAACCTCTACTTAAAGAACTAAGGATGGTCTTTGAAGAAGACCAGGACCTCTAGGATGATACTAGGGAAGTGGAGAAGAGATTTTTTCAGGGTTTGGCCGAGCTTGAATGCTCAAATTGGTGTGAGGAGGAGAGGGAGGAGGTTCCCTTTTATAAGGGAGGAGAGGGGCACCATAGGAAAATCTCAAAATATTATTTTATATTATGGTCAAATTCGGTTTATAATGGTTCCAAAGGGTATTATTTTGAAGCTAAAGTGGGGAAGGGTTGAAATCCTATCATCCAATATGATTTATACAAGTTTAGGTTATTATTTTAACCTTATAAATTAGATTTCACTTTTACCATGTCTTTTTGTTTTCTTACACTATATGGTTAATAAAAATACTATATCAAGGAAAACGAACCCCAAGTTGTTTATTATTAATATATATAACTATAAAATTCATTTGGCCGAACCTTATATTTTTAGGAACAAAATAACAATTAATAATATAATATTTGTTTTAAAAACTAATTTATGTCAATTTTAACACTATTTGGTACATGATTTTTTTGAAATTTATAACAGAATGATAAGTTCGAACCAAGTTACTTAAATCAACAATAACATGTCATATTAACCTATAAAATTAGTGTAAGTCATAAAAAGTCTAAAATTACATTTATTTGGAAATTTATAACATCAATTATGTCAATATTTCATTAATAATACAATTACTGCATCATCTTTGTGTCATTATAAATCATAATTATTTAATCCCTAAAAATTCTAAAAAAATTCCTATGATGTCGATAATTGTATTAGATTTCTTGATACTATTCATGTTCTAAGTTTCATGAAGTTTATCACTAGATTAAAATTATTATACTTATAAGATTTAAGAAAGTGACATGTTGTCACATTCTTTGGTTTTAATAATAATTAAATTATTTTCATTGAAAAAATTTAATTAAATGAATATAATCTGGCCCTTAGGTGATATGGGTCGACTATTAGTCATAAAATAGGATTTTTACATTTTTTAGGGTAATTTTAAAATATTATATTTACCCTTAATTACTCGATTTACCTTTAACTATGGTAAATAAAATTACCGTAGTTACTATTCATAATTCTCAAAAATAAAAAGTAGCTTAATAACATAATTTGGATCCACTGATTCCAAATATGGAATCCATTTTTCCAAATTCAATACAAAAAAGTTGCATAAATTAAATTAAAATTAATCCCATTGTCGAAAGAAAACGGGGTTTTCTTTAAAACATTGCAAAAGATTGAATTGATTTAAACTACGAATTCAAGGTAAAATAAATGCTAATGACATACATTATATTAAATGCTAAAAATATATTCTATTTACACTTTAAACCCATTCAATATTATAATTTTACCACATAAGATATTATGATGAAAAAAGTTGTTTTTTATTAAAATATAGCGTGTTTTTACTATTCATTAAAATATGAATGTTATCGGAAAAATATCAAAACTTTATCTAATGTAAATTTTTATATCCTGATTCAAAAGAAGAATTTTATTTTGTGAAATTGAAATTATAAACATGTAAAAAACTAGATTTAATGTGGGTGCTCCATCAAAAGGCGGTAAAACTGCATTTTTTGAAAAATACTTATTTTACCCAAAAAATTTATTTTGTTCTTATAACATGTTCTAGAAAATGTGTAAGATGAATAGTAATGTTATAAAATTCAAAATTTAGTTAATACTATTCATAACGGCTAGTTCATAATAATATTATCATAATACATCGTTGTTTAGTAAAACCCAGTATTACGTACAACACACTCTATCGAGGAAGGTCGCGATTGCGTGTAATGCAAGCCAAGTCAGGGTTCCATGTTGTGCATGAATCCTTCGTTGTTTCGTATAACAGAATCCAACCATATTTTATTTATACATTGAGTATATATATATATAAACACACTCAATGTTGCATAGAATGACTATTATAAAACGAACTTGAAATTGTGTGTAACACGATCCAAGAATAGCATTGCGTATACTGCAAGCTAATATGGTGTTGCGTATAGTACAAGATAAACTTGGTGTGGTGTATAATAGAAGACATCAATGAAATTAAAAGAATATTTTTCATAAAATCTCGGGGTGTTACAAGGTGAGTTTTCGATTGAGACTATCCAAGTGAATTTTGAAAACCTAGTGAGCCCAATGATTAATAGATTCAAAAAGAATGATTATATGTTATGATGTAAAGCACTGAATTGGGGGAACATTTGCACACGATATGGAGAGAAGAAGACCATGGAGTGGAATGAATTTTAGGAGACCATATTGGAGAAGTTCAACCCTATTATGCTCATGCTGGAGAGGGAGACTGAGAGTATGTGGCTGACCTATGAGAGAATTTCAGTGGTGGACTATGGTCGAGGATTTACTAGTTCGTATTACATTTTCTAGTGAATGAAGAGGATGTGGCTACAATGGAGAAATGTTTTCAGGATTTTTTTAAATGTGATATTAAGTCCCAAGATTTCATATTTTAGGTGGAAATGATTTCATAAATGATGAACATTGTTTTAATATATAAGGGTAATCTATAAGAGGATAATAAATAGATATGCATTGTTAGGAGATGTCAATGTAGACGAAAATATTTTGAATGTAGGAAAAATAACATTGAATATTTTTACTAGAGCATT
Source organism: Viscum album (assembly GCA_963277665.1). Classification (NCBI taxonomy): domain Eukaryota; kingdom Viridiplantae; phylum Streptophyta; class Magnoliopsida; order Santalales; family Viscaceae; genus Viscum; species Viscum album. The sequence goes on along the minus strand of OY728158.1, from coordinate 1,193,974,089 downwards.
GGAATGAGATGCTGTCAAGGAGAAGGTCAAGTTACTCAAGACCGGACTTGGTTAATATTCTTCCATTGATGTAGTCATGTTCACCTTCGTAGATAGTTTCCACAACTTACAGTAGAGTTATGGGATTTTAGAATGGTGGGAAACCTACAAGGTTTTTATGTAAGTCCACGAATTTTGGGCAATAATATATGAGTAAGTTAGAATGAAAGTTCATTAACCTGGTCTTCTTCCCCATATCATCCTAGGAAATATACTTCTCTTGGTTGTTGTGGTCTAGGAATGCGATTTGGTACTTTTGGGAAAGAGAACTCATATAATATGTGTAGTGTACTTCAGGGAAAAAATTTAGATCATAGAGAAGAGGGGTAAGATGGATTTATATGGAACATTCTATTAATGTGGATAACAAGGATGCACCATAAATAGTTAGATATTCTATTATTGTAGATTTTATTATTTCTACTTCCATTTTTTGATACATGTGCTTCTAATTCCATTATTTACGCACAACAATAGTATGGTTTGAGACTGATGGAATATTATTGGAATGAAATTTTAATGATTGAAAGACATTTATCATTACGGTGAAAAGACATCTATTCAACCATGTGTTTTCTCTCAAGGTTTTTGAGTATCATTTCTACTAGGATATCTACATACATAACATTTCATGATTTACCTGAAATTGGGGAGTATAGGATGGTATGATGCAGAGAAGACATGGATTTTTACCACCGAAGAGTGACCCTTACATCTTCGGAGGGTGAATGTTATGTTCATCATATAGGGTGGGATATCAAGGTCAGTCGTGCATGGCTAGTTCATACAAAAAATGGAGGCGATCACCACCCATGTTTTCTGTATTTTTCTTAAAAAAAATAGGGCTTGTGAATTATGATCTCATTCCCCTCATAATTGATTGGTTCAAATACATGTTTCTGGAGGACTTCTCAGGGTTTCCAGAAGATATGGATGGGGAGTTTACAATTGATATTGTAGAAGGATCTTTTCAAGTTTATATTATACCTTATTTAATGGAACCAATATAGCTTCAATAAAATATGTATTAGTTGATATATTAAATGTATAAGGGATTTATCTATGTGGGTATGTCACATTGGGGTTCTCCAATCTTTTTTTCTAAGAAGGATGAAATTTCCATTCTCTTATTTATCTATCAGATACTGTTGAACAAAATGACCATGAATAACCTCTATCCTCTTCCTCGTATCAAATATTTTATTGTGTATTTGAGTGGAGGCTATGTTATATTCATATTTGAATTTATATTGGTGTATCATCAATTGAGAGATAGAATATGAAATATATCTCTAACAACTTTTAGATGAAGGTATGTCCTATATGATTTCATTCTTATTCTGTTTGGGATAATGAATTCTTTTACATTTTTTATGGCGTTCATAAACTAAATTTTCCAACCGTACCTAGACCACTTTGTGATTTTTAGTGGATGAAATATTCGGGTACTCCAAGACTGATAATGATCATTCTGAACATCTTAAAATCATAGTTAGTACAATAAGAAATAATCATATATACACAAATATGTCATGTCATAATTATATATTGATCATATACATTTATTGAGTCACATAATCTTAAAGGAATGTCTGTCAGATTTACTGTCCCATAATTTCCATATAATGTTTTAAAAATTATATGGGATTATTTTGAGACAAGGTTTGAAACAAGAACATGGTTCAAAGGCCTGGGGTTCCCAAAATAATTGTTTGAACTATTTTTATGTTTATTAAAAATTGCGTGAATGTATAGTTTCAGTAACATCTAAATGGGTGTTAAGATGACAAATCCAAGAGCACCATTGTGTTCTTAAAATTGAGATTACATAGGTGGGACCTAAAATCAATAGGTATTGGTCAACTACAGATAATATTATTGGATGTTTTAATGGAGAATAAAATAAAAATAAAATGTTTATGTTGTATTATTCTAACATTTTATAGTTATGCAGCAACACAACGATAAGGAATCCCATTTCGTTTCTTAATGGAACATCGGGTCAACAGTGTAATTCATTGACATCGAGACGTGTTTTATATTCTCCATAATTAAAAATGAATTCATTGTTAACCCATAGCCCTACATTTCCATATATCCAATGAAGAAAAGACATTGGTGGAACCCTCTCATTTTTGAACGATGAACGATGATGAACGATGTATCAACAATGACAAGAATCCCTATTCATTGAAGCACCTATCCAATGATAAAGAAACAATGATTGATCATCACTAGAAAGATATCAAAACCCATGTAGTTGTTTTCTTTTGAAATCATTCCATGTTACTGTTTTGAACAATTAATGTGGACTATCCCAAGAACATGTTGATCCAAAGATCAATTTTTTTACTATTTTATTTGACAGTTGGATTTAAATTGTTTAATCATTTCATATTATCTTGGATGATTCATCACACTTTTCTAATAGTATTAATGAAGGTTTAAATGAACAAGACCAACGTTAATTCTTCTTTTGGTCATGGTGTTTTCTCTTACCTCATTCATGCGTTCTTCACTGAAAAACCCACATTGTCACTTTTGGGATTGCTAGGAGGTTCCGAATGTGGTTGGAACCCGAAATCAATGAAAATATGTTTTTGTAGAATGTATCAATTAAGAGGGAAACAAAAGCATCTCAGTGATATACTCATTTTGAAAAACGGGTCACCATAAGAGATGATGCAGCCTACAGAGAAGATCATCCTAGTAGTCGGTGCACGATGGCCTACAACAACGGAGATGGGAAAGGTCTAGCTTGACCGCACCGGTAGAAGGGACCTGAGACACACAACCCTGGGAGGTTACCAGGGCGGCGAGCAGGGTTGGGGGTCGTAAATGTTAGGTGGATGGAAGCTTCTGTCCAGTGGGATAATGGCAGGACATCATGACAACCATTGCAGGGCGGGTCATGCAGTGACCATCAGTGTTAAACACAATGGGAGGATATAGTAAACATGACGGCTAGATGCATTGGTCAGGTGGGGAAATGACATCGGCCACATTTTAGGTTGACCAAATCACCCGGATCAAAAGGGCTAGAAGAACGGACCATGCCAATTGTATCAAGTCAGTCCGACATGGTCAGACTAGACCCCGACCCAACAGACCCCCTTTTACTAAAATGCATATAAATCCCATATCATGTGTCTGTTTGATGATCTGTTTGCTGTTTTGGGACACTTAAGATGATGTTACTTTTGAGATACCGAATACATATTTTCAAAGAGGTTGGCATATGAGATATTGTCTCAAGGAGTAGGTGCTCCTGGAAGAAGCGCACTTAGAGAGAAATCTTGTGGCAGAGACCTACATGAAGTAAGTCTCCATCGGGATGTGACCTAAGTAGAGAAAGTTGCCCTAAAAGACACTAAGTAAGTCTCTTTCGAATACATGGATTATGTCTCCTTCAAATACAAAAATTATGTCACATGAATTGAAGTGGAGTAGGACTCATGAAAAGACACTGTGTTTGTGTCCTTCAAAGACGTGGTGTAGGACTCCTTTGAAGACGCGTAGTAAGTCTCCCCAGAAGATGCAGAGTGATAATCTTTAGAAACATTATGTCTCATAGGATTTGAATATTCCTAGATTTATTAAGTATATTCATCCTATATAAATGTATTTGGTGTGAGCTATCTCATGTGAAACACTTGACTATACTTCTTAGAGGCTACACTTCATGTACCAATATCGTAGTCTACATTGTGGATTCCATTGTGCTATTCCTTTTTGGTATGGATTCACTACTGAGTATGGTTTTAGTCACTCGTACACAGGTTTTTCACAAACATATATTTCCTTTTGTAGATGATCAATTATTTTTAAGGGATCCGTGGTGGGATAGACACATGTGGTACTTAAAGGGAGGCTCAATAGACAAGGTTCACTTCAGTGACTTCTGACAGCTTTTGTACCTAACCTTTAGGTAGGGGTTTTAGTAGATGGATTCCATGTGTAGGTACATTTCATTTTTAGGGCTTCTATATTACACATCTTTATACTTATTTATTACTATTTACTCTCGGGGGGTTTTATTAGTAGTATACATGAACGTTGTCTTAGTGTTTTCAGTTTCATCAATTTTTCATAGATATGGGTACATCTGTACATGTACATGCGAAAATGAATCCCAATTATTGTATATGCCTACTCGATGCTAGTCTCCAACCATTATCCTATTGGAGGGGAGATTATCGTAGTCAAAACATAGGCCCATGGGGTTGGGTCATGACAGAGTGTCATTATAGGAGGTTTGTTCTATGTAGACGACTAAGAGTATTTTTTTTCTTTTTGAAAATATATTTATGTTTTTTGATTTTAGTTTTCAGTCCATGGAGTCCAGTGTTGGTGTTGCACCAAACATGGGCACAAATGAGGACCCTGTATTCCAATATTTGACCGTTTACATTAAAACATTAGTTTCATGCATCATATAGAAACTGAATGATTTATCTTTTCATTCTTGAGTAAGTTCCTGCTAACCATATATAATCTATTGAAAATAGTACATCATGTTTACCCTCAAGATTTTCCCGCATAGATAACCATACATGATTATATAGCATGATTTCAAGGATGATCTGATGGGTGATGAGATATGGGTACACAGATCTAAACCAGATATGGAACCTCTTGGTGGTGTACCAGCTATACCACCACCTATAGAGTATTACATGGTACCCATACTACCATCAGATTAGATGTGAAATCTGACCACACTTCATGAGTTTTAGTAACAATGACCCCACAGGTTCTGAGTTGAGCCAAACTCTTAGGTGTCTTAGCATTGTCTTCATCTAGTGACCAATTTTCCCTTCCAGTTTGGGAACCATCAGATCATATGGTGGTCCTAGTGGTGATCCTTCTACATTTCTCAATAGGGAGATTATGGGGTTTAGATTTTCCGATATTATGATGATGTGACTCTTCCAAGGACAGAGTTGGAATATGATACATAGAAAGTTATTTAGGTCTCAAAAATTCAAGAAATATGTGTTTAGGTACATCCAATATAGGGTTATTACACATCGCATTCCTACTTATGCTAAGGTGCTAGAAAAATCCATTGTTGTAGAAAGACCCTTTGTTGAGCAGATACAATGAGTGAATGTCTATAGTTGGAAACAAGGTCATAGAAATCGAGAGAAACAATCCAAATTATGTCTCAAATACTATACATGTGATATGTTCCCATAGGAGGTCTCAAGATAGATGATCTATGGATTAGGGAATATAGTGGGATTCTAGTAATCATTGAGAGATGAAATGCTTTTTAGTTGATCAATTTGGATATATATCTGGAAGTGAAATGGTGGATGGGACACAAAAGAAGAGATGGTTATTAGAAAATATTGATCTATAGTGTGGCATACATGGTTATGTTGATGGGAGAGCTATAGGAGGTGGTATACATTTTGACATGTTACCACCAAAACCCCCATGTGGTGCACACCAGGCTTAGGGAGATGGAGGACAAGGCAGGGGAAAACTGCATGTGATCGAGGCATATGAACCAAGGGATACAATAATGATTTTATATATTCTATGATTCTACAATTAATTTTTGTATTAATATAAAAATGTTCTAATAATTATTTCTTTCCATGAATATTGTTCATTAAGATGAGTATCTTGTTAAACCTTTTTATTTTCCCGTATATATGGAGATACCTACATAAGAGACTAGATAATCACCCATATTCCAATAGTGTAATCTATCCTATAAAGAGAGAGTTTTGGTTGTATCCTCTTCATGGAAGCATTTAGGCCCTATGATGTCAATATTTTATTGGAGTTTATATTGACAATTAATTCTCAAATTGATAGTTTTTAGCAAATGGTGCAGTATTTCTGTAGAGATGAAAAAATGTATGCCTTTTCCTGATAAAAAGGAAACCTATGTAGCATTGGTTGAAATCATGCATATGAGGGAATATCTAGTCACTAATGAAAAATATAGACATGCTCTTAAATTAGTAAATGTTATGAGATTTCATGTTCCCACTAGTTGTGGAAGATTATGAGGATGTCTTCGCCGGAGATGTTTGAGGCTTACCCCCGAGTAGGGAGGATGTTTTTTTCATCCATATATACCATTTGAAAACACTGATATCTACATATTTAAATCATATGGCTCTGGTAGAACATTGAAAACTGAGGGTACATGTGTACATATAGAGTAAGGGCTTTGAGAGACCTAGGTTTTCAGTATGTGTCTCCCTATGATTGTTTTCCAAGAAGGTATATGTGATCATGAGGTTATATATGGAATTATGATTTATGAACCATGTGATGATGAAGAACATGTATCCCTTATCGAGGATAAATGAAATATTTGATCAGCTAAAGGGATAGATAAGGTTCTCAAAGATGTAAATAATATTATGGTATCACCAACTTCTTATACGATATGAGGACATCATGAAGAAATATTTTAGATGTTCTTACGGTCAATTTGAGTACTTGTTAAAGTTGTTTAGCATTACAAATTCTACAATAGTGATTATTAGACTCATAAATAGGATCTTCCAACCATATTTAGGCTGGATCTTGGGGGTCTTTATAGATTACATCCTACTGCACTTGGTGTCTGAGGAGGAGCACACAAAACACTTTATAATGGTCCCAAAATTAGTTCAAGAGCACTAGAATTACATGAAGCTCTCGAAGGGTCAATACTAGATACGAGATGTCCACATTCTATGCAATTTTATTGATGAGGATGGAGTTTATGTGTATATAATGACAATAGAGGCCGAGAATTCTGGGGATCCACCTAAGGTAATTATTGAGGTATGGATTTACTTTGGGATTTCTGGGTACTATTGGAGGTTTGAAACCAACTTTTCTAGTGAAGCAGCACCCATGAAGGCACTGAAATAAAATGTGAAATAATTATGTTGGATGGATAAATTCTAGGAGAGTTTCTAACATCTTAAGGAGTGTATGAGGAGTGCTTCTATCCTAAAATTTATATAGTAGGGTTTCATGTATGAAGTTTAGTTTGATGAATTAGGAAATGATCGTGGTTGTGTCCTCATGTAGAAGAAGGTTGTAACGACCCCAACATTCATTCATGAAAATTAATCTTCATCTATTTTAATGTCTTATTATGGGTATATAAAACATATGAACTTCTATGGTTTTATGTTTTTGGATTTTAAAATACCATTAAGAAATGTGATCGTCTCTAATATAGTCATTGAATAGTGATCACATGATTGGTATTAATATAGGGCTTTCACAAATCGAATTTACTCAGACAAAGGAAACGATGAACTCGTCCAGCAGACATGCCCTGTAAGAATCTCATTAGTCGTAACTAAGAAAGGAGGTGATTTCAATAGGATTCTCTCTTGTCCAAGGACGAGTTGAGCTTCAACGCGTTACGTTTGAACAGAACCCACAATGGGAGAAGTGGAAGTTTATAGAGATTACCACTGGTGCGATATTATCATAGAAACCCCAACATTCTATCACCATCACACACCTTACCCTTCGGTGTTAAGCTAATGTTATAAGGGGTTATGTAACAAGACCATAGTAATATGAATATGTACATTTTTCTTGAATAGAGAATATATATTCATTTTATTATTGTAACATTGTAAATAGTTCTTAAATCTCAAATAGTATTTTTAGATAATATTCAACTATGAAATATATTTTCATGAATTAATGGAATTTTTAAATAAATAATATTTTAATAAAATATTATTATTAGGATTAAATTAGTTTCTATTAAATATAAATGGTTATATAATTCTATGTAGGGAAATGTAATTTTTATTAAGGTTTAAATGTAGCTTTTGTCAAAACCCTGGAATATTCGATAAATGTCAGTTGTTATTTTAAAAAAATTAAATATTTATAACATTATTTAGATAAAATGAATATTATTTTTAGAACCAGGTTTATAAAATTATATAATGGTGAATTTTTCATAATTTTCTGAGAAATTCAAATTTTTGTGGAAAATTATAATACCTTTTAAATATATTATGTGTTTTATGACATCATAATGACCCAATAATGATGTAATATAGTATTATAAAAAATATTTTTGGACAATGTATACTTTACCATTAAAATAATGTAATTTTATATTTGTTTGATTTATTTTACCATGCTTTAGGGGACCCACCAAGAGTTATAAAACATTTTTTATTTTTAAATAGTTTTCCTTGAGAGTGTGACTCCCCTCAACATAAGAAAACCTATTATTAGAAGAAGTTTTAGACATTGGCCTTATAAAATATTGTTTATAAATCACCATTGTCAAAAACCATGTTCTGGTTTGTGGTGTTTATTAGTTTAATGTGCGGTGTCCCATTCCTAAATAATAATGAATTTTCTCTCCTTTCCTATATAAACCCACACAAGATCCCACATTCTCTTCACTCAAATCCTTTGGAGTTCATCAAAACCCTTCACACATTTTTATATTATCTTCCCAAAGTACCCTAAGCTCCTATGATGTATCTCTCAATCCCCACCCAAGCCCTTGGGATCTCTCTTCCATGTAAGTGGTTCCTTCCTTCCTCATTTTATCCACATTTCATAATGTTGTTATTCCCTTTTATTTTCAATTATAAATGATGGGGTATGATTTTACACCTCCCCCATACTGCCTTATTCATATTTTAATAATGATATAGCCCATTTCTCTTTCATTAATTCATCCCATGTACACCTGTTACCATGCCAAAATTCTGTAAGTAGTTTCTCTCTCGTCATTCACATTCAAGCAATTTTTTTTGTATTAGATATCTAAATTCGATTACATTTTTTGTGAAATGTATCTATTTGACCCCATAAATTTCATTTAATTTACATATATTGAGACATTCATTCCTCTATCATCATCCATTTTTATGAATTTTTATGCCACACAATTATGATGCCAAAATTGCACCACATTTTTCCCAGCCAATGTCATTGTGTAGTGAATACAATACCCATTTATCTATCTAGGGTATTCACATTTATGAATATATACCTATTGAATTGTACTTTCATTTATTTATTCCACATTCTTTAATCATGGATTAACTTATGGTGTAGATTGTTTCCTTGTTATATGATCCATGTGGAACACTTATTCATAAAATGAAATGTTTAAGAATAGTGCTCCCTTACAATGCTCCAATGCATTGGGTAAAGTATAGAATCATGATACGCCAGGTGTAATGAGTATTGAATCATGATAATTCCAGTGCAATGAGTTTCTACTTGTGCTTTATGTTCAATGAGGGTTTACTTATGCTTCATGTACAATGAGCCTTGGCTAATGAAAATATCATGTTAAATGTTATTGCCACATCTCCATGTCATGTTTATAATGGTTTATCATGACTTTATGTTTATGTTTTTCTTGTGCTCCATTGATATTATTAATGAATAACATGTATTGTAATATTCATGTTGTGCATTTTTTACTCCCTTATATGGCTTTATAGCTCACCATTTTCTTATGTATGTCCTCATGTTATCCTATACAATGCTAAGTACGAGGGAATTTAGTTGAAATGTAAAGGATGTTTTAAATAAGATTTTGTGTTTTATGTTTAATGTATTAATGTAATTTTGCTCATCCCCAAATACACTAAACTTCTTTAACCTATATGTTTTATCAGGTGAGGTTTTATGTAATAAATTATGTTAAGTGTGTAATAATAACATGGTTGTTATAGTTGGTTTTAAAGGATTGGTTTAGTTATTTTTGTGATTAGGATTTGAAAATCCTAGTGAAGCGTTAGGGATATGACTATGTATAATAACAACAACCATAATTTTTTGTGGGTATTGATTAAGTGGTGTATCAAAAAAATACATCTATATCTGGATACGAGTAGGTATAGGGGGCTATGGCATAGATGTACCTACGGGTATAAACCCGTTTAAGGACTTTCAGGCTTGACCTGGGGTATCCTGGTACACGATAGTGGGACTTGCTTCACTCTTGGTTATGACACTCTCAGGGGATATGAATTGGTAAATTCGCAAGCATAGTATGAACATTTATTAAGGGAATTATGAAAAAAATCCCCTATGAATATATGTTACAATGTAGTTCATGGATAACATTTATTGGAGACTATAGATTAATAAGTTAAGGAAATAAAATCTATTTATAAGTAATTTGTTTTTTCCTTGGATTATCCTTTATGTGTTACAGCTAACTTTCCTTTTATTTCATCCAATAGATGGTAAGTGGAGGACTCGGGGTAAAAAATGTTGTGAAGATCAATGTGATGATTGTGCTAATGAGGTGTCCAATCCCGAGGGAGTAGGAATCACGAACTTTTTCATGATTATCTCTTAGTTAACTCAAGCATTGAATACAAATATGAGTAAATAATAATAGTCAACCCCCCCCCCCCAAATAAAGAACATTTCGCTATTGAATGTTTTATGGTACAAAGGCCTCTTACTTTTAATGGATTTTTGGATCCCTTAATCGCCGAACAATGGTTCAACTCCCTTGAAGATATCGTTTCCATCCATCAATGTTCCTAACAGGGGATGGTTATCCTAGATGATAATCATATGGAGGGTGATTCTGATCAATGGTGGACATTGATAAATATATGAATCTTGAGTGTGAGTTAGAGGCGTTGGAATGGAAGAATTTCTGGAAGTTGTTTTTTCAAAAATATTTTCTGTGTACCCTTTGACATAAGATGGAATAGGATTTCCTCTCCCTCAAGAAAAAAGATGATGAATCCATTGGAGCATATGAAGAAAACATTACATAGATTGCAAGATACACCTCTGGCTTTTTTGTTACCTCTGAATGCATGTTTGACCGCTAATTTTGTGAGATAAAACCTAGCAGGTGGAAAAACCTTTCAATGCATGACATCAACAGCTATGAAGAAATTGTTTGATGTGCCCTCTAGGTTGAAATGGAGATTACTGAATCTCAAGGGTATCATGGGGATAAGAATTTTAAGGTGGATTTTAATTCTGGTGATCCGATCGATAAATCCAATGGTGCTATAAAGAACCAACACACCACTTACCAATGTCACGGAAAGAAGAACCCCATAATTTTCTTGAAGGGGGTGAGGAAATGTATTAGGTGTGGAAGAGAAGGACACCTAGTTATTAACTTCAAACATGAAAAACCTACTGCTATGACAGAGGAGAAGAAATATTCATTCATCTCTCAATACATTGTTCATTACTTCAACTACAAAGAAGTAGGGAATCATGTAAATCAGTGACCTATGCCAAGGGATTTCAGAGGAAAACAACAACCTCCATGGTAGTAAGGGAGAGATTTTTCCATCACTAACTCCAATGTGAACCAAGAAAATGAGTTGTGACAGGTATCCTAGTTAATCATTCAATAATATTGAACATATTGTTTGATTCAGGTTCTAAAAATTCTTTTATATCCTGAACGATTAGTAGAACAATCTAAAAAACCCCCACAAATCATAGAACTAAAGATGTTGATTATTATAGAAAATGGGGAAATCATTGCATCTGATGAATATAACTCCTACCCTATCATAATATTTGGTTTGAACTTCCCAAAAAACCTCATCATTCTCTCTACTGTGTAATTTTATTCAATTCTTGGCAATGATTGAAATTACCTATAGAGATACAACATAAAATTCTGTGAGAGGAAAATCACTCTCCATGTAGAGAATCAAACCCTATTTATGTACAGTTGAAAGAAGGAAGATTAATCTTCTTTTCCTCCATCATCTCTAGCGTGGATATTACTTCTCTATGAGCACACGTATCTAGATCATATTATTGAGCCAAAGGAGGCAACTATCCATGAAGACATGCCTATTGTTAGCGAATTCTCTGAGGTGTTTCCCAAGGAATTTCATGGTCGTCCTGTTAGAAAATATTTTTAATTATCAATTGATCTTATACCAAGGGTGTTCCCAATATCCCAAAATCTATATAGAATGGAAGTCTTGGAGCTTGAGGAGATTATGTTACAACTATAGGAGAATCTGGATAAAGTGTTTATATGCCCATGTGCTTCACCATGGGGTGCACCAGTCCTCTTCATCACGAAGAAGGATGGGGCAATGCGCCTTTGAATCAATTATCACGAGCTTAACAAAATCATGATAAAGAAAAAGTCTCCTCCCCCACAAATTGATGCCTTTTTCAATCAGATGTGTGGAGAACAATAATTTTCTAATGTATATTTTGCGGTAGAGATACTATCAAGTAAGGGTGAATTAGAGAGATATCCCCATGACTGCATTTTGTATAAGATACATGCACTATGAATTCATAGTAATACCTTTCGAACTCCCAAATTCTCCTGAAATATTCATGGATGTGATGAATAGATTCTTTAGAGATTACCTCAACAAATATTTGGTAGTCTTTATGAATGATATTCTAATATTCTACAAAACAAAGGAGGATGATGAGGAGCATCTACGAACTATACTAGAGACATTGCGAAAGGAGAAGCTCTATGAAAAGTACATCATGTGTGAAATCTAGTCGAAGGAGTTGTCATTATTGGGCCATATCCTCCCATGTAATATAATATCTACGGATCCCTCCAAGACAGTTGCAATATAGGTATTGTCAAGGCCAACACCGGTAACAAATATTCAAAACATCTTGGGGTTAGAAGGATATTTTCAGAGATTTGTAAGAAATTTATCATGATTTTCAAACCCTCTAACAAAGATAACATAGATGGATGTCAAGTATTCTTGGAGTAATGAATTCAAAGAGAACTTTAAGGTGTAGAAAAAGAGGCTTATCGCTGATCCCGTGCTCAAATTACCCATGGGTGGAGAACTTTTTTTGGTATTTAGTGATGATTCGAAGAAGTAACCGGGTAGTGTGTGGATGAAGAATTATAAAATGATATCCTACATCTAATGAATGTTTAAATCCATGAGCCAAAATATCCCACACATGATCTGGAGTTGGCGGCTGTGATCTTGGCATTGATAATCAAGCAGGATTATCTCTATTGGGAGACGTTTGAGATATATACTGATCACAAGAGCCCAGAATATATATTCCCACAGAAATAGCTTAATATGAACGAACAAATATGGATATAACTCATCAAGGATTGTGACAGCTCAATCCATTACCACCATGGGAAGGTGAAAAAGGTGGTGGATGCTCTAAGTAGAAAGGATCCAATAATTCTATAATTAATGAGAATTGAAAAGGATACAATATTCATACATTTATAGAGGATGTTCATGGGAAACATTCATGGAGGAAACTCATCCTTAATTTCTCAAATGATTTCTCAACCGTCCCTCCTGGAAAAAATAGACGATGCTTAAATAAAGGATGTGGGAATTCTGAAAAAGGTGTAAGCTAATAGAAATGGTAAATCCTCAGAGTTCATGGTTGACATGGATGGAATTGTGATATTTGGGTAACCATTATATGTACCATATGATCCATAGTTAATGAAGCAGCTTCTGAAGGACACATGTAGCTCAACATGCTCTATTCACCCGGGGAGCATGAAGATGTATCGAGATCTCCGAGAAAACATTTTGTGTGAAAATATAAAAATGGAGATCGTTGAGTATAAATCAAATTACTTGTCAATCCGCAATTGAAGGATGGGAGAGAAAAGTCTAAGGGGATGATGAAACCACTACAAATACCAACATGAATGTGGGACAACATTACCATGGACATTTTCACTCGACTTCCAAGGACTTTTGGAGGAAACAATGCTATATGAGTCATTATTGATAATCATACGAAGACATATCACATTATCACGATTTGAAAGGACTTCTCCCTTGATCAACATTAATTGATTTACATACAATTTGATATAAGGATGCGTGGAGTTAAACTATAAATTGTATCAGATCACGATCTGAGATTCACCTCAATGTTCTGGAAAAGTCTTCAACATGCTCTATGCACTGAACTAAACATCAGTACAACCTATCATCCTAAAACTGAAGGCCAATATGATTGAACTATTTAGATGCTGGAATATATGTTATGATCATGTTCTATGGACATAAAAAATGGATGGGACTGATATCTTCCACTGGTTGAATTCTCATACCATAACAGTTTCCACTCGAGCATCTGAATGGCAGCATATGAATCCCTTTATGGGAAAAGGTGTAGAACCCTTGCGTTTTGTGTTGATGATGGTGACCATAAGCTTCAAAGACCTGAAACGGTCAAATAAATGGTGAAGAAGGTGAAAACCATTCAGAAGAATATCAAGGCAGCCCAAAGTTGACAAAAGAGTTTTGCAGATAACCGTCGATGAGTCCTTTAGTTCAGCATTGGAGACACAGTGTTTCATTGGATATCTCCATGGAAGAAGGTCATGAGGTTTGGAAATAAAGGGAATTTATGTCCTAGGTACATCAGCCCCTTTGAGAATCTTGATCGTGTCAGGTTCGTGGCTTATTGACTAGCACTTCCACATACCATGGCCAAATTAAATGATGTAATTCATGTATCTTTCTTAATGATGTATGTATCAGACCCTTCACATGTACTCTCTTCAAAGGTAGTATAGTTTAATGATGGTCCTTCATATGATGAGAAACCAGTGAAGATCATATATCATAGAGAAAATGCTCAACAAAATAAGATAATTCTCGTCATCAATATGTTATGGTGAAACCAAATATTTGAAGAAGCAACATGGGAATCATGGGAAGTAATGAAGCCGAGTTACCCACATATGTTTTTTTGTGGGAAATGGAAATTTCGAGGTCGAAATTTCTTAAGGGGGGAATGATTGTAAAGAACCAAACTTTAAATAATGAAAATCCTCTTGATATATTTAAATGTCTTATAATGGGTATATAAAACATTTTCAGTTCCTTATTTAATGTTTTTGTATTTTAAAATACTTTTTGTAATTATGACCGTTGCTAATATAGTCTTTGAATTGTGATTACATGATTAGTATGAATATAGGTCTTTAAAAAATCCAATTTACTTAGAAAAAAGAAGTAATAACCTCATCCAGTATACATTCCCTATACGAAGCCCATCTGTCAATGATTAAAAAGGATGTGGCAACATTGGGCATCGCTATTTACCAAGCCCAAGCCGAGAATCTACATGTTAAGCTTGAACGAAATCACCTATGGAAGAATATGATGTTGATAGAGATTACAACTCGATCGATGTTATCTAAGACACCAAAAGAGTTTCTCACCATCACACACCTTACCCTTCGGTTTTATGTTGGTGTTATAAGGGTTTATGTTACAAGAACCTAGTACTATGATTATGTTCATTTTTATTTTATAGAGAATATACATTCAATTGATTATTGTAACTTTATAAACAGTTTTTAAGGCACAAAAATTATTTTTACTTAATATTCAACTAAGAAATCTATTTAAAGGAATAAAGGAATTTTTTAATTAAATAATATTTTAATTGAATATTATTATTATAAAATAAATTTTTGTAAATATAAATTATCGTGTAATTTTATGTATGAAATTTTATTTTTCATTAAGGTTCGAAAGCTGATTTTGTCAAAACCCATGAATTTTCGAGAAATGTCAGTTATTATTTTAAAAGTAACAATTCACATATTTAAAATATTATTTAAATAGAATTGTTATTATTTTTGTAATTAGAATGTCGAATTTACCCAGTGGTGAAGTTTTTATAATTTTCTGAGACATTCGAATATTAAGGTAAATATTTAATACCGTGTAAATATATAACGTGTTTTATTAAATTATAATGTCCGAATAGTGATGTCATAAAATATTATAAACATTTTGGTCACCCAATATATGTCTTAATATTAAAATAATTTAATTATAGAATTTTTTTATTTATTTTACAAACCTTTAGTGGACCCTCCAAGACTTATAAATCATTTTATCTTTTGAAATAGACTAACTTCCACATAGGAAACCCTATTATTTTATGAATTTTGGACATTGGACAAATATACTAATATTTTCTACTCCCCTTTGAAAAAAATCATTGGAAAGAACCATGCGAATGTTTCTGGTTTTGTTAGTTTAATGTGTGGTGTCGCAACCTAAATAATAAAGAATTCCCTCTCCTTTTATATATAAAACCACCTAAGATCCAACTTCCTCTTCACCAAAATCCATTGGATATTGCCCAACCTTTTCCCTCCTCTCTATATAATATTATCAAGATTCCCCAAGCTCCTAATAAGTCTCTATCAAGCCCTCTCGATCCTTTGGGATAACACTTCCAAATAAGGGGATTTCTTCCTTCCTCTTTTTATCCATGTTTCTTAATATTGTTATGACCTTCTATTTTCAATTAAAAATGCTAGGTTATGATTTAAAAACTCCGCCATACTTCCCTCTACATGTTTTAATAATGATATATCACTATTCCCTCTCAATAATGCATTCCATTTAGTCCTGTAACCTTGTTGAAATTCCTTATGAAATTACTCTCTCGACATTTACATTGAAGTAATTCTTTTTTATTACTTATCTAAATTCCATTATTTTTTTTGGGAAATGTATCTATATTCCCACTTAATTATCATTTCATTCACATATGATGATATACACATTTCTATCTCATCAAACATTTTTAGGAATTATTATGTAACGCTGTTATGCTGCCGAAATAGCACCACGTTTTTCCAAGACAAGATCATTGTGTATTGAATTACATACCCCTATCTCTATTAAGGTTACTCACCCTTATGAAATATACATATTGACTGGTATTTCATGTATTTATTCCACAGTCCATTATTGTTCAATAACATATAATGTTGGTTGGTTCCATGTTATATGATCCATGTGGTACACTTATGCAGGAAATTAAATTTTTAAGAAGGGTGTGCCCTGATAGTTCTCAAATACATTGGTTAAATTATAGTATCATGATAAGTGATTTGAAATGAGTGTTGAATCATTCTATTTCAAGTTCAATGGTGTTCTCATGTTTTATGTTCAATGAGAGTTTACTCACGCTCCATGTGTAATGACCCTTGGCTCATGCAAATATCAGGTTAAATGTTGTTGCCACATCTCTATGTTATGTTTATCATGTTTTATCATTCATTTATGTTCATTTTTCTATTTCACTCCATTTAAATGCCTATTGGCTAACATTTATTACAATATTCATGTTATTCTTTGTTTACTCCCATACTAGGCTTTACACCACACCCATTTCTTCTGCATGTCCTCAGGTTATACAATGCAATGCTAATTGCAAGGGAATATAGTGGTCATCTAAAGGAAGTTTTCAATAAGAAGTTGTGTTTTATGTTTTATGTTGAAATTTAATGTTCCTTAGCCGCAAATAAACTAGAACTCTCAATCTTATATTGTATATCATGTGATGGTTTTATGTCACAAATTATGTTAAGTGTGTAATAAAAGAAGGGTTGTTATAACAGTGGTGATTTTTTATTTTTCATGGTAGTTTAGTCCACATGAGTTAAACTAAGTGACCCATGATTCATAAATTGTAGAGGCTGTATTACCATTGACGATATGGAAACACTACCTTATGGACGAGTGGTTTATCATCTACTCAGACCATAATAGTCTTAGGTATATCATTTATATGAATGATTTGAACTTTATATGGAGGTGTTGGTTGGAGTTCCTCCAGAACTATGACTTGATGATAGTCTATACGCTGGAGAAAGGGAATGTGGTGGTATATTCTCTCATATAGATATTGAGTTCATAGCTTCTAATTGAGGCCTCAGAGTAGTTTTACTCATTGTAGATGTCCTTCCTTGATGGATATAGAGCATCTAATCTCCAATCATTAATAGTAACCCCACCACTGTAACAACGAGTAAAGGAGGAATAACTCAGAGATATCGACTATTTGGTTTCACATGTTCAGATGTCCCCTAGGATTACCACATATGGATTTTTGAAAGCTGGAGAGAACATATTTCTTCTAAAAGGTCTCATATTTTTTCCCAGCGGGTTGCAAGAGGATGTGTTGAGGGGCTTTCCTAATCCCCTTTATAGTAAATCCAGGTATGGTGAAGATGTACCAGGAACTCTGATGTCAGTTTTGGTGGATGGAGATGAAAAATGGAGTGGTAAAGTTGTTTCCATCTTCCTCACATGTCAAAATTCAAGGAAGAGCACCAGGTTCCAATAGGCTTCACCCAGCCACTCAAGGTTCTGGAATGGAAGTGGGATGACATATCAATGAACTCAATGACATGCTTACCACAGAAGCCCTATGGACACGATATAGTATTGGTGATCATTGACTAAATGACCATGTTGGCCCACTTCATTTTTATGTGTAAGAAAACTCGATCCCCAACCTCGAACTCCATAGTTTCTCTACGGTGATCATCATAAGATTTTTTATGACACTGTGAAATATCCATCCATATATGAATCATGTGAACCTATTCTATAGTCTCTTGGACCATATGAGTTCCTAGAATAGAATCCTATCATGCCTCCAGCCAACACAGTGGTGATCAGCTTTGCCTCCCATATAAAGACTCATATTGATCCATCTGAATAGTATCCTAAAAACAATTATTATACATGAACTCAATGAGGGGTATATACTTCTCCCAATATCCACCAAACACAAGGGCACAAGCACACAACATGTCCAGTAGAAAATATATCATATGCTCTGACTACCCATAGTCTAAGAGTGGTATGATGTGCATAGAAGAACCTGTGTACCAAATGACCTCCAAAAACAATGACAGAAATGAGATGTAAACAATGTGTCCATATTTAAAATGATAGATTGTTGGTCCCCATGAACTAGTACCCCCAATGGGATTTATAGGTTTCTGATCTCATCAACAAAAAATATCTCCTTGATTGTCAAGAAGTCACTAACCTTCGTAATCCTGTGATCTAAGAGCCAGAATAAATTATTGCATTTAGTAGACCTCGATATCAACTTCATGAAATCCATAGCCACATCACCCCATTTCCACTCAAGAATGGGTAGCTTCTATAAGTTCCATGTCGGTCGATAATGTTCCAACTTCACTTGCTATCACATGGAACATCTCATAACAAAACCATCTAATTCTCACTTCATTTTTTAACACCAGTATTGGAGGTGAAATTCGTGGTACATCTTGGATACTCTGGGATGCACGACCTAATATGAACCATGAAAATCCCACATCATCTCCTCCAATATATCCCTGGGAACCCACACATGCCTTTGGATACACATAACATTATCCATTCCTATTGTCAATCCAGGAGGAGTGTCCTCACCTTCCTCACTCTCACATAGAACTAGCCCTTCGGCATCTGATAGCTGCCCAATCCTCACTATGGCCAACATAGTAGAGGTAGCTACCAAATATGAAGGATAAGGATGTACCTGACTATTGTGCACCTCTAAATGAATTTCAAAGAACAAATCCATAAGACTCCATTCACCATTTACCTCCTACACATCCTGTATTAGATCCCACATGCTCATTTCATCGGCCAATGCATTGCCTTTTCCAGGTGTATAGACAAGTTCAATGTAAAATTATATGATGTATTCCACCAAACTTCTATGTCTCAGATTCAAATCAAGTTGAATAAAGATATATTTGAGACAATTCTGTCTGTATACACCACCAAAGTTTCTCCCAATAAATAATTTCCAGAACAATGAATATCATGAACAAATGAAGTCATCTCGAGATCCTGAGTTAGGTAATTCTTCTCATGTGGCCTCAACTATCAAGACACGTATGCAATACCATGATCTTACTACATAAGCTCTACCCCCATCCAAATACCTAATGCATCATAGAACACTTTTTGACTCTTTCCTGGATCTAGAGATATCAGTATCAGTGAAGAATTCAACTGTCCCTTCCACTCCTGAATGGTTGTGTCACGAGAATCTAGCTAATCAAACTCCACATCTTTCCTAGTAAAACCCAGTATTGGCACTACTATGCATGATAAGTCATGTATAAAAAACTTTTAGTATACATAAATCCCAAAGAAACATCATAACATGAAAATGGTATTGGGATGATCCCAGGAAACTATTGATCTTAGCTTCACTAGGTCTGCTGATACTGCAGTCACTAAGATCACGTGACCTATGAAGTGAATCTAATCGATCCTGAAGTGTCATTTTGTGAGATTAGCATATAACTGATGCTCTTTCAGTGTATTAAAAACTATATCAATGTGTTTTTCATGGTCATTAATATTATGATAATACACCAAGATATAGTCCTAGAAAATTACGTCAAAATAATCAAGGTAAGGATGGAACAATAGGTTCTTGAGTACGCCAAAAACTGCTGGCACATTTGGGAGATCAAATGGCACAACCAAGTACTCATATAGAGTATACCTACTATGAAATGTGGTACAATATATTTATACAGGTCAAACATGTACCTGGTGATATCTTGACCTCAAGTAATTTTTTTAGAACACCTGGTCTCATTAATGTTGATTAAACCGATCAACTAATTGTGGAAATGGATATATGTTTTTAACCGTAAACTGGTTCAGTTTATGACAGTCCACGCATAGATTATGTGTATCATCCACCTTTTTCATGAAAAGGACTGGATAAATCCTTGGAGAAGTACTGGGTCAGATAAAACCCTTAGCATCATAGATCTTCCATCAGCCTCATAAGCTTTTCCAACTCCACTATAGGCATCCTGTTCGGAGGAATGGATTCTGGTGCAGCTCCTGGCACAAGATCGAAGGTAAACACCACCTGTCTGATCAAAGGTACACTTGATAATTAATCCTAGAATACATACCTAAAATGATCAACCATAAGACTAAATTATTCTAGAAAAGTTCCCCGGTCATCCATATATAAACTCAAAATATGGGCTATCATTATGCCCAACCAATGATGATTGGGTTTATCTTGGCTCGCCTGAACATCCCATTTGACCTTATGTAAAAAATATTATCCCTCTATTGATTTGAAACTCTCCCTATAATGTTAATAATCAAAAAAGTCTCAATAAGTAACCAAACAGTCCATTATGATATTGACATAAAAGTCTATCCACTATAATACGCAGTGGTTAAATAGAAAATGACACCAACCAATCACAAGGAGGAAATCCTCGCACTGACACTAACATAACTCTATAATCCCTAACAGAGTTTCTAGCATCATCATAATAGAGGATATAAAGATACAAAGCATTTGGATATCCACAACAGTGAAAGATATAAAACCTTGTGAAGATCCTATATCGAGAAGTGCAGACGATAAAATAGAGGCGACTAGAATAGTACCTCTAACAGTATATGGTTTGAGATCCTTCTTCGGCTGGGTCTATTGTACGACATAATTATGACCTATACTACAGATCTGAGACACTTCTTGGCTACCCTGAGCTGACCTGCACTCCTATTGTTGAGATCCTAGGGTCTATCTACTACGACCACACCCACCGCCTGAGCCTAAATTTGCTGACATATTTTAGTTTCCAAATTGTGGAGAAGCTACTGACCATGATCTTATATGAGGAGTATGTACATAACCACTCACACTAGCCACCATTGGAAACTTCCTGCATAATCATTGTCGATGGACCATCTTGCTGCATGCTTGCCACTCAATTGGTTCTTTCAGGCATTGAGGTTTAGCATAACCAATCCTTCCGCACTGGAAGCACCTCACCCGAATACCAAATGACATGTTTTAACAACTCATGTACCTATGATAAAACGCCTCATGATTCATCTTGCTTCTATTTGAGAGATTACCATATCTCAGATCCAAACCACTCTGTCTCGAACACCCATATTCTTGATGGTTGTGCTCGGTAATCAGTGCCTTAGTCACAATAGTCGGGATAGAAGGAAAGCTAAAGACATAAACCTATGATCAGATTTCAAACCTCAAAACATCCTCAAATTTACTATCCTTCAATACATCATCACCCATCATAATTTGTGAAAATCACTAAAGCTCAATAAACCGGGGTGAATTGTTCATAACCAATAGTGTGCCCTACTTGGCGTGCATAAACTCTAGTGCTCGATCGACCCTTAGTGTCTCATGGAAATAAAAATCATTACAGGCTACCTGAAATACCTCCTATGTCATTTACCATTATTTCCATGTCTACGTTATAACATCCCACAACCTCTTGGTAGAATATCACAACATATATGTCACGAGATTTACACTCCTCCCAAGAGGTGTCTATAGATGCCTGAAGATAGTTATTACTGATTCCAGCCAGGATTCCATAGTTTGTGGTCCGCCAGTCGCTGTATATTTATGGGTATGATTCTTCTGGAATATACATGTCATCTGTGACATAGATGTGGTAGTCTACAAGTCTACCTGAAAATACTAGAAAAAGTGTGCATGCTTGTCATGGAAATGTGTCCCGAAAAAAGCTTCTGGATCAATCATTAGTGCCTCTTATGGCACAACTAGAGGATTTAATATTATTTGATTTCCGACCATCTCAAATGTATGATAATCACCACTCTCATGGAATATAGTTTTCAGCCATTGCATTGCAATAACTCTTCTAGGTCTTGTAGACATGACTCATTATCGACCTAATGAAAAAAATAAAATGTTACTCGGTGGTGAAAGAATATAATAGGTAAAGGAAATAATTAATGTTTTCCAAAATAAGGGTAAATTACATGTATAAAACCATACACAATTTTTTCTCATGTGCCTTTACATGGTAATGTATCTCATCCGAACATGGTTTTGTAACACACAACAAAAGCTGTGTGTTCCACCTTATATGTAACACCCTGACCCTAGTTACCATGAGTCGGTGCATTATTAAATATCATTTGCATGATCATAGAAGATCATGTCTCAAAAGATTGATTAGTTTAGTTTCCTTATAAGTACTAGAAACATTCATAATGTTTACATTGCATAATAAAATGAAAAACTACAACAACATTGTTTCTATATACCACACTCATATCCCCTCATACTATCCCTAAAAGTCAGTCATAAAATACCTCTTCGCATCCTAGGAAAAATAAAACATAGAAAGGGGTGATCTCATATGATTAGTAAGGATAACAATATAGCATAATCATCATAAATAAGAATAAATATTTATGGCAATGTACACGAATAAAACCAAAGATTTTTAAACTTTACTTCAACACAATATAGAAAAGATAAAATCAAATAATTCCATTTTCATACTCAGATGGATATTCTATTAGTAGAATAATCACATGCAATATCAATATCCACTTTCTTAATGATGGAATGCATAATTCCATACATTCCTAACCACATAGTCAAGGCCTTTTTCCTAGACTATAAATAATATTTTGTCAAATCCTTGTGCCAAGACATTATTTTTTCTCATGAGACATACCGTTGTATCGAGGAGACATAGCGGGCTCCACCCCTCACTTACTATGTCAAATGCATTCCTCATATGAAAAGCTTTAAACATAACCTAAACAATTGTATTAAAACTGGCATACCAATGGTCAATACTTTACCCATATACCATGAATGGTATAAAAATAACTCATCCAATGTCAAACATATTACAAAACCATCAATAAAATATGGATGATTTTTATCATAATAAATCAACATCAAACAAATTTGAAATCCATTAATGGAATTGGACATAAGTGAAAATGATTTGTAAAACTATTTGAGAGAAATATCCCTATTTCATTAAAACATTTAAAAGTCACAAAATTTCTAAAGGAATACATTTAATGACATTTTTAATCAAAGTTTCCCATACCACTTTGAAACTTTTTAGAATAATTATCATTTTAAAAAATTTATGTCCATTTCTATAAATCATTATAATCATTTTGAAAACATAGACATTAATGAATATGGTATAGAAGAATAAATCTTTAAAATATTTAAAATGAAATTTTAGTAAAAATTCCCTTAAAAAGAATCCCTTTGAAAAACATTTTATGAAACATGGACGTGGATAATAAATGTCCCAGTAGAAACATACGTAAAAAAACCATGAATAATAAAGAAATTGTGTAATTTACCATTACCTTGTTCTATTTCTTGGTCAATGGTTGGATAACCACTTGTATGATGGGGAAATAATTTTTTTAAAATTATATAATAATCATATAAATTAAAATGATATCATATATGATTTTTTAACAGTTGCTTTGTTAATAATATCTTTGTATTATTGTCATTTCGGGTGTTAACGGATTCGTTTTACTTTATATTATTTGTTATGAGAGTCATACTTGTTATGGATGGAATGTATAATATTCATATCCAGAATGATATGAAGTCTTTAAACATTATTTTTAATATTCAAATGAAAATTAGTCTTGAACAGATACGATGGGGAATGAATCCCATTGCATTCGTGTAGACGGTAATCTGTACGTACACACGAGAGACAATATCATTATTTTGATATTAAAATAATATATAATTGGATGGTATATCATATATAAAGAATAATTATCATGTTATATTTATTATTTACATAAATTTAACATCATTATTATACCCATCCAAATAATAATGTATTGAATAACATTTACACCACGAAGTGAAGACGGTAAGTCGTACGTACGCACGTATGGTGACATGTCATTCAAAAAATGGATAGAATAACGAATATGGTTGTACCATATTTATAATAACATCCATTTATATAGAAGATACTTGAGTTATTATTTTATAATAAAAAAAACAAAGAAAGTTGAAGTGGTAGAAGAAACGAACCTGAAAGAGGGGATGAAATATTTACCTCTTCTTCGGGTTCTTCATTTTGATTTTATCAAAAGGGCTCTGTAGAGTATTTATGACTAATGTAAGGCCTCTAAGATTAAGGTAAGATTGTTTAAAGGGTATTTGTTCTTGGTTTGGCCGAACCAAATGGATTTGACGGTGTGAATTAGAGAGAATAGCGAGTGCCCTTTTATAAGAGGAGTGAGGGGCACCTTAGGAAAAAATATAAATATTTTTTAATAATAAAATAATTTTCGGTTTCTAATTGCTCTTAAGTTGATTATGTAAAATATGAGGTGGTTATGGGTCGAAAACCAATCATCCAATAGGGTTTAGAGAGGTTTGGGTTACTATATTACCCTTATCATTTAGATTTAACTCTTTGTTAAATAGTGTGACGTTTACCACGTCTCTTTGTATTTTTATATTATATGGTTAATAAAATTATGATATACTACCAAAAGAACACCAAGTGGTTTATTAATGATAAACCTGTCAATATATAAGTCTTTTGGAAGAACCATAAATTTTTAGGAACAGAATATAAATTAATAATATATTATGTTTTTAAAAAACTCTTTTATGTCAATTTGGACACTATTTTGTATTTTGTTTTTGCTAAATTCATAACATAATTATTGGTTCGAATAAAATTCATCTAACCAACCCTAATATGTCATATTAACCATGAAAATTATTGGAATGCATAAAAGGACTCAAATTAAATTAATTGGATATTTATAAGATCAATTATTTTAATATTTCATTCGTTGGGTAATTACTGTATCATCATTGTGTCATAAATAAATTTACTTATTTAATGTCTTAATAATATAAAAAAATACTATTATGTAGGAAATGGTTTTATCTTTCTAATTAATTTTTATTATAGAATTAACCTTTTTTACCCTATATTAAAATGGTATTAGTTATTAAACTTTGATTTTAACTTGTTTAACTCTTCATTGAATTAAATATTAATAAATGTCCTAATCGAATCAAATTAGATAAAAGTGGTTCAAATTTTATTCCTAATGTTTTTTGGTCGAATTACACTTATCCAATAGAATTAGGACATTTTTAGATTAGTAATAATATAATTTTTGCACATAATTATCCTATTTATTTTTAACCGTGGTAAATAAAAGTAATAAGTTAAAATTCACCAAAAATTATTTTTATCTTATTAAACCACATTTTACACCATTATATTAATATTTTCTATTGGATTTTCGAAATTAAACTCAGAGAAGCGGTAAAATTACATTTTATGAAATTGTGAAAATACTCCTAGGAGGTGGGTAAAAGATGGTGAAAACTTCGATAAAATTTTAAATATCTATTATTATTACAAAATGACTCTGATTAATTAAATTGAATAGATATAGGTATAATGTATCAATTTCGAACAGAAATAAATTAAATTAAAATAATTAATTATTTAAATAAAACTTCTGTTTTAAACTATAACTGGGCGTTTTTCAGCATTCATATGAAATATAAAGTTTTTCGAGAAAATACAAAAAAATAACCCTATACTAATTTTTATATTCCTAATTAAAAAATTAATTCTATTTTACCAATTTCAAATCATATAACTTGCATTATTTAATTTAAAATTAATTCCTGTTGTCAAAACCAAAATGCGTATTATTAAGAAATAATAAATATCAAAAGATTGAAACTTGTTTATAACCAATTTCAAAGTGAAATTACAAAAAATGAAAATCATTGGAGTAAATGGTAAAAATATAATGTAATTATACTTCCAAATGATTAAAATGTATTATTCAAAACTATAAATTATTTTGATTAAAGAAATTTTTTTCTATTATAATGTAGCATTTCTTATTATTCACCCAAATAGAATGTTATCATAAAAACAACAAAAATTTATTGAAACTAAATTATTATGTCTCGATTCTAAAGAAAAAGTTTATTTTGTCAAATTTAATATATAAAAGTTTCATATATGTGGTTCAAAAAGGGTTCTCGATTAAATGGAACTAAAATTGAATATTTTTAAAATTACCTCTTTTATCTGAAAAAATGAAATTGTTCTTACCTAATGTCTAAGAAACTCATAATATGGATTCTAAAATTATATGAATTATATAAATTTCGAAATTCAGTTAATACTATTCATAACCGCTTTTGAACAGCTAGTTTGCTATGATGAGGTGCGCTTGAACTCAGTGTTGTGTGTAGTGCATGTTATTGAAATACGTTGATGAAATAATGTACTAAGAAATCATGGGGTGTTACATTATTTACTTATTTTAAAAATTTCATCCCTACAATTTGAAATTGTTATTCGACAATAAAAGGTTGAAAAGAGAAAAACCCTTCTGGGAAAACCTACATCAGAAATTGTCTTGATAAAATTCAGCCTTAATAAGAGGAAAAGGGGAATGAAAAAGCCACAACCAAATTATGATATCAATTAGGAGAACATTGGAGGATATTAGAGACACATAATTGGAGGAAAACATAAATATTTATTAGGACTGATTATGGTCATCATTCATAAAACATTGTAGAATTTAGGGCCTCAAATCCATCAATCTATGATGATATAAAATATCATAGGTTCTATAAAAGATAAGGTATTTGGATAAAAAAAATTTTGTTTTATGATTCCTTACCTAATGATTAAGAATTAATTTTATCATATTATACGAAAAGAAAAAAATATATACTTGACATGTAGATTTGGATCCTTTAACAAATTTCTACCAGAAACTCATATTTCACTCAAAAAGATAATAGAACATCAAAAAATATTCTATTTAGCCTATTCATATAGGGTTCCAAAAAATTGAATTTAATATTCATCTAACAGAACTTATTAAAAAACTACATTATTCAATCCAGGACATCACATGGGCCAGTGGTAGGTGATACACCCTTGTCTCCCTTCGGTTAAAGGTTCAAGTCTCGCAGCCTTGCCGGACGCGATGGGTTGCCTCCTGACCTCCGGGTTGAATTTTTATGGAAATCCAAAAAAAATCTCAAACTATAATTATCCAAATTACTTCTATCCAAACTCACAGTCCAAAATTCATAAGGAAGGTAAACACAATGAATAACGTTTTTTCCACGTAATAACATGTGAACACCTTCATCATGTATTCTTTTAAAACACAGTAAAATCACGAATTATCATAAAACCTTATTGTTTACATTCATGCTCCCTTATAACTTATATAATAATGAATATAATATTCTATCCAAAAATTTTGTAAACTCCAACAATGATGGAATATACAAATCATTAATCAGTTTCACGGTAGTCAAGAATATCCAATATAATTTATCCAAATCAATCACGTATTACTCTGAAATCACTACCTTGGTATTAGAACCATATTATGGTTTATCATTCTCTCAATCGTATATTTTCCAAAAAATTAACCTTATATTGAGAAAATTTTCTTGGATCCACACAATCTCAAGTCCTTAATGAAATTGTACTGCAGTACAATCCATATATACTCTATAATTATTATAACATGTACATCATTAATACAGTACTGAAATGACACAATACTTTAACAAAAATATAATAAATCTAATCATTCCTCTTAATCTTTGGTGGTATCATAACTGTATTATTAACCAATAGCTGAATTTATGGTATACTCTGATGATTAGGACATCGATTCGCGCAGTGTCCAAACTCCTTGCTGATGAAGCATTGTACATTTGAAACTTATTTTTTACCCATGGATTAACAAAAATAGTATCATTTTTCTCCACACTTATTAAAAACTCTAATTTCATTCAAGAATTTATCAAGGTGATTCTTTCCACAATTATCACATATGGGAAAATCCTTCATTTCCCTCTTCCCTTTATCAATCTCTTTCTCATCCATCATTTTCTTCTCTTGCTTCCCTTCAAGGACATATGACTCAAATAATTATTTACATATCTTATTTACGCATGATACCATTTCTTCATAGGTTGATAATACAAGGGAGATTATTTCCCTTCTAAATGTTGGCTTAATACTGTGAAAGATATGATCCTTCTTACTCTTTAGATCATACATATTGATGGGGTTCACATTCCTTCTACTGGGTACCGTTTTTATACAATGGCATACACTATGTTAGTTAATGAATTGAAATGACGATTCCAAACATGTAAAATACATAACGTATATTGAACAGTTTATGGATATAATCCATAATCATAAAAAATGTTTTAATTGAGGAAGTATACACTCATAAACCATTAATAATGATATGAAATGAAAATTAGAATTATCCTAAGCATATCCCCTGGGAGTGTCGTAACCAAGATTGAATCAAGGCTTGTTGTCGTGCACCAGTTCCTGTTAATGTCTAGCTCAAATAAGTTCTTTCCGATTTTACCTCTAGGTACATCTGTGCTAGATCCTTCTCTACCTACTTGTATCCAGACATGGATGTATTGCTTGTAATTCTCACCAAATCTCTATAATAACAAAATTCTACGAAGTTCTTCTATACTAATCCTCAAAAACTATCTTAGAGATATGTTCTCTAATCAGAGTTTATCTAAATCTAGTTTACATGGTTTGTACTAAACATTCTCTTATACCAACTGTAATTCCCTGACCCAAGTTACCTAGAGTCGGATCATAATTATGTATCATTGGTATGATCTCAAAAGATCAAGTCTCGAATGATCAATTAGTTTACTAGCCTTTTAAGTACTACATACATTTATAAGGTTTACATTACGTCATAAAATGAAATAATACAACAAAAGTTTTTCCATAGACCACACTCATATCCCCATAGACTATCCCTACAGGTCAGTCATAAAATACTTCGTCGCATCCTGGGAAAAATAAAACATAGAAAGGCTTGAGCTCAGATGCTCAATAAGGATAACAATATAGCAGAATCTTCATAAATAAGCCTAAAAATTTTAGGCAATGTATAATACTAAAACAAAATCTTTTTTAACTTGAACTTTAGGAAAATATGGAAATGTTAAAATCAAATAATTCCATTTACTTACTCACATGGATATTCTACTAGTTGAATAATCACATGAAATGTCAATAAACACTTTCATAATGATGGAATACATAAAGCCAGACTTTCATAACCTCATTTGAATGGCCTTATGCCTAGACTACAAATAAGGTTTTTTCAAGGCCTTGTGCCAAGACACTAGTTTTTCTCATGAGACCTACTGATGAATCAATGAGTTATAATGGCCTCCACCCGTCACTTACTAAGTCCAATTCATTCCACATATAAAAAGTTTTAAACATAACATAAAAATTCGTATTAAAACAGGTATACAAAATTTAAATACATTACCCATATACCATGAATGGTATAAAAATATCACATCCACAATCAAATATATCACAAAACCTTCAATAAAATATGGATGATTTGTATCATAATAAATGAAAATAAAAAATTTAAAATCCAATAAAGGATTTTGAAATAGATGAAAATGAATTGTAAAACTCATTGAGAGAAATATCCATTTTTTTATGAAAACAATTTAATGTCACAAAATATATAAAGGAAGGAATTTAATGATATTCTTTAATCAAGGTGTCCCATACCACTTTGAAACTTTTTAAAGTAATTTACATTTTAAAAAATTCATGAACATTTAAATAAATACTTAAATCCCTTTTGTGGATATTAATGATAACGATTTAGAAGAATAAATATTTAAAAAATTAAAAATGAATTTTTTTTAAAATATCCCTAAAAAATAATCCCTTTGAAAACTATTAAATGAAACATGGAAACGGTTTATAAATATTTCCCAGTAGATACTTAAGTAAAAACAACCTCGGATAATAAAGAGAGTGTGAAATTAATCCTTAACTTGTACTTTTCCTGGGTCGGTGGTTGGATAAACTCTTGTATAACGGTGAACTAATTTTTATTAAATTATACATGAATAATATACATTAATATGAAATCTTATATGATCTTTGAACATTGGCTGGTTAATAATATCTTAGTATTATTGTCGTTCCACGTGTTAATGGATTCGTTTTCCTTTATATTATTTGTTATGTGAGTCATATTTGTTATGGATGGGATGTATATTAGTCATATCTAGAATGATATCATGTCGTTAAACATTATTTTTAATCATCAAAAGAAAATTAGTCTTCAATGGATATGATGGGGAATGAATCTCATCGCGTTTGTGGAGATGATAATCCTTACATACGCACCAGTTACAATATCATTCTTTTGATATTAAAATAATATATAATTGGATGGTATATCATATATACAAAATAATTATCATGTTATATTTATTATTTACATAAATTACACATCATTATTATACCCATCCAAATAATAATGTATTGAATAACAATTACACCATGACGTGGAGACGGTAAGCCGTACGTACGCACGTATGGTGACATATCATTCAATAGATGGATAGAATAATGAATATGGTTGCAAAATATTTATAATAACATGAATTTAAATATAATAAACTGGATTTATTATTTTATAATGGAAACAACAAAGAAAGATGATATGTATGAAAAAAGGAACATGAAATAGGAGATGAAATATTTACCTCTTCCTCAGGTTCTTCCTTTTGATTTGATCAAAAGGGATCCATAGGATGGTTGTATTACTAAAGTAAGGCCTATAGGATTATGAGACTATATTTGAGAGGGTATTTGGTCAGGGGTTGGCCGAGCCAAAAAGATTTGAAGGTGTAAACTGGAGAGAAGGGGAAGTACCCTTTTATAAGAGGAGTGAGGGGCACCTTAGGAAAAGCTATAAATATTAGTTAATAATAAAATCATTTTCAGTTTATAATGGCTCGAAAGTGGATTATTTAACTTATATGGTGGGGATGGGTATAAAACCACCCAACCAATAAGTTTTAGATAGTTTTGGGTAACTATATTAACCTTATCTTTCATATTTAACTATTTCTTAAATAGTTTGACATTTATAATGTATCTTTGTATTTTTATATTATATGGTTAATAAACATACTATATAATTCCAAGAGAAACCCAAGTGGTTCATTAAGGATACACCTGTCATCATATAAGTATTTTTTCATAACCATATATTTTTTGTAATTGAATATCAATTAATAATATAATATTTGTTTTAAATACACTTTTATGTCAATTTTTACACTTTGTTTTTTTGTTGCTAAATTTATAAAAACATTATTACTTCAAAAAAAATCATATAACCAAACCTAATATGTCATATTAACCTATAAAATTAGTTTAATTTTTAAAAAGACTCAAATTATATTTATTTGGATATTTATTATATCAATTATTTTAATATTTCATTAATTCGGTAATTACTACAACATCATTTTGTCATAAATAAATAATTTATTTAAAATCTAAAAAATATAAATAAAATACCATTTTGTGGGAATTATTTTCATCTTTATAATGAATACATATAGATTATATTACCTTATGTGTAACCCTATATTAAACATGTTTTTTTTATTAAACATGGATTTTATCTCTTTTAACTCTCCATTGAATTAAATAGTAATATATGCCTTAATCTAATCCAAGTGGATCAAAGAGGTTCATATATTATTCATAAGGTTTATTTTGGTCTAATATACTTATCCAATAGATTTACAACAGTTTTTAGGGTAATAATAATATCATTTTTACCCTTAATTACACTATTTACTTTTAACCATGGAAAGTAAAAGTAAAAAGGTTACTATTCACCAACAATTATCTTTATTTTATTGAACAACATTTTACACTTTGATATTAACTGTGTCTCTTGGATTTTTTTAATTCAACACACATAAGCGGTAAAATTATGTTTTATGTAAATTTGAAAATACTCCTAGGAGGTGGGTAAGAGACTATGAAAAGTTCAACAAAATTTTAAATATCTAATATTATTACAAAATGAATCCCATGAATTTAATTGATAATATATTGTTATTATGTATCTATTTTGACCTAAAATATATTTAAATAAAATAGTTATTTATTTTATTAAAAATTCATTCTTAATCTAAAACTCTGTGTTTTTTACTATTCATCAGAAATTGAATGTTTTCAAAAAAAAATACAAAAAATACACCCTAAGATAATTTTGATATGCCTAATTCAAAAATGAAATCTATTTTATCAATTCAAAAACCTAGAAGTTGCATTAAATATGTTAAAATTAATTCTCATTATCAAAATGAAAAAGTGTATTTTTAAGAAATAATAACTATCAAAAGATTGACACTTGTTTATATCCAATTTCAAAGTAAATTTACATAAAATGAAAATCATTAGATTAAATGGTAAAAATATAATCTAATTATACTAACAAACCGTTAAAATTTATAATTCAACACTATAAATTATTATGATAAAAAAAATTAGTTAAAATATATTATTTTTCACTATTCACCCAAATATGAAAGTTATCATAAAAAATCTAAAAGTTTATTAAAACTAAATAATTATGTCTCTATTATAAAGAATACTTATATTTTTTCAAATTTTATATATAAAATTATCTAATATTGGGTTTGAAAAGGGTTCTTTATTAAAAGGCAGTAAAATTGAATTTTTGGAAAAATACTTCTTTTGCCTAAAAAATGTTATTGTTCTTACGTTATCTCTATGAAACTCATAATATGGATTCTATAACTATACGGATAATATAAAATTAAAAATTTAGTTAATACTATTCATAACCGATTTCGAACGACTATTTTGGTGCGGTTGAACATAATGTTGCATGTAGTGCATGTTGTTGAATTACTTTGAAGAAATAACATACAATGAAATATGGGGTTTTACATTATACATGGAGTGTACTTGAATTTCTCCTCCATAATCATATACTTCTACATGGATAGAACTACAAGGATCTACCACAATAAGACTACACGATGTTTTCACCCTCAATATGATATGTGATACTATGTTTTCATCCTCCCGTGTCATTAGTCACACTGTTGGATACACGGTCGACTTCCACATGGAATGAACACCCATTACATGGTGTGTCCTTCTCAAATATCGATAGCCCGTGTTCCCTTCTCACATGAATGGTTATACAGTCAAGGGCTTCACAACATGTGCTCATGGTACATGCCGTTTTATTCTAATAAATTTGGACACCTTCTTCACTAAATTGAAATAAAATAGGGTGTGTTAGGATAGATGACACCTCGTGTCTACATGGTTTTTCAGGAAAAAACACCAGATT
This sequence comes from Viscum album, assembly GCA_963277665.1. NCBI lineage: Eukaryota > Viridiplantae > Streptophyta > Magnoliopsida > Santalales > Viscaceae > Viscum > Viscum album. The sequence goes on along the minus strand of OY728158.1, from coordinate 1,193,940,166 downwards.
ACCCCCAAAACCCCTATTCTGGATAAAAAACCAACTAGCGGGATGCCAAATTCCGACCACTGAGGGCCAATTATCCCCATGAATCAATGATTTGAAGCCAATTATAACATATCATTGTAAAATTATAGATAAAATGTTGAAACATGATTTTCCCAATTCTGGTCCAGGAGGTCCATACACCTTAAGAACTAATGTTTGGAGTCCATTCAATCATTCCCATGGCACGTAAAAATACATCAATCACAATAGAAGGCTTGGCTAGCACATCATTTATCACAACAACATGTGATAACTAATTCATCCTAGATGATGTGACATAATTCAAGGAATGTGATTCTAAAAAGTTTCTATATGATGCATGATATAGGAAACGTTCATATTATCAGGTTATAACAAAAAATTGGAGCCCCGATTTCCTCAATAGTAATAGTAGAAATCATGTGTGTCACCCAATGGTGAAATCAAATCAACTTTAATAGCTCCATATCCAAAAATCACAAGTCAATTCAAAGTAATTTTTGTTCTCCCTATATGTGGGGTAGCAAATATTGGGAACAACTAATTACCAAATACATATTCCTCTGTATACCAAACTATAGGCTCCAAATAGTAAGAAAAAATAGAAAAGAAAAATCCTCTGATTCCATTTTTTAACATCTTGGGTATGGATACCACTAAATAGTGCCCCATACTCAGTGGGACACATAGCCTCAATCGCATTTCCCCAAATGTCAGAGGCTACCAACCCGTCGTGAGGGCCTAAGATGAGATAGTGGGGAAACTGTGCACTCATTTCCAGAGCGTAACACATCAGAATAAATATTAACAAATAGAGGAAGAAGTAAACAACATCAAAATGATTACTGAATGATAAATTTAACCATAAGTCATATAATTTCAAAATGACGCATAATTTCACATGTTCTAAGAAAAAAAAGACATGATACACATCAGTCATGTACAAAACATTTCAAATGTAGGGTAAAACAAAATGAATCTCAACAGAACCCCAACCCATGACTTTGTCCCATACTCTGATACTTCTAAGAAGCAATAAAGTATCTCTATAGGAATCATTTCCCTTATCCACACCTACAACAATATAATCTATTTGGCCAAAAATCATTACCAAAATACGGTGTGAGAAATGAATCCTAGCAGGAAACCACCAACGATCTCTCCCTAACAGTTATTATATATATCAAACAACAGATAATGAAAAATAGTAACTAGGATGTACTTTAAAATAAAATATCCATCTAGACATATTATCCATTAATCCTAGTCATTTTCATTAGTTGTTCAATTACATTTACATACAGAAATCTTGATATTTGGCCTTAGCCTTTGAATCACCTGTGTAGAAGTAAGCACAACATATGTCTCAGAAGGCCATCTAGATATGATTTTTTTTAAAGTGACATGGATTGGTTTCCCAATCCATGCCAAGAGAATTTTATTAAAACAGAAAAGGGGGTCAAAGTACACACGAGGTGTAGTAAGCCTACACCAGCAAAAACCAAAATACAGCCCACAAGAATGAAAATTTAAACAACCTAGGCTGGCAAGAACCAACCAAACACGTCGTCTGTTGTTCCAATCTTGCAATTTTTCTTCAGTTTGCTGAGGAAGAATGTTGCAAATGGTATGTCAACAAGAATGCCCTCAAACATTGTCTTTCCTAAAACGGTTCCAAGAAAATGGAAATATTGGAGATGTTGTTCAGGAATCATTCCTGACCCAGGGTTTGGATAAATCATGTGATCATCGGTTTCCTTAAATAGCCCATATTGCACATCAAATGCTGCTCGGGTAATATTCTCCATGAAATCTTTAGAAATTCCACCACCATCAACGCCAGCCACCTCAGCTCCAAAATCATTGACAAACATTACACGAATCATTCCATGCAGATCCTCTTCAGACATGGCACTCAACTGATTAAAACCATCTTCCAATATGTGATCCCAGCGTACTCTAATTCACTTTCTAGAAAAAACTGTAAGAGAAACATTTTGTTGCCTAGCTGCTGCCAGCTGTGAAGCGAAAAACTTGACCCTGTTTGTGAATGGCACAAGGAAAGGAGCCTGTTTCAGTATATCATTTGCTCTGGTATTTTGCATCACTGCCTGAGAAATAAAATGCTCATTGACACCATTAGCATGGAAGTCACCGGGGGCTGTAAACTACTCCAACAAGAATATCCCACCCAGCATTCCAGAAAAACCAGTCCCAAACCGTCCGCGCTATGCAATCCAGGGGGGCCAAAGTCTGTCAAAAAGCTTTAAACAAGAACAGGAACTCCAGCTCTAGCATCATGATCTCCCAACAATTCATTATGAATAAGTAAAGATAGAATCCAATAATTTTATTTATCTTGGAAGATGTGTCTTAAGTCATTAATTGTCATTTCAACATCTATCCTACAGGTAAAATGAACACTCACCCGCATGCATAAATAAACTATCAAGGAAAACCCGATATATCATCATTTCAGCATTTTCCAAAAGAGCCCATCCCGGGTATCCCTCAATGGATTCCATAATCGCTCCGCATCTGTAAAGATGATTAAGTCTTCCCGACCACCATGAAAAGGGATCGATCATATCCTTTATGTAATTAACATCACGTGTATGTCCATTGTATTTTAACCAAGACATTGGTTCACCCAAGGAAAACAAGGTGGAATTAGTCACATGTGCCTAACCTTTTATTTTAACCAATTCTATGGCTCTCCCACTACTAATTACCTCTTTTAATCTTTTAACATTATATTTCATAAGAAACACATGTTAATTAAACTATCACATGGCATTAAAATAATCATCTCACTTGGGAAATCTGTATAACTAACAATACATTTTTATCAACACCAACTGGGAATGAAAATACAAGAATCAAAGGAATTCTTGACCAAATGGATTTTTAAGTGAACAGACTCATGGGTATCACTATATCCATCAACTAGTGGTAATATTATTTTATTTAATGTAATCTTTTACTTAAACATCATGATGTACCACTACGTTCTAATTTAAAAACCAATAAAAACTATTAAATGAACTCATGAAATTTTGGCCCATATATTAAACTCAACATTTAGTTAAATGCACAAGACCACTAACCTCAATGTCGTACTATATTCTCCTACACTGACTCTTGAATCATCCGAAAATGTTGTACATATATGCAAAGGTGAAAACAATTAAACCCTAAATAACGTAATTATGAATATAAATTAGGAAGAACGACTCTACAAGAAGAATTCTCTTAACAAGAGGATTAAAATAAGACCAACAAAAAAGGATTAGTGTTCAGAAGAAGATTTAGGAGAAAACGATCCCAAGGAACCTTGTTTTTCAATCGAGCCAGCCTCCTGTCCTAATGAGGAGAAAAAAGAGGTTATTTCTCATTTTATGATGAAAATAGTAGCAAATGGTGTTTATATCCATGTACACATCATATATTTCATTTTATTGTTCAGAATGTCTCTAATATACTTTACACATACCACCCGACCTGCTGACATGACAACACGACATGTATGGGGATGTGCATGATGTGTAGTGGCCTTTTCTACTCTCTCATGCCAACATGCACAGATGCTATGTATCTCTATCCATCATGGCCATACCACATGACATGTATATAGGGTTACAAGGTGAGTAACCCTAAAACAACCATTTCCCAAATTTTTTATGTTTTCTAAAAATTTACACAAGGAAAAATTAATAGAAGAAAAGTATACGTCAATAGATGAACTGGGTTCTTACACAGTCATTATTCCACCTCATGATGGATTATGAAATATTAAATAGGTATAGAATTGAAATGAAAATTTTTGAATCATTTTCTTACTCATTAACATCAACATAAGTTATTCACTTTCTAGTGATCATTGAACATATAATTCCCATTAAATATTCACATTAAATATCCTGGATATTATGATTTACTAAACTGTATGAAATTTTTATATACGGTGTCTACAAGGAATTTTATTTTCTTATATGGAGAAATATTGATAAATTGAATTCATTAATAAATAATAATATCCTTTATGTAACACTAATTTGGAATTATATAGATTATTATGTATATGAGTAATATTTTTTATCGGTATGGTGGTGGTTGGGGACCATTAGTTTTAATCACATGGATGCGTCAATTTTCTCATGAGTAAAATCAGTATTGAAAATCATATGGAGTAATACATGGTATATTTCAAATAGTATATTGAATGTTAATAATGGTTATGTTTCCCTAAAATTGTGAAATACAACGGCTAATATATCATCATTTCCATCATTCAAATTCCTTTATTATTATCCATGAGGTTTTCACTATGGAAAATAAATGGATGAATTTAGTTCTCAGTTTCTTGATTAAATGTAATATGTTAATGTTATTTACAAATAAATATTTATTATTCATTATCTAATTTTTAAAATGGATGTTTTTATGAGTTATTCCCATTAATTATTTATTTTCTCTTTATCTAGTTATTTAAATGGCTTGTGTTCTCATTCAATGACCATTTCATTTTGATGACGCCTTTTAATTATTTATTGATTCTTTTTTTCTTAAAACATAATAAACCGTTGGGATCATTAGTATTAAATTACCTTCAATAGGATTATGTAAAATGTACTAATAAATATATCAAGTGATATATTACATAAAATAATGTCATTTTATCAATTAGAAATATTACTTGGTGTTATATATTCATTTATAAGACATTGGTCATGTTTATATCAAATTTACCCTGAAATATAAACTAATCGACCATATATGATCTTATTCATTTATTGTTACATAACCAATTAATATTTACCACTATTATAGAATGAGATATGGGTTTTTATTAGTTTGGGGAAGTAGAAGTGGTTGAGATATTTAATGTATATTTTTTCTGGACTGAAAAAGAAGTCTGCAAAAAATTTGAATATAATGTACATGGGTAACATGATTTGAGACATTTTAATCTTGATAAATCATCATGGGAGATAGGATTTTTTAAATAACCCTTCAAAATTTATTTCACAAGGTGAAAGGTATATAAATTTCATGTAAATACCTATGAGTAAATTTCAATAGTGTCGTGGAGTTCATTTTTGTTTCATTCCATCTTGAAACCTTCCATCTCTATACCCTTGAGAAAATAGCAGTTTTTTTGGTGAAATTACTTCATCTATAATAATTAAATATTTTTCTCTCTCCATTATCATTTTTGTTTGGTTTCCTTACATTTCTCCTTCATCCGATGAAGTAGTGGAACTTTTTGATAGTTTTGGGGTTTTTGGTTGATCATAATCCTATGTTTTGTCACACATGTTTTTTCTATTCATAATTTCTACAATAATATATCAATTGAGGTTTGTGGTTAAGATTTCATTCTTCAATGATCTTCATGTTAGTTATGTTAATGTTAATTTACAAATTATTTACTTATTATTCCATGCATGTTATAGTGTAATTTTAATTTCCATGTTTGTAATTTTAATATTAAATAGAATAAATTATTTGTTTAATTAATTACTGGAATTATTATATTGGAAAATAAATGGGATAGTGAAATTGGTTGATTAATGTGATTATTAATAGATTTATAGTGGATATTAATGGATTGTAGGATCATACATGATGGTCTAATTAATTATACGATTAAATGTAGTAAAATAGACTATTAGTGAAAAGTGTATGTTATTTCCATGTGATTAATGTGTTGAAAAAAACAATGTCTTTTAAAATTGAAATGGTCCACAATTTTTTGAATAATTTATCATTGGAATAATGTCGATTAATTTTGATAATTAGTATATATATGTGATATTAAGGAGATTGATTGAAAATAGATGTCTCTTAAAGAAACTGAAGGTCTAAAACCGCATGATGAGCTAGAAATGGCATTAATATCACCAATTCATGCATGAGATAATGAGTTTGGGACACTGATTAATGCTCCAATTATCTACATGTGTTATAAACGAGGTTTAGGATAGTTAATGATTCTCTAAATTCCCTTTGGTTTATAGAAAAGGCATCCAACCGCAAAATATTTGCATTTGACCCGATTTCCATGTATCCCAGATTTGAATTTGGTTTTAAATGATTTATCAAATCTTGTGATGTGATGAATTGTGATTATTGATTATATATGGTTCAAAATATGAAATTATTCAGAGCTTGTATTTTTGACTCAGGTGTTATCATGAACTCTGTGGACTATGTCATTAATTAAAGAATAAGAAATTGTGAAACCGTTTACTGGTTTAAAAATAATTTGGTCTATATAAATTTGTAGATATTTTTGAAGACAATATATTGTTATAGAAAACATTTTTTAACCTAGTTATTTATTCCAACACAAAGCTTTGGATTCATGATTGATACCGGAATCTACTATAAGTATGTTGGGAAAGTTAATGGAAAGATCATAATGATATATAGTTGAATTGGGATACAACATGGATAAGAGAAACAGAACTTATATCGTGACTAGATCGGTTGTTTTCAGTGTCATTATTTTTTTATAATTTAACACTTCACATATATATATGAAATGACATATCTAATACTTTAGTCTTCAATATTTTATTCATAGTTTGGTTCATAACGTGATATTTATTTTTATATTGTTGTTGAGTAATTCTAATTTTTAGTTATATAATTTTTTATTGGATTCATTATTTATGTTTTTTTATTCATTAATAAATATCTTATTTTATCCTCATGTTATATATTTAAACCATTCCACTAGTTGGCAGAATCTGGCCTACGATGAGGTGCTCTTGTGGTCAGTTCACTGACCTTCTTAGGGAACTGGTAAGTGGTACACTTCTCAAGACGTTACAATGTTGTATCAGAATAGTTTTTCATTTCCATTACCTTAACATACTATTTGGGAAATCTAAACATGATAATAAGAATTTTCAATCCATGGTAGTGATACATTTCATTGATGTAAATACCCATGTATTGGGGAAATTCTATGTACACACGGAGGGATTGTTTTTATTGATGTTTTCCGTTTCAAATGGATGTTATTTCACCATGGGAGATTCACTAGTTCAGTGAAGTTATTGTTTATGAGATTTTACAAATATATAATTATGGAATGATTGTTTTTTAATCAGGGATCATTATCATAATTAAGAAATTATTGAAACATGAATCATTTTTCTAAATGCATGGAAACCCATTTTTGGTTTAGTGGTTTAAAAGATATATTTTTATTTAGTTGTGTATTTAAAAAAAAACAATGCCTAATATAAGACTGATAATTGTAAAATGATTATAAATTTTATAAATTAAATTGATAAATGGGTTTTTAAGGGATAATTAAATTATTAAAATATTTACCCTATTATATCCTTGACCTGGATGAGAGATGGTTGGGGTTAGTTATGATTCCTCAGTCATCACCATGTGGTGGGATATGGTGAATGACATTATATGAATTTTTGTAAACCCTATTTTATAAAGTTGATACTTTTTTATAATTTTTCCTATTATTAATGTTGAAAATTTTATATATATTCCTCCATGATGACACATGTTAATAGAAAGATAAGATGACTTGGTTGGAAATGTGCCTCAAGTAGTGGAACCTACGCCAAAACAAGATCTAGTTGATGGTTTAAAATAACATTTACCTGAGAAATTTTTTTTCTTCATGCAGTCCATGTAAAGAGACCCATGGTGGGTTGTGAAGTGAATTTCATACATGGAAGGGGATTTCGAGATAGATCATCATCCTAAATTAATTAGAGTGTGTGCACCTGAGGTAGCTGAGTTCTGGATTGAGACTATCCATGTAAATTATGAATACCTAGTGACTCCAATGATTAATAGATTCAATAAAAATGATGATATGTTATGCTCTAAAGCACTGAATTGGGGGAAAATTTTCACACGGTATGGAGAGAAGGTGACCATGGAGTGGAATGCATTTTAGAAGACCATATTGGAGAAGTTCAACCCTATTATTCTCATTCTAGAGAGGGAGACTGAGAGTATGTGGCTGACCTATGAGATAATTTCAATGGTAAACTATGGCTGAGGATTTACTAGTTCATAGTACCTTTTCTAGTGAATGATGTGGATTTGTCTACAATTGTGAAATGTTTCCAGGATTGTTTTAAATGTGATATTAAGTCCTAATATTTCATATTTTAGGTGGAAATGTTTTCATAAATGATGAACATTGTTTTAATATATAAGGGTAAACTATAAGAGGATAATAAATAGATATGCATGATTAGGATATGACAATGTAAAGGAAAATATTTTGAAGGTAGGAAAAATAACATTGAAAATGTTTACTACAGCATTGGAATAAGATGTTGTCAATGGGAAGGTCAAGTTACTCAAGACCAGACATGGGTAATATTCTACCTATAAGGTAGTCATGTTCACCTTCATAGATAGTTTCCACATCATACAACAGAGTGATGGGCTTTTAGAATGGTGGTAAACCTACAATGGTTCTATATAAGTCCACGAAATATTGTCAATTATATATGAGTAAGTTAGAATGAAAGTACATTAACCTGGTCTTCTACCCCATATCAGCCTATAAAATATAGTTCTCTTGGTTGTTGTGGTCTAGGAAGGCGATTTGGTGCTTTTGGGAAAGAGAATTCATATAATTTGTGTATTGTACTTTAGGGGAAAAATTTACATCTTAGAGAATAGGGGTAAGATAGATTTATATGCAACATTCTATTAAATTTTATAACAAGGATGGACCATAAATAGTTAGATGGTCTATTATTGTAGATTTTATTATTTCTAGTTCCATTTTAGGATACATGTGCCTCTAATTCCATTATTTATGAACAACAATAGTATGGTTTTATAATGATGGAATTTTTTTGGAATTAAATTTTAATGATTGATAGAAATTTATCATTACGGTGAAAAGACATCTATTCAACCATGTGTTTTCTCTCAAGGTTTTTGAGTATCATTTCTACTAGGATATCTACATACATAATATTTCCTGATTTTACCTGATATTGGGGAGTATAGGATGGTATGATGCAGAGAATACATTGATTTATACCACTGAAGAGTGACCCTTACATCTTCAGAGGGTGAAGGTTATGTTCATCATACAGGGTGGGATATCAAGGTAGGTCGTGCGTGGATAGTTCATCCGAAAATTGAGGCGATCAACATCCATGTTTTATGTATTTTTCTAAAAAAATAGGGCTTGTGAATAATGATCTCATTCCCCCAATAATTGATCAGTTCAAATACATGTTTTTGGAGGACTTCTCAGGGTTTCCACAAGATATGGATGTGGAGTTTACAATTGATATTGTAGAAGGATATTCTCTAGTTTATATTATACGTTATTTAATGGAACCAATATAGCTTCAATAACATCTGTCTTAGTTGATAGATTAAATGGGTAGTGGATTTATCTATGTGGGTATGTCACATTGGGGTTCTCCAATCTTGTCTTCTACGAAGGATGAAATATCCTTTCTCTTATTTATCTATAAGGTAATGTTGAACAAAATGACCATGAATAACATCTATCCTCTTCCTCGTATCAAATATTTCATTAAATATTTGAGTGGAGTCTATGTTATATTCATATTTGAATTTATATTGGTGTATCATCAGTTGAGAGTTTGAATATGAAATATATCTCCGACAACTTTTAGAGGAAGTAATGTCCTATATGAATTCATTCTTATTCTTTTTGGGATAATGAATTATTTGACATTGTTTCTGGTGTTGATAAACTAAATTTTCCTACCGTACATAGACCACTTTGTGATTTTTAGTGGATGAAATATTAGGGTACTCCAAGACTGATAATGATCATTCTGAACATCTTAAAATCATAGTTAGTACAATAAGAAATAATCATATATACACAAATACGTCAAGTCAGAATTATATATTGATCATATACATTTATTGGGTCACATAATCTTAAAGGAATGTCTGTCAGATTTACTGTCCCATAATTTCCATGTAATGTTTTGAAAATTATATGGGATTATATTGAGACAAGGTTTGATACAAGAACATGGTTCTAAGGCCTGGGGTTCCCAAAATAATTGTTTGAACTATTTTTGCGTTTATTAAAAATTGAGTGAATGTATAGTTTCAGTAACATCTAAATGGGTGTTGAGATAAAAAATCCAAGAGCACCATTGTGGTCATAACATTGAGATTACATAGGTAGGGCCTAACATCAATTGGAATTGGTCAACTATAGATACTATTATTGGATGTTTTAATGGAGAATAAAACAAAAATAAAATGTTTATGTTGTTTTATTCTAACATTTTATAGTTACACAGCAACACAACGATAAGGCAGCCCATTTCATTTCATAATGGAACATCGGGTCAACAGTGTAATTCATTGACTTGGAGATGTGTTTTCTATTATCCATAATAAAAAATGAATTCAATTTTAACCCATATCCCTACATTTTTATGTAACCAATGAAGAAAAGACATTGGTGGAACCCTCCCATTTTTGAATGATGAATGATGACGAACGATGTATCGACAATGACAAGAATACCAATTCATTGAAGGACCTATCCAATGATGAAGAAACATTGATTAATAATCACCATAAAGAGATCAAAACCCATGTAGTTTTTTTCTTTTGAATTCATTCCATGTTACTGTTTTGAACAATTAATGTGGACAATCCCAATAACATGATGATCCAAAGTTCAATTATTTTTAATATATTGTTAGATAGTTGGATTTAAATGGTTTAATCATTTCATATTATCTTGGATGATTCATCACACTTTTCTAATAGTATTAATGAAGGTTTAAATGAACAAGGACAATTTTCATTCTTCTTTTGTTCATGGTGTTTTCTATTACCTCATTCATGCGTTCTTCACCGAAAAACCCACCTGGTCACTTTTGGCATTGCTAGGAGGTTCCGAATGTGGTTGGAACCCTAAATCAATGAAAATATGTTTTTGGAGAATGTATCAATGAAGAGTGAAACAAAACCATCTCAATGGTCTCTTAATTTTAAAAAATGGGTCACCATAAGAGATGATGCTGCATATAGCGTACACCATCCTTGTAGTCGGTGCACGATGGCCCGCAATGGTGGAGATGGGAAAGGTCTAGCTTGACCGCACCGGTGGAAGGGACCTGTGACACACAAACCTGGGAGGATACCAGGGTGGCGAGCAGGGTAACTAGTGGGGGTCGTAAATGTTAAGTCTATGGAAGCTTTTGTCCAGTGGGATAATGGAAGGACATCATGACAACCATTACAGGGTGGGTCAAGCAGTGACCAGCAGTGATAAACACAATGGTAGGACACAGTAAACATGACGGCTGGATGCATTGATCAGGTGGGGAAACGACATTGGCCACATTTAGGTTGACCAAATCACCCGGCTCAAATGGGCTAGAAGAATGGACCATGCCAATTGTATCAAGTCGGTTCGACATGGTCAGACTAGACCCCGACCCAATAGACCCCCTTTTACTAAAATGCATATAAATCCCATATCATGTGTCTGTTTGATGATCCTTTTGCAGTTTTGGGACACTTATGATGATGTTCCTTTTGAGATACTGAATATAGGTTTTCAAATAGGTTGGCATATGACCAATTGGCGCAAGGAGTAGGTGCTCCTGGAACAAGCGCACTTAGAGAGATATCTTGTGGCAGAGACCTACATGAACTAAGTCTCCTTTAGGATGTGACCTATGTGAAGAATGTCGCCCTAAAAGACACTTAGTGTGTCTCTTTAGAATACATGGATTATGTCTCCTTCAAATACACAAATTATGTCACATGCATTGAAGTGGTGTAGGACTCATGAGAATACATTGTGTATGTGTCCTTCAAAGACGTGGTGTAGGACTCCTGTGAAGACTCGGAGTAAGTCTCCCCGAAAGATGCAGAGTGATAATCTTTAGGAACATTATGTCTCATAGGATTTGAATATTCCTAGATTTATTATGTATATTCATCCTATAGATATGTATTTTGTGTGAGTTGTCTCATGTGAAACTCTTGACTATACTTCTTAGAGGCTACACTTCATGTACCTATTTCGTAGTCTACATTGTGGATTTCATTGTGATATTCCTTTCTGGCATAGATTCCCTACTGATTATGGTTTTAGTCAACCCTACACAGGATTATCCAAAACATATCATTCCTTTTTTAGATGATCAATTATTTTCAAGGGATCCTTGGTGGGATTGACACATGTGGTACTTAAAAGGAGGCTCGATAGACAAGGTGCACATCAGTGACTTCTGACAGCTTTTGTACCTATCCTTTAGGTAGGGTTTTTAGCAGATGGGTTCCATGTGTAGGTACATTTAATTTTTTGGGCTTCTATATTACACAGCTTTATACTTAGTTTTTACTATTTACTCTCTGGGGGTTTTATTAGTCGTATACATGAATGTTGTCTTAGTGTTTTCAGTTTCATCACTTTTTCATAGATATGGGTACATCTGTACATGTACAGTAGAAAATTCATCCCACTTGTTGTATATTCCTACTCGATGCTAGTCTCCAGCCATTATCCTATTGGAGGGGAGCTTAGTGTAGTCACAACATGGGCCCATGGGGATGGGTCATGACAGAGTGTAATTATAGGTGGTTTGTTCTATGTAGAAGACTAAGAGTATTTTTGTTTCTTTTCGAATATATTTTTATGTGTTTTGATTTTAGTTTTGAGTCCATGGAGTCCAGTGTTGGTGTTGCACCAAACATGTGCACAAATGAGGACCCTATATTCAAATTTTTGACCCTTTACATTAAAACATTAGTTTCATGCATCATATAGGAACTGAATGATTTCTCTTGTCATTCTTGAGTCAGTTCCATCTCACCATATATAATCTATTGAAAATAGTACATCATGTTTTCCCTCAAGATTCTCCCACATAGATAACCATACATGATTATATATCATGCTTACAAGGATGATCCGATGGGTGATGAGATATGGGTACACAGATCTAAACTAGATATAGAACCGCTTGGTGGTGTACCAGTTATACCACCACTTGTAGAGTATTACATGGTACCCATACTAACATTAGATTAGATGTGAAAGTTGACCACACTTCATGAGTTTTAGAGACAATGACCACTCAGGTTCTGAGTTGAGCCAAACTCTTAGGTGCCTTAGGACTGGCTCGAGCTAGTGACCAATTTTCCCTTCCAGTTTGGGAACCATCAGATCAGACGGTGGTCCTGGTGGTAATCCTTCTACATTTCTCAATAGGGAGATGATGGGGTTTAGATTTTCCGATATTATGATGATGTGACTCTTCCAAGAATAGAGTTGGAATATGATACATAGAAAGTTATTTTGGTCTAAAAAATTCAAGAAATATGTGTTTAGGGACATCCAATATAGGGTTATTCCACTGCACATTCCTACTTATACTAAGGTTCAAGAGAAATCCATTGGTGTGGAAAGACCCTTTGATGAGCGGATGCAACGAGTGAATGTATGTAGTTGGAAAGCAAGGTCATAGACATCGAGAGAAACAATCCGAATTATGTCTCAAAGACTGTACATGTGATATGTTCCCATAAGAGGTCTCAGGATAGATGATCTATGGATTTGGGAACATAGGGGGAGTCTATTAATCATTGAGAGATTAAATGATTTTTAGTTGATCAATTTGGATATATTTCTGGAAGTGAAATGGTGGATGGGATACAAAGGAAGAGATGGTTACTAGAAAATATTGATCTACAGTGAGGTAGACATGGTTATGTTGATGGGAGAGCTATAGGAGGAGGTATACATTTCGACCTATTACCACCAAAACCCCCATGTGGTGCACACTAGGCTTAGAGAGATGGAGGACATGGCAAGGGAAAACTTCATGTGATCGAGACATATGACCCAAGGGATACAATAATGATTTTAGATATTCTATGTTTCTATAATTAACTGTTGTATTAATAGAAAAATTTTCTAATAATTATTTCTTGTCATGAATATTGTTCATGAAGATGAGTATCTTGTTAAACCTTTGCCTTTTCCCGTATATATGGAGATACCTACAAAAGATACCCGATAATCACCCATATTCCAATAGTGTGATCTATCCTATTAATAGAGAGTTTTGTTTGGATCCTCTTCATGGAAGCATTGAGGCCTTATGATGTCAATATTGGATTGGAGTTTTTATCGACAATTCATGCTCAAATTGATAGTTTTCAGCAAATGGTGTAGTATTTCTCTAGAGATGACAAAATGTATGCATTTTCCTGATAAAAAGGAAACCTAGGTAGCATGGGTTGAAATCATGCATATGAGGGAATAACTAGTCACTAATGAAAAATATAGATATACTCTTAAAGTAGTAAATGTTATGAGATTTCATGTTCCCACTAGTTGTGGAAGATTATGAGGAAGTATTCACCGAAGATGTTTGAGGATGACCCCCTAGTTGGGAGGATGTTTTTTTCATCCATATATACCATTGTACAACACTGGTATCTACATCTGTAAATCTGATGGCGCTAGTAGAACATTGAAAACTGAGGGTATATGTGTACATATAGGGGAAGGGCTTCGGGAGACCTAGGTTTTCAGTATGGGTCTCCCTATGATTGTTTTCCAAGAAGGTATATGTGATCATGAGGTTATATATAGAATTATGATTCATGAACCATGTGACGATGAAGAGCATGTATCCCTTATCGAGGATAAATGAAATGTTCGATCATCTAAAGGGAGATATACGGTTCTCGAAGATATACATAATATTTATGGTATCACAATCTTCCTGTATGAGATGAGGACATCATGAAGACAGATTTCAGATGTTGTTACAGTCACATTGAGTACTTATTAAAGTTGTTTGGCATTACAAATTCTACAACAGTGACTATTAGACTCATGAATAGGATCTTCCAACCGTATTTACGCTCGATCTTGGGGGTCTTTATAGATTACATCCTGCTACACTTGGTGTCTGAGGAGGAGCACACGAAACAATTGATAATGGTCCCAGAATTAGTTTTAGAGCACTAGAATTACATGAAGCTCTCGAAGGGTCAATACTAGATACTAGATGTCCACATTATATGGAAATTTATTTATGAGGATGGAGTTTCAGTGTATCCAATGACAATAGAGGCCGGGAATTCTGGGGATCCACCTATGGTAATTATTGAGGTATGGATTTTCTTTGGGATTTCTGGGTACTATTGGAGGTTTGTAACCAACTTTTCATGTAAAGCAACACCCATGAAGGCACTGAAATAAACTGGGAAATAATTATCATGGATGGATAAATTCTAGGAGAGTTTTTAACATCTTAAGTAGTGTATGATGAGTGCATCGATCCTAAAATTTATATAGGAGGGTTTCAAGTATGTAGTTTAGTTTGATGAATTAGGAAATGATCATGGTTGTGTCCTCATGTAGAAAAAGGTTGTAATGACCCCAACATTCATTAATGAAAATTACTCTTCATCTATTTAAATGTATTATTATGGGCATATAAAACATATGCACTTCCATGGTTTTATGTTTCTGGATTTTAAAATACCTTTAAGAAATGTGATCGTCGCTAATATAGTCATTGAATAGTGATCACAAGATTGGTATTAATAAATGGCTTTCACAAATCGAATTTACTCAGACAAAGGAAACGATGACCTCATCAGTAGACTATCCCTATAAGAATCCCATTAGTAGTAACTCAGAAAGGAGGTGGTTTCATTAAAATTATCTCTTGTCCAGGGACAAGTTGAGCTTTAACACGTTAAGCTTGAACAGAACCCCCATCGGGAGAAGTGGAAGTTAATAGAGATTACCACTCGAGCGATATTACCAGAACCACCCTGACATTCTATCACCATCACACACCTTACCCTGAAGTGTTAAGCTAGTGTTATAAGGGGTTATGTTACAAGACCCTAGTACAACGATTATGTAAATTTTTCTTGTATAGAGAATATATATTCATTTTATTATTGTTACATTGTAAATAGTTTTTAAAGTGCAAATAGTATTTTTAGTTAATATTCAACTATGATATATATTTTGATGAATTAATGGATTTTTAAAATAAATAATATATAAATAAAATATTATTATTAGGATTAAATTAGTTTCTATTAAATTTAAATGGTCGTATAATTCTATGTAGGAAAATGAAATTTTTGTTACGGTTTTAAAGTAGTTTTTGTCAAAACCCCGGAATATTCGATAAATGTCAGTTGTTATTTTAAAAAAATCACATATTTAAAAAATTATTTAGATAAAATGAATATTATTTTTAGAACCAGGTTTATAAAATTATCTAATGGTGAATGTTTCTTAATTTTCTGAGAAATTCAAATTTTTGTGTAAAATTTTAATTCCTTTTAAATATATAATGTGTTTTATGACATCATAATGTCCCAATAGTGATGTAATATAGTATTATAAACATTATTTTTGGACAATGTATAATTTACCATTAAAATAATGTAATTTAATATTTTTTTGATTTATTTTACCATGCTTTAGTGGACCCACCATGTGTTATAAAACATTTTTACTCTTAAATAGTTTTCCTTGACAGCGTGACTCGCCTCAACATAAGAAAACCTATTATTTTAAGAAGTTTTAGACATTTTCCTTATAAAATGTTGTTTTAAAATCACCTTTGTCAAAAACCATGGTCTGGTTTGTGGCATGGATTAGTTTAATGTGTGGTGTCCCAAACCTAAATAATAATGAATTTTCTCTCCTTTCCCATATAAACCCACACAAGATCCCACTTTCTCTTCACTCAAATCCTTTGGAGTTCGTCCAAACTCTTCACTCATTTATATATTATCCTCCCAAAGTACCCTAAGCTCCTATTATGTATCTCCCAAGCCCCACCCAAGCCTTTGGGATCACACTTCCATGTAAGGGGTTCCTTCCTTCCACATTTTATCCACATTTCATAATGTTGTTATTCCCTTTTATTTTCAATTATAAATGATGGGGTATGATTTCAAACCTCCCCCATACTGCCTTATTCATGTTTTAATAATGAGAGATCCCCTTTCTCGTTCATTAATTCATCAAATGTACACCTGTTACCACGCCGAAATTCTGTAAGTAGTTTCTCTCTCGGCTTTTACATTCAAGCATTTTTTTTATTAAATATATAAATTCCATTACATTTTTTGTGAAATGTATCTATTTGACCACCCTAAATTCCATTTAATTTACATATCTTGAGACATTCATTTCTCTCTCATCAACCATTTTTATGAATTTTTATTCCACACAATTATGATGCCAAAATTGCACCGCATTTTTCCAAGACAATGTCATTGTGTAGTTAATACCATACCCATGTCTCTATCTAGGGTATTCACATCAATGAATATATACCGATTGAATTTTACTTTCATGTATTTATTCCACATTCCTTAATCATGGATTAACTTATGATGTAGATTGTTTCCTTGTTATATGATCCATGTGGAACACTTATGCCTAAAATGAAATATTTAAGAATAGTGTGCCCTTACAGTGCTCCAATGCATTGGGTAAAGTATAGAATTATGATAGGTCAGGTGCAATGAGTATTGAATAATGATAATTCTAGTGCAATGATTTTCTACTTGTGCTTTATGTGCAACGAGGGTTTACTTATGCTCCATGTACAATGAGCCTTGGCTCATTATAATATCATGTTAAATGTTATTGCCACATATCCATGTCATGTTTATCATGTTTTATCATGACTCTATGTTTATGTTTCTCTTGTTCTCCATTGATATTCTTAATGAATAACAAGTATTGTAATATTCATGTTGTGAATTTTTACTCCCTTATTGGGATTTATAGCTCACCATTTTCTTATATATGTCCTCATGTTATCCTATACAATGCTAAGTACGGGGGAATTTAGTGGAAATGTAAAGGATGATTTGAATAAGATGTTGTGTTTTATGTTTAATGTTTTAATGTAATTTTGTTCATCCCCAAATTCACTAATCTTATTTTCCTTCTATGTTTTATCAGGTGAGGTTTTATGTAATAAATTATGTTGAGTGTGTAATAATAACATGGTTGTTATAGTTGGAATTAGAGGATTGGTTTAGTTATTTTTGGGATTAGGATTTGAAAATCCTAGTGAAGCCTTAGGGACAAGATTATGTATAATAAAAACAACAATAATTTTTTGTGGGTATTGAATAAGTGGTGTATCAAAAAAATACATCTCTGTCTGGATACAAGTAGGTAGAGGTGGATCTGGAATAGATGTACCTAGGGGTATAAACCCAGTCAAGGACTTTCAGGGTTGACCTGGGGTATCCTGGTACATGACAGCGGGCCTTGATTCACACTTGGTTATGACACTCCCAGGGGATATGCATTGGTAAATTCACAAGCATAGTATGAACAATTATTAAGGAAATTATGAAAAAAAACACCTATGAATATATGTTACAAAGTAGTTAATGGATAACATTTATTGATGACTATAGATTCATAAGTTAAGGAAATAAAATCTATTTATATGTCAATTGTTTTGTCCTTGGATTATCCTTTATGTGTTACCACTAACTTTCATTTTATTTCATACAATAGATGGTAAGTGGAGGACTCGTCGTAAAAAATGTTGTGAAGATCAATGTGATGATTGTGCTAATGAGATGTCCAATCCCGAGGGAGTAGGAATCATGAACTTTTTCATGATTCTCTCTTAGTCAACTCAAGCATTGAATAGAAACATGAGTAAATAATAATGGTGAACCCCCCCCCCCAAAGAAATAACATATCGCTATTGAATGGTTTATGATACAAATTCCACTTACTTTTAATGGATCGTTGGATCCCTTAATCGCCGAACAATGGATCAACTCCCTTGAAGATATCTTTTCCATCATTCAATGTTCCTAACAAGGGATGGTTATCCTAGATGATAATCAGATGTAGGGTGATTCTGATCAATGGTGGACATTGATAAAAATATGAATCCTAAGTAGGAGTTAGAGGTGTTGGAATGGAAGGATTTTGGGAAGTTGTTTTTTAATAAATATTTTCTGCGCACCCTTTGACATAAGATGGAATGGGACTTCCTCTCCCTCAAGAAAACCGATGAAGAATACATTGGAGCATATGAAGAAAACATTACATGGATTGCAAGATACACCTATGGATATTTTGTTACCTCTGAATGCAAGTTTGACCGCTAATTTGGTGGGATGAAACCTAGCAGGAGGAAAGACCTTGAAATCCATGACATCAATAGCTATGAGGAAATTGTTTGATGTTCCCTCTAGGTTGAAATGGAGATTGGTGAATCTCAACGGTATCATGGGTATATGAAGTGTAAGGTGGATTTTAATTCTGGTGATCATATGGATAAATCAAATGGTGCGATAAAGATCCAACACACCACTTACCAATGTCACGGAAAGAAGAACCCTATAATTCTCTTGAAGGGGATGAGGAAATGTATTAGGTGTGGAAGAGAAGGACACCTAGTTATTAACTTCAAACATGAAAAACCCATTTCTTTGACAAAAGAGAGGAACACTTCGTTCGACTCTCAATACATTGTTCATTGTTTCAACTAAAAAGAAGTAGGGCATCAGGTAACTCAGTGACCTATGCCAAGGGTTTTCGGATGCAAACAACAACCTCGAAGGCAGGAAGGGAGAGCTTTCTCTATCACTACCTCCGAAGTGAACCCTGAAAATGAGTGGTGACAGGTATGCTAGTTACTAATTCAATAATAGTGAACGTATTGTTTTATTCAGGTTCTACACATTCTTTTATATCCTAAAATATTAGTAGAACAATCTAAAAAACCACCACAAATCATGGAACTAAAGATGTCGGTTATTATAGAAATTGGGGAAATCATTGCATCCCATGAATATAACTCCTACCCTATCAAAATATTTGGTTTGAACTTCCTAAAAAACATCATCATTCTATCTCTTGTGGAATTTTATTCAATTAATGGCAAGGATTGAAATTCCTTATATAGATCCAACATAAAATTCCGGGTGAGGAAAATCACTCTCCATGTAGAGAATCAACAACTATTTTTATACAAGTGAAAGGAGGAAGATGGATCTTTTTTCCTCCATCATCTCAACCATGGATATTACTTCTTTATGAGCACACATATCTAGATCATATTATTGAGCCAAATGAGGAAACTATCCTTGAAGACATGCCTATTGTGAGTGAATTCGCAGAAGCGTTTCCCAAGGAATTTTCTGGTCGTCCTCTTAGAAAATATTTTTAATTATAAATTTATCTTATACCAAGGGTGTTCCCAATATCCCAAAATCCATATAGAATGCATTTTTTGGAACTTGAGGAGCTTATGTTACAACTACAGGAGAATTTGGATAAAGTGTTTATATGCCCATGTGCTTCACCATGGGGTGCACCCATCCTCTTCATCAAGAAGAAGGATTGGGCAATATGACTTTGAATCGATTATCATGAGCTTAACAAAATCATCATAGAGAACAAGTATCCTCCCCCACAAATTGATGCCTTTTTCAATCAGATGCGTGGAGAAAAAGAATTTTCTAATGTATATTTTGCGGTCGAGATACTATCAAGTAAGGGTGAATAAGAGAGATATCCCCATGACTGCTTTTTGTATAAGATACTTCCACTATGAATTCATAGTAATGCCTTTAAAACTCCCCAATGATCTTGAAATATTCATGGATGAGATTAATAGAGTCTTTAGAGATTACCTCAACAAATATTTTATAGTCTTTATGAATGATATTCTAATATACTACAAAACAAAGGAGTATGATGAGGAGCATCTACGAACTGTACTAGAGACCTTGAGAAAGGAGAAGCTCTATGAAAAGTAAATCAAGTGTGAAATCTAGTTTAAGGAGGTCTCATTGTCTGGCCATATCCCCCCATGTAATAGAATATCTATGGATCCCTCCAAGACAGTTGCAATAGAGGTATTGTCAAGGCCAACATCGGTAACAAATATTCAAAGGGGTTAGAAGGATATTTTCAGAGATTTTTGAGACATTTATCATGATTTTCAAACCCTCTAACCAAGATAACATAGATGGATGTAAAGTCTTCTTGGAGTAATGAATACAAAGAGAACATTAAGGTGTAGAAAAATAGGCTTATTGCTGAGCCCGTGCTCAAATTACCCGTGGGTGGGGAATTTTTTTTGGTATTTAGTGATGCTTCGAAGAATTAACTGGGTTGTGTGTGGATGAAAAATTATAAAATGATATCCTACTTCTCATGAAAGCTTAAATCCATGAGGCAAAATATCCCACACATGATCTGGAGTTGGCAGCTATGATCATGTCATTGAAAATCATGCGGCATTATATCTATTGTAACACCCCAGGTAAATAAAGAGTATGAAATTTTCATATTTATCCATATTTGTGAATACAATATTAATATTACTTTAAAGGGGACTCTATGCACGATGGCATACCCAATACGCAACAATGAGTTTCTTGGGAATCTTATATTGCACTCTAATAATAAAATAATATTATTTTAAATGGTAGTTAATGCATAGCCGTTGTAATGGCGGGAATGAACAGAACTAACTAAAAAATGATTATATATGTTTGTCAAATATTTTTACTCTTTTCAATAAATGTTGTAGGATTAAAAATGCGAATGAATCCAATTTTAAGCGTAAACATTCCAATATTTTTTAAAAGGTCGATTAACCGCCTTCTAATGGAGAACCTCTTTTAAATCCACTTTTTGACAATTCTATAAGCTCTATTTTTTAAAATAAACATATTATTTATGATTGGGACATTGATATTTACCTTGGGTTAATTTTTGTTATTTTTCTGACAATGTTCATTTTTCAGTGAATAGTGAAAAATACTGCATTTTACATCAAAACTGCTTTTTCATATAAATTAATTATATGGTTATATTATCTTTTTAATTTGTTTTAAAGTGTAATTAGAATATATTTTTACCATGAATTCAATGATCATCATTGGGATTAATTTCACTTTGGATTTAGGCATAAACAAGTGCCAAACATTTCATAAATATTGTTTCTAAAAAACCCGATATTTGTTTTGACAACGGGAAGTTTTTTTTAAATTATTTATTGCAATTTATGTTTTTGGAATTTGGTAAAATGGATTAAATATTTGGGATCATAAGGTCAAAATTATGTAATTAAGACTTTTTTTTTTGACATTATGAATAGTAACGACGGTAATTATCTTCAATTATCTTGATTAATGAGTAATCGGGTAGTTAAAGATAATATGATAATGTCATAATAATAAAAAATGACCACAAAATGTGTCCTAAGGCTACTGGTTGTCTCATGGGAGACCATGGGATGACTTGTGCCAAACTTGAGGGCCCCATGGAATCACTTTTTGTGAGAAAGTGACTTTTTATCTATTTATTTTTTTAAAATGTTAAACGTGACAAAGAATGTATCACCTATGTAAAATATTTTTAATTTTGCCTACATAAATGATCCTTAGGACTATAATTATTAATTGGAAAGATAAAAATATTTCCTACATCATAGTATGTTTTTTATAATTTTTAGACATTAAATAAATTAAATTATTTATGACATCATGATGATGCAGCGATGACCTCATTATTTAACGATTTAAATAAAATGGAAAGATAATGTAAAATCTAAGACCTAAATAGGTCGAAAACCTATTGGATGGATTTATTTTGAACCCTTATCACCTTATACTCGAAACATATCAATTTGGGACCATTAAAATCTGAATCTCATTTGAAAATAAAGTTACATTTTATACCTTTCCAAGACTGTCCCTCCTCTCCTCTTATAAAAGGCCCCCACCCCCACCTCCTTACCAACAATTCCAAAGCCTTTGGCTCGTCCAAACCCTGGCCATTTTGTCTCTCCCCATCCCTATATTACTCCTTGAAGCCTCATCGTGGGCAGAAGCTTTCCCAAGGAAGCCTTTGAGCTCAAACCAAAGGGAGTTACCCGATTTTAAGGTAATGTCTTCATTTGAGTCCTTTTGTTTTATTTTGCATCTGCAACCCCCTAAACTCTTTTTATTAATTTCTTTTGTAACAACTCCAGTATCTTCAATATACTAGGATGTTTTTAAAATAATTATTTGAGATAAAATTACACACACCTTCGTCTAATGGTTAAAGAACATACTGTTTCTGTTGTTGGTGATTTTCTGCCTCACGAAACGATGATTGTTCAATATTATTTTAACACCTTTAAAGGTGGCTATTATGATGTCACTATATTTTATATATTATATATATTGTATTTATGTTTACTATATGATTCTTTATTTTATATTTAAACCATACCTTTATTCTTTTCATGTTGTATAAATGCGATAATTTCATATGAGGAAGTGCGGACTACCGCCCCCTCAAGTGATTGACTCGTACATGCAACACATGGAATGTATAAAGAATGAAATTAATGAACATATGTGACCTATATAAAATATACATTATACTGGAATTATAATATATATATATATATATATCATTTATTTTTAATTCCATTAATATGAAAAAGAAAAAAATCAAAGTAGCGTTCATGCGTACGTACGGCCTACCGTCTCCATGAACGGTGCTTTTCGTTTTTTATCTCAAAATGATATGGAATAGTATAAGATAAATATGTAATGGATATATGTGATATATATGATATATACATCAGGATTATAACTCTAGATATAATGGATACATGAACAAATTGTAATTATAAAGAGCATATTTTGACTCAAGTACCAATGATCGTTTAAACGACCGTTATTAACTAAAATAATTACATAGTTTTCATGACATGGTAATAAGTGATATAAAAGGAATAATGAACTTGAAAAATGTTCTTAAGGAAGTAGAAATTAACTCAAGTTTATTTTTCAGGAGATTAAAGAACAATCGAGTCAAGTCGACCCCGAGTTAAGGGATCCTACACCTCTCTTTCTTTTTAAGTACACTCTTTTATGTCATTCCTTTTAAAGCTCATATTTCTTGTTATTGGGATATTCTTTTATATTACTCTTACTGTAATTTTTATGTTCATATGATGAGAGTCCTTATTCTCTCTCATCAATCCATTTTGGATGTTTTCAGTGGCACCGTTTGGCTGCCGAATTTTTCATAAGAGATCCAACCTCTCTCTTTCTTTTTAAGTACTCTCCTTTATGTCACTTCTTTTAAGATCCTCTTTGTTATGTTGCGGGATGTTATTTTATATTCCACTTTCTGTAAACATTATGTTAATATGATGAGAGTCCCTATTTCCTCTCATCAATCCATTTTGGAAGTCTTAAGTGGTGTCGTTAGGCTGCCGAGTTTTCGTAAGGGATTTTTCATCACACTTTTATTCCCGTGAGATTTATGAAACATTTTCCACAATTTCCTTTGAGTAGTGTATGTAATTCCCATTATTATAAACTTTGTGTAGTATAATTTCATTTATGGATATTCACATCTTCATTGTATGACCCTTCTTCGATGTGGTGTGCGTTTTGAAAGTTACCCAACTCGATAAGGGGACCTTTCACACTCCTCTTTTTAAAAGACTTCTTTTGTTATGTCTTTTAATTCACATTCTATTATGTTGGGATATGTTATTTTATATCCTTATTGATGTAAATTTTATTTCCAAGTGATGATATTCCCTTTCTATCTCTCATCAACTCATTTTCTGAATTTTGATGTGATGCCGTTAGGCTGTCGAATTTTACCAAGGGAACTTTTTTACCAAATTTCGATTTCGTTGGGTTCAACATGTAGTTATTGAATATTTCATCCTTTGAATATGTGTGAATGACATTTTATTGTTTTACACTTAATATACACTTATATTGTGTGTATTTATATTTGTCACACATAATTATGAGATTGATTTTTCCTTAATTTAAGGATACATTCTTTATAAGGGATTTCATCTCATTTTACATTTCTATTGAGACTTCATTGTTGGAATGCACCAATTCACTCTTATATGGTGTATATAATATCCTTTGAATATTATATCATGAATCCTTTTATTCTCATGATATTATAAAGTTATTATTAAATGTTATTCCTCAATTATTGTATTCAAGTGTCTCTCATTTTGTTAAAAACCCTTTAACTAAAATATTGTTTTAAATGTTTTAATGATTTATACTTATAAATATTTCTCATTAATATCCATGTTTTGAGAATGGTTTTAAGGATTTATTTATATGGATATTAATGGTTTAAAATGTTAAAAGCTTCAAGGTGGTATGGGACACTTTGATTCAAAAATCTCTTTATTAAATGTATTAAATGGTTTTGAAAATGTTTTCTTTTTGACTGGATTCATTATGTCAAAATCCTAAAATGTTATATTGTTTTTGAAATGTGGGAATGTTATCTTTCCTTTATGCTTATGTTATGTGCTATGATTATGTTATGGTTCTTGGGAATTGTTAAGAAGACGGGTGGTTCCGTGATAAACTAAGGGCGGGTGAGCCCGATATACTCTCCAATGCATTGGGTAACGCGAAGGGGAGAAACGTTAAGGTTTCTCCGAAGAGATTTATGGAATATACTGTGATGGGTATTCCAAACGTAACCAAGAGGGTTACTCCCTACGTAAGAATGTTATGAATTCCTCAATATATCTTTTATATCTAATTATTTCTATGATTTTTTCATGATTGGATATGCCTATGTTTTATGGGTAAATTATGGTTTCATTATAATGTATATATGAACTCATGTTTCCTTTCCATATTTTTATAACTCTTACTGAGCTTTTTACGCTCATCCCATGTTTTTGAAATGTTTTTCACAGGTCAAGGGAAATGTACATGATGTTATGATAGTGTCAAGTATGTGTGAAGAAAGAATCTGTGTTTTATTTTATATATGATTTCGTTGATGGGAAGAATGAATACTGTCTTTTATGTAACCACTTTGTTTAAATGTGGAATGTAATCCAATTTTCATGATCTAATTCTCTAAAACTCTAAACCTGAAAAGATCCTCAATGTGTAATCTTGTAATAACTCAAGATGAAGTAAGGTTTAAGGATGGGGAATTATATATATGGGGAGAAGTGTGAGATATATTCTGATCACAAGAGCCCAGAATATATATTCCCACAGAAATAGCTTAATATGAACCAACAAATATGGATATAAATCATCAAATATTATGACAGGACAATCCATTACCACCCTGGGAAGGTGAAAAAGGTGGTGGATGATCTAAGTAGAAAGGATCCACTAATTCTATCATTAATGAGAATTTAAAAGTATATAATATTCATATATTTATAGTGGATGGTCTTGGGAAACATTCAGGGAGGAAAATCATCATTAATTTCTCAAATGATTTATCAATCGTCCCTTATGTAAAAAATAAATGATGCTTAAATAAAGGATGTGGGAATTCTGAAAAAGGTGTAAGCTATTAGAAATGGGAAATCCTCCGAGTTCATGGTTGACATGGATGGAATTGTGAGATTTGGGTCACTATTATATGTACCATCTGATCCAGAGATAATGAAGGAGCTTCTGAAGGACGTACATAGCTCAACATGCTCTATTCACCTAGGGAGCATGAAGATGTATCGAGATCTCTAAGAAAACATTTTGTGTGAAAATATAAAAAGGGAGATTGCTGAGTTTACATAAAATTACTTGGTCAATCATCAAGTGATGGGTGAGAGAAAAAAGTCTAAGGGGATGATGAAACCACTACAAATACCAACATGAATTTGGGACAACAATACCATGGACATTTTTTCTCGACTTCCAATGACTTTTAGAGGAAACAATGCTATATGGGTCATTGTGGATAATCATACGAAGACAGATCACTTTATCATGATTTGAAAGGACTTATCCATTGATCAACATTCATGGATTTACATAAAATATGTTATAAGGATGCATGGAGTTCAACTATCTATTGTATCATATCATGATCCGAGATTCACCTCAATGTTTTGGAAAAGTCTTTAACATGTACTATGCACTGAACTAAACTTCAGTACAACCTATCATCCTAAAACTGAAGCCCAATATGAGTGAACCATTTAGATGCTGGAATATATGTTATGATCATGTTCTATGGACTTAAAAATGGATAGGACTGATATCTTCTATTGGTTGAATTATCATACCATAACAGTTTCCACATGAGCATCTGAATGGAAGCATATGAATCCCGTTATTGGAAAAGGTGTAGAACCCTAGCATGTTGGGTTGATGTCGGTGACCATAAGCTGCTAAGACCTAAAATGGTCAAATAAATGGTGGAGAAGGTGAAAACCATTTAGAAGCATAACAAGGTAGCCCAAAGTCGACAAAAGAGTTATGCAGATAACCGTTGATGAGTTTTTTAGTTTAACATTGGAGACACAGTTTTTCATAGCATATCTCCATGGAATAAGGTCATGAGGTTTGGAAATAAAGGGAATTTATGTCCTAGGTACATCGGCCCCTTCGAGATTCTTGATCGTGTCAGGGTCGCGGCCTATTGACTAGCACTTCCACATACCATGGCCAAATTAAATGATGTAATTCATGTATCTTTCTTAATGAAGTATGTACCAGACCCTTCACATGTACTCTCTTCAAATGTAGTATAGTTTGAAGATGGTCCTTCGTATGAGGAGAAACCAGTGAAGATCATATATCATAGAGAAAATGTTCGACGAAATAAGATAATTCCCCTCATCAATGTGTTATGGTAAAACCAAATATTTGAAGAAGCAACATGGGAATCATGGGAAGTAATGAAGCCGAGTTACCCAAATATGTTTTTTTCTGGGAAATGGAAATTTCGAGGTCGAAATTTCTTGATGGGGGGAATATTGTAAAGACCCAAACATTCAATAATGAAAATACTCTTGATATATTTAAATGTCTTATTATGGGTATATAAAACATTTTCAATTCCTTATGTTTATGTTTTTTTATTTTAAGCTACTTTTTCTAATTATAACCGTTTCTAATATAGTCATTGAATAGTGATTACATGATTAGTATGAATATAGGGCTTTAACAAATCCAATTTACTTAGAAAAAAGAAGCGATAAGCTCATCTAGTACACATTCCCTATACGAAGCCCATTTTTTAAAGCATAAAAAGGATGTGGCAACATTGGGAATTGCTATTGACCAAGCCCAAGCTGAAATTCAACATGTTAAGCTTGAACGAAATCACTTATGGGAGAATATGATGTTGATAGAGATTACAACTCGATCGATGTTATCTAAGACACCACAAGAGATTGTCACCATCACACACCTAACCCTTTGGTTTTATGTTGCAGTTATAAGGATTTATGTAACAAGAACCTAGTACTATGATTATGTTCATTATTATTTTATAGAGAATATACATTAAATTTATTATTGTAACTATATAAATAGATTTTAAAGCGCAAAAATTATTTTTATTTAATATTCAACTAAGAAATCTATTTTAAGGAATAATGTAATTTTTTAATTAAATATTATTTTAATAAAATAGTATTATTATTAAATTATTATTTTTTAAATATAAATTATCATGTAATTTTATGTATGAAATATTAATTTTCATTAATGTTCGAAAGTTGTTTTTGTCAAAACCCGTGAATTTTCGAGAAATGTCAGTTATTATTTTAAAAGTAACAATTCACATATTGAAAATATTATTTATATTGAATTATTATTATTTTTGTAATTAGAATGTCGAATTTAACCAATGGTGAAGTTTTTATAATTTTCCGAGACATTCGAATATTTAGGTAAATATTTAATACCGCGTAAATATATAACATGTTTTATTACATCATAATGACCGAATAATGATGTCATAAAATATTATAAACATTTTTTTCACCAAATATATGTTTTAATATTAATATAATTTAATTATAGAATTTTTTTTTATTTTACAAAGCATTAGTAGACCCTCCAAGACCTATAAATCATTTTAGCTTTTGAAATTATTTTCCTTGGGAGTGTGACTAACTTCCCCAAAAGAAACCCTATTATTTTATGAAGTTTGGACATTGGCCAAATATACTATTATTTTCCACTCCCCTTTCACAAAAATCATGGGCAAAAACCATGTGCATGTTTCTGGATTTATTAGTTTAATGTGTGGTGTCACAAACCTAAATAATATAGAACTACCTCTCCTTTTATATATAAAACCACCAAAGATCCAACTTCCTCTTCACTAAAACCCATTTGATATCTCCCAACATCTTCCCTCCTCTCTATAGAATATTTTCAAGATGCCCCAAGCTCTTAAGAAGTCTCTATCAAGCCCTCTCAACCCTTTTGGATAACACTTCCAAATAAGGGGATTCCTTCCTTCCTCTGTTTATCCATGTTTCTTAATATTGTTATGACCTTCTATTTTCAATTATAAATTCTAGGGTATGATTTCGAAACTCCTCCATACTACCCTCTACATGTTTTAATAATGATATATCACTATTCCCTCTCAATAATACAAACCATTTACTCCTGTTACCATGTCGAAATTCCATATGAAATTACTCTCTCGACATTTACATTGATGTAATTCTTTTTTATTACTTATCTAAATTCCATTATTTTTTGGGAAATGTATCTATATTCCCCCTTAATTTTCATTTCATTCACATATTATGATATACACATTTCTATCTCATCAAACAATTTTAGAAATTATTATGTCACGCTGTTATGCTTCTGAAATAGCACCACATTTTTCCACGCCAAGATCATTGTGTAGTGAATTCCATACCCCTATCTCTATTAAGGTTATTCACCCTTATGAAATATACATATTGACTGGAGTTTCATGTATTTATTCCACAATCCATTATTGTTTAATAACATATAATGTTGGTTGGTTCTATGTTATATGATCCATGTGGTACACTTATGGAGGAAATTAAATGTTTAAGAAGGGTGCGCCCTGATAGTACTCAAATGCATTGGGTAAAATATAGTATCATGATACGTGATGTGAAATGAGTATTGGCTCATTATAATTACAGTTCAATGATGTTCTACTCATGTTATATGTTCAATGAGAGTTTACTCATGCTCCATGTGCAATGAACCTTGCCTCATGCAAATATCATGTTAAATGTTGTTGCCACTTCTCTATGTTATGTTTATCATGTTTTATCATGCATTTATGTTTATTTTTCTCTTTCACTCCATTTATATGCCTATTTACTAACATTTATTACAATATTCATGTTATTCTTTGTTTACTCCCATACTGTACTTTACACCTCACCCATTTCTTATGCATTTCCTTAGGTTATACAATGAAACGCTAATTGCAAGGGAATGTTGTGGTCATATAAAGGAAGTTTTCAATAAGAAGTTGTGTTTTATGTTTTATGTTTAAATGTAGTGTTCCTAAGCCGTAAATAAACTAGAACTCTCAATATTATATTGTATATCATGTGAAGGTTTTATGTCATAAATTATGTTAAGTGTGTAATAAAAGAAGGGTTGTTATAACAGTGGTGATTTTTTGTTTTTCATGGTAGTTGAGTCCAATGAGTTAAACTAAGTGACCCATGATTCATATATTGTAGAGGCAGTATTCCCATTGACGATATGGAATCACTACCTTATGGGAGATCAGTTTATCATCTACTTAGACCATAATAGTTTTAGGTATATCATTTATAAGAATGATTTGAACTTTATATAGAGGTGTTGGCTGGCGTTCCTCCAGAACTATGACTTCATGATAGTCTATATGCTGGGGAAAGGGAATGTTGTGGTATATTCTCTCATATGGATATTAAGTTCATAGCTTCTAAGTGGGGCCTCAGAGTAGTTTTACTCATTGTAGATATCCTTCATCGATAGATATAGCGCATCTAATCTTCGATCATTAATAGTATCCCCACCACTGTAACAACGAGTAAAGGAAGAATAACTCAGAGATATCGACTATGTGCTTTCACATGTTCAGATGTCCCCTAGGATTACCACAGATGATTTTTTAAAGGTGGAGAGAACAT
Source organism: Viscum album (assembly GCA_963277665.1). NCBI lineage: Eukaryota > Viridiplantae > Streptophyta > Magnoliopsida > Santalales > Viscaceae > Viscum > Viscum album. The sequence continues at coordinate 1,193,909,180 of OY728158.1, read as the reverse complement.
CTTTCTTCTAAAAGGTCTCATATTTGTTCCCACAGGGTTGCAAGAGGATGTGTTGAGGGGTTTTCCAAATCCCCCCTATAGTAAATCCAGGTATTGTGAAGATGTACCAGGACCTCTGATGTCAGTTTTGGTGGATGAAGATGAAAAATGGAGTGGTAAAGTTGTTTCCATCTTCCTCACATGTCAAAATTCAAAGAAGAGCACCAGGTTCCAATAGGCTTCACCCATCCACTCAAGGTTCTGGAATGGATGTGGTATGAGATATCGATGAACTTCATGACATGGTTACCACAGACACCCTGGGGACACCATATAGTATTGGTGATCATTGACTGAATGACCATGTTGGCCCACTTCTTACTAATCCGGGATCATATATCCAAAGAGTGTTTGGGATGAATCTTTTTAAAAATGGAAGTTTTATTCCATAGGGTAACCTCTACAATCATTTCAGATAGCGATTCCTGCTACACATCTCTGCATAGTAGTGGATTGCAAGGGAAATTTGGGAATCTGTTACACTCCATAATAGTGTTTCATCCCTAGATGGATGGCAAGATTGAGTGGACCATCCAGTTTCTAGAAGACGTGCAATGTTCTATCATTGTGGAAATTACATGTAGTTGGGAGGATCCCCTACATATGGGGGAGAATGCGTAGAAAAACATCTACCACTCCTCCATTGGTATGGCAAGGTTTGAGGCCCTGTATGAGAGACCAAGTTGGAACCCTCTATGATAGAAAGACCCAAAGGAGACATCACTCATGGGTCCATAGATGGAATGGGTAACCATTGAGAAGGTGCAGATAATCTAGGATCGGATGAGGATTGCACATAGCAGACAAAAATGTTACGCTGACAAGCAATGAAGACCCTTGGAGTTATAGGTGTTATAAAATGTGTTCCTTGGGGTCTAACCTCGATGAGGGATATAATGAGTTGGATGGGTCGGAAATTTATCTCAGAGGTTCATCAAACCCTTTCAAGTACTACATAGAGTTGGTGAGGTGGTGTACCAATTGGATCTACCTCCAGAGTTAGAGTGGGATAATGATGTTTTCCACGTATAATAGTTGAGGAGATTCATGAACTACCCATCACATGTCATTGTCTTGGGTGAGAAAGAGACTGACAATGAGTCCACATTCATGAAATATGTAGTGGTTATTGAGGATCAATAAGAGATAATATTTTATGGATGGTCGATTCCTCTGGTGTGCATTAGTTAGCTAAACAGAATTCTCAATGAGAGAACTTGGGTGCTGGAGTCTTAGGTCTGTACTCAATATCCCAATATTTTGGGTTCGCCCTTGTATTTTATTTTTGGGACATAGATACCTAAGGTGGGGTCAATTTAATATACCGTAATTTCGATATAGATATTTTTTAAATTATATGGGATTATTCCGGGACTACGAGGTGAGGCAACACATGATTCCAAAGCCCTTGGAGCCCAGAATAAATGTTTTAAGTATTCATTGTTTATTAATAACAGCATGGGATTTTGGTTTTAGTATCTTCTAATTGGGTGCCTATATCAAAAATATGAGAGAAATATTTAGTTCAAAACATTATTTTTAAATTAGGTGGAGCCTAACTTCAACCAGTTGGGGTCGATTGTGGATAATGTTTTTGGATGTTTTAAAGAAGAATAAAATGAGCTTATAATAATTATTTGGTTTACTTATAACGTTTCTCAGTGATATAGTGATGAGGAGGCCCATTTTATTTCTTAATGGATCTATGTAGTGATACTTAAACTCTGCGATGAGGCGACATGTTTTCCATTCACTTTTATTACAAATAAATATAGGGTTAACACATAACCCTATAATTTCTTGCAAACTCTAGAGAAATGAAGTCGGTGGAACCCTCCTGTTCGAGGATGACAAATGACGATGATGTATGTATCACAAACCACAACAAGACCTCCTCTTCAAATAATATCACCAAATATGATGCCAGAATGACCGATCTTCATCATCCAGTGTTCAAAACCCAGGTAGGGGTTTTGTTTTTAATTCATTTCATGTTCTTGTTTTTAACAATTAATGTGTACCAACCCATGAACAAGTTGATTCATGGTTTGATCATTATTTCGGGATGGTTAGACTATGGGATTTAAAGGGATTATTCCTTAGTGATTATCCTTGTTGCTTTTCCCTCGATTATAATTAGATGAATGATGTCCGATACAAATAAGGAGGATATTCTTTCTTTGGGTGTTCTTGGTTTTTTCTTCTACCCCATTCATGTTTCCTTTGCCGATAGGACCACATGGTCATATAGATAATATTAAAGAGTTTCTAAACATGGACAAACCCTTAGTGAGATTCCAAGATGCTTTGGATCCCATGTTAGTGAAGACGACAACCCTAGGATTGCAAGGATGTACACATTTAAAAAAACAGGGCATCAGAGGAGAAGAGGTGGTCTATGGAGATGATCCCACTAGTGCACATCGAATATGGGAGTGGTCCATTAGGGACACATCGGAGGAAGGGGCCTATGGAAGATGGTCGCTGGGGGAGACCAGGGCCGCCGACTACATCATGCAGTGGGACACCATGACAATCAACTCATGGTGGGTAAAGTGGCAGCCATCCCCATTCAACGTTGTGGTGAGACTTGTTAAATACATAATATGGTCATGTTTTCAAGGAGTATACATGACTACCACATCATTCAGGTGGAAAAAACTTTCCTGCTCGAGTGTGAGTGATGGGGTGGTAGGGTGCATGGCCGGGAAAGCAGAGGAATGGGTCAGGTTTGCTGTCTCATGGACTAGTTGTGTGTAACTTGTACTAGACCCAACCTATAGAGAACCAAATCTTTACGTACATGGACATTACATTAATTTAGCAGAATAATTAATACATTACAAAAACAGGCACACAAGGACCGTAATAGTTTAGTTTCTTTGGAAACTTTGAACGTAATATTCTAATCATGGTGAAAGATATTCAACATCTCAAATAAAGATCTTCCCCTTTTTTTCTTTCCTAAAACTTTTCTTTATATCCTGGGGAAAAGAAAACATAAAAAGGGTGAGCTCAAATGCTCAGTAACGGTAAGCATGGATAAAATAAAACATACCATGTTCATTTGAACTTAAAAACATGAACATAATGTTTAAACATCAAAAGCTTGAGCAATGACATAAAACATGGAAGTACATAAGGCATAGATCATAAAGAAACATTAAGAATGATAAAATAGCATGGGAATAAAAAATTTAATTGTGGTAACCATTAATCACATGATATTATTTCCATATTATCCAAGGAATTGATTCCAAGACCATTTTAGTGGAAAAAGTCCCTTTCTGAATCGAGTTCACACCTCGTTCCAGTCCTATATTGCTGAACCGGTTTAAATTTCCGTTCCAGCCATGTCTATCTAAAGAGATATAAATCTTTACCCAATTCATTAGAGGGAGATATATGTCCCACCCATCTCTTAATGAAATCATTCTTACTTGTTCCACAAAATAAACATACATCATTCATAATAACCTAATAAATAAAATGGGTTTCATAAACATCATCCCATCATCACATAATCCATATAAAATAAATGGATATCATTTCATAATAAGAAAAGTGACACCATGTAAATCATAGGGACATGATACTTGAAACATACACATATGAAATAATGTCATCTTAGATGAAAAATGGTTTTGATAAAACACTTGAAATTAATTCTTGAGGAAAATATCCTTTTTTCTTCAAAATCATTCTCTTTCCACAAAATGTCATGAAATTTTAAAGGAAAAGGATTTTGTTGAAAATATTCATGAAATTATTTGGAGTAAGCTTCATGAAAATATGGCTTTATAAAAACCTTAAAAATCCTTTCATTCCGTATATGTTTAAAAAAACATTCTTCTCGTACTTTTTCTAGAAAAGTCAAAAAAGTACCTTGTAACGTAAACAAAAGAAACATTCCTTATATATCATGTAGTAAACGTCAAAATGGGTAAAAATGACTTTAAACATACATAAAAACTCTTTTATAAAAAATTGACATGGATGATAACAATAACCCTAGTAAATACTTACATATTAGCAATCTCGAATAAAAATGAGATTTGCAAAATTATCCCTTACCTTAGGTCTGATATGCTTCGTACATATCCAAACCTCCTGTATAATGATTTAAATAATGTCATTGACTTATTACAGAATCATATTAATTTTTATTATATCATATATGATTCACTTATGACTTTATATTACCCGTTATTTTTTTGATTCCATGTTAAAGAGTGTTTTGTGTAAAATCGTTTCATTTGTCGTCCGTGTTTTGACTTGTAATTATTCATATGATTACTTAGATCATGATTACTTAATTCCATAATATAAAACATGATTTATATATAACATATATTCATAATATACATATATATAATAGATCTATTAATGGAAAGAAATACACTGTTCATGGAGACTGTAGGTCGTACGTATGCATGAACGCTATTTTCGTTTCCTTATTGAATTGAATGGAATTAAGTAGATGACATAAATATATATATATATACATAAATCCATTAGAATTATTCTGTCATATATTTTATGATTACTTATTATATATATACTTTATAATCATTCTTTAATGGTTATCATGGAGAGTGAATCTCATCGCGTAGTGGAGACGGTATTCCGTACGTACGCACGAGCGATTATATCATTCCCATGATTGTGGAATTGTATTAAAGTGTATGTATAATATAATAGAATACATATCAATTTACAATAATCATATATATTCATTACATTCACCATTATACCCATCCAAGTATGGTGGTGGTGGAAAATAGATTACACCACGGCGTGGAGACGATATTCCGTACGTACGCACGCGCGGTGATTTCATTTTCCATAGGATGGATAGATGGTGAAATATGGTTGTTTCATACATATAATAACATATCAGTATATGAGTTTTACTGATGTTATTACTTCATAATGAAATAACTAAAGAAGAAGAAGTTTAAGAAGAAAGAAAATTGAAAGAATCAGTAACAAATATTACCTCTTCTTTGACACGCCTCTTTGAATCTTCTTCTTAGGGTACTAAAATTAGACTTTTAAGAACCCCAGGACCTCTAGGATGTTTCTAGGAAAGTTTCTAAGGGAAATGGGCAGGGTTTGGACGAGCGTAAAGGCTCAAATTGGTGTGAGGAAGAGAGGGAGGAGGTGCCCTTTTACAAGGGAGGAGAGGGGCACCTTTGGAAATCATAAAAATATTAATTTATAATAAATCTAACCCCACTTAAAAACCTCCAAAAATGACTCATATTAGAATATAAGATTAGATAGGGTTTTAATCTCATCAAAAAATAAAATTTACGCATTTTAGGAAATTATTTTAAACATTATCAACTCGATTTATCCTTACTTAATCAATTTAATTTTATTTGTGGTAACAAAATTCTAAATTTTAAATTACAAAAAAAATTACTTATTTGTTTCTAATTATCCATAATTGGATACTTTATAACATTTTAGACCATATAAATACAAATTTATAATTTTTAAATATTTTTGTGATTTTTAAACAATTTTATAATATGTTATTTTTATAAAATAACAATAGTGTCAATTTTGACAATATTCATTTATATGAATTTAAATAAAATATATACAGATTATATGTTAGAAATAAAAGATTTAATTGATTCATAAAAGTCCATATTTATCTATAAAATTACTGGATAACATTAAATAGTTCATATAATTTTTATTTTATTATTTTTAAAACCACTTATTTGGTTTATCTCTTAATAAAACAATTACGACAACATTTTTGTATATTTATTTAAGATACTTATTTGTTTCATAAAAATTAAAAATAAAATCATATGATGAAGATAAATCTATTACCTTTCACAATAATACTTTTACTCGAATTTATCATCTTAAAATCACAATATCTAAATTGTTATATGTATTAAATTATGAAGGTGACAACTTTGGCATCATTTAAAATAAAATAATATAAGTGTCATAATCACTTTCATAAGGCTCTAAACGGTTATATATTAGGTAATAAGATGAATATGGTATCTATATACACTAAAAATAAGTTTTGGTCAGGTTTTTGGGCCTTTTAATGGGTATTATTATTTCAATAAAAACTATATTACTGATTTTTTACATAATAAATAATTTCTGCATCGTTAATGTATCACCATTAATGATAATTATTGAATCCGTAAAAAATATAAATAAATTATCATGATGTAGATAATTTTATTATATTTATGGAAACTATTCATGTTCGAAGTATTATGATGTTTATCACTAAATTAAAATTATTATACTTATAAAATTTAAGGGAGTGCCATATTGTCATTTTCTTTGGTTTTAATAATAATTAAATTATTTTCATGGTCAAAAGTTCATAAAATGAATCTAATCCAACACTTAGGTGATATGGGTCTACTTTTAGTCATCCAATTTAATTTTGGCATGTGTTAGGGTAATTTTATAATATTATATTCACCCTTAATTACCCGATTTACCTTTAACTATGGTAAATAAAATTTACCGTAGTTACTATTCATAATTCCGAAAAAATAAAAAGTATCCTATTAAAATAATTTGGAACCACTGATTATAAATATGGAATCCATTTTTTCAAATTCAACACACAGAAGTAGCAGAAATTAAATTAAAATTAATTCCGTCGTCGAATAAAAACGAGTTTTTGTTTAAAACATTGCAAAAGATTGAATTGATTTAACCTACGAATTCAATGTAAAATCAATGCTAATGACACACATTATATGAATTGGTCAAAATATATTCTATTTATACTTTACACCCATTCAATATTATAATTTAACCACATAAGTTATTATGATTAAAAAAGTTGTTTTTAATTAAAATATAGCGTGTTTTTACTATTCATTAAAATATGAAAGTTATCTGAATAATATGAAAAATTTATCAAAGGTAAAATTTTATATCCTGATTCCAAAGAATAATTTTATTTTTTAAAATTGAACTTATAAACATGTGAAAAACTAGATTTAGAGTGGGTGCACCATCAAAAGGCGGAAAAACTGCATTTTTTGAAAAATACTAATTTTACCCGAAAAAATTATTTTGTTCTTATACAATGTTCTAGAAAATGTGTAAGATGAATAATAATGTTATAAAATTCATAATTTATTTAATACTATTCATAACGGCTAGTTCATAATAATATTATAATAATATATTGTTGTTTAGTAAAACCCTGTATTGCGTACAACACACACTATCGAGGAAAGTCGTGATTGCGTGTAATGCAAGCCAAGTCAGGGTTGCGTGTTGTGCAAGAATCCTTCGTCGTTTCGTATAACAGAATGCAACCATATTTCATTTATACACTGAATATATATATATATATATACTCAATGTTGCGTAGAATAACTATTATCAAATTGTGTGTAACAGGATCCATGAATAGTGTTGGGTATACTGCAAGCTAATACGGTGTTGCGTATAGCGCAAGGTAATATCAGTGTATCATAAAACACAAGACATTAATGAAATCAAAAGAATATTTTTCATAAAATCTCGGGGTGTTACATTCTACCCCCCTTTAAATGAATTTTGCCCTTGAGATTCATCGGGGTTATAAATGGTTTACTACTCGAAAGTTTGTTTAATAGAAACCCACATCGTAAAAAGGAATACCAAAACATGGATTTAAAAACAAAAGTATGAAATGTCACGGTTACCGAAATTAACTCATAACTGGGTTTCCACGTAGGAGAATATAGTTGAAAATATGGATATGGATGAAAAATGTAACCATCAAGTTCTGATGGAGAGTGGTAGAGAACATGGATATGAAATAGACAACAATCACAAAGCCATCGATTTGTTATGATCTAAGGTACCATCTGATTCATCAGATATAAGGGCACTAGGACAAAATTTTTGGTTTTCATGATCATTTCCCTAAAGTTGATGAAATTCGAAATAGAAGAAATACTTTCGTGATTTTTGTACAGTCTCACCGTTGTTCGTTCTATGGAAAATTTCCACTTCATATCTTAAATAAATTTATTTGAATTTTTCATTCGTGAAGTGTTAGTAGCTCATGTGATAGAATTATGGGTCATTCCATCTATCTCAAACAAAAGGTTATAAAAGTTATCAAAAATACATAAGTCCATCTATAGTGAGATTAATCATATATGGTTCCTAAAATGGACTTATACTTCATATATCATAATGCTTAATATAATAAAACAAGTTTCTACTAAACAGGGACTTCCTGTAGGCCAGTGGTAGGCGATAAAGGCTAGTCGCACTTCAGTTGTGGGTTCGATTCCCACAGCCTTTTCCGACGCGATGGGCTGTCACCCGTCCTACAGGTTGTCCTTTTTATAAAACTACATTACTATAACATCCCATCAATAATATAAATAAAAGTCTTATCCTTAAACAATACTAACTTATGTCCAACATAATCCATTCCAATCTTTAGGCTTATCTAAAATACTTCGGTCCAATATCATAGTATAAAGAAAACGATTACTTGAAATGTCATCACCCATGCATGTGAATACCATCATTTATCCCCCATATATCTTGTTGGTCACATTACAATCATGTAAATACCTTAATAAGGTATTCTCTTGAAAAATGAATACCCATTAAACCTTAGTGAAAACATGAATGTTGTCGAAATTTAACTCTTTCCACATACCAAAATAAAAAAATTCTATATACTCAAACAATGATATAACCTTCTCCTTATATCAGTCATGAGCTCATGAATACTATCAAACATTTAATTTTCTCTGTATCCCTTCATTATGTGCATATCATCTACATTCCAAAAATATCTGAATAATCTTTCATAGATACCGGTACCATTAATCATACACTTTCAAAAATCAAGGAAAGACAATAGTGTAACAATCCTTAGATGTGTCTTTATTCCATAGTACCATGAGATTACTTATACAACATTACACTTGATAAACATGTAATCATTCAACTAAATTATTAAACCATTGACCGAGCTTCAACAATTCTTTCATCTCACATATCATTTGTAGTCTCTTCATCATCATCAACATAAATACTACCCATACGGCCATAATGATTCTATTCATGAGACTTTCCCTTAGGGAATCGGTTTGCATAATTCCCATTCATTACACATTTAAAACATTTGACCATTGGTGATGTCATAGCAATAACATTATCCTCTTTTATGGTGTTAACTGAACCTTTCCCATTGCACTTACTGGATTTGTGTCATTCTTTTCCACACCCAAAGCATCTTCCAGTTCCTTTGAAACAATCTCCCTGATGCCTCTTCCCACATGATTTATATGAGAGAAATTGAACTTTCTTTCCTCTGTGATCATCATGAAACTCAATCTTTCTCTTATTATCTGAGTCGGGAAACTTACCAAAGTTGAGATTATTGATCATATTATGAGATTTCTGATTAGGCATAATAATGATGTTTGGACTTCCAAATCCCGTTTCATTTGGTTTCTCATGAAGAATATCATTCCATTGTCTGTCATATCCTCCATTATCATGAATCATCCTATTTCCAGCCATTTTCTAAAACCAAAAAAGAATAGTTTGAGAGGAAAAAATCAAGATAGGGAAAACAACATAGTAAAGGGAGAGAACCCTCAATATATATCATCTTAGGTTAAATTCTAAGATCGTTAATGTAGTTCTAGGAAAATATTTTATACGTATAATTATCCTTAGGGACATCCCTAGACATACCTTAGAAATATCTCTTGGGATCTCACTAACATTTTCGCATCCTAGTTTCCAAAGGTTGACTAAACCTACCCTCTGATACCAACTGTAGAGACCCAAATCGTGACGTACATGGACATTACATTACTTTAGTGTAATACTTAATGCATAACAAAAACAGACACACAAGGACCGTAATAGTTTAGTGTCTTTGGAAACACTGAACATAATCTTCAAATCGTGGTGAAATATCTTCAACATCTCTTATAAAGATCTTCCCCATTTTTTCTTACCTAAAACATTTATTTATATCGTGGGGAAAATAAAACATAAAAAGAGTGAGATCAAATGCTCAGTAACGCTAAGCAGGGATAAAATAAAACATACCATATACATTTGAACTTAAAAACATGATCATAATGTTTAAACATCAAAATCTTGAGCAATGACATAAAACATGGAAGTACGTAAGGCATAGATCATAAAGAAAAATTAAGAGTGATAAAATAGCATGGGAATAAAACATGTAATTGTGGAAACCATTAAGAACATGATATGATTTCCATATTATCCAAGGCATTTATTTCAAGACCATCTTAGTGGACAAAGTCCCTCTCTGAATCGAGTTCACTCCTCGTTCCAGTCCTGTATTACTGAACCGGTTTAACTTGTCGTTCCAGCCATGTCTATCTCATGAGATATAAATCTTTACCCAATGCATTGGAGGGAGATATAGGTCCCACCCATCTCATAATGAAATCATTCTTATTTGTGCCACAAAATAAAAATACATCATTCATAATAACCCAATAAATAAAATGGGTTTCATAAACCTCATCCCATCATCACATAATCCATATAAAAGAAATGGATATCATTTCATAATAAGAAAAGTGACACCATGTGAATCATAGAGACATGATACTTGAAACATAAACATATGAAATAATGTCATCTTAGATGAAAAATGGTTTTGATAAAACACATGAAATGAATTCATGAGGAAAATATCCATTCTTTTTCAAAATCATTCTCTTTCCACAAAATGTCATGCAATTTTACAAGAAAAGGATTTTGTTGAAAATATTCCTGAAATATTTTTTAGGAAGATTCGTGAAAATAAGTATTTATAAAAACCTTAAATATCCTTTAATGCTGTATAAGTTTTAAAAAAACATTCTTCTCATACTTTTGCCAGAAAAGTCAAAAAAGTACCTCGTAACGTAAAAAAAAGAAAGATTCCTTACATATCATGTAGTAAAAGTCAAAATGGGTAAAAAGGACTTCAAACATACATAAAAAAACTTTTAGAAAACATGGACTTGGATGATAACAATAACCACAGTAAATACTTACATATAAGCAATCTTAGATAAAAATTAGATTTGAAAAATTATCCCTTACCTTAGGTCCAATATGCTTCGTACATATCCAAAACTCCTGTATAATCATTTAAATAATGTCATTGACTTATTATATAATCATATTCATTGTTATTATATCATATATGGTTCACTTATGACTTTATATTACCCGTTCTTTTGTAAATTCCATGTTAAAGAGTGTTTTGGGTAAAATCGGTTCATTTGTCGTCCGTGTTTTGACTTGTAATTATTCATATGATTACTTAGATCATGATTACTTAATTACAGCATATAATACATGATTTATATATAATATATATTCATAATATACATATATATAATAGATCGATAAATGGAATGAAATACACCGTTCATGGAGACGGTAGGTCGTACGTACGCATGAACGATGTTTTCGTTTCGTTATTGAATTGAATGGAATTAAGTAGATGACATAAATATATATATATACATAAATCTTCTAGAATTATTATGTAATATATTTTATTATTACTTATATATATACTTTATAATCATTCCTGAATGGATATCATGAAGAGTGAATCTCATTGCGTCGTGGAGACGGTATTCCGTACGTACGCACGAGCGATGATATCATTTCCATGATCGTCGAATTGTATTAAAGTGTATGTATAATATTAAAGAATCAATATCACTTTACAATAATCATATATATTCATTACTTTAACCATTATACCCATCCTTGTAAGGTGGTGGTGGAAAATAGATTACACCACGGCGTGGAGACGGTATTCCGTACGTACGCACGCGCGGTGATTTCATTTTCCATAGGATGGAAAGATTGTGAAATATGGTTGTTTAATACTTATAATAACACATCAGTATATGATTGATACTTATGTTATTACATCATAATGAAAAAACTAAAGAAGAAGACGTCGAAAAAGAAAAAAAATTGAACGAACCGATGACGAATATTACATCTTCTTTGACACATCTCTTTGAATCCTCCTCTTAGGGTACTAAAATTGGTCTTTGAAGAAGACCAAGACCTCTAGGATGTTTCTATGGAATTTTAGAAGGGAAACAGGCAGGGTTTTTCCAAGTTTAAAGGCTCAAATTGGTGTGAGAAAGAGAGGGAGGAGTTTCCCTTTTATAAGGGAGGAGAGGGGCACCTTTGGATATTTTAAAAATATTAATTTATAATAAATCTAAACCAACATAAAAACCTCCAAAAATGACTGATATTAGAATATATGATTATATAAGGTTGTAATATCGTCAACCAATAAAATTTAGACATGTTAGAAAATTATTTTAAACATTATCAACTCGATTTATCCTTACTTAATCAATTTAATTTTATTTGTGGTAATAACATTCTAAATTTTAAATTATAACAAAAAATTACTTATTTGTTGTGAATTATCCATAATTGGATACTTTATAAATTTTTAGACCATATAAATTCAAATTTATAAGTTTTAAATATTTTTGTGATTTTTAAACAATGTTATAATATGTTATTTTTATAAAATAACAATAGTGTCAATTATAACACTATTCATTTATATGAATTTAAATAAAATATATACCAAAGATATGTTAGAACTAAAAGCTTTAATAGATTTATAAAAGGCCATATGTTTCTATAAAATTTGTGTATCACATTAAATATTTCATATAATATTTATTTTATTATTTTTAAAACCATTTATTTGGTTTATCTCTTAATAAAATAATTACGACAACATTATTGTATAATTATTTAATATACTTATTTATTGCATAAAAATTAAAAATAAAATCCTATGATGAAGATAAATCTATTAACTTTCACAATAATACTTTTACTCAAATTTATCATCTTAAAATCACAATATTTATAAAATTATGAAGGTGACAACTTTGCCATCATTTAAAATAAAAACAATATAAGTGTCATAATCACTTTTATAGGACTCCAAACGGTTATATATTAGGTAATTAGATGATTATGGTATATATATACACTAAAAATAAGTTTTGGTCAGGTTTGTGGTCCTTTTAAGGGGTATTATTATTTCAATAAATACTATATTACTGATTTTTCACATAATAAATAATTTCTGCATCATTAATGTATCACCATTAATGATAATTATTTAATCCCTAAAAAATCTAAATAAATTATCATGATGTAGATAATTTTATTATATTTCAGGAGACTATTAATTTTCGTTGTTTTATGATTGTTATCACTAAATTAAAATTATTATACTTATAAGATTTAAGAGAGTGACATGTTGTCACTTTCTTTGGTTTTAATAATAATAAATTATTTTCATTGTCAAAAGTCCATAAAATGAATCTAATCCAACCCTTAGGTGATATGGTTCGACTTCTAGTCATCCAATAGAACTTTGTCATGTGTTAGGATAATTTTATAATATTATATTCACCCTTAATTACCTGATTTACCTTTAACTATGGTAAATAAAATTTACCGTAGTTACTATTCATAATTCCCAAAAATAAAAAGTAGCCTATTAACATAATTTGGACCCACTGATTCCAAATATGGAATCTATTTTTTCAAATTCAATACACAGAAGTTTCAGAAATTAAATTAAAATTAATCCCATTGTCGAATGAAAACGGGTTTTTGTTTAAAACATTGCAAAAGATAAAATTGATTTAACCTACGAATTCAATGTAAAATCAATGATAATGACATAAATTATATTAGATGGTAAAAATATATTCTATTTATACTTTAAACCATTCAATATTATAATTTAACCACATAAGTTATTATGATGAAAAAAGTTGTTTTTAATTAAAATATAGCATGTTTTTATTATTTATTAAAATATGAAAGTTATCAAAATAATATGAAAAAATTATCCAAGGTAAAATTTTATATCTTGATTCCAAAGAATAATTTTATTTTGTAAAATTGAACTTATAAAAATTTTAAAAAATAGATTTAAAGTGGGTGCGCCATCAAAAGGTGGCAAAACTGCATTTTTTTAAAAATAATTATTTTACCTGAAAATTTTATTTTGTTCTTATACCTTGTTCTAGAAAATGTGTAAGATGAATAATAATGTTATAAAATTAAAAATTTAGTTAATACTATTCATAAAAACTAGTTTATACTAATATTATAATAATATATCATTGTTTAGTAAAACCCTGTATTGCGTACAACACACACTATCGAGGAAAGTCGTGATTGCGTGTAATGCAAGCCAAGTCAGGGTTGCGTGTTGGGCAAGAATCCTTCGTCGTTTCGTATAACATAATCCAACCATATTTCATTTATACATTGAATATATATATATATATATATATACTCAATGTTGCGTAGAATAACTATTATCAAAATTGTGTGTAACATGATCCATAAATAGTGTTGCGTATACTCCAAGCTAATACAGTGTTGCGTATAGCGCAAGATAATCTTGGTGTAGCATACAACACAAGACATTAATGAAATCAAAAGAATATTTTCCATAAAATATCGGGGTGTTACACAACCGACCTCATTTTATCTAAAATTTAATTACTCTCAAACCATGTGTTTTATATATATGAAATTTTCAATGTTAGGACCCTCAGTATGAGGTGGTCCTTTTTAGATACACTATATGTGTTTTAATGGAGGTTTATGTATGACCTATTGTCTTGACGCATTTTTACCTCTGTAACGAGTGCACTAAGAGAATAATCATGTGAATGAGACCTACATGAAGTAAGTATCCTATTAAGAATGACCTACTAGGTGTAATTCCCCTATGAAGAAGCGAAGTATGTCCTTTTTGTGGATGTGAAATAGGTCTCCTACGATGATGGAGAGTAGGTCTCCAGAGAAGACATGGAGTAGGACTCATGTGATGATGTATAGTGAGTCTTCTATAGGGACATAATATTTCATTATATTTGAATATACATGGAATTTCTTATGTATATTCATTATATATACTTGTACCTTCTATGAGATGACTCCAGTAACTCTATTGACTATACATCATAGAGTCTACACATTGTGCTCCTCTTTGGTAGTTTTCTTTGTGAATTGTTTTGTGGAATACCATTGTGGTTTTGGGTCCCTACTGAGTATGGTTTTACTCATCAATGCATTGGAGTTTCCCACACATGTTCTGTCTTATGCATACGAACAAAATATTTTATGGGAGCCTTGGTGGGACAGACACAGGTTATAAGAACCCGACCTTATAACAATACGTTATCTTGAACTAAATGAATAATTCACATTGAGGATCTTTCCAGGTTTAGAGTTTCGGGGAATTATTCCATATCTATTATATTATATCTCAAACATTAAAAATTTTACACTTCTACACAGTTTCCATTTTATCATAAAATAAAAACTCTTGAAAAGAAAAGAGTCATGTCTAGTTCTATGATTTAGAAAGCATGACTTTTCCTTGATCCTCTTCTTGACCCTACTCTTCTCTAAATTATGTGAAAAACAGTTCAAAACATGCGATGATCATAAAAGGATCAGTAGGGGTTATAAAATATAGAAATAAAACAATAGTCCATAAAAACAAAATCATTTTAACATACCTCATGAAATCATAATATTTATGAATAAAACAACGTTATCACAAATCCTAAAGTTAACTTGTGGCATCTATAACATAATTACGATGTTGCTTTCATAGCTTCGTAGGGAGTTACATTTGGAAAACCAATCATAGAATATTCCATAAATATCTTAGGATAAAAATTCACATTTAACTCCTCCATGTTACCAAATGCAATGGAGATCTATCATGGGCTCACCCGACCGAGTATTATCATGGAACCACCCGTATATGTAAACATTGACCAAGAACCATAACATATTCATTACCCATAAAACAAACATAATAGAAATATAACATTTCCACATTGTAATCAAAATATATAATTTAAATATATTAACATAATAAATCCATTATATAACCCATTTTCAATACCAAAATATGTAAATAGAGTAAAGGGTATTTATTTTCTTTTTAAAAACATTTTGCCTTGTTACGGAATCCAGATATCAAATAACGCTCGCGGTAGTGGAAAAGGTCATTGTCATCTCTTACTTTAAAAGAGACATTCATTTTTTCATTTAGTAAAAATATTCATTGAGAAAGTATTCCTTTTGAATAAAAGTAAATGTCAAGGGTGTTTATACACCATATAAAATAACGTCATGTATAAATCAAAGGATTCCATAATGAAAGGAGATTGAGACGAAGTCCCATACCTTGTGTTTGACTTGTACCTTTCGTTATATAATCTCCAGAATAATAATATAAAGATAATTTCTACATTATTAAGAAACTTTTTCATGTTTTCAATTTTTTATAGTACTTATTTCATTGTTATAAACATCATATAATCATTTGAGTTAATAATGGTCATTTTCTCCATATTTGGTATTTGAGTCAAAAATGAACTTCTAATATTTACAAGTTGTTCATGTGGTTACAATATTGTTATATCCAGAATGGTATTCATGATTTAGATATCATATATATCATATATATCTATTATATTTATAAATTTATAACAGTATATAACACTTTGATATAATAAATGAAATACACCGTTCACAGAGACAGTAAGTCGTATGTACGCAAGAATGCTATTTTAATCGATATTTAGTATTTAATGGAATGATAAATTAATCATAAATAGGTATAATATAATTTCAGTATAATATCAGATATAATTTTTGTATCTCCATCCTTTATATGTTCCATGTGTGGCCTAAACGAGTCATATAACTTTGAGGGGGTTGTAGCAGGCACTTCCTCCAATGAAATTATCATATTTACCCACTATGGAAACCATAAAGGTATTCAATAAATGAAAATTACGTAAGCATAGAAACAATATAAATTTAATATATATCGAAAATAAATACAATGACATCTTAATGGCCACCATAAGAGGTGGTAGGAGAAGTTTTACCAATCATCATTTCGGGAGGCGGTAGTTCGATGTCAATAGAAACAATATGTTTTATACCCATTATATGGAGGTGTGTGTAAGTGTAGTTTTATTCCATTCATAAAAATACTATAATATTTATTATACTGGTTTTGTTTTTAGTTAATTGAATAAAAATATCTTAGGGTTGGATATGTAAAATAAAATAAAATAACTTAAGATAATATGATACCATTAAATGTTGTAACCCCCTTTAGATTGAACCAAATGGATTTCTTGAAGAGCATTATGCCGAAGGTAAGGATTCTAGGTGAAAGATATGGATCTTGAGGATTATTTTGGATAGTGGATGGATGATCCAAGGGGCTTGAAAGGTGTGATTAATGGGATAGAGGTGAGGGATTTTTATAAGGGAGGGGAGAAGCTCTTTAAAAATGTTTGAAAATATTATTTTATTAAATAATTATTTTCAGTTTCTAGAGGTCCAAAAAAAATTAATGCCAAATATATGATGAATCTATTCGAAATAAAATCATTCAATAAGAATTGTATAGGTTTTTAATATTTTTTTAATCTTTAAAATCTTATTTATTAATATCATTAATTAATGTGTTAAACACTGAATCCTTATTGTGCCATAAATAATTTTATTTATTTATTTGTCTAGAATTTATAAATAAAATACCACGATGTAGGAAATCGTTTTATCTTTATAATAGATATTTAAAGTAAAATATATAAATTATATAACCCCTCATAATTATTGGTTCACCAAAACAATACATGTTTAGGATATTTTTATTTTTTAATTTAAATAAAATATTATTAATATCATTATCATACCAAAGTGGCTTTCAAAGGCCAAAATTATAACCCAAATATTTTAATGGAAATTAAATTCTCATTCAATAAGGTCAGGACAAGTGTTAAAGTAATTTTATATTATTATAATCTTGTTTTTACCTTTAATTACCCTATATACCTTTAAACTCGGTAAATAAAAGTAATAAGTTAATATTAATAAAAATTTATTTTCATCTTATTGAACAAAATTTCACTTAATATAACAACCATGTATGTGGGATTTTAGAAATTCAATTAACAGAAGTAGTAAAATTTCCTTGAAATGAAAAATCTACTTTTTAATAACTACTCAGCATTTTCAATATTCATAAAAAATTTACGTTTTTTTAACAAAAATATCAAAAATTAATCCTAAGCTATATGAAATATTATGAATTAAAAAACGATATCTATTTATAAAAAACTCATAACATAGATTTTTTATTAGATAATTTTAAATTAATTTCCATTTTCAAAACAAATATCGTGTTTTTATGAAATAATAATTATCAAAATATAGACACTTGTTTATGTCTAATTTCAAAGTGAAATTACTTCAAATGACCAACATTGAATTAAATGTAAAAAATAAAATATATGTACACATTAAATCAAATTAAAAATAAAATCTAACAAAATAAATTATGTATATAAAAACACAGTTTTGAATTAAAAGACAATAATTTTCAATGTTCATTAGAAATTGAATTTTATCCGAAATATACCAAAAATTTAACCAATGTAAATTTTGATATACAAATTCTAAAAAAATTATTATCTTAAAAAGAACATATAAATTTATAAAAAACTAGATTTAAAGAGTGTTCGCCATCGAATGGCGGTAAATCGACCTTTTAAATAATATTAGAGTATTTATGCTTAAAATTATATTTATTAACATTTTAAACCCCTAAATTTTATTTGAGAAATGTAAAAACATTTAACATGAATGTATAATCCTAAAGTAGTATGTTCTATTCATTTCACCATTAACACATCAAGGCATTAACTAAAATTTTAAATAATATTATATTATTATTTTTCAGCATGGCTCAGCATTGTGTTTAACATTAGACTTCAAAGAAAAAATTGTTTTTGTGAATCAGGTATGCCATTGAGCATAGCATCCCCTTTAAAATAACAGTAATATATAATTCAAAAATATTAATAAATATGAAAAATGTATTATCCATTATTTACATGGGATGTTATACAACCCCCCCCCCCCCCCCCTTAGGAATTGTGCCCCATTAATTCTATTCACTTATCAAATAAGTGGGGGTATTTATCCCTGGTAGTATTTTTAGATTCACATGATGCCCCTTCAACCATATGGTTTTTTCCACAAAATCATTACCTGATGAATTACCTTATTCGCAACACTTGCTTTCTATGGTTGAGAATCTGGACTGGTAATTCCTCATAAGATAGATTCTATTCCAAATGAACTACCTCTGGACTCAAAAAATGAGACGGATCCAATATAAACATTTTCAACATTGAAACATGAAAAAAATTGTGAACCTGGGATAGACATGGAGGTAATGCCACTCTGTAGGCAACTGATCCCACATTCTCCCGGATTTCATAAGGTTCAATGAACCTCATACTCAACTTTCTGTTTTTACCAAAACACATCACACTTTTCCATGTATAAACTTTGAGAAAGACATGATCACCTACCTCAAAGGAAATATCCTTCCATCAGTAATATGAAAATCTTTTTTTCCTACTTTGAGATATTTTCATGTGCTTCTGAATCAACTAATATTTTTCTTCCATCTCTTCTAACAATTCTGGTCCCATCAAATTCCATTCAGATACTTCATCCAAAAAATCTGGATTTCGACCCTGCTTCCCATATAATTCCTCAAATGGAGCCATATGTATACTGGAATAAAAGCTATTATTAAAAAAAATTAATCTGATGAAAGATATTAGTCCCAACTCCCCTAGTTATCTAGTGAACAAGAAAAAAGCATATCTTCCAAGGTCTGAATTGTTTGTTCTGATTTCCCATATGATTGAGGATGAACAACTATTCTAAAATTTAATTCATCACCCAACAACATCAGACGACTTTTCCAAAACATTGAAGTAATCCTGAGATCACGATCAGATACAATGCAGAGGGAAAATCCATGCAACATGAGTATCTATTTAACATAAAACTGATAAATTTGATCTAGAAACAAAGTATCTCGAAGAGGAAGGATATGAGAAGATTTAGTTAATCGATCAACAATATCCCATGTTTCATTATTACCTCGAGATATCTTTGGTAATCCCATAATGAAGTCAATGGATATATTTTCCCATTTCCACTCTAGCACCGGTAAAGAATAAAGCATCCATTTCGGTAACTACCAATCTACTTTAACCTGTTCACATGTCAAACACATCAGAATAAAATCATCAATATCTCTTTTCATTACATCCCTCTATTAATACTCACATACATCTATATACATCTTAGTAATTTTAGGATGAATTGAAAATATAGAACTATGAGTTCACATAATAACTCTTTCTTCAATATGGATTAACAAGAAAAACATAATCTCTTTCGAAACCTCAAAACACAATTTTTATCAATCTTAAAATCAGGTAACTTACCTTTTTGAACAACTCTACCTTCTTCCACAACTCACTGCCATCCTTCTATGGTTTCATAAATATGTCTGATAGAAATGATTTCACTGACACCTGAAACCAAATAGTGGAATTTACTGCACAAAAAACATCTATTCCAAATATCACCAAATCGAAAACAAATCGATCTTGTTCCAAATATAGAATGTTTAATGAAGCATTACCATTTTGACTAGTATAATTTTCCACTTTATTTAGTTTTCACTCGTGGTAATTGATATTTAAATCATAATCCTTAATTAATTCCAGCCATCTCTTTTGTCTCATGTTTAATTTTTTTTGAGTAAATAAATAATTTTATCTTTTGTGGTTATTATATTTTTAAAATTTTACTCCATAAAAATGATGCCCCCTAATTTTTAATGAAATAAACAATAGTAGCTAATTCAAAATAATGTGTTGGGTAATTTATCTCATGAGGTTTCAAATAACGTGAAGCATAAGAAATTTCCTGATCATTCTGCATAAGGAAACATCCAAGTCCATTCAATGAAGTGTCACTATAGATATAAAATTCACCATTTATGGAAGGTAATTCCAAAATAGGAGCATTAACCAATCTTATTTTCAATTCATGAAAAGAATCATCATATTCTTTTGTCCAAATGAACATAAAACCTTTTTGCGTTAACATATTCAGTGGGTTAGATAACTATGAAACATTTTCAACAAACCTCTAGTAATAACCTGCCAAACCAAGAAAACTATAGATTTCAGTCATATTATTGGGTCTTGACCATTTTTCAACAACTTTTGTTCAAGAAGGATCAAAAGTTATTCCATTTTTTTAAATAATGTGACATAGGAATGGAATTTATTATAACCAAAACTCACACTTGATAAACATCCCAAACTGTTTCCTTTCCTTTATTATTTTCAAGGAAACCCATAAATTACATTCACTTTCTTCATTCAATTTAGAAAAAACCAAAATATCATCAATGAACACAACCACAAACATAACAAAGAACTCATTGAAAATTCTATTCATAAGATCCTTTAATACAACAAGTGCATTAGTTAACCCAAAAGTCATAACTTCAAATTCATAATGGACATTTCTTGAACGAAATGTGGTCTTTGGAATGTCTAAATCCTTTACATTCAATCAGTGGTACACCGAACACAAATAAATCATCAAAACATATTGAGCTCCCCAGAGTTGATCAAAAAAACCATCGATATGATGAAAAGGATACTTGTTCTTAACAGTGATGTTATTCAATTATCTATAATCAATAAAAAGTCTCATTGATCCATTTTTCTTTTTAACAAACAAGATTGGGGCACCCCATGGTGATGTGTTAGGTTGAATGAAATCATTTTCTAAGAACTCATGCAATTGCTTATTTAACTCTAAAATTTCAATTCGATCCATTCGATAAGGGGGTTTAGAAATTGTCTTATCATCCAAAACTATGTCAACGGTAAATTCAATATCTCAATCATGTATAATACAAGGCAACACATCATGAAAAACATGAAATCACTCATTAACCATCAGAACATCATTAATCTGAACAATTACATTATATTCAATAATAAGTGAAAGGAAAAATTCATTTCCATCTTTTACTAGTTTTGTATCTTCTTCATTCATTATAAAAATTAAGGGTTCATTCTTGTTCACAAACTGAAAATCGTTTTGAAAATAAACCTCTATAGCTCTGCAGTCAATCTTATCATGATAAACTGAATGCAAATACATACACAAAATATCATCAAACTCTAATAGAGGCAATCAAATTAGGTTTCCAATTATACTCTCTCCATACACAAGGTAAATAAGGTTCTTATAATTTCTTTTTGTCTCAAAATTTCTCCATGGTGTTTTTACCATAAGTTCATGATTCATATCTGGGGATGGAATTCCCAATTTACTATAATACTTCTCAGAAATGAACGAATTTGTAGACCATAAATCAAAAAACACAGTGGCATAATCTGAACAAACAAACACTGTACCTGATACTACTTCATTTCATGGCTAAAAATCTGTTAATGTAGTTCTTAAGGATTTTACAACCCCTTTCTACTTGTATTATGGATGTTTTCCCAGTTGTGTTCTTTGTTGGAAACTCATTTTCATAATGACTGATTTCATTGAACTTAAATCAATTTACTGACTAGAAATTGGATTTTTTCTTACCAATAACCTGATCATTTTTAGTGCAATTACATGAATTATGTCCCATTTGAATACATTAGTAGCACTTACCAAAATTAAATATTCATTCCCCAACATGCTTTTTACCACAATTTTCACAATCTGTAAACATACTTTTCATACCATCATACTTTTTTGAGTAGTTCTTCCCCTTAATCTGCCACTTCGACATCTTATTTTGTTGTTTTTAAATTAACACATTATCATAATAAAACTCTATTTCCACCTTCTCCTAACATCGAAAAAGTTTTTCATAACATTTGAACTCACGAGAAGCTAAATAACTTTGATAGTTCGGTATTAATGCTGAGTATAAATGGTTGAATTTACTATCAAGATCTCTTAAGGAATTTGGAGCATACCTTTCATGTCGAGTGAATTTTTTTTCATAATCAGCCACTAGGTCATCTTCCTGCCTCAAATACCAGAGCTGTTCATTCATCCTAAGATGAACCACATTTGGAAAATATTTCTCACGAAACATACCATTGAATTCATCCCAATCAAGAGCATCAATCACCTCACTATCCCTGGTAATTTTCACCATCAGCTACTATTGATCAGCTTCAACATCAAAATGGTTAATATACA
This sequence comes from Viscum album, assembly GCA_963277665.1. Taxonomy (NCBI): domain Eukaryota; kingdom Viridiplantae; phylum Streptophyta; class Magnoliopsida; order Santalales; family Viscaceae; genus Viscum; species Viscum album. Next base: position 1,193,885,903 of record OY728158.1, on the reverse strand, counting down.
GACAAACAATTTGATGTTTTGAACACCCCATGACATCAAAAATATATACCAGTTCTTTTATCCACCCTTCTTCTAGAATAGGGTATGATGATCCTCTGAATGATGGGGGTGTTGACTCATGAAATGATCCACTAATGACATGTTCCTCTATATAAGATCTAGATTATCTCATCTATGGATACCAAAACCAATTATATACTGATTAAATTTTTCCATCACAATAAAAAACTATTCAGTTCTAATTCTGACCATATCAAGTTGCTGATTTGGAAGGTTGTCTTCCTCCTGATGTCGTCCTATCATAACTGCCTTGTTTCCTTTATGGAAAACCACTCTGAATAGAAAAATATCTTATGCAATGAAACATGTTAATTGTTAAATGATATATAATTTCAATTTTACCATATATTAATTTATACACATTAATTTAACAATATTATAACTCTAAAATTTGTCTGAACCGAACTTTTATACCGACTATACGAACTCGTCCTTATAACAATAGATAGTCATGAATTAAATTAGAAATTCACATTGAGGATATATTCGGGTTTATACTTTTAGAGAATTATGAAATAATAATTACATTACATCTCATAAATTACAAATTAGAAACTTCTACTCAGTTTAAATTTTTTCAAAAAAAACTCTTTAAAAAAAGAGGTTTCTCTAATTCCATAATTTATAGAGAATGACAATTACTTGATCCCATCCTTGACCCTATTTGTCTTTAAGTCTTGTAAAAATCATTTCAGTACATGATATGAGCATGAAAATCTCAACAAAGGTTATAAAATAATGAAATAAAACATTATTCCATCAAAACACAATTTTTTAAACATACCTCATGAAATAATAAGATTTATGAATAACACATAGTAATCACCAATCATAAAGGTAACTTGTGGAATCAATAACAAACTTACATTGTAGCTTTCACAGCTATGTAGGTAGTTACATTTTGAATACCCATCATAGTATATTCCATAAATCTCTTAGGAGAAACATTCACATTAACCTCTTTCACATTACCAAATGCATCAGAGATCTATTACGGGCTCACTAGCCCAAGGTTTGTTGCGGAACAACCCGTATACATAAACAATTCCCAAGAACCATAACATATTAATAACACAAAAGACAAACATAAAGGAAAGATAAAATTTACACATTTTAATCACAATGTAACATTTAAATATATTGACATAATCAATCTGTTATCCAAACAATTTTCAATACCAAAATACACAAAAATAGTAAATGGTATTTATATTCCTTTTAAAATCATTACGACTTGTTAAGGAAGAAAAATATCGAATAACGCTCGCAATTGCTGAAAAGGTCCTTGTCACTAATTATGTTAAAAGATACATTCTCTTTTTAGTGAAACTATTTATAGAGGAAAAATTCCTTTTGAATAAAAGTAAAATTCAAAGGGTTTTATACACCATATAAAATAACATCGTGTATAAATCAAAAAAATCCTCAAAGAAAGGAGATTGAGACGAAGTCCATTACATCATGTCCCACTTGAGCTGTTCATTAATTAATATCCTGATTAATAAACTAAAGTTAATTTCTACTTTATTATGAACACTACTCATGTTTATTAATATTTTTATATCACTTATTTCTTGATTATAAACATTATGTAATCATTCATGTTAATATTGGTCATTTTGTTGAAATTTGGTACTTCAGTCCAAAATTTACAAATAATATTTACTAGTTTTACATGTGATCAAAAGTTAATTATCACCATAATTTTATTAATGATTTTTATGTCGTAAATATTTATGTATTTATAATAGTAAATTAAATTTGGAGATAATAAATGAAATGCACCGTTCCTGGAGATGGAACATCGTATATACACATTAACGGTACATTTATTTCTATTTCATATTTAATGGAATGAAAAATTAATGACACACCTGTATATTATAATTCTAGTATGATATAATATATAATTTCTTTATGTATATACTTTATATGTTCCATGTTTGGCATGAATAAATCATATCACATTGAGGGGGTGGTTGTCCAAAATTCCTCAAATGAAATTATCATATTTAACCACAATGAAAACCATAAAGATATTCTATAAATGAAATATAAGGGAATATATAAATAATATAAATATAATATATATCACATATTAATATAGTGAAATATTAATTCCCACCATAAGTGGTGTTAGTAGAATATTGAACCATCATCGTTTCGTGAGGTAGCAGTTCACCGTCCACAGAAACAATATGCTCTTTACCCATTAGATGGAGGTGTCCATATGTGTAGTTCGAATAAACTTCAAAAAAAACCGAGTATATTGAGGATATTGGTGTTTTAATAAAATAATGGAATAGAAATAGTTTAGGGGGTTGGAGAAGTAAAATAAAAGAAAAGAACTTAATAGATGATGTTACGTTTAAATCGGGTAAGTCCCATTGGTTTGAACCAAAAAAGATATCTTGAAGTGCCTTCGGCATAATGTACGGCTTCTAGGTGGAAGAAATGGATGTTGAGATCTTATTTTGATATAGTTTTGATGATACAAAGTGCTTGATAGGTGTTAGTAATGGGATGAAGGTGAGGGATTTTTATAAGGGAGAGGAGGGTCTCTTTAGGGATGTTGGAAAATTTTATTTTATTAAATAATGATTTTTAGTTTCTAAAGGTCAAAAACATATTAAAGTTGAACATAAGATGACTAATGTTTGAAATGAAATCTCCCAATAATAATTGGATAGGTTTTGGATATTGTTTTAATCTTTATAATCTTATTTATTTAAATAATTCTTTAATGAGGAAAACACTGCATCGTTATTGTGTCATAAATAATTTTATTTATTTGATGTCTGAATATTTTAAATTAAATACGATGATTTAAGATATATTTTTAGATTTATACTGAATATTTATATTTAAATATATCAATTATATAACCACACATTAAATTTTTTTTAGCAATACAATACCTGTTTATGATATTTTAAATTTTTACATTAAATAAAAAGTTATTAATATCATTATCTTACCCAAGTGTATTTTAAAGGATAAAATACTCAACAATGGATTTTCTAGTATAGAAAGTAATCATAATATAATGTTGGGACATGTTTTAAGGAAATTTTATATTATTATAAATTTTTTACCTTAAAATACCATATTTACCTTTAACCGTGGTAAATAAAAGTCAACATTTACTATTCACCAAGAAAATTCATTTTATTAGACCATGTATTACTTACTAATTAAAACTATGTATTTCAGATTTTCAATATTCAATTCATAGAAGCTATAAAATTTCATATCAATGATAATGTTAGCTTTTTAACTACTACTCAATGTTTAAACTATTCATAAAAAATTGATGTTTTTTAGAAAATACCAAAAATTCATCCTGAGAAATAATTGAAATTTTGAATTCAAAAAATTATGTCTATTTTAAAAAAATACAAAGAATAAAATATTCATTCATTAATTTAAATTAAAATTTCATTGTCAAAACAAAATGAGTTTAAAAAAATAATAACTATCATAAGATTGACAGTTGTTAATGTCCAATTTTGAAGTGAAATTACATTCATTTACCAACATCCGATTAAATAGTAAAAATATAATCTTATTAAACTTAAAAATAATAATAAGATAATCTAACCATATAAATAAATAATATTAAAAGTCTATTTTAAATTAATATACAGTATGTTTGAATATTCATTAAAAAGGGAATTTTATCAAATAATACCAAATATTTACCCAAAGTAAATTTTGATGTCCCAATTCTAAAGAAGAGTTTTATTTTGAAAAATAAAAAAATATAAAAGTGATAAAAATATATTTTAAGAGATTTATCCAACAAAAGGAAATAAATCGACCTTTTAAAATATGTTAGTGTATTTATGCTTAAAATTAGATTTGTTCACATTTTAAGAGTATAAGTTTTTTTGGATAAATGTAAAAACATGTCAAAAAAATGTATAATCATATTGTAGTTAGTTTTTTTCATTACCTCCAATATAAATGATATGTGTTAACAACAATTTAAAATAATATTGTATTATGATATTTCAGTATGACTTAGCATTGTGTGTACCATTTGAATTTAAAGAAACCCACTGTTGTGTATCGGGTATTCCATAGAACATAGCATCCCCTTTAAAATAAAATTGATATTTAATTCACAAATATTAATAAATATGAAAAATTTATTATTTTTTACTTACTTGGGATGTTACGGTGGTGGTACGTATAGGGATGCCCAATAGAAGAGGTGGACTTCACCATCTTTTGACAGCTTTTGAACATACCCTTCTGGTAGGGTTTTCATCAGATGGATTAAAATATCTTGGACATTTCATTTTTTGGAATATATACATCAAACCATTTGATTTCTGTTTATACTTTTCATGCTTTGTGGGTTTTCATAATAGCATAAATTCATGTATGCTCAGTGTTTTTGGTTTCAGTGATTTTTTTTGGAGACAAGAGTGTGTGTGTGTGTGTGTAGGTACATGGGAAAATTCCTCCTATTTGTTGGATATGCCTACTTAGTGAAAGTCGACAGTCCCTAGCCTATGTGAGTAAGGAATGGGGTAGTCATAGTGTGGGCCCTGGGGGATGGATTATGACATAGAGCCCTATAGATGATGCATACATTATTTATAATTAGAAAAATTTTATATTGGTTTTGATATACGTTGAAGTCTGGGGTTGAAGATCTATAATAGGAGGATCATCAAAGAATTTTCCCACATGGAGACAACAATTTTGGGCTATAGAATGAAAATAGTTATGATTTAATGGTCATGAACAGAAGAGATTAAATTCCAAGAGATAATGAATCATTTGAATGTCACATTAATATTGATCACACCCGAGCCCGGTGAGGATGTTTCCTTCTAGAATTGGGAATGACCTCGTTGATTGATGGTTCAAACATTCCAATCGGTTTCTAATGGGTTTGTTCATAGAACCGGAAACGTCAATTTATTAAATAACCATTTGGACCTACGTTCCAAAGGTAGGTGATCATTAGTTGTGGACTGATGAGGCTTAGGAATTTTCATTGGTCGAGAGGATGGGAGGACAGACTCATCACACCTTTTTGAGGGGAATTATTGTCTACTTCGTGACTCCCTTTATAGATTTATGTTATCTTCTTGAATCCTTATTACATTACCAGGTATAAAATGTGCCTCCCTTTAAATCTAACTATCAATGATTGATATGAAGAAAATTTAGAGATTCTATTAAATGTATTTGAGGTTCTTCATTGATAGATAATCAGTTGTATTTGTTAGAGATTCTTATTTGATGGTATCCTTAAATAAATAAAATCTCTTGGTCCTTATGATGACCAAAATGGTTTTAAAGCCACTCAGTGGGGCACTTGAAGTTTATTGTCATTCAAGAGGACATGGATTATTTCTGATTTGGGATCATACCCACTGATGTGCTACCTACGTATCCTTTGTTTAGGAAAAGGAATCAGAACCCACGTAGTTCGAGTAAGGGAGTATGATGTTTATGCATGATTGATTGCTCAAAGAAATATTCCATGATTACTTTTACTCTTTATGGTCACGTAGGTCATGCTCAGTGTGAGAAACAAGAGGTATTGGTGAAACTAGACAATTTTTCCATGCAATGATGTGGCGCTTATGTATGTATGACTGCCCAAATAGATGAGGATGAAGATTTACTTCAAGGAAGATATCCATTAACATGGTCCGTAAAGGTATATGTGCTTCGTGGTGATTTGGATACTCTAATCTTGGGGATTACTCCTAAGGAAGATTCCCAAGTTAAGAGGAGACTTATGATAGGGTTTTTAATCCTGAAAAGGTATCCCTGATCAAAAGGAATTATGACTGGTTAAGAGAAATTAAGACTGGTTTATATTCCTTAGGAAGAGTCCTAGGTTAAAGGGATTTGAAATATAAGGGACTTGGGGATTACTCCTAAAGAGGATTCCCATATTTGGGGAATTATGACTGGGGCTTATTCCTAAATAGGAGGCCCAGGTTAGAGGACTTGGGGCTTACACCTAATGTGGATTCCCAAATTAATGAGGATTTAGACTGGGGCTTACTCCTGAAAAGGAGGCCCATGTTAAGGATTCTCTCATCTTAAAGGATGAGGTTGAATGAATGAACTCTCTAAATTTAGTGACATAAAGATGTAAAAATCACTATGTTTTGAGAGGTGTTCCACGGAGGTCCTTTCAGATAAGGAAGTAAATCAAAAAAACATTCCACAAATGGCTGTGAAGAGTGTCTTGAGGACTGAATCTTGAATAGGAGAGGTGGGATGGCATAAGAGGGGTTAAATGGGAAGGAAGGGCACCCAAAAAAAGAGGGGTGTGCAAGTCCTGGTAGGCACACAGGTACTGCGTGGGCGCACAAGTATTGGTCGCGCAGGTATACCTTCGCGGCTCATGGGTACTTGCACGATCCTTGCCCAATAGAGTAATACTTGGGTGATTCTTGTCCAAATCCTTTAGAATCATCCTGAGGTACTTCTAGAAGAGTGGCACACAAGTCTCAATGAATAGGTAAGGATGCACGCAAGTGTGTTCATTTATCTTAAGGGAAAAAACATTTAGGTGCGCAAGTGTTAGAGATTTCTAACACTTATACCTTATTCCTCTTATTTAGACCTTCCATTTTAGGTAATGAATTACCTTAGAAGTGTTCGGAAGACTTGAAGAATAGACTTGGGCATTCCGATATCTATATCTAAATTCTAGAAAAATTCCTCCTGAAATGGGGGCCCACAGGGGGTATTTATAGGCTGGAGAAGACCCAAGGCGATTTTCAAAGTGGGAACGCAAGTCACTTGCGTGACCATTTGGGCGGCGCGCAAGTATACTTGTGAGACCATGCTGGATCTTGCGCGACCTATTGGCAATGTTCTCCCTGTTCATCCCTTTCTCTTTTTTTTGATGTTTATTCAATGGATGAATCTCTTTGGACACATGTATTTCCCTTTTTAAGTCGTTTAGACTGTATGGTTAAAAGGAGCATTAACAAAAGTCCCCCCTCAGAGTTGGATCTGGAAAGAAATGATGATTTGACTCTGAGGAAAAATGGAAACCAGGGGTCTTTGTGGTTATTGGCAGTTTAAATTTATGTACGTCGGACATAAAAAGGCTAATGTTTCAGGTCGAAAATAGCTTTAACCGTATGGATTAAAATTGACTCAATTCCTTGAAAATTTATATTAAAACATATTATCCCACTCAAGTATGAGGGAAAATATGTAAACAATGACTTAAGAAAATTTGAATATGAGGAATGATATGAAAAAGAGCTAAAAGGCATTATAAGAAGTAGATCCCAATAATGAAGTTACCATTATTTAACAATCCTATTAGAGGGTTGAATTATGCAGGTCCACCTAAGGGCATTGGCTGCATAGTCAAATGAATAGCTTCTTTTGGCTGATAGGTCTGTTATGTAGACTACTTATGCTAGGCCGCCTAATGGCACATGCTGCATAGTCAGGCAAAATAACTCTCAGAAATTTACTTTCCTAATACTAAAAAGCCATTGAATGTTTATGAAGATTCAAATTTTCCAAAGTATAGAGTTTTTCATATGGAAAGAGGTACTTAAATATGGAGAAGATATTTCCAAATAGGTTTGTCTAAGAATTGGATGAATGTTACTCCTACGAAGGTCTGACCCAAACATAGGGAAGGAAAATATAAACCATGGACTTGAATAATTTCATATCATGAAAAAGAACATGAAATAAATATGTTAGGGATAACTATTTTTTGGTGGATCCTTACATATTTTTTGATAAGAACAATAAGGAAAATAGATGCTTTCTTCCCAAGAATGAGGTTACCAGTAGCTGACAAACCTGTTAGGGGGTTGAATTATGCAGTGTCCCTAAGGGGAATGGCTGCATAGTCAAATAATAGCATCATTTGGATGACACGTCTATTATGTAGATTGTTTATGCAAGGCCACCTAAGGGCATGTGCTACATGGTCAAGCAATTGAATTCTAAAAAATTGGACATTTTGTGACAAGAAGTCCAGAAAAGTGTTATGAAGATCTATAAGTATTAAAGATTCGGATTATTACACATAAAGATGGGTATTGTCCAACGTATGCAGAGATACACGGATCAATGATAACCATATTCATGTTGTGGCTGGATCCTTAATTGAAATGATGGTCTTCACTACGTATCCCATAAGGGTGGGAATCAAGCCATACGTAGTTCTTAAACTACAGTTTAACATCGTGCGGTACGAAAATATTGGAGATCCTAGTCTCGGGTCATAGAGATTGGACCATTTATAAGAAAAACACAGTATGTGTTTTCATGGGGACTTTTCAGCCAGGGGACTGAAAGTGGAATTTGGGTTTAGGCCCAAAAGACTTGGGGCTAGATTTGAGGGACACTCGAACATTCCAACATATCCCATAAGTATGGGAATCAAGCCCATGTGGTTCTAGAAATACCCCCTGTACAAATTTCGTTCGTACATGTGAAGGATGAAAGGGGAATTTAGTGCAATGATGGCTTAACACAAGATAAATGGTCCGGGCATTCCCTTGTGTGCACGTAGTTTTTGGAATGAAACATGATTGAAAAATCAATCTAAATAATGATTCCCTCTCAGGTGAGGGTATCAATGAATATTGTAGTTTATTGTCATACAGGAAAAAAATGACGTATATTTTAACGTCATATAGCAAGGACGAAAGTGAACCATTGTAATGATATTGATTCTGGGGACGGTTTCACGAATCAACATCGTATGAGATGGAGGTGAACCGATGTCAAGAGATTGGTTTTGGTCTTGAACCTTGGGAGGTTTCCTACGTACCACGTTTGGAGGGAAAGGATCAAATTTTGCGTAGTTCAATTAAAGAATGAATTAATGATCATGTTTTTCTTGGGGACAACGACCTAAAAAATGATGTTGGGACTTATGCATGGCTAGCGGCCCAGAGAGGGTGTTATGGTTGAAATTTACTCTAAGCTCACGTGAGTCATACTCGGTGTGAGAAAAAAGAGGTAACAACAACCTTAACAATCCATAGTTTAATGACATGTAGGACATATGAAGGGACTGTGCAGTTAAAAGTCATGCAGTTATGAATATTGGTGCTGCACAGTTTAGGGTCATGTATCAGAGAAAAAGTATCGTTTAATGTCATGTGGGACATATCAAAGGACATTCTATATAGTTTAGCGTCATTTAGTTAGGACGATGGGGAAAACACAGTTTAACATCATGTTGGACAAAAAGTGGACTGTGCAGTTTAATATCATGCAATAAGGACAAAAGAGAACACATTTTAACGTCATGATGGACGTATTAATGAATTTTTCATAGTTTAAAGTCATGTTGGACAAAAGTGAAAATAATTTTAGGTCATATGTATGGACCCTTAATATATATTTTAACATCATATAGCAAAGATGTGTAAGGGGACATAGTTTAACGTCATGTTTGACGAATTAGGGAAATTTTTCACAGTTTAACGTCTTGTGGGACGAAAGTAATACAAATAGTTTAAGGTCATATGTATGGACCGTGGATGATGCTGTTTAACATCATACTGGATGTAAGGGACTTTCCAATAGTTTAGGGTCATATGTATGGACCGTTGATTATGCATTTTAATGACTTTTTGGATGTATGGTACTTCTGTACAGTTTAGCGTTATGTAGTTTGGACATCACAGTTTAACATCGTGTCAGACAAAAGTAATATAAATAGTTTAAGGTCATATGTATGGACCATGTATGGTGTATTTATTTTTTATACAAAATACCTCTTCAGAAATCTGGCATTGGTTGGAGTAGTGATGAGTTATCCATCCATTGAGATTAATGAATAAGCTCCATTGTAATAGACCTTATGTATTGAATAAGGTCCTTCCCATTTTGGTTCAATCTTGGGAGGTTTCTTTCCTGGCATCATTGGAGTTCTCTGAACTAATACAGATTCTCCCTGAACGAATGAACGAAGACGAAATTTTTTTTAAAGCTCGTGCAATTCGATTCTGATAGACTTCCAAGTGGTGCATAGTGCACAATCTTTTCTCATCCAACCATTCCAATTCATCCAATCTCTTTTGTAATTTTTCATCTGTCAATGATTGGTCACAAATGGCTACTCTGAGTGAAGGTAATTGAACTTCAATGGGAAAGACTGCTTCCGTTCCATATACTAGTGAATATGGAGTTGACTACATTGCAGTGCGGGTGGTGGTCCGATAAGCCCATAAAGCATGACATAGTTTATCAGGACATGAATTCTTATCTTTATCCACCATCATTTGCAATATATTTGACAGAGACTTGTTGAAAGATTCTATCTGGCCACTGTGCGCTACATGATACCAATATGAATGATTGGAATTGGTGTTGTATTCTTGATACAACTTCTTCACCTCAGATGAACATAAGTTGTTGCCATTGTCCGTCAATATGGAATGAGGGACAACAAATCTTGTAATGATGTTAAACTTGATGAAGCTAACAATGCTCTTAGAATAGAATTACTTGAGAGGTACTGCCTCTGTCGATTTGGTAAAGAAATCAGTAGCAGTAAGAATATACTTAAACTGCTTGGCCGTAGATGAAGGGTAAGGTCCCACCACATCCATTCCCCATGTGGGAAATGGCCACGAGTATTTTCCTATATGAACCAACTCTGGAGGTTGATGAATGAAGTTGGAATGTACTTGGCATGAATGTAACTTCTTTGTGAAATCAACACAATCATGTATCATTGATGGACAAAAGTATCAAAGCACTCGAATTTGATTAGACAGTCTAAGTCCAGACTGGTGGGAACCATAGACTCTTGCATGCACTTCCTTCATGACCGCTATTGTCTCTTCACCATCAATGCATCTGAAGAGAACTCCATCAAACCCACACATGTAGAGAATTTTCTATAGGTGACATGGGCAATAATAAAGAGTAAAGTTGACCACACGTCGCCAGATTTGTTCTTTCTCGGCTCTATCAGGTGGAAGTATTCGATTTTGATGGTATTCCCTAATAGGTTCCATCCATCCCGTTGTGTGACCATATGGTTTAGATCTGGGAATAATTTCATTTATTTCCTATGTTCTGTCTCGAACATAAGGTGAAATTGTACGACGGTGGGAAATACTAATGATTGTCTCGTCTAGATTTGTATCTGCCAGAGCTGTGGCTATATTATCCAGTGCATCAGGTTGGGAATTTTGTGATATTGGGACATAAGAAAATGTCGGTTCCAAAGAAACTCCTCCATTAACTCTCTGACGTAATCATACAAAGGTATTATTTATTCTTTTCTTATTGCATAATATCCATTGACTTGTTTGATTACCAGGTCTGAATCACCTTTCACTTTTAAATGATTAGCTTATGCTTGAAGCGCCAACTCTAATTCCACAATGAGAGCATGGCATTCCACTTCATTATTTTTACAACCTTCCCACAATAATAAGAAGTACGGTAACACTACCCTTTCTGGAGAAATAAGTACAATCCCTAAGACAACATTTTTTAATTTAGGATTTTCCATTTTCCTCCCTGTTGGACTTCAGGAAGCACCATAAATGTAAATTTCCCATGTTTGAAGGCTTTCTTGAATAGAAAAACCTTCCTCATCAGGGAGTTCAATATCTGAAGATGTGTCTTCTAATGAAGGATGTTCAGCAAGGAAATCATCCAGAGTATGGCCCTTTATCGCCTTTTGAGACACATATTGAATATCAAATTGCTTCAAGATAACTTCCCACCTTTCTGGACATCCTGTAAGAATTAGATGACTAAGGATGAATTTGAGAGGGTTATCGAGAGACACCAATTGGACCTCATGATGTTTCAGGTAGTGTCTCAACTTCTGAACTGCAATGATTAATACCAGGTACCACTAATCAATAGTTGAATATAGGGTTTCTGCTTCAAGCATAGTCCGACTGAGATATTAGAGGTTGTTCTCATTCCCAGCATCATTCTTATGAGAAAGAAAGACACCCAATGATTGCTCTAGAGCTGTCAGATAGAGGATAATTGGTCTTCCTTCAATAGGTGGCATAAGTACCGGTGGACTCAAGAGATATTTCTTGAGAAAATCGAATTCTTATTGACATTCTTCATTCCACTGGTAAGTGACTCCCTTCTTCATCAATTGGTTGAAGGGTAAGCTTTTGCCTGCCAAATTGGAAATAAAGCGCTGAATATTGGCTTGGTTTCCTTGATTTCCTCTCAATTCATTCAAATTTCGAGGAGGTGACATGCCAAGGATTGACATTTTCTTCTCAGGATCTACCTCGATACTATGATAGCATACGAAGAAGCCAAAAAATTTCCACAAGGTTACCCCAAATGCACGTTTTAAGGGGTTCACCATCAAATTATGTTGCCGAAGTTTTCGGAATATGACTTCTAAATCAGCCAAGTGATTAGAATGTTGTTTGGATTTGACCACCAAATCGTCCAAATAACATTCAAATACCTTTCCCTGAAAGGGTTTGAAGATAAGATGCATGGAACACTGATATGTTGTGCCTACATTCTTTAGGACGACGAGAATTTCCCGATAGCTAAACACACCCTGAGGGGCTCTGATATCTGTAGATTCTTCATCTTCTGGAGCCATCTGGATTTGATTATACCCAAAATATACATCCATGAAGGAATGATCTTCATAGCCATTTGTCGCATCAATCAAGAGTTCTGTAATCGGACCTGAAAATCATCCTTAGGGCAATGCCGATTAAGATCTATGAAATCAATGTAAACTCAAATTTTCCCATTCTTCTTTTTCACTCGGACAATATTAGCCAACCACTTGGGATATCGAAATTCTCTGATAAAATTAGATTTCATGAGATTTTACACTTCAGCCTCAATTTTGGAAGCAAAGGTTGGGTGTGTTCTTCTAGCATCTTGTTTGCATCCTCGACGTTCTTATTGAAAACCCAAACAATGAGTGGAAACATCAGGATCAAGCCATGTAATCTCTCTATAGTTCCAAGAAAATATGTCTATATTTATCTTTGAGAAGAAAATATACATCTCTTGGTCTTCAAGAGTCATGGACGAATTGATTAATGTTGGGAGTGGATCTTCTTTTGTACCCAGATTGATTACTCTGAGTTCATCCACAGTAGTTGAGATACCCTCTTCAAATGCTGGAGGAGCATCTCTGAGATCTTCTCCTTCTTCTTCAACATGTTTTATTTCCTCTGTCTCCACTTGTATAGTAGATGATGAAGATGAATTTTCATGATCAGAAGAGATGTCAAAATTTTCACATCTTGAAGAAGAAGCTCCCATTTCCGACCTGATTGATGATGAAGGGCCTTCTTTGGGTAATAAAGAGGAGATGATGGATTGAGAATCAACATCATTGTTTAACTCTGACATTTCTATAACTTTCCATGGCCTGACTGGCGAAGTATAGAATTTCTGGATTTCAGCAGATGAAATGAAGACATCTGCATTTGAGTTGTCATCATTTCTTGGTGGATCACCAATTTCTCCCATGTAGTCTGGCTTGATTGACGTAATTGACATTATGGATCTTTCCATAAGAGTATTTTGATTTGGGTATATCCTGTCAATTTGACTGATAGGAAACACATAATATGTACTCATATGTGCTAATGGGTTTACTAGAATCCTTTACAAACCATATGGTTCATTAGCTTTGGTAATATCCTTTTGTTGCAGATTACTCATTTCCCTTCATGTGGTAGAATTCCGCCTCAATGTATTGATATTCACGTGTCTTAAATGAGGCCTTATCACCATATAATGTCCCAACATGACCATCAAAACAAAATATGAGACATTGATGGTATGATGAAAGGACATCTGCATGCCGATGTAGCCAGGGTCTTCCAAGGAAGATGTTGAAGGATGAGTCTTGATGAACAACCATGAAATCTGAATTTGACACAAGATCTCCAAACTGAGTTCTGAGGGTAATCTCGCCCAGTGGTTCTTGTTCATTTTTATCATATCCTTGTAACATTACTGTGGAAGGAGATAAATCAGTTTTCGTGAGGCCCAATCGATGAAGTGTACGAATGGCCATGTGGTTGACTCCTGAACCATTATCAATGAAAACTCTTCAGATGTTTATGCCATTGAACTTTCCAGATAGGTACAACGGTCTAATATGTCCATGCACGAAATCATCTTCATTCTCATCAGTAAAATAAATTACTACATGGAATTCTGGAGGATTATTCTCTACATGGTAGACTTCAGGTGCACCAGTTTCAGTTTCAAACTCATGAGGACCTGACAAAGCCTCAATGAATTCCTCCCGAAGATCCATTGATAAATTCAAGGCATCCAGAATTGATAACATGGCCGTTACTTGGGCCAGGTGATTCAATATATCATACTTTTGATCCAACGGTCTGCGTTTCCCAACAAGAACATGTGGTTTAGCAGGTGCCTTGAAAGTTGATGCCTTGGAATTTGATGCATCTTGTATCGGGATATGAGTTGGTAATACTCATGGCTTTGGAATATTAGACCAATTTGGACTATTTACATGCTAGGGGGAAGAAGATGGAACCTTCAACCGATCTTCTAGAATAATTATGTTGGGGATAAGTCTTCCTTGTGTGAAAAAACCTTCTTGTTCTTGTTGTGCTCGTTGAAGGGCTCTACCACGAGTTTCTACCGCATACACAGTTCTAGAAGGGGTAGAATTGGAATAGTGGCCTCTGAAAGATCCATGTCATCCCCTGTATCCTGAGCCTCTAGAACATCCTCAAACTCCTCTATTATATATAGGGAATTCAGGCTTATAAAAATTGAAACTTTGACTGGCATATGGATCTGTAAATTGAATAATATTAACAGAACCGAAAATCAACTCTTCATCCGATGAAGACTCTGCCTGATTAGCTTGTTTTGGCTGTGCCATTTGATGGGGTGGTGCACGTGAATTGGAATTTTAGGGCATGAATTATTACAGAGTCAAAGAAAATTTAGGCTTTGACACATTCTAATCTTCTTCAGATTCTCTTTCTTTCTTTGATTGATGCCATTTTTTGAGAATTTTCCCTCTGATGAAGAGGGTTTTTGCTGCAACATTCATGGCAGAAGGCACAATTGGTTTCTTCAATTTCGTTGGTAAAATGGCAATGATTTTGGTTGATCGTTTTTCTGACAATCCAATAATCATATTTTTGTGCATTTTTTCTTTTTACTTCTTGTCATTCTCCTTCCTCTTCTAGAACCGTCGCAGTAAAACATGCAACCTGATCTGTAGAAACTTTTAATATGACTTGTCCCGAGTCGACCGTCATTTGCATGAGATCTCTGAAGTCAAAACACTCCTAGATGAGATTCCCTAATCTTTGATGAAATGGGAAATAATTGGAGCAGTATTCATCTCCTTCCTTGTTTGGACTTGTGGGCCTTACCAACTAAACAAAATTATTTTCCAGAGACTAAATTAAGTATCCCGGAACATGTTCATTTCGGAAAGAGTGTGTTTTTCTCAGATCCTCAGATTGTTTACGTCTTTGATCACTTTGATCATCCAAACAAAACATCCTTTGTTGTTGGCACTCAGGAGGTGGAGCCCTTCGAGAAGATGAAGGTTTTGAAGTAGAAGAAGGTACAGGTGCTTGTTTAAGCATAACTGTAGCAGTATCTGCTTTACCCATTCTCCTTCCTAGAGCTGATGGAATTATATGAGCCTTTTCCTTAGTCTTTATAAGATAATATTCAATTTGTTGAGTTATTGAAGTAAGGTCTCGAAACCCTCAGGTATATTTCATAGGGATCAACAGCGTGTGTAATTCGTCACACAGATTTTCCACACAGATTGTCAATAGTTCTTCCTGAGGGAGTGCGAAGCTTAGGGAATATGATAATCCCTTCCAGTGAGAAATGAAATATGAGACCCTTTCATTCTCCATTTTCTTACAGTTTGTGATATCAAAAACTATTGTGTTTGGCAATGTTGAGTTAAACTGAAGATGAAATTTTTGGTGAAGATATTCCCACCCGGTAATTGACCGAGATTGCAAGCTTGTGTACCAAACAAAAGTTGGTCCTTGCAAGGTTCGCATGAAGAATATGAGTTTCACTGATTCTTACTATCCCAAAGTTCCCATCATAGGATCACAACAGGACACGTAATGAGTCAAATACTGTTCAGGATCGCCTGATCCATTTAAAATAGGGAATACATGGTTCCCAAAACATGATTGGAGAAGGATTCAATCTACCCATTCAGGGTAAGCTCTCTTTTATGGATGAACCTGCACACACTTCCCTTCCATATTCTCTAACCGAGATGTTAATGACTCAATGGTTGTTATTATCTTTTTAGAAACATCCGGTTTATCTTGGACATGGGTATGTGCAATGACAGGAGCTGGTACAGATGTAGTGGCTAGTATTGTAACTGATGGTAGCGCCACCAATTGTTGTTGCACATGACCCGTAGGATTGACATGTGAGGGTGTTCTGATAGAGGAGGATATTCTTGATCCATCTCAGTAACTGCAACAAACTCCCTTGGTTGAATGACTCCAACACGCTTAGGAGGATGACTACCTTGAAATAATTCTGCATTCATCCTCCTCAATTCCTTCATTTCTTCCTCTTGTTGTGAAAATCTTTGCTCTAGTGAGAGAGATTGGCCTTCTCCAGGGGAATGGTATGTAACTTGATTCAATCCTTTCCCCTTGTTAGCAACCTTTAGGAGAGTGGGATGTGGGTTACTGGAAGGATTACCTAGATTCCGAGTAATCCTTTGATTTCGTGTATGCACACCTTCTTCATTTGTGTCTATGCCAGAAACTTCTGGAGCAGGAACCTCTTCACCTGAGTCCCCTAAGTGAGCCTCATGTTCTAGAGGATCAGAAACAATGACATTAATGACATTTATGGATGCATAACGCATCATATCCCTTCTATCAGCATTTCTGTGATATTGTCTTCTTCCATGCCCCTAATGAGACATTACCTTTTGTTGATTTGATCCCTCAAGAATGTCTTGGAGAATCATAATTTGGGGAGAATCTTCTGATAATTCGGATCTTCTTTCCTCTTGTGGCTTTTTCCTTAGTCGAGAAAAGACTGACTTTCACTGAGGAGGGGATTGATGATTTGAAAAAGTCCCCAGTCCGGTGGACTGGGGTTGTTCATGCTGCCTTTTCTCAACTCCTTGAATCCTATTTGTTGATTCTGAGGGTTGGGTTAAAAGAGTCCTCAGTCTGTTAAGCTGGGATGGCTCTTGACATTCTATGTCTGAGACTTTAATTAAAGCTCTCCTGATCTTGCAGACCTTAGTCTGGAAATTATCTGGATTCATCAATCGATATCCACTTTTATCACCCGGTTCAAAAGACTGTTGGATGATTTCTGACTCTTCTGTCACTTGATGATGTGCTTGCTCTATACAAGAGGCCTGTTCAATATTCTTTTTTTTATGTAGGAGTAATTCAAAAAATTGTTTTCTATATTCTAGATTTTGAGAAGAAATAGTTGAGGCCTATTTTTTAGCAAGTTTTTTTATTACAAACAAAACCCATTGACTGTGGCCGACCACGAGCAATAACATTGCATGAGACCATTTTCAGCAGGGTTTGCTGACTGGAGAGTACAGTGAAATGTAGTGCTCCATTAACACCTAATCCTCTAACATGAATATCAGATGGTTCATTAGAAATTAACTGGCGCAATCTTCTTAGTGCGCCAAGGAATGAATGTTGAAGGGATCTCTGATGCTTTTCAGCCTTCGGATATCGAGATACCGATAGAGATGCCAAATCAATCTGAAGATGTAACCCTTGTATTATATTAAGATGTTTTTCATATTCATCATAAGATAATACTTTATTTTTACACTGACAAAGAGTTTTCCATTTGTTAAGATGAATATCATGAATTCCATCTTCTGTCAACATCTCTGGAATGTCATACCAAGAGTCTTCCAGAGGCCAAAACATGACTGGAACTTCACCCTTTTCCAGTTGTTTTCTCATGTTCATCATTTCCTCTTTATCATTCAATGAAGATTCTTCTACCTGATCTGGCCACAGATAGTGTTTTCTTGTTGCTTCGTCATATTTAACAAGATAGGTAGAGAAATAACTAATCAAACTAGAAGATGCATGACTTAGGGGTGGTTCGGAGAATGACCTACGCCATGGGATTTCTTCTGTTTGAGAAAGTATTTCACCTGCTAGCGATGAAGAATCAGACATGATTGGTTTCACATTTGCAGGTGCCTCAAGATAATAGGGCTTTCCTAGCACTACATTGTCCACAGGAGCATTTTCCGGGAAATGTTCATCACTACTGCGGAGAGGAATTTCGCAGAAAAAATCATCATCATGGGGAGGACCACCATGGTGGGTTACAACAAAAGATGAGATCTCTTGCTCCTCGGTCTTCTGGTGACACCGAGTGTTATTGTAGCTCTCATCTAAAGATGAAACATCAAGATTGACCGAACTGTCATGAATCAAGCCTTCATGAGGAAGTGTCTATTGAAGACCTTCTGAATTAATGTTCCCAATATTGGGAAATGAGTGAGTAGAATCATGGACTCTAATAGATAATTGTATGAGGGTTTCAAGAACTCTAGAATCGAGAAAGTCCTTGTTACAGATTGGCCCTTGATCTCTTGATTGTGCTGGGTGGGTCTTCTTCTTAGATGTCTTCTTACGTGCCTTGGAAACCACTTGTTGATGAATGTGGCTACTCTGAGCAGGTGTATGTGCCTAATCAGGAGAGATTTCTAGGTTAGACTGACAATCTCTACTCAGATCAGGTTTATTTTCCAGAATGGGATATCCGTATGATATGGGGGAATACGCCCCACAACCATCTTGGACTGGAACAGATGTGTGTGTCTATTTCGGAGTTAACTGTTGATTTGTCACTCCAATGGTAGGGATAGATTTATGTGTATTTCCCTATGATGCTAATAAATCTGTTATAATATCCTGGCAAGCATCCAGAATATGACCAGGGATTTGCTTCTTCTCATTCACCATTGATAGAATTTGCTTGGTGACTTCAGCTGCCGTAATGGGGATATATGTCCATTCTGCGCTTTGAGTTGGTGTGTGTACCTGCTCTTGTCCTCTTTTTCCTGTCAGTGAATCCGAACAGAACTCATGTGTGGGGGAAGAGAGTTGAGTCTGCCTCCTATTTGTCGCTGTAGCTTATCGACTGACTTCTTCGAGTGCTACCAAGTGAGACTGTTGGTAGGCTTGATCAATACTAGCAGGTGTATGTGCCTGCTGATTCTACTTCACCGAACATGGTTGACGATATCCTTCACATGTAGTCAGACGAGCCTGCTGATTAGTTTATTATGTATAAACATGTGTATGTTCCTGCCTATAGTACTCCGCCGGAATTTCCTGGCGAGATTGGCATGATGTTGCCAGATGAGTCTGCTGGACGACGGAATTAAAACAGATGAGTGTATGTGCCTACTCATTGCATGCCATCAAGTTAGATTGGTGGACTTCTCCAAAGATAGAAGATATGAGAACCATCTCACTATTGAACGGATTTTGTCTCTGGATATTCGTCTTTCCTACTCGGGTTCGAGGAACCTGAACCGAACGCCTGGAGTCGATACCCTCATCATGTTGAGGGTGAACTTCCGCATGAGTCTGGCGGCAATTGTTGATGGGAGCCCTCGGGAATGACTCCTGATTCATTGAATTAAGGCCCTGAGGGACCTTCTCATTCACCTCCCTTGAATATGGGAGTGAATTGTGATTGTGTTCCAGGGATAACGAACCAAAACGGTTGGAGACGGTAGTTAGCATCGCCTGCTTCTTGATCGTTGGTCATCGATTTCCTGACGACCATGGTGAATAGTTCACTTGGAGGGATTTTTGGGTAGCCTCTAGAGTTGGAATGGTACCGTGTTGATGGTACTCCTTAACCAGTGCATTTGATACCCAGCGTTGAAGACGCTGAGTAGGTGATGTCGTCCTCAGAGCGGATGATGATCCAGAAGGAGTAGCATCAGTGGCATTTGCAGTAGAGGTTGTCACAGTAGACCTATTCACGAATGTGAACTTAAGAGAAGCCATTCTGGAAATGCAGAAGATCTTTGGAAAAGCGTGCCAGTTTGATATAACAGACATAATCAAGATATGTTTGGCTGGTACATCTTTTTGACGAGCACAAATGCTATTGATGGTCTTGTTGGCCCTCTCATTGAGTTTAAATAGGGGCCTAACAAATAGGTAAAACATCATTTTAACTTGGTCATGGATTCACGTCGGGTTCACCATTTATTGTTTCCTTCTGGAATTGGGGATGGCCACGTTGAATGAAGGATCAACGATTACAATAGATTTCTAATGTGTTTGTTTGTAGAACTAGAAACATCCAATTATTCCATATCCATTTGGACCTACTTTCCAATTGTAGGTTCTTGTTAGTAGTGGATTGATGAGGCCTAGGAATTTTCATTCTTCGAGAGGATGGGAGGTGGGACTCAATAAACCTTTTTGTGGGGAATTATTGTCTACTATGGGACACTCTTTATAGATTTAGGTTATGTTCGTGAATCCTTATTACATTACCTGGTATAAAATGTTCTTTCCTTTTAATCTAAAAATCAATGATTGATATAAAGAAAATTTAGTGAATCTATTATATGTATTCAGGGTTCTTCATCGATTGAGAATCATCTTTATTTGTTAGATATTCTTAGTTGATGGTATCCTTAAATACATAAAAGTCTCTTGGTCATTATGATGACCATACTGGTTTTAAATCCACTCAGTGGGGCACTTGAAATTTATTGTCATTTAGGAGGACATGATTATTTTCGAGTTAAGATCGTACCCACTGATGGGCTACCTATGTATCCTTTGTTTTGAAAAAGGAATCAGAACCCATGGAGTCCGAGTAAGGGAGTATGATGTTTATGCATGATTGATGGCTCAATGAAAGATGTCATGATTACTTTTACACTCTAAGCTCACATGATTCATGCTCGATGTGATAAACAATAGGTATTGGTGAAATCGGACAATTGTGCCATGCAATGATGTGGGTATTATGTATGTATGAATGGCTAAATAGATGAGGATTAAGATTTAATTCACAGAAGAAATCCTTGAACAGTGTCCATTAATGTATATGTGCTTCATGGAGATTTGGATACTCTAATATTGGGGATTACTCCTAAGGAAGATGTCCAAGTTATAAAGAGACTTACGATTGGGTTTTTACCCTGAAGGAGGAAGCCCAGATCAAAAGGAATTATGACTGGTTAAGATAAATTAAGACTGGGGTTTATTCCTAATGAGGAGTACCAGGTGAAAGGGATTTGAAAATTAAGGGACTTGGGGCTTACTCCTAATGAGGATTTCCATATTTGTGGAATTATGACTGGGGATTATTCCGGAAAAGGAGGCCCAAGTTAGACCACTTTGGGCTTACTTCTAAAGAGGATCCCCAAATTAAGGAGGATTTGGACTGGGGATGACTCCTGAAAATGAGGCCCAAGTTAAGGGTTCTCTCATCTTAAAGGATGAGGTTGAATGTATGAACTCTCTAACTTTAGTGACATAAAGATGTGAAAATCAATATGTTTTGAGAGATGATCTAGGGAGCTCCTTTCAGATAAAGAAGTAAATCTAGAAAACATGCCATAAAATGGCTTTGAAGAGTGTCTTGAAGACTGAATAGTGAATAGGAGAGGTGGAATGGCATAAGAGGGGTTAAATGGGAAGGAAGGGAACCTAAAAAAAGAGGGGCAAGCAAGTCCTGGAAGGCGTTCAGGTACTGCGTGGGCATGCAAGTATTGGCCATGCAGGTATACCTGTGCGGCGCATGGGTACTTGCGAGATCCTTTCCCAGTAGAGTAATACTTGGGCGATTCTTGACCAAAGCCTTTAGAATCATCCTGAGGTACTTCCAGAAGAGTGGTGCACAAGTTTCAATGAATAGGTAAGGAGGTACGCAAGTGTGTTCATTTCCCTTAAGGGAAAAATCATTTAGACGCACAAGTGTTAGTGATTTCTAACACTTAGACCTTATTCCTCTTGTTTAGACCATCCATTCTAGGTAAAGAATTACCTTAGAAGTGTTCGGAAGACTTGAAAAAGAGACTTGGGCCTTCAAAGATCTTTATCTAAATTCTGGAAAAATTCCTCCTGAAATGGGGGGCCCACTGGGGGTATTTATAGGATGGAGAAGACCCTGGGTGATTTTCAAATAGGGCGCGCAAGTCACCTGCGTGACCATCTGGGTGGAGCACACATATACTTGCACAACCATGCTGGAACTTGCGTGACCTATGGGCAATGTTCTCCTTGTTCACCCCTTTCTCTTTTTTTGATGTTTTATTCAACGGATGAATCTCTTTAGACACACCTATTTCCCTTTTTAAGTGATTATACTCTGTGATGAAAAAGGAGCGTCAATATAGGAGTATATATTGTTTTGTTAAACATCGCGGATATGTATTAGAGTTGTGTTAATGCGAGGGGTTAGAGTTATTGCCTATGGTTCTCGTCTATTAGAACCACAAGAATGGAACTACCTAATGCACGACCTCTAGATTGCATCATTGGTTTTTTCATTGATGTTTTGGTGACATTATATGTCGGGAATATATTTTACTATGTATATATATCATAATAGATTAAATTTTATCTTTCTGAATTAATATTTTAATATTTTTATATTACAATGGGTCTAGTATATGAATCCTTTGGAATAAGAACTAGTATATATGCTTAGAAATGGAAATATTTTTAATTAAACATTGATAAATAAAACATTTACTATGTTATTCCAAGAATCTATCTATGAGTTGAAGATGATTACCAGGGTGGAATAGATGCATGTTGTGGTATATGTGGTCAAGAATAAAACAATGTAAATCATAGTATTAATAGAGTTCAATATTTTCAGATGGATCATGGAGGGACAATATGATGATCCAACGTGTTGGGGCTTGGGATAAATTTAAAAATGTGATGATCTAAATTTAAATTGGGCAATAAATAAAGGTGAAATAATTTATATGGGGAAATGTTGGGTTATTACAATGCGTATTCCAAAGGAGATGATGTACGAGTTTCATTCCACAAAGTAGGTTGTACATAAGAGATTACCGAATATGCACCATGATTTTCAGAAACAAAAAATACCCATGTGTATGAAGATAGAAATTGTAGGGGTTTGAAATGATGATACATTTGTCAATAAGGGAAGTCTTAGCATCAATTAGTAGGTGGTTTACTACAACCATTTATGATTTTGGAATTGATGTGGGTTGGCATTACCATAGAATTTTTTGTGGGTCTCCTGTGGATTCCATAGAATAATGACACTATTTTGGTGTCCATGGAGAAATTGGTGAATGTTTTCCATTTATTTAAACTTAACAATTCATCCATAGACAATCAATTGGGGTACATGTATTAGTTAGAGATAGTTCATCTTCACGGGGTTTTGAGGTTTATAGCTTGAAACCATAACTCAGGTTCCACTTAATTCTTCTTGAAAATGTTAAAGAAGGATCTATGTGTATAAGTATTTTTTTTATGGATCTCCACAAATATATAGATTGGTATTCATAGGATGATATATATATTTTAGTGGATACGTTATTGGAGTGTGTTTTATAATTTTGTGGTTCTTGGGAGATGGGAATATAACTTTTCGAGATTTCCTATAACAACACTTATATAGAAAGTATTAATTTGGAACCATATGGGGAAATTCAGTGTAGACCCTGAATTTCACCAATATACCAGACAGAGGAAGGCGAGTCAGAATTTTGGTGAGAAAGTCTTACATAATAGACATATTACCTGCTCTAGTTCATCAAAAAATGGCTACCTCCCTAACTCGGTAGAAGTTGAATGATGATGGATATTGATGACCCATTTAGTTTGAAAGGGGTGATCATGTGTTTCTTTAGGTGTCACCTATATTTCTCACAATAGGATTCAGAGGTTGGAAATTTTTTCACTCTTGTATAAGTGCCTTTATAGATTGTTGAATGAATCAGAATGGTGGAATACTGATTTTCTCATCCATTGAGGTACCAAAGATATTCCCAATAAATTTCATGTGTCACAACATAAACGATATCTCCACGAACCTTCTCATCAATTAAATGATAATTTTTTTGACAATGGGATTGATGTGAACATTAAGGAGCATCTAATGTATTTTATGTTTTTAAGGGAAAATTTGTCATGGGGAAATATAGTGTTGATAGTTCATGTGTTGCAGAATCATGGATTTGTTCATAAGGAAACAGTGGGGAGGGAATATTATATGTTGGTATTATGGCATGTTCTTTTTAGAATGGAATATTAGTGAATCTTGGGAGTTATAATTAATAATGAGATGTTATAAAGACAATATATTGTAATATACCATTCATTTATAGGTACATTCACATTTTATTTCTCTCATTATTATAGGCTTGGATATGGTGTTTTATTAATTTTTTAAAGGTGTTTTGTATCTTTTGAGTGTAATTTTATTATGGTAAAAATTAGTATATGGAAAATTTATATATAATTTAAATGGGATAAAGAACATATAAATATTTAATTAGGATTTATCAATAAGGGAGTAAGGGTTTTCTTAATATCATTATTTAATGGATTGCACAACCAGTAATAGAATTACACACAAATTTTTCTATGAGAATCATTTTTAAGGGGTTCATAGGAATTATTTTAATTTCATTACATCATATAGAAATATTTCTCTCAGACCATGGGTGACTCTTAGTAGTTTGGGAGAAATTTCATCATCTATGACCACTCTATGTTGGAGTATGATTGCTGATATACCAATTTTCATTTATTTCACTCCATTAACCTTTATTTCAATGAAGTAGAATAACCTATTGATAGTAGTTGTTTTGAACTTTAATCTTTACCCTATTATTTATCCCATTTCAATTCAGATATTATTAATTTTTTATTTCATAAATTAATGATGTTTTAAAATTGTGTGGGAATTCAATAATTATATTTATTATTTGAGGTTAAATGACAATTCCCAGAGTCTTGAATTATATTTTCATGTATTCAATTGTGAAATATCAATTTATTTATTTGTAAATTAAAATTTCTATTGAAATAAATAATTGGTTAACAAATTAATGGGTTAATGAAACTGGTCAATTGGTGGGATAGTGATATTTGTTTATTAATGTAATTTTTAATTTCATAGTAATGGTAATTAAGGGATGGTTCCCTTAACCTTGAAGGAATAATGGTTTAAATGATTACATTTTGATAAATGAAATAATGGTGAAATATATATATTATTTCACTATTATTGAATTGATGAACGAATATTTTATTCTCAAATTATAATATTGAATTATAATGTGAATAATTTATTTTATGGTTAACAATATGGAATATTTAAAAATATGATATATGTGATATCATTGTGATTTATTGATAAAAAGTTTTGCGGTATGGGGGTTGATTCTCCAAATACCCATGGGGTTTTAGTAATAATGTTACAGTAACCAATTCATGCATGTTATAATTTGTGTAAGACATGTATTGATTCTATAAATAACCAAATGTTATATCAATGTGGTGTGGGATAGATAATTATGCTTCAAATACCCACGAGAATATATAAAGTGTGTTCTAGGCCAAGGAAATTTCCATTATACTAGACTTCCAAGTAGCTTTGATATGTTTTTTTAAATTATTTATAAAAACCAACGGTATGATGTATATTGAATTTGGATGATATATAGATTTGTGTATGTCATGTGAATAAGTAGGTATTGATGGTTTAAGTTTCACCATGAACATATCTATTTAGGTTATTTATTAATGAATAGTAAATTTTGAAAATTATTTACTTTTTTTATAGATATTTATTCATTAAACAAATGTGTACAATCTTATGGATTTGATGTTGTTTTTGGATTCTGTGGGAGGTGGACTACTATGTTTTAATCAAATCCTGTTGAATATTCAAAACAGATACCTGAATATACTTCTCATTTGTAGTAGTAGAGTGGAGTAAGAGCACTATGATAGATGTTTGAGTTGTGATGGATAATTGATGAGGGACACCCAAATGATGTTGTAACCCTCATCAGAGTTATCGATGTATTTTTTTTGGATTTTCATTTGACCCATGTCACATATCTGGCATGAAATATCTACTATGTTTGTTTTGGATATTATTATCCTATTTTGTTACATCATGTTATAATAGTTTTTATTTTTATGGTTTTATTTTGGTTTATGGTTATATAAATTAGGTATTTTATACGTTATTTTTTCATTTGTATTTCATTTAAAAATATGCTATATTATATCCTTTTAATATATTTTCCCCTCACTGCTAGTCAGCCGCCTCTAGCATATATGGAGGCATGCATGAGGTCATGTGACCAACATGCTCAAGGAAGAAATATCTGGAACATAGTTTTTGAATTCAGAAGTCCTTTGGGACTGTAATCTTGTATATTTTCTAATAAAATGGTAGCAGGCATCAACATTGGGCAGTTTGGGATTGGGTTAAAGTAGTTAGTATTATATATTTTTCATATATTCCTCGAGAAGTACATGTTGGAACACATTGGTTTGGTAGAAAATAAATTTGGTTTTATTTGAGGATTACTATTGGATAACATATTATTATTTTATTATGTTATATATTTTTTGGATATTTCCTGAAATTGTTCCCTTTCTAGATAAAACAAGTGGATGGTTTCTAGAACAGATTTTCCTATGGGTAATAACACTAAAAAGGGTGAATTGGTCCTGGCTCTACAATAAATTGGTATATGAGAAGGGGACTTAATATTCACCTAGATTAAAAATCCAAGGGTATATTCTTAGGATAAATCAAATTTTCTATCCCAAACCATTATTATTCATTTAAATGTTAAAAGATCTCCCATGAAACCACTATTTACAAATTTGAAGTTGACAGGGTATATAGTATATTTTATGCTATGTTATAAACATTATTTGTAATTATATGTAATACTATGAGGAGATATTAAATATACCATAATTTATAAATAGATCCTAAAAGGAATAAGGGTACCAATATTCATGACCAATGTAGATGATTCTCTGATGTGAAATATAGTATATCTGGTATTGGAACTTAGGAGAAATATATTACAATACCATAAAAATATTAGGAGAAATAATTATTAATAGATAGGGTAACTTATTCCACAATGATATTCTTTAATGTTGGACCCCTTTTTGTTATAGGTTCCCATTCATTTAGTGGGAGTTCCAATAGGATTATTTTTGAGTAGTGGATTATATATTTGATGATGAGATCTATGGATTTTTATGCAGTGAACAAGAAGTGGATACAATTTTAGTGTTTTTTATTTAAGGTTATGGTGATCTATAGTGGTATTTGAGCTAGAATAATATAGAGGAAGAATAAATATAACTCATGGAATGGAAATAGTTTATATTTACATTCTAAGATAAATTTTTAGGTCCTGAAAAAAAATTAATTTGAATTGAATGTTTCATAATTTAATGTAAATGGAAGAAGAGGGTGTTTTAGATTATGAAGGTTCCTTTATAAGGTTATAAATGTATGTTAAATATTACCTAAAAACACAAAATTAATGATTTTGTGATTTATTTGAAGTGAATATGATAAGTTTCCCAAGGGAATTGTTCTCTCAAAAGTTTTCTTGATATGTTGAAATCATTATATATGTTATCATGATATAGAAATAATTCTGTATATATTTTCGATTAAAATTCAATCTATATATTATGAATATGGAATATAAAATATATGATAAATTTAATAAGAGAGAAAATTATTTTCTCACCTATGATATCTTTTTGAAAAATCATCCTAGGAAATGCTTGAAGGGATTTGAGGTTTTTATATGTGTGTAGAAAATGGTCACTTGGAAGAAAAATGAAAAGTTATGAAATAAAACACTAATATTATGAGTTTCAACTATAATGATATGGAAGACTATACAAGTTAATTATTTAACAAACATGAAAATATAACTCAATAGATGCTAAGGGATCATAGTGAAGCTTATTACATTTATACAAATATAATAGAGTATTTAATAATATACATTATTTAAATATATATAATATGATGTAAAATTATATTATTACGGATATTCTCATCATAAAAATAATTAAATATAAATGTTTTCATGAAAAATAATATTTCAAAAATTATTTTAAAATATGCATTGAATGTTACCATTAAAATCATATTAGTGGAATGTTAAACCAATTTAAAAAAGTTATGATTTATAACCCATTTAATGTTCTTGATATTGGTATAATGATGGTGGGATAATGAGATTATTTATATGAAGAAAGAAATTTAGATAACACTAATCCCCTTGAAATTGAATAATGATAAGGTCATCTTTCAAATTATGTGAACTTGAATAGTTTTGGATGATAATATTTTTTGAAGTTCATAAGGATATCCAATTATGAAATTGTTTAACATTAATTGGATGACATATTAAATATTAAAATATTTCTTTATCAGATGATGCATCCATAGCTATGTGACTAAGTGGAAGTAGCTCATGGTACAACCACATAATTATATTTTAATTATCAAATATAAATATATCAAGTGAGTTTATATCATTTTATTCTTATAGAGTGAATCAAATAATAAACTCTATAAAAAGTCTTACAACCAAACGTTTTCCTATTATCATCATTTTTTATAACAACAACAACATGAATCAAACCTATTTGGTTTATGGTTTTATATTAAATATCCTACTCTAGATAAATATATTTCTTATGAACAATGATCTAAATAAATATACATCTGTATCGGGGTTTTATTTTTCTCTTCCATGTACATTTTTTCATTTCCGACATATTTTATCTAATACTATAACCTTCTTATGTGATTATTCCAAATGAATTTTCTACATCATTCTCTTTTATTAAGATGATTTTCATTATGTATTTTACGTTGTGGGTTATTAAAAAATGTAATTTTAAAATATCAAACTGTTTATTACCAATATCAACATTAAATTTCAAGGAAACCATTAATTATAGAAGTGATAATCTTACACCCTAAATTTCTAAATTAGTTATATTGTATTCTATAGAGTGTATAATATGAATCAACATGAGAAAAAGTGAATATAACATCTTATAAATTTATTAAATATTGAATATTTAAAATAAAACAAATCAATCATACAATTATATATTCATTAAAAACTAATTTTAGATTATGTGAAATGCATGAACAAATTTCTTTGAAAGCTTGTCTAACACGCAAGGATGAGTTTTGTTGAAAAAAATATATTATTAATAATTTTATATAATTTGAAAATTAAAAACTAGATATTTAAATATCATATAATAATGTTATTGAATCACATAGAAAATATATACATTAAATCATTGTTTACACATTAATTAAAAAATTTGAAAAATTACTAATTTAATATAAATAAACTGTTTAAATATAAAAGTAATATTATTCTCCCAAAAAAATTCTATCCTTTTAAATTAAATTAAATACTATTAGTTAGTGATATTAATGAAAATTATTTCTTTATATTGAATATATTTTTATTTATTTCATAGAACATATTTAATAGGCATATTATAAGTACAAATACAATTTTATGTACAAAAATCTATATTTGTTTATAAAGAAAATTTTCAACTTTTAATGGCCCAGATGTTTCAAAAACAATTAAAACAATATATATATATTGTTTAGAAAAATTAAACATATTATTTGATATATTAAATGGAAAAATAATATTTTCGATTTTTTGGTAATTTTTGGAGAGAAATAATTTTTTTAATACTGATATTACTGTATTTAATTAAAAGTGAAATTTATTTTATTTAATTTATAAAATATAATTACATTTTAAATAGGTTTCAATGTGAAATTAGATAATATATTTATATTTTAAAGAAATACATTCCATTTAAATCAATTTCATGGGTAATGTTGATATAATAACACTTCAATGTTTTTGACATTTTTACATTAAAACCCCAGTTTGTCATCACATCTACAATATTAATTTAAATTAAATTTTGAAAATTTCATGAGTTTAATTATGAAAAAGGGCTCTATATTTGGATTTATAATAATTTATAATTTATAATGAGGTATAATTAATTTTTTCCAATGTTATTATCAAATGAGTTTAGTGTTAATCATTTTGATTAAGGGAAATATGATTATATAGAGTGAATAATAGTAAAAGATAGTGATTAGAAATGACACAAACTATTCCAAAACTCATTTACCTATATATGTAGACTATATACACTCTTTTATATAAGGCATAATATTATTGGATGAACATCTAGTATGGGAAACATCCCAATTGTTTTAACTTTTTCATATTTACATCAAGGTCACTCTTCATTCACTATAAAAGGGCACTAACACCCCTCAATTATTAACACATCTCAAGATAATTGGTTCATCCATACCTTGGGAAAATCACCTATCAGAATCTATAACCTATTTATAGAGTCATTAATTCATTCAATATGATACCATGGAAGTAATTGATTGAATACAAAAAGAGATACCATAAAAGGTTGTAAGGTTCATCATTGAACATTTTTTTTATTTTTCCTACAAAACATTAAATAATTTTAATATATTTATTATATAATATGTTCATTATATATTATATAAATCGATTTTATTATTTTATTGGAATTACTCACAACATCACATGCATTCTTAAAATGGTTCAATAAAAAATTGTGTGTGTGTACGACGGTCTACCACCTCACAAACAGATGTCTTTTAATTTCCATTACCACCAATAATGTGTCATATTAATTACTGGCATATTTAATTATATGATAGGTAACATATGTAATTTATTTCTAATAAATAATTATTATATTATTCATAGCTTAATAGTTCCTATTTTTTTGGAAAATGCTAGTGTCGTTCGTGTGTACGACGTACCACTGCCACATGAAGAAAATGTGACACGTTCACACATTACATTGAATGTATTATGCTTGGTTTTAATAAAAATATTTTATATATAGTACATTGAAATTATAAATTAATAATAATATACATATATATAATTTAATTCTCATTTCTATAGCATGATAACAAAATGGGTGCAATGTTTATCCGTACGTATAACCAACAGTATTTGTGAAAGGAATAATTCATTTACTGTCAAAAAATAATATTTATTCCTATAAATTCATATATAATCATTAAATATGATATATAATGAATATTATTAATTATGTATATTATTAAATAATTATAATCTAAATTAAACAAATAATATTTCGTAAAACAATTCTTAAAAAACAAACCATGTTCTTAAAAAAATGGTTAAAATTATGAAATATTTCAATCTAATCAGTAATATTATATTATATAAGGTTAATATATTATATTAGAAATATAAATATTTGTATATATGTTAATAACATGTTTGAAATAACAATACTAGATGTTAATGAATGAATGAAAAAAATTTAAGCATGAGTTAAGTGATTCTATTTCAATTTCACTTCATTAAGTTATATTGTAATGTTATAACCCTATCATCTTTTTTATGGTCTATATAATAAATAATTTATATTAAATATCATAAATAATTAAATATTCATGGTATATTATTATTTTAATTAATTATACTTTGTGGATATTAATATAATAGTTACCAAGTTGTAATGAAACATTATAACATTGATTATTTTCGTTGGGTTATATTACTTACTCGTTGTTGTCAATATTCAATGAAAAATTATTTTATGAATTTCAATATCTATTTATGTATTTAAATTATTTATATTTACTTAATGGATACATTAATAATCAATTCATTGATTAATTTTCACTTCAAAATTAGATTATTTTAATTGTTTATTTCACTATCAATTTCTAATTGAGAACTATAATTTTGGAAATACAATTAAAAGAAATTATATGATAGTAGTTTAATAAAACATTTCATTAAATTCCAATACATTTATTCTTGATCATTTTCAAGTGATATTAAAATTTATTCCACTTTCTGGTACTTAATGTTATTGGTAAATGTTGTTAATAAAATATGACTTCATTTCACTATTTGGCCATAAATACATTTTCATAAAAAACATTTTTTTCTAAAAAAAATTTAAAAAATTATTCATTTAACATTTTCAAAACATTGTATTAAATTTAATTTTTAACTATTATTTGATTTTTTATTTTTATTAATGGACTCGTCTAAAACCTATCTAAACAAGTTATTGTCTTTATACTTTTACAGTGAAAACAGAATGTCCTTTTAAGCTTATAGGACTTGTATGAAATGAAAAACCATAATTTAACTAAAATTTACATCGCAATATTGGAGATATATATTTTAATAATATTTTTTTGAAATTATATTTTCATTGAATATATTTTTTCATGACTGTTTTTGAAACGAATAATATTTTTTCCTCATGAACGTTTCGAAACATGATTGATTATTTCATCAACGAAAAAAACCCTTATCCATACTATAATAGGGGTACATAATTTTTTATAATCCTTTTTCCTAATGGAACGTATTTTTATTGTTTTTACCTTGTACAATATTACTATTTAGATGCTTGAATCATTTTAATAGTAATAAACTTCTCTTTATTTATTCACTTTCCATTGTCCTATTATTGTGAAATAAATTTCTTAACGTAATGTGAATTCCCTATAGTATCAATGTAGTGATATATATAGAACATAAAATATATTTTCATTAAATTTTTTGGGCCTATAAAATATCTTTTTTAGGTATATATGACCCAATATTCAACTTTCAAAATATGAATGTATTTATAAAATCATATGAGGTTCCCCTAAGAGCCTTAGTCCTATGATCATCTTCAGAATTCCAATTTTTTGGGAAATATGAATGATTCATCATCAATTATAAGGGATTCATGTTCTCTATAATTTATATGAATCTATAAAAATGAGCTGATTTTAGTTTTTTTGGATGGATGGAATGAATTTTAATAATGATGATAAGAAACAAGAATTATGATTTTTTATGTGGAAAGTCTTATTCTTAATAAGTTATCTAAATTTTGGAATCATCCAATTACGTTTAATGTTATATTATTATTATCGTATTATTCCATGTCATAAATGATTGATTTTTTAATACCCATTAACTGGTTCTCAACATTATGTTATTTAATGTCAATTCTATGTTTAATATTATAATATCATTGTTGAGTTTATTTTTTTGGTTTGCTTGAATTGAAGTATGTTGTTCAGTGGATTAAAATTTTTATATCTATGTAGCCTTATTGAAGTGTAGATTAGTTACATGTGGTTTCCATGGATTATAGTATATAATGGTGATGTGGTGTTTTGATAGTGTAGCAACACAATAGTTATTTGGATGAAATGGAATAAATATTTTAAAATCTATAAATATTTTTTCATTAAATAATTCATTAATGTGAATTTATAATCATAAATAAACAATTTATTCTTTGTCAAAATTTTTATGTATAATATTGGGAAATGAATATCATTTCATTTCCCATTTTTTGTGATATATGTGTTTGGTAGTTATATATTTGATGGATCACACTACTATAGAAATATCTAGTTACTATATGGTGGTAGTTATTTTGGATTATATAAGAACGAATATTTGCAGGAATCTATGATCAAGATATATAAATTAATTCATTTTGTAAATTTCTACACCCACACCCAATATTTGTATCATGGATGATAAAAAATCACCATAGGGTTTTTTTCATAAAATCATTGACGGTGAGTGTACACATTGCCAAGTACCCTAATTCCCCTTCTCTCCAATCAACAATAGTTGCATGTGATACTGGAGGTAGATAATGATATATTTTATGGGGTCTATGGTTTTTAGAAAAGTACATAGTGATGATATCCTATATATTATTGATATCATAAAACCAAATTTAAATAATTTTCAAAATAAGGTTGGTTTCATGAGATTGAATTTTTAGTTGTTGTCGAGACACATAATGTGTTTTTTGTGTTTTGAGGCATGTTATATTTTTGGTTTTATTTTTAGTAGATATTGAAGGGATATGTGTAAAATATCATTCTCAATTGTAGTGATATGACAATTAGTAGGGAAGTGGTTTTGGAATTCTTGATCAATATTATTATTATATAACTTTACAACTCTTAGATATGAAATTAATTCCAAAAGCCTTTGTAAGGATGTGGGGAAATCTAGATGATGAGTGACTTCGTTAAATTGTTTTTTTGTAAGTAGTCCATTGAATTGGTATTTAAATTTAATTATGACAAGGGGAATAATGTGAATTATACTATAAATTTTTCGTTTTATGCTCACCGTATATATATATGATAATTTTCCATATCTCCCAAAGGATTTTTGTGATTGAAATTTCAATATTATCTGTGAAATTGGATTGCTGATGTCTCCATATTATATATATATATATATATATATTTCTTTGAATTATATTAATTTATGTAGGATAATAATTAGTTGTAAAGTTTTAATTATTATACAATATTTTATGGTATAGTGTTTTAACATTATGGTGTGGGGGATATTGAGGTTAATGCCTCCCATTTGAGTGTTTTAAACCATCAGTACTTGTTAACAACCATTGGACTATAAAAGGCATCACTCGGAGGTAAATCATTCTATTCACAATAGTCCATGGAGATGTACCGGTGGAGGAGAGATATATATTAATGTTAATAATTAAGTACACAATATAAATTGATATATGTTTAAACAAATTAATCGATTTTTTTGAATATTTATGTTATTGGTTATATATGATGATTGTATTAACTTATGAAAACTAAAACCCAAATTAGATATATGATTATATGTTGGTTATCAATGGTACTATTATATATTATCCATATATCCCAATAGAGAAAATATATTTTTCACTCAATATGTATTCTTACTAAAATTTGAATTCACATAAAAAAACGTTTTTTTATAATGATATATTTGATGTTGTTAATGGAAAAAAATATTATGTTATTTATGAGTGGGATGATTCACAAAAAAATGATTAGTGAAAAATAAAATCATTCAAAATATGATTAAATGATGATGGTATTAATTATTACATTAATAAGCCTAGGGATATTTATTTATAGTTGATTATTATTGTGATATAATGGTTATTGAAGTTAGAGAAACAATATAACATAGGTCCATCATAAATAAAAAATCTCATAAAAACCAAAAAAATGAAATTATAGTAAAGGAATACTAATTATATTTGAGAATATTTGATCAAAAATATTGGGAAATATGAATTCTAGTAAATTATTATTCCTCATGAATAAAAACATTGATAGTAATGAAGAATATCAAAATCTAAAACTATAGCTACATTATTTATAAAAGATATCTTATTTGTGGTTAAGAAACCTTCCCTATAATAGATTTGATCAAATCATGTAGGTTTTTTATCTATAAAATCATTCCAAGAACATGATATATATAAAATTAATTTCAAATAAATATTAATTTTTTCAATTAATTAATGATTCATTTTTGGTAAACCATGAATTTTTTGACGAAAAATAAAATGCTACTATGATTTATAAGTTTCAATTATCTGTTTATCATATAATGAATGAATCTCAATGATACAATTGGTGTAATGATATCATTATTAATGATTTCGATATTAATAAAAATATAGATAAAAAATTGATGCATAATTGTTTGATTTGGGGAATTATTATTTATTTTTTGTTTAATGTGGATTTCATACATCTCATTGAAAATATAATCTCTCTGTCACAATTATATTAAATTTGGTTTGTTCATTTATTTATAAAAAATAATTTTTCATAACATAATGTATACTAGGTATCAAAATTATTATTTATATATATTAATGAAAATATATTTTCGGTGAAAACACAAAATATTTTAAGGAGTTTAAATGAATAATGATGAAAACTCAAAAAAATGGTTCTTCAAATTTTTTAAATATTTTGATTATTTAAATGGAAAAAATATTCGTCAATGGTTTAATAATGAGAAAAATTGTATATGAATCCATAAGTGATTATAGTTTGATCAATCATGTATGTCAACTTTTATTTATTACTGATATATATTATACACCATTAAAACAATTATATAGTATTTAAACCATAGTGTAGGTTGTTACGTATATCTAAATAGTGGTCTATTGTTTTTTTAGAAAAATAAATATACGTTACACATTATATGTGGTATAATGATAATTATAAATTTATAACCTAAAAATAGATTTAAATCCAATGATTATGTTATATCTCAGATGAAAATAATGTTTTCCTTGGATGATAAAAAAGTAAGGAATAAAAGTTCCTTGATACCGGTATTTTTTATTCTATAAAAGAAGATAGATATAACATATAATCTAATGAAGCTACAAGAGTTTGACGTATACATATGACCCCCACAGATTTGTGGGTTTTCAATGGAATTTTGAATCTAGTTATACATTATTTCTATAATTGTAGATGACATACATAAAACAATATTATATTAAATGATCTCAGTATATTTTATAATGATTTCATACTAATTTTATATGATATAATTATTTGATGAGTTCCTATAAAAGGTTATATTATGTATCATAGTTCAAGGAGACTTACACAACTGTATCATTAATGATACTCTATTATTCTTAGACACCGATACATGTAAGACTATATTTATTATTTGTCAAATATTATTTTTGCTTCACACAAATAGTTAGTCTAGTGTTATTGGAATATAGATCTTTTATATCATTTAATTCATATAAATAGATGTGAATTATAATTTATTATGTTTATTATAGACAATATAGGGGATAATATTATAATAAAAGGAACTAATATTTGTATTACCATGATATCCATCATTGATGATCATATTATAGGATTCTAATTGCATGTTTTGATTAACTCAAAATTTATCACACATTGAGATATGGTTCGATACCCATAAAAAATAATCTACTTAACTTGTATTTGAATTGAATCCCAAACATTTCATTTCATGAAATTTATTATATATACCATTGATGACGCATGTTTTCTCATTGAATATGGTTCCGTTGAAATAAATTTATTTTATAGGTTCCATAAACTTATAATTCATACATATATGTCAATCTAAAGTTAGTTAAGAAATAGAATTTGTATAATACAAAATGTTATTATAAAAATAAATCTAAACTACATAGTGAATATGATATAATGTAATTTCTATATGAATTTTTTGATATCATGGAGATTAAATGATTAAATATTTTGTATTCTCAAATACATGAAGAAATAATTACAATTCATATTATTCAAAATGAGATTGGATACTCAAAAAACTATGGAGTCGGTATATGATATATTGAATTTTGAATATTTACATATCTTATTAAATATCCATATGAAGGAAAAAATGAACATATAAATGGAAATATGGTTGATCATATCGCACTGACCCATTTTTTATTTTGGTACCTATCATTTTAGTATTGATACCCATCATATATTATAATTATGAATGATATTAATTTTTTTAATAATTATTCAATAGAAGATAAATGTAAAATATAATATAATTTTTTAATGTCCCTGAAATTTATTATAATAGTTTTTATATAGAATTATTTTATGATAGTGAAATCTGGCAGCGCGCAATTCTGAGGCCGAGAGTGCCCAGAATGATCCGTCGATGTTTTGTTAATCTTTAGTTTTCACGTGTAATCTATTTTCATGGAAAACATGAATAACTATTAAATGGTTACATAGATAATAAATCTGAGCAAACCTTTTTGTTCTGGATGGCGGGATTACCGTAGTTGCGACTAATGTTTAGTTGGTGTAGGCCTCTGGTGAGAAAACCTGAAAATGGCATAACAGAAAATAAATTATTTAAATAAAGTTATTTTATTTCTCAAATTAATATAACTCCCAAACGGTAACTCGAATTAAAAATTTGAGACCACTAATGAAATTTTGAGGGTGTTTTTTCTTTAGGAATATAATAACCTTGGCCGGTGCGGGGCACTAGAGAATTTTTGTTTGTAGCCTTAACAAAATAGTTATGCGACAAATATTTTATTGAAAATATTCATCACCTCCAAAGGGTAACTCGGATTAATAATCCATGAGTTCCTTTGGGTTTTTTGGAGGTGTTTTTCACAAACGTAGAGACTATCCTCGACCGGCACTGGTCGAGGGTGACTATTATTAATTTTATGGACATTTTTTCGGGTTCATTAAATAAACACGTGAGAAGCTTTTTCTAAATTTTGAACCATTGTTGGGATTAAATATCTGTTGGCACTATTGAATCTGTAGTGCTGAGATTCTCTTAATGGATATTTCACTTGGACAGTGGTTGGGCCATACAAAAAGTTAGTTTTTGGAACTTTTTAATATAATAAAAAATAACTTTAATATATTAATTTTATTCTATTCATCTAATGAATATGAGGTATGGTGGGAACGACGATGTGTCAAGCCCGTATATGGATTGAGTCTCTAATATGAGTAATATAAACATTGGGGGAAATTAGGAAACTTCCTGATTAATGAGATCCAGTAACTCCCCGCGTCATTACATGACCTCCCTCTCACCTATAAATATGGAGCTAGGGAAGGGGTATTAGATAGCTTCACCAAGAAGCGAATTTCTAAAAGAACGTCATGAAGCCAGACCCATAGAAGACAAAGATGAATCTGTGAGATGTGACAAACGACACCGAACCACTAATGGGGGATGTGCGAGTGGTGTCATTGGGAGCTGGTGGCGGGAAATAAGAACAAGGTCCACCAGAAAGCACAGACTATTTTCCGACGATCAAGGTAGGGATTATTTTCTTTTGAACATTTTTCCCTATTTTCTGTTCTTGATATTACATGAAGAATGTGGGTCAAATGACAAAGTTTTTGACTTGCAATTCATTCGTCATTGTGGGAGGTTGATGCAATGTATTTTTATGGGGTTAATATAGTGTTCTTTTAAATTTTTTATTCAAATACATTAACATCCTCCATATTATGAGCTAACGTGGAGGGCACAGGTTTAACAAACCGAACCAGAACCCTCAACTAACTTTCTTTCCTCTTCCCACCTAGGAAGACTATGAGCACGTCGATGCACGCAGTTAGAGGAGTGTAGTGGTTCATCAGCAGTGACGAATGAAGGAGGTAGCCGACACTACAGTCATCCGTGGAAAGAAGGTGGCACGACCGCCACACATCCTCTTAACAGATGTCGCAGCCGAAGCAATAATGGAGGCCGAACCCGCCTCCTGCAGCTCCCATAGGGATTGAGCAGTGCCCTCGCGGCGCCACCACTTGGCCAACCGAACGGCCACTGGGACGTTCTGAAATCCAAGAGACTAGGGGGGTTACACACCCAGTGTCAGATCGAACCTGTCCACTGCCCTCAATTGGGCTCCCGCCCTCGGTTGTGTCGCCTCCCTCCGCGGGCCTCCCCACTCGTCGGGCCGCTGCCCTCGGTCGTGCCGCCGCCCTCGGCCGGGCCACCACCCTCCATCAGGCCGCATCCCTCAACTCGACCTCTTCCCTCATCCAGGACGCTGCCATCGTTCGGTCCACTTCCTTTGACTGGACTGCCACCCTTGGAGTGGGTCGCCGCCTTCGGACCGGGTCGCCGCCCCAACGGTCCCCCTCCCCACGTGGGTCAGGATGCCCCTTTGGGGGCCGCCATTTTCTAGTCAGGCCGCCCTTGAGGGCCTCCCCCCTTGTGGTTTGGGCCAGACCTCAACCTAGTGGACTGACTATGTTATGGCCTAGCCCAGACTGGTTCGGGCCGGGTCAGTCTGACCAGGTCAGACCGGACCAGGGCCCCACCATGCCCATAATCACATAAAGAGCCATATCTTAATAACAAGACATCCATTTGATGAACTATCTATGGTTTTGGGAAAATTGTATCAAGAAGATTATTTTAGTTTACTCTTCTTGGTGTTTTAATATAGTTGGAATATAGCCAGGTTGGATCGAAATCAAATCCAATAGGGGCCCCGTAGCTAAAACAATTATAAATCACAGACCGAGCATCTAATTGATGCATCGATTATCATGATGTAACCCTTACAACATGGAGAAAATTTGGGTTACTCATTTTAAATATTATTATTAGTATAGGTATGAATGATATCTTTAGTGACGATTCTACGGAACTCAAGCACACTGGGTGTGTGGAATCTAGTTGTTGGCAGTGAAGCGGAGGTTGGAGACAGAACATGTGGAGTTCAACACTCTGTGATACTGTGTGGGTCAGTTCTTACCAATCTTGTGTGGGTCAGACCCTATGTAGGTCAGCGTTCAGCGATCCTATGTGGGTCAACGCATACTGATCTTGTGTAGTTCATTTCTCAATGATCCTGTGTGG
Organism: Viscum album; assembly: GCA_963277665.1. Lineage (NCBI taxonomy): Eukaryota > Viridiplantae > Streptophyta > Magnoliopsida > Santalales > Viscaceae > Viscum > Viscum album. The sequence continues at coordinate 1,193,845,483 of OY728158.1, read as the reverse complement.
GTCAGCTCATACCGATCATATGTGTTTCAAACATTCTGTGGGTCAGCGGGGGTTAGTTACCTGTCAACTCTAGGTGGGTCGTATCCTGTGTGGATTATTACGGGGGTTATTACATATGAATACTATGTGGGTCAAACTCTATATGGTCAGAAGCAATACATTTTGACAGAATAAGATAATCTAACTTCACAACTAACCATCTGTACTTCTATACATCACTGAAAATATTGTTAGATTTGGGACTCAATGTGAGCTATCATTACTTTGTGACTTAGCTTGAGTTTATGCTATGTGTTACTTTTACCTTCGTGGTGGTACCTATGTTGTACTTCTTCTTTTGTGGTGTAACCTTTGTGGTGTTTTCATAGTGGTGTTAGCCGTATGGTGCTTCTATTTTCGTGATGTTACATGTGTGGTACTTCTATCATTGTGGTGTTACATTTGTGGTACTTCTACCTTTATGGTGTTACCTTCTTGGTGTAACCTTCATGTTGTTATCGTCATGGTGTTACCCATATTATAATTCTACCTTCGTGGTGTTACATGTGTTTTACTTATAACTTTGTGGTATTACCTGTGTGGTACTTCTACCAACATGGTGTTACCTTTGTGGTATTCTTTCCTCTTGTGTAAGATGAGTTTATCTTGAAAAAATAGGTATATATAAGGGAATATAACAAAGTAGATATGATTTCTATTGCTTCATGCTTTTTGGATTTTCATTTTTGGAACTCTAGGAAACCTATGTGGGTCTTGGGGTCCCTACTAAGTATTGTTATACTCACCCTTGAACAGGCGTCGCCCGGACCATGTTGTGTCTGGTGGAGATGACATAAAACATTGATCAATGCTGAGGGAGTGAGAACTGGATGGTGTAAAGAGGTTGGACCATTCGGTGTGATGTGATGCAGAGGAGTCAGATGGATGTGGAATTCCGAGGAGGTGATCTGTACCTACCCTTCAGAAAGGAACCTCAGAGGGTGACCTAATAGCTTTTTTCCGTTAACTTTCAGTTGTATTTTATTTTCAATAGTACTTGTACCTATTTATTTGGCCTTGTATTCCGGCCCACATTTTATTGTGATCTCATTTACTATGGTAGTTTACTTCACAGTTTCTTCTTATTGTGTTCTTGGACCGTGTGTTTGTACAGGACTAAAGGAAATGCCTTCATGTTTTAGAGAGTAGGCCTTTTGGTGCTAGTCACTAGCCCCTTGCTTATGGAAGGTGATCTTAGGGTAGTCACGACACAGGCCCTGGGAAATAGGAATGGAATTTTTTTAACAAATGAGTTTAGTTCTATCGAAAACTAGGACTCTGATGTTTTCTGTGTGGAGAAATAGTGTTAAGTGTTTTGAGTGTTGTTTTCAGTTCTGGGAGTCAAGTATTGGTGCGGCGGCCAATGTATCCATACACAAGGACCCTAAATTCTGATTTCCTTCTCAGCGCATGAAAACACTAATTGTTTGTGTTTTTTAAATGTTTTTTTCTTTGGAATTATTGGGAGTCATCCCACCAGGTATAACTTAAAGACTATGGAACACCTATTTCTTATCAGGATTTTACCGCACAAACAGCTACTCAGGTTTCCTGAGAGAGTACGTGATGATATCTTGGTGAGTGATGAGGCCTCCGTGTAGGGCCCTCTTACAATATTATCACCTTCGAGTGGTGTACCAGTAGTACCAATGCCTGTTGGAAAAGCGTTTCCACCAGACCCACCACGAATGGATGCATGCCGACTGAGAACACTGCACGAGTTCCAGTGATAGAGGCCTCCGATATAACAACCCATACAATACATACATCTTTAATACATCCAAATTGAAGTATATATATTACAACATATTGAAAAACAATGACAAGACCATATAGATATAGTGTCTTTAGAAACAGGGAAACATAAAAAACTGGTTCATAGGATCTTCGTTGCCTCCTGTTTATTAGATTATATCTATACTCCTTTTGGAATATCATATTTAATACCATTATTCCTAACCTGGGTAAATGAAACATACAAAAGGGTGAGCTCAAATTCTCATTAAGGGTAAACAAATGAAATTACAATCTTATCATATTCTTATAATCACAACATTTGAAAAACATATCCTACATAAGAGGTTATAATATCTTGTCATTGGATAAATCATAGAACTTCAGTATAATCCCAATTATCATAAGAAAAAGACATAAAACAATGTGGAATACACACATACGAATAGAAAATCATTTCATATTAGTCATGTCTCATTTACAGGACCATCGTAGCGGAAAATTTCCATTACTGAATCGAGTTCACTCCTCGTTCGAGTCATGTATCACTGAGTCGGATTGACATGCCATTCCAACCATGTATATATCATGGGATAGAAATCATTACCCAATGAATTGGTTGGAGATATAGGTACCACCCATCTCATAATGAAACCATTCTACTATATGCACCAAAATCCTAAATCATACATCATAGCAAAACCCATGTAATAAAATGGCATTCTTAAATATCTTGCCACCATAAGAAAAAAGGACTTCATAAAAAATTCAATCAGAAAATAATCCAATCAATGTAATATTAGGGATAAAAACATAACTCGATATCATCATATATGGAAAATAATTTTGATAAAACACGTGAACTTAGTTCTTGAGGAAAATATACTTTCTTAATCAAAAACATTTTCTATTCTCAACATGTCACACAATTATAAATTAAAAGAATTTAATTGAAAATAATCATGAAAACATGTAAAGGAAGCATACATGGAAAAAATTTCATATGAAAGTATAAAAATCCACCACTATTGGAAATATCACCTATAACCACAGTTTCAAACCGTGGGTATAGCCCATAGAACCGTGGGTATAGGCTATACTCATGGTTGTATAAACCGTGGGCTAACAAGGTGTTGGGAAAGATCTATTCACATGGTTCTATAGAATAGTGGTTTTATGCCTAGAAAATTCTATAATACTGACGGTTTTAGAACTATGGGTACATATCTATACCCACGGTTTACAAAATCATATGTATAGATTATCGAACTAGAAACAATATACCCACGGTCGAATAAACCATGTGTATAGATTCTAACCTGAAAAAAATACAAAATAGATTTGAAGACAGATGAATATACTTGAGAAAACATATCTGAAGGTACAAATGATGACTGAATAGATTCACTCAGTTTATATGATACATCTGGTGAAAAAACATATTTGAGATATATTCCTTCACCACTGGTGGATTCTGAACGTTCTAACGAGACTTTTGGTGAGTTTGGTGTTTTAGGGGAACTCATGGTAGGCACATTGCAGACTGTTTCTTCTAGTTCCAACAAGTTATCATCAACCATCACCAGATCATTATAATCCATGCCATATTGCAGAATATATTTGTACATCCCAGATTACACTACCATCCCATCTCATATAACCTATTTTCCATGTGAAATTAGCAAAGACCCACTTCACAAACAACGAAATTGACTAAAATAAACTCACATATATGTTGTCAAAATTATATAAAAAAGTCAAATAGATGGGTGAAAATTAAAATGATTTTTCCATTGAGAAGCCCCCTAACCCATTCCTAAAAAAGAATAAAATGTATCTAAAAAGCTATATATTACTGTTAAAATTACAGAGTTTGTAGGGTTGTCACCTTGAATAAATCTAAACTAGTGTGGGCATCTACTGCTCTAAAAGCATCATCAAGAATGGTAAATATCAAGATCCGAATAAACTGCTCTAGAAAGATATATATGCTATTTCTAGTCACCATTGGGGTTGATTACCTGCTCCCCAATTTTATTCTAGTCCCCAGATTCCATCATTTCCAGGTTTTTCTCCAAACAGACATGAATGACTTCCCCATATCAATCCAGGTTCATCATCAAGATGAACAACTTGTTTTCTTGAATGGTACCTATTTTTATCCATGATGTTTGGGATATGTATTTAGTTGTACCATAATCCATCACCTGATGAAAGTAATGAAAGCATACAAGTCTATGGAATAATTAATTTATTGTAGAGATGAACTAATAAATCCAAAATTAGTAACTAGCCCTATACAAACCTTCCCATTTTTTTGAATTTTACCAAGAATGAAATCTAAGAGAGGAGACCTCCTCGATCTAATAGTCCCAACTATGGCTGCACGCTCCCCCTTATAAATCTTGAGGTTCAAATTCCTCAAACATGGTTCATCATCATCATCATCTGAGCTAAAATATATGTTTTTGACTGTGATGAAAATAGAACCATCCCAATTCTCCACTCTCTCTTTTGAATATATAAAACATTTATCACTGGTCTTGTAATGATCCAATCTCTTGAGGTATCTCATGTTTTGGGGCATTGAGACCTTGGTTTGAGGGATTCCCCCAAATGGGTACCTAAAAAATCTTATAAATCATCTTGGTCTTGAAAACCACAATCACATTGAGTGGAATCCCTAAAATGATCACTATCCGGAAGGTGAGGGTTGATTCGAGGATTGGCAGGCTCCATAATACAACAATGTTTCCGACATTAGTGTATAGGATCTTGGTTACCTATCCATAGAATAAGGGAATGAAACAAGAAATTAAAATGAGTTTGAAGGGAAATCTAATAGAGGGATTCAAATATTGATGAAGTTCAATTGATACAGGTCATAGTAGAATTGAATAAAAAACAACCTAGATGATAACACAACATAGAAGTATAGTAATCAGTTTGGTAGTGCTATTCATAAAAATAATAATTCACAACATACCACTACCATGAGATTGTATACATCCTCCTATGCAGAATAGAAATGAATAAGAAAATTTCTGAATGTACAAAATACATGTCATAGCATAAAAATGGGACCCTTTAGTCATAAAAATTAATATGTTTAGATGAGTTTATAATAAAATAAATCAGGCTTGATTTGATGATTGTGTAAAACAGTTGTATCCAGAGAGAATCAAAATACATGTCACATAAATTCTTATTGATGATGGTTTTAATTGATGTTGATTTCAAACACTAAAAATACTTTCCATTTCATAAAAGAATAAATTCACACCATAACATTAATTTTCACGCCAGGGGGATAACATACTAATGAATTCATATTTAACACCCCTAATGAAAACATAATCAAGATTCCAAACATTACAGGAATAAATTCACATCATATCTTAAAATAAATCATTTTAGTATAATTGTTTTTAAAAAAGGATTAATGACTTATAAATATGTTAAATTATAAAAATATTCTCTTTCATGATGAGAAAATGATGACCAGAGTGATTACCTTGATCTTAGAAAAATGTGAGGAGAACGAAGATAGAAAATACCATTATTTAGAACTGAGGAAAACTATACAAATTATGATATCCAAATACATAAATGATCATAGGAGAGAACACGCAAAGAGAAAAAAGGGGTGGTTACTGTAAATAATTTTTTTAACAAAACTATTATCTAACAATAAATAAAATAAATTGAAAAAATAAGCACCAAAATAACATAATAATGTTCCAAAAATTCTATACCTAGAACTGATTTATATATTATTAGTTTTAAAAGATGATACCCAAACAACTATAATTTTAAATAAAGATATATTCACAAGAATTAGTAATATTACATTAAGGAGTACCGGAATAAATGTGGTTTTTTATAAATATAGATGAGTAATATGAAAATACGGAATAGTAAAGATATAATTCCTTGGCCAGTGCATTGGTATCAATTTAAAAATTCATTGAAATAATTATGAAATAATTATATGTAATCATGAAATTTTAAAATTCATTGAAATCACAATTCCAAATAACAAAATACATTGGTAAATGTTAGGATAGAATTCATTGGACAATGAATATGTAACAAAATATGTGTTCAAAATCTCTTTTTATCAACCAAATTTTGTATATATTAAACTATTATCAATACTGATAAATGCATGGTAATTAAAGGCATACCATATTTACTAACATCGTTGAATTGATGAATATATATTTTTGAAAATCGGTTCCTACGTTATACATACATGAAAGGTTATTATGGTCACATGAGTTAGGAAGAAGATATTAATATTGACACATAACTATCCTAAATCTATATGAATGAAGTGATCAGTCTCATAATGTTAACATGGAATGAAAAGTAACATATGGATGTGGTGTGTTTGTGTTAGAGGTAAGTTAAATTAGTTAATGAATCTTAAAAAATAGAAGAATAATTTTCAAATTATTAGAGTAATGAAATAATTAATAAAAAAGTTAAATTCTATTAACGTAGAAAATTTTCTTTTGGTTGAATATTTTTTGGAACCCATTTAAAGAGTTATTACATTCTATTGGGAGTGGTAATATAATGACTTTTGGTTCTTTAGCTTGGATGATTACCAATGAAAAAAATAATCAATAATTAATTATTTAATGGCAAACAACTAAAATACATAGTAAAATCATCAGATGAGAAAATAATGGGGGGAATACCAATTTCATAACTTATTGAAGAACCCTCCTAATTCACACATATTGTAAATGTTATGAATCAATGATTTTATATTTTAAATAGATTTAAATAGTCATAGGTATATGATTAAAATATTGAAATAAATAATAAATGAATTGTAGAATATATAACCCACATAGTGAAAAACATCAAGAAACAATATACATTCCAGAATAATTAAATTAACATGAAAACAAAAAATTTTCTTGGTGTTATTATCAAATTGAATTCATCATTAAAATTATCAAAAAAATGACACATACATATAGAGAAATAAATGGTCAGTTTGTAGTAGATAATGAATAATTGATGATACCAGACTACTGTGGAAAAAAATAATATTATATAAAAGTAACGATTGAGTTTGGGATGCAAAATTGCATTAAAACCAGTCATGTGTTGTAGATTCTACCACATTTGATGATGGAATTCTATTATCAATAGTCATTTTACTTGAACCTGATATATAATCCAATGAAATTTGAAAAATAGTAATTAAATATGGATTGATGACAAAAATTATTAAATAATAATTCAATTACATCTAATCATTCCTAAAAAAATAAAAAATAAAAATTAAATACATAGATAGGTATGTGGTGGATGCTCCGTGATACCTGGATCATTGTCTAGGCAACAGGGTTAAGCGGGGCGGCGTCCATGACATAATGCATCATCTGGTATTCATATTCTTTCTACATGATCTATAATTTCCAACACCAGACATCATCAATAAAAATTTATATGACGTAGTTTTCTAGCCATTAAATCTCTGAGATCATGTAGAATCATAAAATTAAATTTCAAAAGAAAAACTATGTTCTTTTACAATGATACTTTAGACAATATAATATCTTTTTAAAATAAAATAAATTTTAAAAAATAATCACAAGCACACTAGTCACGAGATAATGTAGGCTTAAATAAAATTTAAAACTATGCTTCATAGAATTACTATTTTATGACAACTCATAAACCCTAATGTCATAGTTTAATTTCTAAAAGAACTCATAACAAGATCCAAATATTTTGTTCTGAGAACATCAAGCATAGATGATACATCATTAGAAGAAAAAATCATAACTAATTCTTTCACTGAGATAAATTCAAAGAAATATATCTATGACATCTTTATACACACATTTGATGTAGTTATTACTTTTCACGAAATTAATTTACCTCAATTTCATGATTCTATAGAAGATATATGAATATTATAGATCAACAGAAATGGAATCAGAAATTATATTCTATAAAAAAGGAACTTAAAAAAAATAATCAAGTTAGTCTAAATCAAATTAAATTGTACTGTGGTTTTCAAAACATTGGATATAGAAGGATTAGGAAATCACTATCAATCAAGACCAGAATCATTAAAACCCACAATATGAGGAGAATTATAGATGAATAAGAGATTCCCCCTGACGAATAGAAGCACACCTCAACCTAGAGGGGTGTGCCTCAACAAACTGGAGATTCTTGATGGGATGCATATCGACCAAGATGATTAGGGTATAATGCTGGAGGAGGAGGAGGAGGTCGTCGATCGGGTGAGAAAATCTCTTGAACAATGTGGGAGAGGGAAACAGACTGGCGGGGAGGGGGTTGCCTGACGAGTCAAGGGGGGAGGCTGGGAGTTGGAGGTCGGGAGGTAGATGTTGATGAATGAAGGGGATTAGGAGGCGAATGCTGAAGGAGAGATGTCAGGGCCGGGACAGGGAGGTCAGGAGATCGAGGCGCAGGCGGAGGCGGAGGCAAGGAGATCAAGGTCAAGGTCGAGGTCGAGTCGAAGGTGGGAGGGGGAGGGGAGTGAAATGGATAATAGGGCACACGAATGTGGAGGGGGGGGTGAAGCGTGAGCAGTGCATGATTGTGAACTGACTATTCACATAGGTTTTAGAAGATCATCAGTATTGATTAACACAAATAGTCTATACCCATAGTTTTTTGGAGATGTGGGTATAAACATGTTGTCTTAGAGTCTATTTCAAGTAGTGTGGTCATGCCATATAAGTTAAAAATCATTCTTCTCATACTTTGTCATGAAAATTCAAAAAGTATCTCGTACTAAAAACGATAAAAGATTCCTTTCATTTCATTTACTAGAAACTCATCAATAGGTAAAATTGGATTTATACTATTTTAAGAGGACAAAAATAATATTACATATTCAAGAAACATGGATGAGGTTGATAAAGATTCCCTCGTAAATACTTATGTATAAACAATCTCAGATTAAAAAATGAGATTACGAGATTTTCCCTTAACTTAGGCCCGATATACATTGTACATATCTGAAACTCATATATAATGATTTAAAAAATGTCATTGACTTATTCTAGAATCATATACAATGTTATGATATCATATATCATCATATTCTTATTTGTTTATTAATAACATTTCATTGTTACTCGTTATTTTGGTGTTAACTGCTTTATAATCTTTTGCATGTTTTGTCAAATTAATTTTTATTCCTCTTTTTAGTCTATAGATATATCATTTACCTAATGGTATTAGTATAATATATATCATATTTATTCATTCAATTAATTTATATAAATGAATATCATGTAGAATGAATCACATCACATTGTGGAGATGGTAGGTCGTACGTACGTACGAGCAAATTTATCATTCACATGAATGTGAAATTGTATTGAAGTGTATGGTGTTTGATATTTAAGAATAAATTTAACTTTAAAATAATCATATATATTAATTTTATCCATCATTATACCCATCGAAGTATGTTGGTGATTAAAAAAAAGATTACACCACGGTGTGGAGACAGTATTCTGTACGTACGCACGCGCGGTGATTTTGTTTTTATAGGATGGATGGAAGGTGAAATAGATTTGTTTCATATTTATAATAAAATATCTGTACATTATTGATAATGATGTTATTAATTTATAATGAAACAACTAAATAAGTGGAATTAGAAGATGAAATAAATTTGAATGAGTCAGTAGGAGATATTACCTTTTCCTCAAAGTGCCTCATTTAAACCTCCTCTTATGGGACTAGAGTTGGTCTTTTGAGAAGACCATCACCTCTATAATGTTACTAGAGAGGATGATAAGTGTCATTTATAGGGTTTGTCTAATCTTGAAGGGTCAAAATTTATTGAAGGGGAGAGGGAAGTGGGTTCCCTTTTATAAGATAGGAGAGGGGCACTTTTGGAAACCTCAAAAATATTAATTTATAACAAAAACAAACCCCACATAAAAACTCCAAAATGACTGGAAGTCAAAGATGAGATGAGATTCAGTTCTAATCTCATAAAACAATAAAATTTATACTTTTAGGATTTTTTTAAACCTTATCAATTTGATTTGTCCATATTTAATGTATTTTATTTTATTAGTGGTAATAATGTAATAATTTTTAAATGGTTATAAATACATACCTTTGTGCTGATAATTGTACATAATTGGATAATCTATGACATGGTAATCAATATAAATTATAATTTGTAATTTATAAATATTTTTTTCATTATTAATCATTTTAATAATATGTTATTTTCATAAAATATCAATAGTATCAGTTTTGACATAATTAATTTATTGGAATTTTAATAACATCCAGATAGATGATATTTTCGAAAGAAAAATTAATTGATTCCTAAAAAGTAATATTATTCTAGAAAATTCGTGGAGAACATTTATTAATTCATATATTATTTATTATAGTATTTTTAAATCTATTTATTTTATATTTCTCTTGATAAAATAATTACTAAAACATTTTTGTATAATTATTTAATCTACTTATTTGTTTGCATAAAAATTACAAATAAAATACAATGATGAAGATAAATCTAATATATTTCATAATAATACTTTTAGTAAGTTTTATCATCTAAAAACCCATCTTTTAAATTGTTATATTAATTAAATTTTGAAGGTTCCAATTTTGAAATCATTTAAATTAAATAATATTAGTGTCATAATCACTCTTATAAGGCTCCAAATGGTCCAAAAGTCGACACTTTAAGTATTATGGTTTATTTATACTCTAAAAATAAGGTTGGGTCAATTTTTTTGATCAATATAATGGGTATTATTAATTTAATAAAAACTATATTATTAATTTTACACTAAATAAATAATTTCTCCATCGTTAATGTATAAACTATTAATTTACTTATATATTTAATAAAAATTACAAATAAATTACCAAAAAAATAAAAAAAATTTATCTTTAAAATTAGTATTTATAGTCGAATTTATATTCTAAGTAATATTGTATTAAAACTAATTTAATTATTAATGTTTGAGTGATACATATTTCACATTCTTTAAAATAAAGTAAATTAATTGTCTCAATCTCATCCACGTGGGTTCCAATAGATACCATTTAGACCCAAGTATGTTTTCTGATGAAATATAATCATAAAATTATATTAGTACAATTGTTAGTATAATTTTATAATATTATTTTTACCCTTAATTACCGATTAACCTTTAAATGTGGTAAATAAAATTTACAATTGTTATTATTTAGAATGCCCAAAAATAAATGTAGCTTAATAAATAATTTGGACCTACTAATTCAAAATATTGAATCCATTTTTCCAATTTCATGAAACATATTTTGGAGAAATTATACTTCAAATTAACCCTATTGTTGAAAAAATGGGTTTTTGTTTAAAACATTTCAAAGGATTGAAATGATTTTACCTATGAATTCATTATAAAATTAATGATAATGAAAATAATTATATTAAACAGTAAAAATATATTCTATTTATACGTTAAACCCATTAAATATTATGATTTAACCATATAATGTTTCTCGATGAAAAGAGTTGTATTTAATTAAAATTTAGTGTATTTTTACTATTCATCAAATTATGAAGTTTATTAGAAAAATTATCAAAATTTTACCCAATGTAAATTTTTATATCCCCCTTCCAAAGAAAAGGTTTACATTATAATATTAAAATTATTAAATCTCTTATGTCTTAAATTAAATTGGGTTTTCCATTAACATCCAAAAAAGGCATAATTTTAATATCTATTTGATGAATATCAAAAATATCATTTTAATTATATAACATGCATATCTTATTAATTCCATTCACTCAAATAACTGATATTATATATAATTGATTTACCATTGTAATAAATTTTTAAAAGTTAGTTAAATTTATTCCTACTAACATAACGTCTAGGTTATAACAGAAATTTTATATTAAGGGCATCTCACAGTTTGTTTAAACTAACGATTGTGTGCAAAACAAGCTACAGAAGATTAATAATTATTTAAATATTTCATAAAACACATGGGCGTTACATTATATCCCTTGTGAACTAAATTTCTCCATCAAAATTTGTCACTTGGAAATAAACAGATGAGGATACCTCTCCCTCATCATATCCAAATGTTCCCATGTAGCTTTGTATAATTGTTGGTTCCTACATATAACAGTAACCAATCGAGTGGTCTGGTTTCATAGAACTTTTTTTACTATGATCCAGAACCTCTATTGGATGTTCTTCATAAGAACGATCTTGCTCCAGTGGTATGAATTCAGCTCTTAGTACATGTGATGTATCGAGAATATACTATCTCAAGTGGGATACATGTAACACATCATGAACATGAGATAGATTCGGTGAATGTTCCAATCAGTAAGCTACCTTCCCAACCTGATCCATAATCTCAAAAGGACCAATATACATAGGGCTCTGCTTTCCCTTATTTACAAATCCCATTACTCTCTTCTAGGTAGATATTTGTAAGAACACCTTATGTCCCACTTCAAACTCTAGGTCATTTCTTCGGATGGTAGCATAACGTTTTTTTCGACTCTAATATACACTTATATAATGTTTAATAGATCTGACCTTTTCTTCCATTTCATCGAAAATATTAGGTCCTAATAGCTTTCTTTCCCCAACTTCATCCCAGCATATTGGGGTTCTGCACATCTTTCCATAATGGGATTCTTAAGAATCCATTTGAATACTGCAGTGAAAGCTATTATTGTAAGAAAATTCCCCCAATGGTTGTTGTCCGTCCTAACAACCTTTTAAATCCTTAGATCAAGATCTCAACATGTCTTGTAGAGTTCAAATTTTCCTTTCATACTGACCATATATCTAAAGATGATAAGTAGTGAGGAAACTTGAATCTATATTTAGAGCATGCTGAAGACTTCTCTTAAACATTGATGTAATCCTCAGAACCCAATTAGATATAATGGATAGTGGTACTCTATGAAATCTTACCACTTTTTTTAGACATATCATGGAAAGATGATTCAATGAGAAATCATCTCTAATAGCAATGAAGTGTGCCAACCTCATAATATGATCAACTATAACCCAAATAGAATTATTTGTGTTCGATGTTTTGGGAAGTCTAGTGGCAATTTCCATAGTGATGTTTTCCAATTTCCATTCTGGTATGGGTAATGGTTGCTACATCCCCTTAGGCTTCTGTCTCTCACCCTTAACTTATGGACAAACCATGCATCGAGAGACATATTCAGAAACATCTCTTTTCAAGCCATCACGCCAGAAGTACTCTTTCATGTCCCTATACATCTTCATGCTTCGTGGTGGAACAGGGAATGGAGAACTATGAGCCTCATCCAATATTTCATTCATTAATTCAGGTGTGGGAGGAACACAAACCTGATTCTTGAACCATATTATTTCATCAAAATGAAAAATTAATGGAGGAACATTTCTCACCTTCTTTTGAAACTCTACAACTTCCTTTTGTGCATCTTTAATCTTCACATGTATAGATGGTTGAACATTCATTTGAGAAAGAAAAGATTTTTTCCCTTCCTTTATAAATTCAAGATCCATCTTATAAAAATCCATAAATATTGTATCTTTGGTGATCTTCATCAGGGATAAAATGGAATGGTCTTAGCGGCTTAATGCATCTGCAACCTTATTTTCTTTCCCAAGGTGGTAATATTTGGAGAAGTCATAGTATTTAATCAACTCCATCCATCTTCTTTGAATCATATTCAGATCATCTTGTGTGAAAATATACATTAAAATTTTATAATAAGTATAATTATCACACCTTTTCCAATAATGTTAACGGATCTATATTATTATTGCAATGATTACGGCAACTAAGTCCTAATAATTAGTTGGGTAATTTTTCTCATCGATTTTCCACTATCGTGAGGCATATGCTATCACCATATCGTTTTTCATGAGAACACACCCCAATCCATTCTTGGATGCATCATTGTAGATCACAAACCTTTCTCCGCTATATGGCAGTTTGAGCACTGGTGCACTAGCTAATGTTATTTTTTACTCCTTGAAATTATCTTCACACTCTTCCATCCAAATGAACTTAACTCCTTTTCAAGTCAAACTGGTGAGTGGATTAGATAATCGTGAAAAACCGTTCATAAAATGTCGATAATATACAGCCAAACCAAGAAAACATCAGATCTCAGTTACTATAGTTGGTCTCAACCATCTTTTCGTATCCTCTTTCTTTGTTGGATCCATTAATATCCCATCTCTTGAGATTATGTGACCCAAAAATGAAACTTTTTTGAAGCCCAACTTCACACTTGGTAAATTTGGCATAATGCTTCTCCTTTCTCAGGGTCTTTAATACAATTCTTAAGTGATTTTCATATTCTTCCTTTCTATTTGAATAAACAAGAATATTATCAATAAAGACTACGAAAAACTGGCCCACAGAGTCTCTAAATACTCTATTAATTAGAACAATGAAGATAACAGGGGCATTAGTAAGACCAAATGGAATCACTATAAATTCATAGTGTTCTTACTTTGTACAGAAAGCAGTATTTGGTATATCCTCCTTTTCCCCCTCAATTGATGATTCCCGAAATGACGATCAATCTTGGAAAAGTTCTGAGCACCACATAGTTGGTCAAATAAGTCATCAATGCATGAGGGAGGATATTTTTTCTTCATAGTGATCTTGTTATGTTATGTGTAATCAATGTAGAGTCTCATAGATCCATATTTATTGTTAATAAACAGAATAGGTGCTCCCAAAAGTGATTCAATAGGGAGTTTGAATGCCTTATCAAAATTCTCTTGGAGTAGCTTCTTCAATTCCTACAACTTAATTGGGGCTATTCTAAAAGGTGTCTTTGAAATGATCAATGCACTCGGTTTGAGTTATATTGAAAACTCAACTGCACAATTTGGTGGAAGACCTGGAAATTCCTTTGGAAAGACATCAACAATCTCGCATACAATGGGAATATTCTCAATCCTGAGTTTTTCACCAACTATTTGACATAAATAAACGTAATTTATTGGAATCAATACCCATAAGATGGAATAAATTTCCACTGGATGGTTATATTCATCCTTGCATCAATAGATGGTCATAGATTGATATGGAATATGAAATGTTACTTCCCTTCGTCAGAAATTGATTTGAGCTCCATATAAGGAAAACCGATCTATGCCACGAATCACATCAAATTCCACTATAGGAAGGATCACTTGATTTTTAGGATTAACTTTCCCAGAAAATTCAATTGGAGATGAATTATAAACTTTTGATACAACCGTCATGCCATTAAGAGTTTTCATAACTAACTCATAATCTAATTGATGATATAGTATGGTGATATCCATAGAAATGTTTTCAAAAATAAAAGAGTGGGGGATCCAGAATCAAATAAAACAAGTGCTACATTAGAGTGGATGGTAAGTGTATATTTCACAACTTCGTTTTCGTACTCCACATCGTCGATAGAATTTTTATGTAAATTTCCACTGTCTTTGGACTTATGAGTTTGTTGTAATCGATCATCATCAACAACCCTTGGATTAGAGCATTTATTTGAATAATGCCCCATTTACTTGCGCTTGTAACATTGAAGTGAAAGAGGTGCATTCTGTATAGCCTTTTATCTGTTCGCATCATTAGACATCTTTTTCCCATCACTGCGGCATTCAATGTTCTGATGACCATCTTATCAATTTTAAAACATTTACTTTTCCTTTTAAGGAAAATCCATACATGTTTCGATCCACAATTTGAGCATAAGTGAAAACTCATCTTCTTTTTAGTTTGTCTTCATGTTTTCCATTGTATTCCATGTTCATGTTCTTATCAAACCCAAATGACTGATGGGTTACACTGATATCCATCTCGACCTTTAAAGAACATAGAACAATTTTCTCATTTCTATTGAATTTACTTATGGATAATGCCTGTCAGATACATGGTTTTACACCATTAAAGAATCGATTGATCTTACTCTTAGGTTGGATAATAATTTCATAGGTGTACCATGCATGTCTTGAAAAAGTTTCTTCATAGGTACCAATAGATTCTTTATGATTTTTTTATCAAAAAAAACTCCTTCTCCATCTTTGTTCGAAAAATAAGAGGGAAGTACTTAAAGAAAAATAAGTTCTTGAACTCATCCAATTACATTAACTCAATTTCATCTCTTTTCCACATAATCTTGATAAGATTACACCATTGATCTGCTTCACCTTCCAAACGATATACTGATAAGATGACTTTTTCATGTTCAAAACATTGTAGACCTGAAAATATCTTTATAGTGGTACTAATCAATTGTTCATCTACTAATGGATTAGAAGTCCCTATGAATTAACATGAAATCTTCCTCAAGAAGGATTCAACAGAATGTTTCTCCTTCCTTTTCTCATTTGGAAGTCCTGCATGATTCATAGCTTGAGAAACATGAGTGAGCATGGATACAAGAATTTTCATTCCAACTCCAATATCTTTTGGATGATCTGTAGGACAATCATTTCATTTATCGTCGCATTCGGCATTAACATGGTTCTTTCAGGTTCCAACCATTGACAAAAACAAAGAAGCATAGAGTGAGAAAAATTAATTACAAAAGGAAAATGACATAATCAAGACTAAAATTTCACAATTTAGGTCATCTCTTAGGTTATTCATGGCCATTTATAAAACACTAGGATTGTGTCCTATGCTTAGACATATCCTTAGGCTTCTTAATAAGGCGTTCACATCCTAGTTTCCAATGGTTAACATTACCTTTAATATAAAACCAATTATAACAACCCACACATTACATACATTGTTAATACTTCATAATTGAAGTATATTTATAAAAAAATATAACAAAACCATGACAGGACGTATAGGTATATTGTTTTTCGAAACTGGGAAACATAAACAACTGGTTCATAAAGCATCTATGTTGTCTTCCATTTATTTGATCATATCCCGACTCCTTTTTGTCATATCATATTTAATACCCTTCATTCTGACATGGGGAAACGAAACATACAAAAGGGTGAGGTGAAATGCTCAATAAGGGTAAACAAATGACATTTCAATCATATCATATTATTAAGATCAAAACGTTTGAAAATCATATCCTACATAAGAGGTCATAATATCATGTCATGTGAATAATTGTAGAACTGTAATGTACTCCCAATCATCATAAAATAATACATGAAAATTTGTGTCACACACACATTAGCATATAAAATAATTTCATATTAGTCATGTCTCATTTCCCAGACCATCGTAGTAGACAATGTCTATTATTAACCGAGTTCTCTCCTCGTTCCAGTCATGTATCACTCAACCAGATTAACATTTTGTTCCAGCCATGTATATCTCATGAGATACAAATATTTACCCAATTCATGGGAGGGAGATATAGGTCCCACCCATCTCATAATGAAACCATTATTACGTCTTCTACAAAATCATATATCATACACCATAGCATAACCCATGTAATAAAATAGGATTCTTAAAAATCATGTCAACATAAGATAAATGGACATCATAAAAATAATTCCATCAGAACACAATCAAATCAAATTAATAATAGGTATATAAACATAACCCAATATCATATAAGATGAAAAATAATTTTTATAAAACACTTGAACTTAGTTCTTGATAAAAATATCCTTTCTTCATCATAATCATTTTATTTTCTCAACATGTCACACAATTTTAAATTAAAAGAAGTTAATTGAAAATAAACATGAAAAATGTAAACGAAGATTACATGGAAATAATTTCCTATTAAAGCATAAAAATAAGCTCATTCTGAATATATTAAAAGGCATTCTTCTCATAGTATGTCCGAAAATGAAAAAAAGTATCTCGTATTGAAAATGACAAAAGATTCTTTTAATTTCATTTACTAAAACCTCATCAATAGGAAAAATTGGATTTATACAATTGTATGAGGATAAAAATAATATTAAATATTGTAGAAACATGGATGTGGATGATAAATATTCCCCATTAAATACTGAGGTATAAACAATCTCAGATAAAAAAATGAGATTGCATGATTTTCCCTTACCTTATGTCTGATATGCTTTATACGTATCCAAACCTCTTGTATAATGATTTAAATAATGTCATTGACTTATTCCAGATTCAGATTCATTGATATGATATCATATACGGTCATATTCTTATCTATTTATTAGTAACATTACATTTTTTCTCATTATTTTAGAGTTAAATGCTTTATAATCTTATCCATGTTTTGTCAAATAAATTTTTTAACTTCATGTTAGTTTATAGTTATATCATGTACTGAATGGTATTAATATAATAAATATCATATTTATTCATTCAATTCATTCAATTCATTTATATAATGGAATATCATGTTGAACGAATCTCCGCACATCGTTGAGACGGTAGATCGTACGTACGCACGAGCGATGATATCATTCTCATGATTGCGGAATTGTATTGAAGTGTATGATGTATCATATTCAGAATCAATATCACTTTAAAATAATCATATATAGTAATTTCTTCCATCATTATACCCATCCAAGTATGTTGCTAATGAAGAAAATATTACACCACGATGTGAAGATGATATTTCGTACATACCCACGCACGGTGATTTCATTTTCGTATGATGGATAAAAGGTGAAATATGGTTGTTTCATATTTATAATAACATAGAAGTATATTTTTGATACTCATGTTATTAATTTATAATGAAAAAACTAATGCAGAGGAAGTAGAAGAAGAAATAAATTTAAATGAATCTGTAGAAGATATTAACTCTCTCTCAATGTGCCTCTTTTAAACAACTTCTTAGAGGACTAGAGTGGGTCTTTTGAGAAGACCAGAAATTCAATAATTTAACTAGAGAGGTTTATAAGAAGGGTTTACAGGGGTTGTATGAGCTTTAAGGCTCAAAATTGAGTGAAGAGGATAGGGAAGGGGGTGCCCTTTTATAAGGGAGGAGATGAGAACTTTTGGAATCCCCAAAAATAATAATTTATAATAGAATGTAAACCTACATAAAAACCTCCAAAATGAATCAACATAGAAGATAAGATGATATAGGGTAGTAATCTCTTCAAACATTAAAATTCAGACATGTTTTTATTTTATTTTAAACCTTATCATTTTGATTTATCCATATTTAATCTATTTACTTTTATTTGTCGTAATAATGTTATAAATTTTAAATTCATATATATAATTAATTAGATGTTGTTAATTGTAAAAAAAATTATACAGTATGACATGTTCGACCATATAAATTTTAATTTTAAAATAAAAAATGTTTTTTTTGTGATTTTTAATCATTTTAATAATATGTTATTTTTATAAAATATCAATAGCATCAATTTTGACACAATTAATTAATTTAAATTTTAATAAAATCCCCACAGAATAAATTTTCAAAATAAAATATTCAATAAATTTATATCAAGTCATATTCATATAGAAAATTCTTGGAGAACATAAATTATTTCATAAAATTTTAATTTTAATATTTCTAAAAAAAATTATTTGTAATTTCTCTTGAAAAAAATATTACTACAAAATTTTTGTATAATTATTAAATATACTTATTAGTTAAATAAATTTTTTAAATAAAATACTATATAAAAGATAAATCTAATAGATTTCATAATAATACATTTAGTTGCTTTTATCTTCAAAAAAACCCATCTTTTAAAAGGACATAATTGTTAAATTATGAAGGTGAAAATTTTGACATCATTTAAAATAAAAAATATAAGTGTCATAATCACTTTTATAATGATTCAAATGGTACTATAGTCGACCCTTGGATGATTATGGTTTATATATAATTGACCAATAAGGATGGGTCAAGTGTTTGGTCCTTTTAATGGGTATTATTATTTTAAATAAAACTATAATATTGATTTTTCCCTAAATAAATAATTTCAGCATCATTAATGTATAAGCTATTAAGGTAATTGTATATTTCATAGGAATTAAAAATAAATTATCATGATAAAGAAAAAAAATTTATCTCTCAAAATAGTATTTATAATTGAAATTATATATTCTATAACCTTATATTAAAATTTATTTAATTATTAATGTTTGAGTGAGACATGTTTCACTTTCCTTTAAATAAAATAACTTAATTGTCTCAATCTCATCCAAGTGGGTTCAAATAGATAACATTTCGATAGAAGTATGTTTTTTGATGAAATATAATCATAAAATTACATTAAGAAATGTTTTATGATAATTTTATTATATTATTATTAACCTTAATTTAATGATTTACCTTTACCTTTGGGAAATAAAATTTAACGCAGTTACCAAAAACTGGCCTAGATAGTCTCTAAAGATGCTATTCATTTGATCCATGAAAATATCAGGGCAATTAATAAGACCAAATGTAAACACATTAAATTCATTGTGTATGTACCTTTTACGGAAAGCGGTCTATGGTAATGTCACGACTCGTCCTCGGGGCCCGTGCTGTGACTACCCCAAGCCTGCCTTCCATAGGCCAGGGGCTAGCGACTAGCTCCAAAAGCATAAATCCTGATAACTGGGAAGGTATTGCCTTTATAAAAGTAATTTAAACACCACATAGTACAAGTGGAAGCAAAACACTATGTAAAAAAGAAAGTGATGAAAAGTAAATCGGTCAGAATACAAACCCAATTGAAAGTACAACTACAACTGAAAGAAAGTACAACAGAAAATACAAAAACTGGATGAAAGGAAGAATCTCCTTGGTCGTCCTCCTCGGATCCTACCTGAAGGGTAGGTATAGATAGTGTAGCTCCAGGATCGTCCACCACGGATCCTACCTGAAGGGTACGTACAAATAGCGCAGCTCCTAGAGCATCCACCACGGGTCCTACCTGAAGGGTAGGTACAGATAGCCTCTACTATGCTCTTTCCCGTCAACCTCCTCCGAGTATTTTCTCGTCGTGAAGTCTACCACTGGATACTGACTCGTCATGTGGTCCACCTCCGGGTATCATCCAGTCTTCGAACAGTTGGCCTCTGTCAGCACTGCCCGTCTTCTGCAACCAACACAACGAGGTGCCGGCATAACCCGTGCAGGGGTGAGTATAAAGATACTTAGTAGGGACCCCGAGACCCTCAAGGTCTCACTAAATCCAACAAGGATAACCACAAAGAAGATCTCAACAGATAACCTCAACATCGGTATATTCCCATACATATACCTAAGTTATCAAGTAACCCATCTCAATCATGAGGAAATAAAAAGATTATGAAATCAACGGATAACCACTACCCAGGTATTTTCCCATACATACACCTAAGTTATCAAGTGACCCATCTCAATCAAGAGGTAAACACCAAGATTATGAAATCAACGGATAACCACTACCCAGGTATATGCCCATACATATACTTAATTTATCAAGTTACCCATCTCATTCAAGAGGTAAACACAAAGATCATAGAATCAGCTCAAACTAGGATTTTTATTATCGAAACCGTAACTGCTGAAGAACCCCGTATCAGAAGTGTACAGTGGTCATGTCACGAATCCGAGGTACTGCTCACTAACCTAAGACTGCTAAGGTACTCCTCCTGTCGAGTACCACGGGCCAGCCAACCAAACACCGTAGTGCTTCCCCGCCGGGGTATGCCACCCAAACACAGTAGTCCACACCCCCTAACAGCCTGCAGAGGTACTCTCGAGATGAGTACTACAGGTCTACACTGTAGAGACCCGAAGCCTGACGTACATGGACATTACATTACTTTTGCGGAATACTTAGTACATAACAAAAACACACACACACAAGGATCGTAATAGTTTAGTGTCTTTGGAAACTCGGAATGTAATCTTCTAATCGTGGTGAAAGATCTTCAATATCTCCCATAAAGATCTTCCTTTTTTTATATACCTAAAACCTTTCTTTATATCCTGGGGAAAAGCAAACATAAAAGGGTGTGCTCAAATGCTCAGTAAAGGTATACAAAATAAAAATCAATCACATCATATTCAAAAGAACATAACCTTTGGAAATCTTAACCTGCAAAAGAGAGCATAATTTCATAACATGGGATAAATCATAGTAGTGAAATGAAATCAAAATAATCATAACATAAAACATGAAACTTTGTGGCATACACACATAATCATAGAGAATCATTTCTTGTTAGTCAAGACTAATTTCCAAGACTATCTTAGTGGACAAAGTCCCTTTCTGAATCGAGTAACCCTCGTTTCAGTCCTGTTTCACTGAACCGGTATAACCTACCATTTCAGCCATGTCTATCTCATGAGATATAAAATCTTTACCCAATGCATTGGAGGGAGATATAGGTCCCACCCATCTCATAATTATACCATTCTTATGTGTGCCACAAAATCATAAAACATACATCATAGCATAACACATGTAATAAAAATGGGATTCTTAAACAACATGACATCATAAAACCATTCATATAAGATAAAGGAATTCATAAACATAATTCCATCACAAAATAGTCAAATCAATGTAAAAAATATGGATAGAAACAGAACCCTTTATTATCTTATATGGAAAATAATTTTGATAAAACACTTGAAATGAATTCTTGAGGAAAATATCCTTTCTTCTTCAAAATCAATTTCATTTCACAAAACATCATGGAATTTTAAAAGAAAGAGATTTTATTAAAAATAGTCATGAAATCTTTTGGAGGAAGCTTCATAAAAATAAGGCTTTATAAAACCGTAAAAATCCGTTCGTACCGTTTAAGTTAAAAAAAACATTCTTCGTACTTTTGTCGGAAGAGTCAAAAAGTACCTCGTATGAAAAACGACAAAAGATTCCTTTAATATCTTTTACTAAAAACTTACCGAAGGGTAAAATTGGATATAAACTATTGTAGAAGGATGGAAATAATATTACATATTGAAGGAACATGGATGTGGATGATAAAATACACCCCAGTAATTACCAAAGTAAAAACAATCTCGGATAAAAGTGAGATTGTGATATTTCCCTTACCTTAGGTCCGACTTTCTTTGTAAGTGTCCAAACCTCCTGTATAATGATATAAATCATGTTATTGACTTATTCCAGAATCATATTCATTGTTATGATATCATATATGGTTCACTTATAACATTATATTACCCGTTCTTTTGTAAATTCCATGTTAAAGAAGCGTTTTGGGTAAAATCGTTTCATTTATCTTAGGTGTTTTGACTTGTTGTTCTTGACATCATTATTACTTATATCATGATTTACTTACTTCCAGAATATAAAATATGATTTATATATCATATATATTCAGTATATATATATATAATAGATAGATAAATAAAATGAAAAACACCGTTCATGGAGACGGTAGTCCGTACGTACGCATGAACGCTGTTTTACTTTCCTTATTGTCTTGAAATGGAAGTAAGTAGATGACATACATATGTATATATACATAAATCCAGTAGCTTTATAATGTCATATATTTCATTATTATTTCTTATATATACATTATAATCATTCTTAAATGGTTAACATGGAGAACGAATCTCATCGCGTCGTGGAGACGGTAGTCCGTACGTACGCACGAGCGATGATATCATTTCCATAAATATTGAACTGAATTGAAGTGGATTATACAATATATCAGAATCAATATGATTTTTTAATAACTATGTATAGTTATTCTTTACACCATTATACCCATCCATGTAAGGTGGTGGTGGAAAATAGATTACACCACGGCGTGGAGACGGTATTCCGTACGTACCCAAGCGCGATGATTTCTTTTTCCGTAGGATGGATAGATAGTGAAATAGGGTTGTTTCATACTTATAATAACATATCAGTATATGAGTGATACTGATGTTATTACTTCATAATGAAACAACCCAAGAAGAAGTGGAAGAAGAAATAAAGATAAAAGAATTGGTAACGGTAATTACCTCTTCTTTGAAGCGCCTCTTTGAGACCTCCTCTTAGGGCACTAGAATTGGTATTTGAGGAAGACCAGAACCTCTAGGACGTTGCTAGGGAAGTGGAGAAGAGATTTTGGCAGGGGTTGGCCGAGCTTGAGTGCTCAAATTGGTGTGAGGAGGAAGGGGGAGGAGGTGTCCTTTTATAAGGGAGGAGAGGGGCACCTTAGGAATATCTCAAAATATTATTTTATATTAAAGTAAAAATCGGTTTATAATGGTTCCAAAGGGTCTTATTTCGAAGCTAAAGTGGGGATGGGTCGAAATCCTATCAACCAATAGAATTTAGACAAGTTTAGGATATTATTTTAACCTTATCAATTAGATTTAACTCTAAGTTAAATAATTTAACTTTTACCATGTCGTTTTGTTTTCTTTCACTATATGGTTAATAAACTTACTATAACATGCCAAACGAACCCCAAATTGTTTATTATTAATATATATATCCTTATCTAAGTCATTTGGACAAACCTTAGATTTTTAGGAATAAAATAACAATTAATAATATAATATTTGATTTAAAAACTATTTTGTGTCAATTTTGACACTATTTGATATATGATTTTTGTGAAAGTCATAAAAGAATTAAATGTTCGAAAAAAGTTGATTAAATCAACATTAATATATCATAGTAACCTAGAAAATTAGTGGAATTCATAAAAAATTTCAAATTACATTTATTTTGGTGTTTATAACATCAATTATGTCAATATTTCATTAATAAGATAATTACTGCATCATCGTTGTGTCATAAATAAATTTAATTATTTTATGTCTAAAAATTACAAATAAAAAACCATCATGTAGGAAATATTCTTAGATTTCTAATGAATATTTACAATCGAATTTATCTTATGTATAACCCCATATTAAAAATGATTTACTTATTAAACTTTGATTTTAACTATTTTAACCTTTCTTTAAATAAATTAATAATAAATGTCCTAATCTAATCCAAGTGGGCCTAAATGGCCATATTTTATTCCTAAGTTTGTTTTTGGTCGAATTACACTTGTCTAATAGAATTAGGACATGTGTTAGGGTAATAGTAATATCATATTTACCCTTAGTTAACCTATTTACTATTAACCGCGGTAAAAAAAGTAAAAAGTTACTATTCACCAAAAAATTATTTTCATCTCATTGAACCACATTTTAGTCCTTGATATTAACCGTGTCTCTCGTATTTTCGAAATTCCATTCACAGAAGTGGTAAAATTATGTTTTATGCAAAATTCAGTTTTTAACCTACCACTTAGTAGTTTCACTATTCATAAAAAATTGATGTTTTTCAGAACAATGCCAAAATTTCATCCTAAGCTATATTTCATATTCCGAATTCAAAAATGAAGTCTATTTTACCATTTTCATAACATAGATGTTGTATTAATTAATTTTATAATTAAATCCCGCTGTTAAAACAAATAGCGTGTTTTTAAGAAACAATATCTATCAAAAGATTGACACTTGTTTATGTCTGGTTTAAATGTGAAATTACATCCAATGACCAACATTGTATTAAATTGTAAAAATATATTCTAAATATATTTTAAAACCACTCAAATTAATGTTTTATCACTATTAATTATTTCGATTAAAAAAAAGTTGTTTTTAATTATAATGTAGTAATTTTCACTATTCATCAGAATATGAAAGTTATCCGAAAAGTACCAAAATTTCACCTTAGGCTAAATTCGATACTCCGAATCCAAAAATGAAGTCCATTTTGAGAGCTAAAATTTATAAAATTTAAAAAGTGGTTATTACTATTCATAACGGCTAGTTTTAATAATGTTTTAATAGCATATCATTGTTTCGTGAAATTCAGTATTACGTACTACACACACTATCGAGGAAGGTTGTGATTGCGTGTAATGCAAGGCTAGTCAAGGATGTGTGTTTTTCAAGCTCCTTTTGGAGTAGCGTACAACACAAGACATTAATAAAATTAAAAAGAATATTTTTTTCATAAAATCTCGGGCTGTTACATTCTACCCCCCTTAAAATGAATTTCGCCCTCGAAATTCGTCGGGGTTATAAATGGTTTACTATTCTAAAGTTTCTTTAATAGAATCCCACATCGTAAAAAGGAATACCAAAACATGGCTTTAAAAACTAAAGTATGAAATGTAACGATTACCCAAATAAACTAATCGTTGGGTTTCCACATAGGTAAAAATATGGATATGGAAGAGAAATCTAACCATCATGTTCTGATGGAGAGTGGTAGAGAACATGGCTATGGAAAAGCCAGTAATCACAAATCCATAGATTTGTGATGATATAAGGTACCATCTGATTCATCAGGTATAATATCACTAGGACAACATTTTTGGTTTTCAAGATCATTTCCCTAAAGTTGAAAATTTGAATTAGAATAAATACTTAATTTATTTTGGTACAATCTCACTGTTTTTCGTGTCTTGAACAATTTCCACTTCATCTCTTAAATAAATGAAGTTGAATTTGTTATTCGTGAAGTGTTAGCAGATTATGTGATAGAACGACGGGTCATTCCATCTGTCTCAAACAAAAGGTTAGCAAAAATTATATGCATAAGTCGATCTATAGTGAGATTAATCATATATGGTTCCTAAAATGGACTTATACTTCATATATCATACTGCTTAATATAATAAAACTAGATTCTACTAAACAAGGACTTCCTGTAGGTCAGTGGTAGGCGATAAAGGTCAGTCGCACTTCGGTTGTGGGTTCGATTCCCACAGCCTTGTCCGAAGCGATGGGCTGTCGCCCGTCCTGCAGGTTGTCTCTTTTCTAAAACTATAATACTATAACATCCCATCAATAATATCGAAAAAACTTCTATCCTTAAACAATACTAACTTATGTCCAACATAATCCATTCCAATATTTAGGCTTATCCATAATACTGCAGTCCATTCTCATAACATAGTGAAAATGATTACCAGAGATTTAATACCATCGTTGATCCCCATATATCATAAGATATATCTTGTTGGTCACATTCCAAACATTCAAAGGCCTTAATCTTGTACTCTCTTGAATACTCATTGAACCATAGTGAAAACTTGAATGCAGTTAAAAGTTAACACTTTTCACATACCGAAATCCTCAAAATTCTATATACTCAAACCATGATATCACTTAGTCCTTATATCAATCGTGAGCTCATGAATACTATCAAACATTTAATTTTCTCCTTATCCCTTCATTATGCGCATATCATCTACATTCCAAAAATATCTGAATAACCTTTCATGGATACTGGTAACATTAATCATACACTTTCAAAACACAAGGAAAGACAACAGTGTAACAATCAATAGATGTCTCTTTATTCCAAAATTACACATGATAATCATGTAATCATTCCACTACATTCTCAAACCAGTGACCGAGCGTCAAAAATTCTTTCATCTCACATATCATTTGTAGTCTCTTCATTATCATCCACATAAATACTACCCATATGACCATACTGATTCTCTTCATGAGTCTTTCCCTTAGGGCATTTGTTTGCATAATGCCCATACATTCCACATTTAAAACATTTAACCATTGTTGATGTCGTAGCAATACCATTATCCTCATCCATGGTGTTAACTGAACCTTTTCCTTTGCACTTACTTGCTTTGTGTCCTTCTTTTCCACACCCAAATCATCTTCCAGTTCCTTTGAAACATTCTCCTTGATTCCACTTCCCACATGATTTACATAGGGAAAATTGAACTTTCTTTCCTCTATGATCATCATGAAACTCCATCTTTCTCTTATTAGCCGAGTCAGGAAACTTACCAAATTTTACTTTATTGATCATATTATGAGATTGCTGATTCGGCATAATAATGATGCAAACACTTCCAAATCCCATTTCATTATGAATAATATCATTCCATTGTCCATCATATCCTCCATTATCGTGAATCATCTTGTTTCCAGCCATTTTCTAAAACCCAGAAAAGAATAGTGTGAGAGGTAAAAATCATGCTAGGGAAAACAACATAATAAAGGGGGAGTACCTTCAATATCCAACATCTTAGGTTTAATTCTATGATCGTTAGCGTAATTCTATTACTATAACCTATACGTATACTTATCCCTAGGGATATCCCTAGACATACCTTAGAAATATCTCTAGGGATCTCACTAACGTTTTTTCATCCTAGTTTCCAAAGGTTGACTATACCTTTCCTCTGATACCAACTGTAGAGACCCGAAGCCGGACGTACATGGACATTACATTACTTTTGCGGAATACTTAGTACATAACAAAAACACACACACACAAGGATCGTAATAGTTTAGTGTCTTTGGAAACTCGGAATGTAATCTTCTAATCGTGGTGAAAGATCTTCAATATCTCCCATAAAGATCTTCCTTTTTTTTACCTAAAACCTTTCTTTATATCCTGGGGAAAAGAAAACATAAAAGGGTGAGCTCAAATGCTCAGTAAGGGTATACAAAATAAAAATCAATCACATCATATTCAAAAGAACATAACTTTTGGAAATCTTAACCTGCAAAAGAGAGCATAATTTCATAACATGGGATAAATCATAGTAGTGAAATGAAATCAAAATAATCATAACTTAAAACATGAAACTTTGTGGCATACACACATAATCATAGATAATCATTTCTTGTTAGTCAAGACTAATTGCCAAGACTATCTTAGTGGACAAAGTCCCTTTCTGAATCGAGTAACCCTCGTTTCAGTCCTGTTTCACTGAACCGGTATAACCTACCATTTCAGCCATGTCTATCTCATGAGATATAAAATCTTTACCCAATGCATTGGAGGGAGATATAGGTCCCACCCATCTCATAATGATACCATTCTTATGTGTGCCACAAAATCATAAATCATACATCATAGCATAACCCATGTAATAAAAATGGGATTCTTAAACAACATGACATCATAAAACCATTCATATAAGATAAAGGAATTCATAAACATAATTCCATCACAAAATAGTCAAATCAATGTAAAAAATATGGATAGAAACATAACCCTTTATTATCTTATATGGAAAATAATTTTGATAAAACACTTGAAATGAATTCTTGAGGAAAATATCCTTTCTTCTTCAAAATCAATTTCTTTTCACAAAACATCATGGAATTTTAAAAGAAAGAGATTTTATTAAAAATAGTCATGAAATATTTTGGAGGAATATTCATAAAAATAAGGCGTTATAAAACCGTAAAAATTCGTTCATGCCGTTTAAGTTAAAAAAAACATTCTTCGTACTTTTGTCGGAAAAGTCAAAAAGTACCTCGTATGAAAAACGACAAAAGATTCCTTTAATATCTTTTACTAAAAACTTACCGAAGGGTAAAATTGGATATAAACTATTGTAGAAGTATGGAAATAATATTACATATTGAAGGAACATGGATGTGGATGATAAAATACACCCCAGTAATTACCAAAGTAAAAACAATCTCGGATAAAAGTGAGATTGTGATATTTCCCTTACCTTAGGTCCGACTTGCTTTGTAAGTGTCCAAACCTCCTGTATAATGATTTAAATCATGTTATTGACTTATTCCAGAATCATATTCATTGTTATGATATCATATATGGTTCACTTATAACATTATATTACCCGTTCTTTTGTAAATTCCATGTTAAAGAAGCGTTTTGGGTAAAATCGTTTCATTTATCTTAGGTGTTTTGACTTGTTGTTCTTGACATCATTATTACTTATATCATGATTTACTTACTTGCAGAATATAAAATATGATTTATATATCATATATATTCAGTATATATATATATATAATAGATAGATAAATAAAATGAAAAACACCGTTCATGGAGACGGTAGTCCGTATGTACGCATGAACGCTGTTTTACATTCCTTATTGTCGTGAAATGGAAGTAAGTAGATGACATACATATGTATATATACATAAATCCAGTAGCTTTATAATGTCATATATTTCATTATTATTTCTTATATATACATTATAATCATTCTTAAATGGTTAACATGGAGAATGAATCTCATCGCGTCGTGGAGACGGTAGTCCGTACGTACGCACGAGCGATGATATCATTTCCATAAATATTGAACTGAATTGAAGTGGATTATACAATATATCAGAATCAATATGATGTTGTAATAACTATGTATAGTTATTCTTTACACCATTATACCCATCCATGTAAGGTGGTGGTGGAAAATAGATTACACCACGGCGTGGAGACGGTATTCCGTACGTACGCACGCGCGGTGATTTCTTTTTCCGTAGGATGGATAGATAGTGAAATAGGGTTGTTTCATACTTATAATAACATATCAGTATACGAGTGATACTGATGTTTTTACTTCATAATGAAACAACCTAAGAAGAAGTGGAAGAAGAAATAAAGATAAAAGAATTGGTAACGGTAATTACCTCTTCTTTGAAGCGCCTCTTTGAGACCTCCTCTTAGGGCACTAGAATTGGTATTTGAGGAAGACCAGAACCTCTAGGATGTTACTAGGGAAGTGGAGAAGAGATTTTGGCAGGGGTTGGCCGAGCTTGAGTGATCAAATTGGTGTGAGGAGGAAGGGGGAGGAGGTGTCATTTTATAAGGGAGGAGAGGGGCACCTTAGGAATATCTCAAAATATTATTTTATATTAAAGTCAAAATCGGTTTATAATGGTTCCAAAGGGTCTTATTTCGAAGCTAAAGTGGGGATGGGTCGAAATCCTATCAACCAATAGAATTTAGACAGGTTTAGGATATTATTTTAACCTTATCAATTAGATTTAACTCTAAGTTAAATAATTTAACTTTTACCATGTCTTTTTGTTTTCTTTCACTATATGGTTAATAAACTTACTATAACATGCCAAAAGAACCCCAAATTGTTTATTATTAATATATATATCCTTATCTAAGTCATTTGGCCGAACCTTAGATTTTTATGAATACAATAACAATTAATAATATAATATTTGATTTAAAAACTATTTTGTGTCAATTTTGACACTATTTGATATATGATTTTTGTGAAAGTCATAAAAGACTTAAATGTTCGAACCAAGTTAATTAAATCAACATTAATATATCATAGTAACCTAGAAAAGTAGTGGAATTCATAAAAAAGTTCAAATTACATTTATTTTGGTGTTTATAACATCAATTATGTCAATATTTCATTAATAAGATAATTACTGCATCATCGTTGTGTCATAAATAAATTAAATTATTTTATGTCTAAAAATTACAAATAAAATACCATAAGGTAGGAAATCTTCTTAGGTTTCTAATGAATATTTACAATATAATTTATCTTATGTATAACCCCATATTAAAAATTATTTACTTATTAAACTTTGATTTTAACTATTTTAACCTTTCTTTAAATAAATTAATAATAAATGTCCTAATCTAATCCAAGTGGGCCTAAATGGTCATATTTTATTCCTAAGTTTGTTTTTGGTCGAATTACACTTGTCCAATAGAATTAGGACATGTGTTAGGGTAATAGTAATATCATATTTACCCTTAGTTACCCTATTTACTATTAACCGCGGTAAAAAAAGTAAAAAGTTACTATTCACCAAAAAATTATTTTCATCTCATTGAACCACATTTTAGTCCTTGATATTAACCGTGTCTCTCGGATTTTCGAAATTCCATTCACAGAAGTGGTAAAATTAAGTTTTATGCAAAATTCATTTTTTAACCTACCACTTAGTAGTTTCACTATTCATCAAAAATTGATGTTTTTCAGAATAATGCCAAAATTTCATCCTAAGCTATATTTCATATTCCGAATTCAAAAATGAAGTCTATTTTACCATATTCATAACATAGATGTTGCATTAATTAATTTTATAATTAAATCCCGCTGTTAAAACAAATAGCGTGTTTTTAAGAAACAATATCTATCAAAAGATTGACACTTGTTTATGTCTGGTTTAAATGTGAAATTACATCCAATGACCAACATTGTATTAAATTGTAAAAATATATTCTAAATATATTTTAAAACCACTCAAATTAATGTTTTATCACTATTAATTATTTCGATTAAAAAAAAGTTGTTTTTAATTATAATGTAGTAATTTTCACTATTCATCAGAATATGAAAGTTATCCGAAAAGTACCAAAATTTCACCTTAGGCTAAATTCGATACTCCGAATCCAAAAATGAAGTCCATTTTGAGAGCTAAAATTTATAAAATTTAAAATGTGGTTATTACTATTCATAACGGCTAGTTTTAATAATATTTTAATAGCATATCATTGTTTCGTGAAACTCAGTATTACGTACTACACACGCTATCGAGGAAGGTTGCGATTGCGTGTAATGCAAGGCTAGTCAAGGATGTGTGTTGTTCAAGCTCCTTTTGGAGTAGCGTACAACACAAGACATTAATAAAATTAAAAAGAATATTTTTTTCATAAAATCTCGGGCTGTTACATACACTATCACAAATGTAGTGCTCCGTTTGCCCTGGGTCTGCACCCAAACAAAGTAGTGCTTCGTCCACTGGGCTAGTCGACTCACTCCAAGTCGATTCGGTCAAGCAGTCGTCTGGTCTCAACCGGCTACACGGTCTCCGTACTCCGAACGCACATCTCCAGGAGGGTCTGCTCCACGAGCTACAGGTCGATAATCCAAGTATCTCAAAGACCCACGAAGAAGTATCTCAAAGGACCGCCTCGTCATAGGGGTCTCAATGCAACATACGCCGCGTCAATCGGACGCCTGGTCTATGAGTTATTAGCCATTTCTTCCCCGGGGCCCGGTTGGATTCGTGTGCGATCCGACCCGGGCATATCTCAATTGTACCCTGAACTCTCATATGGTATACTCATAGGGACAGTTTCTCCACGTGATCACTAATGCCACTGACGGTTTGTCAAATGGACGTCCGTTCTGAAAGTTATATGTTTTTTCCATTCCAGGGGCCCGGATGGATTTCAGGTACAATCCAACCCGGCCACTATCCAACTACATCCAAAACTCTGGCAAAGTATGCCAAAAGTTCCGTCTCGTTAAGAGGAAACCAACAAAGTCGATGGAACAACAATCAGACGTCCGGAGATGCAGATATGGGGGGTCTGGGCCCGCCCTGGCCCATGTTATGGGCATTCAAACAGAAACAATCCGAAATGGGGGGTCTGGGCCCGGCCTAGCCCGGCCCAACCCCCCCTGGGTCGACCCGACCCGGGTCCGGGTCCAGCCCATCAGGGCGCGGTTCAGCCCGACCGGTGCGGCCCGACCGCATGGCCAGCCACGGCTCGGCCAGTGTGGCCGAGCGGAAGCTGCGGAGCGGGGGGGGGGGGGGGGGGGGTGGGGGGGGGGGGGTAGGGGGGGGGGTTGCGCAGCCCCCTCGCCGTTGATTGATGTTGGTGGCGGTTTGTGCCACCACCGTTCCTCTGGGATCCCGCGCGGCCGCGAGATCCCCCATGCCGCACCGTCGCGGCAAGCCCTGTCGGTTTTCTTCCTCCAGCGGCGCGCTAGGGAGCCGTCGCCCCCGGTCGCCGGCGTCGCTGCGCCGGAGACCTGCGCCTCCAGGGTTTCCGTGGGTCACCGGGGTTGCTCCGGTGGTCTGTTTTCAAGACCGTCTGTGCCAGTGTTCATCTCGGGTCTCAAACTTTACTGTGGAAGCTTTAAAATTACCTTGCAGCCCCGTTTTTCTTTTCTTGTCGATCCACACTTCGATAACAAACTGTGGAGTCTTCGAATATCCCTCGCGGCCCTGACTCCGGCCGCAATTTTTTTCGGCCTCAACAGCGCGGTGCGACGGCACCGCGATTCTTCATCGCATTCTTTCTCGTTTCCGTGCAGTGCAACGGCACCACGCTGCCTTTCCCATGCCGCAAACAATCCAAACAACAAAAGGGGAGGAGAGTCATCCATGTTCGTGCGGTCCAACCTCCTCCCGTTATGTTGATAACAAGCAACCCAAAAGACGAAGAACGGCAATGATTTTTCACAAAAAAAAGTAATCAACCCCAACAGTTTTATCCCCACAATCAAGAATTCCCAACCCGCAACATATTCTTCATGGATCAAATTAATGTTTAGTTGATCCGTGTTCTTTGATTTAGAAGGATGTAACATGGGGTTCATTAACATTTCACAAATTATTTCGCGACCTCAAGCGTAGTTTAATGGAGGTTCGTCGCGGAATTTCACGTCGTGGAAGAAGGCATCGTGGAAAGGGGTATCGTCGCGTCGCGGAAGAAGCATCGTGGAAGTCGATCTCCGATGGTTTAGTGTTCTTCGTCAGAGGTCGGTCCGTTCTTCGCATTCTTCGCTTTTTTCATGTTCTTCATCGAAGAAGACAGATTTTCCCCCAATACTCTCCACAAAACTATTTCCAACAGAAATAAAATAAGAGTTGTCTTATTTTATTAACGCATAAGCCAACGTTTGAATTTCAAAAGAAACAAAATGAATAATTATTTGAGTAGTTTAAAACCGCACAATTAATTGGGGTGTTTAATATCCAGTTTAAATGTAAGAGTTGACTTCAATTAAAAGGGGGGGGGGTACGGGTGCGTTACATCGAAGAAAAGAAACAGTGGGGCTCCGGTGGGCCCCACCTCACAAATATCCTACCAATAGGGTAGGATATTGTGGGTCCCACATCATCCACTTATCTTAAGTTATGAAAAATAAAATAAAAGATCAGTTGCACCACTTTTATTTTATTCCTTACCTTTACCCAAAAAAAAACACACTCGAGCAAACGCAACTCCAGAAAAGGTGTTTCTATGCAATTACCGGAGTTGCGAGTTCATCGATGCCCTCTGATTTCAATTCTGAGCACCGGTTCAAATGTTAGAAAAACATGCTTGTTCGTTCACTGAAATTACCCGAGCTAAAATTCAGAAAATGATTCCGGGCACACCAGGCCTCGGAATCAGGTGCCGTTAGAAACTGCATTCTTGTAAAATTCCAAAGCAAATTAAGAAAAAAAAATTCCTTCAAATTTCCGGGTATTTACAGGTATATCATCCTTTTTGAACCTCAATTGATGATACCATGAATGAAGATCAATCTTTGAAAAGTATTGAGCTCTGCATAGTTGGTCAAATACATCATCAATGCGTGGGATAGGATATTTGTTC
The DNA here is from genome assembly GCA_963277665.1 of Viscum album. Taxonomy (NCBI): domain Eukaryota; kingdom Viridiplantae; phylum Streptophyta; class Magnoliopsida; order Santalales; family Viscaceae; genus Viscum; species Viscum album. Next base: position 1,193,810,699 of record OY728158.1, on the reverse strand, counting down.
TTGATAGTGATATTGTTTTGTTCTCAATAATCAATATAGAGTCTCATTGATTCATATTTCTTCTTAACAAACAAAATTGGCGCCCCCAAGGTTATGCACTAGGGTGTATGAATCCCTTATCAAGATTCTCTTTGAGTGATTTTTCAATTCATGCAACCCTATGGAGGCCATTATATAAGTTGTCTTTGAAATTAGCATTGCACCCGATATGAGTTCTATTGAAAACTCTACATCAAAATTTCATGGAAGACCTGAAATTCCTTTATAAAGACATCACCAGACTCCCATAAAATGGGAATATTCATAATACTTTTTTTATATCAAACCATTTGAGATAAATAAATTTCATTTATTGGAATTAAGAACCATAAGATAGATTAAATTTCCACTCTAAGGTTATATTAATCCTTGCAATGATATATGATCATAGATTGATCTCTAATAAGTAATATGACATCCGTTCATTGGAAATTGATATGCTATCCATATAAGGAAAAAAATACATTCCGAATATCACATCAAATTCCACTATTGGAAGGATGACAAGATTTGTAGGAATCACGATCCCACAAATGTCAATTCGAGAAGAATTGTAAACTTTTGATGCAACTTCCATGCCATTAGGAGTTCTCACAGCTAACTCAACATCTAATTGTTGAGGTAGAATGTCGATATCTTATGAAAAGTTTTCATAAATAAAAGAGTGGGTGGATCCAGAATCAAATAAAAAATTTGCTAATTTTGAGTGGATGGTAAGTGTACATTTCCCCAGTTCATTATCCTACTCCACATCGGCGATAGAAATTGTATGTAACATTGATTTTTCATTGGCCTTATGAGTTATTTGATGTCGATCATCATTAAAAACCCTTGGATTAGGGAATTGATAAGAAAAATGCCCCATTTTATTTCAATTTTAACATTGAAGTGCAGGATGTGCATTCTTTGTAGACTTTTCTCTATTCTCCTCATTAGGCATCTTCTTCCGATCACTGCTGCATTCAATTTCTCGATTACCATGTTTTTCACATTTAAAACATTAACATGTCCCATTAATATAATTACCTATATGTTTCATTCCAAAATTTGATCAAAAGGGAAAATCATCTTCTTTTAAATTTTCCTTTGAATTCCATTTTCCTCTACTTATCAAACCCATATGACTGATGGGTTATTCCAATCTCCATATCGACCTTGAGAGAACATAAAACAATTTCCTCATAGCTATTGAAGTCCTTTATGGATAACTCCCTTCAGAGAATTGGTTTTAATCCACTAAAGAATCGATCGATCTTACTCTTAGGATGGATAATAATTACAAATGTGTACCTTGTAAGTCTTGTAAAATTTTTATCGTAGGTACCAAGAGATTCATCTTCCTTTTTCGTTAGATCCAGAAACACATTATCCATCTTTGTTTGAATAATACAAGGGATGTACTTATTGAAAAATAAGTTGTTGAACTCACCCCATTCCATGAAATCAATTTCATATTTTTGCATCATATTCTTAAAATATATTCCACCATTTATCATATTCACCTTCCAAATGATATAATACTAAGATGACTTAATCATGTTCAGAACATTGTAGAACTGAAAATATCTTTTTAGTTGTATTGATCCATTCTTCAACCACTATTCAATCAGAAGACCGGCTGAATGAGGGTGGATGATGCCTCATGAAGGATTCAATAGAATGTTTCTCCTTCATTTGCTCATTTTGAAGTCCTTAATGATTCCTAGCTTGAGAAAGTTGTATGAGCATGGCTACAAGATTTTCCATTCCTACACCCATATCATTTGGTTGCTCTGGGGGACAATCATTACATTGCCCATCACATTCTGCATTAACACGGTTCGTTCGAGTTCTAGCCATTGACTAAAACCAAGAATTGCAGTGTGATAAACACTTATTACAACAAGAAAACCGCATAATAATTAATAAAATTTCACACTTTAGTTATTATCATAGGTTATTCATGGCCATTTATAAGACTCTAGGATTGTGTCCAATGCCTAGACATAGCCATAGGGTTCTTACTAAGGCGTTCACATCCAGTTTTCCTAAGGTTAACTATACCTTTCCTCTAATACCATCTATGACAACCCATACATTACAATCATTTACAATACTTCATAATTGATTTATATTAATTACAACATATAACGAAACCTTGACAGGACTGTATAGGTACAGTGTCTTTAGAAACTTTGAAACATAAACAACTGGTTCATATAGCATATAGGTTGTCTCCTATTAATTTGATCATATCTAGAATCCTTTTTGGAATATAATATCTAATAACCATATTCCTGCCCTGGGGAAATGAAACATAAAAAAGGGTGATCTCAAATTTTTAGTAAGGGTAATCAAATAAAATTCCAATCATATCATTTTCATAATATCATAATGTTTGCAAATATTATCCAACTTAAGAGGTCATAATATCATATCATGGGATAAATCATAGAACTGCAATGTAATACCAATAATCAAAAAATTAGACATGAAACTTTGTGGCATACACACATAATCATAGAAAATCATTTCATATTAGTCATGGCTCATTTCCAAGACCATCGTAGAGGACAATGTCTATTACTAAATAGAGTTCACTCCCCGTTCCAGTCCTGTATCACTAAAATGGATTAACATTCCATTATGTCCATGTCTATATCATGAGAAAAAAATCATTACCCAATGAATTGGAGGGAGATATAGGTCCCACCAATCTCATAATGAAACAATTCAGATGTGTGCTACAAAATCATAAATCATATATTATATCATAACCCATGTATTAAAATTGGATTCATAAACATCAGGACATCATAAGATAAAAAGACATCATAAAAATAATTCCATCAAATGATAATCAAATAAATCTAATAATAGGGATAGAAACATAACCCTATATCATCTATGAAGGAAAATAATTTTGATAAAACACTTGAACTTTTCTCTTGAGGAAAATATCCCTTCTTCATCAAAAACCTTATCTTTTTTCAACATGTCACACAATTTTAAATTAAAATCACTTAATTGAAAATAAAACTAAAAACATATAAATAATTCTTAAATGGAAATAATTTCCTATTAAAACATAAAAATTCAGTCATGACGTATAAGTTAAAAAAATATTCTTCTCATACTTTGGAAAAAAGTGTCAAAAAGTGTCTCGTGTTGAAAATGAAAAAAGAATCTTTTCATTTATTTTAATCAAAATTCATCAATAGGTAAAATTGAATTCAAAAAATTGTATGAGGAAAAAAATAATATTACATATTTTGGAAACGTATATGTGGATGATGAATATGCCCTAGTAAATACTGAAGTATAAACAATCTCAGATAAAACAAATGAGATTGTGATATTATCCCTTACCTTCAGTATGATATGCTTTGTACATATCTGAACCACCTGTATAATGATTTAAATAATTTCATTGTATTATTATATAATCATAGTAATTTTTATGATATCTTATATGGTCATATTATTATCTGTTTATTAGTAACATTTCATTGTTACCCGTTATTCAAGTGTTAACTACTTTATATTCTTATGCATGTTTGGTCAAATAAATTTTTTTCCTCTTCATCAGTTATAGATATATCATTAAAATAATTATATTAGTGTAATATATATCATATTTATTCATTAAATTCATTTATTTAAATGAATATCATGTAGAAAGAATCGCATCACATCGTGTAGACGGTAGGGCGTATGTATGCACAAGCGATGATATCATTCCCATGATTGTGGAATTGTATTGAAGTGTATCATGTATAATTTTTCAAATAAATATAAATTTAAAATAATCATATATTTTAATTCCTTCCATCATTATAACCATCCTTGTATGGTGGTGATGGAAAAAATATTACACCACGGCGTGGAGACGATATTTAGTACGTATGCACGTGCGGTGATTTTGTTTTTCGTTGGATGGATAATAGGTGAAATAGGGTTGTTTCTAATATATACTAACCTATAAGTATATTATTGATACTTATGTTATTACTTTATAATGAAACAACTAAATAAGATGAAGTAGAAGAAGAAATAAAGTTGATAGACTTGGTAGAAGATATTACCACTTTATCGAAGTGCCTCCTTTAAACTTCCTCATAGGGCACTAGAATTAGTCTTTTGAGAAAAACATCACCTCTATAATTTCACTACAGTAGTTTAGAAGATTAATTGGAAGGGGTTGGACAAGATTGGAGGCTGAAAATTGAGTGAATATGAGAGGGAAGGGGTTTCCCTTTTATAATAGAGGGGAGGGGCACTTTTGAAAACCTCAAAAATATTAATTTATAAAAAAACCAACCCCACATAAAAACCTCCAAAACAACTAAAAATTGTTGAAAGGTTGCGATAAGGTTGTAATATCATCAACCAATAATATTTATAAATGTGTTGATTTTATTTTAAACCTTATCATTTAGATTTATCATTATTTAAGCTATTTAATTTTATTCTGTGGTAATAATGTTATATATTTTATGTTATTATAAATTCATACATATGTGTTTTTAATTGTAAATAATTGGATAATTTATGATATGGTCGACCATATAAATTTTAATTTGTAATTATTAAATATTTTTGTGATTTTTAGGAATTTAATAATATTTTATTTCCATAAAATGTCAATAATGTCAATTTTGACAAAATTAATGTATTTGAATTTAAATAAAATCCAAACAGAATATATTCTCAAAAAAATTCAATAGATTCCCAAAATTTCAAATTAATATATAAAATTCAATGGGAACATAAATTATATCATTTAATATATATATTAATATTTTTAAAACTATTTATTTGTTACTTCTCTTGATAAAATAATTAGTACAACATTTTTGTATAATTATTTACTCTACTTATTCGATGCCTAAATATTAAAAATGAAATACTATGATGAAGATAAATCTAATATATTTCATAGTAATACTTTAAGTCGTTTTTATATTCTAGAAACCAACTTTTAAAATGTTATATTTTTTAAATTATGACGGTGACAATTTTGATATCATTTTAAATAAAAAATATAAGTTTCATAATCACTTTTATAAGGCTCAAAATGGTCCACATGTCTATTCTTGTATTTTTATGGTTCTTATATACTCTACCGATATGGTTTCGTCAAGTGTTTGGTCGTTCTAAGGGGTAATAGTATTTTAATAAATATTATATTCTTGAATTTTCACTAAATAAATAATTTTTGCATCATTAATGTATAGGTTATTAAGTTAATTATATATTTCAAAAAAAATACAAATAAATAATCAGGATAAAGAATAAAAATTTATTTCAAATGAGTATTTATAATCAAATTTATAATATTTATAACCATACATTAAAACGAATTTAATTATTAAATTTTGAGTGAGACAAATTTCCCATTCCTTTAAATACAATTAATTAATTGTCTTAATCTCATGAAAGTGGGTTCAAATAGATACTATTTCGACCCAATTATGTTTTTTGATTAAATATAATCTTCAAATTATATTAATACAAGTATTAGGGTAGTTTTATAAAATTATATTTACCCTTAGTTACCCGATTTACATTTAATTGTGGTAAATAAAATTTACCGTAAATACTATTCATAATGCAAAAAAATAAAAGTATCCTATTAACATAAATTGGAACTACTGATTAAAAATATGGAATCCATTTTTCCAAATTCTAGAAATTGTAGTTGCAAAATTTTAATTTAAAATTAATCCAATTTATGAAAAAAACGGGTTTTTGGTTAAAACATTGCAAAAGATTGACCTGATTTTACTTATGAATTCATTTTAAAATTAATGATAATGACATAAGTTATATTAAATAGTAAAAATATAATCTATTTATACTTTAAAACAATTAAATATTATAATTTATACATATAATTTATCTCAATGAAAAATGTTGTTTTTAATTAAAATTTATCATATTGATACTATTTATCAAATTATTATCTTTATCAAAAAATCATCAGAATTTTAACCAATGTAAATTTTTATATCAAGCTTCCAATTAAAAGGTTTAAATTTTAATATTATGAATATTAATGTGCCTAAATTTCAAATTAAATAGGGTTTTCCATTAAAAGGCGGAAATACATTCTTATAATATCTATTTCATGAATAACAAATATAACTTTTTAATTATATAACATACATATCTAATTAATTTCATTCACTCAAATAATTAATATGACATATAATTTATTTACATTCGTCATAGATTTTTAAAAGTTAGTTATATTTATTCCCGTTAACATAATTTCTAGGTTATAAAAGAAATTTTATATTAAGGGAATCTCATAGTTTGATTAACCTAACAATTGCGTGCAGAACATGATATTGAAGAGTAAAAATTATTTAAATATTTCATAAACCACATGGGTGTTACATCTGATGTTTCGAGGTGAGTAAGATTCCTAGGCACCTGGGGACTTTATAGGGGTTGTGACTAGTGTGTTCACCCAATTTGAGACACAGGTAGAGAAGATTTGGATCATAGCTTCTAGTCTTTTCCAGTGAGTGACCATGTGGATGGTCCACATAGTGATGATGCTTTGATACGTGGACCGTTTCCTGAGATATTACCTTCAGGTAGTGTTTCATCTCTATCACTACCCATTGGGTGGCAGTTACAACCGGAAATACCGTTAGAGGACACATTTATGTTTTGAGCCTTACACAAGTTTCAGCATCGGATACCCCTCAGGTTCCGAGGTGAGCCCAAATCATAGGCCGTTGAGGACTGGCGTGAGGTGGTGGCTAAAATTTCTCTTGAGATTCTACAACATTGACAGGATGACATGTCATTAGGTTAGTATTCATCGAGGTGTACCGACCATACCTGGTTCTCGATGAATATGATACAATTAGTGCTTTTGGGCTCAGACTTTCGAGCGCGTTCTGTTTAAGGATGTCTGAGCCAGAACTACGCAATTATGATTTCCTATCTATTTTAGGGTGATAGAGAGAACCTTTTCGGCAGAATGTTATTTAGCTAAGCGTATAAATCCAGTGAATGATAGTAGTGAGAAACCAGGGAACTGGCACCAGTCTCAGAGCCTTGGGTCTGTAAAACGTTTCTAGATTAGGATGTGATAGGGACATATAAATTTGTAGGGATTCAAATATGGGAGTGGTTCAAGGAGAGTAGCATGAGGAGGTTCAATTTACGAAATTTTACAACCACCACCTCAGTGTGGTCCCCACAAAGCCTGGGAGTTGGAGGACGGGGGAAGGGAGTAGCTGCATGCGGTCAAGGAGTGTGACCGAAGGGCTCCAAGAAAGGTTAGAGGTACGATATGTTTCTACTACTATCTTTCATATTTCTAACACCCCATGATTTTGTGAGAAATATTATTTTTAATTTATTTCATTTATTCTGTTGTATGCTACACTATGAATATATTGTGCTATACACAACACTATATTAGCTTGTAATATATGCAAACACTATTCCTGACATGCGATGCACACAATTACAAGTTCTTTCGAATAATATTCATTTTACAAAACACCAAGTATATATTTTGATCAAGGTATAAATGAAATATATTTTTAGTATTTTATATGGAACACCAAAGGAATATTTCCCTACATGAAACCCTGACTTAGCTTTCATTACACGCAAGAGCAACCTTCATCAATAGCGTGTGCTGTATGCAATACCGAGTTTCACTTAACAATGATATATTGTTATAATATTATTATTAACTAGCCATTACAAATAGTATTAACAAAATTTTTAATTTAATAACATTATAATTCATTTTACACATTTTTTAGAATGATGTATGTGATCTAAATCAGTTTTTCAGATAAAAGAAATGTTTTTTTTAAAAAATGCAGTTTTTCCGCTGTTTGATGGCACTACAATTTTAAATATAATTTTTTACAATTTATAAGCTAAATTTTACAAAATAAAATTCTTATTTTGAATCAAGATATAAATATTTAAATTGGATATAGTTTTTATATTTTTTCTGACAACGTACTTATTTTAATGAATAGTAAATACACGCTATATTTTACTTAAAAACAACTTTTTTAATCGAGATAATTTATATAGATTAATTATAATTGTAAATTGTTTTAAAGTATAAATATATTATATTTCTACAATTTAATATTATTTATTTCATTAACATTTATTTTACATTGAATTCGTCGGTTAAATCAATCCAATCTTATGCAATATTTTAAACAAAAACCTGTTTTTTTCGACAATGGGATTAATTTTAAATTATTTAATCCAACTTATGTGTTATGAATTTGGAAAAATTTATTCCATATTTAGAATCAGTAGGTCCAAATTATGTTAATATGCTAATTTTTTTTTTGCGCACTCTGAATAATAACTACGGTAAATTTTATTTACAATAGTTAAAGCTAAATCGTGTAATTAAGTATAAATATAATATTATAAAATTATCCTAAAACTTTTCTTAATATAATTCGATGATTATATTTCGTCCTAAGGATTATTTGGGTTGAAATGGAATCCATTGGAACCCACTTGGTTGTTATTAAGACATTTAATTTTTTTATTTTAAAGAATGTGAAATATGTCTCACTAAAACATTATTAATTAATGTATTTTTAATATAAGGTTATACAAAATATAAATACAATTATAAATTCTAATTTCAAAGCTAAAATGTTTTTATTTTTTATGTTAATTTATTTTTAATTTTTGAGAGATATTTAACTACCTTAATATCTTTTATATTAATGATGCACAAATTATTTATTTATTTAGTGAAAATCAGTAATATAGTTTTTTCAAATAATAATACACATTAAAAGGCCCAAAAACCTGACCAAAACTTATTGGTCGTATATATATAAACCATAACCATCCAATGGTTGAATTTCAACAATTTTGTTCTTTATAAAGGAGATTATGATACTTATATTATATTATTTTAAATGATGTTAAAGTTTTCACCTTCATAATTTAATAAATATAACAATTTACATGTTGTGATTTTAAGATGATAAATTTGATTAAAATTATTATTTTGAAATATATTAGAATTCTCATCATAATAGTATATTATTTATAATTTTTATGAAGTTAATAAGTATATTAAATGATTATAGAAAAATGATGTATAAATTATTTTATTAAGAAAAATAACAAATAAATGGTTTTATAAATATTTAAATAAATATTTTCCGAACTAATTATTGTTATCCACAAATTTTATACATTAATATGACATGTTATTAGTATATTAAATATTTTTATTTGAATATATCCTCTGTTTGGATTTTATTTAAATTCAAATAAATGAATAGTGTCAAATTTGACACAATTATAATTTTATAAAAATAACATATTATAAAATTGTTTAAAAATCACAAATATGTTTAAAAATTATAAATTGAAATTTATATGGTCTAAAATGTCATATATGAGCCAATTATGGACAAATAATATCACATAAGTAATTATTTAAAACAATTTAAAATTTATAATATTATTTCCACAAATAAAATTAAATAGATTAAATAAGGATAAATCAAGTTCATAAGGCTTAAAATAAATTACCAACAAGTATGAGTCTTATTGGATGATAATATTACAACTCTATCTCATCTAAGATTCGGATTTGAGTCATTTTTGGAGGTTTGTATGTGAGGGTGGAGTTTGTTATAAATTATTATTTTAGAGGTTTCCAAAGGTGCCCCTCTCCTCCCTTATAAAAGGGCACCTCCTCCATATCCTCATCACACCACTTTGAGCCTTCATTCATAGACAAAACCTGACCATTTAACTCCTACACTTCCCTAAAAACATACTAAAGGATCTGGTCTTCTTCAAAGACCAAATTTAGTACCCTAAGAGGAGGTTTAGAAGTGGCGTTTCGAAAAAGAGGTAATATTCTTTAACGATTCTTTCAAATTCAATTATTCTTATACTTCCTCTTATTTTGTGGTTTCATAATAAATTAAAAACATAAGTATCACTGATATACTTATATGTTATTATAAATATGAACTAATCCTATTTCACCTTCTATCCATCCAACGGAAAACAAAATCACCGTGCGTGTGTACGTACGGAATAATGTCTCCATGCCATGGTGTAATCTATTTTTTCACCACCACCTTACATGGATGGGTATAATGGTGTAAATAATAACTATATATGGTTATTATAACATGATACTGATTATGAGATATTATATATTCCACTCTAACTCCATTCATTAATTATTGGAACAATATCATCGCTCATGTGTACGTACGGATTATCGTCTCCATGACGCGATGATATTCATTTACCAAGTTCACCATTCAAGAATGCTAATAAAGGATATATAATAAATAATCATGAAATATATGACATAATAATGATACTGGATTTATGTATATGTAATTTACTTACTTCCATTCAATTTAATAAGGAAATTAAAACATCATTAATGCGTACGTACGACCTACCGTCTCCATGAACTGTGTATTTCATTCCATTTATCGTTCTGTTATATATTTGTATATTCTGAAATTATATTATATATAAATCATTTTTTACATTATGTATGTAATTAATCATGATCTATATAATCATATGAATAATGACAATTAAAAACATGGATGATAAATGGAACGATTTTACCCAAAATGCTATTTTAACATGAATTGACAGATGAACAGGTAATATAAAATCGTAAGTGAATCATATATGATAACAAAAAAATTATTATGGTTCTGTTACAGGATAGTAATATGTTAAAACCCCCTATACATGGGTCTCAGACACATACAATAGAAATTGGACATAATGTAAGGGACAACTTTTTAAGTCACATTTTTATCCGAGATTGGTTATACGTAAGTATTTACTGGGATTTTATTTTTCATCCATGTCCAACTTTTTTTCCATAAAGTGTTTAATATTCTTCCAAGTATTTTTAAAGTCATGTTTACCTCACTTTGACTCTTACTTTGTGTTATGGAAGGAATATATCTTTTTTTACCATAAGTGGTACGTTTTGACTTTTCTGTTAAAAGGTTTGAGGAGAATGTTTTTTTAACTTATACGGCATGAACGAATATTTCCGATTTCATATTGGATAATTTTCATGAAGCTTCCTCTACTATATTTCATGATTTTTTTCAACAAAATAATTTTCTTTTAAAATTGAATTGAATTTTGTGAAAAGAAAATGATTTTTAAGAAGAATGGATATTTTCCTCAAGAATTCATTTCAAGTGTTTTGTCAAAACTATTTCCCATTTAAATGAAATTAGTTAGTATGATTTTGTTTCAAGTATAATGTCACTATTATTTAAATGGTTTTATTCTTCTTATGATTAAATTATATCCATTTGTTTTATATGGATTATTTTATGATGGGATGATGTTTATGAAACACATTTTATTCTTTGGGTTATGATGAATTATTTATCTTTATTTTGTGGCACAAGTAAGAATGATTTTTTTACGATATGGGTGGGACCTATATCTCCCTCAAGTGCATTGGGTAGAGATTTATATCTAACGATATATACATGGCTGGAATGGCATGTAAAATCTGGTTCAGAAATACAGGGCTGGAATGACATGTAAACCCGGTTCAGTAATGGACTTTGTCCACTATAATGGTCTTGGCAGAAATTCCTTGGTTAATATCGAAATCATATCCTGTGATTAGTGGTTTCCCACAATTACATGTTTTATTACCATGAAATTTTATCATGATTAATTATTTTTTATGATCTATGCCTTAGGTACAGCCATGTTTTATGTCATTTCTCATGATTTTGATGTTTCGTGTTCATGTTTTTATGTTCAAATGTTTATGGATTGTTTTTAGGTTCTTTATGTTTACCCTTAATGAGTATTTGTGCTCACCCTTTTTATGTTTTCCTTTCCCCATGATATAAATAATGGTTTTAGGTAAGAAAACAAAAGGGGAAGATCTTTATGGGAGATGTGGAAGATATTTCACCATGATTAGATGATTACGTTCCGAGTTTCATAAGACATTAAACTAATACTGTCTTTGGGCATCTTTTTGTCATGTATTAATTACTCCAAAAATTTAATGTAATGTCCATGTACGTCAAGCTTTGGGTCTCTACAGTTGGTATCAGAGCAAATGATTAGTTAACTATTAAAAACTTGGATGTCAAAACTTTAGTGAAATACCTAGAGATATTTCTAAGGTATGTCTAGGGATGTTTCTAAGGATAAGTATAAGTATATTATATAGTCTTAGAATTATGGTAATGATCATATATTTAAAAATAAGATGTTATATATGGAAGGTACCCCCCCCCCCCTTTATTATGTTGTTTTCCTAGCATGGTTTTTACATCTCACGCTATTCTTTTTGAGTTTTAGAAAATTGATGGAAAGAGAAATATTCATGTTAATAGAGAATATCATAGACCATGGAATGATATTCTACCTGATAATCCAAATGAATGGGATTTGGAAGGCGAAACATCGTTATCATGCCTAATCATCAATCTCATAATATGATCAATAATCTAAACTTTGGTAAGTTTCCTGACTCAGCTAATAAGATAATGATAGAGGTTCATGATGATCATAGAGGAAAGAAAGTTCCATTTCCATCATGTAAATCATGTTGTAAGAGGCATCATGGAGAATGTTCCAAAGGAACTAGAAGGTGATTTGGGTGTGGGAAAGAAGGACACAAAGCAAGTAATTGCAAAGGAAAAGGTTCAGTTCACACCATGGACAAGGATACTGGTATTTCTAAGACCTAAACAATGATTAAATGTTTTAAATGTGGAATGTACGGGCATTATGCAAACCAATTCCCTAAGGGAAAATCTCATGAAGATAATCAACATGGTTGTATGGGTAGTATTTAGGTTGATGATGATGAAAAGACTACAAATGATATGTGAGATGAAAGAAGTGTTTAGGAATAAAATGATGATGCTCGGTCAATGATTTAAGAATGTAGTGGAATGATTTTATGTTTATCAAGAGTTATTTTGTGTAGGTAATTGAATGGTACTATGGAATAAAGAAACATCTATGAATTGTTGAACTATTTTTTTTCCTAAAGTATTTGAATGTATATGTTGAATGGTACCAGTAACTATGAAAGGTTTTTATGATGATTTTGCAAATAATATGATCTACACATAATGAATAGGTATAGAAAAAATAATAAGTTTGATAGTATTAATGATCTCATGATTGATATAAGGACAAAGTGACATCATGGTTTGAGTATATAGAAATGTTTCAATTTTTGTATGTGGAATGATTAAACATTTATGAGAATTCATGTTTTTCACTAAGGTTAAATGGGTATTCATTTTTTCTAGAGAATATATTATTAAGATATTCACAAGTTTGGGATGTGACCAACAACAATATATATCTTATGATATATCGGGGATAGACAATGGTAATCACATTCTTAGTAGGTGACCTCTGTAGTAATATTTTTCATTATAGTATGAGATTGGACAAAAGTTTTTTTGATAATACTAAAGGGTAGAATGGATTACGTTTGACATCAGATTGTATTGTTTAAGGGTAGAAATTTTTTTCCATTTTAATTCTGGATTGTTATAATAGTTTACTTTTTGAAAAAGGACAACCTGCAAGACGAGCGACAACCCGTCATGTCAGACAAGGGTGCGGGAATCAAACCCACAACCGAAGTTTGATTGGCCTTTATCACCTAACACAATCCTACAGGAAGTCCTTGGTTATTATAAAATAGTTTAATTTTATTAGGTGGTATGATAGATGTAGTATAAGTCCATTTTTGAAACCATATACAATTAATCTCACCATAAGATAGACTTATGTATATAACTTTTTCTAACCTTATGTTTGAGACAGATGGAACGACCAATAATTCCAACGCATCATTTTCTAACACATCAAAGAAGACAAATTCAACTTCATTTCTTAATGAGATAAAGTGGAAATTTTTCAAGGCACAAACAACATTGAGATTGTACCAAAATCAAGAAACTATTTCTTTTATTTTAAAAATTATTCCAATTTAGGGAAATGATCTTGAAAACCAAAAATGTTGTCCTAGTGCCTTCATAATTTTTGAATCAGATGGTACCTTAAATCATCACAAATTTATTGCTTTGGTATTGTTGGATTTTTTTTGTAGACATGTTCTCTACCACTCTCCATCAGATATTGATGGTTATATTTCTCGTCCATATCCATGTTTTCAATTATGTTATCCTATGTGGAAACCCATTGATGAGTTAAATTGGGTAACTGTTGTGTTTATTACATTACATTTTAAAATAAAGTATTAGTAATCCTTTTTAGAATGTGGGTTTCTATGAAACAAACTATCATGTATTAAATGATTTATAACCCCTACGAATTTTGAGGGAGAAATTCATTTTTAAAGGGGGTAGAATGTAACAACCCATGATTTTATGAGAAATATTATTCTTAATTTCATTAATTTCTTGTGTAGTACGTAACCCAAATATTATGTTGTTTTAAACGCAACACAGTATTAGTTTGTAGTATATGAAAACACTATTCTTGGCTTGTGATGCACAAAATTACATGTTCTTTTGAATAGAATTCATTTTACACAACACCAATTATAGATTTGATCAATTTATAAATGAACTATAATGTTTTTATGATATATGCATCACCAAAGTAAGTTTTCCTTACATGCAACCCTTCCTTGTCTTGCATTACACGCAAGAGCGACCTTCCTCAATAGCGTGCGTTGTACGCAATACTAAGTTTCACTAAAAAACGATATATTGTTATAATATATTTTCAACAAGATATTATGAATAATAATAAATGAATATTGAATTATATAACATTCTAATTCATCTTAAACATTTTTTAGAATGAGTTATGGGAACAAAATCAATTTTTCGGATAAAAGAAGTATTTTTCAAACAATGCAGTTTTGCCAAATTTTGATGGGTCACCCATTTTAAATCTAATTTTTGACAAGTTGATAAGTCAAATTTCACAAAATAAACTTCTTCATTTGAAAAAGGATATAAAAATTTACATTGGATAATGTTTTTAATATTTTTCTGACAACGTTCTTATTTTGATGAATAGTAAAAACACGCTGAATTTTACTTAAAAAAACTTTTTCATCGAGATAATTTATATGGATAAATTATAATAGTAAATTGTTAAAAAGTATAAATGGAATATATTTTTACTATTTAATATAATGTATGTCATTAGCATTGATTTTACATTGAATTCGCAGGTTTAATCAATCCGATATTTTGTAATGTTTTAAACAAAAACACATTTTTTCAGACAACGTGATTAATTTTAAATTAATTTCTGCAACTTTTGTATTTTGAATTTGGAAAAATGGATTCCATATTTGAAATCAGAAGGTTCAAATTATGTTAATAGGGTACTTTTTAATTTTTGGCACTATGTATAGTAACTACATCAAATTTTATTTACCATAGTTAATGGTAAATCAGGTATTTAAGGGTAAATGTAATTTTATAAAATTACCCTAAAACATCTCTTAATATAATTGGATGATATTATTTCGTCCTAAGGAATATTTGGGTCTAAATGGAAGCCATTATAACCCACATGGATTTGATTAAGGCCTTAAATTTATTATATTTTAAAGAAAGTGAAATATGTCTCACTCAAACTTTAATAATTAATGTAATTTTAATATAAGTTTATAAAGAATATAAATTAGATTATAAATAATCATTTGAAAGATAAAATATATTTCATTGTCATGGTAATTTTTTTGAATATTTTAATTGATATTTTACTACCTTAATAACAGATACATTAATGATGAAAATGTTATTTATTTATTTAGTGAAAAAAATCTGTAATACAGTTTTTATTAAAATAATAATACCAATTAAAAGGCTCAAGAACCTCACCAAAATATATTATTCGTATATATATAAACCACAACCATCCAATGGTCTATTTCATGACCATTTTGAGCTTTATAAAAGTGATTATGATACTTATATTTGTATTATTTTAAATGATGTTGAAGTTATCACCTTCATAATTAAATAAATATAATAATTTAAATGTTGTGAATTTAAAATGATAAATTCGAGTAAAATTATAATAATGAAAGATAATAGATTTTTAATCATCATAGTATTTTATTTTAACTTTTTATGAAACTAATAAGTATATTAAATGATTATAAAAAAATTATGTAGTAATTATTTTATTAAGAGAAATATTATATAAATTGTTTTATAAATATTAAAGTAAATATTATATGAACTAATTAATGTTCTCCACAAATTTTATAGATTAACATGACATGTTATGTGTATATAAAATATTTTGGTTCGAATATATTCTTTGTGGGGATTTTATTTAAATTCAAATAAATGAATAGTGTCAAAATTGACACTATTGTTATTTTATAAAAATAACATATTATAATAATGTTTAAAAATCACAAACATGTATAAAAATTATAAATTTAAATTTATATTATCTAAAATGTCATGAATGATCCTATTATAACAAATTCGCAGCATATAAGTAATTATTTATAAGAATTTAAAATTTAAATATTATTACCACAAATAAAATTAAATAGATTAAATCATGATAAATATAGTTGATAAGGTTTAAAATAAATTACCAACATGTCTAAATCTTATTGGATTATTAATTTACCACTGTATCTCATCAATTATTCAGATTTATGTCATTTTTGAAGGTTTTTAATTTAGGGTTGTGTTTATTACAAATTATTATTTTAGTGGTTTCCGAAGGTGCCCCTCTCCTCACTTATAAAAGGGCACCTCATTTCTCTCCTCCTCACACCCGTTTGAGCCTTCAACCTCTGAAAACCCCTAACCATTTATCTTATTCACTTCCCTAGAAACATACTAGACGTTCTCGTCTTTTTCAAATACTAACTTTAGTTCCCTAATAGGAGGTTTAGAAGAGGCGCGTCGAGGAAGAGGTAATTTCATTTACCAATTATTTCAAATTAATTTCTTCTTCTACATCCTCTTATTTTTTTTGTTTCATAAAAACGTAACAACATCAGTATCACTCATATACTGATATGTTATTATAAATATTATGCAACCCTATTTTACCTTCTATCAATACTTTGGAAAACAAAATCACTGCACGTGTGTATGTACGGAATTCCATCCCAATGCCGTGGTGTAATTTGTTTTTCCACCACCACCTTAATTGGATGGTTATAATTGTGTAAAGACTAACTATATATGGTTATTATAAAATTATACTAATTCTGAGATATTATATTATCCAATCGAATTCCATTCATCATTTATGGGAACGATATCATCGCTCGTGCGTACATATAGATTATCGTCTCCACAAAGCGAATGGATTCATTCTCCAAGTTAACCATTCAAGAATGATTATAAAGTATATATAATAAATAATCATGAAATATATGAAATATTAATGATAATAGATTTATTTATATCTTATTTACTTACTTCCATTCAATTGAACAAGGAAATGAACACAACGTTCATTCATACGTACGACCTATCGTCTCCATGAACGGTGTATTTCATTCCATTTCTCAATCTATTATAAATATATATTTTTTGAATATATATTATATATAAATCATTTTTTTCATTATATATCTAATTAATTATTATATAAGTAACCATATGAATAATTAAAAATCAAAACACATACGATAAATGAAACGATTTTACCCAAAACGCTACTTTAACATGGAATTGACAAATGAACTTGTAATATAAAGGCGTGCGTGAATCATATATGATAACATAAAAATTATTATAGATCTGTTACAAGTTAATAATATGTTTAGACCCACTATATAGGGGTCTCAGACACATACAGATGAAATTAGACATAAGGTAAGGGATAATTTTTCAAATCTCATTTTTATCTGAGATTGCTTATACGTAAGTATTTAATGGGATTATATTTTTCATCCATGTCCATAAAAATGTTTTCCATAATGTTTTTAAAATTCTTCCATGTATGTTTAAATTCATTTTTACCCCTCTTTGACTTTTAATTTCTGTTATGGAATGAATCATTATATTGTTTACCATAAGTGGTACTTTTTGACTTCTTCGTTAAAAGTACGAGGAGAATGTTTTTTTATCTTATACAGCCTGAATGGATTTTTATGGTCTTATAACACCTAATTTTCATGAATCATACTCTAAAGGATTTCATGATTATTTTCAAAAAAATAATTTTATTTTATCAATCAATGGAATTTTGTGAAAAGAAAATGATTTTGAAAAAGAAAGGATATTTTCCAAAAGAATCCAGTTCAAGTGTTTAGTCAAATCTATTTTCCATCTAAGATGAAATTATTTAATATTATTTTGTTTCAAATATAGTGTCTCTATTATTTAAATATTTTTCTTCTTCTTATGATGAAATGATATACATTTGTTTTATATGGATTATGTTATGATGGGATGCTGTTTATGAAACCCTTTTAATCATTGGGTTATGATTAATGATTTGTTATTATTTTGGGTCACATGTAAGAATGATTTAATTTTGAGATGGGTGGGACCTATATCTACCTTCAATTGAATGGGTAATGATTTATATCTCATGATATAGACATGGATGAAATGGAATGTAAAATCTGGTTAATTAATACAGTGCTGGAACGACATGTATACCCGGTTCAGTAATGGACTTTTTCCACTACGATGGTCTTGGTAGAAATTCCTTGGCTACTATGGAAATCATATCATGTGATTAATGGTTTTACAAAATTACATGTTTTATTCCTATTCTATTATATCATGATTAATTTTCCTTTATGATCTATGCCTTATGTACTGCCATGTTTTTTGTCAATTCTAAAGATTTTGATGTTTTATGTTCATGTTTTTAAGTTCAAATGATTATTGATTCTTTTTATGTTCTTCATGTTTACCCTTAATGAGAATTTGAGCTCACCCTATTTATGTTTTCCATTACCTAGGATATAAATAAAGGTTTTGTGTAAGAAAACAAAAGGGAAAGATCTTTATGGGAGTTGTTGAAGATATTTCACAATGATTAGAAGATTATGTTATGAGTTTCCAAATAGACAAAACTAATATGGTATTTGGGAATCTTTTTTTGTCATGTATTAAGTATTATTCAAAAGTAATGTAATTTCCATGTAAGTCAATATTTGGTCTCTAAATTATTAATATACATATAAACTAATCATTCCATCTTACCATAGATCTTGTTCAGGACCTAGAGTGTCAAGTTAAGCCGTTGAATTGACCCTCACATCTAGAGATACCTTTGGTAGGAGACTTGATAATCACACATACGCAGACTATGTGATCTGACTATTGATATGAGAGTTTCGGTTGGAACCAATTGGTGACAATGTAAAGGCCTTACAACGTTAGTTTGGGTATGACTGGACATCCACAGTTCATACACAGATTGACTATATATGAAAAATGGTTGTTGTTTATCTTTCATTGGAGGGTAAGACTGATAACTCATGAGTCGACCATCCTTACCCTCTTATCAACAAGAGTTTTGTGTTTTGAGTTCCCAACAGGAGTGGTAAGAGTTACTCCAGAACTACGACAATGAGATATT
Source organism: Viscum album (assembly GCA_963277665.1). Lineage (NCBI taxonomy): Eukaryota > Viridiplantae > Streptophyta > Magnoliopsida > Santalales > Viscaceae > Viscum > Viscum album. The sequence continues at coordinate 1,193,791,085 of OY728158.1, read as the reverse complement.
ATATACTCCTGGGAAGGGGAACGTGGTAGTAGGTGCACTCAGCAGGGGGATTGGTCAACAGCTACATAGTGAGGCATAATAGTATCTAGTCGTTTTATATATATCCTTCATGGATAGATATGAATCTACTTAAATCAATTCTATGAATGTCACTCCTCCACTCCTTCTGCAAGTCAGGGAGGCGCAACTTGGGGGCATGGACTATGAGGCTTGATGTGCTCAGATATCCTCTGGGTAGGAACCTGATAGATTTTCTGATGTTGGGGAGCATATTTTTCTCATCATAGGACATACCATTGTACCAGTGGCCCTTCAGGAGGAGGTGTTTAGGGAGTTCTATACGTCCCATACGGGGGTACATCCTAGTGTGGTAAAGATGTACCTGGACACCTGGAATCAGTTCTAGTGGCTAGGGATGAAGAAAGTAGTGGAAGAATATATATCATGATGTCTCACTTGTATTTATGTGAAGAATGCATAGAGTTGAAAAAAGTCTTATGCCGACCACATATGGAGACCCATGGATTTAGAAGAGGGGGACCACGTATTCTTGTGAGTATGTCCTTGACAGGGACTACAGATATTTGTTTGAGGAATAAAGTTATCACTGAGGTTAATAGGTACGATTCTGATACATCGAAGGATAGGCGAGGTAGCATACCACTTGGCTCTTCCACCACAGTTGGAGAGGGAGCACGATGTCTTCCTTGTATCCCAGCAGAGAAGATACGTGGACGATCCATGTAACATCATCAACCACAACGAACTAGACTTCGATGATGGGCTGACGTTTATGGAGGATCCAGTGGAGATTGGGAATCAATAAGAGTGGGTCCTTTTTGAGAGTTCAACACCTCTGGTGCACATACGCTGGACGCACAAGAAACTCTAGGAGAGCACATGGGAGCAGGAGGATTAGATTGGGGCTCAGTACCATCTTTTTGTTGTTTTTTCTTTGTTTTGGATTTCAAGGATGTTAAGACCTATGGTGGGGATAATTTAATTTCATGGAAATTATGCATTACTTATTTTTTAAATATAACTATTTCGAGACCATGGAATTTGACTGTGGGAAATTTCGAGGCCCGCAGTGTCCGGAATGATCTGTCGAAGTTTTGTTAATATTTTTTAGCACACATAAGAAATTTACAAAAAATGGAATAACTCTTAAATGGTTGCTTGAAGGAAAAATCTAAAGGCACCATTGCGTTACTGATAGTAGTCTTACCCTAGGTGTGACTTATTTTTGGTTAGAGCAGGCCTCTGGTGAGAAATGACAAAACCATAAAAAATAATTAAATAATGTTACTTTATTTTTCATATGATTATAACATAAAAATCGTAAATCAGATAAAATATCAGAGGACACCTCTAATCTTGTGAGGTTATATTTTCTTTAGTTATATACTAACCTTGGCCGACACGTTCCACTAGTTAAAGTTAGTTGTTCCCATAAATAAAATAATCAACTGCCAATTGTTTTAATGTAAAAATTCATAACATATAAAACATAACTCGAATTTAAAATTTAAGAGTACCATAGATTTCTCTGGGGCATTTTTCACTTAGTATGAGCCTTTCCTCGACTGGTGTGGGTCGAGGGTAACTGTTATTAATTTTCAGACCTTTTTTCAGGTAAGTTCAACAATCGCGTGAGAGGTGTTTTCTAAATTTTGAACGATTTCTCAGATTAAAAATCTGAGGGCACCATTGAATCCACAATGTAACGCCCCGACCCTAGCTACCCAGAGTCGGTGCATTACTTCGTAACATTGTCATGATCACAAAAGATCAATTCTCGAAAGACTGATTAGTTTAGTAGCCTCGGAAACACTAGATACATTCGTAAACGTTACATTACATCATAAAGTGAAAAACTACAATAAAAAAGTCTCCATAGTCCACACTCATATCCTCTTCTGACAATCCCTGCAGGTCATTCATAAAATACTTCTTCACATCCTGGAAAATATTAAAACATTGAAAGGGTTGAGCTCAGCTGCTCAGTAATGATAACAATATTGCGGAAGCCTTCATAAATAAACATAAACATTTAAGGCAATGTATAACTAAAACAAAAGCCTTTTAAACTTGAACATCAACATAATATGGCAAAAGTAAAATGAGATAATGCCATTTACTTATTCACATGGATATTATAGTAGTTGAATAATCACATGAAATATCATTAACCACTTTCATAATGATGGAATGCATAATTCCAGACATTCTGAAACATTTTGTAAAGGCCTCGTCCAAGACGTCTAAAATGATTAAGGCCTCAGCCAAAATCACAAATCAAATTGGGAAAGGGCCTCGGCCAATTCCACGTCTAGTTGTCTCATGAGACCTACCGATGCATCGAGGAGCTATAGCGGGCTCCACCCATCACTTATTAAGTCCAATGCATTCCTCATATGAATAGGTTTAAACATAAAATAAACCATAACATAATCGTATCACATAAAACATGCATAAAGGAAACATAACATTTCCACATTTTAATCACAAGATATCAATACAACACATTGATATAAAAAAAATGCTTTTAAAATCATTTTCAATACCAAAATAAAAGAAAAGTATAACATGGTATTTATTTTTCATTAAAAAAATGATTGCTTGTAGAGGAAGTCGAAACACAAATAGTGGTCATGGCGGCGGAGAAGTCGTTGTCGCCACATACGTACGACAAAGACATTCCCTTTTGTCGTTTAGTAAACGCTTCGTATAAAATAGATTACTTTTGAAATATACGTAAAAGTCAAAGGGTTTTATACACTGTATAAAAGAAAGTTGTGTATAAAACCAAATATGCCTCAATGAAAGGAGATTGAGACGAAGTCCTTAAAAAATCATGTTTTAAAATAAAATAGATCTATTATGTGTATTCACTATAGGTACACATGAAGAATACAAAATAAGACATAATAATATCATGACATAATTTGAAAGTAGGAGATTAACCCAAAGAATGGATGTTGGGTTAAGAAATTCCCTTACCTCGTGTCTAACTCGACTCAACCGTTCTTTAACCTCCTCAAAATCGGGTAACTCTTTTTTATTTGAGCCAAAGGCTTCCTTGGGAAGAGTTCTGCTCAAAGTGAGGCTTCTAGGAGTAAGAGGGGGAAGTTGGGAGAGTATTTGGGCAGAGGTTGGCCGAGCCAAATGGCTTGAATGTGTGAATAAGGTGGGAGTGGTGGGGGCTTTTTATAAGAGGAGAGGAGGGGCTCTTTTGGAAAGATTGAAATGTTACATTATTATACATTGATTTTCGGATTATAAAGGTCCCACACTTATAAAATTCGTGGCTAAGGTGATGAGGGTTCAAAATCCCCTCATCCAATAGGCTTTGGACAAGTGTAAGCCATGGATTTTGCATTATCTTCTCATTTTATTTAAATCGTTAAATAATGAGGTCATCGCTGCATCATAATGATGTCATAAATAATTTAATTTATTTAATGTCTAAAAATTATAAAAAAATACTATGATGTATGAAATCTTTTTATCTTTCTAATTAATATTTATAGTCAAAATTTGGACTTCTGTAACCCCACTTAAAAATTGTTTTAGTAAAACAACTCATGTTTGTATCAATTTAATTTTAACATTAAATAAATATATATTAATGTCATTTTCAAACTAAAGTGGCTCCATGGGGTCCCCAAGTTGACCCATGGGTTGTCTTGGTCGGCCATGACTCATCCAATAGGAGTAGGACAAGTGTCAAGCTCATCTCATAATATTAAAACATTATTTTTACCTTAAACTACACTAATTACTTCTAATCGCGATTAAGAACTTAAAAGTTACTATTCACCAAAAAATTATTTTGATCTCATTGAACCAGATTTTACTTCTTAATGACAACCATGTATGTCGGATTTTTGAAAATCAAATCACAGAAGTGGTAATATTTCATTTAAACAAAAAATCAGTTATTTAACTACCACTTAGTGGTTTCACTATTCATCAAAAATTGATGTTTTTCAGAACAATGCCAAAATTTCACCCAAAGATGTAATTGATATTCCGAATTCAAAAATGATGTCTATTTTACAAAATTCCAAATATATAAGTTTCATTGTTTAATTTTATAATTAATTCCCACTGTTACAACAAATAGCGTGTTTTGAAGAAACAATTTATATCAAAAGATTGGCAATTGTTTATGTCCAATTTCAATGTTAAATTAATTCTAATGACCACCTTTGGATAAAACGGTAAAAATATATTCTAATTATACTTTAAAACCACTAAATAGTATAATTTATCACTATAAATTTTTTTTAATTAAAAAAGTTGTTTTTAAGTAATTTTCACTATTCATAAAAATTGGAAGTTCTCAGAAAATTACAAAAAATTCAAATTTGGACAATTTCGATATTACGAATACAAAAATGAAGTCCATTTTGAAATATAAAATTTCTATAATTTTAAAAAGTGGTTATTACTATTCATAATGGCTATTTTGATTAGTCGCGGTGTTTTGGAACTCGAAGTTGCGTACAATGCAAGCTATTGCATTATTGAATGAGAAGCGTATCGTGGAAGCTCGGGGTGTTACATTCTCCCCTTCTTCAATAAATTGCGTCCTCGCAATTTGAAATTTTTCTTTGAAAATAAAAGGTTGAAAAGAGAAAATACCTTTGTGGAAAACCCTCATCGGAAATAAGATAAATAAAATTTAGCCTTAATAAGAGGGAAAGGGAAATGAAAAAGTCACCGCCCAATTATGATCTCGATTAGGAAAACATTGGTGGCAATTAAAGACATATAATTGGAGGAAAACGTAAATATTTGTAGGGAGTGATTGAGGTCATCAATCACAATCAACTGTCAAATTGAGGGCCTCAAAGCCTTCAATCTATGTTGATTGAAAATATCATCAGTTCCACAAGACATAAGGTATTAGGATAACACATTTTTTTGTTTTAATATCCCTTTAATAAAGTTTATGAATTAATTTATTCATTGAATAAGAGATAAGTATAAATATATTTATGGTTGAAAATTAGTGTTTCAACCTTCAACTCATCATTCACTCAAAAATATAATAAAACTCAAAAATATTATACTTATCTTAATTGTATAAGGTTCCAAATGTTAACACATAACATTTAGATTAGTAAAATTATTTTTTAATAACAAGGGACTTCCTGTAGGCTAGTGGTAGGAAATAAAGGCCTGTCGCACTATGATTGTGGGTTCGATTCCTGCAGCTTTGTCCGACGCGACGGGTTATGCCCCACCCTGCAGGTTGTCCTTTTCCTAAAACTATAGTATCATAATATTCCAAAAATAATCTTCATAAATTTTTTAACCTTAAACAATACTATCCAAATATTAACTTAATCCACTCCAACATTTATAGTTATCCAAAATACCACTGTCCAGACTTTCTCTAAAAGGTCTCTTAATTCCAAAATCAATTTATCAGATTCCCCAAAAAAGTAAAGTTTCTCTTATTGTCACATACTAAAAATATAATTACCTTCATCATATTAAAACCTTACTGAAATCAACAAGTACTGCAGTACAATCCTTATATATATATCACATTATTCTAATAACCAGAATATAATCCATGAGTCCAAAAGCACCAATACATTAGTTATTCTGCTTCAACTGTAGTTACACCATAAGATTGTCCTTGATACCTTGGCCTTTTCTGAGGTATGTTTCCCTGACGCTTAGAACATTCATTTTCATAATGACCCATTTCTCTACAATTGTAGCATTCAACTTTGATAGCCTCTTTCTTTCCCTTGCAATCACGATCCTGGTGACCCTTTTCTCCACATTTATAACAAACTCCCATTCCTTTTAGGCAAGTACCAGGGTGATTCTTCCCACAATTATCACATAATGGAAAATCATTCTTTCCCTTTTTCCCTTTATCTGTCTCTTGTTCCACCGTTCTCTTCTACTCTTGCTTTACTTTGTTGTCATAAGACTTAGAGAATTCCTGTTCTATCTTGATAGCACACGAGACAATATCTTCGTATGATGAGAAGGATTTTGATACAAAAGTTCGACGGAGAAATGGTTTTAACCCATCAAAGAAACGATCAATCTTACTCCTTGGGTTATGTATATAATCGGCAGCATGCCTCGCTAACCTTGTAAAGTTAGCCTCATACTTTGCGACATTCTCATCCTCCTTCTGCCTCAGACTCAGAAATTGCCTTTCAATATCTGCTCGATGGTCACGAGGAAAGTATTTTTCTAAGAAAAGCTCTTTGAACTCCCTCCATTCCATATTCGATACGTCATCATCTTCCTTTGTGTTTTGAATCAGCGACCACCACTGATCGGCATCTCCAGTGAGGCGGTAAACTGCCATGACAACCTTCTCAATTTCCCTACTCCCCAAGGGATGGAATATTTTGTCTAAGGAGTTTATCCATTGCTCGGCTACTATAGGATTTGTACTCCCATTGACGGTTGGTGGTTGTTGCCTCATGAAACGGTCTAGCATTGATCCTCCACGTTGCGGATCAGGGTGCTCCATACGAGTAAGGTTATTATTCATAACCTGAGTGAGTTGTCCCAGTATGGTAATAAGTTGATCAGCACCAGTTGTATCTCCAGATCCACAATAATTATCTTGAGCAGGAGGGCAATCCCTACACAGAGTGCATGTATTGATACGGTTTCCATTCCTTCCACTAGGCGCCATTTCTAAACAATGGAATAAACTAGATTAGTTTATGAATCAAAATACATAATTCCATACTTGTAAAATACTTAACATAAATTGAACTATTTATGGATATAATCCGTAATCATAAAAATGTTTTCTTTGAGGAAGTATATACTCATAAACCCTTCATAATTATTTGTAAAGAAAATGAGAGTTATCCTAAGAATATCCCTCGGGAGTGTTGTAACCAAGAGTGCAGCAAGGCCCGTTGTCGTGCAGCAGTTCCCGTTCGAGTCTAGCTCAAAGCGGTGTTTTCTGGTTTTACCCCTAGGAACATCTGTGCCAGAGTCGCCTCTACCTGCTCGTATCCAGACAGGGATGTATTGCTTGGAAAACTCACAAAATCTCTACAATACCAAAATTCTAGGAAGTTCTTCTATACTAATCCCCAAAGTTCATCTTAGGTCTACGTGCTCTAATCAGAGTTTATCTAAATTTAGCTTCCAAGGTTTGTACTAAACTGCCTATGATACCAACTGTAACGCCCCGACCCCAGATACCCAGAGTCGGTGCATTACTTCGTAACATTGGCATGATCACAAAAGATCAAGTCTCGAAAGACCGATTAGTTTAGTAGCCTTGGAAACACTAGATACATTTGTAAATGCTACATTACATCATAAAGTGAAAAACTACAATAACAAAGTCTCCATAGTCCACACTCATATCCTCTTCTGACAATCCCTGCAGGTCATTCATAAAATACTTCATCACATCCTGGAAAATATTAAAACATTGAAAGGGGTGAGCTCAGATGCTCAGTAAGGATAACAATACTACGGAAGCCTTCATAAATAAACATAAACATTTAAGGCAATGTATAACTAAAACAAAAGTCTTTTAAACTTGATCATCAACATAATTTGGCAAAAGTAAAATGAGATAATTCCATTTACTTCTTCACATGGATATTCTACTGGTTGAATAATCACATGAAATATCATTAACCACTTTCATAATGATGGAATGCATAATGCCAGACATTCTGAAACATTTTGTCAAGGCCTCGGCCAAGACGTCTAAAATGATTAAGGCCTCAGCCAAAATCACAAATCAAATTGGGAAAGGGCCTCGGCCAATTCCACGTCTAGTTGTCTCATGAGACCTACCGATGCATCGAGGAGCTATAGAGGGCTCTACCCGTCACTTATTAAGTCCAATTCATTCATCATATGAATAGGTTTAAACATATCATAAACCATAACATAATCGTATCACATAAAACATGCATAAAGGAAACATAACATTTCCACATTTTAATCACAAGATATCAATACAACACATTGATATAATAAAAACGCTTTCAAAAAAAATTTCAATACCAAAATAAAAGAAAAGTATAATATGGTATTTATTTTTCATAAAAAAAAATGATGGCTTGTAGAGGAAGCCGAAACTCAAATAGTGGTCATGGCGGCAGAGAAGTCGTTGTCGCCACATACGTACGACAAAAACATTCCCTTTTGTCGTTTAGTAAACGCTTCGTATAAAAAAGATTCCTTTTGAAATATACGTAAAAGTCAAAGGGGTTTATACATCGTATAAAAGAAAGTTGTGTATAAAACCAAATATGCCTCAATGAAAGGAGATTGAGACGAAGTCCTTAAAAAAATCATGTTTTAAAATAAAATAGATATATTATGTGTATTCAAAATAGGTACACATGAAGAATACAAAATAAGAAATAATAATATCATGACATAATTTGAAAGTAGGAGATTAACCCAAAGAATGGAAGTTGGGTTACGAAATTCCCTTACCTCGTGTCTGACTTGACTCAACCGTTCTTTAACCTCCTCAAAATCGGGTAACTATTTTTGATTTGAGCCAAAGGCTTCCTTGGGAAGAGTTATGCTCAATGTGAGGCTTCTAGGAGTAATAGGGGGAAGTTGGGAGAGTATTTGGGCAGAGGTTGGCCGATTCAAATGGCTTGAAGGTGTGAATAAGGTTGGAGTGGTGGGGGCCTTTTATAAGAGGAGAGGAGGGGCTCTTTTGGAAAGATTGAAATGTTACATTATTATAAAATGCTTTTTGGATTCTCAAGGTCCCACACTTATATAATTCGTGGCTAAGGTGATAAGGGTTCGAAATCTCCTCATCCAATAGTCTTTGGACAAGTGTAAGCCATAAATTTTGCATTATCTTCTAATTTTATTTAAATCATTAAATAATGAGGTCATCGCTGCATCATAATGATGTCATAAATAATTTAATTTATTTAATGTCTAAAAATTATAAAAAAAAACTATGATGTAGGAAATATTTTTTTCTTTCTAATGAATATTTATAGTAAAAATTTGGACTTCTGTAACTCCACTTAAAAATTGTTTTAGTTAAACAACTAATGTTTGTATCAATTTAATTTTAACATTATATAAATATATATTAATGTCATTTTCCAATTAAGTGGCTCCATGGGGTCCCCAAGTTGACCCATGTGTTTTCTTGGTCGTCCATGACTCATCCAATAGGAGTAGAACAAGTTTCAAGCTCATCTCATATTTTTAAAACATTATTTTTACCTTAAACTACACTAATTACCTCTAATCGCGATTAAGAACTTAAAAGTTACTATTCACCAAAAAATTATTTTGATCTCATTGAACCACATTTTACATCTTAATGACAACCATGTATGTCGGATTTTTGAAATTCAAATCACAGAAGTGGTAATATTTCATTTAAACAAAAAATCAGTTATTTAACTACCACTTAGTGGTTTCACTATTCATCAAAAATTGAAGTTTTTCAGAACAATGCCAAAATTTCACCCTAATCTATAATTGATATTCCAAATTCAAAAATGATGCCTATTTTAAAAAATTCCAAACATATAAGTTTCATTAAGTAATTTTATAATTAATTCCCGCTGTTACAACAAATAGCGTGTTTTTAAGAAACAATTTATATCAAAAGATTGGCAATTGTTTATGTCCAATTTCAATGTTAAATTAATTCTAATGACCACCTTTGGATAAAATGGTAAAAATATATTCTAAAAATACTTTAAAACCACTAAATAGTATAATTTATCACTATAAATTATTTTGATTAAAAAAGTTGTTTTTAAGTAATTTTCACTATTCATAAAAAATTGGAAGTTCTCGGAAAATTACAAAAAATTCAACTTTGGATAATTTCGATATTAAAAATACAAAAATGAAGTCCATTTTGACATATAAAATTTCTATAATTTTAAAAATTGGTTATTACTATTCATAACGGCTACTTTGATTAGTCGAGGTGTTTTAGAACTCGAAGTTGCGTACAATGCAAGCTATTGAATTATTGAATGAGAAGCGTATCATGGAAGCTCGGGGTGTTACACACAACAACAATATTAGTTTAAGGGAAACATCACTTCGACCGTAGTAGGTCTGGAGAAAAAGTTAGTTTTTGGAACGTTTTAATAGAATATATAAAATAACTTTTATTTTTTATTCTATTCCTCCAACGGACTCGTGGTAAGGTGGGACCAATGACGTGTCAAGACAATAAATGGATTAAACCTCCAATATGAGTAACAACAACGTTCAGGGATATTGGGAAGCGTTATAATTAATGAGCTCCATTAACTCATCACATCGTTACTCACCCTCCCCCTCTCCTATATATATGGAGCTAGGGAAGGGGTATTAGAGAGCTTCACCATGTAGTGAATTGGTGAAGGAATTCCAAGAAGATATACCCTTAGAAGATGAAGTCGACCAATTGGGAGTTCATGGATGAAACCAAAACACCAATGGGAGACTTGTGAGTGGTGTCTATGGGAGCCGGTAACAGGAATTAAGAACATTGCCCATCGGCAAGCATGAAAGATTCTCTGAAGTTCAAGGAAGGTTTTATTTTTGTTGATAATTTTTTATTCCCTCTTCCTAGTTCTTGTAATAAGACTAAGAACGCAGGTCAAATGAGTAATGGGTTGATGACCGATTCATTCATCATTGCGGGAGGTTTATGTTGGGTATCTTTGTAGGGTTAATATTGCATTCAATTTAAATTTTTATTGAACTCCCATAGCATCCTCTATATTACAAGCTAATGTAGAGGGCGTGTTCCTAACAAACATGGACTAAAAACATGACTATATTCATTTCCTTACACCACCTTAGAAGACAATGAGAACATCGACGCATGTTGGAAGAGGAGGGTCGTGGCTTGACGGCCACAGCGAAAGGAGGAGACACCTGGCACGACACCCGGTCACGAGAAGGGAGGCGGTGCGACGGCCGCACCGCCAGTGAACGAAAGCCATGGATAAATCGGTGACTGAATCAGAACCTGCATCCGGCTGGTTCCACATCAACCAAGCATTGCCCTCATGGCATTTCCAACTCGTCCACTGAAAGGCCTCGAGGCCGTTTAGGAATCCGAGAGACTGGGGGTGATACCCCCACATAGAACCGCACCGGGCAACCTCCCTCGACTGGGCCGCCGCCCACATCTGGGCCGCCACCCTTCACTGGGCCGCAACCTTTGACCGGGCCGCCAACCTCATAATGGGACCCCTCCCTTAGTCTGGGCCTCCATCACTAAATCGGGTAACCTCCCTAGTGGGCCACCACCCCATGTGGGTCAGGCCACCCCTTTGTGGGATATAGTTTTCTGTTCGGGTTTCCCTTGCAGTTCACCCTCTTTGTGAGCTGGGACAGACCACATCCCAATGGGTTGAGTCTGCAGTGGCCCAGCCTAGACTGGGTCTTGCTGGGTCAGTCTGATCAGGTCGGACCGGACCTGTGCCCCATTGGGACCAAAATTACATAAAGTGACATATCATGATAACCGGACGTCTATTTGACAAACCGTCTATAGTTATGGGATCTATGGATCAAGATGGTCCTTTTGGTTTACTCATCTTGAGTTTTGGAGATAGTTGGAGTATGTCTGGGTGGGATCGAAACAGAATCCAACTAGAACCCTAGAGCTAAAACTCTTATAATTCAAAGATGGTGCTTCTGATTGACACACCATCTATTGCATTGGAACACTTATGACATGGTATTCCATTGGTTTCATCCTTTTTGTAGATTTGTGATAGTTGAGGTATGATCAATATCTTAGGGGAAAATTATTAGAAACTCGAGTGCACCTGGTGTGAGGAATCCAGTGTCTAGTATCGGGGCGGAGGTTGGAGACCGATCATGCATAGTACAATGATCGACGATCCTGTGTGGATCAGTACATACCGATCCTGTGTGGGTCAGATCCTGTGTTGGTTAGTGCTCAATGATCCTATTTGGGTTAGCGCATACTGATCCTGTGTGGGTCAGTGCTCAGTGATCCTGTGTGGGTCAGTGCATAGCGATCCTGCCTAGGGAAAATCTTGTGTCGGTCAGTGGTGGTTAGTTTCAAATTGACTCTGGGTGCATCGGATCCTGTGTGGATCATTGCAGTGGTTAGTTCCTATCAATCCAATGTGGGTCAAACTCCATATGGTGAGTATTTCTGCCTCTTGACAGAATAAGATGATCTAACTTCACAACTAATCATATGTACTTCTATACTTTACAGAAGACCTAGTTTGAGATGAGACTCTTTGTAAGTTTTCTTTACTGTGTGATTTTGTTTGAGTTTATGCTATAAGGTACTTTTAACTTCATGGTGTTACCTATGTGATACTTCTATATTCATGCGGTTAACCTCATGTGGTTATCTTCATGGTGTTACCCGTTTGGTACTTCTATTTCTATGGTGTTACATATGTGGTACTTCTATCTTTGTGTTATTACCTGGGTTGTACTTATACCTTCATGGTGATACCATTGTGGTGTTATCTATATGGTACTTCTAACTTCATGGTGTTACATTTTCAGTACTTCTACCTTTGTGGAGTTAATTGTGTGGTAGTTCTAGTTTTGTGGTGTTAACATAGTGGTTTTCTTCCCTCTGGTGTGAGATGAGTTTATCTTTATATCTTAGGTATATGTATGGGAATATACCTAAGTACAGTGGATGTAATTTGTTTTGTGCTTTGTGGTTTTTTCCTTTGTAGAACTTTACGAGACCTATAGGGGTCTTGGGGTCCCTAATGTGTATTGTTTTACTCACCCCTGCACAGGATAAACCCACACATTGTTGTGTCTCGTGGAGATGACATACAATGTTGATTGAGGCTGAAGGAGCTAGGACTGGATGGTGCACGAAGGTAGACCATTCGTCTGATTTATGTGGAAGAGATGGACAAACATGGAGTGCTGAGGAGGCGATCTGTACCTACCCTTTAGGTAGGAACCTTAGAGGATGACCCATTAACTATTTTTCTTTTTCTTTCAGTTGTATTGTATTTTCAGTTTTATTGGTACCTTTACAGTTGGTCTTGTATTCTGCCTCCTTTTACATTTAGCACTCTTTTGCTACAACATTTTACTTCTATGTTTCTTCTTGTTCTGTTCTTGAACCATGTGTTTGTAAAGGGTTAAAGGAAATGCCTTCCCATTTTAGGGATTATGCCTTTCATGCTAGTTGTTGGACCCTGACATATGGAAGGTGGGCTTGGGGTAGTCACAACACGAGACCCAGGGGATGGGTAATGAAAAAATATAATTTTGTTTTTAGAACAATTTCATTAATTTATGTTTCAACATTTAAAATATCATTAAGAAAAAATATGGATATTTTACTTTCTATGTGTAAATTATTTTATTAATATATATTATTTAAATTAATTCACAAATTTTCCCTTATTAAAAAGAATAACGAGTTATTTGTATTAGGTAAACATATAATTGATAAATGAAAAAAATTAGTGGGATTTAAACATTAAAATGATGTAATAAAATTATATATCCAATTATATTTACAAAATAAATATTTAAACCTAGAAAGAACATAAAAGATATTATTTTGAAATCATTTTCTAATTAGGAAGACTATTAAAGTACCAGGAAAGTTTTCTTTGGACCTAATCGACTTTTAGACCCTGAAAATTAATATAATGGACCACTTAATATAATTTATTTTAAAAATAATTGTTTATTATGAATTTGTATTCCTTATGTTATATTTAATTTTCATCATTAAATAAATATTAAGGAGTTGGCTTGTAGTCTTCATTCGATTTATAGATTCCAATGGTTTAGCATAGAGTTCATATTTAATCCCCAATCAAGTTGGTTCCCTATTTTTCATAATATGAGAGGTTCTCCAGCGTATGTCCAGATTTTCTTTTAATCCTATGAATTGATGGATGATCTATCATCTATTGTATAGTTTTTAAATATTGACATTTTTTGTCATCATTATAGTCAATGGATACTTTAGGATGACTGTTTTTATGAATTATTTGGTGTTGTAAATATCCTAAAACATTTTAAATATATTTATTGTTTTTATTGTTTTATTATTATATTTTTCTTTTATAGTTATGGTGTTGGATGGGTTTTATAATTTATTTCACTATGTAGTAGGAGTCTATTTCATGTTAAAAGACTGTAATTAATAATATTGAATACTGTGGGTTATTTTATATGAGATCATACTATAATCCAATTAAAATAATGATATTCTTCGATTAGTAACCATCATAAAAATACGTGATGTATAAATAGAAACTAAAAACAAGTAAATTGGTCTTACTACATTATCTATAGATAATAAAACAACAATCCCATAATTTTTTGAAACTCAACCCCAATATACATTAGTTATATGGTGATATTTTGGAATAATTGGAGCATCATTGAATACCTATAAAAATGGTTTAATGGTAAAAATTTCTAATAATAGATCATTCATGGAATCATATATGTAGAAATATAAATTATTATATATAAATTTTTATTTTAAGATACTTAATTAATTAAATTTATATGTTATTGTCATGATTTAGTGATAATTTACTGATTTAAGATATAAAATTATTGCAAACACATATGTTTCAATTTTTGTTTTTGAGGATGATGGTCATATATCCACAAGTTAAAACCTCATACTATGCGATTGATGTTAAAATCATGCATGTATCTCATCCTGAAAACAATTTTATAATATCTACATAGGGATTCAAAAAGGGTATTATCAAGGGAGATGAAAATTTTATAATGATTATAGGAGAAAAAACCCACTTTTATAGTATTGATCCTAATAGATTGTTTTCTCTTACCTATCATTATTATGATTACATTACTTCTTTAGTATTTACTTCAGATTACCAGATTTTTGTGTGTAATTTCCCCTTTATTGTTTACAACGATTCATAAGATTTTTTTGTTTTTCTCTCTAAATAATCTATAAGTTTCGTCAAAAAAATTTTTTCAACCAAATTAATCCCTATTTTCCCTCATCACAATCTAGTTCACCAATTATGTTTATATCTCTCATTATTGGATGTACAATACTGTATATATCTTTTGAGATCATATCCCAATGTAAGGATTATATATTTATGTATTCACATTCCTCTTCTATTATTATTAATCATTGCATAATTAATGTTTCATGAGGTATCGACTCATTGTTGACATCCTGGTATCAAATGAGACATTGTCTTGGAATGTTGATTTAATTAATTCATGTTATTTCAAATTTACGTTTTTTAGTTATTTTGTGTTAGTGAATAAAACATGTGGTGGGATTCCATCATCATTTTTCCCTAATTTTCATTTTACATTAATTCTTCCATTTAGTGGATATATATTCATTCCCACTAATTTCTAAACATAATAATAATTAGAAATAATGAGAATGGGGAGACTCTAGTTATATTCCCCCATCATTTGTAGTCATGTTTCATATTGTTAATGTTTTTGGTATTATAGATTTTGGATATTTTCTTTTACACATAGTTCAAATTTAATTTAATTTTTGATCATTGTATTTGTTAGTGGTTTTCCTATTTCACCATTGTTAATATATATAATATTGGAAAATTGATTCAATGATGGAAGCCTCTGATGAAAGGGAAATTGTACATTTGTTTTTTTGGTTGTGTTTTAATGGAGTTTCCCTACCATTCATCAATAATTTGGTCGATATCATCTATGATTTTGGTGCATATTGTTGATTCCCATTATATGTGTCTTATCAGTGGTGTTTTATACTGTAATGGGGGATAAATGTTCCTTTATAAATGATTATTTTTTATCATATCCAGAACTGTATTCTATGCTATATTAATTTTCCTAATATCAACTTATTATCCAATTTTGTATTAGTAGTATGATTTTCATGGTATGTAAATGGAATCATTGTAAATTTAAGCTCATGATAACTACATTCTTCTATGGGGATCTCATTTGTTTTATGGATTCAAGGTATGGTTGGAGTGTACCCAATTTAATAGTCCTTCAATATCGATAATGACACAACATCAAGTTGGGGTGGGTGTATTCCAATAAACACAATAAAAGAGAAGTATTTTTTTGTTTTATATATCATTGGGTGAAATGATTTTAGATGACGATCATATGGTTTTTTTATTGGTTTAAACTATTCCATCACATGGGTTTCTATAAATTAATAAAAACATTAATAATAAAATATCTAATATATACTAATATTATATTCAAAATATTATATAATATATATGGTGCCAAAATAAGAATCACTACCCATCTAATATAAACACAAAACACATTCAATACATGTACAATAACTGAAATAATTATTTTAAATTAATTATTGATGTTAGAAACAGAATATTATTTATATCCACATAAAAAAATAATTAAAATATTTATTTTACTAAGACTCATTGTATAATACTAGTCTCCATATTAATAATTTCAAATGTGAGTCCATATAAAAAACACAATGGATTAAATATGGCCATGTATTTCATCATCTCATATAATAGATAATGTTTCACAAAAAAATATTTCTCAAATGGGGATTAATCATAGAATTAAATTCCCTATATTAAATTAAATCATCAATAAAAATAAAAAAAAATTCTCAAAAAATATCACGATGATATAAAACTATATAATAAATTATTGAAAAACAAATATCATCATTAACATATACCATTTAAAAAAATTGACATTGATCATTCATTAATAAAACTAATTACAATAATATCTTTGTAGAAAATCAATATTTACTCATTTCATTTTTTATTGGAAAATAATATTATAATACAAAAGGGTAACCCTATGTGGGATTAAATATTATAACCTAATTCCACCTAGATAGAAACATTGAGATGGAACTGTTTTCATCACATGTCATGGGTATCGTAAATAAGAAGTCATAAAATGTTAGGCCCCATCATATAAAAAATAATGGGTTAAAGATACCTAAATGTAATAATGTTAAATCGTACGATCACATCATAAGGATACCTTTCTGAATATACACATTGATACCATAATATCACTACACATTTTTCTCAATATCGTGGAATAATTAGAGTAACAATGAATTATTAAGTCATGCTAGAGGTCATAAAAATTAACAATCTGATAGACATATCAAATTTTTATTTTATATATTTATATGTTCTATGAACATTTAATCACTATGAAAATAAAAATGATAAATTGTAATAATGAATCTCTATTAAAAATATTTTTTTTATCACATTGATTTTTTTGTTTTGGAAAAGACTGGACATTCTAACATCCTTATAAATATTATCTCTTTTATCAATGATGTCATATAACAGATAGATATATACTCTATAAAATATTTTAAGATTTCATTGAAGGTATCTTATGAGTTATAGTTTTGATTGATGAAAAAATTATTGATTTTTCATCCTTTTTACTTCAAATAATAAAGGCGATTATGAGATATTTTCTAGTAATAATAATGGGTTCATATATTACATAAAAAAACATCAATATTTTTTTGATAATATTTCAGAATATCATTCATTCCTTAATCTTAATTGAATTAAAAATCTCTATTCCCCCATTATCAACACATTCTCACCAAGCAAAACATCTACTCTTGTGTAAAACTTGACAACACAACCATTTTTTTATACCCCCCACAAAATGGTCTCACTACTCAACTATTACCCAACACATTTCTCACCCAAAGAAACATGGATTCAATCCTTGTGCCTATATCTACATTGTGAATTATTATATCACATCCATATCTTAATTGATATTTTTTTAAAATAAATTATATATATATATGTACCCCCATTTTTTCATCAAAATATATATAAATATAAATATTTTTAAATACAATAATAAAATATATGATCATGTTATTGTATTTGTTTTGTGTGTGTTTTTATATATATTTCTATTTCTATATATATGTGTTTGTAAATAAACATATATCTTTGTGTGTTTGTGAATATAAAATATATTTATCCTCAAAAATAATAATTGTATTCCCGCAATCCCCATTGCCCATAATTCCCCAAAAACATGCATTATATTATCCATTAATTCTCCCCATTTGCCGCCAATCCTACATTTATTTCATCATCAAAATCATTAATAACATATGGTAAATTATTTCCAGGAGCATCATTTGTTCTTCCAATAATAAATTTCATTTTAATGTATTTACCAAACAAAAAATGGGATTTATAATTGTTATGTGTCTTCTTGATTAACTGAAATTATGGTAGATATTTTTTATTGAATAACATAATATATTTAATATTATTTGATATATTCTTTAATAGTGTTAATCAATGAATAATATTAAATCAAATATATTTTTTATAATAAATTTACTGATTATTTAAATAAAAATTATATTACATTTTTTGAATTAGGTGGTTATTAAATTATTCGTTTAATAGTTTTAATTGTGTTATCAAATATCAAAATTTTTATTTAATTTGTTTTTTTATATTTTTTTGAAATGATTGAAGTAATATCCTAGTGGTTAATGAGAATTCATTTAATAATAACCCATTGCCTATATATATTCTAATAGACTGATTTTTTATATGTGATATCTTATATATATTGGTTTTTCACTACACTTGTAAATCAATTATTTTATATTCCACATCATTTTTTTATAACAAAATGGATTCCTTGATGAATGTCATGTTCATATTGGTAATGGAGTTTAATAAATAATTAAACAAATTTATACAAAATATAATTATTTCATGTTTTGTAGGGAATTCTAGATATTTAATAGTTCTGGGTAATATATTGGAGATAACAAATGTGTTGTTACTTCGTTTTATTTATCTCAACCATGTTCATTTATGTTTATAAAACCAATATTCAATTATGTTTTTATATTTTTTATTCAATTACACCTTTAAATTTATTTTTTATCATGATGTTATTGAACTCAAAAATATTTATTAATAATTGACTTCTTAATTCAAGGGAATATAAAATAATTGAGTATACATGTAAAATAAAATTGATTACATATAAATTTAAAGGGATGAATTCATGTAGATAGGTTTTAAAAACATAAAAATGAATTATTTTAAAAATAATTGTAATTTTATTTTATAGGATACATGTTATATGGAAAATAATTTTATATATAAAAACATGTTAGTTAAAAAATAGTGGTTTATAACATATTTCACAATTATCATATTATCAAAAAAAAATATATTCATTACATTTCATATGGTTGGAAATGGAAAATTGAAATTTTATGTATTGATTAAAAAAATAGATCACTGAAGGTAAGTTTTATGATAATTTATATACAATGGAAACAATTTATAATTTTTTTGTTTTATAGAAATTGAAATTAATATTTATGTTCAATAGAAATATTACAATTAATGTATATAATATATTTATGATATATATCCTAGAAAAATAATTCTAATAAATATAGATTTCATTCCCACTTGATAGAAAAAATATTAATATGGGGTTTCATCTTTTAAATAAAAAAATAAACCCCATCATTCCATTTCCACCAATCATTATATTATCAAATAAAAAATCTATAGTTTTAAAAATATATTAAATTATCATCCACTTTATCTATATCATTATGGAAATGAAATAGTTTTATTGTTATGTAATTCTATCTAATTATAATATAACTAGATGTTAACATAATAGATTACTTCTAAAATGGATTATTTTCATTACTAGATTTCATTAAATCACTCTATTTTAAAAAAAATTTAATTTTAAATTACAACAGAAAGTTTTTATAGATGTGTTTGTAGTTTTATCATCGGATAAGTATTAACTAAAAAAAGAACAACCTCTCAAATTTTTACCCAGCCTGATATACCACATACTCAAATTAAGTTTCAACTCCCATGGGTTGGTATGTAGCACCTGAAAATCAATAAAAATTGAGGGAACTATTTCTCCCAAATTGAAAATATGAAATATCATATTTATATATAATATATAACTAGTTTATAATAAATATATTCCATGAATGAAACAATCATCAAAAACAAAAACAACTAAATAGTAGACACATCCACTATATACATGTCCAATAATAGAGGACCTCAAAAATTGGGAAACCAACTACCCCATGTGATAGTTTGGGATACTCCCATTATCTCACCATCTACTACCCATCCTAAGTGATTGAAAAACACACTTCGAAATTATAGAACCTTGTATTTCCCTTAATTGAATGATATATCTAAGAGAATGAACTTTTAAATAGTTATGAAATTTTGAGAGATCAGGATCAATAGTGTCTCACCCAGGTATTCTATAACAAGTCTCTGAATAATAATCCATGCATGCTCAAAATTCAAGAAAAGAAGGAATAATAACAGTTTAAAAAAATTCATATTAAAACACATGAAATTCATTTCAATTAGCCCTTTAAGAAATTTGTATATGATTTTGGTAAATTAGATTTAAATAATTTTATATACAAAAATCTAAGTAGAGAAATGATGTCAAAACAATTCATGCAACACAAATCATATAAAAAACATGGATGTAAAAAATAAAGTACAAACATAAATAATCTAAAATCCAACAAGAATCACTAGTAACATCATTCTAAGGATCACAATATGTCGTGGCTGATAAAAAACTCATATCTAATAAAGGAAATAATATAAAAATAAAGGGATAAGAAGAATGTGTCGGTTCTTTGAGGGACACCCTAGAAAGTTAATCGTCATAGGGTCTAACAAGTCCCTAGAATAGTAAGTCTTGGTTTTATAGATAGGACTCAAGAGAAATAAAAAAATAATGGAAGATACCTATTAGTAAACCTTCCACATAACTATCCAAGGCTTCCTTGGTAAAATATTTTCAAAGAGAAATTGTCAATCCATTTTAAATATTCCATGATATGAAATCCATTTCCCAAAGTCATTTCACAATGCCTTGAAATCATTTTTTATTTAAAATAATTGTGGAAATACTTTTTTATATAATTCATATTCCCTAAAAACAAATCTAATAGATCATATAATTGAATTTCATTATTAAAAAATTTATCAAAAAAGGGAAATATAGTTAAATGACATAGGTTAGAGAAAAAACAACCTAGCTCAAGAAAATGGGGCCACACATGACCACAATGGATCCACCAAAAAGAGAAAAGAAAGAATAAAAATAGAAACATATGAATCAATATAAACAGTATAAAACTATCATATTTGACTAAAAAAATATGATATAGAATAGGAAACATCACAGAACTCATGAATACACACTTGCTACACAACAACTAGTAAGGATTATCCCCCAGAACAATATTGCCTGTTATATATAGTGGTAAAAAATTGAAACATCACAATGGGTGAATATGTATGTTATAAAACATAAGTTAACACCCATAATAAGTGAAACAAATATTAAGAAAGGATTTTTCATATATATATTTGAAATTCAACAACACTAGTTTATAATCACCCAACAAATCAATATAGAATTAATCTATAATCCAAAAATCGCCTATTAATTCTTCTAGTTCGAGTTACAATTTAATTTTAGATGAATGAAATAAATATCTAATAGATGTAGTTACCTAAAATTACTATGTGAAAAATTTATATGTTGCGTAATCCATTTACACATCCATTAATCCCCAACACATTGATATGAAAAAAACCATGATTTCTTTTTATTAAATTATGATATTTTATTACTAAACAGCATGTATTATATACTCAGCATGAACTCCCTTAAAGTTGTAAACTAGATTTTTGGAAACATCTTTTCATATCTTAAAAATCATGTACTCTCATTATAATGTGATTATTTTACTTTCACACTACAAAAACCATCATTTCGTAGACAAAGTCCGAAAACCCCACTCATTCATTTTCCAAAATCTGAGAGAACCCATGAAATCTAAAAATATTTTCTAATTATATTACATTAAATTAAACGTGAATCCATCTCCTATCATTGTTTCATCATTCCCAAAAGACATTATCTATCCTCAAGAGTCTGAGCATGCACCAAATTAATGAGGAAAAGAAGAAAGGAAAATTGAATTACTAGAATGTGTGTAATTTGATGTTATATATTCTCAATGATATGATTTTACATCCCATGATTCCATGTGAAAGAATTTAATTCATTAATAAGGTGATTAAACTGATCCCTCATCAATGACTCATGCTCCCTAGTCTCGTGTGAATCTATTCTGATATATCATAAAACTCTGACTAACAGAATAATGTTTCCATGTAGGCATTTCACATGATATTCTATCATCCCAACTGGCTACTCATAAAATGAAATAGTTCTCAATAATTCAATATCCACCCAAATCAAAACATGAGATGAAATAATAAAATATTTCATGATATATGATACATTGATAATTCCATTATTTACATTCAAGTGATTATGACATTCCAACCGATAAGAATTTTTCCAAACAACATATAATGTCCTCAAATGGTCCCACCTTTCTCATAGCCATATTACCAATTTTTACAGGTCGATGGAGAACCAATCAAAGAAAAACTATCAAGAAATCACATTGTACTATGAAATAATACAAAGTATGAAGCAATTGAATCACATATGATTTATCTCGACTATGAGTTATAACCATATTCTGACATATATCCAAAATCCTTACAGATGTCTCCTGACCCAAAATTAGTCCCACCAATGAATCTTAACCCACATTTTACCAATAAAAAGGTGTTCTACATGGGTGAACATAAAAACCTCTAGAGGAGGAAGTCTGATTGATAAATTAGTATTGTATTCATAATACTAAACCATCCCCAGATAGAAATACAAATATTCACTAAAGTACAAGATATACACATAGAGAATATAATTAAAGATCTATATAGAATGATCCATCTTACTACGTTGTATATGGATGATAAATTGTATTCAACATGAAAAAATTACCCATCCCCTCCTAGATATTACTCTAGAATCTAGATGTAAGCCTATGATCTGTGTTTGAAACAATTGTATCATAAACACCTTATAGCATCAAAAAATCATGAAAACAAAACATAACTAGATATTCAACATTTTCGGTGTAATTGATTGTAATAAATGAGCTTATATTATTAAATAATCAATTGCAATCAAGATTGAAATAATTCCTAGGGGAGAACTTGTTATCCACTAATAAAGTCCATTGATACCTTGTAGCATTCCCAGACTAGTACTAGAAGAGTTTGAAGAAGACATGAAGGTTTCCAATTATTTTCCTAATTATTATGAATGTCTAATAGTGGGAAAAATCACCATGGTCACAATTTATTCACAGC
The DNA here is from genome assembly GCA_963277665.1 of Viscum album. Classification (NCBI taxonomy): domain Eukaryota; kingdom Viridiplantae; phylum Streptophyta; class Magnoliopsida; order Santalales; family Viscaceae; genus Viscum; species Viscum album. Next base: position 1,193,767,797 of record OY728158.1, on the reverse strand, counting down.
CATTAGAATCATTGTCTCATATATTAATAAATCATCATAGTTCCTAGATAAACAAATATTAAGGAAATATAATAATCATAAACAAGAAAACAACTCAATGATGATCGGATGATAAAATGATCCCAAAAAATATAGAATATCATATAAAGAGTGTGGTAAAACAAAATTTGTCTCTCAACCATATAGTGTTTCATTAATTTCACAAAAAATATCATCATACTACTAATTCTATAGAATAGACTCATATGAAGATGATGATAACTGAAAACTTATAAAAACCATAACTGGACCATCCTCTAGAGTATCAAGAGGACATAGATAAAAAAATCTCCATATGGTTCCTCAATCCATTATATTCCTGAATTGATTTTGATGTAACTCTTTGGTTTATATAATTTTCAATTACATTACCCATCCCCAAGCTCTAGGTGATATAAATTTTGTTTTTATAATGGTATTACACCCAACACTTCTATTTATGCATCAATACAATATGAGAAAATATGTATCTAAATATATTATTCTTAGAAAATATTGTTAGCATTTCACCAAAAATAAAAATCATTCAATAATTAAGAACGTTCATAGTTTTATAAATATCAATATAATGATGTTGGTAATTATTCACATGTTGATAAATATTAACATATCAATATTTTTCAACAATATCAACCTAAAAGATCACACACCCAATGTAGTGCAATATTAATCACATAAAACAAAATAATCATTACCTTCCTCGATAAGATCAAAATTTGAAAAGTTTTTAGATGTATTTAATCTCATTGATATAAGAAGATCACATTTTATCTCATGTTGATATTATACCTATCCTAGTATGAGTTATCAAACGTAATACAAACATTTATAAATCATTATCAACCAAACAATAGTATCCAACAAGACCAAAGAGGAATTGAATTTCTAAAATTTATATGGATCTTCTAATTACCTGATAGAATTAACTTCTTTTGATCAACTAATAATCCACGATAAGAAATAACTTAACATATGAATTTAAATTCATGAATCCTGATGATTCATTTTTTAAGAATTCTACAAAAACAGTGGCTATAGAGGATTTTCAAAACCAAGATTATATTGTGACTGTTCTCACACTCAGATCTTCAATAAATGATAATTCCATTTATTAATACTAACTTAAATTTTTTTGAGATATTTATGGAATGTTCTACTAATAAAATACACAGGAACTACCTTAGTTTCAGTCAGACCAAATTCTATCGTGATATATTCATAATGGTTATACCTCCTTCTGAAATCCATATTTTATAAATCACACCCTCGATCTCTTAATCTTCATCTCTTTTAGATCTGTAGTTTCATAAAAATGTTACGATATTGAAATTATTTGTGACCCTGGTACTAGTTCAATCATACAATCTATATACCTCTCTAGAGAAATCCTAGAGAAATACTTTTATAAGATTTCCAGGAAAGTCTAAACTTTTTCTAGTTGATTTATAACAAATGAAGTTTTCTCCGACTCCACTACACCAACAAACAAAAAACATTATAGATATGGGAAGGAATTTTAAAAACCATAAAAAACATGGATCTTACTCTCCCTAAAACACCCATGATATCCCATCAACCACAAGAATCAATATGCACTACTGATAATAATAACCCACTATGAAATGAGAAGAAATTATATCCACCTAAATGATGATCTAAAACAAATCACGATCAAGGAAAATAATAACCAATAATAGGTCTATACCAGCTATCAATATTTAAAATGTTGAAAATAAATTACCCTACTTTGTCCTATTCCAAATAAGTGGTTCTATATAAATAAAAATGACATCATTTCTATTGTTAGGTATAACATATCAACAAAACTATAAAATATAATAGAGTGGGAAGACCCAATATTGAGTAATGAAATTTATATTTAGGATGTAATAATGATGGTTAAAATCACTATCAACGGACCAAAATTTACCTATGATAGAAAATTATATACTTCATGAAGGTTCTTGTCTCTTAAGGCCAGTGTCTAGAGACATGTATTATATGAATCACATGAGTATGTTGTTTTAGCCTTTGTTTTAGAGTTTATTGACCATTCTGATGATTCAAAATAGACTAATATAAATACTGTTCATAACCATAACATCTATTTTTATTACATATCTTTTTTGTTGAAGTCCCAAAATGATGTGTTTGTATAAAATTGAAACACTAGTAGAAATTAATTATCATACCACTTGCTATAAGTGAAGGAGTTAAAGAGTCTTATTTCCGAGAACCACCTCCAACACTCCAATAATGATTGAACCGCTTTATATTTTTCCAGAGGTCACCACTAAATGTAAAACTATGTGGGATAGAATGGGAATAATAATAAAACGTTTCTTCTATTTCAATTACTCTAAAAAATTAACTACTTAATGTCTCCAAATAAGGTAAAATATTCCGTATAAATACCATTGATCTAATATCCTATTACAAATCTCGATAGGACCTCAGAGATTTCATAGGTCATTTTTATAACCTCTAATAAAAAATGAACTAGCTCTGAAAACCTATGGTTTACTCTAAAAATGAATTCTCTCCTTGATAAAAATATAGGTATTCTATAGAATTTTTCATCATCAATGTATTTGGAAAAAACTAATATAAGACATGTGTTTTAAAACCCTTTTACTTAAGATAATGTGACTATGCTCATGTACCATTAAATCTTACAAACTATTTCTATGACTTTCTTGTCTTATAACTACACACTTTACCTTTAAGATATCAGTTGTTTCCAAGAAATCGAAGATCTAGTCAATCTTGTCAGGATGATCCTCGCCTCTTATTGTTCTAGTATACCAGTAATGGATTCTGGGTTATCACACAGTATCTCATGTGAGTGATATCTCTCTCAAAAAACTCATGGCTATACCAAAAATAACTATGTTCTAACCTTGTGTTATATTTTGGATAATATAATGAGTTTATTATATGATAAAGTAGTGAAAGTTATATTCTATATGTGGATTATTCTGAGTTATATCATCTATACCATCTAGAGGAACACAAAAAACACATCTCGGAGGCATAATGTTTCAAACCAATATAATATAAATGATCAAAAACTAGAACAATGTCAGTTAAAACATGAAAACAAAGAAAAAAAACTACGATTAACCCCATTGACTAAAAATAAGAAAGAAACATCATAAAATCCCATGATAACATGAGTCTAGTAATGGAAATATCAAGATAGAAAATTCTCCCAATTTACCTCCCATGTTCCAAAAAAAAAATATCAAGTATATAAAAAATCCCAAACAAAGTACAATCTATGAAACCAATAGGCACTTAATACCATTTTTTAACAAATCGTCCATAATAATCTCTTCAAATGGCAGTAAACATGATGCACCACAAACTCAAAATTCATTCCCAATCAACATCGGATGGCGACAACCACCCAGTAGTCAATCTACATAAAGTTGCATGATTTTACCCAACCATAACTAAAGAAATTCTACAAATTGACACACACACACACACATATATATATATAACAAAAAGAAATGGTGGAATGTAAATATATGCCATGATTGAAACCATTTATCTGAATCCAAACAACATAAGAATAGAAAAAATCACTATGTACATGTCAACCAATAAAAGCATAATAAAAATGATAAACAACTAATCAATATGATAAAAGGGAATAGTCTGACTATATCACCACAAGCTACCCATACGAGTTAACAGAAAATCTAGACACCCCATTATGGAAGCATTCTTTTCCCTACATCGAATGGCATATTCTGGTCTATGTACCAATGACGTAGTGCCCATAGTGTGAGTTAATATTTTCAATAGGGTATAACATAGAAATTCCATATCAATTCATATAATAAAAATCCAGGAATCCTCAAATTTATAAAAAACAATTCATTACTATAGTCAAAGAATTTTTATATCAAATGCATGAGGAAAACGTATTTGTTATCATATTTCCACATTTCTAAACAAATAATAATAATCATTTTAAAGGAATTTTATATCAATATCTAAAAATATATAATTTAGAAAAAAATATATCACATATCATATAATAAGCCATTGCAGTACAAAAACAATACAATCAAAATGTAGCCCAAAGTGGACAAGAAATAAGGGTTACATCACACTTAGGATCACCCTTGGTTTGGACAGCTAGGACACTTATGCATATCATTGAAAAATATATAATCATCATTCCATTATAAATATACATCGATTATAGTGGGCAGAATAACACCACATCATGTGAACTCCCCATAAGGTCTATTAATACCCTATAACAACATGCCTAAAGAGTATAATTAAATCACAAGATAAAATCCATCAATAGTGAAAGAGGCATATTACAGCACTATCTATATATGTACCAAAGGCTTTTTAGGTTCACAAATTTATAAAAAAATAATCAACCCATTTTCATCATTCCATGTTTTGAAATCCATTTTAAAACCCATTTCCCACATTATTAAAAGACCAATTTAAATACCAAGAATATGGGAAAGCCATGTTTTATAATATAACAGTTCCACAAACACGAATAAAATTAATCAAATCAAGCCATTTAATTTCATAAATAAATTTATCAAAATTAAATAAATTTAGTTGACCATAACTTGATTGTGAGAAAGTCACATACCACGAACCATGGGGTCAAACACAACCGCAATGGAAAAAAAAAGAGGAACGAAATATTTTTGAAAAAATAAATCAACACATCATATAATTAAATCAATTTAATAAATGTATTGATGGATAAGTTGAAACAAAAATTTACTTAATAACACATACACACCGCACCACAAAAAATATTTATTGACCTTCCAAAACAAGATTGATTAATAGAGATTGTGAAATACAAGAAAAAACATCTCCATGGTTCAATGGATCCGATATAAAAATTAAACATAACCACCGTGATAAAATAATTATAAAATAATAAATGTTTACACACCTTAAGATATGATATCAAAATTAAAATGTGATCAATCTATAAAATAATCAACTTTTATCGAATGAAGACTACCAAAATCAATGAAGAATCCTTATAGTTAGAGTGTCAAAGGAGCTATGGAAGAATGTAATAAAAATTCAATGATGATGTGCCATAAAATAAATTTCAATGATATTTACATGGTTTGTGATCTCTTTAAATGTCATGTAATTTTATTGAAAAAAAATACAATATATCTATCTTTGTTTTATTAAAAACTGATCTTTTGTACTAATAGAATATCAAATAATTACACATCCTTTACTACATTAATGTTATGTACCGTATTCATGAAAACTTTTCTATATATTTTAAAATTTGTGCACTATCACTCCCCAACATGTATTTATCCTAATGAATGTGAGAATATTAGATTCCTAAATGAAAAAGAAAAAATCTACTAAAGATTATTCTGAACATTTGGAGAATCTAAAAAAGGAAAATCAATTTATACCAAGATTCCATTAAATAAAAAAACATCCAACTCATTAAAATAACCATTTTTTTCTAATAAAATGAATATTATCCTCTCGAGTCCCAATATGTACAAAATTCTAGAGTAAAACAGTCAAGGATAAGAAATGTCTAAGAATGTGGGTAGTTAGACAATACAATAAATCAAGAACTATTTTGTAGAGACAACTCCATTGAATTACACAATTAGTACCAAATTGTTTCTATAATTCATATAATATGGTATTGCTGAATCATTTTCAACCAATATTTACTTAAAATATATTAGGGTAGTCCACTAAATTATTTTACTTTTTTGGGGTAATGGAAAATTAAATCATATTTGATGGTCATGTATAATGATCTATATCAATACTCTGGAAAAAACTACTAAGAAAGGACTTGAGAAACCACTCGTATATTTCTTATATAAAAAATATTAATCAAGATAAATGAATTATATGAAAACTTTTTTGTTACAAATGATTTATCAATGAAAATTTTCTCTTTCACTAATGATTGTATACCCATGAAAACCCATTAATGTTTTTTCAAAATATTTAACCTAATCATTTATAATACAATGATGGACATAACATAAAACTTGTAGAGATATATTCAATTATTTATGAACATTTTTAATGAAAACCAATTTTATTGATAACTGAACTATTTTTTGTTTGATTTTGGAGTGTTTAACCATAAGAAACCAAATAATTTGTTGAAATTTAAAATAGTCTTTATTTTTTTTAACTTCCCATCGTAATCATTTTCAATATATTTTATGGTATAAAATTTTTCTATTCTTGATTTATTTTAATCTTGAGGAACTATTTTTCTTTCATAATCATCATTAAATTATGATTAATTACAGGTTTCATGGAATTTAACTTAAGGATCATTTTGTTTACAATTCATTAAAAAAATTACATCAAATATAAAATATTCATATTTATAAATATCAAATTAGGGCCATTAGTGAATTTTCTTCATTGTATCGATATTTGACCAAATTTTTTATATAATGACTAAAATTCATAAAATACACAATAAACAAAAAAAAATTCCTAATAACTAAAACGAATTGTTTTTTATGAAAATATGATAACATTAATAAACTAAAAAATGTATAAAAACTAATATAAGAATAAAATTTATAAACTAATATAATCTAAAAATTATATATTTCATTAAAATGTGTTTTTGGATATTTAACCATTCCCAAACAAGTTTTATACATTATGATTGTTTCCCATTAAATCTATTTCCAAAAAACCAATACAAAAAATCCCCAATATTAAATAATATTTATTATGACCCAATAAATTTCCGTCTAACAAACCCATTTAAATAAAATCATCACAAATATAACCAACAAACTTCAATAAAAAAATTATTTCCACTACAACAAACTCTATTATATACTATATTATTTTTCTATAATGAAATGAAAAAAATCATAGATATACGTTTATGTGTCTATTTTGTTTTTTTAATATAGAATTCCCAAATAAGACCTTAATTGATATAGACAACATCCCTATTAAATAAGAATAATGTTTTCTAATCAAAATTAAACGAACAAGACCATATACAGATATATTAAATAATTGTGTTGTGTGGTTACTCACTTCCTGTTGGATGAACTTACTTTATCTGATCACCTAAATCAACTAAATTTCCACTCATGCCTTTCGTGAAGAGAACATGGTTGCCGATGTTCATGCAATCATGGGTTCAACAAGGAAATAACTTGGCAGAATGATTTTCCTGGGGATTTTCTCCCATTTTATAAGATATATTGTAATAATACTACGTCCTACAGACTCTTGTAACTAGATTTTTTCAATATTCAATAAATTGTGCATTGGTCATGAAATGAGGCCCACCTTTCCTGAAAAAAAAATATATTAAAAAATTTTGTTACATGATAAATGATTCAAAATTAATAAATTCAAATGTGACATTTATCTCATGTATGAATTTCAAATGATCGAAAACCCTTGAAAACGTATGATTTAAAATTTATGTCCAATTTTAAAAATAAACATCAATAATCTAAATATATAAATTAAAAAAGGGAAATAATTACTAATTGATACTTTTTTGAACCATTCATTTCTTAATTTAATGATTAATATATATGAAATCGTGTTTATTTTATCATAAAACTTTGTTATAATAAAAACCAATAAAGCAATTTTAAATGTCTTCAAATGTTAAAATTGATAATAATTTCATATATATCTGTAATTGAATCACACTATAAACAATTAAAATAATGTATGAATTCATAATTTATTTTATGTAGTAATGATGTCATTGTGTAAGATTAATTATTAAATCAAAAAAAATATATTGTAGTTTCCTTGATATATTTATTGGTCACCATAATTTATAAAATTATTTTTATGAAACAGTGATGTGGAAAATTACTGTCGAATAAAATAGATTTCATTTTTGGGTACAATATTATAAAAACTACGAATACATATGGAATTAGTGATTTATAATTCATGTGTTTTTTAATGTGTTATATGGGATTGATGTGATAATAATTGATGGTGGATAGTTTTTATGGATATTGATTAAGGGGGGATATAACAAAAGTTTATCTAAATAATGAAATATAGATTCCCCAAAAAACATCGTCCAAAATCATTATTGAAACTATATTCATTGTGACATTGAAACACCATAGTAACCAACAAGATTGAAGAAAATTGTGTTATCAAATACCATCAGTTATAGTCCCGATACTATTGGTTAAAAATTATCGGTATTGGGTACCTTTCAAATTGTTATCCCATAAAACTCGGTATTGAAGGACTTTTGGGTATTTTTTACTAAATAAAAAAAAGACAAATGATCACCAATTATGTATATAATAAATAACATCATAAACATCTATTTGAACTAACATTGATCTTTAATAGAAACATGGATTAAATGTTATTGATATTTGATATGTAATTTGTTTTCAACATTTGTCAATAGATTATTTATTTTATTTTCATTTGTCATTATATATTTATTTAAAGACACTTTGTCAAAAATAATTATAAATTCATTAATAAATATTAAGTTTTTAATTTTTTGAAAACCAACATCAATAAATATAATTTATATTTTATAGAAATACATATTTTTATTATATATTGAATATATAAGAAACTGTATTTTATATATATACATAAAAATACATATGAATACAATAATAATCGATTTAGTAAAAACCATTATTTTTTGGAAATATTACTATTATTTGTGCAATGAATATAAAAGATAAATGATTCCTTTATTATGAAAAAAGGTTCTAAAAAAGAATTCTTATTTTCATTTATAAAAATGAATCTAATTTTTTTTAATATTCTCACTTCTAAAAAATATTTAATAAAATCCCAAAATTTTATATGTTTTTAATCAATGATTATTAAAACACATTATATGAAATTTATTTGGTAATATGAAAGGGATTTTATAATTCTGTATAAAACAATAATAATTATAATTAAATAATTCAGTTTCATATTTCCTTATTTGTGTTGAATCATTCTATTTCCATCATAAGTGTATGTGAAAATAAAAAAATCCATATCCAGTTTATGTAAAAATGGATTAACAGAATTCATAAAAAATGTTCTAAAAAAAGTATGTTGATCCATGTAAGGATATATTGAAGCATTCATCATTGATGTGATGTCAATTATTTTACATTATTATATTATCATCAAATTAAAAAAACATTACTGTAGATACAGACATTATAAATTAAATAATTTTTTATGATTCATAAAAGAGGGAATTTTTCTAAAAAAAATTTAAATTTAACCACCTTTTATCTGAGATAAAAAAATTTATGTAAGGCCCACATTCACCAGTGATAAAAAAATCAATTTTAATAAGATACCAATCTCAGAGTGTATTTTTAAAATGATACGGTTTTATTTTATTTGTTTTAGTCTTATTTAAGATAAAATTAAATTTTTTCATCACTATTTTTGAACTAGTTAATCAAAATTTACTTGATCTATATATAGTGATTATTATTTTACACATTTTCATATGTGTGATACTAAATTTATAAAACATTTCTAAAATATCTTCAAAAAAATTTCAATTTAATTTGTTTTTAAAATAATATATATTAATTTATAATTAAAAAACCTTCAAAAATAATTTATATTTTTAATATCACATTGGACTATATTATAATTTTTGAATATTACATTTTCTATCCGATTTAATGAACAATTAATAAGGATTCCCTTGTATGTAATAGTATTTGGGACTCCCACTAAAAATAGATTCATCTCCAACTACATTATAACCCCAAAAATCATCTTTATATAAAAAAATATTATATATGTAATAAAAACCAATTATTGTGTGAGGAGTTCAATAATGAAATAAGTGAAACTCAAATATAACACATTATTAAATTGATAAAGATAAATAAAAAGGAAATAAATAATGTTCATAAAAAATAACTAAAATTTATAGATAAAAATATAAAAATAAGCCTCATTGTAATTTTAAGAATTTACAATCATATTTTCGTGGAACTGATTGACTAGGAAGTGTTTTTAAATAAATGTTTCATTTTTAAATAAAAACACAAATTCTTTAATATACCATAAAAACTATTTAACTTAGGTATTTTTGGTTTGTTCTTAGTTCATAGAAATTATGTATTGATCATTTTACCCTATTATCAATTAACACTAAGAATATTCGGCTAGTTTTTAGTATGTGGTGTATTTTTTTAAATTAATTTTCAATATCAATTTTTAAAATGTACCTTCATCTATATCAGCCATGTTATAAATTTTAATTTTTTGATGTTATTTAAAACATGTTAATAATGTTTCCATGAATATTTTCAAAATTTTACATGGTAATTTAATTTAATTTTCATTATATTAGGTATTCAATTATTATTTTTAATTAAAAATTCATTTTTAATGGAAAATAGAAACATACAGTAAAATTTACAAAATCTGACACCAACCAATTTTTTTGTTGGTTATTAGAAAAAATGGACTCAGTAATCATTATTCTAATTTTTCATCCAAATCTAAGTCATTCAGATTAGTTTTCAATGAGTGACACATGTTTTAAAATATAGTGTTATTTCATTATTCAAAACTAATTTTTTTTCATATCAAAGACACCATGTGATTAATTTTTGTGTGGTAATTTCATATATGATACAATTGTCTTTTTGATAATTTGACAAAAATTTCAACCAGGATAAACATTTTTTCTCATTTTTTTATGTTTGCTTTGACATAAAATGCCAACTTTAAATTAAAAAATGCACATTAAATCATATCGGGCACACATTGTTTAGAATTTATGTGAAGTTTTTTCGTACCCATAAAAAAGATTCAATGATTATTTATTAAATGTATAAATATGTTAATAGTTAATTAGATTAGTTTTCTGTTTTCTATTTTTATTCTGAACAAAATTGTGATTTGAAAATAAATAAATATTTCTTCGATCATACTAGAAACACCATGTTGAACAATGACTTGATATTTATTTATACATGCTAAAGTAGAATCTAATGTCTTCAAACTGATTTATTAACGAAAACTAAGGTATTTTTATTTTTATAATTTAATGACACTTTTTGTGTTCTAGAAGTGTAATTTTATGTAAAATCGTGTAATTTCTGTCAAACTATCAACACACTATATTTTATGGATATAAAATTTATTCATAAAAATTGAAAATAAATTATATATAAATTTTTATTTTATATATAGACAATTGTTCATTGATTTATTTGAGAAATTATATATTGAATGTTTTGAACAAATATTTAAATATTATAATACTAAATTGGAAATCAGTCATATAAGTCACATAGTGTAACAAAATAATATAGGATGATTCATAAATGTAAATATTTAATTATGATAAATTTCCATAATAGTCCATGAAATCATAGTTTCCATAAATCGTTTTTAATGTATTATGTCTTTTTCGACTAAAATATATATTTTATATAACACCCAAAGATTTCATTGTAAGTTATCTCTTCAAAGTAATTCAACAACATGACTTACAAGCAACACCGAGTTCAAGTACCCCACGACATACCAAAATTAGCAGTTCAAAAACGGTTATGAATTGTATTAACAGAATTTTTAATTTTATATAACCCATATAATTTTAGAATTCATATTATATGTTTATTTGACATTATATAAGAACAAATTCATTTTTTACAAACAAATGAATTATTTTCCATAAAATGAAAATTTTACACCTTTTAATAGTGAACCCTTTATAAAACCATTATTTGACACCTTTATATATTATAGATAATAAAATTAAATTTTTATTATAACTAGGACATAAAAATTTACTTTGGATAAATTTTTTGTACTTTTAGGATTACTTTGAAATTTTGATGAATAGTGAAAAATACAAATTTTAATTGAAAGAAACTTTTTTAATCAAAATAATTTATATTGTTAAATTATGCATTTGAATATTTTGTAAGTATAATTTTATTTTATTTTTATTATTTAATACAATGGAGGTCATAATATGTAATTTCACATTGAAATTTTACATAAACATATGTCAATCTTTTGATAGTTTGTACTTATTAAAAACGTGTTTATTGGTTTTAAAAATGGTAATTAATATTAAATTAATTAATGAAACTTCTATTATATGAATTTGGTAAAATATAATTTATTTTATAATTCAGAATATCAAAATTAACTTAGGTTGATTTTTTTGTATTTTTCTGAAAACGTTCAATTTTTGATGAATAGTGAATAACACTACATTATTGTTTCAAAACCAATTTTTTATTTAAATACTTATTTACTTTATATAAATTTATTTTAATTCAAAATAGATATATATTTTCTATATATTTTTACTTTAATTCATTGGAGTAAATTTATAATTAAATTAGATATATAAAATTTTATTGAACTTTTTAACGGATTTTACCCTCCTACTAGGCACATTTAAAAATTTCAATAAAATGAAAAAATTTCACTTCTGTCATTAGAATTTAAAAAATTCAAGAGACACAGTTCACATATGTAATAAAAATTTGGTTCAATATGTTGAAAATAATTGCCGATGAATAGTAACATTTTTACTTTTATTAACCAAGGTTAAAAGTAAATAATGTAATTAAAGTTAAAAGTTATATTATAATAACCTAACACATGTCTTAATTCTATTGGATAATTGAATTTCAACCAAAACCAACTATATAAGTAAAATATGATCCTTTTAATCAACTTTGATTATATTATGGGATTTATTATGATTTTACTTATAGAATAGTAAAAAGTGATAAATTAAATGTTTAATAACTAATGTATTTCTAATATATGGTAATAGAAAATATAAATTAGAAAGTAAATATCCATTATAAAGATAAATATATTTCCTACATAATGGTATTTTATTTATAAGTTTTATAGATTAATTAATTAAATATAATCACGATACAATGATGATGTTGTAATTACTTTATCAATGAATGATTAAAATAATTGATATTAGAAATAAAAAAATAAATGTAAATTGAGTATTTTTAGGCCATCCAATAATTATATAGGTTAATATGACATGTTCTAGTTGATTAACTAATTTTTTTATGTTATTAAGTTGATATAACTTAAAAAAAACAAAATACCAAATACTGTCAAAATTAACATAAATGCATTTCTAAAACTAATACTATATTATTAACTGGTTTAATATTTCTAAAAATATAAGGATCTCCAAAAATATTTATATATGGTTATATAAGAGGATATGGTAAAAGTTAAACTATTAAATTTAGAGTTAAATATAAACAATAGTTTTAATATGGTGACCCAAACATATCTAAAACCTATCTTTTAGATTATTTCGACCCATCCCCACCATAGAATCTAAAAAAATTAATTTGGTGTCATTAAAATCCTAAAATTATTTATAAAAAAATAATATTTCAATCTTTTCATTAAGTGACCCTCACCTCTTTTATAAAAGGGTACTTCCCAAACTCTTAAAATAACACCTCCAAAGCCAATTGGATCGGCCAACCCCAACCCAATTCTCTACCTAATTATCTCAATTAAGCCTAAATTCCTTCCCTTGTTCATAAATCCATTATAAGGATCCGTTTTGTTCAAATCAAAAGGAAACACCCAAAGAAGAGGTAATTATTTTATCACATCTTTCAAAGTTCTTTTCTTTTTCCACTTTTTCTTTATTTGTTATTTCGATACCAAAATAATAACTCTAGTATATTATACATAATATTATTTTATTATAAATATGGTACATTCATACTCAATATTCTATCTATCTTATAAATGATAATTTCATCATGTGTGTGTATGTACTACTTACTATCTCCATGTCGTAGTGTAATTTGTTATTCAACAAAATGTTATTTGGATTGATATAATGAGGAGTAATATGTGTATAAATAATGAAAATACCATTATATTTTTTCTATAAAATTAATATACCACCCAATTCGACACCTTTTAATCATTAATAAAATTATATCGTCACTTGTGTGTGCGTATGGCTTACCGTCTCCACAAAGCAATGAGATTCATTTCCATGTTCATCATTCAATGATGATTATAAAAATATATATTATTAATAACTATGTAATATGTGAAATAATAATTATACTATAGATATATATATGCATTTATGTACTTACATATATGTTCTGAACTTACTTCTGTTCAATATGATATGAAAACAGAAACAACGTTTATGTGTACGTAAGGCCTGCCATCACCATAAATGGAGTTATCCATTCCATATATCTATTTATTATACATATTTATATATTAAATATATTTTATATATAAATCATGTTTTATATTCTGTATGTAATTAAATCATGATCTAAATGATATGATCAAGAATAACAAGTTAAAACTCGTATGATAAAGAAAGAGAATATTACTTAAAATGTTAATTTAACTTGTAAATAATTCATAAATGGGTAGTATAACGTTATAAATGATTCATGTATAATATAAAAAATATTAATGTGGTTCTGGTATAATTTAATATCAAACTATGGTCAATATAAATGAGGTTAAATGTAACATCGACCAAATGAAAGTGCAAGGTAATAGTTAATTCTTCAATCTCATTATTATATGAGAATGTTTATGTTAAATTATTTTTTCAGAAATATTTATTTTCCATGTCAATGTTTCTCAAAAGTCATTTCAAAATGATTTTTTAAGGTAATATTTAACTAAAACAACATTTTAATTGTTTTAAATGTTTAATCTTATAAATCTTTCTCATTAATGTCCATGTTTTCAAAATTGTTCTAAGAATTTAATGATATAGAAATTATTGTATTAGAATTTTAGTTCTCTTAAAAAGTTTCAAATATTAATGCGACACATTGATTCAAAAATATATTTTAAATGTATTCCTTTATAAATTATGTGACTTTTATATTATTTCATAAAAGGGGGTATTTCACTCAAAAATTTTTACTGATCATTTTCAACTATATAAATATCCTTTAATAGATATTATCATTGATTGAGGATGATTTATTATAATAAAATAATCCATACTGTATTGAATCAGAAATGGTATGTTTTACTGTGAATGTGGTTTTTTATACCATTAATGGTTTACAGCTAATGTAATGATATTTCATATGCTGATTTTAATTTGAATGTTTACATTATGTTTCAGAATTGTCAAATGAGGAATGTATTAGACTTAGTAATTGATGGGTGGGGCCCACTATATCCCCTCAAAGCATCGGTATGTCACATGAGACAAACTAGTGACTTGGAATAAGGCCTTGACAAAAAATTTAATTGTAGTCTTTCCACGCATCCTTGACTATGTGTTAATGATGTCTGACATTAGGCATCCCCTCATTATGAAATTAATTATTACATGTGATTATTCGACTTGTAGAATATCCCTAAGCAAGTTTATATTGTAATTTATGATTTATTTTCTCCATATTATTTTCAAGATTATTTTTAAAAGGGTGTTTTTTTTGTCACACATCTTTCCTTAAAAGTTTATAGCATCAAAAAATTTATTTACCCTTATTGACCATCTGAGCTCACCCATTTATTATGTTTTATTTTCCCATGATTCCTAGAAATGTATTATGTTTCATATGTAGGGTTAAGGTAGGGGAATAAAGGTGTTCTTAAAAGATTATTTATGTTTTGTTTTATGTTTGAACGTGTAATGTAACATTCATGTATGTAATATATTTTTCCAGACTACTAAACTGATCGGTCCTTTGGGACTCGATTCTGTGTAATCATGCCAATGTATTAAAATAATTCACATGCCTTGGGCCATAGGGGACGAGGAGTTACAGTTGGTATAAGATTAAGTTTAATACAATCCATGGAAACTAGATTTACAAAAAAATTATTAGAGAACATTATCGTAAGATAGACAATGAGGATTATTATAGAAAAACATCCTAGAATTCTGGTAAAGTAGTGATTCTGTGTATTTTAAAGCATTATATCTCTGTCTATATATGAGCAGGTAGCGGTGACTCAGACACATATTAACCTATGAGTGAAAACCCTAACAAGGAGTTTCACGATTGGCATGGGGTATCCTGGTACACGACAATGGGGCTTGCTACAGACTTGGCTACGACACTCCTAGGGGATATTATTATGATAAATTATATATTATTTATAAGAAATTATGAATGATTTAGGAGTAAATATTTCCCCAAATAAAGAAATTTTTTATGATTATATATTATATGCATAATATTTTCCATTTACGTTAGGTATTTTACATGTTTGGAATTATGTATGGAGATTCATAAACTAACCAAGTGTAGGAAATTTTTTTGAAATGGCACCTCATAGAGGGAATGAGAACTCTAGAAATACGCATGATCCAAAGAGTAAGAAAGATCATATATTTCATCTTATTAGGCCATCATTTATAATTTAAATATCCCCCAATGAATTATCATCATATTATGAACTAAAATCATGTGTTAATAAGATTTATAAACAATTCTCTATGTCTTACTTCTTTGAAGGGAAGGAGGAGAATTAAATGATGGTATTGAGAAAGATGGAGAAAGGAAAGATGGGAAAGAAGAATTTTCCAATATGTGATAATCATTAAAGAATAACCTCGGTAAATGTTTGAAGGGAATGGGAGTTTGATATATGTGTGGAAACAAATGACACCATATATGTGATTGAAAGGTTAAGAAAAAGGTTTCTAATTCACTATGCTTCATCTACAATGAGTTGGGACACTAAGTGAATCAATGTCCCAATCATTAGAGTATAAGAAAAATGTTTTTGTAAGATAATAATCATGTTATGATACTACCATAGATGAAGAGTAATGACTATTTTTCATATGTTTTTATTAATGAATTATGTTATTTAAGTGTTGTATCAATGATGTACTAGTTATTAGAATTATGGATTATATAAGGATTGTGTTGAGGTACTATTTCTGTAAGGATTTGAGATTATGTGGTACCAAGAAAAGTGACTCAATAGCAAATTAATATTTTTGTAAAATACATGGATGAAGGAATGATAAACTTTAATATGGTCCTGATTATGAGGTATTGATTTTGAATAAGGGAATATTGATTTGCATAAATTATATTGGATATTATTAACATTATTGGAACTGATTAATGGTTTTTTTATTCCATCATTGTTGGAGTATTCAATGTTTTTGGATTTAAGGAAAATATCAATTATTCTATAAAGAATAAGGGGGCATGAAAGTATTCAATATGGTTTTATAGTAATAAAGTGTGTTACCATGTTTTAAGATAATACATAATGAGGGAATTTTTTAGGATAGTACAACTTTGAGTATGATATACTCTGATATACCAAATGTAAGTTCAAAATAAGAATGAGATTCTCAGATACAAGAGGGGGTGAATTGTACTTTTAAAAATTTCCTTAGGAGGTTTTTTGTATGGTTATGGTTAACAAGGATAAAAGGATAATTTTAAATACCTCTATGAGTACTAACGTCTTCCTAGATTCCAGAAAAGTGATTATGGAAATGAAAACTAAATAAAGTTTACACCGGTTAAGATTCTATCTTAATGCGTATATAATCAAACTAAATCAGAGTATAAGTAAATAAGAATTAGAAAGTTATACATTCCTTACCAATAAAAACTACAGTGGAAAAACATGTATTAAAACTACAAGTAATAAACAATTAACTCTTTTAACCCAAAGAGAAGGGTATCCAATAACCTTAGATAATTGTCCCTTGATTTATACATTCAAGAAATTCTATTTTACCCACTCCAGGCTAAGCCCTCGACATCAAGGTATTGGAACCTCTATCTTCTTATCTCCAGAATCCCATGATTGTAATCAGCAATAATCAGAGTTTCACGAAGCAATTCTGCACAAGGAAAAGGATGAACAAGCTATTCAAACTTTCAACACAATGCTTGGAGGGTTGATAAGAGCATCTCTCTATAGAAAACACTTCAACTGATTGTAAGCACAGATCTCAAAGATGTGTCAAAGTTGTTGTCGACTTTCAAATGAGCTCCTATTTATAGGTGAAGCTACAACGGTCGGCTCCACCCTTTAACAGTCATAATTTTTCCTTGAATTTCAGAGGGACCTATACACATGTCACTCAACCAATTTTTATTCAATAAATGAAAGCCTGATATAGTTTTGTAATAAAAAAGTGTAAGTATAACAAAACTGATGTTCGGAATGTATGAAAATAAATGATCAGAGTCTACCAAAAATGGAATTATGAGTTTATAATAAACAGATATTCGAATTCTATTTTGTAGTAATTCGGATCCTGAATTCTGTAGAAATCAAGAGTCAGAATTTCAACAAAATATAGAGTCTGTTTTCACCAGTATTCAGAGCCAAAACATAAAAATTTCGTAGTTAGAGTTCATGAGAATTCAGAGTCAGAACTCATAAGAGTTCGGAGTCTGAATTCAGAGAACTCAGAGTCAGAGATTAAATATGTTCGTAATCAGAATTCGGAATTGAACTACATGAATGTTTGTATCCATAATTCGAAGTCGAACTACATGAGAGTTTGTATCCCGAATTCGAAGTGAAACTTCATGAAAGTTTGTACTCAGAATTTAGAGTGGAACTTTATGAGAGTTTGTATCAAGATTTCGGAATGGAACTTCATTAGAGTTATTATCAATAATTTGGATTGTAAATTCATTAAAGTTCATATCCAGAAGTCAGAGTGGAACCTCATTATATTTCGTATCCTGAATTCGGAGTTGAACTTCATTAATGTCCATATCCAGAATTTGGAGTGGAACTTCATTAAAGTATGTATCCAGAATTCAGATCATAAAACAGAATTCTTCATATATGAGTATTATATGATTCCAAGGTTTTAGGTATGAATCATATTTTTATATTAATGAAAAATATTGATATGAGCAATGAAAATATGGTAGGGGTAAATTCCTTTGCAAATGAATTTTCCATATAGAAGTAAAATATATATTTTATTAAGTACAAGGTGTTTGTGATTTTCAAAACAAGAAGAAATGGAAAAGTAATAAGGAAAACCTTATTGACTCAACAATCTCCCTCTTTTTGGAAAGCACAAAAAACATTTCAAAAAAATATATAAATGCTTAGAAAAATTTCTTTAGACTTTGAAATAAAAACATATCTACCTTTGTTGATATAAGATGGTGAATAAAACTAACTAACTCTTCAGCTTAGGAACTCTAAGGATTGTATTTTGGATTTCCGGAATGGAGTTTTCATTATCATGGGAATAAAAAACATTGTAATGAGAAACTCCCCCTTACTTAAGGATAGTTCTTAACATAGAATTTATTCTTCTCACTTTTAGAATCTTCCTTCTCCCCCTTTGGGTAGTTCTTTCTTCCTTCTCCCCCTCTATGATTTTCAAAAAGAATTTAAGGGATTGGAAAAGAGATAATGTGCATGAAACATTAGTATATAATAACACAAGATACAAAAAACCATAGATTTCATTAGAACTGAAATAATTTTTACAAGGAAAGACATTACACCAAAAAATCGGATTGGTCTATTTGTCTTGATTTTCCTTGGGGATTAACTACTTCAACAGGGTTTTCAGCTTCTTCAGATCTTTCTGGTCCTCCTCAGCTTGTTTTAGTAGGATTTAATCCTTTCATCTTGAGCCTTCAGAGCCTCCGATTGTTCCTTGAGAATTTCATCCTTCTTCATAAGCTTCACTTCAATCTCAATCTGGAGATCTCTTTCCCCTTTCCAGTTTTGAGCAACCGAGTTAAGCTTCCCAGTCAGATTCCTCACATGTTGATTCTGAGTATTTTTCTCAAGGGTCAGCTTTTCCTGAAGATTATTCATCTTGGCATCCTCGGTGTCAAATTCATCATTAACATCATTCTGAAAATGATCAATCTCTGAAAAATACTCATCTATTTTCTTTTACCATAAAGACATATAACTGCATGATTTTATGTGGACCTCATAATTGATAAGAATATTTTTATGATCAGCATCAATCTTCACACATTTATCCATCACCATGGATAATGATTATAACTTTTGATTCATTTTGGGTTGAAGCATCTAGAATTTGGAGTCTCTGGTAGGAATGATCAGAAGTTTATCCACCAATTTCTTCAAAGATTAAACAACAAAATCATGACCCAGTGTTGATGATTCCGAATCAGACACCTTGCTTAGTGATTTTTCTTCTTCAATTTCCACCATATTTCTGTTGAAGAACCAGAAACATCCTTATTCTATATTATATCATTTTTTGGGTGACCATAATCACTTGTTTACCTTTATTGACATTCGGAATGGGTTCCTCATCATTAGATTCTTCCTCACTTTCAGATAGTTGTACTATATTGTCTTCATCAGGTTTCTCCTTCTTTGCTCCTTCTTCAAGAAAGTGCTTCTCATAGATATCTTCCTCATATATTTCATTTTATTTCTCTTCTTCGTTGTCACCATCTCTTAGACCATCTTTCTCATATCCCTTTCCCGGAGTGACAAGCTTTGAGGACTCGGCCTCAAAAGTTCGGAGTGGTAGTTTTTCTAATAGGTTTTCCTTATCTTGATAATCATCAACTTGTTTAATCAAGTAATCTAGATCACCACTATCTTCTTCCACATCTTCTTCTTCTTCTAATTCCTCCTCTTATTCTACTCTTTCAACAAATTATTTCTCTCTAGGTTTTTCTGGAGTGAAGTAGTTCTTTCCAAGTGTCTCTGGTAAAGGTTGAACAACAAAAGTTTCTGGTACGGGAATCTTCTCAGAAGTTAATTCGGTGTTTATAAAAAGATATTGTACAACCTCAGCTTCAGACATCTTTTTCTTCATCATCTTTTCTTTTTCAACCTTCTCAAGATATTCAGCGGTCTTCTCCCTTAAGGATTTAGCTTCAGCAGGGTCTAATCCGAACTGAGGTTCCCCTTCTTTCCTTTTCTTCTTATAATCCCTTCCATTAGCAGCCACCTCATCTGGATATCCTTTATGTTTCTTCAGCTTGGGGGTGTGAATTGGGTTTCCTTAGCTTTAGGATTTTTCCTTCAGCTACCGCTTGTTTCAATTTCCACTTCTTACAATCCTTCTTTACTGGCTCAACTTTCTACACATTTTCTGGAAAGGATTCTGCCTCCTCCTATGGCAGATCGTAAAACCCACCTGACTCTTTTGAAAAACTGGCATTCATCCTCTTTAAGGTGTCATCACTTATCATAATCATCTTAAATTTTCTTGGCTTTGAGGTCCAAGAAACCTTGAAAGAATCAAGACACCGAATAATAAGCTTGGAGATAAGAGTCGGATACATAATAATTTGAGCTTTCAAATACCCATTCTCGATGTTATGAATTGTAATAAGAAATTACCTCATTAGATTGATATTTCATAGATTTACCATGAAATCCAAGATGTAAATATCACTTTTTGTTAGGTTATCCTTGTCACCTCTTCTCGGAATGAAAAACCCTTGAACCCACAACTGCAAAATCCAGTTATTGATGGAAAGATGATCAATATTTGCTATTTTTTCCATATTTAAGTCCAAGGAATTCTATTGCCTTCACATTGATGAAACATCCTTGAACATCTAGTAATTTATTTGAACAAAATTCTACTTCACCATCGTATGAGAGCCCCAACAAGCTTGCTAACATGGTGTAATAAAGCTTGTACGTATTACCACAACTCTAAAAAGAGAACTTTTCTCTACAATCTTCTTCATAGAAGGAAACAGACTCATAAAATTCTATAAGAAAATCTGAGTAAACAATATCATGACCCCTGGTATTTGATACGGAAAAATTTTCACATCCATTACATTTGATATTCTTAGAAATTAGAGAATAATACTCATTGAAAAAGTTGTGATGGACCAACCTTTCCCTATAGGCTAACCATTTTGAGATTGGATTCATAAAAGACATATCTTGGGAAGTGTCTTCTAGAGACATTTGGAATGTAAGGGCACTGAAAGATTCAGAACTGGCTCTATGAACTGAGGCAGAGCTTCGACACACAAGGGCTTTGAAACGATGTGGGACCACTATAGAGGACCCCTTTATATAGGCAATGGAGGTGACCTTTCAACATCCAAAACAAATATAATGGTGGAGAATCTATCGGATCTGATCTGACGGTTTAAAACATACCCGAAAGGAAATCATGAATCTGATCTTTTGAGGTTTTAACAAAAACATCCAGATTTAAGAAGAAACAAATCTGAAAAAATATAAAATCAAAGGAATTTTTGTACTGGAAATTTTCGTAATGTAAGTTTTTGAAAGAATCGTTATGAATCTGATCTTTTGAGGTTTTAACAAAAACATCCGGATTGAAGAAGAAACAAATCTGAAAATATTTAAAAACAAACATTCATAACGAGTCTTTCAAAAACTTACATTACGAATTTTTTTGAAACACCCATTATGAAATTTTTTGAAAGACTCGTTATGAATTTTTTTTAATGGCTACCAAACAAATATACTCCCCCTATGAAAAAGAGTTTATTACTATAAAGAGATTGGATTAACAAGAAGATAATTAAGGAAGATTACCTTATGGTTATAATTCCTACCTTCTAGTTAATGTATTCAAATCTATCGGAGGGTAAGGATTTTGTGAAAATGCCAGCATGTTGATCTTGTGTTCTGCTGAATTGAAGAATTATATCTCCTTTAAGTGTGTGATCCCTAAGATAGTGATTTCTAATATCTACGTTCTTTCCACAAAAATGATGAGTAGGGTTTTTACTTATGTCAATGGAACTTGTGTTATCGCACAAAATTTGAGTCTTAGTGAAACTAGTGCCATAATCTGTGAGTGTGTGTTGCATCCACAACACTTGAGCATAAAAACTTCTAGCTGCTGCATATTCATCTTCAGCAGTGGAGAGTTCTACTGAGTGTTTCTTCTTGCAGGAACAAGAAACTAATGAATCTCCTATGAAATGAGAAGTTTTGAATGTACTCTTTCTATCCATTCTACATCCACCAAAGTCAGCTTCCGAAAAACATTTTAAAACAATATCATTTCCAGAATTATAAAATAGTCCTAGATCCATGGTTCATTTTAATTAAAGAAAAATTCTTTTCACTACCTTTAAATGAGATTCCTTAGGATTGGACTGATATGTTGCACATAAGAATACTGAAATCATTAAGTCTAGTAGACTATCTTTCATGTAAAGTAGACTTCCTATCGTACCTATAAAAGATGTTTGATCTACTGGTTTCCCAGCTTCATCAAGATAAAGTGTGTTTGAGGTACCAATAAGAGCACTAATAATCTTAGTATTGTCATATCCATACTTTTTAACAATATATTTAATATACTTATGTCGGGATATGTAGATTCCTTCTAGTTTTTTAGAAATTTGAAAATCAAGGAAAAATGTTAACTCACCCATCATACTCATTTCAAAATCAGATTTCATTATTTCCATAGATGAATTAGTTAATGATTGCTGAGTTGAACCAAATATGATGTCATCATCATAAATTTGAACAATAAAAACATTTTTATTATCTTTATTTATAAAAATGGTTGGATCTGCATTTCCCTTAACATAGATATTTTGAATTAAAAATCATGTAATTCTATCATACCAAGATCGTGGGGATTGATTAAGGACTTATAAAACTTTAATAAGTCTAAAAACATGATCAGGATGTTTTGTATCATCAAATCCAGGAGGTTGTTCAAAAAAACTTCCTCTAGAACATAACCATTAAGGAAAGCACATTTCACATCCATTTTAAAAATATTAAAATTGAAGAATACTACAAAGGCAAGTAGATTATGAAAAGATTCAAGTCTAGCTACTGGAGAATAGGTTTTTTCATAGTCTATTCCTTCTTGTTGATTATAGCCTTTAGCAACCATTCTAGATTTATTTCTTAAAATGATTCCATTTTCATCACACTTATTTCTGAAGACCAATTTTACTCTAATTACAGAAGTTTCCTTAGGTCTTTCAACCATGTTCCATAATTTATTCCTTTCGAATTCATTTAGTTCATCTTGCATGGCTTTAATCCAATCATCATCACCTAAAGATTCATCAGTGATTTTTGGTTCTAATTTGCAATGGAATGATATATGATCTACTTCATTTCATAATGAAATTCTAGTCCTTACAGGTTGATTCACATCACCAATGATATTATCAGTGGAATGATTCTTACGAAATGTCTGTTTTGGGTTTTTTAAAACATGTTCATGAACATAGGGTAGGAAATCTTGTGGGGTAAATGTTTCAGAAGCACCTTCATGTACATTTTCTTTATCAGAAGGATCTTCTATCAATGGTTGATAATCAGTTTTTGAAAACACATCTGAGGATGTAGGTTGGGGTTGTTTAAAAACAAAATTATCAGTTTCATCAAATTTTACATGTAATGTCTCTTCAACAGTACAACTGATTTTGTTAAAAACTCTATAATCCTTAGAGGTTGGTGAGTAGCCAATGAGAATTCCTTCATCAGATTTTGGTAATAATTTGTGCAAGTTATATATAGTATTTTGAATGAATACCTTTCATCGAAAAACCTTAAAGTAAGAATTTCTAGGAATTCTGCCATTCCATAAGTCATAAAGGGTCTTATTTTGAAAGGGTCTAATTAAAACTCAATTTATATTGTAAGAACCAGTACTTACATCTTCAGCCCAAAAATGTTTAGCTACATAATACTCACTCAACATGCTTCTAGTTATCTCTTGAATAATTCTATTTCTTCTTTCAACAACACCATTTATTTAGGTGTTCTGGGTGCTAAAAATTAGTGAGTATTACCTTTTCTACTAAAAAACGTTTCAAAATCAGAATTTTTAAATTCTCATCCATGATCATTATGAATAGATTTTAATGGAAGGTTTTTCACATTTTTAACATGGGCTCTAAAACTTTTGAAATAATAAAAAGCTTAAGACTTATTTTCTAGAAAATAGACCCACACAATTCTAGTGTAATCATCAACTAGAACAAATACATAATATTTTCCTCCAATGCTTCCAGTGTGTGTAGGACCAAAAATATCCATATGCACTAGCTATAATGAATCAGTGGTTGAGACTTCACTGACTAGTTTAAAAATTGATTTATGTTTCTTTCCATATTGACAAGGTTCACATACTTTTGAAGAATCAAATATATGCTTCGGTAGATCATTAACTAAACCTTTCTTAGAAAGTTTTCATAAGTTTCTAAGGTTACAGTTTCCTAACCTTATATTCCATAACAAATAATGATCTTCCATTACACTAAGGAATGGTATGTCTTGGATCCTAAGGACTTCTATGTTATGTATGTAAACATTCTCTTGCCTATTGGCAAAAAGAATAAATTCTTACTTGGAATTGTGTACTAAGCACTTATCATTCCTAAAATTCACAAGGGATCCTTCATTACGTAATTGACATATGCTGATGAGGTTGTGCTTAAAAACATTAACAAACAAAACATTCGAAATCTACGTTTTTCCAAGAAAAACAATGTTACCTATACCAATAATTTCTCTCTGAGCAATATATCTGAAAGTTAATTTTCCTCCTTTCATCTTGATAATCTTTTCAAAATAGTTTTTGTTATCAGTCATATGCTGGGAACATCCACTATCCATGTACTATGTGTTACTTTTGTTACTTCCCAATTTTCTTGAAAATAAGAAATAGTTAGGTTTTTGGAATCCAGACATGTTTGGATCCAGAAATGTCAGAAAGCAAAATTTTCGGTACCCACATCTTCTTAGAAAAATAAGCCTTTTGAAATCATAATGATTGGGTTTTGTTTAATGAACAATTATTTTCCCAGTGACCACCACATTGACACTTTTTAAAAAATGGGACACTTTTAGGAACAAAGTAGTTGTTACTAAAAATTGGTTTAGAGATTGTGTAACCAAAACCAGAAGTATTCCTTCATGGTCGAATTTGTGAATATATTTTATCAAAATTCTCCATAGCTAGGGTAAAGTATGACAAACACTTCCCTAAAAAAATAATTTGGATTTGAGTTTTATAACAAGGTTCTTGTTTTCAAAATCATCTGAACTAGATCTAGGTATGAAAACATATTTCGTAGAAATTACATTTTCAAGATCATTTGAATGTTTATTCTTCTCAGAACTTACTTCCTTATGATTTTTTGAAATACAATCAAAAGCAGATTTTTTCTTATCAAGATCTTTTGATAGATTTGATATTTCATTAGTAAGAATAATATTCCTAGAGTTTTCCTTATCAAGCATTTTTATGAGTATTGAGTTATCAATCTCAAGATGTTCAGGAAACCTTGAAACTTCTTCATAGGTAGGTAATATATTTTATTTATCAGAATAGGATTCTTCATTAGAAGAGTTATAATATTTACTATCATTAGAATTTAAATAAACATTTTTCAATGATTCAACATTGTGTTCCTTAGCCACAAATCAATGATTATCAATAAGTATCATGGATATAAGACCGAGATTCTTATGTCCAGAAGATTCATAATTTGAATATTCATATGAAGAGTCACCACCACTAGCACTCCATGTGTCATTGGATTTTGGATCATTCATAGCATTGGACTTGTAATAATTCATTCTGTTCCTCTCAGAATGTATTTCTTTTCTCTCTTTTATTTTGAGCATAGGCAATCAGGTCTTCTGTGTCTAGCTCTCTTGAATTTATAGCATGTGACTTTAGAATCATTATTGTCTTTCCTTTCCGTATTCTTATAATTGCAGTGGAAATTTCTCTGTCCAGATATCATGTTCATCCTTCAAGCAAGATTAGCTAACTAATTTTCTGAGACTTCAATCTCACTAGATTCTGATTGAATAATTACCTTCATTGATTTGGATCTAGTAACTCTTTCAAGAGTCTTACCTTTCATGTGATTTGAATTTTTAGTAAAAGAAACACTACCATTTCAATTCTTCTTCTTTATATTGTCAGCATCTCTCTTCATTCTAGTTTCATGTTGAAGGAGGGTTCCAAATATTTTATCATGAGAAATTTCAGTAACCTTTCTATTTTTATCGATATCAGTTCTATTTGATTCCCACTCATTCGGCACGATATCTATGATCTTTTCAACAAGAGAATCATCATCTATACCATTATCTCTCATAGATTGTAATCTATTCACGATATTCATGAATATTTTTTGTACTTTGCATATGGGTTCACTATAAGGAACACTAAGAACCTGATATATAGTTCTAAGAATGTCACTTCTGGTCTCAATTACATTGGATGTACCAAAATGAGTAACTTCTATTTTCTTCCATATAGAATTTTATGCATCACAATAATAAATTTGGCGATATATGTTTCTAGTCATTAAACCTAGTTATGTATTGCATAACTTATAGTTGAGTTGGTATACGTGCTTTTCTTGATTAGTAAAAGCACTAACTTCCTTGTTAGGAATTGTGTATCCTCCGGTAAGCATGTTGATGTTATCAACCCCAATATTGAAAATGATAGTTTTCATACGATCTCCCCAAAATTCATAATCATTACCATCATAGATAGGTGGTCTAGTAGGATTCAAGTTGTCTATAGTACCAATATTTAATCCTTCCATCTTTTAGAAAATATTTGGCACACAGACTTGTTAGAATAAAAAATTTGTAAACAAATAAAATATTCTAAGCAAAAAAATTTGTATCTCTAAGAAAAAAGTGAATCTGAACTATGATTCTGAAAACTAGATGCTGAAAATATGAATCCGAATTTTCAATTCCGATAAATATAAGAGAGAAGATAAAACCTCTGAATCTAATGGTGGGATTAACTCAGATGGAACCAATCCTCTGTTACCAATTGTTAGATTGGTATAGGGTATGTGCTCACCTCCTATAATACCAATTTTTAGGAGTGTATGACATTGATCATGATATTCTACGATATACCAAACGTAGGATCAGAATAAGAATGAGATTCTGAGATATAAGAGGAGGGTGAATTGTACATTTAAAAAATAAACTTAGGAAAGTTTTAGGATGGTTACGTTTTACAAGGTTAAACAGGATAATTCACATGACCTCTATGAGTACTAAAGACATGATAGATTCCGGAAAAGTGATTCCAGAAATGAATCTTACCAAATGATTACACCGGAAAAGATTCTATCTTTAAGCGTCTTAAATATAACTTAATTTGAGTATAATTTAGAAGGTGTATGAATGTTATACTTTCCTTAGAAATACAACATCCCGTATAAAAACAAGTAATACAAATAAATGTAACAAACAGTAACTCTTTTAACCCAAAGAAAAGGGTATCCAACAACATTGGATAAAGGTCCCTTGATTTATACTTTCATGAATGTCTATCTTTCCCACACAAAGGTAATCCATCGATACGAATATCGGAATCTATATTGTTATCCCCGCAAGTCCTCAACAATCACGTAGTCGGGACCTCTGTCTTCCTCATCAAGGAAGCCCTCAACTTCAAGGTGTTGGAACGAATGTCTTCCTATCCCCAGAATCCCTCGATTGTAATCAGCAACAATCGGAGATTCACGAAGCAAGTCTGCACAAGGAAAAGTTTGAACAAGCTGTTCAAACTTTCTACATGAAGCTTTGAGAGTTGATAAGAGCATCTCTCTCTCTCTAGAAAACACTTCAAAAACATGTAATCACAGATCTCAAAGATGTGTCAATGTTGTTTTCAACTTTAAAATGAGATCATATTTCTAAACGAAGCTCCAACGGTTGGCTCCCTCCTCATACGGTCATATTATTCTTTGAATTTCAGAGGGACATGTACACGTTTAACTCAACCAATGATTAGTCAATAACTGAAATCATGACATCATTTTGTAAAAAACAAGTTTATGTATAACTAATCTAAAGTTCGGAATGTAAACAAATAAAAGTTTTGAGTCTCACCAAAATGGAATTTGGAGTTTATAATAAAGTGATGTTCGAATTTTGTTTTGTAGGAATTCGGAATCTGAATTCTGTAGAAATCCGGAGTCTGAATTTCATGGAAATTCGGTGTCTGGTTTCACCATTATTCATAACCAAAACATACAATGTTTGGAGTCATTGTTTATGGGAATTCGGAGTCAGAACTCGTAAGAGTTTGGAGTTTGAATTTAGAGAACTCAAATTCATATCTTAGATAAGTTTGTAATCAGAATTCAGAGTCAAACTACATGAAATTTTGTATCCATAATTCAGATTCGAACTACATGAGTGTTCGTATCCAGAATTCAGAGTTAAAGTTCATGAAATATTTTACTCAGAATTTGGAGTGGAACATCATGAGAGTTCATATCCATAATTTGGAATGGAACTTCATTGGAGTTTGTATCCAGAATTCAGAGTGGAACTTCATTAAAGATTGTATCGAGAATTCGGATTGGAACTTCATTAGAGTTTGTATCAAGAATACATAGTGGAACTTAATGAATGTTTGTATCCAAAATTTGGAGCGGAACTTCATTAATGTTTTTATCCAGAATTCGGATCCTAAAATAGAATGCTTCATCTCTGAGTATTATATGATTCCGTGGTTTTAGGTATGAATCTGATTTTTATACTTATGAAAAATATTGATATGAGCAATGAAAATATGGTAGGGGTAAATTCTTTTGCAAAGTAAATTTTCCTTAAAGAAGTACAATATAGATTTTCTTAATTATAGGGTGTTTGTAATTTTCAAAACAAGAAGGAATGGAAAAGTCATAAGGAAAACCTTATTCACTCAATAGAATTCACAAGTTATTATGTTGAAAAAGGGATCTTCATTGTGTATCACTCCCTTATAATTTTTGGACTGTGAGTTTGGACAGAAGTATTTTTGATCAATCTAATGGTCGGAATGGAACTATTTTGACATTGGATACAATTGTTTAGGGTAAATCATTTATTAAGATTATTTTTCAATTTTTATAAAAAAACAACCCAGAGGTCGGGTGAAAACCTATCACCTCCGGAAAGTCCATGAGACTTGAACCTGTAGCTGAAGGGTAACAAGGGTGAATCACCTACCAATAGCCTACATGATATACTTGTTTGTAAAAAATTTTTTCTTTACATATTCTTACAAATGAATTATAAATTCATTATTGTTGGAACCCTGTATGATTAAGATAGATATAATATTTTTGAATTCTATTATCTTTTGGAGGGAATAATGAGTTTTTTGTAGGAATTAGTTGAAGGAGATATTTTACTTGTCAAGTATATTTTTACCACTTATCAAATGAATAAATTCATTCTTAAATTTTAGATAAGGGTCATATAACCAAAAATGTGTTATCTTAAAAACTTATGTTTTTTTTGAACTGATGATATTTTAAATCATCATAGATTGATTACATTGAGGCCGTAAATTTTACACTTTTTTGTGATTTATGACCTCAATTATTCCCTATAAATATTTAAAAAACCCCCAATTATGTGTATCTAATTTCCACCATTGTTCTCCTAATAGAGATCATTATTTGGTGGTGACTTATTCATTTCCCTTTCCCTCTTATTATGAGAAAATTTTATTAACCCAATTTTCGATGAGGGACTTCCACCAAGGTATTTTCTATTTTAAATCATTAATTTTTGAAGAAAAATGTCAAATTGAGAGGATGGAATTTATTGAAGGAGGCGAGAATGTAACACCCCACAATTTCATAGTACGTCATCTCTTCAACATAATTCAAATTCTTGCGCTACACGCAACACCGAGTTCAAGCGCACCACACCTTACCAAACAAGCCGTTCAAAAATAATCTATTAATATTATTAACAGAATATTTATTTATATATACTCCATATAATTTTATAATCCATATTATGTGTTATATAGTCATAATATAAGAACAAATAAATTTTTTATAGATAAAAGAATTGTTTTTCCCAAAAATGCTATTTTAAAGATTTTCAATGGAGAACTATTTTAAATACAATATTTAAAACCTTTATATCTTCCATTTAATGAAATTAAATTCTCAATTAAAGGAGGGAAATAAAAATTTATTTTGATTAATTTTTTGTTACTTTTATGATAACATTCAATTTTTAAAGAATAGTGACTATTACTAAATTTTAATTGAAAACAACTTTTTTAATCAAAATAATTTATAGTTTTAAATTATCCATTTGAATAGTTTGGATGTATAATTTTATTATATATTTATCATTTAATTAGTTATAGGTCCTTATAATTAATTTCCCATTTAAATTTGATATATACACATGTCAATCTTTTGATAGATTTTACTTTTAAAATCCTGCTTATTGATTTTTACAACAGGAATTGAATTTAAATTAATTAATGAATCGTATATGTTTTTAAGTAGTAAAAATAGAATTCATTTTTGAAATTCATATATCAAAATTATCTTTCCGTTAATATTTTTAATTTTTCTGAAAGCATTCAATGTTTGATAAAGAGCGAAAAATAATGTGTTATTGTTTAAAACCGACTTTTTAATTATATATATATTTATTATATTTAAATTTATTTTTAGTAAAAATTTATATATAATACCTATATATGTTCAATTTAATTAATTGGAGTCATTTAATAATAATATTAGATGTATAAAATTTTATTAAACATTTTAACGTCTTTTACCTACATTCTAGACTCATTTTAAAATTTGCATAAAAGATAATATTACTGCTTCTGTGAATTGAATTTCAAAAATCTGAGAGACACGGTTTATAAAAATATGTAAAATCTGGTTCAATAATTCTAAAATAATATTTTTTAAATAGTAACATTTGACTTTTATTTACCACCGTTAAAAGTTAATAGTGCAATTAAAGGTAAAAATGATATTATAATTATTCTACCTCATATCCTAATTATATTGGATAAGTTTATATCAACCAAAATAAACCATAGGAATAAAATATGATCTTTTCGGTCCACATGGATTATATTAGGACATTTATTATTGTTTTACATAAAAAATAGTAAAAAGTTTTAAATTAAACGTTTAATAAATAAAAAAATTTAATATATTGTTATACATAAATAAAATTCTATAATAAATATAAATTAGAAATATAAATTTATTCAATAAGTAATTATATATTTTTTTATCATTTTTTATTGATTATATAATTAAATTTATTTATGACACAATGATGATGTAGTAATTACATTATCAATGAAAGATTAAAAGAATTGATTTAATAAATATAAAAATAAATTTAAACTGAGGCTTTTTATGCCATACAAGAATTTTTTTGGTTAATATGACAGTTTAGGGTTGATTAAATATTTCTTATTGATGTGATAAATGTTTTATGACTTTACCAAAAACAAAATACCAAATAGTGTCAAAATTGACATAAATGTGTTTTAAAAAAAATACTATTTTATTAACTGATATAATATTTCTAAAAAAATGGTTCGGAAAAAGTACATAGATATGGTAACATATATTAGTAATGAACCACTTGGGGTTCTCCATTCTTTTTATAATATGTTTATTTACCATTTATTATAATAATACAAGAGGACATGGTAAAAGTTGAACAATTAAACTAAGAGTCAAATCTAAAAGATAGGCTTAATATAGTGACCTAAACATGTCTAAAACTAATTGGTTGAGATTATTTCGACCAATCCTAACCTTATATTTGATATAAATCAATTTGGAACCATTTGAAAGAAAAAATGATTTTAAAATAAAATAATATTTCAAACTTTTCGTAAAGTGGCAATCACCTCCCATATAAAAGCATACTTTCCCTTCTCTCATATTCACACCTCCAAATCCATTTTTCTCAGCCAAACCCTACAAAAATATACTTCCAAATTCCCTCACTTAAACCTAGAGGCATTCCCTTTAACATTAATCTATCCTAAATAGAAATTTTGTTCAAATCAAAAGGAAACACCCAAAGAAGAACTAATTATTTTATCACCTCTTTGAAAGTTGTTTTCTATTCCACTTTATCTTTCTTTGTTATTTCAATTCCTAAATAATAACTCCAGTACCTACTATATACTATGATTTAATTATAAATATGGTACAACCATACTCATTATCTTATCCATCTTATGAATGATAATGTCACCATGCGTGCATACAAACTGTTTTCCCTCTCCACGCTGTGGTGTAATTTGTTATTCAACGCTTTATTATTTGGATGAATATAATGATATGTAATATGTATATAGATAAATAAAATAACATGATAATTTATCTACGTAGTTAATATACCATCCAATTCCAAAACATTCAACCAATATTAAAATGATATCGCAGCTCGTGTGTGTGTATTGCTTACCATCCCCACAACGTGATGAGATTCATTTCCTGGTTCACTATTAAACGATGATTATAGAAATATACATTATTAATAACTATGTAATATATGACATAATAAAGCTATTGGATATATATATATATATATATATATATATTTACTTATATCTTATTCACTTAATTCCATTCTATATGATTTGAAAACAGAAACAAATGTTTATGTGTACGTACGACCTACCCTCTCCATAAACAGTGGTTTATATTTATGATATCTATATATAATACATAATTATAATCTGAATATATTTTATATATAGATTTTGTTTTATATTCTATAAGTATTTAAATCATTATCTAATTGATACTATAAAGAATAAGATGTTAAAACACATACGATGAAGAAAGTGATTATTACACGAAATGTTAATTTATCATTGAAATCATTATTAAAAGGGTAGTATAAAGTCAATAAAAATTATTTACAATATAATAAATATTAATATGGTGTTGGTATAATTTAATAACATTCCATGGCCATTATATATGAGGTTAAACCTACACTCGACCAAAGGAATGTGCAATGTAAGGGTTAATTCCACAATCTCATTATTATCTAAGATTATTTATGTATAAGTATTTTAGGAGACATATTAATTATCCATTTCCATGTTTCATAAAATTAATTTAAAAATGATTATTTTAAGGAACTCTTTAACTAAGAATTAATTTTAAATGTTTTAAATATTTATTCTTCTAAATCTTTCTCATTAATGTATATGTTTTCATAATGGTTTTAAGGATTAATTTGAATGGAAATGATTGTTTTAAAATGTTAATTTACTTAAAAATTTTCAATGTGGTATGGGAAACTCAAATGAAAAATTATTTCTAAAAGTATTACTTTATAAATTCTGTGACTTTTAAATGATTTCATGAAAAAGGAGTATTTCACTCAATGAGTTTTAATGATCATTTTCAACTATATCAACATCCTTTACTCGATATTATTTTTGATTTAGGTTGATTTATTGTAATACAAACTTCCATATTATATTGAATTAGTTGTGATATGTTTTACTATGAATGTGATATTTCTATACCATTCATGGTTTATGGGTAATATAATGACATTTCATATGTTAGTTTTAATATGAATGTTTATGTTATGTTTCAAAACATTTATACGAGGAATGCGGTGGACATAGAAAGTGATGTGTGGGGCCCATTATAGCCCCCCAATGCATCGGTAGGTCCCATAAGACAAACTTGTTTCTTGGCACAAGGCCTTGACAAAAGATTTAATTTTAGTCTTTTAGGAGGCCTTAACTATGTGGTAATTATGTCTAGCGTTAGACATTCTCTCATTATGAAATTGGTTATTACATGTAATTATTTGACTAGTAGAATATCCTTGTGCATGTTTATATGGTAATGTTTGATTTATTTTCTCCATATTATTTTCATGTTTATGTTAAAAAGGCATTTGTTTTTATTACACATCTTTCCGTAAAAGTTTATAAAATCCACTAAATTTTTTACCTTTATTGAGCATCTGTGCTCACCCATTTCTTATGTTTTGTATTCCTAGGAATCCAAGAACCGTATTATATTTCATATGAAGGGTTAAGTTATAGGGATAATGGAGTTCTCAATTGATTGTTTATGTTGTGTTCTATGATTGAATGTATAATGTAATGTTCATGTATGTAATCTATTTTTCATGAAACTAAATGGATCCGTCGTTCAGGACTTGATTCCTGGTAATCATGCCAATGTATTAAAAAATGTACAATCTCTAGACTTCGGGGGTCGGAGGGTTACATTTTAAAT
The DNA here is from genome assembly GCA_963277665.1 of Viscum album. NCBI lineage: Eukaryota > Viridiplantae > Streptophyta > Magnoliopsida > Santalales > Viscaceae > Viscum > Viscum album. Next base: position 1,193,732,728 of record OY728158.1, on the reverse strand, counting down.
GAGCATACATGCATTTACCAACAGTGGAACCCTCATGTGTAATATTTATGTGTATTTTATTCTTATATATAACAAATAAATTATATATAATTGTTACAAAATATCTTTCCACTTAATATTTTTGTTCATGGGATTGAGTGGTGAACCATGTTTTGTACTAAAATATTATTTATTACCATATAATATTAATTTTCCTTAACAGATAATATATAATATGAATGACTAATGTGTGGATTATTCATAATTCTAAAAAGATAATCATTTATTTTTTTTATATTGCATGAAGCAAATTTTTTTAAAATTTTGGACATTCAATGAAAAATTTAGACATAAATTTAAAATACAAAATTTAAACATGTATTTTCTATTTTACTGATCAAAATGTGTTTCAAGAATTTTTTTATTGAAATTCTTAAAAATCTAAAACAAATCATGGTTAAACCTATGAAGCGAGATGGATTTTAGATGGCATCCAGGTGTGCTGTTTGTAGGGATAGAGAAGACACTACGCTACGTGTGTTTATCGAGTTTTATCAAGCCCGTCAACTCTGGAACTACTTAGTTGTGATGTTCATATTAGCAGTGGATTCTAGAATCTGGATTTTTGATCTACTGTCCGGGCTGCTGCAGGTGAGCTACAGTGAGAAGATTTTCATCCATTTTATTACTTCAATTGCAGGGGTTTTTGCAGCCTTTTTAGAATCGGGGAACATGGCCCTGTTTGATGGTTTGGTTGTTGATATTCAGAAGGGAATGAGCTCCATCCACAGGGATGTGTATGATGCATCAGTGATCCAAGATGGTGTAATTTCTAACACCATTTTGACCTCCAAATTCCTAGGAAGCTTGGTGTTTTAGGTTGTCCATGTAAAAAATCAGATGCTGAAGCATATCATATGGATACCACCAATTTCACCATGCGTCAATGTAAATGTTGAAGGAGCCGCATCATGAGTGTCGGGCCCAGCTAGATGTGGAGGAGTTTTCCACACATTTCGTGGGTTTGTTAAGGGATGCTATTATCATTACCTTGGACTTGGTACTACTTTTGAAGCTGAACTTTGGGCCATTATTCATGCGATAAGGTATTCTGTCCAATTTAACTAGAAATGGCTCTGGATTGAATCTTACTCAATGTCTACTATTCATGCTCTGAGCACTAGAACGTGAAATGTGTCGGGGTGTGTGCTGCCTCAGTTGGTTGATTGTCTCTGCCACGTCAATCAATTGTAGATGGTTGCCTCCCATTTGTACCGGGATTCTAATCAGGTTGCGGATACACTTGCTAAAAATTATATACATGACCTAGGCATGATGTGGTCTTTTACGGCCCCAGATTATTGCGCTTCGATGGTGGAGGCAGATCGATGTGGTGTCTTGCACACTGGCTTATGTAATAACCCCTTGTATTCCTGTGTCCTTTTTTATTAGAACATATTATTAACTAGTATTTTTGTTACAATAGTTTTGTTAAGCTGTTTTTACAGTTCTATTAAATCCACAATAGATTAAAAAATTTATAGCTATTTTATTTCGTAAGTTCTAAAGATGAATGTAATTTAGTATTATTCAAAATATTTCCTAGTGGTATACTATTAATTTCCAAGAAATGAATCATTGGAATTCTCTATATAAACACCATTAAAAAACGATAACCTTTGTTCTATTAGATGATACGTAAAGAAAAAGGGTCTACAATGAATTCTAAAACATCTAAAATTATGTAATTAAATTTCATAGAAATCAATATTAAGGTTCCTAGAATACTATAAAAATATGTGATAAAAAAACGTCATATTCTAAAGAATAATTAAATTGAGACCCATTTTTTAAAAGTATGTAACATGGAAAAATAAACTATATGATAACCATTTTAATCTATATAATATATTTTCAACTACATTATTCATGAGACTAAATATATAATATCTAATTACATAGTAATTAAATCAAAGAAAAATATCTCCACAAATTTCCAAAACATTATAATATAAAGTAAAATATTGAAATTATTGATTATTTATTTTCCAAATATCAATGTGTGTAATGTTAATATATGACTATCATTAATTTTCATCAAATATTTTACTTTTTCTTCACAATATATCAATTTAATACATTGTTAAATCTAATAAATTAATTATTATCATTTTGATCATGTATTTCTTTAAAAAAATCCTTTCTCAAAATAACACCACTATAGATGTTTTTTTCCAAATTTAATCATGTTAGATTATAACAAAATATTGATAAAATATAAAAAATTGATTTATTTATCACCATAAATTATTTTAAATATATAATATGAATATTATAGTTAATTTTAACAAATAAATGTCAAACATTATTAATAATTATTACAAAATAACAAAGTACGAAATTATTTTCATAATGAATAATCCAAAAAAATTATTTAATATCATAAACATGATATGAAATCATAATTAATAAATAAATTACAAATATTATGTTATTTAAACCATAGTCTTTAATTCAAAACAATGCTAATAAATATATTTAATTTTGTCTGAAATCATTTCATAAATTACAAAATAATGAAATTATTATAAATAACGAATATCATTAATTATTTATTCATATATTAGTTCATTCATAAATTTGTTTTTCTCAATCAAGTCAGAAGATTTAGGGAAACAATTTTAAAATTTATAATCCCAAAATCAAAAAAGTATATATTTAATTTTAAAAAATATTAATTGATTTTTTGATAAGTAACATCAATAATCTCCCAATTCTTATAATTAATGAAATTTTAATTTTCAGAAAGACCTTCCCAATATATAAATTTATCAGTTAAATTTTATTATTGTGAAATAAATATTTACAAAAATAATGAATCAGAAAAATATATAAGAAATTCGTGTAATAAATAATATATAGACATTTTCAGAAAATAAACTAATTTTTGAAAAATTAAAATCATTCATGAATTTTATTAACCCATAATTTTTTAATGAATTTAACTATATTTTAAATAACATAAATCAGTATTTGTCTCCCAATTAATACATAGATGTTATATTGTTCATTTATATCCAAACCATTAAAATCATTCCAAATTTTAAAAATGAAAAACATTAATTTCATAAAATATTTCAGAATGTTGAATTATAATTAACAAAATAAATGTTTTACAAAAATAAATAAAACAAGATGTAGGAAAATTATTTTATATATAAATTCAAAAAATATCAATGCTCCACTATAATGAATTAAAAAAAACAAAAAATGTTATCAGAAAAATAAAATTTTAAATTTTTTTGAAAATTTCCATATTTATAAATCATTTTACACTTAAAAAACTTCATTTAATAATTAATTATATTTTAGTCATGTGATATGAAAATTAAAATTTATAAAATTTATATAAATCAAATGATATAGGGAAAAAATATTCAATAATGAATTTTCTTAAAAAAATATTAATTATTTTTATACACATAAGATTTTGATCCAAACAAATTTGAAATCTCTAAGGAATATACTTACTGGAGATAGTTTTAAGCATTATTTGAAATAGTTAATTCAGGGCCAAAATAAAAAAATATGGGTACTATAAATATGAAATATGAAATTTGAAAATGTTTTATTAATCCATAATTATTTTAAAGATAAAAAACATAAAACAAAATACATACCTTCAAATGATTATAAGACTAAAAAATAATATGATCACATTGAAATTAAACATTTACTATGAATGTTTAACATAAATGTGGTGGTTTCCATTTTATTTTGAAACCATTAAAATCATAATCCCTATCACTAACTATGTCGAAATAGGTTATGTCATGGAAAAATAAACCAAGGATTATTGATCCATTAGAATTTATTATAATAATTTTAATATTTTTTATATGACTCTCATTCAGATAAAATTTACATCTACCACACCTTGAAACATTAAACATTAAATATCGAATAATATTTTAACCATAATCATCTTCATATATAGCCTCTCTATTTTTATTAACATCGATGTAATTTTCAAATTAAACAATAACAGGATTACATGTTGTACTCATTAGATTAGTATAATATTTTCATGAATGACTTTTAGATCATATAAGTATTTTTTTATTATAAAATAAATGATTTATAAAAATAAAATCATCCATTTGAAAAATTGAAGACCATGGATGGAGTTATCTTCTTACATTAAAGTTATGTCAAATTGTATTTTCATGATTTCTAAACTGACTTATAAAAATTTATTTCATTGATGTTCAAAAAAATATCATATATAGAAATTTTAAAATAAAATATATCATAATTATTAATCTCAATATATTATATAGGATCATATTTTATAAAAATATATATATATCATATAGAATGGGTAATTAACGATGTTGGGGTGGTCATATTTGCTTCCCATGATGGTCACATCTGATTAGCCAATACCTCCCCCCATGGTGGTGGAGGGACCTTTTCCATAATTCATGGATGCATGATGACAATCCTTTCACCCCTTGTATATTCACAATTACCTTCCTTCCTTCCTGTAGATCACACTTCGAACTAATGTCTCGGATCTGTTCAATTTCTTCAAACAAATCCCTCTCTCTTTATTAATTTTAATCCGAGTTCACTAATGAATCATCATTTCTTAACCTAACACATATAATGGGATTAAAAAAATATTTCACGTCATTGGGTTTAATTTCTTTGTTCAAATTTTTAATCATATAGATCACTAGAGCACTCTATGTTGGGTCTCTTGGACAGAACACATATGATTATTCAGTTTCCATTACATATAGATTTCGTCCATGCCTGGTCTAGTCATCCATGCATTTAGAATAGTTTTTATTTATTACTCTTCATATGGAGTTTTAATTTTCATTTGAAATTATATAATCCTACCATGATGATTTGGGTAAGTTTCTCTTTGCTACCACTCCCTTTCAAAAATCCACTGATTATTCATTTTCAATGAAACCTTGTTAGTTGGTATCTCTATATTATTTGCAGAAATAGTATTGTGTGTAATACTATTTCTTAGAGAATATCCATGGAGGTAGATTATTCCAGATTTCCAACATTTTTTTTGGATTACAATCAGAGAGGATTTTAGATACAAGTAATCAGTTTTTTTGAATCAATGGTGTTCTTTTTTCCTCATGGATAAATATTAGTTATTTGGATAATGTTTGTCGACAAGGTAGTTCATGTATTTCTATGAATATTGATATAGGATTGGATAGTTGTAGTAGGGGAAATAATGGGGGTAGTGATTGGTTAGAATTTAGTCTTAAAGTAACTGGACTATGGTGGTGTAATTTCTAGATGAGTTAGCCACAAATAGTGTATTTTCTTCAGATCACAGGAGGGAGGGGTTGGTAGTGTCTAAATTTCATGTTGGACCTGCAACTAAAATGCGGACTAATGATGAAATTAAATAGAATGAGACACATCCTTTAATCATGTATTTTAATGATTATTAAAACTAAGACAAATTATAGCACAAACTAGGAGGGGGTGGTGTGAAACAGGGTATGCAAATCCATTGAATGTTGTATTATATACAATAAGGAGGTGTTAGTGGGAGTTGTAAATGGAGACATAGATACAGTGATTTTTTAGGCTGATGTTGAAAAATATGAAATTGATTTTACACACATTTTAGGTAGTGAGGGATGTGTGAAGAAAACAAGTTGGGTGAGATCGAGGAGAATTTTTCCAAATGTTAATGTTTGAATTCGATTTGAATATCTGGATATTGAAGTCTCAATAAAGGATCAAATTATGTCTTGGGATTATTCTATTATGGAGGCCTCCTAGGATGGTATGGACTTGAAATTTGATTCATCAGATCCGATTGCTAGCCACCAGGTAGGTGAGGTGAATGGGTAGTTTCCTGCTGAACATGTTGTTGGTGAGGCCACTCAATTTGTGGCTTTGGAAAACATTCATCTACATCCACAATCTACGGGGTGATTATTCATGAAAATAGGGGAAAATAGCCATTAAAAACAATCTCAACCATATGGTATCCTATAAGTTGATTCCCAACATGTTAACTACCCTACGAAGATCTACAATCCCATTCACTCTTCAAGAATCACTAATAAATGGGGAAATATATATGATGGTGAATATAATAACAAAAAATCCCATTTTAAGGAATTGTGTTCTACTTATTCCTCATTCAATGATATTGTTATACATGAAATGAATGTTCTAATTAACAATGATGGATTCACATATGCTACTATGAAGATATGTCCACAGAAATACTACTACAATCCATCACAGACTATATTATCCAGATCTACCTCAATGGTATTATGAAGGACTAATATAAATATCGTCAAAATCATAAATATTAGAAACTCAAAATCTATGTGGAAAAATTTATAATATTTTGATTATGAAAATGATCATTCATTGTTTGATGTTTTATTTTTTGATGTCATATGAGGGAAGTCCTATTTTTTGACCACTACCCATTTTCCTTGTCTATTTTATTATCATCCATAAATAGTCAAAAGCATTCACTAAAATCTGGTCTTTTTTGTATATATCATACAAATACACAGATATTTAGTTAATTTTTTTGAACTAAATTTTTTTAAAGGTTGGGGTCATATTAAGAATTTATCATTGAAAGAAAAGTCCTCTTTAGATTGGGTAGAGGGATACCAATTACATAGCCTGATGGTCCAAGGCCAAGTGACCTAAATACAAGTATTTAAAGCCCATTTTTGGCCCAAAGGTCCCCTCGGTGAATAGTACTGCTATAGTACCCACACTGCTATAGTACATGATACAATACATCCACTACTACAGTCCCTCCTATAGTCCCCCCACCGCTATAGTCTGCCGATGCTACAGTACTGCTACAGCCCTAGCTACAGTATTTCTACAGTCCCTGGAAGTTTTCCCCTGCCCGAATTGGATCCTAGGTCTTTTGGATGCCAAGCAAGAGCCTATACCACTAGGGTACAGGCTCGTTGGCTTTTTGAACTATATATATCATTATATAATATTTATATATGAATATAAATACTTTTAATTAAAAAATCATTGGTTATTATACAATAAAAATGTAATTATATAAATTAAAATTGCTTATTCTATATAATTTGGGATGGAAATTATTATAAAAAGATACATATTACAAATGAATATTCATTTATTCTAATGATACGGGAAATGAAAATAATTAGTAAAAATCAATTCCTTCTTATTAAATATAACCTACTTCCACTCACTAACATTATCATTGTTTATTTTACCACATTTATCCATCTAATTTCAAAAGAATCAATTCCTCCCAATAAAATTTTGATCCTTATTGTTTCCTCGAAGGTCCATAATTTTTTATATGATGTTACATTTTGACATTATTAATTCGAATAATTATGTATTGATCAGATAATACCTCATCAATAATCGGGTAGTAAAAAATTAAAAATAAACATTTTATAATAACAAATATTCTTAAGGATATTTTAATCTTAACACATGTTGTAATATGACCATTCATTTAGCAAATTGGAACATTATTGTGGAATTAAAATGATTCACCATTAAAGGAACTTCATCCCTCAGTTAGTGACTCAAAATAAAAAAAATAGAATCTATAAATTTAAAATATCTACAATCTTTTTCATCATTTTTTAAATAATATATTTATCCACTTAAATTCTATTAATAAACATTGAAAGGAATTGATTCGTCATCATATAATATTATTTTGACTGAAACTCATATAAATTACAAATATTATAATATATATGATATTTTTCATCATCTAATTTTTAATAAACAAATTACCATGTATTCTTATTATAATTAATATTAAAATTACAACCAAATACTCAAAATTTAAAATTCATGGTTTCCTTTCCATCCATATATTTTTTTTTCTTAATGATGGATTATGAATACATTTTTTTGAAACAAGAAGGCAAATTTTAATATCTTCTTGTAATATTTATTTTGGACAATATTACACATTTTACATTATCTTATCACAATCTTATAATATCCTATGACTCCTACCATTTACATCAATTTTGTTTTGGTTTCCTTGGTGTTTATAATTGTGATTATATCCCTTATATTCAAACAATCTTTTAAAATAAATATTTTCATAATAATCGAATCTATCAAATTTATTTGATAGTAGTAAAAGATCATTTATTATTTGGACAGAGTTTACAAAATATAATATATTTATACACTATTAAAAATTTATGAGTAAAAAAAATTCTTATACCAATATTGAAGTAAATTTTTAAAAAAATTAAATATTTTTACCCTTGGTATTTTTTTAATGGGTCCAAATATGTCTAACTATAAAAAGTAAAGTTGCGTAGAAGATTTTAGATCATTAAATAATATTTATAAATTTTTATGATAATTAAAATTTATAATGGAATTAAATAAATATGTTTTAAATATATTTGATATAAAAATATCCCACACCATTTGAATGATCAATAGATTAAATATAAGCCTATAATTTTAATGGCCTAATATTCTAATCAATTAAAATATATATAACTGAAAAAACTAAACCTTTCACCTTTTGATTTTTTAATTCGTCAAAATGTTTAGATTAAATGTTATTTTTTGATATCTATAAATTATAATTTATTCATCCCATAAAACAAAAAAAATTTCAATTTGATATTTTAAAAACATCCTTCATCATGTAATGAAATAATATTTTTAAATTAGTCATAAAAATATCATTAATAAATATATTGAAATTAATTCCAATTTTTGTATTCCAAAATAAAAAACTATTTTTAATTTCCTTTTTCAGAAACCGTAAAATTATATCTAGAAGTAGAATCTTATAAAATTATATTAATAGAAATAGAAAATGTAAAAAATTTAACTGAACACTTAAAACATAGTTTCCATTCATCAAACATCAATTTTGGGAGAAAAATAAAAGATAATATAATGAAAAATAATTTTCATTTACATCATTATATTCTTATTCAGTTTCAGCATTCCATTGTGAACTACGTTCATAAAAGATATTTATGATCTCTACATTTGGTTCATTATTTATCTTGATATGTCATAGAGTTTGAATCCCTATATGACAATCTGGTAGAATCATTCCATGGATGTTTGGAAAAGTCCATCAATGGGAGTCTCCTTGAATGATCAAAACTAAATCCATAACTATAGAAAAAATCATTCCATTATAAATAAAATCCTTATAGGAGGCATGGACATCTCGGTCTAAAGACTCATATGGGTTATATTTATTAATTTCATTTTATCTATCAAATATTTCATCCCACCATCCAAAAATTATTGAATTGTTTAAAAAGATATCATTCTCATGATAAAATTCATCATTCTTCTAACTATTTGGTTTTGAAGTAACATTCATCTGCATTATTTATTTATAAAATCAAGTGTCTAGTGATGAACATTAGTATTTCTAGCTAAATAATCAGGTTTTATAGGAATGAACATAGAAGTCAAACACTTAAATAACTAATGAGTAGTATCTCCCATGAGTAACAACTCATCACAGGGATACAAACTCTTAAAACTACCCTAATAAGTCTATATGTTGTCGAGAACCACATGTGTAATCAAATATGTGATTCTTCCCTAAAATTCTTCACATGTTCCTTCCTAATCATCTATAAATTCCCCATTTGGTTCTAAGTTTATAGTGGAATAATTATCAACATGATAAAAACTATTATATTCATAGTCCCAAGATTTTCAATTTCACCATTTGGATAAATATATCCTCACATACCTTTTTTTTCATGTAGATGTAATCCATGTAACCTCTCAAAGTGAATGTAGAATACATTACATCCATTTCAAAGGTATCCTTTAGGTTCCCAATATTCATGAATAAATAAGAAAAATTAAAGAGAATATCATATTTGATTATCATATCATGGTCATCACATACAGTCTATGAAACAACTTTTTTAGGTTTGGTAGAACCAAGATCGACCTCATCATTAATTAATGTAAAACATCCAAACTGAGCCGCATTGGTATAATATTCCATCTTGTTGGGTACACCAATCACTTTTGAAACATTGAAAAAGTTCCTTGGGTTCCAGAGGATCTAGATCAAACAAAATACATTATCCTAAACCACTACTCAACTTTTTATAATAGAAAAATGATTAAATTTGGAATCCCATTAATGGATTGATTACATACCTATTCATAATGGAATCAAAGATATGATAAATATCCCATTGAAGCACACTGTTATATCTATAGGTTCTCTGCCAAATATGCAATCTGTGTCTTGTTTTATTCATAAATAATCCATTTTTCATGAATTTTTTAATAAAGAACTAAAAATATTACCATTATTAAAAGGCATAAATTTTATGATATTGTATGTTAACATTTGAGAGATTCAACCTTCCAGGTGGAATATATTTTTTTGATACATTCAAAGTATATTATTAATAAAAATATTTAATGTATTTTTTATACCCATAGGAGAATTCGTTCAATTATGATAGAAATTGAATTCCACATAACAAAAAATTATATTTATATCTATTTGAAGAAAATTTAGAGAATATTAACAAGGAGAAAAGTGACTTATTATGAACATGAGATTTTGTAAACGTTATGGTAAACTCATTTATATAATAAAAATAAAATTTAAATCCATATCATGTAACATAGAAAACATTTCAACATAATATTTTAAAAAATGTTTCAAATATTTTGATAATATTTTTACGTATCCATGCACAATTTGTATTATATTTTGTTTATTTTTTCATTAAATCTTATCATATTTTACATACATTGAAAAAATATAAAAAATAGGATTTCAAACATTATAATTATTCTCATATAATATTATTATTCATGAAATACTAAATTAAAAATAATTTCCAGATAACAATCACAATTAGAATTTAAATCCAGAAGTATATCTTTTTAAATTATGAAACTTTTCCACTTTTTCATGTATTTCTGACATGGAAATGAATTCCCTGATATTTTATTTTTTAGTCCCGCCACGTAGTTATATAAAATTTCCAAGGATGTTTTTACAATTTATAATGAGTTAATTCCTTGAGTTTATATTTTCCAATTGTGAAATACTTATAATTATTGTGTAATTTGAGAATCATAATTAGAAAAATAATAATATTCGGATTCACGTACTCAGTTTTTTTATGAGATTAAACATTGGATACTCAAAAGTTTTTAAAAAAAATATTTTATTAATTAACATGAATCCTATGTATAACTATATACTTATACAATGTAGTTTTTCAATATTTTACAATTTTAAAAATTTCAATAAATTTTTCATCTAAGGTAATTCAGGAATTCTGTTTCCCCTCTCGTGATATTCATATAAAATAAATCATAAAATAACAATAGTCATATAACTACCTTTATTTCTCAATTTATCTGCATTTTCACGATAATATTTTTTACATATTCTATAATAAATTTTAAATCATTCATTATTGTGATTTCATTAGATCGTTTTCTATTTCAATAATCAGTAACTGAGAATTAGAGGAATTAATTTTATGATTTATTTTCGGTTTAAAATTAATTCCATTAATTTTATAAATTCCCTCTTATAAAATATTTATTAATAAATATTCCTAATAAGATAACGATCATATATTTTAATAAAATATATATTATCATTAATATCTTGTTTCACTAATTACTACATTCTTATAAATATATTGGTTTAGTTATTCTTGGGAGGCTCTATCAACCAAAAACATATTTTCACAATTTAATCATATAGTTCTCATACCATTTACTATACATAAAAAACTGTTATACATTTCATTGAAATTTCATTAATCAATATTTTTATATTCATAATATTACTCTATTAATACATAATTCATAATACATATATAATAAGACCACTATGAAAATAGAATTTTAATATTTTCCATGTATGAAGTGTTCTATTAATAAAAAGAAATGGATGTACACAATTCCACTAATTTCATCACATAATATCAAGTGCATGTATCAATATCATTAAATCATATTTATAAATCATGAACGTGACTATAAAATATTGTATCCATTTATTTCTTTTGATAATATTCCATGTAATACCATTGATAACTATTGTTTGTGAAATCGAAAAATGGAGGTCTTTTAGAAGTCAAGTAATCATGTGAACATTTTTTTACATCTAAAAATACATTTTCCCCAAAATTTTTATGTCATGATATTGTTCTAAAAACTATATGTAAACTCACAAAACCATGGATTAAATATCTATTAATACATTTTGGGAACCAATGTGAGAATAAAAAATTGGAATTTTTTTTGGGGTGATATTAAATCACTATACATATTTTTTATACAAAAATAGATACTAATATTTCAACATTGGAGATAAAATAATGGAAAACAACATATATTAAATTATTTTAGATCAAAAGTAAAACATATACTATTTACTCATAATATAAATAGTGATACAATACATATACTATAATGGAGTATACAACTTTTAAAGGATTTACAAAAAATTACAATTCCTTATTAATCACTAAATTATGAATCCAATGATGACTTTTAGACACATAGACTCCCACCAATGTAAAATTCATTTGAAATGGCATATGAAAACTATCCTGAAATTATCCAAATAACGGGACAACTAAATCCCTTATCTATTAATGGTATGGCACAACACACATGTACCTTTTATTTTGGGTGTTTTAAAATAATAATATTTAATAGTATTATGAACTGACTGAATTATTCTGAATTAAAAAATATATATGATCAAACTAGTAAACTAGATTAATAATGAGGTCTCTATTTATCAAGCTAGTTGTTCTCTCTAATGTGGTAGAAGTTTCAACTATATATTGTACAAATAGGGGAGTTATAGAATGAATCAAAATAGAATATAAAAAAGTCAATTGGAATGGACCCAAAATATTAATGCATTTTTGAGTAGATTTTTTCAAAAACCCTTTAATAATATACTTCCAGAATATTATATTCAATGTTTTAAATTTTTTTAATTTTTATTTTCTAAATGATCCCTACCATGAGACATTTATGAAAGCCATATGATTTTTATGTAGAGTTTTGTGAAGTTATTCTTCAAAATCCCATAATTAAGGCACTTGTAAGATATATTCAAAATGTGATCACACTGAATAACTATAAAAAAAGATGTTTAGGAATTTTTTAATGTTATTTATACTATAGTGAAAATTTCATAAAAATTCATATGAGTTTTCATGGTATACTCCAAAATTATTTGTGAGACAAAATTATCATCTTATAAATATTTAAAAATTTAAAAATCATATTTTAAATAGCATACTTTATGTAATGTTAGAAAATACAAATTTTCTAATTAAATTTATATGAAATATTCTAAAAATATTTTTCCTATCATCCAACGAATTATTATTTCATTCTAAATAATTAATTTAATGTGAAATATTAATACAACTAATTAATAAATGGAAATATGTAATGAAAAGGAAAATATATAAAATATTATAGTGTTAAAAAATGTCAAATTATTGTCTTTATACACTATAATATGTTAAACATAACTATTTTATACTTAACAATAAATTAATTTAATTTTTCAAAAAATGAATATCATTTTAAAAGATATCCTATTAAACGAAGTATTTGAAATTTCATAAGACTCCATACAGAAGTCTTTCATAATGATATTTCATTTACACAAGGAAAATTATTAAAAATAATGTATTGAGAAACTGTTTCCAATTTATTCCGTATATAAATTATTTTTGATAATAAGATATAAATCCAATTATAAATACCTTGATATTACTATTAAAAAATTTAATTTATTTTTAATAATAAATAATAATATATTATGATATGAATACAAATATTTAGATACTGATTTTTCATGTATTTAATTATTTATTAGAATAAGATAAATTTTTTTAAATAAAATGGATTAAAAATATTGATATGTGTATCTCCCTATAAATTCATTTCCATTAAGGGTGAATATGATGATGGTACTACCATTGGGCACATCATGTTATCATAAAAAATTTATTTACTCGACTGTACACCGAAAACATGATTTCCCACTATAGAAATATTCGATATTTATTTTATTATTATTTGCAATTTAGAAAACATAACAGGTTTTATTAAATAAATTGATCATAGAGTGTTTGGGTTTTGCATCCCAGAATCTACATCCCTCTAGATAAGATATTTCATTTTTAAATATAGAATGATTCTATATTAGATTTTCTATGCCCTTTAACTCATTGATTATGTTATTTTAATTTACTTAGTCTCACACCAAATAATCCTCCATAAAAATTTTGATTCATATTTGATTTCATGGATTATTTCAAATTGTATCACTTCATAACAAACACCCTTAACAAAATATTGATAAAATAATTCATTAATGATTCCTTGATATATTCCGAAGACATCTAATAATAATATGTTGTATGATGTACCTTATTATAAAAAACAACATTAATATTTACCAATGTTCAAATAGGTGGGATCCACCATATATAAATCATCACATTAATTTTTTTTGTGTCCATACAAGAAAAATATGATTATTCAACTTGGCTAAATTTTAATGTTCATTACTTATAATTGAAATATGATTTTATAGTTAATTTGGACTTTAATGTGTTTTAGATCACAATCATTTATATATTATACATTGAATTGTTTTCAGGTAATATTTATCCTTATTTGATTACATTTTTTTGTTTTAACATGTAGTCTTTTTGAGATAATTTTGAGAAACAATTATGGAAATAGGGTTATAAACAGTTTTTGAAGGGTTAGAAAAAATTGTGAAACATTGGATAGTGGTGGTTTTCACGACTGGTTCACAGATTTTCAAATGGTGTGACCTAAAAGGAAAAACAATGCTTCTTTAAAATAATGGGTTCAGGGTTAAAAAAAATATTGTCTACTCCCATGAAACAATTCATGATTTTTTATAGTGGCCTAGAAATTAGTTTTAAAATCCCTCAAACCCCTAAAACTCACATATTTCAACAAAAACATCGAATATTTTTGTTTGGGATGGATTCAACACATTCTGAAGGTATTACAAGGTCATATGACATCCTCTATTCAAGATTGTAATCCTATATCAAATATATTCTCATTTCCTAATATGATGATCATATCACATTTCATTCCCATTATCCCTTCATCATTTTTACATTCTTAATATGGGAAGTAATATTTTTATTTTTGACATATATATATATTGATTTGGTGAATCTCGGTATTCGATTTTGGATCATTATTTTGAATAAAATAGATCTTTTTTTGGAGCAACAGATTTAGGGTTTTGATATTCAAATATAGATTTATGTCATTGTCCCGCTCATATTTTGGGGTTTTCTATTGGGATACCATTCATCAATGAATTGAGGTTTGTGTTATAATAATTAATTTCCATTTTTGTTATTTTGATATATCTATTAATGTTTTATGATTGCTAACATTCTTTGGTAATTAGAATTCTTAAATTGATTTAGTTAATGTGGTCAATTGATTAATTGGATTTATTTTTTAAATTGATGATTAATATGAGAGAATATTATGAAATAAGGGGGTATCCCTTCAGATAATTATTTGGGTATTTAATTATTTGGTTTATGGGGGTTTTTGTTTTGATAAATAATTATATTATTAGTAATGGGATATTATTTCATTTTATTTATATATGTAATTGGGGGAATAATTATGATATAATAATATATATGATTTTAGAAAATTAACTGTAGACTAACTATGAGATATTGATTTCATGAGTTGAGATAATTAATGGTATAATTAATTTTTATTTATTAGGTTTATTTCACTAAGGTAATTACTTGTATTATTAAATATCTGATATCATTAATATTGTCTTGAACTAATTAACTTTGAAATAATTAATGGATATGATGAATTTATTTAATTCTATTATTATTTAAGAATAATAATGTGAAACAAATTGTTCAATTATAAATTTTTTTATAAGTTTGGGGTTGAAGCATCATTTATTATTAATGAAAAGAGAATAACTCTTTATCTGGGTAGAGTAAGACCCATTACATAGCTTGAAGGATTAGGGGGAATCTAGTCAATTGAATGGCTTATAAACCCAAATTTTGGGCTCGTGGCCCATTTTGTGAATAATACTACTGTAGTACCTACCTTCTATAGTACCGCACAGTACCCACCTGCTATAGTGCCACACTACAGCTACAGTGACTAGCCGCTACTACAATGGCTTTCATTGCTACAATATGCCACTCCTACAGTACGCTACAATATAACTACAGTACATGCGCACAATGGGTTTTGAAGCACCATTTTTCAAGTAAGATTATAGGGTGCTTACCACTAAGCTAAACCCCTACTATATTGTTGAATCAGTAATGAAATTTATGTTTGAAAATTACTTGGGGAATTAATTATGTGTAAAATAAAAATGACATAGTCATTCTAAATTTATAAGTATAAATGGTAACATGGTTTTTGTACATGTAAGTGAAGGAATGGGACCATGGTAACATAATTGAGAAGTATAAATGGTAACACATTCATTTTTCATGTCTGTAATGGATTGGTAACATAGTCATCCAATTTAGAAGTATAAATGGTATCATGGTCATTCTACTTGTGAGTAAAAAATATGAACATGGCCATTTATTTTAGAAGTAAGAAAGGTAACATGGTCATATTACTTGTGAAGTTAATAACGGTGAGATGGGAAATAATGTATTAATTAAATAATTATAAAAAATTTACTCTAGGATATGAATTTACTTGAGAATTCATGGGCTAGAACATTATATGATGTATTTATTGAGACATGACATCACCTTTTAACAATTTGTTCTCTAGCATGAGATAAAGAAGGTTTTAGTATATGATATTACATATAAAATTTTCAGGCTTCATCCTAAGCTAATAAAGACATTGATGTTTGGGCTTCCTTAGGAATCCTTTAGTTGATGTTGGTAAATAATTAATTATTGTATAATCAGAACACTATGTATTATTAATTATGTTTATAATATATATAACTCCATATTCATGTAATGACTGGACTTTTTTACACACTATTGGAGGTGTCCTTATACTTCATAATTAGACCGTACTCGGGATGATTGGTTGGTACCTAAATAGAAATTATCATTATAGAGTTTGTTGAGGAAAAATAACATATGTTGGTCGGATACCTTAGGGTGGGGTTTGTATAAGGGAAACAGAGGTGATTTGGGACCAGATTAGGAGTCATTGGTGTCTTTATTTTCAGTTTTAATTTACACTAATGGCACATATATTATCATGGAATGTTTTATTTTTTAGTTAGATATAATATTTTCTACATTATGAATCATTAAATGTGGGAATTTGTTTAATTATATATTCTTCTGATATTGTTCATTATTTCTATTGTTGTTTACTCTGATAAATGAGGGTATCGTCTTCATGTGATAGAATTATTAGCCATTCACTACTATTAATTTTCCCTTAGTGTATGGGGGAATTCTTGAAGTCACATGGGGGTATGGATTAGAGAACTATTGTCTGGAACTTGGATTGGGTTGTTAAAAAGTAGAATCATATGCCAATTTTTTTTTCTTTTGATTTTTCTTTTAATTTGGTAATGGTTTTCAAGAAACATGGAAGATTAGAATCAAGGTTATGAGAACATGAATGAGAGTTTCAAACTCATGTACATGGGAAGAACCAAGTAGTCAAGGTGGGATGAATGTTATTATTTTTTCTAGTTATAGTTTAATATTATTTCACCTCGAGTAATGCACCAGATGTGTCATGTAATTATTACTCCTAAATATTGTGTAAAAGTTACTCTCGGAATTAATGACATAATATTTGAGTCATCATTCAACATTATAGAAACATAGGATTATTTAGTGACTTGCATAATTTTTAGTAGGAAAATGAAAACATTTTTTGGGTATGTTGATGAATGAAGACAATTTTTCCATTCATGTGAATTAAAATAAAAAATTGATGTATATTAGGTGTTGAAAATTGTAAAATGATATAATGATATCTATAATGTTATTTTTTTTATTGTGATTAATGAGAATTATTATAACCTTTGATAAAAAATATATAGCTGTATGATGGTTATGTTTAGTGTTACTGCATCGGTTTCGGACACATGGAGAGATGTGGGAAAAAGGCTTGTTGTGCATTTTTATGATCATTACTCTTACATAAGTTTGATATGTTCTGTTATGGGCCATAAAATGTATGTTTGAAATTATATATAAAATTCCATGATGATGACGCTTGATGAGTTGAAGACTGATGGGGGATGGATAAGAATGATCCTCCTTTGATAGAACCTTAGGCACCTATTGGGTCTGTTGAGGAGTCATAGGAGTATTTCACAGTGAATGTTTTACACCTCATTCAATTTACTAGAAGAGACATAAAGATGGTTGAAAAGAGAACGTATGACGTAATGATAAAATTCCAGTTTCATCACCATCTAACCCTTACTAGGGATGGTGGACTCGAGTGAACTGTGTTATAGGTTGAGTCCATCAAGATGATACATGAAAATTTGGAGACATCATCTGAGAGGAGGGTCATGTTTGTTTCCTATATTCTATTAGGATTATTGAAATTTTGGTGAGATGTTCAGGTATGGACTATGCATATTGATGGTATGTTATAGTAGGAAATCTTAGAGAAGTTCTTATAAACCGTATATCTAAGGACATTGAGGTAGGAGAGAGAAGCAGAGTTCATACAGATGAGTCTGGAAAGCAACTCTATAATAGAATATGCTTGACGTTTTGTAGACGTGCAATAATTTTCAACATCTTTGATAGGATATGATACCAAAAAAATCATTTTTAGGATGGGAATTATGTAATGGCTAAGACCTATCTATTCCATTCCTTTGTGAAAATGTGGTGATGGAGGTGTTCCCGGAGGTTAAGGTGACTTGGGGGTGCGTTGGGGTGGACTTCTAAGGAACGCTAAAGGGTAATAGCTTTCGCATGGTTGGCGCACGGTGTTCCTAGACCGTGTGGCCAAACCATGCAAGGCTAGTCTTGGAGGTACTGGCTAACTCACAGTTAGTGCACGGGTTGTCTAACATTGTAGAAAAACAATGCGAGGAGTGTTTGGAGAGGCAGAAGCTAACGCACGGTTTGTTAAATTGTGTAGACTAACCATGTGGGCACATAAAGTTAGATCCTAAAATTTCCGATCTAACTCGTTTCGCCATTAATCACCACGTTTAAGCACCTATGCGGCCATAACTCTGTATTACTATCACTTGAAGGTTAGAAAAACTCTCCCAAGTGGTTTGGAGGCAATCCAGAGGCTTTTCTTGGCGAATCGAAGCTGGATATTGAGGTATGCAGTCGTTCTAACATGATTTCGTAGATCTACATAGATCAACTATTTTTCTTCTCTATGTTCCATGGATATATGCCCATTATAGGTAGATCTAAGCAAGTGGATGTCAAATATGATTAGCTTTGGTCTTGGTTGTGTTAGGAGTGGAGACCTAAGGAGAATTGATGGAGAATCGACCCAGTATCTTAGGCGTTCATTGACCATTGTGGTTTTCTATGAAAACCATTTAGGTAGGGGATTCGTGGCTTCTCTAATTTTTTATGTCCAATCTTTGAGTTAGAATGATTTAGCCCTTTGGATCATAATGGAATTAACCAAATTAAAAACTTGAACTGGATTAAAATAATTGGTCTGATCGAATGTTGTTTCTTTGTACCGTGATAATGGTTTTCTTCTTTATTTTCTTGGTAGTGTGATACATATACCATTCTTGTTTTCATGCGGTTCTTGATGATTTTGATAAAGAACGTAAAGTTGAAATTAAATGATAATTAATTGGCTAAAGATAATGAGGCATGTAAACGAATATAGTTGTTGTTGTGGTTGTTGATCCATATTTATATTAATCAAATTTATGTCGATTTATATGTTTAATTTAGTTGATTGGTAAACCTAAAATCTGTTGTTGCTTGTTGTTTGAAGGTTGTATGCCTTGTTAAAGGGCCAAGAGCCCAAATTGATGTGTTGTTTTTTTCCTGCTACTTGTTTGGTGATGTGACCCTTGGAGGGTGGTGTGATATGTGGGGGGAATGGGGGCCTTGTGGTTGTGGCAGCGGATGACGCCTAGAGTGGTGACATGCAATAGTTTATGCATGTGGGTGTCAGGGAGGACACTGGGGAAGATGGAATGGGATGGATATGATTGTTGGATGCTTGATGATTCTTGTTTGTTTATATTCTTCAATTTTCCCCACTACTCAAGGAACCTGGTCTTTCTTAACCTTCTTCCGTAATAGGTGAAGACACGTAGGGTATGCCATGTTCTTTCCGTGTTTAGCCTATCAAGGGATAATGGGTCTACGCTCTTGCTATAGGCAGCAAAGACTCGACGGGTAGTACGTCTACTCACCGTGTTGAGCCCCCTTGTGTTTAGTAGCATATGTTGCTTTTCTATAATTCCTGGGAATATGGGAATGTAATTCTATAATGAATTTTTGAATAAATTATGCTATCCCATGGGGTTGGAGTTTGATGAAACTTAATGATGAGGTTGAGAACTTTTGAAGGTATAGTGGTTTTTAAAAGTGATGTTAATGGAAATTAATGTGGAATTGTTCTTGGTTAATTATTGTTCAAAGAATTAATTAATGTACAATGAAATTGATAAAAAGGGGAATGAAGAAATCTAATAAATCCCTTTAAATGGTTTTGTGCATATAGGATACCTAGTCTTAGAATTGGCAGAGCGGAGTCCGAGAGACGTTAGCTGCAGTCTTGTCTAAGACAAGGGTTTGCCCATAGTGTGGTTGTGTGTTATAATATATTATGTACTTTTTGAGTTTCTATACACTACTCTACCCTTTTAGTAAGGGAAAATGACACCTCGGGGATTCAAATCCCTGGGGGGTGTTTTCCTCAACATTCTAATGGGAGGATGAATGGCTGACTACCCTCTTTGACACATCTCTCTTCTCTTGGTAGATACTAGTGCCATGAAGCATAGCGGTTAGTTTTCCACATATATGTGAGGGTTGTGATGGCTTGTGGTCATTCACACACATATATTCTGGATATAGTATCCTATGGACTACTATAGGTGTAACGTTTATAGGTTGTGATGGCTTGAGGATCCTTACTCGTTGTATTAGCTGTAATGCCTTGAGGTATAATACTCGACGTATGATACACGTTTCGCGAGCTGTGGTCGCTCCTGGATACTACTGGGTTACTTTTGGTTGGGAGGATGGTGTGGTTCTTAGCCCAGGTGTTTGCAGGCAATCCTTTTTGGTGCATGTGGTGCAGATTGTGGAGCATAGACCAGGTGTATACTGACAAGCCTTTGGAGAGAGATGCCTAGGACCTATGTAATTGGGGAAAATCGAAAAACCAATGGGGAAGTAGAAGTGGGGTAACCTTTTATCCTTTATTATCTGATATATTGTTATATGAGTTACTTTGAGAGAGTAGTTGTAACACCCCGTGCTTCCACGATACGCTTCTCATTCAATAATGCAATAGCTTGCATTGTACGCAACTTCGAGTTCTAAAACACCGCGACTAATCAAAGTAGCCGTTATGAATAGTAATAACCAATTTTTAAAATTATAGAAATTTTATATTTCAAAATGGACTTCATTTTTGTATCCGTAATATCGAAATTATCCAAAGTTGAATTTTTTGTAATTTTCTGAGAACTTCCAATTTTTTATGAATAGTGAAAATTACTTAAAAAGAACTTCTTTAATAAAAAAAATTTATAGTGATAAATTATACTATTTAGTGGTTTTAAAGTATAATTAGAATATATTTTTACCATTTTATCCAATGGTGGTCATTAGAATTAATTTAACATTGAAATTGGACATAAACAATTATCAATCTTTTGATATAAATTGTTTCTTAAAAACACGCTATTTGTTGTGACAGCGGGAATTAATTATAAAATTAATTAATTCAACTTATATTTTTGGAATTTTGTAATATAGACATCATTTTTGAATTTGGAATATCAATTATAGCTTAGGGTGAAATTTTGGCATTGTTCTGAAAAACTTCAATTTTTGATGAATAGTGAAACCACTAAGTGGTAGTTAAATAACTGATTTTTCGTTTAAATGAAATATTACCACTTCTGTGATTTTATTTTAAAAAATCCGACATACGTGGTTTTCATTAAGAAGTAAAATGTGGTTCAATGAGATTAAAATAATTTTTGGTGAATAGTAACTTTTAAGTTCTTAATCGCGATTAGAGGTAATTAGTGTAGTTTAAGGTAAAAATAATGTTTTAATAATATGAGATGAGTTTGACACGTGTCCTACTCTCATTGGATGTGCCATGGACGACCAAAAAAATCCATGGGTCAAATTGGGGACCCCATGGAGCCACTTTAGTTGGAAAATGACATAAATACCTTTTATTTAATGTTAAAGTAAAAATGACACAAACATGAAATGTTTTACTAAAATAATTTTTACATGGGGTTATACAAGTCATAATTTTGACTATAAATAGTCATTGGAAATCTAAAAATATTTCCTACATCATAGTATTTTTTTATAATTTTTAGACATTAAATAAATTAAATTATTTATGACATCATTATGATGCAGCGATGACCTCATTATTTAACGATTTTAATAAAATGAAAAGATAATGTACAATCCAAGGCATACACTTGTCCAATGCCTATTGGATGGGTAGATTTCGAACCCTTATCACCTTATCCACGAATTATATAATTGTGGGACCTTTAGAATCCGAAAAGCATTGTATAATAATGTAAAATTTCCTTACTTTCCAAGAGTGCCCCTCCTCTCCACTTATAAAAGGCCCCCACCTCTACCACAACATTCACACTTTCAAGCCATTTGTCTCGGCCAACCTCTTCCCAAATACTCTTCCAACTTCCCCCTCTTACTCCTAGAAGCATAACTTTGGGCAGAACTCTTCCCAAGGAAGCCTTTGGCTCAAATCAAAAAGAGTTACCCGATTTTGAGGTAATGTATTCTCTAATGTTGTTTTGTTTTATTTTTCTTCTCCAACCCCCCTAAACTATTTTTATTCATTTCTTTTGTAACAACAACAGTATCCTAAATATACTAGGATGTTGTTATAAGATGTATTCTAGCTACACTTACACACACCTACATCTAATGGTTAAAGAACATACGGTTTCTGTGGATGGCGAATTTCTGCCTCACGAAACGATGATTGTTCAACACTCATTTAACACCTTCAAAGGTGGACATTAAGATGTCACTATATTTATATATGATATATAATATGTTTATGTTTTACTTATGCTTCTGTATTTCTCATTTATGGAATACTTTATGATTTCATTATGGGTAAAACGCGATAATTTCATTTTAGGAAGTGCGGACTACCGCCCCCTCAAAGTGATTTGAATCGTTAATGCCATATGTGGTATGTATAAAGGATAGAGTAAATGATATTATACACTATATTATACTGTAATTATATTATACATTTATATCATTATGATTTCATTCCATTAAATACGAAATAGAAATGAAAGTAGAGTTCATGCGTACGTACGGCTTACCGTCTCCATGAACGATGCATTTCATTTCTTACCTCTAAATGTTACGTAATATTATAAATTAATATATATACTGGATATATATGATATATATGACATCTAAATCATGAATATAATTCTGGAGATAATGGATATTCTACCACATAAACAACTTGTAATTATAAGAAGTTTATTGTTGACTCAAGTACCAATGACCGACAAAACGACCATTATTAACTTAAATAATTACATAATGTTCATAACATTGTAATAAGTGATATAAAAAGGATAATGAAATTAAAAATGGTTCTTAATAAGGTATATATTAACTCTATTTTATTATTCAGGAGGTTAAAGAATGGTTGAGTCAAGTCAGACACGAGGTAAGGGAACTTCTTAACTCAACTTCCATTCTTTGGGTTAATCTGCTAATTTCAAATTATGTCATGATATTATTATGTCCTATTTTGTATAATTACTTTCTATATGTGTACCTATAGAGAGTACACATAATAGATCTCTTTTATTTTAAAAATGATCTTTTTAAGGACTTCATCTCAATCTCCTTTCATTGAGGCATATTTGGTTTTATACACAACTTTCTTTTATACGGTGTATAAACCCCTTTGACTTTTACGTTTATTCAAAAGGAATATTTTTTATACGAAGCGTTTTTCTAAACGACAAAAGGGAATGTTTTTCTTTCCGTACTTATGTGGCGACAACGACTTCTCCGCCGCCGTGACCATTATTTGAGTTTCGGCTTCCTCTACAAGCCATCACATTTTTTTAATGAAAAATAAATACAAAGTTTTAACTTTCTTTTATTTTGGTATTGAAAATGGTTTTGAAGGCGTTTTTATTATATCAATGTGTTGTATTGATATCTTGTGATTGAAATGTGGAAATGTTATGTTTTCTTTATGCATGTTTTATGTGATACAATTATATTATGGTTTATGATATGTTTAAACCTATTCATATGAGGAATGTATTGGACTTAATAAGTGACGGGTGGAGCCCGCTATAGCTCCTCGATGCATCGGTAGGTCTCATGAGACAACTAGATGTGGAATTGGCCGAGGCCCTTTCCCAATTTGATTTATGGTTTTGGCCGAGGCCTTAATCATTTTAGACGTCTTGGCCGAGGCCTTGACAAAATGTTTCAGAATGTCTGGCATTATACATTCCATCATTATGAAAGTGGTTATTGATATTGCATGTGATTATTCGACCAGTAGAATATCCCTGTGAAGAAGTAAATGGCAGTATCTCATTTTTACTTTTTCCATATTATGTTGATGTTCATGTTTAAAAGGATTTTGTTTTAGTTATACATTGCCTTAAATGCTTATGTTTATTTGTGAAAGCTTTCGCAATATTGTTATCCTTACTGAGCATCTGAGCTCACCCCTTTCAATGTTATAATATTTTCCAGGATGTGAAGAAGTATTTTTATGAATGACTTGCAGGGATAGTCAGAAAAGGATATGAGTGTGGACTATGAAGACTTTGTTATTAGTTTTTCACTTTATGTTGTAATGTAACATTTACTAATGTATCTAGTGTTTCCAAGGCTAAAAAACTAATCGGTCTTTCGAGACTTGATCTTTTGGGATCATGCCAATGTTACGAAGTAATGCACTGTCTCTGGGTAGCTGGGGTCGGGGCGTTAAGTTGGTATCAGAGGCAGTTTAGTACTAACCTTGGAAGCTAGATTTAGATAAACTCTGATTAGATAATATAGCCCAAAGATAGACTTTGAGAATTAGTATAGAAGAACTTCCTAGAATTTTGTTATTGTAGAGATTTTGTGAGTTTTCCGAGCAATACATCCCTGTCTGGATACGAGCAGGTAGAGGCGGCTTTGGCACAGATGTACCTTGGGGTAAAACACGAAAACACCGCTTTGAGCGAGACTCGATGGGGAACTGGTGCACGACAACGGGCCTTGCTGCACTCTTGGTTACAACACTCCTAGGGGATATGCTTAGGATAATTCTCATTTTCTTTACAAACCACTATGAAGGGTTATGAGTATATACTTTATCAAAGAAAACATTTCTTTTTATGATTATGGATTATATCCATAAACAGATCAATTTATGTAAAGTGTTTTACAAATATGGAAATATGTATTTTAATTCATAAACTAATCAAGTTTATGCCATTGTTTAGAAATGGCGCCTAGTAGAAGGAATGGAAATCATATCAATGCACGCACTCCGTGTAGGGATTTCCCTCCTTCTCAAGATAATTATTGTGGATCTGGAGATACAACTGGTGATGATCAACTTTTTACCATACTGGGACAACTCACTCAAGTTATGAATAATAACCTTACTCGTATAGAGCACCCTGATCCGCAACGTGGATGATCAATATTAGACCGCTTCGTGAGGAAACAACCACCAACATTTAATGGGGGTACAAATCCATTAGTAGCTGAGAAATGGATAAACTCCTTAGAGAAAATATTCTACGCCTTGGGGAGTAGCGAAAGGGAGAAGGTTATCATGGCAGTTTACCGCCTCACTGGAGATGCCGATCAATGGTGGTCATTGATTCAAAACACAAAGGAAGATGATGACGTATCGAATATGGAATGGAGGGAGTTCAAAGATCTTTTCTTAGAAAAATACTTTCCTCGTGACCATCGAGCAGATATGGAAAGGCAATTTCTGAGTCTGAGGCAGAAGGAGGATGAGAATGTCGCAAAGTATGAGGCTAACTTTACAAGGATAGCAAGGCATGATGCCGATTATATACGTAACCCAAGAGGTAAGATTGATCGTTTCTTTGATGGGTTAAAACCATTTCTCCGTCGAGCTTTAGTATCACAATCTTTCTCAACATACGAAGATATTGTCTCATGTGCTATCAAGACAGAAACGGAATTCTCTAAGTCTTATGACAACAAAGTAAAGCAAGAGAAGAAGAGAACGGTGTAACAAGAGACAGATAAAGGGAAAAAGGTAAAGAAGGATTTTCCATTATGTGATAATTGTGGGAAGAATCACCCTGGTACTTTCCTAAAAGGAATGGGAGTTTGTTATAAATGTGGAGAAAAAGGTCACCAGGTGCGTGATTGTAAGGGAAAGAAAGAGGCTATCAATGTTGAATGCTACAATTGTAGGGAAATGGGGCATTATGCAAATGAATGTCCTAAGCGTCAGGGAAACTTACCTCAGAAAAGGCCAAGGGATCAAAGACAATCTTATGCTGTTACTACTGTTGAAGCAGAATAACTAATGTATTGGTGCTTTTGGACTCATGGATTATATTCTGGTTCTTAGAATAATGTTATATATATATATAAGGATTGTACTGCAGTACATGTTGATTTCAGTAAGGTTTTAATATGATGAAGGTAATCATATTTTTAGTATGTGACAAAAGAGAAACTTTAATTTGTTTTGTGAATCTGATGTTACAATTGATTTTGGAATTTAAAGACCTTTTATAGAAAGTCTGGACAGAGGTATTTTGGATAACTAAAAAGCTTGGAATTGATTAAGTTGAACTTTGGATAGTATTGTTTATGTTTAAAACATTTATGAAGATTATTTTTTGAATAGTATAGTACTATATTTTAAGGAAAAGGACAACCTGCAGGGTGGGGCATAACCCGTCGTGTCGGACAAAGCTACAGGAATCGAACCCACAACCATAGTGTGACAGGCCTTTATTTCCTACCACTATCCTACAGGTAGTCCCTGGTTATTAAAAAATAATTTTACTAATCTAAATGGTATGTGTTAACATTTGGAACCTTATAAAATTAGGATAAATAGAATATTTTTGAGTTAAATTACCTTTTAGAGTGAAAGATGGGTTTTTCGTAAAAATTTATTAAAGAATGAAAGTCTACATGACAAGTATGTATATTCCCTTACGTTCTTAGTAAATCTCCTAAATAAGTTCTTTAACTTTATAAAAGGTAACTTAAAACAAAAACGTTGCCGGTTAACTTTTCCAACTGGGGATTCAATGACCGTTTAACCAATCACAAGTTTGTGATTTTCTTATTGTTAACTTTCTCCTAATCTAGTTTTCTACAACTCTCCATCAGACCTTGATGGTTTGTTTTTCTCCCATATCCATATTTTCATATAATCCTAGTATGGGCTATCTCGGGTGACCTTTGTACCTATCTTTCTTTCTTTTAAAGTTATATTTTTATTAACCTTATTTCAGATGTGGGTTTTCTACAAAGGTATTTTCTATTTTCAACCTTTTATTTTCCAAGAAAAATTTCAAATTGCGAGGACGCAATTTATTGAAGGAGTGGAGAATGATACACCCCAAGCTTCCACGATACGCTTATCATTCAATAATGCAATAGCTTTCATTGTGTGCAACTTCAAGTTCTAAAACACCGCGACTAATCAAAGTAGCCGTTATGAATAGTAATAACCAATTTTTAAAATTATAGAAATTTTATATTTCAAAATGGACTTCATTTTTGTATTCGTAATATCTAAATTATCCGAAGTTGAATTTTTTGTAATTTTCTGAGAACTTCATATTTTTTATGAATAGTGAAAATTACTTAAAAACAACTTTTTTAATCAAAATAATTTATAGTGATAAATTATACAATTTAGTGGTTTTAAAGTATAATTAGAATATATTTTTACCATTTTATCCAATGGTGGTCATTATAATTAATTTAACATTGAAATTGGACATAAACAATTTTCAATCTTTTGATATAAATTGTTTCTTAAAAACACGCTATTTGTTGTGACAACGGGAATTAATTATACAATTAATTAATGCAACTTATATGTTTGGAATTTTGTAAAAATAGACATCATTTTTGAATTCGGAATATCAATTATATCTTAGGGTGAAATTTTGGCATTGTTCTGAAAAACTTCAATTTTTGATGAATAGTGAAACCACTAAGTAGTAGTTAAATAACTGATTTTTCGTTTAAATGAAATATTTCCACTTCTGTGATTTTATTTTAAAAAATCCGACATAAATGGTTGTCATTAAGAATTAAAATGTGGTTCAATGAGATTAAAATAATTTTTTTGGTGAATAGTAACTTTTAAGTTCTTAATCGCGATTAGAGGTAATTAGTGTAGTTTAAGGTAAAAATAATGTTTTAATAATATGAGATGATCTTGACACATGTCCTACTCTCATTGGATGTTCCATGGCCGACCAAGACAATCCATGGGTCATCTTGGGGACCCCATGGAGCCACTTTAGTTGGAAAACGACATAAATACCTTTTATTTAATGTTAAAGTAAAAAATGACACAAACATGAAATGTTTTACTAAAAAAAAATTTACATGGGGTTATACAAGTCATATTTTTTACTATAAATAGTCATTGGAAATATAAAAAGATTTCCTACATCATAGTATTTTTTTTATAATTTTTAGACATTAAATAAATAAAATTATTTATGACATCATTATGATGCAGCGATGACCTCATTATTTAACGATTTTAATAAAATGAAAAGATAATGTACAATTCAAGGATTACACTTGTCCAATGCCTATTGGATGGGTATATTTAGAACCCTTATCACCTTATCCTCGAATTATATAATTGTGGGACCTTTATAATCCAAAAAGCATTGTATAATAATGTAAACTTTCCTTACTTTCCAAGAGTGCCCCTCCTCTCCACTTATAAAAGGCCCTCACCTCTACCACCTCATTCACATTTTCAAGCCATTTTTCTCGGCCAACCTTTGCCCAAATACTCTCCCAACTTCCCCCTCTTACTCCTATAAGCGTCACTTTGGGCAGAACTCTTCCCAAGGAAGCCTTTGGCTTAAATCAAAAAGAGTTACCCGATTTTGAGGTAATGTCTTCTCTAATGTTGTTTTGTATTATTTTTCTTCTCCAAACCCCTAAACGCTTTTTATTCATTTCATTTGTAACAAAAATATTATACTCAATATACTAGGATTTTGTTATAAGAAGGATTTGATCTACACTTACACACACCTACATCTAATGGTTAAAGAACATACGGTTTCTGTGGATGGCGAATTTCTGCCTCACGAAACGATGATTGTTCAACACTCATATAACACCTTCAAAGGTGGCCATTCAGATTTCACTATATTTATATATGATATATAATATGTCTATTTTTTACTTATTCTTCTGTATTTCTCATTTATGGCATACTTTATGATTTCCATTATGGGTAAAACGCGATAATTTCATTTTAGGAAGTGCGGACTATTGCCCCCTCAAAGTGATTTGAATCGTTAATGCCATATGTGGGATGTATAAAGGATTGATTAAATGGTATTATACACTATATTATACTGGAATTATATTATACATTTATATCATTATGATTTAATTCCATTAAATATGAAATAGAAATGAAAGTAGCGTTCATGCGTACGTACGGCTTACCGTCTCCATGAACGGTGCATTTCATTTCTTACCTCTAAATGTTACGTAATATTATAAATGAATATATATACTAGATATATATATGATATATATGACATCTAAATCATGAATATAATTCTGGAGATAATGGATATTCTACCACATAAACAACTTGTAATTATAAGAAGTTTATTGTTGACTCAAGTACCAAAGATCGACAAAACGACCGTTATTAACTTAAATAATTACATAATGTCCATAACATTGTAATAAGTGATATAAAAAGGATAATGAAATTAAAAATGGTTCTTAATAAGGTATATATTAACTCTAGTTTATTATTCAGGAGGTTAAAGAACGGTTGAGTCAAGTCAGACACTAGGTAAGGGAACTTCTTAACCCAACTTCCATTCTTTGGGTTAATCTCCTACTTTCAAATTATGTCACGATATTATTATGTCCTATTTTGTATAATTACATTATATATGTGTACCTATAGTGAATACACATAATAGATCTCTTTTATTTTAAAAATGTTCTTTTTAAGGACTTTGTCTCAATCTCCTTTCATTGATGCATATTTGGTTTTATACACAACTTTCTTTTATACGGTGTATAAACCCCTTTGACTTTTACGTTTATTCAAAAGGAATCTTTTTTATACGAAGCGTTTTGCTAAACTATAAAAGGGAATGTTTTTCTTTCCGTACTTATGCGGCGACAACGACTTCTCCGCCGCCGTGACCATTATTTGAGTTTCGGCTTCCTCTACAAGCCATCACTTTTTTAATGTAAAATAAATACAAAGTTTTAACTTTCTTTTATTTTGGAATTGAAAATGGTTTTGAAGGCGTTTTTATTATATCAATGTGTTGTATTGATATCTTGTGATTGAAATGTGGAAATGTTATGTTTTCTTTATGCATGTTTTATGCGATACGATTATTTTATGGTTTATGATATGTTTAAACCTATTCCTATGAGGAATGTATTAGACTTAATAAGTGACAGGTGGAGCCCGCTATAGCTCCTCGATGCATCGGTAGGTCTCATGAGACAACTAGACGTGGAATTCGCCGAGGCCCTTTCCCAATTTGATTTATGGTTTTGGCCGAGGCCTTAATCATTTTAGACATCTTGGCTGAGGCCTTGACGAAATGTTTCAGAATGTCTGGCATTATACATTCCATCATTATGAAAGTGGTTATTGATATTGCATGTGATTATTCGACCAGTAGAATATCCCTGTGAAGAAGTAAATGGAAGTATCTCATTTTTACTTTTTCCATATTATGTTGATGTTCATGTTTAAAAGGCTTTTGTTTTAGTTATACATTGCCTTAAATGCTTATGTTTATTTATGAAAGCTTCCGCAATATTGTTATCCCTACTGAGCATCTGAGCTCACCCCTTTCAATGTTTTAATATTTTCCAGGATGTGAAGAAGTATTTTTATGAATGACCTATATGGATAGTCAGAAGAGGATATGAGTGTGGACTATGAAGACTTTGTTATTAGTTTTTCACTTTATGATGTAATGTAACATTTACTAATGTATCTAGTGTTTCCAAGGCTACTAAACTAATCGGTCTTTCGAGACTTGATCTTTTATGATTATGCCAATGTTACAAAGTAATGCACCGACTCTGTGTAGCTGGGGTCGGGGCGTTACAGTAGCCATGGTGAGGTTTGGAACTTAGTATATCTATTTAGGTGACGAGTTAGTTTCAGTTGTTGTTCACTGTGCTTTAGCATGCTTTCTTTACTTTTTCAAGAGAGCTTTCATGGAGGATCCTAATGAGTATACTGTTATACTCACCCTATGTATATATAAATTGTTTTTCAGGTCACTTAGAGTAGGTTAGAGATCAAGCTAGTTACTACTAGATTATGGTTGGAGGAGCTGTTCGGGCTTGTGGTCGCTGCGTTTTTACTTTCTTTTGGGTATTTATAGTTTTCTCATTCAGTTGTAGAACTTTTTCATGGAATCTCACATTTGTACTTGGGTTTCTTTTATAATTCAGTTCTAAGTTTGAGTTGGTTGGTGTCTATCAAATTTCTCTATTCTGCATGTCTTCTCTTAGAGGGTAATGCCTCCCATATGAGTGTTTATTACACCCTTGGAGCTATTCACCAACCCGGGGCCTACTCGAGGCGGGACTTGGGGGACATTATCACCCTTTTCACATTGTCATCCCAGGAGGGGTACACTTTGTGGGGAGGGGGTCGTGACAGAGTGGTATCAGAGCTAGGTTGAGAGATAGGATAGAGTTTGGAGTTAGGTACATGTGAGTTTGCATGGGTGTTTAGGGAGATAGTTTCATTATTTTTTAGAAAGTGAGGTAAACACTAGATATGGGCCCAGACATTGGTGTTTAGGGCCCCTATGATCTGATGTACAGACCTTTATGTTGACAATGGATACTAAATTGGGTGATAATGGTTACATGGTAGAGACCTAGGAAAGGATAAGAAATAATTATTCTTTTCTACTGTGTTTGAATGGGTAGAACATGGGATATGTTAACCTAATATGAATAAAATAAAACAATTAATTAATAAATGTTGAGTCCACCATATTCCATGCATTAGAGCTATAAGTGTTTTTAATTTTTCATGTATGGCTCCAGGTCGATATCCTCGTCAGGTTTTCATAGAAGATGTCCAATAGGTTATTCCAGAAGGTCTCCACAGGGTAGAGGTTGATGACGATGACACTTGGAGGAAGACACTCTGAGAGTTCCAGTGCCAGAATCTGCAGAAGGATGATGGCTCTGTTTTAGATGCAGTCATGGAAGACTGGTTGGAGGAGGTCGAGATAGGCTTCAGTTCGATCCATGCTTAGAATTATCACTGGGTGTCCTTAGCTGCGATGATGCTGCGTGGAGCAGTAAGGCAGTGGTGGTTCTTGTTCCTCGTGGTTCGTGAGGAGTCATCGATCTCATGGGAGGAGTTCCGAGACAAGTTCAGAGTCGAGTTCCTTTCCCCGATTCGAAAGGTGCCCAGTTGCAAGGAGCTTTTTACCCTTCGATAGGGGAGATCTAGTGTTTGGGAGTTTCGGATCCATTTCATGAACCTTTTACGATATGATTTGTACCTGTTACCAGACGAGGAGGAAAGGTCAAGGTATTTTGAGGAGGCTTTGCATCCATAGATTCAGCACCAGGTCCCCCCATTTATGCTGAAGACATATGTCAAAGTGCTAGAGAGGGCGGAGGTTTCCGAGATGACTTTGGAGAGGATCAGATCATCATGAGAGGGGAATCAGCATGATTCCTCACGAAGCAAGGCTGTGGTCTGGGGTTCTCCGTTTTCAGGGAAGAAGAGTTTCCGTTCAGCCGGGGGTAGGTCCCACCCTTTCACAACTCGTTTCTCCAAGGGTAGCAAATCTCAGGCCTATTCCAGGGGATCTGGTAATTTTTTTCTTGTGGTGGTTGTGGTAATAAGCAGTGGGAGTGCCTGACCTTTTAGAGTAGTCATCGTACATCAGGTGTTACACTCCAGGTTCCTCTATTGAGGCAGTTTCCTCCGAGGATCATCATCCAGTTTCACCAGCTTTAGATTAGCGGAGGGTAGGTGGGACTGTCAGAGGATAGCCCCATGACGCTCCCCGTCCTCAGAGAGTAGAGTGCGGCTGTGGTGGGGGTCGCCATCAGGGTCAGAGAGGCCGTGTAGGAGGTCGTGGCCAGCTTTATACTATAGCGTTGCCAGAACGAGACGATCTAGATGTCATTCGAGGTACCCTTTGTTTGTTTTCTACCTTGGTGTATGACTTGTTTTTTTCAGAAGAGACACACTCATTCATATCACCTAACCTTTTCCATGCTTTGGTACATGAGGTAGAGAGGCTTACAGTGCCCTTGGCATTGACTACACCAGTTAGAGGTCGAGCTGACCTGTTTGATGTATGTACGATCTATGATCTAGTGTTGGGGAAACACCTATCTCGGGTAGATTTCTTATGTTTACGGATACGACCATATTATGTCAACATTGGCATGGATTGGTTGTATTTGGCGTAGTCTATCGTGGATTGCTTCAGGAAGAGGGTCTGTTTCTTTGGTGTGGATGGAGAGCCAGTGTTATTTGTTGGTGAGCGAGATCCTCAGATGGGTCACAAGCACATTCCATTTTTAACATCCATGATAGATCAGATGATGTTGAGTTCTTCATAGGTTCGACATCTAGTTTTTCTTAGGGTCATAGAGGATTACTCTGTTGTCTTCCCTTAGGAGGTTTTAGTATTAACCCCTCGACAAGAGATCGAGTTTGGGATCGAGCTATAGCCAGGAGCATCTCTTATTCCTATGTCTCCTTATAGGATGGCCCTTTCTAAGTTATGAGAGCATCATATACATCTTGTTGTTCTGTTACAGTGCAGTTTTGTTCGACCAAGTGTGTCACCATGGGGTGCACCAGTTCTCTTCGTGGTGAAGGCCGACGTCAGTTTGAATTTGTGTGTCGGTTATCGTCGCTTGAACAAAGTGACAATAAATAATCTCTATATTCTTCTGTAGATTTATAACTTATTCCATCAAATGAAGGGTGCAATTTGGTTCTCAAAGATCGATTGCGGTCAGGATATCATCAGATGCGTGTGAAGGATGAGGATATCCCGAAGACTTCATTCTATTGTCGTCATGGGCATTATGAGTTCGTTGTAATTCTATTTGGCATGAATAATTCTCTAGATGTATTCATATGATTTATTAATGATGTGTTCTGTGAGTTCCTGGACAAGTATTTGGTAGTTTTCATCGACGACATCCTTGCGTACTCTACATTTGAAGAGGAGCATGTAGATCATCTATGAGCCGTTTTTGGAGTTCTTTATCGACATCTGTTGTTCGGGGAGTTGTCGAAGTGTGAGTTTTGGGATTGAAAAGTCTAGTTATTGGGTCATGTTGTGTCCCAACAGGGAGTATCTGTGGATCCCTCATAGAATGAAGCAGTTTTGTCATGGGCAGCACCCAAGACAATGTTAGAGGTGCGATGTTTCCTTGGTCTCACATGCAACTATAAGAGGATCATAACCAATTTCTCATGGGTTGCAACTCCTATGACAGCTTTGACCAGGAAGGATCAGGCTTTCATATTGATTGATCAGTGTCAGGACGCTTTCGAGTATATAAAGGAGAAGTTAGTAACTGTTCCAGTCCTTTGTCTTCCTTTCAAAGGAGTTCAGTTTGATATTTTCTACAATACTTCACATCTAGGGTGAGGTTGTGTTCTCATGAAGCAGAGGTCAGTTGTTTCTTATGGGTCTCGGTAGTTAAGTCCCCATGAACGCAACTATTCCACCCATGATTTTGAGTTGGCATCCGTGGTGTATTCTTTGAATTTGTGGAGACATTACTTCATTGGTGAGCGCTGTGTGGTTTTCAATTATCATAAGAGTTTGAGGTATTTTTTCTCTAAGTGTGAATATAAGATACGACACTGTTGGTGGATGGAGTTATTACAGGAATATGACTTCAAAACATTGTATACACCTAAAAAAGGGAATGTTGTGGTTGATGCGCTGAGCCGAATGTCACGTAGTGATGTTGTGCGTGAATCTGGTGATTCTTGGAGAAATGGAAGAATTGTCCGCATTACATCTTGATATGGGAGAAGTTGGGGGTAGAGGCTGTCTTTTTCAGCTGACAATGCAGTCATCCCTGGTGCAGAAGGTGGAAGAGTCCCAGTTGGAGGATCTTGAGGTGGAGGTCCGGGGAGACCGAGTTGTTTGTGGTGATGCCCCTAATGGTTGGTATGAGGATGAACAACACAGAGTGTTGTATCAAGGGTGGCTTTCTGTTCCCTTGGCGATGCGTGAGACGGTCCTCAGAGAGTACCATGGATCCCCTTTAGCGGTGAATCATGGTTTGACAATGATTTACCAATCCTTGAAGAGTCAATTTTGGTGGCCTCGACTGAAGCGTGCGGTTGCAGTGTTTCTGTCTTGATGTTTAGTCTGCCAGAAGGTGAAGGTCGAATATAGTGTTCCTGGTGGTCTTCTCCAGCCATTAAATATTTCTCAGTGGAAGTGGGAGGACATCTTAATGGGATTTTTTACAGGTTTACCTCGAGCTCTGGGAGGATATGATGCTATTTGGGTGGTAGTGGATCGCTTAACAAAATCAGCCCACTTCATAGAGATCAAGGAGTCGAGATCAGGAGAGTTTTTTTTGAAGCAGTATCGAGAGGAGGTGGTGAGACTTCATGGAATCCCAAGGATGATCATTTATGACCGAGATCCTCATTTTACCTCCAGGGTGTGGAGAGGTCTCCAACATGCTTTTGGTTCTCAAAAATGACTTAGAACTGCTTTTCATCCTCAAACAGAAGGTCTGACAGAGCGAACTATCTAGAATCTGGAAGACATGTTGCGCTCTTGTGTTCATGATTTTGGATGTTCATGGATGAGGAACTTACCCTTGTTGGAGTTCTCTTATAATAATAGTTTTCACTCCACCATTGGTATGGCACCATTTGATGCCTTGTATGGACGGCCTAGACATTCTCTGTTGTGCTGGATGAGGTTCGGAGAGTCAGAAATTATCAGACCAAAACTAGTGAGGAACAAAATAGAGATGGTTCAGGTGATTCGTGAGAGGATGAAGATAGCGTAAGATCATCAGAAATCCAATGCTGGTCAAAGAAGGATGCCCCAAGAGTTTAATGTTGGGGATCATGTGTTTCTAATGGTGACTCCCTGTCGTGGGCAGAAAAGGTTTGGTCGTGGGAGTAAGAATTCTCCATGTTTTGTTGGGCCTTTTGAGGTGTTAGCTCGTGTTGGAGTTGTGGCGTTTCGAGTAGCGCTCCCCCTCATATGAGTTAGATACATGATGTTTTTCATGTATCACAGCTATGTCGTTATCTTTATGATGACTCCCACATCATCGATTGGGGATAGATCAATGTTGATGATGATTCCACCTTTGAGAAGAAACCTGTGGAGATACAAGACCGCAAGGAGAAGGTGCTACGTGGGTGTTCCATCTCCTTAGTTCATGTTTTTTGGTGACACGGTGGCATGGAAGAGTGTACCTAAGAATGTGAATCCAAGATACGTGCTCAGTACCCAGAGTTGTATGATGTTTAACTCTTTCCATGTATCGTTGTAGCTGATGTGGTTTTGGAGCTTTCATGTTTATGAGTTGGCACACTTTGTTGCTTTGGTGGATTTCTCTCTTTTGAGAGTTATCTTGGTGGGTGGTTGTTCAAAACCTGTTTCGTTTTCTCTTTAGGTGGGTTTTTAATTCGTGAGGACAATAATGTTTTGAGAGATATATGATGTCATGGCCCCAACCTCTCCGGTCCATTCCTTTGTAAAAATGTGGTGCGGGAGGTGTTTCGGGAGGTCAAGATGACTTGGGGGTGCGTTGGGTTGGACTTATAAGAAAGATAAAGGGTAATATATTTCACACGGTTGGCGCATGGTTTTCCTAAATTGTTAGGCCAAACTGTGAAAGGCTGGTCTGGAGGCATGGGCTAATGCACGGTTAGCACACGAGTTGTCTAATAGTGTAGACTAACCGTGCGAGGAATGTTTGGCGAGGTAGAAGCTAATGCATGGTTAGCGCACGGTTTGTTAAACCGTGCAGACGAACTGTACATGCACTTAAAGTTAGATCCTAAATTTGTGGATCTATATTTTTTTGCCTTTAATCACCATGTTTAAGCCCTTTAGCGGCCATAACTCGGGATTACTCTCCCTTGAAGGTTAGAAACCCTCTCCCAATCATTTTGGAGGCGATCTGAAGGCTTTTCTTAGAGAATCGAAGCCATTTCTTGAGGTATGTGGTTGTTCTTGCTTGATTTATTAGATCAACATAGATCAACTCCTCATATTCTCTCAGTTTATTGGATCTATTTCTGTTATGGGTAGATCTAAGCATGTGGATGTCAAATATGATGTGCTTTGGTCTTGGTTTTGTTAGGAGAGGAGACCTAAGGAGGAATCGTGGAGAATCGTCCCAGTTTCTTAGGGGTTAATCGAACGTTGTGGTTTTCCTCGAAAACCATTGAGGCATGGGATTTGTGGCTTCTCGAATTGTTTATGTGCAATCATAACATTAGCATGATTTAGCCCTGTGGATCACAATGAAATTGACCTAATTAAATACTTGAACCGGATAAAAAGAATTGGTTTGATCGCATGTTGTTTCTTGTTACATTGATAATGGTTTGCCTTTTGATTTTCTAGATATTGTTATATCTATGACTTGCTTGTTAGCATGGGGTTATTGATGAAATTGATAAAGAATGTAAAGACTGAATTAGTTGATAATTAATTGGACAAAGATAAAGAAATATGTAAAAAAATCTCGTTGTTGTTGTTGTGGTTGTTGATCTAAATTGATATTTATCAAATTGATGCTGATGTATGTGTTTAATTCAATTGTTTGGTAAACCTGAAATCTATTGCAGCTTGTTTTTTGAAGGTCAGATTCCTTGTTAAATGGTAAGAGCCCAAATTTATGTTATGTTTGTTTTCCCGATGCTTGTGCGGTGATGTGACCCTGGGAGGGTGTTGTGATATATGGGGGCATGAAGGCCTTATGGTTATGGCAGCGGATGACACCTAGAGTGGCGGGATGCATCAGTTTATGCATGTGGGTGTCATTGAGGACATTAGGGATGACAGAATGGGATGGATGTGATTATTGGATGATTTTATTTCTCGTTTTTTTATCTGCTTTACTTTTCCCGACTTCTCAAGGCAGTTGGTCTTACTTACCCTTCTTTCGAAGGAGGTGAAGAAACGCTGGTAATGCCACGAGAATTCTGTGTTTATCCTCTCAAGAGAGAATGGGTCGACGCTCTTGCTATATGTGGAAAAGACTCGACAGGTATTTCTTCTACTCACCGTGTTGAGACCCTGTATTTAGTAGAATATGATTCTTTTCTAGATTTCCTAGGAATATGGGAAAGTAACTATTTAATGAATATTTGAATAAATGATGTTAAACCATGGGGTTGGAGTTTGATTAAACATAATGATGAGGTTGAAAACTTTTGAAGGGACAATTTTTTTTTGATGTGATGTTGATGCAACGTAATTTGGAATTGTTCATGGTTAATTAATGTTCGAATAATTAATTAATGTATAGTAAAATTGATAAAAAGGGGAATGAAGTAATATAATAAATCCCTTTAAATGGTTTTGTGATTATAGGATTCCTTTTCTTAAAAGTGGTGGCCTTGAGTCTGAGAGAGGTTAGATGTATTAGTTTCTAAAACATGGTTATTACCATAGTGTGGTTGTGAGTTATAATATATTCTAAACATTTTGTGCTTCTATACTCTAATTCACCCTATCAGTAAGGGAAACTGACTCCCCAGGGATTCTGAGCCCTGGGGGTGTTTTCCACAAGATTCTGTTGGGAGGATGAATGGGTGACTACCCCCATTGACCCCGCTCTCTTCTCTTGGTAGATACTAGTGCCATGAGGCCCAAAGGTTAGTTTTCCCCATATATGTGTGTAGAGGGCTGTGATGGCTAGTGGATATTCACACACATATATTCTCGATATATTATCCTATAGACAACTATAGGTGTAACGTGTATAGGCTGTGATGTCTTGAGGATCCTTACTTGCTGTATGGGTTGTAATGGCTTGAGGTATAATACTCAATGTATGATACACGTTATGCGAGATGTGGTGTCTCTTGGAAACTACCTGGTTACTTTTGGTAGTGAGGATGGTGTGGTGCTTAGCCCAGGTTTTTGTGGGAAAGCCATTTTGGTGCATTTCGTTCATATTGTGTAGCTTATCCCAGGTGTGTATGGTAAAGCCTTCGGAGAGAGATGCACAAGACGTATCTCATTGTGGAAATGTGGAAAACTAGAGGTGAAGTAGTTTCATGGTACCCTTAATATCCTTTATTATTTGATATATTCTTTTATGCGTTACGTGGTGTGATTAGCCATGGTGATGTTGGTAACTTAGTATACCTTTTTAGGTGATGAGTTAGTTTCACTTGTTGTTCACTGTTCTTTATCAAGGTTTCTTTACTTTTTCATGAGAGGTTTCGGGGAGGATCCTAATGAGTATACTATTATACTCACCCTATGTATATATAAACTGTTTTAAGGTCACTTGTAGCAGGTTTGAGATCAAGCTGGTTACTACGACATTATGGATGGAGGAGTTGTTCGGGCTTGTGGTCACTGCCATTTTACATTCTTCTGGTTATTTGTAGTTTTCTCATTTAGTTGTAGAACTTTTTCATGGAATCTCACATATGTACTTGGGTTTCTATTATATTTCAGTTCTGAGTTGGAGTTGGTTGGTGTCTTTCTTATTTCTCTCTTCCGCTTGTGTTCTCATATAGGGTAATGCCTCCCATCTGAGTTTTTATTATACCCTTGGTTCTAGTCACCAACTTGGGGCCTACTACAGGTGGGACTCGGGGGTCATTATCTCCCTTTTCACATTGCTTTCCTAGGAAGGGTACACTTTGTGGGGAGAGGTTCGT
Organism: Viscum album; assembly: GCA_963277665.1. NCBI lineage: Eukaryota > Viridiplantae > Streptophyta > Magnoliopsida > Santalales > Viscaceae > Viscum > Viscum album. The sequence goes on along the minus strand of OY728158.1, from coordinate 1,193,692,285 downwards.
GACACAGAAGTTATATTTTAACACCCAAATTAACTTATTTCAGTTAAATATGTTTTCTGATGCGGTGGATCAATATCACATAGCTGATGGGAACTGTATGCAGTCATCCAGTGCTAGACATATAATTATGAATAATGACCAGGTGGTGTGCCTTCTAGAATAAGGAATCACTGATTTAATAACTATTGATAAGGGAGTAGAAATATGAGTGGTTTGAAAGGAGGTTTAGTTTCACATAACCTTATTAATGTGATCTTCTAACAGTTTGTTAGGCCAGTACACTATTTTTGGAATTTTCCCCGACATATAGTGTAGTGAATTTGTTAGAGTATGTTCTTATATCAACATATTCACTACTGGATGTAGAGAAATATGTTCAATGATAGAGTAGCTAGACTGGACCATGGTGTGGGAAGGGGATCTTCTACACCATACCAACATGGTTCTTGAAGTTCTAATATTTAAAGAGGTACTTTTGGTGGATTTAACGCTTATAGGAAATCAGGCCCATTTCATAAAAATGCTGAAACATATAAGAGAATGATTTTAGCACATAAAATAGTGGAAGCATATTTTAGTGGATCCTACACTTATGGATAGTGATGATGGACATTCGATAGTGGATGGTACTATTCTTGTAGCATCTATATTAGTTAGAACCTTATTTGATACATGTCCCAATGATTACATTATTTCTGTAGATCATGTTAATGGTTTCATCCTTGAGGTGGAGTTGGGAGAAGGGTGATGACTGTTCAAAAACCATTGGGAATAAGGTCTTGAGACATCTCATTGTGAAATGGATGTTATCTCAAAATTGTGGAGTCTGATTTTCCACAGGATCTCTGTATTACATATATGCCAAGATTCAACTCAATTATGGGTATGAACTATCCAGTTGCATACTGATCCCATATTTAATTTTACCATGAGAGAGTGAGTTTTATGTATCCTTAGGGAAACCAATACATTCACTATGGGTATTAGGATATTCGGGTAGGATGAGAAGGACCATAAACTCATCAACTGGGAGATATCTACACCTATGTTTCTAGTCCTTTTCTGGATTACACCAATGTGAAACATGAACTTTTTCACTAGTAGTGTAGTTGATTAAGGATTTGTTTACTAAATATTTCTCAGGTCTTCACCATGAGATTGAAATGAAATTCACTGTTCATCTCATGTTGGGGGCTATTTCAGAATCAATACCATTATGAGAAATGTCACCAATAGTGATTCAATATATCAATACCAAGCTAGAGGAGTTGGTGGATAAGGGACTTATCCATCTGACTACCTCACATATGGGATCATTAGTTTTGTTTGGAAAAAAGTATGATGAGATTTTGAGCTTATGTATTGATTACAATAAGTTGAACAATATTTCTATAGTGAACTATAATCATATTACCAATATCAGTTACCTATTACAATAGTTGAGAGGATCATGTGTTTTATTGAATATAAAATTGAGATCAGGGTATCATTAGATGAGATTTTAGTCTTTTGATAGACAGTGGACTAATTTTTGAATCTTGTATAGATTGTCTAGGATCAACATAATTCTTTTTTGTTTGAAAGTTTTCCTAGCTATGTTTATAGCTGTGATGAACTAAATATTCTCTCCAAACACGGATTAGTTTGTAGTGGTGTTTTTGGACGACATCTTGGACTACTACAATGATGGTGAAATATATTCCCAACATCTTCAATTCATCCTCACTTGACTAAAATTGAATCAATTCTACACCAATATATCTATGTGATGGTTTTGGATTAATCAAGTTCACATATTAGGACACATAATCTAATTGGAAGGTCTGTCAACATATCCAAAGAATGTTTGTTTAGTGGTTTCTTATGATCATCCAAATAACATATTAAATATCTGTAGTTTTCTTGGATTAGGTGGACATTATTAGATTTTTTCCTAGACTATTCCCATTTAGAAATTCCTTTTTTCTTTTAGCTAAGAAATTTATAATGTTTTAACGATCAGAAGCATTTGAGATTGCATTCAATGAGTTGAAGAATCATTTGACATCATCAACAATCTTTATCTTACCATGTCCAGGTGAGAATTAGCTTGTGTATTGTAAAGATTCTAGGATCCAATATGGATTAGTGTTGATGTTGGTCGATATATTGATAGCTTATGGGTCTTGATAGTTATTTCCACATAATAATAACTACCATATGTAAAACCTTGACATTGAAGTAGTGATTTCTTCCTTTGGGATGTTAGTGACATTTTCTATTGGGTGAAAACATTATGGTGTTTACAGATCACAAGATCTTATAATAAATATGTATGTATAGAGACTATAATCATTGGAAATTTATATGGGTAGATTATATGATGTCATTCAACTTTGAGCTGGAATATATCCCCTAGAAGGAAAATATTGTGGCTAACTCTCTGACCAAGAAAACATAGACATAGGTATTTCATGAGATTAGCACTAGGTGTATGATGATTACATTTTTTCTTAGTTGAATGTTGTTGTTTAGGTCAATCAGAAGAATATTAATCTAGTATAAATTTCAATAGAGTATACACATTTTAGTTAGATAGAGTTAGGGTGTATAATAATATTGTGTTTTTTAACATGTGGGTAATCCATGAAGGTGTGGATCCACCTTCATATTAGAGAATATATGAGGAAGAAAAAGTATATTTTACGAATATTCTTACTCGTCCTATGATCATGAATGTGGGGATTTTGTGTACATTTCATGCCTTGAAGTGGGTGGTACATCTACGAGTAATCAAAATATATCTTAATTGTCAATTAATTATTTGGATTCGAAGTATGAAAAAAGAGAAAGTTGGGATTGGTACATGATGCTTCACATGTCAGTAGTTCAAGGAAGAACATCAAGAACATGGTCGTTTGGTTTGAAAGATGGCCATTTTGGAATAGAAATGGTATGAGATGACCTTGGATTTTATGGTGGGTCTCCTGAAGACACCATGAATTCATAGTTATGTTTGGGTTGTTGTTGATATAATGATGAATGTAAGGCATTTTTTACCACCATGGGAAACATTCCTAATGAAGCAGCTAAGAGATTTGTATGTTTTACATATAGTCCATCTTCATATGGTGCAATGGACTATGCATTCATATTATGAATCACGTTTCACTTTATTATTCTGGTATGGATTATAAAAGGCTCATTTTACAAAGGTGTTAATGAGTAAGACCTTCCACCCATAAGCATATTGATGGTTGTAACGTACTATATAGTAGCATTAGGAAATGCTACGGGCATGTGTTCATGACTTTAGTGGATTTTGGGGGAAGGAATTTCACATGGAGGACATTTATAATAGCAACAGTTATTAGGGAACAATAAAAATGGAACAATATAAATATCTTCCTAGTAGGTCATCCCGATTACCTCTATGTTGGATGGTGACATGTGAGTCATAATTATTAGGAATATGTCTCGTACATGAGACAATAGAGAATGTTATGCTAATTTGGAAACATATGGATACAACTTTGAGTAGGAAGAATTATTATGCTGATAGTAAGAGATGACCACTAGAGTTTATAGAGGGTGATGATGTATTATATAGGTTGTTTCTTATGTTGGGTCTCCACGAGATATGGAAGAAATAAATGTTGTTTCACACATTCATTGAACCATTTGAGTTCATGGAGGGAATAATTCTACTAGAATACATATTTGATCTACCACAAAAATATAGTGTTATAAATGGCGTTTTTCATATGTCATAGCTACGATGGTATCACCATGACTATTCTCCATTAATCTATGGGAATAAAACTGATCTTGAGGTAGATTTTTCCTTCGAGAAGAATCCATTAAATGTGTTGGATCATAATGAGAATTTGTTTTGGGGTTGGATTGCCATGATAGTTCATATATTGTGGAATAATTGGTATTTTTAGGAGCAAAAATGGGAATGGGAATCAAATATGTGGGCTTAGTTGACCGATCAATTATTCTAGGATTCTTAGAGATACATGGGAGTGTTACATGAGGATGAGATATTATAGGATTTGGAGATTAAAAGATATCAAAAGTTTATAGTGTAGACTCAAATAATATTTATGTCATCTTTTATAATTATTTGAGTAATATTTGTTTGGGTTGTAATATGGGGTTTCTATTAAGAATTTTGATAATCATTTGAAGAATGAGTATTGTTCATGGTTGGACCACTATTAGAGAAAACATTACATCCCATCCAATGAAATTGTGCAGCCCTGGATAGTTTATTTTTGCACGATTGGCCCATGTTTTGTCAAACCAAGACCCCTAAATTGAAATAACTATACAAAACTAAAATAATGGGTGCACTGTTGGCACACTGTTAGAGAAATCCAACCTCCCCTAACCTAGAAACCATGCATCATTTCTTAGAGTGTCATGAAATTATTTTTTAATTCCCCTGAAAAACATAAATTCACACATTTGACCAATACAGAAAATCACATCATTTTGGTTGGTGTCATAGATATTTTGATGGATTTAAATTTTATTTGACCTTTTTTCTTCAATATTTAAATCATTGATTTAATATATTATCCTATACATGTAATTGAATCAAATATAGTTGCATTTATATTCATTGTTCGCAATTTTGTCATTCATTTAGTGGGAATGGTAACATGTTCATTTTATTTTGAGATTTATAAAGGGTATCATGGTTAATGATGAATTAATTATTTGTAAAATAATGATAACATGGTAATTCTAAATCGAGAATTATTAATTCTAACATGGTTATTGTACTTATTAGAAAATTAATGGGAACATGAACTTTCAATTGAGATGTATAAATGGAAAAATGGTCATTGTACTTGTGTTGAATGAAATGGGAAGATGGTCATTCAATTTAGAAGTATAAATGATAAAATTTTTATTGAACTTATGGGTAAATGAAAGGGAATGTGGTCATTCTGCTGAGAAGTAATAATTGTATCATGATCATCATATATGTTATTTTAATATGGGTAACATGGAAAATATTTTATAAAATAACAAATTGTAGAAAAGGTACTTCGTGATATGACCTCACATTAGATTTATTTAGGCTCCGACATGATACAAAAAATGTATTGATATGTGGCATAACCTTTTAATACATCGGTATTTGGAATGAGTAGAAGAAGGTATATAGATATTATATCACTTAAAAACTCTTCAGGTTTGGTATGACACATAATAGACTTTGAGAAACATGTGTGCTCAGGAACACAATGGGTTTCCGGTTAAATAACGATTAATTTTATAATGTGATTACTAATTATTTGTACATTATGTTTATTTGATATTATAAATGCATACACTATTATTTACATTATTTCCATAGACATCATTGGTGGTGACCTACTGATTCATACTCACATCCTACTTGGGAATCATAATCGATTCCCAGATGTATATTTTTATTGTAGGACATGTTAAGGGAAAATGACATGTATTTGATGGATGTATGGGCATGGAGTATGGAATAGGTAACCATATATGGATAAAGACATATATGGGAGTCATTTATTTAATAATTTCCAATTTTCATTTTAGACACTTGACACATATGTTATCATGATTTGTTTTTTTTCATTAGTTAGATATTTTATTTATGGAATTTTTTATCATTATATTTTTGTATTGCTGAAGGTTATATTTTCTTCCAATATTTATTATTATTTTTTCTGGGTTTTGAGTCTAATAAAATAGGGAATATTCTCCCCATGATTGTATTATCATACTATCGATGCTAGTCAACATCCTCTGGCATACATGGATGTTCACTTGAGTTCATATTGTGTTCTGGCTCGGAGCACCAATGTGAGGCACCCGAGCCCGGATGTTGCATTGTTCATAGTAGTAACACATACATATATTGATGGATACTAATAATCGAATAAAATTTCATTACAAATCATCATTATGAATGAATTACATTACATAGTGGATGTCAAAATTATATTATAATTCTTATCACTGAGGATATGAACAATATTGGAGACCATAAGGTCATAAAAATCAACATTCATGTATAGATTGCTAAAGACTAATTCCAATATATGTACCCACAATATGATCAAAAAAATTAATTGGTAAATTAGAATCAATTTATTTTATAAGGAAAATAAATATATAGGATAAATCAAGACATTTAAATTCTCTGTTAATTATTTATATCATCTAGTTATAGTTGATTTTTACATGGGTTCTATAGGATATGTGGTTTATTTTTAGAAATATGATTATTTGATAATTTCATATACAATTGATGAACATTAATATCAATATATTAATTAATATTATTATAGAAAACCCAAAAAATATTTTAAAAGTAATTATAATCTAAATGTCATTCTTGACAAGAAACACCATGCATTAAGTGAATTGTGAGAAACTATAAAAATATTATTATTTAAATGTGAAAATTATAACATTGACATTGAATTGGTTTGTATAAATAGTAATTAACAAATTAGGGAATACATTTTTAATTTTTCACACTAAAAAAAAATATAATGATTAGTTATTAGCAAACAATAATGAAATTTTTAGTGAATTCATTTTATTATTCATATATATGATTTCTAAAAAAAGGTTTTATATAACTTTGTAGTAGTGATTATTATAATTAATTTCATAAAAATATAGAAATTTGTTTTATAAGTATTATATCATTTATAAAATTTACATATAAAAAATATATTATGTTGGTTTTTTCATATTTGTATAAAAGATTGATTTTTCATGAAATAGTAAAATTAATTTATTTAATAGAAAACTACATATTACATTCAACTATTTTCTATGTATTTTTCTATATTTAATTATTTTGAAACATTTATTAATAATTTTTTTTTGAAATGTATACAAATTAATAAAATAATAATATACAATTCTCATAATTTTTTTATGAAACATATTTATATACAAAGAAATCATTTCAATGATAAAATATTTTTTCATCATGTTTCTGGTGGTTAGTTTGAATGTAAATAATCCCAAATATAAGAGATGAATATTAATAAAATGACATTATTTTATTATATATAATGCCTGATTTTTTTGGATAGTTTAGAATAATTTCATTGAATATTTAATAATTATTAGGGTAAATATTTGTCAACATTGTAATGGAAAACCCATTAATTAAGCATACGAATAATGTTATAGGTCTCCAAAATTCATTGTTCTCTAAAATTATTTTTTAAATATGTTGAATTTATTTAACCATCTTCATCTAATAATAGATAATATACCAACATGGTGTTATTTTAAATTTTAACTATTTCAATATTATTTTTTCTATTGAGTAAATCCAAATATGTGAGTATCCTTTTTTTAATAAGTCTAACATTTTTTCATTTATATAAAATAATTTATGTAACGAATAAACCTTATACATTAAATAATAATGATTAAATATAATATAATTATCTATCTGAAATTATGAAAGTCCTTTTTCGTTTATAGTTGTAGGGAGTTATTTTGTAAATGTTATATGACAAACCCATATGTTATATTCGGGTAACTTCTATTTAGGCTGCATTCAGTCCCAAAAAAGATCGTTGTTAAATAATGAGGATATTTTAAACACATATACACAATTATAATCATGAAAAAATCTTGTTCTCGACTTATCCTATACAAAAATTTAAAACAGAGGATGATAGAATAAATAGCTCTAAGGGATAAAAAAATTAATGAATTAAAACATTAGTCCATGAACATCAATATATAAGATGATTTTTCCAAATAATCATTACACTCAAAAGAAATATTTTATTAACAATTAAATAAACATAAATTTCCAAAACATTTCAAAGTATTTCATAATAATCATTTAATTAAAATTAAAACATATAGTGGATTCATTGAAAACATGAAAAAATCACAATTAACTATTCACAAAAAGAATATTTTCATCCAAACAAAGTTGCATATACATTCCCTTACATTGTCAAATCATAACATTTCCATAATTTCACAAAGTAATAATGGATAAATATTATAGGTATATTGAGTAATAATCTTTGTATCACACATTGAAATGATATAACCTTCATGTTTTCACGTATAATATCATTCATGGTTACACATAAAATCGCAATTGTGGTTACTTTTGGAATAACTATCATCATATATTTCAATGCTCTCTGTGGATAAATCTAATTGGTAATCTTTATAAATTTATCTAATTAATTATATATATATATCTAATTAGATTACATGACTTCATTTAACAAAACCACCCAACAATATAAAATATTTTGATCAACTATATCATATTAATGATATATTAATACATTCATTTTCATTATTATAGTCTTAAATGATTTCATTCAACCATAAGAAAACATTGTTTGGATATTGAATTATCCATTACATTCTTAAAACCCTTTATGAATATAAGTAGATCAAGGGGAATAATGGTTTTCCTTTGATGGGAACAAGTAATATTATAAGGCCTCGGCCTTAAACATTACTTAATATTGAATTAAATGAATAATTCACATTGAGGATGTTTTCAGGTTTAGAGGTTTAGAGAATTAGATCATAACTATTACATTTAAAAAGATTACACAGTGGACACTTCTATAATGCTTCTTTTTTTTAAAAAAAACATGAACTCTTAAAAAGAGATATTCATGTATTGTTCTATGATTAAGATAGCATGAATTTTCTTATATCCCATCCTTGAACTTATTTAACATTATGTCCTGTGAAAAACATTTCAAAAAAAACTTGGGGTGAGCATAAAAAGCTCAGTAAGGGATACACAAAGAAGGAAAACTGTTAGATTTTCAAAACCTAAAGAAAACCATGAATACTTTATCAAATTAAAACTTATAACCTTTATGAAGTAGTAAATACTCTTCACTAAATAAAAGATCATTACATACCCTTTTTGAACCATAATATTACAATAAAACCCATATAAACTACACATAACATATAAATGTAACTTGGGACATAAACACATTTATGTTGAATAACCATACGATCGACTTCCACTCATATCACTAAATGGAATAGCCATATGACCGACTTCCATACCCAATGCATTGGAGGTTATAACATAACCACCTATCCCAGTATTCACAGCACCACCCTTCATATGGTTTATCACGTAACTACCCGTCAAATGTCCAAGTAATATTATAAAATCAAAAGTCATAAAACAAATATAAAGGAAAGAAAACATTTCCACATTTTGATCACAATATATCACTTAAATATATTGACATAACAAATCCATTATAAAAACCATTTTCAATAAAAAAAAAAATTAATGATTATATGGTATTTATTTTATTTTAAAAACATTACTTCTTGTTGAGGAAGCCAAATACCAAATAATACTCACGATGACGGAAAAGGTCATTGTCACTACATACATTAAAATAAACATTTTTTTTGTCATTTAGTTAAACACTTCGTCGAAAAATATTCCATTTTAATGAAATGAAAAATAAAAGGTGTTTTATAAAGCGTATAAATGAAATTCTTGTATTAGAAAAAAATATTCCTCAATGAATGGAAATTTAGACGAAGTCCCTTACCTCGTGTCCGACTAGACTAGATCTCTTTTTAATCTCCTGAATAATAAAATATTGTTAATTTCTACTTTCTTAAGAACCTTTTTCAAGCCCATTATTTCTTTTACATCACTTATTTCCATGTTATAAATATTATTTAATAATTTAAGTTAATAATGTTCATTTTGTCGATATTTGGTACTTTAGACAAAAATGGAATTCTTACATAACATGTTGTTCATGTGGTCAAAAGTTCAATTCATACAGAATGATATAAATGATTTGAATATCATATATATCATATATATCGAGAATATAAATGTATTTATAATATTATATAACATTTAGTGTTTTGAAATGAAATGCACCATTCATGGAGAAGGTAAGCCGTATGTACGCATGAAAGCTACATTCATTTCTATTTCATATTTAATGGAGTTAAATCATAATGATATAAAGGTATATTATAATTCCAGTATAATATCATATATAATATCATTAACGCCATCATTTATACGTCCCATATATGGCATTAACGAATCAAATGACTTTGAGGGGGCGGTAGTCCGCACTTCCTAAAATGAAATTATCATGTTTACCCATAATCAATACCATAAAGGTATACCATAAATGAAAAATACAGAAGAAAAAGGAAAACATAGACATAATATATATAAAATATAAATAGAGTGACATCTTAATGGCACCATGAAAGGTGTTAATAGAAGATTGAACAATCAACATTTCGTGAGGCAGAAATTAGCCAACCACAGAAACAGTATGTTCTTTAACCATTAGACGAAGGTGTTTGTAAGTTTAATTCAAATCTGTCTCATAACAACATCCTAGTATATTTAATATAATTATTTTTTTTACAAAATAAAGTAATAAAAAGAGTTTAGGTGGTTTGAGAAGAAAAATAAAAAAATGAACACGAGTGAAGACATTACCTTTAAATCGGGTAACTCCTCTTTGTTTGAACCAAAAGGGTTTATTGAAGAGATTTCTGCCTTAGGAAATGATTCCAGGATTAATAGAGGGATGTGGAAAGATAAAATGAGCAGAGCTTGGCCGAGCCAATGGCTTGAGAGGAGTGGGTAAGGTGGTAGAGGTGGGGGCCTTTTATAAGAGGGAGGAGGGGCACTATTGGAATGTTAGAAAATGTTACTTTATTATATAATGAGATTCGGTTTTTAAAGGTCCCAAAATGATATATTTCTAATATAAGGTGATAAGAGTTCAAAATCCAATAATCCACAAGGTTTTTTCAAGGTTTGGTCTTAGATTTTACATTATCATTTCATTTTGTTTGAGTCGATAAATAATGAGGAAATCGATGCATCATCATGGTGTCATAAATAATTTAATTTATTTAATGACTAAAAATTCTATCAAAAATATAATGATGTATTAAATATTTTTAGCTTTCTAATTAATAATTATAGTCAAAACCATGACTTGTATAACCCCATGTAAAAATTGATTTAGTAAAACAATACATGATTGTGACATTTTTATTTTAACTTTAAATAAAAAGCTATTAATGTCATTTTCATACCCTAAGTGGCTCCATGAGGTCCCCAAGTTGACCCATGGATTGTCTTGGTCAGAAATGACTCATCCAATAAGGGTAGGACATCTGTCAAGGTAATTTAATTTTATTATAACATTATTTTTACCTTAAATTACACTAATTAACTTTAATCGTGATTAATAAAACATAAAAGTTAATATTCACCAAAAATTATTTCCATCCCTTCTAAACCAGCTCTACCTTTTCTACAACCCACTATCTTTCTTCTGCGCTTGCGTAATTCTATCTGATAGAGATGATCTCACCGACACCTGAAACAAAATAGAATAACTTCCTGAACTAAAACCTTCTATGCCAAAGTTAATCAAATCAAAAGGCAAAAGATCTCATTCCAAACGTAACATGGTTAATGAAGCCTTAATTTTTCAACTCAAATCATCATCCACATTATTTGATTTTCTTGGATGGTAGTGAATTGTAAAATCATAATCCTTGATTAATTCTACCCATCTCCTCTGTCTCATGTTCAATTCTTTATGGGTGAATATATACTTTAAAATTTTGTAATTAGTATATATTTCACACTTTACATAATAAAAATGATGCCTCAATATTTTTAATTCGAAAAAAACATCATCTAGTTCTAAATCATGTGTATGGTAATTGACCTCATGAGTTTTTAACCGATGTGAAGAATAAGCAATTACCTAATCATTCTGCATTAGGATGCAACCATGTCCGTTCAATGAACAATCACTATAGATAACAAACTCACCTTTTATGGAAGGAAGTTCCAAAACTATAGCATTCATCAATCTTCTTTTCAATTCCTGAAAACAATCATCACATTGTTTTTTCCAGATGAACTAACATCTTTTGGAGTTAACTTAGTCATTGGACTAGATAACCGTGAAAACGTTTCAACAAAATTTCTATAGTAACCTTCCAAACCCATCAAACTATGGATCTCAGTTATATTAGTGGGTCTTGGCCATTCTTCAACAACTTTTGTTTTAGAAGGATCAACAGTTATGCCATTTTTTGAAACAATGTGACCAAGGAAAGAAATTTGTTGTAACCAAAACTCACACTTTCTAAATTTTCCATACAGTTTATTTTCTTTTAAGGTTTTCAAGATAAACCTTAAATTACTTTCATTCTCCTATTTAATTTTAGAAAACACCAAAATATCATCAATGAAAACAACCGCCAAATTATCCAAGAACTCAAGGAAAATTCTATTCATAAGGTCCATGAATACAACAGGTGCATTGGTTAACCAAAAAGGCATAACTAAAAATTCATAATGGCCATAACTATTATGAAATGCATTATTTGGAATGTGTTCTTCATTCACATTCAACTTATGGTACCCCAACCTCAACTCAATAATCGAAAAATAATGAGCTCCCTCGAGCTGATCAAAGAAATCATCGATATGAGGCAAAGGATACTTGTTCTTAACAGTGATGTTATTCAAGGCTCTATAATCAATGAAAAGTCTAATTGAACCATCTGACTTTTTAAAAAACAAGATAAGAGAACCCCATGGTGATGTGCTAGGTCGAATGAATCCATTATCTAATAAATCTGGAAATTGCTTCTATAACTCTAAAAATTCAAATTGTGCCCTTCGATAAGGGGGTTTTGAAATTGGCTTATAATTAGAAACTATGTCAACAATAAATTCAACTTCCTGATCATGAATAATATCAGGCAACTCATCAGGAAAAAAACAAGATACCTATTTACCACTGGCACATCATTAATCTGAACAATTCCATTATTTTCAACAATATGTGCAAGGTAACTTTCATTTCTATCTTTTACTAGTTTCTCAACTTCCTGATATGTTATCAAAATCAAGGGTTCATTCTTGTAAACAAACTAAAAATATTTCTAAAAAGAAACCTCTTTAGCTATGCAGTCAATATTAGCATGATAAACAGGAACCCAATCCATGACCAATATAATATCAAACTCTACTAGAGGCAAAAAATATGGTTTGCAGGTAGATTCTTTATGAACACAAGGATAAGAAGGTTCTTATACTTTCTTTTTGTCTCAAAATTACCTCTGGGTGTTTTTACCATATGTTCAGGATTCATATCTTGAGATGGAATTTCCAATTTACTAGAAAAATTCTCAGAAATGAATGAATGTATAGACACTGAATCAAACAACACATTGGCATAATCTGAAGAAAGAAACAGTGTACATGATACTACTTCATTCGATGGCCCAACATCTACTGAAGTAGTTGAAAAGGATTTCACCAACCCTTTTTGCATGAGTTCTGGCTTCTATCCCCCAGTTGAGTTCTTCTTTAGACACTCATTTGCAAAATGACCCATTTCAATACACTTAAAACATCTTACGGCTGGCTTTTCATTTCCTGCTTGATCATCTTTTTTAGAGTTACGAGCAATATAATCAGACATAACACACTGAAAGCACCTTCCATACTTGCATAAACATTCTCCAGGATGCATTTCACCACACTTCTCACAGGATGGATATTTGGTTTTCTTACCTCCTTGCTTCTTTGATGAATTCTTCCCCTTTGCCTGAAAACTGTAACTCTTATTATTTTGTTTGTCAAAGAACACCTGATCATTGAAAAACTCCATTTCCACCTTCTACGCACATCAAATAATTTTTTCATAACTTTTGAACTCACGAGAAGCTAAATCCCTTCGATACATTGGATTTAACCCTAAATAAAAACTGTTGATTTTACTATCAAGATCTCATATGAAATTTGTTGCATACCTTTCCAGTCGAGTGAACTTTTCTTCATAAGAATCCATTGACTCATCCTCCTGCCTCAATTCTAGGAATTGTTTTTCCATCCTAAGATGAACCACCTTAGGAAAATATTTCTCAAGAAACATACCTTTGAATGCATCCCAGTGAAGATCATCAATCTCATCACTATCCCTGATATTTTTCATCATCGATCACCACTGACCAGCTTCACCTTCAAAACGGTAAATAGAAAGACTATCCTTTCGATGTTCTGAACACCCCATGACATCAAAAATCTTCTCCAGTTCTTTAGTCCACCCTTCTGCTAGCACATGGGCAGACGATCCTCTGAATTATGGGGGATGTTGCCTTATAAAATGATCCACCACTTACATGTTCCTCTGTAGTTGATCTGGTTTCTCTCATGTATGGATACCCCCACCATTTATAGCCTAAGTCAATTGTGACATCACTGCAACCAACTGTTCATTTCCAATTCCAACCATCTCAGGTTGCTGATTTGGAAGTTTGTCTCCCTCCTGATTTCGTCCCAACACAGCTGCCTTGTTTCCTCTGCGGAAAACCATTCTGAACACAGAAATATCTTAGGCGAAGAAACATGGTAATATTTAAATGCTATATCATTTCAATCATTCCATAAATTAATTTATAAATTTTACAATTTTCTATATCCTAAAGTTGACTAAACTGACATCTGATACCAACTATGAGGCCCCGACCTTAAACATTACTTAATATTGAATTAAGTGAATAATTTACATTGATGATATTTTCAGGTATAGTGTTTTGGATAATTAGATCATAACTATTACATCTCAAACAATTACATAGTATAAACTTATACAAAGTTTCCATTTTTTTACAAAATATAAACTCTTAAAAAAAGAGTCATATCTAGTTCCATGTTTAAGATAGAATGACTTTTCCTTGATCCCATCCTTGACCCTATTCCACATTATGTCCTATGAAAAAAATTTCAGAATAACTTGGGGTGAGCATAAAAAGCTCTGTAAGGAATCACAATGAAGGAAAACTATTAGTTTTTCAAAACATTAATTAAACCATGAATACTTTATCAAAGTAAAGATTTTCTCCTTTCAGAAGTAGTATATATGCTGCACTCAATAAAAGATCATTACTTCCCCTTTTCTAACCAAAATATTACCATAAACCCCAAATAAAGAACACATAACATATATAGGTAACTTGGGACATAAACATACTCAAGTGGAATAACAATACGATCGAATTCCCTGAAAATCACTAAATGGAATAGCCATATGGATGAATTCCATCCCCAATGCATTGGAGGTTATAATGTAACCACCCATCCAAGAATTCACAGCACCACCCACCATATGGTTTATCACGTAACCACCCGTCAAATGTCCATGTACCATTATAAAATCATATGACATAAAAAAATATAAAGGAATGATAACATTTGCACATTTTAATAAAAATATATAACTTAAATATATTGAAATAACAAATTCCTTATAAAAACTATTTTCAATACCAAAATAGATAAAATATTATATGTTATTTATTTCATTTTAAAAACATTACGTCTTGTTGAGGAAGCCAAAGACCAAATAATACTTGTGGCGGCGGAAAAGGTCGTTGTCACCGCATATCCTAAAATAAAAATTCCTTATTGTCATTTAGTAAAATTCTTCATAGAAAAATATTACCTTTGAATGAAATAAAATGTCAAAGGTGTTTTATACAGCGTATAAAAGAATGTCTTGTATTAGAACAAAATATTCCTTAATGAAAGGAGATTGAGACGAAGTCCCTTACCTCATGTCCGACTTGACATGATATATCTTTAGTCTCCTAAATAATAAAATAGGGTTAATTTATACTTTCTGAAGAACCTTTTTCAAGCTTATTATTCCTTTAATTTCACTTATTACCATGTTATAATCATTATTTAATCATTTAAGTTAATAATGTTCATTTTGTAGATATTTGGTACTTAAGTCAAAAATAGGATTCTTACAATTACATGTTGTTCATGTGGTTGAAGGTTCATTATTTTCAGAGTGATATTCATGATTTGGATATCATATATATCATATATATCTTGCATATACATGTATTTATAATAGTATATAACATTTAGAGGTATGAAATGAAGTGCACCGTTCATGGAGACGGTATGTTGTACGTACCCATGAACGCTACTTTCATTTCTATTTCATATTTAATGGAGTAAAATAATAATCATATAAAGGTATACTATAATTCCAGTATAATATCATATAAAATATCATTAAATCCATCCTTTATACTTCCCCCATATGGCAATAACGAATAAAATCACTTTGAGGGGGCGGTAGTCAGCACTTCCTAAAATGAAATTATCGTGTTTTCCCATAATGGAAACCATAAAGGTATGACATAAATGAAAAATAAAGAAGAATAAGTAAAACATAAACATAATATATATCATATATAAATAGAGTTACATCTAAATTTCCACCATGAAAATGTGTTAAAAGAAGATTGAACAATCATCCTTTCGTGAGACGGAAATTCACAAACCACAGAAATAGTATGTTCTTTAACCGTTAGACAGAGGTGTGTTTAAGTGTACATAAAATCCTTCTCATAACAACATCCTAGTATATTTAAGATACTGGTGTTGTTTCAAAATAATGGAATAAAAAGAGTTTAGTGGTTGGAAAATCAAAATAAAACAACAGAACACGAGTGAAGACATTACCTTTAAATCAGGTAACTCTTCTTGATTTGAACAAAAAGGGTTTCTTGAAGAGAATTCTGCCTAAGGTAAGGCTTGTAGGATTAATATAGGTAAGTGGAGAGATAATATTAGAATAGATTGGCTGAGCCAATGGCTCGAGAGGTTTGGGTAAGGTGGTAGAGGTAGAGGCCTTTTATAAGAGGGTGGAGGGGCACTCTTGGAATGTTATAAAATGTTATATTATTATATAATGAGTTTTGGATTTTAAAGGTCCCACAATAATTTATTTTGAGGATAAGGTGATAAGAGTTCTAAATACACCCATCCAATATGTTTTTGATAAGTGTTGGGCTAATATTTTACATTATCTTTTCATTTTATTTAAATCATTAAATAATGAGGTAATTGCTGCATCATTATGGTGTCAAAAATAATTAAATTTATTTTAATGTCTAAAAATTATAAAACAAATATCATGATGTAGGAAATTTTTTTATCTTTATAATTAATTATTATAGTAAAAAATATGACTTTTATAACCCCATGTAAAAATTGTTTTCGTAAAACAATACATGTTTGTGACATTTTTATTTTAACTTTAAATAAAAAGTTATTAATGTCTTTTTCTTACCCAAGTGGATCCATGGGGTCCCCATGTTGACCCATGGATTGTCTTGGTCGGCCATGACTCATCCAATAAGGGTAGGAAATTTTTCATTGTAATTACATTTTATTATAACATTATTTTTACCCTAAATTACACAAATTAAATTTAATCGCGATTAATAAAACTTAAAAGTTACTATTCACAAAAAATTATTTTCATCCAATTAAACCAAATTTTACACACTAATGAAAACAATGTATGTTGTATTTTTGAAATTCAATTCACAAAAGTGGTAAAGTTTCATTTAAACGAAAAATCAGTATTTTAACTAACAGAGAGTAGTTTCACTATTCATCAAAAACTAATGTTTTTCAGAAAAATACCAAAACTTTACCCTAAGATATATTTGATATTCCGAATTCAAAAATGGAGTCTATTTTGAAAAATTCAAAACATATAAGTTTTATTAATTAATTTAATAATTAATTCTCGTGGTCAAAACAAATAGCGTGTTTTTATAAAAAATATATATATCAAAAGATTGACACTAGTTTAAGTCTAATTTCAAAGTGAAATTAATTCCAATGACCACTATTGGATTATATGGTAAATATATATTTTAATTGCACTTTAAAACAAAATAAAAATATAATCTAATTATATAAATAAATTATATTAAAAAGAGGTTTTGAATTAAAATACAACATTTTTCACTATTCATTTAAAATGAGCTTTATCGGAAAAATACCAAAAATTTACACAAAGTAAAATTTGATGTCCTGTTTCTAAAGACGAATTTTATTTGGTCCAATAGAATGTATAAGAGTGACTAAAACTATTTTTAAATAGGGTTCTCCATCAAAAGGTGATAAATCAAACTTTTAGTGGATATTAGAGTATTTATGTTTAAAATTGAACTCTTTTATTATTTCAAGCCTTTATCATTTATTGGAAAATTTAAAAACATTTAACAAACATATATAATCATATTTTAGTTATTTATATTCATTCCTGCCAATACAAAGACAACTTGTTAACTACCTTTTAAAATAATATTATTATATTATTAGGGTGCAATGTTAGATTTCAAAGAAACTTATTGTTGTGTATCGGGTATGCTATTGAACATAGCAACCCCTTTAATGTAAAATTAATATTTATTTTGAAAATATTAATAAATATGAAAATGTATTACTCTTTATTTTACCTGGGATGTTACAAATATTTTAATAGAATCCCAAAATCAAACATCAGTTATAGTTATCGGAAAATTCATGGTCATGGTATATATTAAAATAGAACATTCCATTTTCCATTATATATATAAAGAAAAAACATTCAATAGAAATTTTCTATTTAAAAAACAATTTTATAAATTATAAAGTTATATAATTTACCACTTATAACTATTTTTATCCACATAAATACGTCCATAAATAATTTTTAAAAATCAGGCATGGAAGAAAAAACTTTTTCACAGTAAACATTAAAATAGGATTTCAATAAAGTCGCATACCATGTGTCTCACTCGTCACCAACATTATATGTAATGTTGAATACTAAAATTATGTTATTTATTTAATTAATTTAAAATATATATTACTTTAATTATTCATATTTCCACATGTTAAAATCATTATTGAAATACATGTTCAATTAAGTCCACGGCAGTTATTTTTGATATAAACATCTCAAATGTCCCAAATTAAATTCGACATGATGTCAGTGGTCAAAGAGAAAATTATTATATAATTAATAAAATAATTATCATGAAATAATTATATTATATATATATAAATTTTAATTTTCATATCCTATTAGTAAATACTCTTATGAAAATAGAAAATTATACAATCCTAGACATGGTAGGTTATACATAAGAATGTGTATCATTTCCATTTGTCAATTATCATTATATAGAAAAGGTAAGTATCACGTAATCATTAAATAAATATTATTATATCATAAATTTAATATTATTTATTTAACTATGATTATATATAAATTTTATGTGTTATGGTGACTTAAAAATAATCACAAGTGTTTATGAAGATTTTAGTCTACACATATAAAAAACCATGATATCATTTATCAATGAACTGCAATGAAATGATGTAGATTATATTAAATAAATTATGAATGATAAATCTATCATGAAAATAATATTTAAACATTATATATATCATTACAAAAATCTATTGGTTGAGTGATGGAAATAAAAATACATCTGTTTATCAGGGGTAGTCCTCCATAAAGATGAAGTATGTTTTCATTTCCTAGTTGATGTAATAAGTGATCAATATAGGTTAAAATTTATATAATATAACATATAATTTTGTGTTTTCCACTATGGTTACAACATTATCATGGTTGATTAATAATTTAAAATGGTTGAAAAATACACAGTACAAAAAAAAGTGGTTGAAAACTACACCTCTTATTTTGAAAGTATCCACTTCATAATGTAATAATACCTATATTGTGGGAATTAGTCATAACCTAAAAATACAATTACATGGGATTCTAGGAAGGGATTAAGGTATGTATTGTTTGAATAAAATTAGATGTTAATAAATCTGAAAAGGTGGTTAAATTTTCTTTGAGAGGGGAGTGGTTCTATCAAAATTTCATAAAATAATAAATTAAAATAAATAAAATTTTATTTAAAAATATATATAATTTTATTATCATTGAAGAAAATATTTGTATGAGTATAAATGAACTGAAAAAATAAAAAAAATTAACTTTGGATCCTAATTTTAATCTTATCATTTTTTATGAACACTTCATTAACCCTTTCAACACTTACCACAACATATGGTTTTTAATTTATTGAGGATCATGATAGTTAATATAAATGGAAATATGTCCCATAAATTGTATATGGTATATATATTAAACCATAATACGATAACATGAACAAATACATCATTTTTTAGAATTATAAATCTTTTAATAAAATATGCTTCACCTTGAATATTAAGAATGTCAGTTATAGACTTGGTCCATTACTTTTTCATTAATAAAATAGAAAATAACCAAATAAATTGAAATAAAATATTTTAATTCAACATTAATAATTTTCATATATCTAATAAATTCATGGTTTTCCATGATTACTTTTATTATATTACATTTTTATTTTTTATCTTTTTTTTTATTTTCATGTAATTGAATTAATATGGTATCAACATTTTGTATGAATTCTTGTTCATTATTAATTTATTATAATTTAATTTAAAAAATATAATTAAAAAAATTAATATTTCAAATTAATATTTAAACCATAATATAAAATGGGTTTATAGCTATGATTAAAATATTTTTATTTTTAAAATCAAGATAGTTGAATATTTAAATTTTCTTTTCATAAATATTATTAAGGACATGATAAAATAAAAATGTAAAAAAATTTAATAAAAAAAAATATTGGATGAATTTTTATAATAAAGACTCTTTCTGTAAAATTAATAAATTATATAATCTAATCTTACATATAAATTTATATTTATCTTTAGTTACATGATTCTAGATTTATTATGATATAAAAATTTACAGTATTATTATACATAATATCCAAACATTGAATTTTTCAATTTAGATAATTAAAAAAATTGATTCAAAAAATGATATATTTTTGTAGAAATATTTGTTTAATTGAATAATATAAAATTAAAATGTAAAAATGTGAATAAAAATGTTTTTCCATACAAATTTAATTTTATTTAAAAATAATAATATAAAATAAATAAAAAATATCATTTTAATATTAATAAAAAAATTAATCTAAATAAAAATTAACGGATGAGATTTAAAGACTAATATATAAATATAATTGGACATTTAAACAAATGGAAATGAAAAAAAATTATTGTTATTTACTATTCATTGGAAAATAAAACATTATAAAAAATTATAAAAAATCATCCTTAGATAATTCTGGTATGATGAAGTCTAAAAAGAGGTTCATCTCTTTCATTATTACATTATATAATTTAAAAATGTTGATTTTTAATTAAAATGTATAATCTATTCCATAAAATATTTTTTGTTATAATGAATATTTTATTTTTGAAATTTTTTTTTTCTGATAATGTCATAATAAATATAAAACTATCAATTCTATCTAATTAATATGTGAATCTGATTCATATCAATAAGTGAACATTTTACCCTTGCCATTTTATATTTTATATGGTGTTGAATATTAAACAATTTTTCTCTATATAATATGTTTTCTTCTAGATGAACTTTCTCATATAATAAATTTTTAGATGAATCATTCTTGAATTTTTATACCCTTAAAAATGGAATGAATTTGTACTTGGGAAAAACATATTGGCATGACCACTTGAAAAAAAAACTAATCAAAAAACATCTATAAGATCATTCGTTCAAATTATATATATGTTTAATGTACTATTTTATCCAAAATTCCGACTACTTTTTTATGGAAATACATTAAAAAACATGATCTAAAAATTCAATAGAGTAATCATTCTTCCAATTCACTATATATATGTTGTTCCTTGTCGGAACCATTATCATATATTTAGGATTTTCTACACCATATCATTAATTTCCTTTACCAATTACATTCCATTCAACTTCATTTCAACTACTCCATCGCATGAACAAATATTATGAAATTTCATTTCATATAAATTATCATAATGTTTTTCCTTTATAAATTGTTGAAAACAATTGTTATATTAAAGCTCAATCAATTAACCATATTGACATCGAATAGCTAAAAATTTATGAAATAAGAAAAAATATTTTCGTCCAAGTTATGAATTCATCTTTAAGACTATTAGTTATATTGATGAAGAAAACAAGTAATAAAATCTAATTTAGTTCCCAATGACTTATGAAGGAATTTTATGAAATTTAAACTCATCATATGATCATGGCCATATAAAATTAAGAAATTAATTCTACTCAAGTTAAATATATATTAGAGATAAAACCATGAAATATGATATAACTAAATATTATCTTTAATCAGTAGTAAATGAAGATAATTATTTAATTGATCAATAATTACACAAATCACATTATTAAAATTTTAATTCATTGTCAATAGCACTGAGAAATCTATGTATATGTTTTTCCATTTAAACTATAGTACTATAAAATTCAGAATAAATAAATTTATTAATTTAAAATATATTTTAAAATATTTACAATATATACTATCATGGTAATATTAGGAATATAATATTTTATTCCATCCAACCAGTAATTGTCTCATATGTCAATAAACAACATTGTACTGACATGGTTAATAGAAAAAATTGATCTATGAGCTTCAGTAGGAAAATATCTCATGAAATATATGGAACATAATATAAATAATCAAATTAAAAATCTAAATGATAATCATTATCCATGATAAATTTATGAAAATTAATCTCATTTTTCAATTTTACATTTTAATGTAACTACTGATCTCCCTCCAAATTATGTTTAATCTTTTATGATATATTATATTGTAATTAAAATCAAAATTAAATTTGGAATTATCCAACATGCACATATTTTAGACCAAAATTTATTAAATAATATTCTAATGGGTTACATTTATAATGTGACTTGATTAATGGAGGATTAATATTTCGTGTTAAATAATCATTAAATTTTTGTTTCTAGGATGATAATGAATTTTTCATTCATGATATTTTATCAACTATATCCATATTCTGTGTCTTATGTTCATATCAATATGATTTTATGTATAATGAAAATAATTTTTTATTTAAATATATTTTACAAAAGGATATGTATAAATGATGTCTTTAAAATTTTAAAGAGAAATGTTTAGATTACAGTAAAATGGAATGATTTTCCAAATAAATTCCCATGTTGATTTCATTACCATAAAAAAAATACAAGATCATTATGAATCAATAAAGAGCCATATCTTTTTATTAAATCATCATAATAGATAACAAATTAAAAAAAATTGTTGCTACATCCAAAAATAGGATAATCAACAAAATTGTTTTTAATTTCATAGTCACAATAATCTTTGCTTATTTTAATTATTATTTTAACTCTTTTTTTAACCATTATAAAATACCCTCTAATTATTTTATATGTAAACATGATTCATCATAAAAATGTGAACTTAATAAAACATCTAAGATTGAGAGGCATAGTGTTTTTGGGGATTAGGAACATTATATAACATAAAACATGAAAAACACAAGTTTATTGAAAAATAAATTTACCTGAACAAATTATTCATTTGTTATTTTCATTTCATGGGATAACCTGAGGAAATATATAAGAAATGGGTGAGATATATATCTTAGTATGTGAGTAAATAATGAATAACAAAAACAATATAGTACATTATAGGAAAAAGTCATATAAATAGAGCATTAGAGAAACATGAACATAAAATAATGATATAGCATGATTATCATATCATAGAAATGTTGAAACAACATAAAACACAACATCATTTACATAAAGTATTCTACTAAACCCCTTTTCTAACATGGGGGAAAATCATATAAAGGTAAACTCATGTCCCAACAAGTCTTATCATGATTCTAAACATTACCCATTTAATTAGAGCTCAATCTCGGCGCACCCTTCATAATCATTTAAATCTCATGCTTAGGTGTTCCACAATGATCAGATCAGATGGATCCATTCAACATCATAATTTATTTGGCAATCAATAATTATATAATTCATATGATTACATCACTATTCGATAATTATATGTGTGTAAATTTGAATACTATAAACAGAGGAATGGGTATGGAATTCCTTAGACAATGATTCTAGAAATCAAAACCATGTTGCAATCATTGCAGTATAACGATTTCATGTGGAAATTCATTAATTTGGTCGATTAGAGTGACAGAGGTATCTACTAATTTATATATGGTATGTAATGTAAGGAGATAATGGAACATAATATCCAAACATTTGAAATGTAATTTAAATGTATAATATAAAATAAATGATTGAATTGAAATGAGAAAAGATAAATCCCTTATGGATTTTCGAAATAGTAATTGGTGGTTTTAAATGATCATATTTGGGTAAATTTTAGTAAATGAAGATCCCAATGGAAATCAAAAGGCTTGACATAATATAGGTGCTTGATGAAAAAAGGAAAGAGGGAGATCCCTTTCTTGGATGTGTAAACCTAATGTTTTGGGAGAGGATTATTGGTAGATTAGGGGAAACATAATAGAACCCTAGGGAGTAATAGTCAGAGGTTGTTTGAGCTTCAAAGAGTGTGAGTGATGATAAATGGGATTTTTTGTGGGGGTTATATAGGAAAGGTGGGGGAAATCATTATTATTATTATTTTGGTCACTAGATACTAAAATATTAAAATCAATATATCATATATTGGTTTTACCAATGGTTTTTGGAAAAGGAGAGTGTGATAAATTATTTTATAAGGCAAAGGTATGATGTTTTTAAAAATTTTACATTTCTTATCCATAGGTGAGTCACATAATCAAGGAAATGATTTAAAAATATTGAAATATTTTATATGTCATTAAGGATTCACTAAGGAAAAATAAAATAAATCAAATAAACCTGAAATATAATTAGTTTAATGAAAACAAATATATTTTACCAAATATATCATTTATCATATTTTATTACATCACAATTAGGTCATTGAGATTTTATAAATCAAGTTTTGTACTTATATGGTATTCAGTTTTCCCTGAAAAAAATATATCTACGAAAATTATGAAAAATTCACCATTTTATAATTTCAACATGATGACTCCCAAAATGATATTAATTTTATCTATGTAATTTTGTAGATATGTGAATTTTAACATTTATAATAAATTCTATATTAATTGAAAATTCATGGGTTTTGAAAAATATAGTTTTAAAACCATAATAAAAATAATATTTAACTTCAATAAAATTGAATGATAGTTTTTTTTAATAAATTTATTTTATTAGGAATAATTTATTATAATTTTATTAATTTAAAAATTTTGCTAATTCATCAATATAGATTTAATAATTGAATTTGAATATTAACAAAAAATATAGTATGTGCATTAAAAATAATTGACAAAGTAACAATAATAGAATGAAAGTATATTCATTATTAAATACAAAAAATTTACATAATCATAATTCAGGGGTCTTGTTACATATCCCTTTTTTAAACCAACATACACCAAAAGAGTAATGTGTGTGATGGTGGGTCTTTCAGGGGGTCATTGGGAGAAAGTGGGTTGGCCGGGATCTGGATGATCTTGAACATCACCCATAAATGGTTTCACTCATGTTTAAGTTGTCAAATATCAACTTGCATTTTATCTAGTGAAAATCCTCAAAATGATATCACACTCTTATTTTTTGATAAATGGCTTTCATTGTGTATGATCCAACTAGTAGAGCACATCACATCCTTTTTCATTGTAAAAATGATTTTTAAAACCCTACATTTATAGAAGTCATGTGATCACTATTAAATGGATATATTATCCTCAATAAGGATAATTAACATTCATTTAAATAAAATTGGATATTATAAAACAAAAGGTGTTCATGTGTTCTCTATATCCATAAGACATTTAATTAATAGAAATAAAATTTTATTCATAACTATTTGAGACGTTATGATCATCCCACCATATGAACTTTCACCTTCAAAATTTCCTTTTATGAAACATTAATATATTATGTTAACTCTTCCTCATTACTTCATCTCATTCCAACGTTGCTTCTTCAATCATTCGGTAGCTCCACTACAATTTTCTGAGGGAAATCGTTTTATTTCGTATAAATTTTTCATTAAGATCTATGATTTTCCCCTGATTCACCTCAAAGGATAGGTCATTCAAAAATGGTTCCTCCTCTGTGTTGAGTACATTTTATGGGTATAGTATTTAATTCCTCAAAAGTGATACATGGAATACATCATGTACATAGGCCAGGTTTGGTGGGAGTGTTAGTCGATAGGCCACTGATCCGATGTGATCAAGGATATCAAAACGGTCGATGTACCTTAGACTATTCTTTCCCTTCATTCCAAATCTAATAAAACTATTCCATGGGGATATGTGTAGAAATACCATGTATCCAAAACCAATCCCATGGTCTCATTGATTTTTGTCATCATAGCTCATTCGTCGACTCTGGGCAGCTTTTATTGTCATTGGATGGTCTTAACCTTCTCAGCCATTACTTCGACCCTTTTCAGACCTAGATATTTTAGTTCCCCAACTTCATCCATACATACTGTTTTTATACAACACATCCCATAATGGTCTTCAAAAGATTCCTTTTATTGATTCATGATTGGAAACTATTGTTGTAATATATCTCCATCAATGGAATATGTTTATACCATATTCCTTAGATGTCCATTTAGAAATCTCTCAACATGTAGTAATGTGTCTTCAATGTCTTCTTATATTAACAATCAATTTTAGTGTTATAGGCCATGATAAGGTTCCACATAGTATTTTGGAAATATTAGGGACTCATCCATAACATAGATGACAATCATGTATCTAATTTGGACAAAATTGATAGTGGTAATCCATGCATCCTTACCACTTATCTGATGTATATATGGGATATTTGATCTAGTTAAAATTCCTCTAGAATTGCAATAAATAGTTTAGTTATTTATGATGACCCCTATAAACAAAGATATAATTATTTACATTGGATATCATCAGATGTCCGATGACAATGTCCATGATGATGTTTTCCCATTTCCATGATGGTATGGGTAATGGTTGCATCACACCCTTATACTTCTGCCTCACAACTGTCACATGCTAACATACCAAGCAATATGATTTATATTTAGCGAGCTCCTTCTCCATGTAATTCCACAAATATTTCTCATAGAGATTTTGATAGGTCTTCGTGTTTCCTGTTTGAATGGAGAAATTCGAACTATATGATTCATCCAAAAGAGCTTTCTTTTACTCTAGATTTAATGGAACACTTAGTATTGACCCAAATCTCACAATTCCTTATTCATTTTCATTGAACTCAGTGGATTTCCTTTTTTCTTGATAGTTTCATCATTCTCATAGATTCCAACATAATTATTTGAGAATCCATTATTCATTAAAAATGATATGATTGACTAATAATTTGTGAAAGCATTGAATATGTCCCCTTATTTATGATTCCAAGGTCTATATTCATCAGATCCTATATGTCTAGATAATTTTTTTATTTTCATAACTGATAGAATTGCTGCTTTTGTTCAAAATATATAATTTCCCACCTTTTTTTCTTTCCCAGGATGGTAATGGATTGAATAATCACAATCCATGTTGATATATAACCATATTAGTTGGTGCATATTCATCACTTTCTATGTTAATATATATTTGATACATTTGTGATCCATATATATTTTACAAGTATCCCAAAAGAGATGATGCAGCACGATTTCCAAGAAAAGATCACAGATGTCAACCTAAGATAATGTGTTTGATAGTGTATCTAATTAACATTCAAATAGTTTGAGGCATATACATTTACATTTTAATTTTTAATTAACACATAACTATTTCCCTGCTTCGAAGGATCAATGAAGATTATAAAATTCTCCCTACTTGTTGGTAGCTAAGCACAGAGGGAGTGATGAGATTCTTCTT
Organism: Viscum album; assembly: GCA_963277665.1. Classification (NCBI taxonomy): domain Eukaryota; kingdom Viridiplantae; phylum Streptophyta; class Magnoliopsida; order Santalales; family Viscaceae; genus Viscum; species Viscum album. The sequence continues at coordinate 1,193,664,486 of OY728158.1, read as the reverse complement.
CAACTCCATGAAGCTTTCTTCACATTCATTATTCCAATAAAACTGACTACCATAAAAGTTATCATGGTAATATGTGTCAATAATCATGGGAAATTTATCACCAATTTATGATAATATTCATATATCCTCGGAAGATACAAATATCCATCAAAGTTGTCAGCCTTTCCATCAATCAATTACTACTATTTTGGGATGATACATATATATACCATATACTGTAATGATATTCCCAATGAATGTCTCTTCAATCAACTAGAAATTACATTTATGTATTTATCATAGATCTCTTCATTTTGCATGGCATGTAGTATAGTTCTCATATGCTCCTCATGATTGTCCTTAGTTTTAGAGTCTATTAGAATATCCAATATAAGTACTACCAAAAATTTAACATCGTAATCATTAATGAAACTATTATTTATGTCCATTAAGATTGATAGATAATTACTAAGACATAAATGCATTACTGGGAATTCATAGTTATTATACCTTTTATGAAAACTAGTCTTTGGGATATCTACCTTCTTCACCCATAGTTTTTAATATCCTAACTTTAGATCCACCTTGAAGAACTATTGAGCTCCATATATCCGATCGAACAATTCTTCATTCATGCAAAATGATTCTAGTTTATTATCATTATTTTTTGAGCTCAAGATAATCAATTCAAAGGCACATTGACCCATCATTCTTCTTGATGAAGAGGACTTGGGAACCCCATGATGAAACACTTCCGTGTATAAACCCTATAACTAGATTCTTTAGTTGTAGTTTCTTTAGCTCCTTAATCTCCACAACATAAAATGTATATAGAGTCTTGGATATTGTAAAAACAATAGTTATATTTTCAATAAATAATTTAATATCTCTTCTTGGAGGAAGCCATGCAATTCCCCAGCAAATTCATCAGTTAATTCCCTTACAATTTCAATGTATTCGAGGATGTATCTTTACATATATGCAATAATATGAGAATGATACCGAATTTTTTGGAAGTTATATATATGATTTAGATGATGGAGCTAAAAAAAATTCATCCTCTCCCATTCACTTTAATATAATCGGGGGTAGATTTACCATTTGGAAAATGATTTCCCCTAAATGGAAATTAAGGTTTCTTTATATAGGGACAACCAATCCATAAAAATAATTGCATAAAATTACACTAAGGAAAGTATGATTTGGTTCTCCATAATGTTAAATCACAAAAAAATTGATATGGGAGGATTCATATACAAGGGATTCTATATTTTTCCCCTGTTACGTTTTCCCAAACATCTATACTTCCAAGATTAGTGGTGGTGTTTGGACAGTTCTACGAAAATTTCATTATATAAAAGTGTTTGTAGAACTATGGATGAAAACCATACCTTTTAATTTTTGATTCTATTAATAATTTATCCAATATTGATATAGGGACGAGTATTATTGTAAATTCCCAAGTAAGTAATGAATAATAGATATTTTTATCTATGTCTATTAGTGAATTTGATAGTGTTTTAGAGGCTTAAAATGAGAATAAATCCAATCTTAAGCATGGAATACAATAATATTTTTAAAAGATTGTTTTACTACATTTTGATGGAAAACGATTTTTAAATCTATCTTTTGACAATTTTATAATCTATGTTTGTTAAAATAAACTTATTCTTTATGATTGGGACATCAAAATTTACTTTGTGTGAATTTTTGGTATTTTTCCGATAAAGTTCATTTTTAATGAATAGTGAAAAATGTTGTATTTTAATTCAAAACCTCTTTTTAATCTAATTTATTTATATGATTAGATTATCTTTTGAATTGGTTATGATGTGAAATTAGAATATATTATTACCATTTAATCCAATGGTGGTCATTGGAATCAATTTCACTTTGAAATTGGACTTAAACTGGTGTCAATCTTTTGATAATTATTGTTTCATAAAAACAAGCTATTTGTCATGACAGCGGGGATTCATTATTAAATTAATTAATGTAACTTATATAATTTGAATTTTGTAAAATAGACATCATTTTTGAATTCAAAATTTCAAATATATCCTAGGGTGAAGTTTTGGTATTTTTTTGAAAAACATCAATTTTTGATGAATAGTGAAACCACTAAGTTGTAGTTAAAGAAACTGATTTTTCGTTTAAATGAAACTGTGCCACATCTGTGATTTGATTTTCCAAAATCCTAAATACATGGTTTTCATTAAGAATTAAAATTTGGTTCAATGAGATTAAAATAATTTTGTGGTGAATAGTAACTTTTATGTTTTTAATCGCGGTTAGAGGTAATTAGTGCAATTTAAGGGAAAAATGATATTATATTAAAATGAAAATACCTAGACACATGTCCTACCCTTATTGGATGTGTCATGGAAGACCAAGAAAATCCATGGGTCAACATGGGGACTCCATGGAGCCACATTGGTAGGAAAATGACATTAATATCTTTTTATTTAATGTTAAAATTAAAATGACACAAACATGAGTTGTTTTACTAAAACAATTTTTAAATGGGATTATACAAGTCAGATTTTTGACTATAAATATTAATTAAAAAGATAAGAATATTTCCTACATCATGATAGTTTTTTAATAATTTTTAGACATAAAATAAATTAAATTATTTATGACATCATGATGATGCAGCGATTACCTCATTAATAAAAGATTTAAATAAAATGAAAAGATAATGTAAAATATATGACCTACACATGTCCGAAACCTATTGGATGGGTGTATTTTAAACTGTATCACCTTACCCTCGAATTATATAAATATGGGACCTTTTTAATCCAAAACTCATTTTAAAATAAAGTATCATTTCTTTACTTTCCAAGAGGGCCCCTCCTCTCCTCTTATAAAAGGCCCCCACATCTACCTCTTTACCCACACTTCCAAAGCCTTTGACTCGGCCAAACCCTGCCCATTTTGTCTCTACACTTCCCTATATTACTCCTTGAAGCCTCACTTTGGGCAGAAGTCTTCCCAAGTAAGCCGTGGAGCTCAAACCAAAGGGAGTTACCGGATTTTAAGGTAATGTCTTCACTTGTGTTCTTTTGTTTTATTTAACTTCTCCAATCCCATAAACTCTTTTTATTCATTTATTTTGTAACAAAACCAGTATATTACATATACTAAGATGTTTTTATAAGATGGATTTTATCTACACTTACACACACCTACATCTAATGGTTAAAGAACATACTGTTTCTGTGGATGGAGAATTTCTGCCTCCCGAAATGATGATTGTTCAACATTCTTTTAACACCTTAAATGGTGGCGATTAAGAAGAAAATATATTTATATATGATATATAATTTGTTTATGTTTTCCTTAAGTTTCTGTATTTTTCATTTTGGGAATACCTTTATGGTTTCCATTATGGGTAAATGCGATATCTTCATTTAAGGAAGTGCGGACTACCGCTCTCTCAAAGTGATTTGATTGGTTAATACCATATGTGGGACGTATAAAGGATGGAGTTATGATATTATATATGATATTAAACTGGAATTATATTATACCTTCATATCATTATGATTCCATTTCATAAAATACGAAATAGATATGGAAGCATCATTCATGCGTACGTACGGCTTACCGTCTCCATGAACGGTGAATTTAATTTCTTACCTCTAAATGTTATGTAATATTGTAAATGCATGAATGCACTGGATATATATGATATATATGATATCTACATCATGAATACAATTCTGGATATAATGGACACATGAACAAATTGTAATTATAAAGGGTTTATTTTTTACTAAGTACCAATGATCGTTAAAACGACCGTTATTAAGTTAAATAATTACATAGTGTTCATGACATGGCAATAAGTGATATAAAAGGAATAATGAACTTCAAAAGGTTCTTAAACAAGTATAAATTAACTCAAGTTTATTATTAAGGAGATTAAAGAACGACCGAGTCAAGTCGGACCCGAGGTATGGGACTTCGTCTCAATCTCCTTTCATTGAGGCATATTTTGTTTTATACACAACCTTATTTTATACGATGTATAAACCCCTTTGAATTTTATGTTTATTCAAAAGGAATATTTTTTATACGAAGCGTTTACTAAACAACAAAAGGGAATGTTTTTGCCGTACGTATGCGGCGACAACAACTTCTCTGCCGCCGTGACCATTATTTGAGTTTTGGCTTCCTCTACAAGCCATACCTTTTTTTAAAAGAAAAATAAATACCTTGTTTTAATTTTATTTTATTTTGGTATTAAAAATGGTTTTCATAATGTTTTTATTATATAAATGTGTTTTATTGATATCTTGTGATAGAAATGTGGAAATTTTATGTTTCTTTTATGTATGTTTTATGTGATACGATTATGTTATCGTTCTTGGGCATTATTATGAAGACGGGTGGTTCTGTGATAAACTAAGGGCGGGTGATCCTGATATAGCTCTCCAATGCATTGGGTAACGCGAAGGAGTGAAACGTTAAGGTTTCTCCGAAGAGATTTAGGGAATATACTGTGATGGGTATTCCAAACGTAACTAAGAGGGTTACTACCTACATAAGATTGTTATGAATGCCTCAAGTAACCTTTCTGTCTTATGATTTCTATGATTTATTCATGATTTTATGAGGTATGTTAATGTGCCTATGTTTTATGGGTAAAGTATTATTTCATTCTTATGTTTATAAGAACTCATTTTTCCTTTCCATATTTTTATAACCCTTACTGAGATTTTTATGCTCATCCCAAGTTTTTTTGAAATGTTTTTCACTGGACAAGGGAAAGATACTTGATATGATGATAGTGTCAAGGAAGTGTCAAGATAGAATCCATGTTTTATTTTAAATATGTTTCCGTTGATGGGAAAAATGAATACTAACTTTTATGTAACCACTTTTCTTAAATGTGGAATGTAATACATGTTTTATGATCTAATTCTCTAAAACTCTAAACCTGAAAATATCCTCAAGGTGTATTCTTGAAATATCTCAAGATTAAGTAATGTTTAAGGTAGGGGGATTATAGTTGGTATTAGTGGGAGGTTTAGATAACTTTAGGAGTTATAATTCTATTAAATGATTATCCAAAAATTGTTTTTTTGAAATGATATAGTATTTGATGATTACCATGTTTCTTCATCTAAGACATGTTTGTTCAGAATGGTTTTCCATATAGGAAACAGGGAAGCAGTGCTAGGAAGGAATACAGAAGGAAATAAACTTCCAAATCAGCATCCTGAGATGGTCGGAATTGGAACTAAACAGTTTTTTGCAGTAATGGGGCAGTTGACTCAAGAGATAAATGGTGGAGGTATCCATGCACGAGATCAGCCAGATCAACCGTAGAGGAACATGTTAGTGGTGGATCATTTCATGAGGAAACATCCCCCATCATTCGAAGGAACATATGATCTTGTGTTAGCTGAAGGGTGGATTAAAGAACTGGAGAAGATTTTCGATGTCATGGGGTGTTGAGACAATCAAAATGTTAGTCTTGCTATTTACCGTTTGGAGGGTAAGTCAGATCAATGGTTGTTGATGGTTAAAAATATCAGGGATGCTGATGAGATTGATTCTCTTGACTGGGATGAATTCAATGGTATGCTTCGTGAGAAATATTTTCCTAAGGTTGTTCGACTTAGTATGGAAAAACAATTCTTGTAATTGAGGAAAGAGGACGACTTAGTGGCTGCCTATGAAGAGAGGTTCACTCGATTGGCAAGGTATGCTCCAAATTTTATCTGAGACCTTTATAGTAAAATCAATCGTTTTTACTCCGGATTAAAACCAAAATATCAAAGGGTATTAGCTTCTTGTGAGTTTAAAAGTTATGAAAAGCTTGTTCGATGTGCTGAGAAGGTGGAAATGGAGTTTTTCGATGATCAAGTGTTCTATAACAACCAGCAGAAGAAGATACCAAGGTGGTAGGAGAAAGGGAAGAATTCTTAAAAAATGTCTGATGGTATGAAAACTAAGTTTCTAGTTTGTGATAAATGTGGTAAAAGGCATGCTGGGTAATGTCTTCTGAATTCTGGAAAGTGTTACCGATGTTATAAGATGGGACATTAGGCTCGTGATTCAACTGAAAAAGATCAAGGTGATGGTAAGTCCAAATTTGATTTACAGTTAGTGAAATGTTTTAAGTGCAATGAGATGGGTCACTATGGAAACGAGTGTCCGACAAAGAGCTTATGTGATGGGAAGTAGTTAGACTACAAGCAGAAAGGGGTGGAGAAATCCTTTGCAACTACTTCAGCAGATGAGGGTCCATCAAATGAAGTTGTATCAGGTACTTTGTATTTTCAGATTATGCCAGTGTGTTGTTTGATTCGGGGTCCACACATTCTTTCATCTCTGAATCCTTTTCTAGTAAAATGGGAATACCATCTCATGAAATGACTCCTGAACATGTGGTAAAAACACCTGGGGGAAATGTTGAGGCAAAAAGAATTTATAAGATTCTTCCTATCCTTATCTGTGGAAAGAACCTACTTGTAAACCTTATTGTTCTACCTCTAGTAGAGTTTAATGTTATCCTCGGTATAGATTGGCTCTCTATTTACCATGCTAATATTGACTGTAGAGCTAAAAAAGTTTGTTTTCAGAAAGGCTTTCAGTTTGTGTAGAATAATGAACCCTTACTGTTGATAACTTATCAAGAGGCCAAGAAACCTGTAAAATATGGATATGAATGTTACCTTGCACAAATTGTTGAAAACATGGGAACTGTTCAGATTAATGATGTGCCAGTGGTAAATGAGTATCCTGATGTTTTTCCTGATGAGTTTCCAGGAATAATACCAGATCGGGAAGTTGAATTTACTTTTGACATAGTTCCTGATGCTAAGCCAATTTCAAAACCCCCTTATCGAATGGCTCAAACTGAACTTTTAGAGTTGAAGGATCAATTGCAATATTTATTAGAGAAAGGTTTCATTCGACCTAGCACATCACCATGGGGTGATCTTGTTTTATTTGTTAAAAACAAAGATGGTTCTATGAGACTTTGCATTGATTATAGAGCCTTGAATAACATCACTGTTAAGAAAAAATATCCTTTGACTCATATCGATGATTTGTTTGATCAGCTCCAGGGAGCTCAGTTTTTTTCAAAGATTGACCTGAGATCGGGGTACCATCAGCTGAAGGTAATGGAAGCAGATATTCTGAAGACTGCGTTCCGTACAAGATATGGCCCTTATGAATTGGTAGTAATGCCTTTTGGGCTAACCAATTCACCTGCTATATTCATGGACTTAATGAATAGAATTTTCCATGAGTTCTTCGATAAGTTTTTGGTGGTTCTCATTTATGATATTTTGGTGTTTTCTAAAAGTAAAGACGAGCCTGAAAGACATTTAAGGGTTATTTTGAAAACCTTAAAAGAAAATAAATTGTATGGGAAATTCAGCAAGTGTGAGCTTTGGATGAAACAAATTTCTTTCTTTGGTCACATTGTTTCTAAAGATGGGATAACTGTTGATCCTGCAAAAACAAAGGTTGTTGAAGAATGGCCATGACCAACAAATGTAACAGAGATTCTTAGTTTCCTTGGTTTGGTAGGATATTACCGAAGGTTTGTTAGAAATTTTTCACGGTTATCTAGTCCAATGACTAAGCTAACTCGGAAGGGTTTTAAGTTTATCTGGACAAAATAATGTGATGATTGTTTTCAGGAATTTAAAAGAAGATTGGTGAATGCTCCAATTTTGGAACTACCCTCCGGGAATGGGGAGTTTGTTATCTACAGTGATGCTTCATTGAAAGGACTTGGTTTTTTCCTAATGCAGAATGATCATGTAATTGATTATGCTTCATGACAGTTGAAAACTCATGAGGTAAATTACCCTACACATGATTTGGAATTAGCACCTGTTTTTTTCGCTTTAAAAATTTCGAGGCATCATTTGTATGGAGTAAAGTGTGAAATATATACCGATTATATAAGTTTAAAGTATATATTCACTCAGAAATAATTGAACATGAGATAGAGGAGATGGCTAGAATTAATCAAGGATTATGATTGTACAATTCATTACCATCCGGGAAAAGCAAATAAAGTGGATGATGCTTTGAGTCAAAAAATTAATGTTTCATTAGCAATGTTGCGTTTGGAACGTGATCCTTTGGTTATGGATTTGATGAACTTTGGCATAGAAGTTTTTGGTGAAGGATGTTCTTCTGTTTTGTTTTAGGTATCAGTGAAATCTTCTCTATCAGACAGAATCAAGCAAGCACAGAAGCAAGACAGTGAGTTGCAGAAAAAGGTAGAGCTGGTTCAGAAAGGTATGTTGCTTGAATTCAACATTGATAATGATTACGTTGTGAGATTTGGGATGAGATTGTGCGTGAGTTGTGATTCACAGTTGAAGGGAGAGTTGTTATGTGAATCTCATAGATCTCCATTTTCAGTTCATCCTTGCAGTACTAAGATGTACAGAGATCTGCGGGAGTATTACTGGTGGGATGGAATGAAAAGAGATATTGCTGATTTTACTGTGAAGTGTTTGACATTTCAATAGGTTAAAGTAGAGCGGAAGTTACCGAAAGGGATGCTTCAGTCTTTACCAGTGCCAGAGTGGAAATGGGAGAATATATCCATGGATTTCATTGTGGGATTTCCGAAGACCCCTCGAGGTAATAATGCAATCTAGGTTATTGTTGATCGCTTGACTAAATCTGCTCATTTCCTTACTATAAGAGATAATTTTTCCCTAGATCAACTTCCCCGTTTGTATCATAAAGAGATAGTCAGGTTACATGGAGTTACCCTCTCCATTGTATCTGACCGTGATCCCAGGTTAACTTATAACTTTTGGAAAGGCCTTCAGAAGTCGTTGGGTACTGAATTATATTTTAGCACAGCTTTTCATCCTCAATCATATGGGCAGTCAGAATGAACAATTCATACATTGGAGGATATGCTACGTTCTTGCTCTATGGATTATCAGGGAAGTTGGGACCAACATCTTTCTTTGGTTGAATTTTCATATAATAACAATTTTGGTTCCAGTATACAGATGGCACCATTTGTGGAATTATATGGGAAGCAGTGTCGAACTCCAGCTTTTTGGGATGAAGTGGGTGAATTAAAGCTGATGGGACCAGAATTGGTAGAAGAGTTGGGAGAAAACGTTCAGCTGATACAGAAACACATGAGAATAGCTCAGAGTAGGTAGAAGAGTTATACAGTCAATAGGAGGAAGGATATATCTTTTGAGGTAGGTGATCATGTTTTTCTCAAAGTCTCACCCTGGAAAAGTGTGATGTGATTTTCTAAGAAAGGAAAGTTGAGTCCAAGGTTCATTGGATCATATGAAATTCTGGCGATAGTTGGATCAGTTGCATACCGGGTGGCTTTACCTCTGAGTTTATCTCAGGTACACACTGTTTTTCATGTTTTGATGCTGAGAATGTACATGTCAGATCCATCTCATGTTTTGAGTCCAGAGGTAGTTTAGCTGGAAGAGAACCTATCTTATGAGGAACAACCAGTCCAGATTTTTGACCACATGGAGAAAGTGTTACGGAATAAGTTGAATAATCAGGTAAAGGTTTGTGGAAAAACCACGTGATGGAAGATGCAACATGGGAATCTGAAAATGCAATGTGGGATAAGTACCCCCATTTATTCGATAAGTAAATAATTTGTGGGGAAAAAATTTTCTAAAGGGGGGAAGTATGTAACATCCCCGGTAAGTAATGAATAATAGATATTCTTATCTATGTTTATTAGTGAATTAGACAGTGTTTTAGAGGCTTAAAATGAGAATAAATCCAATCTTAACCATGGAATACACTAATATTTTTAAAAGATTATTTTACTGCCTTTTGATGGAAAACAATTTCTAAATCTATATTTTGACAATTTTATAAGCTATTTTTGTCAAAATAAACTTATTATTTATGATTGGGACATCAAAATTTACTTTGTGTGATTTTTTGGTATTTTTCCGATAGAGTTCATTTTTTAATGTATAGTGAAAAATGTTGTATTTTAATTCAAAACCTATTTTTAATCTAATTTATTCATATGAATAGATTATCTTTTGAATTGGTTTTGAAGTGAAATTAGAATATATTTTTACCATTTAATCTAATGGTGGTCATTGGAATCTATTTCTCTTTGAAATCGGACTTAAACTGGTGTCAATCTTTTGATACTTATTATTTCATAAAAACACACTATTGGTCATGAGAGCGGGAATTAATTATTAATTTAATTAATTTAAATTATATGAATTGAAAATTGTAAAATAGACATCATTTTTGAATTCAGAATATCAAATATAGATTAGGGTGATGTTTTGGTATTTTTCTAAAAAACGTCAATTTTTGATGAATAGTGAAACCACTAAGTGGTAGTTAAAGAAACTGATTTTTCGTTTAAATGAAACTTTGCCACTTCTGTGATTTTATTTTCAAAAATCCGACATACATGGTGGTCATTAAGAAGTAAAAATGTGGTTCAATGAGATTAAAATAATTTTTTGGTGAATAGTAACTTTTAAGTTTTTAATCGCGATTAGAGGTAATTAGTGAAATTTAAGGAAAAAATGATATTAAAATAAAATGAAAATACCTAGACACATGTCCTACCATTATTGTATGTGTCATTTCCGACCAAGACAAGCCATGGGTCAACTTGGGGACCACATGGAGCCACTTTGGTAGGAAAATGACATTAATATCTTTTTCTTTAATGTCAAAATTAAAATGACACAAACATGAGTTGTTTTACAAAAACAATTTTTAAATGGGGTTATACAAGTCAGATTTTTTACTATAAATATTAATTAGAAATATAAATAAAATTACTACATCATGATATTTTTTTAATAATTTTTAGACAATAAATAAATTAAATTATGTATGACATCATGATGATACAGCGAATACCTCATTAATAAAGGATTTAAATAAAATGAAAAGATAATGTTAAATCTATGCTCTACACATGTCAAAAACCTATTAGATGGGTGTATTTCGAACCCGTATCACCTTACCCTCGAATTATATCAATGTGGGGCCTTTTTAATCCGAAACGCATTTTAAAATAAAGTATCATTTCTTTACTTTCCAAGAGTGCCCCTCCTCTCCTCTTATAAAAGGCCCCCACCTCTACCTCTTTACCCACACCTCCAAAGCCTTTGTCTCTGCCCACCCCTGCCAATTTTGTCTCTCCACTTCCCTATATTACTCCTTGAAGCCACCCTTTGGGAAGAAGTCTTCCCAAGGAAGCCTTTGACCTCAAACCAAAGAGAGTTACCCGATTTTAAGGTAATGTCTTCACTTGTGTTTCTTTTGTTTTATTTTGCTTCTCCAACCCCCTAAACTCTTTTTATTCATTTATTTTATAACAAAACCAGTATATTACATATACTAGGAGGTTGTTATAATAATAATTAGAGCTACAGTTACACATACCTACATCTAATGGTTAAAGAATATAATGTTTCTGTGGAAGGCAAATTTCTGCCTCCCGAAACGATGATTGGTCAACATTCTTTTAACACCTTCAAATGTGGCCATTAAGATGAAACTATATTTATATATGATATATAATATGTTTATTTTTTCCTTATGCTTTTGTATTTTTCATCTTGGGCATACCTTTATGGTTTCCATTATGGGTAAACGCGATATCTTCATTTAAGGAAGTGCGGACTACCGCCCCCTCAAAGTTATTTGATTCGTTAATACCATATGCGGGACGTATAAAGGATTGAGTTATGATATTATATATGATATTACACTAGAATTATAATATACATTTATATCATTATGATTCCATTTTATAAAATACGAAATATAAATGGAAGCAGCATTCATGCGTACGTACGACTTACCGTCTCCATGAACGGTGCATTTAATTTCTTACCTCTAAATATTATGTAATATTGTAAATACATGCATGTACTAGATATATATGATATATATGATATCTACATCATGAATACAATTCTGGATATAATGGATACATGAACAACTTGTAATTATAAAGGGTTTATTTTTGACTCAAGTACCAATGATCGTTAAAATGACTGTTATTAACATAAATAATTACATAGTGTTCATGACATGGAAATAAGTGATATAAAAGGAATAATGAACTTTAAAAAGGTTCTTAAACAAGTAGAAATTAACTCAAGTTTATTATTTAGGAGATTAAAGAACGACCGAGTCAAGTCGGACCTGAGGTATGGGACTTCATCTCAATCTCCTTTCATTGAGGCATATTTTGTTTTATACAAAACCCTCTTTTATACGGTGTATAAACCCCTTTGACTTTTACGTTTATTCAAAAGGAATATTTTTTATACGAAGCGTTTAATAAACGACAAAAGGGAATGTCTTTGTCATACGTATGCGGCGACAACGACTTCTCCGCCGCCGTGACCATTATTTGAGTTTCGGCTTCCTCTACAAGCCATACCTTTTTTTAAAATAAAAATAAATACCCTGTTTTACTTTTCTTTTATTTTGGTATTGAAAATGGTATTCATCATGTTTTTAAAATATATGTGTGTTTTATTGATATCTTGTGATTGATATTTGGAAATGTTTTGTTTCTTTTATGTATGTTTTATGTGATACGATTATGTTATGGTTCTTGGGCATTATTATGAATACGAGTGGTTTTGTGATAAACTAAGGGCGGGTGAGCCCGATATAGCTCTCCAATGAATTAGGTAATGCGAAGGAGTGAAACGTTAAGGTTTCTCTAAAGAGATTTAGGCAATATACTATGATTGGTATTCCAAACGTAACCAAGAGTGTTACTCACTACGTAAGAATGCTATGAATGCCTCAAGTTACCTTTATGTCTTATGATTTCTATGATTTATTCATGATTTGATGAGGTGTGTTAAAGTTCCTATGTTTTATGGGTAAATTATGATTTCATTATTATCTATATATGAACTCATGTTTGCTTTCCATATTTTTATAACCCTTATAGATCTTTTTATGCTCATCCCAAGTTTTTTTGAAATGTTTTTCACAGGACAAGGGAAAGGTACATGATACGATGATAGTGTCAAGGAAGTGTCAAGAAAGAATCCATGTTTTATTTTAAATATGTTTCCATTGATGGGAAAAATGAATACTATCTTTTATGTAACCACTTTGCTTAAATGTGGAATGTAATACATGTTTTATGATCTAATTATCTAAAACTCTAAACCTGATAAGATACTCACGGTGTATTCTTGAAATATCTCAAGATTAAGTAATGTTTAAGGTCAGGGCCTTATAATTATAAAACAATTTAACAAACAAACCGGAATCCAATTACATTAAATGGATAACATATAAATTAGATTTATCTCCTTAACTTATTAATTTATAGGTTTTGATCTATGTTATTCATGATGTACATCATAATATTTATTAATATGGGGTTTTCCCTTAATAATGGTTCATAGTAATCTTATTAATTTACCAATGAATATCCCATGTGAGTGTCAAACGATGAGTGATTTGAGGACCTTTTTTATGGACCTTTTTAGATTTGAGTCTGTCTCAGTGTAGTGTTTTTGGGTTTTACCCCTTGATACATTTGTACCAGAGCCACCTTTATTTGTTCATATCCATAATGGGATGTTTTTTCTTGATAAACTAGTTATTCTATAGTCACAAATATTTTGAGTTTATTTTCAAATAATTTCTCTTATATTTAATTATTTAAATAGTGTTTTTAGTCATAATCACAATATAATGAAACATATCCTATGATACTAACTATAACAACCCTACTCATTATTTAATTTTTATACATGTTTTATTACATAAACAAAAACATAATAAATCATATGATAAATATTTCTAATGTCTTTGTGGATAATGAACAATACATATCAACTTAAAACATTAAATACGCATCTTTATTGAAAACATCTTTTACATGACCACATCATTCATTCAATCTTAGAATTTCATTGGCTAACCTGAGTACATACATAAGAAAAGGGTGAGGTATAAAGCCCAGTATGAGAGTAAAATGGCAAAAAATTAATAATACAATACATGTTAGGTAATATTCATATTAATGGTGCATAATAGAAACATGAACATAAATTCATGATATGGAATTATTAAAATAACATGTCATTATATAAATAACTTAAAACAACACATGATTAACCTTAAAGAATTAGGTAACCCCATATCACAACATGATAGAAAATATTCCAATATTAGAATCATGTAGATCCCTATCCCAACAATATGTATCACGATAGTAAATGTTACACAATGCAGTGGACCCCTATTAAGTCACACCATTCATTATAAATTCAATGTCATGATTTAGTGTGCCTCAAATATCATATAAAACTGATTCATTCAAGATCATAATTTATTCAACAATAAATGAAAATGGTATGAATACAAGTATTTCACTGTTAGATATGTATATGTGCATAAAATTGAATACTGTTAATAGAGGAATGGGAATGGTATTCGCTACACAATGATTATGGTATCAAAAATCATAGTGCAATTTTTGTAGTTTAACAGTACCATATAGAAATTCATATACTGGATTGAGGAGAGATAAATGTGTCAATCATAATTTATACATTGCATGAAAATTAAGGGGATCATGGAACATAATATCCGTGTATGTGGAATGGAATTGATATGAGTAATATAAAAGAAATACATGAATGGAAATGAGAATACAGAAATCCCTTACACAATTTTTGAAATTTAGTGGGTGGGTTTACAAGATCATAAGGGAGATTATTTGGAGACAAAGTAATATTACTTAATGAATATAAAAAATATATGGTAATGAATTCTGGTATAAAATATACAAAATAATGAAAATAAAAAATAAAATGCATGATATAAAAGAGATGGTTGATGAAAAAAGAGATTGTGAGATCCCTTACATGGATCTGTGATCCCAAAGGATTAAGAGATGATTCATGGGAGCATGGGGACACCATGGGAGGACTCTTTGGGATAATAGTATTTGGGTGGTCAAGTATCAAATAGATTGGGTGAAGAGGAATGGGATCTTGGGTGGTTATTTATTGGAATGATGGGAGAATTCATTATTATTTCTGTTTAGGACACTACCAACTAAAATATTAAAAACCACAAATAGTCTGATATTTTTTCCCATGGATCCTATAAAAGGGGAGTGGAACAAATTATTTTATAATGCTAATGTATGATGATATAAAATCTTTCCCATTCATATGTGGAGGTGATTCACGTGGTCACAAAAAAGATTTTAAAATCCTATAATATTATATATGTACGGGGGTATTCATTAAGGCTTTTTTAATAAATCAAATAAACCTGAAATTAAATTATTCTAAAGGACATAAATATATTTTTCAATATATATCTTTGTTGATGCTCCTTTATATCATAGAGTCTAACTAATGGAAAAGTAGAATACCTTAAGCACAAAGAGAGTCATCCTTTGAAGAACCTCAAAAATTGACAAAGGCATGAACAAGGAACCCTTCCAGCATGGGTCGCGAATGTTTCCTTATGGTCATGAAAGGAACTTGTGCACCACATATGGTTAATACAAGTCACTTGCATGCCCTATTTTTTTAACACAAGGATCTTAGTGGCATATAAATAGCCCATGTGGGCCCCCGTTTTAGGGGGGATTTTTCAAAAACACAGATTCAAGCTCTGTTCACCCATGAATTTTTCTGAATTCTTCCGAACACATCTAAAGTAATTAATTACCTACAATAGAAGATCTAAATAGGAATAATAAGGACTAGGTATTATAACTCCTCAATACTTGCACACCTAAGTGTCCAAACCTTTAGGGAAGTGAAGACACTTGTGTGCCGCCTTTCCCTCACAAGGGAACATGCGAGCCACTCTTGTGGAAGACTCTAGGAATAATACTAAGTGCTTGAGTTCAATGTCTCCCATGTATTACCTTATGGATTCTTCATCTTCCAAGGTGATTCATTTCGTGCAAGTATACTTGTGCGACTAGGACATGTGCACCTCCTTCCTAGTCACCTTCTTTATTCAAATCCACCTCTGCTTTTCAAAGATAGCCTTCATAACCCTCTTCAAATCCATTTTTGGCATGGTTCCTTTGTTGGATTCCTTATTTGAGAGGAATTAATTGGGCCTCCTTCTCAAGAGTAAGCCCCAAATTACAAGTCCTATTAATATGGGCCTCCTTCTCAAGAGTAAGTCCCAATCAAAATATCACTTAATTGGGAATCCTTTTTAAGAGTAATCCCCAGTCATAATTTCTTTTAATTTGGGCCTCCTTCTCAAGATTAATCCACAGGTTATAATTTCCCTTTAAATTGGGACTCCTTCTCAGGAGTAAGCCACAACCTTATTTTCTTTTGATTGGTTTTCCTTCTCTGGAATAAAACCCAATCATAAGTCCCTCTTAATTTGGGATTCCTTTTCAGTATTATGCCCCGAGTAAAAATTCCAAATCTCCATAAAGTATAAATACTTTTATGGTCCATTCTCATGGGCTTCTTTCCTAAACTATGTCCTGATCTTCATTTACCCGGGTCATCATACATACATAATCCCCACATTATTTATTATGACTGCATCTTTCATGGAACAATTGTTAGATTTACTAATACTTCTTGTTTCTCACACTGAGCATGACTCACATGGGCTTAGAGTGTAAAAGTAATTACAAAATCTCTCTTTGGGCCATTAATCATGCATGAACCTCACACGTCTTCACCTGAACTACGTGGACTTTAATCTCTGACTTAAAAGTATAGTACGTAGGAAGCTTTTCTAAGGTTCCATCCCATCTCTCATTAATTCTTTTCTGTCTCGTATGACATTATAAAATATCTTTCCTATCGAACTATGTGGGTTATGATTCCTTCTTTAATGAGGATACATTGGTAACCTATCTGTGGGTATGATCCAAACTCTGAAATAATCCATGTCTTTCTGAATGACAATAAACATCAAGTGCCCCATTGAGTGGCACTAAAACATGTATGGTTATCATAATGACCAAGAGATATCTATATAATGTGTTGAAGGATACCATTGAATAAGAATCTCTAATAAATACAGATGATTCTCTAACGATGAACAACCTCAAATACATATAAAACATTCTATAAATCACAAACATATCAATAGTTGATTGCTGAATCTAAAGGAAAAAACTCATTTTATTTATTGGTAAATTGATAATGATTCTAGAACATAACTAAAATCTATAAGAGAGTCTTGGAGTAGACAATAATCCCCCCAAAAAGGTGTGATGAGTCTGACCTCCCATCCTCTAGACCATTGAAAATTCATAAGCCTTATCTGTCCACATCTAATGGGCACCTACCTTTTGAAAGTAGGTCCAAATGGATATAGAATCATTGGATGGTTCTGTTTTTATAAAAAAAACCATTATAAACTGATTGGAATGTTTTAACCTTAAACAAACAAGTTCATACCCATTTTCAGAGGAAATAAAAAATGGTGAACCCGACATGAATCCTTAAGCAAGTTAAATGATGATTTACTTATTTGTTAAGCCCCAATTCAAATTAATGTGAGGGCCAACAATGAAATCAATAAAATATGTTCTCATCCATAAGTTATAGTCTTTCAAAACTTATCTTGATTATGTTTGTTACATCACATGGAACTCTTTTCCAAGATCTTTGTGCATTACAGAAATGGCTTCATTAAAGTTCACACCTATGAATACCTCAGCCACTACTCCTGATTTATCCTCGTCTGCTCTAAGGATGACATCACCTACTCATCATTTTCAATGCTGGGTCTCAAATGAATTAGTTAATAAATACCATCAACATGGTACCATTCTAACTCTGGATGTCGCTCGGCAATCCCTCCAAGTTAACAACTCACCCTGGTTTTTCGGACAATGAAGACCAATGTTCAAGTAGAAGGTGGTTCCAACCACCATCTGCAAATGTTTTAGGTCGTTATCCCCAGAAAAAAATCACCAGTCCCTCCAATATTATGGGGAGGTGAATGAGAAGGTCACTCAAGGCCATAATTCCAGAAGACATGACACCTTCCTGATGGCTCACATCAACAATCGCCGCTAGAATCGTGCAGTAGTGCACCCTCAACATGATGAGTGTATTTCCTTTAGGGTATGGGCTCAGGTTCCTCAGACCTGAGCACGCCAAATGATCAATCAGAGGTGAAATATGGCCCATAGGGAGTAGGTTCTTACTTCTGGCCCCACTAGAGAAATCCATCAAGCCAACATGATGGAAAAAAATGAGCGGGTGTATACACTTGTCCGTCATGATATTACTTCCCATCAGACTCGTCTTGTAGTAACACAACAATCCCACCAGGAAATTTCGGCGGAGTATTATAGGAAGACATATACACATGTTAATAATTCATCAGTTAGTCAGCAGGCTAGTATGACTGCAACCAAATAAACTCTATAATCAAATGTGGTGGGGAACAATCAGTAGGCACAAACACCTTGAATTAATCAGTCTAACCAACAGTCTCATTTGGTATCACCCATAGATGTCAATTGGAATGCTCCTGTAATGACCCGCATTTTGAACCTTTCTAAAACCCCAAGGAATTTGAACTTTTTTGATTACTAAATGGGTTTCTTTAAAAACATAGAATCGAAATGGAATTCTGATAGTTGAAACGCTTTGTTGTTTTGGTTTTGTCCTTGGTTGAAGGACAAAGGTGTTTCCCAAGTGACTCAGCATGTTTCGGAAGTGTAGGACCTCAGTTTTTAAGGGACCACATAGGGCGCCCAGTTGGCGCACGGGGGGACCAAACATGTGGCCTAAATAAAGTGGGCAGTGGCTTGCACATGAGCTGCACGTGGATTCCCAAACCGTGTTCCTAGACTGTGCAGGGTGGGTCTTGGAGGTAGTAGACTCCGCATGGTTTGCACACGGTCTGTAAAACCAAGCGGGTCAAACCATGTGGTTGGGTGTGTCTAGGAATTTGATTACAATTAAAATAAAAGGAAGTAAAATAAAATAAATAAAACCTAAATCTAAACACTCTCCCTCACCCTCACTCAACCCACACGATGCAGAGGGAAGGTCTCCCCTTGATCCACGCATGACACCCCCCTCGGTTCCCTCTGTCACACTTCGATTTTGGCCAAATATCCTCATGATTTCCCTCCAGAATCCTAAGGTAGGTCCTTCTCCTCCCTCTCCTCCTAGTTCTGAGACTTTTTTTGGTGTATTCGTCACCCCGTGAGATTCGGCTGAGCACCCTAGGGTTAGGGGTTGAACCGTTTTTGGTTTCACATTGTTCCAGGTTCGAGTGAAAGGCTTTTCGGGTCTTGTTTGGGTGATTTATGATGATCGCTGCCATAGGCGAAGCAATTCGACAAGTTTCGGTCTGCCGACATGGGTTTTCATGTGTTTAAGGATTTGGCATGGTTATGAATTTCCAATGTCAAGGTGACTCTCCTGTGTAGGCATAGGTGTGCCTATGCTCAGTGGGGGTGCAGCATAGTCTCTTATTTAGAAATCGTCAAGAGATGGAGTGGAAGGATGGATCCTCCTTGAGGTAGGGTCCCTCTCGTTTCCTTTTAATTTAAGTAAAGTAATAGAGAGTTTAATATTGCACTACCTTAGAATTTTAATTATGAAAGGTTAGTTCCAATTAAATGCTTCTGTGCAAATCGTGTGAATTGCAAGAATTAGATAACAGAGGTTTCATGGTCACTAATCTAATGAATTTATAATAAAACCCATCAATCAGAGGTGCACTAATTTCAAGATAAATCTAGTGATAAAAATTTTATTCCTTCCTACTGGATTATTGTGGTGCCTCTTTGATTCTTTGTATCTGAACTTGGCTTGTTGAGGAAAATAGAATTATATGGCTCTGATACATGTGTTTGGGTTAATTTTCCATGTTTAGGAAAATTGGGAATGATAATATCCATAGTGGGATGACTTAAAACTAAATGACTTGTTCCCTCTAGAAGGTATCAAAGGGTTAAAGAATGATAAACATATCCTTTATGATGGAGTGGTTAAACTTGAAATGATCAGACTAGGGTTGTAGGACCTCTCCTTGGGATAACTTAATGATCACAACTTATGTTAGTAAAATGAATGTGTGAATATATTGATTTAGATACTTAAGATGGGTTTCCTTATCATTGAACGTGAATTTGTTAGCTTATGTGTATATGGTATGATCCTTTGAATGATTATGAGGTAATTCTATAAGAATAATATTATAGACATGTTTGTATTGTGAGTGCTCACATGCTGATGCCACATAATGGGAGATAAAAAAGGTGAGTTCATGCTGAGGCCACCTAGTGACAGATATGTGATTGGATAGGAAGAAGTTATACCCCATGCTAGTGTGACAGTACATGTTTGGAAGGGGGCATTCTTACCCCTTTGCAGCTGACATCTGTTGATGATTACATGTCTGGATGGGAGGCATTTATACCCCATGCCAGTATTATGAATGTGATAGATGAGAAGTAGTTATACCCTATACCGGTTGAATGAGTGTGATGGAATGGAGGAATTATTAACCCTTTCTAGTTGACTTATGTTGACGATTACACATCTGGATGGGAGGCTGTTATACCCCATGCCAGTATTATGAATGTGAAAGATGGGAAGCAGTTATACCCCATGCCGGTTCAATTTATTTGATAGAAGGGATGCATTCTTACCCCTTTCCATTTGTGAACTATAGGGATGAGAGGCATTCTTACCTTGTTCCCTATATTCTCTATTATACAAGGGAGGCATTCTTACCCCTTTTTAGTTGACCTATAGGGACGACTGGTATTCTTACCTCGTGCCCGCTGATCTCGATTAATGGGTTGGAGGCATTCTTACCCCATTCCATATATGATCTAAATGATTTTATTTATATATATGGTGACATGATCAGGTTAATTTACCACCAAAAATCCGAAGCTGGTATAACTGTCAGGTGTCCATTGGGAACCTAGATGAGTGTTTTTACTTATGTAACTCTGCTTACTTATTTCTTGATACCTTCTCACTGTTTAATTATTATACACTGTCTGGATTGGGCTTGACACTGGTGGTGCTAGCCTAGTGTGATTTATATCTCACACCCTACTCAGGCTGGCATTGCACAAGGGTACCTGAGTAGACCTTCTTGCTTGCAGGACCTAGGGTATGTGCTATACTATTTGTATCTGAAGAGTTAGGAGAAAAGGACCAAGCAGGAGCTTGGGATTCTCATGGGATTATCATCGGGCATTATTTTACTTCCTTTTTTATTGTTTATAAAGAATTCTATATTGATTGCTGCTTTCATAACTTTATCGTCATCTGTACATGCATAAATTATAAACTGTTGTTTGCAGCATTTTATAAAATGGTTATTACCTATTTTTATTCTTCTTCCTTTCAATTGTTTACTGCTTCTCCTATTGAATATTACTTACTCTGATAATACAATTGTTTTACATTGATATGAGGGTATAGTCTCCCCGTTATCACCTCCCAAGACCCTCACAGTTAGTCGGCAGCCTCTACCGTACGAGAAGATGCGCTTAAGGCCATGTGACCTACCAGACTAGCCACCGGTTCGATGGTATGTCGGGACAGGATGTTACAAAGTGGTATTAGGGGTGTTTCTTTTCATTTACCTAACTGTTTTGGGTTGGTAAATATGAGATTAGGAAAGTGTCTCTGCTTGGATAATAGATGTGCATGGGACTGATCACCCCACGTACGGGAAATGACAAAGTGGCCAGGGCTGAGAATTTTTGTTCATGTTTTTTTCTATTATAGTTGATATAGTTTCACCTTGAGTGACTGTTATATTTTTTTAAATTATTGTTTATGAAATTCCATGAATTTTACCTTTGGCCTGATATAGAAAGAAAGCTGCATTCCATGCATCATATTAGGCACATAACAAATTAACATGCCATGCATAGTGCCATGTCATGTAGTTGCATTAGTAATTTCCTGTTGATCTGATTATGTGTGTTGATTGATATGCCATGTTTCTGTGATATTACAGGTTCTTTGTTTACTGCTTACGATGGCATGTCTTGCTTTGGTTGTACCTGGGTTGTGAATGAATGGGAACCAATTTTTGATTGAAAGTTGTATGGGTGCCTTACAACCGGGAAGGGGTAACCCGTATATTAAAACCATATTCAGCATGATATAAATACAGTTGTAGGGATTTTGATAAGAATGTAAAGCTGTGGAAATTAAAATGCTAAAGTAAATTGGTTTTTATTAAAATGGGGAGCCAAATGCCAGTTTATAAAGTGTATGGACGCTTTATAGGTTGGTAGATGGACACCCATATACATGGGCCGTTGTATGTGAGAATGTTAAATTCTGGGTTGGAATCTAGTTTTGATAAAAAGGGGAGTTAATTTTCAATCCATTATGTTTATGGGTTCTTCATGAATTGGGAAATGGAAACCCATATTAAATGTAATGTCTTGCAGTATTGTGAAATGATTAAATGGAAAATGTAGCCTAATTTTGAAATAGAATGGTTTTGGGTAGCTGTTAAATGTTCAACTGGACCAGGGTAGGTCAGTTGAAAAGTGTTTTATATGACAACCCAGTTTGGGGGGTTTGAAAAAAAATTGATAATTTTCTTTGGGGTTGCTTCTTGAAGAACCCTAGATGGATTGAATGGGACCCTCGTAGGTCTCCCTGTTGTTTATATGGTTTGGTTTTGTTATTTTGATTAATAAAGACGGTATGTCTACAAATGTTTAAGGTTTTAAAAGGATGTTTTTGTGAAACTCGCCAGTTTCCTTTGGTGTGCAGTTGGAAGCAATTAAATGGTTGAGGTTTAAAAGAGATAAAATGTTAAGGGTTTGGAATTGGAAACTGTGGTGGTTCGTTGAGACCCTAGTGTAAGGGGTAGTTTTGACTTTCTCTTTGAGTTTCCTTGGAACGGGACCGTAGGTGTTTCCTATAGGCAATGTTTTCTTTAGCGGTGGCTTGATGTTCTGATTTTGAGACTAGCGACTTTGTTTCGTGTGACCCGACATTAGGTTCAATGTTTGATCTTCGTAAGGGGCTAGCCCATGGTTGGTAGCACCGTTAACGTTTTGATGCCTTTCTTGTACCGTTGGTTTTCTAATGTGAGGTGTTGTTCGGGTGCCATTGACCCTTTTTGGACACTAGTTTTTCTAATGACACCCTTTTTAGGACGGGTGGTCGTTGGGTATTGACTTTCGTTGTGGCCTTGGGTCATCTTCTCAGTAGAGTGCCCCGATGTTAAAGAATTGTTTCGTCCCAATGTTCAGTATAGCTTTCGAATTACTCATGTGTTTTGACATGCTGGTTTCCATGTTTTGGATCTTCTCCATTTGTTTGGTGATGTGATTGTGGTAGAGGAGCATCACACGACTGTTTACGGCGTTTGTGTACTAGCACGTTTGTGCTCGGCTAGGTTATCACCTTTCCCTTCGACGACTAGGACACTCCTAAGGTTGGGAGTGTGTTGTGTCAAATCTAGTAAATGTTTCCTTTCATGTGGAATGGATTCTTTGTGGAATTCCTTCGAGAAATGTTTTGTCATGTTTGAATTCCTTGAGGAATACGAGTTTAAAACTTGTTGATGTGTCATCAGGTGAAGCCGAGTTCCTTCCATGGAGTTGACCAGTTGAGTTTTGACAATTCTTCCTTCCATTAGAATGGTATGATTAACCTGAATCTATTCAAACCTCTAAGTGTATTCTGTTTAGTGACGAGCATGTCCCCTATCTTGTCACGTTATAGATGTGCTAAAAGAGCATTGGTCTTATCCACGCTAATGTTTTGAAGAAGTTGGGCTTGATCGAAGGGATATATATCGTCGTTGCACGCAGGATGCCTGGATTCCTTTATTGTATGACCTTGGAAGCATCGTCAGAAGTGGGGTGTAGGCATCAGTGAACATGTTTGTGAAAAATGTATGGTGCCTTGAAGAAAGAAAGTGTGGTTCTATTTTAAATACGTCGGCTGTTAAGGCCGAGCGTTCTTGTAAATAGTGGGCCGGAGATGGCTTGACTCGGGGTTCTTGTTTAATGTCTGTGGTTGGTGACATATAGTTCTCTAGCACGTCGTCAGGTAGAGGAAAGTTCAGTTTGTGTCGACCAGTGCCTAATATGAACAACCGAATCAACTTGTACATTGAGGTTAATGGGGAATCAGCCATTTTATCTATTTCAAATCACAGTAGGAGTGTCGTGGGAACTCTTGGGGCGTGCTTTGAATGTTAATTCCAATGGTGGTCTGAACTGTATTTTGGAGTTGGTTACTTAATAGTAAAAATATAAGGTGGGGAGTACATGTGCCTGGATTCTTGGCGAGACGATGATGAGTTTGTGTCTCTGGGTATATGGGCTCAGGAAGAGCCGTCTTGGTGTTTTGGTTGGGAAACTAGCATTGGATCGAGTTTTGGTGGCTTAAGCGTCGTAGGGTTTAATGGATGCTTATGGGTGTGTTGGATTTTTGTGAACGCAACGAGATCATTTGAACGAAGCTTCACGACCCTTGTAGGTTGGGTTATGTGTACGTTATTCCTGAAGGCTTTTTAGGGATGAGAAGTTCTATGGTGGGAAGTTTGTAATCACCTGTGTTTTAAATCGGACTAACACTTGAAGGAATTTGCACTTTTTCGATTACTGAACGGGGTTTTTTAAACCAAGATTCAGAATGGATTTCTGAGAGTTGAAACGCTGTTTTGTTTTGTTTTTGTGCTTGGGAAAAGGACCGAGGATTTTCCCAAGTGACTCAGAATGTTTTAGAAGTGCCGGACCCGAGTTTTTAAGGGACCACAGAGGGCGCACGGTTGGCACACGAGTTGACCAAACCGTGCGGCCCAAACCATGCGGCCAAAATCAGGTGGGTAGTTCCTTGTGCAGAGGTTGCACACGATTTCCCAAACTGTGCGCCTAGCCCATGCAGGGTGTTTCTTGGAGGCAGTAGACTCTGCAAGGTTTGTACACGGTCTAGAAAACCGTGCGGGTCAAACCGTGCAGTTGGATGTGTTTAAGTATTTGATTAATATTAAAATAAAAGGAAATAAAATAAAATAATTAAAACTGAAATCTAAACACTCTCCAACCCAAACTCAACCTGCACGACGCACAGGGAGGGGTCCCCCATAAGTCGTACATGACACCCCCTCATATCCCTCCTTCGCTCTTCGATTTCAGCCAAATATCCTCACCATTTCCCTCTAGAACCCTAATGTAGGTCCTTCTCCTCCCTATCCTCCTTGTTCCATGCCATTTTTCGATGTATTCATCACCTGATGAGATTCAACCGAGCACCCTAGGGTTAGGGGTTGATCCATTTTTTGTTTATCTTCGTTCTAGGATCGAATGAAAGGCTTCTCGGGTCGTGTTTGTGTGTTTTATGGCAATCACCACCGCAGGCAAATCGATTCACCTTGTTTCGTTCTGCCGAATTGGGTTCGCGTGCATTGAAGGTTTTGGCATGGTTTCGAGTCTCCAAATTCAAGGTGACTTGCCTGCGTAGCCATGAGTGTGTCTATGCTCAGTGGGGGAGCAGCAACGACTCTTAGTTATAAAGCATCAAGAGCCAGTGTAGACGGATGGATCCACCTTGAGGTAGGGTCCCTCTCCTTGCCTTTTAATTTACGTAATGTAATGGTGATTTTAATATTGAACTGCCTGATCATTTTAATTATGCAAGTTTATTTCCAATTAAATGCTTTGTTCAAATCGTGTAAATTGAAGGAATAAGATAACAGAGGTTTCTTGGCCACTAAACTAATGATTTAATAATAAAACTCCTCAATCATAGGTGCACTGTCTTCAAGATAAAAAGTAGTAATATACTTTTTATTCTTCCCAGCTAGATTGTTGTGGTTCCTCTTGGAATCTTTGTATGTGAACTTGCCTTGTTGAGGCAAATATAATGATATGGCTATGATTCTTGTGTTTGGGTCAATTTTCCATGTTTAGGAAAATTGAGTATGATCATAACCATAGTGAGATGACTTAAGAAAAAATTACATGTTCCCTCTAGAAGGTATCAAAGGGTTAATGAATGACAAACATATCCTTTAAGGTGGAGTGGTTAAACTAGAAATGATCAAACTGTGGTGGTACAACCACGCCTTGGGAGAAAGTAATGAGCACAGCTTATGTTAGTAAAATGAATGTGTGAATATCTTTATTTAGATACTTAAGATGGGTTTCCTTAAGTATGAACATGAATGTGTTAGATTATATGTATGTGGTATGATCCTTTGAATGCTTATGAGGTAATTCCCAAAGCAGTATATTATAGACATGATTTTATTGTGAGTGCACACATGCTGATGCCACATAATGATAGATAACAATGGTGAGTGCATGCTGAGGCCACCTAGTGGAAGATACATTGTTGGATGGGAGGCAATTATACCCCATGCTATTGTGACAGTACATGTCTGGAAGGGAGGCCTTCATACCCCTTTCCAGTTGACTTCTGTTGATGATTACATGTCTGGATGTGAGGTAGTTATACCCCATGCCAGTATTATGAATGTGACAAATGGAAAGCAGTTATACCCCGTCTTATTTGAATGAATGTGATGGAAGGGATGCATTCTTACCCATTTCCATTTTACTTCTGTTGATGATTACACGTCTGGATGGGAGGCAGTTATACCCCATTCCAGTATTATAAATGTGACAGATGGGAAGCACTTATACCACATGTCGGTTGAATGAATGTGATAGAAGCGAGGCATTCTTACCCCTTGCCAGTTGTGACCTATAGGGACAAGAGGCATTCTTACCGCATGCCTTCTATTCTCTATTATGGAAGGGAGGCATTATTACCCCTTTCTAGTTAACCTATAGGGACGAGATGCATTCTTACCTTGTTCCCTCAAATCTTGATTAATGGATGAGAGGCTTTCTTACCCCACACCATATGTGATCTAAATTCTTTTTTATATATTTATACGGTGACATGATCAGGTTACTTTACTGTCAATGAGCCGAAGCGGGTATAACCGCCATGTGTCCCTTGGGAACCTAGACGAGTGTTTTTACTTATGTAATTCTTCATACTTATTTCTCTATACCTACTCAATGTTTAATCATAATACAATGTCTGGATTGGGTTTGACACCGGTGGTGCTGGCCTACTGAGATTTATATCTCACACCCAACTCGGCCCGCCATTGCACTAGAGTACCCGAGTGGACCTTCTTGCTTATAGGACTTGGGTTGTGTAATGTGCTATTTTTACCTGGGGAGTTAGGAGAAAAGGACCAAGCGGGAGCTTGGGATGCTCAGGGGATCGCCATCAGGCTTTGCTGTCCTTTCTTTTTGTATTGATTATAAACCATGTTGTATTGATGCATGCTTTCATAATTGTATCATCATCTTTACATGCATGCATTGTAAACTGGTGTTTCCATCCTTTTATAAAATTGATATTACCTGTTTTTTTATTCTGTCTTTTAATTTTTTACTACTTCGGCTATTGAATATTATTCACTCTGATAATACCGTTGTGTTACTCTGATATAAGGGTATATTATCCCCATTATCACCTCCCAAGACCCTCGCTGCTTGTTGGAAGCCTCTGGCATACGGGGAGACACGCTTGAGCCCATGTGACCTACCAGTCCGGCCACCAGTTCGATGGTAAGCCGGGCCAGGACGTTACAACTCCAATGACAAGCATGAGGCAGAAAAAATTTTCTCCCCCCCCCCCACAAATGAGTAATTTGAGAATTAGCTGACAATAAATTAAGGAAAGGAGTAGGAATACACATCTACTCCAAGCAGGAATGGACGTATATTTCCATTCTAGTAGCTGAAGTCACCAAGCACATTCTGACGATGGTGAAAGAGCAGAAGAAAATCCCTTCCCATATTCTGTATGCCTTTCAGAATATTATAACAACATTAGAAGAATCACAAGGAAGGAATCATAAATCTATCCCTATAAGTGGAGTGACTCAACTACATATCACTCCGGAATAGATACACACCTCTGTACCAGTCCAGGAGGGTTTTGGGGCATACTCCGCCATGTCATATGGACAATCAATTAATGCACATACACCCGATTTAAATGGATATAGTCTGCCTAACCTAACCATTTTTCCTAAGCAGGAACATACACCTGCCCATAACAACAACTTTCATCAACAAGTGGTTTCCAAAGTGAGTATGAAGGCGTCTAAGAAAATGACCCATCCATCATAGTTGAGAAATCAAGAGCCAAACTGTAATAAAGCCTTGCTTGATGCTGGAGTTCATGATGCCTTTAGACAATTATCTATTGCAAATCAGGATTATATACTTTCATTTTAAAATTCCAAAAACAACAACAATAATTCCTAAGGTCTTCATCAGACACATGATCATGAAGTTTTACTTCATGATAGTTCGGTCGATCTCAAAGTATCATCCTCAAACGAGAGCCACGATAACCCTCTGTGTGGCGAGAAGATCAAGGAGTAAAAGCTTTCAACTTTTGTTGTAACCCACCATGGTGGTCCTCCCCATGATGATGAATTTAGATGTGAAAGTCCTATCTACAGTAGTAATTTTCATTTCTTGGAAAATTCTTCAAAGTACAATGCAGTAATGAGAAAGCCCTCTTATCTTGAGGCACTTGAAAATGTGAAGGTAGTTATGTCTGATGTTGTACCGCTAGCAGGTGAAATAATTTCTCAATCAAAAAATAGCTCGGGGTATAGGTCATTCTCTGAACCACCCCTGGGTCATTCATCTTCTAATTTGCTAAATAAATTCTCTACCAGTCTTGTTGAATCCGATGAATCAAAAAAGAAGCACTATATTTGGTCTAATCAGGTAGAATAATATTCATCGAATGATAAGAAGGATGTTCTGAATATGAGAAAACAACTGGAAAGAGGTGAAGTACCAGTCATGTTTTGGAATTTGGCTGGCTCTCAGTATGATATTCCAGAAATGTTGAAAGAAGATTGTATTCACGATATTTGTCTCAACATGTGGAAAAATATTTTTCACATAAAAGAGAAAATATTGTCTTATGATGAATATGAACAACATGTTAAGATTATAGAAGGATTACAACACCAAATGGATTTGGCATCTCTCTCATCATCCCGATATCCAAAGGTTGAAAAGCAGCATAGAGCCCTTCAACCTGCATGTTTTGGCACACTAAAATGGTTGCGCCAGTTAATTACCATTTCCCCATGTGGTATTCATATCATGGGATGGGGTGTTCATGGAGCACTACATTTCAATGTACTCTTCAGTCAACAATCCCCGCAAAAAGTGGTCTCATGATATTTTATTTCCCGTGACTGGCCACAACAAATTGGTTTTGTGTGTAATCAATGGCTTGATAAGGAACATGCCTCAACTAGTTCTTCCTATATTCAGGCATACACCGAACAAGTTATTGAATTACTCTTGCATCAAGAAAATGAGAATATTGAATAGGTTTCTCATTTAGAGCATTCACATCATCATACGATAGATGGGTCAGAAATAATCTAAGGGTCATCTGAGCTAAGTGATTTGAGCGGATGTCGAATGATGCATATTTCCAATTTACAGACTAAGATCCGCAAAATCATGAGAGCTTTTAAGAAAGTCTCAGATGTAGCAGCTCAAGAACCACCTCAGCTTGCCACATTAGGGACTCTTTTATCTCAACCATTGGGATCATCAAATGGGATTAAAAGAGTTTATAATTGAAATCAGGAACATCCACAATTCACCAGATTAAGGACTTTTACAAATCCTCAATCTCTTCCTCAGTGAAAGTCAGTTTTATCTCAGTTAGGGAAGAAGCCAAAACAAGAACGCAGAGCTTAATTATTAAAAGATTCCCACCAAATTACAGTTCATCATGAAGTTCCTGAGGTTCAACTCAACAAAATTCAAAGTCTTATAAAGGACATTAAAGAAGAAAATATCAAAGAAATGCTGATAGAGGGAATGCAATGCGTTATACATTGACAAATGTCATCAATGTCGTTGTCCGTAATCCTCCAGAACATGAGGTTCACTGAGAGGAATCAGATGAAGAATATTATATTCAAGAGGCTGTACACATAGAAATAAATGAAGAAGGTGTGCGTACCAGAAGCTAGCAGGCTTCCCAGAGACAAGATATTCCTTTGAGCAATTCCCTTCCATACTCCAGAAAGGCACATTCCGAGGAAAAGGGAAAAAGTTAGGTTATATCCCACCCTGCCTCTGGAGAAGGACAATCACTCTCATTAGAGGAAAGTACCTCACAACCAGAAGAAGAAATAAAGAATTTAAGGAGGTTTAATGTAGAACTACGTCATGTTATTCTTCCTCCTAAGCATGCTGGAGTCAGTCAGTCAAAGGAATTCGTTGCAGTCACTGGTATGGATCGAGAATATCTTCTTTTAGAAGTACACCCTCACAGGTCCAATCCTATGGGTCATGCACAATAACAACCGGTAGTGCTACCATCAGTTGCAGTACCGGTCACCACACATGTCCAATCTCCACTTATTTCACCTACTCAGGTCCATGATCAACCAGATGTTTCTCAAAATTTACTAACTACCATTGAGTTATTAACAGCTTGGTTGGATGCTATGGCTGGAAAACGTGCACAATTTCAATCGGAAATGAAATATTACCCTGAATGGGTTGATGCAAATTCCTCCCCCATCAAATTTTTCAAATACCACATTCCCAATTTTTAATGGTTTGGGAGACCCAGAACAACAGTTAACACATTTTTTTTCTCATTGTGATCCTATGATGGGAACTCCTCAACAACAAGAAGCAGTTAAGCTCAGATTTTTTGTTCAGTCATAACATGGTCCTAATTTTGTCTGGTATACAAGTTTGCAGTCGTAGTAAATTACCATGTGGCAAGAACTCCGTCAATGATTCCTTATTCAATTTAGCTCAACATTATCAAAGGTGAGAGTTTTTGATCATATAAATTGTAAGCAAAGAGAAAATGAAAGAGTTCTAGATTTCATTGCTTGTTGGAAGGGATTAAAATATTCTATAAGCTTAGCACTTCCTTAAGAAGAGTTGTTGCCAATCTATGTGGAAAATTTGGGTGATGAATTATGCACCCCATTGATTCCTGTGAAATACACAGGAGGATTTCTAGACCTTACATCAATCGCCCAACAGATTGAATATTCTCTTATAGAGACTAAAGATAAAACTAGTGAGATTCCACCACCTCCAAGAAGGAGAATGGGTAGAGCAGAGACTGCTACAGATACACATAAACAAGAACCTATACTTTCTTCCACATAAAAAAACATCATATTATCGAAGGGCTCCAAATCCTGAGCCTCAAAAATATAGGTCGTATCATCAAGATGATCCAAGAGATAAAATTTAGAAACAATTTGAGGAGTTAATGAACACATATTATTCTTTCCTAAATGAAAAAGTTCATGGTTACTTCACTTCATCTCTGGAAAATAATTTGGTTCAGTTTCCATGGACAAAATGGCCGAACAAGGAAGGATATTAAGACCTTCCAAACTATTTCCCATGTCATCTGATGGTGGGAAATCCCATTCAAGAGTGTTTGGCCTTCAAATGCCTTCTTCAAAAGATTGTGGACTCGGAAGAAGTAAAAATTAATGGTTCTTCACCCTAGGTAGCATGTGTTACTGCTACAAATCAAGAGGAAGAAGGTGAGTGGCATGAATTCAAAAGAAAAAATGTGCAGAAATATGATGATTGGATGGTTAGAAAAATGATCAACCGAACTCATGCCATTTTACGAACAAAAATAAAGAAACCCAATGTGCCTTCTTCTATATCTAACATAGAATAACTCCCTTCCTCAAAAGGAAAATCCTCAAAGAGGCAGCATAATTTCGAAAAAAGAAGAAAAGTCACATGAAGATGAGAAAATATCAAAGCCAAAGTCGTCTTTGACTATGGCATATTTTATTCCATCTACTTCAAAAGCACGGTCGCCACCCCACCAAACCGTAAAGCAAGAAATGGTTCATCTGGAAGAGTCTCCATTAATAAAGAAGAGTTAATCCCTTTGTATGATTACGTTAGAGAGTTAATGGTGGAATTTACTTCAGAACCGACATTTTCTTATGTCCCGCGATCACAATATGCTCATGAGATACACTGTCTAATGTAGCCAAAGCTCTGGCAGATCAAAATCGAGATGAAACAATGATCAATATTTCCCACCATCATACAGTTTCACCTGTTATTCAAATCATAATAAAGGAAATCAATGAAATTTGTCACATTTCTGAACCATATGGTCATACAACATGATGGATGAAAGCTATCAAATAATACCTTTTAAACAGAACATTCCCACCTGATAGAGTCAAGAAAGAACAAATATGGCAACGTGTGGTCAATTTTACTCTTTATGATAGCACAGATCACCAAAAAAATTATCAACAAGTGTGGTTTTGATGTAATTCTCTTCAGATGTAATGATGGTGATGAGACAATGGCTATCATGAAAAACGTACATGTAGGAGTTTGTGGCTCCCACCAATCTGGACATAGACTGTCAGATAAAATTCGAACACTTTGATACTTCTGGCCTTCAATGATAAAAGGTTGTGTTGACATTACTATGAAGTGTCATTCTTTCCAAGTTTATTACAATTTCATTCATCAACCCCCCCGAGTTTCTCCATACATCTATGTACTCATGGCCATTCTCCACATGGGGAATCGATGTAGTTGGACTTTATCCTTCAGCTATATCCAAGCAGTTTAAGTATAATCATACTCGTACTGACTTATTTTCCAAATGGGAAGAGGCAATACCCCTCAATGAAGTTATTATAAAAAGCATTGTTTGCTTCATCAAGTCAAACATCAGTACCAGATTTGGTGTCCCTCATACCATATTGACGGACTATGGAACCAAAATCTGTTCATTCGACGTAAGGAAGTTGTATCAAGAATACAACATTAAATTCAACCATTCATCTCGGTATCATGCAGCGGCCTATGGCCAAATCATAGACTTCAATAATACTCATTCAAACATATTGCAAAAAGATGGTGGATAAAGATAATAAATCATGGCCCGATAAACGTTTTCATGCTTTATGGGATTATCGGACCACCACTCACACTGCTACGCATTCAAATCCATATTCATTTGTAAATGGGACAGAAGCAGTCTTTCCCATTGAGGTTCAATTAACATCGCTCAGAGTATCCATTTCTGATTTTCCATCTATAGATGAACAATCTCAAAAGCATTGGATGAATTGGCATGATTAGATGAAAAAATATTTCGCACCCTGCACCACTTGGAAGTCTATCAGAATCGAATAGCATGGGATTTCAACAAAAACGTTCATCTATGTTCATTCATTCAAGGAGAATTGGTATTGGTACTCATATCTCCAATGATACCAGGAAAGAAACCTCCAAATCTTGCCTCAAATTGGGATTTACCATACTCAATACATAAGGTCTTTTCCAATGGAACTTATTCTTTAATCTCAATGGATGGAGAACTCATCACGACTCCAACCACTACCAGATTTATGAAGAAGTATTTTGTGTAACACAAATACACCTTTAGTCCTTACTAAAAGACATTAAATTCCATATTCCCTTTAGTCTTTATTGCAAGACATTAAACTGCACGGTCCCTTTAGTCCTTAATGCAAGACTTTAAACTAAATAGTTCCTTTAGTCCTTACATCAAGACATTAAACTACATGGTCCATTTAGTCCTTACTGCAAGACATTAAACTGTATGGTTCCTTTATTCCTTACTGCAAGACTTTAAACTGGATGGACCCATTATTCCTTACTGCAAGACTTTAATCTTCATAGTCCCTTTAGTCCTTACTGCAATACATTAATCTGTATGGCCTCTTTAGTCCTTACTTCATGATTTTAAAATGCATAGTCACATTAGTCCTTACTCCAAGACTTTAAACTGCATGGTCCCTTTAGTCCTTACTGTAAGACATTAAAATGCATAGTCCATTTAGTTTTTACTGCAAGACATTAAAAAACATAGTCCCTTATATGTCCAACATGACGTTAAACTATGTCCAGCCCCTTATATGTCCTATATGACATCAAACTGTGCATCGTTAGGGTTGTTTCTACGTCTTGATTCTCAGACAGAGTATGACCCACATGAGCTTAGAGTAAACATCAACCATAATACCCTCTCTGGGCTTCTAACCATGCATAAGTCCCAACACCATTTTTGGTCATTTTCCTCAAGTACAACTCGATCCCCAATTCATTTTCAATTGAACTACATGGAATTTGAACCTTTCCTTCTATGATGGGTATGTTGGCAACCTCCTGAGGTTCAATCCCAAAACCAATATCATCAAATTGGTTCACCATCTTCCTTGCTATATGACATTAAACTATACAGTCCCCTATTTTCCTCACATCAAGACATTAAACTACATAGTAATACATCTTAGCTACATGATTCTAAACGATGCAACACCGGTCCATGCATATGACCCTAAACAATTCGTACTTTTGTCCTGTATGACAATAAAATACCACAGTCTTCGACACCTTCTCCTGGGAGGGAATCATTATTGATCTTGATCTCCAACTATGTCATATTTCAAGGACTATGTGCATACATGGAAATGCCCGAATCATTAATCTTGGGTCAAACCATCATTGAAGTAAATTCCCCTTTCACCCTTCACTTGGACCAACCAAATCTGTACAAAAGGTATTTCAAGAACTATGTATGGATTGATTCCCATACATATGGGATACATAGTAACATTCGTGCATCCCTCAAATCTAGCCCCAAGTCTTTGGGCCTATACCCAAATTCCACTTTCTGTACCTTGGCTGAAAAGTCCCCCTATGTAAACATGAATGTGGTATGAAAGCCCTAGTCTTCATTCACATCAGGTTTATAAAACACACAATGTGTATTCCTCATTATGGTCCGAGCTATATGACCCTAAACTAAGATCTTCTACACTCTCATACCACATGACGTTAAACTATATTTTTTGAACTACATATGGCTTGATTCGCATCTTTATGGGATACGTAGTGATGTCCAACATCTTAATTCCGGACCCAGCCACAACATGATTATGGTTAGCATTGGTCTGTGTCTCTCCTCCATGCGTTGGAAAATTCCCATTTTTATGTGTCATACTCCTAATCTTAAATACTTCCAGATCTCTATAACACTATTCATGACATCTGGTCACAAAATGTTTGATACCTAGGAATTCTTTTGCCTGACTATGCAGCACGTGACCCTAGGTGGCCGTGCATAATTAGTCTACATAACAGACCTGTCACCCAAAAGATGCTATTATTTGACAATGTAGCAAATTCCCTTAAGTGGACCTGCATAATTCAATCCCCTATCGGGTTTGTAAAATAGTGGTAACATCATTCTTGGGAGAAAAGAACCTCTTTTTTCATTATTTGTATGAACGACAATATTTTGGGATCCTCAAAAATAGACATCCTTAACATATTTTTCCCATAATCTTTTTTAAGATCTAAATTTATTTAAGTCTATGGTTTATATTTCCCTTCCCTATGTTTGGGTAATCCCTTCACATGAGTATCATTCATCCAATTTTATGACAATATTGATTGAAAATATCCTCTCCATATTCAAGTATCTCTCTCCATATATCATACTGTATGATTTAGAAAATTTGAATCTCCATAAGATTTGACTAGAGTTAAGCAATAAAAAAGTAAAATTTCAGAGAGTTTTTTGGCCAGACGATGCAACACGTTCTCCTAGGCGTCCTTGCATAAGTATTCTACATAATGGACCTATCAGCCAAAAGATTTTATTTTTTGACTATGCAGCCAATGCCCTTAAGTGGACCTGCAAAATTCAACCCCTATCAGGTTTGATAAATAGTGGTAACATCATTCCTAGGAAATACTTCCTCTAACGCATTTTATCCCTTTTCATATCATTCCCCAGATTTAGAATTCCATAAGTCATAGTTTACATTTATCCCCATACATTAATGTGGTAATATGTTTTCTGATAAAAAATGAGGTAATTGAGTCAATTTTGATCCGTTCTGTCAAAGCTATTGGACATTAAACATTAGCCTTTTTTTGTCCAACATGCATGAATTTAAGCTGCCAACAAGATACAGGGTACTCATTAAATTGGGAAACTATAAAAGGATCTCTAAACCAAAGTCAAGTCCCATCTCCCTAAACATTCATTTTGTATGATTTAGGAAATATTGAGAAACAAAAATATTCAATGTTTATAGGGTTGTTTTTATAATCCTAAAAACAATAAAACTAATCGTTTACTAGGCCCATTGTCTTAGGTAAAATATATATATATGTAATTATAATTATGATGCAGGTATAAATGATTGATGGTGAAATGACTTTTTCATTGATGTATAAGAGTTAGAAGAACACCCACAGACTGCATTCTTTTCTCTTTTTTCACGAATTAAATGAGGCTTCAAATATAAATCTCCATTTGATTTACGGCTTACTAAGATTAATCAGTAGCCACCTGGAATTAATTCATTCACCTAGATGCAATAAGGGACGCAGTGATACCAGCTCTTCATGGAACAGTTGTAAATGAATGTTCTTGAGTGTGGTTTGAGAAAATTTTCTACTGATCAAACAGTGACTCTGTTTCTATACAAGAGACATGGAAGATAGATACATGGATTTTAGAATGGGAAATTGGATATAAAGATCCATTTGGAGAGAATACACTTTTCAGATATTGTTTTTATGTCATTATAGTCTTCTCTCCACCAACCGGCAGCAGAAAACATATCAGCCCATGGGTTTTCCATTTTTATATCAACCAGGAAATGGCATGGAGGAAAAAATGGAATGTTAACACCATTGTTGTTGTTCTTAATACACATCGTAACCGAAATAGAGGGGTAGCAGTGAGGCTACATCTCAGGCGTATAGTTCATTTCATCTGGAACGTTGATGCTTTGCAGATGACCATGGCTCTATAAAGGCAAGTAAATACTTTGTGGGAAATTAAAATGATATTTCTTCATGTACATGTCCAAATCTAGGAGTTTTTTTGTCATAGATAACAATATAATCGTGGCCAAATATGTTCATCATGTCATCAATTTGCTTGCTAGCCATCCCATCAGCTGATCCAATCTTCCTTGGATCCATTGAATCTGAACAAAGATCAAATAATTAACTTTTAAGTAAGTTGATTTTTCATAAAATTTATGATGAAACTAAAAAAATGGCTAAAGCATTAAGACACGCAGGTCTAATCTTGGCACCCAAGTCTAATACAGTCGCAAAAGTTGTACCACGCTAGTAATGGAGCCCGTGTCAGAAATAGACTGAAGAAGTGAAATACAATGAACAGATGTGAGGACGAGCAAAATGCCAAGACACCTGTGTGGAGAGGTCGAGAAGCATTCAAAAGATGGATGCTTTGCATGAAGTGACTCCTATATTTATAAGCGATCCAGAAACCTGCGTGCCTCATACATACTCGCTGTAACCTGCGCACCTCATACTTGCCTACCACGGCACCTTGTTTCCCATTTTCCTCAGAGTAAAATCCTCTTTATTTTTCCAGATCCAACTCTGATGGGGACTTTTGTTGACTCTCATTTCTGCCATCGAGTCTAATGAATGTAAAAAGGGAAAAAATTAAGAACAAAGAGAGTCATCCATTGAAGAACATCAAAAATTGACAAAGCCATGAGCAAGGAACCCTTATGCATGGGTCGCCCGATTTTACTTATGGTTGCTAAAGTCACTTACTCGCCACATAATGGTCACACAATTCACTTGCTCACACTATTTATTTTTCTGTCCAAGGTGCTCAGGGGCCTATAAATAGACCAAGTGGGCACCACATTTCTGGAATAATTTTCCAATACTCAGAATCATGCTCTGTTCACCGATGTCTTTTTCTGACATCTTTTGAACACTTCTATGGTAATTCATTACCTAGAATGGATGCTCTAAAGGGGAATAACAAAGAAAAAGTGTTAGAACACATCATTACTTGCATGCCTAAGTGTCCAACACTTATGGGAAGTGAAGACACTTGGGTGTCACCTTTCCCTCTCAAGGGAACTTGCGTGCCACTCTTGTGGAAGCCTCTAAGGATAATACTAAGGGCTTGAGTTCAATGTTGCCCGTGTATTACCTTAAGGATTCATCATAGCCAAGGAGATTCATGTCACGCACGTATTATTGCACGAAAAGAACTTGCGCGCCAGAAAGAAACTTGTGAGCCTCCATCCTAATCACCTCCTTTTTTCAAATCCACCTCTCCTCTTCAAAGATAGCCTTCAAAACCCTTTTCAACACCATTTGTGGAATGGTTCCTTTATTGTCGTCCTTATTTGAGAGGAATTCATTGGGACTCCTTCTCAGGAGTAAGCCCCAAATTACAAGCCATCTTAATATGGGGCTCCTTCTAAGGAGTAATTCCCAACCTATTTTTCCTGAATTGGTCATCCTACTTAAGAGTAAGCCCATGTCTTATTTTTTTTAATTTGGGCCTCCTTCTCAGGATTAATCCCTAGGCTATAAGTTCCATTTAAATTGGTCCTCCTTCTCTGGATATGCCCCACACTTATTTTAATTTGATTTGGGATTCTTACTCAGAAATAAAACCCAATCTTAAGTCTCTCTTAATTTGGGAATCCTTTTCAGAAGTAAGTCCCAAGTTAAAATTCCAAATCTACATAAAGTAAAAATACCTTTATGGGACTTGCTCCTAGGATTCTTTCCTGAACTATGTCCTGATCATCATTTACTTGGTCTGTCATACATACGTAAGCCTCCCATTATTTCTTATTACTGTATTAATCATGGAACAATCGTCAGATTTACTGATACCTCTCGTTTCTCACACCGAGCATGACTCACGTGGGCTTAGAGTGAAAAATTAATTACGAAATCTCTCATTGGGCAATTAATCATGCATAAACCTCATACTTATTCACCCGAAATATGTGGAGATTGATCTATGACTAAAAAGTAGAGTTTGTAGAAATCCTTTCTAAGGTTCAAGGCCATCTTTCATTAATTATTTCCTTTCCCATTTAAAATAAAACTATATCATTCCTATCGAACTACGTGGGTTCTGATTGCTTCTTTAAAGAGTAAACGTACATAACCCATCTACGGGTACGATCCCAACTCTGAAATAATCCCTGTCTTTTTGAACGACAATAAACTTCAAGTGCACTACTGAGTGGATTTAAAATCAGTATGGTTATCATAATGCCCAAGATATTTCTATATAATGTGTTGAAGGATACCATTGACTAAGAATATCTAATAAATAAGGATGATTCTCTATCGATGAAGAACCTAAAATACATAAATATGAATCTCTAAATCCCATACCTATCATTCGTTTATAGCTAAATCTAAAGGAAAAACACATTTTCTTGCTTGGTAAATTAATAAGGATTCACGAACATAACATAAATCTAAAAGAGAGTCCCAAAGCAGAGAATAATTCCCCTAAAAAGGTGTTATGAGTCAAGCATCGCATCCTCTTGACCAATGAAAATTCTTAAGCCTCATCAGTCAATGACTAATGATCATCTACCTTTGGAATGTCGGTCCTAATGGATATAGAATCATATGATGTTTCTGGCTCTACGAATAAACCGGTTAGAAACCAATTGGAAAGTTTGAACCTTAAAAAAACAAGGTCATCCCTATTTCCATAAGAAAAAACCTTATATAGTATTTTTTTACATCACTATTGATTCATTATGAATTAATAAAACACATTATATATTTATATGATTTTTAATTTTTACCAAAAAAATTGATTTTCTCATAAAATTACAAAAAATTCACCATTGGAAATTTTGGATGTCATGATTCCAAAAAAATATTCAATTTATGTAAAAAAATTTATCTTTTTATTGTCACATTTCATATATAACAAAATATTTATTGACAATTTATGTCTTTTGAGAAAAATATTTTTCAAACCATAATTAAAATTTCATTTAACTTCCTAAATTTTTTAAAATAATTTATATTTAATAAAATTATTTTAATAATAACATTTTTACATATTAATTAATAAAAATATACAATATTTAATCAAAATTTATTTCTTAATTGAATTTTAATGTTAACAAGTAATACTTATTGTCTATTAAAAATCATTTACAAAGTAACAATAATATAAGGAAAGTAAATTAAATATTCTATAAAAAAATATTGCACATATTCATAATACTAGGGTTTGGATACATATCCCTTTATTACACCAGTATACGCCATATGAAATAGGTGTATAATGTTGGGGATTTCATAGGTCATTTAGTTAACATGGTTTGGGATGTGATCTAAATGAGATTGAAATTCTATCAAAAATAGTTTTGATAATTCTCATGATGTTGGACATCAGATTGTGCTTTGTCATGGAAAAAAATAGAAATATTATCTCCCTATGAAGATTATATAAATGTAAATCATGTTTTACTATCCTAATTGTTGAGGCAATCAATTCCATTTTTTTTGTCAATAGAATTTATTAAGATCCTATATTTAAACCAGTCATGTGATAATTTCCCAAAAACCCTATTATCAACATCAAGGATACATAACAATCATTTTAATAAAATTGGATATAATAAAAAAAAGTATTTCATATGCCTTATATATCAATAATTCATTGAATTAAAATAAAGTTAATGTTAATCACAAATGTTAAGGTTTTTATAAACATAGATAGTGGGAAATACAATCATGAAATGTTTTCAAAAAACAGAACACCAAGAATACCCTCATAATCCAAGAAAATTATGAATGTCAATATAATATTTTTTTCTTTTCCATTAATAATCAAATTTAGTTATATTGGTATAAATTAATATGAATTATTTATTTATTATTCTCCTAAGTAAATATATTTGATGTAACAAAATATCGAATTTTCTAAATTTTACATATAATAAATTTTCATTCACAATTCAAGGAAAAGTTTTTTATTCAGGTCCCAATTATATATTGAATAAAAAATATACTATACATAAAAAAATAAAAATATCAAAATATAAATTTCTGAATCTAATCATATGATCCATAAAAACTAAATTATAAATTATCAACCAAAAGAAAAAAGCAACAGACACAAAATAATCATATCTAGTAAAAATATTAGAATTTCATCCACTATTAAGATTATCAAATAATACCATAATCATAGTTCAACAATTAAAAAACATTGTGATCCAATTAGATGATCAATTTAGCCATCGATATAAGGAAAAAAATATTTACCATAAATATTAAATTTATTAAAAGTTCTATAATGAATGAAAAAGCTTATGGAAGGGTATATACTAAAAAAACATTTCACACAACACTGAAGAGATAAGAGGAATAGATCATTTATCAATGAAATATTTTAACTATATTATCAATTCTATAAATTAAACATGAATAACTCAATAAGATATTATAAAAAAATTATTTTCATCATTAACAAATTTTATTCTGAATTCAACCGCACGGTTAACTATAAAACTATTAATTTCATCTGAAAAAACATATGTGTATCATTTTACTTCTAAAACTATATTTTTTAAATAATTCATTTATTTTAAAAAAATTATTAATGAAAAATATTCTTTTACAACATTTACAACATTTCTATCTTTCTGATATGTTATTAAATGTACATGGTAAATATTTTATACAAATATGATAACATTTCAAAAAACAAATTTTCTTGATCTATAATATGTATCAGTATGAAAAATAGATATCTCATACACAGTAGAATAACATCAATCACTACAAGGGTATTCCCAACATTGTTTACTGGTAATGACTTTTAACATGACCTTAGAGAAACATTATTTTAATTTTTTTTATGTTAATACATCCACCACATGTTTTTATGATATTTTATGGACTAATTTCCAGAGAGAGTTTCCTATTTAAAATATATTTTCATTATAATGATATAATATAAAGAAAATGATTTTGAAGACACATTAGTACTATTTAAATTGCCACGAAATGCACCTGATATATGAAGGATTGATATCCCAACATCTACTAATGTTGTTCAAAATGATTTCACTAAATCCATTTACTTATATTCATTACCCTCATAATTTATTGTCTTATTTTTCATGTTTATTTATAACAAAAAGTATATGGTTTCTTTTAAGACACATTAATTAATATATAAGAAAATTGGTCTGACTAATAAAAAGATTATTTTACTTATAATTATGATCCATATACCAATATAGAGAACATTGGAAGAACATAAAATGATCCCTAAAGAATTACCCAATGCGTTTTATACCAAATAATAAAAAAAATCAAAATCATTAATTACATATGATCATATTTTATTAATCCATAATTACTCTTTACTAGCTAGCAAGTTATAAATTTATATTAGTTTTAATTGAATACATGATCTTCAAGAAATTTTAATTTATACTATCATGGAACATAAACCAATAATCTCAATAATATTGAACTAATAGGAATCCAATTCCCTTTAATATGATGTATTTAATATATTGTGAAACTAATTAATTTTTCAATCCTGATTAACACAAATATTTAGTGTATACAATTCCAATCATGTGAAAATTTCTTTAAATGAAGACACATAATCTCTATCATTTTTTTGAAGTACCATGAAACTATTTTCCATCATATGTCTAATAGAAATAGGAAAATATTTTTCAAGGAAAGAAATTGAAAATTCAACACACTTTAAAGAATATATATCATATTATTCGATGAAATTGTTAACCATTTTCCATTTTTAGTTGAAATTAACATAACAATGGAAAATAGAATGATCTTAATTTTCTGGATAATAACTTACTATAGAATAAAATACCACTTCTAGGACAATAATAATTTATTATTATACCATTCGGTCAGAATATACATTGAATAACGGGGGGTTGAGTCTTATAAAATGTTCCGTAATCTGATATTTTAACTTTATTAGATGATGTTTTTCTCCAACAAGAATTCGACCAGTATTTATATCATATTCTAATTGATCCATAACAACATGAAACTTCTCCATTAAAATCTACCCATTACAGGGTGTTGCTTTGGAAGGATAATTTCCATAGGATGCATTCTTATAATAACTTCTATGTTTCCCCTTCAAAAATACATTCAGTGAAACCATTTTTTAGATGAATCTACATGATCATCAATAATCAAAATATCATTTCATCTTAACAATTTATTAATTATTTAAGATTATTCTATTAAAATTATATAAACAACATATTTTATCTAAACCCTCATCTAATAAAATATATAATGACACAACCTACTAAATTAGATATTTTAGTCAACATACACCAGAAATCCCATTCTTCTATCCCATTTGTCATTAAAGCATATATTTTTATGGATTTATTTTATAAAACATATATTTTAATAAACCAGGCTGTTATTCCCTCAAACCCAAAATCTGTACCATTATGAGACATTTTATCAAATGCATTCCTGGTCTTCCTAGGCTAGTTCCATGTAGTAGACAACAATAATAATTTATTGGGAATGATTTTTCCAAAATGCAATGGTGATAATAACCCATTAGATCATGGGACAAAAACCAATAATAACATGATATCATCCAAAACTTCTTGATCGATATAGGAAAAATATTTTTTAGTTCATAAAATAAAAAACCAAACTAAAATAACATATAAAGAAATTATATCCACATGACCTCAAAGTGACAACTCTCCCTCAAGACCAACCTTATACACATGAAAACTATAACTAGAATAATAATTA
Source organism: Viscum album (assembly GCA_963277665.1). Classification (NCBI taxonomy): domain Eukaryota; kingdom Viridiplantae; phylum Streptophyta; class Magnoliopsida; order Santalales; family Viscaceae; genus Viscum; species Viscum album. The sequence continues at coordinate 1,193,620,805 of OY728158.1, read as the reverse complement.
TATAAAACATTGGGTGTCTACAAATTCCATGTGGATCATGTATGGGTGATCAAGAAACCAATCAGTAGGTAATCAACACATAGTCTATACATTTCAATCCTCAAAATACTATATAAAATATATTATCAAAATACATATGAAAATATATTTCATCCATTTATAAATCCAAACAAATTTTTCATGGAAACACACCATTTTAAAAAAATAAAACAACATCCTCTTTTAATATGTCATTCCATTTAAAAGACTATCTCAAAAGTTATAAAACCCAATAATAACACATACCATATAATAAAAAGTGGAATATGATAATAATGGAAATATACTAGTAGGATAAATCTAGATGATATAATTAATCAAAATATAATAGAATGGAATTAAAAAATCATATGTAATAAAGGGAAATTAAAGAAAACAATATCTAGAATAAATCCCCATACATACATAGTTTTCAATAAAATATTGGTTTATAGTGCATCTCTATAATAAATAACCAACTAGATACTCTAAACTAGCTTCACTAATGGAACATTTCATGTGGCCACTCAATAAATCGAATGGGTACTGACCCTTCTAACAAGGATCGATAATAAATCATCAATTGGAGCTCTATATTATTCCTATAAATCCAATGATATTTGTACACGGATGATTAGGTTGTCCTCACATGTGTGGTATAGTATAATAACAAACAAGATAGTGTGATTTTCACGTCCAATATGTAAAACCGCTTATGTGAGACCATTTCTATAGAAGCTACCACATATAGGATCCTATATCACATATAGATACAACCATGTTTGAATTATGACTAAACATAACATTTGATTCAAAACCAAATTCCAAACAAATAAATAATATAAACCAAGAGTGTCAATTTCCAAAACAAAAGAAATTTCAAATACAAGTTAATGTCGCCATTTAAATTTAGAAGATCCAAAAAATGTATTTAAATCAATTGGAAAGTGAACCTTGTCACAGAATTCATTTCTATAAAAACCTTAGAGAAATCATTTTATCCATCTATACATTCATTTGAAACACTGTGTATCTGTTTAAAAAACACAACGAGTTGAAAAGTACAATTAAATACATGTCATGATAGGGATGTCAAGAAATTAAAGGGAATATTTTGGAAAATGTGGATCAAGAGATTAATTTTCCAAAAAATAAATCTCTTATAATTTGCAATACCATCCTTATGTTAACCACATAAACATAGGGATGTGCCAACATCCAATGGATCCCTGAACGAATCACCAAAAAAATTCCATGTTAAAATCAAAGAATAATCTGTTGCCATTTTACACATAACCATAAACCATAAATATGGAACTAATTACATATCAAACTCAATACAGAATGAAAATAGCTCTACCAATATACATCATAGGATAATCAAAATACCAACAAAATCATTGTAAATATCTAAATAATATTTTTTCTAAACACTTAACACAAATATAAAAATAATAATAATTAAGGGAAGCCATTAAAAATCAATTTACATTTAAATGAAAATATGAAAAACCTAAAACAATCACTATATAGAATCATAATCACGATAATAACATCTATAACAAATATTGGAAAACTAGATAATAATTTGGATGGTCAGAAAAAAAGAGAAACACATACATAAACGATGTGTGGATGAGAAAAATAATAGAAGAAGGAAGAAGTAAGCACAATGAACATTCTACAAATCATAAAACACAATAATCATAATACACACATCAACTATATCTTCTAAGGTTCAACCATGAGAGAACCCCAAATGTAAAACAAATAATAAAAGAGAGTGTAATATGAATAAGATAGAAATGGAAAAAACATTAAAAAAATCATCATAGAACCTCAGAGGATATTCAATTGTGGATGAATTGAATGGGATTATGGTATTGATGTTTCTTATTGTGAAACTAGGTTGAATAATGGAGGAAAATGAATGAATTGGATGAAAAATATAGAGTAAAAAAAGAGAAAATTCAACTTTTTAATGATCTGGGCAAGTGACACTGTTTGTCAAACCATTTCCCAAACAATGCACCATCCATGTGCTCTATACATGAGAGATAAGACACCCACATAGTTTGAGCATGTGATATTAAAAATTATTCTCTAATCATGCACCATGGTTCTATAAAAAATGTATAACAACACTAATTCTTTCCATGTGGTTTCCCCTAAACATGCATAAGGCACGCCCAATCAACCTAACATAAACAAGGAGAAACATGATTTCTCCAAGGACTCACATGGTTTTCTCAAAAACATGCCCATGTAGTTATAATAAAATCATCCAAGAAATAATTGAAAATTAAAGGTTATCATCATCAACATTCCATGGTGTTAAGCCTAAAACAAATAACACATACTATGCTGAGGCAAAAATCCTTCTAGAAACACCAAAACTAAAACAATATAACTGAGAACACAACTCGAACCTCAACTGAAATATCCAAATCCATTAAAATAAAAAAATAAAAAAATATGGTTGTAGTGTCTCATATATAAAAATAACATATATTATAAAACGTACACATATATATTGTGTTATATTTTCCCAAAAAAGAAATTATTTTTCTTTTCTTTTCTAGAAACATTTTTGAAATTTTCAACATGATTTCATTGTTCACTTTTATTATCCCATGAAAATAATTTTACATGTGGATTATGACAGAAAACATAATGGACCTAAAATCAATTAAATAAAAAATTATCCCATCAATACATATAGAAATTTTAGTTTTTCATAATAATATTTATGCTCAAAATAAACATTTTATCACCCACGAAATCAACATATATTAAAATAGTATTTAATAAAAAAATTGAAAGGAAATATTAATAAAATAAAATAATCACTAATGGTTCATTGAAATCATTGAATAATTCAAATAAAAATTCCACAAATATATACACATATACCATATAATGTGATATATAATTTATTAGAAACATTGAAAACATAATAAATCTATATATACCAACAATAAGACAAGATTAATCCTACAAGAATAATTATGCCCCATTATCATATAACTTTTAAAAATGGGATATACTTAGTCATTTAACATAAAATAAAATTCATTGATACACCTAAAATAACAATAATAGTAGAAACTAAAATAACTATTATGGTTACAATTGGAATATCAGTCCTTTTATATTTTCATAATTCCATAGGTTGACCATAATTTGTTAAATACTTAAATTTAACGAATTCATATGAGAGAGTTTACTCAGTCAAATGGTTTTGCATTAAAATATATCTCAAATAATATTAATAATTCTCGATGAACCATCACCTAATAAAAAATATATGATGTATATCATTTTAATTAATACACTCATAGAAATATTAATCACACCTATAAATTTTTTTTAATTATTGATAAATATCATTAATTATAAAAACACTTATTCAAAATTATTAGAATATTGGTAAATATGTGTTTTTATTGAAGAAAAAATTGATACTTAAAATTTATTAAAATGAATAAAATTAAATTCATGGTATCAAACAATTTCATTCTCCTCGTTTCTGATAAAATAAAACATTATTTTTTGTTTTTTATAAATAATTTAAAAACACTTTGTAAAAATATCCTCCTTAAAAACCCATGACTGAAAGTTAAAATTTCCCAAAATATCCTTATCACTATTTTATCACAAGATAATTACATTTATTAAATAATTTTTAAAAAATGTACATGGAACAAAATAATTTTTATAGTAATAATTAAATAACCAAACAATTCCTCTTACCTTAAGTCTGAATCATAATATGAATTTTTTATCATCCAGAATAATAAAATATTTAAAATTATTTATATTTATGCTAACCATTTGTATGTTTATTATTCTTTTTGTATCACTTATTACTATGTTATATAAAATTCTAAATCAATTTAATTAAATTAAGTGTTTTAGTGATAATCACCTCAAATTTCGAAAATAATGTAGGTAGATTGACTATAGTGAAAGAGAACATTATTAAATATTTTGGTGAATAATAATCAAGAAATTATTATTATTTTAATCATTAGCAAATAATTTATAAATAATTCATAAATATTTTAATGAAAAATTAATTACATTAAAATAACAGAGAGGATAATCCATACAATCACAAAGTACTACTTACATTGTCTAACAATCATTATGGAAATAATATAAATATAATATTATTTTTTATATTTTCAATCATATAAAACCATAATAAATTTTTTAAATTTATATTTATATATCCACCCATGTGATACGCTGATGAAGAAAAATCACATCACTTTGTCGTGGATGTATTCCACACGTACACATGATTTATTTTATCATTTTTCAATGAAATGAAACATTAGAAAGTAGATGATATTATATCTTTTATTAATGATATGTATTTCAAGAATATAAAATAGATTTATTACGTCCATCATTATAATCATCCATGTAAGAAGGTCATCTGAGAAGAATGACATTCGTTCGTGAGGTGGTAGTCTTATGTACATAAAAAAAATGGACCATTTTTCCATATAAGGGATATGGGGATGTGTATAGGTTAAAATATTAATTTCATAAAATTAGATTATATTTATTATATAGGTGTTATTAACTTCACCATTTTAAATAATATTAGAATAATTTGGATGAAAAATTAAAACCAAAAAATGAGGTTAAAAAATAAACATTTTCATTAGAATGTTTCTTTTCATTAATACCTTATTCTTTCTAGATATGTACATGTAGGGGTCGAATCCACAGGGACCGAAGAAGTAACCTTGAGATGCTATGATTTGGTGAAGGATGGGCTATGAAGTAGCCAACTTTGTGTTTGATTTTGGATGGTTTAAAGAAAACTAAGAAACCTAAGTGAATTCAAATCAAAGAAAATGGTTTGATCTTAAGATTATGCTCTGGGTGGATTGAATGAATTTTACTTCTTTAGACAATTTTGTTTTTTTTAATTATTGATGAATACATTCTTCAAAAATAACACTACCTTCATCATTTTCTGTTTTGGTGCTTACTAAACACAATCACTAACCCCCTATACACATAGAGAACCAAATTCATGATCTCTCCAAGGTATATGGTCCTTTAGTAATTGAATTTAGTTATCTCAAACACAGTAAAGATGAAGAGTATAAATTACTAAAGAATGGATGTCTTAAATTAATTATCCAATTAAAAACAATTCGTTCATAAAATAACATTCAATCCCAACTTTGAATCCTCCTAAGATCAACCCATTAAAGGGTTATCCCTCCATTGATGGTATACTCTCAATGGTGGGTGGAAGATAACTAACAAGAATTGGATTGAAGAAATTAAAACCGCCGATATAACGAGCACTCCTCCGTGTGTGTGAATGAAATTCACACCTATGTGTGAACTAATGCACAACAACACAGAGATATCACTATGATTTGTGATAATATAGTTTTAATAAATGAAATGGAAAATATAGAATATAAAGAAGTTGATTAAGAACATAAAGATACAAAAAAGAAACTTACATGGAAATGGAAAACATTACAAAGGAAATTTGGAAGCATAACCTTACAATGAAACAAGCAACAAAAGATGATAAGAAAAATATTCCACCCCCTATTCCCTTCACCACTAGCTCCTTATATAGTCATATTAGGAGCCTTAGGTCCATCCCCAAATAATTAATTCACCCCCAACAATTAATAGAGTCAAATGGAGGGTGAAAAATCAAAAGGAAATTGATGTTACGAATTTGACCCGGAAAACTGTCCAGATTCTTCGACCATATTGGCGTGTGAATTCACAATTTAATAAGGCCGAATCCGGAGGATTTGTAGAAGAGAAATATCTTCATCCATCTGTTATCTATGAGCTGTAAATATTTCAGGATATTTGGCTCAGCCGTTTGGATCTTATGGTCTAAATGGTGGGACATATTTCTGGTCATTAATGTCGGGTCCACCATTTAAATCTCAACTTCAGATCCATTTGTTTGATGGGACATAGGCCCATTATGATTTCTCAAGAAAAGTTCTGCATTAGGGTACAAAAATCTACAACTTCCCTTGGATTCATCCGTCGGACCAAAAAGATAAAATGTTCCAAACAAAGTGGTCAATCATATCCCAAAATATCAAATTCAGAAAATGAATATAGTGTTTTCCACAAAGTGATGAATGATTGGGCCCAAATTTGCATTTTAAACATGAATTTCATTTAAGATGAGAAGTGACGTTCTATTTTTGTAATGCACTAAAAAAATGTTTATGGACTTTGGAAAAATTAATATAAAGATAATAACAATTTATATTATCCACTTTTAGTGACTAATCAAAGGTATTTTAAGAACCACTTTAGGAAGGTATATTTAAATAATTATTTTTCATTATTAGTGAGGTAATTAGCTGAATAAGTTCCCATTTATATCGGTGGGGAGGAGAAATCAATAAATTTCATAAAATATTATATTAATACCAAAAAATTGGGATATACAAATAGAAAACAATTTTTATTATAGGAATATAAGACATTTATAAGTTGATATAATATCATCAAATAATATTTGTACATTATTCGATCATATTTGTACGCATATTTTTTCTCTCTTGGTATTGTCCAATTTCATAATTACACTGACAACAACAAGTTTTACACTATGAGGGTCAATGTTTTTAAAATAAAAAATAAAAATAACTATAAATGAATCGTCTGTTATATTATAAACATATAAAAATTAAAAATATGATGATTATATATTTTTAAATTTCATATCATTAAAAAATATTATTTTAAAAAATAAGAATAATTTCAATTTTTGAACTTTTACTTTATATTTATTTAATAACATAATATAAAAAATGAACTTGAATAATTTTTTTTAAAAGAACCAAATAATTTTTATTTTTTTCTACAATTCGTGGATCTCATAAATTCTTCACAAACAAGTTAAATTTAGTTCTTTTATGTTCTATTATTTCTTGTTTATATTTATTGAATAACTGATGTGTGGGCATTGTGTAAATAATTAAGGTAATCATTCTAACTAAAAAAATTTGATACAAAGATTTATGATAAAGATAATTTATTTAAATTAATAATAAAAAATTATAACTAAGCATGTAATCTTTTTTGCAACATTATATAAATATTATATTTACTAAAAATTAAACTCTGACATTTTTACTTTTTAATACAAAAAATATTATAAATGTCATAATAACATTACAATGGAAACTAATGGTCACTTAAATTTATCACTGATGAGTATGGATAAAATTTATTAGTCCAATCGAATTTTGGAATTTACTGAATCCATTTTCTAGTTCATATCATTTTATTTTAAACATTATTTACGAGATTTACCCATTAATGTGGTAAAAAATTAATTAAGTTACTATTCATAATATCAAAAATTAATATTGGACTATTAACTACATTTGGACCTCCAAATTCCAAATTTGAAATCAAATTTTAATTATTGAAGAAATATATGATGTTGAATTATATTTGAAATTAATTCTGAAAAACACAACGAAAAACATTTTGATGAAAAATTCCATGTTTGTTATATATTGAGTTTATAAAAAATTTCTATTTGAGAATAACTTTATAAACCATATTTTTATTATTTAAAATAATAATTATAAAATTTAATTTCATAAATATTCAAAAAAAAAATTTCTATTTATATAATAAAAAATAAAACAATTCATTAAATTTTTACTATTTAATAAATAATCATTTATTTTAAAAAATTATCAAGAAATCATCCTTTGGTAATATTGACCTTAAGAATTCAATAATGTAGTTATTTAAAAATAATAATTTTTAAATCATGACTTGGAATGAAAACATATAATGTATAAACACCAATTTGATTAGTAATAAAGATTTTTTTTTTGAAAAAAAATATTCTAATATTTTTATAAACCCCTATAATATATATCTAATTAATATATGAAATTTTATATATAATTACTATATTTTTTGTCACAGATCATGTTCATATTCTAAAATTATGTTGTCAAAACTTGTTTTATCACCAGAAAAATCAATGTTAATTATATTGAATATCGAATGTAAGATATTTTATGTGGCATGTTATGTCATTTGAAATTTACTAAAAATATTAATATATAATTGATGGATAAATAGTTTATAGTCAAATTAAATAACAACCTAGTTGGAATCAATGTTAATATATGTTATTAGTTATTAAAAATACATAAATGGTATTTTATGTGAAATAATATATAATAATATGATTAAAAAACTAAAAATAAAAAAATAAGAAATTGGAGAATATATGTAATAATATTTAAACCCATGATTATTTCTAAGAAATAAAATAATTATATGTGTAATAATAACACATTTGTATTGAAATTTTATTAACGCTATTACCAAAAAAATTGTTAACAAAGTTATTAAAACAAAATATATTGTTCAGAATTATATATAAATCTTACAAACATTTATTGAATAATGATATTTACACCATACCCTATGTTTAAATTTATTATTCAACATATATTTACATGAATATCAAAATTGTTGTATAATATTTCATCATTTTAAGATATTTCATGTTCCTCTTGACGTCCAATATAATTGAGTACCTATTATCCTATATTAGTCACACCACCTTAATATAGATATGTCCAATAATATATGAAAAAATATTCTAGGAATCATTATTACAGCTGTAGTGTTTATTACTCTTAAAAGGACCCCAACTATTGTTTTTAATGAGAGACCCTAAGTAGTTCGGTCAAAGATGTGGTAATCTTTATAATCTATCATTTTTTTATGTTTATTGAACCTCCAATGATTTTATCTACATAACAAAAATAAAACAAAATAACAATAAATATATAATCAGATGATAGATTTACAATTTCTCAATGATCTCTCTAAATAAATATATAATGAGATTATACTATATTAATTAAATCCCACAAATTTTATGGAAATTATTTCTATGTTCTTCAATGATGGGGTGGTTTTCTAAAATATTAAAATTTATCCACGATTTCGTTAAAGGATTTTTATATATGTCATTAATTATTGGACTATTTTTTCAATATTTAATAATGAAATTGGAAATTTCCTAATAAATATTTAATTTTCTATTATTTTCATTATAGGATCATGTGGTTTTTTCACCATAATAATTATTTGTACTCTTGGGTAAGGTATAGTTTGAAAGTATTGAAAATTTAGTTATCAATATTTTGTAAAATATTTTTTATGATTTCTATTAGTTTGGTGTTGAATCATGAAATGGGTGAAATTTGTGTTGTCTATTACATCAATACATTCCAAATTATTCTTTATACAAATTTCATCGCACTCCCTAGTTTTTTTTGTATATTTATCATTGATATATGACTTTTTCTATTCCAAGTGGAGTGTGTGGGATATATGGGGAAATTATCAAGAGTATTGGTTATCACCCATCAAATATGATGCTTGTTGTATCTACAAACATTTTTTTTCAATGATAATTTTATGTCTAATGTTTCATATTTTTTTATCATAGAATTCTAAGTCTTTATTCATGTATATTGTGATTTGAATCATAGATATTTTCATTTTCTTATGATTTTTCACGCAGATTATTGTTCGGAATAATTTATCTCTTGGTGTATTATAGACTTCCAAATCACTATTTTCATTAAATGGATATGAGTAACGTGTCATTATATTTTTTAGGTTCATCTTTGATTTATATCATAAAAATTTTAGTTGGACGTCTATCATAAATAATGTTTATTTCATATTGTTGTGGATTATCCATTATTGGTATTATTTTTTATTGAATATCATTGTAAAGAATATTTTAATTCCTCATGAATTTATTTATTGCAGTTTTTCTATGGAATGTAACCTAATGTTAGTCACACCTCTATCATATCCAATTCAACGAGCTAGTGATGTGAGGCTACAAATAAAATGATTAAAAAAATATTAAAGTAATGAGTATTAATAATATTTGAAAATATTATTTATATTATTTATTTATAGTATTTTTCCATTGTATTATGATGACTATGAAGTTTTTTTCTTTGTATGATTACATTAAAAATTTGAACCTTGAATACACATGGATATGTAATGTTAATAAATGTGGAAAATTAATTTTACATAATGATGAAACTATAATAAGTCATTTCATATCAATTGGATTATCTTTTATATTATATTTTTTAATATTATGTTTTCTTTTTTCCATTTAATCAATATTATTTCTCAGTTTGCATAATTTATATTAATTTATCACCAGTTATCATAAAAAATATATATTTAAAATATTACCATGTTAAAATCATGTATAATTATAATATTATACATATGTTAAATATTTTTGAATATAAATTTTAATAGTGTGAACATATGCTTCACAAATTGGGAAAATGACCTTTATTCTGAGAGTATGAGTTACATAGACTATTTCTCTCACATTATATTTTCTATGTTGTTTATTTTACAAAATGTCTCCTTGGATATTATACAATATAATACTCCCAAAAAATAGATATTTTATTGATGATATATATAGATTTTCAATAATAATACCCTATATATAGATTGTTAATGAATTCTCCAATATCTGTTTGATTCAAAATACAAATAAATAGTTATTTAAAAATCCAAAACCTTTTGTAAGGATTTACATTAATGGGAATACCATGCATAAAATATAATGTGTTTGATTTTTATGTATTTGGTTTTTTGAGTGATTTCCTCTCATTTCTTCATTTGTAAACTATTGAGTCAATAACATATTAAAATGAACAATTACTTTTATTGAATATGGATCTGTAAGAATTTCATCTATTTTCTAATATTTATCACCATAAATCATTCATTTAATAAAATTTGGTTGTTGTGATTTTAAAAAAAATTATACCTATTATGCACCAATACTTTTAATTTTTATTCATGGCCACACAACAAAAAAATTAAATATTACTAGCTATGAATATTTTTAAGACTAAATTGGATAAAAAATATTTGAATATAAGTAATCATTATTTTGAAATAATAATTTATTGGATGAATTTTTATATTATTACATTAATAGATAGGACTCTGAATCTATTTCAATGTTTTGTTCTTCTTGTGTTCCAAATATAATTTTATGATCATCCATTCATATAACATTATGTCAGATGTATGTTGATTTGTATTCTTAAATATAAATCTCAATGTAAATAGTTGATCATAATTATTTTTATAATTTAGGTCAATTTAAATTATAATATTTTATTTAGAGTTAAAAAATAACTTCCATGATACCACAACCATGATTAATGGATGAGTTTTTTATGTTTAGATGCATGATTAATATTTCTTTCAATTATATTTTATATTGTAAATTAAATATTATTAATAAATGTGTTTAATACAATTAATACCTGAAAAAATATAACTAATTAAAATGTTCCTAATGTGGTACATCTTCATTATGACCAATAAAAAATACAGGTTGCATTTTTTGTCATATATTCACATATAAGTGCCGGATGGCGATTGAAATTACCTTTATTTAACATGATAACATAAAAAAATGAATTAAAATTATGAATCTATTAGCCAATCTTGTGATTATTAATATAACTTTTATATGAAAATCATATAATTTAACAACACAATATATGATATAATAATAAAAAATAAAAAATTTCATTATTTTTAGTTCAATAATGAGATTATTTATTATTATTATAGTTATTACATTCTAAATTGGTGTCTTATTTGTTTTAACAACATTATTCCACATAATTACAACAATTAAAATGAGAATTTGGGTAGTGTTCCCAATGTAACAAATGAAAATTTACTTGTTCTTTCACCCTGTTAGAAACATTTATTCTATCAAAATTTGGATTATACCCCAGTTATTTTCAACATTATTTTTTTTCTTCACGCAATGATAGTGATATATTTTCCAAACACTATTTTTAACATTCAATGGAATCATCAGTTGTAGTATTGTTAATATTTTTTACTAAGAAATGGTCTTTGATTCTTCAAGAGAATCCACTATTTTAATTATTAGATGATTGTTTGAATTTCATTATATAAATTCCTTAATTAACAAATAATATTTTGAGGAAAAAAATATACCTTTTGAAAATATTTAACATTTTAATTAATTTTATGATTTTAATGGATAAAGTGTTTCATACACTCTTGCATATATATATATATCCACTCACTTCTATCCCCAATAATATTAATTACTTAATCTAAATTATAACAATTAGGGAATGATTTTATAATCCATGATAAGTATTACTCTTTATCGAAATTGAAATATTATCAGACAATTGTTTTGATCAATAACAAACTAACCACATTATATTAATGTGGCACATTATGTAAAATACATCTTCTACATGTGATATAAATATTAATAGTTCATCATTATACCCAACCACAAAAAAATACACTATCATGAATCCCAATTCCATAGTTATATTTATACATAATTTATTAGTACATTTTCATAGAATAATTATAAATTTAAATAATATTGATTTAAACTCCCATTAATGTTTCATGATGTGAATGTATGATACATTCTCAAAATGTAGATATCTATATGTGGTAATTGATACAAGAATTACTTTCACCAAAACTATAAATAAACCATTTTAATTGTACTACATTCATTAGGATACATTTCATATAAAATATATTAAATTAAATAACCATTAAATGGTAATAAATTCACCCACAGTCCACTATATACGAATTAATTTTTTTAAAACAAAATCGATAAATATAGATGATTCCATTCAAATATTTAATCAACAATCATAAATGTTTTTAATAATGTGTGGTTGATTTACTGCTTCCACACTTTTAATAAATTAAAATACTTCATAATTAAACTATATGTTTTGATATACGGAATATCCAAAAATATTTTATATCAATCATAGTGTTGAACTTATTACCATTTCATAAGAGTTATTTCAATTACATATCAAATAGAAGTTTTTCATCCATAATGTTCCCACTATATTATATGTTTGTGAAATGAATTTCCATCACATATGGTAGTTATTAATTACGAAATTCAATGAAATAATTTATAAATTACTCGTCATCAATATAAGATTTTTTCAAATATTGAATTTTTATGTAACCATAAAATACAATCATGTATCCTTTAATAATGTGTATCTGTATATAATATACATGTCTATATTGTCAGATCATTAATAATAAGAGAATGATCAATTGAATAATTATAAAATATAATTTATTATGGGGAAAACATATTTAATTTAGTAATTATGATAAAAAAATTTATAATACAATTTAGGAAGAATTTATTTCACTATAAAATTACTATATAAATTTTTCAAATAATAAATGATTATTAAATGTGTTCAAAGAAATCATAGAAAAAATGAAATGTAATAAAGGTGTATTAAATAATTATTCAGTACATTGATATTTTTTTATTAGTATCCCTTTAACATAATATTATAAATTGACATAATATTACTAATATTTGAAGAAAAATTGTTTATAACCATTACATCATTGAAAATGTTTCTATTTTGGTATCTCTTGTAACTACATTGACAGTAAAATTCTAGAAAAAGAAAATCCCACCTTTCACAAGTCAATACAACCATATATTATTTTATTCACATGATAATCAAGTAAATTCTATAATTAATTTCATCATTTATTTATCATTGTTCCTTTTCAATGTGTTGATGAAAGCTCTTAAATACATTTTCTCTATGAATGGAATTATGAGAATTTTGAATCCACCATGAATTATTTTTGGATAATTAAAAAAACTAATTTCATTTTTCCATTTTATATTTAAAAAAAATTAAAAATAATGATTATAATAAAATATTATAAGATATTTTACATCTACAAACTTCTACCCACCTCCAAGAGAAGTTGTTATTATTCCTTCTTTTAAATTTTAAATAACTATTTTCTTATATCATTGGAATTTATGATTTTAAGGTAAAAATTGGTAACCCTGTAGGATTATAATATTCATGTAATGTTTGAACATAACTAATAATTTACCATCATATAAAATAATGGTTCTTATTTTTCCATTAATAAATTATAAGGATAAAATTCCATAACCATGTGATGTAATTTATCACCCCAAATATCTTTGATGCAACATACCACCCATTATCCATTGGATTGGGATGTGGAAAAGTTTTTACAAGGCGTATGTAACATCCCCACGACATAAAAAATTATAAATAAATGACAACGACCTCATAAAAAATGGGTGGTAGTTTTCCCATTTATGGTAGAAACAAAAAACCAATAGGCAAACCAAAATAGTTCCACTAATTGATATATGAGTACAAAATGATATTCAAACTAGAGTAACACAAAAAATTATAAGAGTGTAACAAAATTAAAAGTGATGTGATAAATGTAACAAAAATTATACATGATCTGAAGACACCATAGACACCATACAGATACTCTAAACCTACTCAAAGTTCTAAATGAACATGCCTAGACCAACATATCAATACGTATCACTAAGGAATCGAGATAACATTCCATTATACGTGTCGTGATATATGTCATTCAAAAATATATCACAGTGACCATGGAAGGGATGATTATAAAACATAGTAGGTATCCCGATGTAGCCAAGATACCTAGGTATCCTAACACCCCATATGATCATGGAATTTCTTGAAAGGGCATTCCAGATCTCATAGGGATGGAAATTAGAACATAGAATTATAAAATATAAAATAGGAGATGGTTTTTTCACATTATTAGATGAAGAAATATGTAAAATTATTTGTATTCAATATTAAAATTTCATGTAGAACTATACATGTTGTTAATGAGTTATATAAATAGATTTTACAATCCGAATGTATTAGTGAAATTAGAAAAACATACCAAGTAAAAAATGACAAAACATCTATCAAATGTAGGTGATAAAAACCCACCACCTCCAACTAGATCATTACACATTCTCAAACCAAGATAAATGAAATTAACAAATGCTTGAATTCATAGTTAGGGTGTGAGATAAAAACCTAGTAGGGTCTCACAAAATTCCCCTTAATAATATTCATATAATAAATACACAATTTAAATCATTCAATAAGAAATAAATATGCATGGAATAATTATATAATTTTTAAAAGTAATCATTAATTAAATTACAATTAGTGGGAATATTTCAAACATTGTCTTAATATTTTTTTTATATAAAAAATTATCTAAAAACCCACCAGGCATTAGTAAGGTTTCTTACAAAAAATTGTATATATAAAAATTATACTATTTTTTTTCATAAAAATCGTCCGAGATGTACGATAGTTCTAGGTTATGGGATCCTCACACAATGTTATAATGATTAATGAAATGCTAAAAAATTTCCCTTAAACACTAGTTAGAGAGGAAAAATCAATATCATTGTGAAGATAAATTATTCAAATATGATTTGGTTAGTGTTTTAAAGAATCCATTCATTTTTATACATTCACATACTGACATGTTTTTTCTGAATAAATGACCAACAACATAATCATACATACAGTCAAACAAAAATCGATAAATGAGAAAATAATATAAAATCTATTCAATATTTTCCCCAATTTTCTATTTTAAAATTACAATTTCACTTTACAAACCATAACACCTATTTTTAATGAATTCATTCATTTTTTCAGGAATAAACTAATAGACTATTATAAAAAAAATATTTCTCAAATAAAAATTCAAAATCAGTTTTTAAAGAAGGATGAAAATTTAATTCCATAATTTAAACTCATAATTTCCTTTTAATTGCAAAAAAAACATCTAAATTCATTATAGTTATGGATTTTTTTACATTGTACTAAAAAGGAAATTTAAACCCAATTTGTTTTGTATTTGGTTTTTATAATTTGAAATAATTGAATTTAATTTTATTTACAAAATTTTGGGAAAATTAGCTGGCTAATCATAACCATAACTACAAACAATGGGATCAATAGATAACAAATCACTACTCCCAAAAATATTTATCAAATAAATAATTTCGACAAAGAATATTTGTGAATAAAAACAAGATTCCAAAAGAGAAATAATAGGTATTACATTTTACAAAAAAAAATAGATCAATCATACCATTGGGTGAAGGAAAGACATATTGGGCGAGATTTAATGGGGAAATAATATTTATCCAGAAAGGATCGAATGATGATCAGTTGGAATTGATACGCCATGGATAGGGTTTGGATGTGTAAAATGGGTCCCCAATTTTTCTCTAAAACATTGAATATTAGGTTTCCATTGTTAGGTTCAATCTTGTTTCCCCAATAGGGTATGTGAATTTTTTTTTCAATTTTCATAATAATTAAAACCTGTGTGTTTGATTAGTTGTGAAGGATCTCAAGGTTTATCATATTGTACACCCTAATAGTGTTCCCTAATAAAGTGTTTCAAAGGTTTATAAACCATGTATCATCCATTAAAACCATTAACACATTGGTTAGTAAGTATTTCATTGGTAGGGAATAATGTTTTGGATAATATTTCTCCAAAAATTCATATATGAATTTTCCTTTACAATTTTATAAATATCACATGAAAACCCCCTAAATAACACTAAGTAAATGAATGATCAAAATTGGATGTTGAGGAGTACAATAAATTAGAAATATTATTTTACAACGACCCCACCATAAAAACAATCTATCCAAAAAAATCAAATTATAAATCAAAATGTCAAAAATATGGAGCCACTTCTCTTTCATTAGTGCCTCCATCTCCCATGTCTTGTGGGAAATCAAAATGTGATACCATTGAACTCGAACCAAAGGTATGATCCTCCCATGATATACCTTGGTTTCATAATCAACTATCCTAACTGGATTCGTAGCTAATGATAAATTATGATCAAAACCAAGATTCCTAAATATCCGAACATGATATTCTTGGGAATGATATTTTCAATATTACGATACATGGAACATATAATTTATCTATGTTAACTATGGTGGATTCTCTATATGTTAAGAAACTTTCACCAGCTTATTTTCATCCCAAAAAATTTCTACCATTTGAGGATCAATAAAACCATACCTCGAAAGTCGGCAATGACCTAAACAAGATGAAATCTTCAAGAACAACTAATCACCAATGGAAAATTCCAATGATCTCCAGTGGAGATCCACATAAGACATATACTAGATAACTTTTTAAACATTATCTTCCAAATCAAATGAATATTTATTATTTTATCTCTAACAATACTTTGTCAAACAATGGAACATTCATCAACCTCGAACCTAAACAACAGATATTTTAAATATCGTGCAATCAATGCCTCAAAAGGTTCCATTTTGATAGCACATGGGTAACTATTATTATAAGAAAACTCAATCATCAACAAATGGTCATCCCAATCCCCACCAAATTCATGAAAAATTGTAGAAATATTATCCTCAAGAATATGTAGTGCCTTTTTTTCATCCCATCAGACAACATATTGTTGGTCATATACAAACGAACCAGATATCCAAGGCCCTCTTAGAGGCCTCTTCAAATATGGGAATAAAAATGGGGATCTTAGTCAGATACCAGTGAAGATGAAATTCCATGAAAATGTAAAATTTCTCTCACATATTAATTTAACACCTCATAAAAATATTCTTTTGTTAATAAATTTATATATTAAGATCCGATATGAGAAAAATTTATACCATAACCCATATCTCATTCCTTATTCTCTCGGTCCATATAAAACCAACCACAAATTATTTAGAGTTATGATTCAACACCATTATTTTCATTGGATGACGACTAAGAAAATCAAAAAGGACATTGGTTATCAATATTTATCTTTTGTAACATATAACTATGATAGAAAATCTCATTAATTCCCCCAACTCAATACTAGAAAAAAAATCATCATGACCTATCATAGAAAAAATAGGTGGTTTTGGGTACAAAACCCACAAAGAATTATGAACCCCCACCCCAAATCATTTCTCCCAAGAAAATATACAATATATCATGTATAGAAACGTATAATACCCTTTATGGAGAACCAGTACTTTTTAATAGTCTCCCCACCGTTAATACTGTCTCTAATTTTGTCGAATTTATCGTAAAGGTATTGTTACTCAAAAATCAACTAAAAAAATCATAGGTGAACTAAAAACATGAAATTAATCAGTTATCCAAGGATCCTTAGACTCTAGTATGAAATTTTAAATAGATCCAAAAATTTACAAAATTTTTATTATTTCACCACAGCTTGGATCCAAATTTTCTATCTCAATACATCATAAACAATTTTCCATTTCCCTAGGATATATAGGATTTAAATGTAAATTAATATTCCATATATTCCACTAAATACCTATATGGAATTTTATAATATTTTTGAGCTAATATATAGCTCAATTTATAGTGATTAGAAATCATAGTAATCCATTCTCTAAAAAAATTCATCTATCTCTTAAGTTCATGCATCACAGCTGTGTGTAGAAGTTAGTGGGTCGGTTAATACTTATTATTTTTCTTAAGCTTCCAAGAGACATGGGAAAACACATTGTCACCATACATAAGAAGACAAACCAAACACAAACATAATGCATCAAAAAATACCACATAGTTTGGACCTACCTATAGATGTGTCAATAGTGGTGTGGTTGAAAAAATACATTTCATCTCAAAAAATGAACTATGTCATTTATCATACTAATAAATTTGTAAATTCTTAAAATTTATAGTATTCATCTATGAATCCATATTTTATAATTCATTTAAAAACTTGTGATTATATTGCGCTAATCCAAAAAAATAAAGGAATCTCAAAAACATTATGTGGTTGTTCCCATGTCGTAATAGCTTTAGACTTCTCAATAACAAATTAGATATCATGTTATGACACCATGAATCCCATGAACATCTCTTTTTGAATAAATTAATAACAATTAAATAGACTAGGATATTGTTACTGAATTATTAACAATTATATAAAATCTCTTGAATGATTCACATGATCATACTCAGACCTTGTGAAAACAAGGATGTAGTCCATGAAGACAAAAAAAATTTGTAAAGATACTCAAGAAAATTCACTTTCATTAAATCCATAAAGATATTTGGGGAACTTGTTACTCCAAATATCATTAAAATTTACTCATAATGGTCATATCTACAGTAAAAGGTTGTTTCTAAATGTTAGAATATGTTATTCTCAACTAGTGGTACCATATCGAAGGGCAATGTTCAATAAAAACATTTTCCCTTTGCACAAAATAATCATAACATCAATACAGGGAAATAGATAAATTTTCCACACCATATTACAATTACATTTTATATATTCTTCAAAGAGCATATGTGACCCATAATAATTCGATTAAATGAAAACTAGCACGACCCAAGCATACACACATGGGGGGGTTGAAGTATTTATCAAAAATATCATCCAATTGAGACATTAAATATTTCATTTCATCTTGTTTAATGTATTAAAAAGGAATATATATTGATAGGGTACCCCACACTAAATCGTTAAAAAATTACCTCCCCATAGCATTGGCATTTCAGATATTTTAAAAGGAAAATAGATGTAAAAAAGTCATCAAATGGAGGTATTTTACCACTAAATGATTCTTGTACATATCTGAAATCAAAAAGAGACATAATTTAATAGTACTCATGGTAATTATGTGGATCCCTATTCAACATTAGGTCCCATTCTCCCTAACCGATACCGCAGACAACATCATGTGAATTAAAGAAGACCTAATAATGATAGTATTAAATTTGATCCTAATTAGACATGATCCAATCCATCCTGAATATGAAATTAATATTTTCATTGTCCATAACAAGAAAATTCAATAATTGATTTATCATTGATAGGGTGATGAAACCCGACAGAAAGTGAATATCCACCTATCACATTGATATAAAGGGTGATGTTTTATCCTTAGATGACTTAAACCTTGTTATAAATATTTAGAGAGTTTAAATTAATGATTGATATGGATGAAGGATAGGAAATAGTATTAGATGTAGAAGTCACAATAGAAGATGAAATAGTATTGGTACCACTCACAGTTGTTGGGCCCATATCTTGTTTCACTGGTGAATCTTCTCTTATATGAGGAAGATTCATTTTTTTTGCATGTGTCTAGAACCAATTATTACATGAAATATCTTATATAACACTATTACTTCTTGGAAAAAATTATCTCATTCCACTTTAGGGGGATGAATATACATGATAAAACATTATAAATTTACCAAAGCGTCCATAGGAACCATGTACATTAGGTGCCTCGATTGAATCATGTTTGAAAATTCAAGTCCTTCTATACTTGTTGAAAATATAAGAATCTATGCTTGGTATTTTAAGTGGTTTGGAGGAACCCTAATGTCATGTACAACCATGTTAACCTTAACTATTTCTCTTCTATATATGGGGATTTACATTAATACTGCTGGGATAATAATGAATCCCAATAAACACTAACATTCCATCTATTTCCATATGAGCCATCGATGTTCTATCTAGAACATCAAAACAATAATGTATCTTTACAATGTTAACCTATGAAAAAATATCATATTGATGGTCCACCTCTTAATATTGATTAATCATCTTCTCATTGGATACTATATTAGGAGGAAACTACACAAGCACATCAAAACACTTTTCATATTTTATCACGGTCCTATATTACTGATAGAGTTTGAAAAACAATTATTTACTTGGTCAACACCATTGAATCTTGATAGAACTGGTCTTTCAAACGGGTAAGAATAGGCTTCCAATCTAATCAATTTTTCATATTTTCATTCCCGGTGGTGTCCCACCATCTCTTGATGTGTCCCTCTTTCATGAATTTGGAAACTTTTACAATGATATAATCTAGTTATCTAATAACACGAATAAAAATTCAACCCTTATCAAAAAATCATTAGTCTCTTGGGGACTGTTTGAGCTATGAAATTGTTGTGCTTTATGGTGAATTGATTCCGAAAAAAATCATGCATTCATCCATTTGGGTTCCATGGCTAGATCTGAAATGGGAATGGGAACAGTTTCATATCCCAGATATTGGAAAACACCATAGTGATTTAATTACTATAATTAATTTTAAAATAAATAAAAATGACTATAACTAATCCTCAATATAAAATTTTAAAACCACCCCTAGTTATTTCATACTCATTGTGGTGACAGATTGTTTGGAACATAATACGAACTACTCTATATGTCACTAAATTTCTACAAAACTATATAAAGACATGAAAAAAATATTAAAAACCACCACATTTGATATAACTTATTCAAAAAGTATTTTGGATATCCTTGTTCCCTAATAACTGAGACGATTCTTACATAGATGAAAATTAATTTATGATCCACATGGGTTCGATGTTAGAATTTATCATCCTGCATGATAATATATGGAACGTTTTATCACATAAACTACTCATGTCCCCATAGACACAACATTCCATGTTTAGGAGATTAGAAAATCCCACCTATGTAAAGACCTGTATTTCCCATGTAATATTGTTTTTAAATTTTATATAATTATTTCGAGTATGTGAAAATTGATAGAGATTGATTCTGAGGCCCGGTGTGCCCGATATAAATTTATAAAAAAATTTAAGGTACATTAAATAAATGTGCAGCCAACATTTTCTACCATTTAAATTTGTGCTCAGATTACAAACCTGAGGGAACCATTGAATACACAGTTCTAGGATTCACTTAAGGGATGCTTCACTTCGAACGTAGTAAGTCGGGAGAAAATGTTAATTTTTCAGACATTTGAAAAAAATTAATAAAATAACATTTTATAGTATTTTATTTCTTTTTTTTCTTTTCCTCTGAAGGACAAGTGTCATTGGTGGGACAAACGACATGTGAGTCCATTTAATGGCTTGACTCCCCTATATTCATGTAACCACACCATTGAAATTAGGAATGTTCCTTAATTAAATGAACCCAATTAGTTCCATGTGTGTTACTCACCCTCCTCATCTCATATTTGTATGGAGCATGAGGATATTTATGGTCAAAGCTTCAACAAGCGAGGAAGCTCAGGCAATGCACATCAACGCCAACCCCTTGTAGGATGGGACCGATTATAGTGAATGATGACAAGCACTACTTAATCATTTATCAATGGACCTCAACTCTTCCTCAAACATAGACATTCTCCAACGATCTTGAGGTAGGTTTATTACTTATCTAATTTCAAGATTTTTTGAATTATTATCCTCCACTATTTTGATCAAGAAAACATAGAGGGAACAAGTCAAAAAAATGAGGCCCAAATCCTCCGCCATTTGTTGAAATTTGATGTGTTCTTCGCATGAATTTTTTTCGGGTTTGACAAAACCCGGAATGGTGGCGATAGGTAGTGGACACTGCGGAGGATATGTCAGTGTCCCATTACATGTCACTGGGGAATATGGTCGCAGACTTTTCCATAGTGGGTGAAGACGATGACCGGCTTGGGCCGGCCGCATATAGTGGTGTGGCGCCCAACGACGTGCCACTGGAGAGAGGGTCGTGACATAAAGATGTGGCAGACATCGATGGCTGGCCCCAGCCAGCTGTGAGTGGAGGTAACTGGTGCATCGTCATGTGCCATTGAAGACATCTACAACTCAAAAACCATGCGGAGTACTGGGACCCACTCAATACGAGTTCTGCGGGTGACCTGGTGGCACCCTGTGCCACCGCCTGTCCGATCGTCGAATGGGGGGAAACAACCCCCGGTGCCTTCTAGTGTGGGCCCCACTCCAATGGGTTGTGTATCCGGTGGACCACACCCCTCCGCAGGGTGGGCGGCCTGAGCCCAGCTGGCCATGTCACTATGTGGTCCGGGCCGCGTTGGCCCAGCATGCTGGTCTGGTATGTGGCCCAATGGCTAGAGCCCACTGAGGCCTATCCTAACCAGGTGAGACCAAGTCGGTTTTGTCTAGGCAGGGCGGACCCAGATCCAGCTGGGTTGGACCGACCTGGTCGGATCGTACCCCGACCCTTTCGTCCTTGTTACACTAAAAGAGCCATAACTTGTGAATAGTGTGTCTGTTTGAGGAGACATATCTTGTGCAAAAATCCTTGGAGAAAGACATTCCTTTTGGTATACTTCACTTCAGTTTTGGAGAATGTTGGAGTACGGCCGGATTGGATCAAAATCGAATTCAATTGAGCCCTCGGTACAAAAACAATTATAAGTCACAGACCAGGAATTTGATTGATGCATCATCTATTGATTTGGAACCCTTAGGATATGGCTGTCCTTTGAGATACTTTTTCATGGAACTTCGGGTAACTTGAGATACAGATGACGGCTTGAGAAGCATATCCTCTCAGAATCAAGCATGCATAGTGCGAGAATCTCATGGCTAGTTGTAACGTGAAAAAAGAACATTGATATTAAGTGGGTCAGCATCTATCGATCATGTAAGGGTCATAACCTTTCAATTTTGTGCGGGTTTGTATCTATGTATCATTTTTGGAATAGGGCCTAGTGATCCATTGTGATAAATCCAACAGATATTCCACCTCAATATACATTTCAAGTAACAATGGTGGGGTTTATTTCTTAACTAATTTCTAGAGATGCTGAATTATTATCCTACCCTCTTACTGTCAATCCAACGCAGAGGGCATGAAACATACAATTAATTGTCGAACGCTCCTCCATTTTTTGAAATTTGATGTGTTCTTCGGGAGAATTGATATTTGGGTAGGATAAAACCCATAATGATTGGTGACGGTGGTGGCTTGTAACATCAGTCTGTAGAGGAGATGTCGGTGCACCATCACGCACCACCAGTAACAATGGCCATGGTCGTAGTCGTGGAAGGTGAAGATAGGGGCCAGCTCAGGCTGGTCGCGGAAGGCGGAGCAGCGGGCTACCAAATAGAGGGTTTGTAACAGAAAGCTGTAGCAGACTACGGCGGTCCACATTGGCCAACTGCATTTGGAGGTGATCAGCGTGTTGCTGAAGATGGTCACCATTCATAATCCTTAGAGGAGGGCCATGACATGCTCCCTGCTGGTCCCACGGGAGACTTGACGGTGCCCCATGGTATCGCTGATACGATTACCAAATAGGGTGAAATGCTCCTCCCAGTTCCAGCATGGATGGGACTCACTGCATCGGGTTGTGACCTTCGTGGGGAGGGACGTACCAGCCCTATAGGCCATGAAAGCCCATTAGGCTCCACCAGCTAGGTGGGTCGGTTCAATCCGCGGCTTTGCGGGCTATGTCAGCTGAGGCCCATCCCAACCAGGACAACCCAGTCCAATTCAGGCCATGCAAGGTAGACCAAGACTGGGTCGGGTTAACCCAAACTAGACTGGGTCGGCACAGACGAGGTCATGCATGGTCGGTTTGACCAGGTCCATCCGGACTTGAACCCTTTCAGATCTAGTTTCGCTAAAATAGCCATAACTTGTGATATGTGAATCCATTTGATGAAAAATCTACTACACTACGATCCTTGGAGTGAGATGTTCATTTTGGTATTCAATACTTGGGTTCTGGAGAATGTTTGAGTACAACCGGGTTGGATCAAACTCGAATCCAACCTGGAAATCGGTACTAAAATGCTTATTATTCAAAGAATTGGAATCTAATTGACACGCCATCTGTCACGTTGGAACCCTTATGATAGAGCACACCTTTGGGATACTTAATCATAGAACATCCTAGAATTTGAGAAACAACAGATGTCTTGAGGTAGAGATCCTCCCGAAATCAAGCGTGCTTAGTGTGATAATCTCATGGATAGTTATAACGTGAAAGAAGAACATCGATCCTATGTGGGTCAACATCTATCAGTCCTATATGGGTCAATTCCTAGAGATAATATGTGGTACAGAATCTGTTGATCCTGTGTGGGTCAGTACCTAATGATCCTATGTGGGTCAGCATCTATCGATCTTGTGTGGGTCAGTAGCAGAGCCTCTCGAGAGATTAAGATGATCTAGAATTACAACTAATCATTTTTTACTTCTATACATGAGTTATATACCTGGTGTGAGATGTGTTTGTACCTTTTTGGTACTTTTAACATCATGTTGTTACCATCGTAGTGTTACCATTATGGCACTCTAACCTTTTTGGTGTAACTTTTGTGGTGTTACCTTTGTGGTACTCTCACATTCATGGTGTCACCTTCATGGTGATAATTATTTTGTTTTCTTACCTTGTGGATCAGTTCGGATAAAGGATAAAAGGTTTGACACTTATGTTTCCCGATTTATAATAAGAGTATATCTTGATAACTTAGCTATATGTATGGGCATATAACTAAGTAGAGTTGATGACATCATCGTTCTTTGTTATTGAGGTCTTTCTTTGAGGACATTTGGGAGACCTCCTAGGGTCTCAGGGTCCCTACTGATTATTGTTATACTCAACCCTTCATGGGCTACACCCACACCATTCGGTTTCATGTACAGATGACAGACAATGTTGATCGAGGATTATAGAGCCAGGACTGGATGATGCTCAGAGGTGGAACATATGATGTGACTAGCTGCGGTGACTACGGATTCTGAGCTATACCTACCCTTTAGGTTGGATCCATGGTGGATGATCCAGGAGATTTTTTCTCTTTTCAGTTGCACTTGTACTTTTCATTTCAACTTTTATCCCGTACCCTTTACTTCCAGTACACTTTTTACTATAATAATTAACTTGATGGTTTCTTATTGGTGTGTTCAAGGATTGAGTTTTTATACGGGTTGAAAGAAAATTTAATTCCGTTTTATGGATATTCCTTTTTGGTTTTAGTCTCCTCCCCTAGCATGGGCAAGGTGTGCTTCGGGTAGTCATGACACGGGCCCTGTGGGACGGGTCGTGACAAAGTGGAATCAGAGGAGTCGATTATACTGATGAAATTGGACTCTGATAATTCTTATGTTTAAATACTGTTAAGTGTTAGGAGTATATTTTTCAGTTTGGAGAATCTAGTGTTGGTGTAGTGTCTGGTGTATCCAAACACTAGGACCCTGAATTCAGATTTCTTACTCAGCACACAAAAACAATGATTGTGTGTGTATTGCAAAGTTGTACTTTTGGTATATTTGTGTTAGCTAACCAGGTATAACATATTGACTGTGGAACACCTATTTTTTTCAGGATGACTCCAGATAGATAGCCAAACTGGATTCCTGAGAGTGTATATGATAATTTCCCACCAAGTGATGAGGATTCAGTGCAGGGCCCTCTAATGATGATAGTACCATTGGGTGGTGTACCAAGTGCATAACCATCGGTTGGGCAGTAGATGCCACCAGTCCCACCAGTACTGGGTGCTCACCTACTGAATGTGTTGCATGAGTTTCATTTGTATAGGCCTCCGAGGTTCCAATGTGAGATGGATCGCCAGGTGGCTGAGGACTAGATGGAGGTTGTGGCGAAGGGTTTTTACTTATTTGGGACACCAACAAATATTATGGTGATCCTAGCTTCCAGTCTATTCCAAGGAGCAGCTGGGAGATGATTCCGTCTGTCACTCTAGTTACACAATGTGGAAACCCTCACCTAGGTGGAATTTGAGGGTATTTTCAAAACAGGGTGAATCCCCATTACCCGACACTCTGTGCATATATAGGAGCTTCTGAACTTACTGTATGGCAGTATGTTTAAGGCCATGTACATGGCGATGTTCACTAATCTCTCCCTCTACT
Organism: Viscum album; assembly: GCA_963277665.1. Lineage (NCBI taxonomy): Eukaryota > Viridiplantae > Streptophyta > Magnoliopsida > Santalales > Viscaceae > Viscum > Viscum album. The sequence goes on along the minus strand of OY728158.1, from coordinate 1,193,594,098 downwards.
CCACCAACATGGTAGAAGACCATATTTTTAGGTCTTAGACCTTTGAGAAGGATCTCTAGTAAGAGATAATTTCATCAATGATATCGCTCAGCATTGTGACGCAAGCTGGGGTGATAGAGAGAGCAATTTTGGTGGAGAGATTCCTTGCTTAGTAGGAATCGATAACGATAGCCACCACAAGACATCTGGTAGCAGATTCATTTACAGCAAACAGTATAAATATGACACAATGTACCAAGTGAGATAGAAATTCTAGAGGATGACCTTATGTTATAGGGTCTATGGTGTGGGGATCACGAGAAAGATGAGGAAAGATGATGAGCAGGAAGTGAAACTCATGAGGCGAGCAGAGTCACATGGCTCGTGACTTCTTGACCCACCATAAAGACGACCAACAGATGGTCGAGGGACCACTGATGCAGAGGAAAAGGTTAGAGTGAGAAGGTCCACCAGGAGGTGGACGTGGTAGAGGAGCTGGTTGTATAGTAGGTGATGGGCGACGATTCATGGTTCAACCGCCACCACCTCCAGGTGGTGTACCACGACCACAGAGAGTAGGTGGACATAGACAAGCTCAGCTTCAGACAGCTGAGGCCTATTATATGGACTCGGCCTTAAACATTACATAATATTGAATTAAATGGATAATTCACATTAAGTATCTTTTCAGGTTTATAGTTATAGAGAATTAGGCCATAACTGTTACATTACAACTTGAATATTTCAAGTAGACACGCCTACTCTGTTTCAATTTTTTTCATAAAATAAAAACTCTTAAAAAGAAACATGTATAGTTCCACGTTTTAGATAGCATTACTTTTCCTTGATCCCATCCTTGACCCTATTAGTCTTCAAGTCATGTGGAAAAAATTTCATAAACTTGGGATGAGCATAAAAAGCATAGTAAGGGTTATAAAATAAGAAAGGCAAACATTATCCCATCAATAAATACAAATCAATGAAACCATACTTTTCAATCATAACATACCTTATGAAATCATATGATTTATGAATAAAATTCACAAATCATAAATAATAAAGCTTACTTATGGCATACATATCAAACATAAATTGAAGCTATCACAGCTACATATGGAGTTACACTTTGAATACCCATTACAGTATATTCCATAAATCTCTTAGAAGAAACATCATGTTTTCCTTCGTCACGTTACCCAATGCATTAGAGAGCTATCTCGGGCTCACCCGCACTAGGGTTATCACAGAACCACCCGTATAAGTAAAAAATTCCCAATAACCATATCACATGTTTAAAGGAAAGATTATGATTCCACAATCCAATATATCACATCAAGCTGTTGAAATAAACAAAGTTTTATCAAATCATTTTCTAAACCATTTAAATAGATATTTTTGAATCAATGTGTCACATACCACATTGAATATTTTAAATGAATTATCATTTTAAAACATTAATGTCCATATAAATAAATCTTAACACCCTTTTTTAAAACATGGACATTAATGAGAAATATTTATAAGAAAAAATCTTTAAAAAATATAAAATGATATTTCTGTTAAAGAGTTTTATTATCAAAAAGAGAGATGCTTGAATACAAAAAAATGAGTAATAAAATTTAATCAGAACATTATAATATCAGGAAAATAAAATTATTCATGATACAATATTTCAAGGGATAGTATATACACCATATAAGAGTGAATTGGTGCATAATAACAATGAGTCTCAATGGAAATGTAAATTGAGATGAAATCCCTTATAATGATGGTATTCTTAAAATAAGGATAAATCAATCACAGAATTATGTGTGAAAAATATAAATACACCCAATATAAGTGGATATTAAGTGTAAAATAATAAGATTTCATTCACACATATTCATTGAGTGACATATTCAATAAGTACAAGTTGAACCCAACGAATCCAAATTTGGTAAGGAAATTCCCTTGTAAAAATTCAATAGCCTAATGGCGTCACATTAAAATTCAGAAAATGAGTTGACGAGACAGAAAGGGTATCTCATCACATTTAAATAAAGGATAAATCCATAACGATATAGAAGAACATATCCCAACATATTAAGATATAATTTAAAAGACATAATAAAAAAACATTTTAAAAAGAGGAGGTTGAATGGTTCCCTTACTGATTTGGTAATTTTCAAAACATACGCCACATGAAAGAAGGATCGTACAATGATGATGTAAATACTCATAAATGACTTTATATTACATAATGAGTATAATCATGGGATTTACATACAGTACACAAAAGGAAATAGTGGCAAATATAGCATGAATCTCACATAAATAAAAAGTGAGATGAAAACCCGTTACTTGATTGTATTCAAATTGAATAGTATGACCAAAAGTTAATAAACACAAAATGACTTACAGAATACCATAAATATAAATATAATAATGATAATATATATAAGTTTCAGTAAAATTACACCACATGTAATAAATAAGTGATGAACAATGGAAATCTCACGGAATTAAAAGTGAGATAAGAAATCCCTTACCTTGTGCCCAACTAGACTCGATCGTTCTTTAATCTCATGAATAATAAACTAAAGTTAATTTAAAATTTATTAAGAACAATTTTCAAGTTTATCATTTCATTTATATCACTAATTACCCTGTTATAAACATTATGTAATCATTTAAGTTAATAACATCTATTTTGTCGATATTTGGTACTTGAGTCAAAATGGACTTCTTATAATCACATGTTGTTCATGTGGTCAATGGTTCATTATATACATAATGATATTCATGATTTTTATATAATATATATCATATATATCCATTATATACATGTATTTATAATAGTACATAACATTTGGAGATAAGAAATAAAATGCATCGTTCATGGAGACGGTAAGCCGTACGTACACATGAACGCAACTTTCATTTCTATTACTTATTTTAATGGAATTAAAAAATAATGATACATAGTTACAGTATAATTATAGTATAATATAATATATAATATATTTAACTCCATCCTTTATACATCCCACATAAGGCATTAACGAGTCACATCACTTTGAGGGGGCGGTAGTCCGCACTTCCTCAAATGGGATTTTCGTATATACCTTCTATGGAAACCAAAAGTTGTGATATAAATGGGAATTAAATAATCATAAGGATATCATAAAAATAATATATATATATCATATTTAAATACAGATCCATAATAATGGCCACCAAGAGTGGTGTTAAGAGGTAATTGAACAATCATCGTCTCGTGAGGCGTTAGTTTTCCATCCACATAAACATTATGTTATTTACCAATTAGATGGAGGTGTGTGTAAGTTTAGTTTTAATAAATAATAGAAAAACATCCTAGTATATTGATGGTACTGGTTTTGTTACTAAATAAATGGAATAAAAATATTTTAGGGGTTGGAGAAGTAAAATAAAAGAAAACAATTTAAGAGAAATTGTTACCTTTAATTTGGGTAACTCCCTTTGGTTTAAACCAAAGTACTTCTTGAGGTGCCTTAGGTCAAAATTAAGGTTTTAGGTGGTGGAGAGGGATGTATTTATATTAATTGGGTAGAGTTTGGACAAGCCAAATGGCTTGAGAGGTGTCAGAAATTGGATAGAAATGGTCTCCTTTTATAAGGTAGAGGAGGGGCACTTTAAGAATGTGTAAAAATATTATTTTATTATATATTGATATTCGGTTTATAAAGGACCAAAAATCATTATAGTCAAATATAAGATGAATTATATTCGAAATAAAATCATCCAATTAGAATTGGACATGTTTTGGATAATATGTTAATCATTATAATCGTATTTATTTAAATTATTTATTAATAAGGTAAATACTAAATCATTATTGTGTCATATATAATTTAATTTATATGATGCGTAAAAATTATAAAAAAAACTAACATGATGTAGGAAATATTTTTATATTTCTAATTAATATTTATAGTCGAAAAGATAATTTATATAACCCCATTTAAAAGTTAATTTTCTAAAAGATATTTGCTTTTGTCATTTATGCCTTTACTTTAAGTTAATTAATCTAAATTGCCATTATCCCTCCCAAGTGGCTCAATGGAGTCCCATAATCGACCCAAAGTTTTCCATGGTCGTAAATTACTCAACAATAAGGTTTGGATAGTGTTAAGGTAATTTTGAATTATTATAAAATTCTTTTAACCTTGAATTACCCTATTTATCTATAACTGCTGTAAATAAAAGTCAAAAGTTACAATTCATCAAAAATTATTTTCATCATAACGAACCAAATTTTAATTATCGATTACAGCCATGTATGTTGTATTTTTTTAATTCAATTCAAAGAAGTGGTAAAATTTAATTTGAATGAAAAAGTTAGTTTTTTTAACAACTAGTAAGTGGTTTCACTATTCCACAAAAATTGATGTTTTTCAGAAAAATACCAAAATATCCGCCTAAGCTATATTTGATATTCTGAATTAAAACTTGATGTATATTTTTACAAATTAAAAACGTAGAATTGGAATTAATTATTTTTAAAAATAATTCCTGTTACCAAACAAATAGCATTTTTTTAGGAAACAATAACTATCAAAAGATTGATACTTGTTTATGTCAAATTTCAAAGTGAAATTAATTCCAATAACCAAAATTGTATTAAATGGTAAAAATATATTTTAATTTATCTTGAAAAACAATTAAAAATATAATATAACCATATATATAAATTATATTAAAAGGCTCTTTGGAATTAATATACAATATTTTCCACTATTCATTAAAAAATGAACTTTATCGGAAAAATTCCAAATATTACAGAAAGTAAATTTTGATGTCCCCATTATAATGAAAGATTTTATTTGGTCATATAGAATTTATTAAAGGGACCAAAACTATATTTAAAAAGGGTTCTCCATTAAAATGAAACAAATCAGCCTTTTAATGAAAATTATGCTTAAAATTAGATTCATTCACATTTCAAGCCTCTATCGTTTTATTCGATAATGTAAATACATTTAACAATCAAGTACAATAATTTTGTAGTTAGTTTTGTTCATTCCCGCCAATACAACTACTAGGAGTTACCTAACCATATTAAATCATAATATTATATTATTAGTGTGCTACGTAAGATTTCAAGAAACACATTGTTGCGTAGCAGGTATGCTATCAAACATAGAAACCCGTTTAAAGTATAATTAATCTTTAATTCACAAATATTAATAAATATGAAATTTTCATTATTCTTCATTTAACTGGGATATTACATCCTTCCACCCTTTTTGGATTTGCGTCCTCACAATTTTAAAATTGTGCTCAGGAACTTCATTGAAAGCCCCACATCGAAAAAAGTGTCAATAAAACTATCGCTTTAAAATAAAGTAATAGAAGTAAAAAAGTTACCTGAGACAAAATATACTAGGATTCCATGAAAACATTGATATGAAGGAGAAAAAAACCATCATGTTCTGATGGAGAGTGATAGAAAACATGTTTAGGAGAATGATAAACACCAGAAAATTACAATCTTGTGATGGGTTAAACCGTATTTGATTCCCTAATAGGAAAATTTAACGTACATGTTTTTTGTTTAATGTTACTTTTCATTTAGGAAATTATTTATGAGATTAACCAAAAACATAAGGAAATATACTTACTTGTCATGTAGACATTCATCTTTTACTAGATTTCTGGGAAAAACTCATATTTTCTCCAAACGATGAGTATTCAGGATGAATTGTTTTTCACAATAAGAGTGCTATAATCAACATCGAGAGAATCGCATAATCCATAAAAGATGAACTATATATTTCTCATGTCATTAGATATTAACTAAAAAAACGTTTAGTATAACAACAGATAATCCCCCAAAATTACTTACTTTTACATAAATAAAAACAACTCTTAATCTCCAAAATTTTTCTAACAAAACCCAAAGTTCAACATAGACCATTCAATAAAAAATTGTCCCTAACATTATTGAAAAGTAATCCAAACTGTGATCGTAACCCAAATCTCATGAGGATTTAATTACATAGACTTCTAATATACATCTTAACATTTATCTCCAAGTAACACAAGTTACTCATAAAGTGTCATATTGAAAAGTAATTAACCTAATCACATATTCTCCATGATAGGTTAATCATTTTCGTAAATAAATCAAATCATCATGCGTCCATAATAAAAACATAGATTCATCAAAAATAAATTTTCAACTATTATTCCACAATTGAAATTCCATAGTATTCTATCTTACTTAGGCATATAGTGTTTCCTCAAAAGAGAGAATGTCATCATCCACAACCTTTATCACTTAATCACTAAATCATTTTTCTATAGAAATTATATCCATTTGATAAAACATAAGTTCCAAAAATATTCTTATTCTTATTCTATAAAATCATTTTACTAAAATAATATGTCATACTAACCAGGGACTTCAAGTAGGCTAGTGGTAGGTGATGTGCCCTTGTCGCCCTTCGGTTTTCGGTTCGATTCCGGTAGCCTTTCTGGATGCGACGGGTTGTCACCCATCTATGTCTTTTTCTTTTTATAAAACTCAAAAATAACCCTAACATGTTTTAACCTCGATGGTTTCCAAATACCTCTCATTTTCATCCAAATTCATTATGATCTCAACATTTTAATTATTTAATTCTTACTTCACCACCATATAATAAAATAAAATAATCCCCAAAATTAAGAACATAATACCTTGATCATGGTGTCCATTTTGCTTAATAATCATCTTGTTCACGTAAGTAGAAGGTCCATACATTGCAACAATTATTTAAATATCCTTCAAAATCATTTGATTCCTCCATCCAAATACACCTTGTACAACAAGGTTCATAGGGGTGTTCACCGAAAAACAGTTTTGGATAATAATCATGTATGACATATAATTTCAATACATCTGATAAAACATGATTTCTATAAAACAGTCGAACCGAATTTGATTTGAAACATTCAATTAACAGTCCATTTAAAATACCAGAAGTATGTGCAGAGTGACTATATATTAAAATCAAATATAAATTGGTTGTGTATGGGTCTCCTTCTTCAGCACCTTTTTCAAAATGATAATATGTTTCAAAATCATGGGATAAGGTAAAATATTTAAAAATGCCTTGATAATATTTACCTTTCTTGTAAATATGAGAATATTGCGAAAATAGGATTATTCTAAATACAACCCATGATCCACGATGATAACGAGGTATAGTAAAGGTGTTTGATATCTCAAACATCTTCTTTCTAGTGAGTTGTATTCTAGAAAAAGTTTAACAATCATCTGAACATGACTTTGTAATAATTATTGCAAACAAGTCATCTGGAAGAGATGGGAATGTCATTTGAGATCCTCCTCCTTCCAATTGTAATTGAATTTCCTTGATCTAAAATAGTTATAAAACAAGGATTTAACTGAAATAGTAGATAGTGACTAACCATATGTCTAATGAAAATTCCTAATCCCTAAAGTTGTCTAAACCGAACTTTGATAACAACTATAAGGACCCGGCCTTAAACATTACATAATATTGAATTAAATGTATAATTCAAATTGAGTATATTTTCAGGTTTAGAGTTTTACATAATCAGGCCATAGCTGTTACATTACAACTTGAATATTACAAGTAGACATTACTACTCATTGTCCATTTTTTTTCAAAAAATAAAAACTCTTAAAAAGAAACATGACTAGTTCCATGTTTTAGATATCATGAATTTTCCCTGATCCCATCCTTGAACCTATTCATCTTTAATTCATGTGAAATAAATTTCAAAAACATGGTATGAGCATAAAAATTTCAGTATGGGTTATAAAACAAGGAAGGAAAACATTATCCCATCAATAAATACAAATCAATGAAACCATACTTTTCAATCATAACATACCTTAAGAAATCATAAGCTTTATGAATAACACACAAAAATCCTAAATCATAAAGGTTACTTATGGAATCCATATCAAACTTTCATTGTATCTATCACAACTACATAGGGAGTTACACTTGAAATACCCATCACATCATATCCCCTAAATCTCTTAGTATAAACATGACCATTACCTCCGTCACATTACCCAATGCATTGGAGAGATACCTCGGGCTCACCCGCCATATGTTTAACAAAAAACCACCCACATATGTAAATAATACCTAGTAACCATAACACATGTGTGAATTAAAGATAACGTTTCCACATTCTAATATATCAAATCATGATATTGAAATAAACAATTTTTTATCAAATCTTTTTCAAAACCATTTAAATATGGATTTTGAAATCAAAGTTTCCAGTACCACTTTGATGCTTTTAAATAAATTATAATTTGAAAACATTAATGTCCATATAAATAAATACTCAAACCCATTTTGAAAATATGGTCATTAATGAGAAATATTTAGAAGAATAAATCTTTTAAATATTTAATATGATATTTTTGTTAAAGAGTTTTTTAACAAAAAGAGAGATGCTTGAATACAAATAAATGAGGAATAATATTTAATAAGAACTTTATAATATCATGAGAATAAAATTATTCTTGATATAATATTTCCAAGGGAAGTATATACAACATATAATTGTGAATTGGTGCATAACAACAATGAGTCTCAATGGAAATGTAAATTGAGATGAAATCCCTTATAAAGATGGTATCCTTAAATTAAGGATAAATAAATCATATAATTATGTGTGAAAAATATAAATACACCCAATATAAGTGGATATTAAGTGTAAAACAATAATATTTAATTCACACATATTCATTGGATGACATATTCAATAAGTACAAGTTGAACCCAAAAAATCGAAATTGGGTTAGGAAATTCCCTTGTAAAAATTTGATAGCCTAACAGCATCACATTAAAATTCAAAAAATGAGTTTATGAGACAAAAGAGGTATATAATCACTTGTAAATAAAGGTTACATCAATAAGGATATAATATAACATATCCCAAAATAATAAGATGTAATTTAAAAGACATAATAAAAAGAAGCCTTTTAAAAAGAGGGGGGGGGGGTCAATGGTTCCCTTACCGATTTGGAAATTTACAAAACATACACCACCTGAAAAAAGGATCATACAATGAACATTTAAATACTCATAAATAAATTTATATTACATAAATATTAAAATCATGGGAATTACATACACCAAACAAAAATAAATAATGGAAAATATAGCATGAATCTCAAATAAATAAAAAGTGAGATGAAAAACCATTACTTCATTGTATTCAAATTGAATCGTATTAACAAAAGTTAATAACCAAAAAATGAATAACAAAATTACATGAATATAAAACTAATAATGATAATATATATCAATGGAAGTACACATTACACCACATGTAATAACTATGTGACGAATAATGGAAATCTCACGGAATTAAAAGTGAGATAAGAATTCCCTTACCTTGTGTCCGACTTGACTCGATCGTTCTTTAATCTCCTGAATAATAAACTAAAGTTAATTTATACTTTCATAAGAACATTTTTTATGTTTATTATTCTTTTTATAACAGTAATTAAAATTTTATAATCCTTATTTAATCATTTATGTTAATAACATCGATTTTGTCGATATTTGGTACTTGAGTCAAAAATGGGCTTCTTATAGTCTCATGTTGTTCATGTGGTCAATGGTTCATTATATATAGAATGATATTCATTATTTGGATATCATATATATCATATATATCTAGTATGTACATGTATTTATAATATTACATAACTTTTGGAGATAAGAAATGAAATTCACCGTTCATGGAGACAGTAAGCCATATGTACGCATGAACGCTACTTTCATTTCTATTTCTTATTTTAATGGAATTAAAACATACTAATACATAGGTATATTATAATTATAGTATAATATAATATATATTATCATTAACTCCATCCATTATACATCCCAAATAAGGCATTAACGAGTCACATCACTTTGAGGGGGCGGTATTCGTCACTTCCTCAAATGAGATTATCGTATTTAGCCACTATGGAATCCAAAAGGTGTGCTATAAATGGTAATTATAGAAGAATAATGATATCATAAAAAAATACATATCATATATAAATATAGTTCCATCATAATGGACACCATGAAATAAGGTAAGAGGTAATTGAAAAATCATCGTCTCGTGAGGCGTTAGTTTTCCATCCATAGAAACATTATGTTCTTCACCGATTAGATGTAGGTGTGTGTAAGTGTAGTTTGAATAAATATCAGAAAAACATCCTAGTATATTGAAGATACTGGTGTTGTTACTAAATAAAAAGAATAAAAAGATTTTAGGGGTTGGAGAAGTAAAATAAAAGAAAACAATTTTAGATAAACAGTTACCTTTAATTTGGGTAACTCCCTTTGGTTTGAACCAAAGGACTTCATGAAGTGCCTTCGACTTAAGGTAAGGATTTTAAGTGGAGTATAGGGATATATAGATCTTAATTGGGAAGATTTTGGATGAACCAAATGGCTTGAGAGGTGTGAGGAATTTCATAGAAATGGTCTCCTTTTATAAGGGAGAGGAGGGGTTCTTTAGGAAAGTGTAAAAATATTATTTTATTATATAGTAATATTAGGTCTCTAAAGGTCCAAAAATCATAATACTAAAAGATATATTTACTGATATTCGAAATAAAATCATCCAATTATAATTGGAAATGTTTTGGATAATATGCTAATAATTATAATAATATTTATTTATTTTATTTATTAATGAGGTAAATACTGCATCATTATTGTGACATAAATAATTTAATTTATTTGATTTCTAAAAATTATAAAAAAATACCCTGATTTAGGAAATATTTATTTATTTCTAATTAATATTTATATTTCAAATGATAATTTATATAACCCCTTCTAAAAATTTATTTACTAAAGGATATTTTCTTTTGTAATTTTTTCCTTTAAGTTAATTATTCTTAATTGTCATTATCACTCCCAAGTGGCTCAATGGGGTCCCAAAATCTACCCAAAGATGACCATGGTCATAAATGACTCAAAAAATATGGGTTTGACAAGTCTTAAGGTAATTTTAAATTATTATAATATTATTTTAACCTTGAATTACCCTATTTACCTTTAACCGCGGTAAATAAAAGTCAAAAGTTATTGTTCACCAAAAATTATTTTCTTCTTAATGAACCACATTTTACTTCTTGTAAACAACCATTTATGTCATATTTTTTAAATTCAATTCACAGAAGTGGTAAAATTTCATTTTAACGAAAAAGTCAGTTTTTTTAACTACTACTAAGAGGTATCACTATTCAAAGAAATTGATGTTTTTTAGAAAAATACAAAAAAATCAGCCTATGATATATTTTATATTCTGAATTACAACATGATATATATTTTTTAAAATTAGAAAAATATAAGTGGAATTAATTAATTTTAAAATCAATTCCCGTTATGAAAACAAATAGCATGTTTTTAAGAAACAATAACTATCAAAAGATTGATACTTGTTTATGTCCAATTTCAAAGTCAAATTAATTCCAATAACCATCATTGAATTAAATGGTAAAAATATATTATAATTTCACTTGAAAACCAATTAAAAATATAATCTATCTATATAAATAATTTATATTAAAAGTCGCTTTTAAATTAAAATACAATATTTTTCACTATTCATTAAAACTGAACTTTATCGGAAAACTTCCAAAAATTTACACAAAGAAAACTTTGATGTCCCCATTATAAAAAAGTATTTTATTTGGTCATATAGAATGTAATAAAGGGACCAAAAAAAACATTTAAAAAGGGTTCACCATTAAAATGAGATAAATCGGCCTTTTAATGTAAATTATGCTTAAATTTAGATTTATTCAGATTTTAAGCCTCTAACATTTTATTGGAGAATGTAAATACATTTAAAAATCATTTACAATCATATTGTAGTTAGTTTTGTTCATTCCCTCGAATAAAACATCTAGGAGTTAACTAACCATTTAAAATAATAATATTATATTATTAGTTTGCTACATAAGATTTTAAAGAAACTCGTTGTTGCGTATCAGGTACGCTATCAAACATCGAAACCCTTTTAAAGTAAAATTAATATTTAATTCACAAATATTAATAAATATGAAATATGTCTTATTCATCATTTACCTAGGATGTTACACCTGTTACCATGGTGCTCCAGAGATTATTAGAGGTACGATATGTGTTTATGCTACCCTAGAAACTGTACTTATAGACATAGGTGTCAATCACACTTTTATTACCACGGTCGTTGTTCGGAGCATGGAGATTCCGATGGAGCTGTTGACTTGATCCATACTTCTAGAGACTGTAACAAGATGGGATTTGATGATTAATCACTAGTGTCGGTAGTGTGAGCTTACTCTATAAGGTGAGAGCTTTAGTTGGGATCTTCAAATAGTTGTGTCGAGTCCTTACAACGTCATATTTGGTAGGGATTGGTTATCCAATGTATGTGCTCAGATTGACTGTATTAATCGAAATGTGTCGTGTGTCCATGAGTATGGGACTTAGTTTTCCTTCAATGGTGATATGGGAACCTTTTGAAATCCATTATGGACTTTCCCAGGGGAGGTTTTTGTCGATCACACATCAGTTGACTTACCTTACTCTTGGGGCAGTTTATGTTGGGATTATTAGCTATCCGGTACTGGTGGACCAGTATGCCAATAATTTTCATGATGATGTTTCGGGACTACCTCAACATAGAGAGGTATAATTTTACATCTAATTTTACCCCAAGACGTCATCGATATCTACACCAGCATATCAGATATCTCCCGTAGAGCTTCATGAGTTACGGTTATAACTAGAGGACTTCCAGAGATAGGGGTTCATAAGGCCCAGTGTTTCTCCATGGGCAACCCTGGTTTTGTTCTCCATGAAAAAATATGGGAGTTTGAGACTTTGTATGGACTATAAGTGCCTAAACTAGGTGACCATGAATACTGAGTATCCACATCTAATGATTAATGATCTCTTGTATATATTGATGGTAGTTTTATAGTTTTCAAAGATAGAACACAGATCAGGTTATCATCTGCTTATTTTAAAAAATGTGGATGTGTAGAAGACAACCTTCAGATGTCATTATATCCACTATGAGCTAATAGTTATGCCATTCGGCATGACCAAATCCCCTGAAGTGTTTATGGGACTCCTGAACATGATATTTTAGCCATAACTCGATCGCTTTGTGGTGGTCTTCATCAATGAAATCTTGATATTGTCTGCCTTAGAGGAAGAGTATGTCTATCATCTATAGATAGTTATGGATACATTCCAAGAGAACCATATTTATTTTATGATCTTTATGTTCCACTTGTAGATATAAGAGGTCCACATTCTTGGACATGTTATTGTAGATGATGGATTTGTGATAGATCTGGTGAAGATAGATGTCGTTGTTTTTTGGGATCCACCTAGGAGTGTGACCGAGTTTTAGAGTTTCCTAAGGTTTTCTAGGTTAAACCATAGATTCGAACCAGACATCATTAGAGTTTTGGAACCCTTGTCAGTGTTGAAAAATAAGGGATAGTACTTTGTTTGGAAGGAGAGACACCATCATTGTTTTCATGAGCTGAGGCAGAGACTGATGAGTGCCCCCATCTAGAGGCTACCAAAATAGGGAGTTGTGTATATAGTCTACTATGCCACATCAGAGACCATACATGGATTTGTATTGATGCCGGAGTGAGTACTTATAGTGTATGGTTCTCAATAGATGAGGTATCATGAGTAGAACTATGATACCCATGACATGGAGTTAGCAGTAGTGGTCTTCGCCTAGAAAATATGGAAACATTATCATATTGGAAAATGAATTTCAGTATACTTTCATCACAAGAGTCTCAAGTATATATTCTCATAGATGGACCTGAACCTGAGATAACGACGATAGAAAGTGGTCTTCCTAAACGATGACTTCTAGATAGTATATACTCATAGAAAGGGGAATATAGTGGTAGACGAACAGAGCATGAGGTCTAGTTTGAAGCAGTTGAGTGAGGCAACAGAGTAGCTAGCATCATTTTAGATATCCATTTGGGATATAGGTGGAGTAGTTTACCTCAAGTATATGATATTCAGTCCTCCACATATTTAGTGAGTTCATGAGGGAAAACATTGGGACATTGACAACATGGCTTGACCTACCTAGATATCCTTAGGGCAGACACCTGATGGATTTTTTGAAAGTGGGGATCACATCATCCTCTTTAGAGGACAGACCATGGCACTGATGGCACTACCCGAGGAGGTGTTGATGGAGTTCCATACATCCTATTTGGTGGTACATACTAGTGTGGAGAAGATGTAACAGGACCTCCATCGTCAGTTTTGGTCGCCAGGGATGATGAAGGCAGTGGCATAGTTTTTTTCATGATGTATCACTTTTCAACAACTGAAGGCCAAGCATCAGGTTCTATTAGGCTTAGCGGAACCACTAGAGGTGCCATAGTGGAAGTGGTAGTGTATCTCCATTAAATTTGTGGCAGTGATCACACGTATTTCCGTTGGACATGATTCCATCTGGATGATCATTGACCAACAAACCATGTTGGCCGACTTCTTACCAATCTGAAAGCTGGGATCAGTAGAGAGCATGAGACACCTCTATATACAAGAGATTTTACGACATCATGAGGTTCCATCGACAATCATCTCTGATTGTGAAACACATTTTACATCACAATTTTGGAAGGGATTATAAAAGGCATTCATGACTCAACAACCATTGAGCACCTCCTTTCATCGACACACGAATCATCAGACAGAGTGGACCATTCAGACACTTGAGGAAATGCTTTGTGCTTCTGTCAAAGATTTTTTCCATAGTTGGGAGGATCAATTTTCCTTGGTAGAGTTTACACACAAAAAAACCTATCACTCCACAATAATTATGACACCATATGAGGCCTTTTACGGTGGACCATGCAGATCACCTCTATATTGGATAGCCCCAGTGGAGTCAGCACTTGTGGGTCCTGATTAGGTATGGGCTACCACTGAGAGGGTACAGATCATCCGAGAGTGGATGAAGACAACATAGAGAAGACTTATGCCTTTGGCACATAGGAGACATAGACCAATGGAGTTCCAAGAGGGGGAGCATGTATTCTTGCGAGTCTCCCCTCGACGGGTCTATAGAGATTTGGGCAAGGCGAAAACCATTCACCGTGGTTTGTTAGACCATTTAAGATACTAAGAATGATTGGCGAGGTGGCTTACAGCTTGGCACTGCCACCACAACTGGATAGGGTGCATGATGTCTTCCACATATCCCAACTGAGGAGATACCTGCATGGCCCATCTCGCATCATTGACCATGGGGACTTGGAAATTGATGGTGTGGAAATGTTTACGGAGGTTATAGAAGAGATTGGGGATTGAAATAAGCGGGTCCTTCATGGACAATTGATACCTCTAGAGCATGTTCCCTTGATGCATGTGAACATCTAGGGGATAACAAGGGAGCGGAAGGTTCAGATTCATGCTCGGTAACCCATTTGTTTCCTTATTCTATATTGTGGCTTTTGGGGATAAAAATCCCTAAGGTGGGAAGAATGTAAAGCCCCATATTTTTCCATCTAAGTTTTTTAATTATATGGAATTATTACAAGTCTATTAAAAATGACGGTACTTGATTCCGAGGCCATTGTTCCCATAAAATATTTATGATATCTTTTATGGTACCTTTAGTAAATGCACGAGAATAGTTTTCTATATTTTGAACCAGTTCTCAAGTTAAAAATATGAGGGAAACAATGAATCTGGGAGTGTCGTGATTCGCTTCGTGGAGGTTTCACATCAACTACAGTAGGTCAGGTGAAAAATATAATTTTTTGGACTTTTGAAAAAAATTATTAAAATAACTTTTTATGTTATTTTATATCTTTTTTTCTTTTCCACAAACTGACAAGCGGATGTGGCAGGACCAATGACACATCAAGCCACTAAATTTCTTGACACACCTTTATTAATTTAACTCCACCATTGTAATTAGGAAGGATACTTAATTAAATGAACCCCATTAATTTCACATGGTTTACTAACCATCCCCCTTAAATATTTATATTGAGTTTGGGGAGGGGTATTGGCATGTCTTCACTAAGAGATGAAGATATTGAACAATACCATGATTCCAACTACTTGGAGTAAGGGGCTAGTTCAAACAAACGGTGACGAGCGGCACCAAATATTTAATCGACGGACGTCGACTCTTCCTCAAACTCAGATTTCTACAACGATCCTAATGTGGGGTTTATTTCTTATATAATTTCATGAGTTGTTGAATTATTATCCTACCCTTCTTAAAACACCCTAATGCAGGGGCACATGCCAAACATGAAAGGCATAAACCCTCCTCCTATTGAATAAATTTGATGTTTTCTTCACTAGAATTTTTATTCGCGTTGGATGAAACCCAGAATGGTGGGTAATGGAGGCGGTGGGCCAGGAGGTTCCCCTCCGTGGGTTGGGAGGCACCCCTCCATGGGCTAGAAGGTGCCCCTCCACAGGTCAGGTCATGCCCCTCCACGGGTCGGGCAACGCCCCTCTGCTGGTTGGGTTGCGCGAGCCTATCAGGTCACACTATTCACAAGTTGTGTCACGCGAGCCTAGCAGGCCACACCCTTTAGGGGTCTGGCCGCGCAAGCCATGCGGGTCGAACCCCTCTATAGTTTGGGACGTACCAGCCTGGATAGTCGAGCCCCCCATGGCCCATCCAAACCAGGTTGAACTAGGCCAATTTGGGATAGGCCAAGTCACACCCAGACTGGGTCGGGTCATCCCGAACTATGTTGGGTTTGCTGAGACCGGACAGCTTGGGTCAGTCTAACTGAGTCAGACCTGACCCGGACCCTTTCAAGCCCTGTTTTTCTAAAGGAGACATAACTTGTGAACCAAGCATATGTTTGACGAACCATCTATGATGCTAGTATCGTTCAAGTGAGATGGTCCTTTTTCTATACTGCAATTGTGTTTTGAATAAATTTGGAGTACTACCATGTTCGGTCGAACCTGAATCCAACCGGGCCCTCAGTACTAAAACTCATATATGTCCCAGACCGGGTGTCTGATTGACGTGCCATCTATCGCATTAGAACCCTTAGGACATGGAAGTTATTTTGGATACTTCTTCGTGGCTCATTGTAGAAGTTGAGATATGATTGATGGCACGAGGAGTGGTTCATACTAGAATATAGGGTTCTTAGTATATGAATTTCATGGTTGGTTGTAACATGATGAAAGAACATCGATCCTATGTGGGTTAGCATATATAGATCATGTGTGGGTCAGTACTTAGAAATCATGTGTGGGTCAGTACTTAGAAATCATGTGTGGGTCAGTATCTATCTATCATGGGTGGGTCAGAGCCTAGATATAATGTATGGGTTTGTATCTATCGATTTTGTGTGGGTCAGGACCATAGTCTCTCGAAAGAATAAGATGAGATTGAATTATGACTAATTATGTATAATTTTTTACAATAGTTATATACCTGGTGTGAGATGATTCATTAAATTTGTGGTATATTTACCTTCATTGTTTTACCTTCATGGTGTTAACTTTGTGGTACTATAACCATCATGGTGTTACCTTTGTGGTACTCTCGTCTTCGTGGTTTTACCATCATGGTGTTACCTTTGTGGTATTCAACCCTCATGGATCAGTTGTGATAAATACATTATAGTTGTAGCCTAATGATTTCTCATGTATGAGATGATAATATCTTAATTACATATGTATATGTATGGGTATATACCTAAGTAGAGTAGATGACTACTTCCTGCTTCATGGTTGATGTCTTGATTTTTGGTTCGTTACTTTGTGGAACTCTGGGAGACCATCAGGTGTGTTGGGGTTCACACTGATTATTGTTATACTCCCCCTTGCATGGTATACTCCTGAACCATGTTGCGTCTTGTACAGATGATGAAAAATGTTGATCGAGGCTGAGGGAGACGTTATGGGACAATTCCCAAAGGTGGACCATTTGACATGATGTACTTTAGGGAATACTGACCGTGAGTTGTACCTACACTTCATGTAGGATCCACGGTGGACAGTCCAAGGGCTTTTTTCTCTTTTCAATTGTACCTTTACGTTTCACTTGGACTTGTATCTTGACCCCTTTACATTCATTACACTTTTTACTACTGGAGTTTACGTTGTGGTGGCTTCTTTTTGTGTTCTTTGATTGAGTGTTTGTACCGGTTTAAATGTAATTCCATCCCATTTTAGGGATACACCATTCTAGTGCTAGTCACCTACCACTAGCCTATAGAAGGTCGGTATGGGGTAGTCATCACATGTGCCCTAGGGGACAGGTCCTGGAAACCACCAAGTGGTGCTTCTCATATTGTCAAATCTGGTATAAGAACATCTACTAACTCCAAATGTCACAAGTAGGGAGTGAGGTAAAATCCCATTAGGGTATCAATACATATTTCGTAATAATATTCTAATAATAATTTCCCAAAATAATTATTCCAATTAAACTAAACATACATTATAGTAAAAAAGAATATTTCATAATATCATGATTTCAATTAAAATATTTTTTTATTTTTTAATTAATTAATAATTAATTTTTTATACAAAATATACTATATAAACAGTCATTTAATTTTTAAAATAAGTCATAGAGGAGATATCAGCATCAAAATGGGGATAATATCTTCCCATTATTATTTTTATTGTTTTTAAAATTAAATTTTTTGTTTGGTAATTCCCATCCTAGTATGTTTTTACCGTCTAAATCACAATCTACATAGGATTTCATGTGTTAAAAAATAAATAAATGGTAATGTTATTACAAAATGTTAAACATACAATTTACCCATTTTCTAAGTCAATATTCCAAATTTTCTATAAAACAATAACTTCAGTTTTTAATCAAATCATGCCTTTGTCCAGTATAAAACCAGTTATTTCTTATAAATCAATTTAATAAATATTTACAAAATAAAAATATGAAATCAAATAAAAATCAATTTCATAGTTTAATCCTTCATTTTAAATTCACATTTTCTCTCATCTACGAAAATCACATAACAATTCATTAGAATGTTGTGTTTTTTCATATTTCATGCCAAACAAATTTCAAATTATAATTCGATTTGAAATCAGTATTCTTAATAAAATTGAATGAAATTTAAATTAAATCACTCTTTATAGGCTTAAATAAATTGGAAATTCTTAAACGAAACCACCTGCCTTGGGATCATTTGATCACAAATCATAATGCCCTCAAAATAAAGCTCAAACTATGAATGTCATAAATGAATATATATGAATCAAACATAGATTCATGATCTAAAAAATAGGTATTATATACTCTAATAAGATGGGGATAAAAATCCAATATGGTTGAGATATGGAGAGAGTTGATGTGAAGGAATGTAGAAAGAATTCATACCTTTAATGTATTGAATAACGATCGTATAGCTTTGATTCACCATAGTGAGAATTTAGGGGATTTTAATGGGTCCATGAGAAATATTTAATCCTTGTAAAATGGTATTTACTAATTAAGGGTTTACCATGAATCCAAATTATGATTTCAATAATTTTTTATACATTTGTCTAAAAACAAAATCTTGTGTGAACTATTAGGTAGGACTTGTCACACACTTTTTCAATCCATGCACTCGAATCTACACCATTCTAAAAGGGTAAAAAGTTTCTAATAATTCAAGTAATTGTTTTTCAAATTGTGTTCCCATTATCCAAACCCTCAACATGTGGTTTGTATGATGTGACCTAGTAGGGCGCACAGTTTAGGAAAATGTTTCCCCAATGGTCCATAGCCGAAGATCATTTTAATTATTTAAATTTTCCCCTCAAGAGCCCCAAAACACGTCCCAACCAAAGAATGATAAAAAATGGTGTTGATGTGTATTTCAAATAAATAAAAAGATATAAGAATAAGATTTCCACAATGAATTCCAAACTACCGCCACTATTATAAAACATGTTAACAAATTTTATAAAACATCTTGAGCAATGAAATTAGTTGACAAGAAAATAATAAATCATCATACACAATGAATGTGTCAAAGATTATTAGAATCCATTTTGAGAGAATATATAATCAAGATATTAAACCATTTTATGAATTTTTTATTTTTGATATACTATTCCTAGTCTATGTGCATCTACAACATGTATAAAACAAACAATCAAGGTGTTAACATTGATAGTGAAATATCACATCCATACCCTGTCCCTTTGATGGTGAAACATCACAACCATTTTCCACACAATTTAAATCATTCCAAAAACTTTTGAAAATATATTTGAAAAACATGTCCAAAAAATATTTTCAAATCATACATTACATACATAAACTAACAATAAATCTAAAATCCACATTTTAATATTTTAAAAATAATTTTCTAAAATTTCATTTAAATCCCATGATTTCAAAAACAAAAATTATAATTTTAATTTAAAAAAACATTAGACCAAAATTTTGAAATTAATTAAATGAAATATAAAATATTTTGAACCATTCCCTTTTTTATAATCAATATGAGATTCTAGATATTCCACCTACCTCTCAAATATAGGATAAAACTAATAACAACAAAAATACAAAAAAACCCTATCTTCGAACTCCTAAAAATGTAATGATATCTCATTCCAACCAGTTAATAAAATTTTATCAAATCAATATTGACGTAAAACACCATGGATAAACCCCTGATGAAGAAGATACATGATTCCATGTGAGGGGATAATAAGAGATCTAATGAAAACAATGAGGAAAACATATTTAAGGTTGAATATCAACCTCCAACACACTTGGGTTTACCTATGAATCTATCTAAAATAAAAAATAATCGTATCATAAAACATTTACGTAAATGGAATTCATGTTTATGGATTATTTGGGGAATATAGCTGCTTTAGAAGGTAAATAAGATTAGATATAATATTTTCAGATTTAAAATTTCATAAGAGAAACTTAGGGAATCCATGCACAACACATGCATGAGCCACTACCTTGATCCACACTTCACACAGTTGGATCACATGGTAAGAT
Source organism: Viscum album (assembly GCA_963277665.1). Taxonomy (NCBI): domain Eukaryota; kingdom Viridiplantae; phylum Streptophyta; class Magnoliopsida; order Santalales; family Viscaceae; genus Viscum; species Viscum album. The sequence continues at coordinate 1,193,573,077 of OY728158.1, read as the reverse complement.
ATACTTTTTTCCAACCAAGTTATTATAATTTATTATGTTGTTCACAAGTTTTATTTGGAATCCATATGGATTTCGTAAACTGTATGATTAACCATGTGCCTAACCACTACTTATTTTTTCTATTGCACGTTTTCCTATAGGTGTTTAATAGATTTTGATAACCATTCATATACTTCAGACCCCTATATAATCCTAAAAAACATGCAAAAAATATATATAACCTCCATAAATAATATCAAGTAATATTAAAAAAAAGAAAAATAAATAGTGTCAAGTACTTGAAACCAGGGGCGTTATGTTCTTCACACTGTTGGGTTATCCATATATAGAAAGTAGAAAACCAACATTGGACTAAAAGTTCCCAAGACAACGGTCCAACATTTCATTCCCAAGATACCACATTTAATCTTGAATCCAACTATGATTCCAAAAAACCCACACTAGTAAAATACTTTCTACATGATACAATTTCTATTTCCATCCCATAATTTGTAACGAAACAAGAACCAGTAGAGCATTCAAGTCAAAGTCCACATGAACCTATCAAATTAAATGATCCTGATTATGATGAAAAGTATTTAATTGACATACCTAAAACATATTATTCTGTTAACTGTTCCATTGTGGGAAATCCAACTGATATTTCACCTCAATATAACATTCATGTACGAAAAATGGGCTTATGTATTGAGGACATAACATTCATTTAGTTCAAAACATACATGTTTAAATCCTTGGAAAAATTATTAATAAAACATGATCACTTACCATGAATGAATATTTTAAGTCAATTTGATCTTTATTTGATATATTATGAAACGAGATTGTCTCATTTATCATTCATAAAAATTAATATTCCTTATTATCTATTGTATAAGGGTTCATCCAACCAAGGATGTGTCGCCTTTTTCCACAATAAAAGTGTAAACCAATGAAAATTTACAAACAATGATTAAAAAATATCCATATTTGTTAAGGGATGATAAATATTGTTTTCTGTGAAATCCATTAAGATTATGTGTTCCCCACATTAGAAAAAAAATCATTACAGGTGCCATAAGAATGTATTACTATGTTTGTATTGTCCTTTCATATTTCTCATCGATTTTATGATGTTACAATGTGACTCGTGATAAATTATACCCAGAGGATATCTTTATGGATTTCAAAAAACGAGAGATAAATCCAATATATGTTTCTAATAATATCGAATCTATTATGGAATTACTATTTACAACTACTCAAATATAAATTTTCTACAAGTCATCCATAGTGTTACATTCACAAATAGGGACGAATTTTGATGATTTTTTAGGTTATTCGAGTATCACCCAAATTGATTTTTCGGTTTGAATCATCCATTTTAAACATTTCAAAAAATAAATATCTATATACTCACATTTCCACAAAAGAATCCATAAACACTATAGCATACCCTCAGGTCACTGGTGCTCTTCCCTATCCAACTGATAGCTGAGGCATCTCAAAATAAATTCAGCAACATTTATTTTAGTCCTGAGCCAAAAGGGTGATATTAGGGACTTATATATGTATATATATTAATCAATGATGAAAAACCCTTCTTGAATGGTTGTATGAACGAAGTAGTTTTTCCTAACAATCCGTAGTTATGAAAATCGTATCTCATAAACCACAACACAAATATAATTTCAAGATTCTAGAACTATATTTTCCATGCATCATCATGTTTTCAAATCATCAAAACACATTCTGAATATCACTCTTTTACCTCTTTATCTTTCTCAATAAAATCGAGAACAAAATAAAATATAATGAAAATTGAAACTCTAACACAGTCTTTATAATAAAAATGTGTATCATATCTCAATAACATTAGCTACCATTGATATGAAGCCACATTCACCAACTGACTAAATCAATTAATTCATAATCCATCTCCCATAGAGATCAATTTTTTCAATGTATACATAAGTCAAATTAATACATTTAGAGAGACTCCTAATATATTCTATATCTCATATTACAATCAATTTATGAGAAAATTTGTTTCATGATCTTATGATCTGTATAGAAAATGAAATTATTACTTATGTGGTAATGATCCCATGTCATCAAAGCATATACCACATTACCTAATTCCATATCATGTTCTGTGAATTTCCTCTCATGAAACTATAGCTACCATGATCTGTAAGAAACAACATGACATATATACATGTAGAACTACTACATCCTTGATCCCAAAAATTCACAATACCCCATATAATCATGTCTTGATAATTTATATATCATTATTGGTGCTGATGAAAGGAAAAAAATATGCCCCTTAAATGTTTTATGATATTCATTATTCTATTTTAATTAATTATAGTTCAATTTAAAATATATCATTTATCATGATAGTTAGGAAAATCCATGATCAAAATGCCTGAAATAACCATCCAGAATAAATAATCTTTGTATCTTAAAGATAATAATTGGACATTTCAAATATATCACATCAGCTATAAATTATAGATCCACAAAATAGCTTTTTTAGAGAAAACAATGATATGTTAAAATACCACTATTATCCAACAATCATACATTTTATATTTCTAATTTAGGAGTTGATATTATAAAATACCTACAAATATCATCAGTTGTTTCATAAAATATGCTTAAATCCTAGAATGCACCCCAATATATTCCAAACATACCACCACAATGTAATGCAGGTACATTTAAAACATCTAATTATTCAAATACATAATGAGATATGGTGGATTAGTAATAAAAAAAGGCATAATTGCATACTAATAATGGATATATATACTCATAAGATCATTCTTTGGAATATAATCTATTTGATATAGTAGTTTGTGATACCCCAAACACAAGTAAATTTTATATAAACAGTAGGATTCCATAAATTGGTCAAAACATTTTTCAATTCTTCTATAATGATACCAAATATTTTTATATATTCCTTAATATCACGATAATCTAAAAAAACTGAAGTTTTTTATCCTTCTTTTTATAGAAAAAACTAGTGATTCCCAGAGGTGTACTGGGCCGAATGAACCCAATATTTTTCAACTCTTACAACATGATTTTCGAACCTATTAGTTCTTTTCGTTTCACATGATAAGAGGAATGGTAGATAGGTACAATCTTGTGAAATAGATAAATCATAAAATCCACTAATCATGTGGCTAGAAACCTAGTTAATTATCATAAAATTATCATTTTATTGGTTAATATGTTTTTGTAAAAAACTATTCTCAATCTCATCAATAGATTCCAACATCAAGGACACAAAATTGTGGGAGATTTTTTCAACCACTAGTGAAAAAAATCCAACAAAACTTTCCACTACACTCATATATCCTCTAATGAGTGGTTTAGCACCCTAATTAGTTTTATGTCTAACCATTCAAGTATAATAGTAAATTGTGATGTTTGAAAATTTTTCAACTGACTTATAAATATAATTATGTAATAGACAACCATATCAAGAACATAGTAATCCTAAATCAATTACACTTAATATATAATTTGAAATTATGCTTTTCACATAAAGGATCAACATTCTATATTCCCAAGAGTATATTATTGTTTTAAAATAGAAGGAATAATGCCGTCATGAAAACATGAAGATCAACCACATGAGAAGCAATAATAAAATGGGATGCACATGTATGGATAAATCATTTCAAATGGTTTCATTAAAAAGAAACATATATATAACCATAAAAGGTCACAATTGAACATAAAATATAATTTTATCATCACCATATTTTTTCTTTATCACTTTAATTTTCAGTTTATTACCCTATTAGGATTTCAGTAGTTGATAATTAGTGGTTTTCTAGGAATGACCCCAGCATTTACAATTCTTAGGATGATAGATATCATACCACACATGTACCAGCAAAGAATATTATTCATAAAAAGCATGTAATTATTCCATTGATCCTAAACATGGAGGACAATGACATTGGCATTGAGGATGACTCTCATAGTTTTGATTTTATCATTCACTGGGTGATTATGTGAAATCAATTTTTTTTGGTTGAGATTACCACATTGAATGAAATTTGGTTTACCGGTTAGTTTATGATGAAGATTACATATTATTCAATGTCTATTATATGTCTTACCACCAACTTATAAATAGGTTTACCTTTTATGATTATTCCTAAAATAGGAGTTCCCAATAGTTCCAATAGGTATCAACATGGTTCCCCATTCATATTTCATGACTTCTGACCTTCTGCCCCAATTTCCTTATTGACCATATCTATATAATTTTATATAAAAATAATGGGAATAATTGATTGTTTCTATAGAATAAACCGTCATTCATAATTGCATCAAATCAAGGACACACTAACAATAACATCTAGGGAAAATATGAATAAATTCATAAATTTAAATGCATTATTAATTATTTTGTATTTGTCCCTCTTCAAAATGAATACTTTTATTTCTCATTAAATTAGAAATATAATATGATATGATTTATTGATGAAAAATTATTATGAATTATGTGATCCAATGCCTTTGACAAATTTAACATGAAATACTAATTCTTACCATTAGAATGTTAGGTCCTCGAGCATATATATTTCCGAAATTACCTTCAACTCAGCTGGTGGGGAAAGTAAATCAATGATTTGACCCATCATATTTATCAATACATATACATTTTCCATTTCTTAATCTCCATGAATGTTCTTTAGACTCTAATTATGGAACAAGACCAAATGATCCACTTTAATTGATTTACCATGTTTGTTCCCTCTATATATGGCTACAAATTCTTATAAAATACACTCGAAAAACTATTGGTTCACTTGTACGCAATGGGCTACCATGTTCTTAGCAATGTATTCCTTTTGGTTTTTTCATTCCCTAGCTTGTTCCTGGATCTATTACCCAAATGAAACTCCATTCAGTCTCACTAGCTAGATACAAAAGGCTGGGTAATTTAATATTTATAACATAACACATATAACAACAAGACATTCAAAAATTAAACAATTACAATTTTCAGACAATTGTTTTGTAATTCCTACATGTGTTATGAAAAATTGACCATTTTAAAATATTTTCATAAATCAGTACATTTTTAATAAATAATAAATCATTACTCTATTTTAATTATGATCTTTTAGTAGGATGTAATTAATATTAATTCTTGTCAGGCTCATCCCATCGGGTTAATACATGTAGATGAGGTTACATAACATATAATTCTCTCAAAAACACATGTATCAAAAATCCATAGAAATATAAAGATCATTACATATATGTTAGAAAAACCATTTTATAATCTCAATTCCATTTTTGGACAACACTATACATGGGTTTCATCCCAAGTGACTGAATGAATATTCACACGTATTAAGGGTAGAATATCGTGATACAATATGTATCATATCACCCCACATTCATTTTCTAAGGAAAAAGAGGATGTGTTATGAGAATTATATTACATACCTATGAACACAAAGTAAGGAATTAAATTTCAATAGCCACATAGAAACATGGGGGATGATTTTCCCATTTACATTTAATCCATCGAACCTAGAATCATAAAATTAACAAATCCACTACATGGTGCATTAGTAAATATTAATAATCAAAACAGAATTTAAAAACTAACTATATTAGAGTACAATCAGATTTAAATTGATGTAATCAAAGGAACAACTGATGAAAATATCCAATGGAACAATTTACACAAATCCAATATACTATAAAATTTAATTCCACATGCACCTCCAATGATAAAATGTAGAATAACTATTAAAATGGAATACCTTTCCTATTATTTTGTCTTGATATATAAAATATAAAAAATTAAACTTTTAAAAATAATAAAATGAATATAATACAAAGTAGTATTTCTATAATGACACATGATATCACGCCATTATGATAAAACTTATTATCAAATTTAAAAAAACCTTATGTCATGAATTTTTTTATAAAAATATGTAAACTAGTTTTTTTAATGTAAGAATAAAGAACTATCACAATCATATTTAAAGGAAAAAATCTAAAATATTGTAATCAATTTTTTACATTTTTTACTTTTCATATACTATTTTGTGTCCACACACAACCATAACAAAAACACACACATAATATTTGTGTTACTATAGAGGGAAGAACATCATGTCCATACTCAATCACTTTGATGGGGGTAAATCACATCCATTATCAATTACATTCAAATGATATACAATGATTTTTACCAAATCATCTAGACATTTTTTAATAAAATAATTTAAAAAAATTTCTTAATATAATCTACGTTCTATAATTTCAAAATACATGTTTTAATATTATAAAAAATGGTTTTCCAATCCTTCATCAAAATCCCATGATTTCCCAAACTAATAATGAAATGAAAATTTCCATAAATTCAATCCTTAATTTAAAAAAAATATAAACAAATTTAATCAATTTAAAATTAAGATATCAAATTTAAAAAACTTGATTTATGGGAGAATCCACATAGTACTCAAACATTCGTGAAAATTAAGAATGTTAAAACAAATTCAAAAAAGAATGTTAAAAATCCTATAAACAATCATAGATATTAATTACGTAAATAAAAATAATAATATAACATGATTATTGAAATCAAAAAGCATTGTTCTATACCGAACTTACTAGATCTATGACTCTAAGAGAGATTCAGGACAATAAGAAATCTACGGAAAATGTTGAATAACAATCAATTTCGGATGAATGTGAGTAACCAATGCACTAGGATTCATAGAAGAATCTATCATGAATCCAATGTAACGAATCATAAAGCCTTGAGAAGAAAACTAATTTTTCCTTAGTGGGTATTAGTGGAAGACAAGTGTCTCGGAAGGTAAATAAAAATATATCCAGGATTTTTTGATCTAATTTTTTATGGATCATTGTCAAGATGTATGGTTAAAAAATCAATGTTCTAAAAATGATCAAACCAATTCATAAAACCTAACATCATATGGATAGCTCACATTTTTAGAAAAATAGTGTTCCAACAATTAAATTCTTCTTTTTTAGAGTTGTATGATTTATCCAGTGTAAATACATAGTTTGGCCATACAATGTGACTAACTATTTGCCTACCCAGTGTCCACATTTTCACTTCCATGGATTCATGGAGGTATTTGATGTTTTATACTAACAACTCTCAAATATTGAAACTCCATAATATCATATAAAGTATGAAAAATTTCCTCTGAATCTATGAATACACAACATAATCAATTTATTTGGGTAAAATACATAAATAAGGGGCTGGGTGATAAAACCTTGGGTTCTAAAATGGATCTCAATAGGAAATATTTATATCTATATGAATCTAAAAATTTATCCATTGAATCCAATATTAATTTCATATCATTTTTCTACAAATACAAGAAATAAATAATATTTTTCCTTGTTGTTTTGATCATGATATAAGGCGATAGATAATAAAAATAATTTATTTAAACTTCATGTTTAACCATGATGTATCTAACAAATTTGAAATTTATATAATAGTAGTATATAATAATATAACCAATATATTCTTTCTAACATTATTGTTTACATGGAGTTCATTGGAATATTTTTAGTCCTTGTGAAACAATAAATATTAATTTTGATATTCATGTATTCTTTGAGACATCATAACCATTGAATATATTATTAATTTCACATTTTACGTTTATCTTGGAATATTTTTATCCTCTGATACAAATACATTCAATAGAGAAATATGTCTCACAAGGGTGATGTTTTTGTTGGATCAAAAAATGTATAATGAGATGCTAAAATAAAAGAGGTAGTGAAATTTACACTTTAAAAATTCCTTTCGAACCTTAAGAGTAGACATAAAACCTTATTAAGGAAATTTTCTTAACTTTAGTGAAATATGTTTCTTATGGTTGGATTTTATCTTTATGAAAACATAGTTTACCAATGTTAAACAAATATTCAAAAACCCTTTAAAGAAACCTTTTCTTAAACATTAAAACCATAAGAAAAAAAAAACTTAAAAATGGCTTCCTTAAGTGAAATATTCTTCCTCAGAGCATATAGAATCGTTAATATAATCAAAGTAACCGAATTTGAAAGTATAAAAAAGTTATACTTTATTAATTTAACAATGCTAAAATAGCAGCAGAATAGAAACAACATGATATAGAAAACTAGTAACAGTATGATTATTTTAACCCAAATAGAACGACATCAAACAACATTGGATAATGAATTCTAGATTAATACATTCATGAAAATCAATCTTACCCAATCCTAGGTAAGCATTGAATCTGAATATTTGTTTCTGTCTTGCTATACCCGTAAACACTTGATTTAGAAGGAAATCATAAACTCTATCTGCCAAACCCGGACACCCATGATCTGCATGATCAGAGTCTGTACAAATCAAGTCTGAACAAGTAGTTCACGACACCCGCATGAAGCACTGGGAGTTATACGAGCCTCTCCCTTTCGAAATCACATTACAAATATTGATCACTTTTCATTTCATTGTTCATCATGGATGTTTTCTCAGGTCTTCATTACACCTGGATCATTAAAATGAAATTTTATTTATAGGAAAAACATCACAATGGTAGGCTCCCCTCCAATGGTCATATTTTCCTTAATTTTTTAAGGGACCTGGACACGTGTCAAATAGAAAACGGTTAGTTTGTAACATATTGTTGGACATCATTTCAGGTATAAGAAACGATGTTAGGTTTATGGTAATTATTATGTATAAGAAAACACAATATTTGATAATATTGGAATGATACATCAAAGAACACTAACATTATGTAGAATATTTATTCTTAATAAAATAAAAAACTTATTGAGAAAACAATATCATTATTACCAATATCATAACATGGGTATTAAATTTGTATTGGAATCATTATCAAGAATAATGGTATGATATTTTTACCAGAATTAGTATCATAAAAAATGTTATGACATTTTTACCAGAATTTTTATCTTGAATAATGGTATGGAATTTTTACCGGAATCGGTTTTCTGAAAAATGGTATGAAATTTTTTCCGGAATCTGTATCGTGTAAAATTGTATGACATTTAGACCGGAATCAGAATCAGGAAAAATGGTATGACATTTTTACTCGTATCAATATCATGAAAATAAAAGTAATGACAGATATATAAGTAAACATAATAAGAATTTTGTATGTATAAAATAATGACAAATTCAAAACATAAGAAAAAGTGTTTGTGATTTTCAAAACATCAAACCATAATGAATTGAGATTTCATAAGAGAACCTTGTTTACTCAACAGTTTCTCCAACTTTTTCTAAAGTGTAAATTTAATTTAATCATTAAAGCTGCTTTTTTATATTTACAATAACTAAACGACAATATATTACTTTCATTGATAAAAACAACTCAAAAACGTATAATAGAGACGTTCATCTTTATAATTTATTTTCAATTCCATAATACGGGGTTCCTCATCATTTACAAATGTAATCATATCATCAATAATATGTTAATAATCATTTAAATTTACATTAATAAAAGAGGATCAATAATTCATTGTGCCATTCCCCTCACTAAAAAAATTTATGACATCCCCATGACTAATCCATAATTTTCCACCTCAATATATTTTTTAAATTATCAGGTGGTCATCAATAACCTCTACAAAAAGTTTTCATGGATGAAAATGATATAAAAATAGAGGATGTAATTAAGAAGTGTCATATATATTGTATTTTAAACATTATCAATTATGTAATCAAATCCTAATAAAATATTTTTATTTAATTAATATCCATCCAAATTCGACTAATATTGATCCAATGAAATTTCATTATAATCATATTTAATAAAACAAATTCGTAGAATGCATGATAATAAAAAAAATTTCTACATATTCCATCTGAAATGCATGTAAATGATTATTATGAAATTAATTTATCATGAGTAATGGTATACATTATTATTAAATAAATAAATTTATTTAATATATAATATTTTTTATAATGTGGTATGGGAAATATTAATTATTTTGTGCCCCTGTTTTGATGTATGTAATACATTATTTATGTATATTTTGGATTCTAAATGTTTGGGTGAATTTCAGGAGGGATTAGTGGAATTTTTTAATGTTCATGGATATTTTATGAAGGTTCATATTATGATCATTTAATTAGAAACCATACAATTCATACAAAAAACTATTAAATGTGAAACTTAGGTTAATTTTTTGGTTCACATTATGGCTAATGGTTTGGCAAAAACTTTAGTGAAACCTAAGATAAACTATTATTTTATAATTTTGGTGAAAACATGGTTGAGAAATGTTTTTTTATAACATTTTCATCCAAACATTTGAGGGGTGTCATGACTCAATTGATGATTCATGGTTGGAAAATGATCGTCATTATCGTATGACCCAACGATGTACTATTTGTTTTCTTTGATCCTAACAAATACAATATCAGACGTATTTACTCCCAATCCCCACATTTATTACTTATTTCATAAAATATAATTAATTTTCTCTCTAACTAATGGTGGTGGATACCTTCCCATTCAATCTATGAGTGATCTATTAGAATATCATATTGAGTTGAAGGCTTCATTTTTAATAAGTATCAAGTCATTGTGGTTTTCCTTTGATAAATTCTTATTCATTCTATTTGATTCATATATCTAGTATGTTAGAGATATCTATATGATATTTTATTCTACTCATAAGGTGATTAGGATTTTTTTAATGTTATAGAACAAGATCTATGGAGGAATTATGTAAATTCAACCAACTTTAATGGATTAATTTGTATGATTATTCATTTTGTATATAGTTTCTATGGTGTGAGGCTTCACATATGACTCTTCTTTTTGAATAATATGGTTTAATTTAAAATTTAATGAATTTCTTTAAATAAATACTGATATTTATTCCAATGTTTCATGGATTCCCACTTTAGTGAGGGTTTATGTAAATTTTAAAATTGGTTGTCTAGGTGGAATGTTAAATCTGTAACCTACTTTTAAAATGACAATTTTAAAATTTTTGATTGGTTTTGGTGAATGATATTTATATTAGAAATGAGTATTCAATAAATGGATTCTTTTATTATAATGAATTGGAAAAATTGGTTGGGGTTACATTGGTAATTACATGATGATAATGAATTAAGTGGGAAGGATAATGGTCTTGAAGTACCACCATCAAGGGATTAGTGTATGGATGTGCAGTTCCACTATAAATAATAAAACTAAGATCATGTTTCTGTGTACATAGTTGTGTAAAATGAATTGGGATATACAAAATGGATATTAAAAACGAGATAACATTTTTTCCCTTTAAAATAAATTTATTTGGAAAAAAATGTTTTGATGGAAAATTGTATTATATTATAGTATAATTTTTTTTAAAAACATTTTATATAATTTTTGTAATATAAAAATGATAAAATTATATTTCATGGTGTTATGAATAGAGATGTCAATTGTGGAAAATATACTTATTTTAAATAATCACTCCTTCCATGAGAACCTCATTGATTTTCCCATATTATTTATTAAGTTTCTGGTAATGTTAAGGTTTCACATTTATTTATAAGTTCTTCATCAAACCTGGGTATGTAATTGTGAACTAGATAATGGATCTTATTGGGAGTTTCTAAATTGTTATCATTATATTATTTGATATTTTTTTGTTTTTTCTTATACATTGAGTTTTATTATGATATTGTTCTCTATTCAGTACAGTAATATAATTTGGATTTATTTGTTATACATTTATTTTCTTGACAATTTTAACAAGAATCATGTATTTGTTTTTGTTCATGGTTGTCTTGTTTGGGTTGTTTTAAAATAATAATAAAAAATCTTCACCCAACTATTAATAATTCCATAGGAGTCTGTAGTTAGTATTTTTCATCTTGGTGATGTCCCCATAGAAAAAGTACCAATTCTTCCTTGTATCAAGCCAATGGGAGAGGGGAGGGATTATATAAATGATATTTGTATTAGTGAGTCTAGCAATATTTTTGGGATTAATGTTATCATCCTTTTCGTTCCATGACCTGAATATTGTATCAATTTTTGGTATTGGAGTTCAAATAAATTCTAGTTTAGTCATTTTTTTGGGATGGTATAAAGAAGTTTTATTTTTGAAATGTGATATATATATCATTATGATATGTAGCTAACCTATTAATTTTGAACATTAATTCAAAAAAGAGTTTTTTACATTAGTGTCCTTGAGATATTTATAGGATTTATAATCTCATTTTCATGGGGTTATCAAATGAGAATAGAATGAAATGCATTGATTGAAATGACTTCCCACTAAGAGTGAAAATATAATTTTTCTTAATTATATATAATTTGGTGAAACAATTTGAAATTTATTTTAAAATCTATCCAAATTTTTTATTTTTTTTTACAACATTATAATTTTATTTTTAAAGGGGTTTGATTATAAAAATCATGGTGGAATTCTAAAAATTGGGTTTAAATGGATTTAGTACTGTTTTAAGAAATAATTTTTGTGAAAGATATGATATGGTAAAATTTAAATTATTAGTCATTCAGTTTTTAAAGAGTGTGAATTATACCATTTTTTTAAATAAAAAATGGAACCTAGTATGCATCCCATAAACCAACAAAGTCATACTACTTTGAATGTGGTTTCCACTAATCCTCATGTTCACTAACAAGTATTTCTAGGTACGATCTATAATTTTCATGTTTCCAATTGAGGGATAAAATGGATGAACAATGGAAATTTTATCATTCAATTAATTTACACAAGAAGATTCCACTAATCATCTTGGATGATTTGAAACATGAAGTTGCATAGGTGTGGCAAAATATGAGGAATATAATTATAGATTTCAGAGGTACACCATAATATATGAAACTGAAGATTCTAATTTATATGTTTGAGGATCATGAACACTAATGATTAGATTTACTAGATTATGATAAATTGCATAAATTATTATGTGGGAGGATTTTGAAGAAATGTTCAAAAAAGTATATAATCTTAATTTAATGAATTCATGAATTACATAAATTAAAGAATGGAGTTGTAGGATCTATCAGGGATGGATTATGAAAATAAATTTATGAATATAGTCAGGTTCTCACCCAATTTCATTGAAATTGTATCATTGTAGAATATTGTTTTGAATTAGGGATGAGTCAATATATTATATCAATGATTTATATGCATCATATAATGTGAAACTCAAATTTAAATTATCATAAAAAGAGGTTGTTCTAGTATTGTTAAGGATTTAATCCACATAGACCATTGAAATGAACTTTAGAAACATTGTTTTGATGGAAGGACATGATAATAAGTGTCCCGACATATGGATTTACTTGATTTGAATTATAATCATTAAAGATGATGAGATAATCCTAGATAACAGATAATGATTGTAGGGATGTATTTTATTTTTAAAAGAATATTACATTAACTCATCCATGGTATAATTAATCAATTACATATGACCAAAATATCATCCTTTCATATAATCCATAAAATATTTAATGTTTTAGAACCTACAAATTATGTGGAGCACATTAATTATGACTCTAACGAATTGGATAATACTATAAATTTGAATGTGTATTTGTTAAAGTTGGTGATGATGAATAAAAAATAATTCAATGAATGTAACTCTAAAAAATATAATGAATTAAAGATTCAATAATTTCAAATGAAATCCAATATATAACCACGAAACAACCTATAATAAATTGAAAAAGGGTTATCCTTCCATTTATTCATGGATCTTAATGTAATGTGCAATTTTATCTAACAAGAGGGATTGAAGAAGTGAAAACAAAGGAAAAATGAACACTCAACCATTATGTGATTAATATCACAATTTTTGTGGTGAATAAATTCACAAAACAACTCAAGAGTATCATAATTATACCAATAAAACGAAATGTATAAGAAGGAGAAGAATAAATGTAATTAAAAATGATGGCGAATAAAGAATAATAAATGGAAAAAGTTGAATATACGTTTACAAAAGGGATGCATAAAATTATATTTGAAATAAAAACACAGATTCTCATATTGAATCACCAAAAAAACCTTAAACATGAATATTTGTATTCTAGGTTATATCTATGAACATTAAATTCCTTCATAGTTAATTAGGGGAAAGAAATGAAGGGTGTTAAAAAAAGTAAACTGGAGTCTCTCAATGTTTACCAAACTATTCATCCAAATTCATCATCCATTTAGTATTCAGTTATGGTATTGAATATTGATGAGTAATTAATTTTAATATTATATAAATATATTCTGGAAGGTTTCCTCTTGTATCTTACAAAATTTTAATCCAATTGGATAATCTATTTATTATTCATGCATGAAATGGTGGGATTTTCATAAGGACCTCAAATTTACCCCCACAAATTAAATGTTAACTTGGTCTCCCTTTATCTCCCTGATAATATCAGAACTAGATCTCAACATAGCATAATAAAGAAATTCCAATAATTATATCTATATGCTGATAAAATTTATGATTTATTTGTATTTAAATATTGTATCCACTTTTATTTGATGGTCCTAAGTCCTGTTCTCCATTGTCCATACATTTTTTCATTCGTAGAAAAAATTTCATTCTACCCTTATAGTCTATCCATTCCAACTCCAATAAAAAATTTTCCATATGAAAATGAAAATAATATAAAAAAATATCTATTTAAAAAAATTCATATAATTTTTTCCACAAATATATTATTTATTGGCCAAAAATTATCACTTGGACATTACATTCAAATAATATAGAAAATGATGTTCAATTTGTGAAATATGGAACAAATGATGATTATGTATTTTGAAACACTTTAATATTAACTTATAATCCATATCTAATACCCTCATTATGTTTTTAATCAGTATAATAGATTACATAGATATTTTCAATAGAGATATAGTTGCATAAAGGGGCATATTAGAAGCTACTGGTGGATGGATTATGTTGAAACCTATAGGAAATGGTGGGATCTATAATTTTAGAAAAAATTAGTGGTGATTTTTTTTTCAAATCTAGTGGAATGAAAAAAAATCATATAGAGGGATAATTTAATCTTACTACATAAATAATGATATATATAGGGTGTTTCTAATGTGGTTCCATGAACCAGATGTATAGATCTTTTACATAACCAACTAGAGCATGCCATTATTTCAATTATATGGACCATATGCAGTGATATAGTCATAATTATTCATGTATGGGCGTTCATGACACATCACATGTGTCACATATATTATATTCTGTGACGGGATGAATGTATTGCAAAACCTCTAATCAGTAGAACCATGATTTCCATGGTGATTCTAGGAATGCCATGAAAAACTGGTCCTAGTTAGATTGTCCCCAAAAAATACTAATGAAAAGATAGAGTAAAATTTTACACAGACCAAGAGTATTTAAAAATTATAAAATGTGAAACTCTACACATTCCATCCCCCACTAGAGACACACAAAACTTAGGGATACTAAAAGACCATGTAGAAGTAATTTCCATGACAACTCCCCTTGAAAGGGTATTAACCATTTGATTCTGCTCCAAATAAGAATGTGTGATCCTTGTATCCAGATGGTTTACCTGATCAAAACATTCAATATATTGGGGAAGAACCTTCCATGAGACATCCATGGTCATCATCTTTATGGATATAAATGTATGTTCAGAATATTATTCATTAAAAATATTATTCCATCTATAATAGTAAGCATACATGCCATCATAAATTATATCCCATAGCTCTGCTTCATATGCCATTACCATTCCCATGAAATAGTAAAAAAATCCTTTATAAAGTTCACAGTGGGTGTGAAATACCCCACCACAATCCGAGAGACATGATGAACCAAACATAGTGGAACATGGGATTGATCCGTTGGAGGTATCTAATCAAGAGTGCCCATTTTGGTTTACCAGAAACTCCAAGAAGTCTATGTGTTAAAGATCCAATATGTTTTTTACCATAGAGACATTATTTATAAGAACATAAGTGTGAAAGTTTATGTCCATTAATATAAGACTAGCACGGAAATAAGGTAACTAGTTATCAAAAGAGAAGCTAATGTCTAGACATCTAATTTCCTAAATTGCTGCTACTACAACAACAATCAAGAAATTATACAACTAATCATTCCACCAAACATTGGTTATTATTTCTATCATATCATCAACCTTCCTATCATAGAAAATATTCATCTTAATGAAACAACTAATATATCCACAGAACTTCCGAGAAAAATGAAAGTAAAGAAACATGTTTTGGTCATTTTTCTCATCCGTCAAACATAAATGGAAAGCAGATACAATGCACTGAGCTTCCTTCCTATGTTGATCTTTTGTGCGGAGTCGAGTCATAAAAATTATCCAGGGGTAGATTTGGAACTCTTTAGGGAAATTTTATTCAAAAATACAAGAAGTGCCTTTCACCTCTCGAGAAAAGTGCAATGTATAAGACTATTTAGTAAAAAATATCCCAATTCGTCAGGGCTTACAAATAAGTACATCATTTACAACAAAAGAGAACCTCTAGATTTACATATAAGAATGGGAAGACATCATGAGGTCAAGGATTTTCCTTTGATCCATGAAACACTGCCACTAATATGTCTGGAAAATTATTGGGTAAATTACACACATTTTGAGGGTTATCCATCAACAACATTCACCAAAAAATTATGAGAAGATTGTCTACTCACAATCCATCTTGAATTTATCATAATGTGTTTATAATAATCCTTAAGAGAACTCAATATAGAATAATAAATTTAGTTTATATAACCATTCATATGTTTCTCTATAATCCATCATGAAAAAAGTACAAAGATAAACTAGAAGAAGATAAGTTATTATAGTTGAATTTATCGACAATCCCATCATTAATGATCATGAGATCCATTATACCTACTTCTATCATTTCAATGGGATTTGAACAATATTTCTTGGCAATTGTGACAAACATATTTTCACTAAATTATCCAATTGAGATGAAGTTTCTTACCATGCATTGAAGTTCACTGAGTGTGATCCATGGCCATCTATAAACAGAGAAAGAGTACACCAATTATGAGGGTATTACTGAGTTAATAAGACACACCCTACTAGCTTGAGAGAGAGATTTCACTTTCCTATTGTTCATCTATTTATTTATGCCAATATTAATTTCATAATTATACTACCTCTGCACCATTCCCAAAAAAATTGGGACTCCGAAATAAATGAAGGGTATGGAACTGATTCTAATACCAAGAGACCTGATAATCCTATTCTATTTAACCACTAAAAATCCACCACCATAGGCAATGAATGACTTATTCAAATTAATATTTTCGCCAAAAACTACCTTGTAATGTAAGAAGTGATCCTTAACTGAAGACATAGTGCAATGGAATGATTTACCAAAGTTGAGGATATGATCATCATATAGTAAATATGATAGAATGAGATTACTTCTTCAAGCTTTAATCTGCATAAATAATTCAATTTGAGAATTACCATTATGATATCTGGAAAAATATTACTTAGAAGTGGAAAATAAGATCGTAGTAGGTGGATCACCTTGTCTAAGACCTCTTGTAAATCAAGAATAAAACCACGGAGACCGTTTTATAAAAACAGATAGACTTTATGAACTAAGAATTCAACTGATGATCATTATAAACTCATTTGAGAATCCAAACCCCCTAATTAATCCAATGACAATGTTCCATTTAAATGTGTCATATTCTTTAGGAATATCGATATTGAGGGAAAAATTACTAGTCATGGTCTTTCATTACATCAAATTTATACTTTCTGAAGTGGTGAAGAAGCAGTTTTGAATGTTCCTACTGCAGATAAATCATATCTTATATGGGGAGACATGGTCCCTTATAATGTTCCTCAACCACATCATTTTGATTTTACTAATGATCGCGGGAGTGGTATTGCCAATGGACCAATCCTGAATTCCATAATCACAATATTGTTCTCCAACATAGTATTGAAGTTCACAACTTTGTTTTGCATCTCACGTTTAGAGGTGTAAAGGCATCCATCGATATTAATTTCCTTTAATCTACCCTTAACACTTTTTTCCTTGTGCATTTTATGGAAAAAATTTCAATTTCTATCACCATCCATCTTCCATTTGATGTTCATATGATTTAGATCCAACATTTACATCACAGTAAGGATTCCATATATCCTTGAAAGTGACTAAATTTTCTCCCTTTAAAGGATGTTGAGGTGTTGTGCTGAAATTTGACAGCTTTCTAGAGGTTCTTTAGTTTCCTTAATCTGGAGATCAAGGCTTGAGAAATATTTCCTTCTCTAATATCATAAGATTCATTTTTTCCTGATTCTATACATGGAAATAAAGACCAAATAAAAATAATTAAGTATCTATATAGAGACTATAAATTCATTTTGGATTTTAAATCATAACCATCAATGGTGATAGGTATGATTAATTTTAATTCTACCGTTTTGTATGTTTTTTTTTGATATGGGTACATACCAATCAATTATTACATCTTGTGTGGTTGAATTGATGGGGTTTCAAGTTGGGATGTTTTATTTTTGTTTTTTAACATCAAAACCACCGTGGTCTAAGGGAATGTCATGAATATTTCAAATATCATGTTCTATAAAATTATATAGAGTATAATTGATATGAGATTTCTCTGTGAAAGAAAATATATTATATGACATAATCTGAGGTTTCGATTGGTTGACAGCGTTCATGGTTTAGATCAATTGTAAAATGTTATGTTTTAATAATATTATTGATGATATTGTAAAACATCTATTTATAGGATATATAAATGTAATTGTTGTTTCAATAGGCTTATTTGAGCATTAGATGGAACTATCTCATATGAATAGGAATCTATGACTTTGGATTTGTTGGATGTAGTTCAGGATAGTGGTTTCATAGTAGTTTTTGATTAGTTTTTGGATTTTATTCCAGAATCATTCTCATTTTTTTCACCTAAAAGATTAATATAGTTTACTATTGACCATATTTTGGGGACTGATCTTATTTCCTTTACTTATTATATGTTGGTACAAATATAGTATAGGGAAATGAATGCGTAGTTGGATGTGATGGAAATAAAAGGGCTCAACCATTCGAGTAAATCTCTCTGGGAAGCATTAATCATGTTTTACAAAAATATGGATTGAACACTTCATATTTCTACTGATTATTGTATGATTAATAAAGTTACAATAAAAAATAGGCATCTACATCAATGCATTTATGATTTATTTGATAAATTGAATGGATCATAGTTGTTTTCTAAGATTGAAATGTTCTTAAGATTGCAATAATTGTGAATTCAGAAGCATGAAATTACAAAGACATATTGCATGAAAATATATAGCTATTACAACATGTAGATTATGCCTTATAGTCTTATTAATAAACTCAATGTTTTTATGGAATTGATGAATAAGATAATTCAAACATATATGGACTCATTTGGTGGGATTGTTTGATGATATATCTGCATGTTGAAGGAAACAGGTTAATCATGAGAAAAACATTGTGTTAATGATGGGTAACATGAGGGATCATCATATGTATGTCGAATTATCAAAATATGAATTTTTCATAACATATTTATTCTTCCATGTCCATGTAATTTATGAGTGAGGAGTTAATGTGAATCTAGAACAAATAGAAGTTGTTCTCTCTTGGAAAATACTAAATAATATATTTGATATTCACATTTACTATGGTCCATCTCATTATTATTGATGTTTTGTTTATGATTTCAAAAAACTAGCATCACATATGATAGCATCGATGAGGAAAACCATTCTGTTCCAATGAAATAATGAATTTATTAAGTCATTCTAAGAGCTTAATTTTCACCATATATCATTACTACTCAGGTTTATTTTCTAATAAGGACAAGGGTGTGTGGTGTATTGTGATGCTTGAGGATCTAGTATTGGAGCCATTCCCATTCCAGGATATCATGTTATTCCTAACAGATTATAGAAGGTATGGCTTAATGAGAATGACTACCCAACATATTATTTGGAATATTTTCTCTTTTTCTATGCTTTGAATACATGGCGTTATACCATATTTAGTGTAAAATATACGGGTTTTATAGATCGTATGAGAATCAAGAAAAATCACAGGGGGATAATAATTTGTGACAATGAATATGGTTAGAGTATATCAAAATGATTTAATTTGACTTCATGTATAAATTGGGTAGAGGAAATTTTTTATATCATTCATTACATAGAATTTGGATTGGTCATTGGGATGTAGAGGCATCAAATAGTGGAATATTATATCAATCATATTTGATGTGCACTTGGAATCTAAAGACCAAGGTCATGGAAAAAATTTATTATCAGTTTCATTAGATCCTAAATTTTATATTATGCTTAAAAATTAGCATACATATAATTTAGAATTTTTAGCTAAGAGGAAAAACTCAATGTTGGGGAGACCATTGAGTTGTAGAAACAATATGGCAGTTTAGGATTGTGGTTTCAACGTCAGAAGATCATTCATATGGGTTTTTAGGAAAAACCAATTTATAATTACCCCAATTTTAAATATGTAGTTCCTTTTAAAATATATAATATGTTTAAGACATTGGAAGAAAAATTTTGGTTGATCAACATGAAATGAATGGTGGATGACATTTTTAGGGGTTCTTAACCGATAAACAGATTAAGGAAGATAATAATAGACCACCATGTATTTTATAGTCATTAACTATTTCTTTTTGGTAATCGTAGATGATATCAATATATTTTGTAATAGGTCACTAATGATTGGTTCAGAAACATGATTCCATATGTGTGATAATGATTCAACACTGAATTTTATCAAATTTCATCCATATTCATTAATCTCATATGTTAGAATAATTATAAAAAATTTATATCTGATAAGTGGTAATGTAAAATAGAGGAAAATGTTTGATAGTATCATACCTAGATTTTACGTTAATGTCTCATATTTGGAAATCCGTATAACAATCCCTTGGTACATTCATTACCATGAGTATGGTGTATCATCCTTATACGACTGGAAAATTTTAAAGTGTAATACAAAGGATAGAATATATTTATTAGGATGTGTAATCAATATTGGTGGTTCATGAGAGGATAATATACTATTCATAGAGTTATCATATGAAAATATTTGTCAGGAATTGATATATTTTGGTAAATTTGAATCATGGTATGAGTTTCTTTATAATTATCCACATAGTAAGGTGGAAATAGCTGAAACATCCGTAGTTGGGCCGACCCTTATATAAGAGACACTAGTGAAGATTCAGTTCAACATGAAGATAATGAATATGGATTAGAGTCATACTTATTCTCACTGAAATAATTATTGATGGTCAATCTAGTTCTCCGTGATAAATCATGTGTTCTTGAGAATCACTCGATTTCATTGAAATCATCATTTTGGGGAGCATGGATAATTATCACCTCTATTCACTGACCATTTGTATACTTTAATGGATAGGTTATGTTCCAATTGAATTAAAACTTCAACCATGGTTGATTTTAGTGCCCAATTTAATTCATGTATCTCAGTTGTAAAAGTTTCAACATGATCATGACCATGGGATTCATTGGTATATTGTTGACCTTGACTGGGATTCTTTATTGGTTCAAGTACCTGTGTGGACTCTGGATAGGCATGGGAAATACATTCTTGTGAAAATTATCTATCTATTGTTATTTGTAACATGGTATAATTCAATAAGATACATGGTAATTGTATAATTAAATAGTTGAGCTATGTCCCAAAATACTTCTGGAAAATGTTGCTTTTCTATAATATAGGGATGTAAAGGCTAGTCGTGGGGAGAATTTTCCACCCCTAGTTTCAACTATGTAACCCTACATTTTATTATTTTAGGTATATAATTTGTTTGGTTAATTTTTATGAGGTTTTATATGTTTTTGACATTTTTTTGGGATTTTATTTAGGTTCGTAGGATGATAAATGTTAGTATGACACTTGAAACTCTTACAGAAAACCATGAAATATAAATTAGAGTCTACTAGGTAGGTGTACCAAAAATCACACAATGTGGAAAAAACATTGTAGTTACCTAGGAGAAACCATGATTTTTGTAGCAATGATAAAATCATAATTTATAGAAGGTTTTCTTAACAATGTGAGCCTTGCATGTGATGGGTGATGGGAGGTAGTGGCTAGTTCATGGTTGGAGAACAATTTTCATAACTATGTGACCCAACCTTGCACCATTAATAATTATATTCTAAAAAAATGGTTCTAAATTGTATTTAAACCTATTCAAACAATTTTTCACTTATTTATAATATAACATTGTTTTCTATCCTCCCATTGTCTATGGATACCATACTATTTAATCCATGAGTGATCTATTGGAAATCATGGTGAATTGAAAGCCAGGTTTCTTGGTATGTTTCTATTCATAGTGTTTTCACATAGATCTATTTGTCTTTCATCTTTTTTATTTATTGATAATGACTATTGGGGATACATATACGACTATTAATGCTAATAAAGATGATAATATGTTTTTTTGATGTTAGTAAATAAATTATAATGTGGTTTTTTTAGATTCAACCCTATTTTTTGTAGAATATCTATCTTTATTTGATTCTTCCATAGTTTACCATGTAATTTTCATCCCTATCAACTACTCGTATTGTAAATATAATGATTGAATTCAAATTTAATAAATATTAATAAGTCAATTGTGAATTATTTTATAAATGTTTGATGGAATCCTTCTATAGTGATATTTTCTGGAATTATGAAAATTGTTTTTTTAGTTGGAAGTGTAATGGGTAACCTGATTTTGAAATGATTTTTTTAAAATAGATAATAGTTTTATATGAATTTAATATTGGTTATATATGTTTTTTCAAAATAAGTTTTTTTTAAAATGATCAATCGTGATTGGTTGTAATTGTTTTTGTCATTAGTGGATTGGAATGAATTGAATGGGTATAATAAATTTCATAAAGTACAACCATCAATGTTATGGGTTATAGATGTTATGTTGAAATGTCAATGGTAACTCCATGCCTGGGTTTTTTTATGCATGGTTTCTTAAAATGAATTGGGTTATGAAAAATGTATTTGAGAAACTGGTTTAAAGAGTTTATTGGTTACATTACATATAAATTGAGTTTTTTGGAGATATATTTTGAATGAAAATTGTTGTATATTATATATAATAAATGTAAGGTGTTTATTTTAATTTTTTTAAATGTTATAACATGTTCAATCCATTTTGTGTGGGTATGAAATTGATTTTGGAAAAAACCTACTATGATTCATTATGCACCCAATGCTTGGGAAACATGGATAATTTGTAGATTTAGTTTTTCAAGAAACATTTAAATGGAGTGTATCAAATTTTCATTACTAACTCTTTGCGATACTTTGGATTGAATTATGGAGATAGATATATGTGCTTTCTGGGTATGTCTTTTGTTTTTATATTCAATATTTGAGCTTTATTAGTTTTGTGTTCCACATGTAGTAGGTGTGGATCTTGTACTATGACTTTACTATGATATAATATGTCTTGATTTGTAATAAATTGAGTTTTCTTACATTGTTAGCATGAATCATATAATGGGTTTTCCTCATTTTTATCATGTTTTTTTGTTTTACATTTAAATGGTAAAATTGTTCCCCCACTGTTAATAAAACCATTGTAATTTATTTCCATCCTTTGGTGTTTTTGGGATGTCACCTAAGAGCTCGTATTGAATCCACCTTGTCTAATGGAAATGGTTTACTGGAGGGATGTTACACACTTTATATCATGGGGTCAATCTATTTTTATTCGATTGGATATTGGAATAAATTTGGTGGGGTATAAATAATTGCTAATTAATGTAAATGAAATTGGTTTTTAATTTATAATGATCTTTAGGTAATATATCTATAATTCATAGAAACATTCATGGATTAAATATTCCTATTATCAATTGACCAATGTCATAATGATTAATGGGACTTCATAAAAAAATATACATTTATATTAAATGTATTCTAAAAATATTACATTAATAATAATAGATTATTTGAATTCAATTTTTTAATTTAAGAGAAGAAAATAAGGTAACTGACAACAACAAAAAAATTAATATATATATATTAAAAAATTATGAACAATTTTTTAATATTACTAGTATATCATTTTTTAAATTTTATATTTATGGTGGATATTTCATAATATGTAGATTAAAAATAAATTTTGATCAACCAAATTATAAATTTTTTTATTAAACGTCCTATTTAATTTTATAATGTTTTATCAGGTTTTTGTTGTAATATTTTTATTGTGTTTGTTATTATTTAAAAATAAAATATAGAATAATAAAATAAATAAATGAACCATTAAACTTAACATTGTATTAAGGTTAAACATGTCAAATTGTGATTGATATAAATTAAAAGACTTGCATGATAATATAGATTTTTATAAACATTATAAATGGAGATTATATGAATCTATGAATTGGGGAATATATAAAGGAATTGAGAAATTCATAAAAAACTATATGAAATATATATTCCATTGCAATATAATATAAAAAAGGATATAAAATGGGTGAATCAAAGGGTTGATGAATAAATTAGGGTGATATTTTGGGTATCATAAATAAATTTTTTCTGTATGAACAATAATAAAATAATTCTAAAACTAAATAATAATCAATAAAAATACTACAATAAAAGATATCAACAACAAAAGTTTGTTTAGGTGGGTCTGGATTTTGTCGAAATTTTTCATTTATTTCCATAAATGATTAGCTTTTGTGAGTGAATTAATTGAATAATAAATTCACAGATGAAGTACTAGGGTTTTTCCAAAAAGGGGATAATATATTTTGAACACAAACCAAAAAGTGATGAAATAATTTAATATTATCTCAAAAATGGTGATAAAGTGACTATTTATAATTTCTATAGCTAGTGTTGATAAATTAAATACATTATTATTGTTAAAAAAACTTGTAAAAATAAATTTTAATGTGACACAATTTGTATTCTTCACAAGTGTTGTTTTCACACTACAATTATAGTTCATATTGGCATTGGATTTCTCATTGTTAAAATTTTAAAAATTAAAATAGATAAATAAACGGTCATTTTGTAAATTGTAAGGTCCCAACCTAAAATAATAAATAATCCATTAATGTTTGACATGAAATAATTTTCTTTCATTCCCACCGATCTGGTATGTGTATAGTTTTATAAAATTAGGAAAACATCTTTTAGAATTAAACACATAAATTAGAAGTGGGAAAATACTATATATATATAAAAATTAAAAAATTAATTCCATTTTAAATAAAAAATTATTTATTATAGTGAAAATTATTCAATAATTTCATCCTAATATATATTTTATCCTTACTAAATATTTATACCTATGATAATGATTTAAAATCATTGGATGACCACAAATCCACTTTTATGGATATATAAATTAACAGAAAATCAATATTCTAGGAAGAATTATAAATAGATGATAACTTTTTAAAAAATTAATACTTTTCACCCATAAAAAATAAAAATCAATGGATTACCTTATCAAAGAATATGAATCCTATAGAACCATATAAATAACAAATAAATCACTCAGGTAACATCTTAAATCATTTTCTTTTCACTCAAACATATAAAGTATCTGTTCAATATACTTAGGTAGTAACCTTCTATTTTATTCTTGAAATAACAATAATTATATATTCTCAAAACATCTTACGAGATATGTAACTGGTTAACTAATACCTTTTACACAATACATTATACAGAAATAACAAGATCGCCTACCATCTGATTATCAATGGAAGACCTGTTATCATAACACTACAAAAGAAAAATAACATGATCATAACACATAAATCTTTCATAACAAAAATATTCTTATGGAAAATTATATTTCAATATAGAATCACATTTCATTTTGAAGAATTCATAAAGTTATAATTATTTAATTTTACTTGAAAATAAAATTTTTAACGTGTTATGGATGTATAAAAACAATAAATCCACCTGAAATTAGAGAATTATATTCATTTTGTAAATATGAAAAAATATTTTTGTAAATATAGAAATTAGGGTAGATATTTTTAAAGAAAGTAATTTATAAATATCATATAATTGAAGTGATAAATAATAAAATTAAAGGAATATGTGTAAACACAATAAAAAACATGTTAAAATATGATATAATAAAAAATTAATTCATAAATAATCTTGTAACCAAATAATCAATTATGTTTAAGGTTATCTATAAAAAATGAAATTGGGTTATGAATTCCCTTCCCTTATGTATGAAAGTGCCACACAATAGTATTTAATGTCCTTAAAAATCAAATTATATCCATTAATTACATAATTAAGAACCCCTTCCTTTTTTTTATTTATTAACATTTTATTATGTTCATTTATTTCTATTTCTATTTGTTATCAATACCAGAATCAACATTCTTGGAGCATTTGTTTCATAAAATTATAGTCAGTTCCCTTGAGAATATTTGTTGGATTTCCTTTATAATTTTAGAAAAAACATTGAAGTATAATGAAATTGTATTAATATATATTCATAATTTTAAATGATCACAATCAAAATTTTTTCCAATAATAATAATATTCATTTGACAAAATTTTAATGATCAATGATCGGTTTATTTTTGGAGTTTTTTATGAGAATCCCAAATTTGTTTTGTAATTAAATTTTTTAAATATTTTTTCTATAAAATTAAACCAGCTATACTATATATTATTATCTTTTATCCTATAATTTTTTTATGATCATCCTTGATGGTGGTGATGGAAAATGAACTCTTATCATCCAAGATGTTGATGAATCGACAAGTCACGAATGATGTTTTCATTTTGTCGAATAAAAGGAGAGTAGAATATGGGTGATGATGGATATTACATTAAAAAATTTAATTGTAGTCTATATATGATATTCGATTTATCATTATATAATGGATAGGGTAGGTTAAAAAGGATATGAAAAATAAATAAATTGATATTTAATAAATGGAGATTTTACTTCCTTCATATCATCACCTTGTGATCCTACTTATAGAAAATAACTTTGATATTATGGTGAGACAAGATTACTATGGAAATGTAGGCAAGTTTTGGGGATAGAATTTTCTATAATTTATAAAATATATAAGGCATTGGATGTTTAAGGAGATGGGGTGGTGAGGTTTTTTATTTATAGGGAGATAAGAGGGGTGTTTTTTTATTTTTTATTTATATGATCCTATTCCCCTAGACGGGTTATGTAGGAAGCCTCACTAAGGTTCAACCCCAAACATCAATAAATAGTAGTGTCCCCATTGCTGATACCCACATCCTTGGTCCATCCATTAGAGGTGTCAGACCAACTATCAGGCCTCCAACCTGGAGAAATTCCCAATATCTATATCCCTAGGCCACTGACCACACATAATCCCCCGCTACATTATTTATGTAAGAAACTTTTGTGACATGGGAATCAAGTCTTTACTACCTCTTCATTCTCACCCTGAGTATGACACACACAGGATTAGATAGCGCACCAACTATAGCATCCTCCTCGTGTCACCTATGTGCGTATGCCTCATCCTTTTCCCAAATAATTATGTCGACTTTTATATTCTACCTCCCAATGCAAGGTATGTAGGAATCCTTTTTGAGGTTCAACCCCAACACCCATCAGTCCCGACCATATTATTTCAGTTTACCCTCGGCAAGCATGACGTTTAAATGTATCCCCATTTTTCTTTTTTCATTACACTAAACTGCATGTATACGAACTATGTTGTTTTGGTTCCCTATGTCTTAGACATGATAAAAAGGAATCCTCCTTGATTTTCAATTCCAATCTATGGTAAGCTATTGTATACCGATTTTTTCGGATCCAATTCACTGTTCTCCCCCCCCCCCCTATGAGTTAGATCAATCATGGGATGTTAACCATGCGTAAGTCATTGAATCATCTTCAGGTCTATTTACTCGACACACACCCAATTTTATGCCACATTTTGAACAAATAGTACTTTTATTCCCTACCTTTAGTATATATAGAGAGCCTGAAACTGAGACATTCTACTTCCTCTGAGTCCCATCGAAGCATCCATTCTCATAGTTTGACTTTTTCTAAAGACCCATCAACCCACTAAACTACATTGACATTGATTCCCCACTACAAGGATACATAGAAAGCCTTTCCGAGGTTCAAGTGAAACATCACTATCATTATCAACACAGCCCCATCCACATCCTCTCATCCACTTCATCCAACCATCCATCATCCATCCATATTCCTTCCTATGCCGCCACATCCTATGAAATCATGAAACCCACCAGAATTCTAAACACTAATATTCCCCACATAGTGCACAATCATCCCTAAAATATATTTCATCTAGTGATTGGCAAATAACAATACGTATTACCCAGCATTACCTACACACATTTTCCTTTGTGTACGCCATATTTCAACACCAACTATAACTATGTGGGTTTTGATTCCTATCTCTCAAGAAATTTTACATAGGAAACCATACTAAAGTTCAATCGCTACCGACAATATACCCTGGAATCCCATTTTGATGGAATGCATGAATCCTCAGATATGTATTAATCGAATGTTTTGATCTACAAATCCATTGAACCCCTTTCGTGATCCCTCCTACAGATGTACCCATCTGTTCTATTCTTATTAGTGTTCTGATCATTCTGATCTGTCTCCACTAGATGTTAAACTCATAGAATATCTTGTTAAAAACATGGGAAGATGAGGAAAACCTATGGGACATGCCTATGGCATACAATTCCCAGCACTCGACGTTGGATGCCTCGAGCTTCCGCACCCTCAAAAAGCCCTGTCATAAGGGTATGAAACCTCGACGCATCAGTACATCAGCATGTAGACACACAAGCAATGTCCAACATTGATACTCCTATACCAACCCATGTATTTATAGAATATTACTTTTCATATCTATTAGTATTTATGAATATGATAAATATTTTATGTCAAATAGAGAACTTTTATCAATAGCTCACTCGACACACAACAACGGGCTTCTCTGAAAATTATTCTTTTTAGAAAATTTAGAGTTATACCAAAAAATTGTATAATATTATTGTTATTTCAAAAGGAAGTTAATGCATATCCACTGTATTGCTATGAATAAAAATAACTAATATTATTATGTGCTATAGTTCATTGGGTATGGATTTCGTTTGTATCACTATTCTATTTAGGGATATGAGTTGAAGTTGACTTTATGGTTATTCCATTTAAGTACTTTTTATGTCCCAAGTTACCTTTATATTTAATATGTTTCACTCTATAGGATTGTGGAAATATTATGGTTACAAAATGGTTCTAAAATGAGTTTATATTCCTTAATGTATTTTTACATCTTCTTAGAGGTTAAAAGTATTACTTTATAATAAAGTATTCATGGTTTTTATGTTATTTAATGAATAATCATTTTCCATCCATATGTATCACTAACTAATCTAATTATGCTCATCCCAATCTTTGAAATGTTTTTTCACAAGACATATATATTAATAGAGTCCAATTATCGGATCATGGATATCTTATGCAGTTATAATATGAAATGATGTCATGTATTATTTAAAGTGTTTTTGTTTTATGAAAAAATAGACATTGATTTGAAGTGTCAACTTGTAATATTCAAGATGTTATATATAATTTATAACATTATTCTATAAATATTTAAACCTTAAAAGATTATAAATGTGAATTATTAACATAATTTGACATAAAGAAATGTTTAAGGATGGGGCCTTACAACTCCCTCGATCGAAGGTTGCATACCTGACTTGATCCCTTGGAATGTACTAATATAAACTACATAATTAATTGTAACCCTCTAAGATATGGTCATTGGAAGAGTTTCACAAACAACGTCTTAGTCATCAAGGGAGAACTAGACTAGGTATGATGTCTGAGGAGGAATCCATGGAAGGAGGGACTTATATCTTCTCATCCTATTTCGATCAATGAGAAACTATCCCTAAATAAATAACGTATGGAACCCGAATTTGGAAAGATGGAACATAGGGAAACATAGTTGTGCATACTCCATGGATGGGTGTGTGCCTTGAAGAATGATTTAGAAATAGGTACTCAAACAGATGTGGGTACAAGGCACAAATCTGAGCCTCCAGCTCCCAAGGGAACTCTTAATGATTCTCGGGTTTCCACTAGACATGCACAATGGGAATCTCTTACCAATGAGGAATCCTCTCTTGTTGATCCTCGATCTCCATTGGTTACTCTATAATGGTCACTTCATCCTCGATGTCCAACACTACCCATTCGATGACCTGAGATGGGTCTTGCATGTACCTCTTCATCTGTGACACGTGAAAGACATCATGTACCCAGTGTAACTACAACTGTATAGCATGGTGGTATTCCACCTCGCCAACTCTGAGCAGTATCTAAAAACGGACAACTAACCTCAGAGAATACATTACAACACATCGAAATCTATGTGACCATCATTTTCGTGAGACCAGAAGGAAGACATATTCCCCCTCCTCAAACTCTAGAGGTCTCTATTATATGTCATAATAAGTCTTTTTCTAGCCTTATCTAGTCTTTATCTACTCTGAGATTATATGAACCTTCTCAGAGTTAGCTCACACCATATATGGACCCATGAGTGATGACTCTCTGGGTAAAGTCTAGTAATGTAGTGATCAGAAGGGTCACTCGTATAAGTCCTCTAATGCTTCCATGCCAATGGTGGAGTGGTAGCTATAATTGTACCCTAACTCCACCATTGATATGTGGCAATCCCAACTACAACCAAAGTCTACGATGTAGGCCCGTGACAAATCCTCCACAACCTGAATGTTCATATCCATCTGAGCATTGGTCTGGGGATGGAATGTCATGCTCAAGTGCTATTATGTCCCAAACACCTCCTACAGTCCCTTCCACAACTTGGATATGAGAAAAGAATTTTGATGTAAGACTATTTGTGAAGGGATTACATGAAGATGAACTATCTAATGCACGTAGAGGCATCCAAATATCTCTACCAAACTCTTCTCCCTAGTAGCTAAAAAGTGGGCTGACATGGTGAGTTGGTCAAGGATCTCCCAAAAAGAATCATGTCCTTTGTATGTCCATGGAAATCTCGTCATGAAGTCCATTATATCACATCCCAATTCCATTCTATCACTTCTGGGGTTGAGCTAACCCATCAGTAACATGATGCTCAACTTCCACCATCTAGAATGTAAGGCATCAAGAAATTGGCTACGTTATTTCCTTCTACATACATGTCCACTATAACTGACGCCAGAGGACTAGGTGCGTTTTATCTACTTCAGGATGTATAGTAAATGGGTATGTATAAAACACCCTCAGGAACACCCCTCGCAAACAACACTAGTACAACTTTTCTTCCCCTAAAAAGGATTACATGCTCCCCACCATGCAAATTTCAATCTGGAGAATTTCTTGTGGATAACTGATCATGTAAAGTCTAATACTTGACATTCCCTAGTTGTTCCCCCTAACCCATCGTAAGAGTGGATGGATGACATCCATTGAATGGAGAAAAGATAAATCATCTCCATCCACACAGGATAATTATAGTGAGTCCAACTACTCTAATGCATCACTCAATAACTTTGAACTCAATCTCCTAATGAGAGAATCTTTCACAATGTTCCCATTCAACAGAGTATATAAGATCTTGAATTCATAATCCTAGAGTAATTCTAGCCAATTTCATTTCATCATATTCAGATCCTTATGGGAGAAGATGTACATGAGGTTCTTATGATCATAGTATACGATAAATTATTTTCCCGTTAGGTTGTGTCTCCACATCAACAATGTCAGTACTACCGATTCCAATTCTACATCAAGGGTAATGTAGTTAATATAATTCTTCCATTGAAGGAATGAACAATAAGTAACCATTTTATATCCATACATCATGACACAACCAAGCCTACTCCTTGATGTGTTGCAAAAAAATGTGTACTCCACATCCTCTTCGGGAAATATCCAGGTCGGTGTGCTCGTCAAACTCAACCTCAACTACTGGAAATCCTACTAGCTATTCTCTATCCATAAAATAGACTGAACCATCCATATCAAGGATTTCATCAGTGAGGATATCTAGGATAAATGATGGATAAATCACATATATGATCCTGTTAGCCCATGGAATATATGCACCTCTTTCACGCTCTGGGGTGGCATCCACACCAACACTGCCTCAACATGGGCTAGGTCCACTGAAACTCCATACACTTAGATCACATGTCATAGAGAGTGGACCTCATGTATCTTGAACTAACAATTAAAGAGATTCCCATAATGCTGGTGGTATCATAATGCGTCTAGAATCATCTTCAGGTGTCTAACATTATCCTCCATCGATGCTGAGTACACATGGATGTCATTGATTAATACCACTATGAAATAGTCTACGTCAGGCTGGTTGATATGCTTCATATGTCCCATGAACATTGTGGGGGCATTCATCATGAAAAAAAGGCATCATCATGTATTCATTGTGACCGTAGTGGGATCAGAAAGCCATCATTTGTATATACTCATCCTGAACTCTTAATTGGTTGTAACACGATCAAAGGTAAACCATTAAAAGCCATCATGCCACTCTAAGCTAATCTAAGAGGTCATCAATCCTGAACAGAGGATACCAGATCTTTACTTTTACCTGATTCTGGCAGCGGTAATCCACGTACAACCTCAAACACTATTCCTCCGTCTTAGTAAATAGAACTAGGGCCGCCCAGGGTGATACATTGGGTCTTAAGAATCCCTTACTCTAAAAATCATCCAACTACACCCTAAGTTTATGAAGCTCTATGGTACCCATCTAGTATGCTATTGTGGATCGGTGCTATCCTGGGGTGAATGTAGATGTAGAAGTCAATTATTTGGTGGGGTGGTAAGCATTGAACATCTATTGTAATGAGGTCCTCGTACTCCACCACTACATCTTGGAACTGGTATCCCACAATATCTAATGCTCATGAGTATGTACAGCCAACTCCAAAGTGATTTTCTGCACCCCCAAATAAATGGACCCTTTCTATGCTACCTAGGTGTAATATTAACCGAGAATGGACAACCTCATCCCTTTGTGTTGGACACACCACACTCTTCTCCCTAAGTAGTAAATCTGGGCATGAGCCTATGAAAGAAAATCCATACTGGGAATGAAAAATTAAGTTCTTGGAATTGCCACAAAGAGTTTCCAAATGAATATGTCTCCTCCAAGGGAAATGTCACACTGCCTACAAAGATGCAGGATCATGAAGTCTCCCCCCTAAGCTGTCTCCATGTAAAAGGGTAGAGTCATCAGATCTATCAAAATATCAAGGTTTCGCACAAGATATGTGGCGATGAATGAATTACTAGAACCTATCTCAATAAGTATTGAATCTATGGTATAAAAAACACTAATCATACCTCATATCAATCCTTATGTTCGTGGATCATACGCTTTAACAACATGCACTTGTCCCTACCCCTATCCCCTAGCTCCCTAACTCTAGTGATGTTTTCCTAGGGGTGGTGGTGGAAGTAGATCAAAGCCTTTGACACCACCTATAGCTCTCCCAGCACCTATGCCAAGCCCACCGCCAAGTGGGTCTGCCTCATCCACTCTCTTCATCTACTTCGGTGGTCCATCCACCACCACCCTATCAGCAGGTCAATGGGTTGGACAATATTTAGTGATATTTCCTATACAGTCGCCTGAGTATAATCACATCCACATATAATGATTGTATCCCGCTTTAGATCAATGGGATATCGATCCCCTATACTCGGTCCACCTGTGATATCTCCCACATCCCATCCCTGTTCCTGGCATCAGCTCCCTATTTTTGAGGTCTCTTTACATGAATTCCTTTTGCAGACTGCTACTAGATTTCTCGGCTCCGCCAAAAAAATCTCGATCACCAAGGCCCACTTGAGCACTCCATAATTAGTCAAAATGAAATGATGCATGAAACAAGCTTGGATTTCCCTCTGTATATCTCTCTCAATGGTCTGATCTAGAAACTACTGATCCCTAACCATAACCATCGTGTACATGTCGTGGTTGGTGAACATTAATGAATAGTCATACACCATCAAAATTCCCAACTGGATTGGTATAAGCTCTTGTATATACACTTTTATCTGCATAACCAAAGAGAATTCCTCTATAAAAATTCTCTCAAACTATGTACATGAACTAGTCAGCACGTAATGAGTTTTTATGGTAAAACTACACTATTTTTCCTCCGAACCCTAAATAATACTTACTCCTATGATCATTGTTTGTTCTACTGTAGTCCTCACAATACTGGAATCTAGGTCACAGCCTTATTCTAGTCATCAGTCACCTGAGGTTCGGGCTCTAATCAGAACCTGAGTGGTCCTTATCTCTAAAACTCATGGAGCATGCTCATTTTGTGATCCTAATCTACTGATACAGTATGTGACATGTTCTTCACCACTGTTGGTGGTATAGCAGGTGCCCCACTTGTAGGTGACACCTAGGGAACTGGACCCCATATTGAAGTGTCATCACTGATGGGGTCATCCTCGTGATCGAGCTGTTGAATCCTAGTGAGAATGTGTCACGTAGGCATCCTGTAAGTCCAAAAGAGGTACCATGGTCAATGATTTTCTCTAGATAACTAATATAAAGGATATAAAAAACACCACCCATCCCTATATGATTTATGTACCATTCATTAATTTTCCCAAAACTATTTTTTTTCATGAACTGAGTTGAAAAAACGGTTACTAGAGTCCTCGTGTATGGATACAACAACCATCCACAACAACACTAGAGTTCTTGGCTTAAATCCATTCTCAAAACACAGAACACATTTTCCTGAAACCAATATCATAGACTGTTGGTACATAGCTATAATCTAGAACTTCTGTTACCACTCGGTCACAACTCATCCTCGTGGGGCTCACACCACAACTCCACAACCTAGCCTCCAATTGGCAAGGGTCTGGTGTCTAGAAATGTGTAGGCATTACACTAACATGGTATTCATTTCCAATGTACCGTTACAAACACATGAATCTCCAAGACCACTAATAATGAAATGTAAATACCACAATGAAAAATAAATGCATGAATAGAACTAAACCCAACCAACATAGTACAAAAAAAATTAAAGTGTAGAATGTAAACTGAGCCAGAATACATGCCCACCAAAAGAAATAGCTCTAAAATTATAATGTCCAAACTGTAAGACAAAAGAGGTATTGGGACTACTCCACATAGTTTTAGACACACGTATGCCAACAAGGAACTCAGAAATCTATGCCTGGTCATTTTCCACCCTAGACTCTACCAAAATGTCATTCATATACAAAACACATGACACGTCTGGACAAAGACCGTGTGGTGGTTGTTATAAAAATAATTTACAGGGGACCCTGAAATCCAAAAAGAAATACACAAAATAAAGCTACAATCAACTCTACACAATATATGTCTACTGAACATATATAAAGAAAAATTCATCCAGTTAAACTCAAGAACCATACCCATATTTGATAATGACTATATACCCAGATGTGGGATTCAGTTCCATGATTCAAAACATCACTCGTCTGGGAAAAATCATTCCACGAGTCTGGTAGCACTGATGATGTGTTTCCGAGAAGTAATGTTCATCAGGAAAAACCAGGATATATATTGGTTCTCTAATATATCTTATAATAGGAATGATACCCTCATTCTAGGAGAACACACTCTTGAGGGGAGAAGAACATGATAAATAGATTAGGATCACTACTAGGGCCTTGGTGGACAATGCAACTCATCTAGATTCACCTACTAGGTTGATGATCATTACCATGTAGGATTGGTCCGGTTGATTCATGACTCTACCTAGGGTCTTGAATGTATAATAGATCTCGCTCTAGGCATCTCGGAAGAATACATGAATATATCTTGGAATTTCCTTCCGAAAGGATCATTCCCTTATGAATGGAAATGATACCTAACATTCAGGGAAATGATAAAAGGGGAACTAACCCAAAAAAATGTTGTTCAAGGAATTATAGACAAGCAGACCAAGACATTTATCTTGAAGTACAGTGCATGTATAAGGGTCACATGTCGTGTCCACTGACCCCAGGTACTTCCCATGTAAACGGCCCATGTTGTAAGGCTTGTTCTATAAAGGATGGTATAAATGGGGTGTAAGATAATGACATGTCGTGTTCCACTATCTTGTGAGGACTCTATGAATGATGGCCATGTTCCCATACACGACATCAACCCATATGTCCCAGACCGTGTACGGGTACACTACGTAGTCTACCTATCCTGCCATGTCTGGCAGTGTGGTGGAGTACATGCAGTGTACTCCACCCCATGTACATGTATCATCTGAGATATATGCCGAGTCTGTTCAATTATCCACACAATGTGTGACGATGGTCAAATGCTATGTCAGTCCTTCCCACCACCGAATCTCCAAATTCTGCTGGGTGGGGTCCACACATCATGCCTGTCATGAGGGACACTGTGTTATTCATCTTGTCTTGTGTGTAAACCCTTGAGGCCTCCATGTTTGTTACACATGGCGTGTTCATTGAAGAACACATCGTGTTATTCAAATTTTTCCAGAATGTTGCATTCTTCATTCCATGACACGGGGAATCACATTTTCGACGATTTGGCTCTCTAATTGATGCGAAGCTGC
Organism: Viscum album; assembly: GCA_963277665.1. Lineage (NCBI taxonomy): Eukaryota > Viridiplantae > Streptophyta > Magnoliopsida > Santalales > Viscaceae > Viscum > Viscum album. Next base: position 1,193,536,282 of record OY728158.1, on the reverse strand, counting down.
AAGGTTGAGGTCACCATGACATCCAAAATCCATATCCATTGTTTTAGATCTTCCAATTGGCCATGAAAACCCATCTCAATATACCCATGCGAAATATGATCATATAATAATCCCCCTTGATATGAGTCGATTCATCCTTCATCATCATTTTCGCACCTATGCTTGGCCATCGTGATTTTCGATCACTGATTTGGGATCATTGAATTGAAAAATGGATTCAAAACAATCCTTTTTTATCGCCATATGAAGAATGATTTAAATGAAGGTTGGGGGAGGAGGAAAACTATATGAAAAAGATGAACACACCTTCTTCGTCATTCTTCACGACATCGATCTACCTCGGTTAGTAGGTTTAACAATGAATATATTAAAATCCAACAATAATAATAAAATCAATTCAGGAATCAAACCAAAAAAGGAAATAGAATAAAAAACCCTCCCACAAGAATGAATTATCCAAATATCAACCTATTCATGTGTTGTTCTGTAATCATTGTTTAATCGAAGAATGAGGAAATAAAAACTCAAAAACAAAACCTCTACATCGATTCAGTTAATGTATGGTTGCCATGTTGCATTCAATGGTGAGGTTCCATTGAATCTGAGGTGCGTTGATTGATCGATCTATCATCATTTTCCAATACTTCCTCTTCCACAGCTCCAACAACAGTGGAAAATTCGCAGGGTTATGCAGCTAACACTAAGAATATTCCATATCCATATATTTATAGGGGAGGAATTATGTCATTATGTTAAAAAGGAACTCAAAATAAAATAAATTATTATTATTTTATTTCCATTAAAACATTTGAAAACATACATTTTCAGTTGACTCACACCGGTCGATGATAAGCCCCTCATAAGTTATGGTTAATGCTTTGAATGCATTCATGTCCTTATATTTCTGATCCTTGAATGCGTTTAAAATCTATTGTATTTTTTTAAGAACATCACTCATGTGTGCTATTTAAAGATTAATTTTATTCAATCATATATTCCTTGCACCCCGAGCCTCAGAATCACACTCCATCAGAAAACATTTTCTTGTAATAATAATGTATAATGTGTAAAATAATACTTAGAAAATCTGAGACATTACACTAAATAAATCCGTTTCAGGGAGTTCACTAGAATGTTCAATTCCGTGAAGTCAATGAATGAGAAATAATCACATGGGTTTATGGATCTTGCATGATACACCCTTTATTGGAGGTATCAGAGAAAAGGGATTATATTACACAGTATGTATTTTTATCAGGTGGCATGTCGTTGAGAAATAAGTATCATTATCTTGGGTGCCATGACCCTTTGAAATATAGTAATCATTGAAATTTGGAAAACCCTTCTAATTCCAGAAATAAATAGACCAAGAGTGTCACACACTCCGAATATACAGTATATCAGCTAAATAAATTATTTATTTACAAAATTTAATAAATACTATTATATTCAATGGTTTAATAATTATTCAAGTATTCCAGATCCCAATTATTTCAACACTAGTTATTCAAGTGAATATATTGCAGACATAATAGCATTGCTATTTTTATTTCACATGGTGTTTCACAAAACAATAATAAATCCTGTAATGACATATGTGGTAATTATTTATTTTTTTCCTGGTGAATTAAATTCCTTGTTTTGTTGTTAATCATTATATTATACAAGGGGACATTTGACAAGCTAAACCCAAAATTGTGTGCACAACAACCTTGGAGAAATGATCTCGAGCCTAGATAACTCTTTCCAACCCAACAATGCTCCCAAGAAAGAGGGAGATCCTCTGCCACTGGATTATGGAGAGCGCTTTGGAACTAATTCCTAAGGTGATCGAAGGCAGACCATGAATGTGCAATGATATTATTTTCTATCACTCGGACACTCCTTTGATAATGTCCATATATATAGAGAATATATGGATGAACTCTAGAGGATTCCTATTATTGGATTTTACATCACAACGAATATTCACCTCTAACCTATGGTTGTATGCATCAATGAAATGGAATCACCTCGGAGGTAACTCAATAATATAATTTTTTCATTATAATAAAATATGTCGATCCTCTCTTCCTGGTTCTAGATTCTCTCTTTTGCCTCTTATCTTTTATTCAATTCCATGGATACTAGGAATTATCAACATTTTGATCCCAGATTAATCATTGATTAAGATAATTTTTTATGTTGGGTGCACAACCATCAAGTTATTCTATTGTGTCTAGAACCTACAAGTGGTTTCAGATAAGCCATATTTTCATTTATTATAATTTATATATTTTCTTGACGATTTACTATTTAATAATTTAGTTTTTCAATTCCTGTTTAATTCTTTATGGAATATATATTTTATACGTTATCATTTCTTATAGATCTAACAGAATCGACTAATTATATGGATAAAATTAAATAGATGATCTCATTTGGAGGCTTAAATTGCTCTGTCTAGATAAAACAAGAATAAACATAGTGTAGTCAGATCTACTAGTTGTGTGTTTGTGTTTAATGAATCTGGAGTAATTCGATAATTACTCAATCCATGACCATTAATGATACACCAGGTAGTTAATTATTATATCGCATGTTGACTACGATATACTGGAACACTTTTAGATGGACTAATTGCTATGTGGCCCACTGGACACAATGTGTATTCCCTTCAGGTGAGGGTTATATCTTGTATCCCAATACACATCCATCCCAGATTGTGATTGTGTAATGTAGAGTCTACATGACATGTTTCCCAATGGACACTCCATGCTCTTTGAACATTTTTAGGTACACCTCCCATTCCATTTCCCTAGGAATATACATTAGATGTACGATGAAGAGAGTACACGCCATTTAGTAAGATCCACACAACTTGTACTATTTCTAGATTATGCATATATAAAAATTTATTATTATATTATGCATCCCTTAAGACATGTACCTTCATGTTGGGGTAAATCAGGGACATAACAAGTGATAAGAGTTTTCTAAATGTGTGTGTGTGTGTGCGCGCGCGCGTTTAAATAACATATGTGTTTATTCATTGATTTGAACATCATGAATAAGTTGTATTACAATTATAATTCTTTTTGCATGTTACATGTCAGAAATAATGTAGTGTATATAACTATATATACATGTTGGGTAGTTTGGGATGGTTATTCAACAGGTTCCTTCCAACGTACGTGTTATGTACATAGTTATGGGTGATAATCTCAAGGAAATTCGGGATAAGATTAAGATGAAAAGTATATATGAATTGAAGATATTGATCAATAAATTTGATCATATTTTATCTTAATAAGAACAATTAACATATTGTATGCTAGTTTTATTAAATACATAATTCTTTTCATGTATGTGCATGATCATGTGCTAGAAAATGCCATTATTTGTAAATTGTTCCCTTTTAATTTATTATATTAAAATTATTGGCCTATGTTCCTTTATCACATTATTATGTAGGGTATGGATGCATATGGTTCCATCTTTGTTAACCACCTATTACCCCTCACTACTGTATGTGTTAAAATCATATGCAATGGATGGAGCTCCAATGCTAGTAGAGTTGTTTCAAGTTGGGAGCCGAGGCAAAACCAATCCAAGGAGATAAAAAGGTGCCCAAGAGGAACGCTATAAACACGATCTATTAATGGTTTAGGGTTCTTCTCCCTTAGATCAGGGATAGTTTATAAACTGATATATAAACTAACCAATAGTAAATCTAAAGATCATACCATTATTTATTTCTATCATTTTTATGGATAATCATCATGGATGTTTGACGTGATCGCATAATTAATTAATTAAAAACTATAAAATAAGAAAAAAATGGATTATGCATGAATATTATATAATCATGGTTAATCAATTAAGTATATCCTTCATAATAATAACATCCATGTGAAAAAGTTATTAGTGGAAATTTCTGCATAAAGGATAAAATGCCTAAATAAAATATTATTTTTGTATACCCTTCAATTACATGAGTTCGAATAAGACAATATTTCAAAGTTCTTGACCAACCGTAGTTGGGGTGCCTTAAATATACAGGTAATTCAAATTTTAGGTTTTGGGTTGACATAACATATATTGCATCAGGGGTTGACTTCCCTGTGTAGGACATTCTGTAACTAAGAGGAAAATGTTGAGGAAATCCAAAATTATGAATTTTTGGATTGGGGAGTCCACTAAACAAATCAAGGAGCAATGAGTAAAAGCATTCAGAATTTGGAATTACTACCAAAAATAATTCAATATTCTTAACCAACCATATTTTGGGTATTGATAAGGTAAATATCAATCCTTGCTGCTATAATTTCAATGAAATTGGATATTCTGAAGCCAATGGTGAGGGCTATTGGGATTCAATAAAATATTGGTAGACTGATAGACATTAATTTATTTATTTGTCTATATTTATCAAGATAAAGTACTAAAACTCCCCTAATCAGAATTGTTGAAACAAAAATCAAAATGTCATTATACATATCATGTTGATCCATACTCGAAAAGGAAAAACCTCTCATTGGAACTAATTTCCGTTAGTGGAAAACGTGCCTCCGTGTCATCCATCACTGTGATAAGAAACATTTTATGCTTTATGATCCTTTACTAGTTGTGCATATAAATGATGCGAGGGGTGAAGAAATCTATGTGTACAAGAAACATCTGAAGGACACTAAATATGGTAACTTTCTCGTACTATCATCCATGAACAATGAGCTCCTGAAGCAAAATGAAAAAATGGTTGCTTATATGATGATCTCTCACCTTCGGGTTCAATATCAAAAGAAGGAAAGATAAGATAGGTATGAGTTCCCCAAAGCTTTTTTCACTACTATGATTCGAGATTATGTGTCATCGGGACCAAATATAGTCAATCTTATTGGCCACATTGTGCATTTGGATAACTTAGGCGTTAAATTCCTGGATGAGTTGCCTATAGATCTCATACTATAATCACTTCCTTGGAGCTTCTCCTATTATAATGTGCATTATAAAATGAGAAATAATGAGAGGAGACTATTGGATCTTTATACCGTGATTTATGATATGGATAAAGACATTGGGTCTTAAAAACAATCGCCTTTATAGTGAATAGGAATAGGAACAAAAAATGTAAAGGGGATAAGATTTATAAGCATTCTAAAGCCTACAAGAACCCTCTGACTAAAAATAATAAGATCATATAAAGTGGAATGGTAATTGAGGAAATTTAATTTCCATGTGGTGACTCAAGCCACTAGAAGAGGTTCTTCACCCATAGGAATGTGGAAGAAAAATGTTTGTTCATTATCGAGTGCAGTCATTCCATTTAGTTACATTGGGTATTAGATATAGCTTGTGGGGCTCACATAGGTATCCAAATGTAGGAACCAAGAATATTTTGGAATATTGATAGAGGAGAAGTGTATCTTCTAGCTTCTAATAGTGGAAGGAAGAATGTTCTTCAAATTGGTGAGTACCACCTCATATATATGATTGGAATGATTTTTATTTTACATGATTTCTATTATGTACCATGTGTTACCAAGATCAGAATTTTGGTATTAAGTATATGTAAAGATGGGTTTGTTTTTCAAGTTTCAAAATAATTTTTTTTACATTTATAAATCAATATATGTTAGGGTATGGTGCATTTAAATAATGATCTTTATATAACAAATTAAAAGAACCAAGTGTTGGAAATTGATAACGAACCGTGTTCACATTACTCATACAACACCTAGTTTTGGCATCATCACCATGTACCTATAAATGTGAAACTCCGGAAAAATAATCTATAAAGATGATTATTTAGATTCATTCGAGATAAAACCACTTTAATGATGACATGTTTTTCTACAAGGGAAAATGACTAAACCACAATTTGTTGGATAGGGTAAATGGGACAAAGTGCTTCTAGACATGGTACACACTAATGTGGGGGAACCATTTCCCATAGACGATAGAGGTGGAAACTCATACTTCATTAATTTTACTAGTAACATCAGTAGATATAGATATGTCTACATAATGAATTATATGTCTGAGTCCTTTGAGAAATTCTATGAGTTCATGAATAATTTATTGAATCGTCTTGGGCCGATGATAAAAAATTTCAAACGGATTGAGGTGGAACATATCAAAACCAATACATCATTAAATTTTATAGGAATTTGGGATTCAAACTCAACTCACTCCACTATATATAGCATAGTGTAATGGTGTTAGTGATGGGATGAAATGTACCATGTTGGACATTGAATGTTCAATGAATTGTCATGAAGATAGTCAATTATCCTTTTCAGGTTATGAATTGAAAACTGTGGCATACACATTAATCAAAGTACCAAATAATGTAGAAAATGGGGTTCTTATTGAGCTATTGAGTTGACCAAAACCATCTTTATCGCATACATGTGTCTGCAGATGTCAGGAATTTTATAAGGATTTATCAGGAAATAAACTAGAACCCTCCGTCACATAGAGTGTCATTATATGGTATCACAATGAAACAATGAAATACTAACTATAAAATCCCTCAGATAAGAAAGTAAATGTTTCCGGACAGTCTGTATTTGATGAGAGGGAGAACATCCTCAAAAATGATAGAGGGAGAAAGATTGAAGTCCATGATCTTGATGCTCCAGATATATAGGAGTTGGTAGAAAAACAATTTCCACACGTCCTCATGGAAGATGTTTTTTCAGAAACACAATTAATGTTTAGGAGAAAATGATAGGTATGAGAACCAATGATTTATGGTTTCCCTATCACTAAGGGCGGTGAGTCATTGTTGATGGACAACGATGAACCTATTGTTGGAGTTGGTGGTCTAGAACCAACTAATTTTTACTTTATTCATTATATAAAAACCTTATCACATCTTGATTGTTCTTCTATGTGACATGTCATGTTATAATGTCCTAAGGAAAACTGTTGCATTAAAGGTTCATAGTGGATCCCTACTATGATAAGAACCCGGAAGTGTTATAACACTGTTCTTGAATATATGTTCTATGGCCCGATTATTTTATTTGAGGAACACAAATAATACAGGTTATTAGGGGTGAGGACTCGTAAAAAATTGAAGCACCTTCTCATGGTGTGCACCCTTGGTAATATCCACGAGGATATTATGAGAATGAGACCCGCTAGTAGGAAATCCACATTTCATAGTGTCATTGGATGTTCCTATCAGCGAACGTGTTTATTGGTCCATAGACTTTAAGATTATTATTAATGGGTATTTCAACTCGTGCACTTAGATGTATTGACGAAAACTGTGATGACACACAGTTCACAACGAGGTACGATATGTTGGGTGCGTCACGGGTAATACCTCATTAATAGATAATCCGTGAAAGGATTTGTCCATTCCATTCCATAACGGATGTAGATATATCAGGACCTTTGATGGAATTGATATAGCCTAAATAAATCCATGGCCATGGTAAGGTATGGGAAACTTCAATTCTGGGAAGCTAAAGAAAGAATAATCAAGCACATGGGTTGATGGCACTAGAATGAAACCCGCTTGATTGGAGATATCGAGACAATGGGATTATATTACACGGTAAGCGTTCGTAGGAGGTGACACGACATTTTGGCGTTAACTTATTTCTCTGTGGGTGCCTTGGCATGTTGCTAGAAGCTAACCTTGGACTTTAGGCAAGCTCAGCCTAATTCCACTATGAAAGAGGCCTAGAGGGTCACACACTAAGTGTGTCCATGTAACTCAGTTAAATATTAATTTAAAAAGTTAATTAAATATTATTCCCGACTGTGGTTTAATAATTATTTAAGGATGTCTGATCGCATTTATTTTGACACTAGTTATTCAAGACAATATATTTTGGACGAAATAATATATTTACTAGAAAATAATGCAGTTACATTTATTTAAGAAATAAATAGTCATTACTAAATGTCTAATAAATATGGTGGAGAAAAATGGAAAATAAAAGTACACGACATGTATATTAAATATACACACCGTGAAGTTTTATGAAAAACAAGTACACCCCATGTATTAATTATTACACGCTGTGTAGTTTTTCCAGTTATTATTTTAAGGATTTTATATTGTTTTGTTAAATGATATTTATTATAATCAGCGTGGGTGTATGTCAAGGAATTAATAATTTGACCTGGGGGTTTTCAATAAGAGTTAATGAAATAAATAAAATGTGTAACGCGTTTATTTATTGTCATAACTCTATTAACCTCAAACCTGATTATAAATATCCTCACAACCCCAAAATTTTGGAGGAGACATTGTTGTACACAACGGATTTTGAAATACTCCCAATCCAAGAGATAATTCCCTTTCCACCAAGAACGCCCTCAAGTTACGAGAGCAAGATCCTCCACCGGATCAAGGCGGTCGAAGGCGGACATCGCAAGTGAAGGTTCTTCCGCGCTAGCACCCGGAGATCCCTTCGGCGACGTTCGGAGATACGTGACACATGTGTGGATCACCATTAGAGGAATACTACACTTGGATTTTATGACGCAACGACGGATCACCGAATCGGGACCGGACACATCAACGAAGAAAGAATTCCAACGAGGTAATTCTTATGCATTAATTAAATTAATTATAATCAACATATGATGATCCTCCTCAATGGTTCTGGGACTCTTCATTTCTTTTCATTCTTCATTCTATTCCAATGATTCGGAATTTTATATCGTTTCAGATCATGGATTGAACATTGTTTAACGTTAAAATTAAAGTTGGGCTAACCCACCAAAGCGCTTTCGCTGCACCCGGAACCAACAAGTGGTATCAGAGGGGGTCATATCGTTGAATATAATTATTTAGTATTATGTTCATAATTTACACATTTAATAATTTAGTTATTTCAATTCAAGTTTAATCGCTCTGGAAATCTGAATATCGAGATCTATTCCTCCTCCCTTGTTTCTCATTCACCTCACAGAAATGAATTTTTCCTTTAATTTTGATTAAAATAAAATAGAGGATCTCATCCGGAGGAGCCAAACGTTTCTGGCTGTATAACACCAGAATACACGGTATGTATTTGGAAGTACACATAGTGTATTCTAGGTTCAATGCATTGACCGATCGGCCAAATCAGGCCGTGTATTGGATTCCTTCTTTGAATTTAAGACACTGTGTGTTGACCAGAAACAAGTGGCACACAGTTTCTGGAATACATGTCGTGTGGTCCAATGAACATGGCGTGTAGTCCCTTCGGGTTAGGGTTGGGTCGTGTACTCCGTACACGGCCTGCTCGGCTGGAAACAGTGTAATGCGGAAACTACACGGTGTGTGTCCCACTGTACATGCCCTGTACTCCGAAAATTTTGGAAGTACATTAACACGCCCTGTCCCCGGGCGTGTACTTCGGGTGGACGGTGAAGAAAAGTACACGCCGTGTAGCCAGAACTACATGTCATGTACTCACCCAAATTATGCAGATTTATTAAATTTTTTTATTATATTATAAAAACCCTTAAGACGTGTACCATGGTGAATGCGTAAAGCTGAGTCACAATACGTGATAAGTGTTTTATATATATGTGTTTAATTTAACATCTACGTAATAAATGGTAATTCACTGGGTTTCCTCCAAGGTACAAGTTACGTACAAGGATAATTTTAATTGAATTTATTTGTTTAAAATTATGATAGATGAGAATCTCAAGGAAATTAAGAAAAGGGATTTAAGATAAAAGGATTGATTAATTAAAGATAATTAATTGATTTTAGCATGATTTATCTTAAACAAGAATGATTAAAGAATTGAATGCTAGTTTTATTTATACGTAATTATCATTGCATGTATGGATGATCATGAGCTATACTGAGACCTTTGTATGTGAATGGTTTCTTTTAATTAATTTATTTAATTTAAATTTGTTAGCCTGTGAGCCATCTCCTCATTAATATGTAGGGCCTGCGCGCCCAAGGATTCTTTTATGTAAAAACTCCTTTTACCCCTCACCTGCATGTGGGATAAATGCATAAGTAATGGATGGAGCTCCCAAGCTTGTGGAGGCGGCTCAAGTCAGGAGCCAAGGTGAAACCAATCCAAGGAGATGCAATGGTGGACAGGTGGAAAGTTGTGAACACGAACCCAAAATGATCAAGGTGTTTCTCCCCTATGTCTTGGGTTATTTTATCAAACACTAGATAAACTAACCAACAGAAAAGCTCATGATCATAACATTTATTTTATTTCTATCAGTTTCATGGTTTATTTATTTTGGTTGTGTTGTCACGATCACACAATTAATGAATTAAACGACCATGCAAGATGAATCTAAAATAAAACCGGCTTATACGTAAATATTATCTTAGACAGGGTTAATCACTTAAGTATATTCCACTTAATATTAACAAGCATGTAATCAAAGATAATAAAATGGGAATTTATGTATAAGGATAAAATCCCTCAAAAAAAATATTAAGTCGGCATAGCCTTCAATAATCTTGGATAGAATCGAACCATAGTTCAAAGTGCTTGACGAACCCTAGTTGGGGTGCTTTCAATTATCGGAGAATTCTAATTCAAGGTTTTGGGTTGACTTGACTGGGTTCGCATCAAGGGTTGACTTCCACAACAAGACTTGGTGTGACCAATAGGCAAAGGTTGAGGAAATCCAAAAAGGATTTCCGGATTGGGGATTCCACTCAGCAGATCAAGGATTTGCGAGTTAATGCAGTTGGCATTGGGAATGCCTACCTAAAACCCTTCAAGTTGTTTGACCAACCCTAGTTGGGGTAATGAGAAGGGCAATATGGATCCTTACCATTAGAATATTCACGCAATAGAATATTCTGTATTCAATGGTGAGGGCTATTGGATTTTGATAAAATAGTGGGAGACTAATAAGTATTAATTTATTTATTTGTCTCAATTTTTTTTTAATAAAGTACTAAACCTTTTCTCATCTTAATTTGTAGAAACAAAAATAAAATGTATTCAATCATATCATTACGCACCATACTCAAAAAAGAAAACCTTCTAACCGGTACCAATTTCCAAGAGTGGCAGAGGCGTTTACGCGTCATCCTTCACCATGAAAGGAAATTATATGTGTTGGAGGATCCTATTCCAATTGCGCATGGGAAAGAGGATAGTGATGAGGAATTATCTCTCTACATGAAACACATGCATGATTCCACAGATGTCCATTGTTTCATGCTATCTTCCATGTCTAATGAGATCATGAAGCAACATGAAAACAAGGACGTGTATAGCATGATGTCTCACCTTATAGATCTCTACCAAGAGAAGGTGAGACATGAGAGGTATGATATCTCCAATGCTTTGTTTACCACGAAGCATGGAGACTTTGTGCCAGTTGGATTTCATGTAGTCAGGCTTATTGGTTACATTGAATGCCTGGACATCTTAGGGATTAAATTCCCAGATGAGTTGTGTATAGATCTCATCCTAGCATCACTTCCCAAGACCTTCTCTAGCTTCATTGTCAACTATAACATGATCAGAAATGAGAAGAGTCTATCAGAGCTTCTGACCTTGATTCGCCAGGTAGATAAGGACATGGGGTGTGACAAACCCATGGTCTTTATGGTGAACAAGAAAAGTAAGGACAAGGAAAAGGTGCAAAAGACATATAAACGGTCTGAAGCCCCCGAGCACCGTCCCTCCAAGAAGGGGAAGATCCAAAGGCAAGGCAAGGAATGGGAGGCAGTGTGTTTTGCATGTGGTAAGCAGGGCCACTAGAAGAAGACCTGCACCCAGAAGCATGGGGATGCTAAAGTTGAATTTGTTATCGAGTGCACTCTTTCTATTTCTACACATTGGGTATTAGATACATCTTGTGGGGCTCACATCTATATTCAAATGCAGGAACCAAGTAGATTTATAAAGATCGCCAGAGGAGAGGTGGATCTTCGAGATGTAAATGGCACAAGGCTGGCTGCGTTTTCTATTGGCGACTACCACCTCTCATTGCCGACTGAGATGATTTTGGTTTTACATTATTTTTATTATGTGCCTAGTGTTACCAAGAACATAATTTTTGTATCTTGTTTCGATATGGATGGATTTGTTTTCAAATTTGGAAATAAGGGTTGTCTCTTTTATAAGAACAACGTATGTTTTGGTATGGAAAATTTAAATAATGGTTTGAATGTATTGAATTACGAAAACCAAGTGTTGGAAATCGATAACGAAACAAACTCACATGACGCATACATCACCCAGTTATGGCATCACTACCTTGGTCATGTGAACGAGAAGCGTTTAACAAAGCTCTCCCAAGATGGCTATTTAGACTCTACTGAGCTAAAACCACTTGATAGATGTCACACTTGTTTACAAGGAAAAATGACCAAGCCGCCTTTTGGTGGACAAGGTAAAAGGGCCACAGAGCTTCTAGGATTGGTATACACGGATGTGTGTAGACCATTTACAGTAGAAGCTAGAGGTGGATATTCTTACTTCATTACTTTTACTGATGATTTGAGTAGATATGTCTATGTATACTTAATGAGGTATAAGTCAGAGTCCTTAGAGAAATTTAAGGAATTCAAGAATGAAGTAGTGAATCAGCTTGGTAAGAAGATAAAAAATCTTCGATCGGATCGAGGTGGAGAACATCTGAACCAAGAGTTCATCGATCTTCTACGGGAGTCTGGGATTCTATCTCAACTCACTCCTCCTTATACACAACAATGGAATGGTGTTAGTGATAGGAGTAACCGCACCTTGTTGGACATGGTGAGGTCGATGATGAGTCATGCAGATCTTCCATTATCATTTTGGAGATATTCATTACAAACTGCTGCATACACATTAAAACGAGTACCAACTAAGGCGGGAAATGGAATTTCATCCGAGTTATGGAAGTGAAGGAAACTCACTTTGTCGCACACACGTGTATGTGGATGTTAGGAGTTTGTTAAGGCCTTATCAGGAAATAAACTGGCACCCCGGGGCACGAAGTTTATCTTTATAGGATATCCCAAGGAAACGAAAGGATATTACCTATATAACCCTCAAGAAAACAATGTGACTATCTCCAGACAAGCCGTCTTTATTAAGAGGGAGCACATCCTCATGAAGTATAGTGGGAGAAAGATTGACTTCGACGAAGTTGATGCTCAAGATACATAGGAAATGGTACATGAACAAGTTCTACAGGTCCCCGAGGAAGAGGTTTCAGAAACACAAGTACTGCGTAGGAGCTCAAGAGAGGTAAGGGAACAAGAGAGATTTGGATTCCTAGTCACCGAGGATCGTGAATCATTATTGTTGGACAATGTTGAACCTCTATCCTAAAAGGAAGTAGTAGAAAGCTCAGAAGCTACAAGATGGCTAGAAGATATTAATTCTGAGATGGATTCCATGTATCAGAACCAGGTTTTCCATCTGGTCGATGAGCCAGTTGATGTAAAGCCTGCTGGATGCAAATGGGTATTCAAAAAAAGCTGGACATGAAAGGTCAAGTTAGCACATATAAAGAGAGGCTAGTGGATAAAGGATTCAGACAATGTCAAGGAATTGACTATGATGAAAACTTATCACCAATTGCATGTTTAAATCCATAAGAATCATACTTGCCATAGAAGCTTACCATGACTACAAGATTTGGCAGATGGAGGTCAAACAGCATTCCTTAATGGGAACCTTCAGGAAGATGTCTATATGACACAGCCAGAAGGGTTTTGTGAAACCAGGTGAAGCCAAACAGGTATGCAATTTGCAGAAATCCATTTATGGATTGAAGAAAGCATCCAAGTCAAGGAAAATTCGATTTGATGAAGCCATAAAGGAATTTGGTTTCATTAAGAATGAATGTGAGCCATGTGTTTATAAGCGGTTTAAGGGGAATGTGGTCATCATCTTAGTGGTATATGTTGATGACATATTTCTTATTGGAAACGAAGTACCAACCATACAGTCATTTAAGGACTGGTTGAACAAGTGTTTCTCCATGAAGAACATAGGAGAAGAAACCTACATTCTAGGGATCAAGATCATTCGTGACAGATCCAAGAGGCTTCTTGGACTAAGTCAGGGTACATACATTGACCAGATACTAAAGAAATTTAGTATGGAAAAATCCAAGAGGGGAATGGTTCCAGTGTCACATGGATTACATCATTCTATGAAAATTTGTCCCCAGACACAACAGGAGAATGATAGGATGATAAAGATCCCTTACGCTTCTACTATAGGATCCATCATGTATGCCATGTAATGTACCAGGATTGATGTTGCCTATGCACTGATCACGGTAGGCATATATCAAGAAGATGTAGGAGAACAACATTGGACTACTGTTAAGACTATCCTTAAGTATCTGAGAAGAACTAAGGATATGTTCCTGGTGTATGGAGGAGACGAGGAGCTTTTCATCAGAGGGTATGATGATGTTGGTTTTCAAACAGATCAGAATGATCTGAAGTCGCAATCTGGATATGTTTTATGTCTCAATGGAGGAGCTGTGAGCTGGAAGAGTTCAAAGCAGCCAGTTGTCACCGATTCTACAGTGGAGTCTGAGTATATAGCGGATTATGATGCAGCCAAGGAAGCCGTCTGGATTTGGAACATTGTCCAGGAGCTTGATGTGGTTCCTAGTAGTAAACATCCCCTTACATTGTATTGTGATAATACTATAGTGGTGGTTCTTGGAAAAGAACCAAGGTCACATCAATGGAAAAAGCACACACTCCGGAAGTATCACCTCTTGAGGGATTTATATCAATGGTGTGATGTTGCAGTGAGTAGAGTGTCCACATGAGAGAAAGTGGAGGACCCCATGACTAAAGGCTTATCTTAGCAGAAGCATGAATATCATGTGAGAGCTAGCGGGTTAAAGGTTGTTAGCAGTTTGCTCTAGTCCAAGTGGGAGTCTGTTGGAGTTGGTGGTCTAGAACCAACTAATTTGTAATTTATTCATTAAATAAAAACCTTATCACATCTTTATTGTTATTCATCATGACATGTCATGTGATAATGTTCTAAGGACTGCTGTTGTATTAAAGGGTCGTAGCGTATGCCTACTATGATGAGAACCCGGAAGTGCCATAACATTGTTTTTGAATGTATGTGCTATGTCCGGATGATATTATTTGAGGGACACAAATAATATAGGTCATTAGTGGTGAGGACTCAGAAAAAATTGAGGCACCTTCTCATGGTGTGCGCCCTTGGTAATATCCATGAGGATATTATGAGAATGGGACCCGCTAGTATGAAATCCACATTTCATAGTGTCATTGGATGTTCCTATCTACAGACGTGTGTATTTGTACTTAGACTTTAAGATTATTATTAATGGGTATTACAACTCGCAAACATAGATGTATTGACGAAAACTATGATGAAACGCTTTTCGCAGCGAGGTAGGATACGTTGGGTGCATCACGAGTAATACCGCAATAATAGATAATGAGAGAATGGACTTGTCCCTTCCATTCCATAACGGATGTAGAAATCTCAGGCCCTTTGATGGAATTGATATAGCCTAAATAAATCCATGGCCATGGTAAGGTATGGGAAAGTTCAATTCCAGGAAGTTAAAGAAAGAATAATCAAGCACATGGGTTGATGGCACTAGCATGCAACCCGCTTGATAGGAGATATCGAGGCAAATGGATTATATTACACGGTAAGTGTTCGTAGGAGGTGACACGTCATTGCGGCGTTAACTTCTTTCTCTATGGGTGCCTTGGCGTGTTGCTAGATGCTAACCCTGGACTTTAGGTAGGCTCAGCCTAATGCCACTGAGAAAGAGGCCTAGAGGGTCACACACTAAGTGTGTCTATGAATCTCAGTTAAATATTAATTTAACAAGTTAAGTAAATATTATTCCCGACTGTGGTTTAATAATTATTTAAGGATGTCTGATCGCATTTATTTTGACACTAGTTATTTGAGAGAATATATTGTGGACGAAATAATATATTTACTAGCGAGTAATGCAGTTACATTTATTTAAGAAATAAATAGTCATTACTCAAGGTCTAATAAATGTGGTGGAGAAAAATGGAAAATAAAAGTACACGCCGTGTATTAATTATTACACACCGTGTTGTTTTTCCAGTTGGGATTTTGAGGATTTAATATTGTTTTATTAAATGATATTTATTATAATCAGCGTGGGTATTTGTCATGGAAATAATAATTCGACATGGGGGTTTTCAATAAGAGTTAATGAAATAAATAAAACATGTAATACGTTTATCTATTTCCATAACTCTATTAACCTCAAAACCAATTATAAATATCCTCGCAACCCCAACATTTGGAAGAGCCATTGTTTTGCACAACGGATTTGGAAATACCCTCAAGACAAGAGAGAATTCCCTTTCCACCAATAATGCCTTCAAGTTACGAGAGCAAGATCCTCCACCGGATCAAGGCGGTCGAAGGCGGACAACGCAAGCGAAGGTTCTTCCGCGCTAGCACATGGAGATCCCTTCGGCAAATTCCGGAGACACGTGACCCACGTGTGGATCCCCACTAGAGTAATCCTACACATGGATTCTATGATGCAACGATGGATCACCGAATCATGACCGAACACATCAACAAAGAAATAATTCCTACGAGTTAATTATTATGCATTAATTAAATTAATTATAATCAACATATGATGATCCTCCTCAAGGGTTCCGGGACTCCTCTTTTATTTTTGTTCTTCGATCTATTCCGAAGATTAGACATTTTATATCATGAAGGATCTCAGATTGAACATTGTTTAACGTTAAAATTAAAGATGGGTTAACCCTCCAACGCGCTTTCACTGCGCCTGGAACCAACACCTATATCCAAAAAGTAATAAATAGAGATCATAGAAGTTGCATGATGGATAGAATCTATGAATTCGGAGATTGATTCCATGTATCAGAACCAAGTCTGGATTCTCTTCGATATGCCGGTTGATGTAATTCTTGTTGGGGGTAAATGGGTCCTCAAAAAGGGACTGGATAGGTAAGGTTATGTTACCAACCATAATGAAAGTGTAGTCGCTAAAATATTTAAAAAGCATTATGGAATTTATTATGATGAAACCTTTTCACTAATTTCCATGTTTAAGTCCAGAAGAATCATACAGACCATTAAAACATTCTATGAATATGTGATTTGGTATATGGATGTAAAAAACTACATTTCGTAATGGGAACCTTCAAGACGATTTCTATATAACACAACATAAATGGTATGTGACGCCAGGTGATGATAAAAGGGTATGTAAGTTATAGAGATCCATTTAAGGATTAAAGAAATAATACAGATCATGGAACAATGATCTTACAGTCATTCAAGGACATGTCAAATAATTTCATCTCCATGAAGTACATAGGATAAGAAGCCTACATTTTAGGGATCATGATAATTCGTGACAGATCCATGAGGCTTCTTGGACAATGTCAAAGCGCATACATTGGATATATACTAAATAGATCTAGTATGGAACAATTCAAGATTGTATTGGATATAATGTCACTTTTTATACATATTTCCACGAAATTATGTCACTGGACACAACATGAGAATGATACGATGAGTATGATTCTATACACTTCAGTTATAGGATCTATCTTGTATGTCATGTTATGCACCAAAAATGTTGTGGCCTATACACTGAGCATGGAAGGAATATATCAAAAAGATATAGGAGAGCATCATTTTACTACATTCAAGAAAATCCTTATATATCAATGAATAACTAAGGATATGTTCTTAGTGTATGGAGGAGACGTGGAGCATGTCATCTAAGGGTATGTTGATGATGGTTTCCAGATAGATTATAATGATCTGAAATCACAATAAAGATTTTTCCTATCTCATTGAAGGAGCTCTGAACTGGTGGAGTTCAATGCATCTTGTTTTCTCTCATTCTCAAGAGGAGTCCAAATATATAGTGGATTATGATGTATCCAAGGAATTATTTTGAATTCATAACTTTCTCCTAGAGAATGATGTGGTGCATAGGATTAAATATCCACATACATTGTATTTTGGTAATATTTCAGTAGTGGGTCTCACAAAAGAGAAAAGTTAACACCCAAAAACAAAGCACATACTGATAATATACCACCTCTTGAGTGATTTCAATCAATGGGGTGATGTTGTAGGGAAAATAGTGACTGTGAAATAGAATGTTGTGGACCCATTTACAAAATTCATGTCTCAAAAGAAGAATTAATCTCATATGAGAGCTAGTAGACTCAAGGTTATTGATAGTTTTCTGTATTGCAAGTGGTAGTCTATTGGAGTTGGTTCCCTAGAAACCAAATTATTTTTACTTTGTTGTAAAACAATATTCGTTGGAATAATATTAAAAATTACTTATTATATCATGAAATTTCATCTCTAGGACATAGTATGTGATAGTTTTCTACGAATAGATATCGCATTAAATGGTCATAGAAAATCTAGTCTACTATGAGAACCCGGATGTTCCATGACACTATTCTTGAATATATTTTCTATGGTGGGATGATCTAATTTTAAGGTACACAAATGAAATAGGATATCAGAAATGGGTACTCGTAAAACATTGATACACTTTCTCATGGTATGCTCCCTTGGTAAAATCTAGGAGAATATTTTGAGAACAAGAACCACCAGTAGGTAATTCAAATTCATATGTGTTACTGGATGTTCCTATCTACAGATATGTGTATTGGTAGTAATACATTAATATTATTATTAACGGGTTTTAATACTTTCTCAATTAGATGTTTTGATGAAAACCGTGATAACAGATATTCCTGATGAGCTACGATATATTGGGTGCATCATGGGTAATACTATATTAATGAATAATGTGATCAAGGATTTTTCACTTCTATAGAAGTAGATACCTCAAGACCTTTAATGGAAATTATATAGCCTATCTAAATCTATGGCCATGGTGTAATCTAGACAAGATAAATTATGGGAATTGAAAAAAAATGAAAAATCAAGCACATGGTTTGATGGAATGTTGACACATTAAACTTGATTGGAGGTATTTGAAAAAATGGATTGTGTTACACATTAAGAATTAATATAATGTTACATGTCATTGTGACATAAGATTCATTCTATTAGGTTCCTTGACACATTTCACTATAGTAATCGTCGACTTTAGAAAATCTAACCTAATGCCAATGAGAAAGACGCCTAGAGGGTCACACACCAAGTGTATCTAGTTTGTTAGTAAAATTATATATTTATATAACATGTTAAATAAATATTATTCTCATTTGTGGTTTAATAAGTATTCAAGTATGCATGATCCCATTTATTTCGTCACTAGTTATTTGAGAGAATATATCACTGACTGAATGTTTATTTATCACTAAATAATGTAGTTATATATATTTTATAAATAGTCATTATAAAACGTCCAGTAAATATTGAGGAGGATTGGAATACCATGTTATGGGTCCAGTGATAATAAGATTAATTATTATTTGGTTAAATAATACTTAAATATAAAGTGCAATTTATGAACATTTCATGGAAATAATAACATTGATATTATTTTTTGACATGAGGTTTAACATAGAATAATAAATTATGTAACAGAACACATGGTAATTATTTATTATTACTATGTTTATTAAATACTTCATTATGTTATTAATCACAATATTAGATAAAAGGTCATTCGACTGAGTAAACAAATCGTTGTGTTGACAACATCCATGGAGAAAATCACTCAAGACTACATAACTCTTACCTCTTTGAGAATAATCTCAAGAAAGAAAAGGATCCTCCTCCTCAGGATCAAGGATAATTCGTCAGAAGAGATTTTCAAGCTGATCAAAGGCAAACCTTTCTAGTGGAAGGATCATATATGCTAGCACCGACAGACTCCTTCAACTATATCTAAAGAGTCTTGGATCACCTGTGGATCACCTCTAGAGGATTCCTATCCTTGTATTATAAATTGAAACAAAGTCACACCTTAGACTCATGGTCAAATGAATACTTGAAGAAGGAATCAACTTGAAGGTAATTATATAATTTATTTGAATTAATTATAAAAAATATATATAGAACCATTCATATTTGTTCTAGGTTCTCTCGAATGTATTTTATCATTGATTGTATTTCCTCGATACTAGCATTAATCTCCGTATTTATCCCAGATTAATCATCGAATATGAAAACTTTAAATTTTTTCTACATGCCCATCATATGCCTTCACTACACCCAGAACCTACATGTATGAGCATGAATCATTTTATAATTATTTTAGTGGTAATTGTTTAGATTTTTACGGGGGGTTTTTGATCAAAAAGAACTAGTTTTGTTCTATTATATAGTATAATGTAATAAAAATTATTACATAATAAATAAAATAGATATAATGAAAATTTTAGAATTTTTTCAAACCATAAAAATGGTTTCATGACAATCCGTGAAGGGTAAATTGATGAATGAAGCTTCTTATTCTGTGAGCTTTGTAAATTGGAACCTCGTGGATGATGATATAATTTTTAAAATAAAATATAGAGAGAAAGGATATTTATGATGTAACATCCATTATCATGATATAATTGAATTATATATATTATAATGGATTTATTCAAGATAAATTTTTATTGGAGGTGAGGTTATAATAATAAATAAACAAGGAACATTAAAATAAAGTAAAAAAGAAAAGGAATGGGATTTAACCTCTTGGATACTCCTCCAAGATAATATCCTTAATGGGATTAATTTTAGTATTTTGGAATCAAAAAGTGATTCGGGACATGGGGAGTCGTTAGTGAAAAGTATTTGGGATGAACTTTGATAGGCTTAAAGGAATAGAGGAGTGAGGAGAAGTGGCAGTGAGGGGTAGTTTTTTTAGTGGAGGAGAGGGGAGGTTTTTGAATATCTTATTCAACATATTATTAATTTTTCAAATAAAATCAATAGAATTTAATTTTTAGGACCAAAAAAATTAATAAGGGCATGTGAGTTTGAACGAATGGATGATTACATCAGCCATGATTTATTGAATAGTGTATTTGTCTTATAATTTATTTATACCATATTTTACTATTCCCCAAAAATTCAAGTATTTCAAAATTTTACCAAAATTTGAACCTAATTTTTTGGATTTATATAATAAAAAACTAGTCTGAATTTTATCAAAATTATTCATAAATATATGAAATTTATTTTCCAATTAAACCATCATTTATGCAAAGAATAGACATTTTAAAATGAAAACATATTTTATAACACCCTACAAAATTAACTAAGGTATTATTAAACTATCACAAAATAATAGGACACAAAAATATTTTTTAGGAACACATTTTATGAAAATTTATTTTATTTTAAATAAATTTATTAATTTGAAATTTTAATTAAATATTTTTTAGTAACAAAAATACCAAAATATATTTATTTATCATTAATATATTTACTCTCATTTATAAATAGCCTAAATTTTATTTATATTGACATCAGAAAGGTTAATCATCATAAGGGTAACATTACTTTTCATAGGGGTACATTACTATTCATTGGGGTTAAGTTAATATTAAACAATAATGTAAGTTGATCATATTAGACTCTAAATAACATACTGATCAGAACAATGTCTGTCCATTTTTAAAAATTAATAACACAGAAGTGAAAAATTTATCATTAATGGATAAGATATAACTATTTAATATAAATATAAGTGTTTATTTAGAAGAGACACAGTTTTTCATACATGATATATTAAATTTATTTTTACATAATTACTGTTTTACATTAATCCTCACATATTCATTTTCCATAAAAATATTCATATATATGAAAATAATTTTTAAAACATCAATGGAGGATAAAAGTTTTGTAATGGATATAAAAAGTGTGAAATAAACCATTAGTCCCTGAATACATAAAAAACCATGAAAAAAATTTCAAAACTTAATAATTTTTACCCATAATACATATGTTAATTGGTTTATATTAAGAAATAATGGGTTTATTATAAACACATAAAAAGACTACCTAAAATAAATTTATCTTGTTGCATCATTTTCATATAACACTTACATTTAAAGTACCTCTATCTGCTAGTTAGGGAGTAACCATGATAGATAACCTTGGAATAACCCTCATAGTATATTCCCATAATCTATTATGAGAAAAGTATCATGTTAAATATATCCCATTACACAATTTATTAGAGAGATATAGTGGGATAACACACTATTAGTTTATCATTGAACTATATATAATTATAAAAATTCCCATGAACTTTAAAAAGATCATCAATCATAAACCTTACATAAAAATAACATGCATATGAAAAATAAATTTTCCATTTTGAAATCCATTTTAATTTTTTTGAAGTTAAACACTTCTAAATGGAAAAAATATTATTTGAAAATAAACATATAAACTATTAAATAATTCGTAAAAACATTAAATCATCATGAAATACAAGAATTCCATTCATGTTTTATATGTAAAAATGTTATTTGTAATTACAGACAATAATGATAAATTTTTAAAGGAAGGTCCCTTATAAATACCATATCATTGAAGTGATAATTACGAAAATGAATGGAATATGTGTATACACCTCAAAATCATAAAATAATACATAATAAAATATGACTTCAAAAATAATTTGAGAACAATATAATCAGTGGGGGTAGATGGTTAACACAATGAATGTAAATTGGGTTAATAATTACCTTACCTTATGAAGGAATTCATCAATTATACCTAATGTCAAGGAAAACAAAATTATATTCATTAATTAAATAATTTTAAATTATTTATCCTTATATTTTATTTATTACCATTTTATTATGTTCAATTGTGGACATTTTGTTTAGTTATAACTGTCAGAATTTGCATTCTTCTAAACATTGTTTCATGGATTTATGGTTGTTTTCTCCGAGTATAATTATGGGAGTTATTAACAAATTGGAGAAAAACTACAATAGTGTAACCAAATGGTATTAATATTATACAGAAAATTTTAATCAACCCATATTTCACTTGTTTTATAATTGTAAGATGATTCAAAAGATAAAATTTAAAATATAAATTATTGGTTTATTTTGGGCGAGTATTCCTACCATCAAAAACTGGTTTCATTTTATTAATATCATTCCTATAAATTGGATAAATAATATTAAAATAGATATAATAAATATATTAATCAATATTATAACTATAAAAATGGTTTTATGGCCATCAATGAGAGTCATAATGGAAACATAAAACTCATTATCCATGAAAGATGCCATTCAACATATCAAGGGTATTGTTTTAATTATTTATAATGAGAGAATAATATAAGTGGTTTGATGAGTGAAGTCACATTATCACAAAAAAAATTATGTATATATTTTATATTGGTGATATCATGACACTTTGGATAGGGTAGGTGAGGAGAGGCTGTGAAAAGAAAATAAATTAAATGACAAGGAATGTTGATTTTACCCAATGAATATCGTCTCCTTGAGAACCTTCTTAAGGAAATAGGTATTGGTAATTTGGTTATACCAAAAGGTATAGGACATAGGGAAGAGACATGGTATAGTAATAGGGATGATCACGGGATTGATAAAAGTATTTGGAGGTGTGAGGATAATGGGTATTGAGTGGTTGTATTTATAGGGGGATGATAGATATATTTTTGATTTTTGATTTTTTGTATAATATTTTTGTTAAAGACTATAATTGTTGTTGATTATAATTACTATGTTTAGTAACTAATTCATGTGAGTTTGAATTTCTGGTTTTTACTACATTAATTACCAAAAACTTCATGTATTTGGTTTATAATGTTAAATACTATATTTTATTATTGACTAAAAATCTACTATTTATAAAAATCCCAAAAAATCACCATATGTATTTTTGAAAAATACAGATTTATATAATTGAACCCATTTTTTAGAAATATTTTCTTAAATATTTTAATATTAATTTTTTTTAATTAAAACCATCACAGATTCATTAAAATGATAATTTTAATATAGTTACTGATTTTATGACACTTTGAAGAATTAAGGATGACGACAGAAAAATATCTTATATTTACAATAAAACAACATATTTATTTATAAATATATATTTTGAAAATAATTTATATTTTAAATGGAAATATTAATTATGAAATTATAAATATAAATTTACATTGTAAAAAAATTATGACAATTAATTTATAATTATTTAAACATTTATTTTTTTACAATAATATAAATATATATTATTTTATTTTATAACATATATAATTTTTTATAATTTCATAGGCGAAGATACTATTCTATATGTTTTATTACTATTTATAATTGTCACATTACTATTCTAATGGTCAGACTATTATCGCATTATTATATATTTCTTAATTTATATAAATACAATTATTTTCCTTACACAAGTATTATTCATATAAATAGTTAATTATAGAATAAAAAAATTATATCTATAAGTACAGGGGTTGAAAATTATTGATGATGTCAAAAAATAATCATATCTTATCCAAGTAGATATTTTTTTTACTATTCACTAAAATTAATCTTTCATTATAAAAAACTATAACATTCACCAAATAATAAGTTTGGTGTGATGATTTGAAAAATTAATTTCAATTTATAACAGATGTATTCTAAAATCTCATGATATTAATTATATCATTGGGGCATAAAAAGTCTTAAAAATTATTTGTCCAGAAAAAATATTTTGTAAAGAATAAAATTACTCTACTAAATATTGTGTGATTATTTTATAGGAAATTATAAAAAACATCATATTGTTTTGGATGACTTTTTTTCATAAATAATTAATTCTTATTCATTCATACAAAAGTATTGTGTATATTTTAACAATATTGTTTTGATAATAAAATTTATTTGTTCCTTAATTCTTGATTTGGGATGTCCCATACGCTATCGAGTGTAGTATTTCTATCTAAAAATATATGGATGCCACATAAATTTTATAAATAGAAAAGTCTACATTAATAAAAAAAATTGAAAAAGATTTCCATTATAATTCAATGAAATTAAAATAAATAATTATTTAAATTTCAAAATATTTAAATAAAAATGAATAAATGGTAGTTAAAAAATTTTCAGTCATTTCGAATATTAGAAATATTAACCAATTAATAATATAAATAAATATTAAGATATTTAATATTTAATAAAATAATAAATTAACACATCTTCCAAATAAATAAATATTAAAAATGAATTATTCATAAATATATCAAAATTTCCAAACAAAAAATGAATAATTTACCAACATACTAAAAAAGGAAATACAACATGTTTACTCAATAAAAAAAATAAATTAAAAATTAAAACAATAACATAAAATATAATAAATTTAAAAAAAACCAATAATAATTAATCAAAAAAATTATTAATTTTATAACTGTGTATATAATTAATAAAATATTATTTTTATTAAATAAATTTAAATATATTAAAAATCATTTTTTTATTAGTTAGGTGAATAAATATTTAATATCACATAATATATATTAATATTATTTGTTATATATTCCAAAAATATTATTAACTATATTTAAAATATTTTAAGGGTTGAACGCTTTAGTTTTTGAAAACTGAATATAAATATTATGATAAATTGTATTAAAGAATTATTATAAATTTTTATATATTAATTTTAAATTTTACAAACATCAATAAATTTCTAACACACATGAACTCAATAATATATATGGAAATAAAAATACACAAAACACCATTATTATATAAAAATCAAAATATTACCAAAAATAACAAAATTTTATTAATGGTATAATAGGGTAAATAATATTTAATGAATTAAAATTAAAAGTGATTAAAATTAAATAATTAAAAAATAATAACATCAAATGATAATAAAAATATTTAAAATTTTTAGTTTTTTATATAAATTTAACATATATTGAAAATGAATAATTTTTACTAAAATCATTTAAATGAAAATATTTATAATAAATTACTAACTGGAATAGAATAAATAAAATGTATTTAAATTTGTTAAGAAAAATATATAGAAATATAAATTAAAAATATATTAATTTTTAAATTATAATAAGATTTAAAATATTTTAATTTAACTAATTAAAAATTTAATAATAAATATTAATGATAAATACGTATAAATATATTAAATTAAGAATGTTTAATGTGAAGTAAATTTATTTTATTAGAAATATATAGAATGGATTATCTAGAAATGAATAAATTTTTGAAAATAACAAAGAAAAGATGATAATGATTTATTATATTTGATAATTAAATATGATAATGTTAATAAAACAATAATAAAATGAATATATAATAATAAAATAACACATAGTGACATTTTAAATATAAAATATTTAAATAAAACATTTCCAATATTAAAAATTACATTTAAATACAAATGATTTTCAAAAAAATAAAAATACCAAAATACTAGACAATAATTATATAATGAGTTATATTTAAAAATAATAAATTTCCAATGTATAAATGATAAGAAAATATACTGAATAAATCATATTATTTCTAAATATTATTAAATAATTTTTTTAATTAAATAATAAATGGGTAAATTAGGAAAATTTAATTTTTTTGGTTGAAAAAAATGATAAAAAATTAATTTTTTAAAATGACTAAAATTTAAAATTGTGTAATATTTAAAAATATTAAATGGTTAATATAATTAAAATTTTATTTTAAAATTGTGTAAAAATATATTACAATTACATATTTCAAATTGAGAAAACAAGTTTTAATTCTTAATATATTGTGATATTATAACTAAATGTTGATAATAAATCAATTTAATGTACTATTAATATTCATGATTGGATTTTAGGGTTCTATGTTCTCTATTACGATTTTATAAAAATTTATTAGTTGGAGGTGAAATAAGAATTTCTAACCAAATTGATTTTTAGAAAATAGTTAGTCTATTTAAATAAAAATTTTAATTTTAAATTTTGTAAATTGGGATTCATAATTTTTATCATAATATCATATGTATATATATATTTTGTTGAATTCATTCACTTTTTCTATAATGGTCTAGACCTATCTGGTCCATTTCGTTGCAACAATCTAGTGTTTGCGGTGTTCTGCTGGTCAAGGTGACATATCCCCAACCGTGTTTCCATATTTCCAATTCTATGAACAGTTCAATCAATGAGACCAATGCGAATAGTTCCACCGGGGAGACCGATGGGAACAATGTCATCAGTGAGACCGATTGCAATAGTTCCATCAGGGAGACAGATGCAAACAATTCCATCGGTCCCACCGATGGGAACAGTACCATCGTTGATATCGATGCGTATAGTTCCATCGGTGAGACTGATGCGAAATGTTCAATTGGTGAGACTATTGTGAATAGTTCCATCGGTGGCACTGATGTGAACAGTACCATCGGTGTGACTGGTGTGAATAGTTCCATCAGTGAGATAGATGTGAATGGTTCCATCGGTGAGTTCGATGTAAACAGTACTATTAGTGAGACCGATATGAACAGTTCGATCGGTGTGACCGATATGCACAGTTCCATTGGTGAGACTGTTGTCAACAGTACCATCGGTGAAACTCATTTGAACAGTTCTATCGGTTATACCTATGTAAACCATACCAATTGTTAGACTGATGTGAACAGTCACATCGGTGATACCGATGTGATCTATTCCAGTGGTGAGACTGATATGAACATTTGAACCGCTATGATAGATGTAAATAGTACCATCGGTATCAGTGAGTCATTCTGTGAACAGTACCATTGGCATTGGTGACTCATTTTTTGAATAGTACCATCGGTATCTGTGACTCATTCTCCAAACAGTTTTTCCTGGATTTGTAGGTGTACAGTGCTTCCTAGATCATGTATGGTGTTTCTAGGATCAGTAAGAGTACAATATTTCCAGGATTGTGAACAGTGTTTCCATCATCTTACAGTTTCACCCCTTTGACATTTTCTATAATGTAAATCAGATTCAAGGCCTTATTTTAAACTATTTTAGGCAAAATCAAATTCCATTACTCCTATATTAATTTTACTAAGGTCCAGGATGTCATTACAGGGTCAAAATGTGTGGTTTGATGCGATCTATTTTTAATATAAAATCCAGTGTATCTTAAAATACTCCTTCATTAGAAAATCAAATGGGACAAGATATCTTTTTCACTTGTTCTTCATCCTTTTACTCTAGTTGGAGATGATCAAACCTTTCATTTCTTCTCATAGGATATGTGTGATGAATCTTTCTTCCTTGGATTGGTTCCCCTCTATTTTTGATGAAATCAAGCAACATCGATCAATCTTCGATATAATGTATGATATATCATAATCCTTTTGGGGTAATCTCCTTCTGTTTCTCCATTACCTTTTATGGAGCACAATTTTAGTGTTCCTAATGGACTTTTCTTGGGTGTTGACCGGTGTGGTGGTGTCTCTGCATTCTCGATTGGATGTAGTTGTTATGGGGGTAGGAGATCATATCCTATTGTGTGGCCCTTCTTGTATAAAGAACATAAAAACCTGATTGAGGTAGGTGATTCATTGCTTCTCAGTTATTCTACATGCAACTGTAGAGTTAGAAATTTTTAGCAAACTGGATCACAATAGATTTTACTTATTAAACATTTGAACAGGATAAATAAATTGATATTGATCGTATATTATTACCTCTTTTTTTGTTAGGTTGTGTAATATCTATGCTTGCTTTGTTTTCTCTTCATTATTTATTTAAATTTGTAATAAACGTAAAGCCGAAATTAATAGATATTTATTTGGAAAAAGATAACGAGGCATGTAAATGATTCTGGTTCTTGTTATTGTAATTCGATGTCAACCAAATTTATGCAGTTAACATGTTTATCAATTTGTGATAGCTTACTATTTTGGTTTTCTGAATTGGAAACCTACTGATAATAAATCAATTAATTCAATATGTATTAAATAACTGGTTGTTTGATACTAAATAATTTCTTGTAAGGTTCTGAGTTACCCTATTTCTCATTTATGGGCCAAGAGCCTAGTTGACATGATGTTTGTTTTTATGCTTCATGTGTTGTGATGTTAGCTGAGAAGTATTTTGAGATATGTGGGTCAAGGAGGCCTATTTATTATGGTATCAGTTGACTCCTAGAGTGACAAGATTCATGCTTTTATGCTTGTGGGTGTCGTGGAGGACATTAAAGATTATGGAACATGATGGATGTTAATGTTTTTATGCTTACTATTTCTTGTTGGTTGTTTATATGCTTTACCTTCCACACATCTTATGGAAGCTGTTCATTCATACTCTTCTCCCAAAATGGGTGAAGACTTGCGAGTAATACCACATGGTTTTCGTGTTTAGCTTCTCATTGGAAGATGAGTCTACTCTCCTAATATTGGTGGAAAAGACTCAATGGGTAGTTCACCAACTCACTGTGTTGAGCCCCATGTGTTTAGTAGATTAGAATGTTTTTCTATAATTCATTGGAATATGGGAAATTAATAATGTTTTTAATAAATGATTGAATAAATGATGTTATGCCATGGGGTTAGTGTTTTCTAGAACACAATGACGAGGATTCAATTTAAAAGAACAATGGACTTTGGGTGTGATGCTATTGAAATATAATTTGGAAATTGTTGACATTTAATTAATGTTAAATGAACTAATTAACATAAAGTGAAACTAACAGAAATCGAATTAATGAATGTATTCATTCTCTTTAAATGGTTGTGTGCTTATAAGAGACATAGTCTTCGAAGTTTATGTTAGGAGTCTGAGAGCCGTTAGCTACAGTTGAGTCCAATACTTGGTTATTCCTATAGTTTGGTTGTGAGATATAGTATATTATGTAATTTTTGTGTTTATATATGTTACTCCGCCTCATAGGATATGAAAATTGACACCCTGAGGATTTTGAGCCCCTGGGGGCGTTTTCACTAACATTCTGGTGGGAGGATGGGTGGCTGACTACCCCCTTTGGCCCTTCTCTCTTCTCTTGTTAGATACATGTAATGGTTGGAAAAATGTTATGTTTTCCTCATAAATTTGTGTGGACGGATGTAATGGCTTGTGGTTATTTACACACATATATTTTGGATATATTTCCCTATGGACTACTATAGGTGTAACATGTATAGGCTATGATGGCTTGAGGATTTTTACTCGGTGTGAGGGATATAATGGATTGAGGTACAATTCCTGACATATGATACATGTTATAGGAGTTTTGGTGGATCCCGGATACTACCAGATTACTTTTCTTACATGGACGTGGTGGTTTTGTTGCATGAGGTGCAAGTTGTGTTGCTTCACCCAGGTGTCAGTGGGAAACCCTTTATGGAGACAGATGGCTTTGGCCATGTGATTTTGGGGAAAAGCAAAAAACCATTGGGGAAGTAGTATCGAAGAACCCATTATATAATTTATTTTATTATTTACTCTTTTATGTGATACTTGGTGAGAGTATCCATGGTGAGGTTGGGAAATTAGTATACCTATTTAGGTGGTGAGTTAGTTTCATTTGTTGTTCACTATTCTATAGCATTCTTTCTTTTATTTTTCATGAGAGGCTCTGAGGATGAATGAACTAAGTATAGATTTATACTCACCCTATGTATATAAATAATTTATTTTTCAGGTCACTTAGAGGATGTTGGAGATCATGCTAGTTTCTACTAGCTTTGTGTTGTACGAGCTATTTGGGAATTTGATTACTACTGGTTTTACTTTCCTTTGGTATTTTTAGTTTTTCCACATTTAGTTTTATTATTTTTTCATGAAATTACATCTGTGTACATGGAATTTCATTTATATTTAAATCTGAGTTGTATTTGGCTAATGTATTCCTTATTTCTCTCTTCTTCATGTGTTCCCTTTGAGGTCAATTCCTCTCATTTGTGTTTTTACAATAACCTCAGTGCTAGGTTCCATCCCATGGCCTACTAGAGGCAGGACCCGAGGGTCACTATCTCCCTTCTCACATTGCCTGCATAGGATAGGTACACCCTATGGGGAGGGGGTCGTGAATGAGTGGTTTCAAATGTCTTGTTGAGGGATAGGATGGATTTTTGTGTTAGGGATAGGTGAGGTTGGATGGGTTGGTAAAGATAGATTTCCATTCATGTTTAACAAGTTATGTTAACACAGGAGACTAACTAAGACATAGTCATTTAGGGTACCTTGTGATCTGACGTATGGACCTATAATCTTACAATGGCTACTAAAAAATGTGATATAAGTTGGAGGGTAGAGGCCTAGAGAAGGATCCTGTATCATTCTCCTTTTTTCCATTGTCTGAATGTATATTCCTTGGGATAAGATAACCTAAGATGAATAAAATAAAAAAAATTATTAATTAATGTTGAGCCTTCCATGTTTTAGGTTTAAGAGATATAACTATTTTTTATTTTGTAGGTATGGATCTATGTAGAAATCCCTGTCATTTTTTCATAGAATATATCCTGCAAGATGTGACATTAGATCGCCACAAGTGTGTAGTTTATGATGACGCCACATAGAGAAGGAAACATCCTTTGAGTTTCAGTGCCAAAGTCTGCAAATGTATGAGGGATCTGTTTCAGATGTAGTCACAAAAGACTGGTTGGAGGAGGTCAAGATATGTTTCTGTTCGATCTATGCTCGAAATGATCACTGGGTTTCCTTCATTGTGACAAGGCTGTGTGGAGTCGTGAGGAAGTTGTGGTTAATGTTACTCAAGGATCATGAGTGTCATGAACCGTCTCTTAGGACCCGTGTTGTAACAACCCCATGTCCGCCTTCCATAGTCCAGGGGATGGTGACTCGCACAGGAAAGGTGTAACCTAAAATCGGGAAGAAATTACCTTTTAAATCTGTATAGACACATAGTACAACAACACAGCAAGAAGCAACCATGAGTTAAACTATTGAAGTAAATGTGTGATTAAAGTAAAAGGGGACAAAATACAAGCCCAAATGTAAAGTACAAGTACAACTAAAAACTACAAATACAACTGAAAAGTACAGGACTACTCTTGTATTGTATTTGATGGATCCTACTTGATGGGTAGGTACCACTCATGATCAGTAGTACCTGTGTCACGTCGCGCCAAATAGTCCACCTCTAAGCACATATGGTCTTGGCTCCCTCAGTAATAATCACCAATATACTTAATCTGTACAAGACACAACAACGTTTCAGCTTAGCCCGTACAGGGGTGAGTACAATGATACTCAGTAGGGACCTTGAGACCCCCGCAGGTCTCCCATAGTTCTACAAAGAAAAATCCACATATCAATACCTCAATCTCAAATAACTAAGTTATTCAAATCAAAACTACTTAGTTATATGACCATACATATGCCAATGTTATCAAGATATACTCATCTCAAATATGAGGGAAAATAGAACAAAGGTAATGCCACAAAGGTAGAAGTACCATACAGGTAACCCCACGAAGCTAAAAGTACCAAAATGGAAACACAATGAAGATATAAGTACCACACATGTCACACAACAAAGATAGAAATTCCTATCAGGTAACACCACGATGATAGAAGTACCACACAGTTAACACCATGAAGATATAAGTACCACATAGGTAACAACACGAAGATAGTAGTACCACACAAGTAAAACCACGAAGATAGAAGTACCACACATGTAACACCATAAGATAAGAGTACAACACATGTAACACCATGATGATAGAAGTACCACAAATGTAACACCATGAAGATACAAGTACCACATAGGTAACACCGTGAAGATTTAAGTACCACAGAGGTAACACCACAAAGATAGAAGTACCACATAGTTAACACCACGAAGATAGAATTACCATATAGTAAACATTGCAAAGATAGAAGTACCACATAGTTAAAAGACTCAACCCACCCTAGGTATAACTTATATATAGAAGTACATATGATTAGTTGTAATCTGGGTCATCTTTTCCCATTATGTATCAATGCTTCAAACCCAAATAGGATCGATAGGTATCTAACCCCCGCTGAACCACATAGTATCTGACCCACATATGATTGATAGATATCTAACCCCTGTTGATCCACACAGGATTTGTCCCACATATGATCGGTATGCGTTAGCCCACACAAGATCGCTAAGCACTAGCCCACAAAGGATTTGATCAAGTAATCCTTAGTATACACCGACCCACACAGGATCTCTGATCATTGATACACATATGATTTGATATATGTTGACTCGCACATGATCAATGTTCTTTCATTATGTTACTACCAACCACAGAATTCCTCACACTTGGTGCACTCAAGTTCCGTACAATCTTTCCCTCGAGATATCGGTCGTACCTCTTCTACCACTAAGCTCCAAAAGGATCATACATAAGGTCCATCATGTCAAAAAGTTTTCTAATTCAAGAGATGGTGTGTCAATCGAACGTTTGGTCTTTATGTTATAAGAATTTTATTTTTTGAGGCCCATGTGGATTCTGGTTTCATCCAACCTGGACATAAACCACATGTATCCAATCCCAAGTTGAGTATACCAGAAGGAAATTCATTCCCCAAGAGTCCTAGATCCATAGACAGTTTATCAAATGGATGCCCCAAATTTTACGTTATGGCCCTTTATGTATTTCTGGGTCCCGTTTGGCCCGTGTCCAGCCAGACCTGGTCCGACCAACCCGACCTGACCCAGTCTGTGTTGGGGCGTGGCCGACTCATCCCACTAGGCTGATGTCCAGTTCGGCCCAAAAGGGGGAGGTCCGCAAAGGGCAGCTCGCAAGGGAGGCATGAAAAAAAGGTTTGGCCCACAAGGGACGCACGACCCGCAAAAGGGGGGGAGAACTGTAAATGGGTGAGGCCCACTAGGCTGGCGGCCTTGCCGCGTGAGACACAAACTACTAAGTGGGTGGCCCGACCACCTGTGGTGTGGCCTGCATGGGGTATCAGCCATGTGAGGTTCATCCCGCAAGGGGCATGGACCGCTGTCTGCCTGAGATGGCAAGGGAGAAGTGTTTCCTACCAGTATCCTGAATGGACTCGAGGCCATTTGGTTTTGTGAAACAGTGGCACTGTGTGGGCGCCACCTCGATCTCCTTGAAACCTGAGTGACTGGTTCATCCTCCAACTTGGCTTCATCCAGAACCTCTATAGAACCGGTGGCGCGCAGGCCGTGTCACCCTCTTCTTTCATGGTCATACAACATTTTTTCCGCATATTCTAACTGTCGTTGCTGGCAAGTCACGACCCCATTCTCACTAGAGGTGTGCGACGGCGCGCCACACCTCCTCCGAAGTCGGCCTATTCCATCCACTCTATTGACCATAGAGGCTTAGTGATGTAGACTCCTCAAGCGGCATGCATCAGTGTGCCATCACCCTTATAGCTGTTCAGTGCCACTACGTTGGTGGTCTTCCATAGAGGGTGTAAGGGTAGCAATGTAGTGGAGGGTTTAGGTAGGGTTCGTTAGGCCCACTCCCTCTACGTCAGATCGATATCAAGAAAGAGGATTAAAGGATTTAAGAAATGAAAATGAATATAAATAAGAATCAACCTTGTTTGTCAAGAATGATGGTTAGCACATGTTTGTGGACGAAAGTCGTTGTTACTCGTCCTCTATAACTATCTTCCAACGATTCCGCTCATACGCCGATCTTTAGTTCATGGTTCAGTGTCGCTCATCACCGCCCATCGAAACTGTCTCTGACCTCCAAGCCTTCAGCATCTCAGCACTTGGTCAACTATTTGTTGCTCGGCAAAACCTCTCTGGTGCCCCTCCCCATGCTCCATATAATTAAGAGAGGGGGAGGGTAAGTAATGATATTGGGATATAATAGTGGCTCATTAATTATGATGCTTCCTAATTCCCCAAATTTACTGTTACTTAGCTTAGAGAGTCAATCCATTTAATGGCTTGAGACATCACGGGAACCACACTCTACTTGTCCGTTTGGGGATAATAAGGAAATTTAAATAATAAAACCATTTTATTTTATTTCTTTTAAATAGTAATAGAACATAACTTTTTTTCAGACCTTCTATAGTCAATGTAAAGTCTACCTGAAGAAAATCACCACACTGTACAATCTACGGTGACCTCGGATGTTTAATCTGAGAACCAGTTTAAACATTAGGAAATCCACTCACGTGTTTACTAAACGTAGAAAAAATGTTCCGAAAATTATTAACAGTCCCCATCGGCTCACACTATTCGAGGTTAGGCTCCGGCTGAGGAGACCATACCATAACTAGATCAACGGTACTCTCGAATTTTCAATCCAAGTAACTATTTTGAAGTTATGCTTTTTAAAATTAAATAATTGTCACTTAATAATTTTATTTATAGACAAAAACTATCCTTCACTGGTGGCCCGTGCCGACCAATGTTAGTATCTACATAAAATGAGAGTACCCTCACAATCTCAACAGTGGTCCCAGATTTTTAATCTGAGTCATTGTCTGTGTGTAATATGCATTTGAATAATAAAACAACCATATATAATTATTTTATTTATGGTTATGTCAATTTTAGGTTTTCTCACAGGATGACTACACCAATTAAACTTAATTCATGACTACGGTAAAGATGTTATCCTAAACGCAGCAGTTCCCTTATATTTTTGATCCGAGTAATTATTTATGAGTTATTCTACTTTTTTAGGAAAACTACTTACTCTCACTAATTAATTAGTAACAAAACGTTGACAGATCATTACAGGCACTCCAAGGCTCAGAGTTATGTGCTGTCAGAATTCATGGTCTCAAAATAATTCGATATAATTAAAACAAATTATATGGAAATTCCAAGACATTATAGTGAGGAACCGGTGATCTCATTGGAGGAGTCCATAGATCTGTTTAGAGTTGAGTTTCTTTCTTCAACCTCGAAGGCATCTAGTCACCTTGTCCTTTTTTACCATCGATAGGGGAGCTCTAGTGGGTGAGTTTTTTGAACCCATTTCTAGAACCATGTATTATATGCTTCGGACCTGTTTCCAGACGTGGAGGCCAGGGTGAGGCATTTTTTGGAGGCTTTTTATCCAAATTTCTAGCGCCAAGTCACACTATTTATGGTGACGATATATCTATATGTGATAGAATGGGTACATGTCATCGAGAGAACATTTGAAAAAACTATATTGTCACGAGAGGGGAGTTTTCATGATTCCTCACGAAGGAGATCTATGGTCTGGGGTTCCCAGTTTTCAGGGTAGAAGAATTTTTTTCAGTCGGCGGTTGGTCGTAGCCCTCAGCATATCACTTCTTAAGGGGGGGGGGTTGGCCTATTCCAAATGATCAGGCTCTTATTTTTCTTATGGGGTTTAGTTCATAAATAGAATGTGTGACCAAACATTCAACGCTTTCATTCTGCACTAGGTGTTCCGCTCCAGAATCCTCTATTGAGGCAGTTCTAGCCAAGGCAGCATCAGCAGGTAGCACTAGATTTAGATCAGATGAGGGGGGATGGGGAAGGTAGAGGGCTTCCTCTTGTGCTCCCCCTCCTTATAGAGCAGAGCACGACTGTGGTGGTAGTCATCATCAGGGTATGAGAGTATGAGGACGAGGTTGTGGTCAGCTTCATGCTTGATCGTTGCAAGTGTTAGGCAAGAACGATGTCGTTCGAGGTACCCTTTTCTTGTTTTCTACCTCGGTTTAAACATTTTTGATTAAAAATAGAAAAATTCCATCATATATCCTACAATTGTCCATTCTTTGTGACTTGAGGTAGAGACGCATCCAGTTCCCTTAGTGTTGACTGCGCCATTCAGAGGTCTAACTGACTTGTTTGATGTATGTAGACACAGTGAAGTAGTTCTTGGGTAGCACCGCTCAGGGGGAGATTTAATATGGTTACTGATAAAACCACATGATGTCATCCTTAGCCTAGATTGGTTATATATGGTGTCGGATATCATAGATTACATTAAGTGTAAGGTTGTGTTCTTTTATGTGTATGGATAGACAGTGGTGTTTCATGGTGAGTGAGACCCTCAAATTTCTTAGAGGAGCATTACATCCATATCATCCTAGATAGTTGAGCTGATTTGAGTTGGTCAGAGGATCAGTTGTTGGCATTTTTTAGGGTTGTAGAAGGGTACCTTTATGTCTTTCCTAAAGAGGTTGTATCGTTACCCCCTCGATGAGAGATCGAGTATGGGATTGAGCTACATACAATAGCCTCTAATATCTCTATGTCTCCAAATATGATGTTATCTTTTGAGTGACAAGAGATACGCATATATCTTGATTGTCTGTTACAGTTTGGTTTTGTTTAGCTGAGTGTGTAAACATGGGGCACAAAAGTTTTTTTCAAGAAGAAGGCTGATGGTATTTTGTTGTTGTGTATCAATTATCGCCTATTAAACAAAGTTACAGTGAAGATTCGCTATCCTCTTCCAGATATTAATGATTTATTTGATCAACTGATGTGTGAAATTTGGTTCTCAAAGGTCGAATTGGAGTTAGGATATCATCAAATGCGTGTGAAGGATGAGGATATCCTGAAGACTACATTATTTCGTCATCATAGGAATTACATGTTCATTGTAATGACGTTCGGTGTGACAAATTCTCCAGCTATGTCCACAAGATTATTGAATGCGGTGTTCCCTGAGATTCTGGATAAGTTCATGGTGGCTTTCATCGATGACATTCTTTTGTATTCTATGTCTTAGGAGGAGCATGATGATCATCTACACACCATTTTTGGAGTGCTTCGTCAACATCAGTTGTTTGAGAAGCTGTCAAAATGTGATTTTTGGGCTCGAGAAGTCTGTTTCATGGGGAATGTTTTTTCCCAGTAAGGAGTCATTTTGGATCCATTTAAGATAGAAGAAGTTGTGTCTTGGGTAGCCACCAAGACAAGGGTACAAGGGCGATGATTAGGTAGTCTTGGAGGGTAATACAAGAGGTTCGTAGATAATTTATCAAATATTGATACTCCTCTAACAACATTGAACTTGGTGTATTATGCATTCATGTGATCTGAATAGTGTTAGACAACTTTTGAGTATCTGAAGGAGATGTTGGTATGTGATCCAGTTCTTTGTCTTCTAGTAGAGGGAGTTCAGTTTAACATTTTTTGTGTTGCATAACATCTGGGGTTAGGATGTGTTTTGATGTAGTAGATATTAGTTTTTTCTTATGGGTATCAGTATTTACATCCCCATAATCATAGCTATTCCTCCCATGATCTTGTGTTGGCATACATGGTGTTTTCACTGAAGTTGTGGAGACATTACCTCATTGGCGATCACTTTGTGTTTTTCACCAATCATAAGAGCCAAAGATATATTTTCTCCCAGTGTGACTGAAACATGAGACAACTTTGGTGGATAGAGTTATTACATGAATATAACTATGAAATAACATATACCATGGAAATGGGAATTTTATAGCTGATGCGCCAATCAAGAAGTCACATAGTGATGTAGTTTGTGAATCTAGTGATTCTTTGAGTGTTATGAAAAAACTGTCAGCATTACATCTCAATATAGGAGATGTTGGGGGAAGATGTTGTCTTTTATAAAAAACGGGGCAGTCATATCTTGTGCAGTAGGTTGAAGAGTCCTTGTTGGGGGATCGTGAGGTGGATGATTGTAGAGACCAATTTTATTATGGTGAGTCCCCTAATGGTTGGTCTATGTATTGACACCATCGAGCCTTGTATCACTGAAGACTATTTTTTCCTTTGGACATGTGTGATACAGTTCACAGAGAGTTCCATAGTTCGTTATTAGTGGTGCATCTTTGTGTGAAGAAGATGTACGGAGCCTTGAGGAGACAGTTTATGTGTCCTGGGTTGAAGCATGATGTTGTGGAGTTTGTGTCTCGATGTTTGGTTTTCTAGAAAGT
Source organism: Viscum album (assembly GCA_963277665.1). Classification (NCBI taxonomy): domain Eukaryota; kingdom Viridiplantae; phylum Streptophyta; class Magnoliopsida; order Santalales; family Viscaceae; genus Viscum; species Viscum album. Next base: position 1,193,497,564 of record OY728158.1, on the reverse strand, counting down.
CACTATTGCGAACTGTGTCCCCGGGGGTTTGCTCCAGCAATTAGATATACCTCAGTGGAAGTGGGAGGACATCTCTATAGACTCTGTTACTGGTTAACCTCGAGATATGGTAGGAAATGATGCTATTTGGGTGGTAGTGGACCTTTTAACAAAATCATCCCACTTTATATAAATCAAGGAGTAATGCTCAATTGATGTTTTTTCAAGGAAATATCTAGAAGAGGGGGTGGGACTGTACAGATTCCTCCGGATGATCATTTGTGATTGAGATCCTCATTTAACCTCTAGGGTGTGAGGACGAATCCCGCATAATTTTGGATCTCACCTATTACGTAGCACTTATTTTCATCTACATCTGGATGGACAGACAGTACGGACTATGCAGACTCATAAAGGAATGTTAAACTCTTTTATCCTAGATTTTGGAGGATCGCGGATGAGGAACTTACTCTTGATGGAGTTCATTTACAATAATAGTTTTTTCTACACCATCAGTATGGCACCATTTGAAGCCATGTATAGCCAAAAAAATTTCTCCCTTGTTTTGTACTGTGGTCATAGAGTTAGCAATTCTCATACCATAACTAGTGCAGAATACAACAAAGATGGTTTAGCTGATTCACGAGAGGACGAAGACAGCGCAAGGTTGTCATAAATTATATGTCGATCAAATGAGGAGACCATGGGAGATTGATTTTGGGGATCATGTGTTTCTGAAGGTGTCTCGCCATCATAGGGAGTGAAGGTTTGGTCGTGGGAGTAAGCTGTATCCCTAGTTTTTGTGGCCTTTCGATGTGTTGGCTCATGTTGGAGCCATGGCGTATCAAGTAGAACTTCCCCCACAAATGATCTGGATACATGATGTTGTCCATGTATCATAGCTCCATCATTATCTTCATAATGACTCAAATATTATCGATTAGAGTGGTAACGATGTTGATGATGATGCGACCTTCAATGAAAGGCCGATATAAATACAAGACCGAAAAGATAAAGAGTTGTGTGGGTGTTCTCTCTGATTTTTGTGTGTCTTGTGGAGACACGAAGGCATAGAGTAGTGATCCTAGGAATATGAGTTATAGATTCATGCTCAATACCCTAAGTTTTTTTATGATTAAATCTTTTCATGTTTAAAAACAATTATCTTCATGGTTATAGAAATTTTGTGTTTATGAGATGGATTTCATTGGTTGCTTCTTATGGCATGATCTCTTTTGAGAAGTATCTCAATGGGTGGTTGTTCGGAACCTGTTTCTGTTTCCCTTCAGGTGGGTTTTGAATTCTCAATGATGATAATGTTTTGAGAGGAATCAGATGTACTGTCCCGGTGCTCTTTGGTTCTTTCCTTAGTGAAAATCTAGTGTTTGAGGTGTTCCCATGGTTAAGGTGTCTTATCCCCAACACTTTTCCAAATTTCTAATTATATGAGAAGTTCCATTGGTGAGACCAATAAGAACAATTCCATTAATGAGATTGATCGGAACTGTTCCATCGAGGAGATGGATATGAATTATTCCCTTGGAAATACCGATACAAAAAGTAACATTGATGAGACCGATGCAAACAGTTCCATCAGTGAGACTGATTAGAAAAATTATATTGGTGAGAATGATGCAAACTGTTCTAATGGCGAGACCGATGAGAATAGTTCCATCGGTTAGACCGACATGATCAAATCCATCACTGAGACTGATGTGAATAGTACCATTGGTGAGATTGTTGTGAACAGTTCCATCAGTGAGACATATGTGAACAGTTCCATCAGTGAGACAGATGTTAACATTACCATTGGTGAGACCAATGTGAACACTTCCATTGGTTAGACCATTGTGAACAGTTACATCAGTGAGACTGGTGTGAACAGTTCCTTCGGTGAGACCGATGAGAAAATTCCACTTGTGAGACTGATGTGAACAGTTCCATTAGTGAGACCGATGTGAACAGTTCCATCAGTGAGAGGGATGTGAACGGTTCCTTTGCTGAGACCGATGTGAATAATACCATCAGTATCAGGGAGTCATTCTGTGATTAGTACCAACTACATTGGTGACTTGTCCAGTGAACAGTACCATCGTCATCTTTTAGTCATTATGTGAACATTGTTTCTAGGATTAGTAGGTGTACAATGTTTACAAGATCATGTATAGTGTTTCCAGGATAGGATGGTGTATAGTGTTTCGAGGATCGTGAATAATGTTTCCAGTTTCCTACAGTTCAGCCCATTGATGTTTTCATGGAAGTAAAATGGATTCAAGGCCTTGTTTTAAGGGATTTAAATCCAAATCAAATCCCATAACTCCTATATTAATTTTCTTAAGTCCTGGGATGTTGTTACTTGGTCAAACCATGTTGTTTAATACAATCAGCTTTTAATGGAAAATCCAACATATCTTAAACAGCTGCTCCGTTAAATATTTTAAAGGGACGAGATAACTTGATCCCTTGTTCGTCCTCCATTTCATCTAGTGTGACATTCTCAAACCTTTCAATGAGATGACCTACTCCCTTGTTCTTACTCCTCGTTCTCTGGTGTGAGATGCTCGAAACTTTCATTCCGTCCCATATGAGTTGTTTGATCAAACCTACCTCCATTGATTGATTCCCCTATATTTTTTATGCACTCAAGTGTTGTACCTCTCGTACCCCTCGAGGTTTAATTTTCATGATCACAATCACCAACTAATTTATCTAATCCTCTTTCAAGTTTTTTTGGATGATAGGAATCATTTCAGGTGGCCAAGGAATTGGGCCAAGAAAGCAAGAAGCCAAAGTGGACTGATTTTCAGTCCACCGGCCAACCGATGGAAGACCACCGGCCAGCCGATGGAGCCTGGACAGAAGGCATTCTTCTGTCCAGACCACCGGCCAACCGGTGCCACACCAGCGGCCAGCCGGTGGCACCCTCTCCAAACAGTGGAAGCCACTGCCTCAGCACCGGCTAGCCGGTGGAGCCTGAGCCCAAATCCCTCTCCATTTTGCACACACCGGCCAACCGGTGGCTCAGCACCGATCAGACGGTGGAGCCAGTCAAACTAGCCGTTGGGCTGTTGACCAGCCTGTCCACTTGGCCTCCCAACGGCTCCGAAGCCTTTTCCAATGGCTCCGAAGACCTCCAACGGCCATATGAGGCTTCCCCCTCTATAAATAAAGGACTAGGAACCCCCGGAAACTTAACCAAGCCATAAGGAAGCCCACGGGACACATTTTGATCATTTCGCGAACCTCCGGCGAACCTCCTCCAAGGAACCCCAATCGCTCCAATTCAATTCCACATCCAAGGAGCATCACCAAAGAAGCTTGGGAGTGCACATCCTCAACTCCAATCATCCATTGGCGCCCAAGGCTTCTCCAAATACGGTTTTTCTTGTTTTATTTATTTTGAGCTTAAAACTGAGTTTGTGCCTACAAACTCCCACTTTTCTCATCCTCCATTCTTTTGGGTTTTCACATCACCTTTAAGGTGTGAAGAGGTTGGTCAAGCCTTACCTTTCAAAAGGCTTGAGACATAGGTGAGCTAGCCTTCACCTGTAAGAAGGCTAGTGGGTTCTTACTAAACCATTAAAAGTAAGTGGGTTCTTGCTCAACCAATAAAAGCAAGCTGTAATAGGTCCTAGACTAACCTGTAAAGTCTAGTGGGTTTCTTGCTAAAACCATTAAAAAGAAAGCGGTAGAATCTCTCAACGTTTGAGTTGGGAGCGGAGACGTAGGCCGGGTTTTTGGCCGAACTCCGTTATCAATTCTTGTGTCTTGCCTCTTTATTTCCGCTGCACTTTAACTTTGATTTTTAATTTGTTAATTAATTTTTAAAAGGCAATTCACCCCCCCTCTTGCCATCACTCCTTCCTTTTCTCCGCCCAACAATTGGTATCAAAGGGAAAATTTGAGTAATACCTTCACCGGTTTCAAATTTAAGATCTTTTGTGATGGCTTCAACCTCTTTCGCCCCCGAAGGCTATTCATTGGGTCGTGCTCCATTTTGTGATGGAACCGACTATAACTATTGGAAAACCCGCATGACCACATTTCTTAGAAGTATAGGTTATCCCATTTATAAAATTGTCATGCATGGTTATTCTCTCTCTACTCCCGATGAATCCAAATGGACTCAAGCCGACATCAAAAATTTCGAGCTTGATGGCAAATCCATGAACGCTCTACATTGCGGCCTTGATCGTAATGAATTCAATCGAGTTTCCACATGCACCTCCTCACACGAAATCTGGAAACTTTTGGAGGTTACCCATGAGGGGAACAACAAAGTCAAGGACACTCGATTGGACATGTTTCATCAAGATTTTGAGTCTTTTTCTATGCACCCACATGAAAATATTACTGAAATGTTTACACAGTTTACTGATGTTTGCAATGGGAGAAAGTCCCTTGGTGATGATGTGTCTGCAGAAACGATGGTCAAAGAGATCCTATGGATCCTACCAAGCTCATGGGCTCCAAAAGTCACGGCAATCCAAGAAGCAAAGGACATAAAGAATATGCCGGTAGAAGAGCTCATCGGATCTCTCATGACTTACGAGATCACCATGAGGAGGCAAGCTGAAAAGGAAGGAAAACCGATCAAAGTTCCAAAGAACATCGCCTTCATGGTACAAAAAGAAGAAAGCTCATCCTCCTCCTCATCTTCTTCCTCTTCAAGCGGCGATTCCGAAATGGAGAACCATGCCCGCAAGATTCACAAATTCATGAAGAAGCACAAGAAGAAGAAATCCCACAAGGCTCAACCCAACGAAAAATCCGAGCCCAAGGTAAAATGTTACGGGTGTGGCGAGAAAGGCCATTACAAGCCCGATTGCCCACTCAACAAGAAAAAGGCCAAGCAAAAGGAGAATAAGAAGGCTTTCAAGGCCACTTGGAGTGATAGCTCCTCATCATCCTCCTCCTCCTCTTCCTCGAGTGACAAAGGTAACAAATGCCTAATGGCATTTCACGAGGTAACATCTTCCTCCTCCTCCTCCTCTTGTTCTTCAAAGTCAAATTCTTTTAATCATTTATCATATGAGGATCTCCAATTTGCTAGAGATCAATTGGAGGAAGGTTTTCACGAACTTTCTTCCAAATTTGTTGCTTTAAAAAAGAATTTCAAAAAACTATCTTCCGAAAAAGAACAACTTCTTAAAGAGAAGGAAGAGTTGACCCTCAAAATCCAAAACCTCCCTGATGTTGATTCTATGGAATCAACCATCAAAGATCTAAGGGAGACTCTAGCTAAGTTCACCCAAGGGGAACAAAATTTGAACAATTTACTTGGTTCCCAATGTGTATCCAGAACCACCCAAGGGCTTGGCTATTCCAAGCAAGCTTCCTCCTCCCATGCACCCACTATTTTTGTAAGGGGGAGCTCCCAATACAAATTTTGCAATTATTGTAAAAAACCCGGGCACATTATTTATGAGTGCAATTGCAAAAATGCCCGGTATGGCCGCCCTAAAACCATTTTCCTAAATGATGAATTTTATAGGAGAAGACCCGCAACTAGACAAGTGTGGATTGAAAAATCCCTATTAGCAAGTCTCTCCGGACCAAAATTCGTTTCGGTTTCAAAAACCTCTCCCCGGTGATTTATTGTTTTTATTTAGGGGGAGTTAGGATCTTTTAAGCTTTTTTGTGTATTCAAAATTTTTCATTTCAAAATCAACACTTGGTATCAAAACTCTCAATTCAAATTTTTCATTTTCAACTCTTGGTATCAAATTTTTCAATTCAAAATTTTCATTTCAAAACTTTCAATTCAAACTGTTATTCAATTTTTTTATTTCAAAACTTTCAATTCAATTTTCAAAAATTTCAATTGGTTTAAAATATCTTCGTTCCCTCAATCAAGTTTTATGCCCCGTGCTATTTTGATAATCACAAAGGGGGAGAAATTCTTGATTGATTGGGGGAAAAATCTTTTAAAGCATCCCTTTCAATTTCATTTTTACATTGTTTGTTTTGGTGATTGTGATCATCAAAATAGGGGGAGATTGTTGTACCTCTCGTACCCCTCGAGGTTTGATTTTCATGATCACAATCACCCACTTATTTATCTATTCCTCTTTCAAGTGTTTTTGGATGATAGGAATCATTTCAGGTGGCCAAGGAATTGGGCCAAGAAAGCAAGAAGCGAAAGTGGACTGATTTTCAGTCCACCGGCCAACTGATGGAAGACCACCGGCCAACCGATGGAGCCTGGACAGAAGGCATTCTTCTGTCCAGACCACCGGCCAACCGGTGCCACACCAGCGGCCAACCGGTGGCACCCTCTCCAAATAGTGGAAGTTACTGCCTCAGCACCGGCCAGCCGGTGGAGCCTGAACCCAAAGCCCTCTCCATTTTTCACACACCGGCCAACCGGTGGCTCCGCACCGGTCAACCGGTGGAGCCAGTCAAACTAGCCGTTGGGCTGTTGACCAGTCTGTCCACTTGGCCTCCCAACGGCTCCGAAGACTTTTCCAACGGCTCCGAAGACCTCCAACGGCCATATGAGGGTTCCCCCTCTATAAATAAAGGACTAGGGACCCCCGGAAACTTAACCAAGCCATAAAGAAGCCCACGGGACACATTTTGATCATTTGGCGAACCTCCGACGAACTTCCTCCAAGGAACCCCAATCGCTCCAATTCAATTCCACATCCAAGGAGCATCACCAAAGAATCTTGGGAGTGCACGTCCTCAACTCCAATCATCCATTGGCGTCCAAGGCTTCTCCAAATACGGTTTTTCTTGTTTTATTTATTTTGAGCTTAAAACTGAGTTTGTGCCTACAAACTCCCACTTTTCGCATCCTCCATTCTTTTGGGTTTTCACATCACCTTTAAGGTGTGAAGAGGTTGGTCAAGCCTTACCTTTCAAAAGGCTTGAGACATAGGTGAGCTAGCCTTCACCTGTAAGAAGGCTAGTGGGTTCTTACTAAACCATTAAAAGTAAGTGGGTTCTTTCTCAACCAATAAAAGCAAGTTGTAATAGGTCCTAGACTAACCTGTAAAGTCTAGTGGGTTTCTTGCTAAAACCATTAAAAAGCAAGCGGTAGAATCTCTCAACGGTTGAGTTGGGAGCGGAGACGTAGGCCGGGTTTTTGGCCGAACTCCTTTATCAATTCTTGTGTCTTGCCTCTTTATTTCCGCTGCACATTAACTTTGATTTTTAATTTGTTAATTAATTTTTAAAAGGCAATTCACCCCCCCCCCCTCTTGCCATCACTCCTTCCTTTTCTCCGCCCAACATCAAGTAGTATCGATCAATTTACGATATAAGGTATGATATAGTGTCATCCTTTTTGGTTCATCTCCTTCTGTTTCTCATTTCCATTTTATGGAATGTTATAGTTGTGTTCCTAGTGGACTTTTCTTGATTATAGACTAGTGTGGTGGTGTATCTACATCCTCTGGTGGATATTTTTGTTACTAGGGGAGGAGATCATAACACGTTGTGTGGCTCATTCTCTTATAAAGAACGTCATGAATCATTTGAGGTAGGGGATTCTTTGCTTTTATACTATTTTACGTGAAACTATAGAGTTATCATGTTTAATCCCACTAGATCACAATAAAATTGGCATAAAAAATTAGTGATCAGGACAAATAAATTTATATCGATCATATGTTATTTTATATTGGTTTTGTAGATAGTGTGATATTTATGCTTTCTTTTTTATCTTTTCGTTCCTGAAATAAAATTGTTAACGAACGTAAAGCTGGAATTAATAGATAATTTTTTGGAAAAAGACAGAGACATGAAAATGAATCAGGTTGTTTTTGTTGTAATTTTAAGTTTTTCAATTTTATATAGTAATCATGTTTAGTAAATTTCTGATATTTTAATATTTAGGTTACAAAAAGTTGGAACCTAGGAATAATAAATCAGTTAATTAGATATGGATTAAAGAAATGGTTTTTTAATACTAGATAATTCCATGTAGTGTTCTAAGTTACTCTATTTCTTGTTAATGGTCCAAGATCCCAGTTGATATGATGTGTGGTTTCCTACTTGTTGTGTACTATTGGGATCCAAGAAGGCTTTTGTGATAAGTGGGGCATGGATTCGTATTGATTGCGGCAAAAATTGTCATTTAGAGTGGCGAGATGCATCAGTTTGTGTATGTGTGTGTCAGGGAGGACACTAGAGATGATGGAATGGTTTATATGTGAATGTTTTGATTCTACTATTTATTTTTTGTTGTTTATCTGAATTACGTTTCCCATTCCACACAGAATCTTGTCTTTGTTACCCTTCTTCCAAAAGGGGCAATGACGCATAGGTTAGGCCACGTGCTTTCCGTGTTAATCTTATCGAGGGAGGATGGGTCTACACTCTTTCTATAGGTGGAATGACTCAATGGGTAGTTAACCTAAAAACAGTGTTGAGACCCCTGTGATTAGTTGCTTAGAATATTTTTCTAGAATTTCTGAGAATATGGGAAATTAATAATGTTGTTAAGAAATGATTAAATAAATGATGTTATCCCATGGGGATGGAACTTTCTGGGATGCAATTATGAGGTTTCAATTTATAGAAAAAATGTTCTTTGGTTGTGATTCTAATGAAATATAATTTGTAAATTGTTAATAGATAGTTATTGTTTAAAGAATTAATAATCATAAAGTGAAACTAATAAAATGGGACTGAAGGATTGTAAGAAATATCTTTAAATTATTGTTTGATTATAGGATAACTATTTATGGAAGAGGTAGCCAGGAGTTCGAGAGTCGTTAGCTATAGTTTAGTTTAAGACATTGTTATTCCCATAGTGTTGTTGTGAGCTATTGTATATTCTGTACTTTTTTTGTTTCTATATGCTACTCCTCCCATCCAGTTAGGGTAACTGGCTCCCCATGGATTCTGATCCCTCGGGGGTGTGTTTTCCCCAACATTACAGTGGTTGGATGGATGGATGACTACCCCCTTTGGACCTTCTCTATTCACTTGGTAGTTACTTTTTTTGGTAGGCACAAGAGTTGGTTTTCCCAATATATGTGTGTAGAGGGCTATAATGGCTTGTGGTTATGCACACACAAATGTTCTGGATATATTTTTCAATGGACTAGTATAGGTTTAATGTGTATTTGCTGTGATGGATTGAGATTCCTTACTTGATGTGTTGGCTATAGTGGCTTGAGGTATAATTCCTAACGTATGATACATGATATGAGAGCTGTGGTGGATACCAGAAACTACCTGGTCACTTTTCTTACCTAGAAATGGTGGTTTTTTTGCACAAGGTGCATGTTGTGGTGCTTCGACTAGGAGTCAGTGGGAAAGACTTTTTGGAGAGTGATGGCATATGACGTGCGATGTTGGGGAAAAGTTGAAAACCTGCGGGGTTGTAGAAGTGGGGTACCCTACATATTATATATTATATTATATACTCTAGTGTGTGATACTTGATGAGAGTATCCATGGTGAGGTTGGGAACTGAGTATACATATTTAGGTGATGAGTTAGTTTCACTTATTGTTCAGTTTTATTTAGCATGCTTTCTTTACTTTTTCACGAGAGGCTCCAGGGAGGATCCTACTATGTATACTTTTATAATCACCTAATGTATATATATAATCAATTTTCAGGTCACTTGGATCAGGTTCGAGATCATGCTGGTTTCTACTAGCTTGGGGATACATGAGTCGTTCAGTCTTGTGGATGCTTCTATATTTACTTTCCTTTGGTATTTGTAGTTTTTCCCCTTTCAGTTGTAGTAGTTTTTCATGACATTAAATATATTTAAATGGGATATTTATATATTATTTTCTTAGTTGGAGTTGATTGGTGTTTGTCTTATCTCTCCATTCTACATGGGCTCCCTTAGAGGGTAATGCCTCCCAGTGGTGTGTTTATTATACCTTCGGTGCTAGTCACCAACCAGGAGCCTACTATTGGCGGGACTCAAGGGTCACTATCTCCCTTCCCACAATGTCATTGCTGAATGGGTACACATTGTGGGGAGGGGGTCTTGACATTTTCTATGAATATTAATTTTTTTTGTGAATATAGAAAAAATAAAAATATTAAAAAACCATCATTTAATTTAATGTATTTATAAACAACCATTCTATTTTACATATTTTTTGTAACACAATACCACTTTTAAAAACATTAATACATTTAATGATATTTGAATATTAATCATATATGCAATGCAGAATAAAATTTATATTATTAAATTCTATATTTTTATAAAGATTGGTTTTCATTTGATAATTTTTTTGTGAAAAAAATAGTTATTAAATAAAATTGAAACTTATATAATGAAAATTTTATTTGGTTTTTTAAATCAGGATGATAATTTTTTTTGAATTTTCAAAACCAATTTTGGTCAAAATTAATAGTGACAATATTAAAAATTTGGTAAATAAGGTAATAAGTTATATGAGTTTATTATGAAAATAACTATATGATGAAGTCTCAAAATATTATTAATATTATTATTAAATGATATTATTTTAGATGATATAAATTTATATTATAATGTGAATTAATTTATGCCAATATTTTGATGAGTATGAATATTTAAATATTCAATTGACATGAATCATTAAAAGTGTTCTCCTCTATTACCCAAAAAATGGAACACCCACTCCTCTCATATTAAAATTAATTATCATGTTTTTTACAATTTTTGTTACCAATATAAAAAACAAAAAACCCTCACCTTTACCTATTGGACATATGATAAACTAATTACCTATCCTAAACATTTTAAGTTGTAATCTAAATAATATTTTACATTGAACAAGTAAAAATAATAATAATTTCTTTTTATGCCTACATAGTCTGTAAAATTCACCAAATAAATAATATCACAACTAATATAGTAATGAAATTTTCATTAATATATTATATTTTTTTATGGGAACCCCCCTTTTGTATCCATTTTTATCTTATATTAAATGAAAAATTAACCCATTATTATGTGTATTATACTATATATATTAAGTGACATGTTACATTTTTCATCATCAAATCATATGGATAGTTAAAATGATAGTTCAAGTGAAAATATATGACAATAATAAAATAATTATTGTTTTACTAATATGATATTACATACCATATACACTTCCTACCATTTGGTAAATTATAATGTTTCTCAATAGTATGTGAGGACTAAACCCGTAATAAAGAATTTTGTTTTTTTTTATTAACGCCTTATGTGGATGACTATTAGTATGATACTAAAAAATTAAGATTATATATATAATAGTTACGGTTCTAGAAATGTACGATATTTAATACCTTTTTGCAATTCCCTCACGTTTAAAAATAAAAATGATATTCATGTTTATTTAATGACAATCATCACTAGGGAATGATGTGAATCATATTTCCGAACAATATTATATTTTTAATTTTAATTCTATATTATATTTAAAAATACGATAATTATAAAAGGTGTATGATATTAAAAATGATATAATAATACCACCTTGAATATTTTCAATACATTGATGTTAATTTAAGGTGATAAATCAAATAACCCAGAAATAAATACTTCAAAATTAATTAATTTAGTAATTAAGAATAATATGATTATCAATGAAATCATAAGTATAATAAAAATAAGATGAACATGAAAAATTTTATTACATAAAAAATTTAATACGAATATTTTAATGGATTTTATTAGGATAACAATAAATTGTAGAAGATACTTAATGTATTAGATTTTCATTAAAAAAAATTATCTTTTCCATAAAATATTATCTTATATATCTAGGTTACTCAATGTTTTCATTCAATTTTCATATTTTAAAATAAATTATTGTTAGTTTTTATATTTTAAACTAGATTTTTCTTTATTTAAAATGGTTTAAATTGAATCTTTTTAATAATTAATTTACGGTTATATTGAGATTTTTTTATATGAGTGAAAAATTATGTTTTTTAAATATATATATCTTTAAAACCTTTTTCCATCCATGTTATCTATTTTTAATTTAATTATATACATTTTCATATAGGAAAAAAATTAATTTTCTGGATTTTTAAGAAGATAAAGTGAAAAAATCTATTTTTTATATGATTCTGTACATGAAAAATAACACATATAATAATTAATGTTCATATATGCCATCACGTTGACAGAGAATAATATCGATCTCTAATACATGGAATATACAATAGACATTGAAGGAGAAATACACAAGACATAATCTGATATGTCACTCCAATTGGATTATCTCTGTAAAATATATTGTTAAAATGCTTAAAAAATATAAAAATCATATTAGAATTTAATTCTAAAATATATTCATTTCAATCATTGTAATGGTTTCTAGGTAAATTATATGACTTATTGAGAAATTTTTTTTAATTAACTACTTTGTTAGAATGGGTTTTCATTAAAAAAATATATTCCTCTATTATCATATTCATCTTGTTTCTATCATATTTTATATATTTATAAATGATTTCAATGTTGTTCATCAGGTAAATAATTATTTTTTCAATCAGTTATATATTATTTCTTTTATATACTGTCTAATTGAATAAATTGTAACAAGTTTTATGTGCTATACATTTTTGTTCTATCTACTAAAAATATTCCATTATTTTTATATCCCTTTCCTTGGAATTTTTTCATATCCCATATTTCTAGTGTTTTTAGAAAATCATAGGATGATTATTAACTATAGCCATGTTAATATTTTATCAATGGTGATTTTTCTTACAAGACGATGAATTATCTTGACTAAACCATGGGTATATTTTTCGAAATGTGTTTTTCATTGAAATATATACATTTTTGTATAATTATAACATTGTTATGTTATTTTTTTTAATTAAGAAAATTTCACCTTATATGAAATTGATAATATAATTAAGGGATACCATTGATATGAATCATGTAACTATGTGATGAATATTACATGCTATGTTATAGTTGGATTAAAAAAGAAATGTTTATAAAATTTAAAATATTATAGAGATATTGACAGACTATTCCAAAAGACCTTGATTTATCATTATTCTATAATGACACTGATATATTATAATACATATTTTCTTAATCTAAGCCATTTCTACTCAAAAAGGATATCAAAAGAGAGAAAATAATATATTAAGTTGAAATGTTATAATGTTATAATAATCATCTGAAATAAAAAAATTTGAATAATTGATAAAATATTATTTGGGAAATTTTTAACATAGTTGATGAAGTATATTAATGATGTAACACATGAATGTGACTGAATAAATTCTTTTGATAATAAAATGTCAATACAGGAGAGTAATTTATATAAAAATACTCTTTTTTGTGTATGATCAATAAAATTGCATGTCATTGATAGTTAAATTATCTATATCTTTTATTTGATGTTTTTGGATACATGGAACATAAACATTTTATTCTATTTATTTATGATTTAATGGTGAATCTCATCAAAATGAGGCTATGATTAGGAATAATAATGAAATTTATGGGGTTGTCAAAATATATAAGGTATTTATTAGTAATTTTTTATTTGAAATATTATTCAATTTTGTATCACTAATTGGTAATGAATTTTTAAGAGTTAAAACAATTGAAAAAATAATCATTAGAAACATATAAATAAAATTTAAATATTATGATCAGTTATACATTCAATTTCGTTCATTACTTTGAAGGTAAAATAATTTTATTCTTTAGATATTGGAGACTATTTTTATAATGAACAATAGAGTATACTGAATTTATATGCTATTAGTAATCGGTTAGACATGTTGAAAGTTTTTTTATAGTGTTTTTATGGTTATTCATTCACTGAAAATATTATTAGTAAGTTGTCTTGGTAGAATAAAATAAATTACTATTCAATAAAAAAATATGGACATAACCACCACCACTCACTAATATTCAAAATGTGGTCAAAAACATTTATTGTATGTATAATGGAATTAAAAAATTGTTATCAATGTAAGATGGTCAGAAATTTGGTTCATGACTATAACCAAATGATTTTTTTAAACATGTAATGGTAATATTGAAAATCCATAAAAATGAATGTTTTTAGCTACAACGAGATCAGTTATTAATCTAAGGCATGTCTGAAGGTAATTATGTAATGTGGGAATTATAATGATCAAATATAAAACGTTTTTAAAATGTATTTTGATAAAACTACAAAATATTCTGTATGATGGAATAATTTATTATATGGAAAATTTCACGTTTAGTCAGATTATACATATATGTTGTGTGATTCTGGATCTAAGAATATTTTTTGTCATGTAAATTTTCAAATATTAAGGTAATACTATCATAGTAAAAGACATTGAAATATTTTTTAAAACCTAATGGGGTAATATTAATGAAATAGGAATTTATAGTATACCTCTAAAAATCATATGTGTAATAGTTTATTAATGAAAATCATATTCTAAAAATTTTTGGTGTTTCTTTTATAATTTATATGGGTTGGTTTTTGATTTAATAATATAATATAGACTGTAGAGATAATGAAATTTTATTTATAATTTGTATTTATTTTGAAATAATATATAATAGTGAATTACATTAATTGATAAATTATCAACATGCTACAAAATAAATTTATTATGGGAATAAAGGAAAATTTACAAATATTTTTTAAATAGATATAAATCATGGGAAACATTTTTTTTGTATTTAGAAAATAATAATGTGAATGTTTTCCTTGATGATTTCCAAGTTTTGTTCCTAACTAAAATTTGGAATTGGTTACATTATTATATATAAATTCTATACTGATTCAAAAATACCCTTTTCCACATGTTCTATTTAAACATTTCAATTTTTCAATTATTCACTAAATTTTCTTGGTAAGTGTTTCATTATCCATATAACCTCATAAATGGATTCTCCTATTTTTAGAATTTAAATTAGGATGTTATTATAGCGGTTTTCAATGATTATAAGGAACTATGTAACATAAAAGTTATATAAATATATAATTTTCATCATATCAAATATCTTAATAATCGGATCAACTGAAATTTGTTTTTTAAATGGTTGAACTCACATTCAAGTATCACCAATTTAATTGGATGGGGAAGCCATTCTATGGATGAAATTGCATTCTATATTTAGAAATTATGTGTTTTTGTTTTTTTCATTTTTGATATATGAATCATTATGAAGTAATTTTTGATATTATGAATAGTGTTTTCCAGGTTTATGTGGTTAATTTGATCGTAATATTATATTATTACTATCTATTTATATTAATTTTTATAAGGGACGTGATGAAATATTTTGTTTTTCCTAAAATAGAATAAAAACAAAATTTATTATGTACAATTTGAAAAGAATAATTTGTGTACCATTATATATCATTCCTTATGAATATTGCAACCAATTGCTGAATAAATTTTAACCCTACTAAAAATAATTTTGTAGAAGTTTACCCAAGGACTATAAATCTCAGTGACAATCAAATTTTCAAAGTCAATTTGGTCACTATTGAGTGTTTGATTTAATATTTTCCAACTATCTGACCAACTAACTATGTGTTCTCTTAAATATTTTCAATTCATTTCCAAAATTATTTTGATGAATTACGTGTATTAAATTGATTACTGTTTATAATATAGCAGTAGAAATCCATCATGAAATTGTTATAATGTTATTTATTATTATTCTGTTATATTGAAACTAGGTTATCTCTTGATGTAAGTTGATATATACATTTAATGTGATTCTTTTTTATCGAATATCATTGAAGATAAGTTCGTTATTTAGTTTTATGAGATGGATGTGTTTATATATACATTTTAAATTTGAGGCATCATTTATATGTTGTAAAATGTAAAACGTATACTGACAATATATTTTATAAATATATATTAACTCAAAAACAATTATCACAATGTAGAAAATATTTTTGAAACTAATAATGGATTATCATTATCAAATTTAATATGATGAGGGTAAATTAAAATTGGTGGCCAATTATTTTGTTTGAACAAATATTTTATCATTAAAATATTTTTTCTGTAAACTGGTTATTTTATGGAATTATCTATTGAATGTTGACATAGAAAGAATTCATTCATTAATTCACTGTCTTTTGGTTCAAGTGTTAGTTTAGTCAAAACTTTTTTTCAGAATTAATAAATCCCAAACCGGGGATTGTGATATTTAGTAAGTAGTAATATCACTCATGATGGGTTTGATTATTAAATTAAGTATTGATAAATAAGTTGTTTTGATATTTATTTATTATTGTTGAAAAATTATTTAAAATTAAATGATGAATTATTATGTTAATCTGATTTATTTTTGGGTTTTGATTATCTATGTAACAATAAAATGTATATAGATATTTTATATTATTAATAGTGTGTGGTATAAAAATATTTAATTTTTATTTTACAATGATATATTTGTATTTTTAGTCGGATAATGATTAATTTGAAGCACTGATGGGGATGGTTCAACAATTACCCGAGAATCAATGGATATAGGAGAATATATCCATGGATTTGATTGCATTATTAAAAGTGAAATATTTATTTAATAACAGAAAATGTGTTATTACATCTAATTTCCCTAGATTTAAATATTTTACACCAATTTTTGAAATTATATATTTTGATCAATTTGGTAGACCTTATGATAATGTTATTCTGTGATTAAATTGATTCAATATATCAATCGTATTAGATCATGATCCCAGATTTAAATTTTCATTTTTGAAACTTCTTGAGAAGTAATTGGATAGAGAATCACATTTATTTATATAAAATGTAATTCCCAAGTCTTTCCTTTTTGAACCCTCCATACATGGCCACCCCCATCCCCCACGAAGAGGTCACTGCCCTGAGGTAGAGCCCTAGTCGGGGAAGAAGCCGTTGTCATGAACTAAATCTGATTGCCACCAAAACTAGCACCAAAACTAGCCCGTGACATGGTCTGAAGGGATTTCCCTATCCCCATGGTCAAGCACAAGTGCCCAGGTATCATTTATCTGTGTTTGGGAAGGATTTACCCAAATATGTATACAGAAAACACCAAAAATATTTAACAAAATGAATCTGAAAAATTCATACCAACAAGGCTTATAAAAAAATATAGAACAGAATACATAAGTTAAAATGAAATATAAATAGTCCAAAGACAAAATGAAACAGCAATAAAACATCCCCATGGACTCTACATGACATGGGTTCATCACGCAAAGCAGTCTCCACAAATCCACCCTAAGGATGGGGACTGACACCCTGGACCTCCATCACCCTTAGTCTTTCCTTTACCTGAGTCAAACATAACCAATTATACTTACACCCAAGGGTTGTAATTAGGGTTGGAGCATAATACCAATTTTATACCACCCAATTACTCCCAATATCATGCAATACAATGTGAAAAAAAACCAGTTTTAATACGCATAGAAAAGCAGTGATAAAATCCAAGAGATGTAACTTTCAAGTGAAATCAATTTTCAAGATAAAGTCTTCAGAATGTGCACACATTTAAATATACATGTTACCTACTTTAAATTAATTCCATATACACCCCAATACATGGTAAAATACCACAAACACAGTGAGAAAAAAAAATCTGGAACACCCCTTGGCACTAGATAGTCTCGGGCCCAATGTACCTCATACCTCGGTTTAAAGTAACCATAGTAAAATATATGTTCGTGCACGAGCCACTACTAGGGAACATACCCATAACCTAGTGTTCCCCAATAATCATCCACATAGTTAATTTAGTGTTGTTATTATCTAAATTTTAGGTGATACAGAGACAAAACCCATCTGGTCCACTAGCCGTACTAGTACACATCCGGCCCGCCTAGGTACCCGTGCTTCCCACTTTGTGCTAAAAAAATTACAGAATGATAAATATATCCATTTTCATATAAAATACCTCTAATGGTCACATAAAATCATTACAGTAGCTACACAAATTTTATACCATTTAAAAAACACAACAAAACACTTTGAGTTTCAATAAAACAACTTCTCCAAATCTTTCTTTGTTTTTCACCCAAAACACTTTGAAAACCCCACATGAAAACCATATTCATACTCATATTTATCAACAAAGAATCCAATACACCGTAAAAATTTCTTTATACTCATTACATGATTTATAAAAAATCCAAATAATCATCACATAGAATACCGATGTAAAACACTGAATTCAACACCAAATCGGTACTCAAAAACCATTTTCTTAACAAACATCACCCAAAAACAATTTCACAGCAACATACAAAGAATAATAACATTTAAAACATAATTTTCATCCCTAATATAGTTTAATAAGGTAAAATAAATAACTAAAATGAATCCCTTAATCAACTAATAAATAATTAATATAAATAACCAAAAATTTCACATGAAATTGGCCCTTAAAATTCACTTTCATTACAAACACCACTAAATCCAATTTTTTCATCACAAAATCAATGGGTTAAAGATGAAAATATAATAAACACAGTAGCTATGTCAAAAGGATTTCATACAAAATGTAATCACCTAAAAAAGTAATGAAAACCCTTGAATCAACATGTGAAAATCATGTCGCACCACCACTGCAACAAGAGGGACTTAGAACAAACCTAAAACCAAAATATTGGACCAAGAAAACCCAAGGTTAAACCCTAGGTTCAAAACCCTACCTCATGGTCATTTGGTACTTCAAGGAAAAGTGGATAAATCCCAATAAAATAGAATTAAACTCTAAGCAATTTGAAAGAGGAATGGAAGAGAATCACTTACTTGAGTGATCTTCAATGATCGCCCTTAAAACACTTGTATCTGAAATTTAAAACAGTAAAAACCTCAAGGGAGGTTTGCAGAAGGATGAGGAGGTCATTTAGGAACTAGAATGGATAAAAAAGAGTAAGAAATGAGAGAGCTATGATAGAAGGAACTTGCCTCCAAAAATTTTCTTGATTTTAGAAGCACTAAGATGTTCAGTACTTAATTGCGATGTACAAGATCCCCAATGAAGGGAATGAGAGGCTGGTCGCGCGTCTGGGTTCCATGGGCGTGTTTGAGGCTTGAATCACCAAAAATTCCTTAAAATTGAATATGTTATTAATTAATAAAATATAATTTATAAAACTGGAATTGGGCTTTCAGGCCAGCCCAATCCCTTATATAAAAACTAACATACACCTTGGTTATGGATTTCTAAAGGCTAAAAAATACAATTGGGGTGTTAATATGTCCGGGGATACCATTTAGGAATTATAATGTATTCCAAATATTAAAAAATTAAATGTTTATAAAATAAACAAAATTTATTTTAAAATCTGGAATTGGGCCCATATTTTGGCCCAATTCACAAAAACTCTCCCATTCCACCATAAAAGCTAGAGAAACCCCAAAAACAAAGCTTAAATGGAAATTAAATGAAATTTAACATTAAAATAAGTCATGTATGTGACTATTTTTACCACCATGAAAACCTTCCATCCCTAGAAATCTACCATAAGTCTAGATACGAAAACCAAACCCAACCGATTAACCAAGATGTACTTCTTTTCCAGGTTTTCCCCCAAGGGCCATAACATCTCCAATGATCAATTAAGGAATGATTAATATCACAATCCAAACTTAAAACACATTCCTGGAATGATCAATCACATTAATACATTATCCCAGAATAAAACTCTACAAACACTATCCAAACAATACTCAAGCAATTAACCCAAACGAACAACAACTTCGAACAGGATGACACTTACCTTACATTAACTAAACCATTGGGAGCTGTCCAATCCCAACATTTACTCAAGGAAGATTTTTTTATATAGAAATATCCAAATGAGACTACCTACCACCATGCCAAGGCCATGGATAAATATGATCTATTGGTACGGGGGAGACATCTAGGCACCCCACCATAAGAGGCAACCTATATTATTTTCCGAGACATAATCAAGACACTAACAGGGGAGGCTTGAACGAACTCCCTAGTAAAAAGGGTAGAATTCCATTCATAGATAACTAAGGAACATACATGAGAATCATAGTGGGTCTCCCCACCATAAGAGCCAACCATCTTAACCGACCAACATGGGACGACACAGAAATACCCAATTTTTTTGAATATTTGGGAAGGGCACATGGTCAGTCCGCACAGTTTGGGAAATTTTAAACTAACTATGCATATAATTCTATTCACATGGATTCATAGAACATGGTCACTACTAATCATACAGAAACGGTGTCCTCTGCATGACTATCCAACTTTCCAACCATTCCTTAATGACTCGATGGAAACCAAAGGGGTAGGGAATGACATTAGGTGATGACATGGGTACAAGGCCCTCATCCTATTTCCACTAAATAGGAGAGACTGAAGAAAGATTCTGAAATCATAGTTTTAAACTCTTCCTATCTTTCATAATGAGGATATGACATTGTACAAGGGTTTAAACGACCCTAGGATTTCTCGTGACTTCGAGTCAGCTTCTCTATGAGACATATTGCTGGAGCTCAAAAGATTGAAGCATCTTTGACCTCGTAGTTAGGCTTTGGAAACCCCCTGCCTGAGAATTCTTCTTTCGGTGCCACCAACAACTATACTGAAATCCCCGAAAATATTTCCAAGGCATAACATATTCCAAACTCTCTTTACCCTAACTCGATATTTCACTGAAACGATGGATTTGAAAATAAACACACATCACAACATGTTTAACCGTTTGAGAAAATATAAATGTATATAACACATATAATCACCTTCCTCTAGAATAGAAGATTTAGTAGTTTTTCCAAGGGATATATTATCGGAACATGAAGAGGCTCTCAGAGGATTTCACGACATTCACAATTAAAATCAATCGAGTGCATGGAATCACAAGGCTTCACCGAACATGACCATTGTGACTGATATAAACAATGCATGGAGTGGGACCTTATACAACATCTCCAAACAACAAACAATTCTAGTAAGTGGCCACAATATCCTCTCATGACCAAATTTTCCACATTGGTTGTTTATTGTGAAGTCCTTCTTCGAGGAGAATATGATGGACTGAGAGGACCTCTTAGACACCATCCAAATACTCATCCATGATAACAACCCTAGACCACTTCCGCCTTCGAAAAATCATGAAACATAAGAGGATAAGGTCTCTTTCATCCTTAGAAGATAAATCTTCCACTAAAAGAGGACACACAAAACCCGGAAGGGAAAGGGATAAGACTTAATATAAAAATCTCAAGAAAAATATTCCTTATATTGATCATCTTGAGGGTCTTCGAATGAAGAAAAAATCTGGGTTGCACTTCAGTTGTGCACTATCCCTTAATGGGGTGTACATTATCAAATGATTAACCCTGAGGACCCAACCAAGAAGGTCCATTGGTCTAGATATACCACAAATTAAAACCAAACACATGAAAGTAAACACCGTAAAAGCATCCCAAAACGTTTCTCAGAAGATACCACAAACTGACCCTTTAACATAGCTTACCGAAAAAACACAAACCCGAAACACAATACAAACAA
The DNA here is from genome assembly GCA_963277665.1 of Viscum album. Classification (NCBI taxonomy): domain Eukaryota; kingdom Viridiplantae; phylum Streptophyta; class Magnoliopsida; order Santalales; family Viscaceae; genus Viscum; species Viscum album. The sequence goes on along the minus strand of OY728158.1, from coordinate 1,193,476,134 downwards.
GAGGGGTTCATAAACTCAAAACATCCAACAACATCAACATTTAATAAAACAAAATACAAACCATCCCAAACTACTCATGAATTCAGCAAGTTTCTCATTTAAAATCATCTTTTTGAAATTAAATGATTCATCAGTTAGCGTATCCACCAAACTTACCCCCATGGGCCTTACACATGCATGTTTCTATGCCATAATGGGCACCCTCCTCATATCCATCCCAGAACTCTTCCAGCCATGGAATTAACCATCCATCATCCCATATAACCCAAATCATGTGGCCGCATATGGAAATACCAAAGGTTAAAATAAAATAAAAAATTTTATCCACTTTTCGAAACCAAAATAGCCAGCCAATACCTCCTTTTTTTTCAAAACCTCTGACCATCAAATCAAACCCAAATTTCATCATAAATTGATTTTTTGAATGGATAAATCATTTAAATGAATGATCACATTCTATTCATACACATAAATTTAAAAACCTCTCATCCCATTAAAACACCTTTCAATAGTTTAGAAAACTCTATTGCAAACACTTTTTCAAAACCAACATTGACATAGTTCATGATTTCAAAAGAGGTACAAACACATTATTTTCCATTCCAATACAAGTAGGAAAATTCTGTTCTCCATTTTAAAAAATCTAACCATTACCTCTTTATTAGATAATCATTTCACAAAAGCATTACTCTTCTTAAAACCAAGTCATTTTAAAATCGAAAATCCAAGATTTCAAAACTAAAGAATACAAGACAATGCGAGAGGAAACTAGTTTCAGTGGGTGACTTGGACATATGGTTGTCAGCAATATTCCAACCTCATCACCATCACATAGGGTGTTCTAGGTAAATATCCATGTCTCCACATGGCTTTCCAGACCCTACAAGCTCACTGAGACCAGTAACCCAACTCTCTTTTCATTTCCCCTAATTATCATCAATCCATGAAATCCAAAGGACTCATATAAATCCCAAAATAACCTAGCGACATGAATCCCATCAGGAGGTGTGGTGATCAGTAAAATTAACCATTACTGGAATGCCAAGTCTCGATAATCCTAAATCCAGACTATCCCGATTGTTCCACAAATAACATGACCCAAAGAGACTGAACCTGCTCTGATACCATTTTGTCCTGAACTGAATCTGGTCACCACCAAAACCAGCACAAAACCCAGCCCGTGAAAAGGCCCGAAGGGAGATCCTTATCCCTATGGGCTGGAACAAGTTTTAGGGAATCATTTATCTTGGTTTGGGAATGAGTTACCCAAATATGAATATATAAAACACCAAAAATACTTGAGAAAATGAATCTGAAAAATTCACACCAATAAGGTTTATACAAAAATCCAGAACTGAATACATAAGTTAAAATGAAATAAAAATGGTCTATAGTCACAATATAATATATACAAAACATCCTCATGGACTCCACATGACAGTGGGCCATCACCCCCAATCCTTCTCCACAACTCTGCCCCAAGGATGGGGTCTGACACACTGAACCGCCATCACCCTTAGCCTTTCCTTTACCTGAGTTAAAAATAACCAAGTATACTTACAACCAATGTGTTTAAGTAGGGTTTGAGCCTAATCCCAATAGGATACCACCTAGTTATTCCAATTATCATGCAATACAATGGGAAAAATCAAACAGTTTTAATACGAAAATAAAAGCAGTGATAAATCCAAGAAATGAAACTTTCAATTGAAAAATTTTTTCAAACTAATGTTTTCATAATGTTCACACAATTAAATATACATGTTATATACTGTACATTACTTCCAAAAACACCCAAATACTTTGGAAAATAAAACAAACACAGTGAACATCATAATTAGGAACACCCCTAGGCACTAGATAGTCTCGGGCCCATGTACCTAATACCTCGCTGTAAAGTAACAATAGTAAAATCGGTTCTTGTGCACGAGCCACTTGTAGATAACGTACCAATCACCTAGTTGTCCCCAATAATCATACACATAGTTTATTTAGACTTTTAATTATCCAAATTCTTAGTGAAACTGGGATAAAACCCATCTGATCCACTAACCGTACTAGTACACAACTTTCCCGCCTAGTAACCAGCGCTTCCCCCTTTGTGCCCAAACAATTTCAGAATGATACATATATCTATTTTCAAATAAAACATCACTGCTAGTAAAATAAAATCCGTACAGTATCAACACAAATTTTATATCATTTAAAACACACAACAAAACACATTGAGTTTCAATAAAACAACTTCTCCAAATATTTCTTTGTATTGCACCCAAAACTCTTCGAGAACCCCACATGCACACCATATTCATTCTCGTATTTTTCAAAACAGAATCCAAAACACCCTAAAAATTTCTTTAAACTCATTAAATTATTTATAAATGAATCCCAATAATCATTGCATAGAATACCCTTGTAAAACACCCAATTCAACACCAAATTGGTACTCAAAAATAATTTTTTTAACAAACGCCACCCAAAACCAATTTCGCAGCAACAACCAAGGAATAATAACATTTAAAAATATATTTTCATCCCTAATACAGATTAATAAGGTAAACTAAATAATTAAAAGTCATCCCGTAATCAACTAATACAAATTTTATATAAAAAACACAAATTTCACATGAAATTGGGCCTTAAGATTCACATGCATTACAAACACCAATAAACCCAATTTTTTTAATCACCAAATAAATGGGTAAAACATGAAAATATAATAAACATAGTAGCTATGTCACAAGGATTTAATAAAAAGTGGAATCACCTACAAAAGTAATGAAAACCTTTGAATAAACGGGTGAAAAGTAAGTCGCACAACCACGCACCCATAGAGACTTAGAAGAACCCTAAAACCACAAACATGGACCAACACAACACATGGTTAAACCCTAGGTTCTAAACCCTTCATCCAAGTCATTTGGTACTTCAAGGAAAAGGTAGGAAACCCCAAGCCAATAGAATGAAACCCTAAGCAATTAGTAAGAGGAATGGAAGAGACTCACTTTCTTGGGGGATCTTGAATAATCTCCTCTAATACACCCGTAGATGAAATTTAAAATAGTCAAAATGTACGCGAGGTTTGGATAATGATGGGGAGGTCATTTGGTAACTAGAATGGAGAAAAAATAGTATGAATTGAGCGAGTTACGATGGAATGAACATTCCTCACCCAATCTGCTCGATTTTAGAAACACTATGAAGTTCAATACTCAATCGCGATGTATAAGAGCCCCAAAGAAGGGAAAGAGAGGTTGGTAGGCGTCTGAGTTCCATGGGTGTGTTTCGGGATTCGAATCACCGAAAAATCCTTAAAATAGAATATGTTATTAATTAATCAAATTTAATTTTTAAAAATGCAATTGGGCTTTCGGGCCAGCTCAATCCCTTATATAAACAACCATATACACCATGGTTATGGACTTTTTAAGGCTCCAAAATAAAATGGTAGTGTTATTATATCAGGGGAGACCATATAGGAATTGGAATGGATTCAAAATATTAAAAAATGAAAATGTTATAAATGAAACAATATTTATTTAAAAAAATGGAATTGGGCACACGATTTGGCCTAATTCACGAAAACTCACCCATTCCACAATAAAAGCAAAAGAAACCCCAAAAACAAAGCATAAATGGAAATTAAACAAAATTTAACATTAAAATAAGTCTTGTATGTGACAGTCTTTTCTAGATAAGATGGATGAGAATCCCAATGGGTGACCACCTGATTGGTGATGGTTCATCAATGCAATCTGTCTGCACATTGGGTCGCGACTCATTTTTCCCACCCAGTTGTGACTGAGCGACCCAGCAAGACGGATGAATCCCAGGGGCGATGCTCACCCAAAATGAGGGCTCCCATGATTCGAACCATAAAACATCCAAAAAAGCATTGTTGTATAGTATATACACCATATAAAAGTGAATTGGTTCATATCAACCTGGATGTCACAATGGAATGTAAATTGAAATGAAATCCCCTATAAAGATTGTATTCTTATGTTAAGGATGAATCAATTAAATAATTATGTGTGAAAAATATATACACTCAATATGATTGGGTATTTATTTTAAATCAATTAGGGCGCATTCCCACTTATTTTAAAAAAACACCAATGACTTGGATGTTGAGCTCATTGAATGGAAATTGGGTTATGATTAGTCTTATCATGTTTGTATCGGTTACAGGATAATTTACCAATGGATATTTTATGTGTATCAAAAGTATATCCATACAAAGGTGTGTGGAAATTACTACATAAATAAAGAAATAGTGATTTCAAACATAATCATGGAGTAAAACAGTCAATGAATTATGCATAAAACCAAATGAGTGGAAATTGAAATTAGAATTTCACTTACCTATTTGGTATCTAACTAAAACTTCAACCCATGAAAGAAGGATCATAAAATGAAGATGTAAATAACCATAAATTAATGTATATTACACAAAGAATACAATCATGGGTAGTACATACACCACACAAAAGGAAAAAGTGGAAAATAAATCACCAATCTCATGGGAATAAAATGTTAGATGAATACTCCTTACCTCATGTCCGACTGAACTCGTATGTTCTCTGTTCTTCCTGAATAATAAACATAAGTTAATTTCTAATTCCTTAATAAAAATTATTAAGTATATTATTATTTCTATATCACTTATTACCTTTCTATAATGATTAGTTAATTATTTGCATTCATTTCTGACATTTTGTCGATGTTTTGAACTTTAGTCAAAAATGAAATTGTAATAATTAAAAATTGTCAATGTGGTATAAATTCCAATGTATGAAGAACTATATTAATGATTTATATATAATAGATATTATATATATCCAGTGTATATGTATTTATAAAACTCCATATTATTTGGAGTTAAGAATTGAAACACACCGTTCATGGAGACGGTATGCAGTATGTATTCCTGAACACTACTTTCATTTCTATTTTATATTTAATGTAATGAAAATATAATAATAAATAGGTATATTATAATTCAAGTATAATATCTATGTTATGTAATTTAATTAAATCAATCCATTAGATGTTCAACATATTTCATTAATGAGTCAGATCACTTTGAGGGGCGCTAGTCTGCACTTCATCAAATGAAATTAACAAATTTAAATATTATGAAAACAATAATGGTATGATATAAATGAAAAATAAAGTTTTTTTGAGTCTACATTAATAGAGTACATATCACATGAAAATAAAAATCTATCTTAACGGACACGAAAATAGGTGGAAGGAGAAGGTTGAATAATTATCGTTTCGTGGGGTAGTAGTTCACCTTCCATAGAAACAATATGTTCTTTACCCATTATACGGAGGTGTATGTAAGTGTAATTCGAATAGATCTCATATAAACAACCTAGTATATTGAGGATACTAGTTTTGTTATAAATTAAGGGAATAAAAATATTATCGGTGGGGTTGGAGAAGTAAAAAATAAAAGAAATGAACTTAAGAGAAGACTTTGCCTTTAAATCAGGTAACTCCCTTTGGTTTGAACCAAAAGGGTTTCTTGAAGTGCCTTCTTCCTACGGTACGACTTATATGGTGAAAGAAAGGGTTCATGATAGATTATCTGGGTATATTCTGGACATTCCATGTGGCTTGAGAGTTGTGATTAATGTGTTTGAGGTGATGGATTTCTATAAGGGGGAGGAGTGGATCTTTTTTAAGGATAGACATAATATTTTTTTATATACTGATTTTATATTTATAAATGTCCAAAACATATTAAATTTGAAGATAAGACAACTCTGATTCGAAATAAAATCATCCAATATGAATTGGATAGGTTTTGGATATTATTTTCATCTTTATAATTATATTAATTTAAATCATTCATTAATAAGGTAAACACAACATCATTATTGTGTCATAAATTATATTATTTATTTGAGGTCTAAAAATAAAAAAACCATGATATAAGAACACTTTTTAGCATTGAAATTAATATTTAGAGACGAATAGATAACTTATATAACTCCATGTAAGAATTGATTTACTAAAAGATATATGTTTATGTCATTTTTGTCATTACATTAAATTAATTAATATAAAGTGTCATTATATCTCTTAAGTGGATCCATGGGGTCCCTGTAAGACCCCATGAAAAGTGAGACTTAAAAGGATAAATTATACTACCCATTTCAAAAAGGTGTACCTTTCTTTTGAGGAGCATGTCTGATTAAAACTCCACAGTTAAGCAAGCTTGGCCTGGAGTAGTAACCAGGATGGGTGACCTTCTGGGATGTTTCCCAGGGTGTGTGTGAGTGAGGAAAAACACACTGAAAGAACAAGTGTTGTCTTGTGGGGACATTCATTACTCTGATAAGCGACCCTAGTGGTTAATAGCCTATGGTGTGCTGGGAATGCAACCAATTACAGGAGACCCATGGGGTCAGATGATAAGGTTCATGACCCGGGGAGGCGGGTCGTGACAGTCCCAAAATCCACCCATGGATTCCCATGGTTGAAATGTATCAACCAATAGGATTAGGACACATGTAGGCATAATTTAAAATTATTATAATATTTTTTTACCTTAAATTACAATATTTACCTTTAACTGCGGTAAATAATAGTCAGAATTACTACTCAACAAAATTTATTTTCATCACAGTAAACCACATTTTAAATACTAATCCAAAAAATATATGACAGATTTTTTAAATTAAATTTATTGAAGCAGTAAAATATCATTTAAATAAAAAAGTTGGGTTTTTCACTACTACTATTTGTTTGCACTATTTATAAAAATTTGATGTTTTTCAGAAAAATACAAAAAATACAGCCTATGCTATATTTTATATTCTGAATTAAAAAATGTAGTCTACATTACATAATTCAAAACTTAGTATTTGCATTAATTGATTTAAAATTAATTTCCATTAACAAAACCAAAAAGTGTGTTTTTTAAGAAATGATAACTATCAAAAGATTGACATTTGTTAATGTCCAATTTCAATGTGAAATAACTTCCAATGACCAAAATTTGATTTAATGGAAAAAATTTAATCAAATTAAACATTATAACCAACTAAAAATATAATAAAAAAATATAAATAAATTAAATTAAACGGCAGTTTTACACTAAAAATAATTATTTTTAATTATTCATTAAAAATGAATTTTATAAAGAAAATAACATAAAATTAACTAATGTAAATTTTGATTCCCTAATTAGAAAATTGAATTTTATGTTTTTCAAATATAACATATAAAAGTTACCGAAACTAGATTTAAATAGGGTTTTCCATTAAATGTCGGTAAATTGACCTTTTAAAAAATTTAAGAGTACTTATGATTAAAAATAGATTCATTTACATTTTTATCTTCTGTCTTTTATTGGATAAATGTAAAGACATTTAGGAAACATGTTTAATAATAATATGATTTTTTCTTTTTATTCCTTACAATACATCAACTAGACATTAAATACAATTTAAAATAATATTATATTATTATTTTTCAGTATGACCAAACATTATGTGTAATGTACGATTTCCAAGAAACAAGTTGTTGCGTATCAGGTATTCCATCAAACATAGAATACAATTTGAAATATTTGAATGAAATTTAAATTTATAAACATTCACATCAATATAACTATCAAATTAAAACCATTCTTAAAACATTGACATTAATGAGAACGATTTGGAAGTATAAATCATTAAAACATTTAAAAACTATTTTTTCGGAGTTACTAATCAAATGAGAGATGCTTGAATAAAAATAATGGAAGTAATAAAAACATTATAATATAATGAAAATAAAGGGATTCATGATAGTCTATGTCTAAGTACATTATATACTCCATATAAAAGATAATTGGCACATAACAATAAATAAGTCTCAATGGAATGTAAATTGAGATTAAATCCCTTATAAACAACATATAATTAATTTAATGATAAATAAATGACATAATTATGTGTGAAAAATATAAATAAACTAAATATAATTGGGTATTTTGTTTAAATCAATCAGAGGACATTCATACATATTTATGAAAAAACAACACCAATGACGTGGATATTTAACTCAATGACTGGAAATTAAGTTATGATTACTATTATCTATTTCATATCGATGATTTCATAATTTATCAATAGAGAAATTATGTGTATTAAAAGTATAATGATGCAATGGGAAGTGTAAATTACTATTTAATAAATAATTAGTGATTTCAGACATAATCTTAGAGTAATATAATCAATGAAGTATGCGTAAAACCCAATGAGTGATTAGAAATTCCCTTGCCGATTTTTTAACTTACTAAATATTCACCCCATGAATGAAGGCTCATAAAACAAAGATTTGAATACCCAAAATTAAAATTATATTACACAATTAATACATTCATGGGTAGTGTAAACACCACACAATAGGAAATAGTGAAAAATATTTCTTGAATCTCATGGGAACACAAAGTGAAATGAAAAACCCTTACCTCATGTCTAACAACACCTCTCTGTTCCATTTTCTTCCTGAATAATAATCCTAATATATTTTCTACTTCAATAAAAAAATTTCTTGTTTATTATTATTTTTATATAACTTATTACCTTGGTATAATAATTAGTCAGTTATTTGAGTTCAGATTAGAAATTTTATCCATGTTTGGAACCTTAGTCAAAAATGAACATGTTATAATTTAAAATTGTCCATGTGGTCAAAATTCCATTATATCTAGAATTATATTCATGATTTAGGTATCATATATGTCATATTTATATAGTTTGAATTTATTTATAATATTCCTTATCTTTTGGAGGCACGAAATAAAACACATCATTCAGGGAGACGGTAAGTCATACGTAAGCCTGAATGCTGCATTAATTTTTATTTTAAATTTAAGGGACTAGAAACTTAATAATAAATAGTTATATGACAATTCTGGTATAATATATATGTTGTGGAAATTAATTAACTCCATCGTTTATACATTCCATGTTTGTAATTAACAAGTCATATCAATTTGTGTGGGAGGTAGTCTGCACTTCTTCAATTGAGTTTATCATATTTACTCATTATGGAACCCATAAAGGCATGATATAAATTAAAAATAAATAAGTATAGAGAAAATATAAATATAATATATACAACATTTAAATATAGTTTCATCTTAATTTCCACCATAAGAGGTGGTATGAGAAGATTGAACAGTCATCATTTCATGAGGCAGTGGATTGTCGTCCATAGAAACAATATGTCATTTAATAATTACACAAAAGTGTGTGTAAGTGTAGTTTCAATTTTTATAATATAAAGAACCTAGTATATTGAGTATAATGGTTTTTTATAAAATAAGGGAATAAAAATAGTTTACGGGGTTTTGTGAAATAAAATAAAAGAAAAGATCTTAAGAGTAGACGTTACCTTTAAATTGGGTAAATTCTCTTTGATTTGAACCAAAAAGATTTCATGAAGTGTCTTATGCCTAATGTAAGCCTTCAAGGTGGAAGAAAAGGAAATTGAGAGATTATTTCTGACGGGTTTTAATTTTACATGGGGCTTGTAATGTGTGAGTAATGGGATATAGTTGAGGGATTTTTATAAGGGGGAGGAGGGGCTCTATAGGAATGTTTAAAAATAATATTTTATTATATAAAGAATTTTGGTTTCTAAGGGTCCAAAACGTATTAAAGTAGAATATAAAATGAATTTGTTTAGAAATAAAATCATATACTAGGAATTGGATAGGTTTTTGGATATTTGTTTAATCATTATAATCATATTTATTTAAATCAATCATTAATGAGGTAAACACTACATCACTATTGTGTTATAAATAATTTTATTTATTTGATGTGTAAAAATAAAAAAAATATAATGATGTAGGAACTATTTTTATCTTTCAAATTAATATTTATAGTCTAAGTGATAACTAAAATAACCCAATGTAATAATTTATTTACTAAATGATATACGTATATTTCCTTTTTTCCATTTCTTTAAATTAATTAATATAAAGTTTTATTATCACCCTTATGTGGAACCATGGGATCCCAAAATCGACCAAAGGATGACCATGGTTAGACAGGTATCAACCAATAACATTATGATACATGTTAGGGTTATTTAACATTATTATAATAATATTTTTACATTGAATTACCTAATTTATCCTTAACTGCGGTAAATATGTCAAAAGTTACTGTTCAACAAAAATAATTTTCATCTTATTGAACCACAATTTACATACTAATAACTACCATGTATGTAAAATTTCCAAAATTAATTTTACAGAAGCAGTAATATTTCATTAAAATGAAAAATTTGGGTTTTTAACAACTACTCAATCTTTTCACTTTTCATAAAAAATTGATGTTTTTCAGAAAAATACAAAAAAATCAGCCTAATCTATATTTGATATTCCAAATTCAAAAATGATGTCTAAATTTAAAAAATTCATAACATATAATTTGAATTAATTAATTTAATGTTAATTACCGTTTTCAAAATAAAAAGCATTTTTTTAAGAAATAATAACTACCAAAAGACTGACACTTGTTTATGTCCAATTTCAATGTAAAATTACATCCAATGACCAATATTGGATTAAATGGTAAAAATATAATGTTATTACACATTAAAACGAATTGAAATGATAATCTAACCACATATATAAATTAGATTGAAAGGCAGTTTGGAAATAAAATATAGTATTTTTCCATATTCATTAAAAAATTAATTTTATCAGAAAAATAATAAAATCCTATCCAAAGTAAATTTGGATGTCCCATTTCTAAAGAATTATTTTATATTGTCAAATAGAACATATATAAGTTACAAAAAGTAGATTTAATGTGGGATCACCATCAAAAGTCAGAAAAATGACCTTTAAAAAAATATTAGAGTATTTATGCTTATAATTAAATTCATTCACATTTAAAGCCTTTTACTGTTATTGGATAAAAGTAAAAACATTTAAGAGACATGATTAATCCTAATAGAGTTATTTATTTTCATTATCGCCAATATAATAACTATATGTTTACAACCATTTAAAATAATATTATATTATTATTTTTCAGTATGACCCAACAATGTGTGCAAAGTATGATTTGATCGCATTATCGAGCACGTCAAATTAGATTTTTATTATTAACTATAATTTCTGCAGTATAGCAGCAACCCTAGGTCATCTCTCGACAGAGCCTTAAATCATTAATTATAAAATTTGGTTTGATTATGAAGGTAAAAATGGAAATGTGGTTTTATAATACTTGGGTTTGATGATTAAATATGACAATAGAAAATAGAAGCTATAAAACAAAGTAGAGATTACCAGAATTAATTTAGTGTGATCAACCCAGGTTACTCACATAATGTTTATCCTTCATCGCTTCATGATATAGGGTTTTGATTTTTTTAATACCTCATTTGTAACACCATGAAATAGAATGTTACTCAGTTTATACTAGGATACCTCCTAGGGTTCGGTCAAAAACACACAATTATTCACCGGACACAGCCGATAATTTGGTGAATTGTGTTTGACTTCATAACCGAAACTCACCCAGGCAACACACACAAAACTCGATGTGTTTTCCAGGATTGTATGTTATTTCTTTGTGATACCATGACAATAATTTACATGGAATTGATAGTGATTGTGTGAGTTCTATTGACCAATATGAATCACACAAGCACTGGAATTGAAATGGGGAAATGACAGTGGTGAATGGTGTGTGAAACATCACATGAATGGGTACCCACGAACATTATCATATGAGTTGAGAATGACATACCAGTACAGAAATCAATAAAATAATAATAGAGGATGATGAAAAACAACACAACAACATGGAATTCAAAAGATCATTCAAATATTACAAACATGATGCTTCCGATTTACATCACGTTCCTACCCGGGTGATCACAAGGGGTTTAGAAACCCATGGGAGAGGAAGAAGAAGAAGATGTTGAAGTAGAACTTCCCATAGCCTCTAGAACAGCTAGGGATTTTTAGAAGACTCCTTGGGGACTCAAAAATGGAAACACCTTGCCTCCTGACCGAACTTGCAAATGGGGAGCCGGAGGTTCCATTTTATAGGAAAATTGGAAGGTGGTTTTAGCCACACAGATTTATTTGATCCATTTGTATCACACGTTTCGGACTACATATAGTCTTATCTCACTTTGGAGAAAATATAATAGTTATATCCCTACCTCTTGACTATCTCCACCAAATGTTTGGAACTATTTGTAAAACCACAACTCAAGATATTGATAAAATATAGAACACCACATTTGACTTGGTCCAATTTCAGTGGCTTGGACAGATCTGTTCGGATGGGCATTATAGAAGCCGAAGCAGGATTGGGTTCCTTAATATGAAATGTAGCCTATTAAATTTGGATGGGCCCACAAAATATCAGCCCATTTGGACGCACAGATTTTGTGGACTACACAAAACAGTGGACATATGTCCATGGATCCATGCAATTTTGGCCCATTTTTCTTCCACTTCATCAAGGGCCCTCCAAATCAGCTCCACCTACATTGAAATAATAATAAAAATGTAACATTTCCCATTATAATTTTGATTAACATTAATTAAATAATTCAAACATAAAGTTCAATTTATTATTATATTTGGAATATTCATTACAAAACTAGTATAAAACAGCGGTGTAAGGGTGGAATAAAATAGTGAATCGTGGTACGATCACACCCCCAAACCTAAGCATTTTCACTCCTGGGAAATGTCACATATCCCAATAAAATATTGCATATATAAATATTTACAGCATCAGGAAGATTTATCATTTGAAGAAATTTTAATTCACCAAAGTAATGTGATCAATGCACGAACCTCACCAAGGAATTCTTCCCTATGAATATGGAAAAATATGTCTAGTAAATCATATCATAATAAAATTAAAAGAGATTTATGACAACAACATGAGAAAGGAACTCATAATTCAACCATTACACTAAATCTCTATGCGTGTGTGTGAAAACCATTCCATTCTATTCTTTCTGCTTCCTATCAAATAAATATAGGTTATTTTAACATTATTCACCTTTAAATGATTTTGCACCGAACCTGTCCTACATCCTTTGCAATAATATTTCAAGACCCACTCATTTAAGGATTCCTAGAAGTCAAAACATAAGCTCCCGACCTAGATATCCCCATATGTTTCACATTTCATCACTCCCCTCATTTATTATATTTTTTTGAAGTTGCATTTGGAACAAATATCACATTCATCTCTCAACCCCTGTTTGATCTACTCACGACACAAATTGAGATAGATATAACAAGATCACAGGTTGAGGAGGAGTGGTTTTTGACCTTCCCAAGAGAATAAATTTTTTTAGGGCGTACAACAGTCAGACATTAAGTACAGACGAATAGTTCAATCTTGTACAATAATTAAATAGAACGGATAAGGAACAAACATATGGAAATATTATTTAAATCTGAAAAATATTAACCCAACATATATTTACCTAATACTAACTAAGAAATATTCACACTTTGTGGTTTGGTGCTAAAATTTGTGGAGATATTAGTGACATAGTTTTCCCAAAAACTACTCACACAATGGGAATCAATCGTCTCAAACTATTCACATAGATATGACCATTTATATCATTGACATAAAACCAATTCACTAAAAAAATCACTCCTTGATGGTAAATTCATACACAAATTATTTTTAGCCTTCGTTATGGTACTTCTACTTTCCCCCCTTTATGGTCACCAAATCATGGAACTTCAAAATTGTTGATGGGGAAAAATAAAAACACCATAAAGAAGTCCAAAAAGGGAAAACAAAAGAAAAAATTATGAAAATTCATAACTAACCCAGGAATGTATCCACCCCCCAAACCTAGAACGTGCAATGTCCTCACTGAAATAATTGAGAATGTGAGAAGGATAAAACCTGGTGTGTATTATATGTATGATTCGTTGAGAAGGTGTATTTCCTCCACCAGATTCTTCGGAAAATCCTCATAGAAGTGTTTATGTTGCTACCCATTAATGGTAAGACTTCATCCACTCTGCTCATGCAAAACCTGTTTTTTACCAAATGGGTAAACATTAGTAATAGTATATGGACCGAGCCATCAGGAACGAAGCTTACCTGGGTAGATATTAAGCCTAGAATTCTACATGGGGACCTTCTCACCAATATGTAACTTCATCTAGTGAATCATGCTATCATTAATAGCCTTTTTATTCTCTTCAGAGATTCGAGAGTTTTCATATGCATCAAGTAGAACTTCTTCCAACTCTAGAATCTGCAGCTTTCTTTTCTCACCTACATTTGAAAGGTTAATATTAAATTTTTTAACAGCCCAATATGCACGGTGTTCTACCTCCATTAGGAGGTGACAAGCCTTTCCAAACAAATTATGTATGGTGACATTCCGATTGGGGTTTTCAAAGTAGTATGGTATGCCCAAAGTGCATCATCCAAGCGCAAACTCCAATCTTTCCTATTGGGTTGTACCGTTTTTTCCAAGATTAGGTTAACTTACTGATTTGATATTTATGCTTCTCCATTAGTTGGGGGTGATATGCAGGGGAGACTTTATGATCAACTTCATACTTACGAAGAAAATTTTTCATGTTGCGATTGTAAATATCTGAACCCTAATCACTAATGTTGAATCTTGGAAAACCAAACCTACTAAAAATTTGGAACCTCACAAAATCAAAAACCACTCGAGAGTCATCAGTCTATGTGGACTTTGATTCCACCCATTTAGATACATAGTCAACAGACAATAAGATGTACACAAAGCCAAATGAATTTGGAAAAGGCCCCATGAAGTCAATGCCCCATGCACAGACGATCTCACAAAATAACATGGGTTGTTGGGGCATTTCATTCCTCTTGGATATATTCACCGTGAATTGACAATGACTACATGACTTGAAAAATATATGGGCATCCCTATACAATATTGGCAAATAATTTCCTGAGTCAAGGACCTTTCATGATGCACGTTGAGTGCCAAAGTGGCCCCCACTGGCTAAAGTGTGGCAGAAGGTCAAAACAGAGGTGAACTCATGGTCAGGGATACACCGACGATCTACTTGGTCACTATAAATTCTCCATAAGTATGGGTCATTTCAAATGTACCAACGAGAATCATGCTTAAGTCTCTGGGATTGTGAAATGCTGAAATCAGTGGGGACCCTAGATGTTGCTAGAAAATTCACAGTGTCCGCATACTAGGGGGTAAGGTCCACAACATCACAAAGGTTCTCATGAGGGAAGAAATCTCCAATGGGTAGGGGTGAGTCAACATGATGGTCCAATGGTGGCGAAGTCCTACTAATGTGGTTAGATACCACATTCTCCACCCCTCTCTTATCTCTAATCTCAAGGTCAACCTCCTAGAGGAGAACCATCTATCTAATGAGGTGGGGTTTGGCTTCAGGTTTCTTTAGGAGGAAACGAAGGGCAGCATGATCAGAGAAGGCGATGATTTTTGATTTGAGAAGATATGAACGAAATTTTTCCAAGGCAAAAACAATAAAAATGTGTTCTTTTTCGGTGGTTGTGTAGTTTAATTGGGCAAGGTCAAGGGTACGTGAGGCATATGCAATGACATGAGGATCCTTCTCAACCCTTTGTCATAAAACTGCCCCAACTGCAATGTTAGAGGCATCACACATATGATCGAAGGGGAGATCCCACCTTGGTGGTTGGATGATGGGAGATGATGTGAAACTTTATTTAGTAAATTTAATGAATCCTATGAATTTTTATCAAACACAAACTAAGAATATTCTTACAATAACCGGGATAATGGAAGTGCAATAATACTAATGTCTTTAATGAATCGGCGGTAAAAACCAGTATGACCCAAGAAAGATCACACCTCACGAACACATTTTGGATATATAAGGGTTGAAATTAATTCAATTTTAGATTTATCAACTTGAATACCCTTATTTGAAATGAAATTCCCATGAACTATCCCCCACTCAACCATAAAATTACATTTCTCATAATCTAAAAAAAAGATCTTTTTCAATGCAGCAGTGGAGGACATAACCTAGGTGTTCCAAAAAGTCATAAAAAGAAGATCCATACACCGTGAAATCATCCACAAATACTTCCATACAACTCTCAAGGTACTCCGAAAAAATACTCAACATACATCGCTGAAAAGTACCAGGAGCATTACATAGGCCAAAATGCATTTTTCTGTATGCAAATGTTCTGAATGGACAGGTAAATGTGGTCTTTTCTTGATCCTCAGGGGCTATATGGATTTAGAAATAACTCGAATATCCATCATGGAAACAATAATGGGACTTACCAGCCAATCGTTCTAACATTTGGTCAGTGGAAGGTAATGGAAAGTGGTCCTTCCGCGTGGCTTGATTCAGTCGACGGTAGTCAATACAGACTCGCCAACTGTTTTGCACACGTGTTAGAACCAATTCATTCCATTCATTTGATATAATAGTTATTCCTATTTTTTTGGCACAATTTGAACAGGGCTAACCCATTTACTATCATATATAGTATAAATGACCCCTGCAGCAAGTAATTTACTGACTTCCAATTTTACCACTTCAAGGATAGTGGGATTCAACCAGCGTTGAGATTGTCTTATGGGCTTAGCCTCATCATCTAAAAGTATATAGTGCATAAAAATAGATGGTCTAATCCCAGGAATATCAGCCAATGACCATCCTATTTCCTTTTTACACTCTCTCAAAATTTTTAGCAGTTTCGACCCCTGTTGTGGAGAGAGGTTATTGGCAATAATGACGGGCAATTTCTCAATACCCTCAAGATATGCTTATTTTAAATTAGAAATAAATTGTTTATGTTCCAACACAGGTGGTTTCTAGATTGAGGGAGGGGATTTAGGTGGACTGAGGTTCATTAAACTGACTATCTACTCATGTTTATTCTCTAAATATATAGAATCTATAGAAATGAGATTTGTAGAATCATTGACGGTCATGGGTACCTCAGAATGAACACACTCATCAATTAATGCACAAAATTTACACTTTTCAGAACCCAAACAACACACAAATCGTGAATCAAAACTCAAATCATACATGGGTGAAGAAAACAAAAATGAATCAGAGTTTTGGTTAAGGAGAGAATTGTGTGTGTGCATCGTTTGAGATCACTTCCATCGAATAGACAGGAAGAGTGGAGTGCTCTTCAATGGGTTGTCTCACAGCCTCAATGATGTTAAAACATACCTTTTATCCTCGGAATTCCATGGATAGCATACCATTGTGAACATTGATGATCGTCTTTTCGGTTTTTAGGAATCACCTCCCATGTATGAGAGAATAGCATGTCCTTGGTTTCAGTTAACTCCCATCCCAAGAATGTAGAAATCAGTAGGGAATATGAGATTCTTCACTCGTACAAGGACATCCTCAATCACTCATGTTGGATGCATTGTACTCCGATTGGCATGTTACACAACAATTATGGTTGTTTGAATCTCTCCAACAAATAGAGAAGTATACAGAGAGTGAGGCATTACATTAATGGAAGCACATAAATCGAGCATAGCATTAGAAAAGAAGGTCTCCCCTATGGTACACAGTATCGTGATTGTTCTCGGATCCTTGCATTTGGTTGGCATTTCTGGTTGAATCAATGCCAAGACATTCCTTCCCAGGTTGACTCTCTCATTCCCCATCAACCTCCTTCTATGGATGCAAAGCTCTTTAAGAAATTTGGCATAATGAGGAATTTTCTTGACTGCATCCAACAAAGAAATATTAACTTGAACTTTTTTAAATGTATCCATTATCAAATTATCAATATCATTATCATAATTTTTCATAGATTTAGAGAGTATTTGTGGGAAAGGAAGAGGAATGTATTGTTCATTTTAATCATCAATGATAATTTGATTTCCATTTTTATTTTGTTTTTCATTACATGAATTTTTTTACGGTTTGGATGGAGTGTTTTCAAGAGGGTGACATACCTGTTTCATAGAATCAGTAGAAGGAGAAGCTTCTTTACTACTACGAAGTGTAATTTCACATAAATTACCTTTTTCCTTCAGATTGGGAATTTGTTGGGACAGTAGTTGTCTAGACCCTTGCATCTTAAGCTCACCGATGGTGTTTTCCAATTGTCCCACTTGAGTTCGCAGGTCTTGAATTGCTGATTGTGTGGTCTGTTGGAACCGGAGATTCTAGGTTGCCATTTGTTTCACCATATCCTCAAGTCTTGGTTCATATTTGGGATGTGGATGATGATTTTTTGAGAAGTTTAAGGATAATAAGGTTGCATACCTTGGCATTGTTGATACCAATTCTTGTTTGGGTAGCTTGATTTTCCTCCTTGTTGGTACTGGGGTTGTGCTTGCCACCCTGGATTTGGATTTGGATTGAATTGTTCTTGCTTGAAGGGAGGTGCTTGTTGGAATGGACTCTAGGGGAACACAGCTGCACAAGACTCAGATGAATCTTGACGTTGTGGGCACTGGTCATAAAAATGAGTGTTATCAGAACAAATACCACAATGCAATGGAATAGAAGTAGAGTGTGAGTTACCTTGTGATTGAGATAATTGCCTTAGAATGGTATGGATCTCATCAATTTTAGTATCAAACTTTTTTTCTAGGGCTGAATGATGTACCTCATGAACTCCTCAGGTTGGTGTAATTCCTCCTGTACTAAATTGTTGTGCATTTTGAGCCATGTTGGCTATTATGTCACAAGCAGTGGAAGGAGTTTTCTCAACAAGGGAACCACTGGCTATAACATCAATCATTCCACAATCCATGGGAATAAGTCCCTCATAGAAGTATTGGATTAGTAGTTGTTCACTAATCTGGTGGTGGGGCAGCTTGAACAATGTCTTTTGAATCTCTCCCATTATTCACGAAGGGTCTGTCCTTGTAACTGCCTAATGCCACAAATTTCGTTCCTAATTGATGCAGTTCGGGAGGCAGGGAAAAACTTATCTAGAAAGAGACGTTTAAGGTCATTCCAGCCCCCAATTATGGTAGCCAGATAGTATAGCCAATATTTTTCTACACCATCAAGGGAGAAAGGGAAGGCTCTAAACTTAATGAGGTTCTCAGACACAGTTTGGTGTTTCATGGTGGAGAACACAATGTGAAATTCCTTTATATGTTTGTGAGGGTCCCCACCGGGAAGACCATGGAATTTTGGAAGGAGGTGGATCAGTCCTGATCTTATCTCAACATTGGCCGCTTCCTCAAGACGATGGATGTACGTAGGTTGGTACTCCACATCCGGGGTGGTCAGTTCTTTTAATGTTCTGTTATTTGCAGCCATGATATATAGGGATTGATTTGGTTAAAATTTTTTTGGTTTTGGAACACTTAACGTTTCACAAGGGGTTCATAAATGTTACTTGATTGACCTTCTCTATATTCCTTGATTTGTGTGTGAAGTGACTTTTCAATTTCAGGATCAAATTCAAGTAGTGTTTCTTTACCAGATCTTTTCATGCAACAATGATGTCCAGTTTGATTGATTGATTTTTTTGTTGTTTTTTTTCAGTTTGAGATGGATTAAAAAACTTAAGAAGGTTTAAAGAATAATATAATGTTATACTATAGAATTATAGAGGGAGATGGAGAAGAAGAGAGAGAGACTGAGAGAGGGAGAAAGAAAGAACACACCAAAAACAACAAATAATAAAGACAATACCCAAAACAAAAACAGTCAAATGGGGGTGGGGTATTTAAAGAAGTACTAATTAAGAAGTAAAATAAATAAATAAAATTAAATAAATAAGAAAATGATGTTGTCTCCCCATCCACGACACCAAAATTTGATCGCGTTGTCGAGCATGTCAAATTAGATGTTTATTTTTAACTAGAATTTCTGCAGTTTAGCAGCAACCCGAGATCATCTCTCGACGGAGCCTTAGATAATTAATTATATAATCTGGATTGATTATGAAAGTAAAAAAAGTAAATGGGGTTTTATAATACTTGGGTTTGATGATTAAATATGACAATAGAAAACAAAAGCTATAAAACAAAGTAGAGATTAACAGAATTAATTAATCGTGATCAACCCGGGGTACTCACATGATGTTTATCCTTAATCGCTTCATGATATAGGGTTATGATATTTTAATCCCTGGTTTGTAACACCTTGAAATAGAATTTTACTGAGTTTATACTAGGATACCTCATAGGGTTCAGTCGAAAACACACAATGATTCACCGAACACCGTCGATGATTGGGTTAATTTTGTTTGACTTCATAACCGAAACTCACCATGGAAACACACGAAAAACTCAATGTGTTGTCCAGGTTTGTATGATATTTCTTTGTGATACCATTAAATAAATTTACATAGACTTGACAGTTCTTGTGTGAGTTCTATTGACCAATATGAATCACACAAGCACTGCAATTGAAAGGGGGAAAAGAAATTGGTGAAGGGTGTGTGAAACATCACATGAATGGGTACCCCCCAAACATGATCATATTAGTTGAGCGTGACATACCAGTACATAAATCAATAAATTAAGAATAGAGTATGATGAAAAACAACACAAAAACCTCAAATTCAAAAGATCATTCAAATATTACAAACATGAGGCTTGGGATTTACAACACGTTCCTCCCCGAGTGATCACAAGGGGTTTCGAAACCCATGGGAGAGGAAGAAGAAGAAGATGTTAAAGTAGCAGTTCCCATACCATCTAGAACTTCTAGGTTTGTTGAGAAGACTCCTTGGGAATTCCAAAATTGCAGCACCTAGCCTCCTAATCGAACTTGCAAATGGGGAGGCCAAGGTTCCATTTTATAGGAAAATTTGATGGTGGTTTTAGGCACACAGATTTCTTCGATCCCCGTGTGACACGCGTTTCAGCCTTCAGAAAGTCTTATCTCGCTTTGGAGAAAATAGAAATGTTTTAGCCCTACCTCTTAAATGTCTGCACCGAATTTTGGGCACCATTTGAAAAAATACAGCTCATGATATTGATAAAATGTAGAACACCGCATTTGACTTGGTCCAAATTCGGTGGCTTGGACAGATAAGTTTGGATAGGCCCCATAGATGCCAAATCAGGATTGGGTTCTTTAATATTAAATGTATCCTAATAAATTTTGGACAGGCCCATAAAATATCATCCTATTTGGATCCACTGATTTTTTGGACATTGCAAAACAGTGGACAGATGATCATGGATCCATGCAATTTTTGCCCATTTTTCTTCCACTTCATCAAGGGCCCTCCAAATCACCTCCACCTACATTGAAATAATAAAAACAAGTAACATTTCCCATTATAATGTTGATTCAAATTATATAATGATTCAATTATAAAGTGAAATTTATTATTTTATTTGGAATATTCATTAAAAAACTAGTTTAAAAATGCGGTGTAAGGGTGGAATAAAACAGTAAATTGTGGTACGATCAGGATTTCAATGAAACCTTATGTTGAGTATCAGATACACCATCGAACATAGAATCCCCTTTAACATAAAATTAATACTTAATTCACAAATATTAATAAATATGAAAATTTATTATTCTTAATTTACATGGGATGTTACATGATAAATCGAGTGAAATAAATTTGTTTACAATAGAATTTGTATATTAGATGTTTGATAAGTATATATATATATATATGTTTAATAATTGTATAATATAATCACAAAAGTCGAAGAACAAAAAGGAAGAAAAATAGAATAAACATCTCTCCTCTGAGTTATGAAATTATGTTTTTATTACATTATCATCATAGAAATGTGTTATGAGTTCTGGTATGAAACGAAAATCATGTCTATGGAACATTGGTCCTTATGACGTTATTATAATTATGGGATTATTTCCACACTATGTCGAATGAACTATATTTTTATCGTAGGTTCATAATGTGATTCATGTTTTATTGGTGATTAAATATATAATAGATCCATCCCATGTGTTGATACCTGATATATTTATGTCAATATAGAATTAATATAATGATAAAATAGCAACCCATATTATAGATCTCGTGGATTAGGTTTTATTTGATAAGGTGATTTATCTAGATAATGTGTTATTAAACCGCAATACCATTAATAAAGATACATGGGAATTATAAAATGTTATGTGGTGAAATTTCCTTCTATATATTACATAAGGAATAAAATTTTTACTTCCAAATTTCCTAATGCGATAAATAATGAAACAACCTAGGAAAAATCTATTAATTAATCAATTTAATATATTATTACTATTAATTATTTAATTTTACGGAGTGATATTCACTATAGTAATTTTAATCAATTTTTTATTTGAAATTTAAATATCTTATTCCAATAAATGTCTATTTCCTTAGTTACGTTGGATTTTTTATCATTTAAATTTTAAATTATACATGTATCAATTTCATATGTTTTAATTTATTTTTTAGATTAGTAAACACAATTTATGAAAATTTTAATTTTGAGATATTTTTTAAAAAATAATTATTTTTGGGTGAGTAATGAATAAATAATGGGTTTTTGAAAAATTATAATTCAATTTGTTCTATTTGGGAATAACCTCCAATTTATAGATTGATTTAATATCATATTAGTCCCATGTTAGGAAAATAAAAATAAATTCATGATATATTAAAAATAATTATTCATTATTTTAATATCAAAATAATTTGAATTCATAAAATGGATATTAAAAAAATGATTTCCAGAAATTTTGGGAACCTATATTAAACAAATGTTTATAAAAATCAGAAAATATAATCAACAAGAATTTATTCAATAATTTCAATCAATAGGTTATGAATTTTATAATGTGGTAATTTTATTTTTTGACATATTAAATAGAAACCATAGTGAAACTATTATGTCGTGGTAAAGGGTAAATTTTTTTAATTAAGGTTAAAAATATAAGATGGTCACAAATTGTAATCATTATAATTATTAGATGAATTTATTTAGACCCATATTATATCTCCCAAAAATTGCGAAATATCAGTTAGTAAAATGTTACTAACAATTTCAACAAGGATTATTATTCATTTTTGGAATCTTTAGTTTAGATTCTGATGGGTGACCTCCTTAGATGTTTCTCATGGTGTGTGTGAGTGAGGATAAAGAACACTCAAAGAACTTTAATTTTCTTATGGGAAAAATATTTTCTTTGATGAAACATTCAAGATTGTTGGTGGGAACTAGGGTGGAGATCGTGTTCCTATTGGGAAATTAGTGACTCAAGGTGTTTTAGGAGACATCAACCATGTTAAGTGATGATGAATTTGTTATGAAGATATCGAATTGTTACATTGGTATCAGTGGAGGACCACGACTAGATGTTTGGTCAAATTAACAAGGATATGTTATTTGGTATAAAACATGTTAATTATGCTATAATTAGGTGTTATGTTACACCATATATTAGGAAAACATTATAATACCAAATTTTAATACCCATTTTAATAAGGTGGACCTTTCTTTTTGGTAGTAAATGTTATAAAAACAGTATATTTATCCATTATTTTCCAGTACTAGTGATCCGGAATGATTAATTCATGATATTTTTCATTGGATGTATGGTAGTGTGAAAAAATTTCATAAAAAACAAATGTTATTATGTATGGATAAATATATTAGCTTTATAATCTGGTCTATCACATGGGTGGACCTTATGAAGAGAACCATGATTCTGTAAGAAAAATTGTGGTTCCTGGTAGGGCCATAATCTGATGACCATTATCAAAAAGGGTGAATGTTAATTCATTAGGTTTTATATTTTAATAATATAACCTTACCATAGAATATGAATTTATTTTTTTTCAACATTACCATTTGAATGACATTTATAATATTTAACAATTTTGAGTAATTTTAATATTTCCACATCTCTAACTTGTAAAATGGAACACCATATATTCTAATATTCATTTACATTGATACATTTATCACAATGATTACCCATGTAATTACCTTCATAGCCACTCTATATAAATCAATGTGTTAATTGTCTCGCCTAAGGACTAATCCTCGAATGTATTTGTTTTAATCCTAAGGAGGGATCTGAATTAGTCTGTATAACACATAAAAAGGCGGTTTTGGGAGTATCTCTTCTTCTATAATCACTAAGTATTCATCAATCATTATAATATATAAATTAATTATGATAAATATATTTAAATGTTAATATATTGATTGAACATCCCTATTTTGTCCCAATTTACATAATGGGGAAAATAAACTATATAATCATCCACATATGTCAACTGCCACATCAAATTTTTTTTGAGTTTCATTTAAAACAACTAGTTCATGTGGATTAAAAAAATGATGGAATAGATCAATATATATTATATTTTGGACATAAATTTAATTATGTTAAGATAATATATATCTTAAATTCTTACCCTTCCAACCTTTACTAAATTATAATGTCCTTTTATATACTTGTGTAAAACCACATACACTAAGAGATTATTATTATTTTTTATTGACCATTGTAGAGATATTTTCATAACTGTTGAAATAATTAATAAATATTAATGTTTTAAAATATTTAGGATAAAGGAAATGTAAAATATGTTCTAATTTAATTAATTTATACCATATTGATAAAATAATATATTATTCATGAATATATACGACCAAGTATCTCTAGGAAAAAATTGTTTCATTATTAATGTCCTCCTTACATTGTATGTTTTAAAAATAAATTTCATGTAATAACTTGATAATTATGAAACCATTGGGATAATGGATTTTATTTAACTATAATCCAAATCACAAAAATCTATAGAAAAATTTTATTTTGATGTTATTAATCATACACCATCAAAACATATTCCTAAAATTAAAACAATTAGTAAAAACAGAATACTTGTAAATAAATGATATAAAAAAGGATACATATAATATAATAAAGAAACAAGGGTTATATAAAAACTAAATAATAAATATAATTCAATTATTAAGGATCTTCATAATTATTAGGCTATATGAGACATAATGAATTATATTTTTCATTACTGACTTATTTAAAAGTATTCCTCTCAAATCAATATCTACTATATCCATGATTTTAAATAATTTTTAATAATTATATTATATATAAATTTTTCATTTTATGAGTCATTATAATAAAATTATTTTTTAATTCAATAAAAAGGTTTTAATATAAATAAATTTAAAATTTACCATACCAAATAGATTAACTCTTTCATACCAACATACATAACACTATTTTCATAACTATATAGTTTGACTCCCTCATCCAAACATTATATACATTATTCATTACAATTATTCCTAAAAAATGAATAATTTCCAAATAGTATTATATTCGTTTTCTGTTAGGAATATTCCAACTAAGTTTTCATTAAATGAATTTTATATTTCATAATGTATTAATTTTAAAATGGAATGCCATAATCATCGACTTTTCAAATTATTATTTCAAGGGTTTCATAATGAAAAAGTTATAAATAAAATTTTTATTTACAATATATAATTATTGAGAATTATATAAGATGACTTCTGGGACTATTTTTTCATAATGATGAGTTGGAACAACATAGATCTCACATGAATTTGGTAATCATTGGCATTAAATGCATAAAAATTTTTATGATAACCTATAATGTTTTTCCTGTGGAAATGGAATGGAAAATCAAATTATCAGATTTGTAATAATGATTGGAAAATATTTTTTAATATGATTCTATAACATACTACTTTCATGTTGTTCTAGGTTTTTATGTAACTTGTTTCAATTAATCAAAAATTATGATATTATTATGTTTCTATTGTATGTTGTTTTTCATTCATGGAATGCTTTCATTTTTTATCATATTCCACATAATTTCATTGTGATTTTATCTACTGATAATTTCTTTCAACACTCTAATTTTTGATAAGGTTGGTTGTCTTATTTGAATATGTTTATTAATGAGATCGATATTTTATTGTGGGACGAAAATAATTTTTATGGATTCATTCCATTTTTCTATGATATAACTAGATTCTTAAATTTTCTTATTACTTTATGATCTTTGTTGTTCTCATACAATGTTTTCAAATCCATTTAAGTATGTCTAATTATTATTAAGATCTATATGATCATAAATCAATTTTATATGTATAGTATTAGTAAATAACATGCAATTCCATGACTTAAATATGATTTTAAATTATTGATTGTTTTTCTAGAATAATTTTGAGATGTATAGATATTTCAAAATCATTATATATCTATTTTGTAATTTTAAAAAATACATACATAAAAGACAATAAAATGTAATGATGTTAATATGTTGTTATATATCAATTAATAATATGTTCATTATAATGTCAAGAATATTATATATAATGATATATTATCAAATATACATATAAATACACATACAATCAATAGAAATAAAAATACGTACACACAAAAAAGACAAACAAATATATACGAACACATGAACTAACATACATGCATATACATGTACATATGAATACATGCATGTTCACACACATACATATAGATATGCATACACCAATAGAGAAAAAAAATACATACGTACTTATGAATAAATAAATATTCAAATACATAGGCATAACTGAACATAAATATAAAAACAAAAACATAAAGAACCATTCAATGTAATGTTCTAGACATTATGAATATTATTCTACAAGAATTATGGTTATTGTGGTGTGTTGGTTAGGTTGTGGGGTTGTGGGGTTGTTATTGGGAATAAGGGGTTGGAACTTGAAATATTGCTCTAGGATTCCTACAACGAGGAATGCTGTGCTACAAGTAAGTTATAACTGATGAGGCATGGTGTTTTCAATTTTAGTGTAGTGAGACTATAATTGTATTTTTAATTCCATTAACCAGTTTTTCATGACTGCAATATGAAGATGGGATGTGGATAAGTGTACAAGGAATATAGAATGTGTTTTACCATTTTACATTATAGGTTCTTGAGGTTCTATTTTTGTGGTTCTTCCAATTTCATCATGGGTATGACATAGAGACCACGTTGCAGCATGGAGTCGTGTGGAGAGATTTTTGGGGGAGGTCTATTGATTTTCATAAACCTGTCCCATTGAACTAGGTTATGATACATCCCCTATTTACTGATGGGTTCTAAATTGATGTTCCAAAAACTACATTATAGACACTTATCTTCCTTTTAAGGTCTTTGGATTGATGATAATTGAAATTCCTAGTGGTATATTTTACTAGAAACACTAGAGAATGATAACATATATTAGACCATGGTATTTTATTTTTTCATCAATTATTTAGTGTTTAAACAAGGCTATTCCATAAGAGTAATTTTTGAAAGCCATTATAAATCCCAAAAGCCCTTCAAAACCAGTCGAATATTTAATATTTATATCAATTATTAGGTGAATGAAGTGAATCACATGTAGTCTTAAAACCTCCATTTATTGTCTTCGTCATATGGCTTGAATGATGGATCTATGGTGGTTTTTTTAGTTCACCGTTTTCCTCCTTTTATTTTACTTTTATGTCTTCATCTGGGAAGGAATAATATAACACATAATATCTAGATTTGGTTTTCGATATGGGTAATTGTTTTGGTTGTTGTGTTATACACCTTGAAGGGTTTTAATCACCTATTTTGTGATTAATGGCGTATTAATTATGGTTCACACCTTGTGAAGTTGGAAATAATGATTTACCAAAATATAGAATCCTCTGTCTCTCATTTAGTATATCATGAATTAGGATTTATTGAATTTGTTATGATTGGAAGGATAATTTTTATATCATAACAATGAAATGGAATTTTTTACATGAAATTTTATGTGTAAGGTAATTAACAT
The DNA here is from genome assembly GCA_963277665.1 of Viscum album. Taxonomy (NCBI): domain Eukaryota; kingdom Viridiplantae; phylum Streptophyta; class Magnoliopsida; order Santalales; family Viscaceae; genus Viscum; species Viscum album. The sequence continues at coordinate 1,193,448,339 of OY728158.1, read as the reverse complement.
AATATGTTTTATGAAATTGATGATTTTTCCTAGTAATATACAATTAATTTATTACTAAAATTCAAGGCCATCAGAATACATTTTTTTGGAAATTTATTTTTTTGGAACAAATTTGGTTCATATATTAGAACTCATGAAATGAAATAGGTTAACCACTTATGTAATGTTAATAAAATTGTTTCACATGGATTTAAAATTTAGTATGATAATAACCCCAAAATAATTATGTGTATGTGTTGAAAATCACAATGCTAAATAAATTAAAAGTTATGTGAACATGAACTATTGTTTTTTAGATTTATGGTGACTATGGGAGGTAGTGAAGGGTTAGGACATGTGGATGTGATGTGATGTTTATAAGATATGGCACATTTCATTTGTGATATGTTGTTATGTTGTGGGGGGGGATTAGTTTTGTAGTTGTCAAATGAGGAGGTTGTGAGATAATGTAATCATGACTTAGAAGTCGAGATGATGATTTTTTTGAGGATATTTGATGGGGTGAGTGTGAGGATTTTCCCATGATAAAAACAAGTTGGTTTCTACTGTTGTGTTTTCTGTTATTCTTTTTATCCATGTATTAATAAATATAAATAATTCAAAATGAATTTAAATGGAACGAGGTAAATTATTTATGATTTAGTGGAGTAAAATGGGTTTTGTGATTAATTGTGATTAATGTTTACTATCAGATAAATTTGACATTTAAGGGTAACTAGTTTCTATTATAAAAACAATAAAATTTAATAAATTGAGAGGGAAGACAAAAATCCCCATATTGTGTGTAGAAATATGTGTGTTGTTTCAAAATAATTATTTGTAATGAATGTGGGAGTGTTGTGAGGATGGGTGGTATTGTTGTGACATAGTTATTTTGTAATGTCTTGACCCATGTTACCAAGAGTCGGCACATTATTACCTAAAATAGGAATGATCACAAGGGATCAAATCATGAAAGACCGGTCACTTTTATAGCCTTGGATGTAATAGATACATTCATAAGTATTAAATTACATTATAAAATGGAGGAAAATAACAACATTGTCTCCATTGACCACATTCATATCCCTTATAATAATCCAACAGGTCAGTCATAATATACTTGTTCGAATCCTGGGAAAATTAAAATATAGAAATGGGTGAGCTCAGATGCTCAGAAAGGATAAAGATATAGCAGAAACATTTCTAAATAAGAAAAAAATTTAAGGCAATTTATAATACTATAACATAAACCTTTTAAACATAAAATTATAAATAATATTGCTAATAAAAAACAAATAAATCCATTTACTTAATCACATGGATATTCTACTAGTCAAATAATCACATGAAATATCAATAGCAACTTTAATAATGATGGAATGCATAATGCCAGACTTCATAACCACATAGTCAAGGCCTTTTTCCAAGACTAAAAATAAGATATTTTCCTGGCCTTGTTCCAAAAACTAGTTTGTCTCATGAGACCTACAGATGCATCAAGGAGCTACAGTGTGCTCCACCCGTCACTTACTAAGTCTGATGCATTCCTCATATGACAAGGTTTAAACATAACATAAACATTAATATTAAAACTATCATATGAAATGTAAATAAATTAACCATAAAACATGAAAGGTATAAGAATAAAACATCCATAGTCAATCAAATCCCAAAACTGTCAATACAATATGGAAGATTTGTATCATAATAAATCTACTTAAAAAAAGTTTAAAATCCATCAAGGATTTTGACATATATGAAATGAAAACTATTTTAAATAAATACCTCTTTCTATTTGGAAATAATTTAAAAGTCACATAATTATAAAAGAAAACATTTATTTTGAAAATATTATAATAATATTGTTTGGTATGCTTCGACGATATTATAACGATTAAAAAGTTTCGCACCATCCATATAAGTTAAAAAAAGACATTCTAACATTCATTTTGTCAAAAAGGCCATAAAGTACCATGTTTGGAAAATGACAGAAATATTCCATTAGAAACATATATGGTATAATAAGGGTATAAATGACTTAAAACCATAGTCATGTATATATAAAAAATGTTTTGAATTACATTGTTACGAAAACACAGATGTGGATGATTAAGAGTTACCAGTAGATACTTACATATTAACAACCTCGGATGAATAAAGAGATTATAGAATTAACCCTTAACCTGTACTTTACTTCATTGAGGGTACATTAACCACTTATATAATAGTTAAATAATTGTTATTAAATTAATGAATAACTATATAAAGTAATATGATAACAATAATGATCCTCTAATATTTCTTTGTAAATAAAATTTCAATAGTATCATCGTTTCGGTTGTTAACGGATTCGTTTTCCATTATATGATTGGTTACGTAAACCATTTTTGTTATATATATAGGATGTATATGATTCATACCTATAATTATAATAAGTTCTTAATGATTATTTTCAATTATAAATTGAAAATTATTCTTGAATTATTATGGTGTAGAATGAATCTCATCGCATTCGGGGAGACAATAATCCGTACATATGCATGAGTGAGAATATAATTATATTGATAGTGAAGTAATAAGTAATTGGATGTTATATCATATATATAGAATCATTAACATGTTATATTTATTATTTACATCAATTATAAATATTATTATACCCATCCAAATAATTAAGTGTTTGAAAAACAGACTACTCCACAATGTGGAGACTTTAAGTCGTACGTACGCATGTATGATGAAATTGTCATTCATAGGATGGATAGAAAAAAAATATGGTTGTACCGTTTTTATAATAACATAAATTTCTATATATGGTACTTGAGTTATTATTTTTTCATGTAAATAACTAGGAAATAAGAATTTGAAGAAGAAAAGAACTTGAAAGTGGGTCGTGAAATTATAATCTCTTCTTCTGGTGTTTCCTTTTGAGTTGATCAAAAGGGCTCCTTAGGTCGCTTTATAATCAAGTTAAAAACTATAGGATGACTTTTTAAATGTTTTAAAGGTATTTTGGAATGTTTTTTTCAATCAAACTGGCTTTGGAGGTGTGAAATTAATAGAAGGGGAAGTACCCTTTTTTAATAGTGGTGAGGGTCACTTTAGGGAAAACATGAAATATTATTTTATAATAAAACCATTTTCGGTTTCAAATGGAGCTAAAATAATTTATTTCTAGGATAAGGTTTTTATGAGTCAAATAACTCTCAACCATTAGGTTTTAGATAGGTTTAGGATACCATATTAACCATATCATTAAGTTTTAACTCTTAGTTAAATAGTTTGACATTTACCATGTCTCTTTGTATATTTATATTATATGGTTAGGAAAAATAATATAAACATCCAAGAGAACCCAAAGTGGTTAATTATTGATATATATAACCTTATATAAGTCTTTTGGCTGATCCTTAGTTTTCTATGAATATTATGTCAATTAGTAATATATAATTTTTTTTAAAACAAAATTTTGTCAATTTTGACACTATTTAGTATTTGATTTATTTTAAAGCCATAAAAACATTATCACATCGAGTAAAATTTATGTAATCAAACCAAAAATGTCATATTAACATATAAAATTAGTGTAAATAATCAAAAGTCTCAAATTATAGTTATTTGGATATTTATAATATCAATTATTTTAATCCTTTATTAATAAGGTATTTACTAAATCATCATTGTTCCATAAATAAATAAAATATTTAATATCTAAAAATATAAATAAAATTCCATTATGTAGGAAATATTTTTATCTTTCTAATGAATAATTATATTCTAATTTATCTTATGTATTACTCTATAGTAAAAATGTATTAGTTATTAAACATTGAATTTAACATTTTTAACTCTTCTTTAAATAAAATACTAATAAATGTCCTAATCTAATCCAGGTGGACCAAAATATAACGACCCATACTTTACATACATTTTTAATACTTCAAAAATTGAAGCACACTTATTACAACATATGATAAAACTACAAAGGACCGTATAGGTATAGTGTCTTTAGAAACTGGGAAACATAAAAAACTGGTTCATAAATCTTCTACAGTGTCTCCCATTTATTTCATCATATCTAGGGTCCCTTTTAGCATATTCTACTTAATATCCATCTTCCTGACCTGGGGAAAAGAAAACATAAAAGGGTGAGCTCAAATGCTCAGCAAGGGCAAATAAAGGAAATAAAAATCATATCATATCTTTATCAAAACCTGCAAAAGAGATCATAATATCTTAACATGGAATAAATCATAGAAGTGAAAATGAGATCCCCATAATCATAACATAAAACTTGAAACTTTGTGGCATGCACACATAATCATGGAAATCATTTCTTGTTAGTCATGACTCATCACCAAGACTATCTTAGTGGACAAAGTCCCTTTCTGAACCGAGTTCACTCCTCGTTTCAGTCCTGTATCACTGAACCGAAATAACCTTCCGTTCCAGCCATGTCTATCTCATGAGATATAAAATCTTTACCCAATGCATTGGAGGGAGATATAGGTCCCACCCATCTTATAATGAATCCTTTCTTATGTGTGCCACATAATCATAAAACATACATCATCGCATAACACAGGAAACAAAAATGGGATTCTTGAAACATCATGACATCATAAATCAATTCATATAAGATAAAGGAATTCATAAAAATAATTCCATCACAACATGATCAAATCAATTTAATAATAGGGATAAAAACAGAACCCTTTATTATCTTAGATGGAAAATAATTTTGAAAATCACTTGAACTCCATTCTTGAGGAAAATATCCTTTCTTCTTCAAAAACATTTTTCCTTTCATAACATGTCATAAAACTTTAAAATAAAAGAAGTTGATTAAAAATAAACTTGAAAACTTGTAAAGGAAGCTTCTTGGAAACAATGTTTTAAAAATCCATTCATGCCGTATAAGTTAAAAAAAACATTCTTCGTACTTTTGTCGGAAAAGTCAAAAAGTACCTCGTACGGAAAAACGACAAAAGATTCCTTTCATATTCTTTACTAAAAACTCACCTAAGGGTAAAATTGGATTTAAACTATTGCAATTGGATGGAAACAATATTTCATATTGAGGGAACATGGATGTGGATGATAAAATACACCCCAATAATACTTACGAATAAACAATCTCGGATAAAAATGAGATTGTGATATTTCCCTTACCTTAGGTCCGATTAGCTTTGTACGTGTCCGAAGATCCTGTATAATGGTTTAAATAATGTTATTGACTTATTCCAGAATCATACATATTTATATGATATCATATATGGTCATATTATTAGCTTCTTGTTATTAATATTTCATTGTTACTTGTTACTCGGGTCTTTATAACTTTTTGTTCTTATGCGTGTTTTGTCGAATAAATTCTTATTCTTATCTTTAGGTTATAGATAATTCATTTCCAGAATGGTATTAGTGTAGTATATACCATATTCATTCATTCAATTCATTTATATAATAATTATGAAATGAAGATCATGTAGAACGAGTCGCATCACATCGTGGAGACGGTATTCCGTACGTACGCACGAGTGATGATATCGTTCCTATGATCGTGGAATTGTATTGGAGTATATATGTATTATTTCAGTATCAATATTACTTCATAATAATCATATATAGTTACTTATTACACCATTATACCCATCCTTGTAAGGTGATGGTGGAAAATAGATTACACCACGGCGTGGAGACGGTATTCCGTACGTACGCACGCGCGGTGATTTCATTTTTTCCGTAGGATGGATAGAAGGTAATTTAGGGTTGTTTCATATTTATAATAACATATCAGTATGTAAGTAATACTGATGTTATTACTTTATCATGAAACAACTAAAGAAGAAGAAGTTGAAGAATAAATAAATTGAAAAGATCGGTAATGAATATTACCTCTTCTTTGGAACGCCTCTTTGAATCCACCACTTAAGGAACTAAGATTGGTCTTTGGAGAAGACCAGGATCTCTAGGATTATTCTAGGGAAGTGGGGAGGAGAAAATGGCAGGGGTTGGCCGAGCTTGAGTGCTCAAATTGGTGTGAGGAGGAGGGGGAGGAGGTGCCCTTTTATAAGGGAGGAGAGGGGCACCTTAGGAATATCTCAAAATATTATTTTATATTAAAGTCAAAATCGGTTTATAATGGTTCCAAAGGGTCTTATTTCGAAGCTAAAGTGGGGATGGGTCGAAATCCTATCAACCAATAGGATTTAGACAAGTTTAGGGTATTATTTTAACCTTATCAATTAGATTTAACTCTAAGTTAATTAATTTAACTTTTACCGTGTCTTTTTGTTTTCTTTCACTATATGGTTAATACACTTACTATAACATGGCAAACGAACCCCAAATTGTTTATTATTAATATATATATCCTTATCTAAGTCATTTGGACGAACCTTAGATTTTTAGGAATAAAATAACAATTAATAATATAATATTTGATTTAAAAACTATTTTGTGTCAATTTTGACACTATTTGATATATGATTTTTGTGAAAGTCATAACAGAATTATATGTTCGAACAAAGTTGATTAAATCAACAATAATATATCATAGTAACCTATAAAATTAGTGTAATTTATAAAATGTCTCAAATTACATTTATTTTGGTATTTATATTATCAATTTTGTCAATATTTCATTAATAAGATAATTACTGCATCATCTTTGTGTCATAAATAAATTAAATTATTTGATGTCTAAAAATTACAAATAAAATACCATCATGTAGGAAATCGTTTTAGCTTTCTAATGAATATTTACAATCGAATTTATCTTATGTATAACCCCATATTAAAAATGATTTACTTATTAAACTTTGATTTTAACTATTTTAACCCTTCTTTAAATAAATTAATAATAAATGTCCTAATCTAATCCAAGTGGGCCTAAATGGTCATATTTTATTCCTAAGTTTGTTTTTGGTCGAATTACACTTGTCCAATAGAATTAGGACATGTGTTAGGGTAATAGTAATATCATATTTACCCTTAGTTACCCTATTTACTATTAACCGCGGTAAAAAAAGTAAAAAGTTACTATTCACCAAAAAATTATTTTCATCTCATTGAACCACATTTTAGTCCTTGATATTAACCGTGTCTCTCGGATTTTCGAAATTCCATTCACAGAAGCGGTAAAATTAAGTTTTATGCAAAATTCAGTTTTTAACCTACCACTTAGTGGTTTCACTATTCATCAAAAATTGAAAGTTTTCAGAAAAATACCAAAATTTCACCCTAGCTAATTTCGATATTCTGAGTCCAAAAATGAAGTCCATTTTGAAAAATAAAATTTATAAAATTTCAAAAAGTGGTTATTACTATTCATAACGGCTAGTTTTAATAGCATATTGTTGTTTAGTGAAACTCGGTATTTCGTACGGCGCAAGCTATCGAGGAAGGTCGCGATTGCGTGTAAAGCAAGCCAAGCAAGTGTTGTGTAGAAAAAGATTCCTTTGATGATTTATATAACATAAAAGTCTCGGGTGTTACATTCTACCCCCCTTAAAAAGAATTTCGCCCTCGAAATTCATCACTCTGTAACAAACAGATGAGGATACTTCTCCCTCATCATATCCTCAAGCTCCCATGTAGCTTCTTCAAGTTGGTGGTTCCTCCATAAAACTTTCACCAAGCGAGTGGTCTTGTTTCGTAGGACTTTTTCGCTACGATCCAGAATCTCTATCGGCTGTTCTTCATAAGAAAGATCTTGCTCCAGCGGTACAACTTCTGAGCTGAGTACATGTGAAGGATCTGGTATGTACTTTCTCCGGAGAGATACATGGAACACATCGTGAACTTGAGAGAGATTCGGTGGAAGCGCCAATCGGTAAGCTACCTTCCCAACACGATCCAGTATTTCGAAAGGACCGATATATCTAGGGCTCAACATCCCTTTCTTTCCAAATATCATAACCCTCTTCCAGGGAGATATTCGTAAGAACACTTTATCACCCACTTCAAACTCTAGGTCTTTTCTTCGGTTGTCGGCATAACTTTTCTGTCGACTCTGAGCTGCTCTTATGTGTTGTTGAATAGATCTGACCTTTTCTGCCATTTCATCAACGAGATCAGGTCCTAATAGATTTCTTTCCCCAACTTCATCCCAGCAAGTTGGAGTCCTGCATTTCTTTCCATAGAGAGCTTCATAAGGAGCCATCTGAATACTGGAGTGAAAGCTATTATTATAAGAAAATTCTTCCAAAGGTAGGTGTTGATCCCAACCTCCTTTGAAATCCATAGAGCAAGCTCTCAACATATCTTCTAGGGTTTGAATTGTTCTCTCAGACTGACCGTCTGTCTGGGGATGATAAGCAGTGCTGAAACTCAACTCTGTATCCAGAGTATGCTGAAGACTTCGCCAGAACTTCGAGGTAAATCTCGGATCTCGATCAGATATAATAGAAAGTGGTACTCCATGCAATCTTACCACTTCCTTTACATATATCCTGGCAAGCTGATCTAGAGAGAAATCCTCTCTAATAGCAATGAAGTGTGAAGACTTTGTAAGACGATCAACTATGACCCAGATAGCATTATTGCCTTTGGATGTTTTAGGAAGTCCTGTGACAAAGTCCATAGTGATGTTTTCCCATTTCCATTCGGGTATGGGTAATGGTTGTAACATCCCCTTAGACTTCTGTCTCTCAGCTTTAACTTGTTGACAAACCAATCATCGAGAGACATATTCAGCAACATCTCTTTTCATGCCATCCCACCAGAAGTACTCTTTCAGGTCCCTATACATCTTCGTGCTTCCAGGATGAATAGAAAATGAAGAACTATGAGCCTCATCCAGCAGCTCTTTCTTTAATTCGGGGATGGGAGGAACACAAACCTGATTCCTGAACTTTATTATCCCATCACAATCAAGGTTGAATTCAGGAACATTTCTCACCTTCTTTTGTAACTCGACATCTTCTTTCTGTGCCTCTTTAATCTTCACATGTATAGATGGTTGAACATTCATTTGAGAAAGATAAGATTTTTCCCCTTCCATTATAATTCCAAGATCCATCCTTTGTAAATCCATAAATATTGGATCTTTTGTGATCCTCATCATGGATAAACTAGCATGGTCTTGTCGACTTAATGCATCTGCCACCTTGTTTGCTTTCCCAGGGTGGTAATGGATTGAGCAGTCATAATCCTTAATTAGCTCCAACCATCTTCTTTGACGCATATTCAACTCCTTTTGTGTGAAAATATACATTAAACTTTTATGATCAGTATAAATATCACACCTTTCACCATAAAGGTAATGCCTCCAAATCTTTAATGCAAAGATTACCGCAGCCAACTCCAAATCATGTGTTGGGTAATTTTGCTCATGGATTTTCAACTGTCATGAGGCATAAGCTATTACCATATCATTTTGCATAAGAACACACCCCAATCCCTTCTTGGATGCATCACTGTAGATCACAAACCTTTCTCCACTACAAGGTAGTGTGAGCACAGGTGCACTGGATAACCTTCTTTTCAACTCCTTGAAATTCTCTTCACATTCCTCTGTCCAGACAAACATAACTCCTTTTTGAGTCAACTTGGTGAGTGGATTAGATAATCGTGAAAAATCTTTTACAAAACGTCGATAGTATCCAGCCAAACCAAGAAAACATCGGATCTCAGTTACTGTTGTTGGCCTTGACCATCTTTCGATAACCTCTGTTTTTGCTGGATCCACAGATATCCCCTCTTTTGAGATTATATGACCCAAAAATGCAACTTTTTGAAGCCAAAATTCACACTTGGTAAATTTGGCATAAAGCTTCTCCTTTCTCAGGGTCTTCAATATAATTCGCAAGTGATCTTCATGCTCTTCCTTTCTCTTTGAATAGACAAGAATATCGTCTATAAAGACTACCACAAATTGATCAAGATAGTCTCTAAAGACTCTATTCATTAGATCCATGAAGATAGCAGGGGCATTAGTAAGACCAAATGGCATCACTATAAATTCATAGTGTCCATACCTTGTACGGAAAGCCGTCTTTGGTATATCCTCCCTTTTGACCCTTAATTGATGATACCCTGAACGAAGATAAATCTTGGAAAAGTATTGAGCTCCGCGTAGTTGGTCAAATAAGTCATCAATGTGTGGGAGAGGATATTTGTTCTTGATAGTGATCTTGTTAAGTTCTCGATAATCAATGCAAAGTCTCATTGATCCATATTTCTTCTTAACAAATAGAACAGGTGCTCCCCAAGGTGATGCACTAGGGCGTATGAATCCCTTATCAAGATTCTCTTGGAGTTGCTTCTTCAATTCCTGCAACTCAATTGGGGCCATTCTATAAGGTGTCTTTGAAATAGGCAAAGCACCCGGTACGAGTTCTATTGAAAACTCAACTTCACGATTTGGTGGAAGACCCGGTAATTCCTCCGGAAAGACATCATCAAACTCCCTTACAATGGGCATATTCTTAATCGTGAGTTTCTCACCAACCATTTGAGATAAATAACCTTCATTTAGTGGTATCAAGACCCATAAGATGGAAGAAATTTCCACTGGAAGGTTATATTCATCCTTGCATCGATAGACGATCGTAGATTGATCTGGAATATGAAATGTGACTTCCCTTCTTTGGCAATTGATATGAGCTTCATGTAGAGAAAGCCAATCCATGACAAGAATCACATCAAATTCCACTAAAGGAAGGATCACAAGATTTGCAGGAAGCACTTTCCCACAAACTTCGATCGGAGAAGAATTATAAACTTTTGATGCGATTGATGTGCCATTAGGTGTTGTCACAGCTAACTCAACATCTAATTGTTGAGGTAATACGGTGATACCCTTAGAAAAGTCTTCAGAAATAAAAGAGTGGGTGGATCCAGAATCAAATAAAACATTTGCTACTTTATAGTGGATGGTAAGTGTACCTTTCACCACATCGTTATCGTACACCACATCGCTGATAGAAACTGCATGTGACTTTCCTTTGTCTTTAGCCTTAAGATTTTGTTGACGTCGACCATCATCATCAACCCTTGGATTTGGGCATTGATTGGCATAATGCCCCATCTCCTTGCACTTGAAACATTGAAGTGTTGTAGGTTCATTTTGTGTATCCCTTCCTTTGTTTGCGTCATTAGACATCTTCTTCCCATTATCACGGCATTCAAATGCCCGATGACCTTCCTTTCCACATTTAAAACATTTACTTGTCCCTTTAAGACAACTCCCTCCATGTTTCTTTCCACACTTTGAGCATAAGGAAAATCTCATCTTCTTTTCTGTGTGGTCTTTAGATTTTTCTTTGAATTCCATATTCCTATTTTTATCAAACCCATGTGACTGATGGGTTACTCCAATCTCCATCTCGACTTTGAGAGCACATCGAACGATTTCCTCGTAGCTATTGAAGTCCCTTATGGCTAACGCCCTTCGAAGACTTGGTTTTAAGCCACTAAAGAATCGATCGATCTTACTCTCAGGTTGGATAATAATACCAGAAGCGTACCTTGCAAGTCTTGTAAAATTTGCTTCATAGGTACTAACAGATTCATCATCCCTTTGCTTCAGTTCAAGGAACTCTTTCTCTATCTTTGTTCGGAGAATACGAGGGAAGTACTTATTGAAAAATAAGTTCTTGAACTCGTCCCATTCCATAGACTCAATTTCATCCCTTTGCCTCGTATTCTTAACAAGATTCCACCATTGATCCGCATCTCCTTCCAAACGATACACTACTAGGATGACTTTATCATGCTCAGAACATTGAAGAACTGAAAATATCTTTTCAGTAGTACTAATCCATTGTTCAGCAACTAATGGATCAGTAGACCCGCTAAAAGATGGTGGACGCTGCCTCATGAAGGATTCAACAGAATGTTGCTCCCTCCTTTGTTCGTTTGGAAATCCTGCATGATTCATAGCTTGAGAAAGTTGTGTGAGCATGGCTACAAGATTTTTCATTCCAGCTCCCATATCGTTTGGTTGCTCAGGGGGACAATCATTGCATTGCCCATCGCATTCCGCATTAACACGGTTCCTTCGGGTTCCAGCCATTGACTAAAACCAAGAAGAATAGTGTGAGCAACACTAATTATAATAGGAGACCACATAATTCAAGAATAAAATTTTCATGCTTAAGGTCTTATCCTAGGTTATTCAAGGCCATTTCTAAAACACAAAGATTGTGTTCTATGCTTAGACTTATCCTTAGGGTTCTTACTAAGGCTTTCACATCCTAGTTTCCAAAGGTTGACTATACCTTTCCTCTGATACCAACTATAACGACCCATACTTTACATACATTTTTAATACTTCAAAAATTGAAGCACACTTATTCCAACATATGATAAAACTACAAAGGACCGTATAGGTATAGTGTCTTTAGAAACTGGGAAACATAAACAACTGGTTCATAAATCTTCTACAGTCTCTCCCATTTATTTCATCATATCTATGGTCCCTTTTAGCATATTCTACTTAATATCCATCTTCCTGACCTGGGGAAAAGAAAACATAAAAGGGTGAGCTCAAATGCTCAGCAAGGGCAAATAAAGGAAATAAAAATCATATCATATCTTTATCAAAACCTGCAAAAGAGATCATAATATCTTAACATGGAATAAATCATAGAAGTGAAAATGAGATCCCCATAATCATAACATAAAACTTGAAACTTTGTGGCATGCACACATAATCATGGAAATCATTTCTTGTTAGTCATGACTCATCGCCAAGACTATCTTAGTGGACAAAGTCCCTTTCTGAACCGAGTTCACTCCTCGTTTCAGTCCTGTATCACTGAACCGAAATAACCTTCCGTTCCAGCCATGTCTATCTCATGAGATATAAAATCTTTACCCAATGCATTGGAGGGAGATATAGGTCCCACCCATCTTATAATGAATCCTTTCTTATGTGTGCCACATAATCATAAAACATACATCATCGCATAACACATGAAACAAAAATGGGATTCTTGAAACATCATGACATCATAAATCAATTCATATAAGATAAAGGAATTCATAAAAATAATTCCATCACAACATGATCAAATCAATGTAATAATAGGGATAAAAACAGAACCCTTTATTATCTTAGATGGAAAATAATTTTGAAAATCACTTGAACTCCATTCTTGAGGAAAATATCCTTTCTTCTTCAAAAACATTTTTCCTTTCATAACATGTCATACAACGTTAAAATAAAAGAAGTTGATTAAAAATAAACTTGAAAACTTGTAAAGGAAGCTTCTTGGAAACAATGTTTTAAAAATCCATTCATGCCGTATAAGTTAAAAAAAACATTCTTCGTACTTTTGTCGGAAAAGTCAAAAAATACCTCGTACGGAAAAACGACAAAAGATTCCTTTCATATTCTTTACTAAAAACTCACCTAAGGGTAAAATTGTATTTAAACTATTGCAATTGGATGGAAACAATATTTCATATTGAGGGAACATGGATGTGGATGATAAAATACACCCCAATAATACTTACGAATAAACAATCTCGGATAAAAATGAGATTGTGATATTTCCCTTACCTTAGGTCCGATTAGCTTTGTACGTGTCCGAAGCTCCTGTGTAATGGTTTAAATAATGTTATTGACTTATTCCAGAATCATACATATTTATATGATATCATATATGGTCATATTATTAGCTTCTTGTTAGTAATATTTCATTGTTACTTGTTACTCGGGTCTTTATAACTTTTTGTTCTTATGCGTGTTTTGTCGAATAAATTCTTATTCTTATCTTTAGGTTATAGATAATTCATTTCCAGAATGGTATTAGTGTAGTATATACCATATTCAATCATTCAATTCATTTATATAATAATTATGAAATGAAGATCATGTAGAACGAGTAGCATCACATCGTGGAGACGGTATTCCGTACGTACGCACGAGTGATGATATCGTTCCTATGATCGTGGAATTGTATTGGAGTATATATGTATTATTTCAGTATCAATATTACTTCATAATAATCATATATAGTTACTTATTACACCATTATACCCATCCTTTTAAGGTGATGGTGGAAAATAGATTACACCACGGCGTGGAGACGGTATTCCGTACGTACGCACGCGCGGTGATTTCATTTTTTCCGTAGGATGGATAGAAGGTAATTTAGGGTTGTTTCGTATTTATAATAATATATCAGTATGTAAGTAATACTGATGTTATTACTTTATCATGAAACAACTAAATAAGAAGAAGTTGAAGAAGAAAGAAATTGAAAAGATCGGTAATGAATATTACCTCTTCTTTGGAACGCCTCTTTGAATCCTCCACTTAAGGAACTAAGATTGGTCTTTGGAGAAGACCAGGACCTCTAGGATTATTCAAGGAAAGTGGGGAGGAGAAAATGTCAGGGGTTGGCCGAGCTTGAGTGCTCAAATTGGTGTGAGGAGGAGGGGGAGGAGGTGCCCTTTTATAAGGGAGGAGAGGGGCACCTTAGGAATATCTCAAAATATTATTTTATATTAAAGTCAAAATCGGTTTATAATGGTTCCAAAGGGTCTTATTTCGAAGCTAAAGTGGGGATGGGTCGACATCCTATCATCCAATAGGATTTAGACAAGTTTAGGGTATTATTTTAACCTTATCAATTAGATTTAACTCTAAGTTAATTAATTTAACTTTTACCGTGTCTTTTTGTTTTCTTTCACTATATGGTTAATACACTTACTATAACATGCCAAACGAACCCCAAATTGTTTATTATTAATATATATATCCTTATCTAAGTCATTTGGCCGAACCTTAGATTTTTAGGAATAAAATAACAATTAATAATATAATATTTGATTTAAAAACTATTTTGTGTCAATTTTGACACTATTTGATATATGATTTTTGTGAAAGTCATAACAGAATTATATGTTCAAACCAAGTTAATTAAATCAACAATAATATATCATAGTAACCTATAAAATTAGTGGAATTTATAAAAAGTCTCAAATTACATTTATTTTGGTATTTATATTATCAATTTTGTCAATATTTCATTAATAAGATAATTACTGCATCATCTTTGTGTCATAAATAAATTAAATTATTTGATGTCTAAAAATTACAAATAAAATACCATCATGTAGGAAATCGTTTTAGCTTTCTAATGAATATTTACAATCGAATTTATCTTATGTATAACCCCATATTAAAAATGATTTACTTATTAAACTTTGATTTTAACTATTTTAACCCTTCTTTAAATAAATTAATAATAAATGTCCTAATCTAATCCAAGTGGGCCTAAATGGTCATATTTTATTCCTAAGTTTGTTTTTGGTCGAATTACACTTGTCCAATAGAATTAGGACATGTGTTAGGGTAATAGTAATATCATATTTACCCTTAGTTACCCTATTTACTATTAACCGCGGTAAAAAAAGTAAAAAGTTACTACTCACCAAAAAATTATTTTCATCTCATTGAACCACATTTTAGTCCTTGATATTAACCGTGTCTCTCGGATTTTCGAAATTCCATTCACAGAAGCGGTAAAATTAAGTTTTATGCAAAATTCAGTTTTTAACCTTCCACTTAGTGGTTTCACTATTCATCAAAAATTGAAAGTTTTCAGAAAAATACCAAAATTTCACCCTAGGCTAATTTCGATATTCTGAGTCCAAAAATGAAGTCCATTTTGAAAAATAAAATTTATAAAATTTCAAAAAGTGGTTATTACTATTCATAACGGCTAGTTTTAATAGCATATTGTTGTTTAGTGAAACTCGGTATTTCGTACGACGCAAGCTATCGAGGAAGGTCGCGATTGCGTGTAAAGCAAGCCAAGCAAATGTTGTGTAGAAAAAGATTCCTTTGATGATTTATATAACATAAAAGTCTCGGGTGTTACACAAAAGGTGTAATATGTTATTCCTAAGGATGTTTTTGCTCGAATTACAGTTACCCAATAGAATTAGTACATGTGTTATTGTAATTATAATATCATTTATACCCTATATTTCCATATTTACTATTAACCGTGTTAAATAAATGTCAAAAGATACTATTAATAAAAATATATTTTTATCTTATTGAAACAAATTTTACTTACTAATGTTAAACATGCCTCATTGATTTTTTAAATTAAACTCACAGATGTACTAACATTACATTTTATGTTAATTTTCAAATTATCCTAGAATGTTGGTAAATAAAAATAAAAAGTTCAATAAAATTTCATATATCTAAAGTTTTTATAAAATGACTCCAATGAATTAAACTAAACATATATAGGTATTATGTATATATTTTGACCTAAAATAAATTAAATTAAAATAACTAATTATTTAAATAAAAAACTCAGTTTTGAACAATAACGCATTGTTTTTCACTATTAATCAAAAATTAAATGTTTTCAGAAAAAATACCAACTATTCACCCTAATCTAATATTGATATCCCAAATCAAAAAATGAAGTCCATTTTGAAAATTAAAATTTTTAAAATTTCAAAAAATGTGTATTACTATTCATAACGGCTAGTTTCATGGTTCATGGTGTGTTAAAACACATAATTGTGTACAATGCTAGCTACTTCATTATTCAAAGGGAAACGTACCATGGAAGTTTAGGGTGTTACATTCTCCCCTCTTTAAAATTATATAGTCCTTGAAATTTCTAGAATATTACTGCATAAAATGATTCAGTTGGTTTGTCATCATAAGTTCCTTGGGTTCCCATGTTGCCTATTCCATCTTATGATTTCTTCATTAAACTTTCAGTAGAAGAGTCATCCATTTTTTCAACACTTGTTCTTTGGTATCAAGAATTCTGATTGGGTCTTCACAATAAGACAGATTAGGTTCAATTTCTAGTTCTTTATAGGTGTGTACATGCGTTGGGTCAGGCATGTATTTTTTCAACAGTCATATGAGGAACACATCATGAACATTGTATAGACTTGGAGGCCTTGAAAAACGATAAGCTACATTTCCAATTATTTCTAGTATTTCGAATGGCTGACGTACCTGGGACTCAATTTACCTTTCTTGCCAAAACACTTAACACCCATTCATAAAGATACCATGATGAATAAAGGGTATCTTACTTTAAATTAAAAATCCTTCCTTCAGTTATTAGTATATCTCATTTTCCTTGATTGGGATACATTGAAGTGGGATTTTATAATATTCAATTTTTCCATTGTTTCTTCAACAAGTTCTAGGACTACAAGTTTTCTTTCCCCAACATCATCCCTACAAGTGGGAGTACGACATCTATTTCCATATAACTCTTTATATGGTTCTATATGAATACTTGAATGAAAGCTATTATTATAGAAAAATTATACCAGAGGTATATACTTATTCCACATACCTAGAAAGTCAAGTGAGAATGATCTCAACATGTCTTCTAAGGTTTTAAAAGACCATTGTGATGGTCCATCGGTTTGAGGGTGGTAGGGAGTGCTCAAACAAAGTTCATCATCCAAGGACTTCTGTAGATTTTTCCAAAATCATTATTTAAAATGAGGATAACGATTAGAGACATTCGATAGGGGTACACCATGGATTCTTACATGATCATTGATATATATCTGTTCCAGATGTTCAATAGGTAAATCTTCTCTTATAGAAATAAAATGTGCTAACATGGTAATCCAAACAAAAATGACCCATATATCATCATTCCTTCTACGATTATTTGGTAGCCCCATGAAATGTCCATAGTAATATCATTACATTTCAACTCATGTATGGGAATAGGTTTCATGAATCCTTTAGGATGTTGTCTTCCAGCTTTCACTTGTTAAATAACCATACATCTTGACACTTAATCAGCAATCTCTCCCTTTATTTTGTCCCACAAAAAAAGTTCCATAAAATCTCTATAATTCTTAGTGATACAAGGGTATATATAGAAATTGGATCTATGAGAATCATCCAATAGTTTCCTATTTAGTTCAGGTATGACAGGAACACAATGTCGCTTCCCAAATTTCAAAATTCAATATTTATACATTAAGTCACTCAATCTCCCACCATTCATAGCTTTAATCTTATATTGAAACTCCTCATCATTAGTCTGAGAACTCTTTATCCTTTATACTAATGATGGTTTGTAAAAAATTTGAAAAAGTATTGGTGTTTCACCAACCATGGGTATTTCTATATCCCTCTTTACTATATCAATACAAATAGGGTCCCTTTCAACTATCATCTTGTTCAAAACACTATTATACATTCTGGTCAATGCATATTCCTCCTTATTTTCCTTCCCTAGGTGGTAGTTAATAGAGAAATTAGAATCTATGAATAGTTTACGACATCTCTTTTGCCTCATATTGAGTTCTTTCAGTGAGAAAATTTACTTCAAACTCTTGTGATCAGTTTAAATCACATATTTTTACCATAGAGATAATGTCTCCATATTTTCATAGAAAAGATTACAACTTCAAACTCAAGATCATGAGAATGATAGTTTTTTTCATGAATTTTTTATTATTGTGATGCATAGGCAATAACTCTATCATTTTTCACAAGGACACACCTATGTCCTTTCATTGAAGCAACACTAAAAATTCCAAACCGATCGTTCCATGATGGTTGGGTCAAGATAGGAGCATTTACTAATCATCACTCTAGTTTTTCAAAATATTATTCACACACTTTTTTCCATTAAAATTAAACCCTTTACATGTGATCTTGGTTAATGGGTTATCCAAATTAGAATAATTCTGGATGAAACATCGATAATGACTTTCTAAACCAATAAAACTACATACCTCAGTTATACTCATCGATGCTTGCCATTATTGTATTTCTCTTGTCTTATAATGATCAACATAGATTCCATCAATAGAGACAATATGGCCAAGAATAGAAATCTCTTGAAGCCATAATTCACACTTTCTAAACATCCCATAAAATTTAATTCTTCTAAGAGTCTTTAGAATAATGTGCAAGTTATTTTCATGATCTTCGTAGATTTTGGAGTATACAGAGATATCATCAATAAATACCACTAAAATTTCATCAAGATATTCCTTGAAAACTCTACTCAGTAGATCCATGAAAACAATGGGTGCATTAGTAAATCTAATAAGAATTACTGTAAACTCATAATGTTCATACCCAGTTTGAAACACTGTTTTCAGAATGTTTTCCTTCTTCACACACAATAGATGATATACAGATCGAATGTCAATCTATGAAAAATATTGAGCTCCATGAAGTTGGTTGAATAAATCATCAATGTGGGGTAGGGGATACTTGTTCTTTATTCTTATAGCATTGATATCCATGTAGTCAATGAACAACCTCATTGATCTGTCTTTATTCATAACAAAAAGTACATGGGCTCCCCATGGGGAAACACTCGGGCGAATAAATCCCTTATTAATCATTTCTTATAGTAATTTCTTTAGTTCAACTAATTTCACATTGGAAATTCTATAAGTGGTCTTTGAACTGGGCATTGAACTAAGAATTATGCTAATGGAAAAATGAATTTCACATTCTGGAGGATATCACAGTAAATCCGATGGAAACACAAAAAACATATTCTTGAACAATAGGTACGTCATCTATTAGATCATTCTATTACTCACCCAAAATTATTTCATTCTGTACCTCCCCAATAATTGAATTTAGTAGAGCTATTGTGGTTGGATATAGATATGAGTCAGGTGGTGACGTTTCTTCTCTAAATAAAAGGTAATCCATACCAACATCATAAATTGTAACATCCATCTTCTTACAATAAATTTTTCCATCATGGTCTGAAAGCATATCTATTTCCAGGATTATCTCATATTCAATCATGGGTTTGATGATGAGATCCACAAATAATGAACATTTATATGCCCTAATCATAACTAATTTACCAAATATTGTTGCGATGATACATCCCTTAGGAGTCTTGACTAGAAAATCCAATGTTAAGTAAAATTGAAAATATCTTATTTTCTTACAAAACTAGGTTGATATGAAACAATGTGATGATCCAGAATATAATAAAACATTGGATAAACTCTAGGAAACAATTAAATTACCTACCCCCACATCTTGTGGAGCTCCAACCTCATTAGTAGTGATCGCATAAGCTTTTCCTTTCTCCCTTGGCCTTTTCTAAGGTTAGTTTCCTTGGTGCTTTGAAAACTCATTAGCATAATGCCCCTTTTCTCTACAATTGTAGCATTAAATATTGACAACCTATTTATTTACCTGGTAATCATGAGCTTGGTGTATTTTTTTGCCACACCTATAACAGAATCTCATTCCATTCAAGAAACTTCCAGGGTGTTTCTTCCCACATATACCACATGATGAATATTCAACAATTCCCCTCTCCACTTAATATACATTTTTAGATTGTTCATCAGACCTATTTTTCTCATCCTTTGATTTAAAGTCACAAGACTTAGAGACTTCCTTGTCTGTCTATACAACATATGAGACAACATCTTCATACAATGAGAAGGATTGTGAGAGTAATTCTAGATAGAGATATGTTATAAAACCATAAATGAATCGATCAATCTCACACCTTGGGTTATGTATATAATTTGTTACATTCCTTGATAACCCTGTAATGTTAACATCATACTTTTTGACATTATCATCCTCCCTTTTTCACAAAATCAAAAATTGTATTTCCATATCTACTTAATGGTCACAAGGAAAGTATTTTTCTATGAAAATACCTTTAAACTCCCTCTATTCCATGTCAGATACTTATAAATATTCCATTTGTGTATTTTATTAATTAACACCATAGATCTGCATCTCCCATGAGGTGATAAACTTCCATGACTATGTTTTTCCATTCACTACTCCCCAAAGCATGAAATATTTTCTATAAGGAAGTTATTAATTACTCAGATACTAATAGATTTGTACTCCCATTTAATGTTGGTGGTAATTTCATCATGAAGTGGTCTAACATTTATCTTCCACATTGTGGATCAAAGTGCTTCATAGGGTTAAGGTTATTATTCATAACCTAAGTGAGCTGTCCTAGTAAAGTGACAAGCTAATCAGCACCAATTTCATCACCAGCTCCACTATAATTATCTTGTGCAGGAGGGAAATCCATTCATGGATTACATGCGTTAATTCAATTTATATTCCTTGCACTATATACCATTTCTATATAGTGGCATACAGTAGATTAGTTTATGAATCACAATACATAATTCCAAACATGTAAAACACTAAACATAAATTAAACATATTATGGATGTAATCCACAATCATAATAATGTCTTCTTTGAGGATGTAAATACTCATAAATCCTTCATAATGGTATGTCATGAAAATTTTGATTTTTTCTATGATTATCCCCCGGGAGTGTCGAATCCAAGAGTACACCAAGGCTCGTTGTTGTGTACTAGGATACCTTGGTTCATGCCTGAATCTCCTGTCAGAGTTTTCACTCCTAGGAACATCAGTTCCAGAGCCACGTCAACTAGCTTGTATCCATACATGGACATATTGGATTGAAAATACACAAAATCTTCACATTACCAAAATTCAATGAAGTTGATTTATAATAATCCTCCATGTCTATCATAGGGTAATGTGCTCTAATCAGAGTTTATCTAAATCTAGTTTCCATGGATTGTACTAAACATCCTCTATAACCAACTAAAACTCCACGACCCCAGTTACCTAGAGTCAGTGTATTATTACATAACATTGGCATGATCACTCGGGATCATATACCAATAGGCCAATTATTATAGTATCCCTGTAAGTACTAGATAAATTTATAAGTTTTACATTACATTATAAAATGAAAAACAATAAAAACATTCTCCTCATTAAAAACATTCATATCCATTATACCATCCCTGTAGGTCAGTCATAATATAGTTTTTCGCATCCTGGGAAAAATAAAATTTAGGAAGGGGTGCACTCAGATGCCAAGTAAGGAAAATAATAGAGCAGAAACTTTTATAAACAAGCAGAAAAATTTAAGGCAACGTATAATACTAAAACACAATCCTTTCAAAAATACACTTCTTCCTAATATGGCCAATATAAATCAAATAATTCTAATAAATTATTCTCATGGGTATTCTACTAGTCAAATAATCACATGACATTCATAATAACAGAATGCATAATGCCAGACTTCTTAACCATATAGTCAAGGCCTTGTGCCAGATTTTTTCAAGTCCTTGTGCCAAGACACTAGATTTTTCCATGATACCAATCGATGCACCGAAGAGCTATTGTGGGCTCCACCCATCCCATACTATGTCCAATTAATTCATCATATGAAATGGTTTAAGAATTACATAATAAATAATATTAAAAATATTATATAAAATTAAAATACATTAATCATAAATCATGAATGGTATACAAATAACACATCAACATTCATGTATATCACAAAACCTTCAATACAATATGTAATATTTGTATCCTAATAATTCTACTTCAAACAAGTTTAAAATCCATCAACGGTTGTTGAAATAGATGAAGTGGAAACTATTGGAAATAAATACCTTTTTCTATTTGGAAATCATTCAAAAGTCACATAGTTATAAAAAAATTTGGTTGAAAATATTCTTATAATCTTGTATGTGAGGCTTTGATGATTTTATAATGGCAGAAAATAGACACACCCACAGTATAAGTTAAAAAAGTCATTCTTACCTTAATTTTGAAAAAAAGGTCCTAAAGTACCTTATTTGGTAAACGACGAAAATTTTCCATTCAAATCATATATGGTCAAATTATGGTACAAATGAAATTAAACCATAGTCTTGTAAATAGTAATAATTTTTTGAATTACATTTTTAGGAAAAAAATGATGTTGATGATAAAGAGGTCCTAGTATATATTAGGTATTAACAATCTCAGATTAGTAAAGTGATGGTAGATTTAACCATTACCTTCTATGTTTCCTTTGTAGAGGGTACATTAACCTCATATATAATAGTTAAATCATTGTTATTAAATTATAAAAGAACTATATCCATAAATATGATATCATATATGATCCTTTACTAATTCTTTTTAAATAATATTTCAATAGTATCATCATTTCAGTTGTTAACTGATTCATTTTACCTTATATGTTGGGCTATGTAAGCCATGTTGGTTATGTATTGGATGAATTTTATTCATATACATAATTATATTATGCTACTAAACATTATTTATAATCATATAATGTAAATTTTCTTTATTGATTATGATGGGGACTGAATGTCATCACGTTCGTGGAGATGACAATCCGTATGTACGCACGAGCGACAATATCATTATATTGATAGTGAAATCGTATGTAATATGATAGTATATCATATAACCAGAATAAATAACATTTTATATTTATTGTTTAAATCTATTATACTCATTATTATACCAATCCAAATAATTAATTGTTTGAATAACAAACTACACCATGACGTGGAGATAGTAAGAAATACATATGCATGTATGGTGAATTACACGTTCATAGCATAGATAGAATAACAAATATTGTTATACCATATTTATAATAACATCACAGTATGTATGAAGTATTGGAGTTATTATTTTGGTATGGAAAAAACAAAGAAAGTGGAAGTGGAAGAAAAAACAGCATGAAATATGATGGTGAAATTATTACCTATACTTCAAGTGTTATCGTTTGAGTTGATCAAAAGGGATCTTTAGGTTGTCATGACCCATCCCCCAGGGCCCATGCCATTACTACCTAGATACCACCTTCCATAGGCCAGGGGATGGTGACTGGCACTGGAAATTCATATCCCTAAACTGAGAAAACATTATAATTAAACCGAAAAACTCACCCAAACCAAGAAGGCAACAAGATATAAGCACAAGATAAAAAATAAAGTAAACATAGTGTGTACAGTAAGTAAAGTGGCCATAATACAAGCCCAACTAGAATATATAAGTAAAAATTAAAAAGAACAGATCTTGTGAACACCCTCCAAGGACCCTACCTAAATGGTAGATACATCTCTCGATAGATCTTCCCTACGGATCATCTAGTCTAATGTCCACCTCTGATCAACTTCTAGTTTGGTACCCTCGACCATGATTAGTGATGTCCATATTTTATAAAATACATATCATTGTGTTTGAATAGACCATGAAGGGATGAGTATAATGATACTCATTAGGGACCCTGAGAACCTCGTTGGTCTCTTAGAGTTCCACAAATGAAAGACCACAATGAAAAAAAGCAATAGTCATCAACACAACTAAGGTATAATCCAATACATATATCTAAGTTATCAAGATATACATAGGTACACCATGATGGTAGAAGTACCACATAGGTAACACAGTGAAGGTAGAAGTACCACATAGAAGATAAAAATAAAGTTAAGGACTCATCTCACACTAGGTATAAGTGAAGTATAGAAGTATTGATGATCAGTCGCAAAGCTAGATCATCTTATTCTATCAAGAGGCACTACTGCTGATTATACGTAGTTTAACACACATAGTATCGATCGGTACTAACCCCCACAATGACCCACATAGGATCTGACCCACATAAAATCGGTATTCATTGACCCACACAAGAGCGCTGAGCGCTAACCCACACTAGATCTGACACACACAGGATCAATATGTGCTATCCCATATAGTATCACTGAGCACTGACCCACATAGGATCGGTATGCATTTAACCACACTGGATCAATGAGCACTGACCCACCCAGAATTGATAAGTACTAACACTATCAATGATCAACACAGGATCTGACCCGCCCAGAGTTGATAGATTACTATCCTCCGTATAATCCCTCTCCAACCTCTGCCTCACTACCAGCCACACGATTCCTCGCACCTGGTGTGCTCGAGTTTCATAGAATCTGTCCCCTGTGATATCGATCAAACCTCTACTACAACCGATCTCCACAAAGGAGAAACCCAAAGGTGTGTCATGTCATAATGGACCCAACACAATAGACTTTGCGTCAATCAGATGCCCAGTCTGTAAGTTATTAGTGTTTCTGCTCCGAGGGCCTGGTTGGATTCAAGTTCAATCTAACATGGACATTGTAAGACATTATAAAATACACAACTGGAGTATACAAAAAAGTTTATCTCGGTCCAAGGATTCTAGTGCCACAGACTGTTCATCAAAAGGATTCTCGGTGTGTCATGGAAAGTCGGGTTACCAGCACATCCTGCCTCCATCGTGGTGATGGCGCCACTGTCCACCTGCGACCGGCTTGGTGGTAGTCGCCCTCCGGCCGATTCCATAGCCAACCGTCCACGACCACTTTCTCTGGAAGCATGGACACATGCCACTGCTTTTCCATGCGGCTGACAGGTGTGTCAGCCGCTGCCCTGCTTCATGGCGGACGATGGGCGGTGACCTCCTCTTCTAGTAGCACAGACGTGCTTCACCCACCTTCCAGGCTGTCGGCTGGGTGCGGGCCGCTACCATCTTCTTCAAGCTATCCTTGTTTCATTACATGCCCGAAAATTAAGATGTTTACATTTTCATGATCCTCAAATCGATATCTCCTAGTCCATATGTTTCTCTAAATGAGACATTGGGGTTTCAGCGTCATTAATTATTTGGCGTCGAAAAACACATGGAGAATGTGAGAAGAACAAAAGAAAATAAGGGCATGGTATATGTACGGGATGATGGCCTTGTTTTTTGGCCATCATCATTTTGAATCCAAAATATGAAGAATAGAAATAATAGATTGAATCATAAATCAATTTAAAATACCTAAATTGCCGTTTGTTGGAGGTGTCATAGGGAAGGAGATAAAGTCGGTGAGGGGGTGTCATCATTCATCACTCCGACAACTCGCTTCCTAACCGCACTCAAATTTCAACGTTCTTGATCCGAAGAGTTGATCTTCGATGGATAATATTTCTCCAAAGGTTCTCCCAAGACATCCCTTGCCAATGATTACCCACAAATAAGTGATGATCCAACATGAATTGAGTTAATTTAATTAAATTTGGCACATTAATGTTTGAACATTAAATCAAATAAGTTTTCTCATTAAATTGGGATAATTCGAATGGTTTCCTCTAATTAAATGAGGGTTTGGGTGGTCCCCACCATCATGAATTAAAATTGAAGGATTCAAAATAAAAATAAAATAAAATATGTTTTATTTTATTTTTATTCTTTTATTTCACCCATGAAAATCTAGAAAACTGACTTTCACCCTCGACCTACTATGGTTGAGGTAAAGGTCTCCTTAAGCAAATATTGGGATTGCGAGTTCAACTATGTCCTTGGATTTCATTTCCAAGCAACGATTTAAAAGAATCAAGAACCCACTCCCATGTTTACTAAACATACATAAAAAAGTACATAAATTCATTTCAGGCATAATGAGCCTCAGAATCACACAAAGTTAATTTTTGCGGACTCATAGTATTACCATATAATTAAAAAACATTACATGGAAAATCCAGGTCTTTACATTATCCCAACTTTAGGGATATACATCACTTAATGCCACAACACAAACTAGGGAAACAAGGGAGGGTACTGAGAATGATTCTAATCCTCCCGCACTAATGTGCTTTCTTGGATGTTCCTGTGCTAACAGTGTATGCACGCCAGAGGTATTTACCACCCACAAAGGACCTACACCTCTTGATCCTCAATCTCCACTGGAACTTCCAAAAAAAATTCTCCATTAACAGTGTCCAGATTTCACCAGTCAATAATGTGAAAAGGATCTGGTACATATCATCCCAGTTAGGATACATGGAAAACGTCATGCACCCAATGCAACTATGGTGGAAGAGAAAAGCAGTATGCCACCTCGGCATCTTTGCTGAGGACCTGAAGGGGTCGGTTGACTCTTAGAGATAACTTACAGACTCAGACAAATCTCCACAAACCTCATCGAGGAGAGACTCAAAGAAAGTCATGGTCGTCTTTCTCAAACACCAAATCTATTCTTCTCCTATAAAAATAGGATTTCTGCCTACTTTTTGTAGTCTTCATCTTCTCCTCAATGATTTGAACCTTCTCTGTGTAAGCCTATACCATCTCTAGTCCCACAGGTGCTTACTCCTTTGGGTCAGTCCAGCATAGAGGTGATCTGTATGGTCTTCTATACAATGCCATTCATTGTTCCATTCTAGTAGTGGAATGATATCTATTGATGTATTCAGACTCCAAAAAAGGCAAGTGATCCACCCAACTATGGCCTAAATCTGGTATGAAAGAATACAACATGTCTTCAGTGGTCTGAATGGTACGCTATGTCTTACCATTCATCTGAGCATGGAAGGCGGTGCTCAAGAGAAGTTGTGTCCCGAACTCTTATTGAAAAACCATCCAGAGTTGGGTTGTGAAATGTGCAACTCAATTGAAGACAATCATAGATGGAACTCCACGAATCCATACACTATCTTTCACGTAGAGGCGTCCCAAGATCTCTACTGATCCCTGCTCTCTGATATGTAGGAAGTGGTCCAACATGGTAAGTTGTTCAATGATAACCCAGATGGAATCATGCCTCTTGAACATGTGTGGAAGTCCAGTCATAATGTCTATGGATATTGAATCCCACTTATACTCAGGCACCTCTTGTGGCTGAACTAATCCCCCTAGAACCTGATGCTTTGCGTTCACTTGCTGACAAGTGTGGCACCGATAGAAAAACTATGCTACTTATTTCTTGAGTCTCGGCCACCAGCACTAACGCTGGAGGTATTGGAATATCTTCGCCACTCTTGGATGTACTGATAGAGTTGACGTATGGAATTCCTTCATCACATCCTCCCGTAGCACCACTGGTACCATAGTACACCCTATGAAGGGGTTCACAATCTCCCCACCTACAGAAAATCCATTAGGTGCTTGTCCTCTTGATATATGGGCATGTCGAGTCTCACAGTCAGTGTCCCCAAACTGTGCCTCCCTAACTCACAAAAGGAGTGGGGGAGTGAATGCCAGAGACTGAAGATAAGCTACTCCATATTGATCCACTTAGGATATCCGCAAAGTGGCTAGTAGCTCTGTCACCTCACTCAGAAACTGTATACCAGATCTCCTAATGTGTTCATCTGCTACTATTTTCCTCTTTCAATGATTACAGTCTATCTCATAGTCATAGTCCTAGAGGAAATAAAGCCAACGTTATTGTCTTATGTTTGGGTCCTTTAGAGAAAATAAATACATGATACTCTTGTGATCAAAGTATACTGTAAAATGTTCTCCCATTAAGTACTGTTGAAACATCTTCAAGGAAAAGTCCATAGATGTTAACTCCAGTTCATGGGTAGTATAGTTCTGTTCATGCTATCTCATTTGTCGAGTACCATACATGATCATCACTCTCTTTTTCATCAAGACGCATCTAATTCTAGTCCATGATGCATCGTAGTAGACGATGTACCCAACATCCTCCTCCAATAACCTGAAGATGGGGGAACTCATCAGTTTCTGCCTTAGCACTTGGAAACTCATCTATAATATCTCTGACCACACAAAGTGTTTCCCCTTATTAATCAACTCTGATAAAGGTTCCGCAGCTCTAGAAAAGTCTGGCACAATCCTCTAGTAGTAACCAGCCAAACCCAGGAAACTCCACACATCTGTCACACTCTTGGGTGGATCCCATATATGTACAACCTCAATATTCACTAGATCCACATAAACTGTAGCCCTTAAGATGTTGTGTCCCATGAAGTGAACCTCCCGGATCCTAAACTGGCATTTTGAGAGCTTACCATAAATCTGGTGCTCTCAGAGTGTTTCCAGATCTATCTACAGATGATATGCATACTCCTCCTCCGTCGCTGAGTATATAAAGATGTTGTTGATAAATAATATCACAAAGTTATCGAGATATGGATAGAATATCAAGTTCATGAGCCCCATGAACAATTTTTGGGTGTTGGACACACCGAATGACATGAAAAAGAACTCATAATGGCCATACCAACATCTGAAGGTCATCTTATGCGCATCCTCTTCTCGTACCCTTTGTTGATGATAGCTTGATCTGAGGTTTATCTTCAAAAACCACCAATATCCCAGCAGTTGATCAAAGAGATCATTAATCCTTGGGAGTGGGTACTTTTTCTTCATGGTCACCTGGTTCAGGCACCAATAGTCCAAATAGAGTCTCAAACTCCCATCCGCCTTCTTGGCAAAAAAAATTGGGCTGCAAAAGGATAAACACTGAAACTAAAAAATACCTTGCTCTACAAGTCCTCCATCTATACTCAAAGCTCCTGAAGCTCCATAGGAGCCATCAGATATTCTAGTGTAGATATAGGTGTTTTCCCGGGGTAAATTTTGATTTAGAAGTCTACCTCTATTTAAGGAGGAATACTGGAACATCATCGGGAAAAATATCAGCATACTGGTCCACCACTACAGGATATCTTGGAATCTCAACACAAACCGCTCCATGGGTAAGGCCATCCAACTAATGGTTGAACAGATTCACCCTCATCTAGGTAAGTCCATTCTGTGCTGCAATGGTTACCTTCTCACCGGGGATGGAAAACTGGGTCCCATCCATGCAGACACACCACACTATGTGCCTAATATAGTCAATCAGATCATGGACTATAAATAACTAGTACATACCCTTGATGACATCTTAAGGCCTCGACGTTGCAACTAGTAGATCCTATGTGAATCTCTCACCTCTTAGAGTAATCACACACTTCCGGAACGAATCCATAATCATCAAATCTGCTCCCATATGAGTCTCTTGTAGTATGGATCGAGGAAACGACTCCACCAGAACCTCCAAACTCTAAACGAGGGATGTGGAAATAAATGAGTGACTGGAACATGTGTCTATAATTACTACATGAATGGTGTAGTATACATAGATCGTACCTCATTTCATCTCAGGAGCGCCATGCTCGTAGGCCTCAGCAGTCTGGAGCTGAGCTCGTCCCTACCCACTTACTCCCTACGGTTGGGGTGGACCACCTAGAGGTAGTGGCGGTAGAACCTCAAATCACCACCCACCACCGGATACACAATCTTCTCCTCTGCCACATCCGCCTCCTACCTGTGTACCTCCTTGATCAAATCTTTTCCTCTGCCCAGGAGGTCCTTTGACCGTCAGCTGGCCATCTGTATGGCGGGTCGGGCATTCGCGAGCCATGTGACCCTACCCACCGCATGAATAACACTCCTTGTTCCTATCCTATCCTACTCTGTCTTGAGAGCCCCACACCACCAGCCATGCATCTTGTGGTTATCCACCTTTAGGTAAGGTTCTCTAGTGCCTCTGCGTCATCTGTCTGCTACCGGCTGCTCGAAGACTCTTCTATGTGTCATCTGGTGGTGGTTTTCACTACCAGTGACTACTCAGCAAGGAAGATCTCAACTAAGAGTTCTCTATCTAACACCCCACCTACATCGGGATTTTTAGAGAACCCATCGACGCTCTAATCTCCCATCAATGTTCATGTTCGATAGCCTGGGCCCTAAAGAAAGGTCCATGCTCTGTGTCAGCTCAGTAGCATGAAAGGTAGGTGAACCTCATTGAATACTGAGCCATGGTCAAGCTATCGTACTACCTGTGGAGAAGATAATATATATGCACTAATAAGAGGGTCAATAGGATGAACTATGTCATGAAAAGGCTCTCGATGTCTGTCCAGATGATAGTGACCTCATCGTGAACCTAGAGCATCAAGTACCACCATCTGGCCGCTGCTTCCTAAAGAAGATTGATGGAAAGGATCACCAATAGATCAGCTGATGTCTCAAACAGACAAAAAACTCTAACCATGTCCTCTAGCCAATCCTTAGCCGCATGTGGATCTCTCTCTCCATGGAATGTTGGTGGACTCTAGTGCTGGAACTCGTGCAATGCGCTCAAGAGGCATCCACCCTCTACTATTGGGGAGGTTGGCATTATTTTCCCAATAAGTAGTGGTGCTACTGGTACACTAACTGATGGTACAACTGACGTTAGGGGCCTTGCAACAAAGCCTCATCGCTCGATGGGCTATCATCACATACTCTACCTGGAATCCTAACTGGCTATCTACGTGGAGGTCGCATGAAGGAAAAGGTGTGACATGGACAATATGTTATACCAGGTGATCGAAGTTGGAGAGGTCACCAAGAAAACTTTTAAAAAACACACAAGCATACATTGTTTTCATTCACTGATTTGGAAATCAGAAGTCAGGGATCTGATGGAAGGATATGTTGATCGCTACACCAACACTGGATACCCCGAACTGATAACCATACTCATTACACATAACATTATTGCTGATTAAAAAATTAGAGTCCATGTTATTCGGTAAAACCATATCCTTTGATACCAATTTTTCATTACCCAGCACTTGGGGCCCATTCCATGACTACCCCAAGCCTTCCTTCCATAGGCTCGGGGATGGTGACTAGCATCGAAAAGGCATATCCCTAAAACTGGGAATGCACTGCCTCTAAACATAAATACTCACCCAAACTAAGAACAAAACAACATAAAAACACAAGATAAACTATAAAGTTATCAGGGTGTGTAATTTAAGTAAAGGGGACAGAATAAAATCCCACCTAGAACATATATGTAAAATTAAAAAAGAACATCTCTTGTGAACAGTCACCAAGGACCCTACCTAAATGGTTGGTAAAACTCTCGAACAGTCCTCCCTACAGTTCATCTTGTCTAATGTCCACCTCCGATCAGCCACCAGTCTTGTACCCTCGATCTCGATTAGCGTTTTCCATCATCTTCAAAAGACACAAAAGGTGTGGGAGTAGCCTGTGAAGGAGTGAGTATAATGATAATCATTAGCGACCCTGATACCCTTGTAGGTCTCCTATAGATCCACAATGGAAAACCCACAAATCACAAAGAAATAGTCATCAACACTACTTAGGTTTATGACCATACATATACCTAGGATATCAATATATACAATATTATACCACGAAGGTACAAGAAACCACACAGATAACACAACGAAGGTAGAAGTACCACATAGGATAACACCATAAAGCTAGGGACTCAACTCACACCAGGTATAAGTGAAGTATAGAAGAACAGATGGTTAGTCGCAAAGTTAGATCATATTATTATATCAAGAGGCACTAATGGTGATTATATAGAGTTTGAATGACACCTAATCGATAGGTACTAACCCCCACAATGACCCACATTGGATCGGTATGCACAGACCCAAATATGATCGCTGAACACTGACCCACACAGAATCTGTCCCACACAAAATCGGTATGCACTGACCCACATAGGATGGCTGAGGGCTGAACCACACAGAAATGATAGTTACTAACCCCTTCTAAGACACAAACTTGATCCAACCATCCTAGAGTCGATAGGTAACTAACCTACATATTATCTTTCTCCAACCTTTGCCTCACAGTCGGCCATTGGATTTCTCGCACCTAGTGCACTCAAGTATCATAGAATTTGTCCCTCAAGATATCGATTATTCCTCACCTTCTACTAATCACCACAAAGGAGTAACGCAAAGGTTGTTCATGTAATAAGGGACCAAATGCAACAGATAACACATCAATCGGACGCCTGGTCTGTAAGTTATTAGCATTTTGGCTTTGAGGGACAACTTGTATTTGGGTTCGATCCAACCCAGTAATACTCCTACATTACCCAAAACTCAAGTGGAGTATACCAAACGTACCCTCTCGATCCAAGGATTTGGTTGCTGCAGACGGTTCGCCAAAAAGAATCATGTTTCTCAAGATATGGCCACATTGGCAAAACTGGGTCATGATGGGCCTGGGACCGGTCCAACCATGTCAGTCGGACCCTGACTGACCCGACCTGGGCTAACCCGAATCAGTTTGGGTCAACCCAGTCTGATTTGGGTATGGACCTGTTGGCCTGGGTAGCGGAGGGCCGGGACCACTAGGCTATCTTCCAACCATGCTCACAATGTGGGGGTGGCCCGTCTAAGCCCGCTGGCGCAACCCACTGGGTGCGGCCCGCTGGCGCAGTCCGCTGGTGCAGCCCTTGGTGCAGACCGCGGTCGGATATCCCACCCTAGTGTGGTCTGCCCCAGCCACAACCTGGGGGATGGCACCCCCGGTATTACGAATGGCTGGATGGCTTTTCGATTGTGGTGCTGGCACGCGGGACCACTCGGCGGTCCCTCTCGGTTCTCCATGGCTGGCCAGGTTCACAACCAGTCTTCCATCAAACATTGTGATGACACCATTGTCCACATTCGGCCGACGAGGTGTCGGCCTCCCTATGACTTCCACTACAGCCATGGTTCCATGACCTCTTGCTCTGGTTGCACGGACACACGCCGCTGCTCGCCCCATTGCTAGCCTGCGTGCCAGCTGCATCCCTGCTCTGCCACCGCCATTGGGCCATGCCCTACTCTTCAGGCGGCGCAGACATGCGCCCCCGTCCTTCCACATGGCTGACCAGGCACTGGCCACCCCCTTCTTTTGCATGTTGTCGCAAATTCGTTCCAAGCCCAAAAATAATTATGTTCACATATTCACAATCCTTGGGTCGAGATCCCGACTTCCATATATCGCAATCAATGAGACATCATGTTTTCAACATCATTAATTATTTGGTGTCTAAGAACACATGAAGAATACACAATGAACAAAATATAAAAAGGAAAGGTATATGTGCGGGATGATGACCATGATTGTTTGGCCAACGTCATTGTGAATCTAGAATATGAAGATTAATCAAAATAGATTTAATCAAAATTCAATTTAAAACCCCCAACATGTCGTTTGTTGGATGTGTCATGAGGAAGGATATGAAGTCAATTAAGGGGCACCGGCATTCGTCCCTCCAACAACTAGATTCTGAACCACGCTCCAACTTCAATGATCATGATCCAAAGTGTTTTTCTTCATTGGAAAATATTTCTCCAAAGGTTCTCCCATGATCTCCTTTTCCAAAGATTCCAAATATTTAAGTGAGGATCCAACTTTAATTGAGTTAATTCAATTAAATTTTCCACATTAATGTTGGAACATTAAATCCAATAATTTGGGTCATTAAATTGGGAGAATTCCAACAGTTTCCTCATATTAAATGGGTGTTCGGGTGGTCCCAAACATCATGAATTAAAATGAAAGGATTCAAAAAAAATTTGTATTATTTTATTTTTATTCTTTTAACTCTACCTAAATAACCTAGAAAACTAACTTTCTCCATCGACCTACTGCTGTCGAGGTGGAGGTCTCCTTAATTGAATATTGATGTTGTGAGTTCAATGGTTTCCTGAGATTTCAATTTCGACCACCAGTTCAAAAGTTAAAAAACTCCTATCGTACATTTACTGAACTAACTTAAAAAAAGTTCAAGAATTCATTCCAGGAACATTGGGCCTCAGAATCACACGCCGTAAATTTTTGCGGACTCTTAATATTCCCATATAATAAAAACAATTACTTGGAAAAATTTGGGTCTTTAAATAGGTTGGATTTATGATCAAATTATGGACCCCGGGATGATGTGAGTGAAGTTGGAAAGGTATTAGGGCATGGGGTTTTCCAAGACAAGTGGATTTAGAGGTGTGCAATTAAGATAATGGGACGTTCCTTTTGATAAGAGCGGTGACAATCACTTTAGGAAAAGCTTGAAATATTATTTTATAATAAAATCATATTCAGTTTCTAATGGCTCCAAAATGATTTATTTCTAGGATATGGTGGGGATGGGTTGAAGACGCCTCGACCAATAGGTTTTAGACCAGTTTAGGTCACCAAATTAACCCTATCCTTTAGATATATATCCTAATTAAATAGTTTGACATTTACCATTTCTCATTGTATTTTTATATTATATGGGTGAGAAACATAGTATAAACTACCAAGAGAACCCCAAGTGATTCATTATTGATATATCTAACATTATCTATGTCCATTGTCTGATCCTTATATTATTAGGAATATTATATCAATTAATAATATAGTATTTGTTTTAAAATATCAATTATGTCACTTCTGACACTATTTAGTATTTGATTTTTTGAAAAGCCATAAAAACTTTATCACCTCGAATAATTTTTTTAATCAACCCTAACATGTCATATTAACCTAGAAAATTAGTTTAATTCCAAAATTGAGAGTTTTTAAAAAAATTCCAAAATTCACCATAAACTAATTTTGATATTCCAAATCCAAAAAATGAAGTCAATTTTGAAAATATAAATTTTTAAAATTTCAAAAAGTGGGTATTAATATTCATAATGGCTAGATTCATTGGTCGTGGTCTGTTAAAACTCCAAGTGGCATACAACGCAAGCTACTGCATTATTGAAAGGGGGACGTACCGTGGAAGCATAGGGTGTTACATATTTCATTGTTTTAGAACCAATATGTTAGGATTTTAATTTTGATATATATAATTGTACACAAAACATTTATCTTCATTTTACATAATTTACTCACCTCACCCCTTAGAAGGTGTCTATACCAATAACAAAATGTCATGTGAAATTATTCAAAATATAATGGTGGTGAGGATGGATGAATGAATACCTGTTCTTCCCAACTATATATCCCATGAGAGTTAGATATGAATGGGTTATGATTGAAAAATGTCAAAATTAAAATATTTTTTATGGTTGGAAGAGATCATGACATGTATTATGGTGGGGTCGTGCATGGGAAGAGGAGGAAAATATGTAGATTTTATCCTGATCATGATAAAATAATAGTATTTTTATGTTAATCATGAGATGTTATGGATCATGTTTCATCAATAAGGATGTGATTACCGATGTGTGCTTAGGTGAGATGTGTTATACTATGAAGGGCCACGTAACTTTAGATGAGATGTGATTTTTTATGATGTGATGGCTTAGGTGTGTTCTTGAAGGTTTGTAATATGGATGAGATAAGAGTACATGGTTGTATAATTTTTGGTTGTTATAGAGGCTTCCCAATGAAAAACCAATTTGGGTTTACTTTTCAATATTTTTTTATTATGCTATTATATATGGATTCATTATTTGGTGACTGTGTCTTACTGATGAATAGAATGGTTAGATGACATTATTAGGAGTTGTTTGTTCTTAAATTCTTATCATGGGTGAATTTTCATTATTTTATTCTCATTTGAATATGATTTCTTAGATATTATATTAATTATTATACTTGTATGACCACACTACATATATTCATATAATTTATAAGAATCCCGGAGGATATCCTTGGTGGTTCTAGACATTTCATGTACATATATTGGTGCTATTTTTGAATCGCATCCTCAACATTTTATTTCAATATTTTTTGGGAGACTCTTATATTTTAATACATTATACATGCACCATGGAATAGTTTTGTTTATTTTTTATACCATGTCATGGAATTTCTTGTAATTGATTATTAATATCCCTTGTTTCAATTAATAATAAGGGTAATTCCTCTAAATCCTGATATTTTTACACCGTTAATGATCTTAACGAACCCCAAGACTGGTAGTGGAAAGGAGAGTTGTTGATTATATATAGTCCTTCATCATTAGCACATAAGGGGTACTACTGTATGGATGTAAATGAAATAATGGTATTATTGTTTTTTGTGAGGTAAATGATGAACTTTAGAGTTATAAAAATTAATGAGTACATGGGTTGGTTAGGAAACATTTATATATAATCGTTTTTTCATGGGTTATGATCAAGA
Organism: Viscum album; assembly: GCA_963277665.1. Classification (NCBI taxonomy): domain Eukaryota; kingdom Viridiplantae; phylum Streptophyta; class Magnoliopsida; order Santalales; family Viscaceae; genus Viscum; species Viscum album. The sequence goes on along the minus strand of OY728158.1, from coordinate 1,193,411,821 downwards.
ATATTGGAATGGGTAGATATTTTTGGAGCCACACATATTTGATCTAGGTATCTTATCCTACCAAATGACTAAGTGATGTTGTGCTTCTTATAGGGTAGAGTCCAATGAGAGGTGCATATATAATGATTAGATTGTGTCTTCATTGAATTGGGTGGATTGGGGAATTTAAAATGAATTATTTAAAAAAATATAAAATCACACACACCTAGTAATTTTAAAACCTTATTTATACGTTGATCTATAGCTCTAAGTCAACTTCCTTATGGAGTTTTGGTAGTGGTGGTTCAACATGTTGATTCATTTTAACGTAAAATGATTGACCTGATGAAAGAGAATAAGGTATAGTTGAGGTCCTTCGGTTCCCTAAATTTTCATACTATTGTAATGTATAATGGAATTAATTTAGTTATGGAGATATATAGTTAGTTTTATTTTCTCGAAATTGTATTAATTTGATCTAGACCTTGTTGGTGTCTTGTGTTTTATTGGAAATCATTCATATGATTGGGGTTCTATTTTAGTGGTTGACCTTCTATCTCAGCAAAAATATTGATGCAGAATTTTCTTGGATACCCTATTAAATGGAGTTCCAAAAAAGTGTATATTTCATCAACCTTTATTATATTGAAGATGAATGATTTTTAATCTCCTCATTAGGGTAATATGTATTAAGAGAGTTTATAATCAGGTTCATGTAACCTTTTCATTCTTTTTAAGATCATTTTTATAATGGGGAGTATTTTTTGTGAAAAAAGTGGAGTTATAACCTACTTATATACAATATCTATTTACTCCATTTACATTACATATGTATCTAGTGATTTAGATTAAGGATGAGGTGATTGATCATATTTATTCGGGAGGAGTATTTTGATGATATGGGAACAATCAAGGTAAATAAGGATAATTGTTTTTTTGTGGGAGGTCATTAGTTTAATGGAATTTGAGGTTTTCGTTTGTAGGTAATCAACCTTAGCATCTTACTTTATGAAAATAATTAGATAGTTATTTTTGGTCTTTTAATATGTGATTTGTTATAATATTCTGTAGAGTTTATGGACTTCATTCTAATTACCCCCCATGATTCTTCTATAATTGTACGGAGGATGTGGTCATGTTTAATGTCCACCACATCATCTATTGTCTATAAGTATATTTCAATATCATTTTCAATTCTATTATGCTATATCAAGATGATGTTATGTGGGAAGAGGTTAACTATAGGATTTTCCTTTAGTTTAGAAACCATTACATGAGTGTGGCTGTGAATGTGGTCATTTACAAAGAGGGATTGGAAATAATCATATTTAATTGTGTTTAATTGAGTCTATAAAGAGAGAGTGGATGGATATCCTTAAAGGTTTTACCATATTTTATTCCTTCCTTTATTATTATATCTTATTTTTATTGTTCGTAAAAATTTGTTTAACCTTCTCTTTTCAATGTACAAGGGTTTGATTAATATATTATTCTCATGTTAGTAGTGTTGACTATACAATTAAAATTTCAAACATGTTTTTGTGATTTTTTTGAGGTTGTAGGATAAAGATGGGTAACATGAATAATTTGAGTAACTTTTTATATTAAATATGTAGATATTCATTTCCATTCATTGAATTAATACTTTGTAATATGTGTGTTATATTATTGAATTCATCATGAGGAGAGTCATGTTCTAGGATATGGATTGATAATATTCTATTTTGATTGGTATTTAGAGTTTGGATGTGGGAATTAAATGTTTTTTAGACCAAATATCTATGGATGAGAATTTATGGAACAAATGGATTACAGGATTTGAGAGGTTGATGGTTTTTTCATTGAGTTTCGTATTGTTTTTCCTATGGAGGTTGTAATTCTACACATTGAAATTATATTTAGTTTCGGAATGACATGATTCCTAGTGTATCTCCAAATTCTATAGATCCTTATTTATTTAAACCTTCCATGTTAACGTAACATATAATTTTTATATATAACCGGATTTTTAAATGATTCATTCAGCTCAATGTGTCATTGTTGGGTTTCATTATATGTGGTTTGTGAAAATTCCCCCATAGGATTGAGTTGTGTCCTAATTCATCAAAGAGATGTGATCACTTTTGGGTTGAGGTTTTTACATCCCTATGATCATAATTATGCCACACATGGTATAGAGATTGCTACAGTTGTGTTTACACTGAATAAGTGTCCAAATTACTTCATTTGGGACCTCTTTGTTTTCTTTATAGATTTCAAGAAATTTAGGTATATTTTTTCTCTATAAGTTATTAATATATGGTAATGGAGGTGGACATAATATCATCATGAAATTGTATTCAAGATCATGTAAAACTTATTAAATATTAATTTTAGTGATGTAATATTATGTGATAAGTTATATAAGGATGTGATTCGAGAGTCTAGAGATTGTTGGAGTGTGATATGGGAGTTAGATTCCCCAAACGTTGAAGATACAATTTTTGAAAGTGGATTTTTAAAATTATAGTAGTGAGTTTAGTATTATCTAATTCATTAGTAGGAGGAGAATCCATAGGAATACATGTATATAGTGGTGATTCCCAATCTTGTTGGTCTTGTTGATGTTCCAATAGGATGGTCAGTGGATGGACAGAAATTGATGATCTTCTAGGGGAGTATATTAGTTCATATAGTGATGCATGATGGAGTCCATCACGAGATTGAATAATCCATTATTATAATACACAAGTAAGTATCCAATATATACAATTTATTGAGGATACAATTCTTCTATCTCATGATAAATCAGATTTTTGTAGTGTTTTTTCCATATTTATAGCTTTTTAATCGTTAAAGTGTAAGTAAAACGTTCCAAAATATTTATTACATCCCATTGATATTCCAATGTGGAAGCTGGGAAATTTAACGATCTAATTTATGATATGGTTACCCTAAGCACATGAATTTCATGATTGCATATATTTTTTCATGGATTAGTAGATGAAATCATCACACTTCATATAGATCAAGGAGTCATGGGTTATGGGTATTTTGGTGCGGAGTAATATGGGTATTGTAATTCAACATTGTGAAGTTCCATGGTCCATAATTTTTTAATAGGGTGATAATTTTTAATCATTTCATTAGATGTGATTAGTACATTATTTATGCACATAGGTATTCCACAACAATACTTTCCACTCATATAAAGATAGGAAGAGGGAGTAGACCATCTTAAAACAAGATAATATAATGTAGTAATGTGATTGGAAGTTAGGGGTACATTGGTTAGATATTTTCAATTTGACGTTTTTTATTTTAAAAGGGTAATATTATATTAATTGGAATGAAACCACTTTTTTCAATTTATTATAATATAATTTATTCATCATGTGTTGTGGAAGTGGATAAAGAGTATGTAGTTATCAGTCATAATGTGGAGGAGTTCCCAAATGTGAATGTTGATTTTGTTTAAGAGTGAATGGAACCAATACAACACTAGATAAACTATTATTTCAATTTTAATTTGAGGAAAAGAGATTTTTATTTTTGAGACCGTATGTTCTAGAGATCATTCCCTTGACAGGGGAATGTGAATTTTAGTGGTAATCTCTCCTTATCAGTTTGTTTTACCTTTTAGGTGTTGGGGATTTTCAGTGATATAGTTTATTGGTTTTGAATCCTTCCATGAGAGTGTTGGTTTTAGGATTTGATCAATTTCTCTCATACTCATTATAATTATCATGATAACTATTATATAATTTAATTGATATAATTGGATATTCAGGATGAATAACTATTCATCGTGTTTCTATAAAAGATCATGGATCATAGGTACAGGGTGTTATAATGATGGACCATTCCATGGTTACTATGTTGTGGAATAATAATAGTCTTTAAGAGATTAATTCATAGCATGAGACATTGATTCATTCATTGTACCAATATTTAATCATATATTCTATCTTGTTTTTTCATTTCATTGAAGATGTGATAGTCAGCTCTTAGGGTTTATGAGGTTTTTTCTTAATATTTGATGTTTTCAAAAGAACCTACCATGTTATGAAAATACAATGTTAATCGTAATAGGAAAATATTCAAAAAATTTAATATTTTAACTATGTGGGACACTAATTTAAAAATATATAATATAAAATCATGACATGGAAGATGCAATTCCTTGATTTTCATGCATGATGACATTTTCCTAAATCATTATGATATATGAATACTTTAGTTTTATAGAGGAATATATAGTGGTGTCGATGGTAATGTTATAAAATGATGAAATGTGGATTATATTATATTGTGTTAATGTTTTTTCAGATGTCTTTGTGGAATTATTTTATAAGGATTTGGAGTGTTTGGCAGGTTGTGGTGTTTTTATTTATAATGAGATATTTGTGACGTATCTCACACGATGGCTGATTGGAACTACATTAACTATTTTAATTCCAATTTTTTCTGATTTAAGAGGATGAAAATAGTTATAGTTGTATATAATGTAACAATCAAAACCTTTGGACATTTTACTTTGTGGTAATTCATGTTGTCCAAATGTCCAAAGGCTGTTCTGATGCTGTTTTGGGGGAAAATTGTATTAATGTAAAAAAATCTGGTCAGAATATTCCTACAAAATGAATATGTGTGTGGTTTTATAAGTTAAATTAGTTATGTTTGTATGTGTTGGATTCTAAATTTGGATCCTAGGTAGGGATTTTTTGTTCCACTTACCTACGTTCCATGGAAATTTCCTTTAGAGGGCCTATGTTGTATAGGATGGTGTAGTAGTAGCATTGAGTTGGCTACTATAGAATATGAGATTGTGTTTTATTTTTTATGTTTATTTGAATTATACAATCATGGTGGGGTGGATTATTGGGTTTAGTTTTTATAGTGATCATTCAGTATGAATGAAACAATAATATAGATTTGGGATACACTATCTCCAATTATTTTTATTTTGTTTTGTAGTGTCTTTCCCATGTATTTTTCATGGTCCCATATCCCATTCATTCATATAAAACAAAATGTTAGATTTGTTTAACATATGTATCAATTTCCAAAAACACCACAACAAGGTCCCTTACACTATTCCATGGCCATTTTTTCACCAATTATATTATATGGATTCTGGGATGAACCATATACTTATGTATGATAAACAACCAACATAACCCTATATCCTTTAAACTGGATCAAATTTTCCAATTATTCACTAATATTTTTGGATACACATTTGCATCCCAGGGATTCATTTTGTTACTCCTTGCATTTTTTTCAACCTAAACATTAGATTATAAAGTTATGGTGGTTTAGTGAGTTATCATATTTCCCACACATTTTCTATATATCTTGTCATCATATAACGTTTTTTGTCAATATAATTATTTACTTTCAGTTTTATTTCAAAGGAATAATGATTTGGTTGTTTGGTTATTGGTATTTAAATGAATTATTATATATTCTTGTTCTTTTTAGTGGCCTATGTGAGGTCGATCCTAAAAGTTCATTTTTATTGGGGATCAATATTTTATTTAATTACATCATGATTAATGGGTTATTTTCGAGGTTGTTTGTGGGATCATAATATGTATGTCTTAATGAAGATAAATAATTAGTTTAATTGGAATTGAATGGGGGAAGGGAAATGAGATATCTTGTTTTAAAACAATGATGTGATATGGTTTAAAGAATGCATTCTTGATGTTTCATTGAAAATATGGCCTTTTGGATCATTCGTGTGATGGGAAATGATCTAGTTATTTATCATTATTTTATAGTTTTTTACATAAATTAAATATAAATTTGATGCACAATTAAATATAGTTAATAAGATAGATATCCCTAGAAGAAATGGATTATGTGATAATTACCTAAATTTAATGATGTAGACATAATTTAAACCCCACAACAAAAATATAAAATCATATGAGAATCTTATTTGAAAATTATTGTGATGTGTGGTATTTTAGTGAGGAAGTGAAATGCTATTGGAATTTATGGTAATGATGTGATGAGAAGTGTAAATGGTACATGGTAGTTGTGATGTGTGGTTTTGTTGTGGGAAAACATTCTAATCAATTTAGTTTTTTGTAAATGTGATGGTTTTGATAGAATGTGTTGATGATGTGGGGGTTGTGACATAGAGGTGGCTACAACTATGTGATAATGGACGTGTGGGATGGTTGGAAATGGGAAAAGGTGTGGTTTTCTTTCCATGGTGTGTTGTGTTATTATAAATTCCCATAGATTATCAAATTTAATTGAATAATAATGAAGTTTTAAAGCATTTATGGAATGTAAAATGAATGAAAATAATAAAATAGATATTTGTGAAATATTCAGAATGATAATTGTGTGATAAATTACATGGATGTTGATTTTTTTGTAAATATAAATCATAGAAATTGTTAAAATTTAGAAATAATATGATATGTGTATTCAATTTTGTGGAATGATGTTTTGTGTTGTACAATTTGTGGTGCATGTGAAAATGGTTATGCTGTGAGGATGGGTGGGGATGTTCTATATTGTTTTTTTTTAATTTAGAACTAATAGTTTTAAAATTTTTGTGGATATATATATGTAAAATCATATATGTTTATAACGATATCTATATTCAACCAACAGTGTTGAGAACCTTATGTTGGCTACTAATTGTTTTAGTGGTTTTTTTCTAACATTATAATGGTGAGGAAATGCATTTTTTATTATTCAATTATAGGTATTATATCAATGAATTTTTTTTCATTGAAGGAAGATCCAATAAAAATATTGATGGTTGTATGATCAGATAATGATATCGATAATGGTTTTGGTGATGCATTGAAGGATGGGAGAATGACTTTGAAATCAATTATTTTCATGATACAATAACATTCTTCTAATAGTTGTGAGTTGTGTGATGGACTTGGGTTTACCATTATATACATGTTATGATGTAATGTATTGGGGGTTTACTGGTGATTCATGATTTTATGTGATGGACCAAGTGCCTATAGGTGATATATTGAGTGATGGAAAAGGTTTCATATGTTAGGGGTTTTATATTGAGGAAATTGGAGCACCATGATGTATAATTTTATGTTGTGGGACAAGTAAGGAGGGATTTGAGTGGTGGGTTCCCTCCCTCTCGCAGCGGCCAGAGTTTCCTTCCTAAGTTGTCTCCTCCCCTCCTCAAGAGTACTTCGAGTCTCGACGTAGTCTTCCCTTGGAGATTAGTGTGGCATGTCATCAGCTAAGGTGCATTTTCAGGATTTGTCGTTAATTTATGGTTTGACGTCTTTGACTTCTCGATCATCTGGATCTTTACTCTGTGGTGTTGTGGTGGATCATCATCATCTTCGGTGTTCTCTAGAGTGGATCCTCGTCGTCTCCGCAGTGGAAAGGGGAGGGGAGGCAATCAGGATCTTTTTTTAGTTGTTGTTATGAGTATGGGGTTTTTTTCATCGGAGGTTTGATTAGTTTCCTGGAGGATTTTTTGTCGGCTGTTTGGGCCTCGTGATATTGTTGCTGTTAGAATGTCCCTGCTACTAACTCTTGTTTCCAGTGAGTTTTCTTGAACTAAATCTGAGGTATGGTTCCTGACTTGCTCAAATAGAGGTCGGCCGCCACTAATTTCTCTTGGTCCCTACCCATGTTGTTCTTCCTCCGCCTCTAGTGGTCTCAGTCTTCTCATGGATTCTGGTTCCTAGTTTGTGTTTTACCCCACCTTAGATCTTACTAGATTCATGCATAGGGAGGCACATCTGTGTTTGATCAGTCATGGCCCCCACAACAAGGATGCATCGTGGTTTGGTTGCTATGTCATCCAGCCCTAGGTGGTAGTGAGTCAGCTTCCTGTCCCATGGGGTGTCTTCCTCTATCGTGGTGGGTATGTAGATGCATTGATAGATGGAGGCATTGCAGGATTTCAGGCATGTGTTTGGTTAAGATGGTGGCCTTGTCTCTAACTACTTTTGTCGAGTTATGTGGTAATGTTGGTGAGACGTGGTGACCGTGGAAGGCAGGGATATTTTATTCTCATGGCTGAAAATAATTATGATAATGTTGGTTTGGTCTTCAAGACTCTTTATATGAGGTTATATAGGGTTTGGTATTTGTGTTAGGGTCAGTTTCTACACGCTTCTACTCATGAGGCGGTCTGGACTGATTTTATTAGGATGATGTTGGTTTTTTTGCTTAGTGATTGGTTGGTTTTCTCGTGTAGTGAATTTGGTTTTAGCCTTGGTTGTCTGCTTCTCAAGGTATTTTGCATCTAATTTTCTATAAGAAGATGTTTCAAATGAGGTGAATGGAATTGGGTTTTCACTGTTTAATGGATATTCAGAATTGGATGTTTGAGAGGGTATGGCTTCAGCCATCGGTTCCAGGACCATACACTTTTGCACGAGATAACATGACATTCAGATTTGAGATAGTGGAAGCTGAATTTAATGTTTTTTGTTTTTGGGTGGAGCTTCTCTCTTGTAGTGAGGGTTGATATTGGTTTTGAGATTTTAGTCTGTTGGGGGTGTTTGTTTTGTCTAAGTTAATGATTTCATAGGTTCCCTCTCACTCATTAAAAGGGGGACTATTTCAATAATAAAAAATTAATTGTCAGGAATGGTTTAAGAGAAGCATCCCTATTAGAAAATTACGTGGGTAACTAGATAGATATTATTGTTATATTTTTTTATACATGGATCTTTTTTTGGGATAATTCCTTTGTAGTATTTGGATTGGTTAGTTGATCAGTTTAAAAGATACAGGTTCTATTGTTTTCTCATTGGTGCATTAACATCATATTTTTCACATGGGAACATGAGACCTTAGGTATGATAAAGATGTGTATACTTTTATTTTAACAATATATGTATAATTATTTTTTAGGTTTATATGAGGAAATCATGGACAATGCTACAAATTTCATGCTTTATACTGGAAAAGTTAATTTTTCACTAACATATCCATTCTATTTGGTATTTTTTTCGAGACTATTTTAATTTTTTAAATTATGTGGGCATTGTGGGAATGTTATTTTTTTCTAAATTCTTCCATGAACTATTTTATTTCTGATTAATACTATCTCTACATCATATTGTTATACATGGTAATACATCCCTTTTATGATATTTTTATACATTTACTGTTAGTCGACAACTCGAGGCCACCTAGAGCGGGGAAATATGAATCATTATCTATCTTCCCTCATTTCCAGACCAATACTTGTATCATTGGAGTAATCTAAATACGAAACACACACATACAAACATAGATACACATCCATCTGTATATACTCATACACACATAAAAATAAAAAAAACATAGTCTTACCAACACACTCATATATATAATCAACTATGAAAATAAATTAAAATACCTACATACAAAAATAAATACATATAAAAATACATCAATACAAATACACACATATCTTCAGATAAACAGAGATACACATATAAACATACATACACATATAGATATATAAACATTCACGCACAGACACAGACACAAATATTCAAACATACATACGTACACACATACCCAATAATATGAAAAGACAAACGAATATATTAATTCATTTATATTTAAATATGTTTATATATACATTTACTTATATATATATATATATTGTAAATATATGTGTATATTTTTATTGTATTTTTTATGAATATAACTTCCTGAATTATGATATGAAAGAAATTTTATATCTTTATATAATTAATATCAATATATGTATATAAACATAGTCAAATAGATACATAATTTTGTTTAATTATTATGATTATATATGTAACACCCCGACCCTACTTATGTAGAGTTGGTGAATTATTACATAACATTGGCATGATAAAAAAAGATCAAGTCTCAAAATACAGATTAGTTTTGTTGCCTTGGAAATATTTGATACATTCATAATTATTACATTACATTATAAAATTAAAAACTACAACAACATAGTCTCTATAGGCCACACTAATATCCATTATACTATCTCTATAGGTTAGTCATAGTAAACTTCTTTATATCTTGGAAAATAAAACATAGAAAGGGGTGAACTCAGATGCTAATTAAGGACAACAATATTGTAGAATCTTTCATAAACAAGAATAAACATTTAAGTCAATGTAAGACTAGAACAAAAGCCTCTTAGACATGAACAATAGTATAATATGGAAATGATAAAATCAACTAATACCATTTAATTATTCACATGGATATTCTACTAGTCTAATAATCACAAGCAATATGAGTAACCACTTCTATAATAATGGAATGAATAATTCCAGACTTCATAACCACATAGTCAAGGCCTTGTGCCAAGTCTACAAATATGATTTCTTCAAGGCCTTATTCCAGGACACATTTTTGTCTCATGAGACCTACCGATGCGTTGAGAAGTTATAGCAGGGTCCAACCTTCAACTACTAAGTCCAATTCATTCCTCATATGAAAATTTTAAAACAAAACATAAACAACCATATGAAATCTTACATATGAAATGTCCATAATTTATCCATAAACCATGAATTGGATAAAAATAATACATCCAAAGTCAAACATATCACAAAAATTTCAATTAAATATTGAAGTTTTGTATCCTATTAAACCAACTTCAAATAAGCTCACAATTCATCAATGGATGTTGACATAGATGAAATCAAAACTTTTTTAGCGAAATATCTCTTTCTATTTTGAAATCATTTAAAAGTCATATAATTATGAAATAAATATTTATTTTTTAAATATTCTAATAATCTTGTAAGGGAATATTTGACAATTGTATACAAGAGGAAAATACCCACACCCTCCGAATAGGTTAAAAAAACCTTCATACCTTCAATTTGTAGAAAAGGTCATAAGGTACCTTGTTTGGAGAATGAAAGAATGATTCCTTTCAAACGATTTTATAAAAAGTCAAACAATGGTATAAATGACATTAACCCATAGTATTGTAAATAGTAAAAATATTTTGGAATACATGTTAAAGAAACATTGATGTGGATGATAAAGTGGTCCCAGTAGATACTTACGTAAAAACCTCCTCCGATAATGAAGAGATTGCGATATTAACCTTTACCTTGTAATATTCCTTGGTTGAGGGTACTTTAACCTCCTGTATAATTGTTGAATAATTTTTATTAAATTATACAAGAACTATATACATAAATTTAATATCATATATTTTCTTCTAATATTTCTTTGTTAATGATATTTCAGTAGTATCATCATTTCGAGTGATAACTGATTCATTTTCCTTTATTTGTATTGTTATGTAAGTAATGTTTTTAGGGATAGGATGTATATTATTCATATTAAAAATGATATTAAGTTTATAAAAATTATTTTTAATCATAAAATGAAAATTATTCTTGAATGGATTTGATGGGGAATGAATCTAATCGCGTTCGTCGCGACGGTAATCCGTACGTACGCACGTGAGGAAATATCATTGTTTTGATATTAAAATCACATACAATTGGATGGTTTATCATATATACATAATGATTATCATAATATATTTATTTTTTATATCATGTATACTCATTATTATATCCATCCAAATGATGATGTTTTTGAATAACAAACTACACCACGATGTGGAGATGGTAATCTGTACGTATGCACGTACGATGAATTTGTCATTTATAGGATGTATAGAATAATGAATATGGTTGCACCATTTTTATAAAAACATGAATTTATATAGTATATACTGTAGTTATTATTTTATAATGGAAACAACAACAAAAGTGGAAGTGGAAGAAGAAATAAACTTGATAGAGGTGATGAAATATTTACCTCTTTTTCAGGTTCTTCCTTTTTATTTGATCAAATGGGCTCCTTAGGATGCTTTTATGACTAAAGGAATGAATGTTGGATTATGTGAGGATAGTTGGGAGGTTATTTGGTCAGTGGTTGGATGAGCCAAATGGCTTTGATATTGTGAATTTGAGAGAAATTGAAGTTCCATTTTATAAGAGGAGTGAGGGTCACTTTTGGAAAATCTTGAAATATTAATTTATAATAAAATAATTTTCAGATTATAATGTATCAAAAAGAAATTATATAAATGATAAAGTGGGGAAGAGTCGAAAAAATCCCAATCAATAGGTTTTAGATAGGTTTCGGTCGTCAAATTGACCTTATCGTTTTGATTTAACTCTTAGTAAAATAGTTTGACATTTACCATGTCTCTTTGTATTTTTCTATTATATGGTTAATAAATTTACTATAAACTTCCAAGAGAACCTCAAGTGGTTAATTAATTACATATATAATATTATTTAATCCCTTAGGTTGAATAGTGTATTTTTTTGAATATAATATATAATATTTATAAAATATTTGTTTTAAAAACTCTTTTATGTCAATTTTGACACTATTTAGAATTTTGTATTTCATATAATCATAAGAGAATCATTACTTAGAAAAAATTCATTTAATCAAACATAAAATGTCCTATTAACCTAGAAAATTAATTTAATTCATTAAAAGTCTCAAATTATATTTATATTGATATGTACAATATCAATTATTTTAATATATCATTAATGTGTTAATTACAGCATCATTATTGTTTCATATATAAATTTAATTATTTAATGTCTAGAAATTATAAATAAATTATTATTATTTAGGTAATATTTTTCAATTTCTAATGACTATAAATGTTTGGTTTATATTTTTTCTAACAGTATATTAAAAGTTGTTTAGTTATAAAACATTAAATTTAAATCTTTTAACTCTTCTTTAAATAAAATAATAATAAATGGCCTAATCTAATCCAAGTGGACCAAAGAGGTAAATATTTTTATCCTAAGGTTGTTTTTGGATTAATTATACTTATCCAATATAATTAGGACATCTGTTAGGGTATTAACAATATCATTTTTACCCTTAATTACCATATTTACTTTTAACCGTGGTAAATAAAAGTAAAAAGTTACAATTCACCCAAAATTATTTTCATATTATTGAACTAAATTTTATATAATGATATCAACTGTGTCTCTGTGATTACTTATGTTCTACTCACCAACTCAGTAAAATAATGTTTTATATAAATTTGCACATGCTCCTAGTAGGTGGGTAAAATACGGAAAAATGTTCGATAAAATTCTATATATATAAAGTTATTATAAAATGACTCCAATGAATTACGTTGAAAATATATAGGTATTATGTATCAATTTTGATCTCAAATAAATAAAAATAAAATAACTAATTATTAAAATAAAATGTCATTTTTAAACTAAAATGTAATGTTTTTACTATTCATAAAAATTGAAGGTTTTCCGAAAAATACCAAAAATTCACCCTAATCTAATTTCGCTATTCCAAATAAAAAAATGAAATCCATTTTTAAAGGTAAAATGTATAAAATTTCAAAAATTGGGTATTAATTTTCATAAAGGCTAGTTTGATTGGCCACAGTGTGTTAAAATCGCGAAGTTACGTACAATGCAAGATATTTAATTATTCAAATGGAAACGTACCGTGGAAGCTTATGGTGTTACATTACACCCTCCTTCAAATAATTTCATCCTTGAAATATCTAAAATATTACTGCATAAAAAGATTCAGGTGGTTCTTCATCAAAAGTTTCTCGGGTTCCCACACTGCCTCTTCCATCTTATGGTTTCTCCATTGAACGTTTATTAGGGGAGTTTTCAGTTTTCTCGATACTTGTTCTATGGTATCAAGAATTTTTACAGGCTGTTCCCAATAAGATAGTTCATGTTCTAGTTATATTTACTCAAAGGTGAGTACATGCATTGGGTCAGGCATGTATTTTCTCAACAATGATACGTTGAACACATCGTGGACTTTAGAGACACTTGGCGGCATTGCCAACTAGTAAGCTACAACCCCAATTCATTCTATAATTTAGAATGGTCTGATGTACCTGAGACTTAGTTTACCATTCTTACCAAATTTTATAACTCTCTTTCATGGATATACCATCAAGAAAACATGATCTCCTACCTGAAATTCGAAATCCTTCCTTTGGGTATCAGCAAAGCTCTTCTACCTACTTTGAGCTACTTTTATGTGGGATTGGATAACCGTCACCTTGTCCATCATTTCCTCAACATGTTCTGGACCTATGAGTTTTCTTTCACCAACATCATCCCAACAAGTTAGTGTGCGAAATATTTGGCCATATAACGCTCTATATGGTGCCATATGAATATTTGAATGGAAGCTATTGTTATAGGAAAATTATACTAGTGGAAAATATTGAACCCACATACCTTGGAAGTCAAGTGATCTAGATCTAAACATGTCTACTAAGGTTTTAATAGTCTATTGTGATTGTACATCAGATTTACGGTGGCAGGCTGTGCTCAAACAAAGTTCAGTATCTAAGGCTTTGTGAAGACTTTTTTAGAATCATTAAGCAAAATGGGGATCATGATCAGAAACAATAAATAGGGGTACACCATGGAGTCTTACAACTTCATTAATACATAGTCATGCTAAAATTTCAAGAGGTAAATCTTCTCTTATGGGAAGAAAATGAACTGACATGGTAAGAAGATCAAAAATGACCCATTTTTCATCATTCCTCCTAGGTGTCTTTGGTAGACCCATGAAAACATCCATCGTAATATTATCCCATTTCCACTCATTTATGGGAAGAGGTTGCATGGATCATCTTGGCTATTTCCTTCCATCTTTCATTTGTTGACAAACCATACATCATGACACAAATTAGAAATCTCCCTCTTCAAGTTGTCCCACCAAAAACATTCCTTCAATTATCCATACATCATAGTGCTACTAGAATGTATAGTGAAATTTGAGCTATGAGCATCATCTAACAAATCCCTTTTCAGATTAGGTATATCGGGAACACAAATTCTCTTCCAAAGTTTCAAAATCCCATCTTGATATATGATGTCTATAAATATTCCATAATTAACATATTTAATATTATTTTGAAACTTTTTATCATCAGTCTGATAACTCTTTATCCTTTCTAGTAATGATTGTTTGGCAACCATTTGAAAAAGCATTGACATTTCGACTTCTGTAGTTATTCCCAAATCCATCTTTACTAGATCCATGATTATAGGATCCTTTTCAACTCTCATCTTGATCAAATGTCCTAGATAATTTCTACTCAAAAAATCTTCCAGCTTATTTGATTTCACCGAGTGGTAGTGTATAGTGGAATCATAATCCTTGAGTAGTTCAAACCATCACCTTTTCCACATGTTGAGTCCTTTTTGTGAGAAAATGTACATCAATCTCTTGTGATCGGTATATAACTCACATTTACCACCATAGAGATAATATCTCTCTATCTTCAAAGAAAATATTACACTTGTTAACTCAACATCAATAGTATGATAGTTTTGATCATGAATTTTTATCATTTATGATGTATAGGAAATAACTATATCATTTTGCAAAAGGACACAACCAAGTCTATTCATTGAAGAATCAATAAAAAAACCCAGTATTCCCTGATGGTAGAGTCAATATAGAAGAATTTACTAATATTCTCTTTAGTTCTTCAAAACATTATTCACAGTCTTTTGTCTAAAAAAATTTAACCACTTTATGTAAGATCATGGTTAACAGGTTTTCCAATCAAGAAAAATTCTGGAAGAAACGTTGATAATAACTTGCTAAACCAATAAAAATTCATACCTCAGTTATACTTATTAGTGCTGGCCATTCTTGGATAGCCTTTGTCATAGAAGGGTAAATATTGATTCCATCCTTATAGAAAATATAGCCATGAAAAGAAATCTCCTGAAGCCAAAATTCACACTTTCTAATCTTCCCATATAATTTATTTCTTCTGAGGGTTTTTAGAATTTTACGCATGTGATTTTCATGATCATCATAGATTTTGGATTATACTAGTATATCATCAATAAATACCACTACAATCTCATCACGATATTCTTTTAAAACTATGTTCATTAGATCCATGAAAAAAGAGGGTCCGTTAGTCATCCCAAAAGGAATTACTATAAACTCGTAATGACCATACCTCGTTCAAAATGCTATTTTTAGAATTTATTCCTTCTTCACACACAACTGATGATATCCAGATCGAAGGTCAGTCTTTGAAAAATATTAAACATCATGAATTTGGTCAAATAAATCATCAATGCGAGGTAGGGGATACTTGTTCATTGTTATTATAGCATTGATCTCCCTGTAGCCAATGCACAACATCATATATCCATCTTTGTTCTGAACACAATGAAAAGGGGCTCCCCATGGGGAAACACCATGGTGAATAAATCCCTTATTACAAAATTCCTCTAGTTGTTTCTTTAGTTCCACTATTTCCATAGTGTCCACTCTATAAGGGGTCTTTGATATGTTCCTTCAAATAGGAATTAAATCAATGGATAACTCAATTTCTAATTCTGGAGGATGTACCGGTAATCTTTTGGAAATACATCAACCTATTCTTGCACAATTTTTAAGTCCTATTTTTGAACATTCCATTCCTCACTCAGAGTTATTTCATTATCTTCCTCCCTAATAATTGAATTTAGATCAGCTAAAGGTGGTGGATCTAGATTATAATTAGGTGGTGACATTTTTTCTCTAATGATAAGGTACTTTTTATCATCATTAATTATTGTAACCTCCTTCTTCGTACAATAAATTTTCACATCATGGTTCAAAATCCAATCCATACGAGGATTATATCAAATTCAATCATGGGTATGACACTGAGATCAGCATATAAAGAACATTTATATGCCCTAATGGGAACAGATTCACAAAACATTGTTGCAATTATACTTTCCTTTGGGGTTTTTCTAAAAACTCTACTATTAAGTCAAATTGAAAATAAGTAATTTTCATAGAAAACTGGGAAGATATGAAACAATGCGATGATCCAAAATCAAATAAAGCATTTTCTAAAGTTGAGTAAACTATTAAATTACCTACCAACACGTCTTTAGAAGCTTCAACCTCGACAGTAGAGATAGAATAATCTTGGCCTTGATCCCTTGGCCTTTTCTATGGTATGTTTCCTTGGAGATTAGGAAATTCATTTGCATAATGCCCCCTTTCTATATAATTGTAGAATTCAAAATTGACATAATTTTTCTTCCCCTTGCAACCAAGGGCTTGGTAGCGTTTATCACCACACTTGTAACATACTCCCATTCCCTTCAGGCAAGTACCAAGGTGTTTCTTCCCATATTTATTGTAGGATTGATATTCAACTTTTCCCTTCATCCCCTTATTTCCATTACCAGAGTGTTCAACATATCTCTTCTTCTCTTGCTTTTCATTAATGTCGTAACACTTAGAGAATTCGTTTTCTTTCTTGATAGCACATGAGATAATATTATTGTATGAAAAGAAATATTGTGAGACTAATGCTTTCCTAATAAATGGTTTTAACCCATCAAAAAATCGATCAATATTACTCCTTGGGTTATGTATATAATTAGATGCATGTCTTTCTGACCATGTAACTATGGCCTCATACTTTTCAACATTCTCATCCTCCTTTTGTCTCAGATTCATAAATTTTCCTTTCCATATATGCTTAATGGGCATGAGGAATGTATTTTTCTATGAAAATATTTTAAACTCCCTCTATTTTATATTTTATACTTTATCATCTCCCATTGTGTTTTGAATCAATGACCACCATTGATCTGCATCTCCCGTGAGGCGATAAACTGCCAAGACGACTTTTTCCCTTTCACTACTTCCCAAAGCATGAAATATATTCTCTATGGAATTTATCCATTTCTCAGCTACGAATATATTGGTACTACAATTGAATGTTGGTTTCTGATGCCTCATGAATCATTTTAACATTGATCCTCCACATTTTGAATTAGGGTGCTCCATACGGGTAAGGTTACAATTCATAACATGAGTGAGTTGTCCTAGTCTGGTGATAAGCTAATCAGCACCAGTTTCTTCACCAGCTCTACATTAATTATCTTGAGTAGGATGGAAATCCCTACATGGATTATGTGCATTGATACAGTTTCTATTCCATCCACTAGGAACCATTTCTAAACAATTTCATAAACTAGATTAGTTTATGGATCGAAATACCTAATTCCATACCTGTCAAACACTTAACATAAATTGAAAAGTTTATTGATATTATCCATAATCATAAAAATGTTATCATTGAGGAAGTATATAATCATAATCACTTTATAATGGTTTGTAAATAAAATGAGAATTATCCTAAGCATATCTCCCGGGAGTGTCATAAGAAAGAGTGATGCAAGGCCCATTGTCGTGCACCGGTTCTCATTCGAGTCTAGCTCAAAGATGTGTTTTTGGGTTTTACCCCTACGTACATCTGTTCCAAAGCCACCTCTACTTTCTCTTATCTATAAATTGATGTATTTTTTGAAATCTCACTAAATATATATAATATCAAAATTATAGGAGGTTCTTATATACTAATCATCAATGTCTATCTTAGGATAATGTGCTCAAGTCACAGTTTTTCTAAATCTAGATTATAGGGTTTCTAAAAAAACTTCCTATGATACCAACTATAACACACAAACCCTAGTTACCCTGAGCCCGTGCATTATTAAATAACATGGGCATGATCACAAAATTTCATGTCTCGAAAGACCGATTAGTTTTGTAGCCTTTGAAATACTAGATACATTCCAAAGTTTAACATTGCATTAGAAAATGAAAAACATCAAAAAAAATGTTTTCATAGGCCACACTCATATCCCATATACTATACCTGCATGTCAGTAATAATATGCTTCTTTTCATCCTGGAAAAATGATATATAGAAATTGGTGAGCTCAGATGCTCAATTAGGATATCAATATAGAAGAAACATTCATAAATAAGCATAATCATTTAAGAAAATGTAATACTAGAACAAAATACATTTAAACTTGAAATTCATAATAATATGGTAAGATAAAATCATGTAATTCCATTTACTTATTCACATGGACAATCTAATATTTGAATAACCACATGCAATATCAATAGACACTTTCATAATGATGAAATGCATAATTCCATAGTTCATAACCACATAGTCAATGCCTTGTTCCAAGACTTGAGATAAGATTTTGTCAAGGCCATGTTCCAAGACACTAGTTTGTCTCATGAGACCTACCGATTCATCGAGGAGCTATAGTGTGCTCCACCCGTCGCTTACTATGTCTAATGAATTCCACATATGAAAAGGTTTCAACATAACATAAACATTCATATTAAAACAAACATATGAAATGGCTATAATTTATTCATAAACCATGAATGGAATAAAAATAACACATCCAAGTCAAACATATCACAAAACCTTCCATACAATATAGATGTTTTGTGTCATATTAATTCAACTTCAAAAAATCTCACCATCCATTAAAGGATGTTGACATAGATGAAATCAAAAGTTTTTTTAGAGAAATATTTCTATCTATTTTGAAATAATTTAAAAGTAATATAATTATTAAATAAAAAATTTATTTTGAAAATATTTTTATAATCTTGTAAGGGAATCTTAGATGATTTTATAACGGCAGAAAATAGCCGCACATGCTGTATAAGTTAAAAAAACATTCTTACCTTAATTTCATCGAAAAGGTCATATGGTACCTTGTTTGAAAAAAAACGGAACGATTCCTTTCAAACCATTTTATAAAAAGGCAAAAAAGAGTATAAATGTCTTTAAAACATAGTCTACTAAATACTAAAAATGTTTTGGAATAAATTTATAGGAAACATGGATGTGGATGATAAAGAGGTCCTGATATATACTTATGTAAAAAACCTCAGATAATAAATAGATTTTGAAACTAACTCTTACCTTGTACTTTTCCTTGGTCGAGGGTATGTTAGCCTCATGTATAATTGTTAAATCATTGTTATTAAATTATACAAGAACTATATTCATAAATATCATATCATATATGATATTATAATTTTTCTTGGTTAATGATATTTCAGTAGTATCAGCGTTTCAGGTGTTAACTGCTTTGTTTCCATTTATATGCATTGTTAGGTATGTAATGTTTTTTAAGGATATGATTTATCTTATTAAAATTTAGAATGATACTATATCTTTAAAAATTATTTTTAATAATGAAATGAAAATTATTCTTGAATGGATACAAGGGGGAATTAACCTGATCACGTTCGTGGTGATGGTAATCCGTACATACATACGAGAAACAATATAATACTTTTGATATTAAAATCGTATATAATTGGATGGTATATCATATATATAAAATCATTATCAAATTATATTTATTATATAAATCCTTTATACTCATTATTATACCCATCCAAATGATGATGTTTTTGAATAACAAACCCTTGTGCATGCAATCATGGTGATTAGAGATTTCTCTCGCAATTCCTTGGCTAATGGAAATCCTTATAGCTCCGGGATGATTCAACTCGCATATACACTCATCATATATCTGCGAGGTATGGGATACATAAAAGATATTAACCCTCAGCGTTAAACCTCTTGAGTTCGGCAATTCCGCCAGGTCAATTTCCTGTTTTAAGGGTTTGAATGTGGGTATTCGCATGAGAGGATCGACCACTCATGTGAAAGCTGATCCGGAGGAAATTGCTGAATGGTTGAAGCTCGGTGCTCATTCAATCATTCCTGGGCTTATAATTCCCAACGGTTCCAAACCATGGAGGATGGAGCAACTCCCAAACAGATTATCAAACATCTGGGGATTTGATACATGGGAGATTGTATCACTCGGGAAAGGGTATTTCCACATACTCTTCCCTTCTAAAGAGCAGAAGCTGAGACCTTGGGGATTTGGCTCCTTCTCACTCAAGCCAGGTGCAGTGAAGATACATGACTGGGATTGGAAAATTAAACCCATATGTAATTGGTAAGACCTCAGTTCAGGTATGGGTTAAAATCTATGTCTTTAACTGGGTTTTATGGAATCCTATAATTCAATATGACATTGCATTAGCTGTTGGAGTCCCAATTAAGATGGATCGTGAAACTGAAATAGCTCTATTTGGCCATTATGCTAGATGTCTGATTTAAATAGTCCTTTGATCCACATTAATGTTTTTTTATCTACTAATGAAGAGGAGCTGGAACATAGAGTGGAATTTGAGAACCTACCAAACTTTTGCCCGGATTGTAAGGTCATTGGGAATGAGGCAAAAAACTGCAGAAGATCTGTTATTGGAACCCTTTGTTCTCAATGAGGACATGATCATAAATCATGTTCCAACCTTGATTTGGAGAGGAAAACAATAAAAAACAATAAATCCTGCACATCTTGTTCTGACAACCCTATTAATAGGCAGTTTTTTTAGCCTGTTAATCAAGGGATGGTTGTTTATGACTCCAATAATGATAATGAGATGGTCTATACGCCCAGCCATAAATCATGGGATGACATTGTGGAAGAAGTTTCGGATCCTGAACCTGCTCTCCCTATTACTACTACAATTCATTCTTATGCTCAAGTGGTTTCTCAAAGCAAGGAACCCAGGCCCCCTTCACTGTGTCAATCTGATTATGCTCAGATGGACCCGAATAAAGAGGTTTTCTCCTTGGATGGGGTGGCCCATGAAAGTCTCATGGAACAAGATTTACTTTCTATTACCTCTATTGATGCCTCTAGTGCATAGGTTAACATAAATCTGAAGGAAGATGGACAAGACAATGTGAATGATTTCTGCTTATGCTGACCATTCTGTGATTGATGTAAAAGCTGTTACACCGGGTTTTAAAGAAGTAAGTATACATCTAGGGGAGTCTTCTCCAGATCAGACTTCTTCTTCTAGTGTGCAGGGGGTGTAATAATCAAAGACAACAAACCAGATTGTTGGACTACAGACTGACAATCTGGAAGTGGTGGAAAAGGATGAAGGCTCTTGGGAAAAACCAAGAACAAGAAGAAGAAGCAGTAGAAAAGCTGATTATAAAATGAAAAATGAGGAAAAGCAGGCTGTAAATGCAGACTTTGATGAAGACGTGGATACATTACTCCAACATTCTAGGGATATTCAATCTCAATATGGCAGGGGATGAGGTCGTGGCCACATCAAAATACATCTTTGGAAGAAATTACGTGAAAATGAACATATAATTGGAGAAAAGCATAGGAAAAAACTCGGGCCCTCAAGAAGGGGGCTTTGACAAATATGTTTTTCTATTGATGTTATTCCTATCTTTATGAACCTTTTTTATCAATAAACTGGGGCTTTGTACCCCATCCTTTCTTAAAAAAACTACATCACGATGTGGAGACTGTTATCCGTACATATGCATGTATGGTGAATTTGTCATTTATATGATGGATAGAATAATGAATATGGTTGTACCATTTTTATAATAACATCATAGTATATATAATATAATGGAGTTATTATATTAGATTAGAAACAACAAAGAAATAGTAATTGGATGAAAAAAATATGTTGAAAGAGGTGATGAAATATTTACCTCTTCTTCAGATTCTTTCTTTTTTATTTGATCAAAAGGACTGCATAGGATGGATTTATGACTAATAGAAGGCCTCTAGTATGTTGGTAGTACCGTTAAGAGGATATTTGGGCATGATTTGTCCGAGACAAATGGATTTGAAGCTATGAATTTTAGAGAATGGGAAATGCCATTTTAAAAGAGGACTGAGGGTCACTTTAAAAAATGCTTGAAATATGAATTTATAATAAAATAATTTTCAGTTTATAATATATCAAAAAAAAATTATATAAAGGCTAATGTGGGTATGAGTAGAAAACCTCTCATGAAATTAGTTTTATATAGGTTTAGTTCATCATATTGACCTTATCTTTTAGGTTTAACTCTTAGTCAAATAGTTTGACATTTACCATGTTTCCTTGTATTTTTATATTAGACGGTTATAAACTAGCTATAAACATCCAAGAGAACCTCAAGTGGTTAATTAATGAAATATATAATATTATTTAATCCCTTTGGTCGAACCTAATAGTTTTAGGAATATAATATCAATTTATAACATAATATTTGTTTTAAAATCTCTTTCATGTCAATTTTGACACTATTTGGTATTCTTTTAATTCATAACTGCATCGTTACTTAAAAAAAATTCATTTAGTCAACTCTAACAAGTCATATTAACCTAGAAAATTAATTTAATTTATTAAAATTCTAAAATTATATTTATTTGGATGTTTATAATATCAGTTATTTTAATATTTTGTTAAAATCGTAATGACTGCATCATCATTGTTTCATAAATAATTTTATCTATTTAATGTCTTCAAATTATAAATAAAATACCATTATGTAGGAAATATTTTTAGATTTATAATGAACATTTATAGTAGAAATTATATTTTGTGTACCCCAATATTATAAATGGTTTAGTGATTAAACTTTGAATCTAACTCATTTAACTCTTCTTTAAATAAAATAATATTTAATGTCTTAATCTAATCAAGTGAACCAAAGAGGTTAATATTTTATTCCTATGGGTTTTTTGTCAAATAATACATATCCAATATAATTAGGCCATGTTTTAGGGTAATAATAATAATATCATCTTTACCCATAATTTCCATATTTAGTTTTAACTGTGGTAAATACATATAAAAAGTTACTATTCACCAAAAATTATTTTCATCTTATTGAAACACATTTTACTTACTGATATCAACTATGTCACTTGTATTTTTTAAATTAAACTCACATATGTGGTAACATTATGGTTTATACAAATTTGAAAATTCTTCTAGTAGGTGGGAAAAAGACGGTAAAATGTTCGATAAAATTTTATATATCTAAACTTATTATAAAATGATTCCAATTAATTACCTTGAAAATATATAGGTATTATGTATCTATTTGACTAAAAAAATAAAACTAAATTAATTAATTATATAAATAAAATTTTGGTTTTAATCAATAACTCAGTGTTTTCACAATTCATCAAAAAATGAATGTTTTAGAAAAATACAAAAAATTTACCCTATGCTAATTTAGATCTTCCAAATTCAAAAATGAAGTCTATTTTAAATGATAAAATTTTTAAAATTTCAAATAGTGGGTCTTACTATTCATAATGGCCAGTTTTATTGGTAGCGGTGTGTTAGAATCTTGAAGTATCGTACAATGCAAGCTACTGCATTATTCTAAGGAAAAAATACAATGGAATCTTGTTGTCTAAAAATATATAAATTCTATATATAGAGTTAAATTAAAAAAATTAAAATAAATAAATATATTATTTTTTAATATATTTATATTTTTGTTATAAAAAACCAATAATTGTTTTTCAATATGTTACTCAATATTTATTTTCAAATATTATGTATACTACTAAATAATTATAATTATATTTAAATATTTATATAATTGTTTAAATAAAATTTTAGAGTACTAAATTTTAATATATATCTTTTTTATATATTTAAATATATTATTAAAAAAAATTCATTATATTAAATGTTATTACTTTTATGTATTTTTTTGAAAATTAGATTGATAATAAATTTTTGTTAAAAATATACATATTGTTATATAGGTCATGTTTAAATATATGTAAAAATCTCCTTTATAAATGTATTATTCCTGATTCCCATTATTACTGAAAAAATATCACAAATATATGCTGTTCTTTATCAGTGATAAATAAAATTTTCATAAATGTTGACACATTTTAGTTAAATAAATTTTGATTAAATAATAGGTAATATAAGTTCTTCAGTCATAACTAATAATTTTTACATTTTTCTTTTGTTTTATTTAGCAATGAAAAATGAAAACACATTATCTTATCTGTTTAGAACTGAAGAGGGAATCACAAATTATATATGAACATTTTATTGTGATATTAATAACAAAATATTATACGGATGAATATATTTTGAGAGTATGAGTAGTCATGGGCATGTTTAAGTATGTTTTAGAGGATCTACCAAAGATAAAAACTCTACACTGCTTCTTCTTGATGTTGTGGTAGATGTTTTTTTCTACACATGGTAGAGTAAAATATATATCCCCATTTATTGATGGATATTAAACCTTCTTTATATTTATGCATCTATGTAGAACAATTTTAATATAACTTGTAATATACAATATTTTTAATAGATAATTACGGGATTAATTTTTTATTTATAACGTATAATGTATTCGATATATTTACTTGAGTCATACCCAATACAATGATATTATATTTTATGAGATTTTAAATACATGATTATGAGAAATTTTATAGTGGATTATATTGGTTCAACTGATATTGAGACATGATGGAATACATTCACAACATGTTGTAGCATTATCAATGGTAATAATTCTAAATTCTCAATGTGCTATGAAGAATTAGAGGTTATCCTCTAGGATGTCAAATATGTTGTACAATACCAAGGGAACTTCAATTGGAAATTTTTGGTTAAAATTTAACTAGACAATTGTAGTGATGTTGTTCAAGAATATATCACGCAAGGCCCCAGGGAGCTTACATTTATCATTGGATGATTGATGAATTGTGATTGCTAGGATAAAAACCTTATCAAAACATACCTATACGGAATAAAATGTTCTTGAAAAATACCCCTTGTTATATGAGGTTTTGGCTCAGAATTATTTCTAATCATACCAAATTTTTCATATCATATACACTTACATATTAATTATGTGGGATGTGATGTTTAAATGGACATAATAAAATATCTTATTTTACAAGATATTACAAATTTAAATATACATTATGTTATGGAGATTATTCTTATTGAATTTATTTTCAAAGTGTCTACAATTGTTATACAATAAACATAGGGCATTAAACTATCTTGTGGAATCTTAACATTAGTTTTGGTAGTTTATAGTGAATATGTTTACCTGAATTAAATGTTGACTAATTAATGACAATATACTGTAATAAAATAAAAATATTTCCCAAGACAAAACCTAAATCCTAACAGGTAATTATATTTTTAGAAAATGATAATTCATTAATTATGATATTCTGCAATGATGTTTTACTAATTAGTTTTATATTTTCCCTAACATCACAATTTTCATCAAAAACATCAAGTATTGTACATATAAATTAGTAAATTTATAAACAAAAAATATGCACGTCAATAATAATATATCCCCCTATTCACTCCCAACATGTTCCCTATGGTAAAAATCACATTATACACTAATTATCATAAAAAAGAAAGTATTATTTATATTAGAACTAAAATTAAAATTTCTCATGGAAGGAAAATTATCAAATTTATCTTGACATTTAAAAGATCCAATAAAATATAATTTTTTAATTCTATATCATGCTTACAAAAAATATTCTTAAATATTCATATATCATATAATTGATTCAAATCCATTTTTAATAATTTATCATTATTATTTATTAAATTATCTTAATACAAATATATATAAACTACAGTTCAAGGTTGTAGCCACTGAGTGGTGATATCTAGGTCCTTCAGCCGAATTAAGTGGGTTAAATATCATTGTTTTCGAAATGAATTAGGTTATTTCTACATTAGAGTTGAAGTATGAAAAATTTATGGGGCCTAAGAAATGGATAAATCATGGATGATATGATTAACTATATATAAATAGGGGGGTGAATCAATGCGATTGATGAATGGTCCATGTGACAATTTTGATGCAAAGAAAAATTTATTTGGTCACTTATAGTAAATGATCAAAATATTGAACAATTCAGAGGGGGATACGAAAATAAATAAGATCATAATGGTTCTCATGAATGTATCAAAAGAATAATTTTTTTACTAATTTTTATAAATTAATAATGTAGGTGGGATCTATCCCCCAAATTGGACAAATATAATTATTACAATATACATCATTATTAAAATAATAATATCCAATTATTAATAAAGTTAAAATAATTTTATATTTCAACATTAAAGGATTAAAAACATTTGAAATATGGTTGATGAAATAAGAACAATTCATGCAACCAGATCATTCATTTACTAGTTTTGATGAAATTATATAAAAATTTAAAATATTATAGAGGAAAATATTTCCAAGTATTCCTTGAAAAAATATAGTATAAATATATCTGATTATGATCCTTCATGACCATTTCTCATTGAGTATGTCAATTATGTATAAATATCGATATTCATTGCATGAATATTTATCAAATCATAGTTATATTTATATATTTGATTAAATAATTGGAAAAAATCGTATAGAACCATATATTATTGAGTAAGAACATATAAGTAATGTCACACTCATATTCTTCAATAGACCTTACTTATATAACTACTCATTTATTCATTAATGATTTTATAAAAACTCATACATTTAAAAAAATCCCTACCAACTAAAACTTTTTTAGTATGTATTATTTTGAATAAATAACACCATCAATTACTATATTAATTTAAATAAATCATTAAATTATATAACAAAATATATAGTAATAAAATATTGGGGTTAAAACTAACCATGTGTAATATATTTTAATGAAATATTGTTGTAGTTTTTTGTGATATTAAATAAAACAAAATGGGAAAACCCATACTTCAATCACCAATAAGTATATTAGAAGATATAATATTCTCATATTATATCCCACATTCCTATAACATAGAGTTATATGATAAATATGATTCTAAATTACATATGATTTAATACATAACTCTATTAATCCTCTGATTTCACAAAAACACCAATAAATGTTTTACTCATTTTATCTTATATCACTTCCTATGTAAAAACATTTTTAGTACAAATAAAAAATATATTTAAATACCCCCTTAATTTTTTTTAATAACATTTAATAAAAAAAATATAGTTTTATACCTGAAATTTATAAAAAACAGAAATCATGTTTTCAAATCACATAGTCACTTTATAGGATTATGAAGAACTATAAATCCCAAATTCTAAACTGTATTAAATGATTGTAATATTATAATTACTACTATTTATTTAAACTATAAATAGTTTGAACAAGATCTATAAGAGATAAATGTATCATTATAAAAATTTCATCTAAATGTATTTAACAAAATATTTGTAATTTTAGAATATCATTAACCTATATATCATGTGTATCCATGATATATGGAAAATTTAAATATAATATTGTCAATGTAAACCATTAAATTATATCAAAGTAATTTTTAGTTGTAATTAGTTTATAAGTCACTAGTTATTCTAATATTACGATTAGTACATCACAAGTCACATTAGTAAGAATGGTGATACACATCCCCAATATTATTCTTTCAATGTAATTAATGTTATCACAATCATAAAATAGGAACTAAAATAATCATATATGAGAAAAATACTATAAAACCATCATTTACATAACAAAAATCACCATTTAATATTATTTTTGATGGTAATTTTTTTGATGAGGAAAAAAATGGTTTGATGAAGAATAGTTCACACTTCCCTTTTATCTTGTGAAGGAGACACCATAGTTAAGTCATTCACATTGGATTCACCATTCTTTTCTCCCAATAAAATTCATGTTGCATGGTGATTTGGTAATTCTTAATGAGTTCCATTGTGTTTTTTCATGGAACCGGAAGCACCCGACAGTTCTACTTCCAAAAGGAACCAAATTTCAAAGGTAGTCACTTGTTAGGGATTTTGTGAAATGATTATAATGAATAGGAATTGGTTGATAGTATGGGTGGTTGGCCCCATCACGCCCTTTGGTGGAATTATTTCCCACTTTATGACTCTCTTATATATTTAAGACATATTCCTGAATTTTTTATTAAATTCCAAGGATCATGTAGATTAACCGATAATTAAAAACTAATTATTACAATGTATACATTCATTTTTATGTATATATTTTTATTAATCAATATATATATCAATATGTATATAAGGATCACCATTAATTGAATCATATTTTCTATAGATTTTATATTATTTGGTCATGATCAAATTTATTAATTTTTTATTGATACAAAGTGGGGAACTATGAAGTTTGTTATCAGCTAAGGAGACTAAGTTTATTATTGATTTTTATCATTATTCAAGAATGCCTAAGAAGTTTTGTGTTGGTAATGAACACATATGGTGGACATCTGATGTATCATAATGATTGGAATCAGATAACACACAGTTTGGGTTCACTTAAGGGGGAACATCGTACCTTTTACCATCATTCGATAAACCATAGAGTTTAATATTACTTTTAATGCATTTCAAGGAATAATATTCCTATTCAATGTTTGGTGTGGGATTGATTCCAACTCATCCTAATAATCCTTGATGAGATTTTAGTTTCCAAAAATATTTATACCATATCGTAAATTTGTCCTAGAGGGAATATGGTTTATTTTAGGTGTAGGGATTGAACATTGTAGAGGATTTCTACATATCCAAATTAGATGGGAATAAAATACCACGTAGTTAAGGAACTTCTCATTGAAAATTATGGACCATTGAGAAGAATATGTTAAGGACTATTCATTAAGATGATTCCCTTGTATAATATCCCATGAAGACTATTTTAACTCATGGTGGTTTGAGGTCGTAAATCATTTATTACTTTTGATGAGGATGTTCAAATTAATGGAGTTGTGATTGGGGACTACTCCTTAGGATGATTCCCATTAAACTCGGGCCATATGATGGTTTCCAACACATCCAGGTTAGCAAGAAATAGATTTCCCGTAGTTCAATATGTGTCATGGATCATGTTGAAATCATGATCACCATTTCCCATAAGCTCATGTGAATCGTACTATGTGTAATAAACCAGAGGCAGTTAAGGATTTGAAAATCCACTAACTTTTCATTCTCTACTTATAGAAGAGGAGGGTATTGAACCAGAAATTTATCAAAGGTAATTATCCCTTATTATAGTATTGTAATATAATATAAATTTCACATAATCAATTTTGGTCCATAATAAAAATAATATAAATAAATAATTAAGTGAATAAAAATTATTTCTATATTATAAAGAACCAATACTAATAAAATAGTAACATGAACTTTGGAAAAATAATATGATGATTTTGAATAGTAAACTATCCAACTATATTTTAACAACACCCATGAATGGATAAATAAAACATTGGATTCTATTAAGTGAAAATATGATATAATTATATAATATTTTAAATAAATAAATGTTAAAATGACCAGTAATTATGTGTCGGTTTTTAATAACTCCTAAATACTTAATTACAATATTATGATTCCAATGATAATTTAAAAGAAAATTTGCGTTCATAAAATATATTCATTATTTAATATTTTTATGTCTTATGATTTTAAATTACTTTTATGAGACCTTAAGTAAATTTTCCAAGTTGTATAAAATGAGTTATAATTTTAAAATACATATTTCCATGAAATTTATTATTTTAATGAAAAATTAAATTATTTATATTGAAAATATTATTTTCAAATAATTGAGTTCATTCATTAATTATACACATCATTAAATGGGTAGGGTGACATTTTTTGTGTTTTTCTAAAATACATGGATTTCTTATGATTACTAAATTTTCATAATTTTAAATAAATGTTAAATACATGTATATTATAGTCATTATTATTTAACGATAATGTAAGAACCTAAATCTAGAACCCAAATTCATTATATTAATATATGTAGTGATAATTATAAAACTATTCATAGTCTTGTTAAAAAATTTATAACTAATGAATTTAATAAAGAGAAACACCTATTTCTTCCACTATAAATACAATTTATCACTCCCTCTTCTCCTCACACAAATAATGATTTGAGCTTTTCCCAACTGCTTTAAAAAAAATATTTAATGTCCCCTCCCCCGCATATAGGATCTCTTGTTCTAATAAAATTTCCAAGACTCGGTGCCTTGACGAGGATCTCAAGAGGATAATTCAAGAGGTAAATCCTATCTTTTTTTCATTTAATTTCCTTTAAATTTAATTTCTTTTCTTATTCATTCATCAACTGCCATCATTCAAATTGAATGATAACTCCACTCTGTTTAATATTCTATTATTATATCATGTTAATGTAATATTTATCATTATAATATACCCTCACTCGGTTTTAGTTTAAAAATGAAATCATTTCCCTTAATGTGTCAATTTACCGACTTCATGGGAGGTGCACAATCATTTTACATAAACAACATCTATACTGTTAATAAGACCATTAATAGGTTTTAAAAAGATTTAAACATGTATATAATAACCCTTTTAATGTTATAAAAATATCATATACTCATAATACTAATTGAAAAAAATGAGTGTTGTGTGATCGAAAAACCAAAAAAAATAACCTAAATATATCATCATTAACTTTTATCTAATGATTCATCCTAATGTTATATAACCAAATTTATTATAAGAAAATTATAACATATTTAATTTCATTATTAATATATAATAACAATTTTGTATATGCATAGTTATTCTACACAAACGTATATTCACATATACATGTGAAGCTATCATGAAAAACAAGAAAAAAATGATATTAAATGATGAAATTAAAATATATAAGTCATATAATGGACCATAAAAATTTAATAAAACTTTAATGAATCATATTCTATATAATAGGTTTTGGAATTTTTAATTAATTAATTTTATGTGATTATATAATTCTTTAAAGAGAATAAATCATTCATACACAAGGTAATGCGAATTCTTGAACCCAACTTTATTCTTTTGGGGTTTCCCTCTTTGACCCTATTTTAAGTATGGATAATACTTATATATCATTTCTCAATAATAAACATAAATTTTCTACTATTTTTTTAGAAGTGTTTATGACAACTATAATGTTTTACCAAATAACCCTTCCATCATAAAAACACACCATTTACCTGAAAATATTGTTTCCTTCACTCAAGGTTGACAATTCTAATATCATGTATGGTATTACTTATTTCCATATAGAACCCATGATTCATGAATGTATTCTTATGGAATAAAACCCATTCATTAACATGGGTGATTATATGTTTATATATATATATATAAATATCTTCAATGTGGTATACATGATACTGTAATTGTTGTCCTGTGATAGGTGAACCCAAAATTATATATTGAAATGCATGTGTTATGATGTGATGAGTGTGCCTTGAATAGTATAATTCTCAAATGAAATGGGTAATTTGATTTATCTCAAGGGAAAAGTTCAATATGTGTGAACATGATCATATCATTTTCACAACTATGTGAGGTTGTTAACCACTAACACTTGATGTTTCAATTTTTATTTCTTGCCACATTCCAAGAATTTTCTTAACAACATCCAATCATGACTAGGATCAAATCCTTAAGATATAATTATTAGGTTATGTTAACACTCACCCCATGTTATACTTTATCATGGTATTATCTATCATAATATTGGGATTTTAAATCCCCTCGCTTTTTTATGTAAATCATTATGTTATTACATGTATTTACAATAATTCAACTTCCAATAATAATCTAGATAATAAGTAATTAAATCAATTTTTATTTTTCGTTTTTTAAATATTATATTATGTTCATAACATTACCATGAAACTAAACATTTGTATACTTATTGTGTAATTATTTTATGTTATTTTCCTTTAAAATGATGTTATAATATATGTATGAAAAATAAGGGCAATTACAGTTGGTATCCAAGGATATTTTATTTAATTAATGAAATAATATTAGAGGAATTAGTGAAAAACCTTACTATGATACTATGTATATCTGATCAAACAATAATCTCTATTTTAGAAAATTTAAATCATACATATCCCACAAGAAATTCCTGAATATTTAAATGCATAATGGAATATATTATTAATAAATTACATGTAGAATTTTGTTTTGTTTTAATGATTTCTATGCCATAAAATTATGGGAACAAAGATAAACTATGACAAAAAACCCATGTGGGGGATAAACCCTGATTTCCATAATGACATCGACAATGCTTTCGGAGGTGGTGTTCAAAATTTCATGGTTATTATTACCCATATTTATCAAGTTATGAACATTTTCCTAAATAAAATAGAATAAAATTTTCATCATATAGGGATTAACTGGATGTCGATTGTTTTATGCGGAAATGACAACCTATGATTCGTTGATCTTCTAGTTCGCTAGTTTTTTATAGTGGGTCAACTAGAGGGATAAAATCATTTCTATTCAGCCCTACTCTATGATGGAGAAGGAAATTATTACTATTTATCACCTTGATGGAGTGGTCGATCAATGGTGGTATTTGATTAAATAAACTAAGCTGAGGGATGAAACTGAAGTGATTGAGTGGGAATAATTTATCATAATGATTCCTAACAAGTACTTACTTTGAAATATTCATAAAAATATGGAGATAGAATTTATAGAGCTAAAGAAAACTAAAGGATAATCTATCACATCATACAAATAAAATTCCACCTGGATTGTAAGGTATTCTTTAGCATTGGTTATAAAAAATGATAGGGAAATTAATATATTTTTTATTTTTCTAAAACAACACCTTTGAAAGTCTCTGAAAATTCTAAACTTTTGGATTTATGAATAAGTTATATGATGTTGTCTCAAAGGGGAAACAGGGTTTGGAGAATGGTTCCCTGGAAATGGTGATATGAAATGAAATATATAGTTTCAAGCCAGAGGATCTAATGATAATGGTGTAAAGATAACTCACCCACCCACATGTCAAAAATTCAGGAAGAAGCTTCATGGGAACCACCGAAAAGGGAATGATAATTGCTTCAAGTGTGGGGAAGAAGGACACCAAGGTTAGGAATATTTAAAAGACACGAGGATGAAGGATAATGTGGTGAAGGAAAGGAGAGAACCACCCATGGTTCAATGCTACAATTATAGGGAGCAGGGGAACTATGAAAACCAGTGCACTAAACATAATGTTTTCATGTCAGATAATCACCATTATCATCCAATTCCAAAGGCGAAAGGGAAGGATTATTCTATCACTACTACCGAAGTAGATAAAGAAAATGATGTAGTACAAGGTACAATTCCAATTTGATCAAAAATTAAAAAAAATATTATTTGATAATGGATTTATGGATTCCATTATATCTTTCATGTTTGTTGCAACTATTGAATCTAATCCATAAAACCAAGAAGTAGAGATATCTATAAAAAAAAAGTGTTGAAATCATTGAATCCCGAGTATTAGACTCTTCACCTATTGGAACATGTGGGAAGATTCTTTAAACGAATATCATAATAATTTATTTAGTGGAATTCAATGCTATACTGTAAAAGTTTTTGCACTCGATATATAGAAAATATATAAATTGTTAGGAAAAATAGACATATTTTCACATTCTGAACAATATAATGCTCCTATAAAAATTCAATGATGTTCATGAATCTCTATTTGAAAACCATTAAATGGAGTGGGTGTTGATTCCATATGAATAATCATACCTCTATTAATTTATATAGTCAAAGGAAAATAACAAACTAGGGTTAATTACCATCAGGCGGAATACAATGATGTATTTCTTCAAAGGTTACCTGGGCTCCAACCAGACCATTCTAGTAAATTTATCAATAGAACTCATACCAAGAGCTACTCCTATCTCAAAGTGTCTATATAGTATAGATCTTATCAAACTGTATTATTTAAAGAAGCGACTATAAGGGAATTTTGAAAAAGGATTCATACTCTATAGTGCATCACCTTTGGGTTCTACGATGCTCATTTTCAAGAAGAAGGATGGATCAATGTGAATTTGTATTGAATTTTGGGAACTCAACAAAATCACCATAAAGATCAATTATCCTCTTTTAAATGATGGATTACATGTTAGATTATTTGTAAGGAACTCAATAATTTTCAAATGAGGATCTTCATTCTCGATATCATCCGCTAAAGGAAAGGAAGGAATATTTTCATAAGTTACCCTTCCATACAAAATATTTGAATTATATGTTTCATGTTATTACCATAAGACATAATAATTCCACTGAAATCAACATGGATGTGATTAATAGAGTCTTTAGAAATTAGATCAACAAATTTGAGGTATTTTTTATCGATGATATTAGTATATACTCAAAGAAAACGGAAGAACATGATGAACATATAAGGAATGCATTGGTGAAGATTAGAAAGGAGAAGTTGTATTCATGTATAGAAAGTGTGACATTTAGATGCAGAGAGTAACATTTTTGGGAAATGTGATCACAAGTGAGGGAATTTCTGTGCACACATAAAAAATGAAGGCCATTAAAGAATGGTCTAGATCCTCTAGGGTCAGCAAAATCCTCATATTTCTTGCCCTATAAGGGTACTATTGAAATTTTATATGAAATTTATCACGATTTTCAAAACCACAAACTATATTTAAAAAGTAAAATGGGTAAATTATGTATTGATAGAAGAGTGTGAGTAAACAATCATAGTGATAAGGAAAAGGTAGATAACAAAACCTGCATAAAGATTACTGAAAATTGAGGACTTTTTTGGGATATAGAGTGATGAATCCATGAAGGAATTAGGTTTTCTACTCATGAAAAAATGATAATTTGATTGACTAAACCTCACAGAAGTTAGTGAAAAATTAGAATAACTACATTATGCATGATCTGGAGCTAGCTACTATGATTGTTTCCTTGAAAATATAGAAAAACTACCACTGTGTTGAGAAGTGTGATATATATATAAATCACAAGAGCATAAGGTATATATTAACAAAAAAGATCTCAATAAGATTCAAAATATATGGTTAGAGATAATCAAATATAATGATTTCTCTATTCAATATCTTCCTCACAAGGTGAAAAAGGTAAATAGTTTTTTAGCCAAAAAACATACTACATTATTCATGTGGATGGTCGGTAAAGACCCTTTCATCAAGGATATTGAAAGGATTCATTGGAGATCATAATGACATTAAATACATCATATATTGGACATATTAATTCTCATCCATCTTCTAAAGATATGATTAAGGAGGAGTAAGGGGATATTCCAGAGTTACAAATGTGGGTGAATTATGTAATGTAAGAGAAGATAGAAGAGTTCCATATAGATGAGGATGGTGTGATTTGGATTGGAATGGGGCTATTTGTACCTTATTTATCTTGGATAAAGAAACATCTATAGGAAAATTCTCATATTTTTGGTTTAATTAATCACCTTAGGAGTTCCAAGATGTACCATGATCTCTGAGAACACTTCAGGTGGGACAACATGAAAAAATAGATTACAAAGTATATCTAATGGTTATTGATATGTCAGCAATTAAATTAAAAGCAACAGAAGTCCAAAGGAACAGTTAAAGCATTACCTAAACCCATCTAGAAATAAGAGATCTCAAATGGAATTTTGCATGGGTCTCTCATAGTCATTAAAAATAAATAATGTGATATGGGTTATGGTGGACCAACTCTCCAAGACTACTTAATTTATCAATAATGGGGAAGATCATTCACTTGAACAACTAGAAATGACATATGTAAAGGATGTGGTGGGACTATATGGGGATCCACTCTCTATTTTCCCCGATCATGATCCAATGTTCACATATATATTTTAGAGGATTCTTCAACATGAATTTAGTAGAGAATTATGTTTTAATATGACATATTAACATCAAAATCATGGACAATATAAATTGGTTATTCATACACTCAATGATATGAATAGGGAATTATTATTATAATTAAATTATGGATGGGAACACCATTCCCTAGTTTTTGAGTTATCATACAACAATGGCTACCACCTGAGTATTCATATGGATCCATATGAAGCTATCTATTGGAAGATATGTATTACTCTAACATGTTGCGATGATGTTGGTCAATGAATGAGACATAGATTAAATAATGTTCAAGGGATGGAGGAGAAGGTTCAACAACCAAAAATCTTATCATATATTCTTACAGTTGGAAAAATATATATTCTTACAACCATTAAAGGGACATGGAGTTCGATATTGGGGGTACATTCATCCTTTGAATATCACATAGGAAGAGTGTCATGAGGTTTGTAAAGAATGGTAGCTAAGGCTAAGGAACATTTTCCCCATTTACATCATTGATCACATATGATTCATACACTATTTTCTTCAACATCCACTGAATATGAAACCAATTCATGATTAGTTTTTTGTATCACTCATATTTATTTACAAACAATATCCCTAAAATATATTGAACATAGAGGTGGATCATTTAGAAAATGATCTTTGTTATGGGGAGAAACTAGTAATGACTCTGGACTGGAGAGATAATGTTCTATGAAACAAGAAAATAGTCCTTTTCATTTTGTTTTGGTGGAACAAAATGTATGAGGAAGAATGTTGGGGACCAGAGTTGGTGATGAAGGACAATTACCATCATTAATTTTAGTAAAATGAAATTTTGAGTGAGAAATTTTAAAAAGGGTGAAGAAAGTAACAAACCAAACAGTTATCAATGGAACTGCTCCCTTATAATAGTAATTTCACAAATTATAAATCACATATAATCACTTATGTACCATAATAATAACATTATAAATGATGAACTAATTAACTAAAAATTATTTTTATAATTTATGGATCCAATTTCGATGAAATAGTAATATGACTTTAAGAATGGAAATATAACACCTTATAAATATTAAACTTGTCAAATGAATAGAAACCACACTAATCAATGTATAAATAATATTAATGTTTTTATATGTTAAAATAAGATATAATTATACCATAATAAATTTAAAAATATGGGTATGAAATTTAATTTAGTCATGGTAATTTTATAAGTCATAAATATTAAATTAAAATTTTATTATTAATATAATTATTTAAAAGAAAATTTTAATTATAATATTTATTAAAAAATAATATTTTTCTTTCGGATGATTTTATGATAATTTTATGTGACCCGCTTTAATTTTTCAGTGTACTATAAACTGAGTTATTAATTTAAAATTAATATTTTCATGTAAATGATGATTTTAATTAAAAGTTAAATTACTCATATATAGAAAATTATATTAATAAAATGGATTCTATTTTCTTATTCTACTTGTCATAATATATTCTAGGTAATTTTTTGGAATTTTTCATAAATACATGATTTATTATGCATAGTTAAATACCGTAATTTTTTATAAATGTTAAATACATTCATTTTTTAGTCATTTTTGATGTGAGGATGACGTTAGAAACTTAATCTTGAAAAATCCGTGTTTTTTAAATATATTTATAGATAATTATCATACTAGTCATAATATTGTTCCAAAATAATAAATTAATGAATATAATAATGAAAAAACACCCCTCTCTTACACTATAAATAACACCCCTCACACCCTCTTCTTCTCACACCTATCATGCCTTAATATTTTTCCAAATTATGAAAAAATGATTCCATATCCCCTCCCCAAATTCCAATATCTCTTCATATCCTCGAAAAATCTAGCCTAGGTGTCTTGAATAGGATCCTTATAGGAGAATACAATATTTAAAGCCTCTAATTGTATCTTGGAATTTCATTTCAATTTCATTTCATTCCTAATTATTATATCACACCCCCCATCAAAATGGTATGACAACTACGGTTTGATTCATGTGATGGGACTATATAATGTTACATTAAAATTCAGAATTAAACACCATGCCCACTGTCTTTTATTTTAAAAATGATATCATTGCTCGTGATGTGTCAATTTATCAACATCCTCGGCGATTCCCTTTCATATTTCTGAATAAACACCACAAATTTTAATAATACCATTAAATGGATTAAATTTTTTTATGCTTTATATAATAACCCTTTTTATGTTCAATAAATAAATTATATTGATAATTATAAATGAAAAAATGATTTCTTTGTGATAGAAAAACCACTAAAATTAACCTAAAGCATTTTTCATTAACATTTATCTAATGTCTCATCCTCATGTTTTATAAAAACATTGTTTATAAGATCATTAATACATTTATAATTTCATTAATATCATATAATAAAAATTCTATATATTCATCCTCATCCTACACTAACATCAAATCACGTTTTAAGAGTATTGGTCATGAATACCATGCAATCAAATTCTTCTGAGCGATTATATATGACATATATAACTAATACAATGAACACAAATTAACTTAAAAAATATATATAGAATAATATTAAATATTAAAATATTCTTTAATTGTTAATTAATGAATCTAACGTTATTATATAGGATGTTAATGTGAAGAATCATTCAGATAGAACGTAAGGGGAATTCTCAAACCCAACTACCTTTCATTGGTTTTTTCATATTTCAACACATTTTCCATATGTATGTTCCATAATTATCATTTACTCATCATTATATTAATTTTTTGGGATATAAATGTTTTCTGTATGATTTTATTATAGGAACAATGTTTTCCAAAATAACCCTTCCTTAAAAGAATTCACCTTTTATTTCTCAAGAATGTTTCCTTCACTCAGAGTTGATGATTATTTTATCAACTATGATAATACATAATTTATTTGGTATCCCAAGGTTTATGAGTGCATGATTATGAAATGAATGTTACTCTTTTATATGGGTTATTATATGTTCAGATTGATATATGTTCTATGAGGAATTCTAGATAATGTTAATTTTTTGATGTGACAGTTTCACTCTGAATTTTATAGCACAATGTAAATGTTATGATGTGATCGGTGTTCCATAAATTAAATAGATTAACAATGCATTTTTATTGGGATGTATCTCATGAAAGAAGTTAAATGTTTGTGGGCATGATGCTATATTTGATCAGAACTATGTGTGGTAGTTTAAAACTAAGACATGATGTTTTATTTTTATCTATTTCTACAATCAAATCCTTATCTTATAGAGTCCCATACCTGATTATGATACCATGATTTTGTTTTGATGATTAATTTATTCTAATATTAAGCTCATGTTATATTTATTCATGTTCTAATCTATCACATTTTTGGAATTTTAGGGAACATATTTTTTATCTCTATCCTCATGTGATTACATGTACTAATGAGAAATCTAGGTCCAATGAGAACCAAGAGACAAAATTATTTAAAAATATATTTTTTATTATGTATATTTTATGAATAATTTTAGTTTAACCATGAAAATAATCCTTTTTATCCTCATTAATTAAAGATGTTATGTTTTTCTAATATGATGTAACAAGATATTTTATAAAAATCAGAGTTTCTACAAGGAGGAGGATGGTGAAAGAGTCTAATGTTATGCAAATCCTTCACTTCACATTTCCCTATGGAGGATATTAATTTTTTGGATGAAATGGTAGTGAAGAGGGAGGATAACAAAAACCACACTTAAGGATAGAGGATTAATATAGGAGGGATGTCATAAAATTGGTTTTGTAGGGGGATGTAGATATAATTCCATGTTGATTGAAAAAAGAAAACACAATACTTACCCCACAATAGTAATTTGAGGTTACATATATTAATGACATTATGTGAAGTACATGGCCTATAAAGTAATCATCAGGACTGGGAACACCCTAACTATAAGGCCCCAGACTTAAACCTTACATAATCTTGAGTTATCACAAGATTACACGTTGAGGATCTTTTCGGGTTTAGAGTTTTAGAGAATTAGATCTTAAAGCATGCATTACAACCCACATTTAAACAAAGTGGTTACAATAAAATATAGTATTATTTTTCCCATAAATGGAAACATATTGAAAATAAATCATGGATTCTTTATTGACACTTCCTTGACACTATCATCTTATCATGTACCTTTCCCGTGACCTGTAAAAAACATTTCAAAAAAACATGGGATGAGCATAAAAAGCTCAGTATGGGTTATATAAAAAACAAGGAAAGGAAATATGAGTTCATATATACATAAGAATGAAATCATACTTTACCCATAAAACATAGTCACTTTAACATACCTCATAAAATCATGAACAAATCATAGAAATCATAAGACATAAAGGTAACTTGAGGCATTCATAACATTCTTACGTAGGGAGTAACCCTCTTGGTTACGTTTGGAATACCCATCACAGTATATTCCCTAAATCTCATCGGGGAAACCATAACGTTTCACTCCTTCGCGTTACCCAATGCATTGGAGAGCTATATCGGGCTCACTTGCCCTTAGTTTATCACGGAACCACCCGTCTTCATAATAATGCCCAAGAACCTCAACATAATCATATCACATAAAACATGCATAAAGGAAACACAACATTTCCACCTTTCAATCACAAGATATCAATACAACACATTGATATAAAAACATTATGAAAACCATTTTCAATACCAAAATAAAAGAAAATTAAAAAATGGTATTTATTTTTTCTTTTAAAAAGAAGGTATGGCTTGTAGAGGAAGCTGAAACTCAAATAACGGTCACGGCGGCGGAGAAGTCGTTGTGATCGTATACGTACGACAAAAAAATTCCCTTTTTTCGTTTAGTAAAACGCTTCATATTAAAAAGATTCATTTTGGATAAATGTAAAAGTCAAAGGGGATTATACACCGTATAAAAGAAGGTTGTGTATAAAACAAAATATGCCTCAATGAAAGGAGATTGAGACGAAGTCCCATACCTCATATCCGACTTGACCCGACCGTTCTTTAATCTCCTGAATAATAAACTTGAGTTAATCTATACTTGCTTAAGAACCTTTTTCAAGTTCATTATTCCTTTTATACCATGTTATGAACATCATGTAATCATTTAAGTTAATTATTTCTTATTTTGTCGGTATTTGGTTCTTAAGTCAAAAATAGACTTCTTACACTTACATGTTGTTAATTTGGTCAAAGGTTCGTTATATCCAGAATGATATTAATGATTTGGATAACATATATATCATATATATTCAGCATATACATGTATTTATAATATTACATCACATTTAGAGGAAAGAAATGAAATGCATCGTTCATGGAGACGGTAAGCCGTACGTATGCATGAACGCTACTTCCATTTCTATTTCGTATTTTCTGGAATGGAATAATAATGATATAAGAGTATATTATAATTCCAGTATAATAACATATATAATATCATTAACTTTATCCTTTACATTTCATATTTTCTGGAATGGAATAATAATGATATAAGAGTATATTATAATTCCAGTATAATAACATATATAATATCATTAACTTTATCCTTTACACATCCCACATATGGTATTAACGAATCAAATCACTTTCAGGGGGTGGTAGTCC
This sequence comes from Viscum album, assembly GCA_963277665.1. Lineage (NCBI taxonomy): Eukaryota > Viridiplantae > Streptophyta > Magnoliopsida > Santalales > Viscaceae > Viscum > Viscum album. Next base: position 1,193,369,760 of record OY728158.1, on the reverse strand, counting down.
GCACTTCCTAAAATGAAGATATCCTGTTTACCCATAATGGAAACAATAATGGTATGCCATAAATGAAAAATACAGAAGCTTAAGGAAATAATAAACATATTATATATCATATATAAAAATAGTGACATCATAATGGCCACCTTTGAAGGTGTTAAATGAGTATTGAACAATCATCGTTTCGGGAGGCAGAATTTCACCATCCACGAAAACCGTATGTTCATTAACCATTTGATGTAGTTGTGTGAGAGTGTATCTCGAATAAATATTATAAAAACATCCTAGTATATTGAAGATACTGGTGTTGTTACAAAATATGTAAATAAAAAGAGTTTAGGGGGTTGTGGAAGCAAAATAAAACAAATTTACATGAGAGAATGAATTACCTTTAAAAGTGTAACTCCTTTTGATTTGAGCCTAAAGGCTTACTTTTAAAGGATTCTGCCCAAAGGGAATAATCTAGGAAGAGGATAGGGATGTGGAGAGAGTAAATGGGCAGGGTATGGCCGAGCCAAAGGCTTGAGGAGTGTGTGAAATAAGGTAGAGGTGGGGGCCTTTTATAAGAGGAGAGGAGGGGCACTTTTGGAAATCATGAAACTATTATTTAATTTTCAAAAGTGTTTCAAATTTCTAAGGTCCCACATTGATATATTTCGAAGATAAGATGATAAGGCTTCTAAATATTCCCATCCAATAGTTTTTGGAAAATTATAGGTCTTAGATTTTATATTATCGTTTCATTTTATTTAAATTTTTCATTAATGAGGTCATCGTTGCATCATCATGATGTCATAATTAAATTAATTTATTTAATGTCTAAAAATTATAACAAAAATATCTTGATGTAGGAAATCTTTTTATATTTCCAAAGAGTATTTATAGAAAAAAATATGATTAGTATATCCCCTTCTTAAAATTGTTTTCGTAAAACAATATATGTTAGTGTCATTTTCACCTTTATTTTAAAAAAAGAATTAAAGTCATTATCTCACCCAAAAGGCTCCATAGGGTCCCTTAAATCGACCCATGGGTTGTCTTGTTCGGCAATGACTCATCCAATAGGGGTAGTACAAGTTTCATGGTGTTTTCATATTTTTATAATATTATTTTTACCTTAAATTACACTAATTACCTCTAATCGCGATTAATGAAAAAAAGTTACTATTCACCAAAAAATTATTTTCATCCCATTGAACCACATTTTACATACTAATGGTAACCATGTATGTCAGATTTTCAAAATTCAATACACATTAGTCGTAAACTTTCATTTAACTGAAAAATCAGTTTGCTTGATTACCACTTAGTGGTTTCACTGTTCATCAAAAATTTATGTTTTTCAGAAAATTACCAAAAATTCACCCTAAGCAATATTTGATACTCAGAATTCAAAAATGAAGTCTATTTTACAAAATTCAAAACATATAATTCACATTAATTAATTTAATAATTAATTCCCGTTGTCATGACAAATAGCGTGTTTTTATGAAACAATAATTATCAAAAGATTGACACCGGTTTAAGTCCAATTTCAATGTGATATTGATTCCAAAGTACACCATTGAATCAAAATGGTAAAAATATTTTATGGTTTCACTTTAAAACCAATTCAAAAGATAATCTAGTCATATAAATAAATTATATTAAAAGAGGTTTTTAATTAAAATACAACATTTTTCACTTATTCATAAAAAATGAACTTTATCGGAAGAATAACAAAAACATACACAAAGTAAATTTTGATGTCCCAATTATAAAGAAGGATTTTATTTGGTCCAAAAGAATGTATAAGAGTGACCAAAACTATATTTAACGAGGGTTCTCCATCAAAAGGCGATATATGAGCCTTATAGTGAATATTAATGTATTTATGTATAAAATTGAATTCCTTTCTTAAATTAAGCCTTTATCTTTTATTGGATAAATCTAAAAATATATATATTCGTATTTTAGTTATTTCTATTCATTTCTGCCAGTACAACGGCTATGTGTTTTCTACCATTTGAAATTATATTATTAGCGTGTAACGTAAGATTTCAAAGAAACCTATTGTTTCGTATCGGGCACGCTAACGTACATAGAAACCCCTTCAAAATAAAATTAATATTTAATTAAAAAAATATTAATAAATATGAATATGTCTTATTCTTTATTTACCTAGGATGTTACATCCTTCCCCCATTTTGGGAATTGCGTCCTCGCAATTTTATTCACTTATCGAATAAGTGGGGGTATTTATCCCTCATAGAATTTTCAGATTCCCATGTTGCCTCTTCACCCATATGGTTTTTCCATAAAACCTTTACTTGATGAATCACCTTATTCCGCAATACCTGCTCCCTGTGGTCAAGAATATGGACCGGTTGTTCCTAGTAAGATAGATTCTCTTCCAACTAAACTACCTATGGACTCAAAACATGAGATGGATCTGGAATATACTTTCTCTACATCGAAACATGAAAAACATTGTGTACCTGAGATAAAATCGGAGGTAAAGCCACTCGGTATGCAACTGATCCAACTCTCTCCAGAATTTCGTATGGTCCAATGAACCTTGGACTCAGCTTTCCTTTCTTACCAAATCTCATAACACTTTTCCATGGAGAAACTTTGAGAAAAAAATGATCACCTACCTCAAAAGAGAGATCCTTCCTCCTGTTGTCCGCATAAATTTTCTTCCTGCTCTGAGCTGTTCTCATGTGTCTCTGAATCAACTGAACTTTTTCTGCCATATCTTCTACCAACTATGGTCCCATCAGCTTCCTTTCCCCTACTTCTTCCCAAAAAGCTGGAGTTCGACACCGTTTGTCATATAATGCCTCAAATGGAGCCATCTGTATACTGGAATGAAAACTGTTGTTATAAGAAAATTCAACCAAAGAAAGATGTTGGTCCCAACTTCCCTTATAATCCATCGAACAAGCACATAGAATATCCTCCAAAGTCTGAATTTTTCGTTCTGACTGCCCATCTGATTGAGGATAACAAGTTGTACAAAAATTTAATTTCGTACCCAAAGACTTATGAAGGCCTTTCCAAAAGTTAGCAGTGAACCTGGGATCACGATCAGACACAATGGAGTGGGGAACTCCATGCAACCTGACTATCTCCTTAAGATACAAACGAGAATGTTGATCTAGAGAGAATGTATCTCGAATAAGATGGAAATGAGCAGATTTTGTCAAGCGATCAACAATAACCCAGATTTCATTATTACCTCAAGATGTCTTTGGTAAATCCACAACAATGTCCATGGATATATTCTCCCATTTCCACTCTGGCACTGGTAAAGGATGAAGCATTCCTTTCGGTAACTGCCGCTCTGCTTTAACCTGTTGACAAGTCAAACATTTCACAGTAAAATCAGCAATATATCATTTCATTCCATCCCACCAGTAATACTCTCAATGATCTCTGTACATTTTAGTACTGCCAGGATGAACAGAAAACGGAGAACTATGAGCTTCACATTACAACTCTTCCTTCAACTGTGAATCACAAGGTACACACAATCTCTTCCCAAATCTCAAAACACAATCATTATCAATGTTTAATTCAGACAACATACCTTTCTGAACCAGCTCTACCTTTTTCTGTAACTCACTGTCTCTCTTCTATGCTTGCTTGATTCTGTCTGATAGAGATGATCTCACAGATACCTGAAACAAAATAGAATAACTTCATGCACCAACAACTTATATGCCAAAGTTCATCAAATCCTTAACCAAAGGATCACATTCCAAACACAACATTGCTAATGAAGAATTACTTTTTCGACTCAAAGCTTCATCAACTTTATTTGCTTTTCCCGGATGGTAGTGAATCGTACAATCATAATCCTTGATTAATTCTAGCCATCTCATTTGTCTCATGTTCAATTATTTCTGAGTGAATATATACTTTAAGATTTTGTGATCGGTATATATTTCACACTTTACTCCATACAAATGATTCCTCCAAATTTTCAAAGGAAAAATAATAGCAGCTAATTCCAAATCACGTGTAGGGTAATTTACCTCATGAGTTTTCAACTGTCGTGAAGCATAAGCAATTACCTGATCATTCTGCATTAGGACGCAACCAAGTCCTTTCAATGAAGCATCGCTGTAGATGACAAACTCACCCTTTCTGGAAGGTAGTGCCAAAACTGGAGCTTTCACCAATCTTCTTTTCAGTTCCTGAAAACAATCATCACATTCTTTTGTCCAGATAAACGTAACACCCTTCCGAGTTAGCTTAGTCATTGGACCAGATAATCGTGAAAAATTTCTAACAAACCTTTGGTAATATCCTGGCAAACCAAGAAAACTACGAATCTCGGTTACATTTGTGGGTCTTGGCCAGTCTTCCACAAGATTTGTTTTTGCAGGATCAACAGTTATCCCATCTTTAGAAACAATGTGACCAAGGAAAGAAATTTGTTGCAACCAAAACTCACACTTTCTGAATTTCCCATACCATTTCTTTTCTTTTATGGTCTGCAAGATAAACCTTAAATGTCTTTCATGCTCCTCTTTACTTTTTGAAAACACCAAAAAATCATCAATGAAAACCACCACAAACTTATCCAAGAATTCATGGAAAATTCTATTCATTAAGTCCATGAATACAGCAGGTGCATTGGTTAGCCCAAAAGGCATAACTACAAATTCATAATGGCCATATCTAGTACGAAAAGCAGTCTTTGGAACGTCTCCTTCTTTTACTTTCAACTGATGGTACCCCGACCTCAAGTCAATATTCTAAAAATACTGAGCTCCCTGGAGCTGATCAAACAAATCATCAATATGAGGAAAAGGATATTTGTTCATAACAGTATTATTATTCAAGGATCTATAATCAATGCAAAGTCTCATAGAACCATCTTTCTTTTTAACAAATAAAATAGGAGCACCCCATGGTGATGTGCTAGGTCATATGAAACCTTTCTCTAATAAATATGGCAATTGCTCCTTTAACTCTAAAAGTTTAATTTGAGCCATTCGATAAGGGGGTTTTGAAATTGGCTTAGCATCAGGAACCAAGTCAACAGTAAACTCAACTTCCCGATATGGTATTATTCCTGGATACTCATCAGGAAAAACATCAAGATACTCATTTACCACTGGCACATCATTAATCTGAACAGTTCCTTTATTTTCAATGATGTGTGCAAGGTAACATTCATTTCCATCTTTTACAAGTTTCTCGGCCTCTTGATATGTTATAAACAGTAAGGGTTCATTCTTGTACACAAACTGAAAGTCTTTCTGAAAAGAAACTTCTTTAGCTCTACAATCAATCTTAGCATGGTAAATTGAGAGCCAATCCATACCCAGGATAACATCAAACTCTACTAGAGGTAAAACAATAAGGTTTTCAAGTAGGTTCTTTCCACAGATAAGGATAGGAAGATTCTTATAAATCCTTTTTGCCTCAACATTTCCCCCAGGTGTTTTTGCCACAAGCTCAGGAGTCATTTCTTGAGATGGTATTCCCATTTAACTAGAAACATTTTTAGAGATGAAAGAATGTGTAGACCCCGAATCAAATAACACACTGTCACAATCTGAAAAAACGAACAAAGTACCTGATACAACTTCATTTGATGGCCCGACATCTGCTGAAGTAGTTGCAGAGGATTTCACCACCCCTTTCTGCTTGTAGTCTAACTGCTTCCCATCACTCATGCTCTTTGTTGGACACTCATTTGAATAGTGACCCATCTCATTGCACTTAAAACATTTCACTAACTGTAAATAAAATTTGGTCTTACCATCACCCTGATCTTTTCCAGTGCAATCACGAGCCTTATGTCCCATCTTACCACATCGGTAGCACTTTCCAGAATTCAGAAGACATTCCCCAGCATTCCTTTTTCCAAAATTATCAAAAACTGGAAACATAGTTTTCTTACCATCATACTTTTTTGAAGAATTCATTCCTTTCTCCTGCCACCTCGGTCTCTTCTTTTGCTGGTCGTTTTAGAACACTTGATCATCGAAAAACTCCATTTCTACCTTCTCAGCACATCGAACAAGCTTTTCATAACTTTTGAACTCACGAGAAGCTAAAGCCCTTCGATATTTTGGCTTTAATCCTGAATAAAAACGATTGATTTTACTATCAAGGTCTCAGATAATATTTGGAGCATACCTTGCCAATCGAGTGAACCTTTCTTCATAGGCAGCCACTGAGTCTTCATCTTGCCTCAATTCCAGGAATTGTTTTTCCATCCTAAGTCGAACAGCCTTAGGAAAATACATCTCAAGAAAAATACCTTTGAATTCATCCCAGCCAAGAGCATCAATCTCATCAGCGTCCCTGATATTTTTAACCATCGACCACCACTGATCTGTTTCACCCTCCAAACGGTAAATAGCAAGACTAACCTATTGATTGTCTGAACACCCCATGACATCGAAAATCTTATCTAGTGCTTTAATCCACCCTTCAACTAACACAGGGTCAGATGATCCTCTGAATGATGGGGGATGTTTCCTCATGAAATGTTCCACCGCTGACATGTTCCTTTGCGGTTGATCTGACTGATCTCGTGCATGGATACCACCACCTTTTATCGCTTGAGTCAACTGTGCCATTACTTCAACAAACTTTTCAGTTCCAATTCCGACCATCTCAGGATGCTGGTTCAGAAGGTTATTTCTTTCTGTATACCTTCCTAGCACTGCTTCCCTATTTCCTCTGCGGAAAACCATTCTGAACAAACATGTCTTAGATAAAGCAACATGGTAATCTTTAAATGCTATATCATTTCAATTTGACCATAAAAATAACTTTTGGATACTAATTCCATAGAATTATAACTCCTAAAGTTATCTAAACCGACCTCTGATACCAACTATAAGGCCCCAGCCTTAAACCTTACATAATCATGAGTTATCACAAGATTACACGTTGAGGATCTTTTCGGGTTTAGATTTTTAGAGAATTAGATCTTAAAACATGCATTACAACCCACATTTAAACAATGTGGTTACAATAAAAGATAGTATTCTTTTTCCCATCAACGGAAACATATTGAAAATAAAACATGGATTCTTTCTTGACACTTCCTTGACACTATCATCTTATCATGTACCTTTCCTGTGTCCTGTGAAAAACATCTCAAAAAAACATGGGATGAGCATAAAAATCTCAGTATGGGTTATATAAAAAAACAAGGAAAGGAAACATGAGTTCATATATACATAAGAATGAAATCATACTTTACCCATAAAACATAGGCACTTTAACATACCTCATAAAATCAAGAACAAATCATAGAAATCATAAGACATAAAGGTAACTTGAGGCATTCATAACATTCTTACGTAGGGAGTAACCCTCTTGGTTACGTTTGGAATACCCATCACAGTATATTCCCTAAATCTCTTCAGAGAAACCTTAACGGTTCACTCCTTCGCGTTACGCAATGAATTGGAGAGCTATATCGGGCTTACCCGCCCTTAGTTTATCATGGAACCACCCGTCTTCATAATAATTCCGAAGAACCTCAACATAATCGTATCACATAAAACATGCATAAAGGAAACATAACATTTCCAACTTTCAATCACAAGATATCAATACAAAACATTGATATAAAAACATTATGAAAACCATTTTCAATACCAAAATAAAAGAAAATTAAAACATGGTATTTATTTTTTCTTATAAAAAGAAGGTATGTCTTGTAGAGGAAGCCGAAACTCAAATAACGGTCACGACGGCGGAGAAGTCATTGTCGTCGCATACGTACGACAAAAACATTCCATTTTTTCATTTAGTAAAACTCTTCATATAAAAAAGATTCCTTTTGGATAAACATAAAATTCAAAGGGGTTTATACACCGTATAAAAGAAGGTTGTGTATAAAACAAAATATGCCTCAATGAAAGGAGATTGTGATGAAGTCCCATACCTCGTATCCGACATGACCCGACCGTTCTTTAATCTACTGAATAATAAACATGAGTTAATCTCTACTTTCTTAAGAACCTTTTTCAAGTTCATTATTTCTTTTATACCATGTTATGAACATCATGTAATTTTTTAAGTTAATAATTTTTATTTTGTCGGTATTTGGTTCTTAAGTCAAAAATAGACTTCTTACACTTACATGTTGTTAATTTGGTCAAATGTTCGTTATATCCAGAATGATATTAATTATTTGGATAACATATATATCATATATATTCAGAATATACATGTATTTATAATATTACATCACATTTAGAGGTAAGTAATGAAATGCACCGTTCATGGAGACGGTAAGCCGTACGTACGAATGAACGCTAGTTCAATTTCAATTTCGTATTTTCTGGAATGGAATCATAATGATATAAGAGTATATTATAATTCCAGTATAATAACATATATAATATCATTAACTTTATCCTTTACACATCCCACATATGGTATTAACGAATCAAATCACTTTCAGGGGGCGGTAGTCTGCACTTCCTAAAATGAAGATATCGTGTTTACCCATAATGGAAAAAATAATGGTATGCCATAAATGAAAAATACATAAGCTTAAGGAAAGAATAAACATATTATATATCATATATAAAAATGGTGACATCATAATGGCCACCTTTGAAGGTGTTAAATGAGTATTGAACAATCATCGTTTCGGGAGGCAGAATTTCGCCATCCACGGAAACGGTATGTTCTTTAACCATTTGATGTAGTTGTGTGAGAGTGTAGCTCTAATAAATCTTATAAAAACATCCTAGTATATTTAAGATACGGATGTTGTTACAAAAGAATTAAATAAAAAGAGTTTTGGGGGATGGAGAAGCAAAATAAAACAAATGAACATGAGAGAATGAATTGCCTTTAAAAGTGTAACTCCTTTTGATTTGAGCCTAAAGGCTTCCTTTGAAAGGATTCTGCCCAAAGGGAATCCTCTAGGATGAGGATAGGGATGTGGAGAGAGTAAATGGGCAGGGGATGGACGATCCAAAGGCTTGAGGAGTGTGTGAAATGAGGTACAGGTGGGGGCCTTTTATAAGAGGAGAGGAGGGGAACTTTTGGAAATCATGAAACTATTATTTTATTTTCAAAAGTGTTTCGAATTTCTAAGGTCCCACATTGATATATTTAGAATATAAGATGATAAGGCTTAGAAATATTCCCATCCAATAGTTTTTGGACAAGTGTAGGTCTTAGATTTTATATTATCGTTTCATTTTATTTAAACTGTTCATTAATGAGGTCACTATTGCATCATCATGATGTCATAATTAAATTAATTTATTTAATGTCTAAAAATTATAAAAAAAATATCCTGATTTAGGAAACTTTTTATCTTTACAAAGAGTATTTATAAACAAAAATATGATTAGTATAACCCCTTCAAAAAATTGTTTTAGTAAAACAATTTATGTTAGTGTCATTTTCTCCTTTATTTAAAAAAATCATTAATGTCATTATCTCACCCAAAAGGCTCCATAGGGTCCCCTAAATCTACCCATAGGTTGTATTGGTCGGCCATGACTCATCCAATAGGGGTAGGACAGGTTTCATAGTGTTTTCATATTTTTATAATATCATATTTACTGTAAATTACATTAATTACCTCTAATCGCGATTAATGAAAAAACGTTACTATTCACCAAAAAATTATTTTCATCCCATTGAACAACATTTTACATACTAATGCCAACCATGTATGTCGGATTTTCAAAATTCAATACACATTAGTGGTAAACTTTCATTTAACTGAAAAATCAGTTTGCTTGATTACCACTTAGTGGTTTCACTATTCATCAAAAATTGAAGTTTTTCAGAAAATTACCAAAAATTCACCGTAAGCTATATTTGATACTCCGAATTCAAAAATGAAGTCTATTTTAAAAAATTCAATACATATATGTAACATTAATTAATTTAATAATTAATTCCCGCTGTCATGACAAATAGCGTGTTTTTATGAAACAATAAGTATCAAAAGAGTGATACCAGTTTAAGTCCAATTTCAAAGTGAAATTGATTCCAAAGTCCACCATTGAATCAAATGGTAAAAATATTTTATGGTTTCTCTTTAAAACCAATTCAAAAGATAATCTATTCATATAAATAAATTAGATTAAAAGAGGTTTTGAATTAAAATACAACATTTTTCCCTTATTCATAAAAAATGAACTTTATCGGAAGAATAACAAAAACATACACAAAGTAAATTTTGATGTCCCAATTATAAAGAAGGATTTTATTTGGTCCAAAAGAATGTATAAGAGTTACCAAAACTATATTTAAAGAGGGTTCTCCATCAAAAGGCGATAAATGAGCCTTTTAGTGAATATTAATGTATTTATGTATAAAATTGAATTCCTTTCTTATTTTAAGCCTTTATCTTTTATTGGATAAATGTAAAAATATATATATTCCTATTTTAGTTATTTCTATTCATTCCTGCCAGTACAACGGCTACGTGTTAACTACCATTTGAAATTATATTATTAGCCTGTAATGTAAGATTTCAAAGAAACTCATTGTTTCGTATCGAGCACACTATCGTACATAGAAACCCCTTCAAAATAAAATTAATATTTAATTAAAAAAATATTAATAAATATGAATATGTATTATTCTTTATTTACCTGGGATGTTACACTAACAATATTCCTAAAGTAGGGGTCTTTATGTTCATGGGGATACAAACGCACATACACCTCGAGAACATTAACCATCCAACAAAACTAGTGGGTAAACCATTGATCATAGGAATAAAAATCCAAATGGAGGGCATGATGGTGTGATTCTAACCATGTTGGTGCTTGTCCAAAAAAATAGGGAGGTTTCAACATGGTCTCTTTCAGATAACATATCATAGAAAAAACAGTCCCTTCCATTAGTGGAAAATTAGATAGAATGAATGGTTACTCACACATTTCATAGGGGTGCTATGTAGGTGTACAATTATAGAATGCTACATAGGGTCTGGGAAAAATTGAAGTTGGTTCTGAAAAGGGGAAATAGTCTTGGGTGAGTTATATATGACTATGGAAATTAGATACTAGTTAAACAATAGTACAGTGAGGCTATATCCAAAGAACCATGTGTCCACTCTAGTGTCCCTGAAAGGGGTTCCCCTAGGTCCCTAAAGTTGGAGAGATACCACACACATTTTGTTCCTCCATTGATAGAATGGTCCTTATGTAGGTGTATTATATTTTTAGAACCTAAAAAATGATTGATCTAGATTATCCCCTTTAATTATCTCTGAGGGTTCATCTGATCCTATAGAAGTTCTAATGGGAAGACCAAGAGTTTGATTTATATGTAAAAATATAACCCTGGGTGAGGGAGGATGTCTGTGTAGGTCCTTGGAGCAGGTCCTTAACACAGGTCCTTGGCACATGACCATATAGTTGGTTCTTAGTGAATTTCCTAGGCCCATGTCCTTGGTGTCGGTCCATGGAATAGGTGAGGAAACCCTATTTATAAAATTTATACTTCTTCCTTGTTCCATAAAATTTGACCCTTAATGTTAGTTGTGTTCCATGAAAAGTCAAAATAATGATATAGAATAAAAATATGATATTTTATATGGTGAATACACAAATTTTCTCAAAAGAAATGTAGAAATTGATTTTTAATTTGTTGAATAATTTGTGTCATCTATCATGGATATCAATTTCTAACTCCTATAGAGGGGGCCATTCCTATAATACATCATTTTCATGTAGAATCGTGGAATATAGAAATTCAGCTTGAATCTTCTTTCAGAATGGAGAAAAATCTCTACTCAAACATAAAATTTATAGTCTATGTAAGGAAAATATCATTAATTCATTATAAAAGTTCATGAAATACATTTCTCAGTGTAAAACCCCCATAGAAATAAATTCCTTTGGAATGAAAATAATCAGGTTCTATAGAATGTCTAGGGCACTTTTTATAATTCCAACATCATTTTCTGGGTTTTTGGAGCTACGTAATGTCCAGAACGATGATCAAATATTATTCCTAATCCATGGGGCCTAGAAAGAATGGTTTGAATGATTCTAGGGTCATATAGAAAACACTACAAACATTTTTAATTTTTATATCATTAGTTTACTTTTTTCTTGAGGTCAATATGGACGATACTAAGAGGGTGATACATCAATTTTATTATAATGACCATTTCAAATTATCATCCTATCATGTTTTATACCATTTTAATTTCACTAATAAATTTCTTCCTAAATCATATTTATTGTATGTAATGTGAGCTGAGACATGAAATTTTTCAAAAGGTCACTCTATATGTTATCATCCTTGCGATTGCAGTGTCTATATTTATTGGTATTTTATTATCATCCTAGTCGGACAAATATGTATAGTGTTTATAGAAGAATATCATTGAAAATATGTCTTCAGATAATAAAACAAACAAGGCTTTTGGGGAAATAATGATATGAAATTCCACAGATATCTTGTGAGGAATATTGAAAAACGATTTTGTGCATCCAAATTCTAAAACATGATTTGCGAATATTAGAGGCCTCTCATAATGAAAAATTTACCTCTAGAAGAAAAACTTATGTTTAAGGATTTTTTATTCATGGATAACTATGGTGTGTAATTAGTAGTCATGTATTTGTACCATTAGGGTGTTAATCCAATTATGTGGGTTTCTTCTTCTTGGCTATATATGGAGTATAACGCTTAGTAAAACAAAAGTGTTCTTATGAATTTTGAAATTATATTGATCATATGTGATGAATGTTTATAGAGATATGGATTTCTCATGAACTTAAGGGGTTGTTTTTTCCATGAAAATATGTCTAAGGGTAATGGGATCATATATAATTGCATAACCCATGAATGTTAAACCACACCAACATGAATTTAGTGTGTGATGGAGGGTACATTTTGTTAGATTTCCAATGTTATGGGAGATGGAACCTTTCTATCCAAGGGGGAAGGCGTCATTCATATTAATGTCTTAAAACTAATATATTGACCTTTTATTTTAACATCTTATGGTGAGGAAATTATGATATGTAGTTTAAAATTATAACTTAATGATATTATTCTATGAAATATAACATAAAACGGAAATTATTTTATGTTTTGTAGCTTAAAGTCACACTATATATACATTATTCTATGCAGTTTAAACTCATGAAGAGAGGAAATTAATTTTTGTAGTATATTTTCTAGCAACAAGGGATTTATAGAACTATAATTTAGGGAATTTATCCTTTATCTAAATATTTATGAATCTCCTACTTTTTCTTAGAAATGTATTAACATATTCATGAATAAAATGAGAATGTTGTAAGATTTTATTTGGGAATTCTTGGATCTAAAGAGAGGTATGGGAAAATTGATTATGGAATTAGAGGAGGTATCTCCTAAGTAAAAAAGATAACACTACATGAAAATAATCATTATTTGGGTTGATTTATGAAAACCAATTAGGGAATGTACTACAAAGTGCAAAAGTGGAATCGCTGTCTGACTAAAATGTGTTGTGAGGGAATTGTGAATAACCAAATATGGTGTGTTTGACATATTAAGGAAAAAAGAGTTCATAATAATTCTAACATTCTATCACTAAAATCCAATGTCAGTTTATGGATATTCATATCTCCCTAAAAACGTTGTTTGGTTTTTTGATAATTATACCAGAATACAAAAGGTTTATTTAAAGGTATGTTATACAATGAATCGGGGAAATATGATATTCTATGTAGTTCTGACCAAATAACATGATTTATGGGTCCCATTGTTTTAGTTCATACAAATATGACCATCACACCAAGGGAATCATTGTGATGCATGGATTGTTGGATCTTGATTTTAACAATATGATTCCAACACATAATGGAAGAATTTATAAACCATGGGGTGGGGTTTACTTTGATATAGAGTCAGAAAAATGTGACAGATATGTAGTGTAACAAATTTTTTTAAATCATCGGTTTTGAAATATTTTCATAAGTGATCACGATGACAGAAGAGGCTTCTCCTAATGGAAATGTGATCCCTAGTTGGAAAACACATTATGAGGGATGTTTTCTACAACGCCAACTATAGAACTTACTGAGTAGTAAGATAGTGGTATCCTTTCACTAACATTCTCATTATGTGGTCAACTAATGGAAAGTCAACTAAAGAATAAAATATATATTGGAAAATATTCTTTCAGGTGTCATACAATATTTCACAAGGACAAAATTAATGATTATGAATATTTGAAAATTCCTCAGATTAGGTGTAAGAATTGTGAATGAAAAGAATCTGACTACAATGGATTATTTTTTACTAATATGGGACCTGATTTTGGAATCCATTGAATGGATCTAGATCATATGTATAAGGGGGCACTTCTATTTACATGGTGGGTTCCCTTAATGAGGGAAAACTTCATTAAATATCTTTCATAGATATCTTTTTGAATGTAGGATAGCTGAGTTTTATCATTAAACCATGGCTTGGAATAGAACATAAGGAATATGTATCATTGTGTATATCAATGGGATGAGAATAAATCCTTATGTTGTTCTCTTGTTATCATTTATTTTATTGCTATACAAGAAAAATCATTAGGTTAATGTTTGATGTCATGTTGTACGATGAATGTGTCCATATGAGATATGAAATTGAATACTGTGGTTTGAATTTGGAATATGTTCAATGTGTCAATATGTATCTTTTGAGATAAATAATAAATCTATATAGAGTTCTAAAATAAAGGCCCCCCACTCTAATTATATTCACGAGTGGATGAAAATTTGGGTTTGTTGTAATACGAGTTGAGGTATAAGGTGACATATTATACTAGTCCTTCTCTGGTATAACTTAACCTTAAAAAGGAAATTGATGTACTTTGAATGATATGTTGTAGTTGGTACCAATAGTTATAATATGGGTTCCACTATATATCTCATAGGGGTGATAATAAAGAAACATGCAGTTCCCGATCAGTTTTAAAATTTAAAATCACACGGTGAGGATATGGGTGATTTTGATGTGAAAAGGAATTGTATATCTAAACCAGGGAATCCTCAATGATAATTGATATGATATTCCAATGTAGTGATATTATTTTATTGAATGTCTTATTCCCATGTGAGTGATTCTTGTTGTGAGAAACGATGGGTTAAAACATGAATCTTTCAAAACACAAATTAATATAAATTAAATACAAGGTGGATGTGAATTCATAATTAATATTGAAGACTCAAGGGTGCCAAAAAATGTAGTTCACTAAAACACATCGCTGGGATTCCAACAAAGGGGATTTAAACACAGAGATTGATCACATGGAAAAAGTCTGTAAAAGAGTTGGGATGATAAAAGTTTCTATTTTGTGATCATTAAGAAGATTCATTTGGCTGAAGGCATTCTAGAACAAAAAAGATGTTTTCATGAGAATTCCAAATAAACATGGATTAATGAATTCGATAAAAACATGTCCATCATTCAAGAATATATAAATGAGAATCTCCCAAACAATGTACAAAAAATCTAGATGGATTATGGATCATTCCCTCAAGTCATTGATGTGGTGGGAGTAATAACAATTGATTATTTTTGAAATATTTTATCTGACCCTAACAAAGCAAGAGTGGTAGTTACCTGAGAGAGCATAATTACATTTTTATGATATTCCATGGGTATTTCCAATCAATATTAACATATTGTTCTATAACATATGATAAGAGAATGAAACTTGGGGGGATACCTGGTCTCTCTATCCAAATATTAAACTTGGACCAGATAGTTTACAACAACCCCTCCACATTAATCTCTGGGAACTGGTGAAAGATGACCTGATTATGACTATTCAAGACTATTTCATAGGAGGGGAATTATCACGGGTGTTATTCACATCAATATTGATCCTCATTAAAATGATGATATATTCATATTACCTCACTATAGACCAAATATCATGTGAAAATTTATTTATAATGTTCTCTCAAACGTGACCACCAGAATACTAGCTTCCTACATACCCCAATGGGTTTCTAAAAATCAGTTGGGCTTTCTCAAAGACAGATTTACCCAAACTTATATAGAAATGGTACAGTTTTTATTCATGGATATCAAAAGGATTTATTTTGGTTCAAATATAGTAATCAAGGATCACATGAACCAATCATATGATAAGATGTAATGAAATTAAATTTAAAAAATTTATGGCTGGCTTGGGGTTCTCTATATGGTTTATTGATATATTTTTTTCTAGACATTCAGCTCACCATGGATGCATGTTTCATTCAAATAGAGGAATTTTGGTATCTTTAAATCTACTCATGTAATTTGTAGGTCTGATCCTCTCTTAACAAGAATCTTCTTCTTGGTTGGAGACACTCTGAAAATGTTCATCATAAACAAATCCACAATAGAGTCATTAATTAATACATTTTTAGGGGTATTCCAATAAATATTTAAAACATTTTCATTATTTAAGTCATGATTTTTCTACCTAAATTGTAGTAGTATAAATTTCAAGAAATTAATCCAAATTATTTATATTTATTCTAGGTGGAGTGGGAAATACATCAACTAGGTAAAAAGATCTTTTTCATTTCATAGTGGTTCTCTGAGAGAAGGATAAATAAAATAGATGATAGAATAGGTATTCCGTACAGTTCATTCAACATGGATTACCAGGATGATCCTATTGGTCTACGAAAAATCCAAATTCATCATTTTGATAGAATTTTAGACAAAATCATAGCTCATATTTCAAAACAGATAAACAGGTTTCTATATTTTTGGATGGAGAATCACTCTTGTCAAATGTTTCTTATCCTCTATTAATTTTCACGTGATATCAGTGCTCAATGCACCCATTATAGCAATGAAATTCATTTTAATATTAACGAATACTTTTATATGGTATGTAAATACGGATTGAAAATATCATTGGGATGCTTAGGGTAGGATGGAAAAATAGATTTGTGTGGTTGATATCAATCTCAGGAACATATATTAGGTTTTGAAAATCCATCCATCCTGAATGATGTGGGATTTCATGGGAGTCACCTTAATGTCTTCCAAGTTTCTCCCTAACAGATATAGTAGCAATACTCACAGTTACGGAGGAATTATATCTCACCTATGGCTTCTTCTTGTTGTACATATTCAAACACATCAATGGAACTCAAAATTGATTATTGGACAAGGACTGATATAATACTAGAATAGAAAATAGGTTGGATCGTTGATCATGATCATTGAATTACCAATGCGGATCTTGACTTTTTCTAAAGCATGTACCTTTAGTCAATTCACTGTGGTCATTATGTATAAATAACAATTAATGGTTTCTAACATCTTTGAGCATATTTATGAACCAGATATGATTATTTTTACATGATCTACCTCAGATGGGTTCACATAAATGGAGTATCGAGTAGCGATTCCCTCAAATACATCTTGTGTTGATCATAACAATGTTTTGTGTGTACATACATAACTACAAGGTTTTACATCCTGGTGTGGTTT
The DNA here is from genome assembly GCA_963277665.1 of Viscum album. Lineage (NCBI taxonomy): Eukaryota > Viridiplantae > Streptophyta > Magnoliopsida > Santalales > Viscaceae > Viscum > Viscum album. The sequence goes on along the minus strand of OY728158.1, from coordinate 1,193,352,321 downwards.
CTACAAAGTAAATCCACTCCTACATATGTTTAGACTAAGAGGAAAGACATATCTCTAGACTCTAAATGCGGTTATTGTAAAATCAAAATAAAGAGACCTCGAATCATCTTTTTTATGAGAGTGACTAGGCTTATGCAATTTAGAGAATTATGGGAGATTGTGGTATTGTGGGAGTTCAAACCAACATTCAGGAATAGTTCCATCAAAATTTGACTATGGTAATAGACCAAAACATTCAAGTATAGATGGTGAGATTTCTTCTCCTCGAAAGAAGGATGTTGGACCTTGTAGAAGGATATAATCCGACATTTATATGATAATAATCATAGATATTGGATATGAATCATGGTGAAAATAAAATAATTCATGTCGGAAATGTTACCTCATTTAAAATGGTGCAAAAAGGATGAGTCTGTAAGAAAGCTTACCAGTGGCCAATCTGTCATGGTGATTCATTAGAATCAAACCAAGAATTGAAGACAGATTAAATGGAAAGCACCAGGAAAAGGATTAAAGCCCATTTTTGACGTCTCTTGGAAATTAGTGTTCATGACTGGAGGAGGGATCATTCGTGATCAGTGAGGGTTGGTTATAATTTCTTTCAGTGATAATTTTGACAAGGGTGATTCTCTGATGGTGGAGGCACACACACTATTGATTAGATTCAAATTATACCAATATTACAATATTTATTTGGAATCAGTGGAGACCAAATCAGTGGTACTTCTTGGGTTTTATTCTTGTAAATATTTTTATACCATTGTATATATCTTATATTTTGCACAAAATGTAGTAGAATTATTGTTGCACCGGTTACCCTTCTTCACACACGGAGATAACAGATGAATGAAAAAAGGCTTACTCGTATCACAAGTTTTTAATGAAAATTAGGCCACATTATTCATGATTTGATGATCCCTTCCTATGGTATATATTAATACTATCAGTTAATATTATCATGGTCATCATTAATTTTGTCCCCCATTACAAGGTCTTGTTTTGGACTTTTACCACAATTTAAAAAAAATAAACAATTCGTGATGGATGTATCACAAGTAATGGATATGTGATTTTAGATTCATTTATTGGGGGGAAATGAGATATGATCCATTCATCACTAAATATATAATTACGATGAGAATAAATTCATACATAATGGTTGATGAATCATGTAGTTTAACATCATGCATCAAGGAAGATGAATTCCCACTGTGAAAATGGGTAATGAGGATATACCAAAGGATTGAAATGTAGAGTGTCTCTATTTATCCTATAATTAAAATAATAAATCCATTTATTGATTTTTAAATTCCATGCAATTTTTCATAATTTGGTAATATTGAAGATGAATCATCATGATACAATATAAATGTTGGGTCTAGTCCTGAGATTATAGATCTGGACATTGTTATGTATCTTATTGAAATGGGAATAAACCACATTGAGTTCTGTTATGGTTTTTTATGTATATTTTTTCTGTATATTGGGATTGGTGAGGCATTGTGGATGAAGTTAATTTGGACCTGATAATAGTGATCTGGGCATTACTACATATCTAGATGAAGTAAGAATCAATCCCTGTATAGTTATTCAAGGCTCCATGTAATATTGTGATTTTTACACAAGGAGTGTGGGGTTTTTAAATTATGGCTAGAAACGTGATTTGTTATTTAGTCATCTCTATTTATCTCAATCAAATTATAATAAATCCACTCTTAGTTCTTGAAAATAAACCCTGTGATGATCTAAATTGTAGAGTGGGAAAATTGGAAGGATATTTTATTTGTCATGGATGGAAACTGAATTGGAAATTCATGAATCAATTCTTATCTCATTGAAATAATAATTAAGACACGCATGGATGTTAGAGAAATATATACATACCAATTGATCGTTGACCTTGGGAATGTGAATTATGGTACATAAAAAATAATTTTTGGCCCTAATACATGTGGTTTTTTTATCACAATGTTTCTCAATGTGATGAAAATGAAGTGATATGTCATGGAGAAGGTACCTATGTTGATTTGGATCATGATTGGGGAAAGGAAGGGGATTTTATTTTCTGAAATTGTTGGTAGAACCATGATTGGAGATCAAATAATCACTTTATATCTCATTGGAATGGGAATTAGGAACCACTTAGTTCTTGAATGGATCATTAATTTTATCATCATTTTATGGGGGTGTAGGTTTTCCAATTTGTTGCCTTGCGGTAATGATGTGAAAATGTTTGTACTTATACATTTAAAACTGGGAACACATTCATTTATAGAGTGGATGTGATATAAGTAGGACATTTTCATGGGGGCAACCGATCATTCTTCCTAAAGTCTGAAAAAGAGTTTATCTCGACCCACTGAGGAATAAGAGTGATGTTATTAGAGAATACACATGAAATATGTACCCATTTTTAATGGACCACGATGGATATATCATCTTGTGATAAACTGAGGGTTTCTTTAACATAGATTCAAATTGATGTGATCCATGATGTCTAATTTCATATGATAATGACAAAGGGTGTGTTTCATTTTATTTTCATGCAAATAAGACATTATGTAATTCATTTTATTATCATGAGATACAAAAATTTTGTGGTGAGTTTGATGTTCTGGTGAAAAAGACTCATATGCATACTATCGTCTTGCATCTTGGATATATATGATGCTATGAAGTTTAACATGTGACAGATAATAATACTTTTTAAAAAAAATACCCCATCCATATGCAATATGTTTTCTACTATTTTCCATTTTCCACTAAATACCATTGGAAGGATTATCTGGTTTCCTTTAGAAGAGTCAGCAGGAAGGATAAATTATTGAGGGAAATAGAATGTTACATCTCAAAATTTTCCTCATGATATTATTGGTTTTATTCATTTGATTCTTCCAAAGTAGTCTATGTTAGGATGAATTGGTGAGGTATGGTGTATATTCATACACTTAGTATTCCACCTTATTGGATGGGTGGCCTACATTTCATGCTTCTAGATGACTCTGCTATCTTGAAGAATTATTTTGTGATGGTGAATGTTCCTAGTCATAGTTTGACAACAAATTTGAGTGGTGGTACTCTTTTTATACTTCTATAAGAGTCTGCGGGAATGCTGATTTTTTTGGTTAGGAGCAACTTCATGCTCTCTATTTTCAACATGATTTTAGTTGTTGTATTCTTTTTATAATTCCAATAAGTCTGCTCATAGTTTTATTTATTGTGGACATCTTTATGCTCTTTATCTAACTTTTCTACTGAATTTTAATAGTGATCTTCTTTTTATACATCATAAAGAGTTTTCTAGAAAGCGAAATTAGTGTAGGCATGTGTATGTTCCTAATTTAATTTTTTAACCATATTTTATTGGTAGTATTATTTTGATGCTTGAAAAAAATTCATTTTGGAGGCAAAATTGGTCTAGGAATTTGTATGTTCATTCTCATTTTTTTCCACCAAATTTTATTGGTGTCCTTTTTGGATGATTCCAGAGTCTGCTGTTAGGCTAAATGGATGTGGGTAGGTGTATTTTCCTTTTTGAATTGTGCATCCATATTTGAATGGCATGATTCTTTATATATGGGGGAGGTTTTGAACTATTATTATATTTTATGGGTTTTCTAAATGGGTAGGCCTATAAGGATTCACATGGCCCTATTATGGATGTATACCCAATAGAAATAAATCCTAATATGTTGTTGTGCAATCTAGGTTCATTGGTGGTTGTTTTCCCACATCCAATTAATGGTCAATATTTTTTCAATTGTTGTGGAAGACCCTCATTTTTTAGGATCACTAGAAATATGTATGATATCAAGATCATCTTACATAACTTATATACCGGGAATGCCTCCATTGAGTAATTCTACATTGAGTCTCCTCAATTCATTACTATCTATATTTTTTTGAGAAAATATTTCCTCAATAGAATGGTACATAACCGATCCTAGAGAGAGGTGAGACACAATTTCACTATTACCATTTTCCATGTTCGATTCTTTTGGACGAGTTAAAGGGGTGTTTTTCCATGGAATTACTAGATTCGGGGGAATTATTATATAATGGTAAATCCTTTGGTTTTGGGTACATACACACTATTAATTCTTTTCAATTGGTACCACATTATAGACTGGAACATCCTCCCCTAACTTCGTTGAATTAGGCTCTTGTTCTGGAGAATTTTCAGTGACATCCTTAATGAAATTTTCGCAAGAAATATTCCATTCAGGAATTCAAACAGTGTCTAGTAAAGACTGTGTACTTTTACATGCTCTATGAGGTATTATCATATCATTTGTTGGTTTCCTAGGAGTAGATAGTGGAATGTAACCTGAAGGTAAACTATAGGTAGCTCAGTCATGCATGTACCTAACGACGACCCCAAATCAAGGGATAATATGAACATGGAGGAATAAATCTAAAGCATCATCTATTCCTAGAGAAGACCGATTCTTGATTAGGAGGATATTGTTATGGTGAAGGAAACCTCAGACCTAAGGTATTGGTAAATAAATTCTATTCTTTCTATAACATTAAATTTCTGTTTTATATCCTTGAGGGTAGGGTTAAGAAATTCTCCATACTTGTGGGATAGGGTTTCTCCCAAACATGCATGGATGACATTACCATAAATTCTCTTTTTATTTTTTTTCAAACATGGTCTAGGTGTATCATTCGACACACAATTATATAGCATGTTCTTAAAGAAAATTATGTTGTTTCATATACATGTTCTATATGATGGAAGACATCTTATATGTAGGAGTCTTTCATTATATTCTGACATGCTTGATGAAAAATTAACTCTATGGATTTCTCTCATCTTGTTCGATGTCTGTGAGAGTCTATTGGGGCCGATATTTCTTGATCATATCACATTTCATGGAGAGAATCAATTTGGTTGAACTATCTGGGTGTATGAATGTCCACGATATAACTATTGGTGGGGTTTCAATGCTTATAGAAGAACAATGAAATTTAATTCTCAATGTGTTCCCCACTAATTTATAAAAACAACATATGTTGTATCTATAATTAGTTTTCAGAACATCATTAATATAATGAGATTTATAATATAATGATCTTTATTGTTTCAAAATTTTGGATGTCAGGAATCTTAGAGAGTTTCAAAGTCAATTTAGTATTTCAACTATTCAATTAACCTGATGTGACATTAGAAATAATCATTTGTTTATCATTTTTATTTCAAGAGATGAAGTGTTTTCCATATGTTGAGTTGGATTTCTTGAATACAATAATCAGAAAATTTCTATAGAATTTTATATCTAGGGGTGAGTGATGTTCAAAACAAGGCTGGAATTCCATCCATAACGAGTTTCTTACTCATGTATATCATTTGTTTATCATAGTTTTCCATAGTTTACTAAAGCAAGTTCAACCAAATAGGATGCATCCTGAATATTTTACCATTAATGGTTTCATTAATGAGGACCTAATCCATTTCAGTGGAAGGAAAGTGATCCAATGTTTGTTCGAAGAATTCATAGTGCCTTTGGCTATATTTCGTTTTGGAAAAGATTATACTTACCAAGGATAAGGTATTAGACATGATATTCCTCTTTCATGAAAGCTTCATAAGATAGGAAACCATTCACATCACAACATTTCAAAATGGATATTTTTTTTCCAATAAAAAATACTACTACATAGGGGATTATCATTGTGAATGCCATCATGGGGATGATTACCACAGTGGGTTATAACTATGGGAAGATCCTATTAAAACCTTATACTTGTTCTATGTGGAAGGCCTCCAAGGATATTATTGGGATATGGGAACATAAAATCGATTGAATTTTAGGAATTACGTAAAAATTAATGCTATTGATCCCATAATTTTGTAACAGTAGGGTAAGATATTCAGTCGCGATAAATAAGTGATTGACGAATTTAAGAACCTGAGAGTAAAAAGGAACCAGAGCACAGATCTTCTATTTATTTTCCAATAATTTTTTTTGAGTCTTCTTCTTATATTCCTTCTTATGAGATATTGCAACCAATAGCTAAGAATTTTTTTTGAGGGGATGTTGTTTGATCATTCCTTGTAGTTACTATATGATTTGGAAAATTATCTTTGATTAGAGTTGGTGCTTGTTATCGAACCTAGATTTTTTATAATATTTGGTAGTATTGGACATAAACCTCTTAGATAGAAAAAGGGGTGTGTATATTCTTTCGGTTGATATGTTGATGAACCACCCTACTGGTGGGGATATAGTTATGAATTTATCCATCCGGAACTAATTTTGACAATGAAATGATGTCATAAAATGTCTTTAAGAAATGGGTAGGTATTTTTATCATCCCATTAACCAGTGATAGGATTTGATTGGATTCATAAGTTATTAGAACATGGATATATGTAAATTCAATATCTTGAGTAGGGGCATGTGCCTCCATAGTTATTTCCTTTTATACTAGTAGATATTGAAAATACACGTGTGTTGGGGAAAAGTGTTTGGTCTTCCCCCTTCTTGTCATAATGTGTTTCTGACTAACATCTATAGGTGCTAGAAAATATGGATGTTAATTGGATTGATTGGTTTGGGTTATTTTACGTTTCTTCTCACCATATGACATAGGATCTAAATGGTGGGATTCATTGTGTGCCGCCAGATGATTCTATTGGAAGGATAAATAATAGAGTGCAATATTATGTAGTCTCATTACAATTGACAATAAATTGGATTGGTGAGATTCTATAGAGGGGGAAGAGGTGTGAACTCTCTCCCTTATGACAAGTTTTCATCCCCTCCAGGGCATTATGCATGTCTGGGTTTTAGTATATGTCTCGAATATCTGTTGATTGAGCCCTCATAATGATTATGGGTTACTACCACATGATGTTTGTGGGGCTGATTACTGGGAGGATCACTTGAGAATGACCTATTTGTCTGTTGTATGTGGTACTTTATGGAATCATGATCAACATCTAAATGATACACGAGGGACTAGTCATTTTGTTTTGGGGATATGCTCTCAAAATTGTTCAATATTATAGTTGACACCACATTCTTAAAGACCACCTATCATTATTGACCAGAATATTGGTGGATTATGTTGAGCTGGGAGAATGCTGGGGCCTCTAGTATCAAGATCAGACCATGTTTATGGTAGTCATAGACCAATGAGTTAGAGACCTAGCATTGGAGAAACTAGATTGGAAAGTGATTCTTCTATTTGGATGACTTCCCAGGGAATTCAGTTTCCAGGGATATTTTTGGTGTGAGCATGAATGACACCATGGGATTGATGGGTGTTCATGAAAATAAGTTCAATGTATATATGAAAAACAAAAAAATTAACTCCTTCAATGTAGCATCTCATGATAATTATCCCATGAATGATTGAATGCCTTTTTGTCCCTCTCTTAACAAGGTGATAGTGGCCTATCATATGGTTGATACTATCTTCATGTTTATGGATCCACACCATGTTCACCATTTATTTCAATGGAAACATTATTTAATTTATGAATATAATGGTCTGACGTAGCCTAGGAAATGCATACAATTTATCTTGTGATGTATGTTTTATAGATAAGTCATTCAAGTCGAGTTCACTATTTTTTCACCTGGTAATTCATTCAAAATTATGATTTACTATTTAAGAACAATTTCTAATGGGTTTGTTCATGGAACCAGAGACACCATACCGTTTTATATCCAAAAGTACCTACATTTCAAAGGTGGGGGCTCATTTTGGATTTTGGTTAATGCTGCTAAATAAATAACTTTTATGAAAGGATGGTAGATCAAACTAACAGCACCCTTTCGAGGGGATTATTTCATACCTGGGACCCTCTTATAAATTTAAGATAAATTCAAAAATAATTTATTATATCCCATGTAATGAAGATTAATCATGAATTAAGAACCAAATATTATCATGTATGGATCCTAGAATCATACATTTGTATATAAGGTTCTTCATTAATAAAGAATTTTATTTTGATAAGTTGTTTTCTATCAATAAAATCCATTTATATACCATTTAGTTATTTTTTGATCATGATCATAGTGAAATAAGATTTATAACTACATAGTGGGGAACTCTACGATTTATAAACATCCAAGGAGACTGATGTTACTCTGTTGTTTATCAAAATAATGGGATACTTTTGGATTTTTATATTTTTAGATCGAACTCATATGGTTTGATTCACACATATCCTCATTAAAGGAAACATTACCCACATAGTTTGGTGATTCATAATGGGGAAAATTATACCTATTAATGTCATTTGGTAAAGGAATAACCATATAGTTTAACATCACATGGTAAAGAAGTCTAAGAGTAATATTCCAAGTGAACATTTAGTGAGAGATTTATATAGAAATAGACTATATTCCATGGAGGGATAAGAATATACTTGTTGAATTAGAACTCTCTAGGAATATATCCAAGGGTTAATAAGATTGATTTATGTAGTTACATTTGATATTTAGAGAGGGTTCTAATGTATCCAAATTGGATGGAAACCCAATCTCATGTATTACATTCTTGTATCATAGTGGATTAAGATTCGTTGAGATAAATTAGTTGGATATTATTACTAAAAACAATTCCAAGGTAAAAGGACCCTGAGAAATTTATTTTCTCATTGTGGTTTTGGGGGTTACCTTGGGTATTACTCCAATGGTGGTTTATGGATAATGGAAATTATGATTTATCCTTACTCCTAAGTGTTATTCTAATTGAGTTCGTGAATTAGGTAGGCTTACTACATATTTTTCCTTGCATGAAATAGTGTTCTCCAAGTTCAATACGTGGCATGGATTCTCTAGATATCATGATAAATATTTTTTCTAAGACCATCTAAGTCAGTAAAGTTTTTCGAAATAATAGGATGTGAAAGATATAAAAATCCACACACTTTTACGTCTCTTCTGGTGTAAGAGGAGAAGGATGGAAGTGGTAGAGGTTGGGGTTACAAAAATTCTCTTTCTTTACATTTCCCTAAGGGGGAATGATGATGAAGGATGCTGAGGTATAGAGAAGTATGACTAAAACCTCCCACATGATAGGCTAGATGATTACTCTAAGAGGCATTCCCTAAAATTGATTCCATAGCAGGATGATGATATAATCCTTTAATACAATGTTGGTCATTGAGACAGTATTTACATTGAAATTGGACATAAACACATGTTATTATTTTGATAGTTTTTACTTCTTAAAAACCATATTTTTGGTTTTCACCACAGGAATTAAATTTAAATTATTTTATGGCAATAAAATGTATTGAATTTGAAAAAATGGATTAAAAATTATAAATCATAAGGACCTAATTATTTAAATAGGTCCCTTTTATTTTTGTACCTTATGAATAATAACATCAATATTTATTTTTATTTACCAAGTTTAAGGGTAAATCAGTAAAATCAGGAAAAACAATTATATTATAATAATACAATACAACTCTAAAACATTTTATAATACTATTTAATGAGATATGGGAAATAATTAGCATCCTTGGGTCTATTTTATGACCCCATGGAGGCACTTTTGTGTGATAATGACATGTTAGAAAAATTTATTAAAAGTAATGTAAAGACCCGTAAAATTCAAGGGAAATTTTTTCTTAATTTTCTTTGAATTTTACAAGAACGCGGTTTCTGACGGCACCTGATTCTGAGGCCCGGAGTGCCCAGAATCAATTTACGAAGTTTGGCTCGGGTACGTTCAGTGAACGAACGAGCGGGAATTCTTAACTTTTGATCCGATGCTCGGAATTGAAATCCGAGGGCACCGATGAACTCACAGCGCCGATATTCGCTTAAGGAGACCTTTTTGGAAGTTGCGTTTATTACGGGTTGAAAGTTAGTTTTGGGGTTTTTAGATTAAGTTAAATAAATTTGTGAAATGAAAATTTTATTTTAACTTGATGTTTCTTTTATAAATCCTTCCAAAGGGAGTTGGAAGTGGGACCCACATCCACTTAACCTCCCTTGGGAGGATTAAGTGTGGTGGGGCCCACACGAAACCCAACCTTCCATCTCCCTTTAACCCTCCTTTTAATTAATGCTTGACAACTTAAAGTATTAATTAAGGTTGGTTGTTCAAATTCAAACCTTTGAAATTCATGTGGTATAGTTATTTAATAAAATAAGCTTAAAGCTTATTTTATTGTGGTTGAATTTATTTTACCACCCTTAGAGGAATTTTGGGAGCTTCTCCTTCTTCTTCTTCTTCAACGCTGATGAAGAACATGAAGAACCTTCGAACTTCGACGAAGAACTCCACGTTCTCGGGAACCGTCTTCCATGACGACATAACCGCGACATCGACGTTCTTCTTCCGCGACGCTCGACTTCCGCAAATTGTTTTTGATCATCGGACTTCGTTCCAGAACCAGGTAGGGGATTGTCCTTTTCATATTACGAGTTTCGTTCCCTCGATCATGAAAGAATAACCCGTTGGGCGTAGTTCCAAATTTTATTAAAAAAATTGTGAAACGTTCATTGTTGTATTTATACGAATGGCCAACTGATATCGTTATAACGGGAGGAGACCGGACCGCACGAACACGGCCGATTCTCCTCCCCCTTCTTTTCTTTCGTGTTAATTTAGCGGAGACAACGCGGTGTCGTCGGAACCGCGCAGGAACAAAAGAATTAATGGCCGGAGCGAGATGTGAAGAAGAAACGCGGTGCCAACGCACCGCGTCGTTGAATACGAAAGAGACCGTGGTGGAACGAGGAGGCGACCGGCGGCCAGCCGGGCCGCCGGCGCTGGAGATCAAGAAGGGCCGCGGCCCTACGGCCGTGGTGGAGCAGCCAGGGGCGGCGGAGAAGAGGAAGGCGGTCGGCCGCGCTGGCCGCCGGTTTCCAAAGGAGGCGGGACCCGCGGGTCCCGCGTGAAGAAAGAAACGGCCGGCCTTAGGCCGGCCGAGATCCAAAAAAAGGGGGGGTTACACCCCCCGCGTGCGGCACATGCGCGGCTCCCTGGCCGCGCCGCCGCTGGCCGGGCCGCGCCGCCACCGGCCGGGCCGGTTCCAGCGGACCAGGTCGGGTCGACCCGGAACGGGTCGACCCGATTCGGCTCAGACCAGGGGGGGTCGGGCCGGGTCGGCCCGGACCCGGACCCCCCGTTTTCGAGACAGTTTCGGTCTTTTGGTCATAACATGAGCCACGAACCTCCGAATGACAAACCGTCTGCGGCAACGCGATCCTCGGATCGAGACGGTCGTTTCGGTATACCGTACTCAGGGTTTCGGAATACTTTGAGTTCGGCCGGGTTGGTTCGTTCACGAAACCAACCGGGCCCTCGGAGCGGAAACGCTCATATCTTGAGCTACGGACGTCCGATTGACGTGCCGTCAGCTTTGTTGTGTTCCTCTTAGTGAGACGGTTCTTTTGGCATACTTCGCCCGAGGTTTGGACGCAGGTGGAGTACGGTCGGGTTGGTTTTGCCTTAAAAACCAACCGGGCCCCGGTGACGAAAATGCCAATAACTCTCAGACCGGGCGTCCGATCGACGCACCGTCTGTTGCGTTGAGTTCCTGTTGACGATACGGAACTTTTGGATACATCAACATTGGACTTTGTGACAGTTGATGTATCAGCCTCTCGGCTCGTGAAGCGGACCCTCCGAACGAGCTTGCTGTGTGCGGGAACCCTAGTGCTGGCTGCGACTGTTACTGCGACTGCTAGTGCTGGCTGTGACTGTTACTGCGACTGCCAGTGCTGGCTGCGACTGCTACTGTTACTGCTATTGTGAATGCGACGACGACAGTACATAGATCCTGTGTGGATTCGACGACGACGACGACTACTGCACTCTGCGATCCTACGTGGATCAGTGCTACCGATCCTGTGTGGGTCCGATCCTGTGTAGGTCACTGCCGGGGTTAGTACCTATCGATCCTTCGTGGGTTTGACGACTTAGATGGTTCAGTGATCATCCTTATCATCATCCGAAGAAGTATACCTGTGTGAGCTGAATCTTCTGTTTTACTCGATAGAGGTGGTGCGCTTGGTTGTAGCGGCAGACCCGCGATACTGGAAACGAGCGTACGGAGTACGGAGACCGTGTAGCCGGCTGAGACTTGAAGACTGCTCGACCGACTCGACTTGGAGTGAGTCGATTAGCCCAGTGGACGGAGCGCCCGGTATTTGGCGGCAGACCCACGGCGGACGGAGCGCCTGGTAGTTTGCAGCAGACCCGCGGTACTCAACTGGAGGAGTACCTCTGTAGGCTATTTGGGTGAGCGCCCGGTATTTGGCAGCAGACCCTCAGTGGACGGAGCGCCCGGTAGTTGGCGGCAGACCCGCGGTACTCGACAGGAGGAGTACCTCAGCAGTCTTAGGTTAGTGAGCAGTATCTCAGAGTCGTGACAGGACACTGTACACTTCAGAGATGGGGCTCTTCAGTAGTTACGTTTTGATAATGAAAATCCTGAGTGAGCTGAATCCCGTTGCTTTCCTGTATGGATTACGTTTTGCTTTCCTATGTGGAATACATTTACTTTCCTGTGTGTACTGAGTTGTACTTGGGCTCGGAGGTTGGAGCATATTTGAAATTGATGACTTAGGTATATGTATGGGCATATACCTAAGCAGTGTCGGTTGTTACTTCGTGATTGTACCTTTCTTCGTGGTTTATCCTTTGTGGATTTGAGAGACCTTCAGGGGTCTCGGGGTCCCTACTGAGTAGCTTATACTCACCCCTGCACGGGCTTTGCCCGCACTACGTTGTGTTGGTTGCAGACGACGGACAGCGTTGATCTTGGCTGAGGCTTGCAGAGCAGGACGGTACCAAGAGGTGGACCACTGGGCGGGACGTGTTCGGAGCGGACGGCGGGACCCGTGGAGCAGTGGAGCTATTTGTACCCACCCTTCAGGTGGGATCTCCAGTGGACAGCTCGGTGTAGCGGCTTTTACTTACTGTTGCTGTTTTCCCTTTCGAGTTGTACTTTACTTTCAGTTTGGGTTTGTATACTGGCCCATTTACGTTTCCGAACTTTCAGTTGTACTCTGCTTTTGCTTAGTGTTTACTTTCCGCTTGCTTACTCTGTGGTGTTTGTTTACTTTACAAAGGCAATGCCTTCCCTTTTTACCGGGATTTACGCCTTGGTTCTAGTCGCCAGCCCCTGGCCTATGGAAGGCGGGCTTGGGGTAGTCACGACACGGACCCCGAGGGCGGGTCGTGACAAATTGGTATCAGAGGAGTTCGGTTCTACCGCGAACTCTGATCTTTTCTATGTGAAGCAATAATGTTTAGCGTATTGAGTGTGGTTATCAGTCCAGGGAGTCCAGTGTTGGTGCGGCGGCCGAAGTATCCGTACACCAGGACCCTGACTTCTGATTTCCGACTTAATGCACGAAAACATTGATTGCGTGTGTGTTTCAAAATTTTCTTTGTGATTACTTATATCAGCTCACTAGGTATACTGTTCTGACCGTGGCACACCTGTTTCCTTTTCAAGGATGACCCCACGACGGCAGCCAGCTAGGGTTCCGAGAGTCGAGCGTGACGACAGCCCACCAAGCGATGAGGCCTCGGTGCAGTGCCCTTTGTCAGCAGTGGCACCGGTGGTAGCTCTACCCGACGAGCCCCCAATGCTTCCAGCACCTGCCGCTGACGATGCACGTCGCCTCAGCGCACTGCATGAGTTTCAGCGCCAGCGACCGCCCAGGTTTCGCGGGGAGACGGATCCCCAGGTATCCGAGGACTGGCTGGAAGCAGTGGTACGAGTGTTTAGGCTAGTGAGGACACCAGCAGACCTCATGATGATCCTCGCTGCGAGCCTACTACACGCAGCAGCAGGACGATGGTGGAGCTTGATGCTCCAGGTGCACGATGAGGCATCTCTGCTTTGGATGGACTTTGAGAGCATCTTCCAATCAGAGTTCTTCCCAGCCACCCTTCGTTCGGTGCGTATCCAGGAGCTTCTTCAGCTGCGGCAGGGCAGCATGACCGTTGCTCAGTACTCGGCGAGATTTACCGATCTCTCGCGCTACTCGACAGACATGGTACGAGACCCCTTCTTCCGGGCCCGGACCTTCGAGCAGGGATTGAGACACGAGATCAGGGCATCACTGATCTCCCTCAGCATCCCGACCCAGGCAGGAGTGCTAGAGCGAGCCCTCCAGATCGAGAGTTTCCTGGCTGAGTCCACAGCGAGACCTACCGCAGGGCGGCAGATAGAGGAGTCTTTGGCAACAGGTAGCCGACGGATGAATCAGGGTTCCAGGCAGACCAGACCTACCAGTGGCCGACTGCACGACTCAGGCTCAGTTGTGCGGGGAAGCCGGGGTGGAGTCAGAGCCAGGCGTGCCGAGAGTGGGCAGTGTTACTCCTGTGGCGGGATTGGTCACATGGCTCGTGACTTTCCGACCTGCCATGCTGATGATCAGCAGTTAAGTGAAGAACCTCCCAGGCAAAGGCAGAGGTTCGACCGTGGCGGTCCGCAGGAAGGAGGCGGACGAGGCAGAGGAGCTTTCCGAGCAACAGGAGGTGGGCGACGCTTTGAGGCTCTTCCACCACCACAACCAGGAGGTCCACCCCGACCACAGGGAGTAGGTGAACATGCGAGAGCTCAGCTTCAGGCAGCCGAGGCCTTCGATCATGGAGCTCTGGGAGCCGATGGACAGGAGCAGAACTAGTGGATACATCTTTTCTACTTTTGGTTCCTTGTTACATTTGTGTAACGTCTTGTATTATGAGCTGCAATAATAAAAGACGCATACCTTTGTGATATTTTCGTTCCTGTCCACTTTCGTGATGTTACTAAGAGGTTCCAGTTTTGGCTGTTGACTTGACCCTCACTTGTGAGACATCTACTGGAGGAGACCCAGTTACCACACACTGATGCCGACAGTTTGACTCAACCCTTGGAGGCGAGAGTAACGGTTGAATCTCTTAGTAGTAGCGTCGAGGCCTTACGACGTCATCCTTGGTATGTATTAGTATCATCCATGTTAGGATTGACTGTATTAGGCAAAGAATGTGGTTCATCCAGGGGATGAGACCAGATTTCTCTTATCGGCAAAGAAGAAATCTTGCAGCTCTTGTGGGACCTGAGATGGTCCAGGTCATCCAGGGACGGATGAGTACAGCTTAGAGCCGGCAGAAGCCTTACGCTGACAGGAGGCGGAGGCCACTAGAGTTCGAGGATGGCGACCACGTCTTCTTGCGGGTCTCACCTCGACGTGGTATTCAGAGATTTGTCCGAGGTAGCAAGTTATCTCCGCGCTTCATCGAACCCTTTCAGGTCCTCAGCAGGGTTGGCAAGGTGTCTTATCGCCTGGCTCTGCCACCTCAGTTGCACCGGGTGCACGACGTCATCCATGTATCTCAGCTGAGGAGATACATGCATGACCCGACGCACATCATTGACCATGGGGAGCTTGACGTTGACGATGGGGCGACTTTTACGGAGGTCCCGGTGGAGATAGAGGATCGACAGGAGTAGGTCCTGCGTGGGCGATCGATTCCTCTTGTGCGCATCAGATGGCAGCACGGGAATCTCCAGGAGAGCACATGGGAGCAAGAGGCTCAGATGCGTGCTCAGTACTCTCATTTGTTTCCCTAGTTTTTGATGTATCTTTACGGGGACGTAAAGCCCTGAGGTGGGAGTAATGTAAAGACCTGTAAAATTCATGGGAAATTTTTTCTTAATTTTCTTTGGAATTTTACAAGAACGTGGTTTCTGACGGCACCTGATTCCGAGGCCCGGAGTGCCCGGAATCAATTTCCGAAGTTTGGCTCGGGTACGTTCAGTGAACGAACGAGCGGGAATTCCTAACTTTTGATCCGGTGCTCGGAATTGAAATCTGAGGGCACCGATGAACTCGCAGTGCCGATATTCGCTTAAGGAGACCTTTTCTGAAGTTGTGTTTATTACAGGTTGAAAGTTAGTTTTGGGGTTTTTAGAGTAAGTTAAATAAATTTGTGAAATGCAAATTTTATTTTAACTTGATGTTTCTTTTATAAATCCTTCCAAAGGGAGTTGGAAGTGGGACCCACATCCACTTAACCTCCCTTGGGAGGATTAAGTGTGGTGGGGCCCACACGAAACCCAACCTTCCATCTCCCTTTAACCCTCCTTTTAATTAATGCTTGACAACTTAAAGTATTAATTAAGGTGGGTTGTTCAAATTCAAACCTTTGAAATTCATGTGGTAAAGTTATATAATAAAATAATCTTAAAGCTTATTTTATTCTGGTTGAATTTCATTTACCACCCTTAGAGGAATTTTGGGAGCTTCTCCTTCTTCTTCTTCTTCAACGCCGACGAAGAACACGAAGAACCTTCGAACTTCAACGAAGAACTCCACGTTCTTGGGAACCGTCTTCCGTGACGACATAACCGCGACATCGACGTTCTTCTTCCACGACGCTCGACTTCCGCAAATCGTTTTTGATCATCGGACTTCATTCCAGAACCAGGTAGGGGATTGTCCTTTTCATATTACGAGTTTCGTTCCCTCGATCATGAAAGAATAACCCGTTGGGCGTAGTTCCAAATTTTATTAAAAAAATTGTGAAACGTTCATTGTTTTATTTATACGAATGGCCAACTGATATCGTTATAACGGGAGGAGACCGGACCGCATGAACACGTCCGATTCTCCTCCCCCTTCTTTTCTTTCGTGTTAATTTAGCGGAGACATCGCGGTGTCGTCGGAACCGCGCAGGAACAAAAGAATTAATGGCCGGAGAGAGATGCGACGAAGAAACGCGGTGCCGACGCACCGCGTCGTTGAATACGAAAGAGACCGCGGTGGAACGAGGAGGCGACCGACGGCATGCCGGGCCGCCGGCGCCGGAGATCAAGAAGGGCCGCGGCCCTACGGCCGCGGCGGAGCAGCCAGGGGCAGCCGGCCTCGCCGGCCGCCGGAGATCGGAGAAGAGCCGCGGCTACGGCCGCGGCGGAGAAGAGGAAGGCGGCCGGCCGCGCCGGCCGCCGGTTTGGAAAGGAGGCGGGACCCGCGGGTCCCGCGTGAGGAAAGAAACGGCCGGCCTAAGGCCAGCCGAGATCCAAAAAAAAGGGGGGTTACACCCCCCGCGTGCGGCACATGCGCGGCTCCCTGGCCGCGCCGCCGCGCCGCCACCGGCCGGGCCGGTTCCAGCGGACTGGGTCGGGTCGACCCTGAACGGGTCGACCCGGTTCGGGTCAGACCAGGGGGGTCGGGCCGGGTCGGCCCGGACCCGAACCCCCCGTTTTTGAAACAGTTTCGGTCTTTTGGTCATAACTTGAGCCAAGAACCTCCGAATGACGAACCGTCTACGACAACGCGATCCTCGTATCGAGACGGTAGTTTCGGTATATCTCACTCAGGGTTTCGGAATACTTTGAGTTCGTCCGGGTTGGTTCGTTCATGAAACCAACCGGGCCCTCGGAGCGGAAACTCTCATATCTTGAGCTACGGACGTCCGATTGACGTGCCGTCAGCTTTGTTGTGTTCCTCTTAGTGAGACGGTTCTTTTGGCATACTCCGCCCGAGGTTTGGACGCAGGTGGAGTACGTTCGGGTTGGTTTTTCCTTAAAAACCAACCGGGCCCCGGGGGCAAAAATGCCAATAACTCTCAGACTGGGTGTCCGATCGATGCACTGTCTGTTGCGTTGAGTTCCTGTTGACGATACGGAACTTTTGGATACATCAACTTTGGACTTTGTGACAGTTGATGTATCAGCCTCTCGGCTCATGGAGCGGACCCTTCGAACGAGCTTGCTGTGTGCGGGAACTCTAGTGCCGGTTGCGACTGTTACTGCGACTGCTAGTGCTGGCTGCGACTGTTACTGCGACTGCTAGTGCTGGCTGCGACTGCTACTGCTACTGCTACTGTGACTGCGACGACGACAGTACAGAGATCCTGTGTGGATTCGACGACGACGACTACTGCACTCAGCGATCCTACGTGGATCAGTGCTACCGATCCTGTGTGGGTCTGATCCTGTGTAGGTCACTGCGGGGGTTAGTACCTATCGATCCTTCGTGGGTCCGATGACTTAGATGGTTCAGTGATCATCCTTATCGTCATCCGAAGAAGTATACCTGTGTGAGCTGAATCTTCAGTTTTACTCGATAGAGGTGGTGCGCTTGGTTGTAGCGGCAGACCCGCGATACTGGAAACGAGCGTACAGAGTATGGAGACCGTGTAGCCGGCTGAGACCTGAAGACTTCTCGACCGACTCGACTTGGAGTGAGTCGATTAGCCCAGTGGATGGAGCGCCCGGTATTTGGCGGCAGACCCACGGCGGACGGAACGCCTGGTAGTTGGCAGTAGACCCGCGGTACTCGACTGGAGTAGTACCTCTGTAGGCTATTTGGGTGAGCGCCCGGTATTTGGCAGCAGACCCTCAGCGGACGGAGCGCCCGGTAGTTGGCGGCAGACCCGCGGTACTCGACAGGAGGAGTACCTCACCAGTCTTAGGTTAGTGAGCAGTATCTCAGAGTCGTGACAGGACACTGTACACTTCAGAGATGGGTCTCTTCAGTAGTTACGTTTTGATAATGAAAATCCTGAGTGAGCTGAATCCTGTTGCTTTCCTGTATGGATTACGTTTTGCTTTCCTGTGTGGAATACGTT
Source organism: Viscum album (assembly GCA_963277665.1). NCBI lineage: Eukaryota > Viridiplantae > Streptophyta > Magnoliopsida > Santalales > Viscaceae > Viscum > Viscum album. Next base: position 1,193,333,763 of record OY728158.1, on the reverse strand, counting down.
TACTTTCCTGTTTGGACTGAGTTGTACTTGGGCTCGGAGGTTGGAGCGTATTTGAAATTGATGACTTAGGTATATTTATGGGCATATACCTAAGCAGTGTCGGTTGTTACTTCGTGATTGTACCTTTCTTCGTGGTTTATCCTTTGTGGATTTGAGAGACCTTCAGGGGTCTCGGGGTCCCTACTGAGTAGCTTATACTCACCTCTACACGGGCTTTGCCCGCACTACGTTGTGTTGGTTGCAGACGACGGACAACGTTGATCTTGGCTGAGGCTTGCAGAGCAGGACGGTACCTGGAGGTGGACCACTGGGCGGGACGTGTTCGGAGCGGACGGCGGGACCCGTGGAGCAGTGGAGCTATCTGTACCCACCCTTCAGGTGGGATCTCCAGTGGACAGCTCCGTGTAGCAGCTTTTACTTACAGTTGTTGTTTTCCCTTTCGAGTTGTACTTTACTTTCAGTTTGGGTTTGTATACTGGCCCAATTACTTTTCCGCACATTCAGTTGTACTCTGCTTTTGCTTAGTGTTTACTTTCCGCTTGCATACTCTGTGGTGTTTGTTTACTTTACAAAGGCAATGCCTTCCCTTTTTACCGGGATTTACGCCTTGGTGCTAGTCGCCAGCCCCTGGCCTATGGAAGGCGGGCTTGGGGTAGTCACGGCACGGACCCCGAGGGCGGGTCGGGAAAAGTAAAGGAAAATATAACATTAACATATATCTTTTACAAATACAATTTTAATATAGGGTTATATAACTATTCACGACAACTATAAATAGTAATTGGAAACAATAACATATTTCCTAAATCATGGTAATTTATTTATATTTTTTATAATTTCAATAAATATATTTACTAATGACATAATGATGATATAATGATTACCATATTAATGAAATATTAAAATAAATGATATTATAAATATTAAATTAAATGTAATTTGATAATTTTTATTCCTTCAAAAAGTTTTATAGATGATTTTATAATTTTCTCTTTTAGTTAATTCTTTTGTTTTGGAGGAGTAAATTTTTTATGGCTTTAACCAAAATCAATTGTTAATATTGTCATAATTGATATAAATGAGTTTTTAAAACAAATAATATTTCATTAAATGATATAATAGTCATAAAAATATATTATTCAGCCATAAGACATATAATTTTTTTTCATTTCATTATTGATCCACAAGTGGTTTCATGTAATTTTATAGTAACTATAGTAACCATATAATATGAAAATACAAGAAGACGTGGAAAGTGTTATGGTTTTTAACTACGTGTTAATGCTAAGTGACAATTTTAATTTGTTGACATAAACTTTTTTAAAACATATTTATTGAGGTCATTTTGTCCCATCCTCATCATATCCACAATATATATAAATTTGGAACTTTTATAATTCAATAATCAATTTATAATAAAACAATATTTTAAGATATTTCTATAGTTCCAATCCTCCCACTTATAATATTTCACCACCTCTACCCACATACTCACACCTCTAAAACCCCTTGGAATGTCCAAATTATACTGAAATAATCGCCCAACATCTATCATTTCAAACTATAATCCTTACCTTCGTCAGAAGGTAATTCAAGAAATCCTTTTGACACAAATCAAAAGATGTAAACCGATTTTGAAGTAACCTCTTCTCTCAAGTTTTTTTTAATTTATATTCTGTCTACACTTCTGATGATTTTATTATTCTTTTATTACATAAAAAACTGTTATCCACTGTATTTTAGTATTTTGTTAAGATACTAATTAGATCTACAGTTATAAACGCATCCATCTAATGGATAAAAACATTATGTATCTATGTATGGAAAACTACCGTGTCACAAAACAATGATTATTTAATTTCCTCATACTATCTATCATTGTAGCCATTATGATGTCACTATATCTTAATAATATATATATATTATATTTATAATTTCTCTATGATTCTATAATTTTTATTTACAACATACCATAATGCTTTCCATGATGTGTAAATACAATAATTTCATTTCAGGAAGTGTGGAGTACCGCCCCCTAAAAAGTGATATGACTCATTCATGCCATAAAAGGAACATATAATGGATATATTTATTTCAATTATTTAACATATAAAACCAAGACACTATACTATAATTATAATATATCTCTGTATCATTTATTTATTTTTATTTCATTAAAATTATTACAAAATTAAAGTAGCATTTATGCATACATACGACCCACCGTCTCCACGAAGGGTGAATTTAATTTCTTATCTCTAACTAATATGGAAATTAGAAATAAATATATAATGTATAATATTTTTTAGATGATTTAATTTGACCACATTGACAATTTACATCAAAATAATTTAATTTTCGACCCATGTACCAAATATCTAAAAAATGTATGACAAGAACATAAATAACTATGTAATTTTTTTAAAATTGAAATAAGTGATATAAAAGGAATAATAAACATGATAGAAGTTCTCAAGAATGTATAAATTAACCCCATTTTATTATTTATAAAGATAAAAATTGTACATGATGATTCAGAATCAATGAAAGGGACTTCCTCTCAATCTCCATTCATTGAGGCATACATTCATGTTGTACCCCACCTTCTTTCATACGATGAATAATAAACCCCATTGATTTTTAATTTAACCCAAAGGGAATATTTTTTTAATGAAGCTTATTACTAAACGAAAAAAAAGAATGTTACTATTTTTTATAGAAAAAATGACTCCTATACCACCATAACAATTGTTTGATATTCTACTACAACTATAAGCCTTAATTTTTTTTAAATTGAAAATAAATCTCATATTCCCTTTCTAGGTGTTTTGGTCATGAAAATGGGTTTTAAAGTGGAGTTACTATTTCAAAATCATGAAATAATTTATTGTGATTGGAAATGAAATTTTAGGAGTGAAGTGTTGATAGTTGCAATATTTTATTTATCTTGATAATAAAATGGTACATGGAAAATTTATGGGTAGTTATGTGATAATCCAAACATGTGGGGTCACATGTTAAACTATTGATGTGTATTTTTGTAATAATCCACATATTGGGGTTCTGTTGTATCCTCAAATGCATTGGGTATGGATGTTAGCTATATGACTATTCCATTTAGTGAATTGTGTGGAATTCGACCATATCGTTATTCCATTTAACCAAATTTATGTCCCAAGACACATTTATATGTTATATGTTCCTTTCTATGAGTTTAGGCTATTATTTTTGTTACGAAAGGGTATAAAATTAGAATATATTCATTTTATTATATTTGCATCTTCATTAAGATGGAAATTATTTATTTATAATAAATTATTCATTATTTTCATGTTATCACAATAATAATAGTCTTTATTATTTTCATATCCCTTACTGATCATTTTTGCGCATCAAAAAATTTGAAATTTATTTCACAGGACAAAAATAAGAATAGAGTCATGGATGGGATCAATGAATTGTAATGTAGATTAAACAAGAAACAAACTCTATTAAATTTTCAAAAATTTATATTTTATGAAAAAAATTGATAGTGAGTAGAAGTGTATACTTTTAATATTTAAGTTATTATGTATGGGTTATGGGATAATTCTCTAAATCACTAAACATGAAGAGATCATTTATATGATTAAAAGTAATATTAGTTTCTTAACTCACGATTATCTAATATTTAATGTAACACCAAATCCTCGAATCCTAGAACCGGTGAATTATTTTATAACATTTTCATGATTACAATGTATGAAATCATGAAGGATTGATTAGTTTAGTAGTTTTGAAGAAACTAGATACATAAAAGGTACCTATTTTACATTTGGAAAGGGTGCAAAATATGATACAAAAAAATGCAAGTAAACTACAGACATGAAAAGATAATAATTGATCGCTTACTCATATCTTGTGGAAGGAAATACATATGAATGGTATGATCTCAAACACATAGTAATGGTAATAAATATAGTGTAAGATGTCATAACATAAACATTAAGCATGTTGAATAAATAAAAACATATGTCTTTAACAAAAACATAACCATATTATGGAAGGAATACGATATGAATAAAGAATGACATAATAATATGTATTATAATAGTCGAATAACCCCACAACCATGAATAATACTTTCATAATGAGGGAATGCATAATTTGGGACATAATAAAAATACCATCAAGGCCTTGTACCAAGACCATTAATAATTGTTTTTTCAAGGCCTTGTTCCAATACCAAAGTTGTTATCGTGAGACCTACTGATGCACTGAGGGGATATAACAGGATCCACCCAAGACACACTAAGTCCAATGTATTCCTCATATTAATCGGGTGAAAATAAAAACATTCACATTCATATTAAATGTAATATATTAAAGGAAAATAACATTCCCCAATAATTAATCATAAACACAACCATTTAGAGTAATATGGGGAATGGTTTCAAGATAACATAACCTCAATCAAAATATTCATAAAACATTCCATAAAACATGGTTTAAAATAATATAGTAGATAAACCTAAATAAATTAGAAGATTCAATGAAGGATTTTGACATAGAAATAGATACTTTTAAATGGAACCATTTAAAAATCAATGAGGAAATAATCCTCAAAAAATCCAAAGTGTCCCATACCACCATGAAACATTAAAATAATAATACTTTAAAATATAATGAGATTAATTATACTATTTATATGATACAAAAAATGTAATTATATACACCACAATCATGAAATAAGTGGTGAATAATGAATATACACCAAAAAAGACAAAGTGATATGAGAAAATCCTTTTTTACTTTTGAAAGAGTAGTTCATTTGAAAAAAAAATAATATTTTCCATCAAATCAGACTGTAAAAAATAAAATCGAAGAAAATAAAATACTATTTAATTTAAATTATATTTTAGGCATTAATCATTTCCCACTGAAGTGAAATTGTGTAAAAATATTTCTTATGTTTCATTTGAAATAAATCATTTTAGAGAATTTTAAAAAACATATTAAAGAGAATTTTAATGTTGAAAGAATGTTGGTTATATTAAATCCCAAAATTTTTCAAGAGAGTTTTCCATGATTAAATTTTTGTTTTTATAAAAATAGTGGTTTCTTAGTACATATTCTTCTGTATGTTTGAAAATGGGTAACAATTCAAAAAGATATCTGGAATCGGGATTGTATTTCAAAAATAATATTGACTGTTCTATTTATAATGTTTAACACAATTAAAATATGGAAATATTCTGGTTGGTAAACATATATATTTCATTCATAAATAAAATATGATGATTACATAATAATATTTAATGATTGCATTGATGTAATAATACAATTAAATTAACCTGAATGAAAGTGGAGGTTCAGGTGGAAAACCCTTAACACTTTGTAATCAATCAATTCATATGACCCAAGATTAAAAGTATTCAAGTAAAAAAAATTAATACCAATAAATTAAATATATTCATGATAATTTTAATCAATTTTTGTTATCCATACACAATACAAATGTTTTTTTAGTGAATACGAAAAATCTCACAAAAATGGATATGAGATGAAGAATCCCATAAATTAAGTACGAATGTGTTACAATCATTAACATAACGTCATAAAATATGAAGTTATACATATTAATAATTTAATTAAGAACATATTGAACACTTATTTAGTTTAACAATATTTTATTAATCCCATTATGTCTTTATTAATTAGTTAAAGATTAAATTATTGACGTTCTGGACTGTTCGTTTTCTTGATTTCCATAATCAGTTCACTTGTTTTAAGTAATGAAGTTCATGTAGAATGGATTTAATTATCCATAATTGAATTTAAACATTATTTATGAACATAAATAAATTTTAATGGCCATATATAACTTTTGGTTACATGGCACGAGGATGAATCATTTGTTGAAATATTGATCACAATCACTTAGATTATTTTAGTAGTATTTGGATTTTTAGAAAATCATTTGGTCATATGATTTAATATTATGAACACATAATGGTTCTTAAATATTAAATAGGTTATAATACATATAATAAAGTATTTTAAAACCATTTAAATGTTTTCATGACTAGTTATGAAGGAGAAATTTAATAACGAAACTTCATCATCGATGAAGGTTGTAATCTGGAACCTCACAGATGATGATTTTGTTTATCAAATTAGAGAGAGAGTGAGAATATTGATGATGGTTCTTCAGTTAAAAAGATATAATTATATTATATAGATGATACTAGAGTTTTCATGGCATTTTTAAGGTGTAGGTAAGGATAAGTTAACGATTTAAGGGAACTCTAAATGAAAATGAAAGAAATAAAAAGTTAATTTACCTCTTAAATCGTCCTCTTAGGGAAAATCATTAAGGGAAGGGGTTTTTGTATTTTAGAAAAACATTCATCTTCATGGAGTTTTGGAGAGACTAGTAAAGGGTAATTGGTTAGAAAATTTATTATCTAAAAGGATAAGAGGTGTGAGGAGAAGAGGGAGATGAGGTGGGGTTATAATGGGGGAGAGGAGTAAATTTTGAATATTTTATTAATTATTTTATTATTTCCGTCACAAAAACAAATATTGTTGTTTCATGTGATCCAAAATATTAATAATCTCATATTAGTTCGAACCAAGTGGCCTTAAATCACACAAGATTTCATAAATACTGTATTAAACTTATAATTTGTATATATAGAATTTTATTATATTTAACTATTCACAAAAAAATCAGGTTTTTCTGAAAAATATCGAAAATTCACACTAATTTTTTTCGATGTGTAGAATTTACCATGAACTCAATTTTTCGAAAACATGTTTATAATTATTTTAAATTTAATTTATAATTAAAATTATAATTTATTCCTAAGAAAAACAACATTAAAACTATAAATCATTTTATAACACCTTCTGAACTTAATCTGGGTATCATTAAATTATCATATAACCACAAGACAATAAAGAAAAAATTTATTATTATGTTTATTGAAAATAATTTTCCATTTTAAATTTTAAAATTAAACATAATATTGTTATTAAAATATTTCTAACATACAAAAATACCAAAACTAATACTATGATCATTTTTTTCTTTTAAGATGTCTAAGTTTTATTTATACAGTCATGGGTGTAGTTTCTATTAATACGTCCAATTTACATTTAATTACTATTTAGTACCATTCATAATGGTACGTTACTATTCCTTAGGGTATATTTCTATTCATGAAAAATTAAGTTTGTCTTCTCATACTCCAAATATCTTACTGAATGCAAACGTGTATGTCAGTTTTTTAAATTCAAATCACAAAGGTGGTGAATTTATGTTTTCTATCTGGGCTATAACAAAGTATTATTTTATAGAGTCATTTTTTTCATGAATTCAATATTAAATTTATTTTCATTATCTTTGGGTGTTGCATTATCCCCTTCGTAAAAAACTTTAGTCCTCATAATTTGAAATTGAACATCGAAAGTAAATTGTTGATACTTGAAACATCCATTATGGGAATCCCACAACAATAATATGGTTATAATATTCTATTAATATATGGAAAGTGAAATTCATGGGTTTTAACAAAACAATACATTCTAATTGGACAAAATAGTAATGGAATGATAATCAAACCATAATGTTGGGACAATAAACTCTAAAACCCAATACAATGATCAACATAATCCATTTCTTAAATGATTTAAAATTCTTAAATATAATGATTTAACACATTATAATGAAGGTAATTGAATCTAATTGATGAAAATATCATTAACAATTAATCGTCAAGAAGATGCTCTAAAATTCACAATCCACATATGTGAATAACTTCATCTTCTATCCTCTTGAAATATGGTAATAAATTGAATTACTGAAAACCCATATTATAAACATGAATTATTCTGTATTTATTATGTATGATAATAGTTATTGGATATATTCCTTAATTTCAAAATTGTTGTAAACTCCATCAATGATAGCATAGTATACCTCTCAATAAGTCAATAATAAGTTCCAAGGTAGTCATTACATAACTGAATCAACATTTCTCCATCATTATCTCAACATCGGATATAAATTAATGGTTTTATTTACCTAAATCGTACATTTTCCAAAAAGTTTAACTTATAATGAATATATTATCTGGGTACCATTCAACTTATTCATTAAAATCCATAACGAAAATGTTCTTAAATAAAATCCTTATAAATTCTATTATTCTAATAACCAGTATATTACTAAAAAAATATTCAAATGACATGATTCTTAATTATGCATGTTAATATTTCTACTTCATTTCTGGTAGCATCATAACATTATCATTATACGAAATCATCATTTGGGGTATATTACTTTGATGCATTGGACATTGATTCACATAATGTTCCTTCTCCCTATAGTTGAATCATTATATATAGAAAAATTATTTTCATGTCTTGAAATTATGAACACGGTGGAAATTTTATAATCACTTGAAGTAAACTACATTTCCTCTCAATAATATACCGAGGTGTGTCTTTCCATAACTATAATATGTGGAAAACATTTCATTCCCATTATCCATTTAACCTCATATTTCTATACCTTCCTCTTATTCTTTGGATTCCCTTTAAATCTATAAGACTCAAGAAGTTCATCATATAACTTGTTAACACATGATATTATTTCCTCATATGATGAGTATACTTAGGAGACAATATTCTTATGAAAATGGGCATAAGACAATTATAGATACGATCCCTCTTACTCTTTGCAACATGTTGATTGGGGATGTTCTCATTCCTTCTTCATGGCGCCATTTCAAATCAATTACATATAATACATTAACTCATAAAAATGTGAACTCTCTGTATCATTAAACATGGTATAACACATAACATAAATTAAGACAAATAAATACTAGAACTTTATAGTTTGTCTAGTTTGGGGGAATAAATCATACATAATTGTTTGAAATAAGCTTATGAATTTACCAAATCATATCTCCTTGGAGGTTCGAATCTAGAGTGTATTAATGCCCAATGTCGTGTACCATTTCCCATTCGAGTCTAGTTGAAAGTAGTGTTTTCTGGATTTACCCCTAGATACATCTATTCCAAATCCACCTCTACATGTTTGTAACCAGACATGGATGTATTTTCTTGATAATACAAACAATATATTACTTACTAAAATTAAAAGATGTCCTTTTATTCTTATCCACAAAGTCTATCTTAGGGTTCTATTCACTAATCTAATTTATCTATATCTCGTTTCCATGTTTTCTAGTAAACTTCCTTTGATACCAACTCTAGCACCACACCCATTGAAGCTTGAAACTGGGGAATTATATAAATACATTTTACTGATTACAAAGAATCAAAGTCCAATGGACCCATCAATTTAGTAGTTTGGAACAAACTAGCTACATACAGGAAACCAATTTTACATTTGGAAAGGAAACAAAATCTGATAGATAAAAAAAGCTAATAAATAGAATCCTTGAAAACTAAATAAATGGTCTCTTATTAATGAAAAATGAAAGAGACAAAAAATGAAATGGGTGAGCTCAAATGCTCAGTATGGGTATGAAATACATTCATAAATGTCATAATATAAACATTAGGCATGTAGTGAATTTAAAAAAAAAGCTTTTAACAAAAACTAGAACATATTATGGAAGGAAGAAAAGTTGAATAAATAATTCCATAATCATTGGTATTATAATATTCTAATAACCCCATGAACCATCATGACTTTTTTCATAATGATTTAATTAATAATGTGGTACATCATAACCTTATCATTAAGGCCTAGTGCCAAGCCCATAAATAATCATTTTTTCAAGGCCTTGTACCAAGACCATAGTTTTTCTCGTGAAACCTACCGATGCAACAAGTGGATATAGTGGCTCCCACATAAAAAATAATAAGTCCAATGCATTCTTAATATTAATGGGGTGAACATAAACAATATACACATCCATATTAAAGAAACATATTAAATGTAAATAACTTTTCTCAGTCATTAATCATAAAAAACCCATTCACACTAATATGGTGAGTAGTATTAACATAGAACATCCACAATCAAAATAATCATATAACATTATATAAAACATTTTGGATGATAAAAAAGGATAAAAACTCAATAAATAATAATATTCAACAAAGAGACTAATGAAGATGAAGGTACTTTAAAATGACACCACTGAAAAATCATTAAGGAAATAATCCTTAACCATTGCAAAATTTCTCATTCCACCTTGAATCATTCAAATCATAATCCATCAGAATAACATGATTATAAGGATTATCTTAATATAATATAGAAATGGGAATTAAATAAACAAAAATAAATAAATAAGTCATTAGCAAATCATATATCCCATAAAAGTTAATGTGGGATGAGAAAAAAAACATTCTTTTAAAATAAGAGTTCTTTTGGAAAATAAATTATATCTATCATGAAATCAAGTTTTAATGATGAATATCCCAGGAAATAAAATACTTGGACATTGAAATTATATTTTTTTTTTCATAAATGAAGACCCACTAATGTGAAATAATTTAAAAATATTTCTTATGATTCTTTAGAAATAAATCATTTTAGAGCATTTTAATGAATGTATTAAAGTGAATTTTAATGTGGAAATGAATGTTTCCTCACATAAATCTATAAATAATATAAGATAATTTTTCATGATAAATAAATTGTTTTTATAAAAAAAAGTGTGTCTTAAAATAGATTCCGGTGTAAACATGAAAATGGGTATGAATTCAAAAAGATCCACTGAATCATATTTGTATTTAATAAATAAATTTGAATGTTCCATTTAAAACATGTAAATCCCCATAAAATAATGAAATATTATGTTTTTTAAAACGTATATAGAACACTAAAACACAATTTATTATGAATAAATAATTATACATAATAATTTCATTAAGGTAATTATATAATAAAACTAACCCGAATGAAAATGGATGTTTGGGTGGAAAACATTGACACATTCTAATCAATTGATTCGTTTACCCAAAAATTATTAATATTAAAATTAAACATTTTAAACCACTAAAATAATGATACTTATGATATTTTACATCAATGGTAATTATACATACACCATACAAAAGTATTATTAGTGAATATGGAAAATCTCTCAAAAATGAAAGTGAGATGAAGAAACCCATAACTTCAGTTGCAATGTGTTCCACTCTTGACAATAAGGTCTTGGAATATGCAATTATAGTTATTAATAACATAATATAGAACTTATTAATCAATTATTTACTTTATAATGATTTTATTAATCCCATTATGTCCTTATTTATTAGTTATAAGGTTGAATTTCGTCGTTCCAGAGTGTTTGTTATCTTGATTTCCACAATCGGTCCACTTGTTTTTAAGTAATGATGTTTATGTGGAATGGATGAAAATATAAAGAATTGAATTTACCCATTATTTATGAAAATAAATATTTTTTAATTTCCATTTATTTAATTTAGTTATATGGCTTGGGGATGATTCATTAGATGAAATATTAATGATAATCAGTAAGATTATTTTAGTTGTATTTTGATTTTTAAGAACTTGTTTGGTCATATGATTTCATATTATGTTCATATATGTGTTCCTGAATATTAAATAGGTTATAATAATTATATTATATAATGTTTAAACCAAAAAAAGGTTTCATGACCAGTAATTATGGATAATTGAAGAACGTACCTTCGTCGTCCCCGAAAGATGTAAATTAGAACCTCACAAACAATGATTTCAATTATAAAATAAAAGGGAGAGAGAAATAATATTGATATTGGTTCTTCCATTAAAAAGATATAATTACATTATATATATTATAATTTAGTTATCAATGTAATTTTTAAAGAATACATGATTATAAGATAACAATAGAATGGAACTCGAAATGAAAATGAAAGATATAAAATTTGAATTTACCTCTTAAATCCACCTCCTTGAGAAAATATATAAGGGATGGTTTTTTGGTCTCTTGGATAGACCAAGATCTTCTTGGACCTAGTGATAGACTAGGGATTGTTGTTTGGAAATAATGTTTTGGATCTTCCAGGCTTAGAAGATTGAGGAGAAGTGGGAGTGAGGGGGGTTTTATAGCGGATGAGAGGAGTAAATTTTTAATATTTTATACATTAATTTATTATTTCCCCTATACAACATATTATGTTTTTTCATGTGACCCCTAATAGTAATATGTTCTTAAGAGTTAAATAAAACTGGCCTTACATCACTCATGATGTCATAAATAGTTAATTTAACTATTAATTTGTATTCATGGTATTTTATACTATTTAACTATTAATAAAAAATCATCTTTTTCGTAAAAAAATACAAAATTCACCATAACAATTTTTTTCAATGTAGAATTAAAAAATGAAATCCTTTTTTTGAAAAAATATTTTTATTTATTTTTTATTTATTTTTTTCAATAAAATCACAATTTAATTGGAAAACCAACATTAAAAATATATCTCATTTTATAACACCTTGTGAAATTATTCTGGGTCCCATAAATTAATATTTTAACCATAATAAAATAAAGTAAAAAACTATGAATAAATTTTATTGAATTAAGTTTTCATTTTAAAATATTAAATTAAAAATAAAATTGTAATTAAAACATTTATGACATAATAATACAAATACTTATACTATGTCCATTTTTGCATTGTTAAGATATCTAAATTGTATTTATACATTCGTGGATGATGTTTCTATTTTTTAGACAATTTAATATTCACTAATATTAGTTTATATTCACAAGGGTATGTATCTATTCATAAGGGTATGCTAATATTCACCAAAAATTTAGTTTGTCTTATCAGACTCTAAATATTGTACTGAACGCAACTGTGTATGTCAGTTTTTCAAAATTAAAATCACTGAGGTGGAAGATTTAAATTTTCTACCTAGTTTATAAATAAGTGTTATTTTGTTAGAATCAATGTTTCATGAATTAAATATTAAATTTATTCAAAATCCTCGGTTATTACATTTAAGGTCATGAATTTTTAATTTTAGTAAAGGATATGGTGTGGTGATTCCTATAAATAAGTCTCTATGATGATACATGAAGTGGATGTGGCTATATAATAGATATACAAATGGGTAATTTTTTTTTGAAAAGATGTCCTAGACATAACTCGGGGTAACATGGTACTCAAATACAGGACTTTCTTCAAACTTGGTTGGAAACACCCAGGGTATATGCTTTTGGAATTTGCAAACATAACAAGAACCTTCCTGAAGTAATTTAATATAAGTTACCTATGAAAACCCTTTGATTATCTTAGGGACCCATTGATTAAAGAATGGGTCATGATTTAGACATTATATAAGTAATTTTCTTCATGACTATGTGGTTTTAGGCTATGATATGTAGTGTTCCCACTATTCTTCTATTTTTATTCAATGGTGGTAACCAGAAGTAACTACATTATTGATGAATGTGATGAATGATTTTATGATGAGAAGCCATGTGGGATGATCATTGTATTGAAATATCTTGTAATCATTACTATTATGTTTTCACAGAACATGAGTAATAATGTGCACCCTGTTCAACACTTGGAATCACCCCAGAAGTGAATGAATGAGATCAATGAGAGTTTGGGTACTAGAGACCATAGAGGAAGGAATATTTGGTGTTCATTTGTGTCATGAATGTGGATAGAATCACCTATTTTAATATCATAGTAGAACAAAAAGATGTTTTTTCTATGTAAAACAAGGACACAAATAAAGAGACTATAATGTAAAAACATATTGTTCAGGAAACGAAATGGATCAGAATATTGTAATAACAATGTTATCATTAAGGATTAACTATTTTATGCGTGGAATAAAAATTCATTACGAATATCAATTCACCAAGAGGAAATCTCTTGGACATAATCCTCATGGTGGTGTGTGTAATGGATACATTTCTCATGATGAAGAGACTAAAAATGAAATGTTAAGGGAATGATGTATTATATAATAGGATGAGGAATTCATGTGAATGAAATAAGGATGATGTAATAAATGTTCTCCTGTATCTGGATTCATGAATTTTGAAATGTGAAATATATAAGGATTTTTCTGTTTAGGTTTTTTTCTAATTACTTACAAGAACAAGTTAAATGGATTGGATGGATTAGACAAGAAATATAATGGAAATATGATGCATATAGTAATCACGTGATTGAGGGAATGATAACACTTAACATGATCCTTGTGTTGTGATATTGTATTTGGTATAATGATATGTGGGATATGAATTAGTAAATTATATTGTACTGATTAGCATGGAACTAATTAATGGATTGTTGATTGGTAGTTCATTCTAGCATGTATAAAGTTTAAAAATTCATGTATTTTTGAAATATATCCCAGAATATATGGAATAAGGTAGAATGCATGTTTTCCCAATGTAATTTATTAAATCATCTAGTCAACATGTTCAAAGATAATCTAACTTGATCGTATAGACATATTATTAATTTGGAAATGAATGGATACATTGTTATATAAAGGATATCACTATTAAGATGATTATGTGATGTTCTTTGTAATGTTTTGGATTTTAATCTTTCAAAGTGGTTATAAGGTTTAACATTAGTCAACATTTTATGCCACACTTTAGATAAATTATTTATGTATTGATATTGATTTGAAAACCCTATATAAACAGAATTATAGTGATTTACATTATTTCAATTATTTACATCATATTTTGAAAATTATTTTAATTTTTTTTAGAAAAGGAAATAATTTATGTTGGGTGATGACCAATCATGTTTGGAAAGTATATGGGTCTAGAACCCACAATCAAATGATGATATGGTTTTAATTACTTCCATTGGAATATGTGATGTCTAGGTTAATGTATAATTATTTTTTATTAATTATTATTTATTATGAAACAATAATGTTAATTTGTATGTTGATAGATTAATGTATTAACCACATTGTTGTTTAAGAATAGTTATAGATAAATAGTTATTTGTTTCATTCTTTTATGGGCCTTAATATCATCAAACAGTATATTTTAGTGCTTTTGAAATCAAATATAATTTATGGTCATCTATTTCATGATGAAATGGATGAATTTGGTATATTTAAAAGAAAAAACAAAGAATGAAATTTTTATTATATAATTATATCAAGTACATAAACTTCCTTATATTCATGGTAAATAAAATAATATTTCAAGTACATGTTAATGGTCAAATAAAATGTTTCCTAATTCTTTAATATTTCTTTGAACTGATGGACTTATCAATAATCACATATTTATGCCTATGAGGCCCTTAACATTCCATTAAACATTCAATTTTTTTGACTGATGACCTCAATTACTACATATAAATATTTATATTTTTCACTATTATTAATCTTAACTCTAGACCTATGGTATCCCATGTGGAAAACTAGTTATATTTTACATTAGGTAACAATTATGGTTCCCACATTCCCCCATTAAGGCGACTATTTAAATTAATTATATGATATCAGTTTCTATGAATGAAAATTTTATGTTTTAATCCTTTGATAACCCATAATAATTTGTAATGAAAAGTTCAATTTAATTGGTATAATGTAAAACCCCAACTTATCTAGTGCTACATGCTACACTGACATAGAATTTGATTTAACCATCACAATGTTTCTTATGAATAATTATTTTATAGTTATAATTATTTAAATTTTATAATTGTATCTTATCAGTTCTACATTTTAATTTTAATTGTAATAACTACATTTAAAATAATTTTTATAATTAATTCATATAAATAATATCCTAAAAAAATAAATAATTTTTTAATTCCCTTATATGATTAAAAATATTATATTCTCAAATGTACTACTTTTCTTGACCACATATGAAAAATAATAATTTTAATTTTAGAAAAAAATTGAAATTTAATTTGAAAAATAAAGTTCATTTTTGAATTTATTATATAGAAATTATCTTAAAAAAGTATTTGTTATTTTTGGATATGCTTCATTCTTTGATGAACAATAACAAATACGAGATTTTAATTCAAATATGAATTTTCAGCAAATTATATTACAATGTTAAATTATATTTTAATTTGTTTACAAACATTATATATATCATATTTTTATAAATTAAACCAAATTAGGTCATTGAATTTAATTTCGTTTTAAAATTAGGGGTGAAATTATTACAAATGTTGGGGCATTCTTACCTTAATAACATGTTGTGTAGTCCCATTAGTGAGATTAAATTTAAATTAATTTCTTCAACCCTTGTGGTTGGGGTATGGAAAAATTGATTTCAAATTTCAAATCAACAAAATTTATAATGTTTATAATGGTCAACATCTCCTTTTAAAAAAATATTAGTTAAACAGATTATATTAAATTATATTGATTATGGGAAAAATTAAGTGAAAAATACTAAAAATTATATTTAAGACCCATAACGACATATAAATTTTTCCAAAACCCACTTTATAGAAATTACTCATCCTTGGACCCTCACTTCTTTAGTTTTGTCAGTTTGATAATACATTTTTTATTTAAAAATGCCGGTACACCTATCTATTTTTAAAAAATGCGTGGTGTTCCTTTTCCCTTCTCTATAAAAGTCCACCACTTATCTCTATTCATCACACATATCAAATAACTTATGTTATCCCAATATCTAAAAAATAAACTTCAAAATATCCATAACTTACTCCATGAATCCTACAAAGTCATGACCCGACCGTATCAGGACCGAGCCAAAATTACCCCATGCATGCCTCCATATTCCAGGGGTGGTGACTAGCAACAATTTCACAAAAATTGGGAAGGTCGTTGACTATTTAGCTATACACACACAAAAAAATAATTTGATGCAATTTACAGAGAGAGAAAATCAAAAATTGAAACATGCTGTAAAATTGAACACAAGAAGGAAATGACAAAAAAAATAGTACAAGTACAGTGATGTAATCACAAAAGGAAAAAGAAAAAAAAACACACCCAACAAGTACACTTTCAAAACCTAACCTAAAAGCGATGGTGAAACTATTGACGAATTCTTTCTATGGGAATCCAAATTACTACCACCGCATGTCGTCCAAACACCTGGGATCTTGAGCTCCCTAATGTCTGTATCAAACATTCTGCCGTCTGGATATGGAATTAAATGAGCAAGAAAATCCAATGCATGGGTGAGTATAAAAATACTCACTAGGACACCCCAAAATGGAGTGGATCAGTAAGAGATAAAAAGGGAAATTAAGTACATCATATCGAATAAATGAAAATAATGGAGTGCAGCATAAACCAACAAGATTGTTAATTATACTACTCTGAACTCAAGTATATATAAATGGTGAGAAGAAAAACTTCTCATCGAATATTCTTTAAATAATTTAAGAGATTATAGTAATCCAACCACGATAAGATAGAAACCGAAAGCACATATCATAACACGTGTGTCATCGCCTCTCTGGGATGGTGAGTATCTAGAAACTAAGGAGTGGGTACTCTAATAGGGTGTGAATACATATATATTCCCAGTCAAAGAAATTGAAATGAGAGTGCAGGGGTGTCATGACCCCCTCCCCAAAAAGTGTACCCATATTGGGCTAAAAATGTGAGAAGGGAGATAATAACCTCCGAGTCCCGCCTCCAGTAGGCCCCGGGTAGGCGATTAACACCGAGCGTATAGTAACACAAAAATGGGAGGCATCACCCTCTAAGAGAACACATGCAGAAGAGAGACATATGATAGACACCAACCAAATCCAAATCAGAACTGATATAAAAAAAGAAAACCCAAGTGCACATATGTAATGTCTTGTCAAAGTACTACTACTGAAAGGGAAAACTGCAAGTACACAAAAGAAAGTAAAAACACGTGCAACCACAATCCCGAATAGCTCCTGCAACCACAAGCTATTTGTAACCAGCCTGATCTCCAACCTACTCCAAGTGACCTGAAAAATAGTTTATATATATGTAGGGTGAGTATAACAGTATACTTAGTAGGATCCTCCCCAAATCCTCTCGTGCAAAGGTAAATAAAGCATGCTAAAGCACAGTGAACAAAACGTGAAACTAACTCATCACCTAAACTGGTATAATAAGTTCCCAACCTCACCATGGCTACTCTCACCAAGTAACACATACAATAATATAACATATAATAAAGAATATTAAGGTTACCCCTTTACTAATTCCCCACTGGTTTTCTGATTGTCCCCAACGAAATGCGTCATATGCATCTCTCTCCAAAGGCTTTCCAATAGACACCTAGGCTAAGCTCCACAATCGACACCACGTGTAACACAATGGCTTGCCTGCAGAAAATTGAGCAAAGCACCACACCATCCTCACAACCAAAAGTTACTAGGTAGTTTCCAGGAGCCACCACAGCTCACATAATGTGTATCATACGTCAGGTATTATACCTCAAGCCATTACAGACCATACACCAATTAAGGATCCTCAAGCCATCATAGCCTATACACGTTACACCTATAGTAGTCCATAGGATACTATATCCAGAATATATGTGTGTGAATAAGGATAAGCCATTACAGCCCTCTACACACATATATGGGGAAAACTGACCGCTGTTCCTAATAGAGCTAGTATCTACCAAGAGAAGAGAGTGGGGTCAAAGGGGGTAGTCAGCCAATCATCCTCCCATCAGAATGTTGGGGAAAACACCCCCCAAGGCTTAGAATCCCCGGGGTGTCAGTTTACCTTCCTGACAAGGTGGAGTAGCGTATAGAAACACAAAAATTATAGAATATAATATAACTCACAACCACACTATGGGAATAACCTAGTATTAGACACATCTACAGCTAACATCTCTCAAACTCCAGGATGTCACTTCTAAGACTAGGTATCCTATAAGAACAAAACCATTTAAGGGATTTATTAGATTAATTTATTCTCTTTTTATCAATTACATTGTACGTTAATTAATTATTCAAACATTAAATAACCCTGAACAATACCACACTAAATTCTATTATCAACACATCCAAAAATTACACTTTCCTTTCAAAAGTTCTAAATCTCATCATTAAGATTCAAAAAACTACATCCCCATTGTTTAACATCATTTATTCAAACATTCATTACAGAATTACTTTCCCATTTTCACAGTCATTCTTGGAAAACATCATATGCTACTAAACACAAGGGGGCTCAACACTGTGAGTAGATGTACTAACCGTTGAGTCTTTTCTGCCTATAGCAAGATCATAGACCCATTCTCCCCTGAGAGGATAAATAGGGAAAGCACGTGGCATACCCCGCGTGTCTTCGCCTCTTTCGGAAGACGGGTAAGCAAGAACAGCCGCCTAGAGCAGTGTGGAAATGTAAAGAAGATAATCAACCGAGGAATCGACAAGCATCCAAAAACCACATCCATCCCAATTCATCATCCCCAGTGTCCTCCACGACACCCCCATGCATAAACTGATGCATCTTTCCACTCTAGGCGTCATCCGCTGCAACAACCAAAAAGGCCTCTATGCCTCCACATATCACAAAAACCCTCCAGGGTCACATTACAACATAATAAGTAGGGAAAACAACATCACATCAAATTACTCTCTTGGACCTTTTACAAGGTGTCCAACCTTCAAACAACAAGTACCAACAGATTTCAGGTTTAGCAACCAACTGAATTAAACACGTACATCGGCATCAATTTGATTAACATAAAATGGGAACAAAAACCACAAAAAAACAACATGATTCATTTACATGCCTCTTTATCATTAGCTAATTAATTATCAATTAATTCCAGCTTTATGTTCTTTATCAATTTCATCAAGAACAACATGCTAACAAGAAAGGAATAGATATCACACTATCTAGGAAATCAAGAGGAAAACTATTATCACGGTACAAAGAAACAACATGCGATCAAACCAAATCTTTTAATCCGGTTCAAGTATTTAATTAGGTCAATTTCATTTTGATCTAAAGGGCTAAATCATGCTTACTCTACAATTGCACATAAAAAATTAGAGAATCCATGAATCCCCTACCTCAATAGTTTTTGACAAAAACCACAACAGTCGAGGAATGCTCAAGGAACCCGGGTCGATTCTCCAAAACCCCGCCTTAAATCTCTCCTCCTAGCATGATAAAAACTAAATATCATCATATTTGTCATCCACACACATGTAAAGTAACTAGAATAGATATATGAAATCGAGAGAAGAGGTGGAGTAGATCTACGTAAATCTTTGAAACCAACCATGAACGATCACATACCTCAAGAAACCGGATTCGATTCGTGAAGAGAAACCTCCGGATCGCCTCCAAAATTCTTGGGAGAAGTTTTCTAACCTTCATGGGAGAGTAATCTCGAGTTATGGATGCTTAGGTGATTAAACGAGGTGATTAAAGGAAAAAATGAGTTAGATCCACAATTTTTTAATCTATCTTTAAGTGCTCGCACGGTTAGACCGCATGGTTTAACAAACCGTGCCTTAACCATGCGTTTTCTTCTGCCTCATCAAACACTCCTCGCATGGGTAGTTCGCACAGTTTGATAAATCACGTGCTAACCATGCTTTATCTATTTCCTCCAAAACCAGCCTTGCACGGTTTGGCCGTACGGTTTAGGAAAACCATGCAGCAACCGTGCGAAAGCTATTACCATTTAGCTTCCTTAAAAGACCACCCAAAGGCACCCAAAGCCACCTTAACCTACCAGAACACCTCTAAAACCACATTTTCACTATGTAATAGACCGGAGAGGTTCGTTCCATTACATCAGCTACCTCTCAAAACAATCTCATCCTCGAGCATCCAAAACCCATCTAATGTGAAAACGAAACAGGATCTGAACCACCACCCCTCGAGATACCTCTCAAAATATGGAAAGCCACCAAAGCCACAAAGGGAGCCATCTCATAACCCTGAAACTTTTATAACCACAAAATTTACAAGGATGCATTAAAAGAGTCAAACATCAAACAACTCTGGGTACTGGACACGCATCTGGGACTCATGTTCCCAGGTACTCTCCTACAATCCACTATGTCGCCACAAGACACAAACTAATGGGATAGAATGCCCATGAAACACCGTCTCATAGCAGTCTTGGATCTCCACATGTCACTCCTCAAAGGCTCCATTGCCATCAACATTGATCTCTCCCCAATCGATGATGTGAGAGTCATCATGATGATAACGTTGGAGCTACGATATATGGAAAACATCATGTATCCGGATCATCTTCGGGGGAAGTGTACCTTGATACGCCATAACCCCAACAAAAGATAACACCTCGAAAGGCCCAAAAAACCGAGGAGAAATCTTACTCCCTCGACCAATCCTTTGTTTCCCGTGATGGGGAGTCACCTTCTGATCCCCAACATTAAACTCTAAGTGTCTCCTTCTTTGATCATAATACGATTTCTGACGATCTTGCACTACCTTCATCCTCACACGAATCACATGAACCATCTTTGTTGTATTCTGCACTAGTTCTAGTCCGAGAATTGCTGACTCTCCAACACCAGTCTAGCACAACGGAGAACGGAATGGCTGAACATACAAGGATTCAAACAGCGCCATACCAATGGTGGAGTGAAAACTATTATGTAATAAAACTCAAAAAAGGGTAACTGCCTCATCCAAGAGCCCCAATAATCAATAACACAAGAGTGTAACATTTCTTCAAGAGTCTAGATAGTTTTCTTGGTCTGGCCATCCGTTTGAGGATGAAAATCAGTGATAAGGTATAACTGAGAACCAAAAGAATGTTGGAGACCCCTCCACACTCTGGAGGAAAAGAGAGGATCCTGATTAGAAATGATCATCCTAAGTACTCCATGATGTTTCACCACCTCCTCTAGATACTTTCTCAACAAAACATCCACTGATCTTGACTCCTTCATTACTATAAAGTGGATGATTTTTGTAAACGATCCAATACCACCCAAATAGCATCATATCCTCCTGGCGCTCGAGGTAAGCCAGTAACGAAGTCCATTGAGATGTCCTCCCACATCCACTTAGGAATCTCTAATGCCTGGAGAAGACCACTAGGAACATGGTGCTTGGCCTTCTCCTTCTGGCAGACTAAACGTCAAGACACAAAATCCGCAACCGCACGCTTCAGCCCAGGCCACCAAAACTGGCTCTTCAAGGATCAGTACATATTTGTCACACAAGGATTTACTGAAAAAGGAGAAATATGGAACTCTATGAGAACCATATCGCGCATCAACAAAGAGACAAAATGCCTTCCATGATACAACACTCGGCGTTATTCATCTTCAGTCCAACCATCAGGGGCCTCACTAGAAACAACACGGTCTCTCTAGACTTCCACCTCAAGATCACCCAACTGAGACTCTTCCACCTTATGCATAAGGGATCGCTACACCGTTATCTAGAAAATACAACCTCGAAGTCTGACTTCTTCCATATCAAGATGCAATGATGAAAATTCTTCCATTACGCTCCAAGAATCACCAGATTCACACACAACATCACTACGTGACTTTTGGCTCAGCGCATCAGCTACAAAATTTCTTTTTCCAGGTGTATATGATATTTCAATGTCATATTCCTGTAAGAACTCCATCCACCGATGTTGTTGCTAGGTCAAGTCACGCTGGGATAAAAAATACCTCAAACTCTTATGATCGGTGAAAACCACGAAGCGCTCACCAATGAGAAAATGTCTCCACAACTTCATAGAAAACACCGTGGATGCCAACTCAAAATCATGGGTGGAATATTGGCATTCATGGGGACACAACTACTGAGACCCATAAAAAACAATTGACCTCTACTGCATGAGAACAGAGACTAACCCCAGATGTGAAGCATCACAGAAGACATCAAACTGAACTCCCTCAGCTGGAAGACAAAGGACTAGAACAGTTAGTAACTTATCCTTTAGATACTCAAAGGATGACTGATATTTATTAGTCCATATGAATGCTAGATCATTCTTGGTCAAAGCTTTCAGAGGAGTTGAAACTCTTGAAATATTGGCTATGAACCTCATGTAGTTGCCTACGAGACCAAGGTAACTTTGCACCTCTGACACGGTCTTGGGGGCTTCCCAAGACACAAATTCTTAAATCTTTGATGGATCCACTGATACTCCTTGTTGGGACACACCATGCCCCAACAAACAAACTTCTCGAGCCCAAAACTCATTCTTCGACAACGTCCCGAACAACGGGTGTTAGCAAAGAACTCCTAAAACGGCTCATAGATGCTCTGCATGATCCTCTTCAGATGTGTAGTACACAAGGATTTTGTCGATGAAAACTACAACGAACTTTTCCAGGATCTCATGGAACACAATATTCATTAATCCCATCAACACATCTGGAGCATTCATCACCCCAAATTTCATGAAAAATAACTCATAATTCCCATGACGATAATGAAAAGAAGTCTTCGGAATATCCTCATATTTCAAATGAATATGATTATATCCTGACTGCAAGTCGATCATTGAGAACCAACTTGCACCCTTTAGTTGATCGAATAAGTCATCGATCCGTGGAAGAGTATAACAGTTCTTTATTGTCAATTTGTTTATGTGACGATAATCGACACATAACCGCAAATTGCCATCGACCTTCTTCACAAACAAAACTGGTGCACCCCATTGTGACACACTTGGCCGAACAAAACCGCACTGCAACAATCCATCAAGCTGTATAGGTATCTCTCGCAACTCAGAAGGGGACATCATATAGGGAGACATAGAGATAGGAGATGCTCCTGGATGTAGCTCAATCCTGAATTCGATCTCTCATCAAGGTTGTATGGATACAAACTCTTCTGGAAAGACATCAGGGTACTCCTCTCTGACCCAAGGAAATGCCAACAGCTGAACCTCTGAAAAACTCAACATCATCTCGGCCATTATAGATGATAAGAATAGAACACGCCAATGACCCATCCAAGGATCTCACTCACTGATAAACACCATTTTATCTCCATCCACACCATAGAAAACCACCTTCTTCCTAAAGCAATCCACGATAGCCTACTCCTAATACAACCAATCCATGCAGAGGATGCCATCATATGGTTGTATCTGTAAACTTAAGAAATCTCCCAAAAAGAATTGGTGTCTCAACACAATCTCACGGTCTCTACATACTTCAAACAAGCTAGCTCGACCTCCAACTGGCGTAGTCAACATCAAGGGAACTAGAATCCCCTCCAACTCAAGTTCCAAAGCATGGAAAAGGGTAGGTGATATGAAGGAGTGTGTTGCTCCTGAATCAACCAAGGCATACACTAAGGTAGAAAACAAGAAAAGGGTGCCTCAAACAACATCTGGCTCGTCTGGTGCTATCAACGCTAGAGCATGAAGCTGACCATGACCTCCTCCACGACCTCTCGGACACTAATGACGACCACCACCACGATTGCGCTCCACTCACTAAGGATTGTGAGAATCATGGGGCTATCCTCTGCCTACTCCATCTACCCACTGCTAATCTAAAGCTAGTGCCCCTGGCTACTTCGGCCTCGGCTGTAATAGCCTCAACGGAGGAACCTGAAGCCTAGTGCCTCGTGCATGAAGACCACTCTGAATGTTCGGGCACTCTCACTGTTGATGGCCACGAACACCACAAGAAAAAAATTGCATGATCCCTTGGCATAGGCCTAAGAGTAGCCGCCTCTAGAGAAATGAGAGGTGAAGGGCTGGGACCTACCCCCAGCTGAACAGATACTCTTATTCCCTAAAAATCAGGAACCATAGACCACAACCTTTCTTCATGAGGGATCCTAACGATCCCTCTATCATGATGATCCAGCCCAAGCCAAAGTCCTCTCAACAACCTCTGCACTCTCCAGCAACATAAGATATATCTTCAACATAAATGGGGTGACATGGCGCTGGATCTCTGGATGCAAGTCCTCCTTGATATTCCTTGACGTTGCCTCCTCATAAGGAAATAGGTCCAAAGATTATCATAAAATGTTCTTGAAATAGATTCCAATCTCTCGAACACTGGAGATCCCCTGTTGAAGGGTAAGAAGCTCTTGGTGACTAGACGCATTTGCAGTCGAGGAAGGAAAATCGACTCTAAAATTGTCCCAAACTCCTCCCATGAGATTGCTAACTCCTCACGATCCCCAAGGAATAAGAACCACCACTTCCTTGCTGCTCCACGCAGTATTGTCACAGCTAAGGAAACCCAGTGATCCATTTAAGCACGAGTTGAACTAAAGCCTATCTCGACCTCCTCCAACCAGTCTTCCGTGACTGCATATGAAACGGATCCCTCATACATCTATAGACTCTGGTGCTAAAACTATCAGAGTTTCTTCCTCCAAGTTTCATCCTCATAAACCTCTACCCTGCGGTGATCTGCTGGAAGAGCAAGATGGACATTTTCTGTGCAAACGTGGCAAGGACGTTGAACTGGAGCCATACCTGTAAAATAAAAAACTGTTAGAGATCCTAAACCTAGAATATGGGAGACTAAACATTAATTAATTAATTTCTTTCTTTTATTCATTTTAGGTTAACCTATCCACAGGTTTACCCATTCCACCACATGCACAAAGACGAATGATGGATGATCATTTCTTAGTTATCTACCATACATCTAGAATCAACTTGTTTAGTATCCATAGTAAACTTGAAGGTCCATACATCAGATCATAGGGGGCCCTAAAAGCCTATGTCTCAGCCTGTCTCTAGTGTTTACCTCACTTTCCAAACATGAATTACATTGTTTCCATACCAACCAATGAAACCTCATCTATACCTAACTACAAACTCAATAAAATCCCTCAACCAGACATCGGATACAACTCTTTCACGACCCCCTCCCCACAATGTGTACCCCTCCTGGGCCGCCAATGTGAGAAGGGAGATGGTGACCCCCGAGTCCCGCATCATGTAGGCCCTGGGTTGCAGACTAGAACCAAGGGTATAGTAACACACAATTGGGAGGCATTACCCTCTATGAGAACACATGCGGAAGAGAGATATAATATAGACACCAATCAACTGCAACTCATAACTAAAGTAAAAAAACCAAGTTCACATATGTAATGTCATGAAAAAAATACTACAACTGAAAGGGAAAACTACAAGTACCAAAAAAGAATGTAAAAACAGCTGCACCCATAAGCCTGAACAACTCCTGCAACCACAAGCTAGTAGTAACCAGCCTGATATCCAACCAGCTCCATTGTGACTTGAAAAACAATTTATATATATGTAGGGTGAGTATAACAGTATACTCAGTAGGATCCTCCCCAGATTCATTCTTGTAAAGGTAAAGAAAGAATGCTAAATCACAGTGAACCACAAGTGAAACTAACTCATCACCTAAATAGGTATACTATCTTCTCAACCTCACCATGGCTACTCTCACCAAGTAACGCTTAAAAGAATATAGAATATAATAAAGAATATCAAGGGTACCTTGCTACTACTTACCCACTAGTTTGCTGACTTTCCCCAACAACATACGTCATGTGCATCTCTCTCCAAAGGCTTGCCCGCAGACACCTGGGCTAAGCTCCACAATCTGCACCACGTGCACCACAAAGGCTTTCCCGCAGACACCAGGATGAAGCACCACACCATGCTCACAACCAAAAGTAACCAGGTATTTTACGGGAGCCACCATAGCTTTCATAACGTTTAACATACGTCAGGTATTATAACTCATGCCATTACAGCCCATACACCATGAAAGGATCCCCAATCCATCACAAACTATACATGTTACACCTATAGTAGTCCATAGGATACTATATCCAGAATATATGTGTGTGAATAACAACAAGCCATTACAGACCTCTAGACAAATATAAGGGGAAAACTAACCGTTGTGCCTAATGGAGCTAGTATCTACCAAGAGAAGACAGTGGGGTAAAAGGGGGTATTTAGCCATTCATCCTCCCACCTAAATGTCGGGGAAAACACCACCCTAGGGATCAGAATCCCCGGGGTGTCAGTTTCCCTTACTGAAAGGGTGGAGTAGCGTATAGAAACACAAAAAGTACAGAATATACTATAACTCCCAACCACGCTATGGGCATAACCTAGTATTAGACCCAACTGCAGCTAACGTTTCTCGGACTCCGGGATGCCACATCTATGACTGGGTATCATATAAACACACAACCATTTAAGGGATTTATTAGATTACATTATTCCATTCTTATCAATTCCACTGTATGTTAATTAATTATTTAAACATTAATTGACCATAAAATATTCCACATTAAATTCTATTATCACCACATGCAAAAATTCCACTAACCTTACAAAAGTTCTCAACCTCATTATTATGTTTCAACAAACATCATCCCCAGGGGTTGACATCATTTATTCAAAAAATCATTACAAAATTACTTTCCCATATTCCCAGGAATTCTAGAAAATCATCCTATGCTACTAAACACAAGGGGGCGCAACACGGTGAGTAGAAGTACTACCCATTGTGTCTTTTACACCTATTGAAAGAGCGTAGACCCATTCTCCCTTGATAGGATAAACATGGAAAGGACTTGGAATACCCTGTGTGTCTTCACCTCTTTCGGAAAAAGGTTAAGCAAGACCAGATGGCTTGAGAAGCATGTAAATGTAAAGCAGATAATCAACCAAAGAATCGACAAGAATCCAATAACCACATGCATCCCATTTCTTTATCCCCAGTGTCCTCCCTGACACCCACATGCATAAACCGATGCATCTCGCCACTATAGGCATCATCCACTGCCACAACCGAAAATGACACTATGCCTCCACATATCACAACACCCCTCCAGGGTCACATTACCGCACAATCAGCAGGAAAAACATCATCACGTCAAATTGGGCTCTTGTCCCCTTTACAAGGCATGCAGCCTTAAAACAACAATTACCAACAGATTTCAGGTTTACCAACCAACTGAATTAAACATGTATATCGACATCAATTTGATTAACATCAAATAGGAACAACAACCACAACAATAAAAACCGGATTCATTTACATGAATCTTTATCTATAGACAATTAATTATCATTAATATTGTCTTTATGTTCTATATCAATTTCATCAACAACAACATGCTAACAATCAAGGCATTGATATCACACTATCTAGAAAATCAAGAGGCAAACCATTATAACGGTAAAAAGCAACAACATGATACCAAACCAATTATTTTAATCTGTTTCAATTATTTAATCAGGTCAATTTCATTGTGATCCGAAGGGATAAATCATGATAACTCTACGATTGCACATAAACAATTAGAGAAGCCACAAATCCTCTACCTCAACGGGTTTTGACGAAAACCACGAAGACCAAGGAACGCTCAAGGAACCCATGTCGATTCTCCAAAACCCCACCTTAGATATCTCCTGCTAGAAAAACAAATGCCAAAGCTCATTATATTTGGCATCCACACTCTTAGATATACCCATAAAATGAATAGATCTAAGAAACCAAGAGAAGAGGAGGAGTAGATCTAAGTAGATCTAAGAAACCAACAAAGAACGATCACATAGCTCAAGAAACGGGATTGGATTTGGGAAGGGAAGCCTCCATATCACCGAAAAAATGATTCGGAGATGTTTTCTAACCTTAATGGGAGAGTAATCCGACTTATGGCCACTTAGGGGCATAAACAAGGTGATTAAAGGAAAAATGAGTTAGATCCACAATTTTAGGATCTTACATTAAGTGCCCACACGGTTAGTCCACAAGGATTAACAAACTGTGAGCTAACTGTGTGTTATATTCTGCCTCATCAAACACTCATCGCATGGTTAGTCTGCACGGTTTGACAAACCGTGTGCTAACCGTGCGTTATCTACTGCCTCCAAGACTTGCCTTGCAGCGGTTGGCCGCACGGTTTAGGCATACCGTTCCCCAATTGTTCAAAAGCTATTAGCCTTTTCTCTTTCCTTAAAAGTCCACCCAAACACACCTCAAGCCACCTTAACCTTCCACAACACCTCTATCACCACATTTTTACAATGGAATGGACTAGAGAGGTCCGAGCCATTACAAGGGGGATCTACATATCCCAATTCATACAAGAAGAAGAATCACCAATAGTCTCATAAGTATCCACAATCGTTACCAATAATTTCACACATATACTCTAAAATATATTTTAAATGGGAACAAAAACCACACCATGATATTCTGTGCTTTGTGTGGGTCTTCCTCACCCGCACATTTTTGAGGCCACATCAAAAGGATGTGTATCGGTGGGGAATGTTCCCCTCTTACTCGTGAGCCCAAAATAATTTCAATCCACTTCTTGCCAAAGATCAATAATTTATGATGATGAAAACACAATGTAGAGGAGTCACCCCCTAACATGTTTGGGGGTTCACCTCTAAAATTCATCGAGGACCCACTCCCGTGGTTGGTTAGGGAAATTCCACTTAGAATTAGTTGAGAGAAGACCCACACCCATGCCAATGGGGGATACCACTTTGACATTCATCGTAGGGGACCCACACCTTAATGAATGAGGAGGATTCAACTATTGTTCCTCAATGAACCATTCCATAGATCATTTCAAGGATTCCACCCAGGTGTATCCGATAGGGAAACCACAACCATGCCGATGGGGGATTCCACCATTCAAAAACATCAAAATTTTCTTCCACTAGTATTCATTTCATTCATTCACAGTTAATGATATCACGAATAAGGATTTGAACATCCAATCAGATCACACTTCTCTGACAATTGTAGCAAAAAACAGCATGTAGAATATTCATTCACCATAATCGGGCATCTGATGGAATGGTTTTGTAACACCACACAATGATCAAAAAGAGTCTCATGGGGCCCATCCCTTAAGTATATAAATAATTATATGGATTGTAACATTTATATACTCTTGTAAAAACATAGGGTTTTGATTTCTTGATCATCCAAAATAGATAACCGGTGAAAACGTTGTATTCCATCACATAACATACAAACCTGACTATGTGGGGTCTGAACATCAAATTTTAGATTAAACACCTGAAATGCCGCATCAAATGTTCTCCCAAATACTAGGTTAATGACATCTCTAATGGTGTGCTAATCAAATGTTCCATTTTAAAAATATGTCCAAAATAAGATTTTCAAATAATTATCTAATAATATTATTATAAATTCATGTGTTTAGTGGAACCAAGTCGTGAAACCAAGTCATAAAATTATTAAACTAGTCCAAAATTTTAATACTCAAAAATAGGAATATATTATTGTAGACGATGCTTGAAATAGAAATGAATATTAAATGATATGGATTTGTAAAGACTTAGGGTCCAAAATAGACCGGTCTGGCCCATTCTGGCTTGACTCATTCACCTGGTACGACCCGCTCCGACCGGTCCAGTCCTATTTCATCGACTCACAAACAACCTTTTGATGTCTCAGATCAAGATCCAAAACCCCATACCACCTCCTCCCAATCCATCTTGATAGCCTTAGTCTCATCTTGGTCCCCTCGTCAGCATGCGACCCATGTCACACTACTTGCTGCCACATGGGGTCATGATTCGTAATCATGGTCCGCCTCCAACCTGGCCATAACGGATCTCTACCGTGCTTATGCCTCCAGAAAACCCCTATATCTATCCTTGTCAACCCCACTTACACCATCTAAACACTCCATCAGTCCACCTCAGCGCCCCGCTGCCTCAAGCCTGCTTTGTTCACCAGTCAATCGTGCTGGCAACCAACTCAGCACCCCACTATCATGCTCCACCGATTACTGCCATTTCTGAAGCCATGATTTCAAACACTTCTATAGGTCACTAGAATATCTCAACTGTTTAGAAACAAAAAGAGAGTACTGTCAAGATCCTCGAGTAGAGGGCTTCACAGTGCTAGCCACAACTCGACGATTCGACGATGTTTCGAAATAACGATGATTTTTGGTGAAGAACGACAAAGAATGTTCCAAATAAGGGGTTCAAAGTGGGGATCAAGCGATGGTAGTGTAAATTATACCATCACTTAAATTCTCACAATAATTAAAAATATGATGAAATCAATTGTAACCATGAATTGAATGGGGGATAAAATTTAACAAAGAATCTATCTTCAAGAAAAGTACTATTTGGAATTGATGATTATTCTTAGATTGATCCTGCTACTCTCTTTCGATGAATTTTCAAAAAATCCACAAACCTAGGGGTTGATATTATTCTTTTTTGGACATGTATTTAGTTTATAACCATAAATTAATTTCCTTAATCATATATGTATACAAATAAATAATGTTTTAGGGTTTCATTTAAAACTATCCGGACAACAGGTACAAAATCTAAATGTCACATAGACCCTTATTTTATATCCCTCATAGGAAGGAAAACTCATTTGAAACTCAATAGAAGGTTCATATTTCAAATTTGAGTCACATTTGAATGTTATTTTAATTGGCGTCAGGGGTAAAATAGTTTTTTTAATTATTTTAATGATGACATTACCATTGTGTAGCTTCATCCTCCGAAGACTCTTGTGGATGAATGTTATACCTCGCCCAGGGTAAATGTAATGTTCCAAACATAGATATTTCCTTAAATTTTTTGTGAGAGTTATCATTTAAGATTTATCAGGTCTCCTTTTCATTCATAGTATGAAATATTCGTAAAAGTTTTAAAAAAACTATTTCTGGACACTCCATCCCCCCTAATTGCACGTCATCTCAACAACCAACATTTGAATCACATGAATAATTATTTTTATGTATTAAAAGGGGAAAAAGTGTTGCTAAATCATTCCCTTCTTCAGGAATATTGACCCCGATAACCAAAAACTAGGAAAACAACTCAGGATAGTGAACCCGCCTCTAGATCTCTCATTCCTAAGAACTATCTGACACGTTTCTTGGATGTCATAGTATGTGAACCAAGGGAATGGACCATCCACATAAGGTTCAATCAATACAATCCCAAAAGTCAACCGGGTGTTCAACAAAGGTGTATCTGTCGTCAATGAACAAAGAGCCCATGTTGATGATGTGTATAGAACAATACACATATCACCTCTGTTGCGACACTTGGTATACCGTGTGATTTTCCCCAGTTGTGGGGTTAGGGAGAGGTATAAGTAAACCTCACCAACCCTTCACATGATCTAAAATGGCCCGATGAACCTTTGGGATAGCTTGTCTCCCCATCCAAACCTCCTCATTCTGCATTATGGGGAGACTCTCATGCTGACATGGTATCCTACCTCGAACATCAAGGGCCTATGAAAATGTTCTATATATGTCTTCTGTCTACTCTAGTCCTTCATCATCTACTCAAAGATGACCTTAAACATCTCTTTCATAAAATGCACATACTCTGGGACAACAAGAGATGCCTCCCCAATATCCATCCTGTTCAAATGTCATATGCATGGTCTCCTTTATTGGGCCAAAAAAGGTGTTGTGGTGATGGTATAGAGTTATCCTTTTTTGTACACAAGATCCTCTAATAGAAGGTGGTTCTCACTACTCTATCTGAATGATTACACGTGAGACCAAATCATATCCTGGAATACCTAGATAGTGCACTCAGTCAGCCCATCAGTTTAGGGTGAAAAGATGTACACATTTACCACTGGGTCCTGAATTACTCTTACACAACCCTCCAAAACCTTTATGTAAACAGCACAACAAGGCCGTAGAAAATAGGCAAGGGTACCCCATTTTTTGAGGTAAATCTCCCGAATGTATTGCTTCCTCATACTCTTGACCGATCACTTCTACCTGATGACAAGGATTTGTGCCGACTTGGTATGTCATTCCTATATCACCCTTATGGACTCATGGACCATCGATGTGCATGCAATCCCTATGAAATATTTAATGAATATGACATCCCACATCCACTCAGGGATGTCATGAGGCTACAACAAACCCATTGAAACTTGATATTTATCCATCACCTACTAACATGTGAGGCATCGCAAGACGATCTCATCCACGCTCCATCTCACATCGGACCACCAAAACTACTGATGAAGATCCCTATGAATTTTCCCCACCCCAAGATGTAAATATAAAGGAGAAGTGTGGAACTCCCTTAATACCTCATTCTGCATATCGACTGATACAATTAATATTTCCTAGAATGATATATCTGGATTCCCTATTTCTATATAACCATCAATTGTATCTCTTGTGGATATCTTGTCATGTACGAATTCAAAGTCAATGTCTCCCATTTTGGACATTCTCACTTGATCATGTAGTGGAGGTTTTAATACTATCAATTGAAGTTATTCTATACCCAAATTCTACACTAGGGTCAGTTGTACGGAAGTTAACTACTCTGATGCTTCCTCTAGAAGGTGAGTCTGGGACTTCCATCTAAGAGAATCTTCTACAATGTTGATTTTCCATGGAGTATAAACTATATCAAATTCATAGTCCTGTAATATCACCAAATAACATCACTGCCTTAGGCCTATATACCTCTTAGTGAATATGTCCCGGAGGCTCTCATGGTCTGATTAGACCACAAAAGGGTGACCTAGAAGGTAGTGTCTATACACCCTCAAAGAAAATACCACCACATCCTGCTCTAAGTTGTGAGTCATAATGATAATCTCATGGGGTCTCAAATTCCTCGACCTACATGCGACGACCACCTGTTGTTGCACTAACATGCAACTATTCCCAACTCTTTAATCATTATAATAACCACAATCAATAAACCTTGCTCTACTAACCTCAAAACATGGGTGACTGTCAGTCTCAGCTTCAAATCCTCGAAGGCCCCCTTACACTGCACATGATAGGTGAAAATATTTTCTATTTGTGTCATAGTGTTCAATGGGTATCGATCCTAGAGATGTATTCTATAGACCTCATGTATTACCCTCACAATATAAGGATTCTCCACACCTCTACCAAACTCTATGGGGGATCCGAAGCACGCCCTGCCTCAATCATCATAGGATCCATG
The DNA here is from genome assembly GCA_963277665.1 of Viscum album. Classification (NCBI taxonomy): domain Eukaryota; kingdom Viridiplantae; phylum Streptophyta; class Magnoliopsida; order Santalales; family Viscaceae; genus Viscum; species Viscum album. The sequence continues at coordinate 1,193,299,882 of OY728158.1, read as the reverse complement.
GATAAACCCTATTTGGAGATGAAATGATATATAATGTGAACTATATGTATCCAAAACTATCAAATAAAGAACACCCCATAATGCAGGTTCTCTCTAGTTAAATCTAGGTCCATGCTCAAGTTCTCTATGTGCTCCTGCACTATTGCAGAGTAAAGTAGTACGTCTTTTATGATGAACACAACCAACTAGTCCGGGATAAGTTGGAAGATGAGGTTCATCAAATCCATGAAATCTTATTAGAATTATTCACACCAATGGTCATCACAATAAACTTGTAATGACGTTGCAAAATCAGAAGGAAAACTTCATAATATTGGATTTGAAAACCTATAAATTGTGGTAGAGAGCTATCAGATCAATATTAGAGTACCACCATGCACCTCAAAACATTTTGAAGTGTTCATTTATCATTAGTAAGGGGTACTTATTATTCATCACTCCCTGAGTCAGGAGATGATAATCCACATAGTGCAATAAAATATAATCAGCTTTATTCACATAAAAAATCCAAGTCCCCCTGTGGGACACTCCGTGTTTGATTAAACTCTTCTCTCGATGGTCCTCTGACATTAAATTTATATCATAGTACTAATTGGGTGCCATTTTAGTTACTTTCTAATATATTGGGTCAGTCCATAGTTTCTAATCAATGCAAATCTCAGACTATTTCCTCGTATGTAGTCTTGATACATCTTCGCGGAAGTTAACCATGTAATACTCCACATCTGAAGGAACCCATGTTCATCAAAAGTCTATGGCAGTAATGGTCATTCTAGATATATAATGAAAAAAGTTTCTAGTATCTTTATCAAAGCACTCTGCTACCCAACTATGAGGCCTTTTCACCAAAATGGTGAACCCCTTACCACAATTTTTCATAATCCTTACAAGCATGTGGAGATAGTCAATCAGGTCTTAAAGAGTGGATAGATAATCCATGCCTATGATTGACATCATAAGTTTCCATTGTGATGACCCATATGTCCCAAGTGAACAATTTCTCTCCAAATGAATATTTGCACAGCCTACTGGTAAAACACATAGAATAGGAACTTTACATAGCAACCTCAAGACAAATATGTTGTTATATTGCTTGTTATAGGAGATCCTACTACCTTATTAGGAGTTATAAGATTAAAGAGTGATTGGATAATTTTTTCTACCAATAATGAAGCATTATTATAATAAACACAGAGTGTACCTCAGATCATCCCATGCATTGGAGGATCTCAAACATCCAGAGCATGTAGATACCCATGTCCACATTCACTAGATTTCAAATCTAGATGTGTTCCACCTGGTGGTGGTGGTTGAAGGAACTCATAGAGTCTTCCCCCAGAACATGGTCCACGTGTTCCTCCTACTCCTATGCTATCACAAAATCCATGGAGACCACCCTAGTCAGAGTGTTACCTCTTTCTTTGTTGTCCACATACTTATTTCCCAGGATTCTTAGCTCACCATGACAGGAAGTCTCATTCCATGTGACCTATCCTGTCATATATGTAGCACTGGCCCTCTCTAGGATGACCAAGAGCCTTACACAACACAGGTTCCTAATTATCACATTCTTGAGCCTGACCATAGCGATGCATCATGCGTCACGACCCTACTACCTGACGTCAACCTAGTGAAACTGATGTCTCAGCTATGATGTGGAGATGTAAATGGATAGAAAACTAGAAAACCATTGATATGAAACACTACATCACAATCACATACACTAGCACCCCAACATATATAGGGATTCATAGGATAACTTCATTGTCACTGATCTCTAAGTGGGAACCCTGCTCGAACATCCGTTCCAAGATGTATCTATCAAAAATAATATCATGAGAGTCACATGTAATTTCAGTAAACATAGACGCATAAATATGAATTTTCAGGGCTCCCTTATTTCACATCAATATCTCTTTAATCCCGACAGAAAGTAAGAAAACGTATTGCACTTCTCATGAAACTACTTCTAAATCACATCCCATAAGAGAGTCATTTCATTATGCATATAGGTAACAAAACCCCACTTGTTCTTTGATGACATGATAAAAAGGGTGGCTTCCAAAGCCACCATTTGGTCTGATGGTGTCCACACAGTCCTAAAAGGTCTCACCAATAACATCATCTTGTACTATACTACCTTAGGATCTGGTTCACTCTAAATTATCAATGGCCTTAGGATCTAGAAATCACGAAGCCTGCTAACAAATTTCTTATCCTAAGTCTGTGCTTTCGGTACTAACTGCTTCTCCAAAGGTGGATGTTTTTCCACTGGCCCACCCTGATGAATGTGATTGCATGATGGGCCTTGTACTGAGGCCACATCGCTCACAAGATCATCGTTATGAGATGTGGTGGGTATCATAAATGTATTCCATCATAGAGTAATCCTAAAAGTATTAAATACGTATTGTAGTCATATGAGCATATATATATAACCAGAACAACAAGAAAGGGTGGATAAATCAACAAATAATTTCAAAGACTCAATCCTATATGATGGATGTACCATTGATCCCTGCAACAAAAGGCTCATCAAGCCGAGTTGGAAGGCAGGTAATCAGAGTCCTAGTGAATGGCTACATTAGTTTCCACACCATCACTAGAATACCTAGCATGAGAGGTGATCTCAAGACACATTGAAAATGATTCCCTAAACCCAAGAAATACCTCTTTAGGAAAACGTACGAACAACCTCCCTATGTACGAACAACCTATGATACCACTTTTTAACGACCAATATGCATTAGGTCATATATCGCATCTACCCCAACCCCTCCGTCATAGGCAAGGGGTGGAGACAAGCATCAATAAAACTAAAAGTAGAGCACGTCCTTTTCCAATGTACATGTTCACATAAACACAAATTACTCAAGGAAAAGTACAAAGGGTGACAAGTAATAGAAAAAAACTATATTAGAAGAAAAACCATTCCAACATGGAACATATAAATTGTATGTGTACATATTTTTAAATAGAAATTAAATAGTTAAAATTACCCTCCCAGCTATTATAGTGTCACAATCGGAATGAAAATAGAATTTTCATCTACTATGGAAGACTTCTCCGAGAATCCAAATTGTGTCCAACACACAAGGTATGAACACCTTTGATTTTGAGATCCTTGATGTCCTGATAAATCATGTTTTTCAACTTTATAAAGCATGATACATGTGAGAATATCTCATGTGGGGTGAGTATAATCATACTCAGTATCACACCCAATAAATAATGTGGAGAAATAAAAGATATAAAAAGTGAATGCATAATAATAGTTGGAACGAAGGACTATAAAAAATGAAAATCAACCCTACAAGAGAGTGAAGTAAACTCATCCGAACACAAGGAGATAGAAATAATTTGAATACTAACTTCTCCTCGAGTCTTCCTGATCTATAGTAGTATAGTTGACCACTCTACCTCTGAAAAGATACACATGGAATGATTGTGGCATACCTCGTACATCTTCGCTTATGCTGGATGCATATTAACCAGAAACCAAGGAGTGGGAAAGAAATAGGGTGTGAATATATATACATGATCAGTCAAATAAAAGAAAAGAGAGCGTGAGGGTATATCCATCTCCAAGCCTAGCCCACGAAAAGGGTCAGAAAAAGTCCCATATATAACCATCATCGATACTCAGAATTCCTCTTGTCGCCCCAATATTGTAATTGAATTGGGCTCAAACATCATAATTTGATACATTACACTATGGGAGGGTCTATATCATCTTTATGTTTTTTGGACATTTCATATGGACATTTCTCAGTGGGGAATGTTCTCCTCTTACAATAAAGACCAAAGTTACATAAAAAAATATCTCTCCGCTGACCTTTAAATCTGTATTATGAATACTCAATATAGAGGCCCCAAAACCTAGAATACCAGGGGGTTATAATAAAAAATTTAGTGAGTACTGAATCCCTTGTGTGTATGAGGATTTACACTCAGAAGTATCTTGTTGAGGTCCCACAACCATTCTTATGGGGGAAACCACTCTGATATTCGTCATAGAGGACCCACACCATATTTCATCAAAGGGATTCCACTCTATTTTATAGGGAACCAAAGGCCTTGGGTGTTCAGGGGATTCCACTTAGGAGAAGATGAAAAATTACTCACACTCATACGATGGGGGATTCAACACTTTAATCATTTCAAATTGATCATACACTGATATTTCATTCAGTCATCTAGTACTTGTGAGATCATGAATAATGCTCCAAATACCAAAATGGATCACACCACTATGATCCTTGGGAAAAAACATGAGAGGTTGATTATCAATTATCCAAAATTAGACATTCAGTTTAAAATATTCATAACACTTCACTACACCCGAAAGGTGTCTCGTGGGTCCCGATGACCATGTTTGAAAATAATTATATGGATTACACCATTGAGATTATCTCAGAAAATCACAAGGGTTTGACTACTCGAACATCTAAAACAGATAACTATTGGGAACATTTTATTTCACCATATTTTGTGATAACCTAATTTTATGGGGTCTGCACATCGAGTTTTCATTTAAACAACTGAAATTCATCTTGAAAACTACTCCAAAGAACCAAGGTTACACCACTGCTATTGGAATGTTAATCAGACGCCCCTTTAGAAGATAGGTCTTGAACATGTTTTTGGAATAATAAAAATATAATTATTGTTATTAAATTCAAGTTTTTAGTGGAACTGAGCCAAAAAATCAAGTTACAAAATTCATTAAATGATCAAAAAATATCCTTATCGACGAGTGGTATCTGTGAAAAAATTCTACACATCAAACATATATAAAGATTAAATGTGGTATCTTTTTAAAGCTTTAGGCTCTAAAATAGACCGGTCTAACCCTTTCGAGTCTGACCTGTCTGCCTGGGTCATCCCGTCTGGCCGTCCCGATCCAATTTTTCCTACCCGCAACCAACCTATCGATGGAACAACCCCCCTACTGCATACCTGGTCCTCTAGTCGTGGACCAGAAAAAATCCTATTGATCCATATCGACACCCCTGATCTCCCCTAGGTCCCCTCGTCAACATGTGACATGTGTCGCACGGTCACTACCACATAGGGTTACGAGTTGCGCCCCCGCTCTAATTTTAGTCTAGATGCATCAGCCCCCAGTTGTTCCAACACAGCCTGACAACCCCACTAATTGTCTCAATCTACCCCATTAATTTTTCCTTAGATCCCCACTGGTCCTACTTAATGATTTCCACCGCCAACCACCTCTGTTAGACGGACAAATGCATGTCCATCCACCTCTGTGCCCCGCCACCATTCTCCCCCGAACGCTAACCTTACTTGAGCTGCAGTGCAATCCACTTCTTTAAGTCACTAGAATCTATATGGTGTTCATAAAAAAGAAATGAGATATGTTTCAAGATCCTCAAGTCAAGGTTTTCACAACAATATACCTCAATCAAATATTTTATGATGTTTCTATGTAGAAAGTATTTAAGAGATGAACTATGAAGAGCACGACAAATACGGGGTTCAATACAGGGATCAGGCAGAAGCCGTGTTTTTTTGGCCCTCTCCTAATAACATAAAAAAGATAAATAAAATATATAAAATCAATAATAAGAAATAATATAATTGGGTTACTGAAATTTAACAAGAATCATGCATCGAGAAATGATTGATTTTTCATTGATTAGGATCCAAGGATTTATCCCATTACTGTGGTTCAAAGAGTTTTTGAAAATTCCCCTAGGGTGGTGGCTGAGCTTCTTCAAAATTAGTGTATTAATTAGGGGATAACCATTATTGGATTCCAAAAATAATGTATTTATACAAATACATGAGGTTTTAGGGGTTTACATAAAACTATCCCGCCAACGGGTGCATAATATGAATGTCTCGTGCCCCCTTACTGTATGTCATTTATGGGGAAAACACCACATTTAGAACTCAAAAACAGCATAAAATTTTAAATTAGAGAACCTATCTGAATTTTATTTTCTTCATTGTTAGGGTAAATATAATTTTTTTAATTATTTTATTAAGTATTTTAACCCTATTTGGATTTTTCAATAAGAGATACATTAAGAAAAAAGATAGGCCACTCATAGGGTAAACATCATGTTACGATATCATATGTAGCTTCATATTTCTAATCAGAGTTGTATATTAAGAGTTATAATATCTCTTATGCAAGAATAATATAAAATACGCATCACATGTTTTTATAAAATTAATTCTAGGGACACTGTGCCTTGGAATTGCACGTTATCTCAACACCCAATTCTAGAATCAAATGAAGAAATCATTCAATCTATTAAATGTTTAAAACTAGGTTTCAAGATACCATTTTAAAGAATGTAATCCATGAAATAATTTTTTTCAAAACCCAAATTGAGTTGCTCCATTAAAAATAAATGTCTTTTTCTCAAGTACCTTTTTTATTTTCATTTTCCACCGTAAAGACTATTTAGTCGATTATGTTATTACGGAAATGGTATAATCAATATAAAAGGATGTATTTATGATATGTTTTATACCTAAAATCACACACTATACAATTTAATGGGTAATGAACATAGTCATTTCATGTATGGAGTCTACCGCCTCACTATATGATGATCATTCAATTTTCCTTTAATGCCTCTCATATTGGATATTATGATGGATAATAATTTTATATATGTTATATATTATTTTTATAATATAATTATGATTATTTAATCCAATTACAATTCATATCATTATACATTATATTTGGGTTGAATATGATAATTTTGTTTGGGGATGTGCAGACTACCACCCCCTCAATGTGATGTGATTCGTTCACATGATACAAGGAATGAATTAAGGATGTGTTTTGTGAAATTATTCAATATATATAAAATAACAATGATACCGTAATAATTATATGTATAAATATATGTACATATATTTCATTTACTCACTTTCATTCATTATAAAAATCAATATCAAAACATCTTTCATTCGTATGTATGACTTACCGTCCCAAAAAATGTTTATTGCATCTCATACATATAAATTATATAGATTATTATAATACAAATATAATAAAAATACATGATATTTATAACATGGTTTAAATTATGAAAATAAATATATATTTATCCGTAGTAATGATATAACAAATTAGGACCGAAGTGATGAATAAAAATAGTATTAACCGAAGTGAGGCCTTAATATTGGATTTTTATCAAGCGAGTAATACAAGCTCATCATCATAAAAAATATGGAATTGTATAAAATAATATGGTTCTGTAAAATATTTTTAATAAATTAATATTTATTATATAGGTGGATTTTATGAGTACTATGAGATTCAAGACACAAGGTAAAGAGGTTTTAACAATCAATTTGTTCCAATGAGATATAAGGTTTATAAAAAACCCATTCATTTTTGTGTTGTGAATGCAGACCATGGATTCATTTTATTAATAATAAAAATAAATTTATTTGTATTTAAATATCCATTATATTGTCTTAATTTCATGGGTATTAAATTAAAAAATTTATCAATTTTGTAAATTAATTTTTTTTCAATTTTACAACATTGGGACTCAATTTTGGTTATGCTGCTGAATTATTTTTTGAGGTTTATATAATTCCATTTTACATTTCATATCATGAAAATAGTTAGTTTCAAGATATTATAATCTCTAGTTAATTAATGTTTCCTTCATCGAGTGTATGATCCCATGTTACTGAGTGATTAGATAATATTGAAATAATCTCATCGCCTTTCGAGATTGTTAATCATTTTTCTTATTTGATGAAATATTATGATTCATATCTCAAGAACCGTCATGATTTCACATATCCTATATTTATTTAATATATCTCAATTATTAGTTCCATTTGAATATATTTGTTACCTAATATAATATTAAATGTCTTTTAAAATAAATATAATCATATTTATAACATCGGCCAGAAAAATGAATTATTTCAAAAAAACGTTTTCACAAAAGTTTTATAATGATCCTTGAAGATCATATTAATGAAAAAAATATCTTAAAATATTTTTTAAATATTTTTTATTTTATATTTTAAATTTATTTTCAATGGAAAACGGTTTTAAATTTTTTTATTATTATAAAAAATTACTTTTAAAAGTTTAAATGATATTTTCTTCATTTAAGATTTTTAAATGATCTTTTAGAATTATCTACCATCAAATATTACATTTATTATTTGTACTCATTCCCTTATATGGAAATTATTAAATATTTACATTTATATTATTTCTTTTAATGGATTATGTTTTAATGTAATGCGGTTTATGAAACCCGTTTCCCTTTCACGGGTTATATAATTTTGAATCCTTGTTCTTTTCATGGGTTATATTTTTGATGAAATGATTATAAAACCAGTTATTTCAGAGGATATGATATGATTAAATGTTTATAAAACCCCTTTAATTTCATTATTTATGATATGATTATTTATTTTCTTTTGGAACGTGTTTTAATGATATCATTATGAGATGGGTGGGACCTATATCACACTACAATGATTTGGATGATTATTTGTATTTCATGATATAGACATTTATTGAATAAGAAATGATCTTGATTCAATATTAAATTATAAGAATGGAATTTTTTTTGTTTCAACATTATATGGATTGAATGAGGAGAAAACTCAATTCAATAATATAGCACAGGAAAGGGTTGCGAACCCAGTTGAGTAAAGGACTTTTTCTAATTAGATGGCATTGAAAAAAATGTATTTTCTACTATGGAAATTATTGTATATTCTTATGTGTCTTCCACAATTTAATATTTTATTCCTATATTATAATTTCATGGATTATGATATTTATTACTCACTATTCATTTCATCTGAACTTCTATGCTTTATGTCGTGGTTAATGTTTAGGATCTTTTATTTTCATGGCATGCTCTTCTATTTTCATGACTGCGTTCTCATACCCTTATGCTCATGATTATGATAATGTATCTACATTATTTACCCTTCCTTGTCATTGAAGATCAAGTATATTTAAGTTTCCTTCCCCCAGGATATGGAGATATATATTATGATTGATGTGTATAAGAAGTATAATAGTCAATAACAACCTTCTGGGAGATTATATATCTCATTTATATACCATTTTTATATTTACATGTATCCAAAGGAACTATAATAGTACGACCATTGGGCATCTATTTGTATAGTGTTTTATGTATTCCACACAAGTGATGTAATTATAATGTATGAAAATATAAGGTCACAAGAGAGATAATAAAATGTATTTTATGAAATAGTTTTGGGATGTATTGTTTATTTACTATATTACAATTTTGACAATTAAAATGTTCATTTGATGTGTCAAATGTATGGAAACATAATATAAAATATTTCACATACAAACTAATTTAATCATAAATAATTCTAAATCCATAGATACCTTGCCTCTTTTTATATAAACAATTCCCCTAATGGTGAGGAGTAATGTGTTAGACCAATCATGGTGTGGTTTGATCATATTTTATCTTATGTGTTCAATATTATCTTGAACTTATAATAAAATGATAATAGTACAACCATATTTTGTGAACCACTTATAGGTATTGTTCATAGAATATCCTCACTGAAGATACAACCATACATGACTCAATAAAATTGAACATCGGTCAAGATCATAAAAATAAATTCTATAAATACCCAGTTTTCTTATAATTAGCCCATTAAATTACACTTAATATATACTTATCTAAATTGTAAAATTGTAATAAATACATTATCAACTATTTTAATACCCATTTTATATAATAGAAAATGATTATAATGACCAATGTTAATAATTTCCCACAGTTAGAACCCAAAATGGTCAAAATAATAAACATTCATAATGAACATATTTATGTAATAAAAGTAGAATGAACTAAATAATTTATGTCCTATGAAATATGTATAATATATTTATTTTAATATTCTTTTCCACAATTTCTGCCATTACAACTGTGATGTTAATTACTTAATATGAACTTGAAATTAAATAAATTCAACCAGAATTATTTTTCATGGTACGTTTTCCATTATTATCCCTATAGTAAAAAGATAATTTATACCTTTTATTCCTAAAATAAAACATATTAATAAATTAGTTCCATTCCAGAGTATGTGATAATAATATTTTACATTACACCGCTATTAGCATGTTTCTCCATTAATATTATCATCCACCATTATAAAAATGTGGGTGTTTGTAATATAATCATAGATTAAGAAATAATTTAAAATGTAAAATATCATGATGATGAATAATAATTGTAATATCACGTTTTACATTATAATTGAAATGTGAGAGGATTTTTTTGTCATATCATTTGAAAAAATATACATCCTCAGATGTCTATTACACATTGGAAAAGTAGATTAACTTTTATTTTTTAATTTAATACAAAAAACAAAATAGTTATCATTATCATCAATGAACATATGATTATGATAAAATATTACATACCTATATTGCACATACACATCCATAATTCAAAAGAGCATACATTTGATTTTAATATTTCAAATTGTAAGGGACTTTTTTTACATTGATATCATTAATTTCTATCTTATAATTCCAGTAGATTTATTACATGAAATAACTCTTTTACTGTATTATGTTCAAAATCTAATTATATATTAGAATAAATAAAAAAGTATGTGTGTCCACATAGATGTAAACAAAATCCTTTTCCCACACCGAATATAAAGTAAACAACCAGTCAATATATATAGAAATTATTCACTAAGCCAAGAAAATATTATTTTTTTGAAAAATATATTTATTTAACGATTATTTCATCAAAATAATATCCATCAAAAATCCAAATGGTAATTTATATTTTAATCATGTATTCATCATCAATTTTTATAGTTTTTTTTAAAATATCCTTGAATACCTTGATCACATTACACCTGGAAACTCTATATATTACTTTGAATTTTTTCATAAACAAATATGTTAAAAGATGATTTTATTAATAATTATTGAAATATTATCATCATCTGACAGTATGATAAGATATTTAGTAATTATCTAATGGTTTAATTGTTTAACTAAATGTTAGGGACTTATGATACATGAATTGATCCAACTATGTAACACATTGAAGATCTCTAATATTTTTTTCCCTAATGGATTGGTTATTTTTCATGAAATTAATAATATTATATAATATATTTTTATTATTCTCCATAACAATAACTGTATAATTTATTAGACTATGACAAAAAAACATTCATTGAATAATGATATTGATATTTCTTTTTCGTTTCATAAAAACCCTAAATTATATTAGTTTATGAATAAAAATTGTAATTATAATTAGTAATATATAATTAAAATTTATTTATCATAAATTATTTTGTCTAAAAATGAAATGTAAATCAAAATATTTATCAGTTTTTTTGTATATATTTCTCTCATTACGTTTTTATGAATTTATTTCTTAAGGATTTTAACAGAAATACTATAATTCCATCAGAATGGAATCTCAGTATAATGACAGGTAGGGTATTTTTTTTTACAATGGAAAAAAATAGTAGAATAAAATTCATAGGATCTAAGAGTTTTTGTGTCTCAATAATATGATATAAAAAATCTACATTATTATGATAACATATGATACATCATGAAAATTAATGAAATATTTATTTTTTATCCTTAAATCTCTTATGTCTATGTTCAAATCATAATGGACACTATGAAAAATGGGAAAAATAAAATGGTGTTATCTAAAATTATTAGTAATGTGTAGTGTATAATTGAACATATGATTTAAGAATAATAAATAAATAAATTTTTAATGAATAAGTAAATATAAAAAATCCAAACCGAGGGAACTCCTAGAATAATATATACCTAGATAAAATAAAAATAAATAATCACATGGATATCAATAGGGTTTCTTCTAAAAAGGTAATTTATAATATATAACAACATAACCATATCTAAAAGGACTCATTTCACGATATCATAGATGAATGGGTATAGAATTCACTAAATATGAAAGATAAGTTTTCACATGATACCTAAAAATGATTCATGTGGATAAATAATTCCAAGAACCTTTTAATGGATTAAATATATGAAGAGTTTGAATAAATAATAAATATAAAAATTTATCATAAGTAATACCATATATAATTCATTTCGAAGTAACAATGAAATATTATTATAGAATAAATTGATATATGAAATATTAACATTTCTCCATTAAATGAAATAGTATTTCTACAAAGGTTATTTAAAAATAAATAATATCAAAACTATTTTATGTTGGCATTATAACAGAATCGACACCTATATATTTAATTATAAAAAAAATTTGGGTCACTTTCGTGGTGTAGGAATATTAATTGGAAATAATCCTTTATTATGTTTCATTCAGAGAATATGATTAATCTTTACCTTATCCTACAGAATACTATAACAAGGTTTATATCTACGGACAATGTTTTTGCATAATGTGATGTTTGAAATAATAATAAACCATCATTTTAGGACTCTAACACCTTAATACTTATTTTTATGGTTTGCATACAATTTTTCATATCATGTTCATGATTTCATTTATAAAAATTCTCATAATTTTTTAAATTTGTAATTATTTTTAAAATTATTTCATTATAATACCTTGAAAAAAGTTTATTAATTTTTGGATATAGTGATCACCCATTATCATATAATAATTTTCATTTGAAAATATAATTATATTAATATTTATAATTTAAAATTGATCGAATTTTAAGGAATGAAAAAACGTTGAAGGTTAATGTTAGAGACTACTTCGTTAGAATAATATTGGCATTGGAAAATTATACAATGTGAACATATATGAAATATCACATAACTAATATATTTAATGAAAGAGTACAAAATAAATTTAAAATAATGAAATTATATTATAATTGAATAACTAATATTAAAATATTATTCAATCAAAGAGGAAATTAGAGGATAAATAAATCCATAACATGAAGGTTATATTTTAAAATATTTATTATAGAACCTTATAAATTAAATAACTTGATATAGAGTCTCTGAAGATAAATAATGAGAGGTAATTCATTATCTATGGGTTTGAAATTGAGTGAAATGATTTAATGGGTGGGTATTAATATAAAGTGGGTGGGTCTGTTTTTATTAATTTATAAAAACACAATATGGAAGTATCTCTTCGGTAAAATTAAGAACTATTAGAATACCCACGATTTTATGTCATTATTTTGGACTTTTATGAATAATTATTTGACATTTTAATGGGTTAGAACTGAATTTCATTTTTTCAGTATAATATTGACAATGGGTTGATGATTAATCTTTTCAAAAAATGATTTTTAATAAAATAATTTACAAATAATTTTCTTTAATGATATTTATGGGTGTGGAGAATAATTTTAAATCATTAATGTAATTTGTTTTGATAAAATAACTTATTTTTTTCACTAGTGACTTCTATTAATAATGTGTTAATTTTTACATGAAAATTATTAAAAAGTACATATGGTGTATACATACCATATATTACTACTTAGAAATAAAATTTCAATAAAATATAATTATGAACAAAAAACAATGGTAAAATATAAATTATCATATATAAGAACTAAATTTATTATTTTAAAATAGTTTAATATATTTTAAAATTTTATATATAAATTAAAACTAATTTTAATATGAAAACCTTGGGTTTAAGTGGAAAATGTTTTATAAACACTTTGTATTTTACATTTTTGTATTTAAATACCAATATATAAAATAAATATATTGTTCATTAGTCAATATTATTTATTTTCTTTAATTACGTAATACATTTTTTAATTGTTGTATTAATTTTATTTAATACATGTATATATTATTATAACATTATTATTGAAACAAGAATATTTAAAATAATTGAATTCCAGTAGTTAGATTTTTGTAACGGCCAAATTTGATTGGTATTTTTTTTCCTATATGTATAAAAAATATTATATCATATAAAATAATAAATTTAATTCAATTAGTTCATATAATATGAGTATTATATTTATTGTTTTTTCATTAGAATAATAAGTTATTATTATATTATTTTTATTCATTTTTACTATGATTTAAAATTCTTCATTATTTGTAGTGTCCCTTATATTTTGATTTTTTTCTGTCACACTAGTTTTGACCATTATTTTTAATATAATTGGTTGGTTTTCTATATTTTCATTGTTTTATATAAAATTGTTATGAAATAGTATAATTTACATTATGAAATTGATTCCCAATGATGTGAGAATTTACAGTAGTTGTACATCAGGTATTATATTGTTAATTCCTATTATTATAAATTCATTGAGAATATACATAAATAGAGTTACTAAAATATAATTTACAAAATAATGTACAAAATAATTTACACCTTAATGAATATTAACCACTAAATACATAACCAATTATCAAACATGAATAAGATATACATAGGAGGACTCAAATGGTGATACATTGAAGTGGATGTTCAGTTACGAATAATCAGACTGTTATATCTACTAGGTTAAACTTCTCTTTAAAATGATTCAGCTATAGATTTAGCTACTGAAGTTAGTCTTGTAATGTTTTTAGGGGGAATAAAAGGGGTTCAATTTCTTTTCCATGATTTCATCAATGATATTTATACTACATGATCCTACTTATTGAAGACATGGAACCTCCATTCAATGATAAAAACACTAATCATTACCCTAAATATACATTAATCATAAATAGAAGTTGATAAGTGTGATAATTTCTATTAATTTGATAACTAAATGGCATAATGACTAACTATCATAATTAATAATGGTCATAATTAACATCCTTAATAATTCTCAATGTTCATAATTATCTTATTTACTTCCTAAATACTGAATATCCAAAATATTAATTATCAACTTCAAAATGCCAATTTCATTGACCGTATTAAATTTAAATTATATCATTCATATATGAATTATGATTTTATTAGAGAATTTATGTAGAAATATTTATAGACAATAAATAAAGTAAAATTTATTATCTATTATCCATTATCAGTTTTCATATCCCTATAATTTTAAAATTGTTTATATTTAATGCATGATACTATTATAAAATTAGAATATTCAAAATATGAATTTGATCTCGTGTTCCACCATCTCATTAAATTTCAACTGAATTTATTATTACGGATTACTATTTCATATTAAAAATAAATATATATAAAAAAATATCTTTCTTATCCCCAAATAGATACAACAAATTTTAGCACTCCAATCAAGAGGAATCCCTATGATTATCAGTGTAACTACCTTTTATAAATTAAGAAATATTTTTTTCTCTATCTATTTGTATGTGAATTTCATTCATAATATTTTTTTTCTTAAACATTGTATTTATTTAATGAACTTCACTTGAGTCCAATTTGTTTTTAGTGTTTGGGTTAATTTATTTTTCACATTTTTGAGAAATATTTCCCTACAACCATGAATGTCACATCCAGTTAATTTAATATAAAAATTATGGTTGTATTGAAACATATAAAATCAAGTGTTATTAAAGATTTAGTTTACCTATTTTCAATTAAAAACAATTCTTTATTTTTGACACAACTATATATTTATGTTTTTGACTCCAAACCCCCCTCATTGTTGAGCTCACCACTTTTCATGAACCATTGGGCTCTCTCTACCACAAATCATGACTTAATAACACCCATGAAATTACATTTAACAGAAAAATAAATTCAATATCATTATTAAAATACTACCCCTGAGGATTATCTTAATTGATATATATTATAAAAGATTATTGTTTAAATTTTACTTTTATAACAAAACGATTGAATTGATGTTTGTTCATATGATAAATCAACATATTACATATATTTATGATGTTTTAAATTAATAAATTTTTTTAAAAAATTATTGTGAAATAATCATTTAATTTTTTAACACATTTATTTCATTATTTAAATAATAATCTTATTCAAAATTTATTTCTACTTCATATTGTGTGTGGATATTTTAATTGAATCCTTCCATATTTCATTTGTTTAATTATAAAAAATAAAAAACATTGATGATTTAGTCATATCACAATTATCCTATGGTCACATTTTTTTTCTAAAATATTTATATTCTCATTGTATATTGAAAATTACCTATTTTTTAAATAAAATAATTTTAATTTGTTATAAAAGTTATCTAAATTTTATTTTAAATATTTTCGTAGGCCGTAATATTATATATTAACCATTTAATTTTGAATATTCTCATTCATTTGAATAGCATTACATATAATTTCTATTTTGTAAATAAGTTATTTTTTATTTTTAAAAGGCATATTTATATAAATAGTTTCATGTTTCATTTAACACAGACACACACACACACAGATATATATATATATATATTTACATTATCCCATTCAATATATTTACTATTTATTAATTAAGATAATATATGAAGTTTTTTTAATTTAAATTTGATAAATTTGTCCCTGGTATTTTTTCCATTTTGAATTTTATCCGTATAACTATTTTTCACTATGAAAATAGTAAAATGGGTAATTTATTATTATAACTATGTGTCAAAGTTTCCAGAAACATAATATAATTATAATTTTTGGGGAAATTTTTATCAATCTAATCTATTTTTCACATATATGAAATTTTAAATCCATTTTTTAATTTACATCACATTTATATTTTTTATATAATGAAATTTCAAAACTGTTACTCTCTTGAATTTAATTTTTATAATTTTTTTCATAAAGATAAAAATTGGGTATGTGAAGAGAAAAATATTTATATAAAATATATATTATTTTTTTGTATTACTATATTTATCATCAGTGATTATAAAATTAACTAAAATACTTATACAAATATGACATAGTGTCTGTGTGAGAAGTAGAAAAAAGAATGTATTTTAATGTGAAAAACTATAATTTTACTATGTGATGGATAATTTATAGTTAGCCATAATTTATAAATAGGAATTTAATATATTATGGTTGTTTTAATTGTTTATATTTAAAAAAATTATGTTCAAGCATTTCAAGTAAATTAAATTTAATAGTTATAGAAATGTTAATAATGATATTTTATGGAAAATATTAATTTCTTAAATTATTTTAAAATAATTAAAATAATTAAATAGGACAAGTATATTATTATATGGTTTAAAATTTCACTGTGTTAAGAATAATAATATAATTTTTATCTTTTATATGATATTGTATCACATTAAGATTGAAATATTTGACACCATAGTTATAACGTCCCATACTTTACATACATTGTTAATACATCAAAATTTATGAATACTTATTACATCATATAACAAAACCACGAAAGGACTGTATAGGTATAGTGTCTTTAGAAACTGGGAAACGTAAACAACTGGTTCATAAAGCGTCTACATTGTCTCCCATTTATTTCATCATATCTATAGTTCCTTTTGGCATATCTTACTTAATAACCTTCTTCATGACCTGGGGAATGAAAACATACAAAAGGTTGAGCTCAAATGCTCAGTATGGGTAAACAAAAGAAATATCTATCACATCATATTCATAAGAACATAACATTTTGGAAATCTTAACCTGCAAAAGAGATCATAATATCATAAAATGAGATAAATCATAGTAGTGAAATGTAATTCCAATAATCATAACATAAAACATGAAACTTTGTGGCATACACACATAATCATAGAGAATCGTTTCTTATTAGTCAAGACTCATTGCCAAGAATATCTTAGTGGATAAAGTCCCTTTCTGAACCGAGTTCACTCCTTGTTTCAGTCATGTTTCACTGAACCGCTATAACCTACCATTCCAGCCATGTCTATCTAATTAGATATAAAATCTTTACCCAATGCATTGGAGGGAGATATAGGTCCCACCCATCTCATAATGAAACCATTCTTATGTGTGCCACAAAATCATAAATCATACATCATAGCATAACCCATGTAATAAAAATGGGAATCTTAAACATAATTCCATCATAACATATTCCATATAAGATAAAAGGACATCATAAAAATAATTCCATCCTAACATTATCAAATCAATGTAAAAATAGGGATAGAAATAGAACCCTTTATTTTCTTAGATGGAAAATAATTTTGATAAAACACTTGAACTCCATTCTTGAGGAAAATATCCTTTCTACTTCAAAAAAACTTTTCCTTTCATAACATGTCATAAAATTATAAACTAAAAAAAGTTGATTAAAAATAATCTTGAAATCTTGTAAAGGAATCTTCTTTGAAATAATGTTTTAAAAATCCATTCATGCCGTATAAGTTAAAAAAAACATTCTTCGTACTTTTGTCGGAAAAGTCAAAAAGTACCTCGTACGAAAAACGACAAAAGATTCCTTTCATATCTTTTACTAAAAACTCATCGAAGGATAAAATTGGATTTAAAAAAATTTAGGTGGATGGAAATAACATTACATATTGAGGAAACATGGACATGGATGATAAAATACACCCCAGTAAATACCAAAGTATAAGCAATCTCGGATAAAAATGAGATTGTGATTGTTTCCCTTACCTTAGGTCTGATTTGATTAGTAAGTGTCTGAACCTCCAGTATAATGATTTGAATAATGTTATTGAATTATTCCAGAATCATACTTATTGTTATTATATCATATATGGTCATATTTTTAGCTTCTTATTAGTAATATTTCATTGCTACTTGTTATTCGGGTGTTTATTACTTTTTGTTCTTATGTGTGTTTTGTTGAATAAATTCTTATTATTCTCTTTAGGTTATACATACCTCATTTATAGAATGGTATTAGTGTAATATATATCATATTCATTCAATCAATTCATTTATATAATCATTATGAAATGAAGATCATGTAGAACGAGTCGCATCACATCGTGGAGACGGTATTCCATACGTACGCACGTGTGATGATATCTTTCTTATGATCGTGGAATTGTATTGGAGTGAATGTATACTATTTAAGAATCAATATCACTTTATAATAGTCATATATAGTCATTATTGACACCATTATACCCATCCATGTAAGGTGGTGGTGGAAAATAGATTACACCACGACGTGGAGACGATATTTCGTATGTACGCACACGTGGTGATTTCTTTTTCCGTAGGATGGATATATGGTGAAATAGGGTTGTTTAATAATTATAATAACATGTCAGTATGTGAGTGATACTGATGTTATTACTTCATAATGAAACAACTAAATAAGAAGAAGTGGAAGAAGAAATAAAGATGAAAGAATCGGTAACGGACATTACATTTTCTTTGAAGTGCTTCTTTGAGACCTCCTTTTAGGTTACTAAAATAGGTCATTGAAGAAGACCAGAACCTCTAGGATGTTTCTAGGGAAGTGTATAGTAGAAATTTCCAGGGGTTGGCCGAGCTTGAAAGCTCAAAGTGGTGTGAGAAAGAGGGGGAGGAGGTTGCCTTTTATAAGGGAGGAGAGGGGCACCTTTGGAATAACTAAAAATATTATTTTATTATAAAGTCAAATTCTGTTTTTAATAGCTCAAAATTGATATATTTTGAATATAAGGTAGGTAGGGGTCGAAATCCTCTCATCCAATAGAATTTATACTAGTTTACATATCAATTTTAACCTTATCATTTAGATTTAACTTTAAGTTAGATAATTTCACTTTTACCGTGTCTTCTTGTTTTCTTACACTATAAGGATAATAAACATACCATATAAAGAAAAACGAACCCCAAGTTGTTTATTATTAATATATATAGCCTTATCTAAGTCATTTGGCCGAAAATTAGATTTTTAGGAATAAAATAACAATTAGTAATATAATATATGTTTTAAAAAGTATTTTATGTCAATTTTGACACTATTTAGTAATTTATTTTTTTGTGAAAATCATAACAGAATGATTAGTTCGAACCAAGTTACTTAAATCAATAATAACATGTCATAGTAACCTATAAAATTAGTGTAATTCATAAAAAGTCTCAAATTACATTCATTTTGGTATTTATAACATCAATTATGTCAATATTTCATTAATAAGATAATTACTGCATTATCGTTTTGTCATAAATAAATTAAATTATTTAATGTCTCAAAATTAAAAATAAAATACGATTATGTAGGAAATCTTTTTATCTTTCTAATTAATATTTATAGTTGAATTTATCTTTTGTATAACCCTATATTAAAAATGATTTACTTATTAAACTTTGATTTTAACTATTTTAACCCTTCTTTAAATAAATTAATAATAAATGTCCTAATCTAATCCAAGTGGTCTTAAATGGTCATATTTTATTCCTAAGGTTGTTTTTGGTCGAATTACACTTGTCCATTAGAATTAGGACATGTTTTAGGGTAATAATAATATCATTTTTACCCTTAATTACCCTATTTTATTTTAACCGTGGTAAATAAAAGTAAAAAGTTACTAGTCACCAAAAATTATTTTCATCTCATTGAACCACATTTTAGTCCTTGATATTAACCGTGTCTCTCGGATTTTCGAAATTCCACTCAGAGAAGCGGTAAAATTATGTTTTACGAAAAATTCCGTTTTTTTTACTACCACTTAGTGGTTTCACTATTCATCAAAAATTGAAAGTTTTCAGAAAAATACCAAAATTTCACCCTAGGCTAATTTCGATATAATTGTTTAGTGAAACTCGGTATTGCGTACAACGGAAGATATCGAGAAATGTCAGGGTTGCGTGTAAAGAAAGCCAAGCTAGTGTTGTGTGTAGTGAAATATTCCTTTGATGATTTATATAACATAAAAACAAAATATTTCACATAAAAGTCTCGGGTGTTACATTCTACTGCCCTTAAAATGAATTTCACCCTCGAAATTCATCACTTTGTAACAAACAGATGAGGATACCTCTCCCTCATCGTATCCTCAAGCTCCCATGTATCTTCTTCTAATTGGCGGTTCCTCCATAAAACTTTCACCAATCGAGTGGTCTTGCTTCATAGGTCTTTTTTGCTACGATCCAGAATCTCTATCGGCTGTTCTTCATAAGAAAGATCTTGCTCCACCGGTACAACTTTAATTGCTAAGTAAATGTGAAGGATCATGTATGTACTTTCTCAAGAAAGATACATGAAACACATCATGAACTTGAGAGAGATTCGGTGGAAGCGCCAATCGGTAAGCTACCTTCCCAACACGATCCAGTATTTCGAAAGGACCGATATATCTAGGGCTCAACATCCCCTTATTTCCAAATCTCATTACTCTCTTCTAG
The DNA here is from genome assembly GCA_963277665.1 of Viscum album. Lineage (NCBI taxonomy): Eukaryota > Viridiplantae > Streptophyta > Magnoliopsida > Santalales > Viscaceae > Viscum > Viscum album. Next base: position 1,193,278,647 of record OY728158.1, on the reverse strand, counting down.
GGAGATATTCGTAAGAACACCTTATCACCTACTTCAAACTCCAGGTCTTTTCTTCGGTTGTCGGCATAACTTTTCTGTCGACTCTGAGCTGCTCTTATGTGTTGTTGAATAGATCTGACCTTTTCTGCCATTTCATCAATGAGATCAGGTCCTAATAGCTTTCTTTCCCCAACTTCATCCCAGCAAGTTGGAGTCCTGCATTTCATTCCATAGAGAGCTTCATAAGGAGCCATCTGAATACTGGAGTGAAGGCTATTATTATAAGAAAATTCCACCAATGGTAGGTGTTGATCCCAACCACCTTTGAAATCCATAGAGCAAGATCGCAAAATATCTTCTAGGGTTTGAATTGTTCTCTCAGACTAACCATCTGTCTGAGGATGATAAGCAGTGCTGAATCTCAACTCTGTATCCAGAGTATGCTGAAGACTTCACCAAAACATCGAGGTAAATCTCAGATCCCAATCAGATATAATAGAAAGTTGTACTCCATGCAATCTTACCACTTCCTTTACATATATCCTGGCAAGCTGATCCAGAGAGAAATCCTCTCAAATAGCAATGAAGTGTGCAAACTTGGTAAGACGATCAAATATGACCCAGATAACATTATTGCCTTTGGATGTTTTAGGAATTCATGTAACAATGTCCATAGTGATGTTTTCCCATTTCCATTCGGGTATGAATAATGGTTGTAACATCCCTTTAGACATCTGTCTCTCAGCTTTAACTTGCTGACAAACCAAATATCGAGATACATATTCAGCAACATCTCTTTTCATGCCATCCCACCAGAAGTACTCTTTGAGGTCCCAATACATCTTCATGCTTCAAGGATGAATAGAGAATGAAGAACTATGAGCCTCATCCAGCAGCTCCTTCTTTAATTCTGGGATGGGAGGAACACAAACCCGATTCCGGAACTTTATTATCCCATCACAATCAAGGTTGAATTTAGGAACATTTCTCACCTTCTTTTGTAACTAGGCATCTTCTTTATGTTCCTCTTTAATCTTCACATGTATAGATGGTTGAACATTCATTTGAGAAAGATAAGATTTTTCCCCTTCCATTATAATTCCAAGATCCATCCTTTGTAAATCCAAAAATATTGGATCTTTTGTGATCCTTATCATGGATAAACTGGCATGGTCTTGTCGACTTAATGCATCTGCCACCTTGTTTTCATTCCTAGGGTGGTAATGGATTGAGTAGTCATAATCCTTAAATCAGCTCCAACCATCTTCTTTGGCACATATTCAGCTCCTTTTGTGTGAAAATATACTTTAAACTTTTATAATCAGTATAAATATCACACCTTTCACCATAAAGATAATGCCTCCAAATCTTTAATGCAAAGATTACCGCATCTAACTCCAAATAATGTGTTGGGTAAGTTTGCTCATGGATTTTCAACTGTCGTGAGGCATAAGCTATCACCATATCATTTTGCATTAGAACACACCCCAATCCCTTCTTGGATGCATCACTATAGATCACAAACCTTTCTCCACTACAAGGCAGTGTGAGAACAAGTGCACTAGATAACCTTCTTTTCAACTCCTTGAAATTCTCTTTACATTCCTCCATCCAGACAAACATAAATCCTTTCCGAGTCAACTTGGTGAGTGGATTAGATAATCATGAAAAATCTTTCACAAAACGTCGATAATATCCATCCAAACCAAGAAAACGTCGGATCTCAGTTACTATTGTTGGTCTCGACCAACTTTCGATAACCTCTGTTTTTGCTGGATCCACAGATATCCCCTCTTTTGAGATTATGTGACCCAAAAATGCAACTTTTTGAAGCCAAAATTCACACTTGGAAAATTTGGCATAAACCTTCTCCTTTCTCAGGGTCTTCAATATAATTCTCAAGTGATCTTCATGTTCTTCCTTGCTCTTTGAATAGACAAGAATATCATCTATAAAGACTACCACAAATTGTTCAAGATAGTCTCTAAAGACTATATTTATCAGATCCATGAAGATAGTAGGGGCATTAGTAAGACCAAATGGCATCACTATAAATTCATAGTGTCCATACATTGTATGGAATGCCGTCTTTGGTATATCCTCCCTTTTGACCCTTAATTGATGATACCCTGAATGAAGATCAATCTTGGAAAAGTATTGAGCTCTGCGTAGTTTGTCAAATAAGTCATCCATGCATGGGAGAGGATATTTGGTCTTGATAGTGATCTTGTTAAGTTCTCGATAATCAATGCAGAGTCTCATTGATCCATCTTTCTTCTTAACAAACAGAACAGGTGCTCCCCAAGGTGACGCACTATGGCGTATGAAACCCTTATCAAGATTCTCTTGGAGTTGCTTCTTTAATTCCTGCAACTCAGTTGGGGACATTCTATAAGGTGTCTTTGAAATAGTCAAAGCACCCGGTATGAGTTCTATTGAAAACTCAACTTCATGATTTGGTGGAAGACCCGGTAATTCCTCCGGAAAGACATCATCAAACTCTCGTACAATGGGCCTATGATTAATCATGAGTTTCTCACCCACCATTTGAGATAAATAACCTTCATTTAGTGGAATCAAGACCCATAAGATGGAAGAAATTTCCACTTGAAGGTTATGTTCATCCTTGCATCGATAGATGATCATATATTGATCTGGAATATGAAATGTGACTTCCCTTCTTTGGAAATTGATATGAGCTCCATATAAAGAAAGTCAATCCACGCCAAGAATCACATGAAATTCCACTATAGGAAGGATCACAAGATTTTCAGGAAGCACTTTCCCAAAAACTTCGATCGGAGAAGAATTATAAACTTTTGATGTGACTGTTGTGCCATTAGGTGTTGTCACAGCAAACTCAACATCTAATTGTTGAGGTAATACGGTGATACCCTTATAAAATTCTTCAGAAATAAAAGATTGGGTGGATCCAGAATCAAATAAAACATTATCTACTTTAGAGTGGATGGTAAGTGTACCTTTCACCACATCGTTATCTTACTCCACATCGCTGATAGAAATTGCATGTGACTTTCCTTTGTCTTTAGCCTTAAGAGTTTGTTGACGTCGACCATCATCATCAACCCTTGGATTAGGGAATTTATTGGCATAATTCCCCATCTCCTTGCACTTGAAACATTGAAGTGTAGTAGGTTCATTCTGTGTATCCCTTCCTTTGTTTGCATAATTAGACATCTTCTTCCCATCATCGCGGCATTCAAATGCCCGATGACCTTCCTTTCCACATTTGAAACATTTACTTGTCCCTTTAATACAACTCCCTCCATGTTTATTTCCACACATTGAGCCTAAGGGAAATCTCATATTCTTTTCACTGTGCTCTTTATATTTTCCTTTGAATTCCATTTTTCTCTTCTTATCAAACCCATATGACTGATGGGTTACTACAATCTCCATCTCAACTTTGAGAGCACATCAAACGATTTCCTCGTAGCTATTGAAGTCCCATATGGCTATGGCCCTTCGAAGACTTTGTTTTAAGCCACTAAAGAATCGATCTATCTTACTCTCAGGTTAGATAATAATACCAGAAGCGTACCTTGCAAGTCTTGTAAAATTTGCTTCATAGGTACCAACAGATTCTTCATCCTTTTTCTTCAGTTCAAGAAACTCTTTCTCCATCTTTGTTCGGAGAATATGAGGGAAGTACTTATTGAAAAATAAGTTCTTGAACTCATCCCATTCCATGGAATCAATTTCATCACTTTGCCTCGTATTCTTAAAAAGATTCCACCATTGATCAGCATCACCATCCAAATGATACACTGCTAAGATGACTTTATCATGCTCAGAACATTGAAGAACTGAAAATATCTTTTCAGTAGTACTAATCCATTGTTCAGCAACTATTGGATCAGTAGACCCGCTGAATGAAGGAGGACGCTGTCTCTTGAAGGATTCATCAGAATGTTTCTCATTCCTTTGCTCATTTTGAAGTCCTGCATGATTCATGTCTTGAGAAAGTTGTGTGATCATGGCTACAAGATTTTGCATTCGAGCTCCCATAAAGTTTGGTTGCTTAGGGGGACAATAATTGCATTGCCCGCCGCATTCCGCATTAACACGGTTCCTTCAGGTTCCAGCCATTGACTAAAACCAAGAATAATAGTGTGAGAAACACTAATTATAATAGGAAAACCACATAATCAAGAATAAAATTCTACACATAAGGTATTATACTAGGTTATTCATGGGCATTTCTAAAACACAAAGATTGTGTTCTATGCTTAGAATTATCCTTAGGGTTCTTATTAAGTCTTTCACATCCTAGTTTCCAAAGGTTGAATATACTTTTCCTCTGATACCAACTATAAAGACACATACATTACATACATTGTTAATAATTCAAAATTGAAGCATACTTATTACATCATATAAAAAAACCATGAAAGGACCGTATAGGTATAGTGTCTTTAGAAACTGGGAAACATAAACAACTGGTTCATTAAGCGTCTACATTGTCTCCCATTTATTTCATCATATCTATAGTCCCTTTTGGCATATCTTACTTAATCACCTTGATCATGACCTGGGGAAAGAAAACATACAAAAGGGTCAGCTCAAATTCTCAGTAAGGGTAAATAAAAGAAATATCTATCAAATCATATTAATAAGAACATAACATTTAGGAAATCTTAACCAGCAAAAGAGATCATAATATCATAACATGAGATAAATCATAGTAGTGAAATGTAATACCAATAATCAAAACATAAAACATGAAACTTTGTGGAATACACACATAATCATAGAGAATCATTTCTTATTAGTCAAGACTCATTTCCAAGACTATCTTAGTGGACAAAGTCCCTTTTTGAACCAAGTTCACTCCTCGTTTCAATCCTGTTTCACTAAACCGATATAACATACCATTCCAGCCATGTCTATATCAAGAGATATAAAATCTTTACCCAATGTATTGGAGGGAGATATAATTCCCACCCATCTCATAATGAAACCATTCTTATGTGTGCCACAAAATCAGAAATCATACATCATAGCATAACACATGTAATAAAAATGGGAATCTTAAACATCATGCCATCATAAAATAATCCATATAAGATAAAAGGACATCATAAAAATAATTCCATCCTAACATAATCAAATCAATCAAAAATAGTGATAGAAACAGAACCCTTTATTTTCTTATATGGAAAATAAATTTGATAAAACACTTGAACTCCATTCTTGAGGAAAATATCCTTTCTACATCAAAAACACTTTTCCTTTCTTAACATGTCAAACAATTCTAAACTAAATGAAGTTGATTAAAAATAAACTTGAAATCATGTAAAGGAAGCTTCTTGGAAATAATGTTTTAAAAATCCATTCATGCCGTATAAGTTTAAAAAAACATTCTTCGTACTTTTGTTAGAAAAGTCAAAAAGTACCTCGTACAAAAAACGAAAAAATATTCCTTTCATATATTTTACTAAAAACTCACTGAAGGGTAAAATTGGATTTAAAAAATTGTAGTTGGATGGAAATAATATTACATATTGAGAAAACATGGATGTGGATGATAAAATACACCCTAGTAAATACCAAAGTATAAGCAATCTCGGATAAAAATGAGATTGACATTTTTCCCCTTACCTTAGGTCCGATTTGCTTTGTAAGTGTCCGAAACTCCTGTATAATTATTTAAATAATGTTATTGAATTATTCCATAATCATACTTCTTTTTATGATATCATATATGGTCATATACTTAGCTTCTTATTAGTAATATTTCATTACTACTTGTTATTCGGGTGTTTATTACTTTTTGTTCTTATGTGTGCTTTGTTGAATAAATTCTTGTTATTCTCTTTAGGTTATAGATACCTCATTTCAATAATGGTATTATTGTAATATATATCATATTAATTCATTCAATTCATTTATATAATCATTATGATATGAAGATCATGTAGAACGAGTAGCATCACATCGTGGAGACGGTATTCCGTACGTACGCATGAGTGATGATATCGTTACTATGATCGTGGAATTGTATTGGAGTGTATGTATACTATTTCAGAATCAATATCACTTTATAATAGTCATATATAATCATTATTTACACCATTATACCCATCCAAGTAAGGTGGTGGTGGAAATTAGATTACACCACGGCGTGGAGACGGTATTCCGTACGTACACACGCGCAGTGATTTCTTTTTCCGTAGGATGGATAGATGGTGAAATAGGGTTATTTCATATTTATAATAACATATAAGTATTTGAGTGATACTGATGTTATTACTTCATAATGAAACAACTAAAGAAGAAGAAGTGGAAGAAGAAATAAAGATGAAAGAATCGGTAACGGACATTACCTCTTCTTTGAAGTGGTTCTTTGAGACCTCCTTTTAGGGCACTAAAATAGGTCTTTGAAGAAGACCAGAACCTCTAGGATGTTTCTATGGAAGTGGAGAGAAGAAAATTGCAGGGTTTGGACGAGCTTGAAGGCTCAATGTGGTGTGAGGAAGAGGGGGAGGAGGTGCCCTTTTATAAGGGAGGAGAGGGGCACCTTTGGAATAACTAAAAATATTATTTTATTATAAAGTCAAATTCGGTTTTTAATAGCTCCAAATTGATATATTTCGAATATAAGGTGGGTAGGGGTCGAAATACTCTCATCAAATATAATTCAGACAAGTTTAGGTATCAATTGTAACCTTATCATTTAGATTTAACTTTAAGTTAGATAATTTTTCTTTTACTGTGTCTTCTTGTTTTCTTACACTATAAGGTTAATAAACATACCATATCAAGCCAAAAGAACCCCAAGTTGTATATAATTAATATATATAGCCTTATATATGTCTTTTGGCCGAACCATAGATTTTTGGAAATAAAATAACAATTAGTAATATAATATTTGTTTTAAAAACTATTTTATGTCAATTTTGACACTATTTAGTAATTGATTTTTGTGAAAATCATAAAAGAATGATTAGTTCTAACCAATTTACTTAAATCAATACTAACATGTCATATTAACCTATAAAATTAGTTTAATTCATAAAAAGTATCATATTAAATTTATTTGGGTATTTATATCATCAATTATGTCAATATTTCATTAATAAGATAATTACCGCATCATCGGTGTGTCATAAATAAATTAAATTATTTAATGTCTAAAAATTACAAATAAAATACAATTATGTAGGAAATATGTTTATCGTTCTAATGAATATTTATTTTCTAATTTATCTTATGCATAACCCTATATTAAAAATGATTTACTTATTAAACTTTGATTTTATCTATTTTAACCCTTCTTCAAATAAATTAATAATAAATGTTCTAATCTAATCCAAGTGGGCTTAAATGGTCATATTTTATTCCTAAGGTTGTTTTTGGTCGAATTACACTTGTACAATAGAATTAGGACATGTTTTATGGTAATAATAATATCATATTTACCCTTAATTACCCTATTTACTTTTAACCGTGGTAAATAAAAGTAAAAAGTTAATATTCACAAAAAATTATTTTCATCTCATTGAACCACATTTTAGTCCTTGATATTAACTGTGTCTCTCAGATTTTCAAAATTCCACTCATAGAAGTGGTAAAATTAAGTTTTATTAAAAATTCCATTTTTAACTACCACTTAGTGGTTTCACTATTCATCAAAAATTTAATGTTTTCAGAAAAATACCAAAATTTCACCCTAGGATAATTTCGATATCATTGTTTAGTGAAACTCGGTATTGCATATGACGCAAGCTATCAAGGAAGGCCGCGGTTGTGTGTAATGAAATCCAAGCTAGTGTTGTGTGTAGTGAAAGATTCCTTTGACGATATATATAACATAAAAACAAAATATTTCACATAAAAGTCTCGGGTGTTACAATAGTAAAGGTGACAAATTGTTAACAAAGGGTTAAAAGAAGTTAAGTATTAGAATGTTATATAAAACTATTCCAATTGGAATGGATGATTATAAGTGGACCATATAATATGTGTATTTGAATACATGTCATATTTAAACCAATTTACCTTGAATATAATTTCATTATATTTGGATATTTTGAAAATTAAAATCCATCACATACCCTATATTATAAAAGGGATCACGGTCCCTCATTACATTACACCTTGTTGAGGCAAATTACATCACCAAAACCTTCCCAATTATATTATATTCCATCCTTTCCATGATTTTATTATTATTTTTATTAAATGGCTAATAGAATGGTCTTTATGAATTCATGTAAAGGAATGAGAGCAAAGAAGTGGTAATTTTCCTTACTAACATATTCAGAAATAGTCTTTCATATACATCCTATAAATGTATTTCACCAATGATAAAATAATTATTCTAGTATAATTAATATAATAAGATGTTTTTATTGTTATTTTTAAATCATTTCTGTTAAATTTTCTTCTTATGAATATAGAAATCATTTATGATTGATAAATATTTTTCACCATCTCCAAAAAAATACTGTAAAATTATACATTCATCACCATATTTAATAGATTGATATGATTGAAATAGTATATATATGTATTATATTTTTTATTTAATCATTATTATTTAATTATAATATCTTTTTTACATTATAACCATCATATTCATTGTAAATGACAATATCATTGAAGTGTAATTGTGGACAACCACCTACTTGATACAATGTGGTTAATTTTTCATTTCCTCATTAAATGGATGGTAAATAAATTTATTTAATGAATATATAACATATATATGGTATAAAAAATATTCTATAAATTTTATCTAATATTTACATTTGTTTTATTTTTTGTGTCAAAAAGATAAAATGACATTCATGCGTACATACTGACAAATGTCTACAAGAACAGTTTGAATCATTTCAATAGGTCTACATTATATGGATGTATATAAAAATATAAAAATAATAAATATATGATCTATTTATATAATTAATTTTAATCTAGATATTAAAATACAATGGTCAATGTACGTGTAACGTAATTTCCGAACATAAAATTTCCTAAAAAATGAAAGAGTTAACCGCAGGAAATAAAGAATTAAACAAATAAATATTAATAAATGTGTATTGAAGTGTAATAAATTGATAATATATTATATAATTTTTGTATATATATTTATAGTATTCTTTATAATATATTAACATTTTTTATATATAAATCTTGAGAACGTTAGAATATAATAAAAACTGAGGTACATGATTTTATCCTCACATATATTTCATTAAGACATATTCTATATTAACAACTTGTTCCATTATGTTGCTTATATACTAAAAATGAGTGAATTTTATGTGTCCTCTAATGAAATTTTGGGTCTATACATATCAATATATTGTTCTCCCATTTTGATGTTTTTATTCTACGATTTCAAATATTATAAGTGATTTATGCGACAATCTCATTGTTTATAAAGACTAGTTAAGATCTTGTTTTGAAAATTAAATTTAATGATATACCTATCTATAATCACATAAATTTCTGTAATCTCTACTATTATGAACATATTATTAGTTATCATTTAATTTTCATATATTTAAATACATAAGTGAAAAAACTAATGTTTTTAAGGAAATATATTTTTATTTATCTCTTTGGTAGGAAATAAAACAAATATTCATTTATAGTTTCAATAAAATTATTTAACATTTTTTTAATATTATCCCATATAAGTTTAAATTAAATTTAATTTTTTAGTATTATTATAAAATATATTAATTGTTAATGTCATTATGATTTTTCAAAAGATGTATGTTTTACTTTTCTTAATGAAAATGTTAATAGAATGTTTTTGGTAGTGTATGGAATGAATGAAATTATCCCACATTCATGAAATATCAGTGGTTTTAATATTTATTTATGTTTTTCAATGACTTTTTTGATTAAAATTGCTTTCTATATTATTATAAAAAATTCATCAAAATTTAATGATGTTCATTCAAAATGAAAATGGTAATTTTCTCAAGAAATTTTCTCTTTATCATTTAATGAAATATTTATTCTATTAAAACATCCTTTAATGTTTATTATGATTTATTGGGGGTATTATACAATTAAAAAATCTATATTCCTTATGTATATGGTTTATCATTATGATTATTATATTATTATGAAATCATTTAATTTTCATTTGTTATGTTTTGTTACAAAATTTATAAATATTGTATTTGCCTCTATGTGTCCTAATGTGATGATATAATGAATATTCTATGATCTTATGGAAATGATGTGAATTGATTAAATTTTTTTAACACATTGACAAGGTACTACATATCCCTCTATTTAATTTTGTAAATATTCATATCTCATGATATAAGAATTAATATAATGTGAAGGGACTCAAATTCAATAAATGAATTTATCCACTATGATAGTGTTTTTATTTAACATTGTCTACAACTAAATTGGAATGTAATGTAAACATGTTCCATTGTGATAGATTTGGAAGTAAAATTACTATAGAAACATTTTTTAAAATCATAAATTAAATGCATTATAAAATGGGGTAATAATTCATAAGGAATGATTTCATTAATTACAATGTCTATACAAAGATGAAAATTATGTTTTTATTAAGAAAGGATTTTTTATACAAAAAATATGGATGTGAGGTGGAAAAATAAATATTGGTTGCGTAAGGTGTTGAATCTTGAGAGATTATCTTAGATATTGTGGTTTCATTCATATTTCAAGGATCAAATGCTATTAAATATAAAATAGAATTCATTAGCCCTCCATTGTCAAGATAGTCTATCCACTATAAAGTTCAACTCTTTCCAAACATGTTTGATAATTTGGTTTTAGTTAATGGGTTGTCTCCAGTTCCTTTCAAGGTAATCTATCTCTCATGGAGGGTACAATTTCCATTGGAGATCCCAAAAAAACACCTTTGATTAAAAATAAATCCAATCAATAATAATGTATAATATCATTCAAAATGAATTTCCATAAATCATTTTTTCTAATCTCTGTAACCAAGGAGTAGCATGGGACATAGAAATCACTAAAGACAAAAAATCACCAAGCCTTTATTAACCCATCCAATCCCACCACCCCTCATATCGCATTCTATATAGGACACAAAAACATTTAGCTTCATTCCCATAATCAATGGAGTCTAGAAAATACATCTACCCTGATTATGTGGATGTTAACATACCCTATAGATAATGTCACACCTATACAGTGTAGGAGAGATCCTCACACCTCCATAGGATGACCACAATTCAAAAACATGGAAATGGTTCAGTTTTTCATTTTTATTTATAGATTTTTAATATTGATAAATTCTATTATGGACCATGGTATGGTTGATTGAGGAAACCTCATTTGGAATTGTTTTTCATTTATCCAAACATTAGTCTTATTTTTACCAAGATGCGTTGTTATCAATTTTCATTATTTGGAATAGTTTTGTATATTGAGTTGTTATGTTGATTCTCTACATGTAATAATAGAATTAATTTATTCTATATAATTTGGATGGATCAATTTATGATACTTTGTTCTGCTATATTATTTTCTAGATGACTATGTGGGGTTGGAAAAGTGCATCATGGTGTTAATGAGATTAAGCATTAGATTAATCTATTTTATAAGGCATTTTTTACACTGAAATTTTATAATATTCATCATTTTACGAATATTTCGGGATTGAAATTGAAAACACTCCTAGATATGATTTTAGGTTGTGGTTATTAATTTTTCAATCATATTACTCTATGATGCTGGTGGCACATAGCACATCTCAAAATGATAATCATATATTTGAGTTGAAGCTTCCCAAAGACAAAAATTCATGTTTCTTTATATGTTATTTTCTTCTTATTTTTGTTTATAGAAATTTATATCAAAATATGGGGATGATCCCTAGCAGGATTATTTATTTATTCACTCTAGATAATGGATTTTTGAGATGATTAATTTACTTTTTTTATAAAACATGTCTAAATAATGACTGATCTCAATATATTCATGTTCAATTTCAATAATTTTTCTTATGTTTTCATTATAGTGTTTTCTATTTATTTTTTTCCAGTGTGTGTTAATTTCACAAAATATATTAAATCAATAAACTAGTTTAGTTATTATATTCTGTTGGGTATGGGTTCTGTGACCAATGCATATATAATTTCATTAAAAAAATACATGAGTAACATTATTTTTCAATGATTCATGTATAAGATATATGATATTCCTGTTTTTTTATCAAATGGTAAATGAGGATTCTAGAACATATTATCTTGTTATGTTCATTTATTTCATTGATATCTGACTTACATACCATAACAAATTGTCAGATTATACACAATATCATTTTTTTCTCCTTAGTATATGAGGAGTAATTTTTTATGATATATCATAGAGGGGTTATAATTTTTTTAAATAAGTGGGATATATTTTAAATCATTCATTTAAATTTTTTTTATGTATCTATGTTTCAAAACACATAATAATATTATGATTCTGGTTTAGATCAAAATGATACATAATGGTTATTTTTTATTAATATTTAATGTTATTATATGAAATGTAACAGTAATTATATTTTTTTAGTGGGGATAGGATTTGTTATATTTTACAGACATTGATTTGAGAACATTGGTGAAAAATATTTTGATATGTCAATATATATAATAAGATCAAACTTTTTTGGTATGGAAGATATTATATTTTTTTCCTAATAAAAAATACCAATATGAATACCAAAATGGATGATGTTTTTAGAATAATTCATTTATTCTATATAAAAATAAAGATAATTGGTCATGTATATCTGAATCATCAATTTTGTGTATAGTGGGTGTTATTGAGCACCTTATTGGACATTGTCGAGGAATATCCATTAGATACTTCCAATTTCTATTATAATAAATTATGATGTATTAGAATAGATGATAATCAATGAAGAATTGGGGTTAATCAATGATTTTATAGAACATAAATATTATTTCAGGATTTAATCTTCCTTTAAATGATTATTCATGATTATGTTGTTTCCCAATATGAGTAATGTTTCCTAAACTATGATTTTTTATATCCTTTAATGGATGGACCCAAGATAAATGATTTTGATATTGGATGTGATAGACAATGAAATGATTTTCCTCTTGAGAAACTATGTGAGATATAAACCCAAACATGAAATCCTTTGATTCTTCTTTATCAATAATAAGATATTTGATTGAAAAACATATATGTGTTTCTTTAAATGAAAAATTAGATGAAAATAATCATGTATAAAATATCTTATTTCAAGGATAGTGAATTTAGTCAAGATTAATATCTATCATGTTAAAAATGATGGAAGAATCACCAAGAAGAAAATCCAAAAATAAAGAGTAGTTTTTTCTATATATTAATAATTTTTAGAGATAAAATAATTTCACTAAAATTAATTGAATTAAATATGATGATCTTAGTGATTATACAAGCCAATTCCCTAATCCAATAGAAAATTTATACTCCATAGAATGGATTGTGTTATTTTCAATGTTGAAGTGTAATGGATGATGTATTTATGTGTTAGATTTCAATAAATATGTATTAAAAGTGTAATTTCATTGATATTATCAAAATAAGAATCATGAAGTATATAAGGAATTTTATATTTTAGGTCTAATATTAATTATTTTAAATAATAAGTTGAATAGTATCGATAAATTAGAAAAAAGATTAAATGGAAAAGATGCATTTTATCAAGAACACATTATTTTGTGAAATATAACTCTTCTAATTCATATGATGTTGTGTTAATAATTTTTATTTCATATAAATAGATTATTGAAATTAATTACATAAATGTGTTAATATTAGTATTTTATTTAACTGATATGATAACAACGTAATTTATGTGATCATTAATATTTTTAATTACATTGGTTAATTTAAGAAATATATTTATAATATTCTATGAATATATTAGAGTAATAAATATTTTTTAAATTTCTATAAACAAATATTATCGCATTTATTTGTTATTGTGGATTTAGTTATTATTATGTTTTGATAGAATATATGATCATTCTATTCGTGTATTTGGTATGTGAAATTATGTGCCACATTTTTTGTCTAGGGATAAATGTAAATGAAGATGATAATAAAAATTTTTGGGATCAAATCATAATGATATTTATGTTTCTGAATAAATTCAATAATATTTTGATGGATTAATAAGAAAAATGATTTTTGTAATGGATTATATTGAACCCTTTATGTAACTATATATGTTTTAGATATTAATGTATTTTATCATCACATATGATTTATCCAAATTGGTTAACAAATTATAATAGTTTTTTATATTTGATTGTATTTGTCACGACCCGTCCCCTGGGGACTGTGCCATGACTACACCAAGCCCTCCTTCACTAGGCCAGGGGCTGGCGACTTGCACCGAAAGGTGCATTCCAAAAAATTGGTAAGGCATTAAATTTATAATATGTAACTCACAAAACATAGCAAAAAGTTGGATACAAGAACAAAGTAAAACTATATTTTAAACAAGGTATGTATAGAAATAAAAAGGGGCAATGTTACAAGCCGAACAAGATGTAACAAGAAAACTGAAAAGATATCATGTGAACACCCTCCAAGGTTCCTACCTAAAGGGTAGGTACAACTCTCGAACAATCGTCTCTGTGGTATGCCTCCTCTATGTTCACCTTTGTGCTACCTCCAGACCTAGTACCATCTCCCTCAGTTAGTTTTGTCCGTCGTCTACACCAAACACAACATGGTGCGGGCATAGCCCGTGTAGGGGTGAGTATAACGATATTTAGTATGGACCTCAAGACCTTCAAAGGTATCACAATTTCCATCAAGGATAACCCACAAAGCCTGAAAACAACAGTCAACCCTACATAGTTATATTTCCATACATATACCTATGTTATCAAGTATACCCATCTTGTTCATGAGGAAACACGAGGCCCAAATAAAAAGACTGAAGTTCAATTATTCCATGGAGGAAAGATTACAATGAAGATAACACCTCATTGATAAGTACCACAAAGTTAAATCCACACAGAATTATACCACAATGGTATCCCCAAGATGTTATGTTCCACAAAGGAATCACCATATAGAATAATACCACAATGGTATCACCACAAAGGCAAGTACCACCAAGGTATCACCACACAGAAGAATAACACGAAGGTATGGACTTAGCTCACAAAAGGTCTATCTTAGGTACATAAGTAAAGATGATTATTTGTAACTACTGAATCATCTTACTTTGTTAAGAGGCATACCCACGTAAGATCCAAAATTATCATACCCATGTAGGATCCTAAATCATTGGACCCATGTAGGATCCTAGTATAGGAGACCCATTTAGGATCCTAGAGTAGTCCAACGTGGATTCCTAGAGTAGATACATGTGGGATCCTTAAACAGAGACCCACGTAGGATCTCAAGGCACATACCCACATAGGATCCCTTTCTCATGTTACATCCATCTACAGGGTTCCTGCACTAAGCTCTCTGGTTCTTTGAGGGTCCCCTTCTCAAGAAATAGGTTAATAATCTATATTCTAATAAGTCATAAAAATAAGTACCAAAAACTAATGCCACATAATAGGGGTCTCAACACAAAATACAATGCATCAATCAGACACTCGGCCTGTAAGTTATTGATCTTTTAGTACAGAAGGACCAGATGGATTTATTCTTGATTAAACTTGGCCATACCCCAACATTATCCAAAACCCAAATTGGTTATACTAAAAATACCGTCTCTATCCAAGGTTTTAGACACCACAGATGGATCGTCAAAAAGTTTCTCGTAGCTCCTATTATGGCTAAAAGAGTGAAAAAATGGGTCGATGCATGTCCGGGTCTGGTCCGACCCAGCCCGCTGGGTCCTGCTCAGCCCGCAAGGTCCGGCCCAGCCCGCCGTTGCCACCTAGCCTACTAGGCTGCCCTGTCCCACATTTGTGTGACCCCGTGGTGGGGTCTTCCCTAGTCACCACCCAGGGGGTGCACCTAGGGTTCTCGGAACAACTGGGTCATTCAGGTTGGGAGGTTGACCGGCTAGTGCCACGTGGCACCGGCAGCACGAACGCGAGACCCTGGGTCCTGCTTAGCTCCCCAGCCTGCCAGAAGGCCATCCCACCTAAGCGGCCCGGTCGCATGCCGCGCCGCCACCATAGGCCAGAAATGAGCTGGTCTCCCTCATTTATCATTGCCACCTCATGTCGCGGTCCCTACATGCTGGCAGCACAGACTCGCACTTCCACCTCTTATCCACTGTGGTAGACGAGCCACAACCCTCCACCAGTGATGCGGTTGCACCACCACCATCTTCATGGCCGACTGGTGTGCCAGCCGCCATTCCCGATTACTATTGGTGTCGGTCGCAAGCACCATTCACTATCCTCCTCCATCGTAAAGAAAGTATGAAAAACCAAAAAGGTTGTGGATTGGTTGGACCATGTTCGTTTGGCCTACACCTGATGTGTTAGAGCAGTAGCAAGCAGCTAATTGGGAGATATTCAACCTAAAATATAATTAATATGGAGTAATCAAAAAAAACACCCATACCATGTTGTTCGTTGGAGAACTCCAGAGGTAGAAGATGAGGTCTTTGAAGAACATCGACGTTCATTGCTTCTGCATAGTGCTTCCGATCTAGGGTCAGTTCTTCATTCTTTTGTGGAGCAATTTCATCCCCGGTTCTCCACGGATCTACCAATACTGTTTTTCCAATGAATTCCAACCAAAGAAAATGAGGAGCAAACATAATAAAAATAATACTATCAATTAAATAATGTTGGTCATTAATTGAGGTGATGTTGGCATAATTTAATAGGAGGAAGTCCATTGGATAACTCCTCATTAAGAGGGGTTCAAGTGGTCACCACCATCATGAATTCCAAAAGGTAGGTATTATAGATTTGGAGGTCCCCACCACTGAACATTCAATTGGAAGGGTTTAAATAAAATAAATGTTGTTCGTACTTTTATTTTTAATTTCACAAAAAACACGAAAACTATCTTTCACCCTTATCTTATTGTGGTCAAGTTGAATGTCTCCTTAAGCGAATATCGGTGCTACGAGTTCAATGGGCCCCTCATATTTCAATTCCGTGCACCAGTTAAAAAGTTACAAAAACCCACTCACATGTTTACTGGAAGTACCTAAAAAATTCAGATAATCATTTTGGGCACACCGGTTCTCAGAATCACATGTCTTCAATTTTCGTGGAATCATAATATTCCCATATAATTAAAACAAATTACATGGAATTTAAAGGTCTTTACTTTCTCCCCACCTTATGGATTTGTGTCCTCAAAATCCACAACACAAAAACTTGGAAAACAAGTGGTGGTACTGATCACGAATCTGAGCCTCCTGCTTCCATATGCTATCCTGGAGGTTCCCGTGCTTCCAACAAACACACATAAAATGTATCGATCACCCACAAAGGAAACTCTCATGTTGATCTTAAATCTCCACTAGGTCCTCTGTAAACATCAACCCATCAATGATGTCCATCTCTCCCTTGTCAATGATGTGTGAAGGGTCATGAACATATATTCTCAGCTGGGATAGGTGGAAGATGTCGTGCACTCAGTGCAGCTGAGGTGGAAGAGCTAAGCGGTAATCCACCTCGTCATCTATACTGATGACCTAAAAAGTTCTGCTGAACCACAGAGATAACTTTCCTCCCCTACCAAATCCCTACAAACCCTATCAAGGTGATACCTGTATAATGTCTTGGTCACCATCATCGAACTCCAGATGTCTCCATCTCCTATCAGCATAAGACTTATGCCTACTTTTTGAGTCTTCATCTTCTCCTAGATGATTTTCACCTTCTCTGTGGTAGCATGTACCATCTCTGGTCCCATAAGTGATGACTCCCATGGGTCAGTCTAGCGCAAATGCAATCTGCAAGGCCGGCCATATAGAGCCTCGAAAGTTGCCATCCCAATGGTGGAGTGATATCTGTTTTTGTATGTAAAATCCACCAAGTGAAAGTGATTCTCTCAATTGTGACTGATGTTGAGGAAGCAATAAAACAACATATCCTTGAGGGTTTGAATGGTCTATTCTATCTGGACATTCATCTGAGGATGAAAGGCGATGCTCAGACAATTCTACATCTTGCAAGACTCCTAAAACCCTTCCATTGATGGGAAGTGAAACCTGTATCACGATCGGAGGAAATCGTCGAGGGTGTTCTATGTAGCCACACAATCTTCTGCACATAGAGTCAACCCATGATCTCTATATAACCCTGATCTCTGATCGGTAGGAAGTGGGAGGACTTGGTGTGTCGTTCAATGATCACCCAAATAGAATCATGATACATGGATGGATGTGGAATTCTTGTCATTATGTCCACGGATATCCCATCCCACCTTCACTATGGGACACCTAAAGGCTGAACTAAGCCTGCTGGTACGTGATTCTCAGCTTTTACTTGCAGACAAGTGATGCAACGAGGGAAAAACTCTAATACTTCTTTCATCATTCCAATACCCCAGTGCCGTTGTCAAAGATCTTGGTACATATTCTCCAGTCCTAGATGTACCTCTAAAGGGGATGTGTGGAATGCCCACAACACACCCTCTAAAAGAGACACTGGTACAATAGTACGTCCTCTGAAAAGGATGAAGTTCTCCTTACCATCAGAACATACATCAGGTTCTTACCCTAAGGATATATGAACACGTCAAGACTCTCAGTATATATGCCGACATTTCAGGTCCCTGACTTTATGAGGTTTTGGGGGAGTGATTGTAAGTGGTGGAAGAAATGGTTCTCCATCTTCTTCCACAATGGATTTCTGTAAAGCATCCATCTACTCTGCTGTCTCACCTAGAAGTTGTATACCAGATCTCATGTGGAGTGCATCTACTACATCATTCCCCTTCCCAAGAGTATACACTATATCGATGTTATAATCCTAGACAAACTTGAGCCAACGTCGTTGTCTGTAGTTCAGGTCCTTATGAGAGAAGAAATACCTGACACTCTTTTTGTCCAACTATACTGTAAAATGTTCACCCATCATGTAATGTCGCCACATCTTCATGGTGAAGACCACTACTGAAAAATCCATGTCATGGTTAGCGTAGTTATTCTCATGTAGTATCGGCTGTCTGAACCATATGAGATAACTACATGCTGCTACATCAGGACACATCCGAGCCCAGTCCCTGATGCATCGCAGTAGACTACGAACCCAACACCCTCCTTCAGAAGCCTCAAGATTGAGGCACTATTACTCCTCTTCCTTAGCTTCTGGAAACTCCACTAGCATCTCTTCGACCACACGAAGTGTTGCCCCTTCTTCATCAATGAAGATAATAGTGATAAAATTCTTGAGAAATATAGCACAATTCTCCAGTACTATCTGGCCAATCCTAGGAAACTCCAAACCTCTGTCACACACCTAGGTGGATCCAAATCAAGTACCACCTCAATATTCATTGGATCCTCTGAAACTACAGTCTCCAAGAAGATATGTCCCAAAAAGTGAACTTATAAGATCCATAATATGCACTATAATAGATTACCTAAAATACGGTGCTCTTAGAGTGTGTCCAGAACAATCTGCAAATGATAGGCATGCTCCTCCTCAGTAAGGGGGAAGATCAGAATGTCATCGATTAAAACTACTACAATGAGATCATGGTATGGTTGAATGATCCTGTTCATAAGTCCCATAAACACTCTTGGAGAATTGGTCATGCTGAATGGCCTATCCCAGAACTCATAATGGCCATAACGACATCTGAAATCAATCTTCTGCACAAACTCATCTCGTACTCTAAGCTGGTGATAGGCTGACCTGAGGTCTATCTTCGAGAACCACCGTGCTCCCATCAGATGATCAAAGAAGCCTTCAATCCTCATAAGTGAGTACTTTTTCTTCACGGCCACCTAGTTTAGGTGCAGATATACAAAAAAAATGTCTCAACCTTCTATCCGCCTTCTTGGTGAACATAATCTAGGATGCCCAAAGAGAGACACTGGGCCAGATGAACCCCTTCATCTTCAAGTCCTCTAGTTATACATGCCGCTCATTAAGCTCCGTGGGAGCCATCCGATATGATGGTGTAGATATCGGTTCCATCACATGGTACAAATCAATGTAAAAGTCTACCACTCTATGAGGGGGTAGAACCGGAACATCATCAGGGAAGAAATATGCATACTGGTCCACCACTAAAGGATAGATCAGACTCTCCAAATCTACCACTCTGAGGGTAAGGCTAGCCAACAGATTAGTGAACGACTGCACATTCCTCTGGGTAAGTCCTACATGTGCTGCAGAGGCTCTCTTATCATAGGTGAAGGTAAACCTAGTACCATGCTCATGGATAAAAAATACTTTTCGCTTAATAAAATCAATCTGAGCATGGACAGTAGATAAACAGTCCATACCCAAGATGACATCGTAAGTCCTCGATGCCGCTACTATTAGATCCCAGTAAAAGCTCTCGCCTTCTATAGTAAGCTCACTCTGATAGAACCAGTGTGTAATCACCATATCCTCTCCCATTGGAGTATCTATCCATAATGATCAATCCAACAAATCTATCGAAGTCTCTGACATCCGAACGAGGGCAGGGTCAATAAACGAATGATTGGAACAAGTGTCTATAAGTATTGAAACTAAGGTGGAGTAGACATAGATCTTCCCTCATATCATCTCTAGAGCTCCATGGTTATAGGCCTTAGCTTCCTGGAGCTAATCTCACCCATTTCCACCTTCTCCCTGTGGTCTGGGGGGATCAACTGGTCGTGATTGTGGTAACACAAATAATTATTGCCCAATGCCAACTGCATGACCTGCTCCTTTACCACGTCTGCTTACTCCCTATGGACCTCCTCAGTTGACCCTCTATCTCTGAATGGGTGGTCCTTCGACTATCTGATGATCATCTGTATAACAGGTCGGGAAGTCATGAGCCATGTGACCCTACCCACCCCACACGTAGAACTTCCTACTCCTCGCATGACTGACTCTGTTACTTGTGCCCCACAAAATTGACCTTGAATCCTACAGTCGTCCACCTATAGGTCTAGTCCTCTTGGACCACTGTGAAAGTTTTCTACTGCATACCCCAAAATACTCTACCATGTGATGCCCAATAGTGGGTCTCGCTGCAGGTGACTACTCAGCAAGAAAACTCTTCACTAAGAGGGATCACTCTAACAACCCTGACTACGTCGGGATGCAGAGAGAAATCATCGAACCAAGATCTCCCACCTAAGTCAATGCTCGATCATTCGGGCCCTGAAAAACGGGTCTCTCACCATATCATTAGATTATCTGGAGAGGTAGGTGAACCTCACTGAGTAATGATCCACAGTCTTCCTACCCTGCTATAGATGAAGAAGCTCTGGTATGCGCATTGCGAAAAGGGTTGATGGGAAAGACTTATTCTGAAACAAACACTCAATGACTGCCCAGAAGAGTGTCAAATCATCTTGAACTAGGAACACAAAGCTCCACCATATTCCTACTACTGCCTATAGAAAAATGGTGGCAAGGATCACCATGAGATCAGCTGGTGTCCCTACCAGTCATAAGACTCTCACCTTGACCTCAAGCCAATCCTCAGCAGCTTATGGGTCCATCTCACCCCAGAACCTAGGTGGCCTCTGGCGCTAGAACTCATGAAACTCGCTCAAGCGGCGTGCACCCTCTACTGTTGGGGCTGGTGTAATCGCTGGCCCAACATGTAAGGGTACCGCTGGTGCCTCTACTATAGAAGGGCCCTGCACTGAGGCCTCATCTCTCGGAGGGCTATCATCGCGTACTATACTCTAGACCCCAATAGGATATTTTCATAGATGCATCCTAAAAATAAATTGATGTACCACAATAAATAAGTTATACATGGTGAGTTGACTAAATTTTGTCACAAAGAAACCTTTACAAAACACACACGCAATTAGGGTTTTCATGAACTGAGTTAGAAATCAGATGTCATGGTCCTGGTGTATGGATATGTCAGCCCCGCACCAACACTGGATTCCCTAAAATGATAACCACACTCCTAACACCTAACATTATTGTCGTTAAACGAGCAGAGTCCAATGTAAAATGGTAGAACCGACTCCTTTGATACTAATTTTTCACGACCCGTCCCCTGGGGGCTCTGCCGTGATGACCCCAAAGCTCATCATCCCTAGGCCAGGGAAGGAGAAAAACACTGAATGGTATAATTACTAAAACTGGGAAGGAATTTCCTTTACAATATGTGAATCACATAACTAATCACAATATAGGATACAAGCACAAAGTTAAACTATATATTAAAGAGGGAGTGTACATAAAGGAAAAGGCTCCAGAATACAATTCCAACTGGTTAGTACAGAAAAAAACTGAAAATAGCTCATGTGAACACCCTCCATGTTTCCTACCTGAAGGGTAGGTACAGATCTTGAACGATCACCCCTGGGGTATGCCTCTTCTATGTCCACCTCTGTGCTACCTCCAATCCTGGTACCCTCGCCGTCAGTCAGCGTTTTCCATCTTCTGTACCAAACACAACATGGGGTGGGCATAGCCCATGTAGGGGGGAGTATAACGATACTCATTAGGGACCCTAAGACCCACAAGGGCATCACAAAACCCACAAAGGATAAACCACAATGCATGGAAACAACAATCAACCCTACTTAGGTATATGCCCATACATATATCTAAGTTATCAAGTATACCCATCTCATTCATGTGGAAACACAAGGCCCAAATTAAAATAAAAAAGATCAACTATTCCACAGAGGAAAGATTACCACGAAGATAAAACCCCAAAGATACATACCACATAGGTAATTCCAGATATATGTGTACCACAATGGAATCACCATGAAGGAAAGTACCATAAAGGAATCTCCACACAGATGAATACAAGAATGGTATCACCACAAAGGTGTGTACCACAAAGGTATCTCCACACAGAAGAATACCACAATGTTTAGGACTTAGCTCACACCAGGTATATCTTTGGTATGGAAGTAAAGATTATTAGATGTAACTACTATATCATCTTACTCTGTTGAGAGGAAGACCCACATAGGATCCTAAATTATCAAAACCAGGAGGATCCTAAATCATCATACCCCGGTATGATTCTAGTATAGAAGACCCACATATGATCCTAGGGTAGTCCCACATGGATTCCTAGTGTGGATCCAGGTGGGATCCTCGAACATAGACCCATGTAGGATCCCAAGTCACAGACCCACATTGGATCCCTTTCTCATGTTACAACCAGCTATAGGGTTCACACACTAAGCTCACATGATTCTGGGAGTTTCTTCCCCTCAAGTCACATGTTGATACTCCAACTACTACGAAGTCCCACGATGATGTACCCCAAATGACCCCCAGGTAATAAGGGTCTCAACACAATATACAGTGTGCCAATTGGATGCCCGATCTGTATGTTATTGGCCAATTTGTACTAAGGGCCCTGTTGGTTTGGTGTTCGATCCAAATCGTCTATACCACGATATTATCCAAATCTCAAATGGGGTATACCAGAAGGACCATCGCGATCCATGGTTCTCGGTGCTATAGACAGTTCTACAAACAGATGCTCGTAGATCATGTTTTGGACAAAATAGTAGAAAAATGGTTCGAAGATGGTAATGTTCTGGTCCGACACGGTCGGACCGACCCGACACGACCTAGACGGGGGTAACCCAGGTCCGACCCTGGGTCCAACCTAGCCCGCATGGTCTTGCCTGGCCCGTTGGGCGGCTCAGGCTGGGCGCCGCGCTGGACAATGCTGGCCTGCGACAGGGTGGCCCTACGGTTGGGTCTGTCCTTGCCACCACCCAAGGGTGGGCCGTAGGATCCCAAAATGGATAGGTTTTTTGGTTGGGAGGCCGACCGGACATCTCCACTTGGCGCCGGTAGCTCGCACGCTGAAACCCAGGTCCCTTTCGGCTCCCCAGATAGCCAAATGGCCAGCAGTCTTATGCGGCATGGTCGCGTGCCGCACCACCCCCAGCGGCTGGCAATGAGGCGGCCACCCTCCTTCACAGCTGGTGCTTCATGTCATGGTACCTGCCCACCGGCGTTGCAGACACGTGCCACCGCCTCCGCTTCGCTCGTCCGACCATGCGTCGGCCACCTTATATGCTCTGACACGACCAATGGACCAAGTCCCTCCACCTACTCCACAATTTCATCATCGTCGTCTTAACATCTGGCCGGTGTGCCGACCGCTGATCCAGAGCCCTACCTACACAAATTTCCAACACCAGTTGTCGTCCTCCTCCATCGCGAAGAATTCATCAGAAACCACAATGTTGGCAGAGTGGTCAGGCCATGTTCCTTTAAGCCAAACCCTCCACGTTAGAGTGGTAGCAAGCGGCTCATGGGGATAGATTTTACGTAAAGGAAAATTAACAAAGAATAATAAAAAACACACCCCTGCAATGTCATTTGATGGAGGAGTCGAGAGTTATAAGATGAATTCATTGAAGAACGTCAGTGTTCGTTGCTTCCGCAAAGCGCTTCCGATCTGATATCGGGGTCAGTTCCTTGTCCTTTGATGGATCAAGTTCTTCAATGATTCTCAATGGTTGTACCAATCCTCCTTTTACTACAATTCCCCCAACAGAAATTATGATAAATCATAATAAAAATACGACTATAAATTAATAATAGTTTTCTATTAATTATGTTTTTGTAGGAATAATTAAATTGGAGGATGTCCATTGGTTAACTCCTCATTAAGAGGGGTTCAGGTGGTCCCCACCACCATGAATTCCAAATAGGAGTTTTTCTAGCTCAAGTTGTCCCACCACCGAACATTAAATTGGGAAATTTAAAATACAATAAAATTTGTTCTTTAATTTATTCTTTTTTACATGATAAACATTAAAACTAACTTTCACCATCATCCTTATGTGGTTGAGGTGAAAGTCTACATAAGTGAATATCGGTGCTGTGAGTTCCATGGTTCCCTCAGATTTCAATTCCGAGCACCCGTTCAAACATTACAAAACCCCATTCACATGTTTACTTAATGTACCTAAAAAATGTTCAAAAATTCATTCCAGGTAAACTGGGCCTCGGAATCACGTGCCGTCAAGTTTCATTGACACATAATATTACCATATAGTTAAAAAAATTAAATGGAATTTCCGGGTCTTTACAATATGTATAAATTGAATGAATGATTCACCGCCATTTTTTATCTAATTATCCATTACAATTTAATTTTATTATAGTAGATGTAAAAAAGTCTTACAAAATATTCATTTTATAGAGTAATTGATGAAGTGTAAAAGGAAGGAATTGTAAAAAATGAAAATAAATATATGAAATGAAAATAAATTAAATAAATATATTTTTTATGTCGTATATATAAAAATTAAATGGAAATATAATTATTTTGAAAATGATATTGAAATGTAAGGAAAAATAATGAGATACCATCAACAATTTTGTACTCGAACTGATTCCCAACTAAACCAAAGGGCATTCCAGCTCCGAACAACCTGATGAATAGCATCTGGACATCAATAATAAATAAGAGGGGTTAATTTCACCAAGCATGATATATGAATCTTGGAATATAAAAATAGAATATTCAAGGAATATTAAAAAAAATATAGTCCATGACCAAGAATTAAGAGTATGAGCAATACAACTGAAAACTAAAATGACTAAACTCCATGTTTAATGTTCACCAACCTATTGGAAAAAAATGATAGGAAAAGAATAATCGAGGCTCTATATTCAAAAGGTCCCATATCTACCCACCAATAAACCATTCAAACCAAAAATTCTCACTACCTTACCAAAACTCCAAGAATGGTCGTACATAAAAGTCAAAATAAGGAATACAAACCTCTAAATGGGATTATAGGGTGTGAGATAAACAATATCAGTAGTAACACACCCAATTTTCCCATATAATTTCTCTATAAAATAAACCCATCATTCTTTATTTACATAAAATAGGGCATTAAAAATATCAGATGTGATTCATTTACCTTATCATTTAAAAAGTCCATAAATGTTTCACAATAAATCATCAAACATGATTTTTCATTAAATTATTCTATATAATATAGATTTCATTAAACTTTAAACATCATTTTATATCTACATTCTTTATCTAATATTATGTGAGAACAATATTTTCCACAATACCTATTTAAACATAGAAAATAAATATTCTATTACCATTACAATTATTTATAAAACCATATATTTATTCATTATAAATTAAAATTCATCCATTATAGGTTATAAATGACCAAGAAACCTCAAACCATGAGACACAAAAGAAAATTTGATAGGTTCTACACAATAAAATGAACATCAGTTCAAAAAATGTCACTAGAATCAATTATCATATCAAATATTCAAATTGAATAAATAAAATTATTAATAAAGAGAATATAAAAACATACATAGAAGAAAAAAATTTCTTACCCAAAACCAACTAATGGAAGAACCCCTAATATAGAAAATACAATTGACCTTGATTTTATAAAATAATCATTATCACATGATATACAATCCCATAAACATATCCCAAATCCGATATAAAATCCTAAGATTACTGAACTATCAAAAATAATAATGGAACAACAACAAATAGAGAATAAACGAACCTTATCAAATATCAATGTTCCCACTAGAGTGATCTAGACGTAATAAAATCTACCAAAATATCCATTCATGGGGAAATGGATCCTGAAAGTATGATGATGATGAATTGACTAATATAATAGAATAGACTACATAAAAAACTACAAGAAGGTAGTTATTGAAGTTGTGAATACTATTTTCAAAACCACATTTCACAAAGATACATCTATGCTGAGAATGATCTATACTAAATTGAAAAAATCAATTTACATGTGCATGATGTGAATCTCATTCACAACATGAATTTTTTTCAAAACAGAGACTCAATTCCTTGATTTAATAAAGAGATGGTTCCATTACATGAGTCAATTTTTAATGTGAAATTTTCATACAAACATCATCCTACATAACACAAAAAAGACATAAAATTCACCACATACCCCCTCTAAACCCAGATAAAATCTAATAATCATTAAATATATTGTGTATCATTATATGGGATGCTACAATTTCCCCATGAGGGAAATTTAAATCTCCTAGATGTCTTGTAGATGAATAATTATTATGAAATATGTGCTTACATAACTCTGACACTAATAATATATGTTGAAAATTCACATAAGAAATAGATCAGTTCCACCACATATCTTTTCCCAATGGAATAAACATCCAATAATATAAAATTGTAGGAGAATAAATATCTCCCCTTGTGGATTCACAATATAAACATATGGATCCAAATAAAAATATTCCCAACTCATAACATGAGGAGGATCATGAAAAATCTGCCAGAGTTGGGATATCTTAATAAATCATAAATATCAAGGGACAGAGATGATAAATCCAACGGATATTCAACTATCAAAAGATTCATGGTAACAAAAAAAGCCTATGAAAGTAAAATGACATATTACTCTACATTCTAAAAAAAATTCCCATCAGTGGTGATAAATTTATAAAAACACGGTCACCAAATAACACAAAAGTATGACATAAACGGTTTTCATAATTTTTCTTCTAGAATTATATTTAATTTAATATTTGAAACTAGTTTTGAATTATTTCAAGAAACTATTGATCGAGATGTGGTACTATATGATAGTTTTCACAAATATAGTCCTAATAAAAAAGGGAACATCCAATAATACATTAAAAAATATTCTTGATATCCATTCACATTGAATAATAAAAAAATTGGCTAAAAAATTGTCTATTCCTTGATGGATGTCCCTTGATCCACCATAATCAAGGATACACACATGGATAATATACTAAATTTTATAAATATATCAATCCACCTGAAAATAATTCTGTTGGTAGTATGAAATAATCAAAATGAACAAAGTATTTTTCACCATAAGGAAACTCTTCAAGAAATTAAATACAAACAATGTGACTCTATCAAATATAATTGATGATGGTGTCCCATTTAAACACACATACTCTTGAAAATATCAAAAAAATGAAATTATACAATGGTAGTTCCCCTAAATGGATTGAAGTGACCATATATCAATAATCAATGAATCACAACAATAAGTATTCATCCCTGGGGGTATCCACTAGAATCCAACACATCATTCCATTGGAATTTAATGTGATTTCTTTATATAACATATAAGATGATGAATATGTTTAAAATTGTTTAATATATCTTCTTATACCTTTTAGAAGGTATTATATTGGGATACATAACCACCAATGTTTAAATTAATTCATTAATAAAATTTAAAACAACTCCTCTCAAAATAAATCATTACATTTATAGTGTGATTTGAACACGATGAATTATGATAATCATCAAGGTTTAAATTTTAAACATATGATTTTATAGTAAATCAATAAACTAAGTAGGTGATAACATCATAAGGTGTAGATCAACATGAAATGGTCTCTCCATAATATAATATTAATCTGATTCCTCTAAACTCACCATCCAACCGTTGACACAAAATAACATACTCTTTAAGGGATAATTAAATATTATGATTGGTTAGAACCATATAAGATTATATCCTAGAACAAATAAAATAATTTTATTGAAAATCCTAATACGTTTCCACATTTTATTCAATTACATTAAAAAATTTGGTGTATCATTAACGCTTAGTGTGTTAGTATTTATATTCCCCTTCACTGTTATATAGATTACAACATAGTGATATTTATAGTTGTATTCCACCAAATTCAGTTTCCTAATATTCATTTCCTTCTAAATAAATATATCTCATAATATGACGATAATACAATATTATATACCTCTAATCATAATATATAATTCCAAAAACATTTATGAACATGGATAATTACGAAGATAACTAAATAATGAGTGGGGTAATTAAATAATGTTGATATAGCAAGTGAGACCCAGAGGATAAAACATGATCATCCTTGTTTAAGAAAATAACCAAAACCAACACAAAACGTTTCATTTTATACCACATACCCAATTCTCAGCTCAATTAAGATCATTATATGATAATATTCCATAAGCTATTTCAACTCATTAAAACATTATTTATACATACCATATATAGTAAACATCCCCCATTCATTTAACATGTAGAAATAGGTGATGTCAACTTGGAGAATTCATTTGCTAACATTCAATAGTATCTTGGAAACCCTAATATGATTTCTATATAGAATAAATTCAAAGCCTACTAAAAATATAATATATGCTATAATTTTGTATGATGAACATTTTGAATATGTTTAGAAATTATGTTCCTTGATAATCATCCTTCTTATATTCACAAAACGCATTTCAAATAATTAAGAGAAATATGTTGGATCCAAAATATTCCATAAAAATCATAAGAATCCCATCATCATGAACATGTCTCAATTATTCTCTGATATTATCCATTAATATAAAATGAATGTGTCAAAATCCTAATAGATTTTCTTGTTCATCAAAAAATAAGAACTATAGGACAAATTGTCATACCAAAATGGATCACATCATATACATAATATTGATACGTTCATTGAATTGGGGACCTCAATGTATAAGATTCATGAACACTTTGTTAATGATAAATTGAATTAAGGATTATATTTTATAATAACTTTCCACCCATTAAATGATCAATCAAATAATATACATGGGAAAACATGTTCATGTTCTTATCCATCACCTTTTACAACATTAGATTGTCTAGAAACAATGGATTTGAATAATATTCTATCATTTAAATGAAAGTGGGTCCTTCCCACTGAGAAAGACTAAGAAAAAGAAAAACCTGCCTCTATTATATCATACAACTAGATATTGAGATCTTTATTCATTACGGGTGAAATTTGGTCTGATAATATTATGATCTATGGAATATCTGATAGAAGATGTATCACAATCTACATTTACCATTCAAAAGAAAGATAAGACAATACATGTAATAAAATAATGGGTTTTTATAAACCTATATTAGTTTAGAAATATGGGAATTATGATCGAAATCAATTATAATAATAGAAAAAACTTAAGATGTATGTTCATTATTTTATAGCATTACCAAACCGCGCATTCCACTCTCTAGGAAACAATTATGAGATCCCATTGGGATGGAATGATGGAAAATGATGACAATTGTAATCAATTCAAACAAAATGGGATATAAAATACTATAACCCAATGTTGACATCGAATATATAAATATAGAGAGCGGTGATATCCTAGAAATTCTTGATGTCAGATTTTGAAAGTGACCAAAATGGAAAATTAATCCCAAACTTCATCATATATGTAAGAGGTGACCCAAACTCCAAAAAAAATGAATGGATCTATATTGGATGTTTTAATATTTAATCAAATTGGTATGATATAAATGAAATTGGGGAACCATTATCAAAAAGTAAATTTTCTCTAGAAGTCGAATAAATGATGGATCCTCTAAATATCACAAGTTTCACAACAACCTCAATTATATAATCATCCACTTATTGATAGTACTTCACTCTAGAGTTCTATACATGGGTCCTCATAGAAACTGAATCATTATATTATTAAAAAGTTTCCATTGGATAAGAATATACATAATCATAACATGTTGTAATATTAAACTAGTAAATCGTTTTAAGGGGTATTTTCTATCCAAAAATTAGTCACATATTAATTGGGGATGGATCCAAATTTTATAGTTTAATACATCACAAAACTAATATAAATTCAGATTCAATCTAATAGATATTAATGATAGTTAATTGAGGGATTCTTTCTAGTAATAACCTCCACCAACCTTATAAAAAATTTACACTTTCTATTTATCACTTATTTTCTACTGAAATTTTCATTATGTGGAATAAAAGATCTAGATAAGTCTATGTTTTCCAATGCATACATTTCTTCTATAATAACTCATCCATAATAACTCATCCATCTATCTTAAAATATTTAAAAAGTATATATAATATATATTTTTAAGATTGGTTATTGATTAGAAAACACTATCGGTATTTCAATAATACTAGTTGATAATTTCTTAGTAAAACTATAGAAAAAACCATCATTAAAAAATGGTTGATGTGTTTTGACACAATGCGCTCCACCTAAAAAATATGAGGAACTCCAAATAGTGTGATATGATAAATAAAATATAATATCTGTTAAATTAACATGTTATCGATACCCATGTATTATTCTAACACATGTCAATATACCAATTCCATGAAAACCCTATATAAAATAATGGGGTCCCCAAATCCAGATATTTTTGCACCACACCATGATAGATGGATGTGTATCTAGGAATTTAATGACATAATTGATCTTTTCCAAAGTGATATCCTTCTATCCATGATCATTTTTACCTATAATTTTGGATGTTTATAGTTAAGGAATTATTTATCTCAATCTAATTATACCATGGTAACCTGAGCCTCTTTATCGAAAGAGTTATCCAGACACTAACTACAAAATATCTCTTTTTTTGACAATCCAATCTCATATATACCATATGTTCTAAGATAATAAAATTTAATGAAAAAGAGAGCTTTGGATAACAATTTATAATGAACAAACCTAAGATACCCTAAAAATTGAGTTATTGAACTAATTCTATACTAACCCAAAGTGTATTCTAGATCCCCATGGGCGGGTGACAACCACCTAAGAATCACATAAAATCACAAGGAGGCAATTTCTCCAAATAAAAAAACAAGATAAACAATATATATATAGCTAAAAGAGACTAAAATTACATATGTGAAAAACTGGGTAATTATATAAGAAATCATTTTCATATTTATTAATCTTAATAAGATAGTTATATCAACAAAAAAATATTAATTATTTTAGAAATTAAAAAATGAAATAGTTTTAACAAAAATCATTTCTTAGAAGAAATTATTTTCATGTATAAATTTTAAATTTAAAAATATGAATTTTTCAAGGTTAATATAATTTTTAAAATAAAAATAAAAAAAGCAACCAATTTTTTAAATTTTGTATTTTTTGAAAGAAATGTAATTTTATGGAAATGTAAAAAAAACAAATTTTATTAAATAATTAATTTTTAAAATATTTTTTTTCTTTAAAGTACAAATATAGTAATAATAATATTTCATGATTAATAGTTAATTTTTATTTATATGTAATCAAACAAATAAGTGTTTAATCCACAATATATTGGTTTTTAGTATAAGATAGTTTTTTGGACTGAAATTAGGATTTCTCTAAAAAACGTTTTTCATAGGCCTAAGTTTCTACATATTAAATAATTAATATAAAAATTCTAATAAATTCTACAAATGAAATTTATTGATTAAATATAATTAAATAATAATTTATTTTCACGAAATTATTTCTGTTATTCAAATAATTAATATAGAATAAATTTATTCTAAAAACCATGTCTTATTGAAAACATATATTTTCATCGCGTTTCTGGGATATGTTTTAACTTAATATTTTCCAAATTTTTTAATAGATTTATTATGGATTTATTTTTAACTTAGATTTATATTAATTTATATTTAATAAATTATTTTTCTTATATTTGGACCAAAATTTATTATCCAAACAATTAAAATCAATTACCGCTTTTAAGGTGAAAATGAATTTAATGATGTAAAAAGAAGATAAATAATGGTAAAAATTTCCATAATCCAAAAAAGATGATATATAGACTTATTTAGATATTATCAATTATATTTTCTATAATATTGAATTATTGGTGTCTTCTGACCGTCAAAAAAATAGATAAAATTCATTCTTTCAAATATTTCAACATTGCAATTGTTTCTCAATTATAATATTTTTATTTTTTTTTGAAATTATGTATTTGGGAGTGTGAATGGTTTATGAAAAAATAAAATAAAATCATGACTTCTAAACATATTCTAATATCTTTTTTCATTAACACTAAAACCCCCATTGGTTCCCTAATTTGAGATTTTTTCGGAACATGCATTCCAATGTTATTAGTTTTTTGAGAGATAGTCAAACAATGCATATGTATATACCTTCTTCAAGATGATATATGTTTGGGATAATCACACCACATTGGAGGGAATTGTTTATTACACTATAAATCATATATATATATTATAATTATTCACAAATTTTTAATTAATTGTCAGGTATGACATTAGTCACACCAACAATCAATTATTAGATTGCATATACATTAGAATCAACTAAATATAACAAAGCATAGTTGAAAATGGATAAATATTTATATATTTGAGGTTCTACATTCATATTATCTTATTCAAAACTCATTGGATATTCTCTTCTCAATAAATATTAATATGGTTGTACTCTACCATATAGTGGGGCACTCTAAAGTGTATCAAAATAAATGGAGGAAAAACTTGTTTTGAGGTCTGTACCAGACCCAAACTAAGTTATTCCTACTTAACATCATGGATTGGAATATAACCCACATTGTTCCGGGACACTTATGATTACAAATATATCAATTTAATGTCATGAAACATGGAACACGCTGTGAATTTAACTTTGTGAATTATAGTCATCCTTGATAATTGTGCCCAGTTAATGTTGAGTAAACTAATTATCATAAGGGGACCATGAAACATTGAATGGGTGTGGGATCTAAGGTTAAGATCAACAAACTAGTAATGAGGCCAAAAAAATAATGTTCGATTTTAGATTTTATATTTTGGTCAAAAGTAGGCTTCATATGTATCCCATTCAAATGGAAATCAATTAACAAATTTTTAGGTTGTGAGGAACCTTGAATATAGATATGATAATTTCTCTGATGTGTATAGTCGATTAAAACCTTATGAAGTGAAGTTATTCCTTTTTTAGAAACTCCTAACATGGATCATAATAATTGAATTTATAATGAATATACGTGATATAAATTTTACAGTGATGATATTAGAGAAGAATTTATCATTATAAAAATAAAAAGTATTACTTTATTTTTTACATTTAACTCAATAAAAATGATATAATTTCATTCATGAATGTGTGGACTACCGTTTTCATAAAGCGACGTGACTATATTTTCATCAGCACACCACATAGAATATATATAAATATATGTATATTTAAAGAATTAAAATTCAATATATGATATTGTTATCATTATAGAATGATAAAATACTATTATCATCCTTTCCATAATTATTTTCTTGAAATTGAAACATTAAACACGAATATGTATGGGATACTATCTCTATAATGATAACATTCCCTATTTGACATATCCAATATTCATTATTTTTTATAGTATTATAAATTAGGAATAAATATTATAATTTTGTCATTATTATGATAATATATTTTTTAAGTAATGATTTATTTGGCAATACGCATCCAACTGAAGCTATTTTTTTTCAAAATGATGAATATGTTCGAAACATTTAATGTAAAATTATTTAATTAGTTAATTGCATATAACATGGTAAAAAGTGAAATAAAAGAAATAAAAAACAGAAAAATGGTTCTGAATTAACTATATAATTAATATAGGATTATTATCCAGTATGATAAATACACATGCGATAATTCAAATTAATGATAAGGCAATTTATCTCAATTTATGTTTCTAAAAGAAGTTTTTGATTTTAATAACTTTTATTCTTTTTTATTGGGTATATATAACCCAATTTACAAGTTATATGATCATTTTATATATTCTCATTATATTTAATGTTTTACTTAATGTTATCAATTCATGGAGATTACAAATCATGTGTTTTACTAGTTATAAGGGAATTTACATTAAAAAATAAATATTTTAAAGTTTTGCTTCAATATATGTATTTTTCTTTTCCATTTTTTTAAATTGATTTTTTTAATTTTTTATATATAAATAAATTATTTTATAATTTACTCTAACCCTTTTAATTTATTCTAATATATTTCATAAAGAAATAATAGAACATGTTTTGTACACATCTATATGAAAATGAAAAAAGTAATATTTTATACAATTATAGTGACTTTTCTAAATCCATGAGAAATATTTTATTTATAGCTACCATTGGAATATTACATGATTTATGTTAATAATACCCTTTTAAAATTTTCATGTTTTTTATTGAATTTGGGTTTTTAATAAAAAAGGTTTTTATTGTATTGAAAATGGGTTTCAAAAAGTTAAGTGTTTTTAATAACCAAAAAGGTGATTTTATTAGGATTTTAAAAGATTTTTTTCGATACTATATAATGAGGAAGTGGAAAAATAAATTTTTTTAATAATAATATGGTACATGGGAATTATAAATTAGAAACTGGTTCACAAAAATTACACTGAGTGGTCCCAATAATGCATATATCATGTGAAATCCTAGATAGCGACAAGTGAGATAACTACACCTTATATGATGTTTTGTACCAGATTTCACCATGTGAGCCCTTTAAAAATTATATGATTGGGTGAACTGTAAATTGACAAGTTACCGTGATATATGTTAAATGATTGGTTCACCATAATTTTGATCTAATTAATTGGGTAATTATTATATTGGAGGCCATCCATATTGTTATTATAATCAAAATAGTATTTAATATGTTTTATTAATGTGGTTATCTAAGTTAAAAGAGAATTTAAATTTCTTCTTATGTGGTTTAATGGATTTCCTTGAAAAATATGGGTTTCTGTGTTTTATGTAAAAATATGCTATTTCATAAAATCATAGAAAATTTAAGGTAATTGTATGTATTATATGATTTTTCATGTTTTTTTTTGACTAATTGTCTTATTTCATTTTATGTCCATTATTTCTCTTCTTCCTCTCACACAATGTTTTATAATATTTTCATGTAGTATACGGATTGTATTGTAAAATGAAATAATTACTTATTAAATTGGGAAATATTTCCCTTAAAAAGATATCATACGTTATTTTTAATGGTTTATATCATATAAATAATTATAATAATCATATGTGTGGAATTTGAAATATATTTTTTTATGTATGCGTTATGAAAGAATTCTGTAAACTCCAAACATAAAAGTATCTTGAAATGTAAGAGAGTATATTTTTTAAAGAAATTTATGTATTTTTTTATGATTAAGGTTATATTATTATAGTTCGTATCAGAGGTTGTATTCTATATTTATAGATTTTATGATATTGATAATAAAAAGTTTTGAATTATATCAAATTATCTATAAGGTCAAATGATTCAAAAATTTAAGATTACATTGTTGTTTTATATAAACTATGACTAATCATAATGGTTTTCCAAATATGAAACCTAGAATATTTTAGGGAAGGAATCAACAAGAATATGTACAACTAAATCAGTTGTCTGGAATTATTGGAATTGAAAAAGAATTGTTCATTATAATGATGACTCACTTGACACAATCTATAAATGTTGGGTAACATTATGATTGAATAGAACATGATCTACACCGACAGAACATGTATAATGTGAAGAATATTAGGAAGAAACATTGATAATAATTTACTGGATCATCAGAACATGTGGTAGATGAAGGAAAATTCAATTCTATAAATAATATTTCTTCATCTCGGGTTCTGAATTTGAAAATGTAACTATTTTTTCTATCATTTTAATGTTATTATTTTAGCCTTTAATTATGAGTAACATATATATCTATGAAAATTAAGCATATATGTATATTAAATTAATGAGATTACCCTTTCAAAATATTTTCAATAGTTAATTTGATTCCATATGGAAAAAAAACTCAAGTTACTGAGGGAAATAAATGTAGAATATATTGATTCATATAAATAAATCATTACGTGATGACTATATATGTGATAATAATATTTCTGGAAATAGAAATAAAAATTAACAGGATTTACACGAGGTTAAAACCATGATTAGAAAGGGTTTTGAATTATTGATAATTTATTTATAAGGATATAGTGTTTAGTTGTGCTCAGAATGTATAGAGGGAGTTTACTAGAACATCGAGAAAAAAAACAGCAGTACCATGAAAAGGATAATGTGATATAAATAGATAAAAGTCACTCTAAGATGTCTGATGTTAATCCCATAAAATGTTTTAAGTGATAAAAACAACCTTTAAGGTAATGTTTTAGAGGATATATGATTTTATTCTGGTGTGGTATGTTTTTTTATAGAGATCGTGACATTTAAAAAACATTCTTGAATATACAAATAATGTGGTAATTTATATCTATCCAATTATGAGGTTCTTTAGTTTTTATGATTTGGGTAATTATTATAAAATGTATTGAATTTCAGTTACCCACGACTAAAATAATCATGATTAGAAACATAAATGAGTATAAAAGTCATTTGATACTCGTATAGTTGGTGTTGGAGTATTAAATGATTTTGTTACAAGTATGTTACATATTTATTCAACTTACACCAATACCATGTTAGACTTGGGATATTCAAATAATTAAATTTTACTAATTTTTATGTAAAATGGGGATATCACTTCCTTAAAAGAAGATATACAGTTTATTGAAAAATCATTGCGTAAATATTAAATAGCCCAATATTTAAAGGAATCTAAATAATTTTACCAGTGGGGTGTTATTTCATTAAAATATTGTTGCTCTGGTTATAGTAGAGTTTGATATTAATGTTGGAATGGACTGGATTTTTGTATATCATCATAAGATAAATTTTAGAGCTAATATTGTTGTTTTCATTGATTTTATGATGTTCATGTCAAATGAAGAAAATGATAAATTGATTAGATTTGAAAAATATTGTTACCTATTTCACATTTAGAAATAATGTGACAATTATATTTCGTGAATTTCAAATTTTAAATTAATACATTTATGTATTTCATTATTCATTCATTAGTGATATTTTAGATCATTAGTTTGACTTTACTTTTAACATAGTACCTGATGAATTTCCAACCAATAAACAATTTTATTTAATATTTTATGTGAATCATTTTTAATTGTAAGTGAAATATCAGAAGTTATTTGTTAAATGCTTCATTTGACATACCACATCAACATGGGGTGATCTTAATTTGCCTTTGTTAATATGATACATGGTTCAAGGTGGAACATCATTGATTATAGATTCTTCTATATAAATACTATTATGATTATGTGTCATTATCATCATATCTAGGATTTCATGAACAGCTCTAGGGAGTTCATTATCATTCAAATGTCCACATGAGTCCAAGATACCTTCAGTTAATAGTGATGAATGTAGAAATTCCAAATTGTGTGTTTCATATTATATGTGGTCAATATGAGTTTTTATTTATGGAACTTTGATTATCTAATTCAGCCAGTGTATTTATGGACCATATATATATTGTAATAGATGGGTTCATTGACTATTTTGTGTTTTTATGTATTATATAATTTTCCTATATTATAAAATTCAAGGGGATTATGGATGTTTCCTAATGATTGTTTGGAAAAAAAATAAATAAAAATAAACTCTATGGGGAATTTATTAAGTTTTTAGTTTGGTTGAAACAACTTTTTTCCTTTTAAATATTATTTTAAATGATTTTATAACTCTTGAACTTGTGAAAAAGGAGTTTGAATAATGGAAAATTCTAAATAATATCACCGAGATTGCTCGTATTCATGGATTTTTGAGTTAGTACTAATATTTTTTTGAAAATATTTATTGGATATTTATCCCACTAAATATGTTAATTAAAAAAGTTTTCAATGTCATTTTGATTATATAATGTGGTGTTTTTTTTATGATAAAAAAATATGATAAGAGAGATTTCTAGTTTTTCCCTACCATTTAGAAATGATGAATTTTTCATCTACAATGATATTTAATTGAAATGATTTCTTTGTTTCCAAATGAATAATGGTTTTGTAAAAACATGTTATTCAATTTAGTTGAATCATAATTAGTTAGATTACCATAACCATGTTTTCAATTTTGATTCATTTGTTTTATCTTTTAAAAAATTTGTGGAATCATTTTAAAGGATTAATGTGTTAAATTTTCACTAATCTAAAATTAATTATGTTTATATTCAATTACAATGAATTGAAGATGAGACATAGAATATGTCTATAAATGATCAAAAATTATGATTTCATAATTCATTTCCATCTTGAAAATTAAATAATAGTCCATGTCTTGATTCAAAAACAATAATGTAAAATTAAATATTTTATATTAATAATTTCACCATTTTTTTATTGATTTAATGAATATTAGACTACAAATTTTGGATTTAGAGACATTCTATATTTTCAAGTTTTATTACAGTTGAATTTTCTTTAAACAATTATGAAATACTAAAATCCGGATCATTAGTTTTGGGTAAAATATAGAATATATAGCAAAGGGTAATTTAAATGCTTTTATTTTTATGGAGAACGACTTTTATGATTTTTAAAACAATTATGTGTGCCTTTAGATACAAATTTTAAGAATGTGTTGTGGAGTGATGCTCATAGATCTCAATTTTCTTTTCATTCAAGAATTAGTATGCAGTACAAGGAACAACTAAATTATAATTTGTGGGATAGATTGTAAAAATATATTGTTTTATTTACAATGTTGTTTTGGATTTTTCATCATGTTAATGAACAATGGTTATTACTGGTGGGTCATCATTCTCCACAATAAGTGTGGAAATTTGCATATAATTTAATGGATTTCATGGTATGGTCGAAAAATACTTCTCTATGCTAAAACGTGGTATTGGATTTAATTTATTATTTACATATTTTTCTAATTTCCTACAACTAAAAATTAACTGTATTTATATAAAAATTGATGAATATATCAAAAAACGATTGTCAGGTTCATGGAAAACCGATCTCTATTGTATTTTACATTTATCATGGGCTAGCATTTAATTTTTGGAATGGTCTGCAAAAATCATTGGATACAATACTAAATTTAGTTAAATACATTCATCCATAATTTTTTGTACTACCAATGTAGATGATTCAGACCACGGATGATATGATTCTTTTCTATTTAATGGATTAGCATGGATATTGGGATCATCTTATATATGGAATGATTATTCCAATTAAAATAGTTTTCATTTCATTATATAGATGGAACCATTTGATTAATTCTATGTAAAGAGGATACAAACCCCATCAGATTTGGAAAAGTCGTTATAATGGAAGTTGAGGACTACATATGTTAGAGTATATGGAAGGGAATGTGAGGTTGATTCTTAATAATAGGTGTATATCATAGATTTAGCATCAATATGATGTTTATCAATGGAGGAAATATCCCTCATTTGAAGTATGAGATGATTAATTTTTCAAAGTCTCTCCATAGATGAGTGTTGTGAATTTTTTACAAAATGTATTTTATTTCCATGGATCATTATCCGATAGGAAATTATGTAGACAGTTGGATAATTTTTTTAATAAACTTCCATACCTATAATTTTATCCTATGTAAACAACATTTTACATGTCTTGATATTATTGAAATATGTTCCAGATTCATTTCGTGTTTTGATTCTGAATGCAGTTTAGTAGCAAGAGAACCATAATTGTGAATATCATCAAATTAATATTCATCACCAAATTAAATTTTTCATGGAATAATTCTATAAACCAAGATCAGGTTTTATAGAATCTTTGTGTTTGAAAAAAATGGGAATCTATAAATTTTATGAGGAAATATATCCCCACAATTTTTATATGTGAT
This sequence comes from Viscum album, assembly GCA_963277665.1. NCBI lineage: Eukaryota > Viridiplantae > Streptophyta > Magnoliopsida > Santalales > Viscaceae > Viscum > Viscum album. The sequence goes on along the minus strand of OY728158.1, from coordinate 1,193,238,018 downwards.
AAATATTCTAAAGATAAAATTTTAAACTTGGTGTATTAATATAACATTCTATGTAATAATTGAATAAATAATTTTCAATTTAATAAATTTTAATTTGATAGTAATATTTGATATAAAAATATAAAGTATTGTTTAAATAAAAATGGAATAGTTTTTAACTGAACTAATTTTTTATATGTTTAAAATTAAAAGTTCGATTAATTAATTTTAAAATATTAATTAAGAAATATAAATGGAATTTTTCTAAATTAGAATATCGCAATTTTAATATAGAGGAATTTTTGGAATTTTTGGAATCTTTTGACTTCACAATGGACAGTGAAAAGTAATGTTTTATTATGTAATTTATTTACAATGATTTATGTATTTCAAAAGAAAAATATGAATTGAATATGATAAAACATAACATAATTTTAGATAGTTATATTTGATCCAATTAGTTTATTTATAACAAATATTATATCTGGTATTACTGTAAGTTTGTGTTTTTGTTAAAAATGGGATTTTTGTAAAACATTATTAAAAATTAAAATGTTTAAATATTTTAAATAATTATATTAATATGTACTGATAAATGGTTGAAAAAATAATTTATAGAATATATGTCAATAAAAATTAATGTAGTTTCAAACAAATATAATTATTTTTCATATTGTTAATAGTAAATGGACTTATTTAAAAAAAGATTGTTCATGAAAATCGACTTTTCTATCAAATATGTGGGTGTTTTTAAATTATATATTTCAACACACACAAATTTAATTTTAAAAATTTATTCCAAATTTATAATTATAATAATTTATATTTTTTAATTTCATAAACCTAATATTATATGATAATTAATAGTTATAAAAGAAAAAATTATTTAATAGCGTTAAAGTAAAAACTGATTTACCGAGGGTGAGGCCAAAAAAATAAGGGAGAAAATGAAATAAAAATATATCCAAAATCTATAATGTCACCATATTTAGACATTATAAATTATAGTATCTATAATGATATATTATTGGACAGTTTTTATATGAAAAAAATTCAACAAATGGGACCCACTAATAGTATCCAAACCCAGCCCTAACCTGAACATTGGGTCAGGGCCCTCTAGGTCCATGCATGTACCCCACCGACACATGGACACCCTCTAAGGGTCCACCCACATACTCAAAAAGTTCGTTTCTCTAATAAATATCCCAAAATCCCATCCGTAGTCTTTTCCAATGTGGTTTTTCTTCATTACCACACACCTTGAGAAAACTTCCAGATGGCCACGCATCCGGATCACTACTCTAGGCAAAGCATTATTAATTGTGGACTTGTAATCTAGTAGGTTCTATACTTAAAAGGAGAACATTGGTGACATGAGTCATATCATATAATCATTTCAAACATTTTCATTCTAGGGTGTTACATTATCCCCCTCCTCTATGATCACAACATCATCATTGTAGAACTGACATCTCAACCATGGAAATGCCACTACACTTATGGCTAGGTTCCAGATTTGATATGAATGTAAAAAATGGTCCCCAATGTAAAAATAGACAACCCACCTTAACATGGTCTTCTGGCCTGGCCCTCTAGGGGCCACCAGTTTCACGGTAGACATGGGGTCCTATCCCTTGCACCCAACCACATTTATAAACATGTCATTAGAGTAATGAATTTCCCCATATGCCAACACCAGTTCATCCCAGTGTTCTTTTCCCTCACTCACACAGACTATATGAAACTTCTTAGAATATCACCCTTCTTTATCACCAATCTAGATCAACCACGCATAACTATGGAATATAATAACTTATTCACAAGAAATAAAGGTGGACCTTGTTGATACAAGTCATGTCATTCATTCATTTAACCCTTTTTCATTATGTATGGTTATAAAAAGATATGCAGAATTATTTCTTTTAAAATATTACATGTTTGCAAATCAGTTCAATTATAAAAGTCTTCTAACTATCCTATTATAGTCACACATTCAATAACCATTGGTTCGTCCAATACCTTCCTTACAATCTTCTATAATTAAATAAAATCATTATAAAAGACATATTTTTATTATCAATCAAACAAAGTAACGCTAATGAATCAAACCAATATATATTACCTAAATTTTTTTCATAGTTTCCATTGAGTGTTTTATTATTTCTTCTTCCATTGAATTAAATAATTCATAAAACATAATTTTATACAAAATAGTATAATCAATACACCACTTTTTCATTATGTTAATGGAATAATCTAAATCAATTCACACTTTAAAAAAATGGGTTATGATATCATTATTCATGTGTATGGTAGAATAATACCACATGAACCGATGTCATTGGTTTCCCGATAACCACCTCTGGTGGTTGGGAAAGATGTATATTCTAAAATATATATTTAAAAATATAAGTAACATTTATAACATAATTATACATCAAGAGTAACTTTTATATATATAACATTTTACATTAAATTAAATATGGGATATGGTAGTGTCACTCAAGTTTATGGTCGAATACTGCCTCAGAAAGTGATGCACTTTTTATTCACTAATGCCTTACATGGAAGATAATATGTGTGAAAATAATGATTTTATATAATATTAATGAAATTATTATGATATTAAATACATATTTTATCACTATTAAATTATATAAAATCATTTTTTTTCTTACATTATAACTCACTGAAAAATGTATAATGTCATTCGTGTGTGTATGGACTATATCCTTCATGACACGATGTCACTATATTTTCCTCACCACACCACATAGATGATATGTATCTATATATTTAAATATATAATATGATATATAATATAATATTTTCATTATTGAAATATAAATAATTAATTACCTCATTTCCATAATGATTTTCATGAAAGGGAACAATTACACATGCATACAAATAGCATATTGTCTGCATGATCATGTCATAATTAAATTACAACAGCCCTAATTTTTTATTTGGTGATGAAGTTATAATTGATGTTTATATATGAAAAATATATAATTATTTAGGATTTTTGATGATAATATAACGACTTATATTGTAACACCCCAAGCTTATACAGTACATTTCTCTTTGAATAATGTGATAGCGTGTGTTGTACGCAACATCGAGTTCTAACACAGCATAACCAATCAAACTACCCGTTATGAATAGTAATACCTACTTTTTGAAATTATATATATTTTATATTTCAAAATGGACTTCATTTTTGGATTCGGAATATTGAATTTATCCTAAGGTGAAATTTTGGTACTTTTCGGATAACTTTAATATTTTGATGAATAGTGAAAATTACTAAATTTTAATTAAAAAAAACTTTTTTAATAAAAATAATTAATATTGATAAATTATGACTTTTAGAGGTTTTAAAGTATATTTAGAATATATTTTTACCATTTAATACAATTTTGGTCATTGGACATAATTTTACAATTAAACCGGACATAAACAAGTGTAAATCTTTTGATAGTTATTATCTCTTAAAAACACACTTTTTATTTTTACAAAGGGAATTAAATTTAAAATAATTTCTGCCACTACTGTGTTTTGAATTTGGAAAAAATGGATTCAATATTTGGAATCAGGATGTTCAAATTGTGTAAATAGGTATCTTTTATTTTTAGATATTTTGAATAATTACTTCGGTAAATATTTTATTTACCATGGTTAAGGGTAAATTCGGTAAATAAGGGTTAAAAAATAATATTATAATAATACTAAATTACCCTAAAACGTGTTCTATCCTTATTGGTTGATACATGTTCGACCATAGTCATCTTTGGGTCGATTTTGGGACCCCATGGAGCCACATGTAGGTGATAGGGACACTTAATTTTAATTAAGTTAAAATAAGTACAAAAATGACATATGCATATATCTTTTAGAAAAACAATTTTTACATAGGGTTATATAGGTTGGATTTTCGACTATAAATATTACATAGAAAGATAAAAATCTTTCCAACATAATGAAATTTTATTTATAATTTTTATAATTTATATATTTAATTTATTTATGACACAATTATGATGCAGTAATTACAATAATACTGACAAATTAAAATAATTGATATTATAAATACCCAAATAAATATAATTGGAGACTTTTAATGAATTAAAAAAAATTTCTAGGATAATATGACATATTAGTATTGATTTATTTAACTTTGTTCGAAGTAATCATTCTGTTATGAGTTTCACAAAAATCAACTATTGAATAGTGTCAAAATTGACATAAAAGAGTTTTTAAAACAAATATTATATTATTAATTGATATTAAATTACTAAAAATATAAGGGTCTTCCAAGAGACTTATATCATGATATTTACATCATTAATGGACCACTTGGCGGTCTCTTGGATATATATGGTATGTTTATTTACCATATAATATAAAAATACAAAGAGACATTGTAAAAGAGAAACTAATTAACTAAGAGTTAATACTTAAAGATAAGGCTAATATAGTAACCCAAACATGTATAAATTATATTGGTTTAATGATTTTAGACCTATACCCACCTTAAAATTTAAATAATCAACTTTTAAACCATTAGAAACCGAATATGAATTTATTATAAATTAATATTTCTAGCTTTTCCAAAGGTGCCCCTCACGCCTCTTATAAAAGGGAACTCCCCATTCTCATTAACTCACACCTTCAAAGCATTTTGGTTCGGAAAAACTCTTCCCAAATACTCTCCCAACTTCCTTCACTACACCCTAGAGGCACTAGTTTGATTAGAAATCCAACCTATGGATCCCTTTTGATCAAATCAAAAGGAAGAACCCGAAGAAGAGGTAATGATTTCACCACCCTTTTCCATGTTCCTTTCTTCTTCCTCTTCTTATTCCTTTTTTATTACCATTATAAAATAATAAATCCAGTATCATAAACTGTGATGTTATTATAAATATGGTACAACCATATTCAGTATTCTATCCACCCTTTGAATAACATGTCACCATACGTGCGTACGTACAGCTTACCGTCTGCACGTCGTGGTGTAATTGTTATTCAGTATATTATTATTTGGATGGGTATAATAATGATGTATATCTCATTTAAATAATAAAAATATCATTTTAGTGATTCTGTATATATGATATAACATCCATTTATATATTATTTTAATATCAAAATAATGATATTGTCGCTCGTGCGTACGTACGGACTACCGTCTCCACGAACGCGATGAGATTCATTTTCATCATATCCATTCAAGTATAATTATCATTTGATGATTTAAAAATAATTTTTATGGACTTGATATCATTCTTTATATGAATAATATAAAACCTATCCATGAAAAACACGGCTTATGTAACAAAACATATAAAAGAAAACGAGTAAGTTAACACCCGAAACGACGATAATACTAAGATATTATTAACAATGCAATATTAAAAGATCATATATGATATCACATGAATGTTTATTATTCTTGTATAATTTAATAACAATTATTTCACCATTATACAGGAAGTTATCCAACCCCAACCCAGGAAAAGTACAAGGTAAGGGGTTTTCATCTCACTCCTTATTCACGTGGGATTCATGCCATATTGCCACCATTACATTTTGTGTGGTGTATGTACTGCCCATAATTATATTCTTTGTGTAATACACTTTAATTTATGTGTATTTACATATTCATTGTATGATACCTCTTTCATGGGTTGTAGGTTTCGTAAGTTACCAAATTGGTAAGGGTTTATTTCACAATCTCTTCATTATCCGAGGTTGTTTATACGCAATTATCTACTGGGGTCTCTTTATCATCCACATACATGTTTCTTCGAAGTGTATTTCAAAACATTTTTACAATTTACAAATAATTTGGGTTAATGTAATTTATACCCTAAGGTGTTTTTAAAGGAATCGTTCCGTCATTTTCCAAATAAGGTACTTTTTACCTTTCGACAAATTTAAGGAAAGAATGTTTTTTTAACTTATACGGTGGGTGCGGCTATTTACTGCCGTTATAAAATCTTCAAAGCTTCCCTTACAAGCTTATAAGAATATTTTCAATGTAAATGTTTTATTTTATAATTATGTGACTTTTAAATGATTTCAAAATGAATATTTTAAGAATTTTTGAAAGGTACTCTTTATCAAGATCATAATTTTAAATGTTTTAAAGACTTGTCTTTCTAAATATTTTTAATTAATTTCCATGTTTTCAAAATGATTTTAAGGATTTATTTATATATACATGAAGGTTTTGAAATGATATTTCTTTTCAAATTTTTCAAAGTGGTATGGTACACTTTGATTCAAAAATCTCTTTTAAATTTCCTCCTTTAGAAATGTGTGACTTTTCAATGATTTCGAGAAAAGATATATTTCCATCAAATAGTTTTGATTTCATCTATGTCAACATCCTTTGATGGATTTTAAGATTATTTGAAGTTGATTTATTATGATACAAAACATCTATATTATATTGAAGGTTTTGTGATATGTTTGACTGTGGATGTGCTATTTTTATACCATTCATGGTTTATGGTGAAAATATTGGCATTTCGTATGCTAGTTTTAATACGAATGTTTATGTTATGTTTAATCCTTTTCATATGGGAATTAATTGGACTTAATATGTGACAGGTGGAGACCGCTATAGCTCCTCAATGCATCGATAGTTCTCATGAGGCCAACTAGTGTCTTGGCACAAGGCCTTGGCAAAATCTTATTTGTAGTCTTGGCACGAGGCCTTGGCTATGTGGTTATGATAATCTGGCATTATGCATTCCATCATTATGAAAGTGGTTATTGATATTTCATGTGATCATTCGATTAGTAGAATATATATGTGAATAAGTAAATGACATTATTTCATTTTATTTTTGCCATACTATGTTGAAGTTCAAGTTTAAATGGATTTTGTTTTAAGTTATACATTGCCTTAAATGCTTATTCTTATTTATGAATGTTTCTGCTATATTATTATCCTTACTGGGCATTTGAGCTCACCCCTTTTCTATGTTTTATTTTTCCCAGGATTTGATGAAGTTATTTACGAATGATCTGCAGGGATAGAATGTGGGGATATGAGTGTGGAATATGGAGACTATGTTGTTATAGTAGTTTTTCACTTTATGATGTAATGTAAAACTTTGTGAATATATCTAGTGTTTCCAAGGCTATTAAACCAATCGGTCTTTTGAGATTTGATCTTTCTCGTGATCATGGCAATGTTATGTAATAATTCACCGACTCTGGGTAACTGTGGTCGGGGCATCACAGTTGGTATCAGAGGAAGTTTAGTACAAACCTTGGAAGCAAGATTTAGATAAACTCTGATTACAACACGTAGACATAAGATGAACTTTGAGGATTAATATAGAAGAACTTCCTAGAATTTTGGTATTGTAGAGATTTTGTGAGTTTTCTGAGCAATACATCCCTGTCTAGATACGAGCAGGTAGAGGCGGCTCTGGCAGAGATGTTCCTAGGGGTAAAACCCAAAAACACCGCTTTGAGCTAGAATCGAACGGAAACTAGTGCACAACAACGGGCCTTGCTTCACTCTTGGTTATGACACTCCCGGGGGATATTCTTAGGATAACTCTCATTTGATTTACAAATCATTATGAAGGGTTTATGAGTATATATTTCTTCAAGGAAAACATTCTTATGATTATGGATTATATCCATAAGTAGTTCAATTTATGTTAAGTGTTTTATAAGTATGGGATTATATATTTTGATTCATAGACTAATCTAGTGTATGCCATGGTTTAGAAATGGTGCCCAGTAGAAGGAATGAGAACTCCAGCAATGCACATGATCCAAAGAGAATGAAGGATCACATCTTTCATGTTCTTAAGCAAGAATTTATAAGAGAAATAGTCTCCCATGTATTATCATCATATGACGAAATAATATCATGTGTTAATAAGATAAGTAAAGAGTTTACTGAGTCCTATGGCTTTGAAGGGAAGCAAGAGAAGAAGAGGATGGATGAGAGAAAGACAGATAAAGGGAAGAGGGAAAAGAATAATTTTCCCATATGTGATAACTGTGGGAAGAAACACCCTGGAACATTCCTAAATGGAATGGGAGTTTGTTATAAGTGTGGAGGAAAAGGGCAAAAAGTACGTGACTGCAAGGGTATGAAAATGGTTTCAAATGTACAATGCTTCATTTGCAAAGAGTTTGGACACTACGTGAACCTATGAACCAGTCATCAGACAATGCCGCAAATGATGATATTGGATAATAATCAAGTTATCATAATACCACAGATTAAGAGAAATTATTAGAGTTCTTCTGTTGATTATGTCATTTGAGTGTTGTATCAACAATGTAATTGTTATAATAATTATGGAGTATATAAGGATTATACTGCAGTACTATTTCATTAAGGACTTGAGATTGTGTGGAACAAATAAAAGTGACTCAATATCAGGATAAATATTTGGAAAATATATGGTTGAGAGAATGATAAACCATATTATAGTTTTGATACCGAGGTAGTGATTTTGGAATAATACACGATTGATTTGGATAAATTATATTGGATATTCATGACTACCTTGAAACTGATTAATGATTTGTATATTCCATCATTATTGGGGTTTAAACCATTTTTGGATTGAAGGAGTATATCTTTTATTCTTTAAGGAATAAGGGATCATGAATGTAATCAATAAGGTTTTATGGTAATTCAGGATGTTGCAGTGTTTTAAAAGAATACACAATGAAGGTGTTCACAAGTTATTACGCGGAAAAAAGGATCTTTATTGTGTTTACATTCATTATAAATTTTGGACTGAAGTATTTTGGATAGTTCTAGTTTGGATTATTTTGGATTTCCATAAAAGGACAACCCGGCGGTCGGGCTACAACCCGTCGTGTCTGGCAAGGCCACGAGACTTGAACCCACAACCGAAGGGCGACAAGGGTGTATCACCTACCACTGACCCACGTGATGTCCTAGATTGAATAATGTCATTTTTTTAGTGGTTCAGCTAGATGAATTATAAATTCATTTTTTAACCCTATACGAATAGGATAAATAGAATATTATTTTTATGTTCTATTATCTTTTAGAGTGAAAGATGAGTCTGTGGTAAAAATTAGATAAAGGATGGAACTATACTTGTCAAGAATATATTTTATTCTTCTCATATTCTATGAAGAAATTAATTCTTATACTTTATTTAAGGAATTATAAAACCAAAATTTAGTTATCCTAATACCCTATGTTTTTTTGAACCGATGGTATTTCAAATCATCATAGATTTGATGAATTTTAGGACCTCAATTTTAAACTTGTTTGTGATTGATGACCTCAATAACTACCTATAAATATTTACATTTTTTCTCCAATTATATGTCTCTAATTTCCACAAATGTTCTCCTAATCGAAATCATAATTTGGTGGTGACCCTTTCATTTCTCTTTTCCTCATATTAAGACAAAATTTTAGTAACCCAATTTCCGATGTGGGTTTTCCCACAAAGATATTTTTTTATCAACCTTTTATTTTCAATGAACAATTTTAAATTGTGAGGATGCAATTTGTTTAAGGAGGGGAGAATGTAACACCCCATGCTTCTATGGTACGCTTCTCTTTGAATAATGTGATAGCGTGTGTTGTACGCAACACCGAGTTCTAACACACCATAACCAATCAAACTAGCCGTTGTGAATAGTAATACATAACTTTTGAAATTATATTTATTTTATATTTTAAAATGGACTTCATTTTTGGATCTGGAATATCGAATTTAGCCTAAGGTGAAATTTTTGTACTTTTCGGATAACTTTAATATTTTGATGAATAGTGAAAATTACTAAATTTTAATTAAAAACAACTTTTTTAATCAAAATAATTAGTTGTGATAAATCATGAATTTGAGTGGTTTTAAAGTATATTTAGAATATATTTTTACCATTTAATACAATGTTGGTCATTGGAAATAATTTTACAATTAAACCGGACATAAACAAGTGTCAATCTTTTGATAGTTATTATCTCTTAAAAACATGCTTTTTGTTTTAACAACGGGAAATAATTTTAAATTAATTTCTGCCACTTATGTGATTTGAATTTGGAAAAAATAGATTCCATATTTGGAATCAGGATGTTTAAATTGTGTAAACAGGTATCTTAAATTTTTAGACATTTTGAATAATTACTTCTGTAAATATTTTATTTACCATGGTTAAGGGTAAATCCGTTAAATAGTGGTAAAAAAATAATATTATAATAATACTAAATTACCCTAAAACGTTCCCTAGACTTATTTGGTGATACATGTTAGACCATAGGCATCTTGGTTTCGATTTTGGAACCCCATGGAGCCACTTGTAGGTGATAGGGACACCTAATTTTAATTAAGTTAAAATAAGTAAAAAATGGCATAAGCATATATCTTTTAGAAAAATAATTTTTAAATAGGTTTATTTATGTTTTATTTTCGACTATAAATATTCATTATTAAGATAAAAAGTTTCCCTACACACTGATATTTTATTTATAATTTTTAGACATTAAATAATTTAATTTATTTATGACACAATTATGATGCAGTAATTACAATAATAGTGACAAATTAAAAAAATTGATATTATAATTCCCTAAATAAATATAATTTGAGACTTTTAATGAATTAAAATAATTTTCTAGGATAATATGACATATTATTAATGATTTAATTAACTTTATTCGATGTAATCATTCTGTTATGAGTTTTAAAAAAATCAATTATTGAATAGTGTCAAAATTGACATAAAAGAGTTTCTAAAAAATATATTATATTATTAATTGATATTAAATTCCTAAAAATCTAAGGTTCGTCCAAGAGACTTATATCATGATATTTATATCATTAATGGACCACTTGGGGGTCTCTTGGATGTATATAGTATGTTTATTAACCATATAATATAAAAATACAAAGAGATATTGTAAAAGTGAAACTAATTAACTAAGAGTTAATACTTAAAGATAAGGTTAATTTAGTAACCCAAACCTGTCTAACATCTATTGGTTTAATTTTTATCGACCTATCCCCACCTTGAAATTTAAATAATCAACTTTGGAGCCATTATAAACCGAATATGAATTTATTATAAATTAATATTTCTAGCTTTTCCAAAGGTTCCCCTCACCCCTCTTATAAAAGGGCACTCCACCTTCTCATTAACTCACACCGTCAAAACCTTTTGGTTCAGCGAAACGATGAAAATATACTCTCCTAACTTCCCTCAATACATCCTAGAGGCCTTAGTTTGATCAGAAAGCCATCCTAAGGAGCCCTTTTGATCAAATCAAAAGGAAGAACCCAAAGAAGAGGTAATGATTTCACCACCCTTTTCAAAGTTCCTTTCTTCTTCCACTTCTTCTTCCTTGGTTATTACCATTTTAAATAATAAATAAAGTATCATATATACAGTTTGATGTTATTATAAATATGGTACAACCATTTTCAGTGTTATATCCACCCTTTGAATAACATGTCACCATACGTGCGTATGTACGGCTTACCGTCTCCACGCCGTGGTGTAATTATTATTCAATATATTATTATTTGGATGGGTATAATAATGATGTGTAACTCTTGTAAATAATAAATATAATAGGTTATTGATTCTTTATATATGATATACCATCCATTTATATATTATTTTAATATCAAAATAATGATATTGTCGCTCATGCGTACGTACGGACTACCGTCTCCACGAACGTAATGAGATTCATTCTCCATCGTATCCATTCAAGTATAATTATCATTTTATGATTTAAAAATAATGTTTAAGTACTTAATATAATTCTATATATGAATAATATAAAACCTATCCATGACAAACATGGCTTATGTAACAAAACATATAAAAGAAAACGAGTAAGTTAACAACCAAAACGACGATAATACTAAGATATTATTAACAATGCAATGTTAAAAGATCATATATGATATCATATGAATGTATATGATTCTTGTATAATCTAATAACAATTATTTCACCATTATACAGGAGTTTAACCTACCCCAACAAAGGAAAAGTACAATGTAAGGGGTTTTCATGTCACTCCTTATTCCCGTGAGATTCATGCCATATTGCCACCATTTCCTTTTGTGTGGTGTATGTACTACCCATAATTATATTATTTGTGTAATACACTTTAATTTATGTGTATTTACATATTAATTGTATGATACCTCTTTCATCAGTTGTATGTTTCGTAAGTTACAAAATTGGTAAGGTTTTATTTCACAATCTTTTCATTATCCGAGGTTGTTTATACGCAATTATCTACTGGGATCTCTTTATCATCTACATCCAAGTTTTTTCGATGTTTATTTCAAACAAATTTTACAATTTACAAATAATATGGGTTAAATTAATTTATACCCTTATGTATTTTTAAAGGAATCTTTTCGTCGTTTTCCTAACAAGGTACTTTTTACCTTTCGACAAATTTAAGGTAAGAATGTTTTTTTAATGTATACGGAGGGTGAAGCTATTTACCGCCGTTATAAAATATTAAAAGCTTCTCTTACAAGACTATAAGAATATTTTCAAAGTAAATGTTTTATTTTAGAATTATGTGACTTTTAAATGATTTAAAAATCATTATTTTAAGAATTTTTGAAAGGTACTCTTTATCAAGATCATAATTTTAAATGTTTTAAAGATTTATCTTTCTAAATATTTTTAATTAATGTCCATGTTTTAAAAATGATTTTAAGGATTTATTTATATGGGCATGAAGGTTTTGAAATAATATTTATTTTCAAAAGTTTCAAAGTGGTATGGGTCACTTTGATTCAAAAATCTCTTTTAAATTACCTCCTTTATAAATGTGTGACTTTTTAATGATTTCGAGAAAAGAGATATTTCTCTCAAATAGTTTTGATTTCATTTATGTCCACATCCTTTGATGGATTTTATGCTTATTTGAAGTTGATTTATTTTGATACAAATCATCTATATTATATTGAATGTTTTGTGATATGTTTGACTGTGGATGTGCTATTTTTATACAATTCATGGTTTATGGTGAAAATATTGACATTTCGTATGCTAGTTTTAATACGAATGTTTATGTTATGTTTAAACTTTTTCATATGGGAATGCAATGGACTCAATATGTGACGGGTGGAGCCCGCTATAGCTCCTCGATGCATCTGTAGGTCTCATGAGACAAACTAGTGTCATGGAACAAGGCCTTGGCAAAATCTTATTTGTAGTCTTGGCACGAGGCCTTGGCTATGTGGTTATGATATTCTGGCATTATGCATTCCATCATTATGAAAGTGGTTATTGATATTGAATGTGATCATTAGATTAGTAGAATATCCATGTGAATAAGTAAATGGAATTATTTCATTTTATTTTTTCCATACTATGTTGAATTTCAAGTTTAAAAGGATTTTGTTTTAAGTTATACATTTCCTTGAATGTTTATTCTTATTTATGAAAGTTTCTGCTATATTGTTATCCTTACTGGGCATTTGAGCTCACCCCTTTTCTATGTTTTTTTCCCAGGATGTGAAGAAGTTATTTATGAATGACCTGCAGGGTTAGAATGTGGGGATACGAGTGTGAAATATGGAGACTATGTTGTTGTAGTAGTTTTTCACTTTATGATGTAATGTAAAACTTTATGAATATATCTAGTGTTTCCAAGGCTACTAAACCAATCGGTCTTTCGAGGTTTGATCATTCTCATGATCATGCCAATGTTATGTAATAATTCTCCAACTCTAGGTAACTGGGGTCGGGGCATCACATATATTATCACAGTTAACCTACAAAAGTATTTTTTGAGACTTTAGATGAATGCAGTCAAAAAATATGTTTTTAAATTAAATATATATATTAAATATACATATAATGGTAATTACTAGAATATATTTATTAAAAAAACATATAAAGTTTCTCAATATTTAAAATAATTAACAAATGATTTTTATTTGTGATGATTAAGACACAAGTGATAAGTAAGAATCCAGATAAGAGACTTCATCTCAATTTATATTCACTGAGGAATATTATAATTTTAAGAACCATTATTCTTTAATAAATATGATATGCATCCCCATTAATGTGATATATTGACAATAAATATATTAAAAAGATGTTTAAAGTTTTTAATGTTATTCTATAAGGTTGATTACGATTCAGTTGTTTCCAAAGTGATATGGTATATTTTTTATATAATATTTTAATGTTTTTAGATCCACCTATTGCTCTTACATGTCAAAGTTTTATTAAATAATTTTTTGAATGATTCTATATGGACAACAAATATATTATAATTTACATTTTATTTAATTTTAAATTTATTTCAAAGGATTTGATAAAAAAATTAATTTTTTTATAGGAAAATTTATGAAAAATGAAAAAATTAATGTTCATTATAATGACAAGGAAATTTCCATCACCATAACCATTGTTTTAGTATTATAATCTATCACATGAATACATGTTTTCTTATATGAAACCCCATTTCAAAATTTTTTGGTGTTTTTTTATTATTAAGGAATTTCTTTCAATTGAAAAGGTTCTTTGGAAATGATAATTAGTTCATTTATAAAAAATTTATTTTGGTATCGAACAATGATTTCTTTTTGATTTTAAAAGTGTTTTCGAATGGTTTATATTGAGAATTTGAATGCTTAATTTTTTTATTCATGATAAGATTGCAATGAACCAACTTCTGACCAAGATACAGATAATTTCTCATTCAATTTTATTCTTAAATTTAACAATATTAAATGTATGATATGGCCTAGAGAATTTTTTAGGAGTATCAGGGGATGCTTTAGATCATGGGGGTCTGGAGAATGTGCAGTAGGCTTGGAAAAACTGTCAGTGTAAACCATGAAAACCTAGGGGCATCACCATGATGACCTAGGAGCATTACCATGCTGCATGGTTTTGAATTTTGCAGATCCTTCAAGCATGGTTTGCACAGAGATTGGTAAACTTTGTGCATAAACTATGTGGCTTGGAATAACATAGAAGAGGCTTCATTCATGGATTTTGCAGGGTTTTGTAAACCATGAAAATAAACTATGTGAGACCTATTTTTGTGGAAAATTTTCTATTCCCCCCACATTTTAATATAATATACTTCTCCTTTCCCCTTCATCCCATGGATAAAACATTGGGATCCTCATCCACTGATCTCAAATCCAATTCTTTATTGGATTCTTGATATCTCATCTATCCGGTATCTGATCCTTGACCCATAAGATGATTTGGGACCACAATGGTTACCCTATCAAGTATCTCAACATATGTCTTTATTCTTCTTTCCATTTATTGTTCTTTTTGGTTTTAGGCTCATAGGCCCAATTTTAATTTCATTGGAATGAATATCAGATATCATCCAACCTAATTTGAATATGATGTCGACAACAAGTGAGGGTTCATATATTACCCTATGTTAAGTGGTTATATAGTTTTATATTTTTATTTTGTCCATTATTTATTTTTCATCATTGTGATATATGTCAGCCTGGATTAATCTTCCTATTTGTATTGTTTTTTTCATGTCAAAATGATTATAATGTCTTTATATAATATCATGGTGTTTGGGGGAGGGTTTATATACCATGCTTTCTCTATATAAACACCCAAGTAGTGTATCAACAAAATTCTACATTTTTTCGGATTTTCAAAGAAGCAAAATTATGGTTTATATTCCTCAACATGAGTTTAAATTTAATTGACCATGGTCTCACATGAATATTTATGAACACATGAGACACTTTGTGTTATTTTGCATCTTAGGCTTAGAATTCCTAAAAATAAAAATGTTACTATTTTATATGACCTTTATGAAGGCTTCGTCTCTTATAATTATGTTTCTTTGTTAGGGAATGTGAAGAAGATGTATTGATAATATTGGTTCACCAATAGCATTTGATTTCAATTGAAATGAATCAAATGAATTTACATATATTGGATGGTATAACCAATTTCTTAAGAATACTATATTTATTAATTTTTAAAATTGAAATGATGTAAGATGGTTTTCCCTTATGTTATATTCATTGAATTGTTCTTCCATTTCCAAGCATGTGAGTTTATGAATTGTATAGATGGCAGTAATTCATACCCCATATGTGATCTTGATATGTATTGGTGGGAGGCATTCTTACTCTATGCCAGTGACAACCTCTATATATATATATATATATGGACATGAGGCACTCTTACCCGATGAGATTTATATTCTCTATATGTGTGAAAAAAATTATTAACCCATGCAAGTTATGATACACAATTATCGATGAGAGTATTTAATCCCTCATGCATGTGACAACACTAATATATATATATATATATAAACTAATGGATGAGAGGCACCCATACTTTATTCTTGTGATAATCTATATATTTGTGTGTGTTTGTTGAATTTTTAAAACATACCAGCCAGTAGCTGAAGCAGGAAGATCCATCAGGTGTCCTTTGGGAAACTAAGTGGGAGTTTATTTATTTATTCAGCATTACTTACGTTCATGTTATTACCTTTAATATGTTTACATACAATCTCAAGATTTTATTACACATAGTCACCATTTATGGTGGAATACAAAGATGTTTTCAGACACCCTAATCAGGACACCTTTGGAACCCTAGATGACAGTTTGGGTGCTGGTATGAATAGTAGAAATCCACAAACTTATGGACGTTAAATCATACTATTTAGTTGGTGCTTAGGATTAATGGATCAAGCCTAGTCTTGGGATTTTATGTAGAATCCTATTTATTTTTATCATTATTTTACTTTTGTGTTAGCATGTTTTGTTTATGTTTTCTATTTCATTTTTGTAATGGAAGGCAATGCATGCATATGTGTATCGTACACATCTTATATGGATTTTGCATATAATATTTCACTGTTTAGACTTATTCTATATCTATGTGTTGTTTTTTGCTGCTCATTTTATTTTTATCTTAATGGTTATCTTTCTACTACATGTTCTTTCTATTCCAACCAATATATACTCTGACATGTTTTTAATGTCTCCCCACCGTTCAAATTTGACACCCACAATGCTCGTCAAAATCACCTTGATTAAGGGGATATGTCCTAGGGGTCATGTGGTTAACTGTTCTCTTGTCTTGGGTTAAGTGGTAATCATCATAGATACATCACAAAGAGGAAATCATGGGGGTTCCATTCATGATTTGATATTTGGAGATAGTAAAATATAGATTTGGAATGCTTCAGAGTTGTTCATAATATGTTCTTAGGTATCATCATCCCATGTACATAGTAAGGGATAAATTGGTTGAATTATTGTTTCTCTGTTTATAACTATTATTGTTGAGTTACTTTCACCATTGGATTCATCACATGTTTTGTGAGGTTATTGATATTAATAATACTATAATTATGATTTCTTTTCTCTAACAAATGAGATTATGTGTATGTATTAGAACATGCATCATGATTTTCAAAATATGAATAAGCCATGGATTTTTTTCATTTATCGTTTAGATTTTATACAAGCATTTACTATCGAAGATTTTTGTTACTTCTTATATATAAACCATTGTATTGAATTTTAATATAGGATATTGATTGATTTATGATGTGAGATTAGTGGGTGCCACTTTCAGACTCATAAAGTGTATGTTCCCTAGTGGATATGAAAATGGAATTTTATCTGGAATTTCCATTTCAGAAATTGTATAATAAGATGGATAAGTACAAATCAAGTGAATCGTACATGCAAGTGAGTTCCATCTGTTGGTTCATAAGGTGTATGGGCTCTTATGGGCATAGAAATGACATATAATTTGATTTAGCCAGCTTAAAATGTTTTAAATTCTTGAATGAGAATGTTTCAAAATGGTGAATTACTTTTAACATAAGAAAAACCATCACTCCCTTGAAAAACATGGGAATATGACCCAAAATCGACCTTAGTAGTGGGTAGGTGTGGTTCATCATTTTCATGACCTATTATGAACTTGTCCAGCATTTAATCCGAGCTTCTGAAGCATGAAGTGTTGTGTGTTCTTTCTAAGTAGAAAGATTTAGTACCTATCCTTGTTTCTAGAAATAAATATTCTAATTTATTTTTTTCGTATAAGATGTATTCCTTTCATTGTAGCATTATATCGACCTAATTCTTTCGGATTGTGCACCCTAAAGGCGGCAATGATCGTGTTTTTGTGGTGGTGAGAATCTATAAGATAGTTTATCTTCTAGTAAAGCCACATAAAAATACTCCTCATATTTCCGAGTTGGGAGATGACACTCAGTTTTGAGAGCGATGATGGTGTATGATACATAATATCAAAGGTGGATTGTGACCTGCCCCGAGCAAGGTAGAGTTGACTTGAGAGTGTCAACAACAACATCCTTCTACTTTCTCCAGGGTTGGCTGAAAACATGATGCAGAGTGGTGGATTGAGGTGGTCCTCTCTCATTTCCAGATCCTAGAGATGT
This sequence comes from Viscum album, assembly GCA_963277665.1. NCBI lineage: Eukaryota > Viridiplantae > Streptophyta > Magnoliopsida > Santalales > Viscaceae > Viscum > Viscum album. Next base: position 1,193,219,588 of record OY728158.1, on the reverse strand, counting down.
ATCCAAAGTGGAAGTTCAATCATAATGCAGACATGTTACATTATTCATCAATGACGTCTTGGGATGTAATCGCAATTGGAAGCTAATATATAGAGATGGTGTATATTATTTTTATTTTGTAATCAATTAATACTTATTTCCCAAGAATATGAGTGATGACAGATTTAGGGAGCTTTTCAATCTAAATTAGCAGACCATGTCATTCATGGATTACTCAACCCATTTCACAATACTTTTGAATTTCACTTCTTATATAGAAGCTGATGATATGATAAATATATGTAAATTTGATTATGTGTTGTGAAATTCCATCATGTCGCAAGTCAATATGTTTAGGATGATAATAATTTTGAGACTGTAAACCTCAACCAAACTATGGAATAATATCATATATATATATACAGAGGGTGCATGAAAAGTCATTTCAGCCCCTAAGGCTTCTAGTGGATCTTCTTTTTGGTGAAAACAATGCTTTAAAGAGACCAGCAGAGGTAGTATTTTTCAACCACCTTCCATAGAAATCTATAATATAATTCATACGTTTTGGATTCCATGAAACATCAAGATGATGTTTGGTTATAATCAGGTTGACTACGGTGATTATCATAGGATAGGGCATCTTTACTATATATGTTGGTATTTTCCTTGAGCACCTAGCAAGTAGGGTTATGCATGAATGTAGTTGGGGTTTGGCTTAGTGGTAAGCACCCCCGTAATACTACATGAAAAATGGGGGTTCAAAACCCATTGGGCGCAGGGTACTGTAGCAGCACTGTAGCGGGTACTGTAGCAGCGGTGGTACTGTTGATCGGTGGGCACTGTAGCGGTGGCGATACTGTAGCGGGTACTGTAGCAGCCGGGTTACTATTCACAGAATAGGAATTTTGCCAAAAATTTGGGCCTACGGGCTATGTAATGGGCTACAAGCCCACTGGGCCTTCGGGCTATGTAATGGGTCTCCCTCTACCCAGTTAAAAGAGATCTTTGCTTTGCTTTATTAATAAAAATGAGGCTTCAGCCCCAACCTTTAAAAAAAAGGGTTATGCATGAACTCCTCAATCAGAAGTGGGGTCAGTATAATAATGAAAATCAGGTAGTTGGAATACAACCAATTGATCAAGATGAGGTGTTGGTTTAGCTATAGGTAACTAGGCATCTAATTCATCATGTCTGCAGAGAGGGTCAACTCAGGGAAATCATGTAGTGACTCAGTTCCATTATATAGAACAATTACATGATGTTAAGCCTACACCACATGATAATATTGATATACTATGTACTATACGAGGTACTATTCTAGTAATCTTCACACTAGTTTGTTCATTTTTCGATACATGGACATCTCACTCGTTCATATCTGAGGCAATAATTGAAATTATGGGCCTCTAGGTTGATTTTCTTTTGAGAATCATGACAATAGATACACCCTTAGGAATCCGTTCATATGGTGTTCAAAACATTTAATAGTTTTCCCTTGAGATAGTTGGTTACCTATCCAAATGGAACCTGTACATTTTCTATATTGTTGGTTTTGATGTAATCCTCAGGATACACCGATTTGTTTTGAATAGATCACGAATTTAATTCTTTCATTTGAGGGTGATGTTTATGTTAGTAGTAAACGTTATGCATGTTTAGATGGGGTAATGTGTCCTTAGTTAGACATGAGAAGGACCCAAGAAGTAGAGGTAGTGTAGTGTTACAACACATGTTTCAAACCTTTACACTGATGACAATGGGTTACAACCTACTTCCTTTCATCATATATTGGAGCGTTTCATGGATGTTTTTTCTAAAGACTTCTATGGTCTACCTCTATTTAGAAATATAGATATTAATATTGATCCCATTCTTTGTGAAAGAACTATAACCAGTCCTCATAATACAATGTATCCTAAGGAGAATCTAGAGTTCAAGAATAAGGTGTGGGATTTGGTGGAGAAAGGTTCTATACACCCCATAAATTCTACTTGTGGTCCACCTATCCTCTTCATGATGAAAGTTAATAGACCCTCGGTATTATCATTGATTACCATCAATTAAATTTTATGACTATTTAGAACCGATATCTATTTCTTATTATAAACAATCTATTTGATCAACATTGTAGGGAAAAGGTCTTTTTGAATATGGAAACAAGGGTGATCTATGATCATATTCTTGTTAAGACATTGAATTTACCTCAAACCACATTCAAGAGAATTTATTGTCTATATAAGTACATAGTTATGACATTCAGACTCATGACCACACGTGATTTCATCATAGATCTTATGCATCACATTTTTTACGCTTATCTAGATTAAAATTTAGTTATCTTCATTGATGCTATATTATTGTATTCTATCTATAAACATTACCTAGAAACCCATATTGATATCATGATGAATACACTATGATAGCCTCAACTATATGAAAAGAACAATAAATTCAAATTATAGATCAACAAAAAACACTTCTTAGATCATTTCATATAAGAGTCAGGAGGTTCTATTGACCCAAATAATGCTAGAGTAACATTTTAATTGGAGTAACCAAAAAATGTTTTGGATATTTTGAGTTTCTAAGGGATTTTCAGATATTACATACGATTCATTTAGTATTCCTCAAACCTTAAAATACCTCTCATGGGATTAACAAAGAAGGATGTGAAATTTGAGTGGTCATAATCTTGGGATACATCCATTCTAGAGATGAAGGGAATATTGAATTCAATGCTGATAATGATTCTTTCATAGCTTCGAATGGGTTATATAGTTTATTCTGACGCATCAGAAATCTGTATGGGATATTTCATGATGTAGGACAAGTACGTCTTTGTGTATGGTTCTCATCGATTAAGGCCTCACAAGAAGAATTACCTGAAACATGACCTTGAAGATGATGTAGTTTATTCTGAATTATGATATTGGATACTTTATCACATAAGAGAGTATTTTTTGGTGTTCACATATCACCAAATCCCCAAATATATCCTCACCCAGTGAGATATGAATATCAGGAAGTGTAGTTGGGGTTTTTATTTTAAATATTGTTTTTTTTGAATATGTTTACACTCATGGGAAATGGAATTATGTAGCTGATGCTCTGACCTCACATACTTATACCTAGGATTAAAGAGTCTAGTGTTTAATGGAAGCTTATTTCATTCTTCTCAAGGATTCATATTTAGGTTTTTAAGGACCATGGTAATAATATTATCTCTGCCTTATTTGTATCACATAAACTAATGGAATGAATATGGTGAAGAAAGTTATCTGATAAAAAATCCTATGTCCTATGGGAAAGTGTCTCATATTACATTACTAATTATATTTGGATATATGATATAAATGATATTCTATTGTTTCATTGGCATGCATTGGTCCCAACTGACATTAATGAGGATCTGATGAGGGATTTCTATGCCTCTACATGGGAGTTTAACCCTGGTGTATTAAAAAAATTGAGATCTATGAAATCAATATTGGTGGCCAATTATGAATCATGGGAAAGATGAATTTATTAGACATTGTTCAAACTGTATGTTGGTGAAGGCAGAACATTTTCTTTTAGTATGGATTCTTCAGACATTGTCTATTCTTGTGGGGAAATGAGACAATGTTTTGATAGAATTCATAACTGGTCTACCCCAGTCACCTTGTTGAAAGAATGTAGTATGGGTTATGGTTGAACATATGATGAAGGTCGCACACTTTTTTCCAACGTTATAGACATTCTTTGAAGATGATATGTGAATAATGTACTTCATGGAGGTGGTAAACATTCATGGGTAACCTCATTCAATATTTCTTATGGAAATACGCTAGATTTACGTCACTATTCTAGAAAGGAATATTGAAGGCCGTTGGATTTCAGGTACTTTTGTGAATGGCCTATCACCCATAGAATGATGGAAAAATCGACCATCCAATACTGGTGCTAGAAGATATGATATGTGCATGCATTATCACGTTTGGGGTTCATAGAAGAAACACATTACCCTCATAATTGTTTCTAAAAATAATAGCTTCCAGGAGACAATTTTGATGGATCCTTTTTAATCCATGTATGGTAGGACTTTTCTTTCACCTCTATGCTAGCTAGGGACATTGGAAGTAGCTATTCTTGGGCCACATCCCATGTAGGATACAACAAATCAATTCAATATTATTAGGAATTGTATGTTGACATCTCAGTATAGACAAAAGTCTTATTCCAATAGGTGGAAGAGACCTCTTGAGTTCGAGGTCAGATATTGGGATTTCTTGATAGTCTCTCCTAAGATAGGGAATAGATGTTTGAAGAATCATGATATTTTATTTTCAAGGTTCATTAGAAAATTTGAGTTTGTGAAGAAGATTGGGAAAGTGTCTTACTAGATGATAATTCCTCATAGAAACGATTCTATGCATGATACATTTCATGTATCTCATATTTTTCAATATTATCCAAACCCATCTCATGTCTTTCATCTGGATGAGGTTGAGATTGATATAGATGCTTCATTTGTTGATCAACCAATGTGTATTTTTTATAGGAGTGTGAATACACTAGAAGGAAGGTGTTTTCCTCTCATAAAGATGATATGGTAACATAGCATGGTAAAGAACAAGACCTATTAAAGAGAAGCCAATGTCTTATCTCAATGGATGGAAATCTTTGATGAAATCACCTATTTATCTGTAAAAGGGAATATCATGAAAGAATTTCTATAAGGAGGGGAGGTTGTAACAACACAACTATTTACCATAGTATAGAACCATGGACTATCATTTTGAATATTTTATGTAATCATTATAATGGTATTGTACGGCATAGAGAAGGGTCGAGGAGCATCTAAGAATGGATCTAAACATTGAGGTGTAGAGAAATGGCTGCATGTTAGCCAACATATTTATTGTATACCGTGCAGACCTAGGCGCATGATCGTGAGGCTTGTTGTAGAAGGTTGTAGAGCCTTACCACTTGGTTTATTCTTGGTTTAGTAAATATTTAATATAAACTCTGCATCCATGAAGAACACTAATGATCCATTATGATGGGTTTGTGCACAATTGGGTAAATCATGTCTATAAATCATGTGAGCCCTATTATTGGGGAAAATGTTCCATTTCCCCCACTTAAAATATATATATCATATTTCTCCTTTAAACTAAAATTAGAGAACAAATAGATGATACCTCCACCATTGAGTTCAAATCCTCACCCACCTTGGATTATCTATATCCACTCATTCAGATGTCCAATACCTGATCCATCAAATGTTATATAACGACAAGAGTAAGGATATCTATTCAATATTATCCTACCTCAATTATTCTTTCCATCTATTTGACAATTTTGATTTAGGATCATATTCCCTATTTTCATGGAATTTAGAAAAACATAGATTAATTATAACATGATGTGACTCTGAGTCCAATATCAAGATTGACTTCTTCATAGGCCCTAATCTAGGTGGGCACATTGTTTAACATTTTAGGTATGGTCATTTAGTGTTTACCATCACTGTGTCAAAAGATTTCCTTTGTTGAGCTTCATAATTGTGTTGGTTACTATATGTTTAAATGATCTTATAGACTTGATATTAGTGATTTGGGGTTGGATTTGGGAAATAGGTATCAACCTTGATCAATATAGACATCCATGGGCTGTACAAAATAAATTTTCCATTTTAGGAAAATTTTACAACTTGTAAAATTATGGATTATATTCCCCATAATTAGTTTAAATTGAAATGACCATCATCCCACATGTATTTTAATTAATCCAAGACGCCCTAGGGGTGATTAGACCACTTAGGCATGCAATTTCAAAAAAATTCATGTCACTTTTTGATATGACCTTTATGAGGGCTTCTGATCTTATAATGAGGCTTCCATGTTAAGAAAAGTGAATGAGACATATTGATAAAAGTTTTTCACCTATAATGAGTGGTTTCCTTTGAAATGAAACAAAGGGATTGACTTTTGTTGGATGGTTTAACGCATTCCTTAAGCATATTTTTTATTAATGTTTTAAATTTAAATGATATAATATGGTTTCCCTCAAGTTATTTCCTTGAATTTGTATTCCATAACATGCTCGAGAGTTTATTAAATATATAGATAAGGGAATTTCATACCCCATCGAGCTCGTGATATGTATGGGTTAGAGGCATGCTTACCGCACACAAGTGATAACATCTATATATGAATTGATGGGATACATGATTAACCCCATGTTGGATATAATATATATGGGTGGTTGTAATTATTACCCAATTCCATTTTGGACATACATATATAAGCCAGAGGTATGCTTACCTCGTGCTAGTGAAACCCCTATATAGATAATTTTGAAATGAAAAGAGGAATGATTACTTCATTCTAGTGAAAATCTATGGATGTATATACATAAAGTGAAATGTTCAGACTTACCATCTATGAGCTAGATCTGGTAGACCCTCCAAGTTTCCAATTCTAGATGATAAGGTAATCTCATTCTTCATATTAGTTATAACCACATGAATAAAAGTACCCTAGACATGAATTTCAATTAGTTATAAAATTTGGAGTTCAAAATGTTAGAAGATATCATTTTTATAGAGAAAATTTGAAATTTATAATAATAATATATTTTATGAATAATATATTAAATAAATAATAATTAAAAATGATACAAAGAAGATAGAGGGAACAAATCAAGGATTATGGATACATGATTAATTACCGTCATGTAAAAGTAATAAATGTTTCTGATGGATTGTGTCAAATAATTAATTCAAGATATATAATGTTAAGTTTTGAAACTAAAAATTTGATTAATGATTTGATGAATTGTTTTTTTGATGTTGTGGATAGAGGGACATCCTCAATTTTGTTTCAGGTTTATGTATATTCAGTTTTGTTAGAAAGAATTAAGCTATCTCTGTAGGAATATCAATATAAATTGAAAAGATACAATTCATTTATGATAGAATGTTTTTATATTTTTATTATGATAAATAAGGTATTTCATGATTTGTGAAACAATTGTGTGTGTATTTTGAATCCAATTTTACGTACACATTTTTTAGGGAAACTCATAGTCTTATATTTTCTATTTATCCAACAAGTAATGAGATTTATATAATCCTTCATGATTATTAATGGTGTTATGGAATTAAAAATCATATATATTAATTTATAATGACTAATTTTATTTTTCATAACGTAAACTTTGAAGAGAAAATACCAACGTGGATGTTTAAACCTTTTTCTACTGATGGAGTGGAGATGAGAAAATATATCAATGTATTTCTCGGTGGAATTTTCAAAGAGATATCAATGAAATAATAAAATTTGTTTTAGTGTTGACCTATTAACTAAATTTTCACATTTCCTTCCATATCAAGTTACAATGCATTTATAATATATTTATTAAATTTATATAAACGATACTCCAGGGTTTCCTAGGGTTCCTTAACCAATTTCATTACATTGTGACCCCAAGATAACATATAATATTTTCAAGGGACTTCTGATGTCATTTAATGATTAATTAATTTCTAATACATTATTTCATAATCAATATTATGAAGAGTCTAATTACAATATTCATAAGATGGATGATATTCTTCATTATTGTTATGGAGATTACAAGAGAATTTTGGATAAATAACTTATGTGGTTGACTATTCTTATATAATTTTTTTTCATTCTATCATTCAAATATAACCGTATGAGGTAGTATATGGAAAATGCTGTTGGAAACCTGAATTTTCACTAGACGTATGATAAAGTAAGATTATAAGACAGAACTTTGTATATGAATTTTTGAATAAGTTATATTTAATTAACTAAAAAATTACCATGACTAATTGAAATCATAAAAGCGATACTGATATAATTAGAAAAGTTTGTTCCTATATTGTTGGTGATCATTTATATTCAAAAGGTTTTATATAGAAGTGTTTTATTCATTTTTTATGAGGAATCAATATCAATTTTTCATTGTATTAAATTTAATCCTAGAAAATTTTATATCAATTTATTACTTTTTTCCCATTTACACAACATTTTTTCATATATCAATGATATGGAAATATGGTTATGATTCTACACATGCATAATATATAGAAATAGTTCATTTAGAGGAGAAACAATATTTGGCAGAATTGTTTACTAATATTCATTATTGTATAGAAGACGTGTTAAAATATAAGTTCATTTTCCATATTATTGTTTTATGGAAACCCCATATATTTGAAGAGACAACCTATGAACCCGAAACTACTATGATGGAATTATATCCCCATATGGTAAAAAATAGATGAAATGGGTGGGGATGAAATTTCTAATGGTGGAGGGGGGGGGGGTAATCCCATGTAATGACAAAATACATCATTTTCATATTTATTAATATGAATGATAATGTAATATTTATTATATAAATATTAATTGTTATTTTTAAATAAGAAAGGAAATAGTTTTAACTAATCTCATTTATTATAATTTTTTAAATTAAATATTAATGAATAAATATACTAATTATAATTATAATATATGAATAAATTTTTTTAAAACTAATACCAAAATTTTTGGGTGGTGAAATTTTTAGATTTTTCCCAAAATATTTACTTATCATTAAATACTGAAAATATAATATTTTTACAAAATAATATATTCACATAAATAATTTAACTATTTTAAATGTAAATATATTTTACAAATAATATCTCAAAAGAAATATATATTATGTATCTATTTTTTATAAACATAAGTTCTTTTTATTAAACAGTATATTGGGTTTTATTGTATGTTTTTTTCTTTAATGGAATTTTCTAAAATCTTTTTCAAAATAAATAATGATTCAACAATTTAACTAATTACATTAATAAAAAATGAGAAATATATAATGTTTAATTTATATATTATATATCATAAATATTAAATTAGTTTGAAATAATTGTTATATTTTATTATATTTTTAATACTGAATAATAGTTTTCTAAAAAAACTATTTTGGAAAATATGTTTTCTCATGATGTTTCTGGTTTTTTTAAGTTAAAATTTTAATAATAATTTAAAAAAGTTTTCAAAATTGGATTCCATTTTTGGTGTATGAATAATTTATATTTTTTTAATATTTTCAACAAAACATTTTAGCCTAAAAATAGTGAAAATATAAAAATTCATTTATGCGTTTAAGGAAACAATATATTTACTTCTTGTATAAAAATATATATGGCATAAAATGAAATAAAATGTCATAAAAAATATTATATATATTTATATTGAAATTAAACTATATAGGCTTGGTAATGTTCCATAATTGGATCCTCATGACATAAATCCAATGACGATTGAATTAATTCTGTTATAATATTATATTGGTTCCACTCACCCCACTTATAAGATTACATCGTCCATCCTCCTATTTTAAGAACATGAATTCAAATATTCATCACTTACCTCCTAAAATAACATTTATAATTATGTACCTTCATACTAGAAGCCTTATGATTGCAAAAAAACTATCCAGGAATGGAATTTGATGTAATCTAATATTAGTTACATGAAGACGTTACATTCTGCAACCTGTATTTTTTTATTTCTTCATCCAAAACCATACATTATTTTGGAAAATGAATATATATTGTCCTTATTATCTTAAATAAATTGATATCTTCAAATTTCATTGTTATTATCTCAATAGGTTCACTCTTCCCTCAAAATGAATATGAAATAATCATTCCTATTTTTTGAAAACTACCACCTCGTGAACCAATGTCTTTCATTTTTCCATTACCACAACTCATTGTCGGGTTTGAGGATGGATATAAAGTAAGTATATTATATTTTTATGATCATTACACCTCAAGGGTCATTATATCATATATAAACTTTTACATTCTATTTTATAGGTTATTTGATAACATCACCCTTTTGTATGGTGGAATACCGCCTCTCTATTCAATGAGATATTTTTTCACTAACATGTCACATTAAAGTTAATAAAAGAAATTATAATAACTATATCTGATATAAATGAATAAATAATGATATTAAATAAATATTTATAACTATAAAAATATATTATATCTTTTATTTTCATAACATTTCAATCACTAGAAAAGTGATAATGTCATTCATGTATGCATGGGCTACTGCCATCAAGAGGAAATGTGGCTCCCTTTTCAACACAAAACCACATGGATGATATATATAAGAATATATAAATTACTAATATGGTATATAATAAATTAATAAATTTTTATAATTTGTAAATATTAACTAACTCCTTTCTATAATGATGTTCATCAAATGGATACATTAATCATGCATACGTACATTATATAGACTCCATGACTGCATAATATATCATTTATAAGGGAACATTGATAATTGGAATTAATATTATAATTGATGAATAAATATGATATTTGTTTAATGATTATAGTTCTTGATGTTTTTAAAAATTTATATCCTTGATCATAGTCAAGATACCAAATTCATTATTGATATATAAGTCGAATTTTCTCAAAACATCTATTTTAACGTAAATTTAATATTTATTTTTATATAACAATATTATTGAAGAAATAAAAGTAAAAATAAAAATAAAAATTATTTTATGAAAATTAATAATTAACACAAGATTATTATTCATGAAAATTATTAAATAAATGACATATTGGTATCCAGGTAAGGGACTCCATCTCAAATTCCATTCATTGAAGCATATTATTATTTTATATACAATTATTATTTAATCATTTGTATATACACCTTTTTTATTTTATGATATTTTTTATATAGACATTAAATATAATATAATTTATTTTTTCATAATATTTAACTTGATCTTAATTTTTTTAAGAAAATAATATTTCATGAGTTTTATATAGAATGTTTTATCAATTGTAAAAAAATAACATTTATTGAAAAAACAATTTTTCCACAACCATATACATTATTTTATTTGTATATCCAATCGAAGGATTTCACGAATTATTAAATGAATAAAATTTACCCATTTTGAGTGTTTTAGTATTAGAAATTTGTTTTCAAAATAAAAAGATAATTTAGTTTTGAAATGGTGTTTTAAAAGAAAACATTGTTTTCATATCTAAATGAAATTTTTTATTTTAAAATCATTTTTATTGATTTATTATGAAATATTGTGAGCATAAAAAAATTTATTCATTTTATTGTTCTTGAATATTATAAATGATGAATTGGTGTTCCAATATAGATCACAGTGAGACGATATCTTCTTACATGATTTGTTTACCTAGATGAAACAGAGTGATCCCATTACAACAAATACTGTAGGGCAACCCTGATAGAACTTTGTAAGCCCATCACAAGTTATAAAATAGGGCATCCGAGTTAGCACCAGTTCATAATTTTATTTATTAAATGATATATAAATCCAGATAGTGATCTAATGAATTGGATAATGAATATAATATGAGTTGGATTTATGTATTTTACAATTAAAATGGGGTTTTAATTGTCTAATGAATACATTGCACTGAAACACAAAAATGGATTGTTAATTTAACATTATGGGGAAAAAATAATTTATATAAGGTAAATTTGTGTCTTTTTTACATGGGAAAATGTTTTCTCTCATACACTAAAATATAATTTAAGATAAAGTTAAATTTTATATGATTTTTTATGATTCAAACTTCACTAAAATTTATCATTCTATCATTGTACCTTACATTGGATTTTATTATACCATGGTTTAAAATGATTATCACAGTATTTAATCCTGGTAAATTGAATAAAATAATTCAGGTGGAAAGTAATTAAAATTTCCCACAAAGATAAATAATTTTTTATTCAATAGGTTTTATTTTTTGGGAAGTGTAATGTAATTAGAAGTGTTCACTTTTTATTATATGATTCTGAAATGTATTATTTTTATTGTAATTCTATAACATTGTAAACAATAAATAATTCGCATATGTTATAGCATTGTATCTTGACTTAAAACATTATATTATGTTTTGTTGATGATCAACAACAAAGAGTTGTAATTATTTATCATTTTAGATTTATATAGTGTTTATTATAATAACAGTAATGAAATTATATTTAATGGTTTTACTTTATGGATGTGGTAAAATTATATATAACTTGATAATTACTATTATACATAATATAATATAATATAAATAACTATAGTTTTATGCATATGGAAAATTTAATTTTTAGTGGGAAGGCATTGAGAAGAAAATATCTTTTTAAATCATCATCCAAATATAGTTGGACTTGGAAGAAAGTTATTTTTTGTGAGGAATCTATTGAAAAATATTATAATGGTGTTGTTATTTATTTTAGAATGACTCTCGATATATCTCAAAAAAATGTCTATTTTTGGGAATATAGTGAGGCTGTATCCCCCATCACTAAGTTGATCATTTGACCATGTTGTTATAAAGTGATTGATCAATTATCAATATATGAAATTTGATGTAAATGACTATTTTGAATGTAAAAAAGTTACCTCTTAATATTTACCATGTTTATTATTAATATGAAAAATTTTATTCATTATTTAGAAATTAAAATTAGGGTGAGGATCATTAGTCTATGGAATGATAAATATATAATGTTAAATTCATTGATAAATACTTCCCAGACATTTCTTGAATCTACATTGAAAACAATTCATATAGTTGTGGGAAATATATAATTATTATATGTCTTCCAATGTTTTAATATTCACAATATTATCTAGATATTATCAATTTTTTTATTAGGGACACTATTAGAAAATTAATAGGTTTTACATGGTGTTTTTAACCATGTTTAGAATGAGAATTTGTGGCTTGATTATTAAAAAGTTATTATAAATCCATTAATTTTAATAAGAATGTTGAGATTGGTTTTTGTAACATGTGTGTTCATCTAAACAAAAACATTATGATAAAGTTACAGTGGAATGATAATTCCAAAATACTAGTTAATAATTATTAATTAAATACCATAAACCGATCCTTGATACGAAAACTACATTTCATGGAATTCTATACATGACCTGGGAAGTGTTTTTAGTGTGTTGAATTTGATCTTGTATCTCGAGACAATATAAAATGAACATGGAACAACCAAACAATGGGTTAACTATTATTTATCCAATATTTATGTGTTTTTTTCAATTATAGTGGTAATTATGATAACATATGTGTAATGTTACATGTATGGGATCCAAATCACCATGATCAAAATATTAATAGAGTAGAATAATCATTTTATACTACAATAGTTGATGATGGAAAATCAAATAAAGTAGAGAAATGTATGTTACTGGTTTATTCGAAATTTTCCAATACCATGAATGAATTTTCAACATCAAATTCATTAATTTAATATATATTTTCTTGTAATTTGGGATTATTACAACATGAAAAGAATATGGGACCGTGGGTGAAAACAAATGGTGGAAATAATTATAAAACCAAATTATAATGTAATGTTTTTATTGTACTCATTAGAATGGTATTTTTAAAAAATATTGTTATATTGGACGCAATGGAGTTTTATATCATTCATGGTATGTATTATATTTTTCATTTTTATGAAATGATAAAATTCATATCTAGGAATCATGCACAGAATGTTTTAATTCCATTTTTAATATCTCAACATGATAAAATATTGATTAGGGGTGGTAGAGAATGTTACCATCATCAAATTGTTGAAAATAATGAATCAATTCAAATTAGTGATTTTCTTACAGTTAATTTATACATAGATACATTTTTGAATGATATTAAAAATTTGATTCATAATCGATAGGTTGAGTTTACTAATAAATTATTTTAAGATGCTAAACATATTTATAAACCCCATTTTCTAATGGCTCATGTTTAAAGTTCAGAATTTTTTGAATCATTTTCATGAGTATTTAGTTAAAGGAATCATATATCCTACCAAAATATCATGGATGATCTAGTTTTGTTTTTTTTAAGAATGATTGTTTAATGGGGATTTATATTGATTACATATCCTTGAATAACAGTGGTTTTGAAAAAAGAAATCATTTCCTCATATAATTTATTTGGTCGATGAGATCTAGGGTGATCACTAATTTTTGTGTGTTTACCTAAGGATGGGGTTTCAATAGTTGTTAGTTATGGAACTAGACATTCCAAATAAACATTTTCAGACAAGGTACTAGAACATTGAGATTTTAGTTATGTTTTTGGGTTCTCTAATGATCCCTTTGTATTTGTGAACATTATGAATAGTTTTTTCGATGAATTCTTCAGAATGTTTATGGTTTTGTTTTTAATGAGATTTTAGAATAGCATAAAACTAATGATGATCTTGAATAAAACCTCTAGATTTTTTTAAACCCTAAATAGAAAATAAAATTTATATAGAATAAATTTAGAATTAATTTTAGTTGAAACTAATTTCATTCCTTATAAATATTATTAAAAATGGTGGAAAAACTAATGAAAATACTTTAAAGAATATTGGAGAATTCAATAGACTATCACATATCTAATATAATTTTTTATTTACCAGAATATTGGGTGAATATTATTGGTTTTCCGAACATATTGATTGTTTTTCAATCTGACTATGATAAATAAAACAAGAGTTAAATTCACATTGAAAAATTAATGTGATGATAGATTTATGTGACTGAAAATATAAAGGTGGAATTATCCAATTTTGGAAGTGACTTATTGAAATAGTGATTTTTTTCACCTACAGTGATTATTTTTTTGAAATTAAATGATTTTCTTACTATATAATGATTAATTATTTTCTTTTTCTCTATACTATTTGAATACTCGTTAGTTAAATTACCTTAAAAATGATTCAGAATTAGAGGCTATATTTTTGGTTTATAAATTTTAAGGCACCATTTATATGGAGTGTGGTGTAAAATATGTAATGATCATAAAATAATGAATTATATTTTCACTCAGAAATAATTGAACAAGATACATAGAATATGTTTGTCACCTTTTAAGGAATATTTTTGAATAATGTATTTCCATCAAGGAAATTAAAACATAGTGGTAAATGATATGATTAAAAAAATAATGATAGATTAACCATGTTATGTATGGAAAATGAACCTTTTATTAATTATTTTATATTTTGGTGCCTAGAATTGACTAATCTATGTACATATAACGGTTTGTTTAAAGTTTTTCTATTGTAAAAATTGTTAAAAATGTATTAAAATTGATAATAATTATGATCGGTGTTGGCTGTAAATGGTAGAATCCCTTAAGGTGGTTTTGTTGTTGAATTTTTTATTTTATTAAATAGGGTGTTTTATGGTTTAGAAAATAATTGTGTGTGTCATTTGATTTAGCCTTGACGAATATGTTTGTGGATGAAGCTCATAGTTCTCTATTTTTTATTATTTCATGCATCAATATGTATTACAATGGCCTTCAAATATATTACTAGATGTGTTGAAATAATAGATATATTACCGACATAACATGATGTGTATAATTTTTCACAATGATAATGAAGAAATATAATTATTAAAAGGAATTATTAAACCATCTCAGTTGATATCATTAGAGTGTAAAATTATATTAATGGATGTCATGGGAGAATTGATAATGATTTCTCTATCTAATAATGATATTTGGGTTATTTTTTACTAACTACCTAAATCAGAACATTTCATTCCAAATAACTATTTTTTCGTATTGATTAGATTATATTACTGTATTTAAATTTGATATTAATTTTACATGTTGTACCTCTCTAAATTGTGTTATACTATGATTCTAGGATACCATCTCATTTTTTAAAGGGACTTTAGATGTTTACAAGAAATGAAATAAATTTAAATACATAATTTTATCCTCAATATGATTGGTAGAATAAGTTTATGATTCAGACCATAAAAGATATTATTTGTTCATATTAATTATATTACCAATGTAGTTAAGATCATGGTATTTCCTTGGTTGATTTTTCATATAACGATAGACTTAATTACAATATAAAAATATAACCATTACATATTTATATTGAAACTAGTGTCAGAAACTATAATTTTGGGATGATTAATGAGAAATAAATTTAATAGAACCAATATTGAGAGTGTAAATTTTAGATAGGGTGCAGCAGAATTAAAAAAAAATAATGAAAGCGCAGAGAATGTTGAAATGGAGGAGGATAAATAGATGATGGATAATTTCATCAAGGTACGTCATCATGTTTTTTCATGATGAATACCCATAACAAGTGTGTTGAATGTTTTGTCAAGAAGGGGAATATATTTAAATATTTCATTTTAATAAATGGAATCCTTTAAATATACAATTTTTTCCTAACGGAGTGGCCTTATCTCTGAGATTATGTCATGTAAACAATTTTTTCCATGTCTCTATATTAAAGAAATTTCTGTCGGATTCAACATATGTGTTGAGTCATGATCCTGTCATGTTGAAAGAGAAAAATTATTAGAAAGAAGAGACTTTTCATTTTTAGGATCATTGAGAACTTGTCTTGAAGAATATGGTCATTTACTAGGTTATAAATTTATTGGAACACCATATGGTTTAAGAAGCTACTAGGGAGTCTAAAAATTCTATGAGGCAAATATATAACCACTTTTTTAATATGAGATTAAAATTGAATGGATGAAACTTCCAAAATGGGGGAATATTTAACAACATATATAATTATTGAATAAATATTTTTCAGGTTTATTAATATGAAATATATAGTTATATTAATAATTTAAATATTAAGTAAATTTTTAACCAAAAAATAAACATTTTTAACTAAACTATTTGTCTGATAAATAATTTAAAATATTAATTTTAAATTTTTTAATTTTAATTTAAAATCACGAGTATTATTTTTGAAAATATAATATGAAAATTTATGTATGATTAATTTTATAGTATCTTTTAGTGAATAATAAATTTTTAGTGAATACTACTTATAAACTTTTTTAAGCACTATTATCTTTTTAATAATTCATCTAATTTAAATTTAGGAATATGTTTTTATGATAAATTAAAGTCATTTATGTTTTATGCATCTTTATTTAATAGTCATAATTAAGTTTTATTCAATTTTATATTGGTTTAGAATATTAGTTTTTTTGGATTAAAAAATGAGATCTTTACAAACATTGATTTAAAATGCATTACTTTTATAAATTGTATTTAATATTTATTATCATAAATGAAAAATATTTTTAAAGAAATTCATTTATTAAATAGAGAAAATTATTACTTTTTTTACAAATTTTTTATTATTACAAATATTATTAACATAGAATTATCTATTTCTTATAGAAAACATTTTTCTTGAAAATAGATTTTTTCTTGGAGTCTATGTGTTTTGGTTTAAATTAAAATTTTCCTCATATATTATTTGAATTGGAAAACATGGATTCTTTATTTGTAAGTAAAATTAATTATTCTATCTAATAAGTTCAGTTTATTTTTTTTAAAAAATTGAATAGTGAATGTAGTAAAAATTAATTTCCATGGTTAAGGTAACAAATGATTTGATGAAGGTTAAACTTAAAAGATAAGAGTTATAATTATCTAAAATGATTTATAAAATATATTTTCGTGAATTATTTCTTCCTTTTTAGATTATTATTGTGATGTATTGATTATTAAATACTTTTGATATGAATAAAATGTGGATAGAATTCTTTCTTTTTCAAAAATTACAACAGTTCTACTCACCACACTTATAAAATTTCTCCACCTCTCCACCTATATCTTTCAAATAAATATTCCTTATATTTACATAAATTAATTCAAAAGAGTCCTTTGGTTCAATCAAACAGAAAATACCTGATGTAGACATAACGTTGTCAATAATGTGATTTTTATATCATTATACACCCACATAATTTTTTATGAAACATTATAATATAATATCCTTGGTATATTGAATATAATTCATATTTAATTAATGGATTTTAATAATTTAAATCATTTTATTATTTCATAAAATTCGTTACCAAATAATTATTTGTGCCTATGTTTGACTAATAACGCACAATCTGGCGTTATCCATTATTCCATTACCACCACTCATGGTTCTGTATCATGATGGATTTAATGTTTATATATATATATATTAAATTTATACCATAATTATACCAATAGTGTATTTAGATCATATATAGTATTTTACATTCCATTTTATATGGGATCGGATAACAAAAGCCTTATGTTCGACAGATTGACATCTCATGAAGCAATGAGAGTTAATTTTCAGAAAACAATTACATGGAATGTTATATAAGTACATATAATGAGTATATGTTATATATATGAATTAATAGTAAAATTAATTATATATTTATTATTTTGAAAATTTAATCTATCATTTCCTTTATTATAATTATACATCATAAAAAAGTGATAATGTTGTTCGTGTATGTGTGATAATTTTTTTCACAATGAAATGTGACTCTCTTTTAATTTCCACAAAGAATTAATGATATATATACCTGTATATAAATAAATAATATGTTATTTATTATAATATTATGATTAGGGATGGATAAAATATTACACACCTCATTTCCATAATTTTTGTCCAAAAATAGTTCAACATACCATCTCCATATTTGTAACTTAAATTATTTATAAACCCCATCATTAATGATTTTTCACTAAACTATTAAAATTTTATAAATATAATATTTATATATTGAATATTATTCCAATGAATTTTAAATTTTTAAATCTTCCCTCATAGTGAACCAAACATTGTCCCTTTTGCAAAAAATATGAATATTTTCAAACAACTGACATTAACTAAATTTATTATGTAAAAATATATATAATTGTAACAAGTGAAATATATTAAATAATAAATATCCAAAACGATCTCAATAAATTAAATAATTAACATATATTTATTATTCAAGAAGATAATGATGCACAATCTATACAAGATTCATCGTAAGGGTCTTCGTTGCGTTTTTCAATCATTGAGGATTATTTTGATGTTAAGAAAATTTACTATTTTATATAGTTTATATAAAATGTAATTGACATGTTTAATTACTAATTAATCTATTATAACATTATTTAATATATTTAAATGTTATTTATTCATGGGGGTATGATGGAATGTTTTTACAGGGGATAACAAAGTAATATTTTAAAATTTTTATCTTTTATTGATTCTCCTTCGATTTATTTATCTTCCTTGTGCATGTATTTTTAAAATAACTTATTAATATTATAATATGGAAATAAATATTTTTATAATTTTAATTATATTTCTATTTTTCTTTATATTATTGGATTTTAAAAAATTATATATTAATGCGTTTGATATAGAAATTTAGGACATTTGATAAATGGAATTTTTTATACAGTAACAAAGATATTTACACCACTATCACCATTTTATGATTTATAGATTCATTTAAATATATCATATTATCATTAACTTAATGCCCATTTCATATTTTTTTATTATTGGAAATCTGTTTTAGAAGAAAATTATAATTTAGTATTGAAAATTGGTTTTTACAAGAAAATATTTTTTGATTTCCAAAATATATTTTCTTATGAGATTAATTTTTTTAAATGTTCTAGGACATAAAATTATAAGCATAATTTTTTTTATTCTTTTTATGATACAGATAATTATTGGTAATAAATCACTATGTGATGAAAAAATTTTGTGATCTTGGTAAATATGAAATTATGTGGAGGCTCGTATAGTGTCAGATGATCCAATTACAGTTTATATGAAGAGGTGTCCAATAAAATACTAGGTTATACCACTGTATATTATAATATGTGGATGATCATATAGATATTTATAATCCCATTATTGATTAAATTAAAGATTCACCAATATAGTAATCCAATTCATTGAGAAAAGACTATTTTAGAGTTCTTTCATATGGCTATTCTAATTAAATCATTTTTGAAAGGGTTTAATGAATATGATACACTATATAACCAAACTTGATGTTTTAATTTCACTCATATGTTTTAAAGGATTTCATTCAAAAAAAGTGCATTTGATTTTGTGAAAATATTTTATTTCATACATTAAAATATAATTTATGGTAATGGTGTGTGTTTTATGAGTTTTCTATATTTTTACTAGGTTAATCATTTTCATTAGATTTATATCTATTATTGAGATTTTTTATCATCCCTAATATTATGATGTTTTTTATAGGGTTTGAGGATAGGTATGGGAACAGAATAAGTCACATTGATATACATTTTGATATTAAATGAAAATAAGTAATTCATTATTTTTAAAATTGTATATTATAGTAAAATTTGATACTACTCATAATTATATACATTGTATTATATGGTTTTATTTTGTATGTGTTATAAATAAAGTTTCTAAAACACTAGCCCTAAAGGGATCATAAAATGTGATAGAATTAATTCAACACTGAAAAAATAAAATTATATAATGTTTAAGGCCCCACCCTAAAAATATATTCCAATACCAATGAAGATATATTAAAGGATACATAACTCAAAAATAGCCAGAAAAAACTCCAATGTACATGTACACCTATCATTCGGAAAAACAAGATATGATAACGGTTCTACATTCCTTTCTTGTTGATGAAACCACTAAATATTTAAAAGATATCTATTCCTAGAAAACATAAACAATACCACATCAATATTGATTTATTCATTATTACAGTATTAAAATAAAAACCATGTTCTACGAACCACTAAATCATTGAGCATGGTATGCGATAAATATTCCAAGTATGATCCCACCCACTTTTTGAATATCATGAATCTACACAAAAATCATAACATTATCAATTTACATAAAAAACCAGGATAATAGATTTTTATATTTTTCTAATTAAAATATTGGTAAACCTTTCTCATTTTATCTATAGTATTAAAATAGTATATGGTATAATATTATTTAGGGAATGTTTTAATATACCTATTAAATTTATAAAAACAGTAATATCAAAATAAAAATTGTACCCAGAAAAATTCAAATTACAAAAACTCCATGGATAAAATATGGATTGGTTTGTTAGGAATCTCATATATAAATTTTGTCGAGTGTGCACTACATGTCTTCAGAATTCATGCATCCAATTGCAGGGAACAACGAAACCCAATATATTATAACCCTCCTAGAATGCATATTATTTCATAAATCCAAATTAATCTCAATCTAGTAATGGAATATAACACATGAATAGTGACTCTCATTAAATATCACAAGATGTTCTTTATTAATAATACTTATACCTTAGTTTAGAAGGATATAATGTAACTCACTAATCAAATATTATAAAAATCCATTTAATATTTCACAATACAATTTCAAACTAAAAATTATTATCCAAAAGTACATTCAAAATCGATTTATTAATCAATTCCAGAATACATATAAAATCACAATTCCTTTACCAAAACATTTCAAAATATATTTTCTCAAACACCCACCAACATATAATAATAAATAAATCTACTTCAGGGAAAATTCATTAGAAATTAATTTCTTACTCCAAGATAAATTATTGTACACCCATCATTGGATATATATAGATCCACCTACAACAAACTTAGGTCATACAACAATATCGATGTGATCCATACTATGAAAGAATCATAGAAACAAAAATAATAAGACCTCAAATCAATTCAGAAATATAATTATGAAGATACAAAATTAAAATGGTGGAAAACATTATTTTTTGAAAGTTATGTCAAAGAACCCACAAAATGAACAATAACAAATAGAAAGAAAACCCCCAAAATATAATCAAATAATGAATATTTATTGAATAATAAATTTATAATAACAGGATCATTAATCACTCAAATTTTTTATTATCATCAAATTAGAAATACAATTGAATCAAATGGAAATAATGGATGAAGGAATGCCTAAAAAGGTACGAATCTAAAGATAATATAGAATAAAGAGCCAAATATAGACATATGAAAGTGATAGAATCAACAGTAAAATATGGATACAAATTTTGGGTTCATGGGAGGAGGCTTTAGAATGATTTAATTTGGAATAGGCATGATTAATATAAAAAAATACTGGTCTGGATTTTATTTACATTATGACTACAAAATTCAGTACATTAATCCCATGAGTAATAAGTACACATAATAACTTCTCACATTATGTTTAAAAGAACATGATCAAAAATTTCCCTACATAAATATCATTCATTTAATTAATTTATTTATATAATTAACCAATTTTATGGATTCAATAAAGTAAAATATTCAAAATGAGAGTCAAATTTTTTGCATTAACATCACATACATTATGCACCATGCACAACCTGGTAGAAAACTCCAAATTCATCTTAGAGACCCTCTAAAACAAACAAACAACTATTAAACTTTATAATAATGAATAACATTAACTAGAATAATATATGAAATAAAATTTTAATCATTTTACATTCATTTATGATGAATTCATGATACTTTAAACTCTCACTAATTTTAGGAATCTTTTATTATCATTCTCATGAAATTATTATCTATCACACTTTATTTGTCCTTATATGTAAATTTTCTCATCAACTTCATAAATTTATATTCACACAACTTTTCATGTAATATATGTAATTGATTATATATTATTGTTTACCCTTTATGTTTACCACATCTCAATTGTAATATATGTTATATTTTACCTTTATACTATGGTTTTTCCACAACGGTATACTCAAATATCTCACTTTTGATGGAATAAATAAAATTATGAGGACCCAATTTATATAAGGGGAAATTTAACACCTCTATATTTTATTTCAAAATAACAATAATATTAATATATTTCTTTAACAACTATAATGAAATTTAAGTGAATTAATATATTTTTTTAATATATTATTATCTTAATGCCACCATTATAAAGGAGACATTGAATAGGAGTGTATGAATATGCGTAACAACATTAAGAAATATATTTAAAATAGTTTAATGAAATAATAATTTATGGTTTAATTCATTAAAAACAAAAACATAATTTAATAAATTTTATTTTATGTTTCATGATGATATTTTGTTGGAAAACTATTAATTAATGTTGGGGATGGATATTATAATCCATTTATTAATCATTTCTAAATTTTCATTAAAATTATCACTTTTATTTTTGAAATAATCATACCATAAAGAACATAGGATTAAATTTTGGGATTTTCTGGAATTATTTATTTTATTAAACTAGTGAAAATCTTGATTTTTCCAAATTCTATCATTTCAATTTTTTAATATTTTATATTAATATTCCTATTAGATTTTGTATTTTTGTAATGTCTTAATGATCCATCTGATTAATAATTAATTTCATTATTTTCTTTTAACATGTAATATTATTTACATTTCGGGAAGTCAAATATTACGAGTAAAACACATTTACCTAAAAATAAAATATCATTTAAAATTAAAAAATTATGTTAAATTTGTTTTACCATATCTATAAATTTTATATTGTAAAATAAATATCAAATTTGGAAGGATGTTGATTAAAATTTTTAAATAGGTATCCATTTTTATTTTTCATTATGAATAGAAACTTTAATAAATATTTGTCATTATTATAAGAAAAAAATCGGTAATTCATAGATAATACGATTTGATAAATAAACCCAAATGAATAATTAGTTTTTTTGAATCAAATAAATTCATCCAAATCAATCCCATTTTTGGATATGATTTATTTTTTAGAACACCCTTTCTAATGAAATTTATATTATTTCTAATTTTACAAATTTCAATCGTTTAATATTTTTGATTTATTATCTCTAAAATAATTTTTTTTTTCAAAATGATAAAAAGATGATGATTTATTTTTTAAATGTGTATTTTAAATAAGAAAGAATTTTTTTTTAAAAAAATTAACTTGATTTTAATTTTTAGTGATGATATAATTACCTTATATTAATATACAATATTTGACACATTTCTTTTGAAAAAGTAAAATATTATTGAAAATCCTTTTAATAAATTAAAATTAATATAATTTATAAAAGTTATTATGCTAAAAGAATTTAATAAATAATTTATTAGGATATAAATATTTGAAATTTTATATTCAATCTAATTTTTTATCTTGATTCAATAATTGAAAAATTAAATGAATAGTATAAAAATAAAATTAATTTTATTTAATGATGAATAATATATTATAAAACTATTAAAAAATAATAAAAAGATGATTTGAAAATATTAGTAAATAATAAGATCTAAAATTTCCTACCATTTCTATTTCTGATCCATTTATAACCTTTTATGTATTATTGTAACCCTTTATTATTGATATAGTTATTTACACCATTTAGATTTTTCATGATTAATGAGTGGATTAAAAAAATGATATGGCATAAAATTATTTCTAAAACATTCAAAATATTATTTAATGATAATATGAAGACCAAAAAAATCCTTATATTAAAAATCATTACATTTTGGAAATATTTTAACTTTAATTTGATTTTATTATATTCAAAAATTTAAAAAAAAATCTCTAACGGACATCCATTGAATTATATAAGGACACCCATTATAATGTTTCATTACACATTCATAAGAAACCAAAAAATTAAAAAATTACCAATTAAATTATAAATATCACTATACAAGAGTTATTTTTTATTTCATTCGTCTAATTCCATTCATTGGATTCATATGAATGGATTTATAAGAAGTGAAAAAATAACTGCTTATCATGTTTAATAAGTCATTGATGTTAATTTATATTAATACATCAAAAAATATACAATTACCATTTGAAAAAATTGTAGTTCAATTATCATCAATATAGAATTATTTTATTATGATTATGGGATAAAAAATTTCTTTCAATTAAATCACTCATGTGTTTGTATGACTTATCATCTCCATGTAACAGTTAAATTGTTTTTTGATCAACATTTTTTATGGATGATAATAATGATTGAAAGAACTCATATATATATATGATATTTATGGAATGATTATTATTATTTAATTATAATATCAAATATTCCTTATTATCTTAAAATATATTGAAATGAAATAATGTTTGTGGTCCATATATGTAAACAAACACCTCTATAAAGTAATGTGATTAAATTTTGGATTCTTATTTTCATTTACCATAATACATACATATTTATAAATTATTTATGATATATGATATATAAATGATATTTTATTTTTTAATTATTCTTTAAGTTTATTTATTTCATAATTAAAATTATAATGAAACACTCCATCATACATACAACATACCATTTCTAGTAATAGTGTAAATAAATTATCTATATCCACATTTTATGAGTGAATATATCTATATATAGTGAATATATATTTTAGTTATAGTAATAATAACATTTTGAACATTATAAAACCCCACTAAAGGAAGGTTAAACATAAATGTTGAGTTGAAAATCTCATGAAAATGAAATTGTTATCACCTAAAAATGGGGATTCATAGTTGAAATTATTTATAAATAGTTATTGAAATATTTAAACTGGTTTATATATGATTTTATATTTATATAAAATAATATATTTTAAACTTATAATTATTTTAAATTTAATTTACCAGGGTCTATAGAACAATCAAAACAATTCAATCATGATGAAATGGGTTGTTGCCCTTCAATTATATTTGTGATACATAAGGAATATTCATTATTTTGTATTCATGTGGTTTAAAAATAACTATGATTTCATTTTATGAGTCGAAAAATGAAAATCATAGTTATATAGATATTAATATATTTTCCCTCTTTCATGATGTTTTGATTTGATTGAAAATTATGTCAAAACAATTTTATTCTATAATCTAATTGTCTATTGGGATTTTCTATTATATTTTTGATGAAGAAATTTTATTATCTCCATCTTAATAGTATATTGAAATTTCTTCTAACTTATTTATTTCTAGAAATTATATTTTTTATTTCATATTTCTTCTTTTATAAACATAATAGAGTGAATGAATGTTTTTAATGAAGACTAACATTATTTATTTCATTGGTTGGGAATAATTTTTATAAATGTTTATGTTCTAATTGCAATACATAAAAAATATAATATTCTCTTATGATTTTTAATTATATTTTATTCAAATATTTATTTTCTACAAATTTTTAAACAATATTATTCAATTCTTATTCTAAATTATTTACTTTAAGTTAATAATAAAGGTGTTAATTATATGGTTGTTTTAATGTGAACAATGTGAATATAATTCAATGATATCATGAAAAAACAATTCCTTGAATATTAAATTAAATAATTTCATTGCTATTTTCAATGAAAATGTTTCAAATGCTTTTTTGAAAATTTTTTATATTTCAAATAAGTTATATTAAAATTAAAGGTTATTTCTCAAAAAATATTCTACATATATTTTAATTGAAAATATATTCTAGTATAATTTCATATAATGTTTTCAATGGATAAAAAGTAATATTATATAATGATGGAATGTTTATTTTATATTTAACACAGAGAATATTATGATTATGAGATGTTAAAAATCCATTTATTTTCCATAGCACATGTAATGATGACATGGTATTGCAACCTATTTACTTTTTATGGGTAATAGTGTTCTAAAAATATGAATGTTTTATGATCTTGTGGAACCCATTTAAAATGAATATGATTATGTAGTGGTTGGTCTTGGAATTACATTACCCTCTCATCCATTGGGTATTGATGGATATCTTATTAGATAATTAGGAAAATAATGGGGATTTAAATCATTTTAGTATGGTTCTATATCCACTATCATATTCTTATAAGAGAACATTTACTATGAGAATGATGGAATGTTTATTGAACATAATCCTATATGTTAGACTATATATTGATCATTGAAAAATGAAATGATATTAAATGATTATGTATATTGAAAAAACATTGGTCTTATGACATATTTTCACGTTAAAGGATTTTTATCTTTGAATCTTGTATTATTAATGATATATTATGTTTAATGATTTATTTAGTGATTCATGATAATGATATATTATATTATGGGTATGAATTTTAATATGACAGATCAATGTTCCCAAAACCTTATTCCCTTATTATGATTAATTAAACATTGTTATCTCCCTTTTTTACCTTTACTGAGCATCTGAGATCTCCAATTATTATTCCTTCTATTCAATAGGATATAATGAAATATAGTATGTATTATATGTCAAATAATGGTTCTAGTGGGTATTTACTAAGTAAGAGATGATGATGATCTTTTTAAAACTATTTTTAAATGTATACTAGTTTCTAAGGAAAATTAAAATTTATGGTTCTATAATGTATAATGATGTAATATAATGAAAATTAATATGTTGAAATGTAATATATAAATATATGTTAAGAATTTATAACATTATATTTAAATAATTTTGTCTTCAAAATTCAGGAGAATTATCATAAAATACCCCATATTCATTATTTATCATCCATACTCATATCGTATATTCCAATTTAAATATTTTTTTATTATATACATTAAACAATAGTGTGGTTTTCACCATTATTATGGCTTGGGTGGCTTCTAATTCATGTCCATGGGGGGGTTTATATAAGGAAATATATTTAAAAGTTATATAATATTATTTCCTTATAATACATTTCTATTTATTTCTTCTATGATTAAATTTTAGTTCTAGTACATTACATAATGTAATCATTACATTTATATTTAAAAGAAAATATAAAATAAAGTTGAAACATCAATATAGAATCCTTTCCCAGAATATAATACATTTTAATTTAATATAATTTTTCATTTCATAATAGATAATCATGAGAATTAACAAGACATATGATTTTTCACTAAAAATCAATAAACCCTATGAAAATAAATTTTAAAGATAAATGATAAAAAATTGAACAGCGATATATACAAAATAAAAAAAATAATTTATGGATTTGAGAAACAACATGTTTCCAAATACATTTATATATGTTTTTTAAAAATTTATATTATAAAATCATACATATCTAGATAGGTAAAAGGTATTCTCACATTGAGAAAAATATAAAAACTATAGTATAAAAATTGAAACTCTTCTAGGAATTTTATATCATTATATTTGTAACATGTATTAAATATGGTTATTAATAATTGTATCCCTAATAATTCTATAGATAAACCCTCAATGGTTTTCTCCCAATTTATTTCTTTTGAATACAATGAGTATTACACAATTTATTATAGAACAATATTAGCCGCACCCATTATATATTTTATATCATGCTCACACATTAGGTTTTTTTATTTCAGATCACCCATGATAATCTATATATAACATGTATCATATCCATAACAGAATATTAAATTAATCACATTTTCATCATAAATCCCATAAAACATATTTTTAACCAATATAAAAAACATTTTTTGTGTCAAAATTCCCATTCCATTAAAATCATTATTCCTAAAACCAAACTCTGAAAATTTTCATGAAAATGGGAAAGAAATTATTTGAGAATCAATTAAATATTTTAAATGAAATAAAATAATGAAGACAATTTATTTTTCATGAAATGTTTGTAAATTCTTATATATTAAAATAGAAAATTCCATTTTTTTAATAATAACATATTATATCATATAAAAATCTATAAGGACTCATTTTGATTAAATTTTCATGAAAATCCTTGGAGATATAAAAGTTTGTATCAAATTATTTTTTATATTTATTAATATATATTTTAATATAGATATACTTTTTTAAATTAAGTTTAAATTTTGAAAATAAAAATTTATATCTTTTTAAATAACATTTTAATTTGTAGTATCCCATATATATATATATATTTAATGAATAAACAATTGAATGAATTAAGATTATATTTAGTTCTAAGCAGTATAAATTTAAAATAATAATTATAAAATATATATACTTGACATTACAAAAAAACTTTTTTTTAAATAGCTTCATTCTCAATGAAATGAAATTGAGACTACAAGTGTTTTACCCAAAGTCTATCATGTCATGGAGTTTCATTATATTCCTAAAAAATAGAAATATATATGATTTATTAATTTTATTATTAACTTTATTAACTTTTTTAGAAATTTTAATTTAAAATGACCTAATTCAAATTAAATTAAATAATTAATGTAAGTTCGCATAGAACGATTTTCAGATATTAATCTCATATTTCAGAAATGACTTTGATACGAGAACTACGACCAAATGTATAATGATTATATAATTTTCAAAATCACAATATATAAATAAATATTTTTTCTAATAATTAATTATACATTTAAAAATAGTATTGAATGATAGTTATAAAAAATGATTTTTAAAACCTCAAGATTATAGAGCCTACATAAAAATAAGTAATGTTTTCAA
The DNA here is from genome assembly GCA_963277665.1 of Viscum album. Classification (NCBI taxonomy): domain Eukaryota; kingdom Viridiplantae; phylum Streptophyta; class Magnoliopsida; order Santalales; family Viscaceae; genus Viscum; species Viscum album. Next base: position 1,193,190,287 of record OY728158.1, on the reverse strand, counting down.
TTTTTAGAAAACATAATGGAAAAATATTAAGTGTTATTTTATAAATATATAATTATGGTTATATAATAAATATGATAATATTTTTATAAATCCAAATATATAAAGAAACCATGTATGGTAGTGATGATGAACAAAACAAAGTCGTTCGTGATACTGTATTCCGCACCTAAGGACATGTGATGATGTTTCTGATGAGTAGTAAAGAGATAATATTCATATTTTGTCAGTGTTAATTTATTATATATATATTAGTTATATAAAATATTATGCATCTATTATAAATTATAATATATATATATCTATAAGATATGGAGATTATAAATGAAATGATAAGTCCCCTCAAGGTGGTAGACCACACATACAAAAGAATAATTCATTCATTTTTTATAGATTGATTATTTAAAGAAAAAGTGTTATAAAATAGTCCTAATAATAATTCAGTTTTTATTATATACAACTTTTATTGAATATTACATTTTATGACTGTCTTTAGGGATGCAAAATATGAAATTTAAATGAAAAGACTTAGTTAAGAACTATACATCCCCATCGGAAATCCACTTTTGGATTGAAACAAATTTCCTTGTTGGATGAGATATTGATCAATATTTGACATTTAGAACATGTGGATAGATGTTATAGATTGATTTATTTTTTATAAGATTAGTTAATTGTATATCAATGTGTGGAGAATATATTATAGGGGGTTTCCTTTTATAAGTGATCAATAAAATAGAACTAGATTTTTTTTAAAAATATTAAATTATATTAATGTCTAACTCAATGAAAAATAGTTTATAAGTGGATGACTTTTCACAAAGAGATACGACATGGTTTGACTATGATTATAATTTACGATTATAATTTTTTTTATATTTTAACTCGTATAATTTTATTTTTATTTCCTTTAGTACATTTTAACACGTACAAAGATAACATGATTTATAACCAAAATACATATTAATATTGGCCAAATAAAAAAATTAATTAATTAAAAAAACATTACATGGGAATTTTAGATATTTATTTGATTTTATAAAATATATAAAATATAACAACTATAAATTACATTTTACAAAACCCCAAAAATGACCGATGAAAAATAGGGATTAAGATAGATGAATTATTAATATTTAAAATGTTTTATATGAAAATAAATAGTACTATTGATTATAAAATATTATATTATTTATATAAAAACATCATATAACTTTTAAAAATTTAAAAATATATTATATATCATTGTAAATACTTAAATGAGTAAAAGTTTTTCATAAGAGATTTATATTTTATTGTGTTCAACAAAAAATGACTTTTTAGGAAAAAAAATATTTAATATAAGATAAATTTTCTTTATGATTTGAAAAAATATTTTTTATTTTTTAAATTAATATTATAATATTTATAAAGTATGATTCATGAAGAAATTGTATAACACGTACAAATGAAAATTGTAAAGAAAGAAATTATTATATGGTTGGTAGAAAATTAACATTATATTATTATAGTTAAAATTAATATTCTAAGTATATGTAGTTACTATTAATAAGGAATGAAATTTATTTAAAATTAGTATAAATTATTTTGGGAGAAAATCCTGCATGGTGTCCTCTTGGTATTTTTTCGATGTAGTTAGGTTATTGATAAAGCCATTTGACAGCAAATGAGTATGGTTGGTGTTTTCAAAATAATCCTAAAAATATATATTCATAATCAATAATTTTTGTGAACAATTGAGAAAAAATCTAGAAAAGGAAGAGAAATGTGGAGCCCATGACATGGATCGTGCACCAAGTCTGGGAGGAGTATGATGTCACATACCAGGAAGCAAGAATGGTAGGCGAGTGTGTTTCACGAAACCAAAAATTGTTCACGGCAGAAGGTGGTGCAGTACAATGAGGAATTAATGCCAACAGAGAAGATTGATCTCATAATAACAATGAAAGTATGCGGAACAGATAAGAAAAACAGTTCGTGGGTGGTTTGTGGTTCACTTGGGATGAAGGATCAGTATGTTGTGGAGGTTGAATCGATGATTTGGTGAATCAGGTATTAGCAGTTTATGAAGTTATCATTTCTTATATAAGAATTGATAATCCCACTGATTACTATGGAGATCTAATATCATTAGAGAACAGCTATTTTATCTATGATTACAATAAAGGCTGGAGAATGTTTGTGAAGGGAGGTTCATGAAGGCTGAAGTGGTTTGTGTGGAAGAGATTCCACCTAATGTTTTTTCAGATAAATAATTCAAAAAGGGAACGGTATGTAGAAGAAGAAGGAGTGGTATGTGGGAGAGGATGGTGCAGTACACTGAATAAGAACAAGGCGTAGTAAATGAGTGCGGTTTGCAAATGAAGTCAGTGAACACAAAAATAAATTGTAGGCAAAGGAATGCTCATCATAGTGGTACATGGATTCGGTACACATAGGTAGTAAACAATAGTAAAGGAAGAGGCAGTCCATGGACAAAGAAGGTTCATGGAATAGGTAGAAGTACAAGGATCAGGTGCTCTTGATAAAAAACCCATTACATAGTTCATTGAAGGAGAAGGTGGTTCAGGATTTTGTCATGGAATCTTGAAACAGCACGAAATCAGTTAGGAAAAGGATTTCTCAGAACCTTGCAGTACTCAAGAAGGCATACGTCAAATTTGGGTAAAAAATTAACGTCAATAGAGAATCTACCTAAAATTTAGGATGAATGAATTCATGCTAACAAATGGACCTACAAGTCCATGAACTGTGTTTGACCTACAAGTCAATAAACTATTGGTGGATTTTTTCCAAGAGAAATGAGGGAAGGAAGTGTATGTCAGTTACCCTTTCCATCGGCAATGATCTAGAGAAAGAGGCATATGAAGTGACCCTTGAGAAAGTAGTTAGTAAACACGAAACATTTTAAAGGAAATGTTCATGGACCTAAAATAACTATCCCAATCTTTTTATTCATTATTAGCTGCTAGCCTTAGTGACTTTGGTAAATCAGCACATCGTTGTTGTATACTATTTATAAGTAGCCCAGTGAAAGTGAATCATGTAAAAATAATTGATCCATGTGAATGATTTCATATCTGTTCATATATTTCAATGAGGGGGTGAGATAATTTATTTTGGTCTAATAAAATACCCGATCCAAATGGGAGAAATATTTAGTCTGTTATACCCGGATTCACCCCCCCCCCCCCCGTCTGAGGGAAATAAATATAGTGGACCGAACAAAATGTGTTGATGAATTCTTCTCCTACTTTTGGAGTAATTTTCATTATAGATTTTTTATTATGTAATCACGAGGTGTTAATTTTACTTCATATAATTTTTTGACTCCAATGATACATCATAATGTATATCGGTTTTATAGAAATCCAAAATATGAATAAAATTATTCAAAAATATTAATTATTTGTGATTGAGAATATAAATAGATTTTTCCTCACACAAATAACTTTTTCCAATTGTACAACAATTTTTTATCAAAATAAGAGATATTAGAAATTTATATTTCTATAATATTGAAAATATAAACCCATTATTTTCAAATTATAATCATTGAGTAAATTTATATTAGTATAAAATTAACTATCATTCCCTATAATTTCATGGGGTCTTATAGTCATTGAAAAAACACTACATTTTGTCAAAATACATAACATTTTATAATTGTAATTATTTATTAAAAACAATTTCTCTTTCCAAGAATAAATTATCATTCTCCTATTTATATTGAGAAAATTTTTTCCTTTTCAGTGATTACAATATATTATAAAGGAAAACAAAAAAAATTTAAGGCATATCCTCTACATACAATTGTTAAAAAATATGTTTTATATATTCATCACATAAAATGTGATTCCATACATTGATTACATTTTATTCCTCAAATGGTTCCTTTTTTATACTAGAATAAAATTAGATATAAAAAAACTGAACTAATAAATGATTTTGATTCAAAAATTCATCATTAAGTAATGAATACGATTGATGATTGTCTTCAAGATCATGAATAGTTTTATATTATATTATATTCAATTGAGTATGTAAATTAGATAAATTTTTTTATAACAGACCGAATTACAACAATATTTCATTAAAAAAAGATCATATGATAAAATTACTTTAAAAAACAATGGGTTGATGATATATTTATATCCAAACAATAATTATGAAGTTAAAGGGTAGAATAGATATAAGAAATAGAAAATAAAATAGAAAGGGAATCTGTGAATTTTCTCAATCACATAATAATAATACAAATTTTATTATTACCATAATATGTGTATGAAAATACCGCAATGGAATCCATTTTTTTTCATATTCTCATTGGATCTTCTTATGCATTACGAATCCGATTCATTAAATTTTGATTAACATTAAAATATTGAAAAGTTAAAAACTTATGGTTATACAATGCAATATCATTCATCAATCCATAATACCAATAATGCGCCCAAGAGTTTTATTTTATAACCCTAATCCCTAAATGAATTTAAATAGGTGATATATGATATTTGTTAATAAATTCATTTACAAACATGGTGATATATGAAAAAACCCATTTTTTTGTATTTTTGAAAAAACCATCCTTCTCTATTCAAAATTCAAGAGATATATCATTCACTACTAGTAAAAAAAATTCATGAAAATAATGGTCTTCACTCTTATTATTCATTATCAACTCTCACCTTGATTAATTCCCACACACCAAAAAAATTTGTGTATGTTAAATCCTTAAAATTTTCAAGGACCACAATTATCAAATAATTTACTAAAGGATCATGTTTTTAATTTATCATTGTTAATAGTTCATAATATTTTCTACTCAAAGCATATGATGCTCTATTTGTTCACAATATGGAAATAAATTGTTAAATATTAATCCATTCATAGTTTATTCCATATTTACAACAAAATAAAAAACTAATAATGATAAATTATACACATAAATCATTTATGTTAAATATTTTTTAATATTTTAATACATAAAAAATGATAAACCTAGATTTTTTATAAGAAAACAACATAAGATAGTTCTAGATAATTATATTGATAAATATTTCATAAAGTTTTAATTTTTATAAAGAATAGTAAATTACATAGTGATTCAACATTAGAACATGACCAATTTTATTTAAATAAGATAAACCGTAGATGGAAAAATGATTATTTACATATGATAGGGATGAGACATGATCCTTCACTGGTTTTTTTTACATTATAGAATCCAAAATTTCACACTTTATTCGAGGTCAATTTAACTCCTTTTCATGTTAACATTGTTAGTTGGCTAAATAACTGAATTTTCTTCTAAAAAACTCTTTGTAACCGAGAAAAAAAAATTATGCATCCTAAAAATTTATTAAGACTTTTCCATTATCCAACTAAATTTTTTATGGTCAATATTTATTCCATCATAAAAAAATAATTTAATTTAAATAAATCCATTATAAAAACAATGTTACTAAATTTACCATATAACATATTTCTTCGAATGATTTCAAATAAATCCATCATTTTTTTTCACAATCATTATGGAATATATAATATTCCAAAAATACCTTTAATAATATCAGCATAAATATTATGAAAATAATAAAATAAATCTATATTCAAAATTCGGAATTTATGTGAAGAATTTAAAACAAAGTCGGTAAAGGAAGTGAAAAGAAGATCCCATGACTGGGATTGCCGACTATATCCTCGAAGAGTATGCAGTTTTCTACCATGAAGCGAGAATAATAGGTGGGTGTGATTATCTAAACCAAAAACGGTTCACATAAGAAGGTAGTGCAGTACTTGGATGACTTGATGCTGACAGAAATGATAGATCAAGTAGGATCATAGACATTACATATAGATGATATAAAATTCGGTTCTAGGGTGGCTTGTGGATTGCGGTGGATGAAGGATCAGTATGCGGTGGAATTTGATTTGAAGATTTGGTAAATCATGGATTAATGGTTTTTGAATATATCTTTTCCTAAATAAAAATTTCTAATCCGATCGATTACTGTGGAGATAAAATTTCATTAGAGAATATATTTTTGTTATTTTATTTTTGTAATAACCGAAGGAAGTTCGCGAATGGAGGTTCATGAAGGGTGATGTGGTTTGTATAGTTGAGATTTTTCTAAATGTTTTTGTGGAGAACAGTAACCTGAATAAGGCATGGTACACAGATTAATATGGTGTGCTACACATAATAGGATGATGTGGTACCCAAAAGTATAAGGTGCACTAACCGATAGTATTTTGGGAAGGTAGTCCATGAATAGAGAACATTTCATGGAGAGAGGGTAGTTCACAAATGAGGTTCGTGGATCTGGTACACAGAGGTGGTACGTGATAGCGATGGTAGAGGTAGTCCTCAGATAGAGGGAGTTCATAGAAGAGGATGTAGTACGTGGAGCAGGTAGTCCACGTACCAAACCTAGTACTCAGTTCAAAGGTGGAAAATCTATTTTGGGATTTTCTCAAAGAATATTGAAAAAGTATCAAATCATTATTTAAAATAATTTTCTGGTACCTAGAAGTACTCATGAAGGTCTACTTAATCTTCTGGTGAAAAAGGAACCTCATTAATGCATCTACATAAAAGTTATGATGCAGGTATTAATGAAAATGAAGGGACCTACATGTACATAAACATAATTTAACATAAATGTAGATAAACTATGTGTGGATTCCATTCTAAGAGAATTGATAGAAACAAGAATAATATGGTGACACTTTCCACAGGATGTGATCTGGAAAATGTGGCATAGGCGTGACCCTTGGGAATGACCTAAAAAGACCTGAAATATTTTAATGGCAGTGAGCCTAGACCTAGGTGATCTAGCATAAGCATTATATTAATTATTATTTGTATTCCTTTGTGAAGTGGGTACATCTAAAAATCAATGTAGTATACTCCTTGGATGTATCCTTGAAAGGGTGAACCAAGTAAAAATTTTTGTGTCATGTGCATGATTTCATATCTATTATTATATTCCTATAAGAGGAAGAGTGAATTGAATTTTTTCTAACAACGAATGATGATATGAATAAGGGAAAAGTTATATCTATTATACCCTAATCCCCCCCTTAGGGTATTCGACCTAGTGGACCTAATTTTTTTTTGATAAATTCATCCCCACCTTTTCAATGAATTATCCTCATAAGTTATGCACTAGTTAATTAGGAGGGGTTAATTTTCCTTCATACCATTTTTGATTACAATGTATCTTGATAATTTAAATGGGTTTTATAAAAAATTAAATTATTAAAAAAAATATTTCAAATAAAAACTATATGTGATTGAGAATATAAACCAATTTTTCTTCATACAAGTAACCTCTTCAAATTTTTCAAAATTGTGGATAAAAATATGATTTGTAGATAAGATATATTTCTATAATAATTATAGAGTAATCCCATTATTTTATAATGATAAAATCATAGTAAATAATACTTATTATGAAACATAGCTATCTTTCGCTATAATTTAATGGGGTACAATAATCATTGAAAAATCCTCACCTTTTTTCCAAATCTATAATATTTTAAAATTTTAACAATTAATGTAAAAATGTTATCTTTCTTGGATGAAATTATCATTCCACTATTTATATTCCAAACAATTTTTAATATTCAGTGATTACTAAAAATTATGAATAATCAAAAAAAACATTAATGGAATATCCTATACATACAATTGTTAAAAAAAATATTTTTACATATTCATCACAAAAAATATGATTCCAAAAATTGATTCAATTTAATCATTTCAATGGTTTTTTATACTAAAATAATAATAATTTGAAAAAATCTGCACAAATAAATTATTTTGATACCAACATTCATCATAAACTGATTAATTTGCTAAATGATCGCCTTCCAGATCTTGAATAGTTAAATATTATTTTATATGTGGTTGAGGATGCATGTCAGTTAAAAAAATTATAATATTTCAAATTATATCTGAATTAAATTTAAAAAATTATCTCACAAAATTAAATTAATATTATATACAAAATTTAGAGGATATATATATATATCTAAATCATAATTATGATGTATATTTTGTAGAACATATATATGAAAATAAAAAAATTGAAAATGAATCTGTGAATTTTTTCAATCAATTAATAAAAATCCAAATTCTATTTTTAATATTTTATGTATATGAAAATCCCTCAATGTAATCCATATTTATATTTCCCCATTTTCTAATTAGAATTTACCATGGATAAAGAATCTCGTTTTATAATTTTTTTCTATATTTATATACAAAAAAGAAAAAAATTCTAGTTATAAAATGCAATATCATTCAACATTACATCTTACCAATAATACATACAAATGTCTCTTTTCATCACCTTAATCCATTAATTAATATAAATAAGAGATCAATGAGATTTACTAAACAATTACATTTTCAACATAGAGATATAAGGGACAATTTTTTCTTGAATTCTTCAAAAAACTATCCTTCTCTCTTTTAAATTCAGGAAACATATCATTCACTACCAATTCAATATTTTCATGAAAATAATGGTCTTATATATTCATATTCATTATAAATTATCACCATTATTAATTCCCATAAACAAATAAAAATAGTGCATGTTCATTCATTATAAATATCAAAGGAAAACTTTGTCAAATAATTTACCAAAGGATCATGTTTCATAAATAACATGGTTAATAGTGCATTATATTTTCTAATCAAAACATCAAATACACTTTTTGACCCAATATGGTACTAAATTGTGAAATATTAATCCCTTCATAGTTTATTCCATATTTACAACCTAATTAAAAACAAATAATGAGTAAATATACACATAAATTATTTATGATGAATATATTTTTTACATCGTATATCTTAAAAAATGATAAACATATATTTATTATGAGAAAACATGAAAAGATTGTTGTACATAATTATATTGATATATATTTCTGGTGGATTCAATTGATATAAATAATAAGAAATCACATAGTGATTTTACATTAGAACAAACCATATTTTATTTAAATAAGAAAAACTGTAGATGGAAGAATAACGATTTCAAAATGGAAGTGTTGAAACATGATCCATCACCAGTGTTTTATGTTATAGAAATCTTAATTACACACTTTATTCTAGTATAATTTAACTCTATTTAATGTTAACATTGGTAGTCAGATAAAAAACTCAAAATTATATTAAAAAACACTTTGGAACCCACATATCTATGAAAAGTATGCATCTTTAAAAATTATTATAAATTTTCCATTATCCAACTAAATTTCTTTTTGGTGAATATCTATTCCGTCATTTAGAGAATGATGAATTTAAATAAATCCTTTTTTAAAAACCAGGGTTCCTAAATTTTTTATATAACATATTTTCTTTCAATGAGTTCAAATCAATCCTTCAATTTCATTCATAATCATCATGAAATATTTCATATTCAAAAAATACCACCAATAATATCAGCATAAAGAGTATCCAAATAATCAAGTAAATATATATTCATAATTAATAATTTGTGTCAATAATGGATAATGAAGTCATAAAAGGAACTGGAATGAGGATCCTAGAACATGGATCGCGTACCATGTCCAGGAAGAGTACACAGTTGCATACCAGTCAATAGGGAATGGTACGCAGGTGCGTTTCGTGAAACTGAAAATAGTTTGTGGTGGAAGGTGGTTCATTACACAGATGACATGATGCTGATGTAAAATACTGAACATGTAGGAACAAAGGAAATATTTGGAATATATAAGAAAAATGGTTCGTAGGTGGCTAGTGCTTGTGGCAGCAGAAGGATCGATATACAGTGGTGGAAGAATTCAAGATGTTGTAAATCATGGTTTAGTCATTTTTTAATAATCATTGCCTATATAAGAATTTATAATCCCACCAATTATTGTGGATATTGAATATCATTAGAGAACAACCTTTTCAAACAATAATTTGGGAAAAGACTGAATGAAGCTCGCGAAGGGAGGTTTGCGAAGTATGAAGTGGTTCGCACGAAAGAGATTCTACAGAATTGTTTTTGGATAAATTTAAATAGGAAAGGGAAAAATACATAAAAGAAGAAGGATTCGTATGCGGAAGATGAAGGTGTTGTATGAAGAAGAATATGGTTTGATACTCGATAGCATTTTAAGAAGGTAGTCCGCAAATAATGAATAGTTCACGGACAAAAGGTATTTGAATGAGGAGGTTCATGGATTCATCACCCCAAGGTGGTATGTCATAACAAAGGTAGAGGTAGTCTGATGAAAAAGGAATTTCATATAAGAGGAAGCAATTCATAGATCAGGTGGTCTTTGTAAAAAATCTGATACTCAATATGTAGGACGAGAAGGTGGTTCTTGATTTGATCAAGGAATATTAATAAAACATCAAATCAGTTTACTAAAACATTTTACATTACATAGTAGTACCCAAGCTGGTGGACATCATATTCAAAAGAAAGACGAATGAAAACAAATAATCTATGAAAAATTGAGGATAAAATAATTCATACAAATTAAGGGACCTACAAGTCCACAAAAATTGTTTGACCTAGAAGTTGATAAACAGTTTCTGGATTCCTTTCCAAGAGAAATGAAAGATTAAATAGGAGGAAATAAACCCTTTCCTTTGATAGTGATCAAGGGAAAGGGGCATAGGTAGTGACCCTTGGGAATGCAATGAGCAAACACGAAACATTGTTAAGGCAGAGTGCCTAGGGCAGAGAATAAATTGCCCAAACATTGTACTAATTATTGGATATGAGCCATAGTGAATTTGGTACATCGTAACATCATCATTATATTCTACATAGACATATCCAGGTGATGGTGAACTGAGTAAAATTATTATTTCATGTGCATAATTTCATATTTATTCATATATTGCTATAGGAGGAAGAGAGAATTGAGTTTTTTCTAAAAAGGAAACAATATTCTAACGGGAGAGTGTTTTATTTTGTTATACGCTGATTCAAACCCATTATGGTATTCGACCTAGTGAATCTAAAAAATTGTGTTGATACATTATTCCCCACATTTTGGAATAATTTTCTTTATAAATTTTGAAATACAAAATCAGTAGTGGTTCATTTTCCTTAATTTCATTTTTGTATTCCAATGTTTCTTTTTAATGTATATAGGATTTATAGTAAATTAAAATATGAATAATATTATTCAAAAACAATAACTCTATGTGATTGAGAATCTAAACCAATTCTTCTACATACAAATATGCTCTACCAATTGTAAAACATTGTGGATCAAAACATAAGTTTTTCTAAGTCACATTTATATAATAATATAAAAGTAATCCCATTAATTTCCAATGATATTATTTGAGTAAATTATTATTATTATGAAACATAAAAATCTTTCCCTATTATTTCATGGGGTTCTATCATCATTGAAGAAAAACCCACCTTTTTAAAAATCCAAAACATTTTTTTTAATTGTAATGATTTATGTAAAAAATGATATATTACCTTGAATAAAATATCATTCCTTATATATATTAAAAAATCTTCTTCTTATTCTATGATTACAACATATTATAAAGAATCAACAAAAATATTTGGCATATCCACTACTCACAATTATTAAAAAAACATTTTCACATATTCATCATAAAAAAATGTTATTCCAAACATTGATTCCATTTTACTCCAAAAATGGTTCCTTAATTATTCGAGAATAAAAATAGTTATAAAAAACTGAACTGATAAATGATTTTATACTAACTTTCATCATAAACTTATCAATAAGATAAATTAGTCTTCTCAATCAGGAATAGTTTAATATTATATTATAATCGACTGAGGATGAAAATTAGCTAAATTTTTTTAAAAAAATTTACCGAATTAAATATGAATATAATTTATAAATATTATATCATAAGATTATTTTACTATTAGATAATGTTTTTATAGGATATATATATAACCAAACTATAATTATGATTCAAAAATCGTAGAATAGATATAAGAAATGGTAAATAAAATAGAAAGGGAATCTTGTAATTTCTTCAATCAGTTAATAATAATCCCAATTTTAATAATTCGATTATATGTATATGAAAATCCCACAATGGAATCCATAGTTATATTTTCATATATTCTCATTGGCACTTACTATGGATGAATAATCCCATTCTAAAATTTGTGGTCCCTATTAAAATATTGAAAAGTAAAAAAATTCTGGTTATACAATGTAAAATCATTCATCATTCTATCTTACCAATAATATAACAAAAATATTATTTTCATTCCACTAATACAGTAATTAATATTAATTAGAGATCTATGAGATTCACTAAACAATTACCTTTTCAACATGGATATATATAGCCCAAAAACAATTTTTTATTCGTCAAAATACCATCCTTCTCTATTCTAAATACATGAAATATATCATTCACAACCAATTCAATCATTCATTAAAATCATTGTCTTCCATCTAAATATTCACTATTAATTCTCACCATGATTAATTCCAATAACAAAATAAAACATGTTCTTGTTCATTCATTAATCTTTTCAAGGACAACATTTATCTGACTATTTACTCAAGGATCATGTTTCAAAAATTTCATGGTTAATAGTGCATTATATTTTATACTCAAATAATCACCTACTCAATTTTTTCCCAATATGTTAATGAATTTTGAAATATTAATCCTTTCATAGTTTATTCCATATTTATATCCAAATTAAAAACCAATAATGATTAAATATACAAATAAATCATTTTTGATGAATATATTTTTAATATTTTTCTACAAAAAAATTAAAAACATATATTTTTTTGAGAAAAAAAAGATAAGGTAGCTCTAGATAACTATATTGATAAATATGTCATGAGGATTCAATTGATGTAATGAATAAGAAATTACATAGTGATTATTCAGTAGAACAAAACCAATTTTATTTAAATAAGACTAACCGTAGATAAAAGAATGATCATTTCCATATGGAAGGGCGGAAACATGAATCTTCACTAGTTTTTTTACTTTGTAGAAACATAAATGAAACTCTTTATTTTAGGATAATTTAACTCTTTTTCATGTTAACATCAGTAGTGGGATAAATAAATAAAAAAGGATTTAAAAAAATACTATTTGTAACCCACTAATCCCTGAAAAGTATGTATATTATAAAATTATTAAGGCTTTTGCATTACCCAACTAATTTTTATGTAGGGTCTATATCTATTCCATCATTGAAAAAATCATCAAATTTAACTAAATCCTCTATAAAAATCAAGGTTACAAAATTTTCTATATAACATAATTTCTTACAATGTTTTCAAATCAATCATTCAATTTCATTCATTATCATCATGAAATATTTAATATTCCAAAAATACCATCAATAATATCAGCATAAATATTATCCAAATAATCAAATAAATCTATATTAATAGTCCAGAATGTGTGTGATGAATGGAAAATGAAGTCATAAATGGAAGAGAAATGAGGATCCAGATACATTGATCGCGTACCTTATCTGAGAAGAGTATTCAGCTTCCTACTAGGTAGTAGGAATGATACGCAGGTTCATTTCATGAAACTGAAAATGGTTTGCAGCAGATGCTGGCGCAGTACATTGATGACTTGACACTGACAAAAATGATCAACCACATAGGAACAAAGATGGTACATAGAATTTATAAGAAACATAGTTTGCGGGAGGATTACAGTCCACAGTGGCTGAAGGATCGGTAAGAAGTGGAGGCTGAATCAATGATTTGGTAAATCATGGATTAGATGTTTCTTGAGGATATCGTTTCCAATATAATAACTATGAATCACAACTATCATTGTGGAGATCGAATATCATTAGAGAATAACTTTTTTATCTGTGATTTCAGCAAAGGCTGAAGGATGTTTGCGAAGGGACGTTTGCAAACTCTGAAGTGGTTCATCCAGAATATATTATGTTGTTTGTTTTCGGGGAGAACTATAACCGATAAACAACGTGGTTCACAGAAGAAGAAGGCTTGGTATGAATAAGAGGAAGGTGGCGTAAGTTGTAGAAGAAGGTGTGCTACCCGATATCAGTTTGCGAAGGTAGTTAGAGAACATAGAACATTTCTCAAATAGAGGGTAGTTTGCTGTGGAGGTTTGTGGAGTCAATACATAGAGGCGGTATGTGATAGCATAGGCAGATGTATTCTGCGAACAAAGGTGGTTCACGAAAGTATCTATAGTATACAAAGCAGGCAGTCCGCGTACCAAACCCGGTACTCAGAATGCTGGAGGAGAAAGAGGTTCACAATTTTCTCATGGAATTTTAAAAAAACATCAAATCAGATTGCGAACAGATTTTCTAGAACCTAGCAGTATTCATGAAGGTTGAATTCATATATGGGTGAAAAAGAAATATAGATAGTGAAGCTACCTAAAATTGAGGATGTATGAATTCATGCAAATGAAGGGACCTACATGTCCATAATATGTGTTTGACCTACAAGTCGATAATCTATGTGTGGATTCCTTTGGATTAGCAGCAAGCGACGGAAGAGGAAGACGATGACCCTTTCCACTGATATTTATCCAGAAAAAGTGTCATATGGAGTGACCATTGGTAATGTAGTGGGTAGACCCATAAAGGTAGTGAGCCTAGGCATAGAAGTTCTATCCCGAACTATATTCTCATTTTAGGTTGTGTGCCTTAGTAAATTTGGTACATATTGACATCATCATTGTATTCTCTTTGGACGTAGCATAGGGAGAGTGAACCAATTAATAATTGTTGACTCATGTGCATGATTTCATATCTCTTTTTATAATTCAATGGTAGGATGAGTGAATTGAGTTTTCTCAAACAACAAAACCAGATCCGAATGAGAGAATGTTTTTATGTTTTATACCCTAATTCACCCACTGAGTGTATTTGACCTAGTAAACCTAAAAAATTGTGCGAAAAAATTATTCCCCACCTTTTGGAAGAATATTCCATAGACATTTTTTATTACTTATTCAGGAGTGGTTCATTTTCTATCATATAATTTTTAATTCTAATGTTTCTTCTTAATGAATATGGGTTTTATAAAATATTTAAATATAAATAAAATTATTCTAAATAATAACTACATTTCATAGTGAATGTAAACAGATTTTCCTTCTTGAAAATACCATCTACAAATTTTACATCATTGTGGATAAAAAAATGAGTTTTAAATAAGACTTATTTCTATAATAATGAATGTGTAAACCCATTATTTTTTAATGATTATCTCTAACTGAATACTTCTTCGTATTATACATAACCTTTTTTTCATATAATTTTATAGGGTCTGATAATCATTGAAAAAACAACACCTTTTTACCAAATTAATTACATTTTATTATTGTAATGATTTGTGTAAAACATTATCTCATTCCTTGAATAAATTATCATTAATCTATTTATATTCATTACTAATTTTTCGATTTAGTGATTATAACATATTATGAAAAAGTTGCTAAAAATTTAAGGCATATCCTATACACAAAATTTTTAAATATCATAGTATTACATATTCACCACAAAAAATGTGATTACAATCATTGATTCCACTTAATTCCTCAAATTGTTCATTTTTTATACTAGAATAAAAATAGTTATCAAAAAGTAGACTAATAAATGACCTTGATAACAATATTCATCATTAATTGATGAATAATGTAAATGATTAACTTCTAGGTCCTGAATTTTTTTATATTATATTATATTGGATTGTGGATGAAAAGTAGTTAATATTTTTTTAATATATCGAATTATATATGAATTTCATTAAAAACAATTAGTCCATAAGATTAAATTAATATTAGATACACTGGTTAGATGATATATATATATATAACCAAACTATAATTACGATTTATAGATGATAGAATAGATATAAGAAAAATTTAAAAAAATAAAAAGGGAATATTAATTTTTTTAAATCACATAACAATAATCCAAATATTTCCCTTACCATTGGATGTATATGAAACTCCCACTATGGAATTCATAGTTTTATTTTATCATTTTCTCATTGTAACTTTTTATTGATAAAGAATCCAATTTTATAATTTTTGGTCTATATTATAATATTCAAATGTAAATAAATTATGGTTATATAATGAAATATCATTCACCATTCCATCATACCAATAATACACTAAAAATTCACTTATCATCACTTAAATAAATTAATGAGTATTAATATGATATCTATGAGATTTAATAAACAATTCATTTTTCAACATGGATATATAGGGCATAATATTTATTTTATATTAATTAGAAAACCATCCTTCTCTATTATAAATTCATGAAAACTATAATTTACTACCATTTCAATCCTTTCATTAAAATCATGGTCTTCCATTTTGTTATTCATTATTAGTTATAACCATGATTGATTCTCATACACTAATACAAATTGTTCATATACATTTATTAAAAATTTCAAGGAAAACATTTATCAAATAATTTTCAAAATGATCATGTTTCAAAAATATCTCGGTTGATAGCTCATTATATTTTCTACTAAAATCACCACCTACACTATTTTTTCCAATATGGTAATGAATTGTGAAATATTATTCTTTTTATAGTTTATTCCATATTTAAGACCTAATAAAAAATTAATAATGAGTAAATATACACATAAATAATTTATAATGAATATATTTTTTATATTATTCTACATAAAAAATAATAAAACATGATTTTTTATGAGAAAACAAGATAATAATGTTCTAGATCATTATATAGATAAATATATCATGATGATTAAATTGATATATTTAATAATAAATTACATAGTGATTCTATATTAGAACACAACCAATTTTATTTAAATAAGACAAATCATAGATAGATTAATGATTAATTCCATTTGGATGGGTTGCATCATGATCCTCCATCAGTTTATTTACATTATAGAAACCTTAATTACACTCTTTATTCTAGATGAATTTAACTCATTTTCATGTATACATTGGTAGTGGGATAAATAAAAAATTTATTTTTTCATAAAATCAATTTTAACCCCCTAATCCTTGAAAAGTATACATCTTATAAAATTTTTAAATCTTTCCCATTATACTACATAATTTTTTTGTAGTGTCAATATCTATTCCAATATTAAGAAGGATTCATTTTATATAAATCCTCTATATAAAATCTAGGTTACTAAATTTCTCATATAACATATTTTATTACAATGATTTCTATTCAATCATTTAATTTATTTCATAATCTTCATGATATATTTAATATTCTAAAAATTACATCAATAATATCAGCATAAAAATTATCCAAATAATTATATAATTCTACATTCATAAGATCAATGAGTATATATATTAGATTAAAAACCTTAATGAAGTAACCCATAACTCTCAACTAAAATATCAAAACCAAAATTACTTCTTACACATGTTCACCCACATAACCTTAAATATTTTTTCCATAAAAAGATATTAGTTTTCCCAAAATTTTACACTTCATGGTTCTGATCAAATAGTTTAATGACCTGAGGTAACCAAAAGTGGTTCTCAAAAGTTATTTTATTAGGGTTAATATTATATATGTAAATAGTTTTCAATATATATTTAAATAAAAGATATATAATTTTAGTTCACTATAGTGATGTTGATTTGGGATTTTTATGACCCTTAAAATTTAGAGAGGTGTATCATACTCACTAATCGATACACTTTAACCATCATTTTTGTAAAAAAATGGGTGGGATTTTGTTTCATGGTGTTTAGTTTGGGAAATTGAGTATTCGAAATGAAAATGGGTAGTTAAAAGTTGGTATTTGGTTTTTATAAACAGTGTTCCTAACCTTGAAAACTATGCAACCCCAGATAGATGGGGTTTCATAGTTGGTGCATGGTTTTTCAAAATTTGCAACTACTTAGTAGAAACTACATACCCCTAAGTGGACATTTACTATTGAGGTGCAAGATATAGAAATAATATTCTCATTCATAGGAAACCATTAAAACAATATTTATTTCAATAATTTTTTAACATCAAACTCCTTGAACCCACTAAAATTCACTATCATTGGCCACCTCTTGACGATCTATTTTCCCCATTATTTTCGAAGGGTTTTTTAAAAAATACCTCGTCCATACGAACTTCGTTCCTGTCAATTCAATGATTTAATTAATGGATATGTACCTCTCTCCCAGTAATAAATCTCAACCCATTTGTATTTATCACTCTCACATCTCTCATTAATGGAGAAGAGGTAATATTTTTCATCTGTTTTATCTGTTTAAATCATGGTTGTGATAGATCTAACATTGTTTGATATTGGATCATTGTATTTTTTCTAGACCTCATTTTTAATTGTGAAATTGAACAATACATTTCAATTTAGGGAATTTATGGATGATTAAATCTCACCAATTATCATGAGGTATGTGGTATTAATTTCAAATCCCATAATATATATTATGATTTTCTGCATGGAATTGTGAAATAGTAAATTCCATGTTTTGATATAATATCTTGAATCAGATTAATTAATTGGAAAATTATATAATTGAATGAGGTGATTAAGAAATTGATGGGATATTTTCATCTTATAATTATTCAGTAAAATTGGATTATCTAATAAGTTAATATTTGAGATGTGGAATAGATTGATATTTGGAATAATGGGATTTGTTTCTTAACCTTGAAGGGATAATGAGTTTTGTGGAGAAATTTGGTTAGATGATTTGATAGTGAATTGTTAATATTATTTCATTTGATTAAAGTGAATAATTATAATTGAGTTGATAAATTTAAATTTTATGATACGATTCTATGTTCTGGTTTGAGAGTTAATGGTAATTAACGATATTGAATATGATGTGTGTTATATAAGGTATTTATTGTGAAATGGTGTGTGGGAAAGTCCTCAATTATTGAAATACACATTGGGGTCCCATCCATGATTTTATATAACCCTATGCATTCATGTGAATATAATTTTATGGGATAGTAAATGGACCACTAATTACTCTTTAGGTGTGGGACATGGACTAATTCTATAAATACCCCTGAGGTAATAGTCACATTGTTCAATTCCTTGGATATTGGCATTGGGATGCTGTTCAAAATTACCATAAATGTAATCATAATTAAAAGATAAATGAAAATACATGATGTATGTGAATTGGTATTATCTATGTAATATGTTTTAGACTTCGACACATGCCGAATCATGTATCATGGCATAGGAGTATTCATGAACTCGTGGTAATTTGTGTCAGTAATTAAAGAATAATGAAATTTGATTAGTATTTACTTATTATACTATACTCTTCACACAACATCATACATTATTAATGAAGGGATATTTTTTTACAAACCATTGATGGTGGCCTACTGTGTTTTACTCGCACACAAATCTTGCTTCATAATCTGTACATAAAGAGGGGCTGTGTTTGTAGGACATGACAATGGAAAGAGCCCTATGATAGATGTCTGAGTTCGTATAGAGCGTGGATGAGGATACTAGAAATTTTGACATAATCCTCAGGGTAATTTTCCTATATTTATTTATTTTTGGATATTCATATTGACTCTAGACACAAATATGTAAAGGGGTTTCTATATTTTGGTTTGATATTTATATTCTAATTTTTTATTATATGATAGTAGTAATACTCTCATTATATTTTTTGGCATTTGGATTTTTTTTATTTACCTTGTTGTGTTTAATCTTTGATAAATAAGTCATATTATTATCATACTATATATTTGATCCTCATTTCTACATAGTATCCTTTATTTTATTGAAGGGTGTGCATGTGGTTATGTGACCAACCATCTGAGTGCATTGGTATAAGGCTCTAGGGCTGGGATGTTATAAATTTTAATTAGAGTGTTCAATTTTCATTTCATTTATTTTGTCATACTATTTAAGAATGATATATAAGAGACTAGGAATAGTTATTACTTTTTTATGAACATGTGTATGAGAGTATTTATCCCAAGTATGTGGTGAAAACCCACGTAAAACGGTGGGTTTTGTATTATTGATGTGTGTTGTTTCAATTGGTTCTTATTTATCCTCGATTTATTCACATGTTCTGTGATTTAATTAACTTTCTCATTGATTTATTTCATGTACCAATACATAATGATATTTGTCTATACAAACATCATTTTAGGCAATAAATAATTATTGTTACATGAATCGTTGTAGCAACACACTGAGAATAACGTATTCGAAGAGATTTTTAAAATGGAAATTCATTCATTTGTTATATTATTTAAATGAAAAACAGTTCCTACAATAAAAATTGAAAATAAAAATGATAAAAAAATGGAAAATTTAATGGGATAAAAGGGAGTCTAATGAGAAACGCAATTTTTAAAACCGGTTCACCATATGTTAACCATGACCAGAATGAGGGATGAATGAGGTGATTGATAGTGCCTCAGTCTTGAACATGTCTTGGGGAATATGGTATGACTTGTTTAATGTAATTATAATATATCATTAAAGAGTTTTAATCTTATGTATTTTATCCTATGATGTGTTTTTGTAATTATAGAGATCTCCAAATATTAAATCAATTATTTATAAATGGTAGGAGTATATGAATGGAAATTATCCTACATTAATGTAACTTGAGAAACCAATAGAGATAGGTGATGGAGATAGGGAGCATCTCCATGAGATAATTTTCTAGTTGATGCAATTTATATAATGAATCCATGTGGATTTTTGAAGAGGTGACATTGGAGTTTTAGTTGATGAATTCTATAACTTGTATTGGAGAGGGTGGACCTTAGGTAACTGAGACTTGTATCAAGTCTTTCATGAATATTTTTAACCACATTGAGTCACCTTCAGATAATTGAATCAAAATGGATTCTAATATTTTACATGTATAGGTGATGTTTTGGTGGGGAATAAATACACATGATGTAATCCTGGAAATTATTGATAAGGACATCAAAAAGTAGTTCATTGAGTATTATTACATTGTGATTCTATGGAATTAAAGTGTGTATAAGTTCGTGATATTGACACGGGGGAGAATATATGTGATTGAATATACTGGACACATTATATAATAATATTTCTTAGTTCTAACAATGGATGTGTATGATGATAATGTGGAAAAGTGGTTTGAGGATGAACAAAAGTGTAAAATTATGTACCATGTAAAAAATAATTTGGTTTAAATAATATTATGTGTATTTGTCTCTCATATGCTAGGGGAACCTGAAAGAGAAATCCATTGAAGGATATGTGGTTTCTTCTAGACAACCATGACGTATGTATTCTGAGGGATCAAAGATTTCTTATATGAATTTCCTTCAGTTTAATAGCAGGAATAGTGTCCATGGGGAGGGAATGTTTCTTAAGAAATTTTGTGGGTTTTCTTCACAAGGGTAGTAGACTAGGTCACTTTCATAGACATTATCCTCAACCCACAGTAGAGTGAGTACCTTTTAAAATTATTTGACACCTATAGAAGTTCTGTATGAAAACATGATAGAAAACTAGTGATTGATGTTCTCTTTATAACTAGAGTACTAGAAGGGGTTACTCTACCCCATATCAGACTGTTAATTTGAGTTATAGTTGCTATCATAGTCTATGCAGTTGACGTGATACTTTATGGGATGGATGGTATATTCCTACATAGTGTTGTAGCACAATGTACAATGACTTCATCATGGGGAATAGGTGTTGGGAAATTTAATACAGTTCATTATAAACTAGTAGATAATGAGGACGAACTATAGATATTTAGATGTACAATTATTTTAGATTCTATTATTTCTAGTGCATTTTTTGATACTGGATAATATTATTCTATTATATATTCACATCATGGTAATGGGTAATAGCTGGCATTAGATTTTATATGTGGAGTTTTATTTAATTATATACCATTGGTAGTATAGTCAACAAACAAATTTTTATGAAAGGGGTGTTCCATAATGATTGTGAATTGACATCTCAGCTGAGAACATTGCATCCTTAACATGTTAGGATTTTAACTGATTATGGATTAGAACATGGTAGCAGCATACTAACCCCACATTGATTGATACCACATTAGAGTTAAATTTTTTCCATATTGTGTCAATTATTTTAATTATAGAGAGTGGGATATCACAGTGATTCATGCGGGTCCAATTCATTTCCAACTGCCAGAGCTCACCTCCCATATTGCATGTTCATTAGACGATGGTGTGGGTGTTAAACTGTATTCCTTTCCAAAATTAGTCTTCATATATGGATAGATTTTTCCTGAAGAATTTAATGGGGATGTATCATGATATAAATTTGAAAATAACTATTGAACTCGGGTAAAACTAGTTACAATTTCATCATAGATAATGGACAATTATAGTTTCAAGATAACAAGACTTGGAAGAAATATTTTATATATAACCAACATACTTATACAAGGACATATCCTTTGGATTACATAGTATTATTTTTAAATAAGGATAATATTACCTCTAAAGTATTTGTATAATACCAAAATCCAATCCAAATGACATTTAAGTACTAGTATCCTCTTCCATATATCAATGTTTTATTTGGCCATTTGAGAGGAGCTTGTGTTTTCACCAAATGTTTTTTGAGATATGGGTATCATATGTAGTGATCTTGGCATTTTGATACTCAATTTCCATATTTTATATGATGGTATGGATATTATGAGTTCATTTTGTTCCAATTCAGGCTAACAAACACTCTAGTCATGTTTATGTGCTTTATGAACAGAATTGTACACCCGTACCATGATGAGTGTGTGGTTGTTTTTTTAGATATTATATTTTTATATTAAATATTCATGATGATCATACCTAGTATGTTCACATAATTCGTAGAATACTAAGAGAGAAACAGTTATTTGAAAATACATTTAAATATCTATTTAGGATTCACCAGGTATACTTCTTCGTTGTCATAAATATTGAGGAAGCTGTATTATAGGACACAAAGACATTGTAAGAAGGTGTTTCATTGGAGAATTGAAATAATATTTTTGATATCCATATATTTTATGGCTTGCCTAGATATTATCAGATATTTATACATGACTCCTACCACTTTTATGAATAAAATTTTGGTTTGACTAAGAAGGGAGTTATTGTTGAACTATCAGGGGAAAGTAAGAAAGGCTTCCAAGAGTTAAATAATAATTTGAAAAAGACATTGATCTTCATCTACCTTATTCAGTGGAAGAGAATACATTGTTTTGTGTTATTTCTGGCATACATCCTGGCGATATATTGATGTAGGGGGATCACATTGTTTGGTATGGGTCGTAAAAATGAGGGCACATGAGCAGAAGTACCCTACTTCCTAGCTTGACTTAATCACACTGGTATTTTCCCTGAAGTGTTTGTGACAATATCTTTGTGGAGAAAAGGTTAATATGTATATTGATCATAAAATTTTGAAGTATATATTTTAAATTGTTTTTTGAATATTCAACACTATAGTTGGGTTGAGTGTATATATTCATCCAACAATGATGTCACATACACTCCTAAGAAATTAAATAGTGGTATTGAAGCACTGAACATGAAAACTCAGAATCAAGTAGTTTACATATATAATTATATATGGAAAATGATGACCATGCTAGCATAGATTCCTATGGTGACTTTGGAGGGAACATGTTGTTGAGGTAATTCCATGATGGTTAGGGGACGCCTTCAAATTAGACAGTAGATTATGATGGGATTATCTATTTGAGGAAACATATTTTTGTGACTACATGAATGAGTGAGTGGAAGATTCATGAATTTTATGCCGAAAATTATGTGGTTCATCTAGGTTTGAAAAAAATATATAATGACATAGGTCATCATTATTGGTGGCCAATAATTAAAAAAGAGATTTTCGGGTTCAAAACATGATTCTATAACTTTCAATGGGTGAAACATGAGAAACAATAACTCATTGTATTTCTTCATATTTTTTACATTATAGAATGGAATTGGGATGATATTACAATACATTTTGTGATGTTTCACATATATATTCTTTGAAAGAATGATGATATTAATGTTGTGTTTGACCATCTAAAAAATGTACTTCAATTTTTACCTATACATGAGACTTTTTAGTGGACCAGTTAGAATACTTTTATGTTCGAGAGATAGTATATTTTAATATGGTACCATAGATTTTTTTTTAATGCATTACTATTGTTTCAAATAGTGTTCCTAAAAGTCTTGTTGAAATCATCTAGTATTTCACTATTTCTTTGTATGAATTTCCACCTTTAAACATATGGGAAATCTGATCATACTATTTCGGTTCATCAAAATATTCAATGACTATGTCTTCTAGACTATGTTGAGTCTTTGGAGGAGCACCAAGTACTTTTGGAGTTATCCCACAAAAGTAGTTATCATAAAATAATTTAAATAAAATAATATTATAATCATTTATATAGGCCATGCATATCACCTCTATGATGGATGAAGGGAAGTGAATCCAAACTACTTGGACCATGTATCCGGATGAATTTGTTATGGAAGGTTCATCAAAATTTGATATTCATTGATGTGGATTAGAGTAGGTATATGTCGTATGATGATAGAAATTGATGACCCATTGAGTTTAAAATGGGTGATCATGTTTATCTTTAGTTGTTACATAGATGATGTCACTATAGAATTCAAAAGTAAGGAATGTTGGAAGTGAAGATTGACATGCCTTTTGAGGTTGCAGATAGAATCTGTTGAGTGGTATTAAAATAGTATCTTCTATATAGGTATAGTTTTGTGGATGATGATTTTCATGTGTTACAACATTAGCAGTGTCACCCCAACCCTCCCATTTTGATACATATTGATGATGTTGATCTCCAGATTGATGTGTCCTTTAGGATCTTAAGTTACGAATTCTGGATCATAGTGAGAAAGTGTTTTAGGGAATGAACATTCCAATGGTTCATGAATGGGGAAAATTATCACTATTTAGGAGGAAATATTTGGAGAGGGAAATATATATGTAGGCTCATAAGTCAAATTTTTTTATCTCGAAATCATATATATGTTCATGAGTACATCCCATGGATGATCTATTATAATACTATGTGATTTTAAGGACCCATAATTTTCTAGAGGCCTCTCATTCTCATTTATAAGTAATATTTTCTCTCTTTTGGGTACAAAATATGTGTTTTTATGGTTTTTTGAGTTATTAAATGGTAATTTTGAATGAAAATGGGCACTGTATATTAGGAACATGATTTTTTCAAACCGTGAACCAACCCCCAAAAACCAATGAAACCCACACGAGAGGGGGATTTCATAGTTGGTGAGTGGTTTCTAAAATCATGAACCCACTCAATAGAAACAATGATCTTTCTAGGATGATGTTCATGGTTGAGGCTTGTGGCCTGGAAAATAGTTCACCCCAGACTATTATAACATAATTTCAATTTATAATTTTCCAACCCCCCTTAAGGTCACCCACGTTATACCCCTCTCAAAAATGAAATTATTATATCATTTTTTGATGTTCCAAAGATGAATTATATTCTCTAAAACACATTTCAATGAAAATAAATGATCAGAATGACATATCTTCTCCACTCTGGATAAAAATAATTTCACATTTGGATTTATATGTCTCCCTTCTCTCCATCCTGGAATATATTTAGATAAATATTTTGATATAAATTACTCTTTTTTATGTTTTGTAAAGGTTTAGATTATAGATCTCACTAGTTATTGTGAAATTCAATGTTCTTCTTGAAATTGGGAATTTCTAACATGGTGGAATCCTTCCAACGATCTTGAGGTAGGTGGTCTAAATTGAAAATCACATAGACTACATTATAAATATGTTTATGGAATTGTGAAAGATAAATATACATTTCTTTAAATATAATTTTTAATTATATAAATCACATTATTAATTAATTATTCATATGATGGGATTTTTAAATTTACGAGATATTAGGATTATAGAATTATTCCATTATATGAGATTGTGTATTGGGTTGATTTTCTGAGATATGGAATTGATTGATAATGGAAATAAATGTATGTTGGTCTTATCCTTCATGGGTTAGTGGGTTATATGCAAAAATGATGATAGATATTTTAATGGTGAATTTTTTATATTATTTTATGTTATTAATGTTAATAATTATAATTGTGTTGATAAATTGAAATTTGAAACCAATAAGTTATGTATTGATAAGAGGATTAATTATTATTGACTATATTAAATGTGATGTTTATGATTTATTTGATTTATTGAAAATTGTGTGTGGGATAATGAAAATTTATCTAAATACCCACAAGGTTCTAGGCCTAACTTTATAAGCCCAAATGCGTGCATGTGGATATAATTACATGTTGAAGGGATGAATTCTCTAAATACCCAAGAGTTTCTTGACATGGACTGATGATCCAAATTCACATGGGGTGATAGAAAATTATTATATGCTTCAGATATTGGAATTGGACTACGATTACAAATGTCATGAATTGATTGAAATACAATGATAAATGAAAACCTTTTATTTTAGTGAATTTTTATTCTTTATGTGAATCTTTTCAGACATCTAAATTTGAAAAATAATATATTATTGGATCGTGTATTATCATAAACCCAATGTAATATATGTTGTTAATTAGTGAATAATGATAATTGAAAAATTCTTACTTATTGTACTATTCTTTACCAAACTCCATAAAAATTTAATTACTAGATATCTTTTTAGATATAATTTATGTTGTCCTACATAGATATACTCAAAACCAAGATAGGATATATGATAGATACAAAAATATAATTCATGTTTTCTGGATATGATATAGTAAATCTTTCTATGATAGATGGATTGGTTGCGATGGAACATGGATGAGGGAACCATACATGGTTTTGGAACCTTCAAGGAGTTTTTAGTTCCATTAGTTATTTTTGGGTTTTCTTATTATAATTTTAAATTAATATGGATTGACATATCTACTATTTTTTGGGATATTTAAGTCCTATTTTTTCTTATTTTGGTACTTTTATTTCTATTCTTATATTTATTGTCAAATTTTTCTTGTTTAATTATTTTTGTTATTGGGTTTTTACTATGAAAAACTTGATTTTATATCCCCTTGTTATATATTATTCCCCCGATTCTAGTTGGAATCCATGGGAATAGAGGGAGGGGAAATGAGGTGTTGTTATCAATAGACTAATGGAATAAGAATGTTTCACCCATAACTATATGTTTTAGAATGAAACATTTATAATGAAATTCCCACAACATCATTTTTTATACAAATATAACTTTTAGATATATTTAATAAGGGAGTTTTGAAATTGCCTTAGCTATAGAAATTACTTCATAATAACTTATCCTTGAAATAAATAATAAAATTTTCCAACCCATAAATGAATAAATTAATATCTTCCTTCCCGATTGGGACATACCTAATTTTAATAGTCTCAATTTTTCATAAATATGATCTAGTTATGTTTAACTACCAGCTCTGCTAAAATTATCACCTTGTTTGTATGTTATCAAGAGTACGACATAATACAATTAAATGCACATCATTACAAAATCTATGTTGACATGATAAAAAAACTAATGCATTCATAGAATAAAAAAACACTACTACATCAAGTTTAAAAAAATTTATTGAAAAAACCATCAAACTGATAGTAATAAGATCATTGCAATAAATTATATTTACAATAATACTACCTCTATTTTTTCAGTAATGTTCCATATATATTTAATTAGTTGTCATTCACATTTTAATTCAATAATTATCTAAAATTAAGGGATGCAATGATTCATCTTAATTTAGGGAATCTATATAATTTTAGTAAAAAATTAATATACTTCTCTCATCTTTATTGAATATTCTCCCATAAATTTTATTAGTATAAAATGTGGTTTTCATGATTTTTATAAATTAAATAATGATTATTTACACAATAAGTAGCCTCATACATATATTAGAATAATTCCCCAACAAAAAGAAATTACAACATCTCATCATTTGATGATTATCTGTTACATCATCCTTATATTAATTTGATATTTTTTTAAATACATGATCTTTATGTACAATCATTACCCAATAGAACCATGTTCATGGACCTATAAACAATTCAACAATTTTTTTTACCACACATGGAACATGTTGTGAAAATACCTACAGATTTAAAAGCCGATTTCTTCTACAAAACAACCCACATAGATCACATCATACTTGTTTCATCATGTGACATGTATGTGTTAATAAACTCGTTCTAATCATTTAAATATAAATAAAATCATTCTCATGTCAATTAAATATTCGTGAGATGAAAAAATTATTTAAATAAGGTTTCAAACCTATTGGAAACAAATTTATTTTTGTATCTTGGTTTTGAATAGTATATGCTACATACTTATCCAACCCTTCATTTTTTTCATTGTACATGGTAATAGAATCCTGCTACATATTCCTAAATTTGAGGAATTGTTTATCCATTCTATATTGATCATCATTAAGAAATTATTATTAAATGTATCTTATACTATGGTATCAAGATCATATCTCTCTTTTTTATTGTAAAAAATATACGACCATTAAACATATTAACAAAAATATACTAATAGAAATTGATTTCATTTGAAATAATGAACATGAAATGTCTTCAAAAATATTCTAGTTCATTATTCCATTCTAAAACTATCACTAGATCTATGGTTCCGACGAATTATCAGGGGGGAACTGTTACAAGAAATTATCATCCACCAATATGTTTATATATGGAAAATGTGGTATATATCTACCATGGATTACACAAAAATAGATATTTTGAGTAATATAATCCTTTACTAATAAAACCCACTTAGTTTTAATTCCAAAATTTGTAGGTTTCAATTTTGACAAGTTATTATCCTCTTGATTCCTTCCTGTGTCATCTTCTATGTTTCCACTAATAAAATAAATTCATAACACTTGTCAATTTCTTGAAAAATGTTAATATTGATATTATATATAATTTCATCATAACTAAAAAATTAAAATCCTCAAAGGTTGTTTTATATAAATTTTCCAATCCTCGATGGTTAACAAAACATTATCCTAGATAAAACCTATAATGACCCTGACTAAAAGAATTACATATTCATATGATATTAGATAACAATTTATTATCTAATACTCCAAATGATGTTTTACAGTATATTTTTTACATTATTAGATCATAATAATTATTATTGAAATCAATTAATCTCGCAGAATGTGGCATCCATCCAATAACTATATTGTTGATGTTAGTGCTGATAACCTTATCAATGTACACTTTTTTATATTTGAAAAATAACCCTATGTGGATTTCTAAATCATCCCTCCAAATAAAAAATAGATAGATAGTATTGTTCCTAGAATTTTTTGTCATGAATTTCAATTTATAATGGGAATATATACCCAATACAATGAGAGAGTTTTTGACTGATAAAAATGTTGGTTTCTTATATTTATCCTTCATTTATATATACATTTTGCATAATCATATTTGGAGTGCATTTATCGATGAAATTTACAACAACTTCTGTAAACCAAAGGTAATATTTTGTAATTGAGTTAATAAATTTTTTTATTAATAATTTTGGTCCATATAAAACATTTACATGAATTGAATATTTAACATAAGCCCTAAAAGAAAAAAATTAATATAATATTGATGAATGGTTTATTAAATCACAAATATCATAGATCACATTTTAGATCTAGAGAAATTAATCAACTTGATCAACTCCCAACACCTAATAATGAGTGACATGATGTGTGAATTTATGGTATCCATAATGAAGTATCTAAAACAAATTGTGTACACTAGTTTTGAGATCAATCTATAGAAGAAACGATGATTAGGAAATCCCCCCCCCAACATAACATCAAGTAGCTGTTGGGAATCTATGGTAATCTAGCCTATATAAATGGATTTATCTCGTATAGCTTGAAAATTTAAGTATCATTAAATATTTATGATGAATGATGTCTTTAATGAGTTTTATAAGAAATGTGATAATGATTTATAAAACATCAAGTAGTATCAACTACATCATCGAGTCCAAATGACACATTCCCAAAATAAGTAATTAACATATATGTATCATCCTTGTGATGATCTATTGAGAACAAAGAGACATATAAGGAAAATAAAAGCATGGTGTAAAATATACATTATTAGGATTATATTTTAATCAACACAAAGACCATATATTCTCGCATTTTGAAGAGTATCCATGATTTGGTATTCGCAGTCCACAAAATTTATAACTCCAAGTAGCATGATGAGATAAGGATCATATCTTGAGTAAACATGTTATTTTTCATAATCAACCAACCCATGATGACTTGAGGATTTGAAATATTGGAAGTAATTTTTGTTGAGTTTGACATCATTTTAATTCCTCAAAAATATGTGATGAGGTTTGAATTGGGGAATTTTGAATAGGTGCATTTGAAATTTTAAGGTATACCATTAGTTTTCGAATACCCGGATTGATCCATTATTTTCTTCATCTAGATAACTCATTTTGGTTAAATGTACATTGAATTTTCATCACATATCATATGTAGTATAAGCCATAAAAACCCTAAAATTAATAGTTATATCATTCAAATTTTCCACATCACTCAAATGTAGAACGTAATAACATAGTAATTATATTTATAAAAATTATATTACTATAATTATGTTTAGCACTAGAACCTTATCATAATTCTCTATTTATCTCCTGAAATTTACTTTCCACTACTATGTGTAATAGGAGTCCTAGATATGGTCATAAGAATAATAATAAATTCATCAATGATGTAATAAATGACCAAATGTATTACTCCATTCAATAATTTCATCCAATGTAGGAACCTCCCATTGGAATGATCCATACATAAGAAGAACCCTTATAATGAATTTTTTTTACCATTTTATATTTCCTCATCCAATATCTGGTTATTTAAATATGATTTATTTACACTATACATATCCATTACATACAATTAATTATGGTGCCTAATATTATTAAGGAATTCTATACTAGATTATATGGGGAATAACAGGAGGTTTCCATTCACTCACAGCATATATGATTAATATATTACTTTTGGAATTATGTATGTAATAAATAACACATCCTGACAATGGATATTAAATCTTAACATATGAATTCAATATTTTTTATCAGAAACTATATATTCGATTTCACTTAAAAAAAATTTATTATCCTTTGGGTAAATGGGTCTTCATGTTGTGGGTCCTTATCCAAAATAAAAAAAATAAAAAATAAAAGATCATTATGCATGTATGAAAATTATTCTAAATGTGGTTGGAATCATTATCACATAATTATTATAATTTTCAATCAATGATCTTATTTTTCAAGTGTTATATACAGTATAAATCGTTAAATCATAAAAAATCATCAATTATTATGACACCAATATTTTGGATTCTAAAAATAAATGTCAAAATAAAAGGTTTAAAATATTATAATATCACACATACAACTATTTTAAGCATGCGAATGGAAAGGATTGGGAATTCAATAGAACACTCCCAAACAAAATTTTGAAATTATTTGGACAAAACTAAAATATATGGTCTGAAACAATTATCAATACGTAATGGGAATATTTTATATTTACATCGAACGACTTTAGAGAGACCATGTACTCTTGTTATATAGAATAGTTTTATGGGTACCCATATAGTATAAACTATCTTCATTTCTCCAGAATATTTACGATAAGAAAACACAACAGAAGAGTGAAGAGATTCACTTGGATGAATTGAAAACACATTACCAGAGAAGACTAAATGAACTGTAAAACATTAATGTCCATTAATATTGGTTATCAATATATTTCAAAAAAATCACCTCTATTTCATATTTCATGGATTTATGTTTTGGGAATTATGGATGCCACTAATATTATGAAAGGAACCACTATTAATTTTCTTAAACATGATAAATTTCATAGAAGTCATATTTTCTATTTTGATTTTGTGTACTAATTGACCATCTTGGATAAGGATTACTTCACCCCTCCAACTAACACTATATTCCTCAATATATAAATTTCATAACCAATATAAAATCATTGTTTCGTTATTTTTAAATACCTTAAAACGTTATTGTATATGATGTAAAGCTAAAATAAAATTTCAACGTCACATATTATTAATGTACATGGAAAATTCCAAATTATATTTTGTTAAACAGTAGGATAATCTCAAGGAATCCTGACAATAAATTATATGATAAGTTCATTTCCAAAAGTTTTTAATCAATATAAACATGTATAAATATCATTTGTTGTCAAAATTCAGGTACAAATTCACTTCTGTTATACATTTAGAATCATGGAACATGTCCTTATCATATTGTGTTAAACCTAGGACATAATGTAATTCAGACGATATAAAATTTTGGGATAACATTATAGTTTAATGATGTAAAAAATGTTGGACTACATCCCCATTTAATAACAACAATATATTAGAAAACGTCCTAGTCATATGAATTTAATCAAAAATACATTATTTTAACAAGAAATTAAACATTATGACCATCCATCCACACCATAAAATTATAAATGACTCGTCCAATATATTAATGATATGAATTTGACTCTATGGAATGTACCCTAATTTCATGATAAGAAATTAAACAATTATCTGTCCCTAATATAAGTTGACCCCCAATTTTTTTTCTAGTTATCTACCATACCAATATGTACTAATACAAATGAAATAATTCTCATTTCATTGGATATTTATTGATATCCAAATATCACATCCTTGGTCTATCCCAAAAAACAACCAACATTGGGGACTCCCCCTTTACAATACGATTGAATATTACCCATCGTTCCTCCTATTCATTATTCTCATATACATTATGGTATCATTCCCTTAGATTTATAATTTTACTGAAAATTCCTTATTATATTATTTATCTATTAATCTATTCTTAAATTTGAGTCCCCATTATACTCTTAGTACCAATGGTCTCTCCATTCATGTTGTCACACGATTAACATAGGATCAAATCAAATCTGGGTAACATTCATCGAATGAATTTGATATGAAATGTGATAGATGAATCACTCATCATTAGTGGTCGATCTAGAATTTTATATCCCAATACACAATGAAATGGTTTAATAACATGATTGTATAACATGATCAACAATCAACTTTCACATGTTGGTCTGCCTTCCTTGATGATTTAGATTCTGGAAACCATGATTAAATTCATCAACACCTCCCATTATTCCTATAGGTTATTAGTACTATCAATGATACCACATTTTGTATCCTTACACATTGAATAAGAAAAATGTTTTTATGAGAAAATAATATGATAAATTCTATTAACCACTCGCATACTCTTTGAATTGATGTGGGAGGTCTCTTATCATTCCATGATTCCCAGATTGATTATCACGTTCTTAGAATTAGTAATATTAGGAGATCTTATCTTACTTGGTCAACAAAAAATCATTATAAATCCAAAAATCCCATAATCCAAGCTGGATAACAATAAATGGGTTGCTCCACCTAGTCTGACCATTACAATATTAAACAATCATCAATTGTCCACACATTATGACATTAAAATGTGTGCATGTCCTTAATTGTCCTGAACTATCTAGAAAATTATTTTTTTGGTCCAACGTGGCTAGATTCACATCATCTATGAACCCATCATACTATCTTGACCATCTATACCCTTTCATATATTACTAAGGACAAAAAATATTTTACATATGATAAATTTACTATGCCTCTAAGATGAGTACACTCCCCCAAAAGAAATGTGGGTTTTTGTACTTGTAAAGACCTGTAAAAATCAAGGAAATTTTTTTCTTAATTTTTTTTGGAATTTTACAAGAACGCAGTTTCTGACAGTATCTGATTCTGAGGCCCGGTGTTTCCAAAATCATTTTCTGAAGTTTGGCTCAGGTATGTTCAGTGAACGAACGAGCTGGTTTTTCTAACTTTTCAACTGGTGCTCAGAATCGAATTCTGACAGCACCGATGGAATTACATCGCCGGTATTTTCTTAGAAAAGTTTTTTTCGGAGTTGCATTTGCTCGGGTGTGGTTTTTAATTTTTGGGGTTAAGTTAAGAAATAAAATAAAAGTGGTGTGACAATTTATTTTATTTCACATAAATCCACTTAAATCCACCTAAGCCAGGTTAAGCCGATAAGGTGGATCCCACGATATCCTACAAACTTGGTAGGATATTTGTGGGGTGGGGCCCGCATGAGCCCCACCGTTTCTTCCCCTCTAAGTAATGCACCCGCGAAAACCTCTATTAAATAATGTAAATCGGTGCGTTTACTTAAATTCTAAACACCCATATTAATCGGGCAGTTAATTCGTTACCATTAATTCATCGAATTAATGGCTCGTTTCTTAAATTTGAATTTCTAATCGTTGGAATGGGGATAAAATAAGACCAACACTTTTTGTTGAATGGTTTCTTATTGAGAGGATTTGGGGAAAGCTCTATAGCTTGAAGATCTTCACCCTCCTTCACGAAAATGCGAAGAACACGAAGAACACATCGACACTGACGATCCTCCTCCCGCGACGCTCCTTCTGTGACACTTCTTCCGCAACGTTCCTTCCCCGTGACAATCATCGATCAACAACCAATTGAGGTAGGGGTTGCGGCTTTTTTAATTCATTGTGAATTACATCCTCAACATGGGTTTAAATGGTGCAATAAAATCTGTGTGATTTTAATCCTCAGAGTTTCTCTACGCAACACTGTATACCGTGACGACAGTGACGCCCCTTCCGTGACGCGACGATCCTCTTCTTCCGCGATGGTGAAATACACGACGAACTCACGTTCGACAATAACGTTGAGGTAGGGGTTCTGGTTCATTTTAATCTATGTGATTATATCTGTTCTTTGTTTAAATATTTTCAGGAAGACTTTTTTTTTAAGTCGCTAACACGGTGGGTGCGGACAAACGAACAAGTCCAAACCCACCGTCTCTTTGTTCTTGGTGAGCGGATTGGCAGGAGACGACAAAATAAGCCGCAGTGGCGATGTGAGGTCCTCGCAGTGAAGGACGGACCCCGGGATGGCCATTGGCGAAGTCGGCGTGCAATTCCGACCACCGGAGGTCGTCTGGTAGTCCGCGGAGGAACCCGTCGGCACGCCGCCGGGGAGTACTGCCGCGGCAGAAGCCGCGGTGGCAGCCCGGCCATCCCGCAACCGCGCGGGACCACTGAAGGAAAGACGCGGAAACCCGGCTGCGCCCGTTGGCGAGAGGCGGCCCCCCACGCAGGGCCGCAGATCATTCCAGGGGGCGGCGCCCCCCTTGCGCACCGCTCGGCCATTACGGCCGAGCCGCCGGGCGACCGGGCCGCGCCGAGCCGCGGCAGCCGGGCCAGGCCTCACCGTCCGGGTTGGACCCTGACCCGGGTCGGGTCGCCCGGTTCGGGCCGACCCAGGGGGTTGGGCCGGGTTGGTCCGGACCCAGACCCCCCGTTTCCGGACCCTTTTCGGTCTTTTGCCCATATCATGGGCTACAGACCTCTGATCGACGCACCGTCAGCGGCAATGTGATCCTTGGATTGAGACAGGCATTTTGAAATATTACACTCAAGGTTTCAGATTACTTTAATTTCGGGCAGGAGGGTTCGTACACGAAACCAACCGGGCCCTTGGAGCAGAAACGCTTATAACATGAGATCTGGACGTCCGATTGACGTGCCGTCGACTTTGATGGATTCCTCTAAGTGAGACGGATCTTTTGGATTACTCTGCCCGAGGTTTGGACACGGGTGGAGTACGGTCGGGTTGGTTTTTTGTTTAAAAATCAACCGGGCCCCTGGGACGAAAAATCCAATAACTCTCAGACGGGGCGTCCGATTGACGCTCCGTCTGTGACATTGATTTCCTGTTGACGATACGGAACTTTTGGATACATCATCTCTGGACTATTTTTCAGTTGATGTATCAGCCTCTCGGCTTGTGGAGCGGACCCTCCCAAACGAGCTTGCTGAGAGCGGGAACCCTAGAGCTGGTTGCGACTGCGACGACGACGACGACTGTGCAGAGATCGTCAGTGGATTCAAAGACGATGACTACAACACTCAGCGATCCTACGTGGATCAGTGCTACATATCCGGTGTGGGTCCGATCCTGTGTGGGTCAGCACTCAGCGGTCTTGTATGGGCCAGGGCCTACAGATCCTGATTGGGTCCGATCCTGTGTGGGTCTTTGTAGGGGTTAGTTACCTATCGATCCTATGTGGTTCAGATCCTTTGTGGGTCATTGCGGGGGTCAGTACCTATCGATCCTTTGTGGGTATGACGACTTAGATGAATCAGTGGATCTATCTGGCCATCTCTATCGTCATATGAAGAAATATACCTGTGTGAGCTGAATCCCGTTTTTCTTTCCTTTGTGGATTGTGTTGTGCTATCCTGTGTGAATTACGTTTTTCATTCCTGTGTGGACTGGGTTGTACTTGGGCTTGGATGTTGGATCCGAACCTGGAATTGATGACTTAGGTATATGTATGGGCATATAACTAAGTAGGGTCGGATGTTACCTTGTGATTGTATCTATCCTTTGTGGATTTTGGGAGACCTTCGGGGGTCTCGGGGTCCCTAATGAGTATCTTATACTCACCCCTGCACGGGCTATGCCCACAATAATTTGTGTCGGTTGCATACGACGGATAGTGCTGATCGTGGTTGAGGTTTGCGGAGCAGGACGGTACCTGGAGATGGACCACTGGGCAGGACGCACTCGGAGCAGACGGTTGGACCTGAGGAGCTATGGAGGACATCTGTACTCACCCTTCAGGTGGAACTTCTAGTGGGCGGCTCGACATTGTGGCATTACTTTTCAGTTGTTGTTTTTCCCCTTCCAATTGTACTTTACTTTCAGTTTGGGTTTGTATACTGGGCTACTTACTTTTCCTCACTTATTGTTGTACTCAGTTTTTACTTAGTGTTTACTTCTACTTCTTGCTTGCTCTGTGGTGTTTGTTTACTTTACAAAGGCAATGCCTTCCCTTTTTACCAGGATTTACACCTTGGTGCTAGTCTCAAGATCGCAGCCTATGGAAGGCGGGCTTGGGGTAGTCACGGAAAGGGCCCCGAGGACGGGTTGTGACAAATTGGTATCAGAGTAGTTCGGTTCTACCGTAGAACTTGGGACTCTGATCTTTTTCTATGTGAAGCAATAGTGTTAAGCGTATTGGGTGTGGTTATCAGTCCAGGAAGTCCAGTGTTGGTGTGGCGGCCGATGTATCCATACACCTGGACCCCGACTTCTGATTTCCGACTTAATGCATGAAAACATTGATTGAATGTGTGTGTTTCAAGTTTTCTTTGTGATTACTTTGTGTTATCTCACTAGGTATATTGTTCTGACCATGGCACACCTGTTTCTTTTTCCGGATGGCCCCACGATGGCAGCTATCTAGGGTTCCGAGAGTTGAGTGTGATGACAGCACACCGAGCGACGAGGCCTCGGTGCAGGGCCCTTTGACCGTAGAGGCATCGGCGATACCTCTACCCGCTGAGCCACCGATGCTTCCAGCCCCGTCCGTTGATGATGCACGTCACCTTAGTGCACTGCACGAGTTTCATCACCAGTGACCGCCCAGGTTTCGGGGGGAGACGGACCCCCAGGAAGCCGAGGACTGGATGGAGGCAGTCGTACGAGTTTTCAAGTTAGTAAGGACACCAGCAGACCTCATGGTGATCCTCGCAGCGAGCCTACTGCACGCGGCAATGGGCCGATGGTGGAGCTTGATGCTCCAAGTTCACGATGAGGCATCTCTCATCGGGATGGACTTTGAGAGCCTCTTCTGCTCAGAGTTCATCCCAACCATCCTCCGTGCGGTGTGCATCCAGGAGCTTTTACAAGTGCGGCAGGGCAGCTTGACGGTCGCCCAGTACTCGGCGAGATTTACCCATCTCTCGCGCTACTCGACAGACTTGTTAGAGGACCCATTATTCCAGGCCCGAAACTTTGAGCAGGGATTGAGGCATGAGATCAGGGCATCGCTGATCTCCCTCAGCATTCTGACCCAGGCAGGAGTACTGGAGAGATCCCTCCTGATCGAGAGCATTCTTGCTGAGTCTACATCAGCAGCGAGACCTACCGCGGGGCGACACGTAGCGGAGTATTCTGCAGCAGGCAGTCGACGGATGAATCATGGGTCCAGGTAGACCAGACC
Source organism: Viscum album (assembly GCA_963277665.1). Classification (NCBI taxonomy): domain Eukaryota; kingdom Viridiplantae; phylum Streptophyta; class Magnoliopsida; order Santalales; family Viscaceae; genus Viscum; species Viscum album. The sequence continues at coordinate 1,193,152,072 of OY728158.1, read as the reverse complement.
CTCAGGCAGATGACCTCAGGACACTGGCTCAGTAGTGTGGGGCACACAATATGGAGCCAGTTTTTCGAGAGGTAGACAGTGCTACGCATTTGGCGGGTAGGGCCACATGGCTCGTGACTGCCCGACCCGCCGTGCCGAGGAGCAGCAGACGGTTGAGGGGCCACCCAGGCAGAGGCAGAGGGTCGACTGTGGCGGTCCGTAGGGAGCAGGTGGACGAGGCAGAGGAGCTGGCCAAGCAGAAGGTGGTGGGTGATGCTTTGAGGCTCTACCACCACCACAACTAGTAGGTCCACCCTGGCCATAGGGAGCTAGCGGCCAGAGACAGGCACAACTGAATGCAGAAGATGCCTACGAGCACGGCGCACCCGAGATGATTTGAGGTAATATCTGTGTCTATTCCACCCTTTCTACAGTTCTTATAGACACAAGATCAGGTCATTCTTTCATAGTCGTTGCCCTTGTTCGGAGCTCGGAGATTATGATAGAGTCGTTGGCTTGATCCTTACGGCTAGAGACGCCTACGAGAGCAGACTCGATGATTACGCATTGGTGCCGGTAGTGTGAGCTTACTATAGGAGGCAAGAGCTTCGGCTGGGATCTTTTTGATTCGGCGTTGAGGCCTTACGACGTCATCTTAGGCATGGATTGGTTATCTACAGTCCAAGCTCAGATTGACTGTATTAGGCGCAAGGTGCGATGTGTACACACCAATGGGAGAAGGTTCAACTTCACCGGTGAGAATGGAGACTTCGCAGCATAGGATGGACTTCCGCAGAGGAGAGGACAGCCCAGCACTCATCATTTGGCTAGCCTCATCCTAGGAGTAGTTGACGTGAGGAGTCCTAGTTTTCCTGTAGTGGTGGATCATTATGTGGACTTATTCCCCGAAGACATTTCGGGACTACCTCCTCACAGAGAGGTAGACTTTTATATTGATTTGTACCCCGAGACAGCCCCGATATCCACTCCAGCATATCGGATGGCCCCGCTGAGCTTCAAGAGCTATGGGTATAGTTAGAGGACTTGCAGGGCAAGGGATTCATCTGACCCAGTGTTTCACCCTGGGCTTCCCCGATATTGTTCGCCAAAATGGAGAACGGGAGCTTGCGACTTTGTGTTGACTATCGTCACCTGAACCAGGTGATAGTGATGAACAAGTATCTACTACCGAGGATTGATGACTTATTCGATCAGCTCAAGGGAGCATGGTGGTTCTCGAAGATAGACCTCAGGTCAGGCTATCATAACCTCAGAGTTCGGGACGAGGACGTGCAGAAGATGGCCTTCACATGTCGGTATGGTCACTATGAGTTCTTGGTTATGCCCTTTGGCGTAACCATTGCTCCAACGGTGTTCATGGGCCTTATGAACATGATCTTTCAGCCATACCTCGATCAATTTTTCATAGTATTCATCTACGACATTTTGATATACTCGACCATTTAAGAGGAGCACGCCTATCACTTGCGGTTTGTACTAGACACACTCCGATAGAACTAGCTTTATGGAAAGCTCTCGATGTGTTTGTTCTGGATGCGGGAGGTCCACTTCTTGGGACACGTCATCTCTGAAGGGGGAGTTGCAGTGGATCCTACGAAGATCGAGGCAGTGCTAGCTTGGGATCCACCCAGTAGCGTGACGGAGATGCGGAGTTTCTTGGGACTAGCTGGATACTATCAGAGGTTTGTTCCTGACTTCTCTAGAGTTGCGGCACCACTCTCAGCTTTGACAAAGAAGGGGAAACCCTTTGTGTGGTCAGATAGATTTCAGCAGAGCTTCCAGGAGCTGAGAGAGAGATTGGCCAGCGCACCTATCTTGAGGTTGCCTGAGGAGGAGATAGGGTACGTAGTCTACTACGATGCATCAGGGACCAGACTCGGATGTGTCCTGATGCAGGAGCGGGCCGTGATCGCCTATGGATCACATCAGTTGAGTCTGCATGAGAAGAACGACGCCACCCATGACCTGGAGTTAGCTGCAGTGGTCTTTGCTCTGAAGACATGGCGACACTATCTGGTGGACGAGCGCTTTACAATCTTTTTTGATCATCAGAGTCTCAGGTACATCTTCTCTCAGAAGGACCTGAACCTGAGACAACGAAGATGGCTCATGTTCCTCCCGGACTATGACTTTGAGATAGTCTATACTCCTGGGAAGGGGAACGTAGTAGCCGATGCTCTCAGCAGGAGGATGGGCATTCAGCTGCTTGAGAAGGAGACGGAGCAGCTAGCTGCTTTGCAGATATCCTTCGTGGATAGAGATGGGGCAACCTTCCTTCAGTCACTCACAGTCACTCCTGCACTACTGAAGCGGGTCAGAGAGGCACAGCGTGGGGACGCCGACTATGAGACACGACATGCGCAGATATCCTTAGGACAGGCACCTGATGGATTCTCTGTGGGAGGAGAGCATGATGTCCTTTTCAGAGGACGTACCTTGGTACTAGTAGCATTATGGGAGGATGTGCTGAGAGAGTTTCACACTTCTCCTTTGGAGGTACATCCTGGAGTGGCGAAGATGTACCTGGATCTCAGACGACAACACTGGTGGTCGGGCATGAAGAAGGTTGTGGCAGAGTTCGTTTCTCGATGCCTCACCTGCCAGTAGGTGAAGGCAGAGCATCAGGTACCACTAGGCTTGGTTCAACCCTTGGTAGTCCCGGAGTTGAAGTGGGATGGGATATCTATGGACATCATGACTGGAGTTCCACACACTTCCAGAGGTCACGACTCTATTTGGGTGATTGTCGACCGACTCACCAAGTTGGCTCACTTCTTACCAATCAGAGAGCAGGGCTCAGTGGAGAGATTGGGACGTCTCTACGTTCAGGAGATTGTACAGCTTCACGGTGTTCCATCATCTATCATCTCTGATTGAGATGCTCGCTTTACTTCCCGGCTTTGGGAGGGGTTGCAGGAGGCTTTTGGGACGCAGCTACGTCTGAGCACCACCTTTCACCCTCAGACAGATTGTCAGATGGAGAGGACCATACAGACTCTCGAGGACATGCTCCGCGCATGTGTCCTCGACTTTTGTCGTAGCTTGGAGGACCACCTACCCTTGGTGGATTTTGCGTACAACAATAGCTACCACTCCACCATCGGGATGGAACCATACGAGGCGTTGTAAGACAGACCTTGCTGATCTCCTTTGTGCTGGACAGACCCTAGGGAGTCAGCACTTTTTGGACTAGAGATCGTCCAGGCCACGACAGAGAAGGTCCAGATCATCCAGGAGCAGATGAGGACAGCTCAGAGCAGGAATAAGTCTTATGCAAACAAGAGGCAAAGGCCACTGGAGTTCAAGGATAGTGACCACGTCTTCTTGTGGGTCTCACCTTGACGTGGATTACGAAGCTTTGGCTGAGGCGCCAAGTTCTCTCCACGCTTCATCGGACCATTCCAGGTACTCAGCAGGATTGGAAAGGTGCATTATCGCCTGGCTCTACCACCTCAGTGGCACCAGGTGCACGACGTCTTCCACGTATCTCAGCTGAGTAGATACGTGCACGACCCGACGCATATCATTGACCATGGGGAGCTGGATGTCGATGAGGAGGCGACTTTTGCCGGGGTCCCAGTGGAGATCGAGGATCGACAGGATCGGGTCCTACGTGGGCGGTCGATTCCTCTAGTGCGCATCAGATGACAGCACGGTACCCTCCAGGAGAGCACTTGGGAGAGGGGGCTCAGATGCGTTCTCAGTACCCACTTTTGTTTCCCTTGTTTATGATGTGTCATTACGGGGACATAAAGCCCTGGGGTGGGATTGATGTAAAGACCTGTAAAATTCCAGGAAGTTTTTTTTCTTAATTTTCAATGGAATTTTACAAGGACACAGTTTCTAACGGAACCTGATTCTGAGGCCCGGTGTGCCCGGAATCATTTTCCGAAGTTTGGCTCGTGTACGTTCAGTGAACGAACGAGTGGGTTTTTATATATTTTGAACCGGTTCTTGGAATCGAATTATGAGGGCACCGATGGAATCGCAGCACCGGTATTTTTTTAGAAACACCTTTTTCGGAGTTGCATTTTCTCGGGTGTGGTTTTTAATTTTTGGGGTTATGTTAAGAAATAAAATAAAAGTGGTGCGACACTTTATTTTATTTTATTTAAAGCCACTTAAAGACAGTTAAGCTAGGTTAAGCGGATAAGGTGGAACCCACGATATCCTACCCACTTGGTAGGATATTTGTGGGGTGGGGCCCACACGAGCCCCACCATTTCTTCCCCTCTAAGTAATGCACCTGCGAAAACCTCTTTTAAATAAAGTCAACCGGTGCGTTTAATTAAATTCTAAATGCCCATATTAATTGGACAGTTATGTCGTTACCATTAATTCATCGAAATAATGGTTTAATTCTTAACATTGAATTTCTAATCGTTTTCATGGGGATAAAATAAGACCAACACTTTTTGATTAGGGGTTTCTTTTTGAGAGGATTTGGGGAAATCTCTAAAGCTTGAAGATCTTCATCCTCCTTCACGAAGAACGTGAAGAACGCGAAGAACGCATCGACGTCGACGATCCTCCATCCGCGAAGCTCCTTCCGTGACGCTTCTTCCGCGAAGTTCCTTCCCCGCGAAAATATTTGATCAACAGCCGATTGAGGTAGGGGGTTGTGGATCTATTAATTCTTTTTGAATTATATCCTTAACATAGGTTTAAATGGTGCAATTAAATCTGTGTGATTTTAATCCTCAGAGTTTCTCTACGCAACGACGTGTACCGCGACGACAGTGACGCCCCTTCCGCGACGTGACGATCCTCTTCTTCCACGATAGTTAAATTCGCGACGAACTCACGTTCAACGATAACGTTGAGGTAGGGGTTCTTGTTCATATTAATCTATGTGATTATATCCGCTGTTTGTTTAAATATTTTTCGGTAGACATTTTTTTTAAATCGCTAACATGGTGGGTGCGGACCAACAAACAAGTCTGAACCCACCGTCTCTTCGTTCTTTGTGAGAGGATTGACAGGAGATGACAAAGTAAGACGCACGGGTGATGTGAGGTCCTCACAGTGAAGGACGGACCCCGGTAGGGCCATTGGCGAAGAAGACGTGCAATTCCGACCATCGGAACTCGTCCGGTGGTCCGCGGAGCAACCCGCCGGGGAGAACCGCCGCGACTGAAGCCGCGGACGCCGGCCGGCCATCCCGCGACCGTGCGGGACTGGCGATGGCAGGGCACGGCATCCAGGCTGCGTCCGCGTCCGTTGGTGAGAGGTGGCCCCCCATGCGGGGTCGCGGATCATTCAAGGGGGCGGCACCCCCCTTGCCCACCGCTTGACCGTTGCAACCGAGCTGCCTGGCGACCGGGCCGCGCCTGCTCCGGCAGGGCCATGTCGCGCTCAGGTCAGGACGGGCCGCTCTGGCTGGGCCGGGCTGCGCTATCCAGGTCGGACCGACCAAGGGGGGTTGGGCCGGGTCGGTCCGGGCCCATACCCCCCATTTACGGACCTTTTTCGATCTTTTTCCCATATCTTGGGCTACGAACCTCCGATCGACGCACCGTCAGTGGCGATGTGATTCTTGGACCGAGAAGGTCGTTTTGATATATTACACTCAAGGTTTCAGAATACATTGGGTTCGGCCGGGTTGGTTCGTACATGAAACCAACCGGGCCCTCGGAGCGGAAATGCTTATAAAATGAGCTCCAGACGTCCGATTGACTTGTCGTCGACTATGATGGATTCCTCTATGTGAGACAGATCTTTTGGATTACTCCGCCCGAGGTTTGGATGCAGGTGGAGTATGTTTGGGTTGGTTTTGACTTAAAAACCAACTGGTCCCCTGAGACGAAAAAGCCAATAACTCTCAAATCAGGGGACCGATTGACGCGCCGTCTGTGACGTTGAGTTCCTTTTGACGATACGGAACTTTTGGATACATCAACTCTAGACTATGTGTCAGTTTATGTATAAATCTCTCAGCTTGTGGAGCGGACCCTCCCGAACGAGCTTGTTGTGTGATGGAACCGTAGAGCTGGCTGCGACTGCGGCGATGACGACGACTGTGCAGAGATCCTCGGTGGATTTGACGGCAATGACTACAGCACTCAGAAATCCTATGTGGATCAGTGCTACAGATCCTGTGTGAGTCCGATCATGTGTGGGTCAGTGCTCAGCCGTCCTATGTGGGCCAACGCCTATAGATCCTGTGTGGGTCTGATCCTGTGTGGGTCTTTGCGGGGGTTAGTTACCTATCAATCCTGTGTGGGTCAGATTCATTGTGGGTCATTGCGGGGGTTAGTACCTATCAATACATTGTGGGTCCGATGGCTTAGATGAATCAGTGGATATATATGACCATCTCTATCGGCATAAGAAGAAGTATACCTGTGTGAGTTGAATCCTGTTTTTCTTTCCTTTGTGGATTGTGTTGTGCTATCCTGTTTGGATTACGTTTTGCTTTCCTGTGTGGAATGGGTTGTACATGGGCTCGGATGTTGGAGTCGAACCTGGAATTGATGACTTAGGTATATGTATGGGCATATACCTAAGTAGAGTTGGATGTTACCTTGTGAGTGTATCTATCCTTTGTGGATTCCGGGAGACCTTCAGGGGTCTCGGGGTCCCTATTGAGTAGCTTATACTCACCTCTGCACGGGCTATGCCCACACTACGTTGTGTTGGTTGCAGACGACGGACAGCGCTGATCGTGGTTGAGGCTTGCGGAGGAGGACGGTACCTGGAGGTGGACCACCGGGCGGGATGTACTTGGAGTGGACGGTTGGACCCGAGGAGCTGTGGAGGCCATATGTACTCACCCTTCAGTTGGGACTTCCAGTGGGCGGCTCGACGTTGCGGCTTTACTTTTCAGTTGTTGTTTTTCCCTTCCAGTTGTACTTTACATTCAGTTTGGGTTTGTATACTGGCCCACTTACTTTTTCGTACTTACTGTTGTACTCATTTTTTACTTAGTGTTTACTTCTACTACTTGATTTCTCTATGGTGTTTGTTACTTTACAAATGCAATGCCTTCCCTTTTTACCGGGATTTACGCCTTGGTGCTAGTCTCCAGCCCCTGGCCTATGGAAGGCGGGCTTGGGGTAGTCACAGCACGGGCCCACGAGGACGGGTCGTGACATTACTACCTTGATACATAGATGTACATTAACATTTGTTTCATGGTTATAGATAGATAGATGTACCCACTTTCTTACTTACCAAATGACGTTAAATTTCAAAATGGAGTCCCAATCATGTGATTAAAAAATGGATAAAAATATCAGCACACACTCAAGATGATTCCACTCTAATTATTATTAGTGATAATTTAAAACAAAACATATTGAAAAATATTTGGATTCATTACCATTTCATCGATTATGTGTTGAGTAATGGATATCCTTTCTTGGGCTCAACCCAAAATTATCTGTATTATCAGAATTTGTTGAGGTACTACAAGTTCATTATTTAAACACTAGTGTCTCCTTACAAGAGAAGATGGAATTCCAATGAGATTGAGGTTTTGTTGGAGTTACTGTATTAAATGTTTTGAAATCCATTTAATGGTATGTTTCTATATTTTAGTACTCTCATTAAATAAATCAACTTTGGATTTATATTTCCATTGATGCAAAAAAAATATAATGACTATACTTCTAAGGTTATGATGAACATAAAAATTAAAATTGATCACTCTATATAGGTGGTAGTCCAAACCTATACATGGATGATGATTTATTTCTCCATTTAACTAGTTAAAGGATTAAAATGATTTATTATTTTAGATTCTAAAATATATATTTAATATCATTAATATATGCTTAATTTGTATTAATACCTTCTTTTTATAGTAGTGATGGAAAACAATACATATTGTCTGTGGGGTGATAGTCTGCACAATGAACGTTTAATGTTATTAATTTTCTTAATTAAAAAGGGGTAGATAGTTATTTATTTTTCCATACCAATAAAAATTTAAAAATATAATAATTATACTTATTTTATCATTATATTATGTTGAAAAAAAATTAATAATAAAAATTATACATATTTTTTTATAAAATATGTAGACATGTTTAGAAATTAGTGCATTACAAAATGAATAATCTCTTTTTTGAAGGGGATTAAATTATTTAAGGATGTTAATTTTATAAGAACATTAAATAATAAATTTTAATATTTTAATATTTAATATAATGGGATAGTAATTGGGAAAATTTAGTTTTTTATTTAAGGGTAAGAGATGGAAAATGTGATCCTATTTTAATAGAAGAGTGAGAGAATTTTAAAATACCCAAAAAATTTCAACATGAGATGTTACTATTAAATATAATTTTATGTAATGATTAAAAAATTTAGATAAATTTTAATTTATTAAATCTTTGAATTTTACAATCATTACTTTTAAAATATAAATATATAATGGATAAAATTTTTATATTTTTTGAAAAATATACCATAATTTCTAAAATGTAAAATATTGGTTTTTGGATTAAAAAAATGTAAACAATCTAATTTCACTTATGAAATAGAGATGTTTTCTAGAACAATGTTTTCCTTATATTAAAAATAAATATTATATAATAATAATTTCATATAAATCGTGTTATTTATTGATACATTATTATTCACTATTTTACTAAAAATTATAAATTTAATAAAATTCAAAAAAAAAACATAAGATATTAATAAAATGGTTAAAAAACATAGATATCTATTTTAAAATATAAAATTTAATAATTTTGAAATTTTATTTTAAATAAAAATATGTAATATCAATAAAAATAGCTTTTATTTAAAAAATGTCCTATTAAACATCAAATGGTTTTAATCTTATTTAATATACATTCATAAATAATACAATACTAGAATAATATTTTTTCAATATAAATACATATAAATATGATTATATTTAAACATTGATATCTATTATTTATCATTATATAATAAAATACAATTTTTAATATTTCTCTTCAAGAGGAAACATGTTTAAAATATTAATAAAATGGAAAAATAATGTATATTTTTTTATTGATTGTTATCCTTTTAACAACAAATGATTATGTTATTAATTTTTTAATGATTAATTGTTTGTATAAGTTATGTGCAACATTATTATGCTACTAAATATTAAATGATTTAATGTAGATTGTATTCATTTAATTAATCAAAAATCATGTGTCATTCCATTCAACCCCATTAAAAAATATCATCATTGTAATTTTAATTTGTTGACAATGTTTAAATTAAGATAAGGTAATGTAAAAAAATCATTGTTCATTATATTTCTTCTAAATTTATTTCCACCATAATATCATAAGATATTTCAATGTTATTGTCATTACTAATTAAATATTTTCTATTCATAACATATTATATATTCCAAATACTATACATTTACGAAGACTATATTAGTCTCTATGACATTGATCCCTTTAAGAATCATTTATTACACTAAAAATAATCTTTCTATTATATCATTAGATTATAAAATCACTTATTATTCTTTATATTAGAAAAAATGATCCAAAATTCAAACAAACTGTGAACCATTTTTCAACACCTAGGTTACCAATAATATATCTCATATATTTTCAAAATTATTATATTCGTTATTATATCAACATTTATATTATATTAAAAAATATATATTTTCACACCTCAATTGTGTGTCCTTATAAATTCATCCCAAAAAATAAAACATTATCAAATATTCACGTTTAGATGTTATTAATTCTATTAAATATATGTTTAAAAATACTAGACCTTAACAAATCTATAAAAATATGCTTATGTTTTTAATAACCCTAATAATTTCTATAATTTATCAATATACCATTGATAAATATAACTAAATAAGGAAATTCACTGATACTACCGTCAATTAGTTTTTATTATTATTCCAACCCTATTATTTTATTTACAAATATGAAACTCAAATTTTCCATTACAAAGGAAAAAATCAAAGATTCACTTCCTCTTAATCATGTTCCATTACTCAATATGATATCCTAGTTTTTTATATATACACATGCTTCTTATCAAATTTTTATGTGTCCATTTATAAAATAAATTTGAATCTAAAAATCATTACTATAACATTGAAATGAATAAATGTATATGAATTTCCAAGACAAATCCTAATTAGTATTCCAAGAAAATTTCTTCATTTCAACATAAAATAAAATGATTTGAACAATGTCCAATATTTTTCATCATAAACCTCTATTGGTTATAATTATGAAGGATAATGTTTACCCTCTAATAATTCTATACCTCATATATTAGTGTAATTATATAATATATCTTATATTATTGGTTTTAATGATAATGTGAACAACCAAAGAATATAAATCAGTAATGTCCTACATTTTCTATTGTTCTATCTCATTTTCCTGAACCTTGAAAATTTTATTAAAAACTTAAAATAACATATATATTATTACTAACAATAGTTAATATTGAGGAATAGCATTCATGCACATTCATGTATAAAGAGAATTATCTATTTTCTATGAAAACCATACAACCTCTACTTCACCAAAATGATTGCATGTTATCATGACGTTAATATTATCTCTTAAAGATATAATATATATTTCAATAATGTTATCTTCTCCAAATCCCTAAAAAATATTACCTCAATTGGCCTAAGAAAATATCTATAATTTGGTTTATAATTTAACTTTAAAAATATTCATTTCAGGAAATTTATAATAACAGATTTATACATAATTGATTCAATCCTAATTTTCAATATTTTAAAGACAACCACTTATACAAAGAATAAATCCTCATACTCATCCATTTCTTAATTACATGACAGAAAAAGTACTTCATTATAGTACAATCATGATATATTTAATATTTATATATTAATATAAATATGTTAAATCATTAAATAATAATAAAAAGGCATTATCATATATAATAAATCTTTCACACATTATATGAAATTTCATAATCTTTATAATAGCTTCAACATATCCTAATAATTATATGCATATGTTATTCATGTTGAAATTTCATTAATTTATTCTCTTTTTACTGATGAAAGTGGAAGCACTTTAAGGGATTGAATTTGATTCCTAGTGTTTCTATGTATAAATGGTAATAAATGAGTATCATAAGTGTTAATATAATGAGAATGTGGTTATATCCCTTAAGCATAACATAATATTAAAAAAATAAATTCAAAGTTCGTATTAATGTAATTATCCATTTTATAGAATAAAACATGAATCCAAAGAGTTAATAAGTATTCATGGGTATATATATCCTAAAAAACCTGACAATAATCTTAAAAAATTTCAAATATTGATGATATAGTACTAATGTGATCACTACATCCATGACCCACACCATTAGTCCTTAGGATTATGAGTAGTTAAACTATAATCATGAATACCGATATTATGGGATATAATACCTTAAAATATTCATTATAGTATAGTATTTGACACTTCCTTTCACTATCTATACTTATACGTAACATAATAAATAAAATATTCATTATATAATAATGAACCCAGCAAATGAAAAGGGATTTTCTTCAAGCCATCATAATGAACTGTTGGATATAAAATTTGTTTCATATCCTTGTAAAATAGAACCACATATTGAATAATATAAAAATTATATCTACAACCCTAACATGAGATTCAAATGGAAAATAAAACGGTATCCAATGACATAACATAACAAAAAATGTAAACACCATTCAGAAATCAATAATAGGGAACATTTTATTTACACACTATAGATAAGTAATAAATGGTAATGATATTAATTTCCATACTAAATCATTATATTAACTCATTGAAAATAGGCATCAATCAAATGAGTCATAAATAGCGTATTTTCATAGGGAATGTATTCATTGAAATTTTTTGATTATAAACCATCAATTACTAGGTATGTAAATTGTATTAATGGATCTTTTCAATGAGAGTATAATAAAATAATAAGTCATATAGAGTAAGATATTTTATGGTATCAATTTTCGTAATATTCATAACCAATAATAAAATATATAAAATTATAATGATTAAAATTAAAAACACATTACAAAATCTATAAATACAACAATTGATATAATAAAGACTATTGAACTTTTGGTAATAAAATAAATGAATTTTTTAAAAATGTCAAAGAAGTATATATTCTTCTATAAATCATATAGAGAGGATGTTACATAGATAATAAAAATATTTAAGAAAACTGAAATTGTGAATTTAAGGATAATTCTAAAAGTTATTTTACAAATATAAATATAAGGATAATTTTATAAGTTAATTTTAAAAAAATTTAATTGTAAACATTGAATGAATTTCCATTTAAATGAATTATTCATATTGATCCTATAATGGATATATATTTTACCAAAATAATTTTTATAATGGAAGTTATCATATATAGTTCTGAATGGGTGAAAATGCATTTGAATACTTCTATGTTCATACTTCTAAAATCTCCTGCCCGAAAACAATAATATATTATCCGTTAAAAAACTTTAAATGGTAATTATGAGTATCATATAATAAATTATATGTTGTATTTCTAAAAAATAAAAGATATAATTAGATGGTTGAATAAAATGGTCATGGATGGAAGGATTCATTACTAATAATGGTAAATATTCCAACCAAATTTATAAAGTTATTTTAAACATAATTTTTTAATTATGTTTTTATTGATGATTATATGTTATATATATATATAATTAAATAATAAATAAAATATTGAAATTATAGGTTTATTTAATTATGTAAATATATATTTAATTTCAAATGACCATGAACCAATGAATCGGAAAATTGAATCAACGAATATCTAACAAAAAGTGGTAACATGAATATCAATTTTGATTTGGATAAATGTTAATAAATAAAAACATAATTAATATTAAAATTGATTATATTTTCATATGTGATCATATATATGTAGTTATTACACCATATTAACTAAATTATGGTGTATAATATCAAAATACCTCTAACTTACATCAATGTTAGACAATGACCCTGATAACTGGATTGAGCACTTATTTGAATGATTTATGTGGTCCTGTAAAACAATAAAAAAATAATGATAACCACATTATAGAGACCCGAAGCTTGACGTACATGGACATTACATTACTTTTTCAGAATACTTAGTACATAACAAACACACACACAAGGATCGTAATAGTTTAGTGTCTTTGGAAACTCGGAATATAATCTTCTAATCGTGGTGAAAGATCATCAACATCTCCCATAAAGATCTTCCCTTTTTTTACCTAAAACCTTTCTTTATATCCTGGGGTAAAGAAAACATAAAAGGGTGAGCTCAAATGCTCAGTAAGGGTAAACAAAATAAATATCAATCACATCATATTCATAATAACATAACATTTTGGAAATCTTAACCTGCAAAAGAGAGAATAATTTCATAACATGGGATAAATCATAGTAGTGAAATGAAATCCCAATAATCATAACTTAAAACATGAAACTTTGTGGCATACACACATAATCATAGAGAATCATATCTTATTAGTCAAGACTCATTGCCAAGACTATCTTAGTGGACAAAGTCCCTTTCTGAACCGAGTCACCCTCATTTCAGTCATGTTTCACTGAACCGGTATAACCCTTCCATTCCAACCATGTCTATCTCATGAGATATAAAATCATTACCCAATGCATTGGAGGGAGATATAGGTCCCACCCATCTTATAATGAATCCTTTCTTATGTGTGCCACATAATCATAAATCATACATCATCGCATAACACATGTAACAAAAATGGGATTCTTGAAACATCATGACATCATAAAACAAATCATATAAGGTAAATGACTTCATAAAAATAATTTCCTCAAAACATAATCAAATCAATGTAATAATAGGGATAAAAATAGAACCCTATGGAAAATAATTTTGATAAAAAATTTGAACTTCATTCTTGAGGAAAATATCCTTTCTACTTCAAAAACACTTTTCTTTTCTTAATATGTCATACAATTATAAACTAAAAGAAGTTGATTAAAAATAAACTTGAAAAATTATAAAGGAATATTCTTGGAAATAATGTTTTAAGAATCCATTCTTGCCGTATAAGTTAAAAAAAACATTCTTCGTACATTTGTCGGAAAAGTCAAAAATTACCTCGTACGAAAAACGACAAAAGATTCATTTAATATCTTTTACTAAAAACTCACCGAAGGGTAAAATTGGATATAAACTATTGTAGATGGATATAAATATTACATATTGGGGAAACATGGATGTGGATGATAAAATACACCCCAGTAAATACCAAAGTATAAGCAATCTCGGATAAAAATGAGATTGTGATATTTCCCTTACCTTAGGTCTGACTTGCTTTTTAAGTGTCCGAACCTCCTGTATAATGATTTAAATCATGTTATTGACTTATTCAAGAATCATATTCATTGTTATTATATCATATATGGTCCACTTATGACTTTATATTACCCGTTCTTTTGTAAATTCATGTTAAAGTAGCGTTTTGCGTAAAATCGTCTCATTTGTCGTTCGTGTTTTTAACTTGTAATTATTAATATGATTACTTGGATCATGATTACTTATATCCAGAATGTAAAAAATGATTTATATATAATATATATTCATAATATATATATATATATATGTGTATAATATATCGATAAATGGAATGAAATACACCGTTCATGGAGACGGTAGTCTGTACGTACGCATGAACGTTGTTTTCGTTTCCTTATTGAAGTGAATGGAATTAAGTAGATGACATACATATAAATTTACATAATTCCAGTATCATTATTATGACATATATTTCATTAGTACTTATTATATATACTTTATAATCATTCATGAATGGTTAATCATTGAGAATGAATCTCATCGCGTCGTGGAGACGGTAGTCCGTCTGTACGCACGAGCGATAATATCGTTCCCATGGTCGTGGAATTGTGTTGAAGTGTGTGTAGACTATTTCAGTATCAATATCACTTTATAATAATCATATATAGTTACTTATTACACCATTATACCCATCCTATTAAGGTGGTTGTGGAAAAGCAGATTACACCACGGCGTGGAGACGGTATTTCGTACGTACGCACACGCGGTGATTTCCTTTTTCCGTAGGATGGATAGAAGGTTAATTAGAGTTGTTTCATATTTATAATAACATATCAGTATATGAGTGATACTTATGTTATTACTTCATAATGAAACAAACTTATAAGAAGAAGTGGAAGAAGAAATAAAGGTGAAAGAATTGGTAACGGAAATTACCTCTTCTTTGAAGCGCCTCTTTGAGACCTCCTCTTAGGGTACCAAAATTGGTCTTTGAGGAAGACCAGAACCTCTAGGATGTTGCTAGGGAAGTGGAGAAGATAATTTGGCCGAGTTTTTCCGAGCTTGAAGGCTCACAGTTGTGTGAGGAAGAGAGGGATGAGGTGCCCTTTTATAAGGGAGGAGAGGGACACCTTTGGAATAACTAAAAATATTATTTTATTATAAAGTCAAGTTCGGTTTTAAATAGCTCCAAATTGATTTATTTATATGCAAAGGTGGGGATGGGTCGAAATCCTCTCATCCAATATAATTTAGACAAGTTTAGGTTCCTATTTTAACCTTATCATTTAGATTTAACATTAAGTTAAATAATTTTACTTTTACCGTGTCTTCTTGTGTTCTTATACTATAAGGTTAATAAACTTACAATAAGAAGCCAAACGAACCCCAAATTATTTATTATTAATATATATAACCTTACATAAGTCATTTTTCTGAAACATAGATTTTTTGGAATAAAATAACAATTATTAATATAATATTTGTTTTAAAAACTATTTTATGTCAATTTTGACACTATTTAGTAATTGATTTTTGTGAAAATCATAACAGAATGGTAAGATCTAAAAAATCTCATTAAATCAATAATAACATGTCATATTAAGCTATAAAATTAGTGTAATTCATAAAAAGTCTTAAATTACATTTATTTTGGTATTTATAACATCAATTATGTCAATATTTCATTAATAAGATAATTACTGCATCCTCTTTGTGTCATAAATAAATTAACTTATTTGATGTCTAAAAATTACAAATAAAATACCATTATGTAGGAACTCGTTTTATCTTTTTAATTAATATTTACAATCGAATTTATCTTATTTATATCCCTATATTAAAAATGTTTTAGTAAATAAACTTTGATTTTAACTCTTTTAACTTTTCTTTCAATTAAATAATAATAAATGTCCTAATCTAATCCATGTGGGCCTAAATGGTCGTATTATATTCCTAAGCTTGTTTTTGGTCGAATTACACTTATCCAATAGAATTAGGATATGTGTCAGGGTAATAATAATATCATTTTTACCCTTAATTACCCTATTTACTTTTAACCGTGGTAAAAAAAGTAAAAAGTTACTATTCACCAAAAAATTATTTTCATCTCATTGAACCACATTTTACTTACTGACATCAACCGTGTCTCTCAGATTTTTGAAATTCCACTCACAGAAGCGGTAAAATTATGTTTTATGAAAAAATCAATTTTTTTAACTACCACTTAGTGGTTTCACTATTCATCAAAAATTGAAAGTTTTTGGAAAAATACCAAAAATTAGGCCTAAGATATATTTGATATTATGAACTGAAAAATGATTTCTAATTTACCAAATTCAAAACATATCAGTTGCATTAACTAATTTAAAAATTAGTTCCCATCGTCAAAACAAATAGCTTGTTTTTAAGAGATAATAACTATCAAAAGATTGAAACTTGTTTATAACTGGTTTAAATGTGAAATTACATCCAATGACCATCATTGTATTAAATTGTAAAAATATATTCTAAATATACTTTAAAACAAATCAAATTAATAATTTATCACTATAAATTATTTTGATGAAAAAAGTTGTTTTTAATTAATATTTAGTAATTTTCACTATTCATCAGAATATGAAAGTTATCCGAAAAGTACCAAAATTTCACCCTAAGCTAATTTCGATATTCCGAATCCAAAAATGAAGTCCATTTTGAAAAATAAAATTTAAAAAATTTCAAAAAGTGGTTATTACTATTCATAACGGCTAATTTTAATAGCATATTGTTGTTTAGTGAAGCTCGTTATTGCGTACTACACACGCTATCGAGGAAGGTCGTGATTGCGTGTAATGCAAGGCAAGTCAAGGATTCGTGTTGTGAAAGCTCCTTTTGGTGTAGCGTATAACACAAGACATTAATGAAATTAAAAAGAATATTTTTTATAAAACCTCAGTGTGTTACATTCTACCCCCCTTATAATGAATTTCGCCCTCAAAATTCGTCGGGGTTATAAATGGTTTACTATTAGAAAGTTTCTTTAATAGAAACCCACCTTGTAAAAAGGAATACCAAAACCAATCTTTAAAAACAAAAGTATGAAACGTAACGGTTACCCAAATAAACTAATCGCTGGGTTTCCACATAGGTGAAAATATGGATATGTAAGAGAAATCTAACCATCATGTTCTGATGGAGAGTGGTAGAGAAAATGGCTATGGAAAAGCCAGCAATCACAAAGCCATAAATTTGTGACGATCTAGGGTACCATCTGATTAATCATATATAAGAGCACTAGGAAAACATTTTTTTGGTTTTCAAGATCGTTTCCCTAAAGTTGAAGAATTTGAATTAAATAAATACTTACTTCTTTTGGTACAATCTCATTGTTGTTCGTGTCTTGAAAAATTTCCACTTCATCTCTTAAATAAATGAAGTTGAATTTGTTATTCGTGAAGTTTTAGCAGATCATGTGATAGAATGACGGGTCATTCCATCTGTCTCAAACAAAAGGTTAGCAAAAGTTATATACATAAGTCGATCTATAGTGAGATTAATCATATATGGTTTCTAATATGGACTTTATACTTCATATATCATACTACTTAATATAATAAAACTAGTTTCTACTAAACAGGGACTTCCTGTAGGCCAGTGGTAGGCGATAAAGGCCAGTCGCACTTCGGTTGTGGGTTTGATTCCCACAGCCTTGTCCGACGCGATGGGCTGTCGCCCGTCCTGCAGGTTGTCCTTTTTCTAAAGCTATATTACTATAACATCCCATCAATAATATCGAAAAACATTTTATCCTAACTTATGTCCAACATAATACATTCTAATCTTATCTAAAATACTTCGGTCTAAGCTCATAGTATAAAGAAAATGGTTACTTGAAATGTCACAGAACAATCACATGAATGCCATCATTTATCCCCCATATATCATAAGATATATCATGTATTCTCTTGAAGAATGAATACCCATTGAACCTTAGTGAAAACATGAGTGCTGTCAAAAGATAACTCTTTCCACATACCGAAATCCTAAAAATTATATATACTTAGTCTTTATAGCAATCATGAGCTCATGAATACAATCAAACATCTCATTATCTTCTTGTCCCTTCATTATGCACATATCATCTACTTTCCAAAAATACTGGTACCATTCATCACATACTTTCAAAAAAAATAAGGAAAGACAATAGTGTAACAATCCTTAGATGTCTCTTTATTCCATAGTACCATGAGATTACTTATACAACATTACAATTGATAAACATGTAATCATTCCACTACATTCTTAAACCATTGACTGAGCTTCAACAATTATTTCATCTCACATATCATTTGTAGTCTCTTCATCATCATCCACATAAATACGACCCATATGACCATACCGATTCTCTTCATGAGACATTCCCTTAGGGCATTGGTTTGAATAATGCCCGTATATTCCACATTTAAAACATTTAACCATTGTTGATATCATAGCAATACCATTATCCTCATCCCTAGTGTTAACTGAACCTTTTCCTTTGTACTTACTAGCTTTGTGTCCTTCTTTGCCACACCCAAAGCATCTTCCAGTTCCTTTGAAACATTCTCCTTGATGCCTCTTCCCACATGATTTACATAGGGGAAATTGAACTTTCTTTCCTCCATGACCATCATGAAACTCCATCTTTCTCTTATTAGCTGAGTCAGGAAACTTACCAAATTTTACTTTATTGATCAGATTATGAGATTGCTGATTCGGCATAATAATGATGTTTGGACTTCCAAATCCCATTTCATTTGGTTGCTCATCATTCCATTGTACATCATATCTTCCATTATCGTGGATCATCTTGTTTCCAGCCATTTTCTAAAACCCAAAAAGAATAGTGTGAGAGACAAAAATCATAATAAAGGGGGAGTAACTTCAATATCTAACATCTTTGGTTTAATATAATATCATTACCATAGTTCTAGGACTATATACTATATGTATACTTATCCTTAGGTACATCCCTAGACATACCTTAGAAATATCTCCAGGGATCTCACTAACGTTTTCACATCCTAGTTTCCAAAGGTTGACTAAACCTTTCCATTAATACCAACTGTAGAGACCCAAAGCCTAACGTACATGGACATTACATTACTTTTTCGGAATACTTAGTACATAACAAACACACACACAAGGATCGTAGTAGTTTAGTGTCTTTGGAAACTCAAAATAAAATCTTCTAATCGTGGTGACAGATCTTCAACATCTCCCATAAAGATCTTCCCTTTTTTTACCTAAAACCTTTCTTTATATCCTGGGGTAAAGAAAACATAAAAGGGTGATCTCAAATGCTCAGTAAGGGTAAACAAAATAAATATCAATCACATCATATTCATAAGAACATAACCTTTTGGAAATATTAACCTGCAAAAGAGAGCATAATTTCATAACTTGGGATAAATCATAGTAGTGAAATGAAATACCAATAATCATAACTTAAAACATGAAACTTTGTGGCATACACACATAATCATAGAGAATCATATCTTATTAGTCAAGACACATTGCCAATACTATCTTAGTGGACAAATTCCCTTTCTGAACCGAGTCACCCTCATTTCACTCCTGTTTCACTGAACCGGTATAACCTACCATTCCAGCCATGTCTATCTCATGAGATATAAAATCTTTACCCAATGCATTTAAGGGAGATATAGGTCCCACCCATCTTATACTGAATCCTTTCTTATGTGTTCCACATAATCATAAATCATACATCATCGCATAACACATGTAACAAAAATGGGATTCTTGAAACATCATGACATCATAAAACAAATCATATAAGGTAAATGACTTCATATAAATAATTTCTTCAAAACATAATCAAATCAATGTAATAATAGGGATAAAAACAGAACCCTATATTATCTTAGATGGAAAATAATTTTGATAAAACATTTGAACTCCATTCTTGAGGAAAATATCCTTTCTACTTCAAAAACTCTTTTCTTTTCTTAATATGTCATACAATTATAAACTAAAAGAAGTTGATTAAAAATAAACTTGAAAACTTATAAAGGAAGATTCTTGGAAATAATGTTTTAAGAATCCATTCTTGCTGTATAAGTTAAAAAAACATTATTCGTACTTTTGTCGGAAAAGTCAAAAATTACCTCGTACGAAAAACGACAAAAGATTCCTTTCATATCTTTTACTAAAAACTCACCAATGGGTAAAATTGGATATAAACTATTGTAGAAGGATATAAATATTACATATTGGGGAAACATGGATGTGGATGATAAAATACACCCCATTAAATACAAAAGTATAATCAATCTCGGATAAAAATGAGATTGTGATATTTCCCTTACCTTAGGTCCGACTTGCTTTGTAAGTGTCTGAACCTCCTGTATAATGATTTAAATCATGTTATTGACTTATTACAGAATCATACTCATTGTTATTATATCATATATGGTCCACTTATGACTTTATATTATCCGTTCTTTTGTAAATTCATGTTAAAGTAGCGTTTTGGGTAAAATCGTCTCATTTGTCGTTCGTGTTTTTAACTTGTAATTATTAATATGATTACTTGGATCATGATTAATTATATCCAGAATGTAAAACATGATTTATATATAATATATATTCAGACTATATATATATATAATATATCGATAAATGGAATGAAATACACCGTTCATGGAGACGGTAGTCCGTACGTACGCATGAACGCTGTTTTCGTTTCCTTATTTAAGTGAATTGAATTAAGTAGATGACATAAATATAAATTTACATAAGTCCAGTATCATTATTATGTCATTAATTTCATTAGTACTTATTATATATACTTTATAATCATTCATGAATGGTTAATCATTGAGAATGAATCTTATCGCGTCGTGGAGACGGTAGTCCGTACGTACGCACGAGCGATGATATCGTTCCCATGGTCCTGGAATTGTGTTGAAGTATATGTAGACTATTTCAGTATCAATATCAATTTATAATAATAATATATAGTTACTTATTACACCATTATACCCATCCTATTAAGGTGGTGGTGGAAAAGCAGATTACACCACGGCGTGGAGACGGTATTTTGTACGTACGCACGCACGGTGATTTCCTTTTTCCGTAGGATGGATAGAAGGTTAATTAGAGTTGTTTCATATTTATAATAACATATCAGTATATGAGTGATACTTATGTTATTACTTAATATTGAAACAACCTTATAAGAAGAAGTGTAAGAAGAAATAAAGTGAAAGAATTGGTAACAGAAATTACCTCTTCTTTGAAGCGCCTCTTTGAGACCTCCTCTTAGGGTACCAAAATTGGTCTTTGAGGAAGACCAGAACCTCTAGGATGTTTCTAGGGAAGTGGATAAGAGAATTTGGCAGAGGTTTTCCGAGCTTGAAGGCTCAAATTTGTGTGAGGAAGAGAGGGAGGAGGTTCCCTTTAATAAGGGAGGAGAGGGGCACCTTTGGAATAACTAAAAATATTATTTTATTATAAAGTCAAGTTCGGTTTTAAATAGCTCCAAATTGATTTATTTAGATGCTAAGGTGGGTATGTGTCGAAATCCTCTAATCCAATAGAATTTATACTAGTTTAGGTTCCTATTTTAACCTTATCATTTAGATTTAACATTAAGTTAAATAATTTTACTTTTACCGTGTCTTCTTGTGTTCTCATACTATAAGGTTAATAAACTTATTATAATAAGCCAAACGAACCCCAAATTGTTTATTATTAATATATATAACCTTATCTAAGTCATTTGGCCGAACCTTAGATTTTTTGGAATAAAATAACAATTATTAATATAATATTTGTTTTAAAAACTATTTTATGTCAATTTTGACACTATTTAGTAATTGATTTTTGTGAAAATCATAACAGAATGATAAGTTCGAAAAAAGTTCATTAAATCAATACTAACATGTCATATTAAGCTATAAAATTAGTTTAATTCATAAAAAGTCTTAAATTACATTTATTTTGGTATTTATAGCATCAATTATGTCAATATTTCGTTAATAAGATAATTATTGCATCATATTTGTGTCATAAATAAATTAAATTATATGATGTCTAAAAATTACAAATAAAATACCATTATGTAGGAAATCGTTGTATCTTTTTAATGAATATTTACAATCGAATTTATCTTATGTATAACCTTATATTAAAAATGTTTTAGTAAATAAACTTTGATTATAACTCTTTTATCTCTTCTTTGAATTAAATAATAATAAATGTCCTAATCTAATCCAAGTGGGCCTAAATGGTCGTATTATATTCCTAAGCTTGTTTTTGGTCGAATTAAACTTTTCCAATAGAATTAGGACATGTGTCAGGGTAATAATAATATAATTTTTACCCTTAATTACCCTATTTACTTTTAACCGTGGTAAAAAAAGTAAAAAGTTACTATTCACCAAAAAATTATTTTCATCTCATTGAACCAAATTTTACTTACTGACATCAACCGTGTCTTTCGGAGTTTTGAAATTCCACTCACAGAAGCGGTAAAATTAAGTTTTATGAAAAATTCAGTTTTTTTAACTACCACTTAGTGGTTTCACTATTCATCAAAAATTGAATGTTTTCAGAAAAATAACAAAAATTAGGCCTAAGATATATTTGATATTATGAACTCAAAAATGATTTCTATTTTACCAAATTCAAAACATATCATTTGAATTAACTAATTTAAAAATTAATTCCCGTTGTCAAAACAAATAGCGTGTTTTTAAGAGATAATAACTATCAAAAGATTGAAACTTATTTATAACTAGTTTAAATGTGAAATTACATCCAATGACCATCATTGTATTAAATTGTAAAAATATATTCTAAATATACTTTAAAATAAATCAAATTAATAATTTATCACTATTAATTATTTTGATTAAAAAATTTGTTTTTAATTAAAATTTAGTAATTTTCACTATTCATCAGAATATGAAAGTTATCCGAAAAGTGCCAAAATTTCACCCTAATCTAATTTCGATATTCCGAATCCAAAAATGAATTCCATTTTGAAAAATAAAATTTAAAAAATTTCAAAAAGTGGTTATTACTATTCATAACGGCTAATTTAATAGCATATTGTTGTTTAGTAAACTCGTTATTGCGTACTACACACGCTATCGAGGAAGGTCGTGATTGCGTGTAATGCAAGGCAAGTCAAGGATGCGTGTTGTGAAAGCTCCTTTTGGTGTAGCGTATAACACAAGGCATTAATGAAATTAAAAAGAATATTTTTCATAAAATCTCGGGGTGTTACACACATTATGTAATTAATTAAATATATATTATTTTTAATAATCTCAATTTAAAATTATTCTATTTTTTATATTAGTTTGTTATTACTTATTTTTTATATTGATTGTGGGAAATTTTATATACTCTAAACCAGTTTCAAAATAATGATATCAATATTTATTATTCGTCAATTTTTCACCACTCATAAATGATTAATTTCTCTTTGACTAAAAATTCTAATTTTTTATATTGATAATTCATTTCATGGATATTTTTTCGTTTATCCTAGAATAAAAAATCCACAATTATCATTTTTCATTAAATTCTGACAATTTTATGGGTTTTTTCATAATTCCCAATTAAAATATATATTTAACTATTCAATAAAAATAAAAATAAAAATATTTAAATATTAATATAAAAGTCATAATTTTCTTATGACAACACAATATATATTTTATTATCATTCAACATGTATGTTTTTTATCATACCATTTTTATAGCATTACATGTGTATTAGATGATTATATGGTGACCAAATTGAGATATCATTATAAAATTACAATAATGATATAATTTATTTATTATTATTTTGATATATGAATATTGGAAAGATATTTGATATTTATTTATTGAAATTAAATATTATCATAATTTATATGGATTAATTTCTTTTAAATTATATTTTTGAAAATGATAATTTTATAACGATTATTAACCAATGATAATATTAAGAGGATACTAAATTTTTATTAACATAATCTTATTAACATAAGAAAAATAATATTTATAAATTAAAAGTTTTCTTATCATTAGCCATGATGGATATGGTGAAATTAAAAATGGAATTCAATTCCCCTATAGAGGTGGTATTCCACCTAAATGAGTTGATAATGATTTCATTTTTCATGGAACATAGAAAAAGGGTAATATTATTTATCATTTTAAATTACCTGATATGTATTATATATTATAATCAAATTTTAAGATTTATATTATTGAAATCCCTATATGGTATTTATGTAAAATGAAACAGGTTGAATCATTAAGGTGTTAGTCCAAGAAACACATTATTCATGTTTTGGTTTTTTCTATAAATTAAAAGGGTAGAGTGGTTAATTATTATAAAATCATTGTTATTGAATCAATATATGAAACTGAGAATGATTTTATAATTTTACGATGGTGAGAATATATTTTTAAAAAAAAGGTCACACACATAAATATGAATGTTCGAGTATCAGTTAAAAATATATACCTTACATCATGGATTAGCATTGTTGTAATCTGAATTAAACTATTTAGATATAATATTTTCAGAATAATTTTTTTTCATATCAATATTAATCCTTATAATATGATCAGGATGACAATAAGTGTATCCTAGGGGTTTTGGATAAAGGATAATTGCGGATTGTATATCATCATTTATAAGAAAAAAGGGAAGACATTTTTGTTAAGACACAAACAATTACAAAAATGTGAAATCAACATTGATGAGATATTGACAATATTTGATAAATATTGGAAAAGATAAGTGATAATGATATTAATGGCCTCATTTATTCATTATCACACATTTTATTGACATGGTTATTTTCATGTATTCATCGTTTTACTATCATATCGATTTATTATATAGTATTGTAAATAATTTTAACATAGGGTTGCCTAAAATTCATTCCAAAAAGATTACCCTTAATATATAATTTCTAAAAATTTATTCAAAATATTATGTACTTTTTAAGATTATATATTTTAAATAGTTATAAATATAATTATAAGGAATAAATTAATAATTTATCAAAAACTATTTTTAAAATTTTATAACATTAGTTCTAAAATGTAAAATATGTGCTATTAAACTTAAATCAACCAATATATAATTAAAAAATCACTTAATTTTTTTTTCAAAATGTAATTATTTCCTAAATTTCCAATTCATTTATTCATACTCGTAATTTCTTTAAAATCATGTTATTTGTAGAATCATTATATTTAAATAATAATATAATTATAAATCGACCAAAAATTAAAAAGAATGCATCTGAAGAAAATATTTAAATGATTAAAGTACAAAAAAATTAATATTCCATATTCTTAATTTCATTTTAATAATTTATCTTTCAAAAGGATATATAGTATTATAGAAAACTATGTTATTTAAAAATGATGTTTTTGAAAAAAATGGGTTTTTAGTCATATTTAATTTAATTTAATAAACAAAAAAAATGTTAATATATTAGTTTTTAAATGTTAAAATTACATTTTATGATAAAGTTGTAACTACGATGATATTAATTAAATAATATAGATTAAAATTCATTTTTTTAAACAGTTCTTCATATGGTACACTTTTGGAATAATTTTAAATAAGAATAATAATATATTTTTTAAATTATATATTATCCTTTTATAAACTGATGAGTATATCATTAACTTTTTTAAAACATTCAACAGTCTATAATTGTGGTTTTTCATTCTAGTTATATATTTCATATGATATCGCCTATTTAAATAATTAATTCCATTGATAAGAAAAATATGTCATTAAATCCATGGTGGTTTATATATTATCATGGGATCCTAGTTTTACTATTAATGGTATGTCTTTATTTTAGTTTCGTTTCCATACTCTCGATTTCATCCTCCCTCCCAATGTATATTCATGGATTATGATCTCTCTTACTCAATTTTCTATAAAGGATGGGCGTCACTAGAGTGAGGGGTCATCATATAGTGATATTATAGGATTAATATTATTTTATATGGTTGATAAGTGGCATAAAATCATGTATGTGAAGCATGGATTTATAGAAAAATAATATGAAAATATTTTAATGCATGACATAAACATATGATATCAGCTAGGACATCGGGTTTTAGGTCCCTCATGATATCATTCAAAAACTATGAATTTTTCAGAAGTCAATGATTTGTATTAATAGTTATAGGGTAAATACTTTTTAGAGACATGTGAATAATTATTTTTTAACTATTATTTTAAATTACTATTTTTTTGAAGGTAAAATAATTTTTATTAAATAATTTTCAAGATCCCATGATATTGATCCTAGGAATTCCTCTGCATATTTAGGTATGGATCTTATTTAGTTCTCATACAAAAATTAGCTAGTTGATGTCTTAAAGACTGATAGTGTTTATTATTAGATTCTTTATATAATATAAGGACAGCATTCAACATTTATTTAGATTTTATTCATGCTCATGTGTTATATTGGGATCTATTGTTTGTCGTCCAAATATGAGGTTTGAAAAATTATAGGTTGGTTATTTATCATGGATATTCATTATTGTTTCTCATTTTTAGGATTAAACTAACTAATTTTTAAAATTCTACGCCATAAATTATGAATGTAAATAAGTATTTAAAGATACACTCCTTTTAATGTGTGTTCATGAGCATGTCATAGTTCAAAAATAATTTTAGTGAACTTTTTCACTTATAAAAAAAAACTCCACGTGATGATTTTATATGATAAATTGTAAATAAAAGTATCCTCGTTATCATATATGGAATCATAAAATTTTTGACTCTTATGTACTTGAACATGATGTAAAATGTGAATTTCAACTGGTAGATTCACTTGCATGGATGTGATCTCTGAGAGGATTATCGATAGAGTTTATAAGGAGTATAGAATGAAGAAATAGATCATAGATACTATTGTAGTTTGTTTTTAAATCCTCTAGGATATGACCACACCATTCATTCTCATGATATTATGAGCATGATAATTCTCAATGGAAATCTAATGGAAACCTGTATGAATTCATGTCATTAGGATTCGAGGTCACTATTAGTCTTAAAACATGTTCATATAGCTTCTTTTTAAATTTCTATATTCAAAAAACCCATTTCAGTTAAATATTGTTATCATTTTATGTCTTATTATTAGAAAAGTTAATTCAATTCTTCTTTATTTAAAGGTTTAGTAAGATAATTTTTACTCAAGTATATATGGACTATATAGAGGTAATATCTAAAATAGTCTTAAAATGATGTAAACTATTCTTGAGAATATATATAGATGATATCTATATGTACCAAATCCTAGATTCCCAGAGTCGATGCCATATTTTATTAATTTTGCATATAAATAATGAATATCAATACTGAAAGACTGTCTAATTACTATATTTGGAAACAAGTTACATACATAAGATCAACATTACTAATTGAAATGGAATATGATATATATGTTTTATTGGGAACATCCACAACTATATGTTTATCATTACAAGTCACTCATAATAATTTTATTCATGTTCTCATAAAATGAAATATAAGAAATCTCTGAGGTCAAATTCTTAGTAAAGGTATGTAATAAAACTGATGATATCATAAACATAAACATTAGGCATGTTGAATAACTAAAAACACAAGCCTTTAAGAAATAAACATGAACACATTGAAGAAGGAATACGAGATGAATAAATAATGTCATAATAAAATATAATCATGGGTATTATAATTGTTGAATAACCACATGAACTATCAATACTATTTTAATAATGAGGGAATGACAAATTTGGGACATCATACACATACCATCAAGTCCTCATTCTAAGACCATAAATATCCATTTTGTCAAGACCTTGTGCCAAGACCATATTTTGTTTCATTAGACCTACTAATGCATCAACTGGTTATAGAGGGCCCCACCAGACACTTATTATGTCAATACATTTATAATATGAATAAGGATAAACCTAACACACATATACATTTATATTTCAAATATAATATGAAATGTAAATAACTTTCCCAGAACAATAATCAGAAAAACTTACTATTCGGTGTAAATTGGAGAATGGTTTTAAGATAGAACATTCAAAGTAAAACTAATAATAAACCATTAAAATCAATATGGTACATGATATAATAAATTATTTGTCCCAATAATATATAATAATCAACATATTTTTTGATATAGATAAATAAACACTTATTAAATCATCAAGAAATTCATGACATAAATACACTTTTATTTTGTAATGATTCGTTCTATTGGAAAAGTATTTTTATCAAACCAGAAGTTATGTAAGATAGAATTTTCATAATAAAATGAGTTATTTTATAACAAAAATGGTTTCTAGGAACAGATTATTGTGTGAATTTTAAAAAAGATATGAATTTGAAAATTTCCCTTGAATCAAGATTATATTTTGATAATACATTTTGAAACAACATTTACAAACATATAACTCCTCATTAATGAAAGTAAGATTCTTGTTAGTACATATATATATATATATAATTATCACATAATATATGAGAATTATATATGAATAAATAATAATTTAATTTAGTTAATTAGAGAATAAGAGGGACCCGATTGAAAATGGAGGTTCTTGTGGAAAACCCTAACATTAAGTCTGAAAGTGTTCCTCTCTTGATCTTAATGACCAATATAATATATTTCGGTCCATAAATTAATGATTCCTGAACCTCAAATGAATTTAATTGATTTATTATCATCTTATTAGGTTCATTCATGGCCTTATAATGTGTTAGGATTTAAAATTTCTTTGTTTGGGAGTATTTTGATCCTTGGTTTTGATGATCAGTTTACATATATTCATTTATAGATAAACAAGTTGAATGTGAGTTATTCTCCAGAATCGAAGTTGTATGTCATTATTGAACAACCATGAGATTACATGGTCATCAAATTAGTGTGGTTATTAGGAGTGAAGATGAATCATTATATAAATATTTAATGAAATTTTCTTGGGTTTATTGGCCTTTCTTAACAAAAAACAAACACATTTAGATTTATAAAATAAAATCATGTGTTCAAAAGGATTTAAGAACCATGAATAAGTTATAATACATGTATGATTTTCTGTTTCAACCATCATAATGGTTTCAGGACCATAATTGACAATTGTAATAGAAATTGAAAACAGGTCTTCCTAAAATTTTATAAATTAACACATCTGTTATAGTGTTTCCATTTCTAGTATAAAATAAAGTAAAATGATATATGATTAAGTATTATTCTTTTATAATAAAAAAATTATATTAAACGTAAGGTACCAGATTCATCACAATATTTTGATGAATGTATTTGAATAATGAAATTGAAAAGAAAGGAACATGAAACCAATGAAATGAAAAGAGGAATTTTCCTCATGAAGTAATCTTCCATGAAAGCCTCTTTAAGGGAGAGGTTTTTGTAGAGATCCGAAGCTTATCGTACATGGACATTACATTACATTTCCGGAATACTTAGTACATAACAAAAACACACACACAAGGACCGTAATAGTTTAGTGTCTTTGGAAACTCGGAATAAAATCTTCTAATCGTGGGGAAAGATCTTCAACATCTCCCATAAAGATCTTCCTTTTTTTATACCTAAAACCTTTCTTTATGTCCTGGGGAAAATAAAACATAAAAGGGTGAGCTCAAATGCTCAGTAAGGGTAAACAAAAGAAATATCAATCACATAATTTTCATAAGAACATAACCTTTTTGAAAATCTTAACCTGCAAAAGAGAGCATAATTTCATAACATGGGATAAATCATAGTAGTGAAATGAAATCATAACTTAAAACATTACTCATTGTGGCATACACACATAATCATAGAGAATCATTTCTTGTTAGTCAAGACTCATTGCCAAGACTATCTTAGTGGACAAAGTCCCTTTCTGAATCGAGTAATCCTCGTTTCAGTCCTGTTTCACTGAACCGGTATAACCTACCATTCCAGCCATGTCTATCTCATGAGATATGAAATATTTACCCAATGCATTGGAGGGAGATATAGGTCCCACCCATCTCTTAATGAATCCTTTCTTATGTGTGCCAAAAAATCATACATCATACATCATTGCATAACCCATGTAATAAAAATGGGATTCTTGAAACATCATGACATCAAAAATCAATTCATATAAGATAAAGGAATTCATAAACATAATTCCATCACAACATAGTCAAATCAATGTAAAAATATGGATAGAAACAGAACCCTTTATTATCTTAGATGGAAAATAATTTTGATAAAACACTTGAATTGAATTCTTGAGGAAAATATCCTTTCTTCTTCAAAATCAATTTCTTTTCACAAAACATCATGAAATTTTAAAAGAAAGAGATTTTATTGAAAATAGTCATGAAATCTTTTAGAGGAAGCTTCATGAAAATAAGGCTTTATAAAACAGTAGAAATCCGTTCGTGCCGTATAAGTTAAAAAAACATTCTTCTCGTACTTTTGTCGGAAAAGTCAAAAAGTACCTCGTACGGAAAAACGACAAAAGATTCCTTTCATATTCTTTACTAAAAACTCACCTAAGGGTAAAATTGGATTTAAACTATTGCAAGTGGATGGAAACAATATTAAATATTGAGGTAACATGGATGTGGATGATAAAATACACCCCAGTAAATACTTACGAATAAACAATCTCGGATAAAAATGAGATTGTGATATTTCCCTTACCTTAGGTCCGACTTGCTTTGTAAGTGTCCGAACCTCCTGTATAATGATTTAAATCATGTTATTGACTTATTACAGAATCATATTCATTGTTATGATATCATATATGGTTCACTTATGACATTATATTACCCGTTCTTTTGTAAATTCCATGTTAAAGAAGCGTTTTGGGTAAAATCGTTTCATTTATCTTAGGTGTTTTGACTTGTTGTTCTTGACATCATTATTACTTATATCATGATTTACTTACTTCCAGAATATAAAATATGATTTATATATCATATATATTCAGAATATATATATATATAATAGGTAGATAAATAAAATGAAAAACACCGTTCATGGTGACGGTAGTCCGTACGTACGCATGAACGCTGTTTTCCTTTCCTTATTGTCTTGAAATGGAAGTAAGTAGATGACATACATATGTATATATATACATAAATACAGTAGCTTTATAATGTCATATATTTCATTATTATTTCTTATATATACATTATAATCATTCTTAAATGGTTAACATGGAGAATGAATCTCATCGCGTCGTGGAGACGGTAGTCCGTACGTACGCACGAGCGATGATATCATTTCTATAAATATTGAATTGAATTAGAGTGGATTATACAATATATCAGAATCAATATGATGTTGTAATAACTATGTATAGTTATTCTTTACACCATTATACCCATCCATGTAAGGTGGTGGTGGAAAATAGATTACACCACGGCGTGGAGACGGTATTCCGTACGTACGCACGCGCGGTGATTTCTTTTTCCGTAGGATGGATAGATGGTGAAATAGGGTTGTTTAATACTTATAATAACATATAAGTATATGAGTGATACTGATGTTATTACTTCATAATGAAACAACCTAAAAAGAAGAAGTGGAAGAAGAAATAAAGATGAAAGAATTGGTAACGGTAATTACCTCTTCTTTGAAGTGCCTCTTTGAGACCTCCTCTTAGGGCACTAAAATTGGTCTTTGAGGAAGACCAGAAACTCTAGGATGTTTCTAGGGAAGTGGAGAGGAGAAATTGGCAGGGGTTGGCCGAGCTTGAGTGCTCAAATTGGTGTGAGGAGGAGGGGGAGGAGGTGTCCTTTTATAAGGGAGGAGAGGGGCACCTTAGGAATATCTCAAAATATTATTTTATATTAAAGTCAAAATCGGTTTATAATGGTTCCAAAGGGTCTTATTTCGAAGCTAAAGTGGGGATGGGTCGAAATCCTATCAACCAATAGGATTTAGACAAGTTTAGGGTATTATTGTAACCTTATCAATTAGATTTAACTCTAAGTTAAGTAATTTAACTTTTACCGTGTCTTTTTGTTTTCTTTCACTATATGGTTAATAAACATACTATAACATGCCAAACGAACCCCAAATTGTATATTATTAATACATATATCCTTATCTAAGTCATTTGGCCGAACCTTAGATTTTTAGGAATAAAATATCAATTAATAATATAATATTTGATTTAAAAACTATTTTGTGTCAATTTTGACACTATTTGATATATGATTTTTGTAAAAGTCATAACAGAATTATATGTTCGAACCAAGTTGATTAAATCATCACTAATATATCATAGTAACCTATAAAATTAGTGGAATTCATAAAAAGTCTTAAATTACATTTATTTTGGTATTTATATTATCAATTATGTCAATTTTTCATTAATAAGATAATTACTGCATCATCTTTGTGTCATAAATAAATTATATTATTTGATGTCTAAAAATTACAAATAAAATACCATCATGTAGGAAATTTTATTATCTTTCTAATGAATATTTATAGTCGAATTTATCTTATGTATAACCCCATATTAAAAATGATTTACTTATTAAACTTTGATTTTAACTCTTTTAACCCTTCTTTAAATAAATTAATAATAAATGTCCTAATCTAATCCAAGTGGGCCTAAATGGTCATATTTTATTCCTAAGTTTGTTTTTGGTCGAATTACACTTGTCCAATAGAATTAGGACATGTGTTAGGGTAATATTAATATCATATTTACCCTTAGTTACCCTATTTACTATTAACCGTGGTAAAAAAAAGTAAAAAGTTACTATTCACCAAAAAATTATTTTCATCTCATTGAACCACATTTTAGTCCTTGATATTAACCGTGTCTCTCGGATTTTTGAAATTCCATTCACAGAAGCGGTAAAATTAAGTTTTATGCAAAATTTAGTTTTTAACCTACCACTTAGTAGTTTCACTATTCATCAAAAATTGATGTTTTTCAGAACAATGCCAAAATTTCATCCCAAGCTATATTTCATATTCCGAATTCAAAAATGAAGTCTATTTTACCAAATTCATAACATAAAAGTTGCATTAATTAATTTTATAATTAAATCCCGCTGTTAAAACAAATTGCGTGTTTTTAAGAAACAATATCTATCAAAAGATTGACACTTGTTTATGTCTAGTTTACATGTGAAATTACATCCAATGTCCAACATTGTATAAAATTGTAAAAATATATTCTAAATATACTTTAAAACCACTCAAATTAATAATTTATAACTATTAATTATTTCGATTGAAAAAGTTGTTTTTAATTAAAATTTAGTAATTTCCACTATTAATCAAAATATGAAAGTTATCCGAAAATTACCAAAATTTCACCATAGGCTAAATTCGATACTCCTAATCCATAAATGAAGTCCATTTTGAAAAATAAAATTTACAAAATTTCAAAAAGTGGTTATTACTATTCATAACGGCTAGTTTTAATAATATCTTAATAGCATATCGTTGTTTAGCGAAACATGGTGTTGCGTACGACACACGCTATCGTGGAAGGTCGCGATTGTGTGTAATGGAAGGAAAGTCAAGGATGCTTTTTGTGAAAGCTTCTTTTGGTGTAGCGTACAACACAAGACATTAATGAAATTAAAAAAAATATTTTTCATAAAATCTTGGGCTGTTACATTCTACCCCCCTTAAAATGAATTTCGCCCTCGAAATTCGTCGGGGTTATAAATAGTTTACTATTCGAAAGTTTCTTTAATAGAAACCCACATCGTAAAAAGGAATATCAAAACTTGTCTTTAAAAAACTAAAGTATGAAATGTAACGATTGCCCAAATAAACTAATCACTGGGTTTCCACATAGGTGAAAATATGGATATGGAAGAGAAATCTAACCATCATGTTCTGATGGAGAGTGGTAGAGAACATGGCTATGGAAAAGCCAACAATCACAAATCCATAAATTTGTGACGATCTAAGGTACCATCTGATTAATCAGATATAAGAGCACTAGGAAAACATTTTTGGTTTTCAAGATCTTTTCCCTAAAGTTGAAGAATTTGAATTAGAATAAATACTTACTTTATTTTTGTACAATCTCACTATTGTTCGTGCCTTGAACAATTTCCACTTCATCTCTTAAATAAATGAAGTTGAATTTGTTATTCGTGAAGTGTTAGCAGATCATGTGATAGAATGACGGGTCATTCCATCTGTCTCAAAAGATTATCAAAATTTATATACATAAGTCGATCTATAGTGGGATTAATCATATATGGTTCCTAAAATGGGCTTATACTTCATATATCATACTTCTTAATATAATAACACTAGTTTCTACTAAACAGGGACTTCCTGTAGGCCAGTGGTAGGCGATAAAGGCCAGTTGCACTTCGGTTGTGGGTTCGATTCCTACAGCCTTGTCCGAAGCGATGGGCTGTCGCCCGTCCTACAGGTTGTCCTTTTTCTAAAACTACGTTAATATAACATCCCATCAATAATATCGAAAATATTCTATCCTTAAACAATACTAACTTATGTCCAACATAATCCAGTCTAATCTTTAGGCTTATACATAATACTGCAGTCCACTCTCATAATATAGTGACAACGATTACCAGAGATTTAATACTGTCGTTGATCCCCACATATCAGAAGATATGTCTTGTTGGTCACATTCCAAACATTCAAAGTCCTTAATCGTGTATTCTCTTGAATACCATAGTGAAAACATGAGTGCAGTTAAAAGTTAACACTTTCCACATACCAAAATCCTCAAAATTCTATATACTCAAACCATGATATCACTTAGTCCTTATATCAATCATGAGCTCATGAATACAATCAAACATCTCATTATCTTCTTATCCTTTCATTATGCACTTATCATCTACTTTCCAAAATATTTGAATCACTTTTCATAGTTATTGGTACCTTAAAATTATTGAGAACCACAATAGACCAATACTTAAATATTTAAACACACCATAAAAGTACCTCATCAACATTATTCTTGAATACCAATACATAAACACTTTAGTCCATCCACATCAATGATTATCTTGGAATAAGTCCTTCCTTGATTTAGAAGTAACTTTTTAGGTCAGGGCATTGAGTTGGGTAATGCCCATGTTCTCCACAAATAAGACATTGAACTCCATAACAGTCTGTCACTCTATGACCCTTTTCTCCACACAGATAACATCGGTCCCTCCATTTGAGGTATTCCTCAAGGTTCTTCTTCCCTTCTTTAGAAATCTCAATCTTCCTTTCTTTATGCTCCTCAACACGCGAACATGCATAATAGTCTATCTTCCTCTTCTTTGAAGAATTAGGCATACCACTAAATTTCACCTTGTTAGTCATATATCACGATGATTGATTCGGCATAATCACAACATCTTTCTCTATAGGCATTACACAATTTTGTTGCTCATAGTCACCAATTTGTCCATTGGATTCAATGTTAACTGAATTCCTTTTGGTTCCCTCCATTAACTAAAACACAAAAATAATTTTGTGAGAATCAAAAATCATGCTAGAGAAAACAACATAGTAAAGGGAAAGTATCCTCAATACCTAACTTCTTAGGTTTAATATAATATCATTACCATAGTTCTAGGAATATATCCTATACGTATACTTATCCTTAGGGACATCCCTAGACATACCTTAGAAATATCTATAGGGATCTCACTAACGTTTTTGCATCCTAGTTTCCAAAGGTTGACTAAACCTTTCCTCTGATACCAACTGTAGAGACCCGAAGCTTATCGTACATGGACATTACATTACATTTGCGGAATACTTAGTACATAACAAAAACACACACACAAGGACCGTAATAGTTTAGTGTCTTTGGAAACTCGGAATAAAATCTTCTAATCGTGGGGAAAGATCTTCAACATCTCCCATAAAGATCTTCCTTTTTTTATACCTAAAACCTTTCTTTATGTCATGGGGAAAATAAAACATAAAAGGGTGAGCTCAAATGCTCAGTAAGGGTAAACAAAAGAAATATCAATCACATAATTTTCAAAAGAACATAACATTTTTGAAAATCTTAACCTGCAAAAGAGAGCATAATTTCATAACATGGGATAAATCATAGTAGTGAAATGAAATCATAACTTAAACATTACTCATTGTGGCATACACACATAATCATAGAGAATCATTTCTTGTTAGTCAAGACTCATTGCCAAGACTATCTTAGTGGACAAAGTCCCTTTCTGAATCGAGTAATCCTCGTTTCAGTCCTGTTTCACTGAACCGGTATAACCTACCATTCCAGCCATGTCTATCTCATGAGATATGAAATCTTTACCCAATGCATTGGAGGGAGATATAGGTCCCACCCATCTCTTAATGAATCCTTTCTTATGTGTGCCACAAAATCATACATCATACATCATTGCATAACCCATGTAATAAAAATGGGATTCTTGAAACATCATGACATCATAAATCAATTCATATAAGATAAAGGAATTCATAAACATAATTCCATCACAACATAGTCAAATCAATGTAAAAATATGGATAGAAACAGAACCCTTTATTATCTTAGATGGAAAATAATTTTGATAAAACACTTGAATTGAATTCTTGAGGAAAATATCCTTTCTTCTTCAAAATCAATTTCTTTTCACAAAACATCATGCAATTTTAAAAGAAAGAGATTTTATTGAAAATAGTCATGAAATATTTTAGAGGAAGCTTCATGAAAATAAGGCTTTATAAAACAGTAGAAATCCGTTCGTGCCGTATAAGTTAAAAAAAACATTCTTCTCGTACTTTTGTCGGAAAAGTCAAAAAGTACCTCGTACGGAAAAATGACAAAAGATTCCTTTCATATTCTTTACTAAAAACTCACCTAAGGGTAAAATTGGATTTAAAATATTGCAAGTGGATGGAAACAATATTAAATATTGAGGTAACATGGATGTGGATGATAAAATACACCCCAGTAAATACTTACGAATAAACAATCTCGGATAAAAATGAGATTTTGATATTTCCCTTACCTTAGGTCCGACTTGCTTTGTAAGTGTCCGAACCTCCTGTATAATGATTTAAATCATGTTATTGACTTATTACAGAATCATATTCATTGTTATGATATCATATATGGTTCACTTATGACATTATATTACCCGTTCTTTTGTAAATTCCATGTTAAAGAAGCGTTTTGGGTAAAATCGTTTCATTTATCTTAGGTGTTTTGACTTGTTGTTCTTGACATCATTATTACTTATATCATGATTTACTTACTTCCAGAATATAAAATATGATTTATATATCATATATATTCAGAATATATATATATATAATAGGTAGATAAATAAAATGAAAAACACCGTTCATGGAGACGGTAGTCCGTACGTACGCATGAACGATGTTTTCCTTTCCTTATTGTCTTGAAATGTAAGTAAGTAGATGACATACATATGTATATATATACATAAATCCAGTAGCTTTATAATGTCATATATTTCATTATTATTTCTTATATATACATTATAATCATTCTTTAATGGTTAACATGGAGAATGAATCTCATCGCGTCGTGGAGACGGTAGTCCGTACGTACGCACGAGCGATGATATCATTTCTATAAATATTGAATTGAATTGGAGTGGATTATACAATATATCAGAATCAATATGATGTTGTAATAACTATGTATAGTTATTCTTTACACCATTATACCCATCCATGTAAGGTGGTGGTGGAAAATAGATTACACCACGGCGTGGAGACGGTATTCCGTACGTACACACGCGCGGTGATTTCTTTTTCCGTAGGATGGATAGATGGTGAAATAGGGTTGTTTCATACTTATAATAACATATCAGTATATGAGTGATACTGATGTTATTACTTCATAATGAAACAACCTAAGAAGAAGAAGTGGAAGAAGAAATAAAGATGAAAGAATTGGTAACGGTAATTACCTCTTCTTTGAAGTGCCTCTTTGAGACCTCCTCTTAGGGCACTAAAATTGGTCTTTGAGGAAGACCAGAACCTCTAGGATGTTGCTAGGGAAGTGGAGAGGAGAAATTGGCAGGGGTTGGCCGAGCTTGAGTGCTCAAATTGGTGTGAGGAGGAGGGGGAGGAGGTGTCCTTTTATAAGGGAGGAGAGGGGCACCTTAGGAATATCTCAAAATATTATTTTATATTAAAGTCAAAATCGGTTTATAATGGTTCCAAAGGGTATTATTTCGAAGCTAAAGTGGGGATGGGTCGAAATCCTATCAACCAATAGGATTTAGACAAGTTTAGGGTATTATTTTAACCTTATCAATTAGATTTAACTCTAAGTTAAGTAATTTAACTTTTACCGTGTCTTTTTGTTTTCTTTCACTATATGGTTAATAAACTTACTATAACATGCCAAACGAACCCCAAATTGTATATTATTAATACATATATCCTTATCTAAGTCATTTGGCCGAACCTTAGATTTTTAGGAATAAAATATCAATTAATAATATAATATTTGATTTAAAAACTATTTTGTGTCAATTTTGACACTATTTGATATATGATTTTTGTGAAAGTCATAACAGAATTATATGTTCGAACCAAGTTGATTAAATCAACACTAATATATCATAGTAACCTAGAAAATTATTGTAATTCATAAAAAGTCTTAAATTACATTTATTTTGGTATTTATATTATCAATTATGTCAATTTTTCATTAATAAGATAATTACTGCATCATCTTTGTGTCATAAATAAATTATATTATTTGATGTCTAAAAATTACAAATAAAATACCATCATGTAGGAAATCGTATTAGCTTTCTAATGAATATTTATAGTCTAATTTAGCTTATGTATAACCCCATATTAAAAATTATTTACTTATTAAACTTTGATTTTAACTATTTTAACCCTTCTTTAAATAAATTAATAATAAATGTCCTAATCTAATCCAAGTGGGCCTAAATGGTCATATTTTATTCCTAAGTTTGTTTTTGGTCGAATTACACTTGTCCAATAGAATTAGGACATGTGTTAGGGTAATATTAATATCATATTTACCCTTAGTTACCCTATTTACTATTAACCGTGGTAAAAAAAAAGTAAAAAGTTACTATTCACCAAAAAATTATTTTCATCTCATTGAACCACATTTTAGTCCTTGATATTAATCGTGTCTCTCGGATTTTTGAAATTCCATTCACAGAAGCGGTAAAATTAAGTTTTATGCAAAATTTAGTTTTTAACCTACCACTTAGTAGTTTCACTATTAATCAAAAATTGATGTTTTTCAGAACAATGCCAAAATTTCATCCCAAGCTATATTTCATATTCCGAATTCAAAAATGAAGTCTATTTTACCAAATTCATAACATAAAAGTTGCATTAATTAATTTTATAATTAAATCCCGCTGTTAAAACAAATAGCGTGTTTTTAAGAAACAATATCTATCAAAAGATTGACACTTGTTTATGTCTAGTTTAAATGTGAAATTACATCCAATGTCCAACATTGTATTAAATTGTAAAAATATATTCTAAATATACTTTAAAACCACTCAAATTAATAATTTATAACTATTAATTATTTCGATTGAAAAAGTTGTTTTTAATTAAAATTTAGTAATTTCCACTATTCATCAAAATATGAAAGTTATCCGAAAATTACCAAAATTTCACCTTAGGCTAAATTCGATACTCCTAATCCATTAATGAAGTCCATTTTGAAAAATAAAATTTACAAAATTTCAAAAAGTGGTTATTACTATTCATAACGGCTAGTTTTAATAATATCTTAATAGCATATCGTTGTTTAGCGAAACTTGGTGTTGCGTACGACACACGCTATCGTGGAAGGTCGCGATTGTGTGTAATGGAAGGAAAGTCAAGGATGCTTTTTGTGAAAGCTTCTTTTGGTGTAGCGTACAACACAAGACATTGATGAAATTAAAAAAATATATTTTTCATAAAATCTTGGGCTGTTACAGTTTTGGTCTTTTTATAAGGACAGGGATGCTAGATGTGGGTTAGGAGATATGATGGAGATTTTTGTAGAATTCATACTAGTCACAAGTGTTGATAGGAATGAAGAGAAGATGGTGCGATGGGGGGGGGGGGGGTATAGTGGACGAGAGGAGGGTTTTGCCATAATCTTAATCATTATTTAATTATTTCGCCAAATACAAGAAATATTATTTATTCTTGTGACCAGTAATAGTAATATGTGCATGTGAGTTCAAACCATGGTGTATTACCTCATCCTTACATAACCTATTACCCAATAAATCATGTATTTAATATTTATCTTAAATTATCATATTTTACTACTCACCTAAAATTGATGTATTTTAGAAAAATCCAAAAAACTCATCCCATCTATTTTTTGATGTGTTGAATTAAAAAATAAAAATAATAAAAATAATGTTTTAAATATTTTAATTAGTTTTTAAATTAAAATCATAATTTATTCCAAAACAACATCATTAAAACTGTAACTCATTTTATAACACATTGAATAATTAATCAAGGTACAATATAATTATCCTATAACTACAATGAAAAAAATAACAATGTATTATAATATTTTATGAAAATGTATTTCCATTTTAAATTGTTAAATTAATTATAAAATATTAATTAATGTATTTATCACAGATAATGATACGAATACTTATACAATGACCATTTATTCACTTATAAAATGCATAAATTATATTTATACATTCATGAGTGATGTTTTTATTTGTTTTATGATCTCTTATTCAATACTATTCTTAAGGGTATGTTACTATTCATAATTTTTTGTTACTATTCATAAAAAACAATGTGGATTCTATGAGACACTAAATATATTATTGAATAGAACCGTGTATGTCCTTTTTTCAAAATTAAAATCAATGATGTAGACAGATTATATTTACTAGATAGGTTATAAAAAACTGGTGTTTGTGGAGACTCTTTGTTTTATGAATTCAATATGAAATTTATTTTCAAAATATTTGGGTGTTACATTATTCCCACCTTACAGAAATTTCATCCTCAAAATTACCAAAATGTGACCACCCAAAAATATCTGGTAGTTCTCCACCTAATTCTCATCAGTCTCCCATGTTTCCATTTTGATATTATGTAATTTCCATGGTATCTTTAGTAGTCGAGTCTTCTGATTCCTCAACACTTTTTCATAGTTTCCTGAATCTCATTAGGCTCTTCCCAGTATGATTGGTCAGGGTCAAAATTTATAACTTCATAAGCAAGGACATGTGTTGGGTCTCGCATGTACTTTCTTAGCAATGAGGCAAGGTACACATTGTGTACTATATACATTCTTGGTGTTATAGCCAAATGATATGCAATAGCTCCAATTCTCTATAGAATTTTGAAAGTACTTATGTTCCTAGGGATTTTTTTCTCTATATTAAAAAAACATATAACACCATTCAATGAAGATACTATTAAGAAAACATGTTCCCCCACATGAAATTAAAATCCATCCTATGATTATCACCATAGATTTTTTATCTTCTTTTGTGCTTATTCGATATGTCCTTTAATATTCATTAAATTCACTTTTGTTTTATCTATAAGATATGGGCCCACTAGCTTCCTTTCAACAAATTATTCCCAACATAATGGTGTATGACATCTCTTTCTGTCAAACTCATCATGTGGTACAATTTGAATACTAAAATGGAAAATATTATTGCACGAATTCTTCATCAATGGTCAATTCGAATCCCACATATCTTTAATTTTGAGCGGGCTCAACATGTCTTATAAAGCATGGATCATCCTTTCTGATTTCCCATCATTTTGAGGATGACAAGAAGTATTCAAATGAAGCCCAATATCCAAGAAACTATGAATACTTTTCCATAATTTTTATGTAAATCAAGGATTGTGATCCGACAATGTTGAATAATGTGATGAAGGATGTCTCACATATTCATTGATATAGATTTGTGCAATCTAGTCTTGCGGAAAATCCTCCCTCATAATGAAGAAATGTGCATATTTTGTATGTCGGTTCTCAATTACCAATATTGGATTATTTTTTCACGGTGTTTTGGGTAATCCGGTGACTATATACATAGTCATTTAATCCACATTCCATGTTGTAATAGATAGAGGTTCAATTCCTCATCGAGGATGCTATTTTATGGCCTTCACTTATTGTCAGACTAAGCATCTTAATAAATAGTCAGCAATTTCCCACTTCATGTTGTCCCACAGAAAATGTTCCATCCAATTTATATACATTTTGGTGCTACTAATGAGTCTATAAAAATTTGAGCTATTAGTATATTCTAATAAATCCCATTTTAGTTTGGGTATAGATGGAACACATATCATCTTTCCAAATTTCAGAATTCCATCTTCCCATACGATGTCAGCAAACATCCCATCATTCACATCATTAATTTTCTTCTGAAGGATCTCATCATTAGTCTGAGGGCATTTAATCCTTTCAAATAAATATGGTTGGGAAACCAATTTATAATGTAATCATGGTTCACCTTCATTGATAATTCCCATTTATATCCTTATTTAATGCATTATTACCAAATCCATTTCAATAGTTAGTTTGTTTAAAACTATATGACCCTTATTACTCAATTCATCTTATACATTATTTGAAATTCCTATGTGGTAGTGTATAGAACAATCATAATCATTTTTTAGTTCAATCCATCATCTTTGACTATTGTTGAGTACATTTTTTGATAATATATACTTCAGACTACTGTGATCTGTATATATCTCACATATTTCACCATAGAGATAGTGTGTCAATATTTTTATAGAAAAAATAAAACCATCTAACTCATTATCATGGGTAAGATGGTCTTTATCATTAATAATTAAATTCCTTGATGCATTGGAAATAAGTATATCATTCTGCATAAGAACACAACCAAGTAATTTCTATGATGTAACACCGTAGATAACAACCCCATCAATGCCAAATAGTAGAGTCAAGATTAGATCATTCACTATTCTTTTCTTCAATTCCACAAAACATTCCTTACATTATTTTTTCATACAAACATAATGCCTTTATGTGAATTCTTGGTCATTGGGTTGGAAAAACAGGTGATGTTATGAACAAAATGCCGATAATACTCTACTCAGAATATGAAAAAACATAACACATTTATATTCATTAGAGTAGTCCAATCATGTACACCTTTTTTGGTAGGATCAAAAGATATTGTACCCTTATAGACAATGTGGCCAATAATTGAAATTTATTGAAGGCAAAATTCACCCTTTCTAATTTCCTATTTAATTAATATCATCTAAGAGACTTTAGAATAGTGCACAATTGATTTTCAAGATTTTTATAGATTTTGGTGTATAAAAAGATATCATTAATAAACAATACCACAATTTCATATATATATTCCTTGAAAACAGAATTCATTATATCCATTCAAACAAGGGGTTAATTATTTAGTGGAAAAGGAATTACTGTAAGCTCATAGATCCCATACCTAGTTCGAAATGTTGTCTTTTGAATTT
Organism: Viscum album; assembly: GCA_963277665.1. Classification (NCBI taxonomy): domain Eukaryota; kingdom Viridiplantae; phylum Streptophyta; class Magnoliopsida; order Santalales; family Viscaceae; genus Viscum; species Viscum album. The sequence goes on along the minus strand of OY728158.1, from coordinate 1,193,108,258 downwards.
ATTATTTTCTTACTCAAAACTGATGATATCCAGATCCAATGTCAGTTTTTGAAAAATATTGGGCTCCATTAAGTAGATCAAATAAATCATCATTGCATGGTAGAGAATACTTGGTATTTATTTTTATATCATTGATATTCATGTAGTTAGTGCACAATCTCACAGATCAATCATCCTGCTTAACGAAAAGGACAGGGACTCCCCATGGAGAAATAATAGGATGGATGAATCCTTTATTACACAATTCCTCTAGTGGTTCCTTCAATTATACTAATTATATTATTTCTATTCTATAAGTGTTCATTAATATTGGCATAAATTCATTATCTAATTTAACATAAAACTCAATTTCCTGCTCTAGAGGATGTCCCGGTAAATCCTCTCAAGAGACATCAACATAAACTTGCACAATATGAACGTAATCTTTTTGAACATTATTTTCCTCACCGATAGTTATTACATTCCCTTATTCCCCCCTAATTGAATTTAGTAGATCTACGGGGGGTGTATCTAGATTAGAATCTACTAGAGTGTTTTCTACTATAATGATAAGGGATTCAACACCATTTTCTAAAATCTTAAATTTAATCTTTTTTCAATAGATCATCAAATTATAACGTGAAATCCTCATACCAAGTATTTTATAAAATTAAATCATGGTAATGATGAAAAGGTTAGCAACTAAATAATGTTTATGTGTCATGAGGGGGACTGATCAACCAAAAATTATTACAATGTTACATCCTCTCTGGGTTTTGACTGAAAACCCCTTTATTAAATCAAATTAAACATGTCTAATTATCTTGTAAAATTAAGAATATTTTAAAGAATGCGATGATCTAGAATCAAATAATTCATTGTATTTGTTCGAGGAAACCATTAAAGTTCTAGACACCACATCATTGGGAACATTAACCAAAGAATTTTGTGACTACGTAATCACATCATAGATCCATTTTATTTATTTGGGGAATTGATACATAACTCTTTGGAAATTCATGTGCATAATTTCCCATATCATTACAACTATATCATTGAACATTTGTTGTTTCTTTGATCCCCTTGCAATCACTAGATTGGTGGAATTTTTCTCCACACTTGTAACCAACAGCCATTCCCTTCAAGAAAGTGTCTGGGTGTTTCTTTGCATAATTACAATAGGGTGGATTTTCAACTCTTACCTTATTCCCCATTTCTATATATCCTTTTCCAAGTTTTAATAAGTACCATTTTTCCCTATCCTTTTATTAAATTCATAAGAAATGGAAATTTATCTTTTCGTCTTGACAGTACATGCGACTATATCATTACATGATTAGAAATTATAATTTTCTATTTCCCTTCAATGGATTTGTTTTAAAACATTATTAAATCTATCAATATTTCTCTTTAGATTACATATGCATCCTGCTTCCAGACATTACATCCTTGTACAGTTGGCTTCAATCACTGAAACATTCTCATCCTCCATCATCCTCATATTCATGAATTTACATTCCATAACCACTAGTAGTCCGTGGGGAAAATATTATTCTTGAAATATTTCCTTAAAATCCATTTGTTCCATCTATTAAATATATTCCTCCACCTCTGTGTTATGGACTAAGGAACACCATTGATCCACATCTTCCAATAGATTATAAACTGTTATGTCAAAAATCTCACTTTTGTTACATCCCAATGTGATAAATATAATCACTAAGATACTTGTCCACTACTCAGCTATAGAAAGGTTTTTAGTCCCATTTAATGATGGAGGCATTTATTGCATTAATAGAACCACCATGTTTCCCCCACTTTGTGGATTGGGATGCTTCATATGGGTACATTTACTGTTTTTATCTTGATTTTGTTGTCCCATTATAGTTATATGTTCCCATAACTAGTCATATATCTAGAGAAAACATCATAATCGTTCATCAGAGGGAAATACCTATAGTGGGAATGTGTGTTCATGTCGATTCCATTTTTCAACTATGTGTTATTGATAGATAGTACCATACAATATATTAGTTTATTAACCATAATGTATAATATCAAAATAAAAAAAATACTTAGCATAAATTGAAATCATATACATGACAAATCCAATGATCACAAACACAGATTCTTTGTGGATAAACGTATATATAAATCTTTCATAATTGATTAGAAAAAAAATTTTAATTATCATAAGTATATCCCATGATATTTTCAAACTATGTGGGTAGTAAAGCCACTTGTTTTGTTCCAAGATACCCCAGGTGAAGCCCTTACCTCCTTGTCGAATATATCAATCCTAGGTAAATCAATTCCAGAACAACATACACTTGTATTATCCAACAAAGGAAGTATTCTATAAAAATATATATATAATTTATTCTCTATCAAGATTCCGAGAAGATCTTGTATGTTTATCCTCAATTACTATCTAAAGGTTTTGTTACCTAATCAACCATTTCTAAATCTAGTTTCAATGTTTTTTATTAAAATTCCTTTGATACCAACTGTAAGGACCCGACCCAAGTTTCCTGGAGCCAGTGCCATATTTTATTATAGTGGCATATAAACAAGGATTATTCATCACAAAGGACTGAGTAGTTTAGAAGACATTGAATCAAGGTACATACATAAGTTCAATATTACAACATGAAATGGAATACAACTAATATGTTTTATTGGGAACACCCACAACTATAAGATTATCCTCTCATTCCACTCAATAATAAAATTTCATGACTGAGAAAATGAATCATAATGTTGGTTTCATCTCAAATGCCCAGTAATGGTATGTAAAATAGAGGAAAATATCATAAATTTAAAAATTAGGCTTTGTGAATTACTAAAAACACATTCCTTTAAAAATAAACATGAACACATTATGGAAGGAATGAGAGCTACATAATTAATTCCAGAATAAAAAATAATAATTGTTATTAAATTAGACAAATAACCACATGAACTATAAATATTATTTTTATAATGATGTAATGAATAATGTGGGGAATCATAACTATGCCATGAAGGCCTCTTTCCATGACCATAAATATCCATTTTGGCAAGGCCTCATGCCAGGACCATAGATTGTCTCATTAGAACAACTAATGCATTGAAAGAGCTATAGTGGGCTCCACCTAAAAATTAAAAATTCCAATTCATTCATCATATGAAAAATGATAAAAATAAACAACATGTGCATTCATATTTAAACTAGAATATAAAAAGTAAACAACTTTCCCCAAACCATAATCATAAACACTAATCCTTCGGAGTAAATTGGTGATTGGTTTTATGATAGCACATCCATAGTAAACCAAATAAGAATCAATAAATTAAATATGGTAGACGATTTCATAATATATCAATCCCGATAATACATTATAATCAATATATGCATTGAAACATATGAAGATACTCATATAATATCATAAATTAATTCATGAGATAAATAATCATTTACTTTGAAATGAATAGTTCTTTGGGAAAAGTTGTTTTATAAATCCAAAAGTGATGTAAGGTATTATTTTCATATTAAAATTATTTATTTTATAAATATATTAGTTTCTAAAAACAGATTATAGAGTGGCTTCAAAAATATGTAAGAAGTAGAGAAATTCTCGCAAATTGGTCAAATATTTTTGAAAGAATTTATGAAAGATCATTTTATTAAATATAACTACCCAAAACTAAAAGTTGGATTATTTTTGCAATATATGAATAGATTATTCTCACACAATATATGATAACTTCCTAAAAATATATAAGAATTTAATTGAGTTATGTATAGAATATGAGTAACTTGAATGAAAATGGAGGTTTGGGTTGAAAACCATTACCATAAGTCCAAATGTCTTCCAATCTCGAACATAATGATCAGTATAATAAAATTTATAATCATAAAATAAATATTCAAAAACCACATCAACATTTATTTTTTTATTATAACCTTACTCAGTTCATTTATGACCTTTTTTTGGGTTAAGATATTCAGTTTCATATTCTTGGAGTATTTTCTTCCTTTGTTTCCATGATCTATTTAGTTATATTCATGTCTGAAAAAACATGTAGAATGAGAATGGTTGTCCATAATAGAAGTATTATTATATTAGTTATCATGTTTAATATTACATGTTCATAAAATTATATTGGTTATTGGGATTGTAGATGAATAATTATATAAAATTTTATTGTCAATTGTTTTCATTAATTGGTTGATCTTGATCACAACGAACACATTTTCATTTATAAATTAATAACAAATGTAAAAAAGGATTCCATAACCTTAGATAAGTTATAATATATATATTATACATTGGTTCGACCTACAGAGTAGTTTCATGAACAGAATTGTCAACCGTAACGAGAATTTGAAAAACAGTCGTCCTTGAATATGATTAATAAACACATCTCAGATGGTGTTTTCATTTCTACTGTATTAGAAGGCGAAAGGAGAGATGAGAAAAAATTATTACTTTATCATAAAAAAATTCTAACATATCTATGTTATTGGATTCATCACAACATCTAAATAAAAGTATGTGAGGATTAAAAAAGAAAATAAATGAACTTGATATAAAATAAGTAAAATGATGAATTTATCTCTTCACATAATCTTCCTTATGAGCCTATTTAAGGAATTTTTTTTGGACTTTTTATAATATGAAGAGATAAATGAAATGGGGAGGATCCTGGGAGGAGATTTTATAATAATTTCAAAAAATAATAAGGTTTGAGAGGAGTGAATAGAAAGGTAGTGGGGGGTTATAGTGGAGGATAGGAGGGTTTTCATCTTATTCTACTCTTAGATTGTTATTTTCCCAAAGACAACCAATAGTATCTATTATTGTGACCTATAATAGTAATATATTCTTTTGAGTTCAAACCAAGTGGTCTTACATCTTCATTACATCAACTATGACTCAGTAATTCTTGTATATAATATTTATCATAAATTGTCTTATTTTACTATTCACGTAAAATTGAATTAATGAATAAAAATACCAAAAATTCACCACATACATTTTTCAATGTGGATAAAGGAAAATGATATTAATTTTTTGAAAAAAAATATCAAAAAATTTTAAATTATATATTTAATTTAAATCAATATATATTCAGAGAAACATTAAAACTATAACATGTTCAATAAGACATTTACAAAACAATCAAGGTACCTTATAATTATCATATTACCAAAATAAAAAAAAATAACAATTTATTAATAAATTTAATGAATATAAATTCCCATTGTAAATTATTAAATTAATCATTAATTCTGATGAAAATTTTTGGGGCTTAAAAAACCTATACTTATACTATGATAGTTTCATCATTTATATGATATATAAATTATATTTATACATTCATCGGTGAAATATCTATTTTTTCCGGATATATTATTAATTACTATTAATTACTATTCTTATGGGTAATTTACTATTCATAAGTGTATGATACTATTCATAAAAAAAACTAAGAAGATTTTATAAGATAATAAATATCTTACTGAATACAATTGTGTATGTTATATATTCAAAGTACAAATCACAATGGTGTGAAAAATTGTGTTTACTAACTAGGTTATAACAAAGTGGTGTTGACAGAAAGTGTTTTATGAATTCAATATTAAATTTATTTTCAAAATATTGGGGTGTTAAAATATCAATAGTGAGGAAAATGATATAGGATTCGGTAGATGTATAATATTGAGATCATTGTTCCATAGAGGTAGAATGTTCTTTGACGTATAATTATTTTTTAATCAATCATAGTTTTACCGTTATTCAATTTTGGAGTATTTTACACCTTCAATTCTCATGCATTTCACAGTCCTTAAGAAATGTGTTTGGTAGGATCCCAGTTTCCTAGTGGATTTCTATGGCATTCCATGGTCATTCTTTGTTTTTGATGTATTTATGGATGTCTAACCATCATAATGTAGAATCATTCCTTTTTTGGATGCTTCAATTTTAAAATTTAATTACATGATTAAAACTTCACATAAATTAGACTTAATCTCTATGTAATTGTGTTGATGAATGTCACGTTTTTTGACATTAAAATCAATAATGTCTTGTTTAATGAAATTTGGAGCAATGAAATTCATGGTTGAAATGTAGAGCCACTTAAATCTATTTTTGTGGATTCATGAGTAGAAATTGTTGTAGTGGATTTGATTGCTACATCTGTTCTACAACATCACCCAATCTCTTTGAATTGTGAATCTTATGCTTGGGTTGTGAGAGATGGAAATGGAAATACTCCAATATTTATTGTTCTATCACCAAATGAAGGAGGGGATATTTAGATTCAAGGGAAGTTAGAATTATTTAAAATGTATTGAGTACTTTCTAAAAAATGTTATGGTTTGTGTACAGGATGTGATATAACTAGTTTACACATGTTAGATCAATCTGATGGTTTTGGGGAGATTAATCTGGATCAATGTGAGTCAGTTTAGGTCATTAATTTGAATGAGGGGAATATACTATTTTAAAATGAGTCTATCGATCATGTATCTGATATGATTTTGAGTGAATGTGGTGAAGAATTCTAGGATAAATGGATTCATATCCAATAGTGGAGAACAGGGAGGAATAGATATATGGATATGGGGAGCAACATTATAGCCTAGGGGAAGAGTTTAATGAGGTGAAATTATTATTATCATCTTTATAATACAAAAGAGACATGAACTTCCATGTATTTTAATCAAAATTAGATCAACTACTCCTCCAATTCAATATATCGTGTCCCGGAGGGTGGAGCTTCTAGGATAAAGTGATCACATGAGGTGTGGTCTAAGATTTTAATCAGAAATAATAAAAATCGGCGGTGGTAGATCATGGTAATCCTTCACTGATGGATTATTATAATATTGATTTAGATAAGAAATTTTTGTATAAATGGACAATATAAGATATTATCAACAACTTAGAGGAAGAAATTCTTGATGACCCTTTTGAGATTATGTCCCTATATTGGTTTTTTATTGAATGTATGACAGATATTTACAATTGGAAACATATAAAGAAATTTTTAATTATATTAATAAGAAGAATCTCTTCCTTATTACAGGCTTTCAAAAATAGAAGATATATCATATGTATTACATTTAAATGTTAGATAATATGGCATATTTACTCAATGATTTGTGCTAGGACAAACAAAATATAGAGGTATGTCCTATATAATGGAAATTATTTAGGGATAATGACAAAAATTGAATAAATATTGATTCTAATGGTTTAAATATTTCTTTCTGTTAATGAAACATTTGGGTTAGACCATTTGGTTTCTCACATTGCACATTAGATGTGAGTGTAAATAATAAAAATCTATTTTTAGCAAGTAAAATACCACTAACATTTATAATTGGGAAATTGAAATTTTAACTTTATTAAGAGAAACATTTAGTTTTTGATGATCTATGTATAATATGAATATCATCAAATAAAGTTTAATGATGAGGATGTGTTTATGAGTGTATTCAGATATAGTTATGAACACTTTTTGTTTCTGGTAATGTTTTTTTCATAATAAAAACACTATAATTATGTTTATTAATATCATAAAATATTTTTTACATTAATTCATGGGGATGTTCAAATCCGTTTTTGCTGATTAAATCCATATATAAATATTTTAAAAGGAAGATATTATATAATATATCTAAGTTAAGCATCATGTTTACCAATAAAACATACTGTATGAAACATCTAGCATACATTGTGTTTTAAATGTGGGATTCTTATTTCATTGGCCATAAGGTATCCTAAAAGAAATTTTTCATAGAATAATAAATGATCTTGGTAGAAAATACTTGTTCAACATTAATTAAAAGGTTATAGGTTAACTGAATCTTTATTAATAAAACTATTACAAATGGATTGTGTATAATTTATATCATATGTCATCCCCAATATTAGAAATAACACTAAAGGGTTCCTTTTTTTCATAGGGTGAATAGTGTTTTTAATCTTTTCACTACCTAATAAATGGATTTATTAGTATTCAATTTCATCAATTACTAGAAGAAGGGAGGATGTTTGTGGTTTTTTTGATCTCTACAGTCACATTCTTGGATGCATGTCAGTGAATAAAGGGGATGCAATATCTTATGGATTTTTTATTTTTTTCATTATGGGATTAATAATAAAACTTATCATTTAAAGATATTTTTATTTTATTTCATTACATTTAGGTGGGATTAACATGTTCATGATATATTTGTGGTATTCAAAAAAATTATTTATGTGGAAGGACATCTCTCAGTAATACTTGAATAAATACAAATGAAAGTAGTTAGTGTTACTATAATATATTTATTTAATTTTGTCCCTCATCCTATAGAATTGCAATTTCAATGGTGATATGTTGAGATATAATTCATGGATATATGTTCAATGAGAGTCCAATGATTCTTATACGGGGTGGAAGATCATATAGTAATTCAGCTTGATCTATTGGAGGTAAAAGGTGTGGCATCAATTATTATATGACGGTGGAATAATATGTTATATTATATGTGGATAAGTAAAAAATATACATAGAGGTGTAAGAGATTTGATATCATGTTATTCATAGTGACTCTCTCAAGTGGTTTTTATGGATTGGACAAAATAGAGTGTTGGTTCAGTATAGTTTATTTTTTACTATAATAATGTGGGAGAGAGTGCGCTATGAGTTTCACATCACACCATTCACGGTGTATCATTATATTTCAAATATTCTTTTTGTCTTGGACGATATTAATAATGAAAATAATATTTAACTCATTCTTAGTATACAATTGATATTTGTGTTTGTTATTCTATTTCCCTTTGGTAGTGTAACAATATTTTAGTAAATAATTTATTAAGTGATAAATTTCCTCTTTGTATTTGTAAATTGTTGTGGGTTGTGTGTTTTATGTAACTAGATACATCTGATGTATCATGTGGGATATTTATTTTGATCCTTTGGGTTCCCCATACCATTTATGGGTTCTTATTCTTTAGGAATAAAATTTATTTAAAGGAATATAATATTTATTCCTAGACTTCTATGACCATCCCTTTATGATTTTTTTATTTTATAGTGGTGATGAGATAGATAAGATGGGATCTAGATGATGGATGAGTGATTTGAACAATCATTTTTTCATCGCACTATTCTATATAATGTGGTGCTATGCATTTTAATATTTAATTTGAAGTATGGAGTGTGGGAAACATATTATTGGAATTAGGTGTTTTATGGATAATGGAGGAGTGGGTCGTTTGGTTTTATTGTTCACTGTCTTTAGTGGTAATGGATAAAAAATTGTTTCATTGGGAGTTTTATGTCAGTTTTAAAAATATTTGAGATAAGGAAAATGTAAATTCCCTAGAGGATCCAATTTTATTAGGCATGTAATTTTGAATTTATCCTTGGGAGAAACATATTTTATTTAGACCACCATATTGTGTTGTAGCGAATTGTGAGGTGAAAACATCTGAGAATGACGTGTTATTCCATAGAGGCTAGTCGGGGAGTGTATTAGAAACTAAATATCCCAAGAAATAATTGTTTACATGGACATGGTTGGTGTTATAATATTTTGATGAGGGTTATTATGGCATATATTATTCTAAATATAAAATTATCATGAACTATACCACATAATAAATAGTTGTACCATGTGTTCTTTATGTGCCCCATTATTTGGTGAATTATTTGAAACCCACAATATAAAACGTGAATTAAATCTTACACTATTAATTTCTAAAATTAACTATAATATTTATTTACCACATAACATATTTTATCCATCTATCTTCACATCGAGGAATTTTTATCACCTTGGTATAAATGGACAAATTTCACCATGATTAAGGTAATATATATTATTCTCTCTTTATTCATTACATTTTTCTCATCAATTTTGATGTTTATTTTTCTACTAACATTTTTTATTGAAATTCCTAATTGGATTATTTTTTTTCTTTTTTTTCACAAGGTGGTATGAAATAAATATTTGATTACTTTCCCTTATTGGATGTTGATTTTTTCTCATTATCTTGTTACTAAGGAATGATGAACATCTTATTGAGGTGAGATATCCTAGTTATAATTCCCTGATCCCACACTTCCGGACATAGTTTTTAAAAAGGCTATGTAATTATTTTATAAATTTTAATATAAAATTACTCCACACTTTAACAGAAAAGATTTCCATTTACCGGTCATGGTTAGGGAGGTTTAGAAAGAACCATACATTTATCAGAGTTGAAAAATTAATAATTATTTACTATACTTCCACATGCACTAACTTCAAAGAAATAACATATGATTTATAAAATTCAAGATATCTATGAAAAAAATTAAAAATAGAGGGTGAGCATTAAATTTCCCAATTAGGGGTTTGTAAAAAATTGTTTGGTAAAATTATTTTACATTTTGGAACGAATGATTTTGAGAATTCTTATGAAATCTATTTTGGTAAATATATTTGAAAATAACATTAATAAATACATACATATTTTTAAACCTATAAATAAAATCTTTTAAAGATAACTATTATTTTGAATATTACATAATACATATGTAAGTAGTTTCACGTTTGAAAATACATATGTTAGAGAGTAATTTAAAATAAACTAGTTCTTATTCAAAAAATTATAAGAAGGTCTTTGAAAATAGAAAATTTTGGATACATAAAAAGTAAAGGATTTCTGGTCCAAGACACTAAGGAAATAATGGCTTCACTCCCAATTAACCTTCCCTAGCGACGACGTTTAAGTTTCCAAATTTTTTGAAAAATCATTTTTTTCTTGCTTTTAATATATATACTTACGTAAGAGTTTCTGATTATTGAAAACATGACAATGAAGTATGATACACATGAATTTATATATAAGAATATATATATTAATATATAAACATTCATTTTATCTTGGTTACAATCAAAGCTCAATCTATAAGAAATGGCATGCAATGGATTCAAATTTTCTTTCACGGAGTACATTTAATATTCATATAGATAATAAATATTTATATCTTTCATATAATGTACTAAAACATTTCAAAACATAAATTAATCCATTTTATAATATTCTTAGATAGTAAAACATAATATTTATTTTGAAATATTTAATGAAATAACAAATCAATGAATGTTGATTCATAACACATGTCCATCGCTATATGGATCTATGATATCCTTAATACAACAAAAAAACTTGCTTATTTATAGTTGTGCAAAAACATTCGATTTAGAGACATGTTGATAAACATATATATATATATATGACATGGAATCTATAATTTCAAAACCAAAATTCGATTATTGTAAATATCACTCGGCATGATTGATATTGAATTAGATAAAAAAATAATCATTATTCAATACACATGACCATGTGTTTCAGAGGTTTTATAATCAGAATTAAATTGACAAAATAAATTAAAATTTTTCAGATTCAATATGTACCATTAAATAATTTTTCCATATATAATTATACACATAAATTTATATATATTTTAGAATGAAACATAGACTAATAAAATAGGTCAAAAATAAACAATTCAAGAATTAAATAATAAAACCAAATTTAATAACTCCATAATAGAAAAATATCCCTTGACTCAAATAAAATGGAAATAAAAGTATCCTAAAATATTAAATCCCTTGATATTAGAATTTAATGAAAAGAAAATTTTTGAAATAAAATTAATCCCTTTCAATTAATGTATGAAAATTAGAAAAATAGATACTTTGAAACATAGAGTCCCCCACACAAAGACATAAAACTAAATGGAAAATTTTGGGATAAATAAAAAATATATAAATATTTATAATCACTTACTAAAACAAATTCAAATTAAGAATTAAATTGTTTAAACATCACTCCCTTTAATTTCATTTTTACAATTTATATTTACATGAATGTTAAATAACTAAATAAATCAATAGATATTTTCTTTACCAAAATGGAAATCTCTTTACTCATATTTGCAGCTTGTTTCTTGTACTCTTAGAGCCAAAAACAATGCATCATAACACATAGTGGAAAAAAATGGCCATATCATTTCATTCCCAAATTCATTTATATGAACTCAGGGAGATAAAAAGAATAAAACCTATTACCAAAAGTGAATAGGCTTCAGGGCAAGTGGGTTCAAAAAAAAGAGGTATCTACAACTGCAACATATTTTATATTCCATAAAAAATATTTAATTTTCGAGATAGACAGTTTCATTTAATTGGGATGTTTATTGATTGGAAATAAAATTAATAAACAAGAAAAATCAATGGATCTTAGGAGAGAAAAATAATAAAAAATACAAACATGCATTAAATAATAAAATTCAAATATATATATATATATATACAATTTGCATATACACACAAATTATTAGGTGACGACATTAACACAGTGACACCAAATAAGATTAATATATAAAATAATCCTAATTGTAGATCATAGAATTTGAGGATGTGGATATCCAAAATAAAAACAAAGAGACTGTCAACACATGTTGATATTGAACCAATTACCTCAATAATTAGTCATTAGTAATAAACATACATGCTTATTTGGACATTAAAAACAAGATTCATCCTACCTCACGTAGATTGAAACCCTAATCGTGATTTAGATCTGGTTTTCCTTTGATATGAGACTCCTCGAATGACATTGACCTCAGATCTAAAGATGAACCAGAGTTTGAACCACCTCCATCCAACTCGTGACCTCGCTACAAACAAACACCTTCTTCGACACCCTAAAAAGAATCCCCCTCCGCTCGAAGCCTTACTAAATCATACATTCCTATTTGCGCTATCCTCGACTCCCAAACTCAAGAACCCTCCCTAATTCAACTTTCATTTATTTGGTTTTTTATAAAATTGTATATAGTTTTAATATGTTTATCTTATACCGTTTTATAACAATATTAATATGAGAATTAATAATTTTCAAATATAATAATATAATTCAATAATTTTATAAGTTAAAATAATACTCTTATATATATATATAACATTCGTATTAAAATCAAGATTTTAGTTTCATATTTCATAATAGAAATAATCACATTAGTTTCAAAAAAAATTAATATATTTATTTTAATGAATAAAACATTATTTATTCAGAGAACAAAATATTAAATATAAAAAGTGTGTTTATTCAATAAAAATTAAAAATTTAATAATAATATTCAAAGAAATATTGATTCTCAATATGTATATTTATTTATTTATTATATTTATTAAAATAATATATTATAAAATGTTTTTTAATTAATACTTTATTTCATAAAAGTATAACAAATTTATATTTTCTCTATATGTGTTCATGTATTTAAATCATGACATGTTGAAAAATAATAAAAGTAAACAAGAAAATAAATGAAAATTAAAGTAATAAAATTTAATTTTGAATAATTGAATTTATATTTTTTTATAAAAATATTTTATAATATTTTAAAAAAAATATAATACATTTATTTAATTACATAAAATATCTAGGATGTTACACTAGTTATGTACTATTTATTATTATATTTTTAGATATCATTAATTTTTCCTCATTTGAATTAATTTAATTAGTCAATATTCGAATGTTAATCATTATTTTATCCATAAATATAATGGGATTATATTCATGAATTATATAATTTTGTTTTTTCATCTCTATTATATGGTTGTGAAAAAATTTTCTTATTTATAAATAATCCCTTTATTTTAGAGACTACTGTTTTGTAATTAAAATTATTATCTTTATAAGGTTTATCATTTGAGATTATTATCTATAAATGAAAATTTAGTGATTTATGTAATATGTATCAGGGTCCAATGTTAATTAATTATTATTTAAGAATACCCCTAAATAAAAATACTTATTTCGAGGAATGTTTTATATGAATATATAGTAATTATGGAAGGTGAAATTATTATTACGTTTTTTATATCAAATTTTTATTTTTGTGATTTTTGATCTGACCCAGTGGGTTTCGTATGGTGATGGTGGTGGTAGTTTCTAATTCACCATGTTTTGGACATATTAGCTATTTTATTTTCATTGGTTGTGATGAGGTATGATGTGCGATTCTAAAATAGTGATGGTTCTTTTGAGATACTTCTTTTATATTGATGGATTTCTATTTGGATGTAATGATCATCATATTGTTTTTTATTTTATTTTGAGTTTCCTATTTATGGTATATTTTTTTAAAGATATTGAGTAATAAAGATATGATGAAATTGAAATTGAATGGGATAGAAATTACATGTATATTGGTTATAATTAACCTATAGAAAATTACATTATTAGATGGATTCCATTAAATATAAAATATAATAGCAATAAAAATTGTGTGTGCATTGGTAAATAGTAAATCAATGAATTAATAAACCTGTAAAGTGATTATGAAATGTGTAGTGTGTTTGTGTTGTTGTCATGGTAAATTTTATTAGTGTTTTTTATAATAGATGGATGATGATTTGGGATATTTTGGATGGGTAGTGGGATGTACTAGTTTTAATTTCCATGAACCAACATGTTTTTTATTATGTTATTTCTATTTATTTCAACATTAATATTATTTATATATCCCCCACACTCTATTATGATATCACCCTGCACACCATAATGTTTTTTATAGGTGGTTTCCACAATCTCTATATATAAGAAGAAAAATATGCTTAGATAAACCCACTTACCCACTCCTCCTATAATAGTGGTAACGAATGGTGGTATGAAGATAGTGGGAAAACATCCTATGAAGTATCACTTTTTTGTGTTGCATAAATAAGTAGTGTAGTGATGTAGATTCCTAGTTGTGATAAGGATATGATATTTGGGGATTCTGTGGTATGAGTTGATTTGGATAATGTTTTTTAGATTATAAATTAAATAATTTTGTTGAGAAATTATGATTTTCTGATGTAGATTTGAGTAACTCTGCCATGGTTTTATATAAATTAAGAGTGAGGGTCTAGATTAGGATGTTTATCAACCTATATCATAGATGGATGGATATTTTATGGGATGATTTAGAAAAAATGGTATTAAAATATGATTAAAATAATGTGATAATAGTGGAACATAGTGGGGAATTTGTTTTATGGGACCTGTTATATTTTGTTTTATAGATTTTTAATTACACATTGTTGCATTTTTTTGGGTGGTGTGATCTGGTTAGGATTGGATGAAAACATTACATAATTAGGGGTTTTTTATCACTACTATTTTTCTTACTTGTGAATTATTATTCTATTATAACACTACACTAGATATAATGGGTGTGATATTATGTAATAAAGATGTTATTTCAACAATACATATATTTTTTAAAAATTCATGTTTCTAGAATTATTTATATGATATTTTTTAATATCACTTAATTATCATTCAGAGTTGTTACTGAATTATTTCCATTTATTTATTGTATATATCATTACATGGTGGTTTTATTTTTTCTTGATATTGTTTATGCATTATGGGGTGGTATTATTTTACTATTTTATACTATGTGATTAGTTTTAATGTTTTTCCTTTTTTATATCCCTCAAATAATCTTTTTATGGGTATTATTTATCATACGAGAGATTATTATAAAAACAATTCATAAATCCAGCTTAGGCCCTCCTAAGGTGGACATCATGGGTTATTATATCAGTTATTCAATTGTTTTTCTAAGTGGTCTACTATTGGAGTTAGGGGTTTAGAATTAGTTTTCAACAACTATTTCCAAAACATATTTTGTAATTCCTAGAAATATTCATATTATTTATTGTTTTTTAGGATTATTAAGTGAATTAAATTACATGAATTTTGAATATAAAAATGATTTTTCATTTTCATTATGCAACTATTAATTATATTGATTTCTCTATTATAATATATTAGTATCTTGGTACATATTTAAATTTTTTTCATTAATGTTATATTTTTATTTAAAATCATTTTTATTTACAATTCAATGTATTGTGCATATAAAATTTATATTTAATTAAAAATTTATTAAATATTACAACCTGATTTATGTGTTATTTTGTGAACATTGTAAAGGATATCCCATATAATGATTATTAGTTCTCTAAAAATTGTTTTGGAATTCACCTATATAAATTTGACAAACGGATATATTTTATAAAAGTGAATATAACATCCCTAATTGGATAATTATATGGTAGTATCCAAACGGATGGACACATGACATCATAATTGACTCCCCATATACTCGAGGATAGACACTAGAAATTATGATAATGGAAATATTTACTGGGATTCAACACCCTCATGATTAGGGTTATGCATAGTGTTAGTATGAACATCTAGTCATTGGATGTAAAATAAATAACCATTAGTGGATGAGTAAATAATAAAAATATAAAAAATGTTTGAAAGCAATTCACAATTAATATATGAATTTTATTACCATTACATGTTAATATAAAAGATTGGGAAATTCAAATGTAACAATAAAAAGGAATAAGGAATGTGCTATAAAAAATAAAAAAAATGTCTGAATGTTATCACCTCTATATTCACAAGTATAAGAATAGTACTATGATCGTATACTCCAAACTGGAATAAGAAATTATCAATATAAAATATGACCCTTCCCTTTTCACTACTTGAAATGATAATGACTTCTAGAGTAACAATTGATAGGATAAAATCTTGTGAGATAATATTAGTATACCCCAAAATTAGCATCTAAGACAAATCCAGAATGTGCATATAAGAGAAATTGTAATACAATTATAAGGGTAATAATAATTTTAACTGAACAAAGAATTAAACACATTCAACATGTATATATTGAGATCGATGAAGTACATAAATTACAAATTACTGAATGAAAGAGTATGGCCCTAACTACAACCTATTCCAGTATATTTTGTTTCATGTAGCTATGACATATAATGAATCATCCAGTATTAGATCATTGAAGAACAAGATCAAGGGTCAATGACAATTGAATCATCATTCATTCTATAGTTCTCGTCTATTAAATACATGGTGTAACATAGACCTACATTTTCCATTAGTCCATGGCCCAATAACATGGATTCCTCTTCAATCACACAACATGTATATATAATAATTTTGATATAGGAATGTGTAGAACCTCCGAAGAATGTCCCAACTACTACCAGCTTGTTGGATCGACGGTAAAAATACATGGTATAAATATATATACTATTGTTGGTAGTTAGTTCAATACCATATTACTCCTCATCTGTAACAGACTTTCTCATACAGTTTCATTTAAATACATTAGGATTCAAGAGGCCATGTTACTGTCATTCCAATTATGCATTTAAATAATAATATGAATTTAATAAATCATATTAATTGTTTTTATAATTAATATAGACTTGTTAGTTTCTATTACTCTAATGAATATCAATAATTGATTCACAATTATGATCATGGGACCAAGTTAGTCTCCATGAAACATCCATAATATGTGAAAAAAACTTAACATGGAATTACTCATTTAATTCCTCAACATCCATTTATTAAATTTTAGTAATCAATTCAATTATAAATGAAAATTCTACACAATATTGAAGTTATCCATTAATTATTAATTTTAATTTTAATCAACTCAAATTAATAATTGGTGATTTTGACTAAACTCAATGGCGGCATAATAATATTCAATAGGATTAACCAGCATCAATTTTTATATTATGATGATGTTGAAAAAATGAAACCTTAAAAAACGGTATCATAATATTTTTAAATCATGATTTATACAAATAATATAAAGATTTATTAATTTCAACTTCAATGCCCGCAATTTCAGTTGTCTGTTCAAATAGAAACAATGCATAAATACCCACACATTTAAGGTAAATGTATAAACAACCTACCTTTGATGTGTATAACTATACTCATTTATTATATCCATTTATCTTGATCTAGAATAGGATAAATCAAATAAATTGTAAAATACAATAAAAATAGTTAATATTATCTCATGTGGATTTAACATTCAATTCAGTGAGATTAATGATGGAATTAATGGTAGATGATTGAAGAGCATTCCCATATGGAACCAAAACCTCTATTTTCCAATGTAACGAACACTATATTGAATATCCATCATGTATTTGAACAAAAATTACAATGGAGGGATCAAACAAAGGATGAGTATTTATTGTTTGAATAATTTTGTGGAATGGTTTGGGCGATTTAAAATACTTATAGGGAATTTGGAAATTTAGATCATTAATAATGGGAAAGGGTTTTTAATACTTAGTTTTCCCAAAAAATGACTTAACAATGTGGGTCCATTACTATTGTGGAATAAGGTTCATGGATTGATGAACTTACTGCAGCATTTGTAGATTCCCTATAAAATAAATATAAAGTAAATTTCATGATCATCCTCTCGAGCCACATGGTTTTTCAATCCATTATCCAATATACATATTGGATTAATTTGTGATCCATATGTTTACAACTAACTACATTCCAACTATGTCCCCCTTTCTGTTTCTCAAAAACCAGGTCATAAATATCTAAAAAAGAACCATAATCTGCAAAAACTATTTTTTCCTCACTAAAAAATAGGAAGAAAGTATGGTCCAAACATTTATGTAAAATGCAATTGTACTAGAAGATACAATATTAGTCATTTTAATATCCCCTCCATTAACCAAAAAATACATTGGTATCACTTTAGATGGAGGTAATGAATTATCAAAAAATACCTCATACCACTAATAACATAAATTATCGTATGTGTCCAATTTATTTTCCTATAAGGTGTTATGATGTTGTAGAAGCTATATTGGATGAAGTGACCTACCTCCATGTTCTTTCATTTTCTAATCCATGACGAATACATGATTATTCTCATACAACAATACTACCACCAAATTAACCTTAATAGTATGATGAATATAATCAATGAATGAATTATAGTAATTAATATCATATATATAGACTATATATTGCATGAAATTGAACATCTATTGAAACTAAAACAAACATTCTACTATCATGAAGCTCTCTAAATTGATGAACGATTTTAAAACATTAACTAAAATCTTAACATATCACAGAATCTATCGAATCCAATTTCTTGATGAAACACAGAACAAAAACATGATCCCCGCAAATTTACCTCACATGTATGGAATCATAAATCAATGGAAAACATGTTCCGAGACTGGTCTACCCACATACACTTCATGGTATGTTATAACTTCTTCTATGTATACTAAATGATACAAGTTTCCAGAAGAAAATTCACTCCAACAACTTACCAGAACAGGGGGGAACATAGTGAACTATTGTATAATGATTTACGAGGATCCATATATAATGATCCATAGATGATATTATTAGGATTAAAATAATTTATACCAACATTTTTCATCTACTTAACATTTGAAATTTATGACTCATATCAGATCAGTTCCACTACCACTAGTATAATACACTTCTGAGTGATCTACATTGTGTGTTGGATAGGATGTTAAAAAAAGTAACTGTGAACCAAGAGAGCTAGAAACCCCTTCATTAAATGCGATGTAAAAATTAAATTTCTTCAGTAGAATATATTTTGGTACACCTTGAAGGTTTTTGTATTCTATGATAAATATAGTTCCACACAATTCCCTTAAATGGTTTTATTATAAATCTGGTACGTGATATATTTTAAAGATTTCTATGATCACCTATATTATGTCACATCCTTGATATTACCTAGTTAATCCTTTAACAAATTTAACTTAACCATACTTATATTTCTAAATTGGAATTTAAATCACTATTGAAGCCCTTTTGGACACTAATGTACTTCACTCATATATTGATAGGTGGAGCACAATGTAATGAAACTAGTAATCTCTCATTTAATACAAGGACACTAATACTAGAATCATAAATAACTATACATATTTATAAGTACAATATCTAACTCCCATGCATTGTGTTCATACTCTCCCAAAAATTCCATTTATATATTTGTAGGATCGTAGAAGTTTCCTTGACTGTGTTGGCCCTAGTTCTCTTAAACAATCAAACATTTTTTGTGTTCCCTCACCAGAAATGTTCTCCTTATAAAACTAACCCATAGTATCAGAAATTCAACTCATATTTAATAGGTCTATATGTGAATAGGTTATTGATAATGATACAAGAGTGGTATGTATGTGATAGTTATGAACACCCATGATCAACTCAAATTTTTTATCAATTGAGACTCACTATATTCCTCTCAAAATACCTGTGTATATGTGTTCTTGCTCATAGAATCAATAATATCATTTCATTTACAAGGAAAATTTCAATTTATAAACATAATTGACTATAGGAATCCAACCAATCATAACATGAAAAATGTTAATTGAAACTATATAATTATGAACTTGAGTCAATTTTGGTTCGAGAACTGTACAATACACACTCTCAATAAGTATCACCTCCACTGATGCAAAGAAAAAAATCACAACTTCTAGATATATATCATTCATTGATTAATTCCACTCATGTTACTTCTACTGGAAAGACCCATACTCCATGAAAAAATCTTCTATCTTTAAAATGGAACCCTACCGGATGCCTAACACATCAAATTCTACTACATATCCTCTACCTAAAATAGGGAAAATCTTGTTCCACACTATGTCAATCCTTCCATTGAACTACATATAAATTCTATAAAATCTTTCATGACACATTAATTTCATAACTTTTCATTATGTCCAATATTAGGTTCCACTATGTATAAGAAATATTAAATGATGTTTCCATAATAAACCACCAATCCCATGAAAATTCATATATAAAATACATTCAGGTTATTCTTTTACGAAACAATGTTTCCCAGCTTCAATTTGTCATATAATACTCATATCTCGGAGATATTGTAATAAAAAAAGTGCACCTAATTGAAAAAAATGTGGTATTTTGATATATTTGGCTACATTTTGTTCTCACACAGTGTGTTGAAAATGATATCATGATTCTAGGGATGGTCATGTTGAGAATGTGAGTACAGGACTACATAACCCATGAAAAGCGTAATAAATGAATCTAGATACTATTGGAAAATATGATTCAACAATGACATTAATTCTTCTAGATTGTTCTTATAACTGAAAATTATGACAGAATAATTGATAGATACATATATACTATTAATTATTATGTGGTATATATGATGGTCTAACACTCTCCATAGAGTATGATATTATCAAATTGATCTAGTATAATCCATTAATACCTAATTCTGGTAGAAGTGTTCATCTATATGAGTAAATGGATACTGGTTCCAAAATGTAATTTTCATAAAGTAATTTTAATCCATAGAAAACCAAATGGTACTAAAAAAAATTTAATGTAAAAGGATATGATAACCATATATGTAGGTAATGGTTGATTTAATGTTATATGATTCCATGTCCTATAGTTACCTGATGATATCCTGCAACAAAAAAGTTTTTATCTTATAATGAGGAATTAATATAGGTGTTTCTCCTGGAACTGACTCAATTAAAACTATACCTCACTATCATGAGGTAGGGAAAACATTTTGTGTTAACATACCTAAAACAACCTACTAATGGAGGTTATTCCTTTGGACATTTTCCATGGATATATAAAATGGCTAATAATCGGGGTGTTAACTTTCCCAGCTCATGATTATCTTTTCTTTTTCGATATTCCATGACATCCCAGACATCAATGTAAATAAAACATTTACTATATGGTGATTTAGAGGATATCTTTTAGTTTTATTAAAAAATAAAATCCTAATATGGTACCAAAAAATCTATCCAAATAATTAATTCATGGCCTATCATTTAGTGTGTTAGGATTTACCCTATGAAGTGATACTGACAAATCTCTAGGGGATACTACTTAATAAGAATTAAATCATTGATAAAACAACCTTTTTAATATCTAGTGTAATCACACAGTAGAAGGCCTGTTTTTTAATTTCAATGCCCCATAGTTTCCACATATATAAATGAGTTGGAAGATATTATATAAAATAATGTAGATACAAATTTTGAGGATAATTTGTTTTATATATATTAATAGATAGACCAACATTCTACTCATTAGAGGTAAGCTACACTGTGTATATCTAGACCAATATATAGAACTCATATAAATATCCTAACTACCTTAGGTAGTCTATCTAAACTGGAAATATAAATTTGATGTCCCACTCCCTCCACCTTGACCACGTTCTATTCATATTGGGCTAGTCTTAATACTGAATGTTGAGATAATGAGGATCCTCATAACTTGTTTAAATATGTAAATGTCATACTTAACCTATATTGATGGACCATCCTACCACACTCTCAAAAATCAACTCGGGATCTATCCCTCTTTGGCAACATATTCCTCTTATTAGAAAACTGTTCAAGATTGGTGTGGCTACCTGGGTGAAATCACTAACTACTTCTTCCCCCTGATGTAATATCAAAACGACACTTCCAACTGAAATATTATATAATTATTGGATTAGGGACTAAAAAATTTGTAATAGTACCTATATCTTCTCCAATGTTATAATCTGTAACAAGACAATAAAACAATATCTTTAAGATTGTGGACAAATGAGACATATTCAACAATGTTCAATTGACAAATATAAGACCATCCAAAAAACATCTTTGTCAGAAAATATCCTCACCAGTTTGGTTAGAATATAAATAAATAATATCCATAAAATGAGATGAATTTTCCAATATAAATATATATCACAACTATATGTTAATAAATTTATAGGTTCTATAATCCCTCAGTGTATCATGAATAAAATAATCATAGAATTGTTTCTTGAAATATATCATGTTCATAGACATATGTGAATTATCTTATATTAACACATCCCCCATCTGTAGGCCATATAACAAATATTTTATCAAATGATCATCACCCTCCACTGACGAGCTATCTCATATTGCTACAAAAATTATACCATGTCACCAATTCATGAATCCCCAAATATTGAACCAAAATCCTCAAAAAATAGTAATTGTGGTTTCTAATATATTTAATTCATTATCATTGACATAGAAGGCATGATATCAGTGATACATCCATTTTCATAATGTTTAGTGTAGAATCTTATCGAAATTGGGTGTCATTTTCATGGTCATGCATAAGAGGAGGTGACCAATGTTACATCATATGTGGTAATACTAGTTTACTAGTTCCCACCAACTATAATGTATTTTTTTCAACATCCTCCAGGAAAATGAATCATAGTAATTGGGTTGGTATAAATATATAAATTCGAAAAACTAGCCTCATATATTTTTTGATCATGATATACATCACCAATGAATAAATGGCTCTGTATAATCCTTTTTATAATAGTTACAATCCTCTACATTCTCATAATAACTTTTTTGGGTTACATAAAAGACCAATAAAAATTAGAAGGGATACATAAAACTACCCCTAATAAGGTTGGGTAAAATTCATTACCTATATTTCATAACAATGGATTTGGTATACAGTTATTCAATTGAATGTTATTTTTGAAAAATTCATTAATGTATCAATTTGATCACTATTTAATGGAAAACATTTAATTTAATTTTTATAAATTAATAGATTATACAAATTTATTTATAAAGTGATATTGGTATATGTGTCACCATTTCCATTTTATAATTGACTATTCACTATAGGATTCAATTTTCATTTCATGTATCTGCAATGATGTTTTTACATTTATTCTCAGAATATAAATTATTCATATATAGTGGTTTGATTATATGCGATTCCCTTCAAAATATATAATGGTCCATACACAATATAAATTTTTTATGGAACACATTTAATGAAGATAATTGAAGTTTCATCTAATGTAACTGATGGCCCATGTCACAATCTTGTTATAATTGGTTCATTAAGGCTCCAACATAATGTTATATTGGGAAAACATTATGGCTGAAGCCTGAAAATTAATATCCAATTTAATATCACAACCATGAAAATGGTTATAAATTTAGAGAAATATCATAAGTAAATATTGAAATAAACATAGTAGAATGTTATATAAGTATGCATACTGAATCATTACCTAACCATGGTATACAGATAATCATGGCACATAATCCAGTTGTTAATAACTTTACACTACATGGAATGAAATATGCATTACATGTGAATATCATTATGCCTATAATGACACATATAGTAATACTTATAGGCTATATGAGTCTATGGTTTAATATAACCAGTATTGGTAGGAAATTAAACAAATCGTGTGTTTCACCCAATGCCAAAATTAATACAACTGTAATAGTGATAATAAAAAATAGAATTTCCCATCCCTAGTAATTAGAACTGTTCATATATATGAGCAATCAACTCCCAAGCATCATGTACATCAAAATTACATACATAATTAGTCTCTTCCATACCATACAAAATAGTGAGACAAAAAAGTGGCTCAGATACCACCTAGTGACATGTTATTCATGCTCATTCAACGACTGCAATGGATATAGTGGTGACACATCATCATGAATAACTAATTGTACAACAAATATTGCTTACTAGAAGTGATGGTCTATGATATTTTGTTGTTGAAAATATTCCCTCATAGTCATATATAATAATTATTGTATAACGAATACATAAATGGGGGATTCAATATAAATAATTAGTACCATGAGACTAATTCAGATATAAATCATAATATAACATGTAGAACCAAATCAAACATTATATAAAAAATTATGGCCATGTAATGGAATTATAAAAAATTTAAAAACATTGTTGGCATATTCAACATGATATAGAAATATAACAAAATACCAATAGAATTATCTACTATAATCGCAAACATAGTCTCATTCCTCTACCCGTGTTATCAATCATAGTATAATAAATCTATCAAATATAATTGAGCCCTTACATTTAAAAAATATTTTGGTCAAAATGACTGTATATATACCAATTACAGAATTGAATATGATATGAGATATAATTAGTATGTATCACCTCATGATTTTATGAGATAATCATTAAAAATAAATTTAATTTGTTTTATATCTTTTGTTTTAAGAAACAATTGGTGTTATCAAATAATGATCTACAAATATAATAATTTTTTAAATAACAAATTATAACATAGCCATTATAAATCATAGAATTAATAAAAATAAGCATAAATATTAAATAATTTATAATGGGTTCGATTAGGTAATAATATTTAGTGAATAATTATATTAGTACTAATAAGGTTACAATATGCTTTGAAATTAAATCATTCTCCAAAATGAATAGGATTTTTGTGATAAATGAATTAAAAAACATGTATGCACATTTAGAATAAAAATATTATAATTGATCTTAATTTTTTGAATCATCATTCAAAAACTATCTATAGGTTATTTCTTTAAATATTCATGTAAGATTAATTTATCAGTGTCTATTGATAAATAATCATTTTTACAAAAAACAGAATTACCTTTTGATTATTTTAATTGGGTGAATCATGTCAAAAATATTTTTAAAATTTAAAGTAGTTAAA
Organism: Viscum album; assembly: GCA_963277665.1. Lineage (NCBI taxonomy): Eukaryota > Viridiplantae > Streptophyta > Magnoliopsida > Santalales > Viscaceae > Viscum > Viscum album. The sequence goes on along the minus strand of OY728158.1, from coordinate 1,193,082,776 downwards.
TTTTGTTTCTCATAAAAACATATTTGACTGGAATAGAAATATTTGTTAACTTTTTATTTGTTAAAATTATATACCTATAAAAATTCTAGCTTTCGAAAACTGTGTTTATCAGGTCTATGGGTTTAATATTAAATTAAAACATTACAGTTCTTTTAAAATAATGTGTAAAAAAATCCATATTATTAATAAAATAATAAATATTATATAAGAAAGTTAAATATAAGTTTGGTGAAAATTATCAGTGTGTTGGGGGCCATCGCAATAAACCTATGATGCTTTCTCACCGCTGGTGACGATGGTGTCTAGTCCGGCTCCTCCCCCCTTTGAGGGGGAGGGAGAATCGTCATTTCTCGGGATAGTAATGTCTTTGTTTTATCCCTTCTCCAATACCAACCTTCTCCCTCCATTTCTGAAAGCATTCGTGAGCCCTAAAGTTACAGATATTTTGGATAGAAACCATAATCTTCAGATTTTGACCTCTGAGTTCACTAAAACCTCATCGCTACTGAATCTCACTCTCGTTGCTCGCTTTAGACAGAGGAGACCATCCGTGAATGCGTTCGACCCATTTTTGTTTCTCCTCTTGGGATCTTTAAGAAAGGGTGACCATCGAGATACAAGATAGAGAACATATTATAATCTGCATTGAGTCAGAAGAGGACCTCATTCAAGCATGGTCAAGAGCTCCTCATAGTTGAAATGGTATTAAGTTTTTCTTCTTCGTTGGTCATTTTATTTTCATATGAAATGGGATTCAGCCTCAGTTGCGGTATGGATCATTTTACCTAATCTCCACTTACCTTTTCAGAATCCAACTATTATAAGAATTTTGGGTAATCTTTTGGGTAGATTCTTGTGTGCGGATAGCCGCACTAAAGAGGTGTGCCATCTGATTAACCCTCGTGTATGTGTTGAGGTAGATGCTTCTAGTGGACCATTAGAGTTTTCTTGTATTACAATTGGTGAGTAATATAGGATTAAATAGAAGGTTTTTTATGAGAACTTGTATGATTTTTTCTTGACTTGAAACCGTTTTGGACATCTTTCGGAGAGATGTCGAGGAGAGGAAGAGATGTGGAGGGCAATGAATTAACCTCAGACAGATTTCTTTGGAAGAAAGGGATGCTTCCCAACTGTGAAAAGGATAATAGAGGTGATATGGTCAATTGTTCCTTTAGTGATATAGTGTAAGGTGGAGACAGAAATAGGATAGAGGATGGAGGAGCAGCTTATACTACTCTAAAAAGAAAAGGCATGAAGGATTAATCTTATCTATCTCAACCTTTGTGTACCAGATCCACCTTTAAGCGGGACCATGGGGTGTCCCTTGATATTAATAAAGGAATCCTATCCAAGAAATATGGTTTTGTGAGAATCACTCTGGATGATGTGAGACGGGACTATGATGGTGATTTCTTGAGGTGTTTAAATCTGGCATTTGAATGGATAACGACCACCACTAAGTGGAGTTCATGCCCTGGTGGAGATAATGGGTATGAAAATTATGATTTTTAATTTTTTGTTGGTTGCTTGGTTTTTTGTTTACTTGTTCAACTTTAGAGGTCTGTGGATGTGGTTTTGGGATTGATAGTGTATTTGGGTTTCTCACTTTTCCTAAAAGTTTTTGAAAATAATAAAAAAAGTATTTCGTCAATATAATCGAAAAATATGAAATATTAATTACAATGTTAATGTTATAACAAGTGTTCTACGAGGCCAAGATAAAATGATAATGGTTATAATTTCATAATATGTCTCTAATTCCTATTTGATGGCCTTAATTAGAACATATATTATCTAAATTTCAAAATATTACATTTCTTAGTCATTTTTCAGGATTAAATTGTGGGTACATCATTTAGATTTCAAATATTCCAAGTATGTACACTCCCTATCAAAAAATGGAAACCCACTCATATCCCATATTCACACATTCAACGCACATAATTTTATCCATGTCCTTAGACAAAATAATTTTATCCTACCTCTAACCACTTTATAGTCTTTTTGAACTATAAATCCTATAATAAAGTCTTTGGGTGTAAGCCAATTGGATGTTCGGAAGAATTTTTATAATCCTTTATTATCATATTTCATTGTATTTTTTCTTCTATGTCCCAAGAATGATATTTGAAAATATTTATATTATTATATAATTATAATATGTAAAAATGGATTTTATTAAATTAATTTAGTGGTACATATCAGTATACTATTTTGTGATGTGGGATATGAAACTGTCAGTTGTGTGAATGGAGAACTGATTCTTTGTGATCTGATGTAACTCAATTATATCATAACATTCTCACGGAAGGATATAGTGATTGATTTAAAAACATTTATATTATATTTATTTTATAATTATATATATTTAATTATAATATAAAATATATCTTCTTACATTCTGTTCGTTGGGAATACTATAATATCTACCATCTATATGGTGGAATACCACCTTATAATGCAATGTGTTTAGTTTTGGAAAACAATTAAATTGTAATTCATGAGTAAATTTAATTAATATATGTGATGTATTTGTAAATCTATTTAATCTAAAATGGATTTATCTTATTTATGATTCTTCTATTCTAGTCTTTAATAAAATGGAAACACCATTTATGTAAATGTTCAACCTACCATCTCAGTGAAATATGTTATTCACTTCATATATCTATAATTTATGGATTAGAATATATTAGATTATTAACAATATATATTATATTTATATATATTTTTACCATTATTTATATAATGAAACCATTATAAATATATTATTTCCTTAAAACCAAAATACAGAAAAATAGTTATTACCCGAAACATGATATTATCATCAAATTGTTATTTAAAAGTTAATAAAAGGTTGTTGGTAAATGTTATATAGTGCATTACATATGATTAATTTTCATTAATATTTTTTTAATAAATATATAATAATTATATTTTTGGTCCCAAAATATTCTATAGAAGTCAAGACTAATGCTTTGAGATTTCTATTATCTATTTTATTTATGGGAGATACATTCAACATTCACCTATTTTTTTGTGATTAATATAGATCACATTTTTAATTTTATATCATTATTTTTTAATTGTTATATTTAATGATTAATTTAATTATATTACTCAATGGGGAAAATGATTCTAAACATACCCATATAGTAAGGGATTTTCTTCACACTTATATTTCAGAGATACACATGCCATATTCACCACTTATTTATATTTATTAGTGTATATAATACTAATTATTTTATATCCATAATTATACCAGGATATTAGGGGATATAAATATCCCTATAAAGTTATTTTATTAATGATACTTACGACTCAAATGATTACAATGTAGTGAATGTTTTGTGTTTTATTACCATATTCATTAGAAATTTTTATTATTATATGTGTTTTTATAAAATATTATAAAGAACACTGAATAACATAATTAATATTTTTATCATGCAGTTACATCATGAAAATATATTTTTTCCAGTCACATTCCACTATTTATATACTCAATAGTTAATTTTTTTTAAATTGGATATATTTATTTTTACAGACAAAATTCATTTTTATTCATTAACCATGATCTTTATAAAGAGTACAATTAATTTTTATTATTATTCTATATTAAATTTTTAATGAAATTTTTAGGTTAGTATAATTTTTTTAAAAAAAAATTGAAGGAATCGTCTTGTCATTTAATTAACATGGTACTTTAGACTTATATATGAAAAGTAAATAGAATATTTATTTTAACATAATGGGAATGAAAATAATTTTATAGAGTTATAACCTCCAAATTATTTTTATCATCCATTATAATATTCTCTGTTTAAATTTGAATAATTATTTTTCATTAATATTTCATAAATATTTATCTTTAAACTATGTTATTTCAAAATAGAAATAATATTTTCCAAATTAAATGTTCTATGTGAAACTTCAAAAATAATTTTCTATTATTATCGAATTTTTTATTATATTTCATAACTATTGATGGGTATATTGTATGATGATATCATCCTTATTATTTTTTTATATGGTTAGTTTTGTGATCAATAGATGATTATAAATCATGTTCGAATTTATAAGGGTAATGATATGATGAATTGATCAAATTTTATATTACTCATTTTTCTTCCATGTGTTATGAAATGATTAAATGTTTATGAAACACATTTCTATTATTAGGATCTAATATGATTAATATTTAATGATATTTTCAAAAACATTTATATATGATTTAATTTATGTTATGTGGTTACCTATATCTCAAATTAATGTGTTGGAAAAGATTGTACTATAATGACATAAACATGAATGGAATGATGAGTGAACCCCTTTCATTTATGGAAATTTTATATTCATAATGGCATTATAATGAATGATGAAACCATAAATAGTATGGGGATAGAAAAAATTTCACAATGATATTATTTATATTCATCCTTATATCTATGTAGATAAATTCAATGATTATTTGAGTTCCATAATTCTTTGTATTTTCATAAAGTTATCATTTTATGGGTCATATTAATTGATTAAATTATTATTAATATCTTATGAATTTCTAGGATTTATCCCAAGAAACATGTTTAAACTCTATAATAAATGTGGTATGTCTTTAAAATTTTATTATAATTTTATCTTTCCATTATGATCATGTTATGTTGACTTATACCTTTTTAACTATAATTATCATCTGTTCTAATAATTTAATATATATTTTCTGGTGTAATGAATAATGTTTTTTTATATTATATGACTATTAAATGTTCTAATTATAAGAAACATAAAAGGAGATGAAGTGCTTCACATATGAACAGGTTGTCTATTTATGTAGTATTTCTAAAAGAGTAGTCCTAAAAAATTATATCAGGGTATTTTATATCATTTAATAAATATGTTTCAATATAGATGTAACATTTATTTGTTACAAGTTTTTCTTCCACATTGGAGGTGGCGTGATTATGAAGGTGAGTGGAAAAAAAATCCCATTACTTTGGAGGATTCGGGTTTGAATCCTAGGATTCCACATTTGGGGAGACCCACTTCCATGGTATCTATCCATACTTTTGGGTCGCTCATTTTTTATTGGATGAGGAAAATGAAGAGTGAACCATTTTGTTCACTAATTTATTTTGTTGAACCATCACTGATCGGGTTGTTACACTCCAAGATACTCTACCATCTCGACTGGAAATGGCTCCTTCCCCAACTAGGGCTCAACCTCCGAGAAGTAATCGCTTTTGGGGGAGGTTGTTTCCATGTGTGGAGGGTTAGAAAAGAAAACACATGGGAATTCCATTTTTTTAAAAAGAATATATTTATGTTGAGCTTGGGACCAAAAAATTTGTATCAGAATAAGGCTTTGTTATTGGTTTGGAAACAAATATTATAAAACATTAGAGAAACCATAAATAATGTATAACTTTCTGAATATATAATTGAATTTCGGTGAAAGAAATATAATTTGGATTCCATGAAATGAAAAACATGATTTTATTTTATAAGTATATGTGTCTCTAGAATAATAATAATGTGGTATAATAAGTATGAAAATGTTGAACTGAGTATGAATCTATCATTGCCTAGTACCTGAAAATGTTCCATGATACATACCAGGTTTGACACACTTGGTGATATAATTTTAAATTAAAAAAATATTTATGAATTTTCATGAAGAATTTATATTAATAATAACATTGAATTAACAAATATAATCCTAAAGAGACATTGACTTATAATATTTATTCATCTTTTAAACATAGAATTAATTATTTTCAGGATTATGTGGTTCCCTAGTAAGATTATTGTTTCTTACGATGTGTATTTTTGTTTTAGTCAGTTATTTTAATTGAAGTGACCATATCGTTGTTGAGAGAAATATACATTGAAAAGCTTGTTCACCAGAGTATTGATTTTCTAAGGGATTTATAATGAAAATTATCATTGATATAATCACACAATAGTAATAAGATGTTAATCATTCTAAAAACCAAACAAGAAAATATGGGAACAAAATTCATTTGAGTACATCTATAGTAAAGGGTTGCATTCCATTAGTTATCCCTCAAATCCCCTAGTTGTTTAGAAATTGATCAGTTCCCTTGAAAATATATTTTTTTCTATAGAGTTTGGATTATAGGGATTTATTTATTTTGACAATCATTTGGAATGTCAAATGGATAACTGTTTGAATCTTATCTTGAAAATAATTCAAAATGTTTAAATTCACCAAATTTAATGGAATGTTCTTGATTAATTATGTTTTGATAATTAAATTCCTCGAGTTCGTCATATGTAAATCGGGAATGAATAAAATGATGTAAAATATATTTCTGATTAACATGTTGTTACATATGAATGAAACATTAAAATATGTCGGATTTTTTAATCTATTATTATCATCCATCCTATAATTAAGTAATATAGATTCTTCCGTGGTATTAAATGAATAATCCAAAGGAATTTCTCATAAGGTAATTATGTAACTATGAATTAATAAATCAATTTGATATCAAGGAGTAATTATAGATTATAATTACTCATTTATATGATGGATTTGACATGAAATGAATGCTATAATTATAAGGATTCTTTTAAACCCATAGATAAAATATGATAATAATTCAATCATTATCATTGCATGGATTGAGACATGGGGGAAATTTTTATAAGGGGATTAAAAAATGTATTATGTATTGCAAGGAAGGTCTTAAAGAAATTGATTCCAGATTTGATAGGAAAATAGTATCTACTGATGTAAATAAATAAATATTCCAATGAATGAAACAACCACACTGATGTTTCTTATAATAGGATTATGTTCATTATGATAACTAGTTCCCAAATACGATGAATGAAGATGATGATTGACATTTGTATCCTATAAAGCTGAGAGACTTCGGGAAATATCCATTGATCTCGATTACTAATACAGGGTTTAATAATGATGTCAAGAATGTACACTTAAGATCAACTATAGAAATTATAATTTCTTATTGGACACTGGAGAAACCAATAAAATTAATTTTCAATGGAAATCAAAATATGACCTCAATAATTATATATTGAATTAAAATAGAAACCCTATAATGTAATGGTGATCAGATATGAAATTTTTAATTATTCATCGATGAAATTTTTTAGGAATGTGCTTCCTATAATCCTAATTAATTTCTTTCTTGTCGAATATTTGGTTAGTTTAGTTGTGGATTGGAATTATAATAAAATATTCCCCACTAATTCTTAAGGGAAGTCACATTGGATACTAAAAACATAAGAATTATTATTTATATTTTCAATGACATATAAGAGAATGCAGTGAGATCACATATACAATATGGGTCTTGATTCAAAATTAAATGGGAATATTATGTCAAATGTTTGGGGAGAAACACAAATTTAATGATATCATTATTTAATGGGATTTTATTGACGTATTTCAACAATATTTTTCACATATTCTAAAAATATATTATGTTGATTTATTATTAGAAATCGTATGTAGTGTAACATATATTTTAAAAACTCCATATAGAATAGACCCAACTGTGTCTAAATAATTGAATATGAAAATCAAAGTGAACCTTTATAAATGAATCATTGAGTTACATGTTCCATATTACGTTGCAAGTATTATTTTTAATAATAATTTTGAATCGACGATATGTTACATTGACCATCAATAAAAAACATTTTTTTAATCAATTTCATTTATACCTTTCTTCATATTGATTACATGATTTATTTAATGTGTTAGTATAATTTCATTCCTAGGATTGAACTACACTTTAGATATCATTACTTGATTGTATAGATGTATAATATTCTCGACATGAAATTATATCTGATTTATTAACACAAAGAGTATATAGAGAAGACATTTTTTCATACTAACTCCCATTATATCTTCATATATTTAATGAATATAGATTTCTACATTCCTCGGTTTATTATATTATTTATAAATTATTATTTTTTATATTAATACATAGATGATGGTCATGAATATCACTTGAAAATTGTATTGAATATCCTATGGATTGGGAAAAGTTATGAAAAATTTATAAATTAAAGATTTTGGTGACCGAATGTTTCATTTTTTTTTGTCATATGGTTTCATTTTAGGGTATATATATGGATCCAATGATGATTAAGGGTAATTAAAATTTACCTTATACCAACGATAGTAACTGATATCATTTTTTTGTTTTGGTAATATATTTTATATATTTTTGGAATAATTTCTCATGACTATGAAATTCAATAACTATTCTAAATATAATTGGATAAAACTTCTTCTATATGGATGAAAGTGAGGATTATTTCATGTATCTAATGAATAATTCAACTGGTGAACCTTTTTATAAATTATACTATTGTGGGAAAGGGTTTGTGATTTAAATTGTTTCTATAAAGAAAGGGATGATATTTTTTCTAATTCATATTGAAATAATTATAGAAAATTACATAGAAAAATAAATTGTTCAAGAGAAAATTTATCAAAGTCATGAATTTTATTTAGCAATAGTAATTCATAATCAAACATTTGAATGAGGGACATTGTGTAAAAAATGTAATAAATATAATGATCACAAATTTTTTAATTATATATTCAAAAATAAGGAGTTAAATATTCACTAGAGATAATGGGTAAAAATCCAAATGAATAAGATATCTAAATTCACTACAAACCTTGGAATGTTATCATAGTGGCCAATTATTTCATTAAAATAGATCATTATAGAATATCGATGATAATGATAACAAAAGATCATCAATTTCATTATTTTCAAAATATGGACCTATAAATCATAAATGAAGGAGTCAAATATTATCTTCATTAAATGTGTGCATAACAAAATATATATATATATATGTGTGTGTGTAAACAATAAAGAGTATCATATTATTGATATAGATATGTAGTAGATGGATAGATTTTTTTAGGATTTTAATCATGATTATTATAGAGTAATAAGGTTCTGGAAATGTGTGTATGTTCCCTCAATACTAGTATTGATAAAGGATCTGCCGGAGGAGACTCATAGCTCTACATTATCAATACATCATCAAATAACATTGATGTATTGATAATTGGATGACTATTTTTGGTGGGATATCCTGATGATATATATATATATATAAGAGTGAGTATCACAATGCCTGGTGTTTCTACATGTTATGGATAAGAGATGAAATTATAAGAGGATTCAATAACCGTTACATATAAAATAATGGATATTAGGATATATAAATAAGAATATAGTCCTCGGACTCCAAAAAACAATTAAATTAAATAATTAAACCGGGGTTCTATTTTATCAAACATTCAATGATAAGACAAATAATCACTATCAAAGTTGATTTAACTCCAGATAAAATTCCTAGTATATATATTCCAGAATATTTTTAGTCTAATTGAATATCAAATTTCATTTTATATTAATTGTGTTTGAGATTTTCCATGATATAAAGGAATATTCTTTACAAAGAACACAAATGTAGAATTTTTTTCAACACTTCATTTCATCATTGAATTTATCATTTTTCATAGTGAACTATTCTGACCATAGCTAATATTATAATATATTGTTCATTAATTTTAAAGAGTGGTTATGATCTATACCTTCCTCTAATTTGATTTTAATGAAAAATAGCACTCACTCAAACAATTTGATTTATTCTTATAATGTACTATATGGAATGAAAATTATTACTCAAAAGATTTGGGATAAGTTTGAATAAATAATTATATTCTTACATGACCTATCTATAAAAAATATAAATTTTTAATGACATTCACGAACACATAACGAAAATATAAAGGTAGTAAAAAATTTATGATATCTGTCTTCAACATGAAATTGTGTTAGAATTTTGGTATACGGTCTATATATGAATTTCTCATTTTAATAAGTTTATGATATTTGAGAAGAAATGATTGCCACATGGAAATTATCCTGAAGAAGTAAATACACAGTTCTTCACACTTATAGAACTCATATATCATACTATAGGATATATATTATTTAAATGAAGAACTTCCATTGGGAAATCATGATCATAATGATAATTTTCATCAAAACAAGACTAGTGACCCTACAAAATGTTTATGGTAAAACAACTGTCATATGGATGCTATGTCGGAACTAGATCATATATTTCATAAAATCATTTATATTTTTTACCAAATTTATATACTAATGAGAGACAATATATTTTTACTAGTGATATGATATAACACCTTTATATTTTATGAAACAAATTTTAAAAAAATTAATTTCTTTGAACGCATATTTTACACATTACGCTATGTTTTAGTCAAATATAATATTCATTTATTTTTATTCATTTGACAGAAAAAATATAACCTATATGATAAACATAGAGGTAAAAATAAGAAAAACCTTTTTTAATAATTTTTCTATAAATGTTTCAGAATTTAAAAATATATTTTTAAATAAATAAATATTTTTTTGAACATCAATTTTATTCTTTGAAACTATCTTTTTTGTAAATATTTATTTCATTTTCCATTAACTGATAAACAAAATAATTATTGAAATAATGGGAAATTGAATATGAAAAAAATTATCTTCATTGATGAAATAAATATCTACAAATTATCTTATAGTTAATGTTTCATGATTTTTTGAAAAGATTAATTTTTTATCGAAGTGTGAAATAGTCTTTATTTTCATAAAAAACAGCATCATAATCAATGAATTTAAAAAGTTACATCAGATTAAAAATATATTAAAAACAAAAATAAGTTCAATATATTTCATTATCAATCCTATTTATTTTATTTTAATTTGAGTGATATAGAATTTTGATATTAAGACTGTCACGACCTGTCCTCCAGGGCTTGTGTTGTGACTCCCCCAATCCCTCAACCCGAAGGCCTGGGGTTGGAGACTAGCACCGAAAACCTCAACCTGTAAGTGGAAAGAATTTCATGAGTACCTATAACCACACACATAAAACAATTTCCCAAAAATCTATAAAATTGAACATTCATTCCAGCAAACAACCATTGAGTGTAAAGGTACAATGGAAAATTAATTTGCAATAATAAAATCCATGAAAAGGCAACTGAAACAAGAGAATGTACAGGATTGATGTAAAGTCATCCACTAAAAACCCCACCTGATGGGTATGTGTATAGTAGATTCTGAAATCCATATAAGTTCACCCCACCTTCCTGGCCTCATTGGGAACCACCGGGTCCTGGGCCACCAAGTCCTCCATCAAGGAGAAGGTCGTCTACACCACACACAACATGTTCGGGCAAAGCCCATGCAGAGGTGAGTAATATAGTACTCAGTAGGGACCCCGAAATAAAACATGAAAGACCACAAATAAATCCATGATGAAAACCATGAATCATGATGTTGATGCAATAATTCGCACACTGTGTATAATTTAGAGTGGGAATTTAAGACTATCAGTCATTTTACAAACTAACTTGGGATGCTCGAGAACTCATCCAGAATGAGAATAGTTTTCCTTACGGTTCACACAGAGTTTTTTCCTAGTAACCATGGACTATCATGGTACAAATTCATGTTGGGTATTGTGGGTATTTTGGGTACCATAGAGCCACTACCCACCGTTGGCATACCAGGTCACACAGAAATGCTTCCCATATTTTCCATACTGAGTGACTCCTTTTGTATAGTACCATTGGTCAGCTGGGTCACACTGAGGTGCACCCCACCATGGGCATACTGGTTCACACAGATCCTCTTCACAGTTGGCCATCATAGATGATCAAAATAGGGTCTCTTATCATAAGTCTTCAGGTCTAATCCAGCCGCACGGTTTCTGTAGGTACTACGCTTGATTAACTTTGAACCTCTCCTCAATCCATTTGTCACACAACAACATCCATGAAAGCCTCTTCAGAGTATAGAAAATTATCTTACTCATCGTCAGGGTTACATCATATGACACGGATGACCAATTAGATGCCTGGTTTGTAAGATATTTGTGTTCTAGTAAATAGGCATTGTTGGGTCTCAGCTTGATCAGACCTTGTCGGACCGACCTGACCAACCTGGCCCAAGGACCCCACATGACCAGGTTTAGTTCAACTAACCTAACCCTACCGCATTATCTACTAGTTTTCCATGGTCCAGCCTTGCCATTGGGCCAGGCACATTCTGCCTTGATAGACCCAACTTGGCTTAGACTAGGGTCCCACCGGCTGGGACACCCATCAACCCGGTCTCATTTGGTCTAGCCCATAGGGCACTGGTCCAGCCCCCTTGGTGTGGGTCTATTCCACTTGTCGTGGGTCGCAACCCTCCAAGTCTTCCTCTAGCACACCATCTTTCTTTCATCCAGATGAATAGCATATTAAGGGTTCTATCATGCATCCGGTCAAACCCGGCTGCCTGGGTTCAGCACCCAGTCAGGGGATAACATGCCTCATGATGTTTTTGGGTTGTTGCTATTGGAAGCTCCACTAAAGAATATGAGGAGCCCCATCACCCTTATGGCCTCCATCGAGGATGGCATCACCTGCCGCATTACGTGTCCTGAGCCGACAATGACTTTGGTATCCAGTGCACCATCGGGGCGTGGTTCCCCCTACCTGCGACCACTGCTGGCGCGTCTACAAGTAATTCCGCAGACCACCTGCTCCGATCCGGTGGCCCATTCATCATGCTGCATATGGATTCGACCTCTATTGGGTGATGCCTTCCCACCAAGGCATCAGAACCTTCCATCCACAAATTTTTTGTTTTGGCCATGACTAAAGCACATGGCGGAGGGGCTCAAGCATTGTTCGTCTAGGGCCACACCCTCTGCGTTAGTGTTTTAATAATAGCGCTATTTAAAATATATGTTATATCAACAAATAAATAATAAAGTTATAGAAAATATAATAAAAAATTCCTCCCAAAATAATTAGAGATATGCGGATCAACCTTTTCATGGGTTGATCCGCTTTAATCGTTTCAGATTAAAGGATGTGGAAAACATGAAACAAAATAATCCTCTACATTATTGGAGTTGGTTGTTGATGTGATCTGCCCGTAGGGATTCAAGTTACATTGGTGTTCAACACTCTTTGGTCCAGTTCGTTGAAGTACATCAATTTCCCTAGTGATTCTCTGATGTCCATCGTTCGTCATTGGAAGGAATTATCTCCGAAGTTTTATTAGAGAACATTCTCCCTTTGAATCCTAATTTCCCCAATGTGTTATCCAATTAAAAGAAAACATGTCATAGAGTTTCTATTATGTTTTCTCATTATTGTGTTTTTCTTTATTTTACATTCCATTACACTATATATTTACAATCCATTAATGAGCTTCATTTAGTGATAGTCTTGGTTTCTTTTTCACTGCATCATATCACCATCGTTCCACCACCCAAGAGTTAGAAAAAACAAATAAAATAATTATTTATGTTATTCACTTCCCCAAATGTCCAAAAATAATTTTCTCCATTCCACCCTTGTTGGACAATGTTAAGAATATTCATGGTGAATTCTGACATTCTATGATCGGTGGTGCCATCAACTTTTCAATTTAAGAAATCGTTTAGAATTAACTAAAATTGTGCATGCGTTCCATTTTAATTCTCCTGAAAAAATCTCAAAAACTATCTTCACCATCTACTCACACCTGTCAAGGTTAAATCCTTCTGAAGTAAAAAATTTTATTACAAACTCAATAGTGGTATCATATTTTTAATCAGAGTTACCATTTGTGAGTTATGAGGATTTGAAAATAAAATAAGATTTGTTTAAATTTTTTTATTTACCCCCACGTCTCAAAAAAAAATTCATAGTAGGTCCGCACTTACCAATGTTACAGTCCCCCTATGGGATTCATACCATCCATAACTCAATGGTACTCTCGTATATCCAATATGAGTTTCTTTATATGATTCCTTAGGGTTTGAAGATAAAATACATTTATTCAATTTTTCAATTTATAGCCAAAAACAACATTCCACTGTTGACCTGTGCTGGAAAATGTTACGGTCTAGATAATGAAATAATACCCTCACAATCTCAATTTTGGTCACTAATTTTCAATATGATTAACCATTCTTGAGTTATAAGCAATTGAAAAAGAAAATAATTTTATTTTATTATTTAATTTACGATTATACCATTATTAGGTTTTCTCATTGTAGGTATGCGCAAAGTAATATTGAGTCATGTAGAGGGTAAGATAGCCATCCATGAATCAATAGTGCCCTCATATTTCAAATATGGCCACCTGTTTAAGAGTTATTATAGATTTTCAAGAAAACTTCTTACGCATGCTATTTAAAAAGTTACACTATTTAATAGATAATTCCAGATACATCGAGCCGTAGAATCGCACGTTGTCATTGGGCCTAGTCATAAAATAATTCAAAATAATTTTATCAAAATTTACATGGAACTTACATGAAATTACAGAAATAATATGAAAATAAGTATCTATAATTTTTCTAAAACCAGTTATTCAATTCATCTACTAGTTTATTTTGAAATTACATTTTTTCACTTATATAAATAGAATTTTGAAAATTGTATTCTATGTTTTTCATAAATAATATTTTTTAATTAATATAGTGAAAAACAATTAGGTATTTATTTTCAATAAAAATTGGATAAATAATTTTTTTTGTAAATTATAAAATAAGTTTACCATCGTTAAAATAAAAAACAAGGGTTTAAATTACTTTAGAAGTTGAAAAAAACATATTTCATAGAAATATTTTAAAATTGTATCATATAAGTATATATAATCAACCTTTTTTACCTTATTTTCTGATTAAATTGTATGTAAACCTTTTTCATTGAAAAAGTTTGAAAAAATGCCCCTCCAAACTTATAAAAAAGAACCCACTCTACTATTCATATTGCATGTCCCAAATAAACTGGTTTATAAAAGTCATCTAGAAATATATTCCATATATAACTCCCCACATCCTGTATTTATAACATATATTTGGAAACTGACCTTGTATTTCTATTCTTATTGCATTAAGGGGTTCTGAGAAGAAATGGTTTAATCCTCTACTGTGCATTTTTATTTTATTTACTCATTTAACACATTAAAATATTATTTAGAAAAAATGGTATAATAAAATAAATGTATCCAAAATAAATATATTTTAATATATTTATTTCACTACCTACATATATCACCTATTTCAAAATGAGGGAAATTATACTCCTGATTATGTGTATAGAAGTCTACTACCTTGCAAACAGAAGTAATTATAGTCTCATAACCTCATCTCACAAATGAAAAATATAACATATTTTCATTCTCTAAATTATATTCATGTAATATATATAGTTATTCAATCATAATATAAAATATTACATCTTATATATCATTTTGTATAAATTACATATTGTCACTCTTGTGTGTGTCAGACTACCTATTTTTGATGCATCGTGATACATTTTCCACTAATAATTTTAATAGTATGTTATATGGTAATTTAAATAATTTTTTTGATATATATGTGAAACCATAATGACTACGCCAAGTTGATAGGTTATTTATCATTATTCCATCACTTTCATGGAGAAAATTTATTTTTTGTTGAAATGATTGTTTGACATACTTTCTCTATGAACTGTCTAATGAAATTTTCACAATAAATTTTTTTATAATTTTCACCAAATAAATTTATAATAAATAAATATAATTTTTATAACCTAGAAAGAATTATGGATATGAATATACCATGATAAATTTAAAATGATGGATGTAAAAAATCATACAATTAATGGAATGATTTATTACTTGAAGCATGCTTTAAATAAATAATTTATAAAAAATGAGTAACAAAATGTCATAGGTAAATCACATATGATATGATATATATTTTTATGAATAATAAATTTATGTATAATATATATATATATAATGTAATACCGTCTATTTTTTTCGACACTTTCAGTAGGCCACAACTACCTCGCCCATTCTTGTGATGCTGATGACTATGATGTGCCAATAAATTCTGTCTTCCAAATTCAGTAAACATTAATCAAATTGATGGAAATTTATTATCCCTGAACAAAAATATTTGATGGAATTTAATTTCCTCCTTTAATGGATTTCTACTTGGATTTCCTCACCCAGATAGGGTCTCCCTCAAATAGTATATAGTAGGTTATGAAGCTCATTCCATCTTCCATTGATTTGTGGGTTCCTATTAATTGGGATGCTTATAACTGGACATTCCAATGGGTTTTGATAAGGTAGAAACCATATGTAAAGGGAATGGACACATTGGTCATTGTTGGAATGTCTGGGCATAAGAACATGGTCCCCTATATTCTTTCAGATATGTGGGATTCCAATGGGTGCGGAACATGAGGCATCCTATGTCGGTCATGAGGTTTCTTAAGCTAGAGTTATTTTTTCCATAGTTTTCCTCGGGAATTGAATTTTTAAAACAAGTTAGTTTATGAGTTGAACGTATCTCCAAGGCATAGATAGGCAGGTTATAATTTCTGATGGAGGTGGATCAATGATGCAATGAACAAAAACTATATCAATGAAATTTTCGTTCTTATGTTTTGTTTATATAGGATTTAAAATCACATATTGAAAACAATAAAAAACCATAAATGAAGAATGAATTAAAAAAGAAGTATTTCTAGAATTTATTGAACATATACCAACGAAACAGTAACATGGCCTTAGAAATTACAGTTTGTACCTTACGAATAGTAAATCTCATAATAGAATAGTAACCTCACCAATGAACATACAAAAAATTCCCGATCATATAAATGAAAATATGATATATTTATATCATATCATAAGTTAATTATTATTAACAAAAATTTTATGTTTTTTTATTTTTCTCCCATAAATATTTAATTTCAATATTAAAATTAATAAAACAATTTAAAAGATATATAATTTTTAAATTTTTTCCATATGTTAATAATCTTTTGTCTCTTGTTTTTAAGATTATTTTATGAGGCCTTTATTAATTTCTAAAAATGATATAAAATCATTTATAATTTTAAAATAGTATATTTTTATTAAATAATTATTTTATTTAAGAAAATTATTTATCATATGTATAATATTATTTTTATATAATTTAGTTCATTTTTATATAAAATAATTAAAAAGTGGTTATCTTAAATTTTTGGGATTTTTTGGAACCATGAAGTTTTAATGAATAGTAAAATTTGTTAATCTAAAGTCTCAATACATATTATGTTAAATACACATTTTCCTTTATTCATGGATGATTTTATCGTCCCTTGTTTTTCACTCAAATTCACTTATGAAGTTATTTAGTTATAATAATAAGTTTTCTTTATTTTCATGAGAAAAATATAAAAACAATGAACAAATTAATTATAAATTACCATTTCTCATCCACTATAAATACCACCCCATGACAATAATCCGTTGGTAGCATAAAAAAACAAAATCATTTCTCTAAATGGGATTCTCAAGGAGGATTGTTCTATAGATAAAATACTGATCATTATCCTTTTATTTTCATCTCAATTAAAATATTTTATTATTCTCTCATAAACTTCTCATTCAAAATTAGCATAAAAAATCTAGTATCAATTATATATTATAATTATTTCATATTAATATATGAACTGTCATCAATCTCTTTAAAACACTCTCATTTATTTTAAAAATGAAATCAACATCTATGGTATCGATTTATAACCTTCGTCGATGACAAACCTTTATTTTTAATCTTATTATTCTTGGATAATCATGAAAACATTTTTATGGTTAAAGAAGACACTAATATATTTATTATAAACAATATTTTTTCATGTTACTTGTAAATATATATAATAATAATTCATACGACAAAACTATTTCACGAAGATTGAAATATCGACAAAGTAATCTAAACGATTATAACTGAATGACTTATTTAGTGATTTATCATCATTCTATATAACCAAACGATATAAATTTTTTTTTAATCATTTGGATGTTTATCATTATCATTTAAATTGAATTATGGTTAATTGATCGCTTTACACATGGACATTCATACACATATAAAAGTGTGTCAATCGTGAAAACCAACGAAATGATCGATCCATGGGAATAAAATAATATAGTCAAACTCCCCAAAAAAATCCCTAAATGAACATAATAAATTTATAATAAATATAATGCATGAATATAAAGTTTTCATTATATTATTTAGTGAATTTAATTTAATTATCTAGTATGTTATTGTCTTGTGTTGTACTCATTATGACATTAGCTGAGGGTTTCCTATAGGAAACTCAATTTTCATTCTAGTTATGATTTCTTCCACTATAAACAAATATAATTACTCATTTAATTTAAATTATATGTATATGATCCCAAATCATGATTTTTGGTCATTTCAACTTTCTATTTTGGAAAATAAATATTTTCAAAGGCCCATTTCTCAATTTTCCTTGATAAGAATGAACGATTAAAGTGAACATACATATTTCTAACCTATTATCAACATCCCACTATATTTTTTTTAAAACTACCATTATTTTTATAAAATACATAATTTTATTAACAATAATATATTTTATCTCACTTTATGTTTTATAAAAATATTTTTTAAAGAATACTTCTTTGAAAAGTAAGAGTATTTCCCTAAATTATTACCCGATGATTTTATAATAGTATTCACACATTTTTCAATACCAGTGTTTTTTTATTTTTAATTTGGATTAATATTTTATGATATCATCTACTAGGTCTTATTGAATGGTTTTTTATTATTTTTACTGTCAATATTATATATTGATAACATTTACCATATTACACCAAATTGTTCAAGAGTATGTTTTCTTGATAGGTGGTAGTTATATACATTTACTCAAATACCCCGAAGGCCTTATTTTTTTATCAATTTTTTATAAATTTACATTTATGAGATGAGGGGAACCGATAAAATACCTATAAAAATTGAGATTACATTTCTCATAGGCTTATGAGACATTACATGAACCGATTGTGTAAGGTAAATAAACCAGACTATAAATACGAGGAACTTCTCCGCCTTAGCGTCTGCATTGTGATGGTAGCTCTCCAATATCGTATAGTCGTCTGGAAAAGCTTACCTTGCAAGAAATTTCTAACCCCTATGAAGTTTTAGTACCCTATCATTATTTCAAATCCATTGGTTCTTCTCTGGTAAGGTCAGCCACTCTGAATCCTCCTATGGGGAAACTTTTGTTTGTAGAGTCTGTCTAGGAAAACTCCATTGATCCTATGGCCCGAAGGCCTTAATATGGCCTGAAGGACTTGAGGTGGACCGAAGTTCATGTGGTGGAATGAAATCCTTACTAAACTGAATTCCATGGGTCTCTAAAAGGCCTTAAATGGCCCAGAGACCAAACTGGTGGCCCGAAGGCCCAAACGGGTGAATATTTCCTACTGCTGCAGTACTGTCTAGTAGCTGCAACAGTAAAAGCTATAGTATTTCTACAATGACCCATAAATTATCCCTCAACATGGTTTTGATATTTTGTCTCTTGGATTCACATGATGTGTCCCCACCATCTGGGTTGTGGTTCTAGTTCATAGTTATTTACATTTCATATATTAGTTTTAATATGCTTGTATATGTTGATTACAATTATCATAGTTCATATGAGGAATGCATTGTATATATTATCTAATGGTTATGCCCCATTATAGTCCTTTAATTCATAAATCGGTATCATGTATACAAATAAAATTGGGTTTGGGCTGAGGAATTACACTGGTATTTTCATATGTATTGGATAAGGACTTTAAAATATGCTTCACATGTCTGGAACTATGAATTTCCTCATTATGATAATATTAAATTATAAAACATGTTATTATACAAGTAGTATAATATAAATGGTTAATTATAATTCCCTTTTTAGAGTTTATATGGATTTCTGTAATCATATTTAATTTCTACCATATTATTGTCATGTTTATTTTAAAATAAATCTATTAGTTAATAATTATGCATAATTATTATGCTTATGATAATGTCCACTATATTGTTCACCCTTACAGATCAACTGATATCACCCCATTTTATGTTTCATTTTTCCCCTATATCTAGAGATGAATATTAATATGAAAGGCTTAATGTAATAATATATCAGTCTATGGGTGTATATAATGGAGTTAAAATGTAGTTTTTTATTTCAAACTATAATGTAAAGTTATTTTTGTATATGCTCTTCAAAAAAACTACATTATTTGGCCATTTTTGATAAGTCATCCTTGTAAACAAACCAATGTATTAATATAATCAACCATCTTAGGGAAACTGTAGTAATAGTTCATAATGTTGGTATCAAGGGATGTTTAGTATAAGACATGGAAAATATATATATATAAGGTAGATTATGGAACTGAAACCTATGGTAGGATTTGAGGATAAGAATATGTGAAAATCCAGTACTCTTTATTCATTGTATATTTTATATATCATTCTATAATCATCATCCTTTTTTTGATAATATAGGTGGATATGGTTCTGGAAAAAATATAACTGGGAGTAACAACTATGAAAAAGTGTTCTGGCCCTGAATCTGGGTAACATGTACATGGAAACATTCCTTGCAATGCATATGGTTTGGCACTCATAAGGGATATGCTTCGGGTAATTCACATTTCATAACAAACCAGAATTAACAATTTAATTTCAATTTTTTCCCAAAAAAACCATTATTATGATTATGATATTAGACATGCATAAAATTGTAATTTGTGTTATGTTTTTTCCATGTTTGGCATTCTACCTTATGATTCATTACCCTATTTATATTATTCAATTAATTAGAAATGGAACCAATTGGAAGCAATGGAAACTGCATGAAGGCACAAATACCATGTAAGGATTTCCCGCCTATTCCAGAAAATGGTGTTGGTACTGGGCTACAATTGGTGTTGAGTAACATACAACTATATTGGGACAACTAAATCAAATTATGATCAATAACCATTCCCATATAGGGAATCCTAATCCACAACATGTAGAAATGTTAGACCTATTTATAATACAGTTGCTTCCACCATTTAATGAATCTACAAATCCATTCGTAGTAGATCAATGGATAAGTTTATTATATAAGATATTTCTCACATTGGGAAATAGAAAAATGGATAAGGTCTTCATGGAAGTTTATCACCTATCAGGATATGTTAATCAATGGTGGTATTTGATTTAAAACACAATTAAAGGGGAAAATATTTAAAATATTTAGTAGAGGGATTTTAATGACATTTTCCAAGAAAAATAATTCCCTCATGAACAATGACTAGATATGGATATAAAATTATGGAATCTAAGGATGAAGGATGGTTGAAAATTTTCAAATTATTAAGCCAACTTTAGATTTTGTTGCTAGTTTAAAACCATTCCTATGAAAGGAACTAGTTTTTGTAACATTCTATCCACATAAAGATATATCCTCATATGTTATCAAGATAGAGAAGTAATTCTATATGTCTTATTACTATAATGGAATGCAAGGGATGGAGATGTTTGTGGAGGAAAGAATTGATAAACAGTAGAGTAAAAATGGGGTTTTTAAACCTGTGATACATATAGAAGGATGCACCTCAGATCCATATTATATGGAAAAGAAGTCTGTCATAAGTGTGCAGAAATAGGGCACTACTAACATGATTGGATGAGAAATAAAGAAGATATGAATGCTCAATGATAAAATTTTATTGAGATGCAACACTATTAATATGATTTTCTGAATAGTTAAAGAAACAATCCACATAAATACACATGAGAGAAATTATAAGCTGATGCGATCAAAATATTTGAAGATGATGTTCTGAAGGATGTGGTTGCAAGAACATTAATCATCTCTTCAAATTTAACTAATGCATCATTTGATTCAGGATCATAAATTTCTATCATGTAATCCAATTTTAAATTAAAAATATATATTTTCATTTATCATTAAAATTGGAGTTGTCTTTCAAAACCCTTAAGGGAAGTATCGTTGCAATAAAGATGTGTCAGGATTTTACTATTATGGAATATAAACATGCATTATCTACAAATTTTGTCATTATAATTATGGTAAACTTTTAAATAATCCATTTTATATATTTGACTTCAAAATATGATATAAAATTTTGTTGCAAGAATAAGAAAATTAAAGTTTGTGATGAAAGTGTAAAATTTCTTATCATTATAGAGGACAAATCCCAATATAATTCTTATTTAGATCCTACCCACAGTTTCTCCAAAAAAATCAATTATTTTTTATGATGAGAACTAATTATCTATGGATGAGGATAGAAATATTCAAATTAAGGATGTATCTATTTTTAATGAATGTATTCATCAATTTACATAAAATACTATCAAACACCATTTGAATATGGAAAACGAGTTTTATATTGATTAAATTCTTTATTCAATGAATATATCAAAGACTCCTTATATAATTTCCATTGTAGAATTAGTGGATCTGAAGAAACCAATAGTTTAATTGAGTGATAATGGATTTTTCAAACCTAGTGTTTCTCTATAGAGGGACCCCATTCTCATTGTCAAGAAGAATGATTAATAAATGAGGATTTTCATTGACTATAGAGAAATAAATGCTATTACAATAATACACAAGTCTCCCCTACCTTGTATTGATGACTTAATTCAATAAATTTATTAAGACCAATATTTTTCAAATATTTCCATTAGATATGGAAATAATTTTTTGAATGTGAATAATGAATATATTCTGATGACAATATTTCGAACTACGTATGTGCATTGTGATTTTACTATAATTCTTTTGGGATGAATAATTCACCGTCTATTTTCTTTGATATAATAAATATAGTTTCAATGAATATCATAGGGACATTTGATGTTTTTATTGATTATATCATGGTATTATCAAATTGTTAAAATGACCATTAGGATCACCTTTTCATTACTATAATGAATCATAGAAGTAACAAGTGATATGGGATGTTTAGAAAGTACGAATTATTTCATAAAAAATTTTACATTCCTCGCCATATAGTATCTATGTATATAATCATAATTGATATTACAAAAATAGAAGCAATTAAAGAAAGAGCTACTCTATCAAACATAACTGAGGCATGGATTTTTATTGGTTTAGTAGGTTATTATCAACATTTCATTACTAATTTCTCCCAATTAGATAACCTGTTATCTAAGAATACTTGTAATGGGGTTAATATTGTATGGAGTAAATATTGTGAAGAATGTTTTCATTAATTGAAGATGATATTAGTGATTTATCTCATACTCAATCTACCATCATGAAATGGTAGATATGAGATTTTTTATGCACTAAATAATGTACTTCGTTGTGTACTTATAAATAATGATAAAGTAATTTCCAATGCATCAAGGATGTTAATAATTCATTAACAAAATATTCTAACTCGTGAACTTTAGTTATCAGTTTATCAAATTCCATTGAGATATGGAGAACTTATATCTACTGTTGTGGATGAAAGATTTATTTAGATCGCAATAGCTTGAAATATAACTTCTCATAGAAATAAATTAATATGTTCCAAAGGTGATGGATCAAGATATTCAAGTATTATGATATGTCCATATATTACCACCATCAAAATGAAAACAAGTTGGAAGATGCATTGATCTAGAAGAATCATTGAGTTCAAAATAATGTGGATCAAAAGGGATATTATGATCATGGATATAGTAAATACAGATATGGAAATTATCAATGATCATTATCTATTGATACTTTTTCAATTGGATAACAACCATCATTATTAGAAATGATAAAAATTTATCTTCCTGATGAAAAAAATATAAAAAATAACAATGTTGTGAATGATTGGACATTGGTAGGAATCATGTATGAACATGGAATTGTGAAATTTGGGAGGAGGCTATGTGTTTCTTATATGTCCGATATAAAAAAAACAGTTATTGGATGATTCCCATATCTTGAATTTCCCAATGCACCAAAAAAAGCACCATGATGTATAGAGATTTAATGGAACATTTTTGGTAGGATAATATGAACTATGAAATTTCAGATTATGTATCGATATGTTTAGACTGCCAACAAGATAAGGGTGGAAGACAACATCATAGGTGGTCATGAATCGTATTCTTTTTCCAACATTGAAAATGCTATGATATTAATATGGATTTTGTAACTATATTACCCAAAACACAATGAAAGAATGTTAAAATATGGGTAATATTTTATAGACTTACCAAATATACACATTTTCTTGCTATAGGAGAGGATTTTTAACTGGATCACCTTGTACGACACTGTATTAATGAATTTGTAACACATCATGGAGAACCTCTCTAAATTGTGCTAGATCATGATCCATGATTTAAATCGAAATAATAGAAAATTCATCAGGAATATTTGTATATTGAGTTTTGTTTAAGTGAATCATATCACCCTCAAAGAAACAATAAATATGAATGGACCATTCAAACATTAGATGACATGTTGAGATCATGTTCCCTCACCTTTCAAGGTATGTCAGTGCATTAATTTCCTTTGGTTAATTTTTCTTACAATAATAGTTTCAATTAAAGTAATATAATGAAACCACATGAATAATTGTATCGAATGAGATTTCATACAGCAACATATTGGGATGATGTTTTTGAATGGAAGCATGTAAAGCTATAGATTTTAGAGGAAAAAACAAAAATGGTAAAGACTATTCTATCCCATATCAATACAGCTCAATGAACGAAAATGAAATATTCTTATAATCGAAGGAATGACATGGAATATCTAGTGGGGGATCATGTTTTCATGAAGGTATATCCATGGATGTGTGTTATAATATTAGGGTATAAATGGATATTGAGTCCAAGGTACATTGGTTGTTTTGAATTTATTGTGATATTCAGAGTTGCGGATTATCATTTGGTGATGCCACCTAATATTTTTATGGAACAAAATGTCTTCCACATCACCTATTTTAGAAATTACATTATATACCCAACTAATTTCATTACTTATGAATGAAAAGATATATAAAATGGTTTATCATAATGTGAAAATCATATCCTAATATTGGAATCTAATGGATAAGTATTGAGGAATTAGATGAATGGACTAGTAAAGGTACTTTGGAAAAATCATAAAATTGAAGAGGTAATGTGGGAGCCTAAGGAACATAGGTTTATGAACTACCCAAGTCTTTTTATGGGTAAAATTCTTGAATTTAAATGAGGAATGTTTTGTGGGATGGTAGAATTTAATGATCCATAACTTTATCAATGAAATTTCCCTTCATATGTTTATTTCATATATTATATAAAATCACATATAGAACACAATAAAAATACCATATATAAAGAATGAAGGATATAAGAGGTGTTTCTAGAAGTTAAGGAACATATACAGATGATACAGTCATTCCCTTAGGAATAGTAATTTGATTCATATGAATAGTAATTCATCTAATAGAATAGTAACCTCACTAATTAATGTATAAATAAAATTTTTCCATCATCTAATTGAAATTATGATATAATTATATCATTGTTTTAGTAAATGAATATTTTAAATATTAATTTTTAAGTGTTGAGATTTTTGAGAAAAAAAATTAATTAAAATATTATAATTAAAAAATTATTTAAAATAAAATTCATTTTCATAAAAAAATTAAAAATCAACATTTTTTATTATAATTTTGGGGCACATTTATGAGAAATTTTTTAATTTATGAATGTGTTATAAAAGAAATGGGAATGTTGAAACATTATTTTTTGAGTAAAATAATATTTTAAATAAAAATTTATATGCTCCAATTTTAAAAATTATTTTCAGAAAATATAGTTAATTTTTTAAATTATACACTACAAAATATGGTGACTGTGATTTTGTTGATGTACATGAGTTTTTAGTGGATAGAAAAAATGCGGTAATTTTTAATATGAATACAATATATGATAAATACAGTATTCCTTGTCTCAGGGATGATGTACTAACACTAGGTTCGAACTCACATGAATTTATTACTGTATTTATTTACAAGAATAATAACATTATCTTGTCATGGGATAAAAATAATTAAATAATGAATAAAAAATGGAACTTACCCCTCTCCTCCACTATAAAAACCACCCCTCTCCCCCACTTCTCCTCGCATCTTCCATGATTTTAGACATGTAAACTTTATCCACAATATTATTCCCAATATCCTCCACTATATCTATAAGATCATGGTATCACCAAAATACCAAGACCAATCCCCATAAGGGGATTATCAAGGAGGAGTATTCCATAGCTAAACAATCTTCCTTTTCCAATTATTTTATTTAAATGTCCATTTTTTTTATTATTAATCTATCCAAATTATCATGACAACAATAATATTGTTTATATACTAAAATTTTATTGTGTTAATGGATGATCAAAAATAAATATCCTTAGTATATGTATCTTTTATTTAAAAAATGGAATCATCATCCAGGAGGACTTGATTTACAACCTTTGTGGATGACGAAGTATCATTATTCAATTTCTTCTCTAAGGATGGATATGATACCACTTTTATTGTTATAATATACTATAATATACGTATTATAAAATATTTATTATTCCATAAGGAGTATATATACATAATAATAGTTCATATGACCACGCTAGTTTTTGGGGATTGAAATACCGACGTAATAATCAAAACAATTATGACTAAATGTCTTATATAATAATTCATCATAATTTTATATATAAAATGACATATATAACTATTCAAACATATATATGTTCATACATATCTTATTAATGAAATTTTGATGAATTATACCTCTTCCAAATGAACTTCTATAATCATATATAAGTATACCAATCGTGAAAACAAATGCAATGAATACCTCTATGAAATACATTTGTATCTTATAACTCATAAAAAATCCAAAAATCGAACATAAAAAAATATAATAAATAAAATACAAGTAGATAAGTTCTATTAATAATTAATTAATGTATTAATATTTATTATGTTGGGAGTTATGGTCAAGTTCATAAACAATTCAGACATATGGTATGGGTTTTCTACACTAACCTCCATTTTCATTTGGGCTGTTATTTCATTACCAATAAAACAATATAATTCTTAATTACTTTATATACTAGGAATATGTTCCAAAATAATGTATTTTGATCAATTCATCATTTATTGGAAAATTAATGTTCCAAAAGGGCCCTCTTCTTCAATTCTTGACAATAAGTAAGCCTGGTTAAAGGGAACTTCTGGATTTCTTACCTATTTTCATGTCCACTCTATATAGAGTTTTATGCCAGAATTAATTTTCTAAAATTAATCATTTTATTATCAAACACACTATATTATTTCACAATGAGTTTTATTTAAACATTTTTTCTAAATAAACTATTCATTGCAATGTAAAAGAGTATTTCTCTCATGTATTACTCGACTATTTTATAATATTGTGCCCATCTATATAAACACTCTTGTTGATTATTATTTTTAATTGGGATTAATATTTTATGATATCATCAACACTATTTTTATTGAATTTTTTCTTATTATATTTACTATGTGTGTTATATATGGATTCCATTCAACATTTTACACCAAATGGTTCGTGTTTATGTTTACAGACTAGGGAATGTTATTTTTTCATATGTTTGTTTCAAATTGATAATATAAGTTGATTAGGATTCTAAAAATTTTATGAGTACTTCATTGTAATTATTATTTTATGGATGGGGATTTATTTGGACCCTTAATGAATCAGTAGGTATCATGAGGAAAAACTGAATTGGGTTTTGCTCGAGGCCTTAACCTAGTATTTTCGGACATCTTGGATGAGGCCTTGGAGATATATTTCTAATGTCTAGAATTATGAATTCCATATTTATAAACATTATAATTGATAAACCATGTTAGTGTTCCCTTATTTGAAATTCATGGTTATGTTTCACTCACTTACTATTATTTATTTGGATTTATGTAATCTAATTTCATTCCATCCATATTATGATCATGTTTTTTAGGTGTGTGTTTTTATTTAATCACCATGCCTAATTTTTTTGATTATTATAACTTTTTATATATTACATACCCTTACTAAGCATCATATCACACCAATTTATAATTTTTCCCTATTATACGAAGATGAATATTTCTACAAATTACTTGTACAAATAATATAAGTCATTATGGGTGTTTTTAATGGATTTGTAATGTAAATTTTATGTTTGTATCTAGTTTTTCAAAACTACAAAACTATTCAATCCACATTGATGAAACATAATTGTAAACATACCAATGTACTAATATAAGGTAGCATCCTTAGGATACTAGGGTCAGTGTTCTTACAAAAGAGGTGAGTCCCTACGTGGTAGTACCTAGAAGTCTTACATGATGAATGGATCAGGAAGACTATAGAGGAAGACCCTCAGTGTTCTATCTCACAATAAGAAGTATCCACGTCATTAAGGCTAGAATAGGCACCCCTGAGGGTGGATCATAGAGGTGCACCCAAATGAGTGGAATAACAATATTTTACATTGGTTGGGATTGAACCTAAAGAAGGGATCCCAAATATTATATTTATAAGATATGGATAAAAAAATATGTATTCTGATGGATGGTGTGATTATTATGCGATGTATGCTCAATTTTCAATATGATTCCACATGGATTGGTGTTGTGTATTGTATGGGGCATACACAAATGTTTTCTTGGATGGATGTCATGATCTTAGCGGGATGTGGTGGCCCATGTAAGAATCAGGATGGAGATGGATTATGTGTTGAAGTAGATTAGATGGAATACATGGAGTGCGAAAATTTCTATGAATGAACAAAAAGGAATATTCCTATGTATCTTAAATATTTTCCAAATAATTTCCATTTAGTTATAGAAGCGATCTTGGGGATTATACAAATGAGGAGGCCCATATAAATTGGGACATTTGTTTTGGTCCCTATAGATGAACATTTCCCAATTGAGTGGGGAATGATGGTTGGGGATTACACTAAGATATTCCTATAGATATATATGGGTTTAATATTAATTTGTAGCCTCTAATATCTTTTGAGTCATGTTAAATGTGATAGAAATTAGGTAGTAATTGAACATACTCTTTTGTCATGAAATATTAACCAATGAGGGATGGTGTGGGGATTATGCAAGGAATATGATCAAGGATGATGTCATTATTCGAGATGAAATTATCATTCAATGGGAGTAGAATAATTTTACATGTCATACATACACCTATTATTCTATCATAGATGTGTTAAGGTATACCTGAACAATTATGGAGTTTCACATAGCATCAAATTTCCATGTGAAAGGGATAAAGATATTGGATTTTGGATGTATAAGATCATAGATGCACATCCCCTCTCTAATTATATGGAGTGAATATCATTCTAAGTCCCTCATACATGGTGAAATCCCATGATTTTCACTCATTGATAGATCATCGTTTAACTTCAGGTGTTGTTGATGTTGGTGTTAAGAAGTTTATCATCATGAATCTTAGACGTTGGGGACGAACGCCTTTAACCATTCACATAAATAACTATCATTAATTTGAACCTTGTGGAAGGGAATGAGTTTGAAATTAAATAAAGAGATGGTTTAGAAGAGTGGTTGATACTGGGTTCCATTTTTTTGTAGCTATGCCAAAAATAAAATTCCATGAGCATATTTATGCTGAATAGAAGATGGTAGGGAATCACAAAATGGAAAACCACATGATGATCCAATAAGTCACAATACACATGTATGGAGAGAAGAAATGAGGAGGAGAACTCAAGGGAAGAGGGTTTCACGGAGTAGGGGCTTAGAAATGATTCTCTTATGTATATTAATCCTATAGAGATTCAATGAATGGGTGCATGCATGATTTTATGGTATCATGCAAAAGCATATGAGAGGAGAACAATGTTGGTTGTACACATATAGGGAGGTGTTCATAATAGGTGAATTTCACACACTGATCCATTGCATTCAATTGATAAGAGAGAGGTTCAAACAATATTGTTCCCACATGAAGTTGGGCCACCAGGGATCATTTTGTGAATATTCGTTTACCTTGAGAGATCCATGGTTTGTGTGATGTCACAGAAGAGGTGTTTTATGAACAATAGAGTGATTATTCGATCAATGTAGGATCATTCTAATGTTAAGTGGGTCACTTATGTATATAGGTAAATGATTATGTGATAGTTTAAAATATTCTGGTCAGCGAAGTGAAATTCTGTGTGACTTCCCCTTTGGCCCATGTTGGGAGTTCTTGAAAAGCCTCATTTGACATTGCATTGGGTGTGGATGGGTTTGGTAACTGACCTTCCATCTTTCAAAAACTCATGAAATCTAACTAATTCATCCCATAGACTTTATGGCATGTCCATTAGAGTAGTAATGTTCCCTTTGTTTACCCAAAGATGACTGTTGTGGCTTTCTGCAAAATTAGGTGCTGAAAATCCCCCCCCCCCACAAGTACATGAGCTGAAAGGGAAACATATGGTATGATTCTAAGAGAAACACTAAAGATATTGGTTCATCTATAGTGGTGCGCTGAAAACTCAAGTATAGGTGAACATGTTACCTTTTGAGCATGAGGAAGCCCATGTTCTGGACAATATATTTGTGGGGGTGTTATGTGTCATACCTTGAAATTTTAAATGGTAGGTGATTTCTATATTGTGTGGACAATTCTATGAACCCCTTGTAGAAAATCAATACACAGTCATTTAAATATGAAAACATTATACATTCTTCCACCCGATTATATTTTCATAAATGTCACCATATTTTGTGAAAAGAGGTCATTATTGTACATTGTACTTCCTCCTGTGAAATAATGTATTAACCTTACATGATTCTTCCTTATTTTTCCCAAACTCAACCCAAAAGGATGGTCAAAAGGATGAAACTAAGAGGGAAGATTCCAATTCCATTTAGATAATAAAAATTATTAGAAACCCACAAATCCTTCAATTTAGGTGATTTATGGTAGACAATATGATAAACTGGGAAATGTTGAAAAAAACATAAAATGGGTTATCTTATGAGTGACAACCTTATACTATGGAAATTTGGAATATCATATAAGGCAGTCATCCTTTGCATTTCAAAATGATTCTTTATGGTCCTGGTTCTTGCTTGAAGATAGTATTAGGTGATATAACATCAACATTTATGGACATCCTTCAAGGGAGAGCTGAGATATGGTCATCTACGTCTTAAATACCATTACCACGATGATCAGTAGAATCAAACATGAGAAAAATGAGTCCCCTAAATACTATGGTAGAACCTTTCATAGGAGTATGAGGGATGAATATGTGAGAAAAAATAAAGTCTCAGACCTGAGGTAGGGATGAATAATTACATGTAAACAGTAATTGGAATACAAGGTAAGATACACATGTGAGGAGTTTGGAGAATAGATTCCCCACATCCGGTAGCATGAGATCTCATGGACGTCTTAGATCCATTTCATTGATCAGCAGGACCAAGTGTTAGAGTTGTTCAGTTAGTATTCTCTTGATACAAAAATAATCCACCTCATACCTGATGGGGTTGACATCATCTTATGGGACTTCTAGTATATCATAATCTCTCCTCAAGAGGGATTTAAATATGATGAGTTCCTTCCACTTTTGAACATTTGGATGAATTGAGTGTGGACACAAGTCATAGTGTGGAAAATGTTTATGGATGTGAAACAGAATATAAGGATTAATTATTTCCATATGAGCATAACATTCCCTACATTTTGTGAATTTTATTCAATAATAATGATAAGGATAAGATGCACGGCCAAAAGAAGATGTTTCCAAATGTGTCATAGAGGGGAAAGTAAAAATCATATTGGGTGATCATAGAGGTAGGAAAATATCAAACATGGGGGTCCAAAACTTTTAATAGTTTTGAACTACAGGTTAATTACACATTCATTCCATGCTACATTTCATAGAATAAAGAAGTTTTATATGAGGGATACATGAATGGGGGTCCTCCCCGGGACTTTGGTGATGGAGGGAATCATGAAAGCCCGCAATTAGGTTATCCTATGAGTTCCTAAATTTTCACAAATTTATTTAATTAATGGGTGAATCTCATCAAGAAGCATGCTCAGGAGGATCATTAGGTCATTCCAAATCTTATAAAGATCAATTATATCCAACCTACGAGGATATGAATTCTGGAACACCATCATTTCTATAGGTTTCATTCTACGACCATCCCTTTAGAACATTGTGATGGTTCGATAACTGACTCTGCATCATGATGTAGTCGTGATTCAAATCACGAACAATGAAAATTTCAAATTACTCCCTTTATGAATTCATATTATCTCGATGGAGGATATCATTTGAGACTCATGGGGGAAGAGGGAGTACTGATGGAGTTTTAGGATACATTTGTTGCGGCTGGAATTTATAGGATGATCCGTCGTGTACAATATATGTCTTCTCTCTTTTCCAGGTAGTTTGAATTCCATCACGATTTTCGGAAGAAAGTCAATACATGTGTTTTAGATTAGTGTCACCTAGGTATCCACCTCTACATATGTTTCATGATTGCAATTTTTTGGTCAGGCAGTACAATTACAATGTTTCCTATAGATGTAGATGTTGGCATATCAATGGAATATGATAAGAACTGTGAGGTGACTTAGCTAGAGAAAGTCTTTCAAAGAAACGTTTTAAATATCATATAAGTGAGAATGGAGCTTGAGAGGTTGGGAGGAAGACGAGCTACCACCCAAGATGCAATCTAGGAGGCGAACCAAACAACGGGTGCAAATTATGGTGGAACCAAAATAGTGAGGACATTATAGGGAGTATCCATACCTCCCACATCTAAATTTGGCTAGTCCTGAATGAATCCTCAAGGAATAGTCATATATTCTCCCAATAAAAATATAAGGTATCTATTATAGTGATACACATTTTCTATTTTATATGACATTTTGTCTTCATGAAGAACATTTTGATAAATAATGATACCAATAGACCTGTATCAGAAGATAAAGAGGTATGATAACAGACATAAAAAAATTTGGGTGCATTCTGGTGCCACATAATGTGTGATTTCATTGGATTCCTTCATACCTAATTTCCATGTATTTATATGGGTTTTATAGATGGAAATAAAAAGAACCTTACACCCTAATGAAGTTGATGTTCTTACCCAAATTTTATGGATATGAAACACCAATTATCGATGTCATCAAAGAGGAATATGAAGAAGAAAAATAGGAAATATATGGAAAAGAGTAATAACATGATTGTGAATATGGGTAGTCCTATAGAATGTGTTCTCTTTATGATTTTACCTCAGAGATGGGTGAGGTTGGGAGTTATGAATAATATTTATCTAACATCATATCTACAAGCTCAACATACTCAAAATTTCATCCTGATTTCAATTTTTCTCTCAAATATCTTATTAATTGTACACATCTAGAATAGTGCAAAGATAGTGACGAGGAATTATACACCTAGGTAGAGGGTGAAAATGCACCAGTGCCTATAGGGGAGTGTGCTTTAATGCATGAAACCATGGAGCATTCACATGGTGAGCCACCTAAATCTAATGTGGTCATCGATAGACCAACCATGGAGGCTTGGGGGGAATGATCGGAACCCCATGTACATACTATCATCTATCATGTCCCATGTATTAGTATTTCCGGAATGTAACAATTTTAAGAATCACTAAACAAAAGGATCATCATCTAAATCCCTCATCTTGGTAATATAAAATCATGAACAATCATTCTATAATTAGGCTTTGACATATTTTGACATCAATGTGTGAATATACTATACAGATCCCACTCAATCACATGGGGATCAATACCAGTCATTTACATTCAATTTGGGGAGGAATCTATTGTGTTGTATGTCTCTATGTCTCCCTAAGAGAAATACCTAACAATGCTTTTCTCCGGTTGGTATTCGATCTCACAAAGACATACCATCCATTGACAGAGTGGTTAGACAAAGGTTCTTTGTTCCATGAAGTACACGGATTATTGGGAACCCGATGAGTAGGTGTGACTTGGATTATATGGGTAACATTCTAATCTAAATAAATATTAATGGTGAGCTGGTAATTCAAACTAATATAGCTATGATGGTCTATGAAAAATTAACAGCTACCGTTGAGAGTGATTCCATTAGTTGGGCGATTTTCAGGGTTACAAAGGTGAGGATGCTAATGAAGATGCATATGATGATGTATTCCCTATGATATAAAGCCTGAAACCTAATTTTCAACACTATTGGAATATTTGATGGATGAGCTTCGTAATACCCTTCCAGAGTATGAACCTGTCGATCATGAAGAGTTTGACAACTCTTACCATAAAATAGCTGATGAAAGTTGTATCATCCAGCACAAGGCAAGGAGGTTAGTTCATTATTTCATTGATCTAACCACTATGACATAAATGGGAGGACTTATGGGGTCACTCCACCATTGGTTGTGCAATATTTTTCCCTAAGGGGAGGGTTCCTAAAACCAACATTTGATGGTCTGTGACTGTCTTGCTGAGATGATTCTAGTGGGGAGAAGGAAACATGAAGCTTCAAGGATCCATGATAATTTCGATAGCATGAAAAACATCTAGAATTAAACTAAAAGATGTCACAGTAGGTGGAGTAGGGTGATAGAATACATCCTTCATTAGCATGAAATCTGAAATTATTGGAATGATCAACCCTTAATTAAATGAGGATTTGGAATAGATGAAGCATGATATTACACAGATTACCAATCTTCATGAATTATTTCTCCAAAAACTAAATTGATTTTATGGTCCTCATCTATTATCCCATGATGAGGTAGAAGATATTGGGAAGAGGCATCATGAATAGGGTTACACCTGTAAATGTTTGGTGGATCTGAACCAGATGATTATTGAGGTTGAGTTAAATGGGTGATTTCTTCCAAAATGGAAACTCCTTCATGAAATT
This sequence comes from Viscum album, assembly GCA_963277665.1. Classification (NCBI taxonomy): domain Eukaryota; kingdom Viridiplantae; phylum Streptophyta; class Magnoliopsida; order Santalales; family Viscaceae; genus Viscum; species Viscum album. Next base: position 1,193,047,825 of record OY728158.1, on the reverse strand, counting down.
TATTGTACGTACAAAAATAGAATAGTTCATTCATAAATTTTTACACTTCAATAATTTTTTTAATTTTACTAGTGACCCATGTCTATTCCCATCCCGGTAATTTATTGGGTGAGAATCAAAGGGATGATCATATGATCATTCACTAATTTTGAGAGTTCTAGATAACCATCAATCCCTTAGGGAATGATATTGATGACTGACCACTAAGAGAGTTTGAGCTGAGATTGGTTATTGCTAGAGAACATGACTCAATAAATTGTCATATTACATTACCAATATGTGGAAGAGCATGAATGGGATAATGCCAAGGGTGTTATATTCTATGAAAATAAAGGGTAATGAAGAGTTTGAATCGTAATTCCTTAAATTCATAACATTGGTTGGATGATGTGGTAGAATAGTACAACTAATGACCATGTTCAAAACAATGTATCTGTATCGCAATCCTATAATGGGGATAAACAATTTATGGTTGACCATTGACTGTTTTCTATACACAAACCCTAACTTGAAATTCTGTCTAATACCCTCGTGAATTTTGGCCCAAGGGAGTAGGTGACTTGAAGAGGCATAACTATACCATTAGGGGTTCCCAAAGGACATGAAAGAGGTTGGAGACCAAATAAGGGGTATTTTATGTGTGATAATGGGTTTATTGAATATTCAAATGGTTTCCAATATATATTGAATTATACCATTATGGAAAAGAACACATTGGTGTTTGTTCATTTGTAATTATTGAGATCAATCCTAAATTCTATGGAGGACCTTTGAGTTCGGGGACTAGGATTTCCTGAAATTTTACTTCATGAATGTGATTATGATGAACAAATAGTTTAACCTCATATGGTGAGGATAAGGCATGGTATAGTTTAACATCATGTGATCAAGATGTGATAATTTAATGTAATGTGACTGGGATGTTTTCCATAGTTTATTTAACACTACATAGACCTTGAAAATGTATATTCATAGTTTAATTATGTGAAACGTGGGAAAGAAACCAATCATAAATGAGACACAAGAGGCATTCACACATCAGTGGATGTAGGAAGTAGAAGGGCTTGAGAAATATGGGATATGGTGAAGGGAAATATCATATAAATACACGTAGTTTACAGACATATATTTTGGACCATAAAATGAAGTATTAAAAATTATGGGTTGACAATTGACCATGTTCAAAATATGGGGACCATTACCATACCAATCAATATCGTGGAAGTCAAATGCTAGTCAACTATTGACTAATTTTAAGACTGATGACTTGTTGTTTTTTATCGTCAATCAATTAGGGTGATGGCCCAAAATGGGTGCTAAGACATGGTTGAAGGAGACTATCACTATTATATGGTATGTATGGATGTGAAAGATGGTGAAAACCCGAATCAATAATGACTTGAAATATGGAAATGAATTTACTGACCAGGTCAAGAAATCAATTTAATATTTTTATTCAATGACCATAGAGGTTACAAATAATTTATGGTCAAAATGCCTGGAAAAATATAATGAAATAAAAAATGGATTTTTGTGTTCTAACAGATTATCATCCAATTGAGAATGAGGTCCATGGAAGCCCAACATTCCAAAACATACATTCCTAGTGATACAAACATAGTTTAACATCCTGATTGCTTGGATTAAATATTTTTGATTAATTTCCTAGAGTTCGGACCATGCGGACCATGTTAGATCACACCTTACTATATTCCAAATCCCACAAGATCCATTATCAATGCAGAAAACAAGGAATGGTATTTGAAATAATATTACATGAAAATGAGTGTAGGTAATGGAATGGAAGTAAGATGAGACATCCCTAGTTTTGATGACAAGGGTGACTCGTGTGCAAGGGATGACTGTTGACCATGTTATACACATAGTGTTCCCAACCAATTCATACAATAATAGGGAATAAAATGAAACATTGAGTGATGACCATATTCAGAAACACATAATGAATTTTTTTTCTTCATTTATGGTGTTTTACAATGATGGGAGATAGGACAAAATTGAAATGAGACAACAATATTAATGGGTTATTTCAGGATGTGAAATATGATGGAAACCTTGACCAATAGAGGTAAAATGTGTTCAATGAGAAAGTTACATATAATTGGAGTCAAAACTGGGCTTCATAGGAAACTCATTTTCATATTTAATGGGATACTAAAAATAGTTTAATTTCTATTGACATCAAATATGAGAACTCTCATTCCCAGGGTGCATATGTGGCTCTTAAGAGATAAAACACAATTTGAATGAGGACCATGAAATACCATATACCATATGGACACCTTAATAATATGTGTAAATTTATTAGATTCAAATATCTTGGAACATGATCATGGAAGGGGGATGAATATATTAGATGGGTTGTGCATAGGGCCAAAGAAGAAATTTAGAGGTGTTTATATTAACCAATGAGGATAGGAATTAGAGAACATGTAGTTGTTGAACAAATTTTAGAATACAACAAAAATTGGTAGGGGGAATCCATTCAGGCAAAGGACTATGACTTCCAATGACTACAATGTGGCATATTGAACTCACTTAAGTGAAAATTTTAGTTTAACATTGTGCATTGAAGACAATAGCTCCTAGTTTATGGTAATAGATTTTGTAGAATGTGTAAGGTATCAGAAATGGTTATGTGTTGTATGACGCCTTATGAGAACTGGCGTGAATGACAATTGAAAAGGTGTAGAACCAAACAACACATCATATAAAAGGCACAATTATAGATTAGAGTCATGATTTAGGGAGTTGGGAGTCTTTTTTTGTTATAGTGTTGGGACTGTGGTAAGGAATTACTCCAATGGAATTTTATAGTGTGGAATTTTGTAGATAATTATGTGAATGAAAAAAATAAGGGAAAAGAACATATTAATGATTCTAGATAACATCACATATATAGTTTAAAGTTAGGTGAATAGGAAAATGATGAGTTTGAGGTGCAAAATGATCTATGGATCTACGATTCGTCCAAAATAAAAAAAATTCTAGGCATTGCTACATATACCATGTGGGTAGGAATCAATCCATATGTAGTCATAAAATTATATTAGGATACATTTCATAGATTAGGGATCAATTTCAACCAATTTTATAGAAAGGAACATACATGGATGGGCTTGAGATTGAGGATATGGCCATAACTACATATCACTTTATGATGAGAATCAAGTGACACATAGTTCTTGAATGAAATCTATTTGAATGGTTCTAATCCATCCACAAAGGTGGGGCATAGTGATTATAGTGGATCAACCAAAATATAGAGTTAGGGAATACTTACGTATCTTATTTGGACAAGAATAAGTATCAACATAGTTCTTGAAGATGAAATGGTATATGATATATGGCAAAGGATATGATTTCGCAGTTTAAGGCAGTGTGATGAGACAAGTCTGGGATGTTTAACATCTTATTGTAGGGACATTAGAGGTTGTCTTTAATGACAGATATCTGCACCACGACCATTAGAATACCAATGTGAATGAGGGAAATGAGGCCAACACCAATATAAGTATTCCAAAATAAAACTCAAACCACGGTTTCAAAATATTGAAACTACAGCTGGGCCTAGAGAAACAATATTTGGGTGTTCATATATATCACATTAGGATGGGTATAAATGAGAATGTAATTCATGATAATGGAATGGTAGATGATTGATGCCAAACCATTTAAGGTTCTCAGAATTTATTGGTTATTGAAAATTAATGTTATCCAACAACGATGATTGAGGAGGTGTTATTAGAGGGATATGCATAGAGTGTCCACAAAAATGTAATTGGAATAAGGGAAATAAGGCATTAACCACACCACACATTCCTAAATGAAACTCAGTACAGGGGAAAATGATAATCCAACTTCTGTGAATAGAGAAAAGCTATTTGGGAATTACAATGTATCCCATATGGGTGGGAATCATGAATAAAATAATTCATGATGATGGAATGGTAGACTGAAAAAGTCAAAAGAGATAATGTTGATGTTTATGGTCATGAGATAAGATTGGTGAGGTAACTTTTAATTCAATTAAGGAAAAATGATGTGGAGTTTTAGGTAGGATATGTATGTTATGGCCACTATAAACATGATATGAATAAGGGAAAGGAGGCATCCTCCACACTAGACATTCCCAAATAAAACTCAGACCAGGTGGCCAAAACATCGTACATGAGCCTATTCATAGATCCAAAATGTTTAAGAGTTCATACATATCCCATAAGAATGAAAATCAAGACATATGTAGTTCTTTAATATGAAATGGTACAAGACTGATTCCAGTGTATATATTCTCTCAAGTCAGATCATTGCGGTGTTGGGCAGTCCATAAACTTTTTTATAGGACAATGGCTGCTACGTAGTTTCTCATTGTAAAACTATGAAATTGGGGAATCATAGATTAATTTCATAATGTTATAACCATGGTATGAAGCTTCTATAGTGAAAATATGTAGTGATGTGTCATTCAGCCACCCTATGTGAATGAGGACTGAGGAGGCCAGACACCAGACAACATATTCTTATAAATAAATTACATATTGTTTAAATTCATGATTCATACACTATATTAGTGGGTGTATCTAGGAAGAGGTATATATGTAGAGATTTAGGAAAAACCCATCCTAAATGAGGTTTGAAGGAGTCATGAACCACACATCACATCGTTATGGAAAAATTTCACATAGTTTAATGTTGTGATGCTTGGACTTGTGTAACGTCCCAGCTCTGGGTTCCTCCCAAAAGTGAAGAGTACCCAGTTGGTCAAATGGATCCAAATGTATTTCCATGAATTCTAGAGGCTGTGGATTGGTATTGAAGGCCTTGGGTGTGATTTGGGATAAACAATTCCCTCATTGGGATAGAAACACAGTGTAATAACAATAATAAACAACAGTGGAAACATTAATACCATACAAAAGAAGAAAAAAATGGAAGAATGAAAGTGAATAAACAATTGGAGCACATATATAAATGATCCATGCCACATATGTCTATGAAGGTAGCCAAACAAGTCACAATGCATGAAATGTAGTACTAAACAAGTGTAAAAAACAAGTAAACTCATAATGAATTTCAAGCCTTAGATTTGTCTCATGCTCTCTAAATCCATCAGTAATCATGTATATGATGTAGAAGGGCAGTTTTCGTTATCTACACCTATAATCACATAATCTGTTTGCGCCCAGAAGCATGACTCAAACACGATGTGAGATGAATCCCAGTAGGAAAACCACAAAATTATATATGCCAAACTATCATGGAATATATATATATATATATCAGGAAATATACAAAATGATGTAATAAACAAGGTAGTACTAAAAAGTAAACAATCATATAGTATCCAATTAAATTCATTTACATTTTTTTAGTTATTCAAACCATTGAATAATTAAATGATGGGATCCACCGTATGATCGATATCGATTATGGAATATAAAATTTGATGACTCAGAATACCATCTAACAATCAGGTAAAAATGAGTCCATGTTGGTGCTTTGGCATCACAGGCTCATCCCAATAAAAATATAAATTATCTCATTGACCCTCTAGGAGTATCTAATAGTCTAACCCCTATGATCACTTGATCCAACATAAATAAATACACTCTGAGGAATCACTCATCCCAATTCCCCTAGTGGTATTGTAAAGGCAAACTATAGACTCTCAGAGGAAGCACTCAATGCCCATTACCCATGTGGTCTCTTAATGTTATACTATATTCCCCCTAAGGGATAACGCATCGTCAATCCCACCTACGATCTTGTAAAGTAGTATATAATATAATCTCTGTGGAAGCCCCCAACATCAATTCCCCTTTAAGGTCTCATAATGTAAAATAGAACATACACTCTAGAGAATCCCTCAACATCAATTCCATATGTGGTCTAACAACAATAGGTTCTCACAATCATGTGTAATACCATCATAAATAAACAATATCAAATAGTCATTGTTATCTCAAAAACTACATGTCTATGTACCTACAATTCATGACATAAGAATTTAACAAGTAGGAATAATGAAATCAATTCAAACCTAACAATCAACGAAATGAAACATGGTATGCCTCATAGACAACATGGGCTAAACATACATATAAATAAAAACAACGAAACTCACCCCAGGGGTTTCCGAAAACATACAATTTTTCATAATATATCATCTAAATCACTTAATTTATCAATCAGTCTAAGGCAGATGATAACAAGTATCAATTTTGTGACAGGAAATACCCACATCATTATTAATTGAAACGTAGTAATGTATAAATAAAAGAGAAACACTATAAGGAATCAAACTAACTAACTCGGTGTTGTATGATGAACAATATCAAACTTTGGCCCCTGAGTCGTCTATAATGTCGTTGATATATAAAAAGGTAAAAAAACTCAACCATGGATAGCTCAATAATGAGGAGAAATTATTATGACATACTCTAGGGAGAGAGATAACTCAATGGTGGTAATCCAACACACTCAAAGGCATATCAATCGGATCTATGATGTAGGAACATGAGGAGATCAATGATTCCCAACTGTACATCACCCTCATGTATGAGGTACAATAAGAAGAAATTAGTTCTAGAGATGAGACGTGAGCCAAGTCTGAGTAATGAAATAAAAATTAAATTACAATGAATGTTAATTTTATGTACATATTGTGTTCTAGCCTCAATCACCCCCTGCATCAGGTGGTCCACACAGGCATTTACTAAGCCATTATACATCTCTTACAAGGCTAAACACGAAAATCAGTTACACGACATGTACACAAGATCACACATCGTGCACATATAAAATTTCAATTTTTTTTCTTTTCTTCAAATATTCCTGAAATCAAGATCCATACCTAAAAAGAATATCGATGTTCTTACAAACCCCCATTTAAATCAATTCATCCCTGAATATCCCTTCCAATGGTGGTGTGGAAGAAACAACGGACATCTCTAGCTGATGTGATCATTATTCAGACTCTCTCTCCCAAGTCTCATCATATAATCATTCGTGCTCTCATAGGAAACATGCTAGGGGAATAGTCCATCCACAAAAAACCTACATGTTGTGATCCACAATCCAAATAGGGTGATCCTCGAATGATGCATCAACCTTTAACTCCACCTCCTCATGTAGAAAAAAGTGAGATGGGTCTAATATGTAATGTTGTAGCTGAGAATCAAGTAATCCATCATGATTTACCTCATTCTTCTAAGGTAACTACAACTGATATGCAACCGACTAGACTCTCTCCAAAATATCAAATGGCCCTGATGAATCTTATTTAAATCTTCCCTTGTATCATAATCCTCTTATGTCTCATCCTCGGTGTGACACGTAAGAAAACCTAATATGTGACCTTGAACATTTGAGGTTTTCTCCTTTGATCAACATAATTTTTCTAGTGAGGATATGCAGTATGCGTCCTTTTTTATGTCAACACCACCTGCGTAGTGGTCTCTCAGAAAAGACGAGGTGCCAACATAGTTGCCTCTTCTACCTCGATCCAATATAGGGTTTATCATCATGGCCTATCATAAAAATCCTCATATGGTGAAATCTTATTCATAGCATGGAAAATTTTATTGTAGAAAAAATCCAATATTTATTTTCTTTTTCCAGAGCCCCTGAAATCTATGATGCACGCTCGAAGCATGTTCTCCATGACCTTAATCAGGCGCTAATATTGGCCATATGCATATGGATGTTATGTTCAACTCATAAGTACCTATGTACCCAAACCTCTATATAGTCCATACTAGAAAAGTGAAGTAAAATTGGAATCCTGATCTAAAACTATAGAGTCTAGAACTACATGAGACCATACAATTTCTCAGATGTACAACCATCCACGCTCATCAGTAATAAATGTCTCCTTGATCAGTAAGAAGTGTGAAACATTGTGAATTTGTCAATGAAAACCCAAACTACATCATTCCTTCGAGACAACCTTGGTAAACCTATCAAAAAATCCATCACGACATCATTCAATATCCACTCTGGAATGGTTCACTACTGTAAAAGCCGCAATTTTCATTGAGGCTCCACCTACACCTACTGATAAGTGGAAAAAATAATAAAAATCCAGCAATATTCCTCTATATACCTAGCCTCCAATACAAACAATGTCGCTCTCGATACATCTTGGTGGCCCTAGGATAGACTTCCCAAACTAAATAATGAAAATCCCATAGAAGCACCCTACATATGTCTATTGATACCCATATGTGTCCATGAAAAAGAAATACCTCATCCAAACCTACAGTCCACCCATGTGTTGGGGCCTCTCTTGACAAACCCTCTTATAGGACTAAGAATCCATAATTTGATAGATGCATCATTCACACTCGATATGAAGGGGTATATCTAATAGATAAAAAAGAAATAAAATTTTCCCCTGTAAATCAAACACCTCTAAATGAGACTTAGATAACAGATCCATAAGCTGTCACCCAATACTGGCATCCTAAAGTGCTTGTATTTGGGTCCTCCTTCTCAACACATCATCCAATGTGTTGCCTTTCCCTGTAACATAAGAAATGTAAAATTCAACAGACTGGATGTACTCAAACCACATTCACTATCTCAAATTCAGAGCACGCTGTGTAAAGTTAATCGTGAGACTTTTGTGGTCAATAAAAACCACAAAACTCTCCCCCAACAGGTAATGTATCCAATAGATAAAATCATGCACAACAATAGCAAACTTGAGATCGTTCATTGTGTAATTACTCTCACGGGGCCTCAACTACCGAGACCCATACGCAATGACTCCTTCCCCTGTATATGCCATTCTCCCAACCCCATACCTGAGGTAACACAGTAAAAAGTTTAACTCTTTCTATGATATTAATAAAATAGTATCAGTGCTAATTTTAATCTCCCTTTATTCTCTAGAAAGGTTGAATCGTACGAATATGTCCTCAAGTACTTCACCCCATTCCTAGTTACGCACGTCAGTGGCACTATTAAGGGTGAAAATTCTTATATAATGCTTCAGTAGTATCCAGACATCCCCAATAAAACTCCATTACTCAATGATGTTCTTCGACATCTCCAAGGAAAATACTTCTCTAACTTTCTATGGGTCTACAGATAATCATATCTCTGATATAACATTACCCAAGAAGTGAACATGATCTATCCAAATGTGGCATTTTGAGAGCTTGGAAAATCACTGATGAACCCCAAGGATATATACTTTTTCAGATGAAACCTTTTCAATCCAACTCCTCTAACTGCTTCTTGATCTCTTGTATCTCTAGTGTAGCCATCTATAAGTATTAATGGACACCATTTTCACTCCTGACACAATCTCAATAGAGAAATATACCTCTATTTCTGGAGGTAACCCTAAAACATCATCAGTAAATAAATCTTGGAAATGATCTACCACTTTAGGTTAGTCTATTTGTGAAGTCCCAAGGTCATCTAGATATAAACTAGAAATAGGGCCTATATTTCCTCCCAACCCATGGTGATTGGAACCCACTCCGCTGACCTGGACATCCCATTAACCCTTGGGTAGAAAAGACCCACCCTCTGGTGATGTGAAACTAACCCTGTTAAAGTATCATTCAACAATGTCATTGATGGATACTGACTAGTCCATCCCGAGAATGACATCGAAGCATGTCATCTCAAAGATATATTGGTCCCATAAGATGTTACACCCACCAAACTCAAGAAGGAATCCTTTCACTAATGTACACTAGTTGTTCTAATCCCCAATGTAGTTTATAGAATCATAGAATCCTTAGATGTATAGATACAAATCCCTAGGTTTCCCACAGATGCAACATATATGAAACTATGGGAATCCATTGTATAATTAAGATCCAAAGATAAAACTGAGGAAACATGAATTTTTCCTCTAACCGTGGAGGGTCTGGGATGCTACTCATACTAGGTTTACTCCACTGCAAAAGTCTAACCAATACCATGACCCTCTAAGCTTTCCTGACTACCATGAGCTGGTCTTCCTTGCAATCACTGAAAACCTATAGCCTAACTACAATGACCATATCCACTACCTCTGCCAAAATGGCCTAAATAACTCAAGATCCCTAAATGATGATAAAATGGTCCTGCTAATCCTAAACATGGAGTCCTTGCTGAACACCTATCACCATCTTCTTGTTATAAAAGATGAAAAAATTCTGAATATGGGACATATTTCCACAAGATCAGCATTCAACAGGGTCTCTCGGGAATTGTGGTCTTGTATGCCCACTCATCCCACACTGGTAGCATACGACATGGGTTCGGGATGGGGTATCTCATCTACTCAGATCTCTATGCATAGACACCCTATGGTGCTTCATAATATTAGTCTGAGGAGTTTTTATTCTAGATGCCAAACCTCCCCAGCTCACATCTCTAGACTCCCTTAGATTAAACTCGGTGATCCGCATTTATTAGACTATAAAAGATATGGATGTAAAATTGAAGATGTTCACCTTGGATCTGGTGTCATGTCTGAGACAACCCTCAAACATTCTGGATAGAAATAATGCATCACCCCTAGAATGGATATGAATCGCTGTAGCTTAGTAAAGTGGGGAGAATGCTCCATGACTAAAAGATTAACCTTTTCCAGACTCCGAACACTTGGGCTCTATCGGCCCTAAAAGTATCTAGGTATGAATAGTCATAGATGGTCCTCTAGAAATTATCCCATGAAATAACTTGTTGGCATCCCACCTGTGATATAACATCCCACCACATTATGGAATAATCTCAAAGAATGTATGTTGCGAGCATCACCCTCTTCTCAATAGGTGTCTCAATATGGTCCAAGATAGGAAACATGTATTCTAACCAATACATTATAGCCTATGGTTCTTCATCCCCTTAAAATGTGGTAGGATGATGCTTTTGAAAACCGCACATAAATTATTCCATATACGAGGCAGGATGGGTTGCTTCCTGGTAGGTCTGTATGAAAAACAAGAAGCCTTATCAAAACTGTGAATAAGCACCTGTGTCTTTTATAACAGCTGGTGCCAAGACATGATTGATGGGAGGATCTATCGATAGTCCCTTGTTTACAATTTCCAATGTCAGGTTTTTGCCTTGTAGCTGGAATAAAACTGCTGGACATCTCGGTGGCATGACTCAACAAGGCCAAGAACACACCTCAGTTAAAGATTATCAAGGACTATAACATAGAAGTGTAAGAACGTAACAGAAGAAGAGAACAAAAATGTTTTTCAAAACAGAGTTACATGGCATGTATATTATTACCACAGTGTGTTCTCTCATCTTTTAACATTAGCATGTACCTCTGCCCAAGTTGTTAATGTAACACCCATACACAATGTATGTTCATTCTATGACATGGTGTGTACTTGATCTTTCCTTCATACACAAGTACATATACATGACAAAACCACATGGTTCTCTCTTGGGTAACACAACCTTGTGTGTTAATACTAGACACGGAGAATACTACCTATGAATTAACCACCCATATCATTAGTCACATGGTCGAAGATAGGGTCTACTTCTATACGGCATGTTCAAGATAGACAAGATGTGTACTACCAAAATATTATCCACCATAGTCATTAGTCACACGGCCAGATACATGGAATCTACAACATGGCGTGTACTCCTAGTACACGGTCTGTTATACCAAACAGTTACCAACCTGTGTCTCTTCTCACACATTCAATCACAGCGTTAAAAACTACAATTTGTGTACATACAGTACTCTCGGTGTCCTTTAGAAAATAATTTTCTTCCAGGAAAGAAGAACACATGGTGTGTGTTCATAAAATCACATGTCGTGTTGTCTGTTTTTCTAGATAGCCGGCCTCTAAAACAACTCTAGAACCCTTAAAACATAGCATTTTTTCCTGGAAAAAAAAATTCCAACATGTGAGAGCCCTTACTCCAGTGATTCAATGTTTTGAATCCATATTCAAATCACAATATGATAATATTATATTTAATTTAATACATGATCCAATACATTTTGATATAAGAAGACCCATAGCTCCTCGGGGACCAATTTTTGTCATATATCAAAATGAATCTTAAAATATTAGAAAGACTATATAAATATAAGATATTCTATGAAGAAATCTATCAAATTATCATGCATGTCTAGAAAAACATCTATCACAACAACATGAAATCAGTAATGCACCCTAAATATAATGACAGGATTGCTAGACATGTAATTTCTAGAAAGTAATAACATAATGCATGAGATTGAATACCCTCATCTCAAAAGGTTGAAATAGTGATAGAAAATTAATTAGATCAACTATAATATCACAATACAAGTGAATAAACAAAATGTGAAATCAAATCAACTATAAAAATTGGAAGACCAAAAAATTGCAATATTTGAGGTAACATGGATATTCTATGTACATCTGTTACCTACTATCAGGCACAACTTATTTCCAAATACCTATTACTTCCTATCCCGACCTATAGCCTATAATTATTTAGACCAAACAGAAATGAAACCCCTCTAATACAACTTTTTAACGTCTTGAATCTAGGTGTCGCCTAAAGGTACCCTGTTCCCGGTTAGTCACATGTAATCATGCACTTTTCCATGATTGCCAGAGGCTGCTGACTAGCAGTGATGTTCTTGGGTGTGATAGTGTGGAAAATATTCCCTCACTTGAATATCAACATAGTAGAATAAAACTAATAAACAACAACATAAATTGTAATACCATACAACAGAAGTAAACATCTGAAGACTAATAGTATATAAATAATTAGAGCACATATATAAATGTTTCATGTCAAATATGTCTAGGAAAGTAGCCAAATAAGTCACAATTTTGGAAATATAGTACCAAAACAATGTATAAAAGAAACAAGTAAACTCCTAAAGAATTCCAAGACATATCTTGGTCACATGCTCTCCACCGCCATTAGCAATCATGTACCTGATGTATAAGTGTGCTTTCTCATATCTATAAATGCAACCATATAATCTACATGGGACCAAAATAATGACCCTAATATGGTGTGAGACGAATCCTAGTAGGCTTCCACCAAAATACCTATGTGTATCAGTCAATGAATATATATTTTGCAGGCTCTATAAAAATTGAATCAATAAACAAGGAAGTATGCCAATGTATACAATCATACACTTTCCAATTACAGTCATTTAAATTTATTTATTAATCAAACCATTGAATAACAAAATCTCAAGATCTTCTACGCACTATATCCACTATGAAATAGAAAAAAATGACTCAATCAACCATCTAATAATCAGGTAATACCGAGTCTCATATTGTGGTTTGGATTGTAAGGCATGTCAAAATCAATATTCAAAATATCACACTGACCCTCTAGGGGAATCATAATGTCTAACCCCAATGATCACATGTTCCATGAAAATTTTCTCTAAGGAAGCACTCATATAAATTCCCTCGGTGGTCTTTTAACTATAAAATATAAACTCTTTTAGTAAGCACTCAACATCAATTCCCCTTGTAGTCTTGTAATGGCATACTATATACACTCTAAGGGAGAACTCACTATCAACCCCACTATATTATCGTAATGTAAAATATAACAAAAACTCTAGGGATGACCTCATCATCAATTCCCCTTATTGTTTTATAACTTAAAATATAATAGACACTATGGGGAAGCCCTCAACGTAAATCCCCCCCCCCCATTGTCAAACTACACCAGTTTCTCACAACCCTGTGTAATTCAATCATAGAGAAATGATATCCATCAGAACGTGTAATCTCAACTACTGGAAGGATAAAAAGATACAATTCATTCCACACGAATTTAACAAGAAGTAATTAAGAAATCAATTTCATACTAACAAACAAGGAAATGAAATAATGTCTGCCTCATATACAACGAGGGACAAAAGTCCATGAACATTAAAACAAAGAAAAGCACCCAATGGGTGTCCCCTAAACATGAATTTTAACATTATATATCAGGAAAACCACTTAATATATCAATCAATTTAATGTAAATGATAATAGGTTTCAATTATTTAACTCAAAATACCAAAATAGTGGGTAATTGGGACTTAGGAATATATTACTCAACCAGAAACACCATAAAAACACCACATACATTGGTGACATATGATGAATGCTCTTGAACATTAGCCCTTGAGTCGGCCTAGAATGTCATAGATCAACAAAAAATGTAAAGAACGTTCAACCTTGGATAAGTCATGAATGTGGAGAAATCACGAAGAGAGACTCTAGGGAAAAAGATAACACACCGGTGGGAATCTAAGACACCCAATGACGTCTCAATCAAAGCTCGAACAAAGGAACGAGAGGATCTTCAAGATTCCCGGACATATTCCCCTCTCTTGTATAAGACATTGGGAGAAGAAATGAGTTATGGAGATGATACATGACACAGTTCTGACTAATAAAATAAAAATAATAATGTACCTGGAATGTTCATTTAATATACACGTCGTGTTCTCGCCTCAACCAGTCCCCGCTTTAGGCGGTCAACACGACCATGTACTCGGTCATTACACAGCCAGTACAATGCTACATGTGGCAACCTGGTACACGAAGTGTACTCAAGAATAAATGGTAGGTACTTAAAAAATTTCAACAATCATTTTTTCCTTAAAAATGCTATAAATCAAGATCCATAATTGGAAAGTGGATCTAGGTTCTTACATCTTGTGAGACCCATTTAATGTCATGGGGTCCGGACAAGTGTATATGACTTTTATATTCATGGGAATGGAGCCAGCAGTGATGTGAAGTTCAACATCATCTAGCTTAGATGATTTGAATAATGTTTATAGTCATATTGTAAGGATTATGGTTGTTATGATTTTTAATGTCATGAAAAACAGAATTGGTACAACATTTATGAAATGTTCCACTTAAGGAAGTTGGATTTCATTTGGAAAGGGATGTTCTCACCAACCATGGTTTCCAAATAATATTCACCATTAGGATAGACCATAAGAATGATGTTTGAAACTTCTATGTTTGGTTATAAAATAGATTTCTTCCAAAAAGGTATCATTGTTGTTTAGAGAGACTACATCGTATCAACCTATTGAAAAGAGTGGATGAAAACCTTCTTATAAAATTATTTGGCTATTTTGTTATGGTGAATCTCCATATTGTCCATGGGTTGAACCCTTATTTCATCAAGGGATTCTAGTTCAGAGTGATGGACCTTAGAAATTCTTACATAGATTTACTAATTATAGTCATCTATTTATAGTCATGGATATTAGATCCTGATGAGTATGACTGCCTATGATCCAAACACTATGTAATATGAAGTTGACTTGGTGGAATTTTGGGATTCCATCCAATAAATCAAGATATAATTGGGGATCTCAAATATCCAAATTTTTTTCTTATTTCACACAAAATTAATATGAAGGTTGGAGAAGTATTTTTTCATCACATTAATCAATACATTTTCTTGTGCATGGTACCCGGATGTGTGGTTGGAACATATTTTTTACTTGGCGTACATCTTATTTATACATTCTGCATTGATGTAGGTTACACTACTATTGAGAATAACACTAGGGACTTCAACTTGATAGATGATGTTATAGATCATGAATTCCATGACTGAATGATATTTGTCTTCCTTGACTGGTATTTATTATCCCTACATAGAGAATAAATTTTTGTCTGTCATAATGAACCTACATTTTTGTGTTGTCTTTAGTGGATATCGAACCCTGATGATGAGGCCCAATATTGCAAAAGATAATGAATATTTTCTATGGAGGGGATTCAGTTTTCGATGCCCATATTTGGAATGGATATGACATGCATGTAACTTCTTGGATATCTTGATATAGTCATGGAATATAGTGGGAAAGAATAATCCCCACATTTAAATCTATTGGGGGAGTTTCATCCTTTCTTGATGAGCACCACAGAACCCGACAGGAACTTCTTACATATCCAGGGGAATCCTTCCTCCTTGAATTCAAAGGAGGTGGATTCTATTAATCCCATGTCAATAGATATTCTTTCAAATGTTGGGTCAACTATTGAATGTGAACTAAGCTACATGACGATGGATACACCAACGTTAATTTCTATCTAGCAATAGAGTTCCAGGATGGAGATACTCAATGAAGGTAATGTAACACCCCTAGATTTTGTGAAATATTATTTTCGAAATAATTAATAATTTTATATTTTACATTTTACACAACATTAAAAATAGATGTTTATATTTAATCACTTTTTTAACCATTCCTTTAACTCAAAACCAACTATTCTTTCACTACTGGGAACACTGACTTAGCAAACATTACATGCAACAATGAGTTTCTATAAAGCATCATTTTATTATTAAAATCATTGAAATGGGAAAATTATTTCTAGAAATTATTCTTAGTAAAATGAATTGTAATAACAATTTTTTTCATATATTTATAATGGTATCACAGAAATAAAAAAATTTATTATTAAAGATATAATTTTTTTTAAAATTAATTATAAGTTATAGAAATACTATTTTCCCAAATGAAGTAAATTTCATGGAATCTTTTAATGAAACTTAAATTAATTTTCTTAAAAATTATATTAATAATTTTATAATATAAACATCATTTTATATTTAAAATGGAAATATTATCTTAGTAATTTTTTGTTGGATTTTTTGACAGAGTCTATTTTTTGATGAACAGTGAATAATTCCATATTTTAATTAAAAACAGTATTTTCATCTATATTATTCATAATGTTAAGATATATTTTAATTTTGATTGAATGTTTTATTTATATCATATGATTATTAATTAATCCAATGTAGGCCATTTTAGTGTATTTTACATCGAATTTGATGATAAAATCATAGAAAATATTTGGACGTTTTTCCTTTAAAACCTTGATGCGTCGGCCCGTCAATGAAATGAATATTAAATTAATTTATACAACATATCTGATTATAATTTGGAGAAATGGTTTCAATACATTTAGTCTATATAATTTTAAATATTTAATTTGAGAAATATAGTTTTTGACCAAAAATATTAGTGAATGTGATAAAAATTAATTACAACGATTAAGAGAAATATTTTGTATTAAAAGTATTAAACCTATTATTCAAGGCCCAAGAAACCCTATAAAAGTTTCTTAAACACATTTTCATTCAATTAATAGTCAATTAAACAAATATTATTTAGTTGGGGCTTTTTTAAATTTTTTGGTGAAAACAATGGTACACCTAACCTATTATCAAAAATTCCAAGTGTGGCCATTCTATTCTCTATAAAAGGCCACAACCTCTCCCACTTCTATAAACCTATGAAACCACATAATATTGGAAAATATCTTTGAAATAAATATTAAAAATCAAACCCTTACTCTTATAACTCTCCCCATAGATATAAATAATCCCAAGGAATCATTTTGGCAAAAAAAAACTGAGTAACCAAATTAAGACCTGACCTCTTCTCTGAAGCTCGATTTTTATCTTTTCTTTATACACACCTTCCAAAATGTTTATTAAACACTTGTATAAAAAATCATGTGTAATAAATATTCTATATTGTTTTAATTCTTAGGTTTTGTCCTATACTTACACACACATCAATCTAATGGGTAATGAACACATTGTTTACGTGTATATCAGACTACCAGCTCAGTAAACAATGATTGTTAATTTTTATATTATCACCTTTCCTTGTTGGAATTATGAGGGAAAATATGTTTATATATTTTATATGTTATATTTATAATTTTTTAATATCATTTATTATTTTTACAACACATATCATTTTACCTTCCATTTATTAATAAGGTAATTCCATTTTAGGATGTGTGGACAACCACCCCCTCAAAGTGATATGATTGGTTCACACACTATATGGAATTTATTAAGGATGGGTTTAGTGAACTTATATGTTATATGTAACATTATTATTATAATTTACTGGTATTATATATAAACATATATTACATTTTTTATCATTCATTCAATACGCTAACAAAAACATAAATATTGTTCATGTCTATGAATGACATACAATCTCCATGAACAGTGTATTAAATTTCATACATATAGATTATATATATTTTCATGATTAAAATATACTAAATATGCATAATATTTATATATTTTTTAATTTATATAATCATTATATATGTGTAAGTACTTATGATATAACAAATTCAGAAAAATGTGAAGAAAAAAGTGTATATTACATGAAGTGAATCCTGAAAATAGGATTGTTTACAAGAGGAACATTTAAGGTCCTAATCAAAAAATATATGGTATTATATATTATAATATGGTCATGTAATATAAATATAATATTATTATATTTATTATACAAGTGTCTTTAAAGAGTATTATTAGAGTACTGATATAATTTAAGGGGATTTCGCCTCACCTTTTATTTTATTGAGATACATAATTTATTCACCACGCTATCATTTTGTGTGGTGTGTATATAAAAATGATTTTTATATGATTAATATACTGAAATTTATGGTTATTTACATTTAAATTATTTGATATTTATTTCTTTGGATTTATCTTTCAAAATTTAACAAATCATAAAAACAGTTATGTCTCAATTTTCCTTCTTTCAGACCCTGGTTTGGTTTTCCTCTAAATTATTTTTCATTGGGTCTATACTTCCATTTTAAATTTTATATCCTAAATCTCCATATAATAATTAAATTTTTTGATTTATTTCATTTAATTTTATTACATGGAGAGTATGATTCCATTTGTTGAAGTGATATTTTATTGAAATAATCTCATATCATTTCGTGATAGTTACTGATTATAATTATTTAATGAATTTTTATGAATGATCTATCATGAATACTCATGAAATTAATTATAATATATTTATTCAATATATATCCATGAATTAGTAAAATTAGACATATATATTACATAACATAATTGATAAATGTTTTTTATAAAATATTACTTTATATCTCTCATTATTCGGAAATAAATTTTTTCTTTAAAAACCATGTTTTAAAATATATATCAAATGCTATTCAAAGATTAATTTCATAAAAAAGGTATTTTATATTTTTTTAGTTATTTTAAAATACTTATTTTTATTTTTTCAAATATATTTTCAAATGAAAAATTGTTTTCAAACGGTTTTATTTTATAGAAATCATTTTCCAAAGAATAATGGATATTTTAAAAAATAATTTTTTATAAAAGATCTTTCAAAAAAAATTTCCATGTAAGATAACATCCATTGGTGTCACTAATACCTTTTTTGGGAAATTGTTTTGTGTTCCCATTCATATTATTTCTCAACGTAGAAATTTTTTTTGATGGAATAATTTTGATGTAACATGTTTCACTTTCATCGGTTGTATGATTTTGAAACCTGCTTCATTTCGTAGGTTATGCTTATGAAGAAAATTTTATGAATCCTGCCTTTTTTCATAGGTTATGATATGATTTCATATTTATAATACACATTCCATTTCATTTTTTATGATATGATTATTTTTTATATTATGGAACATGTATATATGATTTCACAATGTGATTGTTGAAGTATATATATTCATCCAATGAAATGGTTAAGGATTTATATCTGATGATATTTAATAGAATGTTATTGTGAGTGAACATAGAATTCCAAGATGGACGTGGGAGTGAACCATGAAAAGAAAGACGATATAAGGAGTGCACTCATTCTACTAAGATGGTTGTGGATGCGAACAATGACTACCAAGATGATATTTGTTGCGAACCCAAACCAACAACATGGTCATAGAAGTGATTCCTTGGAAACTATTGAAATAATATTATATTTTTTTGTGTCCACTAATGATCAGTATTTTATTCATATGATATTTTTTATGTAATTTTTTTATTACCTTATGATTCACGTCTTAAGTACATCCATGATTTATGCAATTATTCATGTTTATGGTCTTTGATTTGTATAGTATGATAATTTATCTTCATGATCATATTTCCATAACCTTATTCTCATAATAATTCTTATGTATCTCACAGGTTTATCCTTAATCAGAATAGTATCTCACCCATTTCTATGTTTTATTACCCTAGGATAATGAGATAATTATTATGTTTGTTGTTTATAAGAGTGGTTATAGTTAAGAAGAACCTAGTGGTGGATTTTTTGGCTCATTTATATAGAATTGTTTATGGTTCCATGTTTCCAAAGGCACTAGACTATTACAGTCTTTTGGAATATATGTCAATATTTTGTTATGTATTCTACAAAATTGATTTAATGAAAATGTATGAGAAGTGAGGGCTGCTAAAGTTGGTATTTAAGAAAAGGATTACATTAACTTTGGAATATAGAATAAGAAATCCAATGTGAAAGAAATAGAGACATGTATGCAGAATATAATAAGGTCTTGAAAACAAAATGGAAAAGTTCAGAAAATTTTGGAAGAGTATAGATTTAGTTTTTCCCATGAAAAAAATACTTTTATTTATAGTAAATGTTGATGTGGATATCAAAGAGAATTACCTACGGTTAATAACTCCGACAAGATGATTTGGTCCTATCACAGGGTCAACTATTACATGAAAATGGGACTTGCATCATAGCTGGTAATACACTCCTATGGGATAGGATTTTGGAATTAAAAAAATCTTGATTAATAATCATGAAGGATATAAATATAATTTGGGCATTAATAAAATATTATGAATATATGGGGTCATGGATTATGAAATAATTCATTATTGAGACATTCTCAATGTAATTATATTTATGAAAACATAGTAATATAGTATTATAAGTAATTCTAACAATATTCATTTTTATTTCATTTTAATGAGCAAAAAGAAACAAGATTAACTATGAATGTGATTGATGATTTATTGATGATTTGTGATGTGGGATGATCATGGTAGTGAAGTATGTCATGAAAATTGATAATTAGTTTTCATTTATCATGATTAACAATATAGATCTTACCCAACTCTCAGACTCACCAAGGAAGACAAATAAATAGTACACTGAGAGATCAGGAAATGGAGTAAATTAAGGAATGAATATTCATTTATCATTGTATCATGAATGAGTAATGAATCAACTAAGTGAATTTCTTGGAGTAAAATAATATTTTTTGGACTATGGAAAATAATGTCATGAATCAAGTGCCCACTACCTAAAAATTAAGAGTTCTATTAACGAAGTGGATGAGAAAATTTTATTCCAAATGAATAATCAATGATTAAATGTTTAATGAGTGTATTAAATTATCATTAAAGAACTCAATGTCCCATGAAAAAAAATCCCCTATTGATAATTGGAAATTTGTTCCAACTAATGGTTATATTTCTGATGATAAAGAGAATACATATAAAATGTGAATGGAAAGAGGTATTATCTAATAAGATGAGGTAGCCATGTCAGTGTATTAAGGAAGAAGTAATAATACTTTTTATATAATTGGATTTAATAATTTTTTATGATAAAATATATAAAGAATGTCTAGGTTATTTTTTTCTCTTATGAGTTCCAATAATATGTTATATGGATATGATAGAAGGAAAAATTAATTTAACAGAAAGGTAATGTCCATAGAAGAAAAATGATTAAGGGGATGTTAACCCTTAATATGTTATTTATGTAATGATATTATTGTTTGGATAAATATGTGTGGGATAAGAATTAGTAAATTGGTTGGTACTGATTACATTATAACGAATTAAGGAGATGTTGTAAAGTACTTCATGCTATCATGGATGAAGATTAAAACTATTTTTATTTATTGAATACATCATTTAATCTATATAATAAGGAAGAAATCATGTTTTCCAAAATTATTTATTATAATTCATGTTTTTACCATGTTATAATTGAATTTACAATGATGGTATTCACATATTTTGAATGAGAAAAATGAGATCTACTTTGTGACATATAAGGGATAAATGTTCACTTTATTTCATGATGTTCCTTATTATGTTTTTGATTTTCATTTTTCAAATGTGTTATAAGGGTAACCTTTTAAGAGAATTTTATGTTAAAATTCATAGGAAGTATTTATGTGTTGATATTATATAAATAATTTCATTTAAAAAAAATTTTGTGATTAAACTTCTTTTAAATATGTCCTTACTATTTTAAAAATTATATTCGATTCATTTTAGATAATTACATCTTTTATTTTTCGTGACAACCAATCTAGTCCTGCAAGGTCAGGAGTCATGAACCCATTTCTAATATACAATAATGGTCTCACACATACCACTGGCTTATGATATTCTCTCTTTAATGTAAAAATATTTTTTCATGAATAAGTATTTTTTATGAAACTTAGGATTCACTTTTTATTATTATATATTAATTTATTATACATTTATATTTTCAAGAATAGTAAAGACGAATAATTATACTTTTAATACTATTATGGGTCTTAATATTTATTAAAGATGTATTTTAGTGCTTTATGAATCAAAATTAATTTTTTTACACCCATTTCAATAAGTAAAGGATGAATTGGAAATATATAAAATAAAATCCAAAAACGGAATTTTTCTTATATAAATTTATCATGTATTTTATTTCCTTCTATTCGTGGTCAATAAAATAATTAATCAACGATTATATAATGATAGAAAAAATGATTTCCAAATAACTTATTTTTCGTTGAAAAAATGGCCTCATAAAACATCCTAGATATATGTCTTTGAGGACCTCAAATATTATTTGATTATTCACTATTTCTAATTAATGACCTCAACCAGTCCTTATAAATATTTATTTCTTTCCTCAAACCCAATATTCACCCCAATCTTCTGTTCTCCCATGTGGGATCCAAGTTATAGGTCACATTGGGTAACTATTTTGTTTCCAAAATCTCTTTCTTAAGGGATTTTTTAGTATCATTTATGACGTGGGTTTAAATAAATGAAACATTCAAGTATTAATCCTTTGATATTGTATATGAATTTTGAGGTGGGAATTCATTTCAAAGGGGATAGAATATAAAACCATGAGATTATTTCATATATTTCATTCAAATAAATTTTAAATTTTGATATTTTACATTTCAAAAAACATTGAAAATAGATTTTTTATATTATATCACTAAGTAAAAAAATCCCATTCCCATGGAACCTGCTTGGTTTTCACTACATGCAACATTGACTTGGCATACGTTACACCTGAAACTAACTCTGTACGAATACTCACTTTTTTCAATAATTATTCAAATGTGATAAGTATAACCTTTCATTTAAACATATTTATATTGATAGTAATAAATACATTTAAAATATTTTTTATAACGGTTTTGTTGAAATAAAACATATTTATATCAAATAATATAAATTTTGGTAAATTCCTTATATGTTTCTTTAATATTATTTTCTCAAAGGATCTAATTTTTACCATCTTCTATGAAAAATAATAAAACATAACATAAGCACATTTATAAATTTAATATGATAAAATAAGCTTAATATTTAAATTTAGAATTTTAGAATTATCTTAAGTATTTTTTTAGGATTTTTCTAATTTACAAAAAAATTTTATTAACTTTTAAAATTACAAGATTTTAATTTAGAAATGCATATTCATCAAATTTATTTTTAATGATAAATTGTATTTAAATTTTATTTAAATGAATTATCAGATCATATTTTTTTTAATTTAATCCAATTTATTTAATTTCTGTTAATTTATCATTGAAATTGGGTATATAATGTGTGTAAGCATTTGGATGTTTTTACCTTAAAAACCCACTATGTCATCCCTTCTGCCAGATTAATTATAAATTATTTTCATCCAATAATGTAATTATAATTTCTCAAAATGGATTTTAAATTTTTTATAATAATAAAATTTTATTTGTTATATGTTCAAAATATATTTTTGAGAAAAAATAACTGAAACTGATTATATTTCGTTATAACAATTTAGAGAAAAATAAAGACCACATTGTACTAATCCAAATATTTAAGACTATAAACAACCTTGAAACATGTCAAATAAAGATTTTCTAATCATTATTAGGCCATTAAACTTTTATTAATGAGTTGTTTTAGTTTCTAGGAGTTTTTTTATTTCAAAACGTATGTAGACATATCTTCATTTCAAAAATAAAAAGTGTGTCCTTTCCCTTCCCAATACAAGGAAACCACATATCCCTCTTCTTCACACATATCAATCCAAAATGGATTATCCAAGATATACCCAATACAATCAAATATATCACTACCTTCCTATAAAATACTCCAATTATACATAAATGAACCCCATGAGTCCCTTTTCTACAATCTAAAAGGTGTTACCCGATTAAGAGGTAACATATTCCCTCACTCTCTTTTCTTTAACTTCATTATCCATACTATACTATAACATTAAAACATTACTGTATAAAAATAGTATAATAAATATAATTTGAATTTTTTTTATAATTGATAGACCTATAGTTATAGAAAACTCTATTTAATGGGTAATATATATACTATTTCTGTGTGCGTAGAACTAATCTCTCACTAAATGATTGTTGTTCATTTTTTCATTAACACCTATCATGGTGGAAATTATGATGGAAAATATATTTATAGATGACACATATTATATTTCTTACTTCTTTAATAATTTTTATTCTATTTAAAAAATAAATCTTCTTAACTTTCCATTTAGTGTTAATGTGATAATTTCATTTGAGGAAGTGTAGACTACTACCCCCTCAGTGAAAGTGGATTCGTTCAAACACTAAATGGAATGTATTAAAGATTAATATATAGAACTAATATGATATATATATAATTATATTTCCAATATAAATTATATATATATATATACCAATAAATATTTGTCATTTTCTCCAATTCATTCAACATGACAATGAGAACCAAAATAACATTCATGCATATGTACGACTTATCATATCCACTAACATTGTATTCCAATCCATATTACTATATTATATATATTATTATAATAAAAATATAATTAATATAAATTATATCTATATCCTATTTTACATTCTAGAATCATGATGTAATTTTGAGTGATGATACAAAAAATTAAGACACAAGTGAAGAATAAAGTGGATATTACCCATAGCGAAACCATAACAAAGGATTTATAACAAGAGGGTAATATAATTTCATAATAAAAATATGGTATTAATTATAAGAATATTTTCATGAAAATGATTTATTATTAATTTATTTTTATTATGTAGGTGGTTTGAACATGTATGATGAGAGTCAAGACACAATGAAAATGGATTTGATCTAGCTTTTTATTTCCATGAGATAAATGACTTATTGACCACCAATTAATTTTGTGTAGTGTGTGTACATCCCATTGATTTATTATAGGTTTATTATACATATATTTATTGTTATATACATTTCTATTATATTATCATTATTAAATTATGTTTATCTATCAAAATTTACCAAATTGGTGTTATATTTTTCTCTAAATCATCCTTCTTTGAGACTCTTGGTTGGTTATAAACATAAAAAAAACTCCAATGTTTTTATACAACAATTTTTCTTGTTATATCATGAATATAATTTCTTTATTTATATTTTAGGCATCATGTAATTTATTTATCTTACATAGAGTGTATGATCTGAAGATACCATTTGATAAGATTTTATTGAAACAATGTCACTACTTTATGATTATTTGATTATTTATTATGCTTCATATGTGAAGAAAACACTTGATTTTACTTATCATATTATTAATCAATATATATCCATTTATTATTACTAGTTTTACACAAATTTTTACATATTATAATTAATATAATGTTTTTATGAAAATTTTATTGTATTACTCTCTTTGATCTAAAATATATTTTATTTCAAAAACCACATTTTAATAAATGTTTAAAAAATATTTCCAGATGATACCTGAAGATAATATTCCTAAAAAATGTATTTTAGAAATCCTTTATTATGATAAAATAATCCTTTACATGTTTTAAAATCTATTTTCAAATAAAACGTTTTCTCAAATTTTTTCAATTTTTAAAAATATTTTTCAAAGAAGATTGGATATTTTCCATAGTAAATGTTTTTAAAGGATCATAAAAAAATAATATCCCATCTAAGATAACATCAATTTGTGTTAATTGTGCCTTTTGTGAAAATTATTGATTATTTATGTTCATATTCATTATATTAATTGATTATGTTTTGATGGTAGTATTTTAATGAATAACATTTTAATGATAATGGGTAATCTCTATTTGAATCACTTAAACTTTCATGGGTTACGTATATGATTAAAATATTATAAAACACATCATTATCATCTGGTTATGATGTTATTTTTGGTTTATAATACCCATTTCATTTAATGGGTTATGACATGACTTTTTATAATCATTGGGAACGTGTATGTGTGATTTCACTATGAGATGGGTGAGACCTATATATCTCTACAATGCATCGATTTATGAATTATATGTCATCTTATAGACTAATATGGTCGTTTTAGTGAACTGTGACTAATAATATATACAAGGGAGGGAACCACATCTACCAAGATGGTATGAAGAGTGAACTTATGCTATAATGATGGTCATGAGAGTGAACCATGAATACCAAGATGGAATAGGGAGTGATCACATACTACCAAGATGGTGTTGGCAGTGATTCCTGGGATACTGTGTAAATATTATTATATGCATATGTTTCTGCAACAATACCATGATTTATTCCTTTGTTAGGCTTTCAGGGATTATTTTATTTATTCCCTTATGATTCATGTCTTATGAACATCAATGTTTTATTAAAGGATTTGTTTTTTTTGAACATTTCAATATAGGGGATGATATTTAATTTTCAGGATCATGTTCTCATACACTTATTCTTACATATCTATATTGGTTACTATTACTAATCATCAAAGGTAACCCTTTATTAGGTTTCCTTCCCCCAGGATATAGAGATATGTATTATGATTATTGTGTTTAAGAAGGGTTCCATTCAAAAAAAACTTGGTGGGGGGGGGGGGGAATTATGTGACTCATTTAAGTAATAGTGTTAATGTTTTCTTGTTTTAAATGTAATTATAATACTTTGGAATTTGTGTGCCACTTTTTATATTGTTTTATGTATAACAAAAATGTGATGTAATGTTAATTTATGAAAAGTGAGGGTTGTTATAGGGAGTCATCCAATAGAATGTTTCTTCTAATATATGGGGGATCTAGA
This sequence comes from Viscum album, assembly GCA_963277665.1. Classification (NCBI taxonomy): domain Eukaryota; kingdom Viridiplantae; phylum Streptophyta; class Magnoliopsida; order Santalales; family Viscaceae; genus Viscum; species Viscum album. The sequence continues at coordinate 1,193,020,669 of OY728158.1, read as the reverse complement.
GGACCCAATGTAGAAGAACCAGATATTATGTTTTTTCCCTATTCTTTTGTCATTTTATATGAAGATATGGGTGAAGTGAATCTTTGGTACAGAACATGCTTTAAAAGATCAACATGGTCAGGCCTTATGAGAGAAGAATCTATATTGTCTATTACATTAGTTCGACCATTCTATAACCTGGGAACATGAGTCACCTATGGATTAGAGACAAACTAGACCATAATATGAATAGTATTATTGATCATGTTAATGAGTTCTGGCTTCCTAACGAAGTAATGAATATTTACATTATTGATTACTAACTCATAGGCTTGTATTACTAGAAAGTGGGGGATATCAATCTTGAGTTCCAACTGAAGACCATCAAATGATAACATGATACTCTTCCACATTGTTTGTGCATCCTTCTCATATCAGTAATTCATAGGATATATGAACATGAATTTTCATTATGAAGATGATTCCCAAACCAACTCTGTTATGATTGGAGTTATTGAGTCCTTATCTGTGGTAATCTTAGAGGATACATTGAAATGAATCTTCCATCATGTCATGGTGGGACCACCTATGTGGATGGCCCCATATGAGAAATCTGCATCTAGTGGTTTTTTGTTGGGGTCCAAATGACTATATAGAAGCTCTACCAGTGCTTGACCCTTTACAGCCATCTTTGGGCTGAATATGGTGTTGAAAAACTAAAGAATCATTTCCCAATGCTCTAGATAGCCTATCAAAATTAGTCAGTTTAGAATTTATGTTAGAGGTTCCATTATAGATACCAGTTGTATCTCAAAATTTTGTAAAACATTCTTCATCATATACACTATGAAACCATTTTTATATAGTTCTTCTCGATGGGAAATTTAATGGAATCATTGTCATGGTGTATGTAGTGGAGATAAAATAAACTCATTCTCTTCCCATCGGGGTTCCTATGATCAATCAAGGAACCATTAGCTAATTTCAGGGAAGTAACATAGAGGACCAGATGCATCAATATAATGGATTTAATCATAACTGAAGGCCCGAGTAGATATTTATGGATTCCCTTATATGTGTTTGAGAACTCTTCATCCCACTTATAGATGAAACTTTTCTTCATGATCCGATAATATGAAATGAAACTACATGAATGATTCCAAGTGAATCATAATATATAAGATAACTGGTCTTGGAGGCATCAAAACACTTATAGGTAACTCGGAGGAGGAATCTTTCTAATGGAATTAATATTATCTGGGTCCATCTTGATGCATATAAATATTACAATAAAACCATGTAAAATATCTTAGTTCCCCCAGAAAGTGCATTTTAAGGTTTTCTTCATCAATAGTTGGGAATCGAGGAAGTGGAAAAAAATTGTAATGTTTACTTAGATAGTCTTGAATATGTCTGGATTTGACCACAAAATCATCCATGTTACATTTCAAGAAAATCCAAAGAATCGACAGGAAGTTGTGATTCATATATCAATGATAGGTAACTCATGAATTCTTTAAGAAAAACAGAATTACCGGATAGAGGAAGGAAACATTCAGATCATTGAAGGTGGTTTAATCCTCATACATGGGGTAACTCTAGATCTGGTTGTAACTAGAATACCCATGCATGAAGGAGAGATACATGAATTTACCATTGTCATCAATTGACACCTTCGTAACTAGTATGGGGAATTCAACCTCCAAACATTGGTGGTGGACATCCAAGAATTAAATACATATTATGATCTTAATAATCATACTCTTGATTGGAATAATCAATCTGATCCACTTTAGTTACTAATATTAATTTATTAAGATGGATTTGATATGATTATCAACCTCAAACTTAGCCAACGAACTGTGGGACATGTTAATTTTAATGGATGTCTGGTTGAACATGTCATGGAATATAGAGACCAAAACTATTGACAGAATAATACATGTATAGTTCTGTAATCATGTCATATATCTAGGAAAATCATCAGGATTCATCCTCATGATGTCCACTTATTAGTGATATTCCTCTAAAGAAAGGGCTACACTAAATAACTTTTTCCAAGGATGTACCTTGATACTAATATTCACCCAGACCAACTCATAAATGCTAGTGGAGACACATTCATAAAATGTAGTAGGAGTGTATTACAAGTATTATATATCATATGGGGTAGGTGGATCATTTTTATGTGGTTAATCTTCTGGAGTATTTGTTTTTCGAGGAACACTAGTGTTGCCCTAGGTAGTGGTTGACTTTTTATCTAGTATTTTATAATGATGAAATAATGGTGACCTAGGTTTTCATGAAAACTACTTCACGATGTCGAACGAGAGGTCCATGATTGATTTTAATGTAATGGTTATTGGCCAGTTTGTGGTGGTTGAATCCATATCAGCAGAACAAGAAGGTCTAGAAAATTTTTATTACAAAGGATAAAAAACCGCGATACATAACAAGAGTGGGGAATTCTGTAATCACCCGATAATGACCGTTTCAGGAATATGAGGTAATCTTAATATTTTCCATGAACCTAGTGAATTGGATCAATTTCCCCCAAAAAAAGCTAAAGTAATTTCCAATGTTTATTTTTTTAGCTTCTAATCACAGAATCAAGAGAAAAAATGCATCATCCAGATCATCCACCATGATTGTTGTGATGATGGTGTTCTCAAATTTGTTGTTATGATCATACTATCCATACTCTAGTAATATGAAATGTACATATAGATGGATTCATGGGTGGTAAATGTAGAGTATAACTTTCGACATTTCATAACTGATTATTGAGAGAGTACTCAATACATTGGTGGTACAAGGAGGGGATTAATACATTGTAGGTGATCTTGGGGCCTAGCTATAACTATATTGTATGAAATGTCTTTCGTGTCAACCATTAACACATATTATGCTATCAATCTATTGAACTAGATGTATATATGTATCCTTCTTCATTGTCTATGGTTTTTAATTTCATATTCCAAAATATTCTCGTCAGAGGGTAATAAATATTCTTTAGTGAGTCCCATCTAATAGATCATCCCAGTTGGGATGATATTTATCCTAGAACCTATGTCAACAAGTCAATTATGGACCTATGCCCTATTTAACTAGCCAATGATGTGCAGAGTGAGGATGTTCCCCTTCTTTATAGAACAATCATATTCTCTAGAGACTGAAATATTTTACTCTAATTCAAATTTCTTAACTCCCATATCATTGAATGCATCATCTTTTTTTCCAATTTTTTAATACATGTGGGGTATTTTCAAGACATTTGTGAGTTCATCTCACATCTCTTATAAAAATAAATATCATTAATGATAAAATGTAGGAGTATTAAATCTAGTTTGCCGATTCAACACATCATACTTCCATTCCAAACAAACAATTATGCATACTAGAGGCTGTTGTACGATTTGAAGTGTAAAAAGCACTATAGGTGGAACCACTAGATTGTAGATTCTTCTTGAAAAGTATCACTTCTTATCAGAAAAACTAATGATAACTATACCTGTATGACTATCGGTAGGCTTAGGACCTCATTGACATGGTTGATCATGATGTTATTTCAAAGGTTCTACATAATCAATGAGTATAATTAGTGGTTACGGAAAATGTGATAAAGAATGATTGATGGATCATGCTTGATGCACCCTCCTCAATTATTTTAATATAGTATCTATGGAATCCATGGAATTGATGAATGCATTGGAATGAGAATTCTTGAAGAGAACATGACCATGATTATTCCTTCGATAGGGTTGGATAAAGAAATTAGGGGGCCTTCTTGATACTTTTCATCATTGGAAACCTTGTTGGGACCCCCAAATTCAATGTTATTAACATAATCACCTTCATGATCATGATTATAAGATTGTTACATTATTTTATGGTGTCTGGGTGTGATTCTTGTATATTGAAATAAGACCTCACAAATTGTACGGGATGAATTTAGCACTATAAGGGGACTTTAAATTCTATTGTTCCATCAATGCCTACTTTTGTGAGATGTCAATGGCTGATAAGTGGATTTATATGTAGAATCTTCGGAGGTGGAACAAAAATAGAGGTTCATTCCAGCGAAGATAGTAATGGTGATTCCATGTTAGCAGGAAACAACCCTGCTAGTCAACTAGTCATCATACTTCTATTTCCCGCGTCTAGATAATTTTTTTCATTCTACCAATATTTACTATTGGTATCAGTCTTAGCTAAGATCTATTAAACCTATGCCAAAAAAACACCCACCCTAATCAATCTATTTTCAACCAGATCCTAGAGACAATTATTATACATATAGCACTAATTGATGTCATGTCCACGTATCTTCTGTTATAGAATGTTGTCAGGGTGATCAGTAAGGAAGTCCTTATGGGTCCTTCTACAATCAGGTAGCATCATGGTTCATTACTATAGAGCACTGTAGTAATTATTAGTAACCTTTTCATATGCGGAGGATTATGTTTCATTTCTCCTATCATGAAGGGGAACTATGGGAGATTCGTTCTAATGAGGGGGTGGTGGTGGATGAGGATCTAGAACCACATTCTCTCACATGAGAAGTAATTCATGCCGGGTAGGTTCTTAATAATTCTATATTTGATGATATAAATCATATTAGGGATTCCATCCTCGATGAGGTTGTTCCTTGTGAGGCTCTACCAGAAAAAACTCTTGAGGATCTAGATCCCCTAACTACACGGTGGTGGAAGTGTCTCTCTTGGTAGCTCAACATTTAGGGGCTAGATAAGGTATAAGGTGCGCCTCCTTAGTTGTATTAAAATATTCCTATAGGTGTTGAGCCTTGTCAGAGGAATACAGGTATCATACATGGAAATTATGAGTGTTTAGAGTTGGTACTAATTGTGTCATGACGTTACCTATACATATTTTCATTAGCACCTCCTAAGATATATGCATGTTGACCAAGTACATGGGGCACTTTAACCATGTGATGAAGTCTAATACATGATCATCTATTCAATTCATTATCCTAAAATGTTCATAAATACTCATCTTACATGTTGTTAAAATGAACTGTTAGAGAAAATAGCTATGAAGGTCTTCCAACCATTGATATAACCAATGGGTAATTGGTTGTAGAATACAGATGCATAACCTTCCAAGGTCTTATTTGAACATCAGAGCTTGGATTCTTCCTTCCAGTTAGGGATTCCTATCATAGTTATGCACCATGGGATAATGTAGTATAGATGTTGTATCGGGTCATCCATCTCGTTTAAGCGTGGGTTTCTAGGTTCCTAAAATCTAATGGTGCTCACAAATCATCCACCTACACCATATATGGCATGGTGTCAGGTGGGATCTCAACATATCACATCTCCAAGGATTCAATCTGAGTAGTGAATATAGATATCATGCTATCTAGACATGGGTTCTGTTCTTGTTGAAGATTCAGAACAACCATTGTATTGATGGGCTCATCAACACGGTAGTTGGGATTAGGTGATCATAAAAAATTCACATAGCATCACACATAGTGGATTATGAAGAGGCTTGCATAGTGGCCTGATCTGAGACCCAAGAGAGATTCTCATGATACTACGGAATATTTGGTGATGAATTCCTTGTTCTCATCTCGTAAATGTTGGGGTGTATGGGATCAACACTCTCGACTAAGAGAAACTATCCAAGGATGACATGTGGCTTACACTATTACCATGGTGGATAAGGAACATGGTCCAACAAAGTATAAACATAGTATTGGAATCATTTGACAATAATATCATTGGGGACCCAATACTTATCTACAATCGACTCTCATAGTGTAGAGACTCCTACCTCATCGTATATTCCATGTGTATAAATCATAATATTTAACTGATTGATCTTTCCCTTAACCTTTTTTGAGATTCAATCCAATAGAAAATAATAGATATTATTACCCAAGGCCATATGGTATACCACTACATGATAAGTGTGGAAACCTCTGGCGTCCACAAGATAATGTGCTACTCCAGTCATTCTGTTTTCTTCATCAAGTCATTTTTTGATGACCCTATTGTTGGATAGTATAAGTTTATCCATATTCCCTACAAAGAAACCTAGAATATCATCAAAGTATAAAGTTGAATTAGTCTAATTCTTGATATTATTTAACTGAATTGAATTGTAATATCTACAAAAAATGGATCTTCATGTGGGGAGAAAATTATTAAATGATTCTACGAAGCACTGTGATGCTCTAAGAGCATCTTCATTTATGGTTCTATTTGTAATAGGGAGACATTAAATGATGAGCAACTAGATGTGCTACCAACTCAACCACAAAAAATTGTGGAATGATTCTATCAATGTGCACAAGACTATTCTTTTAAACTAATTGGTAGTCATAGATTTGGAAATGCATCGCTTAGATGTTGTGGTGAAAACACATGATCTCATTCTGAGATTGGGACTCCACAATTCTGACGATGGGAAAAAAGTTAAGGTATAAATTTTCAAATAGTTTTCTAGTATAAAATGTGTCTCAAATATTCCCTTAACATAAGATGGAATTAGCTTTGGGATTACACCTGCTCCCATAAGAACATGATGAGAAACTAGAAATGACAATAATGTGGACCGTTGTAGTGTTGGAATAGCCTATAGAGAGATCACTACATGAACTTGTTGATCACTACAAGTATTTTTATTCTACAGAAGGTGGTGTCAACTATAAAATCTCATCATTTTAGGATAGGGTGACAACCATCGCCACATTATCAAGGGATGTGGTGTTCCTCTACGGATCCACTAGGTGGTCACAATATATAATACCCTAGGAATATTCTCAATGATCTCATGTAGAGGTAGGGAATAAAGAGGGTGATTATAGAGACGAATGTACTACATGACCCGACAAGGGAGCAAAGAAATCCTCCTCATACATTTACTTGTGACGAGATTCATGGATAATATGAAATTAACCTTCCAGGAAGTATATTTCAATTTCCTAGATCCTACTCCAAACACTGATACATAAGTCTTGGGGCAATTCCCCATCATCTAATCAAACTCGGCTTCAAAATCTATGAAGCGAACATGATCGACATTGAACTAGAACATCCCAGAGTTTTTCTATTAGTGTAATGATTTGTCCCTTCTTACATTGGATGATTCTTCCTGTTAGGTAATCTGTTAGACATGAGGAGGGTCTTTTTATAATTTTTTGATCGTGTGTGGAGGAACTCCCCTTGGATTTTTCAGGATACAAGGATAAACTCAGTATCATCAGTTATTGTTGGAGCATGTAGGACCTCTTCCTGGACTATCTTCGTATTATGGATTACCTCTACTATTTTTATCGGTAACATGGGGATCACCACATTTTTGGGCTGCATTAGTATTACGAGGTATTCTGTATTGGTTTTGGAGGGGAAGGGAGGACCTATGAGGGAATTGGTAGGACCTCCGCTATAGATGGTTTTGGAATGGGGGGAACTTCATGTAGGAATGTTACATGAGAATTGGGAATAACTTCTTACTTATCATCGATGAAGATGGTAGGAAATCAAATTTGGTTGAAGGAGTAGTTGTGGGGACCATCACTAGATCTGGGGATGATTCATGGAGGAACATCATATCATTGGTCATAGATACGGGGAGGTAAACAATTATGGGAATCGTAAAAAAGTGGAGGAAATCCATACTATTAATTGATGGAGCCACAAGGGCCTCTTATCTAGATGGTCATGGGAAAACATTGAGGGCCTCCTTTTTGGGTGTGTGAATGGGGAGGACCACCACTCTAACTGATGACTACACCGGAAGGGCCTTCGCACATTGTCTCATCACCAATGACATTTTTTTAATATCTTATGGAGACATCAATGGTTGAAAGAGTCTTCCTAAATTGGATATAAGTTGAATGAGGGATCGATCCCAACGATGCATAGAAGAGTCCATGTTTTGTATTGGAAGGGATCTGGTAGAGTACATCGAGGGTGGTGGGAGTGATGAAACATGTTGAATATGTTACCCCAAGTCAGTAATTCTTTTTCTTAGGGGTTTGATGTAGAGGTTGGGTGGGTGATACTAGCTTAGATAGAGTAGGGTAATGATCCACCTATTGTTCATCTAGGAATACCGGTCATTTGTGGTATTAATATGGCATGATGGGATCCTTCCTTTGAGACTATTATATGGTGGTCATTCCTGGGGTGACATAAAAATCCCCTACATCATGGGAATAGGGGATCCAATAAATGTATCACTATAGGGACATGAACCTAATGTGGATCATCATTGTAGTGGTGAGTAGTGGCTCACTGCACGACCCTTGGATGAGGCAGTGGCAACGAGACATAGTTACCTCCTAGTCTTAGAAAGCTAGACCAATTATGGGAATGATTCAATCTTAATTGTAACATCGTACTATGGTTTCAAATACCCTCACAAAGATTATTTCATAGGGTGAAATGTGGTGTGAGATGTCATTAGTTAAAGGAGTCATCAACTTCCTGGTATATGTGGGGTCACGTAGGGTTGATACATTGATGAGCCTCACAACCCTACATTTGCAGGCTTTGGTTTAGAAGGTTATTATATCATGGGTCCCTTAATAAAAATATTCAAATTATAATATAGATAAAAGTAATGAAATTCCCAATTTTCCAATATCATCCAATCTTCCACAGATAGAGAGAATTATCAACATTGAAGACGTCGCAAACTGTGATGCAAACCATTCGACTTCCCCCACTATTGGGGAGTTCCATACCGAAACCAATGCTTGTTAAAAGGGACCTGGTGATGGATATCTAGATCTAGTGGATTTCTTGTCTTTTGAACATATTATCCACAAAGCCATTCCCCATGTTAGATGGGGAATAAATTTACCTTGAGTTCACAATTTTTGTTTCTGATGCTTCTTCTAGTGTATGGATATCTCACACATTTACAGGCCTTAAATGACTAAATTTTTCCCCACGTACCCTCTATTAAAATTTGGTATAAATTAATCACATTATCAGTGATATAGTCTCATTAATTAACATATGATGATGGTACATCAGTTAATTATTCCCTAGATTCATCTTCAAAATTCATCACCCGGTCTGGGTCTCCCTCAATGATTAAGATGTGGATTTTGAACCTCATTACTAGTGAAATCTCATTATAGAATAAACTTAATAACAATGATTAATTATATATAGTCATATGGGTCTTGATATAGATGAATCCTCAGTTTGGGGAGTGGAAGCATTTGGAATCATTAGAATGTATGGATTCTAGATCATTGGTCACGTGTATTTTATTGGATAAAAGGGATTTTCAAAGGGCTCAAAACATGGGGCATCTAGTGTAAGTCTTGAGGTATGTTATTTAATAAGCATGACTTATATGGGTTTACATTGTAATTCATGTTTAACACAATGGAGTCAGTGATTTCAATGTATTTAGGAGACGTATAGAGGATGATCATAATGCTTAATGATGGCCGAACATGGACGTCCATACCTAAGATGAACTACCTATATGGTTTTCTATAAATGTGGACCAAAAAACATTTGGGGTTAGTCCCTAGGTGGTGTGTCTCACAAAGAGAATATTTCCCACTGTGAATTATAATATGGGTTCCCTTGATGGTGGATCAGAGAGGTACAACCCATTTAGTGAAACATAATGTTTCTCCTTTGGTTAATCTCGAACCTAATAGAGGAGTTCTACATAGCCTTTTTAGGAGACACTGATAAAATACAATTAGTTTTATGGAAATTGATGGGGATTATACATGGATATTCCCTTATCTAGAGGATTTTTGTTTGATTGATTGTGTGGATTATTGGGTGGGCTTATGAAAAGGAGATGCCTAGAAGGATGACATGGTCTCATTGGGATCTGATAGCCTTGGTATGAATCTGTATGTATATGGATGATGTGTGGAAATGGAATAGAATTAATGTATGGATTTTTAGGGGTGTTGGCCTGAACCTAGAAGAAGTTTTCTATGTATCTCATTTTGTTTGGAATCATAATTGAAGATGTTATTGATAGGGTATTGTGGATTACACAAATGAGAATTCCTAATCAAAATAAAATATGTGGTTGTGGATAAAGTTGAAAGATATCCATATGATAAGGTAATTTAAGTTGGATATTATATAAGGTCCAACACATAGATGGTGATGGATTTAAAGGTCATTGTTGAATCATATTCTCGTGTTAGTCATGCTCTATTGGAACAACAAGAGGCACCAGCTGACCAGATGCCCGTGTCATGAAAGATGTACCAATGAAGGATGGTGTGGTACGTATTAATGGAATCATCCTAATGTGGGTGTAATTATGAGAGATTATTATCCCATTTCATTCAAGTAATATAATTTTATGTGTTATCCATTCAAAGAGAAACCTATCATGGATAAGATAGGGATTATGTGTGAAGACTGCCTGAAGTGGACATGGAGAAAAAGGCCAAATGGATAGGGATGGAGACCTGAGGATATGGGAATCTAAAGGCCCATATTGAACATACCCACCATGATTCAATATGGAGGATGTAATTCCTTGTCATTAATACTCGGTGACATATTAGGGTTTCATGAAATGGTTAAATCACAATTTAACATCATTTTTTGATGGTGTTGGTTCTAGGAATTCAAACGCCCTAAATCTCAAACACAGGGGACTCACTCTTAACCCCATGGACATACATAACAGTCACACTTTGACACTTAGGGATGTGAATTTTTTTAGTAATGATGGAATGTGAGGGTGATTAGGGGTTGATGAAATTGGGTTCCGTGTTAGAGTGTCTAGGTTCAAAATAAAAATACTTTAGCGTACATACACTAAAAAATGAGGTAGGGAATCAAAACAATGAGCATAATATGAGGGACCAATAAATCATTACCCACAATCCTATATGGATTTAGGGAGTATTTTGAAATAGGAGATGATGGTTGCACATGAGATGGGATCATACATGGATCATTAAAGTAGAATAAATGCTTGGAGATTATGTGAAGGAGTGTGCACATGTTTGGAGAACTACATACACAAGTATATGGGTATAGCGTAAGACGGTCCACACATGAGATATAGGGTTAATGCAAGGGGAGTCATTTTCATGAACTTATATTGGGTTCAGTTGTGATGAGTGGGTGTCATAACATAGTGGTACCACATATTATTGGAGCACCATGTATGATATCTAAAAGAATCATGTATAGTGAGGTTTCTATAGTTTGTGAAATGGTACAGAAGTTGTGTCTTACACAATGCTGAGCGATGCATCGACTTCAAATATATAACCTTGTAGAAAGGGTGGGGTTGCACATATATATAGATAGAAAAATGATTCCACAATGGCATAAAAATGGTAATGGAAGAGCAATATTTCATAGTTTCCCCTTCAGTCAATGTCATGTATGTCCAGAAAGTATCATTTAATGTTGCACACATGACATTCCATCTTTTGTATGATTTTGAAATCTTGTGCATTCTTCCCATTGGATTCGTAGGATGATCTACTGAGTTGATAGGTTCACTAGGTTAAACAATATATGGTTGGCATGTCTATGTGTGGAATTGAATGCTAAAAATTCACGAAAGAACATAAGAGCTATGGTAACAAAAATATTTTCTCTTTTATATATGGATGACACATTCTATGTTCAACAATAAATTCATTTTTTTTGAATATACTAGAAAATAGACTTGTTATATCTATAATTTATTTATCATTATGGATTTTATTTATTTAATGTTATTCTTACATAAGTATTATGATTCAAAATATTGAAAAACGTTATGGGACTTTCATTTAAATGATATTTCCTTCATAGACAAGAAATAATCACAAAAAAATTATTTTTTGTTGTTTATATATTACTGATAAATTCTGTTTATTATTATTCTCCTTTAAATATTGGATAAGCCTTTCCTACTAATGTAATTTTATTCATGTTGATTTAGTTTCAAAGGATACAATTTTTATAAATATTTAACATTACATTAACATTGATTATTAGATTTTTTATGACTTATAATATGATGAAGGTGTATTATAACCTATCTCTCAATAAACTCATAAATTTTATTCAACCTTTTTTATTTTCATAAAATTTTTGGGTTCTATTCATTTTCAAAAATTTATTTTGATGAATGTTTTATGTTGAACTGATTTTTATGAAACCCGTTCCATTTTCAATATGAGATGATATGATGAAATGATAATACGTTTAAATACTCATTTATTTTCTATGGGTTACAATGTTAAGTAAACAATATTCTTTTTACTTTTATTTATTTAATTTTGGAATTTACAAATCTCTTTATTCTCAATTCTAAGAAAAAGATTTTACTTTGAATATGGTAATATTTTTATCGTACTGACATAGGCCATAATACCCACTATGTTTATCATACCTACTCAGAAAATCATACTAAATCTATTTAAAATACCTACTCTGACCATCATACACACAATTTGTATTGTACTCGAATTTAATCATATCAGGGTTTATCATTATATTCGTACTGACAATCAATTTTATTCGTACATATGTTATACTATTATCACATGCTTATATTATTTGTTTTATCAAGACACATGATTTATACTAATCGTACTCATGTTATCAATTTCATATATATATATATATATATATTATTATTACCAAAACATTATCATGGTGTAAGTTATAATCTAATAAAAATGTTGTGGTGTTTTCTATTTTAATAAGACTATTACAATTCCAAATGTTCAAGTCCCTCCAAATTTTACAGAGAAATGTTACCGTTATAGAAAATATGACTATTGGAACCTGGGGTCGATAAATTTTAGTTCATTTGAACCATTGATAAAAAATTTATTATTGCATGTTCTATATAAATACTGAGTGACTTCTCTAATTCTTCGTGTGAAATCCTTCAAATTAAAAAATGTGAACGGACTGTTCATAGTTTTTCTATTTCCATATGTTATGAGATTTCCTTTGGGAATATGATCATTTGATAAAACTCGAGGGATGTTGGGGATCCGAACACGGTGCTACTGATCATCATATCGAGGGCTTTCAAGTATATGAAAGATTGAGGTGCCGATTACTTTTAAAATCAAGGTCTTGTGGGGATACCAAGATATATGTACTTATCATCATATCAAGGGAATATTTTTTTGGTAATAAAAACTTATTATCCTAGGTTAAGGGATACCCTACTCTTTCGGAAAAAATAATTGTTATAGATTTTACTTTTCCACTATTTATTGTAATAGAAAGGGAGTCCTTTTATTTCTTCTTTCTATTTGTATTCTTTTAATTTTTAATCGTATCAATTGTAGATTATAATTTTCATTTTTGATTCTATATGTCATATAGTAGAATCAATTTTTCTTGATACTCTTTGTTATTTGATTAGAACCGTAAAACAATTGTTTCATAAACTGTGGTATCATAAAAATATCATCAAACTGGGAGTCAGTCTGGTTATTTGTTTTCTTTTATAAGAGTTTTGGATAATTTCTTTTGTTTAAGTCTTATTAATCTAAGAATCTTATTTAAATATTTTAATAGAAATTTTTCAACAAAAAATTAACCCCCTTATGTATATGTGCATTATTATATCCTATTCATGGGTTCTCATAAGAATAATGATTTACGATAATGTGTCATGTTAATGTATTATGAATATTATGTGACTCTAGGGACCTTAATCTCATTTCAATAAGTTGGATAATGACTAATATCTCAAGAGATATAAAGCACTGGAATAGGGAGTGAACCGTATTTTGTAAGGTAATTTTCCAACTATTGTTATCCTGTGAGTGAACCGTGACTACTATTTTTTAATTGATTGATATAACATTCAACTATGATTATTCAAATAGAGTATCTGTGATTACTAAGGGAATGATTTTATTGAATTATGTTTACTCGAAATCTCTATGTATTATGAAAAGTTTATTCCCTCATAGCTTATGATCATAGATTACATTATTATTATTATTCTATCATCTTCCTTTATTTATCTCATGAATCATTTTTATGTTCTATATTATGAATGATATTATATTCAAATGTTATTCTCTTTTACTCATTCACTTATTCCCATGTTCTATTGATATCCACCTTATTTAGCATTGTTGATCGTATGTGTTCACACCTTATTTTTATTTTTTTCCATGGATATTAAAAATGTTATTAGGTATTATATTTCTCATAAGGGTATAGTTATCATGAACATATTGAGGGATGAAATTTTTAAGCTATTTAAATGGTTTTTATTTATCCATGTTAACATTGGAATTTGACCTCAAATATTACAAAATGGATCATTATGTAATGTAATAAACATTCTCAAATTTATATAAAATAGTTATATATGATAATTTTTGGGTTTTAGATCATATTTCACCACCAATTATGTCAGTAAAAAATGTAGTTTATGATTATAAGATAATGTTCTATTCCGTAATATATGTAATGAATACTAGAAGTGGTAAAGTGATACAACCAAATCTAACAATACATTATATTATCGTGGAACTACATTAGTTATGAATGAAAAAATATTAGGGTAAGTTATTATATATAGTATATGATGCCATATAAAGTACTAGGAAACAACAGTATGTTCCAAAAAACTAGTATCAAACACATGGGGGCTAGGACCCAGTTCAAATAACCGTGGAATTATCTTTCAGCCCACAAGTCTCATCCAAAGTAATCATAGTGTTATGTGGACCCTCTAGGTAACAGATCCCATTTCATATGGACATTCAATCTACTTTGAGTCCTTTGATCACATATATATATAACACAACATATAAATTTTATGAGACTATAAATCATGTCTAAGGTGGTCCAATAAACATATATTCATGGTAACAATTTATAGTATTAAATAGAAATATTAATGTGGTTCATTGATATCATATTATGTTATCTCATATGGGTTCCATAATTCTACATACATTATAAACATGGAAAATAAGGATTCATTGTACAATGATAGATTCCATGACATTAATCAATTCAAATAACATAATCATTTCTTAAATTCTCTCTGTTACATGTGAAAAATGATATGGTTCACTTTTTTTTCCTTATATTTAAAAATTCACATTCAAAAATATATTATAAGTATTATGGTTCCAGGTTAGGGTAAATGACACTTCACATATCATTTACATAATTTTTCATAAACCGGGGAATTTTACTTTTTATTCCACATTTACAATTTAATACATTAGAATACTAAATTCATTTAAAAAAATTGTTATACTATAATATGAATTAAAATTTCATGATTCATTTAATTTATATATTGGAATCATTAATAATTAGAGATATCGAAACACCCTAATGGTGGAATAGTCATACTAAATAGAGAAAATCCACCTCAATGGTTGTTCTAGTTGATGTTGATAAGATAAGAATAAGCATTTTTGTGTTATTATATATTCGAATCATATTTTAAATAGTAAATATAATTATATATTAATAATATAAGAAAAACCAAGAAATTCAGGAATATAAAACAATGAAAATAATTTATAACCCCAAATAAGTTTTTGAAATGGTACACAACATCTACAATAGACGCATTCTACACTCTACATCCATTATGGGAATTTAAATTGAGCTATAATGGGAGAAATTAAAACAATATATGATTTCAATGAAAATATGTAATATTTTATGATATAGTTTTTAAATTATATAAAATTACATTAATTTTGGAATTAAGGATATGGATTGAAGTGAATACTATTATAAATCAAATTTGACCAATAATGATTGAAATAAATGCTAGGTGGAGAATTTAACTCAACACCTAACATGTATTCCAAGATTGATCTATAACTAATGTTGAGGATAATATTTTTGAAAGAGGGATAATATTGTTTTTGTGAATTAAAATAGTTTCATTGAAAAGGAGAATTAAAAATATCAATAATGGATCATGATTTTATAACATAGTTTTTCAAATCTGTGCACCATCCATTTTGATACACTACCGATATGGAACTACCAATTTGGTTAAGGTGAATGGCCTAGAAATACATGATACTATAGATAATGTTACCTCCAATTTTTTGGATCCTTAAAATGTAATGTGGCACCCATAACATAGTTTTTCAAACTAGCCTCCTCTATATTTTTAGGGTATATAGTTCATTTAAATGGAAATAACTAATCAGGTTCCTACCATTCACATCATGTTATTTCATAGTAAAATCGACATGAAGGCTATAAAAACTCCCAAAATAGTACATAAATGTCCATGACATTTTTAAAACACAAATAAGGATGAAATGATGGTTCAAACATATGTTCGAAAAATGGGTCATACCTCAAGAGAATACTTGGATTCTAACAATAACTAAGGCGTGATAATTTCTTATTATATCTAGATGTGAAAACATATTTGTTATTTACATTTCCAAATATAATTATATAAATGGGTTATAAAACTAAATTATACAATCACATTAGGGAATTTAAATATGATATGCTTATATACCAATTGTTTACACTGATGGGTGTATGTAGTTCTTGTGTTATCATTTTGTTGATTAATATATAGTCTACTGGGGTTAGTGTTCTATTCAATATATTTTTATAAGGTATTTGGGTACGTTGGATGTCACTATGTTCTATCTATATTGAAAGTTTGAAATAATTTTGGATTTTTATTTTTAATATGGTAATATATCTACCTTCAGGATGTTGATAATTGTTTATTATTTTAAATCTATGGTGATTTTGATATCAGTATTATAATTTATGTATTGATATATATTATGGAATTTTAATTATTATTACTTCTATGTATCCGACTTTTTGGTAATTTCTATTTCATTGAAATATTTTACCTTGGGAAAAGTAATTTGATAAATAGATGGGTCATATTTGACTCTCATGTGGGATCCAAGATGTGATTAACAAAATTTATATAGTGAGATAATTCCCATATTTTAATTCTTGATACCCATTAACTAGTTTTCGCATCTTGGGTATGAGTAATTAATTTTACTAATAGTTTCAGATTGGGTTTTTCTATGTTTCAATTTATATAGGTTGGTATAACTATATATGATATAAGTTCTAATGTTTTTCATAGTTGATGTTCAAATTGGTCCTTCTTTAAATATAGGAATTATGAATGTATAGATATTGGAAAATAATATCATGGGATGTAGGTGAGAAGGAATTATTCATATCACCTTTTCTCTAAGAGAATGATTTTTCATTTTTAGATAGGATTTCAATTTGAAAGTTTGGTTTTTTTTTCATTTATTTAATATGGGGATGATATGAGTTGTTGTTGTTTTAAAAACATTGTGTATAAAAAAGATTGTTTTTATATCTATTTTTTTTTCAAAATATATATTTTGAACCAAAACTAAATTCCTATAATAAATTTTCTGGAATCCCACATGGATAATGTGTGGTTGGTTCTTGAATTCCTTTTAGAGATAGTTGCACAAACATCAAACGAGTGCGACCAACTTGTGAAAAGATCTAATTTTTTGTATATGTGTTATGTTAAAATCCTTTTATTTGTTATTTAATATAATAGATTATATGATATTTTCGATGAATGTTAGAGGCATTTTTTATGGAAATTTAATTTTAGTTTATGATTAATTGATTGTGGATTCTCCTTTTTTTATCCTCTTACAATAAATGCTTATATATATAATGTAGTATTAAATCTTATGGGTTGAGTTCATTATTGATAATATATGTTGATATTAATCAAATGAATATATATTATGGTGATTATTTTATTATTGGGTTTTATGATTTTTTATATTGTAATTAACCTTATTAATTAATTTTTATTATGAATATTTTTTAATAAAGAGGAAAATTTTAAGCTAATTTATCCACTATTATATAGGATGTTGTGGTTTGTATAAAATATTTTCTTGCCATTCATAGGATTATTCTTGAGCGGGTTATCTCATTATATGATTAAGAATTTTTGGGGGTAAATTTAAATTGATATATATTATTTTAAATTATTGATGGATTTATTTATTTTTTTAAACAAATAATGTCAACTACTATTGAATTTTAGTATTTATAATGTAACACGTCAATTATATTACATACTACTTTAAATATATATATGTTAATGTTTATTTTATTACAAAAATACTAGTTGATTCAATGTATGTGTATGGTTCTTGGGAATGGTTTTTAATGAATTATATTCCAGTATTGTAGATTAAACAAGTGTGGGAGGGGTCATGTTTTTCTAATTGAACTAAAAAATTTATAATTGGGGTTTTTAGTATCAAAATAATATATTACTTCATGAGAATATAAAATTGGTTTGGATTGAGGCAATATTTTTTTGATTTATATAATTTTTATATTATTCATTCGTTAATTTATGAATTTCAATTTTCCTTCTAATGTGATTTATGAAATTTTCATTTATGTTATGGAGCATGATAATGATATATTTTTTGTTCATGTTAATTTTTTTTTCTTACAAAAAATATCATAATATAATGTGAAAATTAAATTTCCATAGAGTATCAACAATGTGAATCATTTGGTTATTAAAATATATCTCATTTGGATGATGAATTTTCCATGAATTTGGAAGGAGGGGTAAAGAAAGAATCTTCTGAATTCAAGGATTATTTGATACATCATACTTCCACTACTGATGATAAATTTACTCTTTTTGTATTAATATACATAACATTATTTTATAAATACTGAATATTGAATAACCACAAGTTTTATTCAAATATTATTTAATATTTATTTATGATCGTTAATCATTGAGTAGATTTAGGATCATAAGTTGACATAAGAATGAAGTGTTTATAGATTAATTTATTGTTCAAAAATTTTAAGGTTTATATTTTTACGAATATATTTATTTCTCTTTTTTTTTAATTTTTCCGTTTAGAATATATTTTTGTGGTTTCTTCTATTGATGTGATTTAGTGATAATGAATTTGGAACATTAGGGGTGGTTGATTTGCATAATAAGTGTAGATACTTATATATTTATGCATATTAATATGCTCTAATTAATTTCTATATTATTATATACCCCATTATATGGTGTTCCAAGATATATGGTCATATATTTCCCTTTCCATTCCATTTTTCACCCAAGGATTGATCTAATGTTATTTACAATTATTTAATTCAATATTTTTAGGTATTTATTCTATTTTTAACAATTATAGATACAATATATTTTTTGGAAATTCAATTGTAACCATTTGATTTTTCCTCAATCAGGTTTACCTTTTTGGATATGAGGATGAGTATTATATTGACATTTGGGTTTATAATTCTTCTGATTTCGATTTTTTCTGTGGTGGTAACATATTTTATCTAATTGATATAATATACTACAATTTGTTTTCTATATCAGGATTTACATGAGGAATTATTATTGTTGGGGAGACATAAAACATTCTTACATATTGTAATAATAATTTTTATAGTGTTTATGAGTTATTTTATTCATGAATATGCCCAATTAGTTTAAAATATAGATTATGTGGTTTGGGGAGATTTAGTTGTCTGGTTTTCCATTCCTATAAGATCCTATTATGTATTACCAACCCTTTAACTATTAATGTAGGTGTAGAATTTTATTTTCATCTATAAATTATTAAAAAAATATTTTTTATGGGAAAAATATGGCTTCATGGGCTGAATTTTGACACACCCTCAACATTTTGGAACATAATTTTATCATAATTTGGGTCAAATTAATTTTGCGTCAGTAATAAAAAATACCTTTTAGAATGATTACGTCTAATTAAATTATTTTTTTAATGTATTAGTAAAAAATAATATTGAATTATTATCCAGAGATCAATAAAATTCTTTTTTTATGGAAATATATTTCTGAAGAGTCCATAGCTTTGACCAAACCATAGTTTGTCATGTTCTATCTTATAGAGTTTTTATAAAGATTTTTGTCTCTAACTTGTAAATGACTTTGAGAAAACATGAATTGTATCCGTGCCTATTATGATTGGTTTCATTTTTTGGATCACACATAGGTATCACTCTATTTGATAAATAATGTATTATAACAAAATAAGATAACCAAATTTCATTTCAATATACTTTTTGAAATTTTCAATTTATTGATATTATGATTTAATGCTCATATATTTTTCTGTTATTCTGGTTACTAATTTGGAAGGAAATTGGAAGATATCCCTAGATACTTTGGTAATTTAAATCCCCTTCTCAATCAATTTAGTGGTAAATCTAATTGTATAACAACCATTATTCACTATCTTTCCTTCACTCTCTCTCCAAAATTTATTGTATCATGGTTTTATTATTTAATATGAAACAAAATGGGATATATTGATACAATTAATAATTATAATTGTAAAAAATAATATTATTTACTATGTTTAGTGATTTTTAAGTTTATATAAATTTTACTGAATGAGATTAATCTTTAACAATGAAATTGTTTTATACAGATACTCTAAGAATAAAGACTATTCCATTTATTGAAATTGTGTCTCACTGATTTCATGTGGTTTTAAATATCTTTCCTTTTTTAAATTTTACCTAATATTGAATGTTTTGTTATAATTTCATACATGTTTGTAAGGATTTATATTATGGGGAAAAGTGATTCATATTATTTCTTATTTTTGAATAATTTATTTAGATAACAAATGTTTGAATATAATAAAGATGATATTATTTATTTAACTTGAACATTAATGAATAATGAACTATATAATGTAATGAAAAAACAGAAATGCAATGTTTATATGGGATTGTATAACTAAAATAAATTATTTGGATTTCATAAAAAATTTCAAAAGATTTAGAAATAATTTTACAAATTAATTACGAAGTGTTTTTTATCTTTATATTACTAGTAATAAATTTAAAAGTGGTATATCAAAATTAATTTCAAAATATAAATTTCATTATTAATATTCCAAAATTGGGTAAATGGATTTGTAACATGATCTATCAATCAGAATGATTGGTTAAGGTGGATCCTCAAAGTCAAGGATCATTTTATATAGTATGCCCTCCTTATTATATTTATTAATGATAATATATTTAATTGGTTGTTGTTTCATGAGTGTGGGACAGTGTAAGATGTTACATTTATTTTTTATTTTCATTTTTTATCAAGTAATTTTAATTTGCAAAAATTTTATTTTTCAAATCCAGTCATACTCTATGATGTTATTCCATATAAGTTAGTTGATGACCTGGATGATAGAAATACCATGTTTTGATTTGGTATTGAAATGGGATATTTTCTTTATTAGTGTGGTTAAAATATAATAGAATGGATCATGTTGAATAAATTATATTGTCTCTATTGGGATTGAAGATATATATGGATACTTATATAATTTGAATGTGAAATTGATGTCTTCTTTATCTTTATTATAGAGTTTGATTCTCCCATAATGTTATTTATTTCACTGAATAACTGAATGTTCTATTTGTAGTTTTCTACTAATTAACAATATGAAACAGTTTAAGACTCCAATTTTGGAAGGAATTTCTTGAAACGATAACACTCTATATTTATGGGATGATATTAATATAAGGAACATAAATCATTCATATACTATCATTGATAATTATAAATAATTATTCATTATAACAGAATTCATCATGATTGATGATAGAAATATTTATACTGTATTAGAAAATGAAAACATTGATAGAACTCTGTTTTATCAGAATTATTTTTTAAGAATGAAATAATTTTACATATGTTGTACTAGTGATATTTATGAATTATTTTTTGTGGATGTAATATTTAAAATATTTTATTGGATTAATCCTTGTGGATTTTGTTAGATAGTATAAATTAAGATGAAGAATGATTAGATAAATAACATTCATCTATCACAGTTGAATGATTATTGAAAATGAATGTTATATTCTATTAGTTGTGGATACCATATTAACCGAGAATGATAGAATTCTACGATAAATCATATATAAGTTTCCACATATATAAATATGATCATAATTTTTGTAAATTAAATTCAATAGATTGTGGATTTAATATTGGGGAGACCTAGAAAAAGAATCCATATAGAAAATATAAATTTAAAATATTTCATAAAAAGTAACAATGTATGTAGAAATAATAAATAGAGGATTCCTTCAATTATTAATAGAATAGTTATTTAGTAATAGTTTTATAGATTGATCAACCTGTAAGGATTGAATATTAAAATTTATTTCATAATTAAATGTTTTTTGGATGGAGAATAATATCATGTTCATGACAAGAAAAATCACAAGATTTCTAGATGTATATACATGAGAGATGACATAAGAAATCATGTTTCATGAAGGAGTCTCTAGAATAAAATAATATTTATATTTTTAGAAGGATTATTTTTGTCAACGATAAGATGGTAATTCAATAGAAAATACTCAAGAATGAAATTTGATTATTCTCATTGTATTTTATGACAGTTTGAAATATTTATTTACATTTAGACCCTAGGAATTTCTTATTATGGTTATCAATTCAAAATGATTTAGTGAAATTGACCATTGTTAATTGATGAGTGATTTTTATAAGAATTTATTAAAATATGTAGGTACTTCATAACTATTTGGATAATTTTTGCAATAATATGTTATGAGAACTTTTTGGAACATTTAGTATAATACTGTTAATACAAAGCTAAAATATTTAAAATCAAAAAATGAAATCTGAATGAAATATGTTTTGTATTATATGTTCCAAATTTTTTTTTCTAAAAGACTGAGTTTCTGATAAATATATGGTTTAGTTTATATCAATAGCTAATAAGATAATTAAAATTATATCTAAATAATAAGTTGGTTTTAGAGATCAATACAGAATTTTTTAAGGTACTTTTTCAACTACTGACAACCCAAATTCTATAAAAAATAGTGATTCTATTGACCAATCATTTATGTTATGTCTGTTTCTATTCCATTCCATAATTTTATCAATGATGGTATTCCATAAAAAATACTTATATTACTGGATTCCAATCATATAAAGGATTATAAATGATTATTAAGACAAACCATAAAAAATCCAAAATTTCTTTAAATTTAATGTATCAATCATTCCATATGGAAGAGTATGAGATACAAATTATAATATATATATATATAGTATAAATACATTAAAAGTTTCATTTATAAGTTATGGCAATGTTAATTAGATTACTACTAATTCTTCCATAGTTTTCAGTGGTTCCATTGCCCTATAGCCACAAGTTTTTATCAAATCCATGCTCACATTATAGATCTTATTATTGAATCTTGATGACATAAAGTTCATTTAAAATTATTTTATTTCTAAAATTTAATATTAATTAATTTCATTGGGATATGAATAGAATTGTATCCTATAATTTTTCACTTAAACTTATAGTTGTATATCCAGTAATAATTTGATTCTGAACTAGTTAAAATGATTCTGAAATGATATTCTAAAGTAAGTATAATTAATAATATGTTGGTATGGCTCATGATTCTATTTTTATTAACCAAATATAAAATTTATTCTATAATGTAATTATTCATCAAATTCACATGTACATTTTACACAATCCTTATTGAAATATTGAAGGAGATGATAATTTTATTGAATAAGACATCAAATCATTAAAGTAAATTTTTAATATGATTATGATTGAGTTAATGATCCCTTTATAATGTTTAAAAAGGAAAAATTAAAAATTCAATAACATTATAGGTTTTGGAGAAATGTTATCATATTCACCAATAGATAAAAAAATTGGGATTAAGCTTCCTTTAAGATTTGGCCACATCATTATTTCTATCGAGGAATTAGAAAATATATCTCTTGATGAGAATTAAAACACTATAATTACCTATGAAATGAATAAATTTCTAATAAATTAGAATAATAATAATAACTAAATTTATTTTATAGTAATGATTATAATCAACATTTCAAAGGAACGATAGTGATATAAATTTTAATTATTCAAATATTTGTATGATAAATAATATTAAGTAGTGATGGATATTTTCCAAAAAAACATTATATAGGTTTTGAATTTTATATTGGATAATATCTGAAAAAATTTATTGTGGAGTAATAAACAAAAATGAATCATAATTGTGATAAAATTAATCGGTTGAGATTAAAGTTGATGAATTAGAATGAAATATTTTATAGAGAGTGGGATAATGTTTCAATTGAATATTAGAAATTATTAGAAGATAAAAATACGGAATTCTAGAGGAATTTGATGTAAAATGATTTGTACAGAACATGAGAAATAATCAACATAATAATAAATAATTTGATATAAAAATTATGTAACATAATTTAAATTTTTCAGAATCATGAAAAAAATTTAACTAGTCAAAAAAGTGACAATGAACAAATTTACAAATCATATGTTATTAAATTTGAACATGATGAATGCATGATGCATAAAAAAACTCATGAATGAAAATAGACTACATATTATGAAATATTGAATTTATTATTTTATTAAATACGATTAGGTATATAATGAGGAAATTATATCATTGATAGTAAAATTCATTTTGATTGAAATGATATTAAAATTTAATTATGTGAATTATTCGATTGTTAAATTTGAATTGGGTTTGAAAAAATCAATATTTTTTAAATACAAAAAATCCTTAAAATGCGGATTGAATATATTTGTAATGGAAATGTACTTTAACACCCATGAGTTATATATTTTTCTAAAAATAATTATAAATTTATTCTTTGAATTCAGCATAATTATTCAAAAATTATAATGGAATTTCCAACTAACATGACATGTTTGATGAGAAGTAAAGGTAATTCGTGGACTTTGGAGGATAGAGAAATGATTCATCCATTCAAAATCTATATAATATAGCTAGTCCCACATTAAAGAATTGTGTTCCACAAAACAAATTTATTGAAGATAAATATTCTAACCAAAATTAATGATAATATTTTAATGAATATTCGTATTTAATTGGACTACCTATATTCAAAGGATAATTTTGTTTTTTATGTTCTTGGAAAAAATCATATGGTTATTAGTATAACAAGATAGATTATTACCCATGGAATGGGCCAAGGGGAATTAATACTTGGAGGATGAGAATTTTTTAAGAGATTAATTAAAATTTCATGTAGTCGAAAAACTTTTTAATAATATACATTTTAAATTTAAAAATATTTAATGAAAAAACATGTATAAATGTTTTAATGATTTCTACGAAAAAAATAATAATTATAGTCAACATTCAGAATAATTTATGCACAATATTCCAAAATCATTTTTCTTAATCAATAATTAAACTAATGTTGTCAAATCCCAAGACTTTTAAAATAAATTTAATATTGACGAAAGAAACGCAGAGTCTCCACAAATCCCCAATTTGTTATAACCTATCTAGTAAACAGAATTTTTTAATTTCTTTTATTTGAATTTCAAAAAACTGATATAAACAATTGCGTTTAGTATGATATTTGGAGTCTAATAAGACAATTATAATTTTAAATGAATAGAAAAATAACCTTATGAATAGAAACATACCCTTATGAATTGTAATGAATAGTAAAACTTCCCAAAATTATAATTTCACCCATGAATGTAGAAATACATGTTACACATATTATAAGTGAAAAATTATCACAATGTATGTATTGATGTTTTTTATGTAATAAATATTTTAATTAAAATATATGATTAATTTTATAAAAAAAATTCAAATTTATTTTTCCTAACATTAAATTTTATATTCTAACATTATTGTAATATGGGTTTAAGATAATATTATCATACCATGAATAATTTCTCAAGGTGTTATAAAATGAGTGATAATTTTAATGTGGTTTTTTGGAATAATTTATTAATTTATTTCAAAATTAAAATAGAAATATTTATAAAAATAAATTCAAAAATTGAATTTCATTTTTAAATTCAACACATAAAAAATGTTTTTGGTGATTTTTTGGTTTATTTTTTAAAATACAGGAATGTTTGGTGAATAGTAAAAATATATTTTTGTGTTTTCTATTTGTTTTGTGACATCATAATGATTTAATAATTAATATAAAACTCAGGTCAAATTTTTTATATTAAAATATTATATTTTGTATCCCTAGTGGATAATGCGATGGAAAAATACCTTGTGAAAGGCCATGGATTTTCAAAATCCTCAAATGTGGTGTCCTTTGAAATTAATAAAAAACTCCATCGAATTTACTATAAATACACACCAATTCATTCATTTTATTTCTTTCCAAACTCATCATCCCTGATGATATGGTATTTTCACCTCCCTATTAGACCTCACATGGTTTTTTCAATACCCCAAGGACCCAACCATCATGTTTTTGAAGTTACTCTATATGGTATGGGAATATATCACCCATATCTTTTTTCAAGCACGGTTTTTATTTTCATCTGAATTATTTTCAAATGGATTATGTTGGGATATTTCCTTCTATATCCACTTCAATGTACATATTATTTAATATTTACAAAATACTAATTTTTCATCTTGAAATTATTTTGTGAATTTTTATGTGACATCTTTAGGCTGCCGAATTTTAGTAAGGGATTTCTCAACTTTTCTTTTAATTCATGTTCACTTAATTTATTTTTTTCATTCCTAAAATACATTAATCCAAATGATATTATAACTCAAGTAACTTACATGGACTATAATTTTATGTGCTAATGGAATAATTCATCATCATATCTCTTTTCAACTCTTTTATACTAGAAATTAAAACACCATCTGAGATGTGTTAATTTATATCATTCATTGATGACATGATATAAATTTCTTTCAACATATTAAATTAGGCTATTGAAATAATTTTTTGGGTTGAAACAAAAAACAATATATTTATTATAACTTATTTATGGATCCATAATCCATTTTGTACACATGATAATAATTTATAAATCAAAATGTGGACATTATGATCCAAAACCACCAATTAACCTAAACAATTATCATTAATGTTAAATATAATAATGAATATACAATATAATTTACCGAAGTAATTTTTTAACCATGTAATAATTTTTCTGTTCACTCATTTAATTCACCATATATTCAGCATATCCATTCCCACTCTACATGTTTATCTATACATGAATATATGTAAACCGACCAAGAAAACAAAGTAAGAAAACACTCCTAAACATTGAAGTTGAATCTATTTTCCCATCAAAAGGAAATGGATGAACATAAATA
Organism: Viscum album; assembly: GCA_963277665.1. Classification (NCBI taxonomy): domain Eukaryota; kingdom Viridiplantae; phylum Streptophyta; class Magnoliopsida; order Santalales; family Viscaceae; genus Viscum; species Viscum album. Next base: position 1,192,993,496 of record OY728158.1, on the reverse strand, counting down.
ATGTTATTATAAATAAATTTATTATATATTAGGATCTGGAATACTTAATTTATGATGCTAAATTTAATTATTCTAGTCATTAGGATCATGTGAGGAACATTGTTGGACTTAATGAAATGGTTTTCCACAAGAACCTCCATTTTCATTAAGGATACATTAATTATCTCCTTGTATCAGTTAAATTATTATTCCTTAATATTTATTCCAAAAAAATTATGTTCTAATGTTCGATATATATATTCCAACAAGAATCATTCCTTTATTTTTGAGGAATTATATGTTTTAAAAGGATGTTTAAAAAATTCATTCTAAAATACAATCCCGACTCAAGAGAATTTCTCATATTTTTAACTATGATCAGGGGTACATGGTATTATGATTTTAGAAAACATTGTCTTTATAAAATCACACAATTGTTTTATGAAAATAATATCTTAATTAAATTCTGATTTTATTCAATTATTTTTCCAAATAACAAATCTGGTCAATGTAAAAGAGTATTTATTTCAAGAAATACTTAATGATTTTATCTGAGTGTCTTCATCTATTTCAACACTCTTGATGATTATTATGTATCATTTGGATTAATATTTTATAATATCATATACCATATTTAATTTAATTTGTTTGGATTAGTTTTACTGTGGATGTGCTATCTTAATATCATTCAATAACATACATGCTATAGTTAGTGTTTATTATTAATGTATGAGTATCATTATTTACATTTCATATATTAGTTTCAATATGAATGTATATGTTGTATATGTTTATTCCCATTAAAATGATTAATTAATATGGATTATTAAATGATAGGTTTGGCCCGTTATTACCCATCGATGTATTGGTAGGTCTCATGAGATAGACTATGGTATTGGAAAAAGGCCATGACAAAATGATTATTTATCGTATTAGAATAAGGCCATGATGATATAATTATGATATGTAGAATTATTCAATACCTCATTCTGAAACTATTTATTGAATGATCATGATTTTGTTTTACTAGTATAATCCCCATGATTATGCTTTCTATTGTTCAATTTTATTCAACTCATATTCCTACTATATCATTTTCATGTTCATTTTTAAATGCATGAGTGTTTTTAGTTATTCTAAACGCATAATGTTTATTTTTAGAATATCTTCTGTTGTATTTCATAACCTTACTAGGAATAAGAGATCTACCCATTCTAATGATTCATTTTCCATTCACTTAAATAGGTATATAATGAATGACATGAAAAAATATATTAGGAGTTATGGTTGTATTCAAATGAGTTTCTATATTTTTTTATGTTTCTAAATGTAATGTTAAACTTATCCGTGTATCTTGTTTCTAAAGATACTAAACTACTCAATCCAACGGGTTGCATATTACATGTGTATATTCCTATTTAATAATATAAGGCGTCGAATCTTGGAAACCGGGGTCGGGTACATAATAATCTTGGTTTAATTATTATTTATGAAAAACAATATTATTCTATTCTACCCAAGAATATAGATAAAATTATATTCTTTGGAATCCTAGTAGTGGACGTTCGTTCCATTTGTAAGGAAGACATGAGTGCACATTATGGAGGAGTTTGTTAATTTTTGGAATAATTATTCTAAAAAAGGGGGAATTAAAACAATTTGGAGAACGTTATAAAGGATCAAGCCTAATAATTTTTTAGTAGTGAAATTAAATAAATATTACTATATCTGAGCAAGAATTATAATTTTTTTGGTGAAGTTAGCATAGAATGTGATATTTTTTATAATAAAATTTTGGAATATGTAAAGAGTAATACCAAGGGAGATAACATGATTTATTATTTTTTATATATTAGAGATCAATGTATATCAAGTTTTTTTGTTATAATATTAATATAATTTATCTAATATTATATTTCAAAATTATAGTGAAATAAATATAAACAAAATATCCAAGAAGTGGTTGTGAGATAACATGATCTATAAGAGAACAAAATATACTCAATTTTTGATACATGTAAAAATTGAATAATGTTAAAAAAAATAATCACGTGGGTTAGAGTTATTCTACCAATAGTATCAAAATCTATCACAGTAATCTATATTGACCGTAGATATATCAATATACTAAAGGTAAGAAGTATATTATAACCATAATTTTGGAAATTACATTATTTAATTAGTTAATAATCATGATAAATAATTATGAAGCCATAGAGATGTTAAAAATGTTCTAGAAGGAAATTGAAAATGGAAAATGTTTTAATATATGTAAATTGGGGAAAAATGAAAACTGGTTCACATGTAACTTTATTGTATCATGTTTACTATGGAATGGTGTTGTATGTCAATGTACTTTACGGTAGAGACCAAAATAATATGGTGTATCATAAGGTAAAAACCAATGTCTATGGGAAATTTGATGATTGAATATTTTTTAGTAAAAAATAAAAAAATCATTTATTGGGAAACACATTTTTATATAGTACATATCGACGAAATTTTTTCTTAATATCTAATAAACAAGGAAATCCATGGTATATGTTTAAACAAATTTACAATTTATTCATCTCATTAGGGGGATTGGAATCCAATTAATGGAAAATATCAAAAATAATGTACAAAAAAATTTATAATAGGATCGAGAACGTATTATTAATTGCATATTCAACCAATGGACAAATATATAAGAGCTTGATTAAATAAAAGTACAATATTTTATCTTTTGGTGATGTTGTTTTTTTGTGAAATCGTTTTTTAATGAAAATGATATAGGAAATGGTTATCCTAAAAATGAATTCCTAAGAATCATAATGAATTTTGATAGACCTGCAGATGAATTTTGGTATACAATTGTTTCCAAAAATTCATTATTATAATTCTAGTGATTTGGAGGAAATTGGTGTAATAAAAACGTATGAATTCTATATGTTATAAAATAAGGTTCCAAAAACCCAAATTTTATGAATATTTGATTCTCTAATTAATATATGAAGGAAACAATGAACACATTATAAAAAATCACGATTTTCTCAAATAAAAAAATAACTATCAGAATCTGTTGAACCTTAACAATGGTTAGAATAAATCGAAGATGTGTTAGACCATACTGTATACAACGAAACCTAAAAATATGTTCTCCAACTAGAATATACAAATCTAAATGAACTAAATTATTTCTTGAGAGTATGTTGAAGAAAATTTTGGTTGTTTCATGAAAAATTTTTATGATCACTTGAAAAGGGAATAAATGGTATGAATATATTAATTTTTTTATAATCCTTTGATCATGTTTAATTAATATGGACCATCATAATGTTTTAGGGTATATATAATAATCGATGATACAGAGTCCATCAGATGGATACTATGTAGAAAATAAATTGTTTTTGAATGTTGAAGTACTATTGTATTTTATTTTTGTTAACTAGAGTTTAATTAATCACTCTAAAAATACAATTTAAATTTCTATATATAAGAAAATTGATATAAATTAAAATTTAATGAATGACCATATTTAAATTTTGAATTTAAAGATGGAATATACCTTCAAAAATGAATAATGTTTTCATATATTTCTTATATTAATATAAGGGAAAATAATTTAGAAATTATGAATGATGTGACATATTCTTCATCTAAAATAAATATATGATAGTTTAATTATGAAACACAAATACAATTTTGAATCTATTTGAAAATGAAGATAATATTTAAGAAATCATTAGCATTTGAGAATATAATCTTGGTTTAGTGCATGAATATAGGGGTAATGTTATGTATGAATGGATGGGTAAGTTGATGTATATCAAAAACATGGACACATGTTTTCTTATCATCGATGGATAAAATTCCCTAAATAAAATTTTATTATATTAATTTATGGTTACAGGAAATTTATAATTTAGAAAGATTTTGGTAAAATTAAGAGATTCAAAAGATGTTTCTCTAATGTAGAAAAAAATTAAGATGTCAATGATTCCATTGTTTTGTTTAATGTATTGTAATTTTTTCAACATGAAATAGTTTGACACCCCCATATCCAAAAGTTCATATCAATAGTAATATATAAAGACATTTTTATAGTGACGTAATCTAATGGCTTGGATATTAATTTTTATGTAATTTAGTAATCATATGTTATTATTAGTTATTAGTAATATTTTCATTATTCATATCGATATAATTTTTATTGAATAATTAATTGAAATGTAATTACTATTGATTTTTTTGGAATGATTAATATATAGAAATGTTACTAGAACAAGGATAATTTTTTTCCCAAATTTAGTTTTCCAAAAGTAAATATCATAAACATCACAATATAAAATTATAGTAGTACAATATTATATATTTAAATTAATTGACATTTATCTAATCTATGTAATGTTCATACATTAAATGATGGGATGAGATTATTGTTAATTTTTTTAGATTTTTTTATTGAATATCTTTTCTAATGTTCTTTATAGATGAATTCTTATTAATATACCAAAATAATTATCATTAATAGATATGATATAAGTCTCACGTAAGAAATTTTTTTTCCAGAAATTATAATTGTAATGTAAGTACAAGAAGATGGAGATATTTTGTGAAAAAATCCATAGAAATAGATATATTTAATGGAGAAGACTAATAAAATATATCACCATACATAAAACTAATAAAATATGTACTTCATCAAAAAAATAATTATCTGTGGATGTTATTACAATGTTCTTAATGTTTAATAATATTTATATGTAGTAAAAAATATATATTATTAACAATTTAAGAATGAAACTAATTAGAAATAAATTATTTTTAACCTCATAATGTTTCATCATTTTTCTCAAAAATTATTTTTAATGATTGAGTTATAGAAGAATGGTTTTAGAAGGAGTTTAAAAATGGAATTTTGAGATGAAATTTACTATAATTAATGGACTGACCTAATTTTTATGGTGATTTATATCTACAATGTCAATATGTGACATTAATGAATAACTATTATTTAATTCTAATAGTGATACAAGGATAGTTTCATGTGTATTTAATGCATATATTTTAGTATGGTCTTATGATGTTTGTTGACTCCAATTTATTTAGGGGTGTCTATGATATTATAATTAAGAATAATAGTTTTAGTAATTCAAAATTGTATTACACATATATTCCATTTTTATAATAATATTATTAATTATATAATGTGTTATAATATCATCAGTGATTTTTTGGATTCTTTTGATAAATGAGTGGTGCTAATTATAAGATAATCATAAGGTGTTTGATAAGAATAATGTTAAAATTATTGATTTTGGGAGAATGAGATTATTTATTCCACTTTAAATGTTCATAGGAAAAAATCTAATATAATTATAAACATTGTGTGTTAAGTTTACTTTCTCGTATTTTTTGAGGATCCTTCTATAATTAGAGAGAACCAAAATTCTGAGGTCATGGGTGATTCCATCCCCCCACAATATGCGATAAGGATAATTTCATTATATCCCAATTTTTTAACTATGATGAATAATAGTTGATAATAAATATATATAGGAACTCTGAACAATTTATCGATTAAGTATCAAATATTAAATGAACCAAGTAAAAAACCAATTACTTTCAATTTATTATTTATATATTCACCTATGAGTGAGGTTGAATTACAATTATAAGAAGATTATAACACCAAACAATTATCAATATTTTTTAAAAGAGGTAAAAATTATAAAAATAATGTCGCTGATTAAATCCCCATTCTTATAGGTTCTATATTACTATAAATTGTATACTGGATTCCCAATGACTTTCTAATGATGCACTACTCATTTTCATTATTTTTTTGGGATCACATAAAATGACATGAATATATTGTCCCTATTTTGATTGATTTTCATGGAACTATTATTTATATTTAATCCATTTTTTGAAATTATTACTCTGATGTTTTTATATTCAGTCATTTATAATTAAATTATTGTTTTATTTACATTCAGATAAAGCTAAAAAAATTTAAAGTGGGTTATATGGATAATGGTGTTGTTTTAACAATAAATTGAATATTTGTTTTATTTGGTAAAAGGTAATATGATAAGTAATTTCATTAAAAATAATAATGGAAATCCATTTCATGTTTCAATAAAAATATAAATTAAATGGTTTGAGTTTTACCTTTTAAAATTAAAATAATGCGAATATGTTATAAAATGATTTAGGAACATAATTTTTTTTACAATCCCTACATATGAATATATATATTTTTTAATATTTTAAATTTCCATTAATGAAATTTATTTTTAAAAGATATTACACATACTATTTTTGTTAATCATTGGGGGCATATTTATTTACCAACCTATAATCACCAATGAAAGTATGCATGTCTGGTGATTTCATTAAATTTATCAAATTAATATACTGTAAATAAATAATTTTATGGCTAGAATAATGATTTATATTGTTGGGATATGGTTCGTAGTCATGAATACAATGAATATAGTTCATAGTGATGAAGTTATTTATTTTTTTATTTTTTTATATCAATCATACAATTCCATAACAAAATTTATTTCTACCTTGTGTGGGGAAGTTTATATTAGATTTGTTACTCTAGGTATTTTTTAAGATTGTCATTTTTGTGATATTAAATCTATTAATCACTTTTTTTGTTATTTTATTTCTAATAAATATATTTACTTTGGGTATCAGATCTCTCTACATAGACATGTCATTGTAGATTCATAGGCCCAATTCATGATGTGATTATTTTTAATTTGAGAGTATAAGTATTCTAAAGTGCTATTTATTGATAACCACGTACTATATTAAATCACATGTGGATTGAAAATACATGTTGGGATGTATAGAGGACTAGGCCTATAGATGTGTTAGGTTTTCATTGGATGATATGGTATTGAATCATGTCTGTTATAAAATAAAAAAAATATGGGGATGTATAACGAAAATAAATCACTTATATTTTCAATAGATGGAAGAGTCCCATAATTATATAAAATATATCAAAAGAATAAATATTTTTTTTAAAGGTTGGGGCTGAAGCCTCATTTTTTTATTTAAGCAAAGAAAAAACCTATTTAACTGGGTAGAGGGAGACCCATTACATAGCTCGTAGGCCCAGTGGTAATTTATCCCATTACATAGCCCATAGGCCCAAATTTTAGGCCCAAGTCCCATTCTATGAATAGTACTACCACAGTACCCACGCTGCTACAGTACCGCACAGTACCCGCCGCCACTACAGTTCCCCGACCACCGCTACAGTTCCCCAGCCGTCGCTACAGTTCCGCCATTGCAATAGAATCTCAGCTGCTACAGTAGCGCTACAGTGCTGCTACAGTACCCTGCGCCCAATGGGTTTTGAACCCCAATTTTTCATGTAAAATTATGGGGTGATTACCACTAAGCCAAACCCCAACTACCAAAAGAATAAATAAAATATAATCGTAATTAATCTTCTGATAAATTTTTTAAGAATCTACAGAATAATTAATTGTGAACCCAAAAAATGTTTCTAAATCATTCTAGATCACAAATAAGATCCTACAAATAAAAAATATTACTATCATGTGGAAAACAGTTCATGTATTTTGTAGTTACCATACCCAATTTGAATATGGACATGTTATATTTTTCCCAATTAACATGAGCATTTTAACTATTTTTTGGTGTCGTTAAATACTTAACAACAAGATTACGAAATATCTTATATAGAAGAAAGGTTAAAATATTAGCATGTGTCAATATTGATAAATTTATTAAAGTCCAGATGGAAAAAAAATTCATGAAAATAGATTCCTTTAATAATAGTAGGATATACAAAAATAAAATAAGTGAAACTAAATTAATTAATGACGTTAATAATTTTTTGTTTAATGTCACTGAGAAGAATAAAATCCAAATCAAACGAGATGAGAAAATGACTTTAATGTATGAGGAGATATGAAATACAAAATTATATTATCTTTTTTATCAAAGTGAATTGATTATAATGAGGTAATACATCAACATGACTATAGAAAAAAATTATCTTCTTCATAGGGTATTAATCTATCCATTTCAAAGGATAAAGATAAAAAATTTATTTATTAATCTCATAAATAAACCTCTTATTTTTTTAAAATAAATGTCTTACTTAAAAATGATAACATGTTTTTGAAATAATAAATGTTGAAAAATACTATAAGGTTTTAGTAGAAATGAGAGTGTCTGTAAAATAATGGATTCTAAATATAAAAAATCTAAAACAATATTTTTTAAGAAAACGTCAACAAATTTAAAAAATTATTATTATAAATTATAAAGATATTTATTTGAGGATTACTATACAGATTTTATAAGTTTTTGGAATTTATAATTCCAATGAAGATAAAACATTTAATTATAATAGAAATTTAATTAATTAAGGTCTAAATACTAAAATAGATAATAGATATTCTCAATTAAATATGATAGTGGACGTAAAAAATAACTTATATATATTGAAACTCTTAGATTTATGGTATCATTTTTATATAAAATGATACCTACATGGTTAAAATGATTTTCAGTGAGTGAATAATATTCATATAAAACATTAATTCTAACATAAATGACATGAAATTCAAATGAAAAAAATGAAATGAATATCAATAGAAGTATTTTTATAATTCATTTAATTAAGGTAAATAATATATTTAGATAGTTACTATTCCTCACACGTGCCTTGTGATATAAATTAGATAAAAACATTGAATAATATGATATAGTGGAAGTGAAATTTAAAATACATACCTATTTAAAAATCATTGGAATTGGAACTACTAAAATTGGAAATAATAGGAAAAATTTTAAATATTTCTTCTATATACAATTTCTTAAAATGAAATCTATGATTATTATTAAAATACTATATAATTGAAATCGATATATTTTCATGAAAAAATAAGCATATTTAAGAATATAATAGAATTTTTATTTGTAAAAAAAGACAGAATAATGAGCTCCAATATATTTCATATATGCGGTCAGACTTAATATTTTAACTAGACTATCAATTTTGATAACAAACTATAAATCAATAGGTATTGAAATATTCCAAGAAAAAATATGTATAAAATCTCAATGAATGATGATTTGAGTGATACTTCCCAAAATAATTGAGATAGAATGATGTAGGGAGATGTTATTTCATAAAATGTTTGATGGGTGAGATTGTGAATGGTACACACAAACACAAGGGATTTAATTCAATATGCTTTTAGATATAATTAAAATCTATTTGTGTGGTATTCTGAGAACATTTTTATTCAAAAATGTTTTCTTTCTCACATTCCATACCAAATTAAAAAACTGAAAAATTATATGATTATAAATAATTTTTCTGAAGTATTAGATGTATTTATTATTATTAAAAATTAATATATAAAAATGTCATGAAATGAAGAAATTATGATCAAATAATGGTGGAGAGTTCACACTTATTACATTAAAACATACACTGTAAATATTTGAATCCTAAAAAATATTATTTTACAATTTACTCCACGAAATTATATAGTAGTTTAAATGATTAAAAAATTATAAAATATATTTCAAATAATTTACAGAATGCGGAAATGTATTCACAAAATGGGATGTTTCATGAAATTTTTACCACATATTTAATTGGTTTCTACTAATTATTGATACATACCTTAAATCACATTAAATGTTGAATGGGGGTTATATAATACTGAAAACATTACTTGATTTTAATATTCCATGTATTATGAAAATAAATAACAATAATTTAATGATTTAAATGAATGAATATATAGAGATATTTACTTTCTCTTTTTCTAATGGAAGGCACCACAAATTCTAGATTTAAAGACAAATAATGTTAGATGGCTATTATTTGTTAATAATATTTATGGAAGGAATAAATAACTGATGGGATAGTTAAATAAAATGATTCAAACCAATAAATTAGTGTAATAGAAATAACTATTACATAAAATGATATTAAAGTTGGATATTTGAATAATATTTTTGATGTTGATTATAACTAAACACGCAATATAGACGACATAGTTGTAAATGGGATGAAAATAAATCATTGATTAAAAAATCATGTGTATTAATTAAATATCATTAATAATAAATAATTTTTATAGTTGAAGAAATTATTTTTATTTAAAATATAACTTCATACATTTCAAAAGATTCATAAAACATAAATTAATATGAAGTGGAGAATTATTTTTAAAATAATGGCATAAATAATATGAAAGACTGAACTGAGAAAAACATAAATAGAAAATTTAACAAGTCTAAATTTACATATTTTAGGAACCATATGTACATTTAGAAAAAAACTAAATAACAATGTTCATGATTCAAGATATAATGAAAGACTTATTTGATAAGGATATTCACATATAACATGGATTCAATTTTTATAATATTCTTCACATGTGGAATGAAAAAGGCTACATAATAATTTTAATAATAGTGTAATAAAAGATAAACTATAGGGTATTTTAGAATAATATATTTATTTACTTTAAATATAATGAGTGAATATAATTTTTCATTGAACTATATAATTATTTATATAAGGATTTGACCATAATAATTATATTACCATGTAAATTCATTTATAATTCCATTGTTTTCATTCCCATGGATATTTTTATTTAAGAGTTTTATAAAATTAATACATAGTTCAAATAAATAAAACAAAAAAATAAAAATAGGGTACTACTAAAATATTTCCATTTTAGCAGAATAAAAAATTTATTAATAAAAATGCGAAATATTTTCTTGAATATTTTTCAAAACAATCATCTTCGATTCTCCATTTCTCTTACCCCTTATTAAATCATGTTAATGAAATTTTAAAACATTTTTTGACCATAAAAATATAATAATAGAATATTAAATGAAAGAGAAAAACCATTTTCAAATGAATACTTATTAAAATATCCAATCATTTTTACAAATTCTTACTTCTCACCCAATAAGAATCATATATTTACTGTGCAAATACATGAGATTTCCATAAAATAAAGAAAAAATAAATAACACAATAAATTTAAATTGGTGAACTGATTACATATTATGTTAACGGTCATGACTACCATATGATTTGAAACCCTCAGAGATTCCATGAAATGTAAATCCAATTGCTACCTTAGGATTTAGCACACACTACAATCTTATGGTGTAACCATCGTAGAGAATATTTAAGTAACTATATAGTAAAAATAAAACATAAACAAATATATTGAATTGAAGTAAAATATAAGACAAACACTTCATCATAAAGAAAAACCAAGAACCATATCAAATAATAATACGTTCGTAAAACATTCCTCATGAATTTTTTAAAAATATTAATTTTGAAGATGATTTTTAAAGAAATGTCCCTTATAAAGATCATATAATTTAAGATAGATTTAATAAAATGAAATAAATATGTGTAAAAACTATATATTCACATAATATCACAAAAATTATTTGACAAATAATCTTAGTACCACATAATCAATTGTGTAGAAGGTAAACCTAAAGAATTCAGTTTCGGTTTTCTATTCCTTTATAGCGGATTCACCTTACATAAAATATTTTCAAAACTCTTTTATAATGTATTAATGAGGGTTACAAATAGATTTATTAACCATATTTATATTTATATTTAATTATATAATATTATTATAACATACTTTTAATGATTTATTATTAATATTTTGTTATTTATAATGTGTCGGGTGCATTTATTTTATGGTTTTCATGTTTGGTTCATTATTCATTCTATAATTCAATGAATGAAAAATTCCATGAGTGGAATGAATTATTTTATATTTGTTTACATAATTTTAAAAGATACCATATTTTTTTCAGATATGATGGGTAATCAGTATATAGAACATTAATGGGAATGATTTAATTTATTGTGGAGGTTCATATGGACATCATGAACTTATATAATTTTACTCAATTTCTTGTCTATATATTTCTTCCATAATATTAAATTAATTATTATAGGAATAATATATATTTATTTTATGATAAAAATTCTTTTATGATGATCCTTGAAAGTGATAATGAAAAGTTAATGTGTATCATCCTTGATGGTTATAAATCGACACACCACAGATGATGTTCTCATTCTTATAAAAAATGTGTGAGGTGAAAAAGTATGATTACAATTTTACCAAAAACATGATGAAATTACGGTATATATAAGATAAAATAGTTTACCGGAAACTTGGATATGGGAATTTTATGATATATATGAAATCAAAAATAATTGAATAGGACCTGAATGTAAAGTATAGAGGTTTTTACCTATTGAAATCTATTAACGAAAAACATCTTTAAGGTGCTCATTTTTTGAATTCTAGTGATACTAGAAGGTCCTAGACATTGAGAGGTGTCTTGGGATTTGAATTTGGAATAATTTAAACCATATAATTGGAATTTTTGGTGAGTGAAAGAACGGTGGTGACAGGTGGTATTTATAGTGGATGAGAGAGGTGTTTTCTCATTTTTATATTCATTAGTTTATTATTTTGACACAAAAATATGAATTTATTGATAATTATCAATCAAAATATTAAAATATTAATGGTGAGTTTTAATTTTTGGGCAGACATCATCTTTAAATCATTTATGACTTAATAGTTCATATATTTATCTTATACCATAAATTAATATATTTCACTATTCACAATAAATTCAAGTATTTCTAAAAAAATCAAAAATATTCACCATAATAATTTATTCAATTATTATATGATATAAATATTTCATATATTCACTTTTAACAAGCGTGAAATTTAGGTATATATTCATATGTGACTTACTATTCGATTTTCTTCATAATATTATTTATAGTAATGTTTCTACTTCATTAGTATAAAATAATTAATTTATATAAATACCATTTATATCATTATAAATTAAAAAAATTGAAAATTAATTTCCAAAATAGAATGAAATTGTTTTATATGTACAGGGGTGGGAACATTCTCCCCACCATTTGGAATATGTGTCCCCAAATTTTTTTTTCATATTGAACAGGTGAGGGTACTATTCCCTAAAAGTATATTTGAATTCTCATGATTCTACTTTAACAATGATGTTTGTAAAAAATCATAGTGTATTGAATTACCTTATTTGAAAATAAATGATCTCTGAAATCAAGAATATTGTTGGGATAAAATCTCTCAAGGTATCATTGATACATTTTTTAGGTAATTGTGTTTGTTTAAAAAGTGATCATTCATGTTGTGTTTGTCGACAAAGAAAACTATGATGGTAAAATTCATTTAAAAAGTATTTTAACATGGTGAGTTATTGATATCAAGAGATGTTGTTGACTATACTCTATTAGAATAAGAACCGTGAAAAGGGAATGAATGAACTAGAGTCAGAATAAAAAGAGTAGATACAAGGTGGGGCCATATTTCAGTGTTTTCCAAATTTTTGGGACTCGAAGACAACAAATACAGAAAGGGGTTTTTGGAAAAGGGACTACAATTCTAGTTTCTTTTATTCTTGGAATGTTTCATTAAATTTGATTTTTCAGGATCAGAAAAAAAAATATTGAAAAGTAAATAGTTACACGCAAGTTGTGGTTTGGGCCTGCAATGTGACTAGGGAGGCTGAATTAGCGCGCCGTGAGTAGACTTGAGTGTGGTTCTCACAGTGGAAAAATGCATATAAATATAGGCCCACCACTCCTCATTTTTATTGAATCTCTTCACTTATAGAAAATCTAATCTCTATTTTCATAAGTGGTTTGGGGCGCATTCGGTTTTTTGGTCACACATGTATAAATATATTCAGAAGTTGTCTGTCAGTTGATATTCACACAATAATATTGGTTTGGGCATAAAAGCGTGTGGTTCACCCATTTTCAGAGTTTGTGAAGGGATTGTTGTCCATGTGGTGAGGTGAAACTTGCGAACGAGGAATATAGAGGTGCACCAATTGATAGTTACATGCTGATATTGGTTTGTGTGTAAATTTGTTTGTTCGATCAAGTTATGAGTTGGAGAAGGGAGGGTCGCAAAATTGGTTTGGATAAACCAACGCACTAGGCACCTAGAATCATTCCAATCACTCTATGACTATGAAAATTTTGGGTAATTTATTGATACCTTCAGTGAAAAGTGAGATTCATCTATGGGTGAATGTTGGATGTAAACAAAGCATCTACATACAGAGAAAGATGCACTAATTTATGTCAATTAATGGACCTATGAGACATTAAACTATGAGTGGATCTTCTGAAGAAGATGTGATCACACATCAGTTGAGAGTTATGTGAGCTTTCAAATTCTGATTTCTTATAAACCATAAGGTACAAGGAGTTTTCTCCAAACTATGTAATCAATACTTCTCTTTTAGTTGATTGGGTACATCGGGACATTGCTGGTGTATGCTCCTTTTATGTGGCCCTGTGAAGGTGAACCATGTTAAATTATTGTGTAATGTCCTTGCTTTAATATTTTTTCATACTCTCCAATGGGAAAGCGATATAAGAGAGTTTTTTAAAAAAAATAAACATGATCAATAGAGGTAGTTGTTTTAATATGTCGTACACTGATTAACCCCCCAACCATTAGGGTATCTAACATAGTGAAACTAACAAATATAAATAGGGGTTTTATAAAAAAAGGTTCTAATCCAATTAAAATACATCTAGAAAAAAACATGATAAGGATTTCGAACATACTTTCTCAACATCAAAACATGATAAAATGTTTTGTACCAGAGATAAAATCAAAGGTAAAGTTACTTGGTAGTTGACTGGTCAAACATTATCTATGATTTCATAGGTTCTAATGAACTGTGGACTTATCTTTTATTTCATACCAAAAACAATAACATTTCCCATGTTGATATTCTATAAAAATATGATCAAGTACCTTAACGTAAAAGTCTTTTCCCCAATTATCGGCATAACATTTAGGCCTACTGTGAAATATCCTCAGGTCTTTCTAGATCATCTTCAATTTATAAGACACATTCTCAACTAATAACGATGATTTATACTTCTATTCCCTAACTTTATCCCAAAAATTAAGATTTTTGACATAACTTTCTATATAATGTGTTAAAAGGTTCCATCCGTATATTGGAATGAAATATTTTATTATAAGAAAACTCAGCTAAATAACTATGTTGATCCCAACATCCTTGGTACTCCATTGAGTGATATGGGAGCGTATAATCCAACTTATGAATTGGTTTCATGGTCTATAGATCATGATGAGGATGAAAACAAAAGATTAAATTTAATTATATGACCAACTACTTATGAAGGACATTCCCAATGATATAAGTGAACCTGTGATCATGATGAGATACAATAAAAGAGGAACAACATGTTACTTGAAAATATATAATATTTTAATTCGAGAAAGATGATATAATGTCATAGTATCTCGAATGGGAAGGAAATGACTAGATTTATTAAATCATTTAATAATAACCCAAATCAAAATGTCATTTTGAGAATTCTATCATAATTTTAGAACCATGTCCTTGGATTTAATTTCCATTTTCCATATTGGAATTGACAAAGACTGAAGAATACGTTATCGTAATTGAATCCCTAATTTAACTTGTCGACAGGACAAAAATTTAATTATAAAATAAACAATATCTCTTTTCAGTTCATCCCACCAGTAATACACTTGAAGATTTCTATACATCATTTTTATGTAATGATTATCTGAAAATGCAGAACTATGAGCTTCACATGATAACCCATTCATCAACATTGAATCAAACAGAACAAATAATATATTATTAAATCACTAGAAACCAACATTATTAACAATAAATTAAAGAAATATACATTATTTTACTAATTAATCCATTTTTGGTAACACGTCAACTTCTTTCCATGCATGCTTAATGATTTCTGATAGATACCATTGTACTAGAACCTTAATTAACCAAGGGATTTCTTGATCCAACAACTTCCATGTAAAAATTCATCAGTTTATTATGTAAATGATCTTCTTCAAAACATAACATGGTCAATGATGGATGATGTTTTTGACTCAAGTCATCCACCGAATTGTTTCTTTTATGGGGTTGGTATTTTATCATGAAATGATAATACATCATTAGTTCATTGTATTTTTTATGCATCATGTTTAATTCTATATGACTGAAAACATACATACTTATTTATGGTCATTATACATTTCACGTTAGGCTCAGCATAAATTATTCCTCAATTTTTTTAATGTAAAAATCATAGGTGTTAATTCCGAATCTTGTGTGAGATAATTTAACTCATGCGGTTTTAGATGTCATGAAGCTTGTGTAATTACATGATCATTATGAATCCGGACGCAACCATGCCCTTTCAATTAATATCCGTTGTAGGCGAACAATTCGACATTTCAGGATGGTCGGGCCAAAACTGGAGAATTCACAAAATTATTATTTAGTTCATAAAAAGAAAAACATCTCAACCTTCTATAGAAAAATATTTAACCATTTTTATTTTAACTTATTTAGTAGGCTAGATAACCATGTAAATATATTAACAACCCATTTGTAATAACAATCTAATAAATGAAAACTACATATCATTGTAACATTAGTAGAATTGGTCATTAGTCAACCACTTCTTTGAGTCATCAATTGTTATTCCAACCTTATTGGAAATGTTCCCATGTAAAGAAATATGTTGCAACAAGTAATAAATTTTCATAAATTATATATATATATTATTTCATTATTTTTGTTTTTATGAAAATCCATATACTTTTTCATGATTGATATAAAAAATTGAAAATCCCAAAATATCAACAAAAAAACAACAAAAATACTTATCCAAATATTCATGAATATTATATTAATAATATATAGAAATATAGAATGGTAATTTGTTAAGCCATAGAGCATAAAAATCCTAATGCCCATACAAAATATTTATCAAATTTTCATGATTTCATCCTCCTTATACTTTAGCTTCTGGTACACTAATATGATTTTAATTAGGGAAAACTAGGTATATCCAAGGAGTTAGTAAAACATGACATTGATACGAGTAATTAAATATTTATTCCTAAATTTAATGTTATTCAATGATCCCTAAACAATGAAAGGTCATCTTTAAAAATATTCAATTTTAATAAAAATAACTAGAGCACCCCATGGTGATGTGCTAGGATGAATGAATATTTCCTCTAGAAACTTCTTTCAATGAATTTTAAATTCATTAAGTTTTACATGATCCATTCAATAAGGGATTTTTTAAATTTTCATATAATCATAAATATTGTTAATAGTAAATTCATGTTCAGGATATGGTATTATACTGGTAATATAATCAGAAATGACAACCAAGTTTTAATTTACCTCTAGAAATCATTAATATGAATATTTCCCTTATTTTCAACAATATTATAAAGATAACATTCATTTCCATCAATTAATAGATCCTTCAGTTATTGATATGTCATAAATTTAATTGGTGAATTATTATATAAAAACTAAAACTATTTCTAAAAAAATCATTATCTTTACAATCAGTCATAGCATGCTAAACTGAAATTGAATCTATACCTAGAATAACATAAATCTCTAGTAAGGTAAAAACAAATGAGGTTGCTGGTAATTTATTTAAAAATACAATAAGAGAAGGATTCAAATAATTTTTTTTTTCTAAAGTATTTCCCCATTGTGTTCAGACCATCATTTCCTATATCATTTATAGAGATGAAATTCCCAATTTAACAAAAAATAAACCACAAATAAAAGAATGTGTGGACACTGTATCGAACAAGGCCTTACCATAATCGAGGGAAAAAAACTAACAGATACCACTTAATTATATGACCCATCATACAATAACGTAGTTGTATTACATTTCATTACACCTTTATTTGTATAATTTATCTTCTTCCAATCATTCAAATCATTCTTTTGGAACGTATTCACGTAATTCCAAATTTCAAGACATAAAAAACACATTATAATTTACTACGAAAAATTAATTTTAAGATCATTATCATTAAAATCTAAAGCCATTTGTCCAAACATACCATTTCAAATACACATCCTAGTGTTTTTATGGAATTCCCTATGGTTTTTTTCAAATCCCATTTCATAATATTGAATTAAGAGATTCATACATTTACATTTCGTTTATTATTTCATACCCATCACTTGCCTTCTGGACATATGATTCTTCATTTTTCAAGGTACATATTATCAATAGAAAACTAAATTTTTACCCTCTCATCACATCAATAATGTTTATCAAACTTTTTATTTCATGGTAAACAAATGAACTTCGATAAATTGACATCAATCCTAAGTAAAAACAACTTTTTTTTCTGCCAATATCACAAATAAAATTTGGAAAATTGTTTTCCTATCAAGTGATGTTTTGTTCATACGCATCCACTGAATCCTCATCGGTTTGATCCTTTTCAATGAATTTATTTTCCTTCAAAATTATAACAACATTATAAAAATATTATTCAAGGAAAATATTTTAAAATTTACCCTATTTCAGGGCATCAATATTTTTATGATCACTAATATTCTTGACCATTGGACACCAATTATCTACATAACCTTAATAATGATAATTATAAAGACTAAAAATTTTATTTTTTGAAAATATTATAGCATAAAATATCCTTTATAGAATGTTAATTCATCCTTCATCCGTCATTGTGTAAAAATATCCACTAAAAGTAGGAGGGTATTTCCTCTGAATATGTTTCACTATTTCCAGCTACCCTTGTGATTGCTCTATTGTTATATTACATGGATTACACACAAATTTATATTCTACATCAATTGAGACAATACATTAAAAAAATATTATGTTCTAATTAAAAAATTTCTTGGAATTAGATTCAGATAGATATTATCCTCTCAGTGTCGTCCTACTCGATCTTCTGAGTTTCTTATACAAAAAAACCATTCTAAACAGACATATCAGATATGGAAAAACATGGTAATATTAAAATTATATATCATTTATAAATAAAAATAATTTAGAAAACATTTATAGTACTCTAAGAACATTATCTTAACCCATAATGTTATCTAAACCATAATTTGAAGCCATCTATAATGATTTGACCTAAAACATTACACAATCTAGTAAATTCCCATACAATTCACTACTTTAAATTCCCAAAGATCATTTATATTTAATGATTTATAAATTTAGAAAATAATTCATACATATAATCCTATAACTATAAAAAGATGGAAATACTAAAACAATATCCATTTTTTAATGATACAAATGTTATTAATTAAAACCTGAAATCTTTGTAGGAATAGTATTGACAGTATTCATCTAGGATTCTACATTTATCTTACCCATACATAATCATTTTAAAATACATTTTAAAACATGTGATTCTAACAAAAATATGTTTTGAGATATAAAAATAAATATAAAAATATATAGTATAAGAATTCATATAAACATATGAAAACATTTTCATGAAGGCATGCATCTCAACATAAATGATTCATATATTTACAAGGTGAAAACATGTTATTTCTATAAATCCTGTAAAACAAAAATTAAAACAGTAAAAGGTAACATCCGGACTTAATATAATCTTATATTAACCATCTTGTATATCATATGATTTATAAACCTCATGGCTACCATACAATGTAAACTCCATAACATCTTTACATTATAACCCTCAAAGTTACCTTATGGTGTAACTGTCAAAGGTTCCCTTTGAGTAACCAAATTTTTGAACAGCAACATAAGAATACCCATTGAATTTTAGGGATATATATGTCCCACAAATAATGATAAACAATTCCTAAGAACCATATTAAAAAAATACTTCAATTCAATCATTCCTTTTGAATTTTGTATAAATATAAATTTAATATATGAATTTTAAATAAAATTCCCTTACAAAAATCATATAATTGAAAGGATAATTAATAAGAATAACTTACTATGTGGATAAACTATAAATTCATAAAAAATTACAAATAACTCCACTTCCACATAATCAATTAATTATAAGGTTAACCCAAAAAATGGAAAAAAAATTTCGAATTCCCTTACAACGGGTTTCTCTTACTTCAAACTTGTTAAAACCTCGTATATAATTGTTCAAATAGTGTTATTAATATATTGAAGAACCATATTAATATTTATAATTACTTATAATATATAATTATAAGATTTATTAACCAAATTATTAGTGATATATTCTTTATTCCATCTTATTTGAGTGCATTGATTTCATGGTTCTAACTGAGAGTCCATTAAAGATTTTCTTGTCGAATGGAGGAAAATAAAACATAAGTGGAATTAGATTTTGTTAATATATATCCAAAATTTAAACTAATAAAATATATCATTTTCATTATGTGGTTATTATTCATTAGACAATCCATTAATGAGAATTATTTAATTTATTATGGTGGGTTTTATGATCATCGTGAACTTATATAATTTTATTCAGTATCATTTCATTATATAGATTAAAAAAAATAACAAATAGTATTAATAAAAAATAATATTTAACAATAATAATGGCCTTATGACCATCGAGTAAGATTCAACTAAATAATGAATTTATATCATCCATGACGGTGGTAAATCGACACATCACGAATGATGTTATCATTTTAAGAGTAAAAGGGGGAGGAGAATAAGATTGATCATAAATTTTTCAATAAACATGATAAAATTTATATATATATATATATATATATTATACAATATTTCCCATTAATATTGGTTAATATGAGCTAAAGATAGTACATGAATGGAAAAATTAATAGAAATAAAATTAAAAGAAATTGACATAGGATTTTAACTATTGAATTCTCCTCATTGAGAGCCTCCATAAGGACCATGGTTTTTAACATTTGTTTACACCAATAGTTCATAGACGTGGGTATGAGTCTTGGTAATGGACGTTTGTGGAAATTAAACAGGATAAAATTCATTGTGGTATGAGTAGAAGATGTTTTGAGAGGAGGTATTTATAGTGGATTAGAGGGGTGCATTGTCCGTATTAGATTCATTAGTTTCTTATTTTTCCTCAATACAATGATTAGTGTGAGAAAAATCACTAAATATATTAAAATGATGAAACATTGTTTGATATTTGGGGGTTGAATATGTCTTACATCAATTTGAATTTATTGTTAATGTATTTATCTAATACAGTAAATTATTGTATTTTACTATTCATCAAAACTATTTATATTTTAGAAAAATTACATTAATTCATACTAACAATAATTCAATGTGTGTAACTCAAAAATGAACCCATTTTTATGAAAATAATTGCCTAAATATAATAATTTCTATTTCTATTCGAAGCCAAAATTTATTCAAATACTACCACTTTTAAAACTATAACATAATTTTTAACACGTTGAAAACCCAATTTAGCTTTCATAAAATTATATTATAATCATACGAAAATTAATATTAATTTATGAATCTATTTTCTAAATATATATTATTTAAAATAAATATATTACTTATGAAGTTATAAATTAACATTTACATGTTAAAAAACAATCTAATTAGAATTTATCACA
The DNA here is from genome assembly GCA_963277665.1 of Viscum album. NCBI lineage: Eukaryota > Viridiplantae > Streptophyta > Magnoliopsida > Santalales > Viscaceae > Viscum > Viscum album. The sequence goes on along the minus strand of OY728158.1, from coordinate 1,192,971,959 downwards.
TTTAAAATATTTATTTACATTATCCATGATGTAAATATATCCTATTTTCACTATTACGATACAAGAATTTTAAATGTATTTTCATAGGTTTATTTACTATTTAGTTGGTTATATTAATATTCCTAAGGGCAAGTTACTATTCCATTAGTATAAAATCCTAAATTAATATAAATAACACTTAATTGTTGTACATTTATAATGAATTTTACTTTATAATTATATAATTAAATGAAATAGTTTTATGAGAATATATTTTTTGATAGTTTCAACGTTGATAAAAATTGTAGATTGGTATAGAGTATATTTTATTACTTTTATGATCTAAAATGGTCCCATAGAACATGGTATTCTATAATGTATTGATTTATGATTCCAATAGAATTTTCTAACATAATTATTTATAGATTCTTTTATGAAAATTTAATGTATATTGGTATTCTATTATTCATAGTTTATTTAAATGATATGAAATTTTCAGGTGAAGATTAGTGTATCATTGAGAATATTTTAATTGAAATGAAGTTTAATTTAGATATTTTAATCATAGATGAGATGATATATATTTTGGGATAAAAAATTTCTCAAAAATATCATTAAATTTTCAAATCGCAATGGATATAGAATACAAAATTTCTATAGAAATTTGGAATGAATTATTCTAAATATGTCACGACACCAAAATAAGTTAGCACTAAATTGATAATTGATGAGTAAAATTTATTTGGGATTTATAAATACCATTTTAAGTATTTTTTTCAAATAAAATCCAGGATAGTCATAATGTATCTAGCTATATAATCTGGTATATATCAGAGGGATTATAATGACTATTCATATCAATAAAAAATGAAATATATCGTATCATGAAAAAAATTAAGTTTCCTCTTATTTAAGAATATCAAAACGTAATCATCCTGGATTTATGATAGCAAACTAAGAATTTTGTTATACAATATCCATAGAATATGTATCTTTTAGGGATAATGTAAGATAGAATAATTGGAAAAACTGTTTAGTCACATTTTGTACAGTAGATATGAAAAAAGCTGTAGAAAGATATTCTTTCACAAAAAAAATATTTTATTGAATATAAAAATATAATATCAAATAAATCATTCTATAGTGTCACTAAATATTTCATTTTACAATTAAAGTGTTATTTATGTCTCAAAAAATCATGTTCTTCAGTCACTAACAAATCATATTAATAATTAATATCATATAATCAATCAAAGTGTGAAAATATGAGATATTAAACTAGAATAAATATCTACAATGGGTAAAATAAAAAATTTCAGTATAATGGTTATTTTATGACCATGGTTTAGTATTTTATAGATACATAATCTCATTATAAATTTTTCTATAAGTGGATTATGTATTTAAATAAAACCCCTGAGGATTTCAATTTTGTGTTCAGAGGTTGTGATGAAGTAAACAACAATATATTATAATTTAATATTTTATCGTGATCAATTTAAAAATAATTTAATGGTATATTTATAATTATGGGAAAAACCTTTTTCATATAACATTGGGTAGTGGGGATAAAATCCAACTCCCTATGTTAAACCCTCAGTTATTTGTATTTATTACTCTATGTAAATATCAAATTTAATATCATGAGATATAAAAAAAAATTATAAAAACTTTAATTCAACTCAATGAAAATGATTAGAAAATTAATTACTTTATAAATATAAAATATTAATTCATTTGAAAAAAAATTAAATAATTATATGAACACATAATGGTGAAATGGGTCAATATTCACAACAATAGGAAATTTATATAATTTTTTATTTTATTTTAAATGATATTATTGGATATAATAGAATTTAGATATAACAAAATTCACTTGTTATTTAAATACTAAATTCTTAAATTATCATAGGTTGAATATTGGTTCTCTATAAAATGGCCCAACATTAGGTTTATAGTGAAAATTATATAATTTTTATAAATATTTCACACCTATCGCATTATAATGATATAATAATGAAACGAATATCTATGAAATCCATTAAAATAAAATATGTTTCATTAAAATGAAATATAATTATTTTGAAAATATAATTTTGAAAATAGATTTGTATATTGAACTTTGGGTAAATCATGTTTATGTTTCTATTCCAAAAAATCAATATTGGGTTGTTCTATTTTAATCAATTTTTTAAAATTTTGGATTTTGTTTGGATTGGATTGGAATGAAAAATTATTTCCATTAATTTATATTATTCTAATTATTTCTATAATAATCGAAATTGTACTCTAATTTGGTGCAAAATTATTTGTAGTCATAAAATAAATATTTCCCAAAAACTATTTTCTTCACATATTATGAATTATATTATAAATATTTTTTCCTATTACAAATTTAAACATAGAAGTGGGATTATAAATTTGGATTCAACATTTTTTAAATATTTATTGTGTTTGATTTCAATTTTGACATAATAAATAGTAAATGTGGAAAATTATATACCCTATACTATGGGATAAGAGGATTATGATGGGATAAACAAATTCATATGGATTCAAATTACTCTAGAATCTCAAAAAATATACTTTTATTAGTGATTTATAATAAAACATTTTCCTATATTCTAAATTATACTAAATTGTACCAATTTTACCTCATAATGAAATTAATTTTATTTCAATGTTCGTAATAGTTAAAATTTTCCCACTCTCACATAAAAATGAAAACCTTATCCATTCACTTATCTTGTAATTGAGATCTATAAGTAATAAAGTGTATGTTAACTCACATAGAAACTTTACTTCTCATGTATTGTAGTTCCTAGTGTTTCAAAAATACCTACACATGAATTACTATGATATAAGCCTTGGTGAGATGTATGTGGAGGAGGTATTAGATATAAATAATTTTTTAAAGTTTATTTCATCCTTCACCCAATAAAAATTAATAATAACAATCATAATATTATTAATTAATTAGTACCATTTCTGAAAATTCCATTTACATATTCACCTGGATATTCTACTAGTCAAATAATAACATTTAATATCAATAGATAATCTCATAATGATGGAATTCATAATGTCGGACATCATAACTGAATATTAAAGGCCTCGTACCAAGAATTTTAATAAAAACATTGTCTTAGCCATGTTCCAAGACACTGTTTTGTCTCATGAGACCTACTGATGTATCAGGGGGCTATTGCGGGCCATGCACATCTTTTACTACGTTCAATGCATTCCTCATTTGATAAGGTTGAAACATAATATAAAAATTTATATTTAAACATCCAAAAAATTTAATAAATTAACCATAAACCCTAAATAGTATATAAAAAGAACATCCAATGTCAAAAATATCCCAAAACCCTTTAGTACAATATTGAAAATTGTATCATAATAAATTAACTTCAAAAAAGAGAAAAATCAAACAAAGGATGCTGACATAGATGAAATAAATCCGAAGAATATTTCATAGAAATAACACATTCTAATTTGGAATCAATTAAAATTAAATAAATCATTTATTTTTAAAACATTCTTAGAATCATTTGAGGGATTAATTGAAGATGTTATAATGATAGAAAATAGTCGCACCGTTATTATATGTTAGATAAAATTAATTCATTTATTTTTTTTGAAAATGTATTAAAGGACAACGTTTGAAAAATGACGGAAATATTCCTTTCAAAAAAATTAATAAAATTTCATACAAGGGAATAAATGACATTAACCCATAGTCTTGGAAATAGTAAATATGTTTTCAAAAACAATTTAAAGAAGCATTTATGTGGATGATAAGAAAGTACCATTAGATACTTACGTGTAATCAACCTCTTATAATAAAGAGATTGTAAAATCAACCATTAACATGTACTTTTCCTTAGTTTAGGGTATTTTATACTCTTATATAATGGTTAAATAATTGTTATTGAATTATAAAAGAACTACATACATAAATATGATGTCATATAAAATCATTTAATGTTACTCTGTTAATAATATTTCAGTAGAATCATTGTTTCGGTTGTTAACTAATTCAACTTCTTTTATATTTTTTGTTTTTAAAGTCATGATTATTATAGATTGGTTGTATTTTATTCATATCTAGAATGTTATTAATTTCATAAAATTTATTTTTAATCATCAAGTAGATATTATTCTTGAATGATTATGATGGGTAATGAAATCTCATCATATCGTTGATACGGTAAGGCGTATGTACACATGAGCGACAATATCCCTTTATTGATGAGGAAATAATATGTTGTAGGATAGTATATTATATATACAGAATCATTAACATGTTATTATTAATATTTAGAACAATTGTACTTATTATTATACCAATCATATTAATGGAGTGTTGAATAACCAAATACACCACGAAGTGGGGATGATAAGCTGTACTTAAACATGTATGGTGACACTTTCATTCATATTATGGAAAGCATAATGAATATGGTTGTACCATATTTATAATAACATCATAGTATTGTAGCAGATACTGGAGTTATTATTTTTGTATAGAAACAACAATGAAAGAGGAAGTGGAGGAAGAAAATAACATTGAATGACGTGTTGAAATAATTACCTCTTCTTAGGGGGCTTCTTTTTTATTTGTACAAAAGGTCTTCTTAGGGTGGATTACTAATCGAAGTAATACCTCTTCCATAAAATTAGGGTTGTTTGGAAAAGATTATTCCATTGGTTGGTCGAACCAAAGCATAATGGAGGGGTGAATTTAAGAGAAGGGGAAGTGCCCATTTCTGATAGTGGTGAGGGGGACACTAGGAAGAACGTGAAATATTATTTTATTATAAAATTTTGTTCTATTTATTATAGCTCCAAATGGATTTATGTTTCATATAAGGTGGGTATGGGCTTAAATATACTCACTAAATTGGTTTTAGAAATATTTAGGTGACTATATTAACCTTATCTTTTAAATTTATCTCTTATCCATATAGTTTGTCTTTTACAATGTCTTCTTGTATTTTTATAGTAGATTGTTAGTATACTTACTAAAAATGGAAAGAGATCATAATGTGTTTAATGAATTAAATATATAACCTTATATATGTAATTTGGCTGAATAATATATTTTTAGGAGTATTATATCATTTAATAAAATAGTATTTTTTTTCAAAAACTCATTTATGTCAATTTTGACACTATTTTGTATTTTGTTTTTTTGAGTTTCATAAAAAATATTACATAAAAAAATAAATTTAATCAACTCTAAATTTCAATATTTACCTAAAAATTCATATATGATATCAAAAGATACAATTTACACTAATTTTAGTATTTATAATATCAATTATTCTAATCTTTCACTTATAAGGTAATTACTACATCCCCATTATGTCATAAATAAATTTAATTTTTCAATTTATAAAAATTTTAAATACAATAACATGATGTAGGAAAAAATTTTATCTTCCTAATGAATATTTATAGTAGAAATTATCTTTTTCATAACTCTATATAATGAATGGTTTAGTTAATAAAACATAAATTTAACACTTTTAACACTTATTTAAATAAAATATAATAAATTAATCAATCTAATCCAAGTGGATAAAAAAGGATCATATTTTTCTCCTAGGGTTTATTTTGGTCAGAATACACTTATCAAATAGAATTTGGAAATGTGTATTGGTTTTTATCATATTATTTTTACATTTGATTACCCGATTTACTTTTAATCATGGTAAATAAAATACAAAAGATATTATTAACAAAAAATGATTTTCATCATATTGAACCAAATTTTACTTAATCATTACAACCATGTCTGTAAAGTTTTTAAATTCAATTCCTAGAATAATAAAATTATATTTTTTAAATTTGAAAATGTTCCTTAAAGATTTGTAAAAGACGATAAAAGTTCAATAAAATTATATATATCTAATGTTATTATAAAATGACCCCAATAAATTAAATTGGATTAATATAGATATTTGGTATCAATTTTTCCTTCAAATTAAATTGAAATTAAAAAATATTTAGTAAAATAAAATGTTTTTTTAAACAATAATGATGTGTTTTCACTATTCATCAAAAAAATTAATGTTTTTAGAAAAATATCAAAAAATCACCAAAATCTGATTTTTATATTCTGAATCCAAAAAAGAAGTTCATTTTGAAAATTTTAATTTAAAAAATTTAAAAAATTGGGTAGTACTATTCGTGACTTATTTTTAAATGGCTAGTTTTATTTGTAATAGTGTGCTAAAACTTTTATACGAGTACATTTCAAGCTATTTCATTATTCAACGAGACACATACCATGGATGGTTGGGATGATACGTTATTCCCTACTTCAAATAATTTCATCCTAGAAATTTTTAGGATATTACTACATAAAAAGATTTTTGAGGTTCTTTATCACATGTTCTTCAGGTTCCCATATTTCCACCTCCATTTAGTGGTTTCTCCAACGTACTTTTACTAGATGAGTCATCATGCTTCTCGATAATTGTTCTCTAGTATCTTGAATCTTGATAGGATATTCACAATTTAATAGATCAAGTTCCACTTCTATTATTTCATAGGTGAGTCCATTCATTTGGAAACCTTGTATTTTCTCAACAGTGATAAATGGAAGACATCAGGAACCTTTGAGAGACTTGGCAGCATTTCCAAACGAGAAGGTACAACTCCAATTCGTTCAAGGATTTCAAAAGGTCTGACATACTTGGTACATAATTTACCATTATTACATAATCGTATAACACCCTTCCATGGATATACCTTAAAGAAAACATGATAACCTTCTTCAAATAACAAATTTTTCTATTAGTTATATGTATAGATATTTTTCTTACTATGAGCTTCTTTGATGTGGTTTTGGATAATCATCATCTTTTCCATTTTTTTCCAAACATGTTCTTGTCCTACAAGTTTTATTTCACCAACATCATCCCAACAAGTTTGTGTGCGACATCTCCTTCCATATATTGCTTCATATGGGGCCATCTGAATACATGAATGGAATCTATTGTTATAGAAATATTCTAATAGAGGTCAATAATGATCCCAGAAACCTTGAAAGTCATGCGAGCAAGATCTAAACATGTAATCTAAGGTTTTAATGGTCTGTTCTGATTTTCCATTAGTTTGAGGGTGATAGGCAGTGCTCAAATAATTTTTGATGTCTAGGGATTTCTGAATACTTTTCTAGTATCATGATGTAAAATGGGGATCATGATTCAAAAAAATCGATTTGGGTACCCCATGGAATATTAAAAATTAAATAGTATATATTTTTTATAATATTTCAAGTCATAAATATTCACTTATTTTAAGAAAATGTGATAACTAGGTAAGATGATCAAGAATGACCCATAATTCATCATTCCGCATAAGAGTCTTTGCAGCCCTCTATAAAAGACCATCATAATATCATCTCATTTCCAATTATTTATGGGAAGAGGTTGCATGACTCCTCTAAGATGTTTTATTCCACCATTCACCTATTGAAAAACCATACATATTGACAAATAATTAGAAATCATCATCTTCATGTTGTCCTACCAAAAATGTTCCTTCAAATCACTATACATCAAAGTGCTACCAGTCTGTATAGAGAAATTAGAGCTATGAGAATCATCCAAAAATTCCATTTTTAGACCAGGTATGTCGGGAACACAAACCCTCTTCCCAAATTTCAAATTAAATATTCATATAAAAAGTCTATAAATATCCTATTATTCACAACATTAATTTTCATTTGAAACTCATCATTTGTCTGATAAATATTTATCCCTTCTAGAGAAGATTGTTTGGAAACAACTTTAAAAAGTATCAATGTTTCACCCTCCACGATTATTCCCAAATATATATTTACTATATCCATGAACATAAGATCCCTTTCAACTATCATTTTTTTTAGAACTCCATGATCCATTCTTCGAAAAGCATCAGACACCTTATTTTCCTTACGTAGGTTGTAGTGTATTACGTAATCGTAATCCTTAAGTAGTTCAAGCCATCATACTTGCCTCATGTTGATATATATTTGTGAGAAAATATAGTTTAATCTATTTTTATCAGTATATATCTCACGTTTTCCACCATATAGATACTCTCTTGATATAATTATATCAATTATTGGAGATTCTTACTCATGATCATGAGTAGGATTTTTTTTCTTGAATTTTTTGATCTTGTGACGCATAAGAAATAACTATATCATTTTGTATAAGGACACAACCAAGTCCATTCAATAAAGAATCACTATATATATAAAAAATTCATCATTCCATGATGGTAGAGTCAAAATAATATCATTGGATGATCTTTTCATCAATTTTCCAAAAAATTCTTCACACTCTTTTGTCCAAAAAAAATTAACCCCCTTGCATATAAGCTTGATAAACGGGTGATCTAATTAGGAAAAATTCAATAAGAAATGAAAATAAAACTGTGTACCTCAGTTATAGTCACCTATGATTTCCATTATTTTATTGCACTTGCCTTAGGAGGATCAATAGAGACTCCATATTTAGAGACAATATGTCCATGAAATGAAATTTCCCAAAGTCTGAATTAACACATAATAAGTATCCTATATAATTAATTTATTCAAAGATTCTTCAAAATTGTGTTCAAGTGATTTTCATGATCTTCATAGATTCTAGAGTATAAAATGATATCATCGATAAATATCACCACAAATTCATCATGATATTCCGTGAAAACACTATTCATTGGATCGATGAAAATAGAGGGTTAGTTAGTCAGTCCCAAAGGAATTACATTAAACTCATAAATTACAATACCTGGATTTAAAATCTATAATTGGAATGTCTTCCGTCATCATGAACAACTGATGGTATCATGTTCGATGGTCAATCCTGGAAACATATTGAGCATAATGAAGTTGGTAAAAAAAATCATCAATAAAAATGTAGTGGATAATTGTTATTTATTTTTATAACATTGAACTCCCTATTGTAAATTACCAACCTAATATATCCATCTTTCTACTTAAGAAAAATTACATGATATCCCAATGTATAGAAAATAGAGAGAATAAATCCTTTATTACTCAATTCCTCTAGTTGTTTCTTCTGTTCCACAAATTCCACAAGGTCCATTCTATAATAGTTCTTAGATATGGGCCTTGAACCATAAATTAAGTCAATGGAAAACTCGATTTCACATTCTAGAGGATATCAAATTAAATTCTATGGAAATAGCTTAATATATTCTTTTTTAATAAGTACATCCACTATTTGAACATTTCTTTCCTCACCCGTATTTATTTAACTCCCTTTCACCAAAATAATTGAATTTAGTAGAGTTATTGGGGGTGAATCTATAAGAAACTTTGATGCTAATTTTTATACTCTCAAGATAAGGGATTCCATATCATTATAAAAAAATTTAACCTGATACTTCTTAAAAAAAAATTTTATCATCGTCCAAAAGTCAATACATACTGAGGATTATATCAAATACAATCATGGGGATGATAATAAGATATATATATATAAAGAACATATATATGATATAATGGTAAAAGATTGACAAGAAATTGTTTTAATGTTACTTCACATATGTGTTTTGACAAAAAACTCCATTAATAATTCAAATTAGAAATATTTAATTTTTAAGGAAAGGTGAAAAGATATGAAATAATGTGATCATCTAGAATCAAATACATAATTGGATAAATTTGAGGAGATGATTAAATTACCTGCAACCTCATCATTGAGAACTTAAAACTATATAGTTGTGATCACATAAGTCGACCCTTTCTCCCTTCTCCTTTTCTGAAGTACGTTTCCTTGACTCTATGGAAATTCATCTTCATAATGGCCCATTTATTTACAATGGTAACATTGAACATAGAGAGACTCCTTCTTCCCCATGTAATCACCATATTAGTGGCCTTTTTCTCCCCAAATGTAACAAACTCTCATCCCTTATATGCTTGTAAAAGGGTATTCTTCACACTAATTATTGCTGGACTGAAAGTCAACATTTCTATTCTTCCACTTATTTTATATCCTGGAGTGTTCAGGAAATACCTTATTCTATTACTTCACTGTAATTTCCTAAGAATTAGATAATTCCTTTTCAATCTTGATATCACAAGAGATTATAACTTCATAGGATGAAAAGGATTTTGATGAAAATGCTTTACGGAGAAATGGTTTTAACCCATCAAATAATCGATAAATCATACTTCTTGGGATTCGTATATAATCTTCATTAAGACTTCCTAACCATGTAAAGTTAGCCTCATACTTTGCGATATTCTCATCCTCATTTTTCTTCAGACTTACAAATCACTTATCCATATCAGATCGATGTTCATGAAAAATGTATTTTTCTAAGAAAAGAAATTTAAGCTCCTTCCATTCCATATTTGATACTACTTTATCATCCTTTTTGTTTTGAATTGATGACCACCATTGATCGTCATTTCTTCATAGGCGATAAACTACCATGAAAAACTTTTATCTTTCATTACTCCCCAAAAGCAGGGAATATTTTTTTTATGGAACATATCCATTGTTCCGAAAATAATGGATTTTTTGTCCAATTGAATGTTGGGGATTGTTTCGTTATTATGTAGTATAACATTGATCCTCCATGTTGTGGATCAGGGTGATCCATATAAGTAATTTTATTATTCATCACCTGAGTTATTTTTAATAGTATGATTATAAGCTGATAAAAACCTATTTAATCACCAGCTCCACTATACTTATATTGAATATGATGGAAATCTATTCAAGGATTATGTCGGTAGATCTAGTTTCCATTCCTTCTACTAGGATCCATTTTTAAATAATGGCATTAACTAGATTAGTTTTTGAATATCAATGCATAATTCCATAATTAATAAACACATAACAAAAATTTAACAGTTTATGCATATAATCCATAATCATAAAAAGTTACTTTGGCGATATATTTACTCATAAATTATTTATATTTTTTTTAATGTAAATGTTATTTATTCTAATAATATCACCAAGTAGTTTCAAACTAGGTGTAGAGTAAGGCAGTTGTTGTGCGCCTAGATCACTCGAGTCAATCTCGAAACTCCTTGTCAACGTTTTCAATCCTACATACTTTTGTACCAGAACCACTTTCACTAGTAGTATCTAGATATGGATGTATTTCATGGAAAACCCAAATAATATATACATTACCAAATTTTTAGAATGTTATTCTATAATAATTCTTAGAGTCTATCGTTGGGTAATGTTCTCTAATTATAGTTTTTTAAATCATGTTTCCATGGGTTGTACTGAACTTCCTCTCATACCAACTGTAATGCCCCAAACCAAGTTACCTAGATTTGGTGCCTCATTACATAACATTGTCATGATCAAAAAAGATAAAGTCCCAAAATAACGATCAGTTTTGTTTCCTTGGTACTAATTAATACACACGTAAGTTTTATATTATCTTATAAAATGAAAAGGAAAAATTGTGTCTCCTTTGAACATATTCATATCCCATAGCCCACCCCTACAAGTCAGTCATAAAATAGATATTTGCCTCATGGGAAGAATAAAACATAAGAAATGGGCGAGCTCAGATGCTCAGAAAGGAAAACAATATAAAGGAAACTATCATAAATAAAACTAAACATTTAAGGAAAAGTATAAGACTAAAACACAATCCTTTTATACATAAACTTCAACATAATATGGTAATGATAAATCAAATAATTCCATTTACTTATTCAGATGGATATTCTACTAGTCAAATAATCACATGTAATATCAATAGCTAATGTCATAATTATAGAATGCATAATGCCTGAAATAATAACCCCATATTCAAGGCCTTGTGAAAATAATAAAAATAATTATATTATCAAGGCATTGTACCAATACACTTGTTTGTCTTTTAAGACACACTGACGCATCAAGGGGCTATAGTAGGCCCCACCCATTACTTTGTCTAATGAATTCTATATATGAAAAGGTTGAAACCTAACATAAAAAATCATATTAAAACTATCATAAGAAATGTTAATACATTTATTATCAACCATGAATAGTATAAAAATAGCACATTCACAATCAAACATATCAAAAAACCTTCAAAAAATATTGAAGATTGTATCATAATAAATCAAAAACAAATAATCGAAAATCCAACAATGTATGTGGAAATAGATTAAATCATTTGAAAAAATATTTGAGTGAAATATCTATTTCTATTTTGAAATAATTTTAAAGTTACGATAACTGTTATTTTAAAAATATATATATATAATTTTTTAAAGGTTTCTTATAATGTGTTTTAATGGCAGAAAATTTCCTCACCCACCGTATATGTTAAGAAACATTCTTTCTTTAATTTTGTCGAAAATCTCTTAAAGGACCTTGTTTGGAAAATGGAAAAAAAATTCCTTTCAAATTTTTTTAGAAAATTTATAACAACATTTTAAATTACTTTAACCCATAGTCTAGAAAATGGTAAAAATGTTTTAAAATAAATGTTTAACAAACATGGATGTGGATGAGAAAGAATTCCTAGTAGATAATTACGTGTAATCAACCATAGAAAATAAATATATTGTAAAATCAACCATTAACATGTATTGTTCCTTAGTCTATATTATGTTAACCTCCTGTGTAATGGTTAATTAATATTTATTTGATTATACAATAACGTCACATATAAATATGATATCATATACGATCATCAAATATTTCATTAGTAATAATATTTTAGAAGTATCATTATTTTGTGTCTTAACTGATTCGTTTTTCATTATATGTTTTATTAAATAATTCATGTTTGATATGGATATGATTTATTTTATTTATATACAAAATTATATTAATTTCTTATACAATATTTTTAATCATCTAATAAAAATTATTCTTGAATAATTATGATATGGAATCAAATCACATCGTATCGTGTAAACGGTTAGTCGTACGTAAGCATGAGCGACAATATCATTATATTGATAATGAAATCAGATGTAGTTGGATGGAAAATTATATAAAAAGAATCATTAATATTTTATATTTATTATTTACATCAATTATAATCCTTATTATACCAGTCCATATAATGATGTTTTGAATAACAAACAACACCACGATATGGAAACGGAAAGCTATACGTACTCATATTTGGTGACTTTGTCATTCATAGGATGGATTGAATAATGAATATGGTTGTACCATATTTATTATAACATAATAGTATGTAGAAGGTACTAGATTTATTAGTATGGTATGGAAACAACGAATAAAGGGAATGTGTAAGAAGAAAAGAACATTGAAAGAGGTGATAAATTAATTACCTCTTCTTCAAGTGCTACCTTTTTGATTTGAACAAAAGGGCTTAATAGGTTGTCTTTATGATCAAATTAAGGACACTAGGAAGAATTTATGGTATTTGGGAGGATATATGAGTATGGTATGGCTGATAAAACTAGATTTGGAGGTATTAATTTAAGAGAAGGGGAAGTACCCTTTTATAAGGGGGGTGAGTGGATCATTATGAAGAGAATGAAATACTAATTTATTATAAAATAATTTTCATTTTATAGTAACTCCCAATAGATTTATTTATAGGAAAAAGTGGGTATGGGTAGAAATCATCTCATCTAATATGTTTTATAAAATTTTTAGGTCACCATATTAACCATATAATTTAGATTTAGCATTTAGTTAAATAGTTTAACATTTACGATGTCTTTTAGTATTATTATTATAAATCGTTAGTATATTTACTCTAACATTACATGGAAACCACATGTGGTTAATTAATGACATATCAAACATTATCTAAGTTCTTTTTCAGAATAATATATTATAAAGAATATTATATCATTTAAAAAATTGTATTTTTGTTTTAAAAACTCATTTATGTCAATTTGAACACTACTTAGTATTTGGTTTTTCTGAAAGTCATAAGATCTTGATTACATGGAAAAAATACATTAAATAAACTCTAACATATCATATTCACATTTAAAATTCAGGTATGACATCAAAAGTTTTAGTTTACATTTAGTTTAAAATTTATAATATCAACTATTTTAATCATTCATTAATAAAGTAATTACTCCATCATCATTGTGTCATAAATAAATTTTATTATATAATGTCTAAAAATTATGAATAAAATAATATGATTTATGAAATATTTTTATCTTTCAAATGAATATTTATTGTTTAATTTTTCTTATGTATAACTCTGTATTAAAAATGTTTGTGTTAATAAAATTTTAATTTAACATTTTTATCAATTCTTTAAATAAAATATAATAAATGACCTAATATAATCCATGTGGACCAAAAAGGATTATATTTTTACACACTGATTTATTTGAGTCTAAATACACTTATCAAAAATAATTCAAACATGTGTTAGGGTAATTATAATATTATTTTTACATTTAATTGCCATATTTACTTTTAACTATGGTAACAAAATTCAAAGTGACTATTCAGAAAAAATTATTTTCATTATATTGAACTACATTATACATCTTTATGACAAGAAGTTCTATCAAAATATTGAAATTCAATGCACAAATGCTGTAAATTTAGGTTCTCTTCAAATTTTCAAAGGTTCCTAGAATGTGGGTAAAAGACGTTAAAAAGTTCAGTAAAATTTTATATATCTAATCTTATTATAAAATGACTCCAATAAAATACATTAGATTAATATAGGTATTATGTATATATTTTGACAATTAAATAAATTTAAATTTAAAAATTATTATTTAAACATAAAGTCGTATTTTAAATAACAGCGCAATATTTTTTAATATTAATCAAAAATTTAAAGTTTTCAGAAAAATACCAAGAATTCACCCAAAGCTAATTTTGATATTACGAATCCAATAATGATGTCCGTTTTAAATATCAAATATATACCAATTTAAAAAATTGGGTATTACTTTTGATAACTACTTTTTAAACAGCTAGTTTTATTGGTTGTGGTGTGTTATAACTCGTAGTTGAGTATATAGCATGTTATTGCATTATTCAAAGAGAAGCGTGCCTTTTAAGAATGGGGTGTTACAAATTTATCATTTGTGCATGTATTGATGACCGCTTATATGAAATGATGTAACTATTTTTTCCATTTATAACACAAAATTATAATCTTATATACGTATCAAAACAAACATATTTCTTATCTATTATTTTATTCTTATTATTAATTATTATAAATTTTTCACTTAGCTTACTTTCATTCAATCCACTAGACACATGAAAATGTCACTCATAAATGTGTCTAGGCTACCACCTACATGGAATAATGTACTTAATATTTCAATGTTTATCGACATGCATATTATTTAATGTTTATCTATTGTAGAATCATGATAATCATATAATATTTAATATTTTAGATGTGATTTATTTGTGACCTCTTTTTCTATGGGAAATAAATTAGAGTTATTTTGGTCCAAATTACAAAAAAAACAAACAACTCGAATTTAAACGATGTTTTAACTAAACAATAAAATGATAAAAAATTAAAATGACAATGTAATGAATATTTAACATATTATTAAAAATTTATGTAAATAATATGAGTTTATATTTTTTAATATAAAAATATATTGTAATGAATAATGATTTATGGTAATGGATTTTTCTATCATATAATTTATAAAAATTTAAATCTACTTTCCCTCTAAACCCATAATCATTGTCGAAATTATGAATTTTATATTTAATCAAGAATTGACTATTTTGTGTAATTCTCATCTAATTCACAAATTCAATAGAAGCACTTTACAATGAATCATTTACATAGATATAATAAGTGTCATTTTTTAATTTTTATAAAAGTGTAAAAATAATTACTTTTAATGATTACCACATAACCCTCACATTCCATCATTCTAGAATCTATTTTTTGTCAATTTTATTTTAACTATTTTAATGGATTTGAACTAAAATATTATTCTTGGTATTTATATAATTTTTAGTTTTCAATTATGTTTTGGAGAAATTTTATTACATGAAATTTTTATTACATATTTGACGAAGATATTAATTATTGTACTAAATTTAATTGTTTTAACTGTTATAATGGAAGTTAATAATTTTATTTTTTTTATTCATTTTATAGTAGTGTTACATTATTTATGGATTTGTTTGGCTCTAATTTATTATTTCCAATCATTTGGGGATTTTTTGTTCTCCAAGAAGATACGTTATAGGATATTACATGATGGATGTTTTTAAGGGTCCTTAATCAGTGATAAAAAGATTATATAATAATTTACCACCTTATGATTCTCTCTATTTAATTATGTTTTAATTAAAAATTAATTTTTTTCTTATGTTAATAAAATTTTCCTAGGTTTTATTGGAATTTTCATTTCCTTTAAAAGGTGAAATGTATATTTTCAGTGAAATTTTTTCATATTTTTTAGTATGCCTTTAAATATGTTGATTATAAATTTAATCATTCAATAAAATTTATTAGGCAAAAAATTTGGGAATAAATCTTATTTCTTGGGTGAGAAAAAAATAATTTCATCTGAATGTTTATTTTTTGATATAAAAATACACCATATAAATTTTATGATTATTATACAATGTTATATTATTTAAACATTGTTTTTTTAACCCATACAAAGATCATATTTAACTCATCCCATAATTTCAAATATAATTACATAGACCAAATTATGAATATGAATAATTAAATGGTCAATTTTGACAAATATTGATTCATGGAAAAAAGTCTTGAATGAATAAAGACTCTAACACCCACGTTTTTATGTACTATTATTTTCGTATTATATATTTTGAATGTTTATAATTTTTATATTATGATAAATTGGATTTTATAATATTGTAGAGTTGTTTATAAATCTATCATAAAGTGAAAATTTTGAAAGTGGATATTTGATATCACGAGATATCTCTTCGAAATCATGCATGGTGATGATGTAGTAACCTGGATGGTTCATGGTTACAACAAAATTTGAAAAACCCATATGCGTACTATGGGGACAATGATTATGGAAAAATTTGGAAATGTATGGTCGTATAATGGATTTAAATATCATGAATTGAAAGTGTTTTAGTTTATGGACATAAGATTGACAAACAACATGGTTGATCAATTATTTTCAAAAACATTTTTCATACATATGTAGCTACCTAGGTGTTCTCCACCACAACAAGAATGTGACATAACCGTTAGATGTGTGGTTCATGACAAAACAATTCTAAAAATTACTAAGGAACTAAACCCATTATTTTTGAAATATTATTCGAGGTTATCAAACTCCTCTCCTTCCCTAGGCTACCATGACAAATCACATTATTCATGGTGAACTATTTTTAAAAAATAAAAGTGTGTTAGATATAAAAAATCATTAATAAATAATTTTTCATCGTTATTCTTCCTTAATTTTAATGTCTTTAATCTTCTCCTTCCCTAGTCTACCATGACAAATCACATTATTTTCAAAAACATTTTTAACAAGAATATGACATTATCAGTGTCAATGTTTATTTTTTCCACCTTCTAATAGGAAATTGGATTCTATCCTATATCCATTTATTCTATTTCATTAATCTTTCAATGTACTAAAAATTTAATGCTGTATTTTATAATGTACCATCATGTGGTTTCATTAATGAAATTATTTTAATTTGTATTTGGTAATTTTATAGTGTCTAAAAAGAATAAGTAAAACTAAACTTTTATATAGTTTAAATATGATGATATTAAAATTATGAAATGGATTTTTTTTCAATATATTTTTTGATGAAATGTAATCAATGATGAATAATTATTTTTAAATTGAATATTATTTATTTTGTAATAATTGTATTATCATGTGGTAAATGTGGATGGAGTGTGGTCACATGTTCCATAGCCATCGTAGGAAAAATTATAGACATTGATTGCCACAAACTAAGGTAGAACAAAGATAGAGTTTATAGTTGTGTCATTCCATATACCTTTGTATTGTTATTCATTGTAGTATATAGTAGAAATAATTTTTTTTGTGATTTTATATCATTGATTTCATTTATAAATCTTCTTTTAAAAATTAATATTTTAATTTTTTTTAAAGCAAATTTAATATCCTAGAGGCACATCTTGGGATGTATCTGGGGAATTCCTTCTGAACAAGTAATAAACCCTCATTGAAAATATTTTTTAATTTTTAGATTTCATATTCTATTAAATTACTATGTTAATGCTATCATATTTATCAAGATTTTAAACCTAATATCATTTTTATGAATGGTAACATTTGATTTTGGAGCTAGTTTGAGTATTTATTTGGTTGTTTGTCTTCAGTGCCTTTCAGTAATTATAACTTTTTTAGTATTTTTTAATTATTTAATACACAATAATTGTGCCATAGATTTATTATTGGATTAACATTGAGTCGTATTACATGTACTCATATATAATATAAGAGGATTTGAGGGTTATTTTTGTTGTTATATAGTTTAATATGGATGAAAAATATTACACAGAATTTTCATAATAATATGGAATTATTACTAACCTATAGTGTCTTGGGGATTTAACCAAATGATACAAGATATCTATTTATTAGGAATAAAATGGGATTAGTGAGGATTTTACAAATGGAATATATTTTTTCTGATCAATCCCCCTCTTTGGATTGTAGTAATGAAATTAGAATTTTGAATTTGAAATATAATGATTAAAAATACTCAACTAACCATTTTATAATATATTAACATACATGTGTGTATGGGTATGCCATTTTTGAACAAAAAATTATATACTGTTATAATTTCATCATAATTGATTTACTTTATAATGTTTTTGTATAATGCACTACGATAGACACTTATGAATCCGAATAAATTCACAAATTTGAGAATGAAGGTTTATTAAAATGAAAAATGGTCAGATTTGGAATCGATGGATTATTTCATGTTTATTATAGTGATATTAGGTTTTCTAAGGTTGTAGTTAATATATAGTTTGACTAAATGGATTCTATTTCATTTGTATAGAATTTTTCCCGAGTACCCTATAAGAATTGCAAGAGGATGCCACTAAAAAGATGGTTTCAGTAAATCCAAAACTGAACCAGAAAATTCCCAAATAACCCTACATGATTATCATGTAATTTTCCATGGTAATTTTAATGATGATAATTAGATTGTAGAAAACTCAATCCATTTTAATATAAAAAATATATCATTATTTTGGGCAAATTTTAAATATGATAAATTGATGGTGTGTCCCGATAGAATTAAAAATATATCTAAAATATTGGATACTAGATCGAGAGTAAATGTAAATGTGGATATTTATATAATAAAGTATATTTTTGTACTAATCTATATATTTAGCTATCCAATAGAATGATGATCAATGAATCATGTTGGATAACATTAATTATTCTTTCATCAAAAAAAAATTTTCAATGCACATTCATGATGGATTTAAAAACTGATTTTGTTATCCTAATACAAGATAATCCATTTGAGATATAATAAATAGTTAAGGGAATGAACATAGTCCTCATTTTCATAGTAGTTGATTCTAGTGCCTTATTGAAGTAACACATTGTTGAGTCAAAAATATTGGAGAATATTCACATTATTATAGATGTTATTTGAATTCTAGATAATAAATTGATGATAATTGTGGAAACGGTTGAATATGTAATTATAACCTGAAATATCTTTATGTGAATATGTTGATAACCATGAGAATATATCATATATAAATCATAGGGAATAAGGTAATCAATACACTTATAACTATGGTGTTGAAGAATCTCAGTATCATATGATATGATAGGTTATCATTATTCCATGTCCCAATATGAATCATGGATGATTCTATTATGGTTATAATTATAAAATTAAGTAAAACGGTGTATCAACAACAAGATTATTCCCAAAAATATTTAGATGGAATATTTCTCATGCTATTAGTGTTGTTCACCAAAGTATATTTTTTGGGATGTATCTCCATTTTTTAAAACATATTATTCTATGAAGAGGATATCTCATCAAAATAATTATTTCTATAATATCCATGTGATTCATAGTGATTACAAGAAAATAATGTCTCCTAGGGTAATGTAATATCAATAATAAGAAATAATGAATGAGGATGTAGTGTGTAAATTTATGATTTTGATTAGATAATAATTTATAGTTAATATTTTCCCTCGATGTTGTGGTTAATGATTAATATTTTGTCCAGTCTGATGTAAGAATTATTTAACATAATTTTATACCCTTATTTATCACATTTGGTGTTGTGTATCAAATGGTTTTACATGTATATATGATTCCTTATTCCATTAAACATTACACACATGTTAGGAAAATGGACTCTACAGATTTTAGGGTTGATTCTTGTTCATTATATATCGATGGGGATGATTTTGTTTTAGATTTTCATATTCATGAATAGGATAACATTGATCAATTATTTAAATTTACTGGATAGATTAATTGAAGGATCATATTTACTATAATGAGTAGCATGATATTTTCATATAACTATATAGTGTTATATGATTCTTGGATGTGAATGAATGTAAAAAATTTGATTTTGGTTCAACTAGTTTAAACAATCTACTCAATGCTGGTTGTGGGTCACTTTAGCATCTACGGATGAAATTGAACGCATAGAATTTCAAGGAATCATTGAACGATATCCTTTGTTATTTTAGAACATTATATTTTGGATTCCAACTTAATGATAAGTAATATATAAAATTAATCCCTAGTATAGTCTAGACAACATTCACATCTATTTAATAGGATGAAACCAATAAAAATAAATTAATTGCATGTCTAGAACAAAATTTTTATAATTAAATGTGTGTATTATACCTAGAACATATATGTGGGTTTTAACTATTAGATATATAAATAATATAATTTAAATCACTACTATTTTGTGTATAGTTTAAGGATAAATCATGTTATGAAAAAAAAATTCTTCCACTAACAATAATTAATTATCTCTTTTTTAAATTTTGTGGAAATAGATCATTACATATGTTTTATTTGTTGTTATGTTATTCTAATAATAAATTTTATAAAAATTTTATTCAAAAATTAAATTTTCAAATATATAATGTTCACTATGAATACATGGTTATGGATAATTCTTTTATAAATTTATCAATAGTTTATATTGAATTGATGACTCCAATCATTCATAGGAATCATTTTACATTTGATTTAATGTGAATTATTGATATTATGGTGTATTAATGGATGAATGAAGATCATAAATAACAAATAGAAATAGTATTTATAATATTGTGATATAAACACCTTTATGAAATCATTTTAATGTGTGATTTCTGTATACAATAGTTATGTTTCAACGGGAAAATAATTTGTAAAAGATGATTTTCTTTTAGGATGCATCTGGATTGGCTAGTGATTTGTACACATTTAAGTAGATCATTTTATTTCATTGTTATTATGATAGTAATTGGTGTATTAGAAATGACAAAAAATGTATGATTATGAATTGGTAATAGTTATCCATTGTTTATATACATGGAATTACTATATCATTGGTGATATATTTATATAGGTACATTATTAGAAGTTGTTGAGAAAAATTTCATCACTATGAGATTATAATTTAACTCTCTAATGACTGATGAAATATTTGAAAATCGTATAGTTTGAATTTATTTATACTATAAGAAAATTAAAATATTAAGCTGATGAAATTAGTAGTAAGTCAAGAATAAATTTGGATAAAATGGTATTAGATCATTGGATCCTAATGTATGTTTTATAAGATACGTATATAGATTTTATTATGTAAGTATATATTATGGTTTTTGTTGTGGTCTATCTTATTCCAAATATTTTTTAGTAGTTTAATGAGAATATAGAGTCTAATATTTAATTTATAACAATGATATTGATAATAATTAGTTATGATTCCTTTTAGGGGATAATTCTAGATGGTAGAACAATGCGGCAACTTGTATGATATATTATTGTTTTACAAATCAATTATGAATGAATAATTTAAACATAGAATAATCAAATATTTACAATTAATTATATTATTTAATATATTTATAAATCACTAAGATAATAATTTTTTGTTTAATTTCATCATCAAAGTGGTAGAAATATTCTTTAGATTCCCCACATATTATTAGGAAAAAACAAAGAACCATGGACCAACTAATATGTTACAATTATTATTAATTATCTCATTAAAAGGGGAGTACATATCAACGTGTTTCTTAATAAATCTCCCATGAATGATTAGTATAATTGTTTCATATGGGTAATTGTGTATCATCTCAGAATGGTAAGTCACAGATTCATAATTCATCAATCCAATAAAGTGGAAGTATTATCCATTTTCAAATTTTTGGATTTTTTAACGATTCATGGTGTTCTACAATAAATTTTAATTGAATATGTCCCTAGGAAAATATCATTTTTTATGTCCTTATCAAAATCTATTGGAAATAAGTTAACCCAGATCAAAACATAATAACCTAAAATTTATTGACAATCAAAAAATTCAATCCAAACATGGGAATATTGTAATTCAGATATTATGATGTATTTCGGAGGCTCATTGGAGGAACATATTTTATTAGTGGAGTTCAAATTCAATTATACGTATTAAAACTATAAAAATATTCCCCCTTTCAAAGGGTAGTGTAGTTTCACGTTTCATTCTTCGCTAAATTAAGTGAAATTAGTTGATATAATATATATATCACCTAGAAATGTGAATAATATAAAAAAAGATGATTCACATTATTAAAATGGAAATTATGATGGATTATATTATTCATAAATCTAATTTGGGTAATAAAATCATGTAATGGGAGTGGTCATGTTTTCATGGGAATCTCTCGAAGCCTAGTTCATCATTGTTTTGGTAAGAAAAAAATGTTTTTCTCTATATATTGTCCCTTTTTGATAGATTAATGTGATAGTTATTGGCATAATCGGTGTCTTAACCACCAAGGATGTGGTATATAAAAAATTGTTTTAATTTGTTTTAATTGATTATGTATCATCTAGATGCTAACTATATATTGTGATTAGACTATATTTTTCATGAACCAGATACTACATTCACTCATGTGTCAATATATATTAGAGAGAAACAATATATTATCTTGTGTGGGAAAAACTTCTATTCTGGTTGGATCTTATTGATCTATGTTAAGATTAATTAAGATATGTGGTTGAATAAAATAAGAAATGTTAAAAAATTAGAAAGTGCTCAGAAAAGTGGTTGTTATTAATTTAAAAATAATTTTTGATTTAAAATATTGAAGAATATATGATTCTATTATTGAATAATGGGAATTCAAATTATTTATGGAAAATATATTCATAATTTAAAAATATATTTTCAAGAAATATATAATTTTGGTACATGAAGTATTAAATAATTGATGTTTTTTGAAGATAAATGTTATGTTATTTTGGAAATAACTAGTTTCAAAGTCATTCTAGTAAGTGTGATTGTATTTTGGGAGGGTATGTTTTGATAATTTTAGTCGATATTTATTTTTGAAATGATATGTTTTTAAATTTTTTATTGATATTTTGAATATTGGTGTATTAGTATAAGGTCACGACCTTAAACATTACTTAATCTTGAGATATTTCAAGAATACACCTTCAGGATCTTTTCAGGTTTATAGTTTTAGTGAATTAGATCATAAAACATGTATTACATTCCACATTTAAGCAAAGTGGTTACATAAAAGATAATATTCATTTTTCCCATCAATGGAAACATATTTAAAATAAAACATGGATTCTTTCTTGACACTTCCTTGACACTATCACATATCATGTACCTTTCCATTGTACTGTGAAAAACATTTCAAAAAACTTGGGATGAGCATAAAAAGCTCAGTAAGGGTTATAAAAATATCGAAAGGAAACATGAGTTCATATATACATAAGAATGAAATCATACTTTACCCATAAAACAAAGTCACATTAACATACCTCATCAAATCATGAATAAATCATAGAAATCATAAGACATAAAGGTAACTTGAGGCATTCATAACATTCTTACGTAGGGAGTAACCCTCTTGGTTACGTTTGGAATACCCATCACAGTATATTCCCTAAATCTCTTCGGAAAAACCTTAACGTTTCACTCCTTCACGTTACCCAATGCATTGGAGAGCTATATCGGGCTCAACCACCCTTAGTTTATCACGGAACCACCCGTCTTCATAATAATTCCCAAGAACCTCAACATAATCGTATCACATAAAACATGCATAAAGGAAACATAACATTTCTACCATTCAATCACAAGAAATAAATACAACACATTGATATAAAAAAATTAAGAAAACCCTTTTAAATACCAAAATAAAATCTAAGTAAAACATGATATTTATTTTTATTTAAAAAAAGGTATGGCTTGTAGAGGAAGCCGAAACTCAAAATAATGTTCACGGTGGCAGGGAAGTCGTTGTCGCCGCATACGTATGACAAAAACATTCCCTTTTGTCGTTTAGTAAACGCATCGTATAAAAAAGATTCCTTTTGAATAAACATAAAATTCAAAGGGGTTTATACACCGTATAAAAGAAGGTTGTGTGTAAAACAAAATATGCCTCAATGAAAGGAGATTGAGACGAAGTCCCATACCTCGGGTCCGACTTGACTCTGTCGTTATTTAATCTCCAGAATAATAAACATGAGTTAATTTCTACTTGTTTAAGAACCTTTTTCATGTTCATTATTCCTTTTATATCATTTATTTCCATGTCATGAACACTATGTAATTATTTAAGTTAATAACGGTCATTTTAACGATCATTTGTACTTGATTCAAAAATAAACCCTTTATAATTACAAGTTTTTCATGTATCCATTATATCCCGAATTATAATCATGATGTATATATCATATATATCATATATATCCAGTATATACATTCATTTATAATATTACATAACATTTAGAGGTAAGAAATGAAATGCACCGTTCATGGAGACGGTAAGCCGTACGTACGCATGAACGTTGCTTCCATTTCTATTTCGTATTTTATGAAATGTAATCATAATTATATAAAGGAATATTATAATTCCAGTGTAATATAATATATAATATCATCACTACATCCTTTATACGTCCCACATATGGTATTGACGAATCAAATCACTTTGAGGGGGCGATAGTGCACTTCCTTAAATGAAGATATCACATTTACCCATAATGGAAACCATAAAGGTATTCCCAAAATGAAAAATACAGAAGCTTAAGGAAAACATAAACATATTAGATATCATATATAAATATAGTGTCTTCTTAATGGCCACCTTTGAAGGTGTTAAAAGAATGTTGAACAATCATCGTTTCAGGAGGCAGAAATTCGCCATCCACGGAAACAGTATGTTCTTTAACCATTATATGTAGGTGTGTGTAAGTGTAGAACGAATCCTTATTATAAAAACATCCTAGTATATGGAATATACTGGTGTTGTTTCAATATAAATTAATAAAAAGAGTTTAGGGGGTTTGAGAAGCAAAATAATACAAAAGAACACAGGTGAAGACATTACCTTAAAATCGGCTAACTCCCATTGGTTTGAGCTCCAAGGCTTCCTTGGGAAGACTTATGATCAAATTGAGGCTTGAATGAGTAATAGAGGGAAGTGGATAGACAAAATGGGCAGGTTTTATCCGAGCCAAAGTCTATGGATGTGTGGGTAAGGAGGTAGAGGTGGGGGCTTTTATAAGAGGAGAGGAGGGGCCCTCTTGGAAAGTAATGAAATTTTACTTTATTTTAAAATGCGTTTCGGATTCAAAAGGTCCCACATTGATATAATTCGAGGGTAAGGTGATTAGGGTTCTAAATACACCAATCCAATAGGTTTTGGGCATGTGTAGATTATATATTTTACATTATCTTGTCATTTTATATAAACCATTTATTAATGAGGTAATTGTTGCATCATCATGATGACATAAATAATTTAATTTATTAAATGTATAAAAATTATAAAAAAATATCATGATGTATGAAATATTTTTAGAATTCTAATTAATATTTATATTCAATAATATGACTTGTATAACCCAATTTAAAAATTGTTTTAGTAAAACAACTCATTTTGTGTCATTTTAATTTTAACATTAAATAAAAATATATTAATGTCATTTTCCTATCAAAGTGCCTCCATGGGGTCCCCAAGTTGACCCATGGATTTTCATGGTCGGCCATGACACATCCAATAAGGGTAGGACATGTTTCTAGGTATTTTCATTTTATTATAATATCATTTTTTCCTTAAATTGCACTAATTACCTCTAATCGCGATTGAAAACTTAAACGTTACTATTCACAAATGAATTATTTTAATTTCATTGAACCAAATTTTACTTCTTAATGACCACCATGTATGTCGGATTTTTGAAAATCAAATCACAGAAGTAGAAAAGTTTCATTTAAACGAAAAATTATTTTCTTTAATTACCACTTAGTGGTTTCACTATTCATCAAAATTGATGTTTTTCAGAAAAATACCAAAACTTCACCCTAAGCTACATTTGATATTTTGAATTCAAAAATTATGTCTATTTTAAAAAAATCAAATCATATAAGTTACATTAATTAATTTATTAATTAATTCCCGCTGTCATGACAAATAGCTTGTTTTTATGAAACAATAAGTATCAAAAGATTGACACTAGTTTAAGTCCAATTTCAATGTGAAATTGATTCCAATGACCACCATTGGATTAAATGGTAAAAATATATTCTAACTTCACTTCAAAACAAATTCAAAATATAATCAAATTATATAAATAAATTAGATTAAAAAGAGTTTTTGAATTAAAATAAAACATTTTCACTATTCATTAAAAAATGAACTTTATCGGGAAAATACCAAAAATTCACAAAAAGTAAATTTTGATGTCCCAATAATAAAGAATAAGTTTATTTTTTAAAACATAGCTTATAAAATTGTCAAAATATAGATTTAAAAATGGTTTTCCATCAAAAGTCAGTAAAACAATCTTTTAAAAATATTAGTGTATTCCATGCTTAATATTGGATTTATTTTTATTTTAAGCCTCTAAAACACTATCTAATTCAATAATAGACATAGATAATAAATATCTATTATTCAGTACTTATTTGGGATGTTACATCCTTCCCCCCTTTAGAATATTGCATCCCTGCAATTTATTTACTTATCGAATAAATGGGGGTACATATCCCTCATTGCATTTTCAGATTCCCATGTTGCCTCTTCCATCATGTGGTTTTTTCACAAAACCTTTACCTGATTAATCACCTTATTCCGTAACACTTGCTCCCTGTGGTCAAGAATCTCGACCGGTTGTTCCTCATAAGATAGGTTCTCTTCCATCTGAACTACCTCTGGACTCAAAACATGAGATGGATCTGGCATGTACTTTCTCAGCATCGAAACATGAAAAACATTGTGTACCTGAGATAAACTTGTAGGTAAATCCACCCGGTATGCAACTGATCCAACTCTCTCTAGAATTTCATATGGTCCAATGAACCTTGGACTCTGCTTTCCTTTCTTACCAAATCACATCACCCTTTTCCATGGTGAGACTTTGAGAAAAACATGATCACCTATGTCAAAAGATAGACCCTTCCTCTTGTTGTCTTGATGACTCTTCTACCTGCTCTGAGCTGTTCTCATGTGTTTCTGTATCAGCTGAACTTTTTCTACCAACTCTTCTACCAATTCTGGTCCCATCAGCTTTCTTTCACCCACTTCATCCTAAAAAGATGGAGTTCGACACAGCTTCCCATATAACGCCTCAAATGGTGCCATCTGTATACTGGAATGAAAACTGTTATTATATGAAAATTCATCCAAAGAATGATGTTGGTCCCAACTTACCTAATAATCCATAGAGCTAGAACGTAGTATATCCTCAAATTTCTGAATTGTTAGCTCTAACTGCCCATCTGATTGAGGATGAAAAGCTGTACTATAATTTAATTCAGTACCCAATGACTTCTAAAGGCCTTTCCAAAAGTTAGAAGTGAACCTGGGATCACGGTCAGATACAATAGATAGGGTAACTCCATGTAACCTGACTATCTCTTTAAGATACAAACGGGAAAGTTGATCTAGGGAAAAAGTCACTCGTATAGAAAATGAAATGAGCATATTTAGTCAAGTGATCAACAATAACCCAGATTGCATTATTACCTCGAGGGGTCTTCGGAAATCCCACAACGAAGTCCATGGATATATTCTCCCATTTACACTCTGGCATTGGTAAAGGCCGAAGCATCCCTTTCGGTAACTTCCACTCTACTTTAACCTGTTGACATGTCAAACACTTCACAGTAAAATCAGAAATATCTCTTTTCATTCCATCCCACCAGTAATACTCCCGAAGATCTCTGTAAATCTTAGTACTACCATGATGAACTGAAAATGAAGATCTATGAGCTTCACATAACAACTCTCTCATCAACTGTGAATCACAAGGCACACACAATCTCTTCCCAAATATCAAAATGCAATCATTATCAATGTTGAATTCAGGCAAATTACCTTTCTGAACCAGCTCTACCTTTTTCTGCAACTCACTGTCTTGCTTCTGTGCTTGCTTGATTCTGTCTGATAGAGAAGATTTCACTGATACCTGAAACAAAACAGAAGAACATCCTGCACCAACAACTTCTATGACAATGTTCATCAAATCCTTAACCAAAGGATCACATTCCAAATGCAACATTTCTACGGAAGCATTACTTTTTCGACTCAAAACATCAGCCACATTATTTGCTTTTCCTGGATTGTAATGAATTGTACAATCGTAATCCTTGATTAATTCTAGAAATCTCCTCTGTCTCATGTTCAATTCTTTCTGAATGAATAAATACTTTAAACTTTTGTGATCTGTATATATTTCACACTTTACTCTATACAAATGATGCCTCCAAATTTTTAAAGCGAAAACATCAGAAGCTAATTCCATATCATCTGTAGGGTAATTTACCTCATGAGTTTTCAACTGTCGTGAAGCATAAGCAATTACCTGATCATTATGCATTAGGACACAACAAAGTTCTTTCAATGAAGCATCACAGTAGATAACAAACTCCCCATTCCTGGAAGGTAGTGCCAAAACAGGAGCATTCACCAATCTTCTTTTAAATTCCTGAAAACAATCATCACATTCTTTTGTCCAGATAAACATAACACCCATCTAAGTTAGCCTAGTCATTGGACTAGATAACCGTGAAAAATTTATAACAAACCTTCGGTAATAGCCTGCCAACTCAAGGAATCTACGAATATCTATTACATTATTGGGTCTTGGCCATTCTTCAACAACCTTTGTTTTTGCATGATCAACAGTTATGCCATCTTTAGAAACAATGTGACCAAGGAAAAAAATTTGTTGCAACCAAAAATCACACTTGTTTAATTTCCCATACAATTTCTTTTCTTTTAAGGTTTGAAAAATTACCCTTAAATTTCTTTCATGCTCCTCTTTACTTTTAGAAAACACCAAAATATCATCAATGAAAACCACCACAAACTTATCCAAGAACTCATGGAAAATTCTATTCATTAAGTCCATAAATACAGAAGGTCCATTGGTTAACCCAAAAGGCATTACTAAAAATTCATAATCGCCATATCATGTAAGAAACACAGTCTTAGGAACGTCTACTTCCTTTACCTTCAGCTGATGGTACCCCGATCTCAGTTCAATCTTTGAAAAAAACTGAGCTCCCTGGAGCTGATCAAACAAATCATCGATATGAGGAAAAGGATATTTGATCTTAACAGTGATGTTATTCAAGGCTTTATAATCAATGCAAAGTCTCATAGAACCATATTTCTTTTTATCAAATAAAATAGGAGAACCCCATGGTGATATGCTAGGTCGAATGAAACATTTCTCTAATAAATCTTGCAATTGCTCCTTTAACTCTAAAAGTTCAATTTGAGCCATTAGATAAGGGGGTTTTGAAATTGGCTTAGCATCAGGAACTAAGTCAAGAGTAAATTCAACTTCCCGATTTGTTATTATTCTAGGCAACTCATCAAGAAAACATCAGGATACTCATTTACCACTGGAACATCATTAATCTGAACAGTTCCCTTGTTTTCAACAATATGTGAATGGTAAAATTCATTTCCATATTTTACAAGTTTCTCGACCTCTTGATAAGTTATCAACAGTAAGGGTTAATTCTTGTACACAAACTGAATGTATTTCTGAAAAGAAACTTCTTTAGCTCTACAGTAAATCTTAGCATGGTAAATAGAGAGCCAATCAATACCCAGGATAACATCAAACTCTACTAGAGGTAGAACAATAAGGATTGAAAATAGGTTCTTTCCACAGATAAGGATATGAAGATTCTTATAAATTTTTTTTGCCTCAACATTTCCCCCAGCTGTTATTACCACAAGTTCAGGATTCATGTCTTCAGATGGTATTCCCATTTTACTAGAAAAGGTTTCAGAGATGAAATAATGTGTGGACCCTGAATCAAACAACACATTGGAATAATCTGAAAAAAAACAAAGTACCTGATACAACTTCATTTGATGGCCTGACATCTACTGAAGTAGTTGTAAAGGATTTCACCACCCCTTTTTTCTTGTAGTCTAACAGCTTCCCATCACTCAATCTCTTTGTCGGACACTCGTTTTCATAGTGACCCATCTCATTGCACATAAAACATTTCACTAACTGTAAATAAAATTTGGACTTACCATCACCTTGATCTTTTTCAGTGAAATCACGAGCCTTATGTCCCATCTTACCACTTCGGTAGCACTTTCCAGAATTCATAAGACATTCCCCAGAATTCCTTTTACCACATTTATCACAAACTGGAAACTTAGTTTTCTTACCATCAGACTTTTTTGAAGAATTCATTCCATTCTCCTGCCACCTCGGTCTCTTATTATGTTGGTTGTTATAGAACACTTGATCATCAGAAAACTCCATTTCCACATTCTCAGCACATCGAACAAGCTTTGCATAACTTTTAAACTCACGAGAAGCCAATGCCCTTAGATATTTTGGTTTTATTCTTGAGTAAAAATGATTGATTTTACTATCAAGGTCTTGGATAAAATTTAGAGCATACCTTGCCAATCGGGTGAACCTCTCTTCATAGGCAACCAATGAGTCTTCCTCTTGCCTCAATTCCAATAATTGTTTTTCCATCCTATGTCGAACAGCCTTAGGAAAATATTTCTCAAGAAACATACCTTTGAATTCATCTCAGTCAAGAGAATCAATATCATCAGCGTCCCTGATATTTTTAACCATCGACCACCACTGATCTGCGTCAACCTCCAAACGGTAAATAGCAAGACTAACCTTTTGATTGTCTGAACACCCCATGATATTGAAAATATTTTCCAGTGCTTTAATCCACCCTTCAGCTAACATAGGTTCAGATGATCCTCTGAATGATGGGGGATGTTGCCTCAGGAAATGTTCCACCACTGACATG
The DNA here is from genome assembly GCA_963277665.1 of Viscum album. Taxonomy (NCBI): domain Eukaryota; kingdom Viridiplantae; phylum Streptophyta; class Magnoliopsida; order Santalales; family Viscaceae; genus Viscum; species Viscum album. Next base: position 1,192,940,501 of record OY728158.1, on the reverse strand, counting down.
TTCCTCCGCTGTTGATCTAGATAATCTCGTGCATGGATACCACCACTACTTATCGCTTGAGTCAACTAATCCATTACTGCAAAAAACTGTTCAGTTCCAATTCGGACCATCTCAGGATGCTAATTCGGAAGGTTATTTCCTTCTGTATGCCTTCATAGCACGGTTTCCCTATTTCCTCTACAGAAAGCCATTCTGAACAAACATGTCTTATATGAAGTAACATGGTAATCTTCAAATGCTATATCATTTAAAAAAAAAATATTTTTGGATAAACATTTAATATAATTCTAACTCTTAAAGTTATCTAAACCGACCTCTAATACCAAATATAAGGCCCCGACCTTAAACATTACTTAATCTTGAGATATTTCAAGAATACACCATGAGGATCTTTTCAGGTTTAGAGTTTTAATGAATTAGCTCATAAAACTTTAATTACATTCCACATTTAAGCAAAGTGGTTACATCAAAGATAGTATTTATTTTTCCCATCAACAGAAATATTTTTAAAATAAAACATGGATTCCTTCTTGACACATCCTTGACACTATCATAATATCATGTACATTTCCCTTGTCCTGTGAAAAACATTTCAAAAAACATGGGATGAGCATAAAAAGCTCAGTAAGGGTTATAAAAATATGGAAAGGAAACATGAGTTCATATATACATAAGAATGAAATCATAATTGACCCATAAAACATAGGAACTTTAACATACCTAATCAAATCATGAATAAATCATATAAATCATTAGACATAAAGGTAACATGAGTCATTCATAACATTCTTACGTAGGGAGTAACCCTCTTGGTTACGTTTGGAATGCCCATCACAGTATATCCCCTAAATCTCTTCGGAGAAACCTTAATGTTTCACTCCTTCGCATTACCCAATGCATTGGAGTGTTATATCAGGCTCACCCGCCCTTAGTTTATCACAGAACCACCCGTCCTCATAATAATTCCCATGAACCTCAACATAATCGTATCACATAAAACATGCATAAAGGAAATATAACATTTCCACCATTCAATCACATAATATAAATACAACACATTGATATAAAAACATTATGAAAACCATTTTAAATACCAATATAAAATAAATGTAAAACATGGTATTTATTTTTCTTTTAAAAAAGGTATGGCTTGTAGAGGAAGTTGAAACTAAAAATAATGGTCACGACGGCAGAGAAGTCGTTGTCGCCACATACATACGACAAAAACATTCCCTTTTTTCGTTTAGTAAATGCTTCGTATAAAAAATATTCCTTTTGAATAAATGTAAAATTCAAAGGGGTTTATACATCATATAAAATAAGGTTGCGTATAAAACAAAATATTCCTCAATGAAAGGAGATTGAGACGAAGTCCCATACCTCGGGTCCGACCTGACTCGGTCGTTCTTTAATCTCTTGAATAATAAACTTGAGATAATTTCTACTTGTTTAGGAACCTTTTTAAAGTTCATTATTCCTTTTATATCACTTATTTCCATGTCATTAATACTATGTAATTATTTAAGTTAATAACGGTCGTTTTAACGATCATTGGTACTTGAGTCAAAAATAAACCCTTTATAATTACAAGTTGTTCATGTATCCATTATATCCAGAATTATACTCATGATGTAGATATAATATATATCATATATATCCAGTATATACATGCATTTATAATATTACATTATGTTTAGAGGTAAGAAATGAAATGCACCGTTCATGGAGACGGTAAGTCGTACGTACGCATGAAAGCTGCTTCCATTTCTATTTCGTATTTTATGAAATGGAATCATAATGATATAAAGGTATATTATAATTCCAGTGCAATATCATATATAATATCATAAATCCATCCTTTATATGTCCCACATATGTTATTAACGAATCAAATCACTTTGAGGGGGCGGTAATCCGCACTTTCTTAAATGAAGATATCACGTTTGCCCATAATGGAAACCATAAAGGTATTCCTAAAATAAAAAATACATAAGCTTAAGGAAAACATAAACATATTATATATCATATATAAATATAGTGTCATCTTAATGGCCACCTTTGAAGGTGTTAAAAGAATGTTGTACAATCATCGTTTCGGGAGGCAGAAATTCGCCATCCATGGAAACAGTATGTTATTTAACCATTAGATGTAGGTGTGTGTAAGTGTAGCTCATATCCTTCTTATAAAAACATCCTAGTATATTTAAGATACTGGTTTTGTTACAAAAGAATTCAATAAAAAGAGTTTAGGGGGTTGGATAAGAAAAATAATACAAAATAACACAAGTGAAGACATTACCTTAAAATCGGGTAACTCCCTTTGGTTTGAGCTAAAAGGCTTCCTTGGGAAGACTTCTGCCCCAAGTGAGGCTTCAAGGAGTAAGAGAGGGGATTGGAGAGACAAAATGGGAAGGTTTTGGCCGATCCAAAGGCTTTGGAAGTGTGGGTAAGGAGGTATAGATGGGGGCTTTTTATAAGAGGAGAGGAGGGGCACTCTTGGAAAGTAAAGAAATGTTACTTTATTTTAAAATTAGTATTGGATTCAAGAGGTTCCACATTGATATAATTCGAGGGTAAGGTGATAAGGGTTATAAATCCACCCATATAATAGGTTTTGGACATGTTTAGGTTATATATTTTACATTATCTTTTCATTTTATTTAAATCCTTTATTAATGAGGTAATCGCTGCATCATCATGATGTCATAAATAATTTATTTTATTTAATGTCTAAAAATTATAAAAAAAATATCATGATGTAGGAAATCGTTTTATATTTCTAATTAATATTTATAGTAAAAAATATGACTTCTATAACCCCATTTAAAAATTGTTTTAGTAAAAAAACTCATGTTAGTGTCATTTTAATTTTAACATTAAATAAAAAGATATTAATGTCATTTTCCTACCTAAGTGGCTCCATGGGGTCCCCATGTTGACCCATGGATTGTCTTGGTCGGCCATGACACATCCAATAAGGTTAGGGAATGTTTCTAGGTATTTTAATTTTATTATAATATCATTTTTTCCTTAAATTGCACTAATTACCTCTAATCGCGATTAAAAACAGAAAAGTTACTATTCACCAAAAAAATTATTTTAATCTCATTGAACCAAATTTTACTTGTTAATGAAAACCATGTATGTCGGATTTTTTGAAAAACATATCACAGAAGTGGAAAAGTTTCATTTAAACGAAAAATCAGTTTCTTTAACTACCACTTAGTGGTTTCACTATTCATCAAAAATTGAAGTTTTTCAGAAAAATACCAAAACTTCACCCTAAGCTATTTTTGATATTCTGTGTTCAAAAATGATGTTTATTTTACAAAATTAAAATCATATAAGTTACATTAATTAATTTAATATTTAATTCCCGATGTCATGACAAATATCGTGTTTTTATGAAACAATAAGTATAAAAAGATTGACACCAGTTTAAGTCCAATTTCAAAGTGAAATTGATTCCAATGACCACCATTCGATTAAATGGTAAAAATATATTCTAATTTAACTTCAAAAACAATTCAGAAGATAATCTACTCATATAAAAAATAATATTAAAAAGAGGTTTTGAATTAAAATACAACATTTTTCAGTATTCATTAAAAAATGGACTTTATCAGAAAAATACCAAAAATTCACACAAAGTAAATTTTGATGTCCCAATCATAAAGAATAAGTTAATTTTGACAAACATTGCTTATAAAATTGTCAAAATATAGATTTAAAAATGGTTTTCCATCAAAAGGCATTAAAATAATCTTTTAAAAATATTAGTGTATTACATGCTTAAGATTGGATTTATTCTCATTTTAAGCCTCTAAAAAACTATCTAATTCACTAATAGACATAGATAAAGATATATATTATTCATTACTTACCTGGGATGTTACAATTATTTATTGATATTATGACTTATTTATATTTGAATTTGTCATATCTTTTGTTTCAAATTTTGGTTTTTCTAAATAGATATAAAATAGTTGAACATCATGTCATACATATATGGATATTATTATATGATAAATTATAATTTTAATTCTCTAGTAATGGAAAATTAATTTTGGTATTTTTCATTAATAATACATGTTTTATTATTGATGAAAATATTCTCTCAATATTATAACTGGATGAAACTATGGTTATGTTTTTGAGAGAATTCTTATGTGTATATTTTCAATTATATATTATTTAAATGGTAGATGAATTTTATAAAATGATGTAGGATAATTGTAAATAAATTGATAATTATGGGGAAACTGTCACAAATTTGGGGGTGTTTTTTTTCAAATATTTCATAAGTCTAAATATAATAATTAAATATTGATTTTGTATGAAATATTTATGAAATTGAAAGATTCAATTTCATAAAAAATATATTAATGCATTTTTTAAAATTATATTTAATCAATTTCCATTAATATTTATTTAATTTTACTTATGTAAACATAAATTCCACTCAACGTTAAATCTAGTTATGATTAATTTGTTGTTCTTTATTATCTACACATTTCAAAATTAATGGGCTTTGATTTCATATTCTAACAGTTATAAAAATATTTCAAACTCTTTTCCATCACCATGTACGAAATTATTGTAAATATTAAATTCAATTAATTTATATATTATTAAACTCCACCATATATAAGTATGTATTTCATTATTTAAATAATATTTTTATAGCTTTGAATAAGTGAAAAAAATAAAATAGAGCATAAATATTTTTTAAAAGAAAACAAAATTAAATAATATGTTTGAAATAAAAATTTTTAATACCAATAAATTAACACCCACTAGTATATGACATGATATAATGAAAATATTACACATATCCTAGAAGGGGTAAAATTCAATTATATTATTTTTTCATTTAATTGGGAATATTCATTTAAAATTAAATTGAAAAACGATTATTTACCTAATATTATAAAGGTTATTAAATTTTTTTACTTCATCATGTCAAACATAGCTTGTGGGTATTTTTTGGTATTTTTTTGAAAATGAAGAATATCGTGTGAATAGTTGAAGATATTTTTTTCACATACTCTCACTATTATTACATTATCATTATTTAATACTAGATTAAATCCGTAAGAAATTTTTTATAAAAACAAAATAATTTTTATGATATAAAATAATTCATTCAAAAATATAATATTTGTTTTTTAATTCTATTTTGGTATTTCAAAAAATTTAATAATTATTTTCTTCAACATACTAATGATTTCTATTTTTCAATTTTATCATTTTTTAAAGACCATTATCGGTAACATCCCCTATCCTCATATACTATAATGATGGAATAATCAATACTTGTCCTTAAGTGACAACCCCATGATTCCAAGGTCCGGAAATAAACGGTAGTGGATTCAATGCAATTGGAGGATGATATTCTTTTTAAAATAAAATAACCATAACGTACAAACAATAACCAAAATAAATTAGGTGATGCATGAATAGAATTTCAAAAAATAAAATTTTAACAACTTATACTGAAAATTAACTATAAGAATGGACCATTTTAAGGTTCCAAGAAGAAACCAAATCAAAATCTGGAAACATATAGTATTAAAAAACTAACAAAACTAAAATAATTCAAAAGTGTAACTACACAACACCCAACCTGATATATGACCCAACTACCAAATACAGCACAATGTATCATGATTCACTAGAAATGAAATTAGATAAATTTTTTCAGGTCTAATAAAAAATATAAAAAAATAACCAAAGTTCTAATTTAAGGGTTTGGTAATAAAACTGAATAGATTTTTCCAAAATTTATTCCATAATCACAAGACTATGATAGAACATGTTTTCACATTTATATAAAATAATTAATATAAACCACATTAATATATTTTCATTTTTCATATTGAAATATAAAATAAATTCACTATCGAATGAGTTTCCAAGGGAAATGAAATTTCTAAATAACACATTAAACTATTTCTCATTTGTTTTTGGAATAGCTAATCCGGGATTCACACACACAAACGCATGAATGTTTCTGTAATAGGTCCAAACTCTTGAGTGGTATATCATTCATCAACTAAGTTGTCACTATGTTTATAATCTTCTTTTCCCCCAAAGGAAGACTCCATTTATATAGGGTCTCAAATTGTGTAAAAATGAATTATGTTCCCCATATTCTTGGTCACATCAAATTTATGAACACACAAAAACCCATGTATCTGAAACCAGGTTAAAATAAATCATTTCAAGAAAATTCAATTAAAAACATTTTTATTGAAAACAATTCCCCAAAAACCACTTCCATAAATCATTAAAAATCCATAATTGAAAACATTATTTTAAAATCATTAAATCATGAACTCTAAAAAATTTTAAATTTAAAAAAAGCCACAAACGCTCAATAAATAAGGATTATACCATGAATTCCACTTAAATTTCACAACCCATTTCATTTAACCAAAAAAATTAAACAAATACTTAAATTTATAAAAGTTGGTGTCAACAGTGAAGCAACATACATTTGAATATAAGGAGGACATAAATAACTGAACAATTTCTTCAACAAAATCAGGTTGAGTCTGAAACAAAACCACCTTATATTAATGAACCTAATATAAAAATATCCATATATGATCCATTTTTTCATAAAATATCATATATATATCACCAATAGATTATATATATGATTAAAATATGGTAAATAAGGTTCGATATAGAAAAAACAATCATGAACGAAAACCTACCAAGAAATCGAGCCTTCAATGCACCATGATTTTCCAATGGATCGCTCCCGAATTGAGGTGAAAATATGCATATCCTTAGGTAAGAAGATGAACAATGATAGGGTTGAAATAGATAGAAAATTGGAGTATTTTGGGAACAACTTATTTGATATACTTTTTTATATCTAACATTTAACTACACATGGTTTGGTCTCACATTTTTGAAAATGTAGTTCCAAACATGCACAAGTTATAAGGTTTTGGACAAACTCTATGCCTAAGCATGAAACAACCTAGAAGCATCTTTATCACTTTTCATAGTATTTTGGAGGAGTTTAAAATTTTCTAATAATTATTCTCTAATGATGTACCTCTTCAATATACCCAAAACACTACAATATCTCAAAAAAAACTCCCATACATCACCAAAAAAATTTAAAAATATAAAACTCATAAGGAAAGGGTTACATACATGAAAAATGGGGATCTAGATTCTCCCATCCATTGACCTTTCGGTCTGTTGAATTTGGAAAACAAGCATTTCCCAAAAAGAGTTCATGACACAGCTTGATCATTTCGTTATCTCATTTCCACATTTCTCCTTGAATTTTTCCATGATTCCACAAAACGAACAGTAGAACAATTGTTTTCAATGAAATATTATCTCTTGCCTTTCCTAAATATATACCGGAACATGAACCAATAAAGCATCATACTATAGGTCAATGTGATCCCATTTAATCATATAGTCAGGATCATACTGAAACATTTTCACTTGAGTTACATGAAAAAAAATATTTAATATACAAAATATTAATGGAAAATCCAAAAGATATACCACTCAAAAACACATTTTTTTATATAAAAAACAATGTATTAAAGATATACCCTTCAATGATTCCAAAAAATAATTATTCCCAATCCATTGAGTGATTATGAAGAATAAATAAAAATTCACTTTGAATGAATACTAATGTAACGCACCAACCATAGTTACCTAGAGTCAGAGAATTATTACATAACATTATCATGATCACAAGGGATCAAACCCAGACAGAATGATTAGTTTAGTAACCTTGGAAGTACTAGTTACGTACATACCTTTTATATTACATAAATGAAAAAACAAAAAAAATATTGTCCCCATTAAACACACTCATATCCCTTAGCTTATCCCTGTAAGTCAGTCATAATATAATTCTTATTATCATGGTAAAAATAATAATTAGAAAGTCGGGAGAAAGGATGGTTAGTAAGGATAACAATATATCATAATCCTTTATAAATAATAATAAACAATTAAGGTAATGCTTAAGACTAAAAAATAAGCCTTTTAAACATAAAATATTGTATAATATGGAAAATATAAATCAAATATTTCAATTTACTTATTTACATGGATATTCTACTAGCCAAATAATCTAGTGTAATGTTAATAACTAATTTCATAATGATTGAATGCATAATGCCGGACATCATAACCACATAGTAAAGTCCTTATTCCAAGAATACAAATAAGATTTCATCAAGTCCGTGTTCCAAGACACTAGTTTCTCCAATGAGACCTATAGATGCATCGAGGGGATATAGCGGGCCATTCCCGTTACATACTAAGCCCAATGCATTCCTCATATGAAAATGTTAAAACACAATAAAAATTTTCTTATTAAAAAAAGAATAGGAAATGTAAATACAGTAACCATAAATCATGAATGGTATAATAATAGAAAAAAAACATTCAAACATATCACAAAACATGCAGTACAATATAGAATATTGTATCCTAATAAATCAACATAAAACAAACATAAAATCCAATGAAGGATGTCGACATAGACGAAATCAATCAAAAAACTATTTGCGTGAATAATCACATCCTATTTTGGAATCATTTAAAATTATAGAAAAAATTTATTTTGAAAATATTCATAAAATATTTTAAAGGAATATTTTGAGGTGTTATAATGGCGGAAAATAGAATCACCCGCCGTATATGTAAAAAAACATTTTATCCTATATTTTTTGAAAAGTTCATAAAGTACCTTGTTTTGAAAATGAGGGAAAAATTCCATTAAAAAAATTTATAAAATTTAAAATAGGGATATAATGTATTTAACCCATATTATATGATATATTAAATATTTTTTTGAAATAAATATTTTGGAAACACAAGTGTGGATTATAAAGAATCCCCAGTAGATACTTTTGTAAAAACATCCTTGGATAATAAAGAGATTGTAAATTTAACCCTTACCATTAACCTTGCCATTGTCGAGGGTATGTTAACCTCATGTATAATGGTAAAATCATTATTATTAAATCATACAAGAACCACATACATTAATATGATATCATGTATGTTCTTATAATATTTTCGTGTTATTGATATTTCTGCAGTATCATTGTTTTGGGTGTAAACTAATTTGTCTTCATTTATATGATTTGTTACTTTTCTGATGTTTGTTAAGATAAGATGTATTTTATTCATATCCAAAATGATATTAAGTTACTAAAAAATATATTTAACCATCTAATAAAAATTATTCTTGAATGGTTACAATGCGAAACAAAATCTCATCGCATCGTGGAGACGGTAAGTCGTGCGTACGCATGAGTGCCAATATATTTCTATTAGTGGTGAAATATTATTTAATTGCATGGTATATTATAAATAATAAATAATTGAAAAATATTGTTTATTATTTACAGTAGTTATACTCATTATTATAAATATCCAAAAAATGATGTATCGAATAACAAACTACACCACGACATAGAGACGGTAAGTTGTATGTACACACATATGATAACATTATTATTCATAGGATGGATAGAATATTGAAAATGCATGTATTATATTGAAAATAAAATCTCACTACATATAAGGTATGGGATTTATAATTTTATATTGGAATCAATAAAGAAATTGGAAGAGGATGAGGAAAAGAACTCTGAAAGAGGGGATGAAGTAATTACCTCTTTTTTGGGATCATCCATTAGATTTGATAAAAGGGGATCCTTAGGTTGGCATTCTGACAAAAGTAAAAACTCTTGGTTAAAGTGAATGATGTTGGGAGGATATTTCAGTAGGGTTTGTCTGATCCAAAATCCTTTGGAGGTGTGAAATTAAGTGAAGGTAATGTATACTTTCTTAAGAGAGTCGATGGCCACTTTATGAAAATATTGAATTATTATTTTAGTGTAACATAAATTTCTGTTTCTAAAAGACTCAAATTTATTTATTTAGAGTATAAGGTGTGGATGGGTCTAAATCCACTCAACCAAAAGGTTTTATAATATTTTATGTCACCATATTAACCTTATCATTTAGATTTTACTCATAGTTAAGTAGTTTGACTTGTACCATGTCTTCTGGTATTGTAATAATACATGGTTAAAAAACATACTATAAAATGACAAGAGAAACTCAAGTTGTTCATTAATGACATATCTATAATTATATAATTCCTTTTATTGAACAATATATTTTTAGGACTATTATGAAATTTAATAAATTAGTATTTGTTTTAAAAACTCATTTTTGTCGATTTTGACAGTATTTTGTATTTGGTTTTGGTGAAATTCATAACAACATTTTTACTTAGAAAAAAATATTATATAAACCATATCATTTCATATTTACATACGCAATTCGTGGATGGAATAAAAAAATTATAATTATGTTGAATTTAATATTTTGAATATCTTTTATTTGATTCATTCATGAATAAGGAAAATAATGCATCGTTGTTGTGTCATAAATAAATGTATTTATTCTATGTCTAAAAACTACAAAAAATATACCATGATGTAGGAAATATTTTTATATTTCCAATTATTATTTATATTCTAAAATAAAACTTATATAATCCCTTATAAAAATTGTTTTACTAGAAAATATATGTTTATGTTACATTTTCCTTAACATTAATTTAATTTTTATAAAGTGATATTTTCACATACATGTTGCTCCATGGGGCCCAAAAATTGACCCAAGGATTTCCATGGTCGGAAATGTATCATCCAACAATGTTAGAACACATGTAAGGGTATTTTAATATTATTATATTATTTTTTTAACCGTATTTACAGGATTTACCCTTTAGCCATGATAAATAAAATATTTATTGATGTTACTATACATAATTTCTAAAAATAAATATACCTATTTACACATTTCATATCTTATGAATCCAAAAATTGAATCCATTTTTCCAAATTCATAGACACAAGTTGTATAAATTAATTTAAAATTAATTCTCATTGTCAAAACCAAAAAAGTGGTTTTTAAGAATTAAAAACTATCAAAAGATGGACATTTGTGTATGTACAATTTAAATGTCAAAATACATACCATGACCAAGATTATATTAAATTGTAAAAATATAATCTAATGATACTTTAGAACAACTCAAATTTCTAATTTAACACTATAAATTATTTTGATTTAAAAAAAAAATTTAAATAAAATTTAGTATGTTTCAATATTCATCGAAATATGAAAGATATCATAAAAATACCAGACAATTAACCTAAGTGAATATTTTTATTTAGATTCGAAAAATGAAGTCCAATTTGAGAAAATAATATTTGTACAATTTTAAAAAATGTGTATTGTTATTCATACCTACTTTCAGAATGACTAATTTGCTAGGTCGGTGTTCGCTTGAACTCAGTGTTACATACATCACATGTTATTGTATTATTCAAAGAGAAGCGTACTTTGAAGATTGGGGTGTTACAATAGCTAATGATGATTATCTATATTTTATTTTTTTATGAATATGGATCATATCCATTCTCTTGATGATCAATTGAATCATCTCTATTATCTCTTGGAAAATGCTTGACCAGTGTTGTGATGTATCACATGTTTCCACCAAAACAAAGTGGAGAATGTTAAGGACTCCTATAAAATTCTTTAAAAGGACTAATGTGTATCGAGGCATCAAAGTAGTTGTTATAAGAATAATAAACTAATGGATTGTGATCTACCTATAATCCAACGAAATCCACTACAAATGATGAAAAATTTCATCCATCATTTTTGTTATCCATTCGAATTGCACATCCATATGATTATGATATGATATGATCATTTTTGATTTATACCCAAGAGATTATAATAATTATTTCCATAAATTAAAATTAAATATAAGATCATGGTATGCCACTATCGAAATAATTACTCCATGTATCTTTACCAAATCTTGGATATATATAATTTTACATTTCCTCTATCATATGAGATTCACCAATAGGGATGAAAATGGATGAAATTTTGATCATTTCTGTTATCACGTATATGTAAACTTGTTTCTAAATAGTTTCTAGAAAACATGTTAGAAATCAGTGACTATCAATTATCTTTTAAAAATATGAAAATTTTAACACCATAATATAATCGTTGGTTGTGGATTCGATGTGTTTACCTCATGATACATGGGTAATACTCAAAAAAAATCAGCCACCTACCATTTAATGATGCACAACAAGAAAACTATGCTTTCATCACCTTATACGTATTCTCTATTCTGAGTGGAATATCCCATCTAAAATGGTTTCTTGCATTAAAAAGTTTTTTTCGACAAATCCTTTGTACAATCATTATATCTCAAAACCACAAAAATGAACAATAATAAAACATCCACCCGCCAATTTTCTCCCCACCAATGAGTTTAAACCTCATAGAAATGCATTTTGAATTGAACTTCTCTTCCCCTTTAACTATATACACCAAATGTAGTACGAAAGAGTTTGGAAATAAAAATACAATAGTACCTCAGTTTTTCACAATCCATGAGATTTCCAATTATCATAAAAATCAAAATCAATAAATATGAAAGTAATTTTTCCAAATAAGTATATGAATTTATACTTAATGAATATATGGTAGAATTTTATTTACCTATTTTATTCATCAATTAAAATTCAATCATCTAGAGAAATTCAATCCCTATTCATTTTATTAGGATCCAATACCACTGTGGAAAAATATGTTTCAACCTTGTATGATCTGTAAACACTAAAAATGTCTCACCAAATAGGTAACGATGCCAATTATTCAATGAATGGATTAAAAAATCGTACTCTAAATAGTTTTTGGGTTGTTATACACCTGAAACAATAATTGTTATTATCCAAACACATCAAATTTATCCCCTTGTATATGTAAACATACTATCCTAGATACTAATGAATAACAATACACCACATTCCATTTTTATGTTTCTGTAAATACCATGATTGGTGATGATGTAAGGAAACCCATTATATATTTAAAAGTCTTATTATATTTCTCACTCCACTAAAATAAAAAACCAATCGATGTCCAAAATTTCATTGGTGAATCTATTCATGATATATCATGTACAAATAATGAGTAATGACTAGCTAGGTCAAGGAAATTATATATCTCAATAAAAATCAGTACTTATTTCAAATAGATAATGGACTATATCATTCATGGATCCATAGAAACACCAATATCATATATTACATGTCTAAGGAAATGTGCCTCCTATTTAAAAATATCACTATTTGATAATTTCTCATACTGAGGATGATCTCACAAATATACCAACACAATCATTAATTGTTTATCATTCCCATATCTTCTCCATGAATAAACCTATATGTCATCACGAAATCACTGAAAAAATAATATAGCTAAACCTGTAATATTTTATTCGGTAATTACATAAAGATCTATATTTCATTCATAATTCTGATAGGAAATACCACTTAATCTAAATGGATATATCTACTATGAAATCTATATGTGTAATATCGATTTTTGAAATAGTAATTAGTGATATCCTAACCACGAGTATATTTTAAAGAACCAATGGGTTCCCATAATGATTGAACATGTCATCAATGTATGGAAGTTGATTCCAATTCTATATCATAATGTGGTTTATCTTATAATAATCCACACATAACCAAAGAGTTACATTTACCATTTTCTCTAATATGAACCATGGTGACCATGGATATGAGATAAGCTAAATAAATCCTTTTATTTCCTACTGATCCAAATAAACCATAAATAACTGTAATACCATTTGTATACTCTTGTAACACAATTGAGATATATGACCCGTCCCTAGAAAGGGATTGATCATCAACTCTATTTCTCTTCAGGTTGGAAACCTAGAGATATTTTTATGGAAAACAACAAGAAACCAGATTACAACCACTGGTATACTATTATTCTATATCACTTTTACTAATAAAAAATTTCAACAATTCAATTAGTATGATTTCATTCCAATTATTGGTTCCAAAAATCATATTTCCATTCCTTTATATTTCGGTCCCTTCTAATTATATGTTGGGAAACATCATCTGTCTTAAAACTAAAATTTCATGCATAAAAGTCGAATCAGATGATCAACATTAATAACAAACCAATAGACAATATTATACCATAGACACACATATCATGATTAATGAAATCCCAAATCATGTAATATACATCCATTAATATACCACATTCTTTATCATAAAGGTTCAACATCCTCATTGACTTAGTGGAGTTTTATGTTTCAAATTATTAGGCGTCATCTAAAAATTTAAACCAATCAAAATAACTTCATGAAATTTAATAAAAAAACTGATCTACATGTATCAAAAAAAATTCAAAAGGATATAATTAAAATTAATTTTACCTCTCATCATAGATGGTCTAGGTTGATCATCCACAACGACACTCTCAACACCGTATAACTACATACTCACTAAACATTGTTCATTAATTCATTGATTAGATTTCCCTTACTGAGGAGTCATGGTTTTCTAAGAATTTTCCTAGATAGATTGGTTCAACTTAATATATCCATTTTAATAACCAGGTGTTTATGAAGCGTATGATGTATGTGAAACATGTGAAGTGTTTAGAACACCCAACCATAAATCAGTATTCCAAAAACATTTAAGATTTCCCTTCTGATTATAATTATGGAGTTCTCTATGTAGATTTGTACATTCTTCCTCCTTGTGGTCAAATGAACCACATAAGAAACATAAAAAAATACTCATATGGATTTGGGTAAGATTCTATGATCTAACCATCAAATTCTGGGTCATCTCATTTCCTTGGAAATATATTTCCCTGTCTTGTGGGTTCCTAAAAGCAGTGTTAACAACACGTCTTCTAGATATCAACTTCTGATAACTGTGTTGTATCTTTATTGATTATTTTTTATATAATCTATTACACAAATCAGGGAAATAATAAACATCATTTATTTCATCATCCCTGATTCAAAAATGAATGCATTATTAGATTCACTGGCAATAACTTCAAGTACGAAGAGGAGGAAATTATTAAATGTATCAACATACTATGTCACTAAGAGGATCCCCTAATTGAATTTGAAAAGGTTTTCCATTCTTGTACTCCTAAACGTTTGAGGATAGAGTAGTAGTTAAAAACATTCTTTGAAACCCTCCCATGTAATTATTTAGTCTATTATAACCTAAAAATATAAATCTGATAAATGGATTGAATCGTTCTTCAGCATATTCATCTCCAACATTAATTTCAAATCAGATTTTGTGCCAATGAAATCAATGATTCAATTCATCTTATTCATCCACACATCATCCTCCACATGTCATGAATCACCCTGAATTATTAGTGGATTATACATCTAGAAAAGAATGGCATTATCCACCTGAATTTGGTCATCAATTCTATTACCTCTAGCCATATATTAAAAAACATGGATGATTGTCTAAACTAGTAGGGGTTTAGTTTTTACTCATTGTGAGAATATTCTCGAAATTAAATTTACACACTTATTTGTAATTAATTTCTATTAGTGTATATTATTCTTGACTCATTGGTTATAACCATGATAATTAGATGAAATGTCTTATAAGTATCCAAAAAACTAAGATACCCAACTCCATGGTAAGTTGATTTTAAATATAAAAAGGATAGGTAAATATTTTTATTCTATACATTTCAAGTCTAAAAATTTATACTCTTTTATAACATCCCATCAAAATAACATTAGAAGAAAAATTTTCATCATCAAGAAAGATTGAACTGATGACAAAATATCGAAGAAAATGATACCATTGTATGTCTTGGACCGAATAAGATGATACCACTTATAACATCCCACACCACCTCATTTTATTGATTAAAATAGGAATCTATAAATGTACTTAAGAAATGTATCCATTATGATAAAGGATGGTAACATATTCTATGGTATTCAATTCAATTGGGTGATTATTTCACCTTTGGAAAATAAAAACAACATTAACCAACATACCATAAACAAAAACCACTAAATCATGAATAATAAAATTTTATTCAACATATAGTGTAATAAACTATAATCAATGTCAACTAAAACATTGATCTATATCATAATGATAAGAATAAACAAAACTAGAATAAAAAAATGAATGAATTGACCCACAAAACTATAAGATTCCAAAGGTGTAAATACACCATTCCCCACCTGCCCCATGATTCAACATCTTAATACACCACAATGCATCAAAATAAACCACTAAATAAATAAGATGATTATCTTTTACCAGTTTATTAATAAAAAGATACTTATAGAATCACCAAAGTGTCAAATTAGGGGGTTTGTATCGAAACTAAATTCATTTTCCCCAAATTTATCTCCTACTCATTCCACTGGGATAGAATATGTTTCCATACATATATAAATAATTTATGTAAAAATATATTAAAACTTTTTAACAATTAATATCACAATATAATATAATTGACATAAATAAAAAATTTCCAAATTTGAAGAAACTATCAAAAAACTATTTATACCAATTCACATTCATTTTTGCAATACTGAATCCATGATTCCCACACCCAAACACATTCATGATTTCGTGAAACATCCATACAAATGAATAGTATCTCATCCTTCAATTTATTCATCACTTAGTGGCGAATTTATTTTTTCCATAAGAGAAAAACCATATCTATGGTCATATCACATACACTCCAGTGGTAAACACCCATTATTCTGGGTACATTCGAAAGCCTGAACTCAAATACAACCATGTATACCATAAAAATTCAAACCAAGTATTTCATGGAATTTATATAAAACAAAATATTTATTAAAAATATTTCCACAAAACCATTGTAATGTCCTAACCCGAGAAGCCCAGTGCCAGTGCATTTCATTATTACATTGGCATGTTTATAAGGAATCAAATCCAGAAATTCCGACCAGTTTAGTAGTCATGAAGAAACTAGATATATACATGTAACTCATATTACATTGGTGAAGGTAACAAAAAACAACACATAACAAATACTATAAAACTGCATCCATGAGAACTCAATAAATTGTCTCCAATTCAAAACCTGTTGAAGGTAAATAATGAATGGGGTTAGAAAAAATGATTATTAAGGGTCCAAAATATTGGATACATGAATAAAAAATAGAATCATAATCATATTTTCATAGTCAATATGGAATGGTGAATAAATGTGAAACAAACACCATTATTATATTCCCAATGAAACTACATCCATATATTTTGATATAGTGAAGACCTCATGGATTTTAAAAACTAAAATTGATTAAATAGAATGATTTTTAATTGGACATAATGTATCTGGAAAATTATACCACTATACCATCAAAAAAGTTTATGTTTATGGGAAGATACCTATCTGATTCAGTTTTGAAAAAAAAATCAAAGGGATTGTTGCCCACTGATTTGTCTCAGGAGACATGTCGATGAGTCAAAGGGATATAGAGGGACCCACCCACAACTAAATTTCTTAATAATTCTTTATATATAGATTTAATTATGTAAAATATTAATTCTCAATATCTATATAGTCTAGAGGATATAGAATCATCAATTTGTATTTAGTTAAAACAACATTAAAAAGAACACCGTTTGTAAAATGGTATACAACATTAGAAAATAATCATATACATGAAACCAAAATAAGGATATATACTATATTTAAAATTTCAAATGATAAATTATCTCTATTAGTATGTAGGTACCCCACATAATAATTATAAAGTTCACAATACAAAATAAATCACAATGAAATCGAAACTGAAACAAAGTCCCTTACAATATTATAATCAAATGAGTTAATAATTATCGAGTGCATCGTTGAATCCCATGAATATAAATAGAATCATGATTTTATATATCAAATGGATGTAATCATACTCCACATACATTAAATATGTGACAAACAATAGAAATGTCAAGGAAATAAAAGTTAGATGAGAAACCCCTACCTTATGCCTGATGGTGTTCTCGATTGATCTTAATGACCGAAATAATCAAATTCATCATAATTAATTAATATTTATAGAACCTATTAAAAATATAATATATTTATTATTAACTTATTAGGATCATTAATTGAGTTTTTATGGGTTCAAGAGGTAGAATTATATTGTTTTGGAAGAATTTTCTTCCTTGGTTTTCATGATAGTGTTACATGTATTCCTGAATGGATGTTCATTTGAAATGTGGTTAAAAATCTAGATTTATTCATATATATATTTTTGTAAATTATACAGAAATAAATGATCTTATATTGATAATAGTAATATACTCCGAGGATGAGTCGTTAGATAAATGTTAATGATAAACTCTTAGATTAACTTTTTGGTTTTGGGAATAATGAACTTGTTTTGTATTATTATTTTATATTATTTTTGTGTAAGAATTCCAGAACATTTCATAAGATAAAATACATATATTATAACCCTGTTAAACCATTATAATTATTTTAAGACCAGTATTGAATATTTTAATATAAATTGAATTCATTTCATCCTTGAATGTGAAAAATTAACACATCTCGAACGATGTTTTCATTTTTAGTATAAGGGGTGGAGGGAAAGAGAATTACTGATGAAATATTTCTTTAGAATAATAAAATTACAATTAATATAGGTTATCAAAATTATCATTTTATTTTAATTAAGTATGATGGTAGAGGTAAATAAAATAATTGAACATGTAAATTTTGTGGAATGAAAAAGGAAGAGAGGTCCAGCTCTTGAGTACTCTTCTTGATAATTAATTTAAGGCCTTTCCTTTCGGCCTTTGGGTGAGACCATTGATTCTTGGACATGGGGGTATGGATAGTAATATGTATTAGGTATAACATAAGTAAGGTTCAATTCTTTAGTGTTTTGGGAGGAATAGGGGCAGGGGTTGTTTATGTAGTGGGGGGAGGGTTTTCTTAATATTTTAATCATTACTTAGTTATTATTCCCTAAAACAAGCAATTGTGAAGATTCAAGGATGAAAAATAGTAACAAGTTCATGTGATTTGGTAATATGTGTGATTAACTCAGTAACACATCATACATTACTCAATATATCATTTATTTAGCATTTATATGAATTTATCATATTATTACTGTTCATCAAAATTCAAATTTTTCAGAAAATTCCGAAAAATTCACCCTAACAAATTTTTCGATATGTAGAATCAAAAAATGAACTGAAATTTTAAAAAATAATTTTCTAAACATGAGGAGTTTTATTTTTAATTTATATAACTATTTAATCCAAAAAATAACAACACTGAAAATATTCATCTTCATTTTTAAGGTGCCTAAAATTAATTTACACATCCATTGTTATGGTTACCATTAAAAAGGGTCATATTACTACGCATAAGGGTAGGTTTCTACTAATAAGGGTATGTTAATATTCATAATTATATGTTACAATTCAATTAAAATTAACATCATTCTATATAACTCCAAATATCACATTGATCACAACCTTGTATGTTCGTATTTCAAAATTCAAAAAAGAGAAGTGGAAAATTTATATTTAATTGATATGTTATGACTTTATCAAATAAATAAAAAATTGTTATTTCGAAAATACTCATTTAATAATATAATATTGGATATATAATTAATACAATGTACTTAATAGTAACATAACATTAAATTTTTGGGTTGTTATAAATATATTCTATAATTCAAACCAAAACAATATTTTAATAAAACATTTTAAAATTATTAAAACAATCAGATTACACAACTACAATATACACAAAACCAAAAAAAATCATTAATTAAGGTTTATACTAATCTTTTAAAATCAATTTCACAAAAAAAAATCACATAATTCAATCATTTTGAATCTAATCGTTAATTTTGTAATAAGGGTACTATTGAGTGAAGCCACCTACATTGGAAATGATGGAATAAATGAAAAACAACATGATTTATTCAAAAAAATCATGATAAACCTCTACTAACCCACCTTATATATTCTTTAATAATAACTACACAACCATATATCATAATTATTGAAATAAATTATCAAAGATATTTCCCCACCGTATCATATTGATGAATACATGAAAGGGAATAACAGTTGATCAATGAAAACCCATCAAGAACAGATACTTTCAATGAAATTAGTCTTTCAATGTATTATGATTTATCAAAATATATCTTTCAGAGTAGTGGGGATGTACCAATATTCTTATGGAGAAATAAAATATTTTTTTGGATTTAAGTGAAATAAAAAAGATTGGATTTTGTTAAAACATAGTTGGATCTACTTTTTTAGGTCTACACATTTAACCATGAACTGTTGGTTTACACAGATATGAAAACTAATCACCAACCAAGTTTCATACACTTCTTCCAGATGCCCCACCCATGGTTGTCCCACACTATTATAAAAACCATGTGATAATTGTAAAAAATCCAACTTCAATAAAATCCAATTTCTCTAATTTTCTAAAATATTTTTCCACATCATGTCCCTAAATGTGAACCAAAACAGATACCATTATATCAATTTTCAATGTTTCATGTATGATTTTTATTATTTATTCCAATGGTTCTCAATCCATTCACACTCACAAAACCCAAAAAAAAATTAATGTACTCCAAATCCTTCTAGAATTTACCAAGACAATTAATGAACTTAAACACCAAAAATAAATTTTATCTTACATGAGATCGGTGGTGTATTTATTTATGGTCTTTTCTGGATGGATTACAAATTATCCTCCATTTTTTTATCAAATTAAATTAATTTTTGGTTTATGGAAATTTGAAATAATTTTAGCGAAAAACATTTTAGTTCAAAATAAAGAGATTTCAAAAAATGTTTTTTCATTTTGATTTTCTTATTTATATAGTTTTTTACCTACTCAAGAAATTCAACAACTTGAAAATTTATTCCTTATTATTATATATAGTTTTAAAATTTTAAAATTATTTCTATTTAATTTTTAGTCATTATGGTAATTTACAAAAGTAAAATTATGAAGGCAATATAATTTAAAAATTGGGAAATTTTAGAGGGTAAACTATGATATTTCGATTTTTATATCACTAAAACGTGTCATAATACGATTTCTTATGTGAGGTTTCTTTATTATTTATATGAATTTTTAATTACTTAAAAATTATTCCCTATTCAGATAGATATACTATAATTATATCATAATATTCATATTACTAACATGGATTCATCTGCTCTAACTTATATAAGGGAACCTTGTATTCACACATCTATACACAAATTATTCACAAAAAATAAACAAATATTTGAGAATAAAACCACACCAAAATATCCTCCACATATATTATAGGACATAGTCTCGCCAAAATCCCATATAATTCGACCTTAATTTTTATTCTGATGTGAGATATCCATGTACGTGGTATATGTAAGAAATGAATTCCTTATTGTATATTTATTTCCCCAAATTATTAATATATATTATAACCATTATAATATATATATATAATTTGTTAAATACATTTTTTTATGGTTATGTAACTATAATATTCTACCACTTTTCTATTCTATGTTGAATAATTTTATCACTTGTGAGTGTGTGTGGAAAACCACACCTGATAAGTGACTTTTTTTTCTTAATAATATAATATGATTGATTTTCCTGTTGGTTTTAATGACCATATATGATATTTATAAATTAATTATGATTATATATATAAGGTTTTTACAACTTCGTTCACATCATTATTTTGGTAAATGGAAACACAAATAATACTTTAGTGTTTTCTACCACACCCACTAGGTGAAATAATATTTATTTCATATCGACCTAAAATGGATTCCCATGAGTATGGTAATAATGAAAAACTATTATATAAATAATATTTTATTGATTTTATAATGGTTATCATTTATCTACTTCCCTTTATTCTACCCATTAAAAATTTAAAATGTAGAAGAATTGTATTTACAAACTTATGCCTCCCTTAACTGATGCATTTTATTTTTTACTCGTCCATTTTGATATATAATTTATAATTTTTTAGCGAAAAACATATAAATATAATATGTTTAATTTAATATTTATGATTTAAACTATAAACCATATAAAACAATCAATACACAAATTTTGTATTGCTCGAATGACTATAAAAATTTAATGTGATGTTTTGAGATATTGAAACAAATTTTAAATTCTAATAAATGAATTAAAATTAACAATGATAATGGAATGAAAATGAAAATATTTCTTTTAAAAACATAAAATTACTATAATTACAATATTATGTTGTTATAAAATCGTACAATTAATAAGGATTTGTGGAAAATAAATTATATTTAAAAGCATTATATAATTGTCTTAAAATAATGTCCATATATATAACTTAAATTTCTTAATATTTCAATAATTATATTCTTTATACAACAATGATTGTTAAAAATTATTTTGAAATATATTTGAATATCTGTAATATGTTTTTAAAATTATTCCTTATAATTATTATATTATATTGCATCTTTAACATTCATTAAAAAAATTTAAAAATAATTCATTTTTGGGCTTTATTTTATTACATCATTTTCCTGTTGTTATAGTTGTAATTCATTGTCATGTTTCCCCTAATTATTCTTCTATTTTTATATTGAATATAGTATTCCTGTTGTTTTTTTGATTTATACTTTTTGTTTTTTACGAATGAATGTATCTTTATGTTACATTATTATGAAATCAATAAATGTGTCATACTTATGTGAGAAAATATTAATTATTAATCTTGTTAGGATAGGAATAAAATATTTAATATTTTTCATTAAATTTTTTTTCTTGGATGTTATTTATAATAAAGGATGGGGCCCATATATCCTTCCAAATAATTTGGTAATGAAATGTTTTCCAAGAGGATAAATAATGGAACTTACCCTAATGGAGTTTCATTTTTATATACGATTATAAGTGTGATATTATGAATCATATGAATATGATGTCCTGAGGTACCTAATAACATTCCAATGATTTGAAATGGGTTTTCCTATTAATATTTTGAATTGAATTTGTGAAAAAATTATTTCATGGAATATCATTTATTTAATGAACTAATAATGATGAATGTTTTTTTTAAAACAATTCTCAATTGATTAAATATACCCTCCTGGAATATGAATTTTCTATCATTCATGATAAATAAATTATAAGAAAAAATTGGGAAATGATTCTTATTTCCTGTAAATGTAAATGGTTAATTGTGTCCAATTTTCATTCTGGAAAATGAAATCTTCCTTATGGATATTTCTTTTTTATAAACTGATTCATTATTTTTCAATATTTTTATACCTATTAAAAAGAATTGAATTTCTGATCCAATGTTATGAATTTATTCTCCTTAGTTTCTACAGATGTATAGTAGCTATATCAAAATTATTGGTGGAAATTACTAACATAATAGAAATAATTATGAATTAATCATGGGTCTAAAAATATGAAATACTTTTTTAGGGAAACAATTACACATCATAGAAGTGTTTTTTATGTGTTATTTTTTTTTCCTAAAATTATAAACAAAAATGAACATGAACATTATTGAATGTTACAAGCGTGTTATAAATCAGGTAATTGTTAACTAATTAATTTATATGTTGTTCTAGTTGGAATCAGTGAAATGGGTTATATAATTTTAGAGGTTATGTTGTCATTTAATAATATGATAAATTTCATAATAAACCACAATTTTTTATCGTTAATAAGGGATAATGATTTATGAAGGAAATTGTATAAATATTTTATGAAAACCTTATGGACAAAAATTTATTTTTTTCTTATCAAAAGAGGAGTTTGGATATAATTATATGATTTACTAATACTAATTTATTTTTAGAAATTTTTTCCAACTAACAAGAATGATGTAAATAATTGAGTTAAAGGACAATGTACTAGTTATCTGAACAATGAACTAGTGTTAAAACACATTTTTCCAATTATAACTGTTTATATCGATTTTTTTATTATACGTCTAAATCTAGACATGTGTCCTAAATAACCGAATGAATAATAATAGTCCATATTGGATGTTTATGTGATGAAGATCATTAGGGTAAAAGGATTTGATATCCTACAGTTAAATATTGTTAGAAGAATAAATTATGTAAATGTACCAGTGGTAAAAGAATACGTCTTATGTGTGGGAAATTAAGAAGTAATAAAACTAATTTGGGAAGAAAACCTGAATTGGTTTGTTAATTTTTATGAGTGGAAAAAGGATTTTATTAAACTATCATATTTTTTTAACATTATCGAATAAGGGAATTATTAAAATCAATTCTAATGGGGAAACACCCAGGAAGGGGATTAACCTTATCATATGAATAATGGATTGTCAATTTCTTATATTACTTATGACGAAACTATGAATAATTCATAAGAGGGGGGTGTTAATTCTATTTTATTCCTTATTTCTAAATTATGAATATTTATTATATTAATATTTATGAATTATAGGATATGTATCATATTAGTTATTATAATAAAATGTATCAAATAATATAATTGAAATAAATGATCAACTTCATTGAAGGAATGTCATGTATGGATTTTCATTCATATAAGTGTTTAAGAGTTATGATGTGCTGGTATTTTACCCAAGTGTTGATATATTCATCTATAGTCATATATTTAAATGTATTGATACAATTTTTATGCCATACCTAATTAAATTAAATTTATATTAAAGATTATTTTTGGTATTTTTATTTTGTTTTTAGAATAATGAATGATTTAGTTTTAGATAACCATATGGCTTAGAATGATTAGTCATGTTAAAGTAATTATGATTAAACTTGGTAAATATTATTATAGTTTGTTAATATATATTCCATTATTTAGAAAAACTTGATATTAAAAAATTTACGTTGGTAATTAGTTTGTTAATATTGTTTTCGAAAATGGTGAATATATTTTTGGGAACAGAATATTAATAATCGAAAACGGTAATTTTTCGTCATGTACGTTATTTTAAATCATATTGGTTGTTATTGATTATGTAATAGATATTGAGATAAGTTTTTTTAATTATTATATGGTTTTATAATGGAAGTATAATTATCAAATATATTTATGAAATATATTAGCATATATCAGATAATAAATTATTATATCAAATTTATTATTTGAATTTAAGGTTATTACAAATTATTCTTTCTTGGAGATATATGTGCTATTGATTATGGCTGTATTTTTGAAGAAATACATACCATCATGGTGATTCCATTTTCTAGTGTTGTATTAAGATGTTAATTAAGGTTATTTAAATAACGAAATATTAGATATTAATAGTGGTTATTATAGATGAGGTATTTATATTAATTTTTTACTATTAAATATAAATATTTTCTTCTATTCAATATTATCTTGATTTTTTCCCAAATGTTTTTTAATAGATATAAATATGTGGAATAAAATTTCATATTTTGTGTATATTATAATCCTTAAATTTTTTTAGTTCAATGACAACAATATCAATCTTTGTAATTTATCATTTATACTATGAGATGATGAGGAGTTGGAAAACATCCAGAAATTAATAGTATATTAAAATTAAACATCTTATATACATAAAATGATGTTATTGTATTTTTTATTATTTACTATCTCAATTTTATAATAATTTATTACAATTAAGATAGTGAGATAAAAATATCGAGTTTATTATGTAAAATATCACTAATTTATAATGGTATTCTCTTTCAAATAATATTCAAATATATGAGTCTCATAATGTTAAATACATGTTTATTTATCTTTTAATGAACATTCCATACCTATTATAGATATTAAGATTTCATTAGTAGGTATCCTTTTTAAATTTATTCATTTCAATGTAATTTCAAACTCAACAGAATTTATTATGATTTTTTACACATTTCCATCAATCATGAGATACAAATTTCAAGGATTAAGTTTATTTAATTTGGGATATTGTAACGTAGAATGATTTTATAATATATTAAATCAATACAATGTATTACTAAATATAATTTAAGAAATATATATCTAAATTAATGTGATTAAAAAATTATCCAAAATTACATAGAACAGCTGTATATTATATATTGAAAACATAAATTAAAATTAATTTGAAATCATTGGTAAATTTTATGAGATAACGATGATTCCACTTAATGTTTACATGGGATATTTTTCAATAAAACCAAATTATATTTATTAATGTGAAATATTTTTAAAAGAATAACATCCTTATTTCAGAATTTGTATTTTATGAATTGAATTAACCACCATAAAATTTTTATTTAATTAATATTTTAGAATTTTCTGAAATGGATTTTCCTTTCGTTAATGGGTAAAGTATATATTTTACAAATATTTTATCTTCTTTGAAATGATAATGAAATATGAATGACAAGTATGTGTATGAAACCCTTTTCATAATATATATATGGCACATCCACGACTTCTTTTAATTTTTTTTATTTAATTTCTATCCTTGCCTTGTATTTGGGGATTCCCATTCATTTTGGAGAAATGGTGGGTTTTCAAAATTTGGGCCAAACCATGATCCCATTTCCAGATTTTAAAATAAATTATGTTTCTTTTATAACCCCTTGATTTTCCACATTTTACACCCATTACACTTCCCAATTAGCATCCCCAGGTATATTAAAACCACCATATCAATTTTAACCCCATAAGAATCCATAATAATGATGGATTTGGGTTTCTTATTAAGTTTTTGGGTTATCCTGTTAGCCCATTTCATGTATTATTTTTTTAATGCTTCAATATATAATTTATTTTGTAATGTTTTTTTTTTGTGATTCAACCTCCCATAAAAGCCAATAACTTGAGTGTCAATCTCATTGTCTATTTTGCCACTTTGGAGTTTACTTGGATCACATACGAGGGTGAAAATTTTCATGATTTCTCAAATCTTCAAGATTTTAGAAGGTTATCTGATTATTTCATAAAACTAACAATTTTCATTCATTATCTCCTATTTCAGTCACCACATAACCTACTAATCCCCATTTGAGCCTTCCATTATGTTTTGGTTGCTTTGATATTTAATCTTTAATGGATTTGGGGAGACTTTTTCAAGACTGTGCAATGTAAGTGATTATTTCTTAGTTTCATCCATTTTCCTTAGGGTTTCATCCCTCTTTCATGAAGTTCAAAAATTTACAGAACATTCGGTTTGAAACAAATGTTTGACTTGTTGTCCTTTTTGTCAAATATTGGGTTTAGGGTTGGTTTTCACCCCTTTTGGTGCAGTGGTGTTGTGGTTGATGTTTCACACCATGTATTGAGGGTTTCGACACAAAAGGTAGGTGATTCTATGTATAACCGTTTTATGATGAGTTAACTATAATTATTTACTCACTTTTCATATTCCACATGTGTTTTTTTTATGCAAAAACTTTTATATGATATATTTTATTAAGAGTTTAATTTTATTGTTTCATTTTTGCTTGAAAATGCATGTTTTCATGTATAACTATTGGGTTATTATTTGGTTCTATTTTATAACATATGAAATTGGTTCCCAAAATCTTTTTTGGACAAACAATTCTACATTACTAGGGTTTGGGTGTGCCATTGGGTATGAATGTGTGTTTTTGAATGGGTTCTATGTGTAAAACCATATTAATCTTCCTGAAATTGTTTTATGAAAATGGGTGTGTTTTCATGTGCATTTTTATTGGTATTATTCAAGGTGACTTTATAATACTTTATATTGGTTTATTAAATATTTATAGGACTTCCAATTCTATTTTATATTTGTATTGGAGTGTTTTTTACCATGAAAGATTATTTTGAAATGGGTTTTATGGGCACTATTGAGGTACGCTCCTTAAAATTGTTTTATGAAATATCTGAATGGTTTAATGATTTATGTAAGAGGTGAAACCATATTGGAAAACTATTTTGGATTGAGTATATTTTGAAGTGGTCCATTTTAAATGTGAAAAGGGCGGTCATGTGATGTGTATCATCTTAGAAAATATTAATAAAAATGTTTAACTGAATTATTTAAATGTGAACATGATGTGAATGGGATGTGGGCTGTTTTATGTGAGTGTGATGTGAAAAAAGTATTGTTTTTTATGAAAAGTGTATAATGTAACATGTGAGTGTGATGTAATGTTATTTTTAGCATCTTCGAAAATATTTTATAAAATTTTTAAAAGGATGTGTTGAATTTTGATTGATTTGCAAAATTGTTTGCGGGATATTTTGGTGTGAGTTGGAATTCAAAATCAATTTGAATTAAAAGGGGGATGATGTGATTGTGTGATGTCACATGTGATCTATTTGGTTGATGTGTTATGTGGAAGTGGTATTTTCATGTAAAAATTATATTTCAGGGCTTGTTGAACTTATTTGAGAACAAGGGGGAAAACATGGTATCTAGGTGGGTGGATGTGAACTAGTATTCTAGTTATCTAATGGGGTTTGACTTTAGTTTCATGTAGAAGATTGAAAATTACAACACTAACTAAAATATAATGATGAGGATGATGATTGGGGACCACTAGGATAGGGTTATGTTACCTACAAGTGGCATGTGTATGAGAACACATATTATGATGGTTACTCTCCCCGAGATACGAGGTACCTGAGACCCACAGTGAGCTAGCGCCTAGGGGTTATTTCCTATTGCTTGTGCTCATTAGATGATTTACTCTTACTATTGTCATGTGGTATATTTGGCCGGTAATTTCAGTATATTAGTAATTTTATTTAAAATTTTTTATTCGTTAAAATATCCCAGTCGAAAACTGTTATAATTTCTTAAAAGTAGCTTCTTTTAGAAATTGTAACGAGTATTTCATGTTTTTGAAAACATGCATGATTTTCATATTTGAATGTTTATCACAGGAAATATCATAGTGGTGGTAACCAACTGGGCTTTGGATCACATCCTACTTACTCCATTGGGAGTAAGTAGACTTGTTGATTTTTTTTGTCGCAGGTTTGAGTAGAACATTTGTGCATGGGGTTCTCATTTTAGTGGTCCAACATGATGTGATGTTGTGGAGATAGATTGAGGGTGGTGCCTCTTGACACATATAGATTATTGGGATGTCACTTCTTGTTTTTTACCTCTTTAACGGTCATTTATAATTAATTTATGTTGTGTAATTATATTATGAAATTTTATAAAAGATGATTTTGTTTAAAAAATTCTGGATTCCTTTTATTGGATTTTTTTGTTGTGTTACATTTATTATAAGGACCCGACCTTAAACATTACTTATTATTGAATGAAATGAATAATTATCATTGAGGATCTTTTCAGGTTTAGAGTTTTAGAGAATTAGTACAGAAATATTACATCTCAAAGATTACAAAGTATATGTATCTACTCAGCTTCAATATTTTTCACAAAAATAAAAACTCTTGAACAAAAGAGTCATGTCTAGTTCCTTGTTTAAGAAATATTTACATTTCCTTGATCCCATCCTTGATCCTATTCAACTTTTTGTCCTGTGAAAAACATTTCAAAAAAACGTGGGATGAGCATAAAAAGTTCAGTAAGGGTTATAACAATACGGAAAGAAAACATTAGTCCATGTATACAGAAGAATCAATGAAATCATAATTTACTCATAAAACATAACAAATTTAACATACCTCATGAAATAATAAGATTTACGAATAACTCATAGATATCATAAGACATAATGGTAACTTGAGGCATTCATAACATTCTTACGTTGGGAGTAACCCTCATGGTTACGTTTGGAATACCCATCACAGTATATACCCTAAATCTCTTTGGAGAAACCTTAACGTTTAACTCCATTGTGTTACCCAATGCATTGGAGAGCTATATCGGGCTCACCTGCCCTTAGTTTATCACGGAAACACCTGTCTTCATAACAATGCCCAAGAACAATAACATAATCATATCACATAAAACATGCATAAAGGAAACATAACATTTCCACTTTTCAATCACAAGATTTCAATACAAAACATTGATATAAAAACATTATGAAAATCATTTTCAATACCAAAATAAAACAAAATTAAAACATGGTATTTATTTTTCATTCAAAAAATGTTATGTCTTGTAGAGGAAGCCGAAACTCAAATAATGATCACGGCAGTGGAGAAGTTGTTGTCGCCGCATACTTACGACAAAAGAACATTACCTTTTGTTTTTTATTAAACGCTTCATATAAAAAATATCCCTTTTGAATAAACGTAAAAGTCAATGGGTTTTATACACCATATAAAATAATGTTTTGTATAAAATATGTCTCAATGAAAGGAGATTGAGATGAAGTCCCATACGACATTGAAGCTTTAAAGATTTTAAAAAATTAATATCCATATAAATAAATCCTTAAAACCATTTTGAAAACATGGATATTAATGAGAAATATTTATAAGTATAAATCATTAAAACATTTTAAATGATATTTTAGTTAAAGGGGTTTTAACAAAATGAGAGACACTTGAATACAATAATTAAGGAATAAAATTTAATCAGAACTTTATAATATCATGAAAATAAATGGATTCATGATATAATATTCCAAAGGACATTATATACACCATATAAGATTGAATTGGTGCATAACAACATTGAAGCCTCAATAGAAATGTAAAATGATATGAAATCCCTTATAAAGAGAATATCCTTAAATTAAGGACAAATCAATCTCATAATTATGTGTGAAAAATATAAATACACCCAATACAGCCTAACAACGTCACCTTAAAATGAAAAAAATTAGTTGATGAGAGAGAAAATGGTATCTCATCACTTGGAAATTTAATTTACATCAATAAGGATATAGAAAAACATATCCCAACATAAAAAGATGTAAATTATAAGACATAAAACAATAAGCCTTTAAAAAAGATGAGTGTGAAAGGTTCCCTTACCGATTGGGGCAACTTTTGAAACGTACACCCCATGAAAGAAGGGTCATACAATTAAGATGTAAATTCCATTAAATTATATTATATTATACCAATAGTAAAATAATGGGCAGTACATACACCACACAAAAGTAAATAGTTTCTAATGTTGCATGAATCTGACGGGAATAAAAAGTGAGATGGAAATCCCCTTATGAAAATTCGGCTGCCTAACAGCGCCACATAAAACATCCAAAAATGGATTGATGAGATCAAATATGGTATCTAATAATATGAACATAAAAATTACAGAATTAGTAACATAAAATAACATCCCCAAACATAAGAAATATGAGATTAAAATAAATGACATAAAAGATAGTACTTAAAAAGAATGAGAGAGGTAGGATCCCTTACCTCAAGTCCGACTTTTCTTGTTCGTTTCTTTATATTCCGGAATAATAAACTTTGGTAAATTTATAATTTCTTAATTTAATCCTTTAATTATTATTATTCATTTCATATCACATATTATAATGTTATAATAATTTGGTTAATAATGTGAGTTCATATCAGACGTTTTTGTCGATGTTTGGTACATGAGTCAAAAATGAACTTGTTTGAAAATGATTGTCCATGTAGTTATAAGTAAATCATCTCCAGGATAGTATTAATGATTTAAATATCATATATATCTAGTAAATATTCATTTTATACTATTCCATAACATTTTGAGATAAAAATAAATGAAATGCACCGTTCATGGATACGGTAGGCCGTACGTACGCATGAACTCCACTTTCATTTTTTGACATATGAATGGAATTAAAAATAATTGAGATATAGATATATATTATAATTACATTATAATATATATGTCTTAAAGGTCACATAACTTCATTAATTTCATTATTTATACATTCCATGTATTGCATAAACGAGTCACATCACTTGAGGGGGCGGTAGTCCACACTTCCTAGTATGAAATTATCGCATTTGCACAACATGAAAAGAAGAAAAGTATGTTTTTAAATATAAAATATAGAAGCATATGTAAAAAACAAATATCATATATATCATATATAAAATACAGTGACATCATAATGGCCACCACAAATTCTGTTAATAGAAGATTGAACAATCATCGTTTTGTGAGGCAGTAATTCTCCATCCATAGAAACAGTATGTTATTTAACCATTAGACGGAGGTGTGTGTAAGTGTAGCTCGAATAATTCATATAAAAACATCCTATTATATTTAATATACTTTTGTTTTTACAAAATAAAGGAATAAAAATATTATAGGGGATTGGAGAAGTGAAATAAAACAAAAGAACACAAGTGAAGACATTACATTTAAATCGGGTAACTCATCTTGGTTTGAACCAAAAGGGATTATTGAAGAACATTATACCAAAGGTGAGGCTTCAATGATTAATAGAGCGATGTGGAGAGATGAAATGAGATGAGTTTGGCCGAGCCAAAGGCTTGAGAGTTATGGGTAAGGTGGTAGAGGAGGGGGTTTTTTATAAGAGAAGAGGAGGGGCACTCTTGAAAGTTATAAAATATTACATTATTATGAAATGATTTTCAGATTTTAAAGGACCAAAAAGGATATATATATATAGTATAAGGTGATAATGTTTCGAAATCCACCCATCCAATATTTTTGTGACAAGTTTAATACTTATATTTGACTATATCTTCTCATTTGATTTAAATTGTTCATTTATGAGGTAATCACTACATCATCACTATGTCATAAATAAAATAATTTATTTAATGTCTAAAAATTATTAAAAAAATATTACCTATTAAATATTTTTAACATTCTAATGAATATGTATTTTAAATAATATGACTTGTATAACCCCATTTAAAAATTGTTTTAGTAAAAGAATACATGTTTGTGACATTTTAATTTTAACTTTTAATAAAAAGTTATTAATGTCAATTTGAAACCAAAGTGGCTACATGGGGTCCCCAAGTTGACCCATGGATTGTCTATATCGGCCATGACTCGTCCAATAAGGTTAGTACATGTTTCAAGGTCATTTCATATTATTATAACATTATCTTTACCTTAAAGTACACTAACTACCTCTTATCGCGATTAATAAAACTTAAAAATAACTATTCCCCAAAAAAATTATTTTAATCTCATTGAACCACATTTTACTTCTTATTGACAACCATGTATGTCAGATTTTTGAAAATAAAATCACAGAAGTGGTAAAGTTTCATTTAAATGAAAAATCAGATTTCTTAACTACCACTTAGTGGTTTCACTATTCATAAAAAATTGATGTTTTTCAGAAAAATATCAAAACATCACCCTAAGATATATTTGATATTCTGAATTCAAAAATTATGTCTATTTTACAAAATTTTAAATATATATGTTTCATTAATTAATTTATTAATTCATTCTAGCTGTCAAAACAAATAGCGTGTTTTTAAGAAACAATATCTATTAAAAGATTGACACTAGTGTAAGTCCAATTTCAAAGTGAAATTTATTCCAATGACCACCATTGGATTAAATGGTAAAAATATATTCTAAATACATTTTAATGTAAATTAAAAAAATAATATATCCATATAAATAAGTCATATTAAAAGGAGGTTTTGAATTAAAATGCAACATTTTCATAAAAAATGATCTTTATCGGAAAAGTAACAACAATTTACACAATGTAAATTTTGATGTTCAGATTCTAAAGAGGGATTTTATTTTGTCAAATACAACATATAAAATTGAGAAAACTATATTTAAAAGGGGTTCTCCATCAAAAGGTGGTTAATTGACCTTTTAATGAATATTAGAAGATTTATGTTTAAAATTGGATTCATTTGCATTTTAAGCCTCAAACATTTATTTGATAAATGTAAAAATATTTAACAAAAATATATAATCATTTTGCAGTTATTTCTGTTCATTCCCTCCATTATAATGGCTAGGTGGTAACTATTATAATATTATTATATTATTAGTGTGCAACTTAAGATTTCAAAGAAACTCATTGTTGCGTATTGGGTACGCCATCGAGCATAGGATTCCCTTTAAAGTAGTATAGACATTTTATTCACAAATATTGATAAACATTAGAATGTAATATTATTTATTTACCTAGAATGTTACATACTTCCACCCTTTTGGGAATTTCATCCTCCCAATTTCAAAATTGGGCTTGGAAACTTCATTGAAAGTCCCACATCGGAACAAGAGTCAGTAAAACTATCACTTTAAAAGAAATGGAGAGAAGTAAAAAGGTCACCCGAGTTAACCCATACTAGGATTCCAAGTATGAAAATATGGATATGGAGGAGAAAAAAAGGGTCATGTTCTGATGGAGAGTGATAGTAAACATATCCACGATAAAGTTAACCACAATAAAATCATAAACATGTGATGGGTTAAACGATATTTGATTCCCCAGTGGGAAAAGTTAACATACAACATTTTTGTTTTAAGTTACTCTTCATTGAGGAATTTATTTTTTATCTTAACTAAATCATATTGAAACATACTTCTTTTCACCTAGTCTTTCAACTTTTACTAGATTCCTTAATGAAACTAATATTTTCTCCAAAAGACGAGTACTTAGGAAGACTTGTTCGCATTAAGAGTACTATAATCAACTTCCAGAGAATCACCTAATCAACAAAAGAGAACTATATATGTCCCATGTCTTTAAGTCTTGACCATAACCAAACCAAAATGTTTAGTACTAGATCAGATAATAACCAAAAAGGATTTTTTTTTACAAAATGAAAAACTACTCCTAATCTCCAAAATTCTTCAAAGAAAACCCAAAGTTCAACAAAGACCATTCAATAAACAATTTTCCCATAAAATTATTCAAAGTAAACACAACTAAAATTGAAACCCAAATATTTGAAGGATTTAATCACATAGTTTCCCAAGGTAAAAATTAACATTTATCTCCAAATAACATAAGTTTCTCTTAAAGTCTCATACTGAAAAGTAGTTAACCTAATCACATATCCTGAATGATAGGTTAATAATTTCCATAGATAACCCAAAATAAAGTTACTCTTGATTCATTAAATCATCTAACTATAAATAATTAGTCAAACTAAAGAGCGACTTTACGTAGTCTAGTGGTAGTCGATAAATACCAGTCACACTTTGGTTGTGGGTTCTATTCCCGCATCTTTGTCCGACACGATGGGTTGTCACACGGTCTGTGTGTTGTCCTTTTTCAAAAACTATATAATTCTTAAAACATTCCCCAAAATGAGATAAAATATTTAAAATTAACCATGACATAATTTAACCTCATGTTTATCTCATGTCGTACATATTCCATCATAACGTATAGTATCCCATAATTACCTCAAAAGTAAGGATCATATAAACCCTAATGGTTACCTTTATAATTATTACCTGAACTTCCATGTCAAGTTGGTTCTGTCGTACATGATGAATTAAGGAATTCACCAAGGTTCAAGTGGTTGATCATGACTCCTGATAGTTGGTTTAGAATAACCACGAGATTTCTCATTGAATCCCCCATTTCATCCAGTCTCTTAATCAGAGAACCACCACAGTTTCCATCAAACCTATTGTCACTTTGGTTCCTGCTAGATGCATCCATTTACTAAAACCAGAAATTTCATTGTGAGTATATCAACAAAATCATTATTTACTAAATAGGAAGATAAACACTAATATATACTTATCCAAGTTATCTCAAACTCATTCTAATCTTCAAAAATAACAATAAATCTATCTAATATAATAAACATTGTGGTTATACAAAACATGTCACTTAACACTCTAACCTCTAATGTTATCTAAGCCTCCCTATGATACCAACTATAACGAATCGGCCTTAAACATTACTTATTATTGAATTAAATGAATAATTCACATTGAGGATCTTTTCAGGTTTAGAGTTTTAGAGAATTTGGACATAACTATTACATCTCAAATATTATAAAGTAGTTGCATCTACTCAGCTTCAATTTTTTTCACAAAATTAAAAACTCTTGAACAAAAGAGTCATGTCTAGTTCCTTGTTTTAGACATCCTGAAACTTCCTTGATCCCATCCTTGACCCTATTCAACTTTATGTCATGTGAAAAACATTTCAAAAAAACTTGGGATGAGCATTAAAAGCTTAGTAAGGGTTATAAAAATACGGAAAGAAAACAGTATTCCATTTATACAGAAGAATCAATGAAATCATACTTTTCTCATAAAACATAATCAATTTAACATACCTCATGAAATCATACGATTTATGAATAAATCATAGAAATCATAACTTATAAAGGTAACTTGAGGCATTCATAACATTTTTACGTAGGGAGTAACACTCATGGTTACGTTCGGAATACCCATCACAGTATAATCCCTAAATATCTTCGGAGAAACCTTAACGTTTAACTACTTTGCGTTACCCAATGAATTGGAGAGCTATATCGGGCTCACCTTCCCTTAGTTTATCACAGGACCACCCGTCTTCATAATAATTCCCAAGAACCATAACATAATCATATCACATAAAACTTTCATAAAGGAAACATAACATTTCCACTTTTCAATCACAAGAAATCAATACAACACATTGATATAAGAACATTATGAAAAGAATTTTCAACACCAAAATAAATGAAAAGTAAAACATGGTATTTATTTTTCATTCAAAAAAGGTTATGGCTTGAAGAGGAAGACGAAACTCAAATAAAGGTCATGGCGGTGGAGAAGTCGTTGTTTCCGCATACGTATGATAAAAAACATTCCATTTTGTCTTTTATTAAATTATTCTTATAAAAAAGATTCATTTTGAATAAACGTAAAATTCAAAGTTTTTTATACACCGTATAAAAGAAAGTTGTGTATAAAATATGACTCATTGAAAGGAGATTGAGACGATGTCCTATACCACTTTGAAGCATTTAAAATTTTAAACCATTAATATCCATATAAATAAATCCATAAAACCATTTTGAAAACATGGATATTAATGACAAATATTTATAAGTATAAATCATTAAAACATTTAAAACGATATTTTATTTAAAGGGTTTTTAACAAAAAGAGAGACACTTGAATACAATAATTGAGGAATAACATTTAATCAAAACTTTAAAATATCATGAGAATAAATGGATTCATGATATAATATTCCAAAGGATAGTATATACACCATATAAGAGTGAATTGGTGCATAATAACAATGAATCCTCAATAGAAATGTAAAATGATATGAAATCCCTTATAAAGAAGATATTCTTAAATTAAGGACAAATAAATCTCATAATTATGTGTGAAAAATTTAAATACACCAAATATATATGGATATTAAGTGTAAAACAACCATAGATAATTTACACATATTCATAGGATGACATATTCACTAACTACATGTTGAACTGAAGGAAATCGAAATTGGTTTAAAAAGTTCCCTTGCTAAAATTCGACATCCTAACGACATCACCTTAAAATTATTGAAATTAGTTGATGAGAGATAAAATGGTATCTAATCACTTGGAAATAAAATTTACATAAATAATTATATAGAATAACATATCCCAACATAAAAATATGTAAATTAAAACACATAACAAAATAATTCTTTTAAAAAGAGGAGTGTGAAAGGTTCCCTTGCCGATTTGGGAAACTTTCGAAACGCACAACCCATGAAAGAAGGGTCATACAATGAAGATGTAAATACCAAAAAATGACATTATATTATACCAATAGTAAAATAATGGGCAGTACATACACCACACAAAATTAATACTTGCCAATGTAGCATGAATCTCACGGGAATAAAAAGTGAGATGAAAATCCCCTTATGAAAATTTAGCAGCCTAACGACGCCACATTAAACATCCAAAAATGGATTGATGAGATCAAATAGGGTCTCTCATAATATTAACATAAAATTTACATAATTAGGAACATAAAATAACATCCCTAAACATAATAAAGATGATATTAAAAGAAATGACATAAAAGAGAGTACTTAAAAAGAATAAGAGAGGTAGGATCCCTTACCTCAAGTCTGACTTGTCTTGTTCGTTTCTTTATATTCCCGAATAATAATCTTTGGTCAATTTATAATTTATTATGTTACTCCATTAAATATTATTATTCAGTTCATATCATAAATTATAATGTTATAATAATTGGTTAATAATGTGATTTCATATCAGACCTTTTTGTCGATGTTTGGTACATGAGTCAAAAATGAACTTGTTTGAAAATGATTATCCATTTTTTATAAGTAAATAATATCCAGAATGGTATTGATGATTTAAAAAACATATATATCCTGTACATATTCATTTTATACTATTTTATAACATTTTCAGATTAAAATAAATGAAATGCACCATTCATGGAGACGGAAGGTCGTGCGTACGCATGAATGCTACTTTCATTTATTTGACATATTAATGGAATTAAAAATAATTGAGAGATATATATATTATAATTACAGTATAATATATACATTTTATAGGTAACATAAGTTCATTAATTTCATTCTTTATACATTCCATGTATTGCATGAATGAGTCACATCACTTGAGGGGGCGGCAGTCCACACTTCCTCGTATGAAATTATCGCATTTGCACAACATGAAAAGAATAAAGTTGTGTTTTTAAATATAAAATACAGAAGCATATGGAAAACATAAATACCATATATATCATATATAAAATACATTGAAATCATAATGGACACCATGAAAGGTCTTAAGATAATGTTGAACAATCATCGTTTCGTGAGGCAGTAATTCGCCATCCACAGAAAAAAAAAAATTTAAACCATTAGACGGAGGTGTGTGTAAGTGTAGCTCAAATACATCACATAAAAACATCCTAGTATATTTAAGATACTAGTGTTCTTTGAAAATAAATTAATAATAAGATTTTAGGGGTTTGGAGAAGCAAAAAAATACAAAAGAACACAAGTGAATACATTGCCTTTAAATCGGGTAACTCCTCTTGGTTTGAACCAAAAGGGTTTCTTGAAGACAATTATTCTAACTGTTAGGCTTCAATAGTGAAAATAGGGATGTGGAGAGATGAAATGTGTAGGGTTTGGCTGAGAAAAAGGCTTGAGAGGTGTGGGTACATTGGTAGAGGTGGGGGCCTTTTGATAATAGAAGAGGAGGGGTACTCATGGAAAGTTATAAAATAGTACTTTATTATAAAATGATTTTCGGAATTTAAAGGTCCCAAAAGGATATATTTAGAGGATAAGGTGATAAGGTTTCGAAATAAACCCATCCAATAGGTTTGTGACAAGTGTAAGACTTAGATTTCACCATATATTATCATTTTATTTAAATCGTTCATTTATGAGGTAATCATTGCATCACCACGGTGTCCTAAATAAAATAATTTATTTATTGTCTAAAAATTATAAAAAAAACTATCACGATGTAGGAAATATTTTTATATTTTTAATGAATATTTAAAGTCAAAAATATTACTTGAATAACCCCATGTTAAAATTGTTTCAGTAGAACAATACATGTTTGTAACATTTTAATTTTAACTTTTCATAAAAAGATATTAAAGTCATTTTCCAACCAAAGTGTCTCCATGGGGTCCCCAATGTTGACCCATGGATTTTCTTGGTCATCCTTGACTCATTAAATAAGGTTATTACATGTTTCAAGGTCATTTCATATTATTATAACATTATATTTACCTTAAATTACACTAATTACCTCTGATCGCGATTAATAAAACTTAAAAGTTACTATTCACATAAAAAATTATTTTAATCTAATTGAACCAAATTTTACTTCCTAATGACAACCATGTATGTCGTATTTTTGAAAATCAACTCACAGAAGTGGTAAAGTTTCATTTAAACGAAAAATCAGACTCTAACTACCACTTCGTGGTTTCACTATTCATAAAAAATTGAAGTTTTTCAGAAAAATACCAAAACATCACCCTAAGCTATATATGATATTCTGAATTCAAAAATGATGCCCATTTTAAAAAATTAGGAATATATAAGTTTCCTTAATTAATTTAATAATTCATTCATGCTGTTAAAACAAATAGCGTGTTTTTATGAAATAATTGCTATTAAAAGAATGACACTAGTTTAAGTCCAATTTCAAAGTGAAATTAATTCCAATGACCACCATTGGATTAAATGGTAAAAATATATTCTAAATACACTATAATCTCAATTAAAAATATAATATATCAATATAAATAAATCAGATTAAAAGGAGGTTTTGAATTAAAATGCAACATTTTCACTAAAAATGATCTTTATCGGAAAAATAACAAAAATTTACACAATGTAAATTTTGATGTCCAAATTCTAAAGAAGGATTTTATTTTGTAAAATACAACATATAAAATTGTAAAAAGTATATTTAAAAAAATTTCTCTATCAAAAGGTGGTTAATAGACCATTTAAAGAGTATCAGAATATTTATTATTAAAATTGGATTCATTTTCATTTTAAGCCTCAAACATTTATTGGATAAATGTAAAAATATTTAACAAACATATTTAATCATTTTGTAGTTATTTCTGTTCATTCCTGCCATTACAACGGCTAGGCGTTAACTATTATAATAATATTATATTATTAGTGTGCAACGTAAGATTTCAAAGAAAATCGTTGTTGCGTATTGGGTACGCCATCGAGCATTGGATTCCCTTTAAAGTAGTATTAACATTTTATTCACAAATATTGATAAAAATTAGAATGTAATATTATTTATTTACCTGGGATGTTACATTTATAAACTCAGGTAAATCATTCCCAATTTATCATTTATGATACAAAGCCCCTTGTGCCAGCCCATGGGGATTAAAACCGCCCCTCGGGCCTTATTGTGAGTTGGTTTTGGAGCTGGTTTAAATGGGGACTTGTAACACCCCGAGATTTTATGAAAAAAGTTCTTTTTAATTTCCTTTATGTCTTGTGTTGTAAACTACAGAAAAAGGAGCTTTCACGACAAGCATACCTGACTTGGCTTGCATTACATGCAATCGCGACCTTCCATGATAGCGTATGTTGTACGCAATACCGAGTTTCACTAAAAAATGATATGTTATATAAAATAGCTGTTATGAATAGTAATACCCACTTTTTGAAATTTTATTTTACAAAATGGACTTCATTTTTGGGTTCAAAATATCGAAATTAGCCTAGGGCAATTTTTTGGAATTTTTCGGAAAAATTTAAATTTTTGATGAATAGTGAAAACAGTGGGTTGCTATTTAAAAACCGACTTTTTATAGAAATAATTATTTATTTTATAAAAATTTAAATTAGGTAAAAATTGATACATAATACCTATATAAGTTCAATGTAATTCATTGGAGTTATTTTAAAGTAATTTTAGACATATAAAAATTTTATTAAACTTTTCACCGTCTTTTACCCACCTCCTAGGAGAGTTTGAAAATTTACATAAAACATAATTTTACTGCTTCTGTGACTGTAATTTTGAAAATCCAAGAGACACGGTTAATATCAAGGTGTAAAATGTGGTTCCATAATATAATTTTTTTTCGAATAGTAACTTTTTACTTTTATTTACCACAGTTAAAAGTAAATTGGAGAATTAAGGGTACAAATGATATTATTATTACCCTAACATATGTCCTAATTCTATTATATGAGTTTTGTTCGACCAAAAACCACCTTAGGGATTAAATTTTATCCTTTAGGTACACTTGTATTAGATTTGGACATTTATTATTATTTTATTTAATGAAAAATTTAAAATAGTTAAAATCAATGTTTAATAACTAAAACATTTTTAATATAGGGTTATACATAAGATAAATTCAACTATATATATTCATTAGAAATATAAAAAGATTTCCTACATAATGGTATTTTATTTATAATTTCTAGACATTAAATAATTTAATTTATTTATGACACAATGATGATGCAATAATTACCTTATTAATGGAATATTAACATAATTGATGTTATAAATACCCAAATAAATGTAATTTTAGACATTTTATGAATTACACTAATTTTCTAGGTTAATATGACATGTTTTAATTGATTTAATTAACTTTGTTAGAAACAATCATGCTGTTGTGATTTTCACAAAAATCAAGTACCAAATAGTGTCAACATTAACATAAAATAGTTTTTAAAACTAATATTGTATTATTAATTGCTATTTTATTACAAAAAATATAAGGTTCGGCAAATTGAAATATATAAGGATATATATATATTAATAATTAACCCCTTGGGATTCGTTTGGCTTGTTATATTATGTTTATTAACCACATAGTCTAAGAAAACAAAAAGACACCGTAAAAGATTAAATATTTAACTTAGAGGTAAATCTAAATGATAAGGATAAAATAGTAACCTAAACTTGTCTAAAACCTATTTTTTGAGATTAGTTCGACCCATACCCACCTTAGCTTCGAAATAAATCAATTTGGGGATATTAAAACCAGAATATGACTTTATTATAAAATAATATTTTATGTTTTCCTAAGGTGCCCCTCTCCTCCCTTATAAAAAGGGCACCCCTTCCCTCTTCTCATCACACCCTTTTGAGCCTTGAAGCTCGGTCAACAGAAGCCCATTACAATTCTAATATTCCCTATAAAGATTATAGTGGTTCTGGTCTACTCAAAAGACCAACCCTAGTGACTTAAGAGGAGGTTAAGAAAAGGCGCGTCAAAGAAGAGGTAATATCCTTTACTGATTCTTTCCAATTTATTTCTTCATCAAAATATTCTAATTTATTTGTTTAATCATAAATTAATAGTATCAGTATCACTCATATACTGATATGTTATTATAAATGTGAAACAATCCAATTTCATCATATATCCATCCTATGGAAAACAAAATCCCCGCGATTGCGTACGTACGGAATCTCGTCTACTCGCCGTGGTGTAATCTGATTTCAACCACCACCTTACTTGGATGGGAATAATGGGGTAAATAAATAAATATATATGATTATTGTAAATTTATATTGATTCTGAAATATTATAAAAACACTTCAATACAATTCCACTATCATGGGAATGATAGCATCGCTCGTGCGTACGTACGGACTACCGTAACCACGAACGCGATGATATTCATTTTCCATGATTAACTATTCAAGTATGATTATAAAGTATATATAATAAATAATCATTAAAGATATTACATAATAATGATACTATAATTATGTACATATATGTTTCATTTACTTAATACCATTTAATTCAATAAGGAAATGAAAACAGGGTTCATGCGTACGCACGGCCTACCGTCCCCTTGAACGGTGTATTTCATTACATTTATCAATCTATCATATATATTTATATTCTGAATTTATATTATATATAAATAATTTTTTACAATCAGGAATAATGTAACTCACTATATAAGTAATTATATCACGAACAACATGTCGAAACCCGTACGATAAATGAAACCATTTTGCCCAAAACGCTGCTTTAACATGGAATTTACAAAAGAACATGTAATATAAAGTCATAAGTGAACCATATATGATATAATAACAATAAATATGATTCTATAATAAGTCAATGGAATTATTTAAATCATTATACAGTAGGTTTAGATACGTATTAATCATATCAGACCTAAGGTAAGGGATAATTATTCCAATCTCATTCTTATCCAAGAATGTTTATTCGTATGTATTTACTAGGGTTATGTTTATTATCCATGTCCATATGTTCTCAAAATGTTTTCATAAAAATTTTACATTTCTTCCATGTATTTTTAATGTCATTTTTACCCTTTTTACTTTTTTCACATCGTATTAATAGAATCTTTCATTTGATTACCATACAAGGTACTTTTTGACTTTTCTGGAAAAATTACGATAATAAGGGTTTTTTAACTTATATGGAATGAACGGATTTTTATGGTTTCATAACGCCAAATTTCATGAATATTCCTATACAATATTTCAATACTATTTTCAACAAAATCATTTACTTTTATAATTGAATGGCATTTTGTGAAAAGAAAATGATTTTTAAGAAGAAATGATATTTTCCTCAAAATTCTTTTCATGTGTTTTATCAAAACCATTTTCCATCTAAGATGAAATTACTTCATATGTGAATGTTTCAAGTATAATATCTCTAATACATAAATGGTTTCACTTTTCTTATGATGAAATGATATCTATTTGTATTATAGGGATTATGTTATGAAGGGATGATGATTATGAACCCCATTTTTATTCTTTGGGTTATGATAAATGATTTATGTTAATGTTGTGGCACAAGTAAGAATGATATCATTATGAGATGGGTGGGACCTATATCTCCCTACAATTCATTGGATAAAGATTTATATCACATGATATAGACATGGATAGAATGATAAGTTAATTCGGTTCAGTGTTACAGGACTAGAACGAGGAGTGAACTCGGTTCAGAAAGGGACT
The DNA here is from genome assembly GCA_963277665.1 of Viscum album. Lineage (NCBI taxonomy): Eukaryota > Viridiplantae > Streptophyta > Magnoliopsida > Santalales > Viscaceae > Viscum > Viscum album. Next base: position 1,192,896,221 of record OY728158.1, on the reverse strand, counting down.
TTGTCCACTACGATGGTCTTAGTAGTAATGCCTTGTTTACTATGGAAAAAATATCATTTGGTTAATGGTTTTACACAATTACATGACTTATTCCCATTAAATTTTATGATTATTGATGTTCCATTTTGATCTATTCATAACGTACTACCATGTTTTGTGTCATTGCTCAAGATTTTGTTGTTTCAACATTATGTTTATGTTTTTATGTTCAAATGTATATGGTTTGTTTTATTATCTCCATGATTACCCTTACTGAGAATTTGAGCTCACCCTTTATATGTTTTCTTTTCCCCAGGATATAAAGAAAATTTTTAGGTAAGAAAACAAAAGGGGAAGATCTTTATGTGAGATGTTGAAGATCTTGCACCACGATTAGAAGATTATGTTCCGAGTTTCCAAAGACACAAAACTATTATGGTTCTTTGTTGTTGTTTTTTTTGTATAAAGTATTCAGAAAAAGTAATGTAATGTCCATGTATGTCAAGATTTGGGTCTCTACAGTTGGTATCAAAGGAAAGGTTTAGTTAAACTTTGGAAACTAGGATGTGAAAACTTTAGTGAGATCCCTAGAGATATTTATAAGGTATGTCTAAAGATGTCCCTAAGTTTAAGTATAAGTATATGTTATAGTCCTATAATTATGGTAACGATATTTGAATTTAACCTAAGATATAATATATTGATGTTACTCCCCCTTGATTATGATTTTGGCCTCTCACACTATTCTTTTTGGGTTTTATAAAATTTCTGGAAACTGTACGATTTACGATAATGAAGGATATGATGGACAATGGAATGATATTCTTCAAAAGCAACCAAATGAAATTGGATCTGGAAGTCCACATATCGTTATTAGGACTAATAAAAAATCTCATTATATGATCAATAATCTCAACTTTGGTAAGTTTCCCGACTCAACTAATAAGAGAAATATGGAGTTTCATGATGATCATAGAGGAAAGATAGTTCAACATCTCTCATGTAAATCATGTGGGAAGAGGCATCAGGGAGAATGTTTCAAAGGAAATGGAAGATGCTTTGGGAGTGGAAAAGAAGGGAACAAAGCCAGTAATTGTAAAGGAAAAGGTTCATTTAACACCATGGACAAGGATAATGGTATTTCTAAGACATCAAAATGGTTAAATGTTTTAAATGTGGAATGTACGGGCATCATGAAAACCAATGCCCTAAGGGAAAATCTCATGAAAAGAATCAGTATGATCATATGGGTAGTATTTATGTGGATGATGATGAAGAAACTATAAATGATATATGAGATGAAAGAAATGATGAAGCTCAGTCAGTGGTTTAAGAAGGTAGAGGAATAATTGTATGTTTATCAAGAATAATGTATATTACTTTGGAATAAAGAAAAATCTACGGATTGTTACACGATTGCCTATGCTAGAGTTTTGAAAGTATATGTTGAATGGTAATAATAAACATGAATGGTTATTAATATATTTTTGGAAAGCACCTAATATGAACATAATGAAGGGATAAGGAGATAATGAAATGTTTTATAGTATTAATGAGCTTGTGACTAATATAAAGGAAAGTGATATCATGGTTTTAGTATATAGAATTGTTGGGATTTTTGGTATATGGAAAGCGTTACCTTGTGACAACATTCATGTTTTCACTATGGTTCAAGAGAATACATGATTAGGGTATTCTCAAGTTTGTAATGTGACCAATAAGATACATGTTATGATATATGGGGGATAAATGATGGTATTCACATGCTCAGTAGATGACATCTATTGTAATTTTTTTCTTTAAAATATGAGCTTGGATAGAATTATTTTGGATAAGCCTAAATATTGGAATGAATTAAGTTAGACACAAGATAGTATTTTTTAAGGATAGAACTTTTTTCTATTTTATTGCAGGAAAGTTATTATAATGTAGTTTTAGAAAAAGGGACAACCTGTAGGACGGGCGACAACCAGTCACGTTGGACGAGGTTGTGGGAATCGAACCAACAACTGAAGTGCGACATGCCTTTATTTCCTACCACTGGCCTACAGGAAGTCCCTGGTTAGTAGAAACTAGTTTTATTAAGCAGTATGATAGATGAAGTATAAGTCCATTTTTTGGAATCATATATGATTAACCTCACCATAGATGTACTTATGTATATTTGATAACTTTTTCTAACCTTTTGTTTGAGACATATGGAATGAACCATAATTCTATCACATGATCTCCTAACACTTCATGAATGAAAAATTCAACATTGTTTCTTTAATATATGAAGTAGAAATTGTTCAGGGCACGAACAATGGTGAGATTATACCGAAATAAATTAAGTATTTATTCAAATTCAAATTCTTCAACTTTAGGGAATTCATTTTGAAAACCAAAAATGTTGTCCTTGTGCCCTTTTATCTAATGAATCAGATGGTACCTTAGATCATCACAAATTTATGGCTTTGTGATTGTTGGATTTTTCATATCCATGTTCTCTACCACTCTCCATCAGAACATGATGGTTAGATTTCTCTTGCATATCCATATTTTCACTGATGTTCTACTATGTGGAAACCCAGTGATTAGTTTATTTGGGTAACTGTTATGTTTCATACTTTAGTTTTTTAAGATAATTTTTGGTATTCCTTTTCACAAAGTGGGTTTCTTTTAAAACGTTCATGTAGTAAACCATTCATAACCCCGATGAGTTTCGAGGGTGAAATTCATTTTAAGGGGTATAGAATGTAACACCCTGATATTTTATGAGAAAAGTTATTTTTATTTTCATTTATATCTTGTGTTGTACACTACACCAAAAGGATCTTATACTACACGCATCCCTGACTTGGCTTGCATTACACGCATGTACGACCTTCCACGACAGCGTATTTATACGCAATAACGAGTTTCACTAAACAACGATTTGTTTTATAAACTAGCTATTATGAATAGTAATACCCACTTTATTAAATTTTATTTTTCAAAATGGACTTCATTTTTGGGTTCGGAATATCGAAATTAACCTAGGGTGAATTTTTGTTATTTTTATGAAAACTTTATAATTCTGATGAATAGTGAAAACACTAGGTTACTATTAAAAAACCGACTTTTTATATAAATAATTATTTATTTTATTTAAATTTATTTTAGGTCAAAATTGATACATAATACCTATATATGTTCAATTTAATTCATTGGATTCATTTTATAATAATTTTAGACATATAAAAATTTTATTGAACATTTCACCGTCTTTTACACACATCCTAGGAGAGTTTGAAAATTAACATAAACCTTAATTGTACCACTTCTGTGAGTGGAATTTTGAAAATATGAAATACATGGAAAATATCAAGGTGTAAAATGTGGGTCAATAAGATAAATTTTTTTTTTGTGAATAGTAACCTTTTACTTTTATTTTCCACAGTTAAAAGTAAATATGGTTATTAATGGTAAAAATGATATTATTATTAGCCTAAAACATGTCCTAATTCTATTATATAGGTGTAGTTCGACCAAAAACAACCTTAGGGTTAAAATATTACCCTTTAGGTCCACTTGGATTAGATTAGGACATTTATTATTATTTTATTTAAAGAAGAATTTAAAATATTTAAAATCAAAATTTAATAACTAAAACATTTTCAATATAGGGTTATAATTAGATAAATTAGACTATAAATATTCATTAGAAAGATAAAATAATTTCCTACATAATTGTATTTTATTTATAATTTTTAGACATTATATAATTTAATTTATTTATGACACAATGATGATGCAGTAATTACCTTATTAATGAAATATTTACATAATTGATGTTATAAATACCCAAATAAATTTAATTTTAGACTTTTTATAAATTAAACTGATTTTATAGGTTAATAAGACATGTTATAGTTCATTTAATTAACTTTTTTCAAACAAATCAAGCTATTATTAATTTCACAAAAATCAAGTACCAAAAAGTGTAAAAATTGACATAAAATAGTTTCTAAAACAAGTATTATATTATTAATTGTTATTTTCTTAGAAAAAATCAAAGGTTCGACGAAATGACTTATATAAGGATATATATATTAATAATTAACCACTCGGGATTCAGTTTTCTTGTTATAGTTTGTATATTAACAATATGGTGTAAGAAAACAAAAAAGACATGGTAAAAGTTAAAATATTTAACTTAGAGTTAAATATAAATGATAAGGATAAAATAGTAACCTAAAATTGTATAAATCCTATTTATGGAGAGTATTTTGACCCCCATCCTATCTTAGAAATAAATTAAATTGGATCTGTTAAAAAATTAATATGACTTTATTATAAAATAATATTTTAAGTTTTCCTAAGGTGCCCATCTCCTATCTTATAAAAAAGGCACCACATCCCTCTTCTATTGACACCCTTTTGAGCCTTGAATCTTGGCCAAAACATACCCATTTCCCTTATAATATTACCTATAATCATTATAGAGGTTATGGTCTCCTCAAAACACCAACCCTAGTTCCTTAAGAGGAGGTTAAGAATAGGCGCATCAAAGAAGAGGTAATATCCTTTACCGATTCTTTCCAATTTATTTCTTCATATACTTATTCTTATTTATTTGTTTCATAATAAACTAATAGAATCAATATAACTAATATACTGATATGTTATTATAAATATTAAACAACCCAATTTCATCTTCTATCTATCCTACGGAAAACAAAATCACTGCGCGAGCGTACGTACGGAATACCGTCTCCACATCGTGGTGTAATCTGTTTTCCACAACCACCTTACTTGGATGGATATGATGGTGTAAATAAATAACTATATATGATTATTTTAAAGTGATATTTATTCTGAAATATTATACAAACACTTCAATATAATTCCATGATCATGGGAATGATATCGTCGCTCGTGCGTACGTACGGACTACCATCTCCTCGAACGCGATGAGATTCCTTTTCCATAATTAACCATTCAAGTATGATTATAAATTATATATAATAAATAATAATTAAAGATATTACATAATAATTATACTTTATTTATATACATATATGATTCATTTACTTAATTCCATTTAATTATATAAGGAAATGAAAACAATTTTCATGCGTACGCACAACCTACCGTCTCCATGAACGGTGTATTTCATTCCATTTATCAATCTATCATATATATTTATATACTGAATATATATTATATATAAATCATGTTTTAAATTTTGGAATTAAGTAAATCAGGATATAAGTAATAATATGAAGAACAACATGCCGTAACACGTACGATAAATGAAACGAGTTTACCCAAAATGCTTCTTTAACATGGAATTTACAAAAGAACAGGTAATATAAAGTCATAAGATAACCATGTATGATATCATAACTATGAATATGATTCTGTAATAATTAAATGACATTATTTAAATCATTGTACTAGAGGTTCGGACACTTATGAAGCATATTGGACCTAAGGTAAGGGATAATTATTCCAATCTCATTCTTATCTGAGATTGTTTATTTGTAAGTATTTATTGGGGTTATGTTTATCATCCATGTACATATGTTCTCAAAATGTTTTCAAAAAATGTTTAATTTTATTCCATGTATGTTTAATGTCATTTTTACCCTTTTTAATTTTACCACATTGTATGAAAGGAATCTTTCATTTGTTTACCATACAAGGTACTTTTTGACTTTTCCAGCAAAAGTACGAGAAGAATGATTTTTAACTTATATGGCAGGAACGGATTTTTACGGTTTCATGATGCCAGATTTTCATGAAGATTCCTATACAAGATTTCATGAATATTTTCAACAAAATCCATTTCCTTTAAAATTTCATGGCATTTTGTGAAAATAAAATGTTTTTTAAGAAGAATGGATATTTTCCTCAAAATTATTTTCATGTGTTCTATCAAAAACAATTTCCATATAAGATGACATTATTTCATATGTGTATGTTTCAAGTATAATATATCTATGAATTACAATTTTTCACTTTTCTTATTATGAAATGATATCCATTTGTTTTATATGGATTCTGTTATGCTGGGATGATGTTTATGAAACTGATTTTATTCTTTGGGTTATGATGAATGATTTATGTTTATATTGTGGCACAAGTAAGAATGATTTCATTATGAGAAGGGTGGGACCTATATCTCCCTCCAATTCATTGGGTAAATATTTATATATCATGAGATAGACATGGCTGGAACGGTAAGTTACTTCAGTTCAGTGTTACAGGACTCAAACGAGGAGTGAACTCGATTTAGAAAGGGACTTTGTCCACTAAGATGGTCTTGGAAGCAATGCCTTGGCTAATATGAATATCATATCATGTTCTTAATGTTTTTCCATAATTACATGATTTTTTCCCATGCTATTTTATGATTATTGATGTTCCATTTTGATCTATGCCTGATGTACTTCCATGTATTGTGTTATTACTCAATATTTTTATGTTTAAACATTATGTTCATGTTTTTATGTTCAAAATTATATTGTTTGTTTTATTTTATCCATTCGTAACCTTACTGAGAATTTGAGCACACCCATTATATGTTTTCTTTTCCTTAGGATATATAGAAAGGTTTTAGGTAAGAAAACAAAAGGGGAAGAGCTTTATGGGAGATGTTGAATATCTTTCACCACGATTAGAAGATTATGTTCCGAGTTTCCAAAGACACTAAACTATTACATTACTTTGGTGTTTGTTTTTGTTATGTATTAAGTATTCCACAAAAGTAATCTAATGTCCATGTACATCAAGAATTGCGTCTCTACAACACTAGATTTGGTTCGTGATAAAAATGATATCAAAATATGTTTTATCTTTGGGGTCATTTATATGGGAAATATTCATGATAGTATAGAGTTAGGACTCTCAGGACTTGAAATTCAAGTTATGGGTTGGGTGGATGCCTAGTGCAGCACATGATGGGATTCAAGTCTCTATGGAAAGATAGGATTTGTCTGAGTACTTTGGATTTCATAGTTTGATGATGATTAGTAGAAATGAAAAGAGAGTTGGGTTAATTGTCTAATTAAGCTGGTAGAGCATGGAATTCCATGTGGAGCCGAGGATCTTCCCCTAGGGAACTCTCTATGATGGTGAAGTTATTGGTGTATGGGAACCAACCATATGTCCATGTCACCCATTACAACTAGTTTCCTCTACCATTATATTGTGTTCTTTAGTTTTGAAATCATGGATGTTTGGTTTTAAATAAAACTTACTTGGTTTTATGAAGCATAATGTTTTTGTGAATGAATTCTATAATTAAGAGGGAATGGATTGATTTTTAAAATTTTGGAATGAAATTTTCATAATTGTTTTGAAATGGAAAATGGTGTGTTTATAACACTTGAATGTTGGTAATTATGGTAAAGTCTTTTTTCAAAATGTGTTCCCAATAGAGTTTTCTGAACTATTGAATGGTGTTTTAATGGGAATTGATGTTCTGAAATTGATGTAAATGACTTGAAAGTGATTATTTTTTTTTGAGTTTTTGGGATTTTGATTTCATGGTTAGTCGACATGAAAAAATGATGTATTGGTTGACTGTTTTCGTTTTGAAAAGTGGAAGTTATTTTTTTAAAACATTGTTATTTCCTTGAGAGACCACATACATGGGGTTATTTGGCATGATGGATGGTTTATGGCATGGATGGATGAGTTCCAAGAATTATATGAGGAGGGTGTCTACTGTTGGATGGAAAAAATGCTTGTGTGAGACCCATGGGCTACCATTGGTGGATACACTGACCACTAAACCGTTTGATTTTCATAAAATATTTTTAATGGATAACATGATGTGTTGATGAATGGTTTGTTATAGTGGGTCTTATGTTTTTTTGTAAAATTGTGGATGGTGTGGGTCATTTTGTGTCCAAGAACCCATATTCTTTGAACTGGGTTTTGGGTTTGTGTTTGGTTCTAGTTTGTAAAATATTTTGAACAAACGACTATCTTTGTCGGGTCCTGGGGTTCTATCATGGGATACGTTATCTCCCCATTAAAGGATAATGCATGACTAATGTGTAGACCAGATTTGTTTTTCTATTTAAAGATCCTATAATTAATCAATATATGTAATATTTTTTCATGAGATTTGGAGATTAATTCTAATTCAATTCTAGTATTTTATTTTAGGACCCTCTTGTTGTGGGAGAGTGCTCGTCGAAGGTTGAATTGAAAATTCGTATCTTATGATACCTAATTTGTCAGTGGTGGAAGTGGTCTGGGGTTGTAATAGTGAAATAGTGTTTGGATGGTGTCTAGAAGGGACCATGGGTCCTTCGTAGTCTCTTTGAAGTAGGATTCCTTGTTAAACAACCAGTGTGGGAAATTTGGTCATGAGAGGATGTTAGGACCACATGATATAATTTTGTGTTGTTATGGGACTTGGAATAAGGTATCATTCCATGTATTGTCTCTATAAGTCTCAATTTTCATGTTCAGTGATGCCATATGATGCCGTGTGCTCATTAGACATTAAATGTAATGGTTATGCAATCCTATGAGAGTCTCTATCATGTTGGGAGCATGTAGTCCTTGGAAAAACTTCCAAATCCTATGTTTTAGAATAATTTTATTTTAATTTCCCATTCCTTATATTGTTTCTCGCCCAAAGAAACAAGGTGTGATGTGTGCGCATCTTTTGAGCCCTTGTTTTAGTGAAACGTCAGGTTACGGTAATCTGAGTTTTGGAATGTGTTATGTCTTGGTAAACCCATATGGGGTTGTAGTTTAGATGTTTTTATCATAGGATGATGAAGTTACATTTTGGGGTTTCTAAAGATTATCAGTGAGGGTGAATATGATTCAATCTTATGAGCGTAAGAAAATAGTCCCCCGGAAAATCTAGCGCGTACTCAAGGGAAATACCAGCGTAGTTCAAACCATTATACAAAGTCTTATCCTCATTATGAAAGATGGTAAAAGTTTACCCATCTTGTGACATCATTATTGAGCACAAATATTTCTCACAATTATTAGTGGCCATGTGCCTTGAATCCATATGGATAGAATGATCTTCATGGTTTTAGCATGACTTCCCAAACTATGCAGACTAATTGTGTGGTCACACGACCTCTTTAATTTTTGGGGTCTTTCATTTTAGATCGTGGTAGTTAGTTTAGATGCATGGTTCTTATGCTGGAGAGACCCACTGTGAGTCTCATGTAAATTATTCTGAAAAAATATAATCACATTCTACCCTTTATGTCAGCGAGTCCATTCGGGCCTCCCCCTGTTAGTGTCCTGATTCCATCTCGAGAATATTTAAGTCGTCTCTTATAGTGGGATCCCATTGGTGTCACCCCTTATCAATAACTCGGGGTTTTCCTTGGTCTTGGATTTTCGGTAGGTAGTATCATTTAGAGTTATCTAACTACCATCATCTTCCTACGGTAAACGTTGAAATTGGAGAGTGCCCAATAGTTTAGTTAATGTAATGTTAGTGTAACCTTTTTCGATGTTGTTATTCATTTTAATAAACTAATTATGTCTTATTCAGATAGTTCATGAGACGTTTTCTTTTGGGGTGTAGTTTGAATATAATTGATCATTTTAGGAAGTGGTGTCTATTTTAGTTGGTTATAGTATTCCTTCATTAATTGATCAATTGGAGGTGTTTCGGCCTTTTGGGGCAGGGAAAACATACAAATGAGTTGATTTTTTAATTTTAATGGTGATTGATTTTTTTCCTCTGCCCTTGCTATGGAATTCTAAGGGTATAATTTTTTATGGTGGGAAGCATTGTCACATACCTAAAATCTTTTAATCGTTTTTGAAATTTAATTTTCATTATTTCATTGTTTTGGTGGGTTTCTATTCATTTTTTTAGAAATGGCGGGTTTTCAAAATTTGGGCCAAACCATGAGCCCATTTCCAGGTAAAAAAATTAATTTTGTTTCTTTTATAACTCATTCATTTTTTAACATTTTACACCCATTAAACTTCTTAATTGACATCCCCTGTTATATAAAAACCACCCTATCAATTTGGACCACATAAAAATCCATAATAATTATGGATTTGAGTTTTTTATTAAGGTTTTGGGCCATCCCGTAATCTCATATCCTACATTAAATTATTTTTTTAATTTTTCAATATCGCATTAATTTTGTACTATTTTTTAGTTATTCAATCTCCCACCCAAATCCAAATCTCATGGCTCAATCTCATTATCTATTTGGATGCTTTGCAGCTCATTGGGATCAGCGAATAGGGCGAAAATACCCTGGGTTTCTCAAATTATACAAAATTGATAAGGTAATTTGATTATTTCATAATCAATTCAATTTTCAGTCTTTATCCCCAATCTCAGTCCCCACATAACATAGTAATCCTCATTCAAGCCTTCCTAGAATTTTTTTGTTTCATGGAGATTTATCCTTTTGTTGATTTGGTGTGATTTCTTCTTGATTGTTCAAGGTAAGTGATTCCTTATAGGTTTCTTCTGTCTTCCTTAGGGTTTCCTCCCTCTTTCATGAATTTATAAAATCTCTAAAAGTTAGAGTTTGAATCTAAAGTTTGATATATTTTATTTTAGGTCAAATATTGTGGATTATTGTTGTTTTTTACCCCTTGTGGTTTGGTGGTGGTGTGGTTGATTTTTTACATCATGTTTTGAGGGTTTTGAAACAAAATGTAGTTGATTACATTTGTAACCTTTTTATGATGTGTTATATTTCTGTATTTACTCCATTTTCATATTAATAATATTCTTTTTATGGTGTAAAAACTATTTATGATTGATTTGGTGAAGCGTTTAATTCTATAGTTTCATTTTAGCTTGAAATTGGGTGTTTTCATGTGAAACTATATGTGTATTATTTGGGTATATTTTATAACATCTGAAATTGGATTAATAAATCTTGTTTGGACTGCCAATTCTACTTTGGTAGGGTCTTGTTGTGGCATGGGATTTGATTTAGGGTTTTTGAATGAGTTTTATTTGTAAAACCATATTATGCCTCTTGAAAGATTTTTATGAAAATGTGTGTGTTTTCATGTACATAATTTGAGGTATTATTCAATGTGATTTTATAACATTCAGAGTTGTTTATTAAATCATTCGAGGGATACCAATTATATTTTGGATTGGTATTGGTGTGATTTTGTCCTTGTAAGATGGTTTTTATATGTAATTTTTGTGAAATTCTTGGGTATGCTCCTTTTAATTGTTTTATGAAATATTTTAACAGTATAATTAGTTATGTAAGAGGTGAAACCATATTGGAAAACAGTTTTGGATTGTATAATATTGAAATGGTCCATTTTTAATGTGAAATGGGATTTCATGTTATTTGTATCTACATGGAAATGATTACTTAAAATTTTTAACAAAATTACTGAAATGTGAAAGTGATCTGAATGTGATGTGGGATGTTTTGTGTGAGTGTGATGTGAAAAATGGATTTTTTATATCAAAAGGGTATTATGTAATATGTGAGTGGGTTGTTATGTGATGTTCAGTATGTTGGGAATGATTTTATAATCTTTTTATAGGATGTTTTGAATTATGAATGAAATGAAAAATGTTTAGTGGGTTATTTTTTGTGAGTTGGATTTCAAAATTTATTTGAATGAAAAGGGTGATGGAGTGATTGTGTGATGTATATGTGGGATGTTTGGCTGATGAGTTAGGTTGATGTGGTATTTGCATGTGCTAATTATATTTCATGAATATTTGAACTTTTTTGAGCATAAGCTGGAAATTCAGGTATCTGGGTGGGTGGATGTGTACATGTATGCTAGTGATCCTTTGGGGTTTGGTCTCTGTTTTACATAGAAAGATTGACGATTACAACACTAACAAAACAATGTTGATTATGATGATTGGGAACCACAAGGTTATGGGTATATCACCTACTAGTGGCTCGTGCATGGGAACAAATATTGTGATGGTTACTCTCACCTTGATATGAGGTACCTGGGACCCACAATGCGCTAGTGAGAAAGTGTTATATCCTATTCATTGTGCTAATTAGATGCTTTACTCCTACCATTGGCCTGTAGTTTGTTTTCGTGGATGTTTCAGTAGATTTTTTATTTTATTTAAAAGTGTTTATTCTTTAAAATTTCCTAGATTAAATTGTTTTAATATTTTTTAAAGTTGTATCTTTTAGAAATTAAAACTAGCATTTCATGTATTTTAAAACATTCATACTTTTCATATTTGAATTTTTATCACATGGAATCTCTTGGTGGTGGTATCCTACTGGGATTTTGCTGAAACCCTACTTAATCCTTCAGGTGGATGTAGAACAGTTTATTTTGTTGTCTTATGTTTGGGTACAAATTTTGTGCATATTATTCATGTTTTAGAAGTCTAATGTGAAGGGGTTTTATGGAGATGGCTTAAGGGTGATACCTCTTTCCATGGGGAGGTTCTTGGGTTGTCATTTCTACTTTTGTACCTTTATAATGGTATTTGATCTTTGTTTTAAATTCTATTATTAAATTATGAAATTCAATAAAATATCATTTTGTTCGAAAATTCCATAATCATTTTATTGGATTCATTTTCTATTTTATGTTCATAAAATCAGGTAAATCTTTCCCAATTTTCAGTTTGTGATACCTAGTAACTTGTGAAGCCCATGGGGATCAGGAATTCCCTTCAAGCCTTATCACGGTCTAGGTTTGGTGATGGTTTACATGGCTACCAGATTCAGTTCTTGAAAAAATGGTATCAAATGAGGTTTTCTCTTTTGGGGCATTTTATATGGGAACACTCATGATATTCTATAGTTAGGACTATCAGGACATGACATTCCGGTTATGGGTAGTGTTCTTGGCCAGCGCCCCCCATGACAGTGTTCGATTCTCCTGGGGAAGTCGAGATTTGTATGAGTCCTTTGGATTTCTTGGTTTGATGATGATTTGGGGAAATGAAAAGGGAGTTGGTTAAATGGACTTAGTGAGATCACATGGCCTTGTAAGGCATGTGTAATAGGGGATATTTCCCTATATAACTCTCTGTGATGGTGAATTTATTACCATATGGCCGCTAACCCTATGTCCAAGTCAGCCACTATATCTATTTTCCTCTCGCATTGTATTGTGTTCTTTAGTTTTGAAATCATGGATGTTTTGTTTTAAAGAAAAATTGACTCGGTTTTAAGAAGCATAATGTTTTTGTGAAATGATTTTCGAATAAAGATGGAATTTTTTTTATAAATGGTGGAACTAAATTTTTATATTTTTTTGAAATTGAAATGGTGTGTTAAAATCTATTTTGAAAGCAAGACATTATAATAAAGTTTGTTTTGAAAAGGTGTTCCAAATAGAGTTTTCTAAAGTATTCAAAGGTGATTTAATGGGATGATATGTATTGAAATTGATGTATATGAGTTGAACGTGAGTATTCATTAGAATGAATTGGATGTTAGTTTTTTCGTTAACGGTCTTCAAAAAAAGGAATTATTGGTTGACTATTTTGGTTTTCAAAAGTGGAAGGAATTATTGTTTTACCCATTGGTATTTTTTTGAGAGACCATATGCATTTGGTTATTTGTCATGATGGATGGTTGAAGGAATGGAAAGATGCGTGTCGGGATAGATATGAGGAGACCATCTGGTGTGGCATAGAAAAAATGCATCTGTGAGGCCCATCCATTACAATTGGTCGATACGCTAACTGCTGACCCATTTATTTCAATGAAATAACATTAAAGGTAATTTCGATGTCATTATAAATTGTTTGGGATGGTCTGTCTCATGTGTTTTTGAAATTTTTAATGTGTTGGGATGTTTTGAGTCCAAGAACCCCTCCTATTTGAATCGTGTCATGGGTTTCTGTTCTGATCTTGTTTGTGGTATTTTTGACCAGTGGGCAATCTTGGTTGGGTCCTTGGGTTCTATCATTAGATATGTAACACCCCCATTTAGAGATAATTCACAACTAAAGTGCATCCCAAATTGTATATCTGTTGGGAGATCATTTAGTTGATCAATATAAGAAATCATTTTCTCGACATTTAGAGACTGATTCTACACCATTTCATTTCGTGGTTTTGTGGATCCTCTTATAGTGGGAGACTACTCGTGGAAGGATAAAGTGAACCATCATACCATAAGATACCTGATTCACCAAAGTTAGATGTGATCTTTTGTTGTTAGAGTGGATGAGTGTTTGGATGGTTTCTAGGAGGTCCCCTAGGACCCTTGTAGTCTCCTCGAAGTAGGAGGTCATGAAAAACCACCAACATGGGAAATCGGTTCATGAGAGGCTGTTATGGCCAATTGTCATAATTTTGTGTTGTTTAGGGACCTTGAATGAGATACCATACCTTGTATTGTTTCTATTAGTCACAATGGTCATGTTTGGTGACGTCGTTTGGTGGAATGTTATCATTTTACTATAAAGGTATAGGTTGTGAAATCCTTTGAGAATCTCTGTCAAGTTATAAGTATGTCTCCCTGGGAAAAACATCAAAATCCTATATTTTAGAATAAGGTGATTACTTGTGTAATTTCCTTCTACTGTTTCTCACCCAAATGAATATTGTCTGACATGTGTTCATATTCTAATCCCTTGTTTCAGTGAAATTTCAAGTTAGGGAAAAGTGAGTTTTGGAATGTGTTATGTCTTGGTAGACCCATCTATAGCTTTAGTGTAGTTGTTTGTACCATCGGAAGAAGAATATCCATTCATGGGTTTCCAAAGACTAACTTCAAGACCAAAGATACTTAAATCCTTTGAGCTCTAGCCATAGATCTCAAAGAGAATATGGTGCATATTCATGGTAAATCCCTGGGTCATTCAAACCATTTTACAATGTCATATCCTCATTGTGAAAGATGGGAAAAGAATAAACTACTGGGGTCATCATGGTTGAGCACATGGATTGTGCATGATTATTAGTGACAGTGTACTATGAATCCATGTGTAATGAATGATTTGCATGGTTAGTGCATGACTTCTCCAACTGTGTTGACTAACCAGGTGTCTGCACCAACTCATTATGTTTTAGGGTCTTTTCGTGTCGAACCATGCTAGTCGGTTTATATAGTTGGTTCTTTTGGTGGGGAAACCCACTATGGATCTCATGTAAGTTCTATTGGGAAAATATATAGAGATTCTACCCCTTATTTTGGGAGAGTCTTTTCGGGGATACCTTGTAAGTATCTCAATTCTACCTCGGGAAAATTTATGTTGTCTCTTATAGTGGGATCCCATTTGGGTCTCCCTATATCAGTAACTCGAGTTTGTCCTTAGTTTTGGCATGGCAGTAGGTAGACTCATTCATAGCTATCTAAATACAATATAATTCTTTGGGTAAAAATTGGTATTGGTGAGCACCCAACGATTTAGTTAATGTATGGTTAGTGTGACCTTGTTCGATGTTGTTGTTAGTTTGGGAAAAGTGCTTGAGTTTTGTTCGGATAGTCTTGGAGGATTTTTATTTTGGGATGTATTTTAAATATACTTCATTATTTCAGTAAGTGGTGTATGTTTTGTTTGTGAGAGTATTCCTTCCGTGACGGGTCAATTTGAGGTGTTTCGGCCTTTTGGGTATGGGTGAATCATGGCAAAGGAGTTCATTTTGGCATTTCGGTTGGGTTTGGCTTATGCATTTGGCCATGCTGAGGAATTATGAGGGTGGAGAGTTTTATTGTGGGTAAAATTTTCACATCCCTGACTTATTTAAATTTTATTTTTAATTAATTTTCCATTCATTTATTGTTTTTGGGGTATCCCTTTCATTTTTGTGGAAATGGTGGGTTTTCAAAATTTTGACAAAACCGTGAGTCCATTTCCAGATTTAAAAATCATGTTTTTACTTTCATAACTCCAAAATTTTTCATACTTTTACACCATTTACACATCCCAATTCTAATCCCATGGTATATTAAAACCACCATATAAAATTGTACCCAATAATAATCACTAATTATGATGGATTTGAGTTTTTTATTAAGGTTTTGGGTGAGCCAGTAAGCCCATTTCCTATGTTAAATTATTATTTTTTCAATATATCATTCACTTTTTACTTTGTTTTGGTGATTAAACCTCCCACAAGAAGGCCAAAACCCTAGGCTCACTCTCATTACTTATTTCACCATGTTGTAGATAATTTGGATTGCCAATTTCTGTGAAAATATTCATGGTTTCTCAAATCATCCAGATTTGATAAGGTAATTTGAATCTTTCATAAAACATTCAATTTTCCCTCATTCTCCCCCATTTCACTCCCCAATTAACCTACTATGCCTCATTAGATCCAATCTACCAGTTTTGGTTTCTTGGAGATTCAACTTTTGCTGGATTTGGTTTGATTTCTTCAACATTGTTCAAGGTAAGTGATTTCTTCTCAGTTTCTTCAATTTTCCATAGGGTTCCCTCCCTCTTTAATGATTTTCTAAAATTTCAAGAACTTAGGGATAAATCCTAGGGTTTTCTTTGTTGTCTTTTTGGTCAAATAATGTGGTTTAGGGTTTGTTTTCACCCCCTTGTGGGGCAGAGGTGGTGTGGTTAACGTTTCAAACCATGTTTTGAAGGTTTTGACATAAAAATGTTGGTGATTTCATGTGTAACCATTTTATGATAAGTTATCATTCTGTATTTAATAATTTTTCATATTACATATATGTTTTTTAGTGGTGTAATACTATTAATGTTTTATTTGGGTTAACATTTAATTTTTTAGTTTCATATTATCTTGAAATTGGTTGTTTTCCATGTGTAAATCTTGGGATATTATTTGTGTTTATTTTATAACATATGATATTGGTTTAATAAATCTTGTATGGAATGAAAATTATACTTTGGTAGGGTCTTGGTGTGCCATTGTGTTTGAAATATGGGGTTTTAAAATGGTTTTTATGTGTGAAACCATATTTTGCCTCTTGAAAGTGACTTCTGAAAATGTGTGTGTTTTCATGTGCATCTTTTGTGGTATTATTCAAGGTGATTTTATAATAATTGGGATGGGTTTATCAAAACCTTCAAGGGATTCCAATTCTGCTTTGGATTAGTATTTGGGTGATTTTATCCTTGAAATATGGTTTTGAAATGAGTTTTACGTGGAAAGCTTGGGTATGCTTCTAACAATTGTTTTATCAAATATCTGAATGGTTTATGGATTTATATAAGAGTTGAAATAATATTGGAAAATAGTGTTGGATTGTGTATATTTCGAAATGGTCAATTTAAAATTTTGATGTAGTTGTCTTGTGATGTGTATCCTCTTATAATTGTTTTATAAATATATCTAACGGAATTATTGAGATGTGAAAGTTATGTTAACATGATGTGGGCTGTTTTGTGTGGTGTGATGTGAAAATGTATATTGATTCAGAAAATAGTATTATGTAACATGATAATTGGATGTTATATGATGTTTATAATCTTGGGAATGATTTTATAATATTTTTAAAGGATGTTTTGATTTGTGAAAGAAATGAAAAATGTGTTGTGGGCTATTTTGGTGTGTGTTGGAATTCAAAATTAATATAAATTACAAGGGGGATGTTGTGCTTGTGTGATGTACATGTGGGTTGTTTGGTTGATGTGTTATTTGGAAGTTGTATTTGAATTGGAAAAATATATTTCAAGGCTATTTGAACTTGTTTGAGCACAAGAAGGAATTCATGGTATATAAGTTGGATGGCATGTAATAGTATGCTAATGATCCCGTGGGGTTTAGCCTTAGTTTCATGTAGCAATATTGATTCTTACAACACTAACGTAACAATGATGATGATGATGATTAGGGACCACTAGGTTATGGGTATGTTCCCTACTAGTGGATCATTCATGAGAATGAATATTGTGATTATTACTCTCACTGAGATACACGGTACCTGGGACCCACATAGATCTAGTGCATAAGGGTTATTTCTTATTACTCGTGCTCATTAGTTTCATTACTATTACTGTAGGAATACAATATGTTTTCCTTGAAATTTTTAGTATCATTAATATTTTATATAAAAGTGTTTATTCTTTAAAATATCCCACCTAAAAACTATTTTAATTTTTTTTTAATGTTGAATCTTTTAGAAATTGTAACTAGCATTTCCTGTTTTTGGAAAAAATTATTTATTTTAATTTAATGGTTATCACAAATAATCTATTTGTGGTGGTGTCATAATGGGCTTTGTCTCACACCCTACACAATACTTTGGGTGTAAGTAGACTTGCTGATTTTTTTCTGAAGTATTGGGTACAAATTTTGTGCCTATGATTCTGGTGTAACGGTCTAATGTGATGCATTGTTGTGGAGATGGTTTGAGGGTGGTGCCTTTTTCCATGTGGAGGTTCTTTGGATATCATTTCTAGTTTCTTTAATTTTTAATGATATATAAGCATTATTTTAAGTTGTGAAATTAAATTCTGAAATTTTATAAATAATGATTTTGTTTGAAAACTCCATATTCATTTTTCTTGATTCATTTTTTGTCTATGGTTTATAAAGTCAGGTAAATCCTTCCTAATTTTCAGTTTATGATACCTTCGCACTTCGGTTATCCCATGGGGATCTGGAACTCCCTTTAGGTCTTTTTGTGGGCTAGGTTTGGTGCTGTTTTAGATGGAGAATAGATTCAGTTCAGAACAATATATATATATATATATAAACACACATATATATGAAATAATATTTTATTGAAAATAAAAATATATTTTTCAAAATTTTCAAATATATGGAAATTTACATTTTTTTAAAATTATATTCTTATTACCCTATTTCATGCAATTTTTCATAGACCCATTTAAATTTTATATGGTTTCGATGTAAAATAAGTATCCATATATTTATCAAAATCCAATTATTCGTAGGATAATGAACAATGTTTTTTATACAATAACATAAATATTATGCATAATGGGAAATACTTATAAAAACTAGATTTCATATTGAATTTTGAAATTAAATTAAATGTGAATTTTAATGAAATTTAAATTGAATAATATAAAATTGATTCATTATTTTGAAACAAACAGACTCAATTAGGTAATTTTTTAAATTTAGGTTTTATTCATACTAAATTGATACCATAGAAGATGAATTTCACTATATGTTAATGTTCAAATAATTAAAGAGGGTGTATAATATAAGTAATATGAATATATATATATATATGACATCTATAAATATGATTTATAGTTTGGATTTATAGAATAATGTACTCTATTTTCAAATGTGGCTAAATTTGATATCATTACAAGTGAAATAATTTTATTATATTTCGATGTTCTTAATTTTTACCACGGAGAAAATCCTTATAGTAATAAAAGGGAACCTCTTCTCCTCAAACTTATAAACGCATTAAATACCCTATATCTACAAAACATTTATACCAATACAACCCAAACTCTCAAAATTAAATCCTAGAGATCTTTGTAACACCAAAATACCCACTTAAAAATGATAAAGGTGAATTCTAATGGTTGATATGCATTGATGTGGTATAATTCTTATAAAAATTTATATGTTTATTTACTCTTCTAGATGCATAAAATCTATTATATCAATACTAATATAATGTAATTAATATATTTAAAATATTTAAATATTTTGTTGGATATAATAACAATTTTATAGAAATATCCTAAACTATGATAAAATATCCATTGCTCGTGCATACCTATGGATAACCACCTCTATGAAGTGATGCGTTTGGTTTTCCATAAATACATCCCAATGATGGTTTTAATGTTAGAATTAATAAATATATAATATAATTATAAAATAATTAATGTGCTTTAATGGTAATATATTAACTACCATTCTATCATATATATTTTTTTTCAAAAAAAATAATCATTAAACTAAATAAATTGTGGACTACAACCACCATGATGAAATGTAAATCATTTTACATTTATGAATTAAATGGATTGAAATAAGATGTCATTAAATTGACAATTAAAATAAATATATTATTATTATGACTTTATAAATGTATAAATTTAACTGTTTTATTTTCCTTTTATTTATTAGAAAAATGGATTTGTTACTCAATAGTTTTTGTGGACTACTGCCTCCATAAAACAAAGTATATCATTTCTCAATGTTTTTATACATTGACTTATATAAAAGATGTTTATTATAAAATATTTATTATTTTAAAATTTCTAATATTCCATAAATGATGAAAATATTACCCTTTTGACTGTGGTCATTATATAAATCTTGTATTATGAAAAATGACTCCAATATAATAAACGTAAATAATATTTTTTTAAATAAACAAAACATTAAATTAAATTAAATAATGATAATTGAATTAAACTTATAATGGTTATTTTGTAATTAAATAAATATTTTTTTAACATTTATGAATATAATCATTTTATGGGGTGAAACTAGATTCATGCTAGGTGATTTTACATTAAAACATTATATTTAATAGGTTAAACAATATTTACTCCATTTTTATGTAATTATATATTATTAAATAGTGTTATTATTAGTTTTTATTGAAATAAATGTTAAATGAATTGGGTTTATTAAGGACAATGGTTTTTAAATGGTATTTCAGAGTGGGTATTTGGTTTCCTATTTAGTTTTAAGGGATTTTTTATAGAAATATAAGTTCATTGAAAACGGGTTATTTAAAAAAATGGTTTTCAAATGGTATTTCAAAGTGGGTATGGGGATTCCTAGTTAGTTTTATAGATTTTTAGGGGCTAATTGTGAGTAATGAAAAATATGATTGTTCATGAAATATATTATAAATGATGTCTTTTATGGATTAATGAGAAGTCTGATTGTCTTGGTTTTATACTGTTGGAGTCTATTGACCTTGTGAGGGTGATTTCTAATTTTTCAGAAGTTCTTTTCAAGTGGGGTTTCTTGATTATGTTTTCATGGTCTGCATGCTGATGCATGTCAAAAAGAATTTTGTGTTTATCCCCATGTGAATTTTTTTCATGATTAGGTATGGTGTGTGAGTATCCCTTGAGATAATATTTTCTAGGATGATGTGTGTTGATTGAGTATCCTTATGAAAACTCTTCTTAATATTGATGTGGTGTATTGATCATGGTAGACATGATATAAACTTTATAGGGTTGAATAGACATTTTGGGGTATTTGAGATTTATGACTATTTATCTATAAATAATATCTATGTGATGAGATACTAAGGTAAGAAATATAAGTTACACCCCAATTTTTCTTAGATACATGTACATTTAATATTATTGTCAAAGGGAACAAATTCTTATTTTGGAGAAGATATTGAGGCCTAGAATTTCTATGAGTGAGATAGAATGGTATAATCACCTCGGGAAAGATGGAATATAGGTGTGCTTAATGTCGATCCATATCCTATGTTACTGGATAGTGGTCTTGGATAGGTTCTTAGCATGAGTGAGATGTCTTGGATAACCATGCCTTGAGTGGGAATAAAAGTCTTGAAAGACATATGTTAGTTAAGTCATGAGTGAGATTACTACACTGGTATATGAGATCTTACAGAGGAACCACTATGAGTGATATGGGGTCCAATAGGTGACATGGTACTGGATTTTTGGGATTTCCCTACCAGGAGTTATAAGGTAGTGGTTCGTTGGTGATGCATCCTTCCTTTAAAAAGAATCTATTATTAGACATTTGGCATGACATCAGATATGGTATGACACTCTACCAAATATTTTTGGGTGTTGGTTGGTTTGTGGTGTGTGGTGATTCCTCATTCAAATTTAGAGCCAAAATAAGGTATAGTTAGGTGTCGTGGTGGTATTTTTGTCACCCTAATAGCTGAATTTTGTGATGATGTATGTATCATGTGATATTTTCCTCATGGTGGAATGTTATGGAACTAGTTTCATATTTTTTATGTATTTCATATATGTCTACTTGATCAGAGAAACACACTATTTTTTAGTAATTTCGAGATTATATAATGTCATTTTAATCACCCATTATCGACAAACCAAGCATGGATTTTCATGGACGTCGGTTTATATTATTGTATTAACTTAGGAAATAAGTATCTTTGGGAGAAGGACATGTGGAATATTTTTTTCTAGTAATTATGGATGAAGGATAGGTAAATTGGATTATATGAGGTTGTTTGAGGGATGTATAGTTTCATTTTAGTTATTGTGCCGTATGTACGCAGTCCAGTAACCAATGTTTTTATAGTTGATTCTAACTATTCCATTCATATCTCTTGATTCTCTATTTTTTTGAAACATCATATTGGTAATCTCAAAATTTTATTTTATTGACAATGGGAACCTGTATGGAACTATGATTTAAATAAATATATCATTGTGGATATATGTTATAAAAATGTTTCATTCCCAATTTTTTACTAATTCATACATGACCCATCAATGTTAATTTTAGAAGGAACAGTCTCCCCCTAACAATTTTATGGCCTCTCCATGATTCAACAGCCTCTGGGAGGTGTTGTAGTGTCCCTTAGTAGGCTCTATTATGGTTTCTTGTTATGAATCATTATAAAATGTTATCAGAGTATTGTTTGGGATATGAAAATGTAGTTATATGTAGAACAAGGATATTTGGACTCAAGAGGTAGACTGACCACATGCCTAGCCAGCATGACATTAGTTAAAACTCATGTTTCTATGGGATGTATCATATTAGTATCAAGAACTCATAAGTGAGTGAGGTATTTTTTTGATATAGAATTTTATCATCAGATAGATGAGACAAATGACGATTTGTAGGAATCTACATGAAGCTTGGTAGTCGTTCATTCATCATTATAGTGTATTGATAGGGTCATGATACATTCACTTATGGGTGGTGTTGTTTCACATGATTCATTATCATATTCTATTATAAATTGAACCAATATATAATATAAATAATGTCTTATCTTGTATAATATAATGGGTGATTAGATTAATATAGATATGAGTGATTTTTTTGATTATTTTTAAATTTAGTGTGTTTGTTTGGATTCAATTGGGAAATGGTTTTGGGGATGTTTGGTTTCAAATAAAATCTATATTGTTGGAAGGAAAATCTTTTTTTAAAATGGAAACCCCATTTATAGGAATGATTTGTGTGTCAAATGATTTTATAAATTGATTTTACTAGGAATAGATTATGTTTAATATTATTTTTAAATGGTATGGGTAATTTTATTTTTTAATAAATCTGAACAAAATGTAATTTTTAAAAATATATTTTCATGGATTTCAAAAATGGATTTACAAATTGTTTTGAGAAGGGGATTGGTTTTTAAGAAAGTGAACATATGTTTTGATGATTTAAATTATTTTTAATTTTTGTAAAACCCCAATGATTATAAATGCCCTTTTGAAAACTCATGTGAGCATTGGAATTTGTGGAATAATTAAACATTTTTTATAATAAAAAACATTTTTCTATATAGATTAGTTTCCATGGGTTTGGAGTGTATATCAAGAGTAGTTAGTGTTTTTTTGTGCATTCGATGGGTATACCATGTATTTTTTTTAGAATCATGTATGGAAATATCATGTATTTTGATGGTTAATTGAGTTGTTAGAGATGATATTTTTGGGTTCAGGGATTGGTTCCCTGATATAGATATTGATGATTTCACAGGTTGTACCACTTATTATGTGATTTCTGTATGGTGATTCCAATGATAGGTAGAACTGTTTTATGGGTTCAGCCACATTTAGAGAATACTTATGGTGATGAACACCATAAGTCTCATGATAAATTGGTTATCGAATCATTGGTTTTTAGGAATAATGGGAGATACTTAACACCATCTGTTCATTTAGTGATTGCAGTTTTGTGTTTGGAACTCAGGCGTGAGTAGAGAAATCACATCCAATCACTATACATCATGGACGATGAAATTTTGGTTGTATAGGTCATGTTTTTGGTATTCTGTGTCGATGAAAGGATTAATTATTTGTAATAAAACAAATTATTAGTCATAGATGTATGATCGTTTCATTATAAGGTCCATGGATGTAGTAAAACTAGTTGGGGGTTGGTTGATATGATATATAGGTATGGTTGAATTTGTATACTCAATTAAGGATTTGAGTGACTACTTGGTTGGATTATATGTGGTAGAAATGAACTCAGTTCATAGTTTCTACATTGACATTAATCTGGATATGGAGTTATCATGATCATATGGTGAGCTAGATCAGAGGTCTGTTGGTTCTTGGGATGTCATATGGTGGTGGATGTAGTCATTTGATGAACTGAATGAGGAATTCCATTGAGTTTTACGACCGTTTTTTAGTTTGGTTCTATATATTACGTGTTAATTCATCATTTAGTATGTTATCATGCTCTGGTGATGTGTTCATGCTTCAACCAGTGAGGTCAATAATTGTCACGATGATCGGTCCATAGGAAGATCAAATGATTTCATTATGTATAATTGAAGGTAGTGTCGTGGAAACTGCATCTGTACCATCATTATTGATGAGGTCTAAGTGTTTTAAGTATTTAAATTGAGATTTAAAAGAAAATTTGATGTGTATGGCCTTAGTTTTAGGAGTTTCACACCAAACATGTGTTGGTAATTCAAGGATAGGATGCAGTTTGACAATTGTTAATTAAAAACTAAGGTAGGATGGGATGCATGGTTGATGAACTACCATGAATTAATGATGATGAGAATCATTATAGTGGAGAGTTTTTATAGACCATCATATTTACTATTTTGAAATATATGAGTGGATTTGAATATTTGAATTGCATAGGGGTTTATTTGAGAACTGATAACTTGAATGAGATTCTGAGGATTGGGATAACCTTAAAAGATTTTTTTTCATGTGATCTTAGTATTGGTTTGTTTTATAGGTGTTTGAAATAGAATCATGGAAGGATTAGACTGGTTGGCCTAATAAAATCAATAACACAAGGTTACTTGTTGCATTAATAAAGTCATACACCATGAAAGCATCGGGGCAGGGGCTATGGATTTATGCTCGAAGGAATTCATGAAGTGAACTTATGTTGACATTTTGGACCATAATGTTAATTTTTAAAGGATAAGGGTGTTTATAATTTAGAATCCTCTTGGGTTTCCTCTCCTTGAATACCTGATTACAAAGGAGGATGAATAATCTCCTACTATTGTTTCCTACACCTTAATCCATATTGTTTGGGACAGTTTCAATGTGTAATTTTTGGATAATATCTATCCTCGTTTTCCCCATGTTCTTCATTAATTTTTGTACATCAGTATAGAGTTTTAGATGAAATATTTTACTAGATAATAGAAAAATCATTTTTCCTTATGAGAATTTCATATTCGACTCATAAAAGAAATTTGGAATGTGAGTATACATGATATTTTATTTTTTGTGAGGTATGTTACTTAATTTATCAATTTTTTATACTTGGTAGATTTCAGAAAAATTGTCCATCAGTTTTGAAATTTATTTTTTGTTTGTTTTTTATTCTCATTTCGGAGGTGTTTCAAAATTGGACCGCACCCCACTACTACTGGGTTTTTCACCATTTGGTCACTTGATGAGTTTGGAATTGGTCATTCCAATTTGGGTTTTCAGTTTTAATTAATTAATTAATTAATTTTCTTTTTTATTGATGAGATAGATTCTGATGGAGTCAAACTATGTCGGTACGAGAATTAGAACAGATTCATGACCGCCGATTGATATTGATAGTATTAAATTTATTTTATTGTCTTTGTTATTTGGTGACATTTTTTTCAGTGACGCACTAGTATACCCTACGGTTTCATTTACATGAATTTTTTCAAATATTCCTCATAAGGTTGTGATATAATCACATCATCCTATTAATAAATATAAACTACAAGGATTTATAATTAATTCATTTATGGATCCCTAGTCAAATGAGTATTTTTTCCCTCCTTATTAAATTCATTATGTCATTCGTATAATTTTAGAGGTAAAGCGATAAATTTTTTAAATGTTTATTAAATAGGGATTTAATTAAAATAGAATTCCAAACAAAATGGGTGATTTGTGAAACGGGTTCTAAAATATTATTTCAAAGTGGGAATGGGTTTTTATAGTGAGTTATTATGGGTTTTTGCCAAAAACCAAACTTGAGTTAATATTCATATGATTCCTTTTAAAATGATTTAAAAATTTGAATTTTGGATCAAATTAATGGGAATGCATATTATATAACTCTACAATGGTTTGGTATTGTTTGACCACATGATTTTGTTTCTCAGTTTTCCAAATCTTATGTATTTATGGTGTTTCTTGATTGTGTTTCCATGTTATTCATATTGATGCATGATAAAGCATGTTGGGTGTATTTACTTATGGGAAATTTTATTACATAAGGATTCATGTTGGTTTCATAGACCTGTGATAACTTGTTTTGTGTGATAATTTGTATAGTTTCTCTAGTTCAGATATAGACTTTAATATCACTAGTAAAATGAATTTATCAGTGTTATATACGCACTAATTATGTGGGTTACATCAATGGGTTGGATTTAACATTTCTCAAGAAATCATGGATAAAGTCCCCCTTTAACAGTGCAATGGAAAAAAGAACTAATAATGGAGCCTTTATCAATTTTTTTAAACTGATAAAGGGGGACTTTATAATCAATTTTTTCACAGCTAAAATCCACCATATGTAACACCCCAAGAATTCATAATGTGTTATTTCCTCAAAATAATTCAATAACTTGCACTACACGCAACACCGAGTTCACTTGCACAATGACTTACCAAAAATCCATTCAAAAGAGGTTATGAATAGTATTAAATAAATTTTAAACATTATATAATCCTTATAATTTTTCCATATTATGAGTATCTTAGACATAATGCAAGAACAAATTCATTTTCAGTATTGCACTTTTATCAACTTTTAATAGTGAACCCTTTTTAAATACAATATTTTATACTTTTTGACTAAATGGGGACATCAAAATTTTAAAATGAAACATCCCAATCTTTCACGGTACGTTTTCTTTGAATAATACAGTAGCGTGTGTTGTACGCAACCTTGAGTTTTAACACACACCACAACCAATCAAACTAGCCGTTATGAATAGTAATACCTAATTTTTGAAATTATATATATTTTATATTTCAAAATGGACTTCATTTTTGGATTCAGAATACCGAATTTAGCCTAAGGTAAAATTTTCGTACATTTCAGATAACTTTCATATTTTGATGAATAGTGAAAATTACTAAATTTTAATTAAAAACAACTTTTTTAATCAAAATAATTAATAGTGATAAATTATTAATTTGAGTGGTTTTAAAGTATATTTAGAATATATTTTTACCATTTAATATAATTTTGGTCATTGGACATAATTTTACAATTAAACTGAACATAAACAAGTGTCAATCTTTTAATAGTTATTATCTCTTAAAAACACGATTTTTGTTTTGACAGCGGGAATTAATTTTAAATTAATTTCTGCCACTTCTGTGTTTTGAATTTAGAAAAATGGATTTCATATTTGGAATCAGGATGGTCAAATTGTGTAAATAGGTAACTTTTATTTTTAGACATTTTGAATAATTACTGCGGTAAATATTTTATTTACCATGGTTAAAGGTAAATCCGGTAAATAAGGGTTAAAAAATAATATTATAATAATACTAAATTACACTAAAACGTGTCTTAACCCTATTGGTTGAGACATGGTCGACCATGGGAATCTTTGGGTCGATTTTGGGACCCCATGGATCCACTTGTAAGTGATAATGACACTTTATTTTAATTAAGTTAAAATGAATACAAAAATGACACAAGCATATATCTTTTAGAAAAACAATTGTTACATAAGGTTATATATGTTGGATTTTAGATTATAAATATTACTTAGAACGATAAAAAGATTTCCTACATAATGATATTTTATTTATAATTTTTAGACATTAAATAATTTATTTTATTTATGACACAATGATGATGCAGTAATTACTATAATAGTGAAAAATTAAAATAATTGATATTATAAATACCCAAATAAATATAATATGAAACTTTTAATGAATTAAACTAATTTTCTAGGATAATATGATATATTAGGATTAATATAACTGACTTTTTTAGAAGTAATCAATCAGTTATGAGTTTCACAAAAATCAACTATTTAATAGTGTCAAAATTGACATAAAAGAGTTCTTAAAACAAATATTATATTATTAATTGATATTAAATTCCTAAAAAACTAAGGTTCGTCCAAAGACTTAAATCATGATAGTTTCATCGTTAATGGACCACTTGGGGGTATCTTGGATGTATATAGTATGTTTATTAACCATATTATATAAAAATACAAAGAGACATTGTAAAAGTGAAACTAATTAACGTAGAGTTAATACTTAAAGATAAGGTTAATATAAGTACCCAAACCTGTCAAAATTCTATTGGTTGAGTGGTTTTAGTCCTATCCCCACCTTAACCTTTGAATAATAAACTTTGGAGCCATTAGAAACCGAATACGAATTTATTATAAATTAATATTTCTAGCTTTTCCAAAGGTGCCCCTCACCCCTCTTATAAAAGGGCACTCCTCCTTCTCATTTCTTCACACCTTCAAAGCCTTTTGGTTCGGCCAAACTCTGCCCAAATACTCTCCCAACTTCCCTCACTAAAACCCATGGGCCTTAGTTTGATCAGAAAGCCAACCTATGGAGCCCTTTTGATCAAATCAAAAGGAAGAACCCGAAGAAGAGGTAATGATTTCACCACCCTTTTCAAGTTCTTTTCTTCTTCCACTTCTTCTTTCTTTGTTCTTACCATTCTAAAATAATAACTCCAGTATCTCACATATACTGTGATGTTATTAGAAATATGGTACAACCATATTCAGTATTCTATCCACCCTTTGAATAACATGTCACTATACGTGCGTACGTACGGCTTACCGTCTCCACGTCGTGGTGTAATTGTTATTGAATATATTATTATGGGTATAATAATGATGTGTAACTCATGTAAATAATAAATATAACATGTTAATGATTGTGTATATATGATATACCATCCATTTATATATTATTTTAATATCAAAAGAATGATATTGTCGCTCGTGCGTACGTACGGACTACCGTCTCCACGAACGCAATGAGATTAATTCTCCATCGTATCCATTCAAGTATAATTGTCATTTGATGATTTAAAAATGATGTTTAAGGACTTGATATCATTCTGGATATGAATAATATACAACCTATCCATTACAAACATGTCTTATATAACAAAACATATAAAAGAAAACGAGTACGTTAACACCCGAAACAACGATAATTCTAAGATATTATTAACAAATCAATGTTAAAAGATCATATATGATATCATATATATATATATATATATATATATGATTCTTGTATAATTTAATAACAATTATTTCACCATTATACAGGAGGTTAACCTACCCCATCCAAGGAAAAGTACAAGGTAAGGGATTTTCTTATCTCACTTTCAATTCTGTGAGATTTCCATTGTTCGCCACTAAATTATTGAAAGTGGTGTGTTGTGTACTGCCACTTGATATATATTATCATGATTATCTTTATATTCATTTTATTCTGGAAATAATTTGGTGGTTATTAACTTTTTTCCATACGACTCAGTTGATTAATGTGGTAAATGATTTTCTTATCTCACTTTCAATTCCGTGAGATTTCCATTGTTCGCCACTAAATTATTGAAAGTGGTGTATTGTGTACTTCCATTTGATATATATTATCATTACTCTATTTATATTCATGTTATTCTGTAAATAATTTGGTGGTTATTAACTTTTGGCCATACGACTCAGTTGATTAACGTGGTAAGGGGTTTTCACCTCACTCTTTATTTCCGTGAGATTCATGCCATATTTCCACTATTATCTTTTGTGTGGTGTATGTACTGCCCATAATTGTATTTTTTGTGTAATACACTTTACCTTATATGTATTTACATTTTCATTGTATGATACCTCTTTCATGGGTTGTATGTTTCATAAGTTACCAAATTGATAAGGGTTTACTTCACAATCTCTTTAATATCCGAGGTTGTCTTTACGTAAGTATCTACATGGACATATTTACTATCCATGTCCATATTTCATAAAAGAGTTTTAAAAGGGATTATTTCTAAGGGAACTTTTACTAAAACATCATTTTAAATGTTTTAAATATTTATTCTTCTAAATCATCCTCATTTATGTCCACGTTTTCAAAATGGTTTGTAAGGATTTATTTATATGAAAATGAATGTTTTAAAAGTGTTAATTCCATTCAAAAGTTTCAAAGTGGTATGGGACACTTTGATTCAAAAATTTATTTAAATGCCTTACTTTCTAAATTTTGTAACATTAAAATGTTTTCATGAAAAAGGGATATTTCTCTCAATAATTTTTTAAGAAAAACATTTTCATCTATGTAAACATCCTTTGATGGATTTTAAGATTATTTGAAGTTGATTTATTATGATATAAAACTTCCATATTGTAATGAAGTTTTGTGATATGTTTGACTGTAGATGTGTCATTTATATAGAATTCATGGTTTATGAGTAAAGTATTGACATTTCGTATGCTAGTTCCAATAAGAATGTTTATGTTTTATTTCAACCTTTACTTCATATGAATGTGTTGGACAAGTATGTTCAAGGTTGGGGACTGGTTAAAGTAGGCCCTCCAGGTTGGGGACTAGTTAAAGTAAGCCCTCCAGGTTGGGGACTGTTAAAAGTAAGCCATCCAGGTTAGGGACTGGTAAAAGTAAGCCCTCCGGTTTGGTCTCCGATTATTAGAGGCACTCCGGGTTGGTGTCCGGTTATTAGAGGCACTTCGGGTTGGTGTCCGGTTATTAGAGGCACTCTGGGTTGGGTTCCGGTTACAGTTAGCCCCAAGGTCTTGGGACGAGGCCTTGAAAAGAAATTAAAGTTTAGCATTATGCATTCCATCATTATGAAAGTGGTTATTGATTTTGCATGTGATTATTCGATTAGTAGAATATCCATGTGAATAAGTAAATGGCATTATTTCATTTTACTTTTTCCATACTATGTTGAAGTTCAAGTTTAAAAGGATTTTGTTTTAGTAATGCATTTCCTTAAATGTTTATTCTTATTTTGAATGTTCCTCTATATTGTTATCCTTACTGGGCATTTGAGCTCACCCCTTTTCTATGTTTATTTTCCCCAGGATGTGAAGAAGTAAGTTATGAATGACCTGCAGGGATATTATGAGGGGATAATAGTGTGGACTGTGGAGACATTATGTTTTTGTAGTAGTTTTTCATTTTATGATGTAATGTAAAACTTATGAATATATCTAGTGTTTCCAAGGCTACTAAACCAATCGGTCTTTCGAGATTTGATCTTTCTTGTGATCATGCCAATGTTATGTAATAATGCACCGACTCTGGGTAACTAGGGCCGGGGCATTACAGTTGGTATCAGAGGAAGTTTAGTACAAACCTTGGAAGCTAGATTTAAATAAACTCTGATTAGAGCACGTTGACCTAAGATGAACTTTGAGGATTACTGTAGAAGAACTTCCTAGAATTTTGGTATTGTAGAGATTTTGTGAGTTTTCCGAGCAATACATCCCTGTCTGGATACGAGCAGGTAGAGGCGGCTCTAGCACAGATGTACCTATGGGTAAAACCCAAAAACACCGCTTTGAGCTAGACTCGAACGGGAACTGGTGCACGACAACGGGCCTTGCTGCACTCTTGGTTACGACACTCCTGGGGGATATGCTTAGGATAATTCTCATTTTCTTTACAACCCATTATGAAGGGTTTATGAGTATATACATCCTCAAAGGAGACATTTGAATGATTATGGATTATATCCATAAATATTTCAATTTATGTTAAGTGTTTTATAAGTATGGGATTATGTATTTTGATTCATAAACCGATCTAGTGTATGCCATTGTTTAGAAATGGCGCCCAGTAGAAGGAATGAGAACTCCAGATATGCACATGATCCAAAGAGAAGGAAGGATCATATCTTTCATGGACTTAAGCTAGAATTTATAAGAGAAATAGTCTCCCATGTATTATCATCATATGAAGAAATAATATCCTGTGTTGATAAGATAATTAAAGAGTTTACTGAGTCCTATGGCTTTGAAGGGAAGCAATAGAAGAAAAGGATGAAAGAGAGAAAGATGGATAAAGGGAAGAGGGAAAAGAAGAATTTTCCCATATGTGGTAACTGTGGAAAGAAACACCCTGGAACTTGCCTGAAAGGAATGGGAGTTTGTTATAAGTGTGTAGGAAAAGGGCACAAAGTACGTGACTGCAAGGGTAAGAAATGGTTTCAAATGTACAATGCTTCATTTGCAAGGAGTTTGCACACTACACGAACCTATGTCCCAGTCATCAGAATATGCCGCAAATGATTTTATTGGATAATAATCAAGTTATGATACTACCACAGATGAAGAGGAATGATTAGAGTTCTTATGTTGATTAAGTCAATTGAGTGTTGTATCAACAATGTACTTGTTATAATAATTATGGAGTATATAAGGATTGTACTGCAGTACTATTTCATTAAGGACTTGAGATTGTGTGGAACAAAGAAAAGTGACTCAATAGCAGGATAAATTTTTGGAAAATATATGGTTGAGAGAATGATAAATCATAATATAGTTCTGATACTGAGGTAGTGATTTTGGAATAATATGTGATTGTTTTGGGTAAATTATATTGGATATTCTTGACTACCTTGGAACTGATTAATGATTTGTATATTCCATCATTGTTGGGGTTTAAAACATTTTTGGATTAATGAAGTATATCCAGCATTCTATATGGAATAAGGGAGCATGAATGTAATCAATAAGGAATATGGTAATAAATGATGAAGGTATTCATATGCTATTACGGGGTAAAAAGGATCTATATTATGTTTACCTTCCTTATAAATGTTAGACTATGAGTTTGGACAGAAGTATTTTGGATAGTTCTAGTTTGGATTATTTTGGATTTCCATAAAAGGACAACCCGGAGGTCGGGCGGCAACTCGTCTCGTCCGGCAAGGCTGTGAGACTTGAACCCGCAACCGAAGGGCGACAAGGGTGTATCACCTACCACTAGCCCATGAGATGTCCTGGATTAAATAATGTAGTTTTTATTAAAATATCTTGTAGATGAATTATAAATTTGTTTATACGAATAGTGTAAATAGAATTTTTTTACATTCTATTATCTTTTAGAGTGAAAGATGAGTTTGTGGTAGAAATTTATTAATGGATAAAACTCTAATTATAAAGTAAGTATATCTCTTTATGATCTTAGCCAATATCATAAATAAATTCCTCAACATTAAGAAAAGCAACTTAGAACAAAAAAGTTTTCCTAGATGGTACCTTTAATCATCACTAAGTTATGGCTTTGGGATTGTTGGCCTTTTCATAGCCATGTTCTCTACCACTCTCCATCAGATAATTGATGGTTAGATTTTTCTTCCATATCCATATTTTCCTACATGGAACCCTATTATGTGTTATTTTCGGTAATCTTCATACTTTCGACTCTTTATTTTAAATAGAGGCCTCATTAATTCATTTTTCGATGTGGGATTTCAACTAAGATATTTTGAAACGTCAAAAATGTGTAATCCCAATACCCTATGTTTTGTTGAACCGATGTTATTTCAAATCATCATAGATTGATGAATTTAAGGACCTCAATTTTACACTTGTTTGTGATTGATGACCTCAATCACTACCTATAAATATTTACGTTTTTCCTCCAATTATATGTCTATAATTGCCACCAATGTTCTCCTAATCGAGATCATAATTTGGTGGTGACCCTTTGATTTCTCTTTTCCTCATATTAAGACTAAATTTTAGTAACCCAATTTCCAATGTGGGTTTTCCCACAAATATATTTTCTACTTTCATCCTATTATTTTCTAAGAACAATTTCAAATTGTGAGGACGCAATTTATTGAAGGAGGGGAGAATGTAACACCCCAAGAATTCATAATGTGTTATTTCCTCAAAATAATTCAATAACTTGCACTACACGCAACACTGAGTTCACTTGCACAATGACTTACCAAAAATACATTCAAAAGAGGTTATGAATAGTATTAAATAAATTTTAAACTTTATATAATCCTTATAATTTTTCCATATTATGAGTATCTTAGACATAATGCAAGAACAAATTCATTTTCAGTATTGCACTTTTATCAACTTTTAAGAGTGAACCCTTTTAAAATACAATATTTTAAACTTTTTGACTAAATGGGGACATCAAAAATTTAAAATGAAACATCTCAAGCTTCCACGGTACGTTTTCTTTGAATAATACAGTAGCGTGTGTTGTACGCAACCTTGAGTTTTAACACACACCACAACCAATCAAACTAGCCGTTATGAATAGTAATACCTAATTGTTGAAATTATATATATTTTATATTTCAAAATGGACTTCATTTTTTGATTCGGAATATCTAATTTAGCCTAACGTGAAATTTTGGTACATTTCGGATAACTTTCATATTTTGATGAATAGTGAAAATTACTAAATTTTAATTAAAAACAACTTTTTTAATCAAAATAATTAATAGTGATAAATTATGAATTTGAGTGGTTTTAAAGTATATTTAGAATATATTTTTACCATTTAATATAATTTTGGTCATTGGACATAATTTTACAATTAAACCGAACATAAACAAGTGTCAATCTTTTGATAGTTATTATCTCTTAAAAACATGCTTTTTGTTTTGACAGCGGGAATTAATTTTAAATTAATTTCTTCCAATTCTGTGTTTTGAATTTAGAAAAATGGATTCCATATTTGGAATCAGGATGTTCAAATTGTGTTAATATGTAACTTTTTTTTTACACATTTTGAATAATTACTGCGGTAAATATTTTATTTACCATGGTTAAAGGTAAATCCGGTAAATAAGGGTTAAAAAATAATATTATAATAATACTAAATTACCCTAAAACGTGTCTTAACCCTATTGGTTGATACATGGTCGACCATGGGCATCTTTGGGTCTATTTTGGGACCCCATGGATCCACTTTTAAGTGATAATGACACTTTATTTTAATTAAGTTAAAATGAATACAAAAATGACACAAGCATATATCTTTTAGCAAAAAAATTGTTACATAGGGTTATATATGTTTGATTTTAGATTATAAATATTAATTAGAAAGATAAAATGATTTCCTACATATTTGTATTTTATTTATAATTTTTAGACATTAAATAATGTATTTTATTTATGACACAATGATGATGTAGTAATTACTATAATAGTGAATAATTAAACTAATTGATATTATAAATACCCAAATAAATATAATATGAAACTTTTAATGAATTAAACTCATTTTCTAGGATAATATGATATATTAGGATTGATTTAAGTGACTTTTTGCGAAGTAATCAATCAGTTATGAGTTTCACAAAAATCAACTATTGAATAGTGTCAAAATTGACATAAAAGAGTTCTTAAAACAAATATTATATTATTAATTGATATTAAATTCCTAAAAAAATCTAAGGTTCGGCCAAGATACTTAAATCATGATAGATTCATCATTAATGGACCACTTGGGGGTCTCTTGGATGTATATAGTAAGTTTATTAACCATATTATATAAAAATACAAAGAGACATTGTAAAAGTGAAACTAATTAACTTAGAGTTAATACTTAAAGATAAGGTTAATATAAGTACCCAAACCTGTCTAAATTATATTGGTTGAGTGGTTTTCGACCTATCCCCACCTTAACCTTTGAATAATAAACTTTTTAGCCATTATAAACTGAATATGAATTTATTATAAATTAATATTTCTAGCTTTTCCAAAGGTGCCCCTCACCCCGCTTTTAAAAGGGCACTCCTCCTTCTCATTTCTTCACACCTTGAAAGCCTTTTGGTTCGGCCAAACTCTTCCCAAATACTCTCCCAACTTTCCTCAATACAACCTAGGGGCCTTAGTTTGATCATAAATCCAACCTAAGGAGCCCTTTTGATCAAATCAAAAGGAAGAACCCGAAGAAGAGGTAATGATTTCACGACCCTTTTCAAGTTCCTTTCTTCTTCCACTTCTTCTTTCTTTGTTCTTACCATTCTAAAATAATAACTCCAGTATCTCACATATACTGTGATGTTATTAGAAATACGGTACAACCATATTCAGTATTCTATCCACCCTTTGAATAACATGTCACCATACGTGCGTACGTACGGCTTACCGTCTCCACGTCGTGGTGTAATTGTTATTCAATATATTATTATGGTTATAATAATGATGTGTAACTCATGTAAATAATAAATATAACATGTTAATGATTCTGTATATATGATATACCATCCATTTATATATTATTTTAATATCAAAAGAATGATATTGTCGCTCGTGTGTACGTAGGGACTACCGTCTCCACGAACGCGATGAGATTCATTCTCCGTCGTATCCATTCAAGTATAATTATCATTTGATGATTTAAAAATGAGGTTTAAGGACTTGATATCATTCTGGATATGAATAATATACAACCTATCCATTACAAACATGTCTTATATAACAAAACATACAAAAGAGAACGAGTACGTTAACACCCGAAACGACGATAATTCTAAGATATTATTAACAAATCAATGTTAAAAGATCATATATGATATCATATATATATATATATATATGATTCTTGTATAATTTAATAACAATTATTTCACCATTATACAGGAGTTTAACCTACCCCATCCAAGGAAAAGTACAAGGTAAGGGATTTTCTTATCTCACTTTCAATTCTGTGTGATTTCCATTGTTCGCCACTAAATTATTGAAAGTGGTGTATTGTGTACTGCCACTTGATATATATTATCATGATTATCTTTATATTCATTTTATTCTGGAAATAATTTGGTGGTTATTAACTTTTGTCCATACGACTCAGTTGATTAATGTGGTAAGGGATTTTCTTATCTCACTTTCAATTCCGTGAGATTTCCATTGTTCGCCACTAAATTATTGAAAGTGGTGTATTGTGTACTGACATTTGATATATATTATCATTACTCTCTTTATATTCATGTTATTCTGTAAATTATTTGGTGGTTATTAACTTTTGGCCATACGACTCAGTTGATTAACGTGGTAAGGGGTTTTCACCTCACTCTTTATTTCTGTGAGATTCATGCCATATTTCCACTATTATCTTGTGTGTGGTGTATGTACTGCCCATAATTGTATTCTTTGTGTAATACACTTTACCTTATGTGTATTTACATTTTCATTGTATGATACCTCTTTCATGGGTTGTATGTTTCGTAAGTTGCCAAATTGATAAGGGTTTACTTCACAATCTCTTTAATATCTGAGGTTGTCTTTACGTAAGTATCTACATGGACATATTTACTATCCATGTCCATATTTCATAAAATAGTTATCAAAGGGATTATTTATAAGGGAACTTTTACTAAAACATCATTTTAAATGTTTTAAAAATTTATTCTTCTAAATCATCCTCATTTACGTCCACGTTTTCAAAATGGTTTGTAAGGATTTATTTATATGAAAATGAATGTTTTAAAAGTGTTAATTCCATTCAAAAGTTTCAAAGTGGTATGGGACACTTTGATTCAAAAATTTATTTAAATGCCTTACTTTCTAAATTGTGTAACATTAAAATGTTTTCATGAAAAAGGGATATTTCTCTCAATAATTTTTTTAAAAAAACATTTTCATCTATGTCAACATCCTTTGATGGATTTTAAGATTATTTGAAGTTGATTTATTATGATATAAAACTTCCATGTTGGACAAGTATGTTCCAGGTTGGGGACTGGTAAAAGTAAGCCCTCCAGGTTAGGGACTGGTAAAAGTAAGCCCTCCGGTTTGGTCTCCGGTTATTAGAGGCACTCCGAGTTGGTGTCCGGTTATTAGAGGCACTCCGGGTTGGTGTCTGGTTATTAGAGGCACTCCGGGTTGGGTTCCGGTTACAGTTAGCCCCAAGGTCTTGGGACGAGGCCTTGAAAAGAAATTAAAGTTTAGAATTATGCATTCCATCATTATGAAAGTGGTTATTGATTTTGCATGTGATTATTCGATTAGTAGAATATCCATGTGAATAAGTAAATGGCATTATTTCATTTTACTTTTTCCATACTATGTTGAAGTTCAAGTTTAAAAGGATTTTGTTTTAGTAATGCATTGCCTTAAATGTTTATGCTTATTTTGAATGTTCATCTATATTGTTATCCTTACTGGGCATTTGAGCTCACCCATTTTCTATGTTTATTTTCCCCAGGATATGAAGAAGTAAGTTATGAATGACCTGCAGGGATATTATGAGGGGATAATTGTGTGGACTGTGGAGACATTATGTTTTTGTAGTAGTTTTGCATTTTATGATGTAATGTAAAACTTATGAATATATCTAGTGTTTCCAAGGCTACTAAACCAATCGGTCTTTCGAGATTTGATCTTTCATGTGATCATGCCAATGTTATGTAATAATGCACCGACTCTGGGTAACTTGGGTCGGGGCGTTACACCATAAATAGTCCTTTTTATCACTGTGAAACTACAACTATATCAGTGCTAAAAAAGAACTGATAAAGTCCTTGCTGATAATAGGGGTCATTTTTTTATTCGAACCCTCCCAACCTTTTATCAGTCCCACCCACATCATCTCTTATTACCCAATTTCATAGGTTATTTCCACCTTTATTAGTGATTCATATAATTCCACCCTCCCCCGTGTGCCCATACCTCTAGGGAGTTTCAAACCTAAGACCTCAAGCTCATAAGATTATTCCTCCCCACTCCTAAATAATGTTTTGTTTTCCATTTTAAGAGATATTCATATATATATATATATATATATATATCCTTAGCTTTTTTAACCAGGTATTTATATATAGGTTTATATAAATATATGTTCAATAAATATATAAAATATGATTGTGTGTGTGTTTATATATAAAAACCCTTATATATACATCTATATATGTGATTATGTGCATCTATAAATATAATTAAAAAAATTAAAATTTATTTTAATATACTATATATTGATATATTTATATATATATATACATTAGAATATATAGATAAATATATATATGTTCTTTAAAATAAACATACAAATATATATATGTATAACCATTATTTATACATTAATTGTATATGTATATAAATAATCATACATTTGTATTTTAAATAAAATTGATTCTAGTATTTGGTTAGATATGTTTTATATATTGATAAGTGTATTTTATATGTACGATGTTTGAATATTTATTTCTTAAAACAAATTTGTGTGCATAAATATAAAAAAATAAGAATATATTTTTATATATTTAATTATAGAAATTTGTAAAATATGAAAAATGAGAAAACATCAAATCCATAATGTCATTATGAATAAAATACCTACAAATAAATTTTGTATCTACCAAAAAAGTCATTAAGATTGCCTTAAAATATATTGAAATTATAATCAATAATACAAAAAATTGGGTAACGTGACTAAAAATGCATTTTTAGAGGCCTTATTGTATTCTTTGGAGTTGGAAACTGTTTTGAGGGTCTCCACCTAGACATCAAGATGTAAATTTGATCCCAAGATTCGATTTCATGTGTTGTAGAGCCCCAATGGAAACCAAAATCAAAAGTTATGTCTCTTCGATGTTCGAGTTACGTTTTCAACTTATTTTATATATTTTATTTATTTTTTTCTTTTTTTTACATTAAAATTATTATTTTATGAATATTACTAGATAATTATTTAAAAAATTATAAATTAATAATATTCTTTTAATTATTTTATATTCCATTTTCAATAAATATCTATTCTATTAATTGTAAATGTCTATTTATCCTTATCTAAAACATAATTTATACATATTAATATCATATTTATATCAACATATATACATTTAGATATTAATATATTATTTTTAATGAAATATATTTATTTAATAACAATAAACTTTATCAGTACTATAAAAAAGTGTTGATAAATGGTGGTCCTTTATCCGTTATTTTTTAGAGCGCTTATAATGGTTCCCCATTTATCAGTGTTTTTTATAGGAATAATAAAGGGGAACATTTAACGGATCATTTTTTAGTGTTATTAATGACCCCATTTAATATAACTTTTTCTAGTGCTAAAAAGGAGGACTTTAACAATGGTCTTTTCAAGCACTAATAAATCCCTAGCGCTTGTTAATCCTAGTTTTGTAGTAGTGTGTGTGTATCCCTATATGAAATTTTCATGGAATCAAAAAAGATGAATTGATAGGATTAAATGTCATAGAAACCTTAAGGTATTAATATTTCTATAAGGTCTTGTTTAAGACATGGGACTAGGTCCTATGTGACTAATGTCATGTCGATGATCTAGTGAGATAAGAGACAGGTTGCAGAACCTATTTATTATTTCATGCGTGTATTAGGTGGGTTTTTCTGATAGGAAACAAATATGGATGTATCATAGGATCCTAAGGCTTTAAAATTTTATGAGTGATATATATTATTATAATTTTATTGGAGAGTTTG
Organism: Viscum album; assembly: GCA_963277665.1. NCBI lineage: Eukaryota > Viridiplantae > Streptophyta > Magnoliopsida > Santalales > Viscaceae > Viscum > Viscum album. The sequence continues at coordinate 1,192,855,820 of OY728158.1, read as the reverse complement.
GATACTATAGAACTTTATGTTGGTCTGTAGCCTGACTAAGAGTGTAATGGTGGTGGAAGGTGTCTTTTGAGAGTGAAATGACATGGTCTACCAAACCTCGAGTTAGAATCCATGGGTCGATTGTCAAATATTTGGTTACTCATGAGTGAGATTACTAAACTGGGATGTGATATCATATGATAGTACCACCAAGAGTGATATAGGGTCCATGATGTGATGTGATGCAGTTTGTTATGGATTTTCATACATTGTGTAAGAAGGTAGAGGTTTGTTGGGGATTTATTATCCCTTGGGTAATAAGGGATGATTATAAATTTGGCATGAGATTTTATATGCAATGAAACCCTACTAAGAAACTTCACGTTCAAGTATGTTAATCATACATAGTGACGCATCCCTCTAACATTGAGTTAAAGAAGGTATGATCAAGTGTCATGATGGTGTTGGTAGAACATTATGACATAACATTAGTGGTTGTGTATGAATTTTTTTTTCATGGTGGATGAATTAAATAGACATGGTTACACCTGTTTATATTCATTTAAAATATATCCCCTTGATCACAAGAAATGGAATTATTTTGATATTGTGGATTTTGAATCGGTGGTCAAAGATACCCCATACAAATGTAAATAAAATGAATTTAGATGATCAAGGTTAAACCATAATGATTTATCTTAGGAAATAGGAGTAGATTGGATGTTGACACATGGTAATAGTTGGGTGGTTCATGTAGGTTAGTGATTCAATGTGTTTTTTATGTGAGTTGGGTTAGGGTCTTGTTGTTTTATTTTCAGTTATTGGTCATCATGTGTATTGGTAATTGTGTTAATTTTTAATGATTCCTATTATTCCATGATAATCTATTATTTCTATATTTTTATTTTATGAATAATATGTGTACGTTTAATTCTTTCAATTCTTGACCATTTTGGCCTATTTAGCTCCCATTTTTATGTCTACAAGACTTTTGGTAAATTCCTTATATAGACAGGTCATGCCAAATATTCATTATATTCAATAACGATCCCTTATAATTTATTTTAATGGTAATAGTCTCTACATGATTTTGTTATACCCTTAAAACTTGTTGTAATTCTCTAGAATACAAGGATGTGTGCCTAAGGTGTTGTATCATCCCTACGTGGGCACCATCAAGTTGTCCCGATTCAGGACATTACAATTTTGAATTAGTTAATGATCCAAAAAAGTGTTTTTACTTTCCATATTAATGAACTAAGTTACCTCCCGACATTTTAATTAAATTTTTTCTTTTCTAAAAAATTCATGGCAATGGAAGTTTACATACTAGTTCTTTCTAGGAAGTCAAAGAAAGATATTCGATCATATAGCTTCATGACACGTGTATGCATCCTTATTATTGACATAGTAGATGAAAATGAATTATATTACATAATAGAAATCATAATATGATTTTTCATATTTACTAAAACAATTATTTCCCTATAGATTCATTAACATGTTTCAAGTTATTGATCTTGTACATTACATAAGTTCGACATATTTCCATTAAGAAAGGGGCCTAATGGGTCACACCTTATTAGTATCCATAATCAACATAAATTTTATTAAATTTTTGTTTAAGAAAAAATTTATTCATCGGTTTTCATAATATTATTTATATAAATACTTTTTTATAACAGAAAATCAATAAAAATATATTTAAATTTAGTATATTTGATTTTAATTTTATCTCTTTCTTAATTATTACAAAGGATGTGAATATTATATTTATATATTCATGAGTTTTTTATTGATTAAAAAATATTTATTCATGTTATGGGAATGCTAAAGTAAATATTTTTTCTTGCATTTAATGAATAAAATATTTATTTTAATTAATCAAATGAATATATAATATTATTTAATTTTTAATAAATTATATTTTAGAATATTGTTCGAGTCTAATGATCTGATGGAAATGATAAGTTTTGTTAACTTTAATTTAATGAAATATTTATTTTCTATTTATGAAATAATTTTAGATTGACCGCATGTGAGGGTATAAAATGAAATTATTATTACTATATTTGTTGTGGAGTATCACATGGATTAAAAATTATGAAAATGTTATTTGTGAAATTATAGTTTTTAAAACAAAAATATATGATAAAAACATGTAAATTTTAATGTTAAATAACAGTAATGTTGGAAAAATTCTCAAAATATTTAGATAGAATTTTATCTATTTTACCCTCTTAGAAACAAAGAGAGAAAAGAATATATCCTCCTCGAAATAAATAGTTATTGATGTTGAGAAATTGACCCACATCATTCTAGCATGCAAGACATCAAGAACATCATTTAGATAATTATATATCACAGGTGGATATTTCTTGAGGAATACTCCTTTGAAGTTGCTATTGAAATGATTGCATTAAAAGAGAAGATATCAAAATATGATTAGGATGAATATCTTTCATGAAGAAATTCTAAATTTAATGTAATTATAAATTAAAATTTTATGTTCTTCTCAATGAGATTATCTAGTATATTTTTCAAGTTTTTCAGATTTATCCATTGATATTGTAAGGGAAATAAATTTCTTTCCACCAAATCCTTCTGTTAAACCGGTATACAATTTGGTTGAATCAAAGTGGTCTGAGAGGTGATTTCATAGGCTCTCTAAAATGATATGTTATTTTTTGATACTTATACCTAGAAGAGTTTATCACTGATGTCATCTCCAAAAGAGGCATTATTTGAAGAAAATTATTAATGTATTATGAAAATAAGGATAAAATAAATTTACAATAAATATGGATTGTTGGTTTTTTTGAGGTTTATAAAAAAATAACAAGTACGTTGAAATAAGATCTCATTTTTTGAAATGGGACTGAGAAAATGAAATGGAAATTTGTTTAAGTAACTATTTTTTATGCCATAGTCAATCTAACACTACCTTTTCATTGAATAATTTTTAATTATCATTTAAATTAAATTCAAGTTAATTATCATCCCTTAATATTTTACCCTCAAACTATGTGGGTGTTAACATAAACACAAATATGAAAATAATTAAACAATATTCTAGCTCTGGAACCTGTGATTGTAGCACACTAATTTTATTGTCATTCTGAGGCTAGTTTATAGTCACTGATAAATTAGGGAACAGATCAATTTTAGAAATGAGAAAAAATTCACTTCGTTGAATTTTATTTTGACTCTAAATTTTATCCCAGGTTTTTTTTAATTAAAATATTATTGTTCTCTCACAATTGTCACAATTATAGACCTTATATGTTTTTTTGTTAATTGTTCAATTTATGGATTAGTTTTATTCAACTTAAAAACTAAATACATATATCATATTATGTAAATTACAGTAAATAATTGATTCAAAACAAAAAATTGAAGAATTTGAGAATTAAATCAAATACTAAGAGAAACATACTATTCAATGGGTGGTTTCATTATCGTATGAATGAATTTCATTGACCAATGTTTAGAAAGGTAATAACCCAATAATGTATCTACTATTAATTTACAACCTAAGGAATTGAAAGAAACAATAATAAAATTGAATAAAATAGAAGCTATGGTAGAGAAATTAATAATTTTTTTATGAAAACACATGAATTACAATATGAATAAGAATAGGAAGGCATTAATTAATGGTTACATTTGTGAAGAGATAAACCAATTGAAATTCTAGGATATTGGGTGGGTAACCACTTATCCTCCTACATAAAATTCCTAATCCACATAAAAAAACCCTTCAAATGATAAAAAGTCACATTTATGGAGCATATAGTAGACTAGGATTTCAAGTAATCACTAATGTCAATGGGAAATTTATCCAAATTATTTAATCCAAGTTGCAGTACCTTTTTATCCTCCAAAATGAATAAAAGAACTATCCTTATAAAATTATTATTTTTGATGAACTAGTTCATCTATATATTGTACAATTTTTTCTGAATCAATTTTTACAGGTAGATGATATGTCCCTAATGGTGAAGTGGTGTTGAATCTGGTGAGTCAAGTCTAGGATTTACATCATGGAACATTTTCTATAGTCAATTTATTGATCCATCTTGGATGTTCTATCTAAAAGTTGTATCCCATTTCATAAATAATTCTATCAAAAAGATTAAATTTCAAATAATCCACATAAAAAAGTTGTTAAAAATGCTACCTTCCCTTTTAAAGGGTTAAAAAAGGAGTTTTCATCATATTTTATAATGAATGATCAATTCCACAATATTCAATAAATAATCCTATTTTGAATAATGTGATAAAAGTTTGAAATTTATTATCAATTAACTATTTATTAAAAATATTTCCTAACAACACCCCCACACTTTCAATTTTCCACACCTTGTCAAAGACAGATGTCAGGTTTTCCAGAAAATTATAACAAAATATTCATATTCATATTTCGTAATAAATAATAAAAATATTGGAAACATTTTAATTTCATCAAGAGAAGATATCGATTAATTTTAAATTCAATGTATCATAAATTGTATCAAAATAAATTTCAATGATATTAATGAAACTAATCATAGAAAAGAGTGATATGGGTCTACCAAGACATTAATCCCCATTGTGTGTTTTCCAACCATTTCAAGCTCATATGTCCATGATTAATTTGAAATATTAATGTTATGTAATAAATATACTCTAAATTGGTTTAATTCCACTAAACATTATCTACATTCTTTTTTAATAAAATTTCAATTCACAATAACATAAAAATTATTGATATTCAAATCCTATTCTACTAGTCTATATATCCCCACATATTGATCATTTCATCACTCACTAATTTATTAAAATGATATTTATTTTATTTTATTTTATTTAAGTACATAAAACTGTCAGATATTAGGTACACATGTATAGGTCAATTTGGTATAGTAATGAAACTGATCGGAAGATAAATGAACATTTGGATTGACCATTGATATAAGATATAAAAATTTCACTATCTGGTATATACCATCAATTTAGTTGGAAAATTTCAAAATAAATCATTTAATGAAACATTCTGGGGAGAAATCAATGAAAAGTTTTTTAGGAAAAAGTATCTCACCATATGGTGTCAGAATCTAAAATTAATTACAATGACACAATAAATCATATCATGGATTAATCAAATTTTAATAAAAAATATCCCATAATGGGGAAATATTTATAATTATTATCATAATACCACTACATTTATAATACATGAATTTTTCATATGTTTCGAATTAAAATGATCATACTATATAGTGTTTAATTATTTTTTTTCTCCTTTGGTTTGTTTTTTAATGAAGAAGAAAACAGACAAAAACAAAATGAAATTTCAAAATAAGATACTGGAAAATGATTTCCCCTCTAGTACACAAAGAAAATTAAAATGTCCTCAATATGAACTTATTATATAATAAATGATTATGAGCTGTGTAATTTTAAATAGGAAAAATAAAACAAAATTGAAAGGGTTGTGGAAAATAGACTATTCTCATGTTATGATGGGATTACGTAGGGTGATGGAATCCAATTCATGTGTGTGTAATCCCTCAATGTAAAGATTTTTCCTCTGCCCATATACTGTAATTATCTTTCTTGTATCCTCTTGAGTGTCAAAAATTTCCCCAAAAGGAAACAAATACATACAACTTAATTACCTAACCATTAGAAATGTAATTTAATGAGAATTAGCTTTATTCATGAACGATATAGAAGGACATAATATCCTACAATAAACTCCCTTTTTGTATCACTATATAATGACATCTTTTTTATAATTCCTTATAAATCGTTGAGTTCTCAAATTATAACAATTGATCTCTTTAAGGTCTTGAATATTTATCCTCATTTTATATCCAACTTTGGTTAAATCCATGTTTCATTTATTAATAAAAAAATATTCCCAATGCTTGAATTTCATGAAGACATGGTAGGATTTCCAAAAAAACAATTCGAAATGGGGACATAATGATAGGAATCTTGTATTCCATCCTATAATACTAAAGTGCATTATCCAAGAACATTCTCCAATCCATCCTATTCAGGTATATGATTTTCACCAAAAATATCAAATCCTAATTTTAATCCTAGCCATGACCGTTTTTTAGGATGTTGCATTGAGTAGAAGTCATATTCACGCCCCATACAACTGATGTAGGGAATATAGATTTTGGTTGAAATTTTGTTCTTTTCGTCAAAAATAATGTGCTTTAGTACAACAAACCTTCAAAAAATATAATCCTTCCCAAAATTCACTATATCATGGGAATCATTATTCTGGGTGGCCTTATAATTCCCCCATTTACTAACATAATCAAAAACTATAAGAATGTACAATAAACAAATGATCTAGAAAACGGACCCATAAAATCAATTCAACATTCATCAACAATACCACAAAACAAATATGGGATTATGTGTCATCTCATATCTCCCAAAAATGATTCCAATGTGTTCAAAATGAGTCCATTACTTATAAAACACATGGGAATCTTGAAAAAAGTTATTCCAATATAATATAGAGTCTAGGACCTCCATAAACATACATGGGTGTATAAAGCCTCCACCAGAAGAAAATGTATGTCCAAAATAAAAAATAGAGTAAAACTCATCATCTGACACACATCCTCTAAGGACTTGGTCACTAAAAATGTTCCCAAGGTAAAAAGAATCCCATAAAAAACCTAGATTCCCAATTAAAATTTTCATCCTTGGGGTACTTTTGGTTTGTAGTAATATCAATGGTGGCTAAGTAATTCAATAAATTTTCTTGCTAAGGATTTATATCTGAGATGACATAAATATTTTAATTAGTGAAAGTGTCCTAATGAGGTACCAATTTTTGGTATCATTCTCAAACAAGTGGTGACCTTGGTCATGTGGTTAGAAAAAAGTTATATAACCCCTTATTATCACTTATCTTAATTTTATACTATTGAAGAAAAGGAATCCAATAAATAATTTCTCACATTTCATCTAAATTCCTTTTCAGGTACCAAAAAGATATATGATTTGTGAAAAAAACCATATAGATCTAAATAATTATGATCATAATTTTTCTAGAGAATATTTAATTGAAAGATACTCATATTCTATTTTGGTGAAAGTTTCTTGCGGTGAATCCGAATTTCATAATTCATAAGCTGTCACATGGTTTCTCCCATCAACCCACATAGATAAGAATTCTCCAAAAGTAATTTAGAAGAATAAAACCTAAGATAAATTTAGAGATCCCACCTTCGGGTTAGTATGATCGGTGAACTATCAAGACACATATTCATCTAATAAAATCATGCTAGACATGAATAATCAAACAAATTGTCAATATCATTTTGATGCAATAAAGCTAATGGTAGAGTGATCTTGCTAAAAAAATTATTAAGTGTTGATAACAATTAGTATGTTCATGTAATGATTGAACATCACAGACACATATATTATATGTAAGAGATGAAATGTTGTCAACCATAGATCTGTCAATCTCAATTCCATGGTACGACACTAGATGGCCTATGAAAATTCTCTTCTCTACCATTAAATGTCATTTCTTTGAGTTCAAAAACATATTTTATTGAATGAAGTAAAGCAACATAGTACCCAAAATCCAGACACATTCATTGAATAAGGAACATTTCATACATAAATAATCCATTAATACCTCCATTCACAACACAAGTAAATTTAAAAAATATACATTCAATGCATCTCAAAATGGTACCTAGGGAATTTCAATGTCCTAATGGAATCCCTAAAGAAGAAATTTACTAAGAAGAAAGGTGAATATCATCTTACCCTAGTCCTCTACTACAATGGTATCATAAAATAGAAATAAAAACCATCTAAGAAGCAATATTTGTTCCTAGTTGCAGGTCTCTCAATAATATAGTTGGAAAATAGAAGTAGGTAATGGTCCTTATGAGTTAATTAATTTAGTTTCATAGTATATATCCATACTCCCAAACTATTTTTTAATCTTGTAAGAAGTAACTCATCATTTTCATCATTTATAATAGTAAACCATGTTTTCAGAGGTATTATCTAGACATGGATATCCCACTGAGAGTTGGAAAAAGGGTAAATTATAACTACCTCAATCACAATTTCCACCAATTTTTCAAAATTTCTAATAGTGTGGGGTTATGTATTCATTGTGGTTGCATGAAAAGTTTGGTCATATCCCCTAATATAATCTTATATATGAAAATATAGGGGATAATACATGGTATTTCTATAAGGGTACACCCAATTTCAATAATATTATCCATTAAAATATTTCAATATGTGTTTCTTGTTCAATAAATAGATTGTTATCAACTATTACAATTATTTTTCATCACTCGATAAATATGAATAATTTCAGAATGTTGGAATTGGTTTGATTTCACATTTGGGTAGAAACTGTATTGATGGAAATGATGTGGGAACATATATATGTTTACAATGCATTTAATATTCTCAGTATACATCATCAACATTAGTGAAAAGTGAATAAAATCTTTCTTCAATATCAAAATCAATGTCATAATAAAAAATCTCATTCATAAAATTAGAATAAGAATCCAAAATATAATGAGAAATAAGTGTGGTTTGATCAGGATAAATAGGCGTCCAAGTATTTTTCAATGTCAATATAGAACTATTTCTAAATATATGACTACTCATGGAATGGTCACTATTTAGAAAATATTGAAATTCATTATTTTAACAACCATCACAATATTGTTCATAATGGGAGATGGTGAAAGTAGAATGGTCCTCTATGGGATAATTTATGGATTTTAAAATATTAAATCGGACATCCTCATCTCTAAAATCTATATAAGTTTACCATCATGTAAATTTATCATTTTCATAGAATTTTGAAGAAGGCCCGTCCATGAATGATGGGATCATGAGAACATACCTCCTCAACCTTTATATTTACCATGTATAAATCCAAAGGAAATAATCATGTCCATTTCCTGAACAATAACATCCTCAATGTCTCACAATGAGTATATTGTATCCTTATTCTCTAGTTCGAACACCACCATTTTTGGCATCAGCTTGCAAACTAGTAAAGAAGTGAAAATATAGTTACTTGTGACATTAATAGAGGCACCCAAATCACCAAAATAATCATAGAAATTAAACTATACTAATGTTCATAGAATCATGGATTTCTAGAGGTCCATAAACACTGTATGAATCAATATGGTTCAAGTGATGAGAGATGATACATTATTCTCAATGTTTCTATGATCATTTCATGTATCCCTCTTCTATTTATACATATACCTTCAAAAAAACAGGCATACCTTGAAATTTTATTTACTTCATAAATTAGTGGAATATTGATCTTAATGCACAATACGGTCTCTAAAATCTATTTTTTCATCACCCTAAATTCCATTTTCAATGTTGGTACAACACCATTTTTGAAATGGAAGGCGTTTAAGAGGGACACCAACAATATTTTTCTTCCCTTTGTCTTTCTCCTTTGGTTTCTAATCTGTAATTTCTTGATGGGGATTCTCTGGGGTAGAGTTGAATCCTAATAGAATTATTTCTGAAGATGTATCAGTAATTTTCATCCCTCTTCTCAATGTAAAGAACTAATAGTCCCCTTAGAATTTGTAGTAAGATGGAATGGACGATTCCAATAGTTATTACATACCAATTCATGGAGGGCTGTTTCCATTTGTATTATTTGTGTCTTTAACTCCCTCAAAAAGGAACCCTGACTCTTAAATTCATTGGGTGTATTGAGAACAATTTTTTTCAAAAGGTATTCAATATTAGAATATATATTTGGTTTAGAATTCCAATTTTATTTTTGAATTGCTGAGGCATGGACTTCATATCTCCATTGTGGTAGTTCAAAAATATGTTGGTAAGGTGGAGGCTTTTGGATGTTATTTAAAGGGTTCAATTATTATTTTCCTTATATATAAACATCATGTATTATTGATCCTTCCATCATTATCTGTATTTAGGGGAAAATAATCAATTATCTTTTAGAAATGTGGTTGATGTTACTGATTAGATGGTCTCTTGGGGAATACTATTGTTCATTCCTCCATCTCTAGTACTTTGGGTAAATAGTTGGTTGGGTGATCTATTTCAGTGAAAATTTCACAAGTCTTTATAGGAGCCAGTTGGGGTGTCTATTTACAAAAATAAAACTATATCACTATATTGATCAAATCATCCATCTTATTATTAATTAAATGATTTCTAAGAGAATAAGGACTTGCCTGAGGTAATCCCCTAATATGTGGTGTACCTCTATCACCAAATTTTTGGGAGTTTTTTGTATTTTGGTCAATCATAAACATAACTTCATGAATCACTCCCAATACTCTTACTTTGAATCCACTTCTAAATTCTTAATCCTCAAGACCTCTTTATTAATATATGTGGTCCCAGATTCTAAAAATATATATAAAAGAAAATATGTTTCCAATCATTTCAACATGTTTCATCATAAGGTTTTAAATAATACATCCAATCTTTTGTTGTTCTATCAAATGATAATCAAAATGAACATTTTTTAATTTTTTTCTTGAGATAAATTTCATGGTTTCTGGGAAGGGAAACAAAAAATTAAATTATTTAATGTTTTTCTAGTATCCTCACAACATAATCTATAATATTTTTGAAGAATGAGAATTAGCCTATAATTTTATGTTGTCTAATTCATGTTTTGGGTTTGTAATGCAATCTATTTTATAGTTAATATCTGGTGTATACAATTCGAAAATTCTTATATTGAGTTTATTATAATTTTTTCTATCCAATGGATCCATTATTCATATTTTAGATAGATGAGGTTCCTATTTCAAAATTCCAATATTTGAGGAATTCCCCAGTTGGGTAAATGTCGACACTTCCCATAGTTCAATCCCTAAGGCTATGTTTTGTTTTCAGATCCAGATCAGAGAAATCCTCTAGATGGTATCATTTCTTAAATAATAGAAAACCTAGAATGTAAGAATAATGTACCAAATTATAATGAGAATAATTTTCAATTTTTGGTATAAAAGTGGAGATAAAAAAGACACATATAGATAAAGATGCAAATAAAAATTATGGAAGTGTAAATAAGATATAAGAAAGAATAGAAAACAAGAAAAAATAAAAGTTAAAAATAGAACCTATTATTTAAATAAAATACATTCCACCTCGAAATAGATCCAATTTGAAATATACATTCATCGGCGCTCTCAAATGATGTGTAGTTTTTTGGGTACTTAGTTAAAACAAAGTGTTTGACCAAGGTCAAATCTCAAAGTCTATGTTACTAAAAAAACAACTTATTGGTATTGTGAGAATAAAGAAAAAATAAAATAATTAATTAAAATGGGTGTGGGTAGGTTCGTAAATTAATAATAATTCCTCTAGAATGAGATTTTATTTTGTAAATGATAATCGAAAAACAGAATGAAAATGTGTTCTTTAAGATTTTTTTTAAATTTAACAATCAATCTAAACTTACCCATTCACGTTCATAATAATAATTAATATTTAAATTAAAATCCAATGAATTATGATCCACAAATATATTAACTCTGGATCCCTATATGACTTAACTTAACCATATATATGAAATTAATTGAACCGTAAGCACCCTTCGAAACATGCAATCATATAACCCTTATTTGATTATCGTTATATGGATATGTTGTGGTAAGTATTAAATTAAGGAATATATAAATTCTATAAATTAGTATTAATTTTGTTTTTTATTTTATTTTAACTCTAAAAATTGATATTGTGTTGTTTTCATACCGATTATGATTGCACTCTCACAATTAACACAAATCATGACCTCACAGGTTTGTTGTTAATTGTCCAATTTATTTTGTATATTATTTTAATTGAAAAACTACTCATGGATCCTATTATGTGAATTAAATTATCTCATTTAATCAAAAATAAATATGTGAAGAGGATTATAATTAGTTAAATTTATATTTAAAACTACTCCTTCTTGGTTATTGCATCCATTGTCGAAAAAAATTATTTATGAAAAGGTTTAGATAGGGTATAGACAAATAAAATTTCTACTCTAAATGTCAATACAAAATAAATTAATGACTGAAGATTATAATTTAACAATACAGAATGTATGGAATATAATATAAGAAATTAATTATGAAAACACTGACATTAAAACATAAACAAGAAGAAGTAGGCTTCGACGATGGTATCCTATAATCAATAGATTCCCTGATTAATATTCATGGATAATTGTAGTGTAACAACTTATATTATTGCCTTAAATTCCTAATTCAATCCTAACCAATCCAAATGATAAATACAAACATTTTTATGGTAGATTGGAGGCTATGGATTTAATAGTTTTTAACTGTGAATAGAAAAATCAACAAAATATCATAATCCCACACATTCCACCTTATTTACCTCCAAACTTGATTAAACAACTATCCTTATAGAATGTGGATTTTTATATAAGTGGATCCTCTATATACTATGAAACTTGGAACACAAACCAATACTATATGTATAACATATATCTCAAATTGTGAAGTGGTGTCCAATCTGGTGAGTCCACACAAGAATTTAATTCATGTACCATTTACTCCAATGTAATGCATGAACTAGTTTTGAGGATCTAAATAAAATTTTAATGAAATTAGCTAATTAATTACCTCAGAAAATTATTTGTTCAAATAAATATAGAAAAATATTTATGAAAATTAAATATTGTACACTTCAAATTTTCAAAAATCTAATTGTCATCAAATTTTCAAATAAATGATCTTATGAAAAAATATTCAATAAATAAACATATTTAATATAATGTAAGAAAATTATGACATTTATTATTAATAAAATATTCAATAAAAATTTTATCAAGGTAAGAACCTAATTAATATTTATTTATAATTTAATCAATCAATCTCATGTGTTCATTTTCTTTTATTCATCTCTATATTTTCATTTTGAGTGAAAAAATTTAAATTATGAATTAATATAACATTTTATAGCAATGGACCATCCAAAAACTCAGATAAAAGATTGAATAATCCTTTTAGGTGCTCCAAGGTCACTACAAACATGACTTTTTTACAAGGCAGGTAATGTAAAATTACAGTTTTTATGTGTTTATCTACATAAAAGGAACCCAACATGTATATAATGGCATATATTATAGATAATTCATGGAATAATTAAACTCCTATAAATAATTACCATCATAGAAAACATTTTAAAAGGCAAAACATGTTTTTTAGCTAGTTACAATACTGCACATAAGATACACACTATGTATTTTATGGGGTGTCATGTCAGTCAATACAAAAATCATTGAACACCCTAAATTGATTATTATCCCACCATGATATGTAACATAGACTACATGGTGTGCATCTATCAAACATGTTGTGTGACACATGTCACTCCACATAAGGTATATGCAGAGTAATTCTTAACATGTCTTATAGGTAAAAATGGTTGTATTACATGCCACATATCGAATCCCGACAATAAATTAAACCTTTCGGTTACGTACCATTTACTGAACACATTTTTCTTATATACATGTCATATACATTAATAGTGTTTCAACTATTCATAAAACTCATGAAGACTGCATAGTCTAACCATTTGATATAATATTTCATGTATATAGTGGCTCACAACGTGACGTTACATGCCATGTAGTATATAGTGAATAACATGGTTGTCATGTCATGTGTTAAATTTATAGAAATCAGATTTGATATTATACTGGTAGTAAATGTCGTGTGGCCTTTTAAGTTTCCATTTTTATTTTAAATTAAAATATAATTTTATTTAGTTTATTTAAATTGTTTATAAATTAACTAATGAGGTTCTTAAAATGTATCCAGAATTAGATATTGGACATAATTTAATTGAAGTCATTAGTTTCTTAACTTTTTTATTGATTTGATAATTCAATAAAAGTAATATTAAAATGAAATAGTGAAATTATGGTTATTAATAATATATCTTGTTATCATTTCATTTTGTGAATTACCAAAATCATTGATAAACCTAATTATGTTTTATATTTATTTATTTAATTTAATTATAAATTATAAGGATTATTATGTGATAATTATTGTTAAATTAAATATGATGATATCTGAACCATAACACCATTTTTCATTATGTGTGTCCTAGCATTTCTATGGTTTATTTAATATAATATTATTCCCCTACTACCCCTCACTTATATTTTAGTATACATTTGTAAAGGATAGAGTCCTCAGACTGAGGTGACGGTTCAAGAACCAATTTTAGATGAATTAAAATAAGGTGATACGTAAGATATTGGTGTTTGTGGTAACTTAATACAAGTTAAGGGTCAAAGATTACTTTCCACTAGTGTTAATGTTTAATTATAATCACTTGGTAACCCAACCAATAGATAAATCATCAGATCATTTAGCATATTTTCTTTTTCTTTTAGCAATACATAGTTTTCTTATGCTTATATTTTCTTATATAATAAATTATAATAACATTTTGTAAATGAATTAAAAATAATACTTAAATAAAATAAAATATAGTCTACAACTTTCTTTTAATTGGTATTGCTAATATCTTTTCAATCATCCCACATAAAGTAATTAACAAATATAAAATGCATAAAATAATATATATTATACATGAAAAATTAATATATATATATATATATATAAATTATTTAAAATGAATGATTAATTATATATATATGTTTCACAAAAACATAAAAAAAAAGTTTAAATAAATAATAAAAACAAATTCTTAAATAGGTAAAAAAACCCCAAAACATGAAATATCATATCACAAAATGCCTCACATCGCTTGAGTTAGAATACAACCTCATTTTAAAGTACTAATGTAGACCTCATATGGGTACTTTAAAATATTTATGAGTTATGATGAATTTCATGGTTTGGCATAACTATTCAAAATTCACTTTAATGTTTCCTATCATTTTTTGTTTATCTTAGATGAAAACATTAAGGAAATATGAATGTATTAATTTATGATTGGGGAATCCATTCACTATATAGAGTATGTGATAGTTAACTTAATTAGAAAGATTAAATCATAGCCAAAATCATATAATAATTTTACAAGGACTCCATATGTGTCATGATAAGGGTAATATGAATCCTTTATACTAGAATATCCATAATAATGTATACTATGAATCTAATGGTGAGGGTTTTTTAGATTTGAAAAAATAGTGGGAGACTATATTAAGTCATTAGTAATATCATAACTCATAATAATGATAATGTTCTAAATTTTTATTTTATATGTTCTACATAATGTCAAGACACGCTACTAGTCCACTGTCATTTTTATGAATCTTAGAGAAATTGAATCTTAAACAATGAAAACCTTATTGTGTGGTATGGGAACCTAAGCCCTGTACTATGCCAATAAAGTGAATTATATGAAAGGGAGTATCATATTACTATTGAAACTTAGGAGGAGGTTAGTGGGGAGGAGGAGATTTTATTTTTGAGATACATAGAATATATACTGGATTTCCAATGACTCTTGTTATCAACCATGACTAGTGATCTTTAAAATAATATTGAAGATATGGATGCGTAGACAATTCAGTCCCATCCTAAAAATCATTATTAAGAAATTGAAAGAAATAGATAATAGGTATTATATCACCAAGCCAATTTCTAAATAAATAAAAATATTTTATATATATTATTACATGATTTTCAATAAAAAATCCACAATAACAGCCTAAATGATCTAGAGGAATAGTGCCTTTGTGAGACTATTTATGAAATTAATTAAGTTAAACATAAGTTATATCATATTTATATTTTTCACCATAATGTTCTCCTAGATCCCTTTGAAATTATAACACTACATTGCATATTTTAGGAACATGTATAATGAAATGGGGGAGGTATGAAGCCCTATTAGGGAATTATTTAAGAAATCAATGATTAAAACTAATACATATGAGACCATAGGAATATAAATATAGTATAAATGGGATATCCAATTATAATAACATTGATCCCCTGGAATGTTAAGAAAATTTCATAGTATCACGAAATCATATCCAGGAGTGAAGGATCTCCATGAATACAACATATAAAATGGTTCTAGGCTAACTACTCATACACCATACATGATATCAAATGAGATAAAAACATAATCCAATCCATTGTGGGGTTTATATTTCTCATCCTAACCAAAACATTCATAAACATTACAAGAAAATGTTTTCCACATAATTAAATGTGTCATAATGAATAAATATAATACAAAACCCAAGGAAAAGGAAATGGGTTACATAATGCTGTATTAGATAATAAAAAAATAATATACAATAATATTTACCTAGAAATAAGGAATTGAAGCATTATTGGATGTTAATAATGTAAATAGGAAGCACAGTCCCAAAAAATTAATTTCAACTAATGTGAAGAAACAAAAAAGAAGTGGTGAAGTATGTTTCTAAAAGAAAAATTTTATTAGGGTTTTAAGAAAATAGTAAATTTCCCATAAATAAGGAAACATATTAGTATTTATGAAAAACATAAACTGAACCCAAATAGCATTTTTAATAAATAATTAGTGTTCTTATAAACCATGCTTAAAAAAACTTATATGATTTTTTCTATAAAACTAAATAATAACTAGACCAGTTCCATTTTTTGCGTTCATTTACAAGAAGTTTTTATGATGGGAACTTTAAAAAAATAGTATATCAAACAATAAAATGTAAATCAGGTTGGATATATATATATATTTTTTAAAAACATATATACATAATATATAATAAATTGTTGATAATATAGAAGGGAAATGTATATAAAAGAAATACAATGTTAAACAATAAGTAATGAGGGTGGTTCAAAAGATCCCATAATACCAAAAATTGACTAGTTTGGTGAGTATGCATAACCCCATGAATAATCAAATTATATTTTTATATTAAATTCTTAATGATATTTTTCATGTAAATTAATTTTTCTAAAGTTCATTTATATTCATTTTTAATCATCTTTTACTTATTTTGTGTTTACATTGGGTGCATGGAGTTGACCAATCAATATATTTAAACCAACATCATTAAGTTGGTCATGGTTTATAATGTTTTCAAAGATTTCAACAATATATTTTTTTAAATATTCTTATTATTTTTCATTCCATTTGTATAATAGTACCATAGTTAAATATATTATCTTAAATAGTTAAAATTTTGGAAATGTGTCCCAATTTACTGGGTTTTTATGGTTACTATTACCATGATCATTTTTTCATAATATCATTTATGTAATGAAAAAATGAATATTTAATGGTTTTAATAGTAACATAAAAAATATATTTATAAATTGAATCCTTTTTTACAAATAAGCCCTGAAATTTAGTGATATGAATTGAAATCTATCGTTCATGGAGGTGGTGAACAAACCATAATATGTACCAAACATTAATTTTAGAATAAATAATGATAAAGATAGATATTTTGTATTCTAATAACATAATAACTCTTCAATATATTTATCATGATTTTTACATTATTTCCACACAGTTGGAATAAATCAAGAAGAAGAAGAATTAAATAATTTAAAGAGTTGGGTTGAGAATATTACCTCACCCATAGGATGTTCAGTTTTGTGATATAATCTAAGGATCCTTACTTTGGTATTTTGGTAACACCATAAATCCACATACCTAAGAAATTTTTCTACGGAGATATTTTGGTTTCACTTTGGAATGTCATGAACCTATAGTGTGAGGAGAAGAGGGGATGTCAAGGTTAGTACTTATAAGAGGAGGAGATGAGTGCTTTTTAATATAATATTCATTGGATTATTATTTTTTATTATTACTACTAATAGAGATTATTATTGTGTATATATATATATGAAACAATATTTGGAAAAGAGGCTAAGCTAATGGTTTCTTACATTTCCACTTATAAAATTAATCATGTATTTAACTTATAATATAAAATATTGTATTTTTTAATTTATTATTGCTTAAAAAAATATATAAATCGCACAAAAAATATAACCTTAGATAATTTGTATGTAATTATTCATTAAATGATATCAATTATTCCAAAATAATTTTATAAATATATGAAACCAAATATATAAATAAAATCTTTATTTATTGAAAAAAAATTTCCCTAAAATAATAAATTTCTAACAATAATAACGATTAATTATGGTTTTTAATATTATATTAAATATCTATATGAATATATATTTCCACATGAAACAATCTTATAAATTTTTTTCCACCATTCATAATTTCCTTAAAAATGTATCTTAATGTTATATACTCATATATATTTATTTAAAAACATAATTATGATTTCATTGTTTCTATAATCAATTTTATCTTATTTAGAAATTTTATCTCAATATATCATGATATAAACTCATTTTTTATATATTATTTTATTATTACATTGGTCGTTTTACAATTACTAATAGTCAAATTATTATTTCAACGATCATGCCTAAATGGTCACATTAACAATTAAACCCAACATATTCCCCATCATTCTCATTATTCATCCACTACTCATGTAAAAACGTTATTAAACATTAGTTGATATTTATATCATATTCCTAGTTCATATAATTATTTGTATAGAATTAATAGAAAGAGTGATCTTCATAGGAGAATTCAGTATAATGATGTTTACAGTAATGTTTTCATTATTCTTCTTTTATCACCATATACTACTCCTTGATATTATAGCCAAGATTATTTCATAATTTGTTGTGTTACTATAGAATATAATAGTCTCTACATGGATATCCATTATAAAAAATAATAAAATATTCATAGGGTAGCTTGAGTTATTTAACATATAGAATGAATATTGGGCATTTAAATTATTCCCCCTTATGAAACACCACCCTCCCCCCCCCCGATTTCTATTTCTTACAGTATGTTGAAAATAATTTAGGTGTACATATTACCTATTTCATCTTTGGATTCCCATGTTGTTTCTTCATACTTATTATTCTATCAAAAATCATTAACCGGGTGATTTTTCTTATTGTGTAGAACTTTCTATCTACCTTATTATATCTCCATGGAATGCTCCCTATAATAAATATCAATATATAGTTATACCACCTCTTGATTCAGTACATGTGAAGTCTTTGATATGTATATCATCGGGAGGGATACATGGAATACATAATTTATTTGATACAATTTTGGTGGGAGTGCAAGTGGATTTTCGAAAGCTCTAATGGGATTATGAATCTCAAAGGAGACCATATACCTAAGAGTCAGCATTCTCTTCTTCCCTATCCTTATAAACCTATTCTAGGGATATATATAATCTAAATATTCATCACTAATATTGCACTCTATAAATTACCTATGGTTATTAGTATATATCTTTACATAACTTTGGGCAATTTGGATGTGTCGTTGAATGGTCTTGACCATTTTAGTCATTTCTTCCCAATTCAGGTCACATTACATTACACTCTCTAACATCAACACACCTTGTTTTATTTTTTTATTTTTTTATATATAATTATATATAAGGTTCTATTTTATTACTCTAGTAAAATATATTGTTAAAATAGACCATTACTAAATGAATATATTGATCTCGACCTCCTTTAAATTCCATTGAGAATGCTCTAAACACATCCTCCAATATTGGATAATCATTTATGATTGGAAATAAGATTGGGGTGATAATCCATGATGGCTCTGTTCTCTGAGATGCATCTGGAGGTGCACGATAGATAGGGACAGACTTACCAATCTTATATAGTCGTTACCTCGACACTACTTGATCGGGTGCAGATGAGGCAGCTATCAGACTCATAAGGCTTAGACCTGTGGGAGAGTGTGTCAGGAGAGGACCCTCTTCATGGATGGAAAGTGGGGGAGGATGAGATATTGCATTTCCAGGGACGCGTATGGGTTCCAGAAGACATACCCGAGGAGCTAATGTAGGATTTTCATTCCTCAGTTTGGGCAGTTTATCCTGGTGTCACCAAGATATATCGAGATCTTCATCACCAGTACTCGTGGCAAGGTATGAAGAAATATTTTGATGGTTTTGTCATGATATGCTCTACTTGCGAGCAGGTGAAGGTGGTGAATCAGTGACCAACATTCCTTTTATAGTAGTTACCCATTCTAGAGTGGAAGTGGAACGATGTTGCGATGGATTTCATGATCGGGTTGTTGACGTCACCTCGAGGGAATGATACTGTTTGGGTTGTCGTCGAAAGTCTCATGAAGGTTGCTCACTTATTGCTGATCAAGGATACCTATAGTGTCGATGATCTGGGATGACTTTACAGCAGAGAGATCGTTCGTTTGCATGGAGTTCCATGCTATGTTGTTTCATACAAGGATGCACGTTTCACCTCTAGGTTCTGGCAGGGACTTCAGAAGGCGTTGGGTAGACAGATACTTTTGAGTACAGCTTACCATCCCCAGACTGATGGCTAGTCCAAGCGTACAACCCAGGTGCTAGAGGATTTGCTGAGAGCTTCCATTCTAGACTTTGGTGGTTCATGGGAGAAGCATATCCCTCTAGTGGAGTTCGCCTATAACTACAGTTTTTAGGAGACTATTCAGATGGAACCATACGAGGCACTGTACGGTAGGCCATGCCGATCACCCTTCTGCTGGCTGGAGGCAGGAGAGGCATATTTTCTGGGGCATCGTCTTGTTCAAGAGACTTTAGAGAAGATAAAGCTGATTCAGAAGATGATGGCTATAGCACAGTCTCGGCAGAAGTCTTATACTAATCAGCGGAGAAAACCTCTGGAGTTGGAGGTCGGGGATCAGTTTTTCCTACGTGTCACACCGAGGTGGGGACACAAAATGATTCGGAGGCAGGTTAAGCTTTCACCGTGGTACGTCAGCCATTTGAGGTTTTGGAGAGAGTTGGGCTGGTCTCCTATAGGTTGCAACTACCCCAGTGGTACCGGGCCATGCATGACGTCTTCCATGTCTCTCCGCTCCGACATTACTTTTTAGACCCCTCTCATGTCTTTCAGCCTGAGGAAGTTAAAATCGAAGTGGATACATCATTTGAGGAGCATCCCATCCGTATTTTTGATCGCAGTATGAAGGTTCTTTGTGGGCGGTCTGTTCCTCTGGTACGGGTGCTATGGCAGCATGGGCGAGTACAGGACAAGACCAGGGAGATGGAGGCTGAGGTGCGGTTGTAGTGGCCAGATCTGTTCGGGTTTTCTTCTTCTATGCCTCACTAGGGAAATTCGGGGATGATTTTCTTTAAGGGAGTAATTTTAAGAACCCATATCTTCGTTTCAGGTACGCTTTTCCTTTTTCTGGAGTTTTTGAGAAAAATAAACTTTCTGGAAATTTTTCATGTACATGTCGTGTACTTTCTGAGTACACACCGTGTACTCTTCTCCAGCTTGAAGCCGTGTGCTGGTCGTGTCCAGGCCACACACACATTTTTTAGGGGTGACGTGGAGGCCGTTTTTGATTGAGTATGGAAAAACCTAGTACACACCATGTACTCTAAAAGTACATGTTGTGTACTTTTATTTTTTCACTAAATGTACTAGGGTCGTTCCTGACAGACAGAACACACCCCTTCTCCTGGTTTTTCGTTTGAGAGTGACCTGTACGGCCAGATCTTCCCCGATCCCCCACCTCTCTATTTGTTCTCCGATTCGAGCACGGTCGATTGCATTGTAAGCGTAGTGGTGAGGTCTCCCTTATGCTTGAGCCTTGTTTTCCAATTCTTCCTCTTTCCCATGTTATCGTGGTTTACAAGTTTCTGGCGTTTTCTCAGATCTACGACATTCTAAGAATAATCAGTCATCGCGGTACAAGTATTTCGATATCCTAGTATTGAGGTAGGTGGTTTGAGCTTTTCTATAGGAAGTCTATGAATATTATGTGCATTTTCCGCCAATTCCCTTGATCGGGAATTGTGCGTTTCTCTGTTTTTCCCCTGCGGTTTTCCTGCTTTCCTTGATTGCTGTAGTAGAGGTTATGCTTGTGAGTAGATTGATTTGTTTTGTGCTCAGGTTCTTTCCCATGCTTGATTTTCATGATTGGTGTTTTGACAGTTTCCATGACTAATTGTGGGATAGTGGAACTATGATATTTTCATGATTTTGGGCCTTAGATTGATATCCACGTAGTTCATGAGGTTTACTTGGGTGATACACGTGCGATGAGAATGTTAGTTTCACACAGGACTGTGAGAACCTAGTGTTGTAGACCACGGGGACAATAGACGTAAGGGCTTCTCCATAGTGTCTTATAATACGATGTGAGACAACCAGGGGAATTGAAGATGAGTTCTTTCTCAGAGAGTTTTTAGTTCTTCGACGCAAGCCACAGGGGGAATGAGACGTTGAGTGCTTCCCCAGAGAGCATTTAGCATGATACGAGACTATAGGGGGAATTGAATGTGAGTGATGTCTCAGAGAGTCTATTCATAGCTGAACCAGAGGGGTGAGACTGTGTGTGACTCCTAGAGGGTTATTAGTACTCGTAGGTTGAACCATAATCATTAGGCTGTGAGAGATACCTAGAGGGTTACCTATTTTCTTCCTACTGCTGGTTGTTTACTTATGTACTTTATATTTTAGAACTGCGAATTGTAGATGTTGTGTGTTTCCTGTTTATTTTTCCTATACATTACTTGTCGTGTTTTCATTGACTGTTAGGTACAGATCATTGGGTGGTTGCCTACTGGGACTTTGTCTCACACCCTGTTTGGTCCATGCTTTGGGCCCAAGCAGATTATGTTGTTGTAGGGATAGATAAGGGAAAGCGGCCTTCTACTTCAGGTACATGACTTGATGGAGCTGGGGAGCATGGGACCTAGCTGAGGAATGGGATGTGGAGGAGTTTCCCTTCTGTTTTTCTTTTGATCTTGCTTTAGTACTTGTGTTTAGTTGTATTTCAGCATGTTGGTTTTTTTACTACTTTCTATAGACATATGTACATTGTTTCCTCATTATTATTTTATACATTGCTTCCACTATTCAGTTCAGTTGTTGTATGTTGTTATTGTTTCCGATATTGTGACTTGTTTATCTTCCACTGTATACTTTACCGAATGAGGGCATAGTTTCCCCACCTACTCACCAACTCCCTCACTGTAAGTCGACAGCCTATGGCATTTGGCAAAATGCGCTTGTGGTCATGTGGTGAACTAGGTATGAGGCACTAGTGGAGGCACTCCGTATTTGGGACTTTACACTCAATCACGATATACATATGTTGATGATAAATAAGTCACAGTAGATACTTTTGTAAAAACAACCTCTAAAAATAAAGAGATTGTAAAATTAACTCTTACCTTATACTTTCATAAGTATATGGTACATTAATCTCCATTAAAATATTTAAATAATTGTCATTAAATTTTATAAGGGCCAAATACATAAATTTGATTCCATATATGATATTCTAATATTATATTGTTAATGATATTTCTGTATAATCGTTGTTTTGGGCACTAACTGATTTATTTTATTTTATATGTTTTATTAGGTAAGTCATGTTTGTTATGGATAGAATGTATTTTATTATTATCCATAATTATACTACATTCTTAAACAATATTTTTAATCTTCAGATGAAAATTTCTCTTGAATGGTTATGATGTGAAAAGAAATATTATATCATTGTAGAGACGGTAAGCTGTACGTACCCACGAGCGACAATATCATTCTATTAGTGGTGAAATCGTTTTTAATTGGTAGGTATATTATATATATAATCATTAACATGTTATATTTATTATTTACATTAGTTGTATACATTATTATTTCCTTCCAAATAATGAAGTGTTGAATAAAAAACAACACTATGACTAGGAGACGGTAAGCCGTACGTATGCACGTATGGTGGATTTTTCTTCCATAGGATAGATAGAAAAATTAATATGATTGTTCCATATTTATAATAAAATATCAGTATGTCGAAATATCTATATTTATTATTTTATTATGGAAACAACAAATAAAGAGGAAGAGGAAGAACAAAGCAACATTGAAGGAGATGATGAAATAATTACCTCTTCTTTGGGTTCTTCCTTTTGATATCAACAAAAAGACTTTTTAGGGAGGATTTCTCATCCAAATAAGGCCTCAAGTATTACATGTTGGTAGTTGGGAGGATATTCGAGAAGTGGATGTTCGATACAAAAGGCATTGGATGTGTGAAATTAAGAGAATGGGAATTACCCTTTTATTAGAGACGTGAGGGTCACTTTAGGAAAATTATGTAATAATATTTTGTTATAAAATTATTTTCAGTTTATAATGGATCCAAATTGATTTATTTCCCAAATATGGTGGGTATGGGCCAAACACCTCTCAAACGATAGTTTTTAGACAAGTTTAGGTCATCATATTAACCTTATCATTTTGATTTAACTATTAGGTATGTAGTTAAACTTTTACCATGTATTATTATACTATTATAATACATGGTTAAAAATATACAATAAAATGAAAAGAGAACCGAAATTGGTTCTATAATGACATATCTATAATTATATTAGTCCTTTGGCCAAACCGTAGGTTTTTAGGAATATTATATATTTTAATAAAAATGAATTTTTTTTAAAACTCTTTTTTGTCAATTTTTATAATATTTTGTATTTTGTTTATTGAATGTAATAAGAACTTTATTTATTAGAAATTTATCTATTGAATTAACCCTAAAATTTCATATTTACCTATAAAATTCATCGATGGAATCAAAACATTATAATTATATTTATTTTAATAATAATAATAACATTTTTAAGGTCCTTTTTTTAATAAAGAAAATATTGCATCAATATTATAAAATAATTAAATATATGAATATTATGTATAAAAATTATAAATAAAATACCATGATGTAGTAAATCGTTCTATATTTATAAAAAATAATTATAGTCTAAAACAAGTCTTTTAGAAACCATTATAAAAATTGTTTTACTAAAATATATATGTTTATTTTACATTTTCCTAAACAAAAAATTAATTTATATAAGGTTTCATTTTCACTTACAAGTGGCTACATGAGGCCTACAAATAAACTCAAAGATGACCATGGTCCAACATTTATCGTCCAATATGGCTATGACATGTGTTAGGGAAATTTAATTTTATTAAAATATTTTTATACCATAATTTACCAGATTTACTCGTTAACCATGGTAAATAAAATTTTGGCTGATGTTTCTATTCATAATGTCAAAAAATAAACATTACTTATTTACATTATTTGGAAATTAAAATTCCCAATATGGAAAATAATTTTCCATAGTCAAAAAAAAGTAGAAGATATTAATTTAAAATTAATTCTCGTTATCAAAACCAATAAGTGGGTTTTTTTAAAAGTAAAAATTATCAAAAAATCGACACGTGCTTATGTACAATTTAAAAGTAAAATTTCATCCAATGGCCTAAATTATATTAAATGATAAAAATATAATATAATTATAAATTAAAACTACACAAATTCTTAATTTATCACTATAAATAAATTTGATTAAAAAGTTAGTTTTTAATTAATAATTATTTTTTTCACTATTCATCAAAATGTGAAATTTATCAGAAAAATAACAAAAATTTACCATAAGATATTTTTGATTTTTTGAATCCAAAAATGAATCGAAATTATAAAAATTAATTTTAAAAACTTTCAAAAATTGGGTATTAGTATTTATAAATGCTTTTAAAATGGCTATTTGGGTAGGTTGTAGTGTTCTTGAACTCGGTGTTGTGTACATCGCATGCTATTGTATTTTTCAAAGAGAAACATATCCTCGAAGGTTAGGGTGTTAAATTATTCCCTCCATCAAATAATTCTGTCCTTTAAATTTCTATAATACTACTGCATAAAATGATTTGGGTGGTTCTTCATCTTATGTTCCTCAGTTTCCCATGTTTCCTCTTCCATTTTATGTTTCTCCGAGGACCATTTACCAGACAAGTCATTCGGTTTCTCAACATATATTATATGGTATCATTAATCCTAATAGACTCTTCACAATAAGATGGATTGGGTTTCAGTTCAATTTTTTCATTATTGAGTACTTGTGTTTGGTTAGGCATGTATTTTCTCAATAGTGATATGTGGAACACATCATAAAAATTGGAGAGACTTTGTGGAATTTCCAAACAATAAGGTACTACTCCAAATAGTTTTAGAACTTTGAATGGTCGGATGTACCTGGAACTCAATTTACCTATCTTATCGAATCGTACAACACCCTTCTTTTAAGATACCTTCATGAAAACATGATCTCTTTCTTGAAATTCTAAATATTTTTTCAGGTATCCAGCATATCTCTTTTTCCTACATCTATGATGATTTGATGTGGGTTTGGATAATCTTCACCTTTTTTATTGTCTCCTAAACTAGTTTTGGGCCTACAATTTTTCATTCACCAACATCATTCCATCATGTTTTTGTGCGACATATCATTCCATATAACTCTTCATATGGTGCCCTCGGAATAAATGAATGGAAGCTATTGTTATAGGAAAATTATACTTGAGGTAAATATTGATCCCATATTCCTTAAATGTCAGGTGAGCATGATCTAGACATGTATTATAATGATTTAATAGTTTGTTAGGATTGTCCATCAGTGTGAGGGTGGTATGTAGTGCTTAGATTAATTTCAATATCTAGTGATTTCTGATGAGTTTTCTAGAATCTTTATGTAAAATGGGGGTCATGATCAGAAAAAATTGATCGGGGTACACCATGATGTCTTATAACATCATTAATATATATTATTACTAAATGTTGAAGGGGTAAATATATTCTTATAGCAAGAAAATGATCTGACTTGGTAGGACAATAAACAACGAACCATATTGAAACATTCCTTCTAGGAGTCTTTGGTAGCCCCATGAAAATTTACATCGTAATATTATCCCATTTCCACTCAGGTATGGGAATAGGTTGCATGACTCCTCTAGGATGATGTCTTCTATCCTTGACCTATTTAAAAACCATAAATCTTGACACATAATATGAAATCTCCTTCTTCATGTTTTCCCACAAAAACGTTCATTCAAAACTCTATACATATTAGTTCTACCAGGTTTTATAGTTAAATTGGAGTTATAGGCATCATCCAACAATTCCCTTTTTAGATCTGGTATATCAGGAACTAAAATCCTACTCCCAGATTTAAAAATTCCATCATCATATAGGAATTCAGTCAATATACCATCATTCACAACATTAATTTTCTTTTGAAACTCCTCTCCATCAGTTTGAGAAAATTTTTTCTTTTATAGAAAATAATGTGTGGAAACCATTTGAAAATGTTTTGATGTTTCACGTTCCCTGACTATTCCCATATACATATTTACAAGATCCTTAGACATAATATCCCTTTAATCACTCATCATGTCCTGAACTCCATGATTACTTGTGTTCAAAGAATCTTCCACCTTATATTCCTTCCATAGAAGGTAGTGTATAGTGATATCATAATCCATGAGTAGTTCGAACCATCTTCGTTGCCTCATGTTGGGTTATTTTTGTGATAAAATATACTTCAATCTCTTGTGATCACTATATATCTCAAATTTTTAACCATGGAGATAGTGTCTCTATATCTACAAAGATATGATCACCACTACTAACTCATGATCTTGAGTAGGATAGTTTTTTTCATGAACATTTTGGTGTTGTGATGCATAGGAAATAACTATATCATTCTGCATAAGGACAAAACCACGCCCTTTCTTTGAAGAATCACTATAAATTACAAACCCTCACTCCATGATGGTATATTCATGATAAGACCATTGACTAATCTTTACATTATTTCATTAAAACATTTATCACACACTTTTTTCAAAACAAATTCAACCCCTTTGGGTGTGATCTTGGTTAATGGGTTATCCAATCGAGAAGTATTCTAGATGAAAAACTGATATTAACCTACTAAATCAATTAAAACTACTTACCTTAGTTATGCTCATCGGTGCTGACCATTCTTGTATTTCTATTATCTTATAAGGATAAAAACAGATTCCATCCTAAGAGACAATATATCTAAGAAAAAGAATATCTTGAATTCGTAATTCACATTTAATAAACATCACATATAATTCTTTTCATTTATGAATATTCAGAATAGTGTGCAACTGATTTTCATGATCTTCGTAGCTTTCAGAATATACTAGGATATCATCAAAAAATAACACTAAAAATTTATCATGATATTAGTTGAAAACGTTATTCATTAGATCCACGAAAGCAATGGGTGTAATAGTCTATCCTGAAGGCATTACTATAAAATCATAATGCCCATACATGGTACAGAATGTTTTCTTTGGAATGTCTTCCATCTTCAAGCATAACTAATGATATCCAGATCGATGTTCAATATTTGAAAATACTGAGCTCTATTAATATGATGGAATAAATAATCAATACAAGGTAGGGGTTACTTGTTCTTTATTGTTATAGCATTGATCTCATAGTATTCAATGAAAAATCTCATAGATCCATCATTATTCATAACAAAAAGAATAGGGGATGCCCAGTGAGAAAAACTAGGGCGATTAAATACATTATTACTCAATTCCTCTTTTTTTTCTTTAGTTTAACTAATTCCACAGTGTCCATTATATAAGAGTACTTCGTTATGGGCCTTCAACCAAGATTTAAGTCAATTGAAAACTCAATTACTCATTCTAGAGGTGTCTAGGAAAATCCCCTAGAATCACATCAACATATTATTGAACATGAGTGCATCCTCAATTTGAACATTCATATCATCATCTATAGTTTTTTCACTCTCTTCCTCCCCAATAATTGAATTTAATAGAGTTACTCAGGGTGGTTCTAAATGAGAATTATATGGTGATTTTTTGGCTCTAATGATAAGGGATTACATATCATCATAAGAAATTCTAACCTCAGTCATCTTACAATAAAATTTTCCAACGTGGTATAAAAACCAATCCATACCATGTTTTATATCAAATTCAATTAGGGGTATGATGATGATATCAGCAGATAGAGCATGTTTATATTCCATAATGGTAACTAATTCACAAAACATCATTGCAATGATACTTACATTATGAGTTTTGACTGACAACTGACTTTTCAAATAAAATTGTAAATATATAATTTTCATGGAAAACATGGAATATATGGAAGAATGTGATGATCTAGAATCAAATAAGGCATTGTCTAAATTTGATGAAATGATTAATGTACCTCCCACCACGTCATTCAGAACATCAACCTCTACAGTTGTGATCGCATAAGTTTGGAATTTCTCCCTTGGCCTTTTTTGGATTTAGTTTCCTTGATTATTATGATATTCATTTTCATAATGCCCCATTTCATTACAAAATTAGGCTTCAAAATTATCATCCTCATCATTCCCCTTATAATCCTGATCTTGGTGGACTTTTTCACCACACTCGAAATAGACTCACCATCCCTTCATGCAAATATTATGGTGTTTCTTCCTATATTTTATCCATGATGGAAATTAATCTTTTTAATTTCTTCCCCTTATTTCCATTTCTAGTGTGTTTATTATATATCTTCTTCTATTACTTATTATTAAAGTTGAATGTCTTAGAGAACTCCTATTCTGTTTTAATAGCTCATTACACTATATCTTCACACGATGAGATGGATTGTGAGATTAATTCTTGACCATGAAATGGTTTTATCCCATAAAATAATCTAACAATATTACTCCTTGGTTCACAAATATAATCTACAACATGACTTGTTAACCTTGTAATGGTATCATCATATTAACGATATTCACATTGTCCATTTTCCGTAGACATATAAATATCCTTTCCATATCCGCTTGATGTGCACGTGGCAAGTATTTTTGGAAAAAAAGATCTTTAAACTCTCTCCATTCCATATTTGATATTTCTTCATCGTCATTTGTGTTGTGAATTAATTACCACCATTGATCAACATCTCTTGTGAGGTGATAAACTTCCATGAAAACTGTTTCATTTTCACCACACCCAAAGCATTAAATATTTTCTCTAAAGAACTTATCCATTGTTCAGCTACAAATGGATTTGTAGTCCCTTTGAATGTTGGTGGTTGTTTCCTCATGAATCAGTCTAACATAGGTTCTTTGAATTATGGATCAGGGTGCTCTTTAAGGATAAGGTTATTATTCATAACCTGAGTGAGTTATCCTTGTATGGTTTTAAGTTGTTCAGTGCCAGTTGCATCGCCAGCTCAACTATAATTATCTTGAGTATGAGAGAAATCCCAACATGGATTATGTGCATTGATACAGTTTCCATTACTTCCACGATATTCGATTTCTAAACAATGTAATAAACTATATTATTTTATGAATCACAATACATAATTCCAAACTAGTAAAATATCTAACATAATTTGACCAGTTTCTGCATATAATCCATAATCATTAAAAAATGTTTTCTTTGAGAAAGTATTTACTCCAAAATATTTCAAAATGATTAGTGATGAGAATGTGAATTATCTTAAACATATCCTCTAGGAGTTTCGTATCCAAGAGTGATGCACGACACTTTGTTGTGCACTAATTCCCATTCGAGTCTTGCTGAAATCTGTGTTTTCAGGTATTACCCCTATATACATATGTGGCAGAGTTGCCTCTACTTCCTCATATCTAGATAAGGATGTTGTAGAGACCCAATATTGACGTACATGGACATTACATTACTTTTTCGGAATACATAATACATAACAAAAATGGACACCCAAGGACTGTAATAGTTTAGTGTCTTTGGTAACATGGAACACAATCTTCTAATCATGGTGAAAGATCATCATCATCTACTATAATGATCATTCACTTTTGATTTCTTACCTAAAACCATTATTTATATCCTAGGAAAAAGAAAACATAAAAACGGTGAGTTTAAATGTTCAGTAAGGGTAAACATAGGGAAAATAAAAC
This sequence comes from Viscum album, assembly GCA_963277665.1. NCBI lineage: Eukaryota > Viridiplantae > Streptophyta > Magnoliopsida > Santalales > Viscaceae > Viscum > Viscum album. Next base: position 1,192,824,928 of record OY728158.1, on the reverse strand, counting down.
AAACCATATACATTTAATGGTCAAAACATGAACATAATGTTAATACATCAAAAACCTGAGTGTTCAAATAAATCATGGTAGTACATAAGACATAGATCATAAAGGATCATTAAACATGATAAAATAGCATGGAAATAAAACATGTAATTGTTTCATCCATGAAGCACATGATATTATTTCCATAGTAGCTAAGGCGTTGTTTCTAAGACCATCATAGTGGACAAAGTTCAATACTGAACCGAGTTTACTTGCCATTCCAGCCCTGTATTACTGAAACAGATTTACATGTCATTCCAGCCAGGTATATCTCATGAGATAGAAATATTTACCAAATGCATTGGAAGGGTATATAGGTCCCACCCCTATCATAATGAAATCATTCTTGTGTGTGCCACAATATAAACATAAATCATTCATTATAACCCAATGAATTAAATGGGTTTCATAAATATCATCCCATCGTAACATAATCCATTTAAAACAAAGGGATATCAATTAATCATAAGAAAATTGAAACCATTTAAATAATAGAGACATTATGCTTGAATCATACACATATTAAATAATTTCTTCTTAGATGGAAAATGGTTTTGATAAAACACTTGAAATGATTTCTTGGGGAAAATATCTGTTTTTCTTCAAAATCATTTTATTTTCACAAAATGTCAAGAAATTTTAAATGAAAAGGATTTTGTATAAAATAGTCATGAAATATGGTAGAGTAAGATTTATGAAAATTACCCATTATGAAACCATAAAAATCCATTCATGTCGTATAAGTTAAAATAAAATTCTCCTCGTACTTTTAACAGAAAAGGAAAAAAGTACCACGTATGGTAAACAAAAGAAAGATTCCTTCCATAAGACAAAGTAAAAGTCAATGAGGGGTAAAAATGACTTTAAAAATACATGGAATAATTTTAAACACTTTATTAAAAACACATTTATGGACATGGATGAAAAATATAACCCCAATAAATACTTATGTATAAGCAACCTCAGATAAACATGAGATTGAAAAATTATACCTTACCTTAGGTACAATTTCTTCGGTATGTGTCCAAAACTCCTATATAGTGGGTTTAAAAATATTTTTTTCTTGTAACAGAACCATAATAATATTTATGATATCATATATGATTCACTTATGGCTTTATATTACCCCTACATTTGTCAATTCTATGTTAAAACGGCGTTTTGGTTAAAATCGTTTCATTTATCGTACGTGTTTGGACTTGTTGTTCTTGATATTATTACTACTTATATCATCATTTAATTTCATGAAAAATTTAAAACATGATTTATATATCATATATTCATTATATATATTCATATAACATATAGATAAATGAAATGAAACACACCGTTCATGGAGACGATAGGTCGTATGTACGCATGAATGATGTTTTCCATTCCTTATTGACATGAATTGAAGTAAGTAGATGAAATATATATATATATATATATATAAATCCAGTAGAATTATTATGTCATATATAAAATTATTAATAATTATATATACTTTATAATCATTATTTAATGGTTAACATAAAGAATGAATCTCATCGCGTCGTGGATACGTTAATCCTTACATACGCACAAGCGATGATATCATTCCAAAAATTATTGAATGGTAATGGAGTGGATTATATAACATATCAGAATCCGTATGATGTTAAAATAACCATATATAGTTATTCTTTACACCGTTATACCCATCCAAGTAAGGTGGTGGTGGAAAAACAGATTACACCACGGTGTGGAGATGGTATTCTGTACGTACGCACGTGCAGTGATTTCATTTTCCGTAGGATGGGTAGAAGGTGAAATGGGGTTGTTTCATATTTATAATTAAATATCAGTATATTATTTATACTGATTTTATTACTTTATAGTGAAACAACTAAAGAAGATGAAGTAGAAGAATAAAGAAACTTGAATCAATTGGTAGAAGAGATTACCTCTTCTTCGACGCGCCTCATCTTAACCTCCTCTTAGGGCACTAAAGATAGTATTTGAAGAAAAAAATGACCTCTAGTAGGTTTATATGGAAGTGTAGAAGTGAAATTGTAAGGTTTTCGCCGAGCTTGAATGATAAAATTTGTGTGAAGAGAAGAAGTAGGAGGTGCCCTTTTATAAGGGAGGAGAGTGGCACCTTTGGAAACCTCAAAAATATTAATTCAATATAAATTCAAACCTCGCATAAAAACATCAAAAATGACTCCAATACATAGAATATATGAGATAAGGTTGTAATATAATCAACCATTAAAATCTAGACTTGTTGGAAATTTATTTTAAACCATATCCACATGATTTATCCTTATTTAATCTATTTAATTTTATTTGTGGTTATAATATTCTAAATTTTAAATTGATATAAATAATTACTTATGTGTTGTGAATTATCCATAATTGGGTAATTTATGATATTTTTTACCATATATATTTCACCTTCTAATTTTTAAATATTTTAGTGATTTTTAAACAATTTAATAATTTGTTATTTCTATAAAATAACAATCGTGTTAATTTTGACACTATTCATTTATTTGAATTTTAATAAAATACAAAAAGAGGATATATATTTGAACCAAAATGTTTAATAGATTCATAACATGTCATATTAATCTAGGAAATTTTTTTAGAACATTAATTAGTTCATATAGTGTTCATTTGAATATTTATAAAACAATTTATTTGATATTTCTCTTAATAAAACAATTACTACATAATTTTTTTATATTCATTTAATATACTTATTAGTTGAATAAAATTTGAAAATAAAATACTAGGATGATTATAAATCTAATACCATTAAAAATAAGACTTTTACTAGAATTTATAATCTTAGATTAACAACATTTAAATTGTTATATTTATTAAATTATGACTGTGAAAACTTTGACATTATTTAAAATAGAATAATATAAGGGTAATAATGGCTTTAATATAGCTCTATATGGTTAAATATTACCCAACCGGATGGTTATGGTTTAGGTATATACGAACAATAATTTTTGGTCAGGTTTTTGGGAATTTTAATGGGCATTATTATTTTATTAAAAACTATATTAATGATTTTTACCTAAATAATTAATTTCTCCATCATTAATGTATAAGCTATTAATGTAAATAAATATCTCATAAAAATTACAAATAAATTACAATAACAAATAATAAAATTATCATTCAAATGAATATTTATAATCGAATTTATATTCTGTATGACCTTATATTAAAAATACTTTAATAATTAATGTTATAGTAAGACATATTTCACATTCTTTAAAATAAAATAAAATAAAGCACTTAATAACTTTCATGTGGGTTCCAATAGATTCTATTTGGACCCAAATATTCATTAGGAATAAATATAATCATCCAATTATATTAATACAAGAGTTACGGTAATTTTATAATATTATATTTACACTTAATTACCCAATTTACCTTTAACTGTGGTAAATAAAATTTACCGTAGTTACTATTCATAGTACCTAAACATAAAAAGTAGCTAATTAACATAGTTTGGACCTACTGATTTAAAATATGGAATCCATTTTTTCTAAATTCAAATCACATAAGTTGCAGAAATTAAATTAAAATTAATCTTGTTGTTAAGAAAACAAGTTTTAAAAGTTAAAACATTGGAAATGATTGAAATGATTTTACCTATGAATTCAATGTAAAATCAATGCTAATGACATAAATTATATTAAATGGTAAAAAAATATTCTATTAATACTTCAAAACAATTCAATATTATAATTTAACCATATAAATTACTACGATGAAAAAAGATGTTTTTAATTAAAATATAGCGTATTTTTAATATTCATTAAAATATGAAAGTTATCAGAATAATATGAAAATTTTACCCAAAGTAAATTTTTATTTTCTAATTTAAAAGAAGAATTTTTTTTGTCAAATTGAACTTATAAACATGTCAAAAACTATATTTAAATTGGGTGTGCTTTCAAAAGGAGGCAAAACTAAATTTTTTTAAAATACATATTTTACCTAAAAAAATTATTTTATTTTCATACTAGGTTCTATAAAATGTGTAAGATAAATTATAATGTCATAAAATTAAAAATTTGGTTAATACTATTTATAAAGGCTAGTACATAATAATACGGTGAAACTCGATATTGCGTACCACGCAAGCTATCGAGGAAGGTCACTCTTGCGTGTAACACAAGCCAAGTATATTGTTGGTGTATATTACAAGCTAGCAAAAGATAATATTAGTGTAGCGTACAACACAAGACATCAAAGAATTTAAATATATTATTTCTCATAGAATCTTGTTGTGTTACATTATACCTCCCTTAAAATGAATTTCACCCTCCAAATTTGTTGGGGTTATAAATTGTTTACTAATTGAAAGTTTCATTCCTATAAACCCACATGGTAAAAATAAATACCAAAACATAACATTAAAATATAATTTAGGAAACGTAATGGTTAGAAAAATTAACATATCATTGGGTTTCCGTATAGGAGAACATATGTCAAAATATGGATATGGAAGAGAAATCTAACCATCAAGTTCTGATGGAGAGTGGTAGAGAACATGTCTATGAAAAAGCCAACAATCACAAAGCCATAAATTTGTGTTGATCTAAGGTACCATCTGATTCATCAGAAATGAGGGCTATAGGAAAAAAATTTTGGTTTTCAAGATCATTTCACTAATGCTGATGAATTTTTGAGTTTATAGAAATAATTATTTGATTTTGTTACAATATCACTATTGTTCTATCCATGAACGATTTATACATCATCTCTTAAAGAAATTAAGTTGAATTTGTCTTCTGTGATGTGTTAGCAGATCATGTGATAGAATGAGAGGTCATTCCATCTGTCTCAAACATAAAGTTAACAATAGGTATATATATATATAAGTCCATCTATGGTCATATTAATCGTATATGGTTCCAAAAATGGTCTTATACATCATTTATCATACCACATAAAATAAAACTATTTTCTACTAACTAGGAACTTTTTGTAGGCCAGTGGTAGGTGATAAAGGCATGTCGCACTTCAGTTGTGGGTTCGATTCCCACAACCTTGTCCGGTGTGATTGGTTGTCGCTCGTCCTGTCGGTTTTCATTTTTCTAAAACTATACTATTATTACTTTCTAGAAAAAAATCTTAATCCTTAAAAAATACTATCTGATGTCCAACTTAATCCATTCCATTCTTTAGGCTAATCCTAAATACATTTGTCCAATCTCATAGTATAAAAATAATATTACTAGATAGGTCATCTACTAATCATATGAATACCATTATTTATCCACCATATATCATAAGATATATCTTGTTGGTCACATTCTAAACATGTTAATTACTTAATAATGTATTCTATTGAGACATGAATTACTATAGTACCTTAGTGAAAACATGAATGCTGTCAAAAGTTAACTCTTTCCACATTCAAAAATCCCAAAAATTATATATATGAAAACCATGATATCACATTGTTCTTATATTAGTCATGATCTCAATGATATTATCAAAAAATTCATTATCTCTTCATCCCTTCATTATGCACATATTAGGTGCTTTCCAAATATATGGTACCATATAATTATTGAAAACCACAACAAACCAATAAATAAATATTACAATATTCCATGATACTATAAATGAGATTCCACAACACTATTTTGGAATCTGGATACATAAACACTTAATCATTACACCACTTAATTTTCATACTCAACATCGCCAATAGTAATCGCATTTGAATTTCCGTTGTCCTTTTTCTTAAGAGGTTTTTGATGTCGATCATCATTAACCCTTCGATTAGGGCATTGGTTAGCATAATGCCCCATTTCCTTGTACTTGTAACATTGAAGTGTATGAGGTTCATTCTGGGTATCACATTCATTGTTTGCATCATTATACATCTGCTTCCCATTACTTTGGCACTCAGCTACTCGATATCCATTGTTTCTACACTTAAAAAATTTTCTAGTCCCTTTAAAACAATCTCCATCATGCTTCTTTCCACAATTTTAGCATAATGAAACATTTTTCTTCATTTCATCATAGTTCTGAGATTTTTCATTGAACTCCATCTTTCGTTTCATGTCAAAACCATGTGATGGATATGTAACACCAACTTCCAATTCAATCTTGATAGCACAAAACACAATTTCTTCATAGCTACTGAAGTCTCTTATAGCTAATTCCTTTCTAAGACTTGGTTTTAAGCCACAAATGAATCGATCGAATTTAAATACAGGTTAGATGATAAATCTGGATGTATACCTTGCAAGCCTTATAAAATTCTCTTCGTATATACCAAAGGATTCATCAACCTTTCTCTAAATCTCAAGGAACCCTTTTTCCATCTTCGTTCGAAGAATAAGAGGAAATTACTTATTGAAAAATAAGTTCTTGAACTCATCCCATTCCATGGATTCAATTTTATCTTGTGAACTTGTATTCTTAATTATTTTCCACCACTAGTATGCTTCGCCATCTAAATAGTAAATAGCCAAAAGGAATTTTTCATGTTCTGAACAACGATATATGGAAAATAACTTTTCAATGTTTCTGATCCATTGTTCAGCAACAGGTGGATTAGAAGACCCATTGAATGAAGGTGGACGTTGCCTCATGAAAAACTCAATAGAATATTTTTCCATTCTCTGCTCATTTGGAAGTCTGGAGTGATTCATATCTAGTATAAGTATAGAAATAAGATTAATAACTCCATTTCCAATAAAATTTGGTTGTTTAGGAGTACAATCATTGTATTGAACATTACATTGATCAACACAGTTACTTCAGGTTCCATCCATCGTCTAAAAACCAAAAAGAATAGTGTGAATGGAAAAAATCATGATAGGAGAACAAAAAAATAAAGGTACAGTTCCTTTAATAACTAACATGTTAAATTTAATTCTATGATTTTCACCGTAATTCTAGTACAATATCCAATACTTAGACATAACCTTTGGGACATCCCTTGACATGCCATAGAAATATCTCTAGAGATCTCACTAATGTTTTCGCATCCTAGTTTCCAAAGGTTAACTAAACTTTTCTTCTGATAACAACTATAGAGACCCAAGATTGATGTACATTGAAATTACATTACATTTGAAGAATAATTAATAAATAAAAAAACAGACACCCAAGTACTGTAATAGTTTAATGTATCTAGAATCATGGAAAACAATCTTCTAATCATGGTGAAAGATTGTCAACATCCCCCGTAAAGATATTTCCCTTTTGATTTCTTACCTAAAACCTTTCTTTATATCCTAGGGAAAAGAAAACATAAAAAGGGTGAGTTAAAATTCTCAGTAATGGTAAGAATGGAGAAAATAAAACAAACCATATACATTTGAACTTAAAAACATGAACATAATGTTCAAACATCAAAAAATTGAGGGGTGAAATAAATCATGGTAGTGCGTAATGCATAGATCATAAAAGAACATTAATCTTGATAAAATAGCCAGGGAATAAAACATGTAATTGTGGAATCAATTAAGCACATTATATGATTTCTATAGTATCCAAGGAGTTGTTTCCAAGACCATCGTAGTGGACAAATTCTAATACTGAGCTCGGTTTACTTGTCATTCCAGCCCTGTATTATTGAACTGGATTTACTTTCCATTCCAACCATCTATATCTCATTAGATATAGATCATTACCAAATTAATTGGAAGGATATATAGGTCTCATCCATCTCTTAATGAAATAATTCTTACGTGTGCCACAAAATAAACATAAATCATTAATCATACCCAAAAGAATAAAATGGGTTTTATAAACATCATCCCATCATTACATAATCCATATAAAACAAATGGATATCATTTCATCATAAGAAAAGTTAAACCATGTAAATCATAGAGAAATTATACTTGAAACATACACATATAAAATAATTTCATCTTAGATGGAAAATGTTTTTGATAAAAACACATGAAATGGATTATTGAGGAAAATATCCCTTCTTCTTCAAAATCATTTTCTTTTCACAAAATTATATGCAATTTTAAGAGAAAATTATTTTGTTGAAAATATTAATTAAATATTGTATAGTAATATTAATGAAAATAAGGTGTTATGAAACCATAAAAATCTATTCATTAAATATAATTTAAAAAACATTCTCCTCATACTTTTAATGGATAAGTCAAAAAGAACCACATATGGTAAACAAAAGAAAGATTCCTTCCATAACACAAAGTAAAAGTCAAAGAGGGGTAAACATGACTTTAAACAAACATGTAAGAATATTAAACCCTTTTTTAAAAACATTTTTATGCACATGAAGGAAAAATATAACCACAGTAAATACTTACGTATAAGCAATCTCAGATAAAAATGAGATACCAAAATTATCCATTACTTAAGGCCAATTTCTTCCGTACATGTCTGAAACTCTTGTATAGTGGGTTTCAAAATATCTTTAACATGTAACCAAACCATACTAATATTTATCACATCATATATGATTCACTTATGACTTGATATTACCCATAATTTTGTCAATTCCTTGTTAAACCAGCGTTTTGGGTAAAATCATTTCATTTATCGTACGTGCTTGGACTTGTCGTTCTTGATATTATTATTAGTTATATCATGATTTAAATACTTCCATAAGTCAAAAAAATTTATATATCATATATATTCAGTATGTATATACATATAATTGATAGATAAATGAAATGAAACAGACCGTTCATGGAGTCGGTAGGCCCTACGTACGCATGAACGATGTTTTCCATTCCTTATTAACTTGAAGGGATGTAAGTAGATAAAATATATATACATATATATATACAGTTGAATTATTATGTTAATTATATAATTATTATTCATTATATACACCTTATAATCATTTTTGAATGGTTAACATGGAAAATGAATCTCATCTCGTCGTGGAGACGGTAATCCGTACGTATGCACGAGCGATGATATCATTCCCATAATTATTTAATGGAATTGGATTGGATGATATAATACCCCAAAATCTCTATTTTGTTATAATAACCATATATAGTTATTCTTTACATCGTTATACCCATCTAGGTAAGGTGGTGGTGGAAAAACAGATTACACCATGGCGTGGAGACAATATTATGTACATATGCACGCGCAATAATTTCATTTTCCGTAGGATTGATAGAAGGTTAAATGGGGGTTGTTTAATATTTATAATAACATATCAGTATATTAGTTATACTTATGTTATTACTTTATAATGAAACAAATAATTAATAGTAAGTAAAAGAATAAAAAACTTGAATGAATCGGTAGAAGAGATTACATCTTCTTCAACGCGCCTCCTGTTAACCTCCTCTTAAGTCAATAAAGTTTGTATTTGAAGAATCCCAATACATCTAGTAGGTATCAATAGAAGTGGAGAAGTGAAATGGGTAGGGTTTTTCTGAGAATGATGGCTCAAAGTTTTGTGAAGAGAAGAGGGATGAGGTTCCCTTTTATAAGGGAGGATAGGGGCATCTTTGGAAACCTCATAAATATTAATTTAATATAAATTCAATACCCACATAAAAACTTCCAAAATGACTCAAATCCGAATATTAGATGCGATAAACGTGTTATATCATCAACCAATAAAATTTAGGCATGATGGAATTTTATTTTAAACCTTATCAACATAATTTATCCTTATTTAATCTATTTAATTTTATTTGTGGTAAAAATATTCTAAATTTCCAATTGTTATAAATAATGACTTATTTGTTGGAAATTATCCATTATTGGTTACTTAATGTAATTTTAGACCATATAAATTTCAATTTATAAATTTTAAATATTTTTGGGATTTTTAAACAATTAAATAATATGTTATTTTTATAAAATAATAATCGTGTTAATTTTGACACTATTCATTTATTTGAATTTAAATAAAATACACACAGAGGATATATTCAAACCAAAATGTTTAGTAGATTCATAAAATGTCATATGCTTCTAGAAAATTTGTGGAGAACATTAATTAGTTCATATAATGTTTATTTTAATATTTATAAAACCATTTATTTGATATTTCTCTTAATAAAACAATTACTACATCATTTTTTCCTAATCATATAATATACTTATTAATACAATAAAAATTAAAAAAATACTATGATTATGATAAATATAATACCTTTCAAAAAACCTTTTACTCGAATTTATCATTTTAAAATTACAACATTTAAATTGCTATATTTATTAAATTATGAAGGTGAAAACTTTGACATCATTTAAAATAAAATAATTTATGTTTCATAATTGCTTTTATAAAGATAAAAATGGTAAAAACGTTTTTCAAGTGGATTTATATAGTTTAGATATATACGACCAAAAAGTTTTGGTTGGGGTTTTGGGAATTTTAATGGGTATTATTATTTTAATGAAAAATATATAACTGATCTCTCACAGAATAATTAATTTCTTCATCATTAATGTATAAGGAATTAATGTAATTAAATATCACTAAAAAATTACAAATAAATTACCTTAATAATGAAAAACATTTTAGATTTCAAATTAGTGTTTATAATAGAATATATTTTCTATATAACCTTATATTAAAAATACATTAATTATTAATGTTTGAGTGAGACATATTTCACTTTCTTTAAAATAAAATATAATAAAGGTCTTAATCAAATCCAAGTGGGTTCCAATGGATTCCATTTTGACCCAAATATTCCTCAGGACAAAATATAATCATCCAATTATATTAGGACAAGTATTAGCGTATTTTTATAATATTATATTTACCCTTAATTACCCGATTTACCTTTAACTATGGTAAATAAAATTTACTAAAGTTAATATTCATAGTACCCAAAAATAAAAAGTATCCTATTATCATAATTTGGACCTAGTGATTCCAAATATGGAATCCATTTTTTCTGAATTCAAATCACAGAAGTTGCAGAAATTAACTTTAAATTAATCCTGTTGTTAGGAAAACGAGTTTTAAAAGTTAAAACATTGCAAAAGATTGAAATGATTTTACCTATGAATTCAATGTAAAATCAATGATAATGACATACATTATATTAAATGGTAAAAATATATTATATTTATACTTTAAAACAATTCAATATTATAATGTTACCATATAAATTATTAAGATGAAAAAAGTTGTTTTTAATTAAAATATAGCTTGTTTTTTCTATTCATTAAAATATGAAAGTTATGAGAATAATATGAAAACATTATCCAAAGTAAATTTTTATATCCTTATTCCAAAGAAAATTTTATTTTGTCAAATTGAACTTATAAACATGTAAAAAACTAGATTTTGAGTGGGTTCACCATCAAATGGCGGCAAAACTGCATTTTTTTAAAAATACATATTTTACCCGAAAAAATTATTTTATTCTCATACCATGTTCTATAAAATGTGTAAGATGAATTATAATGTCATTAAATTAAAAACTTGGTTAATAATATTTATAATGGCTAGTTCATAATAATACGGTGAAACTCAGTATTGCGTACCACGCAAGCTATCGAGGAACGTCTTTCTTGACACAGGCCAAGTATATTGTTAGCGTATACTACAAGATAGCACAAGATAATATTGGTGTAGTGTACAACAAAAGACATAAAATAAATTAAAAAGATTATTTCTCATAAAATATCAGGGTGTTATTGATGTATTGCACAGAAAATTCAAAAAATCTCTACATTTCCAAAATTATAGGAAGTTATTCTATACTATTACTCAAAGTCTATCTTTGGGTAATTTTATATAATTAGGGATTTTCCGAATCTAGTTTCCATGGTTTTAGTAAAAATCCTCTGATACCAACTATAATTCTTTAAACCTAGTTCCATAGTGAGAGAGCATTATTACATAACATTATCATGATCATAAGGGATCAAATCCAGAAAGACCGATTAGTTAAGTGGACTTGGAAATACTAGATACATCCATAAGTTTTTTATTAAATTTTGAAAAAACAAAAAAAATTGTGTCCCCTTTTAACACACTCATATCACTTAGCTTATCCCTGTAAGACAATATTAATATAATATTTCACATCCTATGAATAATAAAACATATAAAGTGGTGAGCTCAGATGCTGAGTACGGATTACAATATAGTTTAATCCGAAATAAATAGGAATAAAAACTTCCAGAAATGTATAAGACTAAAAAATAATACATTTAAAATTAAAATTTAGTATAATATGGAAAATTTAAATCAAATAATTCAGTTTACTTATTCACATGGATATCCTACTAGTTGAATAATCTAATGTAATATCAATAGATAATTTCATAATGATAGAATCCATAATATCATACATTATAACCATAGTGTCAAGGCCTCATGAAAAGACTACAAATGTAATGTTATTTAAATATAATTTCTTCATAACAAAGTGTTGATTAACCACACATACTATTCTGGACATAGGGTTATGATACCATACTTTCTTCTTCTACCATAATGATGAATACAAATGTATGGTTCATGATCCATATTCTCTTTAAAAAGTGTGGTCTTTATTCCTTACATTATTCTTATACATGCAGGGCGTGAATAGAGTTTATAGAATTCTTAAATACACATCTTGAACACATTAAAAAATATTCATTTATAAATATACCCTTTATAATAATTTTTAAATTATTATTTTAAATAATATCGGTATCCTGAAATATACATAAATAAAAATAATTAGTTAAAAAAAGGGTATTTGTGAGAATCAAAATCATAATAAATTATAGAGTATTGTCTAGAAAATATATGCCCAACAAAATTAAATCCATTTTTTCCAAATATTTTTCTATAAATGGAAAATTTAATAATGAAATTAAATCCTTATATATTAAAAATTATTCTATTTATGAGATGATAAAATTTATAACACTTAAAATAATTACGTATTATTTCACCAAATTATATTATTATATTTATATAAATATATTATTTCATGAAACAAATTCATTTAAATGAAATTTCATTTAAATATTTTAAATTTATCATCTATATTTATTTTAATGATTATAAATCATATAAATTTTATAAGAAATGTAATTTTTTGTCATTACCTTAAACATTTATTATAACATTGTATGTTGAAATATAAACTCATTATATGATTTACCAAATGTTATTCTACAATATCGTTGGTTTATTTAATATTCCTAATGGTCATATTAAAATACCAATGGTCATGTAATGATTATTTCATAATGGTCAATTCTCCCTTTAAAATGTATATATTCCCCACCATTCTCTGACATCATGATTATATATTTCACTTATAAATGTTATTATATTTCACTTTATAATTTATATTGAATTCATAACTCTTCTCATTCCATTTACACTATTTATGGCATGATTGATCTTCATAGGATATTTTAGGCCTACAGAGTTTACAATAATGTGTCCATTATTCTTTTTCATTCATAACCTTTTAATTTTCCTTATTAATGTAGTCAATGTTATTTCTGTACATGTAATGTAACAATCAAATTTAATAGTCTTACCTTGTGAGTTTATTGTAAAAAACTATATAGTAGTAACAGTGAAACTAGAGTTCTTTTACAATAGTCATATATATTTTTAGGGAGATAAATCATTTAATAATGATAATTATAGTAAAAATATTCATATTGAATCCCAATCTATATTTGTATATGATATCCAAAATATAGAAGAGGATATTCTATACGATCCCTAAAATGGATATGTAATTATAAAATAACCGTATTTGTTTCATGAAATTGAGAAAAAATGTAAATAATATAATGAGATAAATACACATTTTGATGTAGTATAATCTCAAGATACACAAGAGTTTGAAGTAAAATAAATTTTGCATGACCTAGTGGATGATGTTTTTATAGAGACCAAAATATTTAATATGAGTAATAGAGAGTTCATAGAGTTAGATAAATATGGTTTTATTATCATTGAGAAAAATTACACATTTTTTGTTAAGAATTATGATCCCTTATCCCATAAAGAATTTTTAAACTTCTAAAAGTTGTCAATGTACCAAGAATATGTGAATTTTGAAATTCATTCCATGTATCTAAATAAAGTTTTTGTTTTAGTATATAATCATATTTATTTAAAAACAATGGGGTATAGATCGTTAGATAAGAATAAATTAAGCATGGATGGAAATGTTGGTATATATGTGGAATGACTGGTTATTAAATGTTTTAGAAAAATTTAAAGAATAGACATTAACTAAATATTTTAACTGATCATTATTCTGAAGTCAATTAAAATCCAACATTTAATATAGACATACCATAATTATGTTCTTTTTAAAATTTAATCAAATCCCCTTTACTTAATGATAATCTTTTAAAATATGTCTACATTCACAACCTAGAGGATTTGTGGCCAAAATTATTCCTATAAGATATTAAAGTATCAGAGTTCCATTTAAGGGTGATGTAGCATCAAGATTATAGAATATTCATTTCGCTTAGTCAATATGTGAGATTGGTTTTATTAATAATGGATTTTAATCATATGTGTACATGAAGTTTATTGGGAGGAATGTTATTTTTTTATTGAAATATTTTTATGATATATTATGTATGGTAAGTGAGATTCCATTCTTAAATCAGTAAATAGATGGTTGGATAAATACATATCAATAAAATATATAGATTAAGATTCATTTCTTCATGGTATCGATATCCATCAATATAAATTTAAGAGGATTCATGGTATAATTCAATTTAGATATATTATCAATGAATAGAAATGATAAAATATGGAATAATCTAAGAGTGGATTGTTTCTTTGTCACATGTTATACATCTCTCCTAGAAAAATGTCTTTAAACACTTGAATTTATAGAAAGGATGAGTATAATCCCCTATAATTCGAGGATTGTATATATCTAGTATGTCATTATACATACCAATGATTGATTTAGCTTACACATTAATAATATTAGGTATATATTAAGAAGATTTTAAAGATCCACATTTTTTAGATGTAAAGGAAATCATATTGTACTACCAATGCATAAAGTATTTATTCTAAATATTTAAAAGAGATAAGGTAATATTAATTAAGGGATAATTATATACTAGATTCCAAATATATCATAAAAATCTAAAATTTCAATAATGATGTGCGCCTCTCTTCAATGGATAATTTGTTGGAAATAAAATTTTTAAGAAACTAGTATTAACTAATTCTATAATAGAATATGAATATAGCGCGTCTTCCGATGTAGTTATGGAAGTAGTGTGGTTATGAAACTTCATCATATATCTTAATGTCGTAAATAGTATTAATAATCACATAACATTGTATTGTGATAACATTATGGTATTGGTTCTATCAAAGGAGTTTAGGATACTTCATCGGTTAAAAAATATTCATTGGAGGTTTCACCAATTAAGATATTTTACATAGAGATTTAAGGTAACAATATATTGTGTTTTTATAGTGTAAACAATGTAGAATAGTCAAATAAAATAATAACATAATAGATTCATGGACGTAATGTGAGAGAAAATAAGTTAGAATTTGTTTGAAATTCACTCTATGAAAAGTCTGTATATATTAGAGTTGGTTTCCTAGGATAAACTAGCTTTATAATTTTTATTACCTAAATAAAAATATACTTATTATTATAATATATTGACTTTTATGATTTTTGAAACATTAATGTGATAGTTTCTAATGAGTATTTTTCACATAGAAACGTAAGAGTAGTTCCCCACTATTGTTAAAACATAAAAATTCTATGATGATATTTTAAAATAGATATTATATAGGGACTACAGTCATCATTATTATTGGAAACAGATGATTTTTGGCCAATAAGTCCTTGGGACTCATAATAATTGAGAATTCTCATGAAGTTCAAAATAGGTTATTTCCAAGAATATTGTTTATTACAAGAAACACAAAAATAATCAGTCCACATGTTTTATTTTTCATTGGATATTCAAATTTTTTTTGGGTCCTCAATCACAAGATACATATGTTGATGATAATGAAGTCACGGTAGATACTTTTGTAAAAACAACCTCGGATAATAAAGAGATTGTAAAATAAACCCATAACTTGTACTTTTCTCTAGTATAGGGTTTATTAAACTCCATTATAATAGTTAAACAATTGTGATTAAATTATATACGATCCAAATACATAAATATGATTTTATATATGATATTCTAGTATTGCTTTTTGAATGATATTTCTATAGTATCGTTGTTTTCGGCATTAATTGATGATTTTATTTTATATGTTTTGTTAGGTAAGTCATGTTTGTTATAGATAGAATGTATTTTATTCATATCCATAATGATATTATGTTCTTAAAAATTATTTGTAATCATCAAATGAAAAATTCTCTTGATTTGTTATGATGTGAAATGAAATCTTATAGCATCGTGGAGACGGTAAGGTGTATGTACCCACGAGAGACAATATCATTATATTAGTAGTGAAATCGATTTTTATTGGATGGTATATCATATATACAAAATAATTAACATGTTATATTTATTATTTACCTTAGTTATACACATTATTATATCCATCCAAATAATGATGTGTTGAATAACAATCTACACCACGACTAGGAGACTGTAAGATGTACGTATGCCCGTATGGTGGATTTTCTATTCATTGTATGGATATAAAAATAAATATATTTGTGCCATATTTATAATAAAATATAATTATATTGAAATCAATGGAGTTATTATTTTATTATGGAAAAAACAATGAAAGAGGAAGTGGAAGAACAAAGGAACATTGAAGGAGATGATTAAATAATTACCTCTTCTTTGGGTTTTCCTTTTGATATCAACAAAATGGATTTTTTAGGTTCGATTTCTCATCAAAATAATGCCTCAAGGTTTTTTTGAGGGTAGTTTAGAGGATATTAAAGAAGGGTATGTTCGATATTAAAGCTATTGGTGGTTTGCAATTAAGAGAAGGGGAATTACCCATTTATAAGAGAGGGGAGGCTCACTTTCGGAAAATCTTGAAATAATATTTTATTATAAAATATATTTCAGTTTATAATGGATCCAAATTGATTTATTTCTCGGATAGGTGGGTATGGGCCTAACACCACTCAACTAATAGGTTTTAGACAAGTTTAGGTCATCACATTAACCTTAACATTTAGATTTAACTATTAGTTATGCAGTTTAACACTTACCATGTCTTCTTATATTATTATAATTCAAGGTTAATTAACATGCAATAAAATGACAAGAGAACCTAAAGATATTAAATAATGATATATCTATAATTATATTAGTTCTTTATCCAACCCATAGGTTTTTAGGGATATTATATATTTAAATAAAAAAGTATTTATAAAAAAACTCATTTATGTCAATTTTGAAATTATATTGAATTTGGTTTTTTGAAAGTAATAATAAATTGATTACATCAAAAAATATATATTTAATCAACCCTAACATTTCATATATACCTCTAAAATTTGCGGATGGAATCAAAACATTCTAATTATATTTATTTTAATAAATATAATATCATTTTTTGGTCCTTTTATTAATAAAGAAAATATTGCATCATCATTCTGTCATAATTAAATATATAAATATTATGTATAAAAATTAATAATAAAATACCATGATGTATTAAATAAATTTATATTTCTAAACACTACTTATAGTCTAAAACATCACTTTAAAAAACCCTTATAAAAATTGTTTTACTAAAAGGTATATGTTTATTTTACATTTCCCTTAACAAAAAATTAATTTTTATAAGGTGTCATTTTCACTTACAAGGTTCTTCATGGGGCCTAAAAATAGACTCAAAGAAGACCATGGTAGAAAATTTATCATCCAATTGGGACAAGACACGTGTTAGGGAAATTTTATTTTTTTCTATTATTTGTATACCCTAATTTACCAGATTTACCAGTTAACCATGGTAAATAAAATTTTGACTCAAGTTTCTATTCATAATGTCTAAAAATAAACGTTAACTATTTACATTATTCAGACCGTCTAATTCCAAATATGGAATCTATTTTTTGATATTCTAAACAAAAAAGTAGATGATATTAATTTAAAATTAATTCTCGTTGTCAAAACCAATAAGTGGGTTTTTAAAAATTTAAAATTTTAAAAAAATCGACATGTGGTTATGTACAATTTAAAAGTGAAATTTCATCCAATTTCCTAAATTATATTAAATGATAAAAATATAATCGAATGATACATTAAAACTATAAAAATTTATAATTTAACACTTTAAAAAAATTTGATTAAAAAAGTTGTTTTTAATTAAAAATTATTATTTTCAGTATTCATCAAAATATGAAATTTATCATAAAAATAACAAAAATTTACCCTAAGCTAATTTTAATATTATGAATCCAAAAATGAAGTCAAATATTAAAAATTAAATTTAAAATATTTCAAAAAGTGGGTATTACTATTCATAAATGCTTTTAAAATGTCTATTTTGATATGTTGTAGTGCTATTGAACTTGGTGTTGCGTACATCGTAGGCTATTGTATTATTCAAAGAGAAACATATCATGGAAGGTTGGGGTTTTAAATTCTTCCCTCCATCAAATAATTTCATCCTTTAAATTTCTATAATACTTCTGCTTAAAATGATTTGGGTGGTTCTTAATAAGAAGTTCCTCAACTTCCATGTTTTCCACTTCCATTTTATGGTTCACCAAGGAACTTTTACAAGGAAAGTAATTCGGTTTCTCAAAACATGTTCTCTGGTGACGTTAATCCTGATAGGCTCTTCACAATAAGATATATTGGGTTCCTATTAAATTTCATCATTAGTGAGTACTTGTTTTTGGTCAGGCATGTATTTTCTCAATAGTGCTTTCTGGAACACATCATAAAAATTGGAGAGACTTGGTGGCATTGCCAAATAGTAAGGAACTACACCAATTAGTTCTAGAATTTTGCAAGGTCTGATGTAACTGGGACTCAATTTACCTATCTTATTGAATCATACAACAAACTTCTATGGATATACCTTCATGAAAACATGGCCTCTTAATTGAAATTATAAATTTTTTCTTCAGTAATCAGTCTATCTCTCTTGCCTACTTTGTGCTGATTTGATGTGGGTTTGGATAATCTTCACCTTTTTACTGTCTCCTCAACTTGTTTTGGGACTATGATTTTTCTTTCCACAATATCATCCCATCATGTTTTTGTGCGACATATCTTTCCATATAACGCTTCATATAGTACCCTGTGAATACTTGAATGGATGCTATTATTATAGGAAAATTCTACTTGAGGTAAATATTGATCCCATATTCCTTGAAATTCAGGTGATAAAGATATATACAAGTCTTCTAAGGATTGAATTGTCTATTCAGATTGTCCATCAGTGTGAGGGTGGTATGTCATGCTTAAATGAAGTTCATTATCTAGTGGTTTCTGATGACTTTTCTAGAATCTTAATGTTAAATGGGGATCAATATCAGAAAAAATCAATAGGGGTACACCATGGCGTCTTATACCATCACTAATATATAGTATTACTAAACATTGAAGTGGTAAATCTTCTATTATATCAAGAAATTGTGCTCACATGGTAAGACATTCAACAAAGACCCATACTAAAACATTCCTTCTAGGAGTTTTTGGTAGCCCCATGAAAATTTCATCGTAATATCATCCAATTTCCACTATGGTATAGGAAGATGTTGCATGACTCCTCTAGTATGATGTCTTCTATCCTAGACCTATTCAAAAACCATACATCTTGACACAAAATAAGAAATATCCTTCATTATGTTGTGCCACAAAAAATGATCCTTCAAAACAATATACATATTAGTTCTACCAGGGTGTATATCGAAATTGGAGCTACGTGCGTCATACAAAAATTCCCTTTTTAGATCTGGTATATTGGGAACTCAATGCCTACCCCAATATTTCTAAATTCCATCATCATATAGGAATTCAATCAATATCCCAACATTCACAGCAATAATTTCTTTTTCAAACTCCCCACCATCAGTCTGAGAACTTTTTGTCCTTTCTATAAAATAATGTTTGGCAACCATTTGAAAATGTATTGATGTTTCACGTTCCTTTCTTATTCCTATATTCATATTTATAATATCCTTGAACATATGATCCCTTTCATCTCTCATCTTATGTAGAACCCCAAGATTACTTCTGCTCAAAGAATTTTCCACCTTATCTGCCTACCATGGGAGGTAGTGTATAGTGAAATCATAATCCATGATTAGTTCAAACCATCATATTTTCCTCATGTTGAGTTATTTATTTGATAAAATAAACATTAAACCATTGTGATCACTATATATCTCACATTTTTCACCATAGATATAGTGTCTATATATCTACAAATAAAATGTCATCGCTGATAACTCAAGATCATGCGTATGATAGTTTTGTTCATGAACTTCTTTCTGTCGTGATGCATAGGAAATAACATTATCATTCTGCATAAGGACACAACCACGTCCTTTATTTGAAGCATCACAATAAATTAAAAACCCACACTCCTCGATTGTAGATTCATGATAAGATCGCTGACTAATATTCACATTAGTTCTTCAAAACAATCTTAACACTTGTTTGCCTAAATAAATTTAACCCCTTTTTGTGTGATCATGGAAAATGGGTTATCCAATCAAGAAATATTCTAGAAGAAACAATGATAATAACCCATTAAACCAATTAAAACTACTTACATTAGTTATTCTCATCGGTGATGGACATTCTTGTATTTATCTTATCTAATAAGGATCAATAGCAATTTCATCCCAAGAGACAATATACCCATGAAAAAGAATCTCCTGAAGCCGTAATTTAAATTTACTAAACATCACATATAATTCTTTTCATCTATTAGTATTCAAAACAGTGCACAACTGATTTTCATGATCTTCAAAGAATTTTTAATATACTAAGATATCTTCAATAAATACCACTAAAAATTTAACATGATATTACTTGAAAACATTATTCATTAGATCCAAGAAAAAAAGGGTTAAATAGTACATCCCGAATGCATTACTGTAAACTCATAATGCTCATACCTGGTATGGAATGTTGTCTTCTCAATTTCTTCCATCTTCATGCAGAATTGATGATATCCAGATCGATGTTCAATCTTCAAAATAAATTGAGCTCCATTAAGATGATTGAATAAATCATCAATCGGAGGTAGGGGATACTTGTTCTTTATTTTTATATAGTTGATCTCCCTATAGTTAATGAAAAACAACATAGATCCATCGTTATTCATAACAAAAGGAACATGGGCTGTCCAGGGAGAAAAACTAGGGTGATTAAATACATTATTACTCAATTTCTCTTGTTTTTACTTTAGCTCCACTAATTCAACATTTTCCATTATATAATTGGACTTTGATATGGGTATTGATCTAGGAATTAAGTCAATGTAAAACATAATTTATCATTCTAGAGGTGTCTAAAAAAATCCTCTGGAAGCACATCAACATATTCTTGAACAATAAGTGCATCCTCAATTTGAACATTAATTTCCTCACCTATAGATACTTCACTCTCTTCCTCCCAAATAATTGAATTTAGTAGTGTCACATGAGGTGGTTCTAAATGAGAATCATATGGTGATGTTTTGGTACTAAAGATAAGGGATTACATATCATCATCAAAAATTCTATCCTCCTTCTTCTTACAATAAATTTTACCACAATGATCTAAAAGCCAATCCATACAAAGAATTATTTCAAATTCAATCTGGGGAATGATGATGATATCAGTAGATAATTCATGTTTATATGCCATAATGGTAACTAATTCAGAAAACATTGTTGCAATGAGACTTACATTAGGAGTTTTGACTCATAACTAAATTATCAAATAAAATTGGAAATATATAATTTTATTGGACAACATGGAAGATATGGAATTATTTGATGATCTAGAATCATATAAGGCATTGTATAAATGTGAGGAAATGATTAATGCACCTACCACCTTGTCATTAAGAACATCATCCTTTGTAGTTGTGATCGCATAAGGTTGGACTTTCTCCCATGGCATTTTTTGGAGTTAGTTTCCTTTATTATTAGGATATTCATTTTCATAGTGCCCCATTTCCTTACAAATAGAGCATTGAACTTTGACAGCCTCTTTCTTCCCCTTATAATCCTAAGCTTGGTGGACTTTTCCACCACACATGAAATAGACTCACTTTCCCTTCACGCAAATATTAGGTTTTTACTTCCTACATTTAATTCACAATGAAAAATCATATTTTTATTTACTTCCCCTTATTTCCATTTCCAGAGTGTTCATCAGATCTCTTCTTCATTTACCTTTCAATAAAGTCTAATGACTTAGCGTATTACTTTTCTATCTTGATAGCACATGAGCCTATATCTTTGTATTATGAGATGGATTGTGAGACTAATTCTTGACCAGGATAAGGTATTTACCCATCAAAGAATCAATCAAACTTACTTCTTGCTTTACGTATAAAATCTACAACATGCCCTTTTATCCTTGTAATTCTAGCAACATATTTTACGATATTCTCATTGTCCATTTTCCTTATACTTAGAAATTCTCATTCCAGATCTTCTCGTTGTTCATGAGGAAAGTATTTTTTGAAACAAATATCATTAAAATCTCTCCATTCCATATATTATATTTCTTCATCCTCCTTTTTGTTGTGAATTAATGGTTGTCATTGATCTACATATTTTTTGAGGTGATAAACTACCATGAAAACTATTACATTTTCACTACTCCCCAAAGCATTAAATATTTTTTCAAATGAACATGTCCATTGTTCAGTTACAAATGGAATTTTAGTCCCTTTGAATGTTTGTTGTTTTTTCCTCAAGAATAATTGTAACAGAGGTTCTCTTCATTGTGGATCAGGGTTCTCCTTAAGAATAAGGCTTTTATTCATAACCTGAGTGAGTTGTCCAAGAATGGTTATAAGTAGTTCAGTGCCAGCTGCATCACCAGCTCCACTATATTTATCTGGAGTATGAGAGAAATCCCAACATGGATTATGTGCATTTATATAGTCTAAATTCCTTCCTCTAGATTCCATTCTAAACAATTTCATAAAAAATGTTAGTGAATGAATCATAATACATAATTCTAAACCAGTAAAATATCAAAAATAAATTGGCAAATTTCTGCATATAATCCATAATGAAAAAAAAAATTTCATTGAGAAAGTATTTACTCCTAAATATTTCATAAAATTTTTTGAAGAACATGTGAATTATCATAAACGTATCCTATAAGTGTATCATAACCAAGAGTGCAGCAAGACCCATTGTCGTGTACCAATTCTCGTTCGAGTCTTGCTCAAATCTAGGTTTTCGGGTTTTACCCCTATATACATATGTGCCAGAGCTGCCTCTACCATCTCGTATCTAGACATAGATGTATTTCTTTGAAAATTGTCAAAAAAATATACATTACCAAAATTCTAGGAAGTTATTATATACTAATCCTCAAAGACTATATTAGGGTAATTTTATATAATTAGAGATTTTCTAAATCTAATTTCCATGGTTTTAGTAAACATCCTCTGATACCAACTGTAATTCCCTGACCCTAGTTCCCTAGAGTCAGTGAATTATTACATAACATTTGCACGATCATAAGGGATCAAATCCGGAAATAAATATTAGTTTAGTAGACCTGAATATAATAGATACGTCAATATGTTTTATATTAAATTATGAAAAAAACAACAAATTTATGTCCCCTTTTAACACACTCATATCCCTTAGCTTATCCATATAAGTCATTCTTAATATAATTCTTTACATTATAGGGAAAATAAAACATATAATGTGGTGAGTTCAGATTCTGAGTAAGAATAATAATATAACATAAAACTTAATAAATAGTAACAAACATTTCATAAAATGTATAAGACTAAAACATAAGTATTTTAAATTTTAAATTTTTTATAATATGGAAAATATAAATCAAATAATTCATTTTACTTATTCAGATGGATATTCTACTAGTCGAATAATCTAATGTAATATAAATAGATAATTTCATAATGATGGAATGCATTATATTAGACATCATAACCACGATGTCAAGGGCTCATGCAAAGACTACATATGTAATGTTCTTTAACCATAATTTTTTGATAACAGAGGGTTGATTAACCATACATACTATTCTGAACATTTGGTTATGATACTATACTTTCTTCTTCAAGAATAATGTTGAATACAAATTTATTGTTCATGATCCATATTCATTTTAAAAAGTGTATTTTTTATTCCTTACATTATGCTTATCCATGTAGTGTGTGAATAGTGTTCATAGAATTCTTAAAAACACATCCTAGACAATTTAATAAATATTTGTTTTTAAATAAAACCATTATTATAATTTTACAATAAATATTGTAAATAATACTAGTACCCTGAAATGTACATAATGTAAAATAATTAGTAAAATAAAACGTGTATTTGTGAGCATCAAAATCATAATAAATTATAGGGTATGGTCTAGAAAATATATTCCCAACAAAATTAAATCCATTTTTTCCATATATTTTTCTATAAATGGGAAATTTAATAATGAAATTAAA
Organism: Viscum album; assembly: GCA_963277665.1. Classification (NCBI taxonomy): domain Eukaryota; kingdom Viridiplantae; phylum Streptophyta; class Magnoliopsida; order Santalales; family Viscaceae; genus Viscum; species Viscum album. The sequence goes on along the minus strand of OY728158.1, from coordinate 1,192,800,342 downwards.
TCCTTATAAATTAAAAAATATTCTATATATGAGATGATCAAATTTATAACACTTACATGAATTACATAGGATTTCACAAAATTATATTATTATATTTATATAAATTTATTATTTCATGAAACCTATTTAATAAAATTAAATTTCATTTAAATATTTCAAATTTATCATCTATATTTATTTTAATGATGATAAATCATATAAATTTTATAAGAAATGAAATCTTTTTTAATTACCTCAAACATTTATTTTAACATATTTTGTATTTTTGTCTATGTATATTGAAATATAAAATGATTAAATGATTTACCAAATGTTATTCTACTATATCATTGGTTTATTTAAAATTCCTAATGGTTATATTGAAATAAAAATGGTCATGTAATGATTATTTAATAATGGTCAATTCTCCCTTTTAAATTTATATATTCACCACCACTATCTTACTTCATTATTATATATTTCACTTATAAATTTTATAATATTTCACTTTATAATATATATTGTATTCCTAACTCTTCTCACTCCTTTTTCAATATTTATGGATAGATTGATCTTCATATGATATTTTATGCCTACAAAGATTACATTAATGTGTAAATTATTCATTTTTCATTCATCACCATTTAATTATCTTTATAATTATAGTCAACGTTATTTCATTACAGGTAATGTAGCTATAAAATGTAATAGTCTTTCCATGTGAGTTTATTGTAAAAAAACTATATAGTAATAATAGTGAAACTAGAGTTCATTTACAATAGTCATACATATTTTTAGTGAGTGAAATCATTTACTAATGATAATTGTAGTAAAAACATTCGTATTTAATCCTAATATATATCTGTATAGGATATAGAAAATATAAAAGAGGATATTCTATATGATCCCAAAAATGGAGAAGTAATTATAGAATGACAGACAATGTTTCGGGAAATTGAGAACATATATAAATAATATAATGGAATAAATAAATATTTTGATGAAGTACCAGCTCTAGATATAAAATAGTATGAAGTAGAATAAATTATACATGACCCATTAAACTATGTTTTTATAGAGACAAAAATATTGAACATGAGTAATAGAGAGTTCATAGAGTTAGATTAATATTGTTTTATTATTATTGAGAAATGTGCTAATTTTTTTTTGACAATTAGGATCTCTAATCCTGGAAATAATTTTTAAACTACTAAAAAGTGTCAATGTATTTAGAATCTATGAATTTTGAAATGCATTCCATGTATCAAAATCATGTTTTAGTTTTAGTATATCCTCAAATTTATGTAAAACCAATGGGGTGTAAATGGTTAGATAACAATTAATTGGACATGGATGGTAATGTCGGTATATATAGGGAATGATTGGTTATTAAATGTGTCCGGAAGTTTTAAAGAATATACATTTCCTGAATATTTTAACAGATCATTATTCTAAAATCTATTAAAAATAAACATTTAATACATACATAGCATAATTATGAACTTTTTTTAATTTATCTCAAATCCCATTTCCTTAATGAGAATATTTTAAAATATTTCTACATTCACAACCCATAGAATTTGTCTCCTAAAGGATTTCTATAAGGTATTCAAGTATCACAGTTCCATTTAAGGGTGATGTAGCATCATGATTATAGAATATTCATTTCCTTGAATCCATAAGTGAGATTGGTTTATTAAAAATGTATTTGAATCCTATGTCTACATGAGGTTTATTAGGAGGAATGTTATTTTTTTGTGACATATTTTGATGATATATTATGTATGGTAAGTGAGATTACATTCATAAATCAGTAAATAAATGGTTGAATAAATACATTTCAGTAAAAGATATAGATTAAAAAGCATGTCTTAATGATATCAATATCCATCAAGATAAATCTAAGAGTCATCATGGTATAATTTAATGTAGATATATTATCAGTGAATGGAAATGATACCATATAGAATAATCTAAGAGTGAATTGTTTCCTATGTCACATGGTATAAATCTCTCCTAGAAAAAATGTCTTTAAACACTAGAATTGATAGAAAGGATGAGTGTATCCCCTATAATCCGAGGGTTACGTATATCTAGTATCTCATTATATATACCAAATATTGTTTTATCTTGCACATTAATAATATTTGGTATATAGTAGGGAGATTTCAAAGATCCACATTTTTGAGTTGTAAAGGCAATCATAAAGTACCACCAATGCAGATAGTATTTACACCAAATTTTAGAAGATATGAGGTATTATTAATGAAGGGATAAATATATACTATATTCCAAATAGATGATAATGATCTAAAATTTAAATCTAGATGTACACATCTATTCAATGGAAAATTAGTTTGAAATAAAAATTTTTAAGAAACTAGAATGTTCTAATTCTATAATAGAATATGAGTATAGAGAATCTTCTGATCTAGTAAAGGAAGTAGTGTGGTTATGAAACATCATCATATTTCTTAATGTTGTACATAGTATTAATAATCTCATATCATTGTATTGTCATTACACTATGGTAGTGGTTCTATAAATGAAGTATATGTTACTTCTACGGTTAAAAAATATACATTGGAGGTATCACCTATTGAGATATTTTTCATAGAAATGCAAGGTTATAATATATTGAGTTTTTATAGTGTCAAAAACGTATAATAGTAAAATAAAATAATAACGTAATATATTCATGGACATAATGGGAGAGATAATAAGTTAAAATTTGATTAAAATTCACTCTAGGGAAAGTGTACATATATTATAGTTGGTTACCTAAGATAAACTAGATTTTTAAATTTGACTACCTAAATAAAAATATACTTATAATTATAATATAGTGAATTTTTTTGAAACATTAATGTGATAGTTTATAATGAGTATTTTTCACATAAAAGGGTAACAATATTTCCCAACTATTGTTAGAACATAAAAATTCTATGATTATATTTTAAAATTGATATTCTATGGGGTCTACAGTCATCCTTATTATAGGAAACAGATGATGTTTGGCCAATAAATCTTAGGGATTCATAATAATTGATACTTCTCATGAAGATCACACTTGGTTATTTCCAAGAATAGTGTTTGTGGCCAGAAACCCAAAAATAATAAGTCCACATGTTTTATTTTTCATTGGATATTCACATTTTTTGTATATTTTTGGGTCCTCAATCACAAGATACATATGTGGATGATAAAGAAGTCATGTTATATACTTTTGTAAAAATATCCTTAGATAATAATGATATTGTCAAATAAACCATTACCTTGTACATTTCATAAGTATATGGTACATTAAACTCCATTATAATTGTTAAATTATTGTCATTAAATTATATAAGAGAAAAATATATAAATATGATTTCATATATGATCTTCTAATATTTCTTTGTTAATGATATTTTTGTAGTATCGTTGTTTTGGGCATTAACTAATTGTTTTTATTTTATATGTTTTTTTAGGTAAGTCATGTTTGGTGTGGATATAATGTATTTTATTCATATCCATAATGATATTATGTTCTTAAACTATATTTTTAATCATCAAATGAAAATTTCTCTTTAATGGTTATGATGTGAAACGAAATCATATAGCATCATGGAGACGATAAGTTGTGCATACCCACGAGCGACAATATCATTATATAAGTGGTGAAATCGTTTTTAATAGGATGGTATATTATATATAAAGAATCATTAACATGTTATATTTATTATTTAAATTAGTTATACACATTATTATATCCATCCAAATAATGATGTGTTGAATAACAAACTACACAATGATTAGGAGACAGGAAGTCATACGTATGCACGTATGGTGTCTTTTCCATTCATAAAATGGATAAAAAATGAATATGGTTGTGCCATATTTATAATAAAATATCAGTATGTTGAAAGCACTGGAGTTATTATTTTAATATGGAAATAACATAGAAAGAAGAAGTGGAAGAACAAAGGAACTTTGAAGGAGATGATGAAATAACTTCCTCTTCATTGGGTTCTTCCTTTTGATATCAACAAAAATGGCTTTTTAGGTTGAATTTATCATATAAATAAGTTCTCAAGGATTATGTGAGTGTAGTTTGGAGGATATTTGATCAGGGTCTATTAGATACAAAAGGCATTGGAGTTCTGAAATTAAGAGAAGGGGAATTACCCATTTATAAGAGAGGTGAGGGTCACTTTAGGAAAATCTTGAAATAATATTTTATTATAAAAACGTTTTCAGTTTATAATGGATCTAAATTGATTTATTTCAATTATTTGGTGGGTATGGGATGAACACATCTTGACCGATAGGTTTTAGACAAGTTTAGGTCATCATATTAACCATGTCATTTAGATTTAACTATTAGTTAGGTAGTATAACTTTTACCATGTCTTCTTATATTATTATAATACATTGTTAATAAAATTACAATAAAATGAAAAGAGAACCTAAAGAGGTTCTCTAATTATATATATATATAATTATATAAGTCCTTCGTCCAAACCGTAGGTTTTTAGGACTATTATATAATTTAATAAAAAAGTAATTTTTAAAAAAACTCATTTATGTCAATTGTGACATTATTTTGTAATTGGTTTTTTGAAATTAATAAGAACATGATTTTGTAAAAACATATATATTGAATCAACCCTAACATTTCATACTTACCTAGAAAATTAGTGGATGGCATCAAAACGTTCTAATTAAATTTATTTAACTAATTATAGTATCATTTTTTGTCCTTTTATTAATAAAGAAAATATTGCATCATTATTATGTCATAATTAAAAAAATAAATATTATGTATAAAAATTAAAAATAAAATACCATGATGTAGTAAATAATTTTAGATTTCTAAACACTACTTATATTCTAAAACATAACTTTTATAAACCCTTATAGAAATTGTCTTACTAAAAGGTATATGTTTATTTTACATATTCCCTAACATAAAAATAATTTTTATAAGGTGTCATTTTCTATTACAAGTGGCTATATGGGGCCCAAAAATAGACTCAAAGATGACCATGGTAGAAATGATATCATCAAATAGGGATAGGACCTGTGTTAGGGTAATTTAATAGTATTATAATATTTTTATACCCTAATTTACCAGATTTACCCTTTAACCATGGTAAATAAATTTTTTACTGAAGTTACTATTCATAATGTCTAAAAATAAACACTACATATTTATATTATTTGGACCTTATAATTCCAAATATTGAATCTATTTTTCCATATTTAAAACCAAAAAGTAGAGGATATTAATATACAATTAATTTTCATTGTAAAACTAATAAGTGTGTTTTTAAAAAGTAAAAATTATCAAAAAATCGACATCTGTTTATGTACAATTTAAACGTGAAATTTCATCCAATGACCAAAATTATATTAAATGATAAAAATATAAACAAATGATACATTAAAACTACACAAATTTATAATTTATCACTATCAAAAAATTTGATTAAAAAATTTGGTTTTAATTAAAAATTATTATTTTTCAGTACAAATCAAAATATGAAATTTATCATAAAAATAACAAAAATTTACCCAAAGATAATTATGATATTTTGAATTAAAAAATGAAGTCAAATTTAAAAAATTTAATTTACAAAATTTCAAAAAGTGGGTATTACTATTCATAAATGCATTTAAAATGGCTATTTTGATAGGTTGTAGTACGCTTGAGCTCGGTGTGGCATACATCTCATGTTATTGTATTATTCACAGAGAAACATATCATGGAAGGTTGGGGTGTTAAATTATTCCCTCCATAAAATAATTTCATCCTTTAAATTTCTATAATACTAATCCATAAAATGATTTGGTTGGTTATTCATCATAAGTTCCTAAGGTTCCCAGGTTGCCTCTTCCATTTTATGGTTCTCCAAGGAAATTTTACCAGACAAGTCATTCAGTTTCACAACACTTGTTCTCTAGTATCATTAATCCTGATATGCTCTTCACAATAAGGTAGATTGGGTTCCAGTTCAATTTCTTCATTTGTGAGAACATATGTTGGGTCAGGCATGTATTTTCTCAATAGTGATATGTGGAACACATAATACAAATTGGACAGACATGGTGGCTTTTCGACACAATAAAGAACTACTCCAATTAGGTCTAGAATTTTGAATGGTCTGATGTACACAGGGCTCAATTTACACATCTTACCGAATCATACAAGACCCTTCTATGGAGATACCTTCATGAAAACATGGTCTCTTTCTTGAAATTCTAAATATTTTGGTCAGTAATCATCATATCTATTTGTCCTATATTGAGATGATTTGATGTGGGTTTGGATAACATTCACTTTTTTTATTATATCCCCAACTATTTTTGGGCATACGATTATTCTTTCACCAACATCATCCCATCATGTTTTTGTGCGACAAATATTTCTATATAACGCTTCATATGGTGCCCTCTAAATACTTGAATGGAAGCTATTGTTATAATAAAATTCTACATGAGGTAAATATTGATCCCATATTCCTTGAAATTTAGGTGAGTAAGATCTAGACAAGTCTTCTATGGTTTGAATAGTCTGTTCGTATTGTCCATCAGTGTCAGGGTTGTAAGTAGTTCTTAAATGATGTCAATATCTAGTGATTTATAATGACTTTTCTAAAATCTTGAGGTAAAATGGGGATCATGATCAGAAAGAATCGATAGGGGTACACAATGACGTCTTATAATATCATAATTATATTGTATTGATAATCATTCAAGTGGTAAATTTTCTCTTATAGAAATAAAATTTCATGACATGGTAAGACAATCAACACCGACCTATACTGAAACATTCCTTCTAGGAGTCTTTGGCAGCCCCATGAAAATTACCATTGTAATATCATCCCATTTCTACTCCGGTATGTGAAGAGGTTTCATGAATACTCTATGATGATGTATTCTATCCTTGGCCTATTGTAAAACCATACATCTTGACACATAATATTAAATCTCCTTCTTCATGTTGTCCCACAAAAAATAATCCTTCAAAAATATATACATATTAGTTCTACCAAGGTGTATAGAGAAATTGGAGATACATGCGTCATCCAACAATTACCTTTTTAGATCTGGTATATTGGGAACTCAATGCCTAATCCCAAATTTCAAAATTTCTTTATTATATATGAATTCAATCAATATCCCATCATTCACAGCTTATATTTTCTTTTTAAACTTCATGACATCAGTCTGAGAACATTTTGACTTTTCTAGAAAATAATGTTTGGCAACCATTTGAATAATTATCGATGTTTCACACTCCTTGATTATTCCCATATAAATATTTACAAAATCCTTGAACATAGGATCCCTTTTATCTCTCATATTATGAAAAACTCCAATATTACTTCTGATCAAAGAATCTTCCACCTTATTTTCCTTCCATTGGTGGTACTGTATAGTGAAATCATAATCCATGAGTAGTTTAAACCATCGTCTTTGCCTCGTGTTGAGTTATTTATGTGATAGAATAATCATTAAACTCATGTGATCACTATATATCTCACATTTTTTCACCATAGATATAGTGTCTCTATATCTAAAATGAAAATATCACTGCTACTAACTCAAGATCTAGAGTATGATAGTTTTTTTCTTGAACTTTTGGATGTTGTGATACATATGAAATAACATTATCATTCTGCATAAGGACAAAAACATGTCCTTTCTTTGAAGCATCACTATAAATAACAAACCACCACTCCCCAATGGTAGATTCGTGATAAAATCATTGACTAATCATCACTTTAGTTCATAAAAACATTATTCACACTCTTTTTTCCAAACAAATTTAACCTCTTTAAGTGTGATCATGGATAAAAGGTTAGCCAATTGAGAAATATTCTAGACAAAACACTGATAATAACCTACTAAACCAATTAAAACTGCTTACCTCAGTTATGCTCATTAGTACTGCCCATTCTTGTATTTCTCTTATCTTATAAGGATCAACCGAAATTCAATCCTTAGAGACAATATAACAATGAAAAATAATCTCCTAAAGTCGTAATTCATATTTACTAGACATCCCATATAATTCTTTTCATCTATGAGTATTCAGAACAGTGCGCAACATATTTTCATGATCTTCATAGCTTGTGAAATATTCCAAGATATCATCAATAAATATCACTATAAATTTATGATGATATTACTTGAAAACATTATTCATTAGATCCATGAAAACAAAGGGTGAAATACTATGTCCCGAAGGCATAACTATAATCTCTTAATGCCCATACCTGGTATGGAATGTTGTCTTCGGAATGTATTATATCTTCATGCATAACTAATGATATCCAGATCGATGTTCAATCATTGAAATTTTTTGATCTCCATTAAGATGATCGAAGAAATCATCAATGTGAAGTATGGGATACTTGTTCTTTATTTTTATAGCATTTATCACCATGTAAAAAATGAAAAACCTCTTAGATCCATTGTTATTCATAATGAAAAGATTAGAGGATGCCAAGGGAGAAAAACTAGGGAGAATAAATACATTATTACTCAATTCCTCTTGTTTTTCCTTGAGTAGATTTGTCTTACTCCATGGTTTATGTATATAATTTACATCATGCCATGTTAACCTTGTAATGTTAGCATCCTACTTTGCAATATTCTCATCGTCCTTTTTCCTTCAACTTAGAAATTTCCTTTCCATATCTACCCATTGTTCACAATGAAAAGTATTTTTAGAAAAAAAGATCATTAAACTCTCTCCATTCCATATTCGATATTTCTTCATCCTCATTTTTGTTGTGAATTAATGAACACCATTGATCTACATCACTTGTGAGGTGATAAACATCCCTGAAAACTATTTCATTTTCACTACTCCCCAAAGGATTAAATATTTTCTATAACAAACTTATCCACTATTCTGCTACAAACAGATTTGTAGACCCTTTTGAATGTTGGTGGTTGTTTCATCATGAAGCAGTATAACATAGGGTCTCTGCATTTTTTATCAGGGTGCTCCTTAAGGGAAAGGTTATTGTTCATAACCTGAGTGAGTTTTCCCAGTATGGTTATAAGTTGTTCAGTGCCTATTACATGACAAGCTCCACTATAATTATCTTGAGTAGGAGATAAATCTCATCCTGGATTATGTTCATTGATATAGTTTCCATTCCTTCCACTACATTCTATTTCTAATCAATTTCATAAACTATATTAGTTTATGAAAAACATTACATAATTCCAATCTAGTAAAATATCTAACATAAATTGACCAGTTTCTTGCAGATAATCCATAATAATAATAATAAACCATTGAGAAAGTATTTACTCTTAAATATTTCATAATGATTTTTGGATAAAATGTAAATTTTACTAAATATATCCTCTAGGAGTTCGTAACCAAGAGTGCAGCACGACCCATTGTCGTGCACCAAATCATGTTCGAGTCTTGCTCAAATCTGTGTTTTCGGGTTTTAACTTTATATACATATGTTCTAGAGCTTCCTCTACCTTATCGTATCTAGACATGGATGTATTGCATGAAAAATTCACAAAATCTCTATATTGACAAAATTCTATGATGTTATTATATACTAATCCTCAAAGTCTATCATATTGTAATTTTATATAATTAGAGTTTTTCTAAATCTAGTTTCCATGGTTTTACTAAATATCCTTTAATACCAACAGTAATGCCCTGACCCTAGTTCCCTAGAGTCAGAGCATTATTACATAATGGTACCATGATCACAAGGGATCAAATACTAAAATACTGATTAGTTTAGTATCCTTGGAAATACTAGATACATCTGTATGTTTTATATTAAATTATAAAAAAACAACAGAATTGTGTCCCCTTTTAACACACTCATATCCCTGAGCTTATCCCTATATGTCAGTCTTAATATAATACTTCACATCCTAGGAAAAATAAAACATATTAAGTGGTGAGCTGAGATGATGAGTAAGGATAAAAATATAGCATAAACCTTAACAAATAGGAATAAACGTTTCAGGAAATGTATAAGACTAAATAATAAGACATTTAAAATTAAAAAAATTTATAATATGGGAAATATAAAACAAATAATTCAGTTTACTTATTCACATATATATTCGACTCTTTTAATAAACTAATGTAATATAAATAGCTAATTTCATAATGATGGAATGCATAATATCATAAATTATAACCACTATTTAAAGGCCTCATGCCAAAACAACATATAATATTTTGTCAAGGCCTTGTTCCAAGACACTAGTTTCTCTCATGAGACCAACTGATGCATCGAGGGGCTATAGTTGGCCCCTCCCATTACATACTAAATCTAATGTATTTCTCATTTGAAAATGTTGAAACATAATATAAATATTCGTTTTAAAAAAATCATATGAAATGTAAATACTTTAACAATAAATAATGAATGGTATAAAAATAGAAAATCGACACCCAAACATATCACAAAACATTTAGTACAATATAGAATATTGTATCATAGTAAATCAACATCAAATAAACATAAAATCCAATGATGTATATCGACATAGATGAAATCAATCCAAAAACTATTTGAGTGAAATATCACTTCCTATTTTGAAATAATTTAAAATTAATGAAATCATTTATTTTGAAAATATTTATATCTTATTTTAATGGAAGATTAAGATGTGTTTTAATGGTGGAAAATATCATCATTTGTTTTATACGAAAAAAACCATTCAATCCTTAATTTGTCTAAAAGTTCATAAAGTACCATATTTTGAAAAAAAAATGGAGAGATTCCTTTGATTATTAATTATAAAAATTTAATGAAGGGTATAAATATCTTCAAAACATATTATATTAAATATTATTTTTTTTGAAATACGTTTTCAAGAAACAGTAATGTAGATGACAATGAATCCCTAGTAGATACTTTCTTAAAAACAACCTCAGATAATAAACAGATTATAAAATCAACCTTTACCTTGTACATTTCCTTAGTTGGGGATATTTTAACCTCATGTATAATAGAAAATTCAATGTCATTAAAATTTACAAGAACTATATACATTAATAGGATATCATGTGTAGTCTTCTAATATTTCCTTGTTAATGATATTTGAGCAGTATCATTGTGTTTGGTGTTAACTATTTTGTTTTCCTTTATATGTTTTGTTACTTAAGTCAGGTTTGTTATTCATAGGAAGTATTTAATTAATATCCAGAGTGATATTATGTTCTTAAAAATTATATTCAATCATCTAATGAAAAATATTCTTAAATGGTTACGATGTGAATCAAAATCTCATCACATCGTGGAGATGGTAAGTCGTGTATACGAACGGGTGAAAATATCTTTATATTAGTGGTGAAATTGTATGTAATTGAATGTTATATTATAAATAAAGAATAATTAACAAGTTTTATTATTTATTTACATCAGTTATACTCATTATTATACCCCTACTAAAAATAATGTGTTGAATAACAAACTACACCATGGCGTGGAGACGGTAAGTCGTACATACACTTGTATAGTGACTTTGTCATTCATAGGATTGATTGAATAATGAATATGGATGTATGTTATTTATAATAACATATCAGTATGTATAAGGTAATGGAGTTGTTATTTATTTTTGGAATCAATAACAAAAGTGGAAGTGGAAGAAGAAAAGAACACTAAAAGAGGGGGTCAAGTAATTTCAAATTTTTCAGGTACTTCCATTCGATTTGAAAAAAAGGGAACCTTAGGATGGCTTTCTAACCAAAATAAATACTATGGGTTTAATTTAAGGTATTTGTTAGGATATTTTTTTAGGTTTTGGCTGATCCAAAACGCTTTGGTTGGGTGATATTAAGAGAAGGAGAAGTGACCTTTTATAAGAGAGGTGAGGGTCACTTTAAGAAAATTTTGAAGTATTAGTTTAATATAAAATAAATTTCGGTTTATAATTCTTAAAAATTGATTTATTAATAGGATAAGGTTTTAATGGGTCTAAAACCTCTCAAAAATAGTTTTTTTTATAGTTTGGGTCACCATATTAACCATGTCCTTTAGATTTTACTCTTAATTAAGTAGAATATCTTTTACCATGTTTCTTCTATTATTATAATACATGGTTAATAATCCTACTATAAAATGACAAGAGAACCTCAAGTGGTTAATAAATGACATATAAATAATTATAAAAGTCCTTTTTTTGAACAATATATCATTAGGACAATTATATTGTTTAATAAAATAGTATTTGTTTTGAAAATTCATTTATGTCAATTTTTATTTTATTTTGTAATTGGTTTTTGTGAAACTCATAACAACTTTATTACATAGAAAAAAATATTATATCAACCCTAACATTTCATATTTAACTAGAAAATTCTTGGATGGAATAAAAAATTTATAATTATATTTATTTTAATATTTAGAATATCATTTTTGTGATTCATTCATTAATAAGGAAAATAAAAAATCATTATTGTTTCATAACTAAATATATTTATTCTATGTCTAAAAATTAGTAATTAAGTATTATGGCATAGGAAATATTTTTTTTCTATCCAATTACTATTTATAGTCTAAAATATCTTGTATATAATCCCTTATAAAAATTCTTTTACTAAAATATATATGTTTAAGTAACATTTTCTTTATCTTTAAATTAATTTTTATAATGTGCCATTTTCACTTACAAGATGCTCTATGGAGTCACAAAAATGACCCAAGGATTCCCATGGTTGAACATGTATCATCGAATAGTGTTGGAACACATGTTAGGGTATTTTAATATCGTTATAATATTATTTTTTTACCCTTATTCACCAAATTTACCCTTTAACCCTGGTAAATTAAATATTTATTGAAGTTACTATTCATAATGTCTAAAAATAAAAGATACCTATTTACACAATTTGGACCCTCTGATTACAAATATTGAATATATTTTTCCAAATTCAAAACATAGAAGTTACAGAAATTAATTTAAAATTAATTCTCGTTGTCAAAACCAAAAATCGTGTTTTAAGAACTAAAAACTATCAAAAGATCGACATGTCTTTATGTACAATTTAAATGTAAAATTACATCCAATGACCTAAACTATATTAAATAATAAAAAATATAATCTATTGATACTTTAGAAAAACTCAAATTTATAATTAAACACTATAAATTATTTTGATTAAAAATGTTGTATTTAATTAAAATTTAGTATTCTTCACTATTCATAAAAATATGAAAGTTATCATCAAAATAACAAAAATTTACCCTAAGTTAATATTGTTATTAGAGTTCCAAAAATGAAGTCCAATTGGAAAAATAAAATTTATAAAATTACAAAAAATGGTATTTCTATTCATAACTACTTTTAAAACGACTAGTTTGATAGGTTGTTGTGCGCTTGAACTCAGAACTGCGTACATCGCATGTTATTGTATTATTCAAAGAGAAATGTACGGTGGAAGATTGGGGTGTTACAACAGTTATCAATGATGATCTACATATAACTTTTTATGAATATGGCTCATATCCATTATCTTTATTTCCAATTGAATCACCACTATTATCTCATGGAAAACACTAGACCAATGAAGTAAAGTGTCACTTGTTTCCACAAAAAAACGTGGTGAACGATAAGTACTCCTATAAAATTTTTCAGAAGGAATAATGTGTATCGAGGACAAACACTATTTGTTATTATAAAATTATACTAATGGATTGTGCTCTACCTCTGAGCTAACTAAATCCACTACAAAATATAGAATAATTTCATCCAGCATTTTGGTTATCCTTTCGAATTGCACATCTTTGTGATTATGATAGGATATGAACATTTTTTAATATAGACCCAAGGGCTTATAATAAGGATTCCAATAAATTAGAATTTAATATAAGATCTTGGTATGAAACTATAAGAATAATTAATCCATGTATCTTTACCACATCTTGGATATATATATTTTTTAATTTTCCTCTATCGTATGAGATTCAACAATAGGGATGAAAATGGATGAAATTATGAGCATATTCACTATCACATATATGTAAACCTGTTTCTAAAATGATCCTAGGAAAAATATTGAACATCCATGGCTCTTTATTCCCATTTCTAAATATGAAAATTGTAAGACCGTAAAAAAATAACTGGTTGTCGATGATATGTCTTTACCTCAAGATACATGTGGAATCCTAAAACAAACTCAGCCACCTATCTTTAAATGTTTCACAAAAAAAACTATGCTTTCAACACCATATACATATTCTATATTCCAAGAGGAAAATCCCATCCAAAATTCTATCAAGCATGAATTTTTTTTCCCGACAAATCATTTGTAAAATAATAAAATCTCAAAACCACAAAAATGATGTCCAATAAAACATCCGCCCCCAATGGTCTCCCCTCCCCTAGGTTTCGACATCATAGAAAAGAATTTTGAATAAAACATATGTTTATCATTATATATATTTACCAAATAAATTAAAAAAGAGCTTAGAAATAAAACTATAATAGTACCACATTTTTTCAAAATCCATGTGCTTGTCAATTATCACCAAAATCAACTACAAAAAATATTAAAATACTTCTTTTAGATAAGAATATTAATTTCTACTTAATTAATCTATGGTAAAATATTATTTACCTGATTTATTCATCAATTAAAATTGAAGTATCTAGAGAAATTCAATCCCAATTTATTGTCATAGGTTCAAATCCCAATATGAGAAAATATGTTTCAGGCACTTATGATCTGTAATCACTTTAAATATCTCACCAAATAGGTAACAATGCCAATTATTCAATGAAAGGGCTAAATAAGATAAGTCCAAATTGTTTTCAGGGTGTTATAATCATGAAAAAATAATTGTTATTATCCAAACACATAATCTTGATCCCCCTGTATAAGAACACATACTAACCTAGATCCTAAAGAATCACAATACAACATGTTCCCTTGTCGTATTTCTAGAAATACCATGATTGGGGCTGATTTAAGGAAAACCATTATATATTGATAAGTCATATTTTATTTCTCAATCCCCTAGATTAAATAATAATTCCTTACCAAAAATTTCATTGGTGAAGCAATTCACGATATATCATGAACAAATCATGATAAATTACTAGCTAGGCCAAGGAAATATAATATCTCAAAGACAATCATTAAATATTTCAATGAGATAATAGACTATATCATTCATGGATCCATAGAAAGACCTATATTATAGATTAAATTTCTATGGAAATGAGCCTCATGTATACAAATATCAATCTTTGATAATTTCTCATACCGATAACGATCTCACAAAATTACGAAAACTATCCTTAGGTGTTTAAAATGCTCACACATTCTTCATGAATACACCTACATGTAATCACAAAATACCTCCTAAAATTAATAGATTCCCCTATAATATTTTATTTAGTAATCACTTAAATATATCGGGTTCAATCAGAATACTGAAAGTAAAAACTACATAATCCCAGTGGCTATATCTACTAAGAAATCTATATTTTGAATATCCATTTTTGGAACTATAATTAGTGATATTCTTACAACAAGTAAATTTTACGAACCAATGGGATCCCATATTGATTAAACATGTCATTAATGTGTGGAAGTGGATACCAATTATATAACATAATGTGGTTTAGTTTATAATAATCCACACATAACCAAAGTGTTACATACATAGTTTTCCCAAATATGACCCATGGTGACCATGGATATGAGATAATCTGAACAAGTCCTTTTATTTCCAACTCATCCAAATAAACCATAAATTTCTTTAATAAAATTCATACACTCCAGTAACATAGTTGAGAAATATGAGCATTCCCTAGAAATTGATTGATCATCAACTCTATTTCCCGTCTAGGTGGATGCCTAGAGATATTTTCATGTAAAAAACTAGAAACCAGATTACAACCACTAGAAGACTATTATTCTCTATCTTTTTTATTAATAAAAAATTCAACAATTCCATTGGTATGATATCAGTCCAATTATTGGTTCCAAAAATCATATTTCCATGCCATTATATTCCTGTCCCATATAATGATATGCTGGAAAACATCATCTGTCTTAAAACTACCATTTCTAGCATAAAATTGAATCGAACTATGAATATTGACAACAAATCCATAGCCAATATTATCTCATAGACACCCATGTCATTCTTCATGAAATCCCATATTAAGTCATATACAACCATTGATATACCACATTATTATTCATAAAGGCTCAACATCCTCACTGACCTAGAGGTGTTTTACGTTTCAAAATTTTAGGCATCATCTCAAAATATAAACCCATCAAAACAACATCATTAAATTTAATAGAAGAATGTTATTGACCTTTATAAAACAAATATTTCATAAGGATAAAATTAAAATTAATTTTACCTCTCATCATAGATGGTCCAGGATGATCATGCACAATGACACTGTCAACACCGTATAACTACATACTCACTACACATTGTTCATTAATTCATTTTTGATATTTCCCTTACTGAGGAGTCATGGTTTTCCAATAATTTACATAGATAGATTGGATCAACTGAATATATCTATTTCTATAACCTTATCCCTCAGAAGCGTACAATTTATTTGAAACATTAGAAGTGTCTTGAACACCCAATATTAGATCAATATTCCAAAAACACTAATGATTAACCATCTAATAACAATTATGGAATGCTATTTGTGGATCTGTACATTTTTTCTTATTGTGGTCTAATGAACCACAAAAAAACAAAAGAATTACTCTTACAGATTTGATTATGAATTAATGATCAAATCATCTAATTTTTGGTCATCCCATAGCCTTGGAAATATATTTTCTTCTTCTGTGGGTACCCAAAATTAGAGTTCATAACATGTATGCAAGTTATCAACATCTCATTATTGTATTGTCTCTTTATTGATCATTTCTATATAATCTATTACAAAAATCATGTAAATAATACACATAATTTATTTCCTCATCCCCAATTCAAAAATTAATGCATTATTGGATGCACTTGTAGTAACTTCAAGTGCAAAGAGGAGGAAATTATTAAATTTATCGACATAATATGTCACTAATAAGATCCCCTCATTAAATTTGAAATTCATTGTAATTATTGTACTATTAAACATATGAGTATATAATATTAGTTTAAAACATTATTCAAAACCCTCCCATGTAATTATTTAGAATATTTTAACCTAAATATATAAATCTGACAAATGGCAGGAATGGTACTACCGCATATCCAACTCCAACATGATTTTCAAACCAGATGTTGTGCCAATAAAATTAATGATTCCATTCAAATTATTCTTCAAAACATCATCCTCTAATTGTCTTGAATAACTCATAATTTTTGGTGAATTCTAATTCAAGAACTAAATGGAATGATCCACCTGAATTTGGTCATCAAATTAATTCCCTCTAGCCATATATTAAAAAACATTGATGATAGCCTGAACTAGTTGGGGTTCAGTTTCTTCTCATTGTGAGAATATACTAAAAATTAAATTTACACTCCTATTTGTAATTAATTTCTATTTATGTATGTAATCATATTATCATTGGTTATACCCATGATAATTAGATGAAATCTCTTGTATATCTCCAAAACACTAAGATACCCAAATCCATGGTAACATGATGTTAACTATAAAAATGATAGGTAACTCTTTTTATTATATACATTTCAAGTCTGAAAAATTATACTCCTTTATACCATCCCAGAAAAATAACATCAGAAGAATTAATTTCATCTTCAAGATCGATAGAAATGATGACAATAGATTAGACGAACTGATAGAAAAGTATATATAGGACCGAACATGATGATTCCACTTATATGATCCCACGCCTCCTCATTTTCATGATTAAAGTATGAATTTATAAATTTACATAAGAAGTATCTCCATGATTCCAAAGGATGGAAATAAATTACATGGTATTCAATTTAATTGGGGGATTATTTTCCCTTAGAAAAATTAAAACTACCTTAAACAACATACCATAACCAAAAACCACTAAATCAAGAATGATATAAATGTATTCAACAAATAGTGTAATGACCTATACTCAAAGTCAACTAAAACCTTGAATTTTATCATACTGATAAGAAGAAACAAAACTGGAATAAAAAAGTGAAAGACATGACCAACAAATATAAAATATTCCAATGGTGTTACTACACAAATACATACTTGATCAATGACACAACACCTTAATAAATCACAATGTATCAAAATCTAACACTAAATAAATGAGATGCTTCTCTTTTACCAGTTTCGTAATAAAAATATCTACAGAATCACAAATGTGTCAAATTAGGTGGTAGGTATCGAAACTCGATTGGTTTTTCCCAAATTAATCTCCTAATCATTCCACTGGGATAGAAAATGTTATCAAATTTATATAAATCAGTTAATGTAAATATATATTGACACATTTTAACAATTAATATCACAATATAATACAATTTACATATATACAAAATGTCCATAGTTAAAGAAACTTCCAAACAACTCTTTTTAATAATTCCCATTCATTTTTGAATTTCCAAAACCATGAGTCTCAAACACAAAAAAATTAATGATTTAGTGAAACAACCATACATATGAGTAGTATCTCATCCATCCACCTATTCATCACTTAATGGCCAATTTATTTATTCCATAAGAGAACAAAAACAATATCTATGGTCACATCCCTTATACTCCAGTTGTAGACACACATTATTACCGGTCACATTGAAGGCATAAACTCACATAGAACCATGAATTCAAAAAAATTCAAACCATGCATTTCATGAAATTTAAATAAATAATCTATTGAAAATATTTCCACAAAACCATTGAAACATCCTGACCCCGGAAGCTATAAGCTAGTGCATAACTTGATTACATTGGCATGTTTATAAGGAATCAAATCTAAAATGACCGATCAGTTTAGTAGTCATGAAAAAACTAGATACATACATATAACTCAATATACATTGGGGAAGGTAACCAAATACCACACATAACAAATACTATAAAACTTCCTCCGTGAAAAGTCAATAAATAGTCTCCTCTTAATGATGTGTAAAAGGTAAAAACCTGAAATGGGTGAGAAAAAATTATCAGTAAGGGTTAAAAACAATTGATACATGAATCATCAATAACAAAATCACAATCATATTGGAATTATCAGCATAGAATGGTGAATAAATGATAAACAAATGCCATTATTAAATTCTGAATGAAACTGCATCCATATATTTTGTTGTAGTGAAAAACTCATGGATTTTAATAACTGAAAATGATTAAATAGAATGATTTTTAATTGTATGGAATGTATCTGGAACATGAAACCACTATACCATCGAAATAATTTTATCCTATGGGTTGTTACCCGTCTGATTCGGTTTTGGAAACAAACATGAAGGGTTTGTCGCCAACTGATTTCTCTTAGGAGACCTCTCGATGAGTCAAAATGATAAAGTGGGACCCACCCGCCACTACATGGCCAATAAAGTATTTAAATATAGATTTAATTATGTAAAATATTACTTCTCAATATACATATAGATTATAATATTCAGATTCATCCATATTTCTATAGTTAAAACAATAGTCAAAATAAATATCGTTTGTAAAATGGTATATAAAATAAAAAAATAATCACATCCATGAAACCAAGATAAGGATATATATTATATTTACAATTTCAAATGAAACATTATATCTAAGGGTATGTAGGTACAACCCATAATAATGAATAGGTTCACAATACCAAATAAATCACTACGAAATGGAAACTGAAACAAAGTCCCTTACAAAATTGTAATTAATCGAGTTAATAATTATTGAGTGCATCACTGAATACCATGAATATAAATAGAATAGTGATATTATATATCAAATGGATGTAATCATACACCACATACTTGAAATATGTGGTCAACAATGGAAATCACATGGAAATAAACGTGAGATGAGAAACCCCTACTTTATGCCCGATGGTGTTCTCGAATGATCTTAATGACATGAATAATCAAATTTATCTCAATTAATAAATATTTATTGTACCCAACAAAGATTTACATTAATAATTAGTAACTTATTAGGATCATTAATTTAGTTTTTATTAGTTTAAGTGGTAGAATTATATTTGTTTTGGAAGAATTTTCTACCTTGGTTTTCAGGATTGTGTTACATGTATTCACGAATGAATGTTCATTTGAAATGTTGTTAGAAATTAAGAATTATTAATATATATATATATATATATATATATATATATTTTAAACTATAGAGATATAAATGAAATTATATTTATTTTGTTAATATACAATGACAATGAGTAATTAGATAAATGTTAATGATTTACGCTTAGATTAACTTGTCGGTTTTGGGGATAATGAATTAGTTTTATATTATTGTTTTATATTATTTATGTAAAATAATTCCTGAACATTACATAAGATAAAATACATATATTATGACCTTGTTCAACCATTACAAGTGTTTTATTACCATTATTTAATATAGGAATATAAATTTAATACATGTCGTCTTTCAATGTGATAAACTCACACATCTCGGACAGTGTTTTCATTTTTAGTATAAGTGGAGGGGGGAAAAGAGAGGAGATGATTAAATATTTAGTTAGAATAATAAAATTCCAATTCATTTAAGGTAATATAATTGTCATGTTATTTGTATTAGGGAAGGATGGTAGAGGGAAAAAAAATAATGGAACATGTAAATGTAGTTGAAAGAAAAAGGAAGAGTGGTTCATCTCTTCAGTACTTCTCCATGAGAATTTATTTAAGGCCTTTGTTTTTGGCCTTTTGGTGAGACCATCAGTTCTTGGATGCGGGGGGATGTTAGTGATATGTATTAATAATAACATAGGTAAGGTTAAACTTTTGAGAGTTGTGTTAGGAAGAGGGTTCATGGGTTGTTTATATAGTCGGGGGGGATAGGGTTTTCTTAATATTTTAATCATTAGTTTATTATTATGCCCTAAAAAATAGTGATGATTCAAGGACCATAAATTTTAATAAGTTAATGTGAATTGGTAATATGTGGGATTAACTCAGAAGGACAGCATTAATTACGCAAAATATCATGTATCTAGCATTTATCATAGTTTATCATATTCTTTCTATTCATCAAAAAATCTAATGTTTCAGAACAATCCCAAAAATTAACCCTAACACTTTTTTGATGTGTAGAATCCAAAAATGAACTTAAATTTTAAAAAATAATTTTCTAAATATGAGGAGATTAATTTTTAATTATTATCATTATTTAATCCAAAAAATATCAACCCTAAAAATATTCATCACCATTTTTAAGGTGCCTAGAATTTATTTAAAATTATATTTTTAAGGTTACCATTTATAAGGGTAATATTACTATTCATAAGGGTAGGTTAATATTCATAAGAGTATTTTAATATTCATAAGGAATGTTACTTTTCATAAAGGTATTTACAATTCAATAAAAAATAACTTCATTCTATCTGACTCCTAATATCACCTTGATAACAAACTTTCATATTCCATTTTTGAAATTCAAAACACAGAAATGGAAGAATTATGTTTAATGGATATGTTAAGACTTTATCCTATAAATAAAATTTTTTTATTTCAATGAGACTCATTTCTTAATTCAATTTATGCTATATAATTAATACAATGTACTTAATGGTAACATAACATAAAATCTTTTGGGTGTTATCACTATATTCTATAATTCAAACCAAATTGATATTTTAATAAAACATTTTAAAATTATTGAAACCATCAATTTACACAACATACAATTTACACAAAACCTCAAACCCTCACAATATAGGGTTCATACCATGCTTTTTAAATCAATTTCATAAATAAATCACATAATTCAATCATTTTGAAACTAATCGTTCATTTTGTAAGAAGGGTACTATTGAGTGAACACACTTATCTTGGAAAATATGGAATAAATGAAAAACAATAGGATTTATTCAAATAATAATAATGATGAACCACAAGAATCCCACCTTATATATTCTTCTGTAAAATTAACACAACCATATATCATAATTATTGGAATACATTATCATATATATTTCCCCACAAGATCTGATCGATGAATACATGAATGGGAATAATGTTTTATCTATGAAAACCCTAAAATAACATATACATTATAAGAAATTAGTCCTTCAATATATTCAGATTTGTCAACATATCTCTCTCAGAGCAGTGGGGATGTCTCAATAGTCTTCGGGAGGAAGAAAACCAATTTTTGGATATAAATGGGATAAAAAAGATTGCATTTTGTTAGAACATTTTAAGATCGGCTTTTTTAGGTCTACACTTTAAACCATGCACTTTTGGACTGCATGAATAGTAAAACTGATCACCAAACATGTCCTAAACACTTCTTCAAGAAGCGGCACAAATGGTAGTCTCACATTGTTAAAAAAACATGTGATAACTGTAAAAAATCGAACTTCACTAAAATCTCAATTTCTCCTAATTTTCTACAATATTTTATCACATCGTGTGCCTAACTTTGAACCAAAAAAGAAACCTTTTTTTTACTTTTCATTGTTTCACGTATGTTTTTATTGTTTCTGCTAATGGGTCTCAATCTACACAAACTCACAAAATCCCAAAGAAAATTTAAATGTCCTCTAAATCCTTTTAGAATTAACCAAGATAATTAATGAACATAAACACAAAAAATAAATTTTATCTTACCTGAGACTAGTGGTATAACACTTTTGGCTCTTTTTTGGGATGGATTTCATAATTTCCACCATTTATTTATACTTATTAAATTAATTTAGGATTATGAACATTAGAAATAATTTTAGCTAATGAACATTTTAATTCAAAATAAAGAGATTTTAAATAATGTTTTTCAGTTTGATTTTCATTTTTATATACTTTTATTAAGCTAAAAATGAAATTCAATAATAGAAAATTTATTCCTTATTTTTATTTATAATTTTAAAAAAAAAAATTATATTAATTGTATTTAATTTTTAGTCATTATGTTAAATTACAATAATTAAACTATGACACGATTATAATTTTAAAATTTGTTAATGTGAGAGAGATTGTCACAAACCAAATATACTCTCCTTCAATACCGGCACCATACCAGGCTCGTGACATCTCCCGAAAGGCATTCTCGATCCCCATGGGTTTCAACAAGTGCTCGAGTATCATAAACTAAAATTTGGGAACAATTTACCCAAGATTAAAAACATAAAACAACAAATGGATCCAATGAAACAAATCGGGATTTTTCAAACCAAACAATCTTTTATAAAAACTCATAACTGAATTACATATTTTAAAACAACTCAAAAATACAATATCAAAGGTATAAAACCAAAAAAAAGACCATAAACCCTAAACACAAGAGATACCACCCTCAAGCCATCTCCACAAGACATCACGTCCCATAACCTGCTAGAAACCCGAAACACTGGCACTAAAAATTGTACCCAACCCGTGACAACAAAAAACAATGACCAAGTCTACATACACACAAGAGTGTAAGTAGGTTGTGAGCCAATTCCTAGTATGATACTACCACTAAGAGAGTCCATGGGAAAGAAATTCAAATAAAATAATTGTGCAAGTTTTCATAAACATGGAATGCTATTTATAATATAAAAAATGAAACATAAAATTTAAAATAGTATTCAAGTGGGATATCATTAAGAATAAACACTTTTGAAAATAATGCCAACACTACTGAATTTTCCAAACAACCATATTATATGCCAATGGTATGCACAAAGTAACTAATGAGCACACGTAATAGGAAATAACCCCTAGGCGCTAGCTTGTTGTGGGTCCCAGATACCTCGTATCTCGGTGAGTGTAACCGTCACAAATATCTGTTCTCATGCACGAGCCACTGGTAGGGAACATACCAATAACCTATTTTTCCCAAATCCTCATCATCATATTTTAGTTAGAGTTGTAAGTTTCAATCCTTCAAAGTGAAACTAAGACCAAACCCCTTAGATTCACTAGCATAATAGTACACATCCTCCCACCTAGATACCTGGGGTTTCCCTTTGTGCTCAAACAATTTAAAAAAGTCAAGAAATATAATTTTCAGATGAAAATATCATTTCCACATCACAAATTCACCAAACATTCCACATGAATACCATAGAAGTCACAAAAGAATACATTTCATTCAAATTGATATTGAAATCCAACTCAAAGAAAAATATCCCACAACAATTTTAACATTTATTTAACACTTCCACAAATCCATTAAAAAAATTTATAAAAAATTTCCAAGGTGATACACATCACACAACATCACACACAAACATTCCACATAATACCCTTTTTACCTTCAAAATCATTTTATCATCAAACTTACACAAATCATCCCACAAACAAGTTTTTCATCAACATCACAATTTAATAAAACATTTCAGAAATTTAAAAAACATTCTCAAAATTTATGACATATTAAAACATAACTTCACCTTTAAAAAACCCATATTTGGTTAACACATAGACCAAACATTACATATTCTCCCTTTTCCCACTTTGTTTAACCAACTAAAAC
Source organism: Viscum album (assembly GCA_963277665.1). Classification (NCBI taxonomy): domain Eukaryota; kingdom Viridiplantae; phylum Streptophyta; class Magnoliopsida; order Santalales; family Viscaceae; genus Viscum; species Viscum album. Next base: position 1,192,775,805 of record OY728158.1, on the reverse strand, counting down.
ATTTACAATTTTAATAAAAATAACTCAAGTGGTGTAACTATGTCTTTCACACAAAACCCATTTCAAAACCCCCATTTATGACCAAAACAATTCCAATTACTATCCAAAACAGAATTGTACACCATAGTGACATTTAATAAACCAATTTCTAGTGTTATAAAATCACCTTGATTAATACCAAAAAAAGATACAAATGAAAGCACACATTTTCATAAAATGCTCTCAAGAAGTATAAAAATGTTATACTCATCAAACCTATTCAAAAACTCTCTTTTTTTGGCCCACATGACAATAATACAGTACAAAACAAGAATTGGAACGAAAAAAAGATTTATTAAATCGATTACATAATTTATGAAATACACCAAAACACTACCCCATGAGTTACACATGAAAACACCCAATTTCATGTTATAAATAAACTAAAAAATTAAATACTTAACCAAATAAATTATATACAGTTTTAACCCCACACCCAACATATAATGCTTATAAAAAAAGAGAAAATATAGCAACCTAAGTCATCAATAATTTTTTACACAAGGAACCACCAACCTTTTATGTCGAAACCCCAAAAACTTGGTGCGAAACTAAACAACACCACTTCCCCAACTCAATGAATTTAAATCCAACCTAAACCCAAATAATTTACCCCAAAAGACAAGAAATCATACCCTAGGTTATAACACTAACTTCTAGGCATTTGTAACCTCATGGATAAGGGATGAAACCCTAATCACATTGAATGTAACCCTAAAAAAATTGATAGAAGAACGAAAAACCCAATTCACTTGAGGGATCTTGTATAAATTGTCCCAAATACACAAGTATCTAAATTTTAAATTAGCCACAAATTCAATGCAGGTTCGAAAAATGATAAGGAGACCGTGTAGGAATTTAAATGGCCAAAAATGAGTGAGAAATGAAGGAGTTATGAATGAAAAAAATTACCATTACAAATCCTCTCGAATTGAGATTCCTTAAGAAGATTAAACTTGTTCTGTGAAGAAAACGAGCTCCAATGATGGGGAGAAGATATTGGCTGCACTCTAAGGTTTAGTTGACTTGGGGTAGAGATGGAATCACTGAGAAATAGTTAAAATTTAATATGTTAATATATAATCAAAATGTTTTTTTAATTGGAAATGGGCTTTTGGGGTGGCCCAAATCCAAAAATATAAACCCAAATCCACCATGATTATTGCTTTCTAAAGGCTCAAAATTGAGATGGGGGGTTAATAGGTAAGGGAGGCAATGTTGTAATTTTAATAGATGAAAAATGTTGAAAAATGAATGAGTAATAAAAAAATCTATTTATAAATCTGGAATTGATCTCACAGTTTGGCCCAATTTATGAAAACTCACCCATTCCTCCATAAAAGCCTGGGAATACCCCAAAACATAGCATGAATGGAAAATAAATTAAAAATACCGTTACAATATGTTATGTGTGTGACAATTCTCCCCACTATAAAAACTATTCACACCAGAAAGTCACTACAAGGATAAAGAAACACCCCAACCCAACTGAGAAACCAAGAGGTACCCTATTGCCATGATTCACGCCCAAAGGCCAAAACACCTCCAATGATCAATTAAGGAAGGATAACTCTCACAACTAAAACATAAACCACTTTCCAGAAATTGTAAATCACATTCATACATTATCCCAAAAGAATACTACTCAAAAACTATCTGAAAAAGACTCAAGTTATTCCCCCAAATGGGCAATAACTTTGATCTAGGTAACACTTACCTTACTATAACTAAACCATTGGGAGCTCTCCAATTCCAAGGTTTACTCATGGAAGATGTGTGTTGATAGGTAGCTCCGAATGAGACTATCAACCCCCATACCAAAACCATGGATTAATCTAAGTTACAGGTATGAGTGGTCACAAATAGGCTCCCCAACATTAGAGACAAGCCATCTTAAATGACCAGTATGGGACGGCACAGAAAGACCCAAAACATTAATGATTTGGGATGGACGAACAGTTCAGAAAACCTTGCACTAACTATACAGATCATTCTATATGCATGGCTTCATGGCACACAATCACTACTAATCGTGCACAAACCATGTTCTCAGCATGTCTAGACAAATTTCAATCCATTCTCCAAAGTATTAATAGAAACCAATGAGGGTTGGAATGACATTGGGTGATGACATGGGTAGAAAGCCCTCTACCTATTTCCATAGAACGAGAATAATAGAAGAAACATGAAGACACCCAAGGTTTAAACACTTCCTATCATTCATACTGAATATAGGACTTTGTACAAGGGTTAAAATAACCCTGGGATTTCCCCTGACTAAGAGTATGCATCTCTCTGAGACCTATGGCAGGATCTCAAATGATTAAATCATCTTCAGCCACATTGTTAGGCTTTAGAAACCACCTGAACAAGAATTATTCTTTTCGTTCCACTAATAACTACACTTCATTCTATGGTATGTTTTCTATGACATAACACATTCCAAACTCACTTTACCCTAACCAAATATTTCACTAAAACAAGGGCTCAAAAGATGCACACACATCACACCTTGTTTCTTCGGGTGAGAAACAATAGATGTATAGAACACTAATACTAAACATCCCCAAAAATAGATTATTTTGATGTTTTCAAATGGATACTTCCTCACAACATAACAGAAACACTCAATGGATTACAAGAATTTCACCTTTATAGTCAACCGAGCACATGGTATCATAAGGCATCATCGAAGAAGACCATTGTGACTGATATAAACAATGCATGGAGAGGGTCCTTAAAAAATTCCCAAGACAACACATAATTCTAGAATGTGGCCACAATATCCTATCTTGAAGATATTTCCCACACTATTTGTTTATCAAGAAATCCAACATCAAAGATACTACGAAGGACCCAGAGGCCCTCTTAAACACCATCCATACACTCATCCACACTAACAACCCCAGACCACTTCCACCTTCGAAGAATCAAGAAACATAAGAAGCTATGGTCTCTTTAAACCTTCCACGAGCACTCTCCCTCTTCAAGAGTATCCTATAACCCAAAAATGATAGGGTGTAGACTCATTATAGTATGCTCAAGAATAAATCCCATACTTTGATCAACTAGAGGATTTTACAACAGCGAAACTAGCTAGGTTGCATTTCACTAGTGCACTAACCCTTAGTGGGGGCATAACTTATCCAACAAGAGAACCCGAGGACCTAACCAAGCAGGTCCATTGGTTAAGAAATACCACAACCAGATCCAAATAGATGAGGGGAACCACCATAATTGCTTCCCAAACTTCTCTTTAGAGAGACCACTAACCAACCCTTCAACCCAGCTTCCTCACCAAACAAAATCCCAAAAAACTATTCAAACAAGAGAGGTTCTTAGACTCAATCCTTTCAACAACATCAACCATTTCAAAAACACAGAATTCACACCATCCTAAAACACTCATAAATACCTAAAATTTTCTTTTTAAATAAATTTCTTTGAAAAAAACAGTTCAGTGGTTAGAGTAATAACCAATGGTACCCGATGGGCCACGCAAATGCATGTTTCTATGCCACACATGGCACCCTCCTAATATCCGTCCTGGAACATATCTAGTCATGAAAATAACCATCTATAATCCAATATAACCCCATGCATGTGGTTTCTCATGAAAAATACCAATGGTTAAAACACAAAATCATTCCTCTTTTCAAAACCAAAACAATCAACCGAAACTTCCTTTATATCAATACCTCTAAACATGAAATCAAACCTAAATTACCTACAGATAATTTTTAAAAGGCACAATAATTGAAATGAAAACTAACTTTCATGTTATACACGTTAATTTCAAAACATATCAGCACATTAAGACACCTTTCATCAGTTTAGAAAACTCTATTAGAAACAGTTTTTCAAAACCAACATTAACATACTTCCTGGTTTCAAAACAGATGTAATCACACCATTCCCCTAATTCAAAAAAATATGAAATTTTAGTCACCATTTCAACAATAAAACCATTCCATCTTTATTTCAAAATAATTTCACTAAAACCTTATGTTTCTTAAACCCCTGTTAATTTTACATTGAAACTGAACTTCCATGATTTCAAAACTGTAGGAGATAATACAATGCGAGGGGAACTAGATTCAGCAGGAAACTTTGAAATATGGTTTGCGGTCATATTCCAATCACATCACCATCATGGAGAGTGTTCTAGTGCAATATCACTAGCTCCACATGGCTTTCCAGGCCCTACGAGCTCACTCAGACCATTACCCAACTCTCCTTTCATTTCCCGTAATTATCATCATACCAAAAAAACCCAAAGGAATTAGATAAGTCCTGACCTCCCATCGTGAATTGAATCAAATTTAGAGGTGTGGATATTAGGCACACTAACAATAAATATAATTTCATGTCCCAACAATACTATCTTCAGACTATCCTGACTCTTCTATAGATAACAAAACCCAAAGAGAGCAAACCTCCTCTAATACCATTTTGTCATGAACTGAATCGGGATGCCTTCGAAACCTGCACCCATCCCAGCCCATGACATGGCCTGAAGGGCATTCCCAATCCTCACTGGCTGGAACCAGTTCATGGGTATCATAAAATAAAAATTGGGAACAATTTTCCCAAATTTATAAACCTAAAACAACAAATGAATCCAATAAAACGAATCTGGATTTTTCAAAACAGATAATATTTTACAAAAATTCATAAATGAATTACATAGTTTAAAAGAACTCAAAAAGAAAATAAGAAATGTAAAAACCAAAAATAAATAGCTCATAAACCCTCATGTCAAGAGGCACCTCCCTCAATCCATCTCTACATGTCATCAGTACCTAAAACCAACTAGACACCCGAACCACTAGCCCTAAAAATTGTACCCAACCTGTGACAACAAAAAAATAACCAATTATAATAAAACCCAGGGGTGTAAGTTGGGTGTGATCCAATGCCCAGTAGGATACCACCACTAATAGGGTCCATGTGATAACCATTCAAAGACAAAAACCTTTTAGGTTTTTATAAACAAGGAATGCTAGTTACAATTTCAAAAAAATACAACATAAAAATTAAAACACTTTTCAAGAGGGATATCATTAAGAATAAACACTTTTAAAAATAATTTCAATACTACTGAATTTTCCATTTAACCATACAATATTCCCACAGTATGAAAAAAGTAACTAATGAGAACAAGCAAATGGAAATAACCCCTAGTTACTAGCATGTTGTGGGTCCAAGGTACCTCATATCTCGGTGAGAGTAAGCATCCCAAATATCTTTTCTCGTGAAAGATCCACTAGTAGGTAACATACCCATAACCTAGTGGTCCCCAATAATCATCATCATATATTAGTTAGAGTTGTAAGTGTCAATCATGCCTTGTCAAAATGAGGCCAAACACCAAAAAATCACTAACATACTAGTACAAATCCACCCACCTAGATTCCTGGGATTTCCCTTTGTGATCAAACAAGTTCAAAACATCAGGAAATATACTTTTCACATGAAAATATCATTTCTACATCATAAATTCACCAAAAATACCACATGTATACCACAAAAGCCACAAAATACTACTTTTCATTCAAATTGATATTGAAATCCAACTCACAAAAAAAATTGTCCACACCACTTTTTACATTTCTTTAACACTTCCACAAATACATTAAACACTTTTATAAAACATTAATAAGGTGATACATATCACATAACATCCCACACACACATTCCACATAATACCTTTTTTACCTTCATAGTCATTTTATCATCAAACTTATAGGAAACAACCCAAAAACAAGTTTTCCACTAACATCACAATTTAAAAAAAACATTTCAGAAATTTACAAAATATTCTAAAAATGTATGACATCTTAAAACATCACTTAACTGTTCAAAAACCCATATTTGGCGAACACACACACCAAATAGTACATATGTTCCCTTTTACCACTTAGTTAACCAAACTAAAACATTTACAATTTTCATAAAAAGAACACAAGTGGTGTAATTATGTCTTGCACAAAAATCCCATTTCAATACTCCCATTTAAGACCAAAACCATACTGATTCCTATCCAATACCTAATTTTCAGCCCTGGTGACATTTATAAAACCACTTTAAAGTGTTATAAAATCACCTTGAATAATTCCAAAAAACATACAAATAAAAGCCCACATTTTCTTAAAATGATATTAGGATGTATAACAATGTTTTATACATAAAAACGATTCAAAAACCATCTTTTTAGGACCATATGACAATAAAATATTACCAAACCAAAATTGGCTGGAAAAAAAAGATTTATTAATACAATTACATAATTTATGAAATACACCCAAATAATACCCCATGAGTTACACATGAAAACACCTAATTTGTAGTTAAATAGCAACTATAAAATTAAATACTTAACAAAATCAATCATCAACAGTATTTTCACTACACCATACATATGAGGAATATGAAAAATGAGCAAATAAAAATGCTAACTCATTTATAATTGTTTACAATTGGAACCACCTACCTTTTTGGCTAAACAATCAAAACATGGTGTGAAACATAAACGGTTCCACCGATGCATCTCAAGGAAGTGTAATCCAACATAAAACCATGAGATTTAACCCAAAATACAAGTAATCAAAACCTAGGTTCTAACACAAAATTATGGATATTAGGAACCCCTAGGATATTTGAAGAAACCCTAATCACATTTAATGTAACCCTAAGCAAATTGAAAGAAGAATGAAGAAGACCAACATACTTGAGGGATCTTGTAGAAATCGCCTCAAATACACCAGTAGATAAATCTTAAAATAGCCAAAAAATCATGGGAGGTTTGGACAAGGATAAGGACACAATAAAGGAATTTTAATGGGAAAGAAAGATTAATAAATTAAGGAGTTATGAAGGAAACAAGTTACCATAACAAATATTCTCAAATTGGGAAAGGTTAAAAAGTTTAGACTTGTATTACAATGAAAATGAGATCTCTAGAGGGGAGGAGAGATTGGGGGAACACCTAGGTTTAGTGGGCTCAGGTTATAGGTAGAATTACTTAGAAATGGTTGAAATTGTATAATTTATTAAATAAACATAAAGTTTTTTTAAATTGGAAATGTGCTTCTAGGGTGGCCTATCTTAATAAATAAAAAAACAAATCCATCGTGATTATGGATTATTAAATTCTCCAAATTGAAATGGCGGTGTTAATAGTTCAGGTGTGGCCAAGTGGGAATTAGAATGGATGAAAAATGTTGACAATTGAATGATTTATAAAAGAATCAAAATTTATATTTAAATCTCGAATTGTGCCCATGGTTTCGCCTAATTCAAGAAAACTCACTGATTCCCCCTTAAAAGCTTTGCAATCCTCCAAAAACAAACCATGAATGGAAAATAAATTAAAAATAACTTTAAAATTTGTTATGTTCGTGACAAGGCTAAAGTATGATATGTCGCTTTAAACATCACTGAATTAGGTCTTAATATGATTTCTTATGTGAGGTTTTTATTATTTTTTATATGTTTTTTTAATGAGTAAAACATTATTCCCAATCCACATTGAAATGCTATTATTTATATTAACATTATTATTATTAACATGGATTCGTCTTCTCTCACTTATAGATGGGAACCTCGTATTCTCACATCTACATAAAAACTATGCATAAAAAATGAACCAATATTTGACAAAAAACCCTAAAAAATATCCTCTTCTCATATTACAGGACATAGTCGCACCAAAATCCCATACAATTCTACATAAATTTTTGTTCAGTTGTGACATATCCTTGTACGAGTTGTATGTAATAAATGAATTCATTGTTATTTATTTATATCCCCATATTATTAATATATATTATAACCATTATAATATATATAAATAAGTTTCTTAAATATATATTAATTTATTTATGTTTTGGTAAATACAATTTTCTACTTCTTTCCCATTCTATGTGAAATAATGTTGTCACTTGTGAGTGTGTGTGGGAAACCACCTCTGATAAGTGATGTATTTTTTCATAATCATATCATACAGTTTGTTTTCATAATGTATTTAATGTATATATATAATATTTATAAAATAACTATGATTATTTATAAAAAAGGTTTGTACATCTTCTTCAACGCCTTTTTTTTGTAAATGGAAATGATGATCATAACTCAGTTATTTATACCACCCCCACTATGTGATATAATTTCCCATTCATACCCATCTAAATTGGTTTCCCATGAGTATATTCAAAATGAAAAAAATCATAAATAAATAATATATTAATGATATTATAATGGTTACCCTTTATCTAATTCCATTTTGTTCTACCCGTTAAAAATATAAAATGTAGAACATCTGTATATATGAACTTATTCCACCATTAACTATTGTTTTTTATTTTTTTCTTCTACCTTGATATAAAATTTATAAAAAAAATTGGAAAAAACATATAATTATAATATGTTTAATTTAATATTTATGATGTAAATTGTAAACCATATACAACAATAAATACGCCACATGTTTTTTTGTCTAAATGACTATAAAAAATGTGATGTCATGTTTTGAGATATTGAAACTAATGGTAAATTCTAACAAATTAATTAAAATAAATAATGACAATGGAATAACAATGAAAATAATTTTTTAAAAAATATAAGTTAAATATAATTACATTATTATGAAGTTAGAAAATTAAACTATTAATAAGGATTTTTGGAACGTAATTTTTCTTTAAAACCATGATTTAATAGTTTTAAATACATTTCCATATATATAACTTAAATCTATAAATGTTTGAATAATTATATTATTTATACAATGATGATTGTTAAAACTTATTTTGAATTAATGTTGAAAATCTATAATATGTTTTTAAAATTATTCTTCATAATTCTTATAGTATATTGCATCTTTCACATTCATTAAAAAAGATTACAAATAATTCCTTTTTGGTCTTTATTTTATTTCATCATTTTCTTATGGTTATAGTCATTATTCATTATCATGTTTCTTCTATTTATTTTTATGGGTTAATAATGAATATAGTATTCCTATTGTTTTAATGATTTATACTTTGAATATTTTTTGAATGAATGTAACATTCTCTGACATTATTATGAAATTAATAAAACAAATTACTTTTGTAAGAAAATATTAATTATTAATCTAGTTGGGATAGGAATAAAATATTTAATATTTTGAATTAATTTTTTTCATGGATATTATTTATAAAGAAGTATGTGTCACAAATATCCCTCCAATGAATTTGGTAATTATATGTTTTCAAAAGGATACATAATGGATTTTATAATAAAATAGTTTCAATTGTATATGTGATTATTTGTTTGATTTTATGAATCAAATGAATATGATGTCCCGAGGTACCAACTAGCATTCCAATGACTGGAAATTGGTTTTTATATAAATATTTTGATATAATATGGTGAAAAAATCAGTACATGAAATAACATTAATTTTTTGAAATTATAATGATGAATGGTTTTTTTGTAAATTTTCTTGATTTATTAAATAAACCCTCTTGCAATATGAATATTCTATAATTCATGATAAAAAAGTTTTAAGAAAAAATTCGAAAATTATTATTATTTCATGTTTATGTAAATGGTTAATTGAGTCCAATTTTTTGGGAAAATGAAATCTTCCATATGGATATTTCCATTTTTATAAACTAATTAATTATTTTCCATCTATTTATTTCTATTATATAGAATTGTCTTCTTGGTCCCATGTTTGGAAATTCTTTTCCTTAGGGTTTACAAATGTGTGGTAGATACATCAATATTAGTGGTGGAAATTACAAACATAATAAACGTAATTATGAATGAATCGTGGGTGTGAAAATATGAACTAGTTTTTGAGGGAAATAATTACACATCAAAGAAGTGTCTTTTTTTAATCATGGGTTAATGTGATACCCTATAATTACAGACAAAAATGAACATGAAAATTTTGGAAGTTTATAAGTTTGATATAAATCAAGTGATAGTTAACTAATTAAGTAACATGTTGTTTTAGTTGGAATTAGAAAAATGGGTTATATAATTTGGGAGGTTTTCATGTCATTTGAGATTATGATAAGTTTCTTAAAAACCCACTATTTTTTCATTAATAAAAGATCATTTTTTAGGAAGAGAAAGGTATAAATATTTTTTGAGAACATTAAAGATAGAAAATTATTTTTTCCAATCAAAAGAGGTGTTTCAATTAAATTATATGATTTACTGATACTAATTATTTATTTAGAAATTTCTTTAACCTAACAAGAATTAAGTTAATAATTGAATTAAATGACATTATACTAGTTATATAAATGAGTAACCTCTATTTAAACAAATTTTTTCAATTAAAACAATTTATAGAGATTTTTTTATTAACCATCTAAAGCTAGACTTGTGTCCTAATGAACTGAATAATTAAAAATAGTCCATCTTGGATGTTTATGTGATGAAGATCATCAATGTAAAAGATTTGATATCCTACAGGTAAAAATTGTTTCAAGAATAAAACATATAAATTTATGAATAGTACATGAATAGTTTTTATGTATGGGAAATTATGAAATAATCAAATTATTTTGAGAAGAAAACTGAATTGGATTGTTAATATTTTTGGAGTGAAATAATGATTTAATTAGTATATCATATAAATTTTTTAACATTATTGAATAATAGAATTATTAAATTCTATTTCATTGGATAAATCCCCATGAAGGGGATTAACCTTATCATATGAATAATGGTTTGAAAATTTCTTATACTACCGATGAGGAAACTGTGAATTATTCATAAGAGGAGTAAGTTAATTTAATTTTATTCATTATTTGTAAATTAGGAAAATTTATTATATTAATATTTATTAATTGTAGGATATGTTTAATATTAAGTATTATAATAAAAATGTATTAAATAATATAATTGAAATAATTGTTCAATTTCATTGAGGGAAGATCAAACATGGGCATGCCTTTATATAACAGTTTAAGAGTTGCGATTTAGTGGTATTTTACTTAAGTGTTGATATATTAATTTATATAAATATATTGAAATGTACTAATAAAATTTTTATGACATACCTAATTGAATTAAAATTTTATTAAATATTATTTTGGTGTTTTTTATTTTTTTGTTAATATTGAATGAATAAGTTTAAATAACCATATGGCTAAGAATGATTAGTGATGTTTATGTAATTATGATTAACTTGGGAAAATGTAATTATTTTTTAATATATATTTTATTATTTAGAAAACCATGATATTGAAAAATGTACGTTGGTAATTAGGCTGTTAATATTGTTTTTGAAAAAGGTCAATATATTTCTGGGAATAATATATAAATATTGGAAAATTGTAATTTTTTGTCATGTATGTTATTTTATGTCATATTGGTTGTTATTAATTATGTAATAAATATTGGTATATGTTATTATGATGGAGGTATAATTATCAAATATATTTATGGAATATTTTAGAATATAACAAATAATATGGTATTATATAAAATTTATTATTGGAATATAAGTTTATTACAAATTATTGTTGCATGGAGATAAATGTGCTGATCATTTTGGCAGTATTGATGAAGAATTACATCCCATCATGGTGATTTCATTTTATAATGTTGTATTAAGAAGATAGTTAAGGTTATTTATTTAAACAAATATTATATATTTATAGTGGTTAATACAGAAAAGGTAATTTTATTAATTATATTACTATTAAATATATGTTTTTACTCTTATTCAATATTATGTTAAATTTTTCCCAACTATTTTTTTAAAAGATAAAAATTTTTGGAATAAAATTTCATCGCTTCTGTATATTATAATCCATAAATTTTTTTAGTTCATCAAGAACAAAATCTATCAGGGGAATTTATCATTTATACTATGTGGTTATGAGGAGATGGAAAAGATCAAGAAATTAATAATATAATAAAATTAAACAACTTGAACACATTGAAATTGTGTTATTATATTTTCTATTATTTACTATCTCAATTTATAATAATTTATTATAATTAATATAGTTAGATAAAAAACAATTGAGTTTATTAAGGAAAATATCCCACATTTATAATGGTATTCTGTTTTAAATAATATTCAAATGTGTGAGTCTCAAAACAGTAAATACATGTATATTTATCCTTTAATAAATATTCCATTACTTATTCTAGGTTTTAAGATTTCAATATTTGGGATACTTTTTAAAATTTATTCATTTCAATGTAATTTTCAACTCCATGGAATTGATTATTATTTTTTACTCATTTCCATCAATCATGACATAAAAATTTAATGGAGTATATTTTTTTAATTTGGGATATTGTAACGTAGATTGAATTTATAATATATTACATCAATAAAATGTATGATTCAACGTAATTTAATATATATAGATCTAAACTAATGTGATTAACTAATTACCAAAAAGTATACCGAACATATTTATATTATCAACAGACAACATAAATAAAAATGAATTTTATCTCATTGGTAAATGTTATAAAATAGCAATACGACCACTTAATGTTTACAAGGGAAATTTTTCTACAAAACCAAATTATATTTATAAATGGTAAATATTATTTGAATAATAAATTAATAATTTCAGTATTTTAATTTTATGAATTGAATTATAATTATGAATTAACCAGTCTAAAATATTCATTCAATTCATATTTTAGATTTTTCTAAAAGCGTTTATGATTTCTTTAATGGGGAAAGTTAATATTTTAAAAATACTATTACTTCTATGAAATAATCATTATATTTGAATGACATGAATGTATATGAAACCCTTTTCATAATATATATGTCACATCCATGAATTCTTTTAATTTTATTTTTAATTTAATTTCCATTCTTTCCTTGTATTGGGGGATTCAAATTCATTTTAGAGAAATAGTGGGTTTTTTAAAATTTGGGTCAAACCGTGATCCCATTTTTAGATTTAAAAATTAATTATATTTCTTTTATAAATAATTAATTTAATAAAATTTTCACCCATTATGCATCCCAATTGGATTCCTTAGGTATATTAAAACCACCATATCAATTTTTACCTCATAGGAATCCATAATAATAATGGATTTGGGTTTCTTATTAAGCTTTTCGGCCATCCCTTTAGCCCATTCCCGGCTTTATTTTTTTCTATTTCAATATATAATTTATTTTTTACTATTTTCAGTGATTCTACCTCCCTTCCAAAGACAAAAACTAGAGGCTCACTCTCATTATCTATTTCATCACTTTAGAGTTTATTGGGATATTATATTAGGGTGAAATTTCTCATGATTTCTAAAATCATCGAGATTGGCGATGGTTATTTGATTCATTCATAAACCTATCAATTTTTAATATTTATCCCACATTTCAGTCATCACATATCCTACTATGCCTCATTTGAGCCTACCTATGAGTTTTGGTTTCATGGATATTTAATATTTATTGGATTTGGGGTGATTTTTCCATGACTGTTCAATGTAAGAGGTTACTTCTTAGTTTCTTCAATTTTCATTAGGGTTTCAACCCTCTTTCATGATGTTCAAAAATTTCCAGAATTTAGGGTTTGAACCAAGGGTTTTATTTGTTGTCTATTTGGTCAAATATTGGGGATTAGGGTTGGTTTTCACCCCATTGGGGTGTAGTGGTGGTGCGGTTGATGTATCATACCATGTTTTGAGGGTTTGGACACAAAATTTAGGCAATTCCATGTGTAACCATTTTATGATGAGCTAGCTTGCTGTATTTACTCGTTTTTCATATTCCACATATATTTTTTGTGGTGAAAACACGTTTTATGATATCTTTTTTTAAGAGATTATTTTTAAAGGTGTATTTTAGTTTCAAATTGGGTGTTTTTCATGTGTAACTCTTGGGGTTTTATTTGGGATTATTTTATAACATATGAAATTGGTTTTATGAATCTTGTTTGGACATCCAATACTGCTTTAGCAGGGTCTGGGTGTGCCATTAGGTTTGAATGTGGTTTTTTGAATCGGTTTTATTTGTAAAACCATAATAATCCTCCTTAAAGTGTTTTATGAAAATGATTATGTCTTCATGTAAAAATGTTGTCGTATTATTCAAGGAGATTTTATAATACTTGATACGGGTTTATTAAAAATTTCCAAGGCTTCCAATTCTATTCTAGATTGGTATGGGAGTGACTTTTCCTTGATGGATTGTTTTGAAATGTATTTTATGTGCAATGCTTGGGTATTCTCATAAGAATTATTTTTTGAAAAATTTGAATGAATTAATGATTTTTGTAAGAGGTAAAACCCTATTGGAAAAATTATCTGAATTGATTATATTTTGAAATAGACAATTTTAAATGTGAAAGGGGCTGTCATGTGATGTGTATCCTCTTAGAAATATTTTTTAAAAATGTTTAATGGAATTAATGAAATGTGAAAGTGATGTGAACGTGATGTCGGTGTTTTGTGTGAGTGTGATGTGCAAAATGAAATTTTTTATTAAAAGGGTATTATGTAACATGTGAGTAGGATGTCATTTGATGTTTATCATCTTGGAAATGATTTTATAAAATTTTTAAAGGATCTTTTGAATTTTTAATGATATGAAAAATGTGTTGTGGCTTATTTTTGTGTGAGTTGGATTTCAAAAATAAATTTGATTGAAAAGGGGGATGATGTGATTGAGTTATGTACAAGTGTTCTATGTTATTGATGTGTTATGTGGAAGTGATATTTTTATGTGAAAATTATATTTCATGGCTTGTTGAACTTTTTTGAGCACAAGAGGGAAACCCGAGTATCTAGGAGGGTGGACGTGTACTAGTATTCTAGTTATCCAATGTTGTTTGGCCCCAGTTTCATGTAGCAAGATTGATGATTACAACACTAAATAAAGAATGAAGATGGTGATGATTGGGGACCACTAGGTTATGGTTATGTTATCTACTAGTGGCGTGTGCATGAGAACACATATTGTAATAGTTACTCTCATTGAGATATGAGGAACCTGGGACCCACAACGAGCTAGTGCTTAGGGGTTATTTACTATTTATTGTGCTCATTAGATGATTTACTCTTACCGTCGGGATGTGGAATGTTTGGATATAAATTTCAGTATATTTGAAATTTTATTTAAAAGCCTTTATTCATAAAAATAGGCCAATTGGAAACTGTTTTAATTTTTTTAAAGTGGCATATTTTATAAATTGTATTTAGAAATTCACATTTATGAATACATGCATGCTTTTCAAAATTGAATGTTTATCAAAAAAAATATATTAGTGGTGGAATCCAACTAGGATTTTGATGACACCCTAATTATACCTTTGTTGTAATTAAACTTTCTTATTATGATGTCATAGGTTTGGGTATAAATATTTTGCTTGTGCTTCACGTTTTAGTGGTCTAACATGATGTGATGTTACAGAGATAGATTGAGGGTGGTTCCACCTTCCCGGTGGAGGTGATTTCATTTCTGGTTATTTACCTTTATAATGGTCTTTGAGAATTTTTTTATGTAGTGTAATTAAATTCTGATATTTTATTCTAGATTATTTTTTAATAAAAATCCTAATTAATTTTATTTGATTCGTTTGTTGTCTTTGGTTTATAAACTCTAGTAAATCATTCCCAATTTTCAGTTCCTAATACTAGGGAACTTGTACTAGCCCGGGGGAATGGGGATCTCTCCTTGGGCCTTGTTGCGGTCCAGGTTTAGTGCTGGTTTAGATGAGGACTAGATTCAGTTCGTAACAAAATGATATCAAAGGTGGTTTTATCTTTTGGCTCATTTATATGGGGAATAGTTAGGATAGTCTAGAGTTAGGACTATCGGGAATTGACTTTCCAGTTATGGGTAGTGTGCCTGGCTAGTGCACCCCATAATAGGATTTGAGTCTCTAAGTGAATTTGGTATTTGTCTGAGTACTTTGGTTTTCTTGGTTTTATGATGATTAAAAGAAACTAAAAGATATTTGGGTTAATGGTATTAATGAGCTCATAGGGCCTGGATAGATATGTGGAGCCAAGTATATTTTCCAAGAGAACACTCTTTGATGGTGAAGTGATTGGTTTATTTGAACCAATCATAGGTCCACATCACTCACTACAATTAGTTTCCTCTCACATTGTATTTTTTTAATTAGTTTTGAAATCATGGATGTTTGGTTATAAAGAAAAACTGACCTCGTATTATGATGAGTATAGTTTTTGTGATATGATTTTCCAATAAAGAGGGAATGGTTTCATTTTGAAATGATGGGGCTAAATTTTCAGAATTTTTTTGAAAAGAAAAATGTTGTGTTTACAGCTCTTTGGAAATTAGGAAATTATGTTAATGTTTTTTTTCTGAAAATGTATTCCCAAAATGGTTTTCTAATCTATTTAATGGTGTTTTAATGGAATGAGATGTTCTGAAATTGATATAAATTACTTGAAATTGATTATTCTTTTGAGTCATTGGGATTTTGATTTCATTTCTAGCAGTTGTGAGAAAATTGAATTATTCGTTGACTATTTTGGTTATGAAACGTGGAAGAAATTTTTGTTTTAAACATTGTTCTTTCCATGAGCGACCACATGCATGGGTTTATTTGGCATGATGGATGGTTTATGGTGTGGATGGATGAGTTCCGGGACGGATACGAGGACGGTGTCTGGTGTGGGAAGGAAAAAAAGATTTTGTGAGGCCCATGGGGTACCATTGTTGTATTTTCTAACCACTGAACCAATTGATTTCAAAGAAATATTTCTAAAGGAAAACATGATGTCATGATGACTAGTTTTTGATAATGTGTCTTATGTTTTGTTGTGAAATTTTTGACGATGTGGGATGTTTAGAGTCCATGAACCCCTCTTATTTGAACTGTGTTTTGGGTTTGTGCTCGGTTCTAGTTTGTGGAATATTTTGACCAAATGACCATCTAGGTCAGGTCCTTGGGTTATATCATTGGTTAAGCTACACCACATTAAGGGTTAATGAATGTCTGAAATGTAGAATAGATTTTTTTGTCAATGGAAGATCCTCTAGTTAATCAATATAAGGAATATTTTTCTTGAGCATTGGAGGTTAATTCTACACCATTTCCTTTTTTAGGATCCTCTTGTAGTGGGAGAGTTCTAGTGGAAGGTTGAAATGATCCTTCATATCTTAAGTTACTTAATTTATCAATGGTGTAAGTGGTGTGGGGTTGTTATAGTGGATGAGTGTTCGGATGGTGTCTAGAAGGGCCCATGGGTCCTTGGTAGTCTCTTCAAAGTAGGATTTCATGTTAAAACACCAGTGTGGGAAATCTGGTCATGAGAGGCTCTTACGACCACTTGTTGTAATTGTGTGTTGTTTGGGGACTTGGCACAAGGTAACATTCCATGTATTGTTTCTATCAGCCTCAATGGTAATGTTTTGTTATACCTTGTGATGTCGTGTGCTCATTTGACATTAAAGGTAATGGTCATGAAATCCTATGAGATTCTCGGCCATGTTCTGAGTATGTCTTCCTTGGAAAAACATCAAAATCCTATGTTTTATAATAATATGATTTTAGTTGTCATTTCCTTCTATTCTGTCTCACCCACTGAAAAAGGTGTTATGGTCGTGCATCGTTTGAGCCCTTATATCAGTGAAATTTCAGGTTAGGGTAATGTGAGTTTTGGAATGGGTTATGTCTTGGTAAAACCATATGGGGTTTCAGTGTAGATGTTTGTAGAATAGGACTAAGAAGTCCCATTTTGGGGTTTCCAAATCCTATCACCTAGGTAGAAGATGCTTCAATCCTATGATCTCTGCCAATAGTTCCCGAAGATAATCTCGTGCATACTACGGGGAAATACCAGGGTGGTTCGAACCATTGTACAAATTCATATCCACATAATAAATTACAGGAATAGTTTACACATCTGGTATCATCATTGTTAAGCACACGGATTGTGCATGAATACTAGTGACCATGTTCCATGAATCCATGTGGAAGGAATGTTCTGCACGGTCTGCGCATGAATTCCCAAACTATGAGTACTAACCGTGCGGTCGCACCAACTCTTTAATTTTTGGGTTCTTTTCATGTCGGATCCTACTAGTCTGTTTAGATTGTTGGTTCATATAGTGGGGAGACCATCTATGGGTCTCATGTATGTTATTTTAGAAAATTCTAATGATATTTTACCCATTATGTCGGTGATTCCATTCGGGCCTCCTCCTTTTAGTGTCCTAATTCTGTCTATGGAAATTTTAAGTCATCTCTTATGGTGGGAGACCATTTCTATCTCCCTGTATCAATAACTCTATTTTGTCCTTGGTCATGTATTTATAATTGGTAGTATCATTCAGATATATCTGACTACCAACATCTTCCTTGGTAAAACATTGAGATTGGTGAGCGCCCAACAGTTTAGTTTTTTTGAAAATAAAGGAGGACAATATTAATTACGAATATCAACAGAAATACATAATCAGAGCCAAGAAGGGATGTTTTCCTGCCATATCAGGTTGACATAAAAGGGGCCTGAGGCCGCTAGCTGATGGGCCACATTATATCCTTCCCTTTTGGTAATGAAGAAGGTGCATCAAGTGAAGCTTTGGCGCAGCGGGCAGATTCTACTGACGATGAATCCAAAGGCCTAAAGTCAAGCGTCATTGTGGTTAATGGCTTTGATAAGAAAAATTCAGTCCGACTCGATGTTGATATCAGCCCATCCACATTCCACAGTTTCATTGAGGTTAACGTAAGTTTAGTTTATCATAGTTCGATTTTGTTATTCATTTGGATAAACTGATTGGGACTAGTTCGGATAGTGATTGAGGATTTTTCTTTTGGAGTGTAGTTTGAATATATTATATCATTTCATGAAGTGGTGTATGTTTTGGTTGGTGAGAGTATTCCTTCCTTTCTTGATCAATTTTAGGTGTTTCGTCCTTTTGGGGTAGGCGAAACTTGCAAAGGAGATCAATTTGGCATTTCAGTTGTGTTTGGTTTTCTTCTTTTGGCCTTGCTATGACATTCTGAGGGAGGAATGTTTTATGGTGGGAATAATTGTCACATACCTGGCATATTTTAATGATATTTTTTCATAAAATTTTCATTCTTTCTTTGTTTTTGTGGTTTTCAATTCATTTTGCTAGAAATGGTGGGTTTTCAAAATTTGGGCCAAACCGTGAGCCCATTTCTAGATTTAAAAATAATGTTAGTTTCTTTTATAACTCATTCATTTTTTTAAAACTTTACCCCCATTCAACTTACAAAATGGAATCCCTTGGTATATGTAAACCACCATATCAAATTTCACCCCATAATAATCCATAATAATGATGCATTTGGGTTTTTTATAGTTTTGGGCCAGCCTATAATCCCATTTCCGACATTAATATTTTTTAAAATTTTCAATATCTCATTCATTTCGTACTGTTTTCAATGATTCCACCTCCCACAAAAATCCAAAAACCCATCACTTACTCCCATTATCTATTTGGACGCTTTGGAGCTTATTTAAATCATTGATTATGGCAAAAATACTAAGGGTGTCTCAAATCGTCCAAATTTGAGAAGATATTTTGATTCTTTCATAATCCATTCAATTTTCACTCTTTATCCCCAATTTTAGTCCCCACATAGCTTAATAATCCTCATTCAAGCCTAACTAGATGTTTTTTTATTTCTTGGAGAATTATCCTTTGATGGATTTGGGGTGATTTCTTCAAGATTGTTCAAGGTAAGTGATTCCTTCTAAGTTTCATCCGTTTTCATTAGGGTTTCCGTCATCTTTTATGATGTTATAAAATGTCCATATGTTTTAATTCAAACCTATGGTTTAATTTTTTTATTATAGGTCAAATATTGTGGTTTAGGGTTGGTTTTAACCCCCTTGTGGTGTGTTAGTGGTGTAGTTGATGTTTCACAACATGTTCTGAGGGTTTCGACACAAAAATGTAGGTGATTCCATGTATAACCATTTCATGAAGAGTTAGCTTCCAGTATTTACACAATTTTCATATTTCTAATATGTGTTCTGCGGTGAAATAATTTTTTTTTCAATTGATCTGGTTAAGCATTTAATTTTAATGATGCATTTTAGCTTGAAATATGATGTTTTTCATGTGAAACTTTTGGGGTATTATTTGGGTATATTTTATAACATATTAAATTTCCTTAATAAATATTTTTTGGACTTCCAATTATACTTTGTAAGGGTCTTGGTGCACCATTGGATTTGAAATAGGATATTTGAATGAGTTTTACATGTAAAATCATATTATGCCTCCAGAAGGTGTTTTACAAAAATGTGTGTGTTTTCACGCACATATTTTGTGGCATTATTTAAGGTGATTTTATAATACTTAAAATTTGTTTATTGAATCATTCGAGGGCTTCCAATTCTGTTTTAGATTGGTATTGTTTTGATTTTTTCCTTGAAGGATAGTTTTTATATGGAATTTATGTGCAATTCTTGGGTGTGCTCCTTTGAATTATTTTTTGAAATATTTGAATGTATTAATTATTTATGTAAGAGGAGAAACCATATTAGTAGTTTTTTTGGATTGTGTATATTTTTAAAATTTTCCATTTTAAATGTGAAATGGGTTTTCATGTGATTTGTTTCATCATGGAAATGTTTTATAAAAATGTTTAAGGAAATTACTGAAATTTGAAAGTGACGTGAACGTGATGTGGGATGTTTTTTGTGATTTTGGTGTGAATGAAGGATTTTGTATATGAAAAGGGTAATATGTAACATGTGAGTGGGATGTTATATTATGTTTAGCATGTTGGGAACAATTTTATAAAATTGATAACGGATATGTTGAATTGTGAAGGATATCCAAAATGTGTTGTGGGCTATTTATGGGAGTTGGATTTCAAAATCTATTAGAATGAAGAGGGGTATGGAGTGATTGTGTGATTTATATGTGGGATATTTAGTTTATGTGTTATGTAGATGTGTTATTTTAATGTGATAAGTATATTTCATGGATTTTTGAACTTGTTTGAGCACAGGACAAAATTTCGGGTATCTTGGTTGGTGGATGTGTACTAGTATGCTAGTGATCCCATGGGGTTTGGTCTCAGTTTCACATAGTAAGATTGAAACATATAACACTAAATAAATTATAATTATTATGATGATAGGGGACTACATGATTATGGCTATGTATCCTACTAGTGGCTCGTGCACGAGAAAAAATATTGTGATGGTTACTCTCACAGAGATATGAGGTACCTGGGACCCACAACGAGCTAGTCCCTAGGTGTTATTTCCTATTTCTTGTGCTCAGTAGATTCTATAATCTCACCATCGACATGAATTATGTTTTTCTAGATATTTAAGTAGCTTTGGAATTTTATTTAAAAGTGTTGATTCTTTAAAATAGACCACATGAAATCCGTTTTAATATTTTTTAAAGTTGCATCTTTTAGAAATGGAAACTAGCATTTCATGTTTTTGAAAACTGGTATTATTTTCTCCTTTGAATTTTTATCACATGGATTCTCTAAGTGGCGTTATCCTATTGGGATTTTTCTCACACCCTAATTAAACCATTGGCTGGAAGTAGACTAGCTGATATTGTTTTCGTAGTTTTGGGTATAACTTTGGTGCCTATCGATCGGGTTTTAGAAGTCCAACGTGATGGGGTGTTACGAAGAAGGCTTAAGGGATGTACCTCTTTCCATGTGGAGGTTCTTTAGATGTCATTTCTGCTTTATTACCTTTTTAATGGTCTATGAACTTTGTTTTAAATTGTGTAATTAAATTATGACAATCTATAAATGATGATTTTGTTTGAAAAATCCAAACTCATTTTATTGGATTTGTTTTCTTTTTTAAATATATAAACTTGGGTTAATCATTCCTTATTTTAAGACTATGAAACCTGGGAACTTGTTCCATCCCATGGGGATCAAAAATTACAGTGTATCATTATCGTGTTCTAGGGTTTTTGCCGGTTTAAATGGCTACAAGATTCAGTTCGTGAAAAAATGTTATCAAAGAATATACACTCTTTTCAGTCATGTTATATGGGGATCACTCAATATATTCTTTAGTTAGGAATATCGTGACTTTCCCTTCTAGTTATGGGTAGTGTTCTTGTCTAGAACCCCCAATTACGGGATTCGAGTTTCCAGGGGAAGTCGCGATTTTTCTGAGTCCTTTGGTTTTCTTGGTTTGATGATGATTACTAGAAATGAAAAGGGTGTTGGGTTAATGGTTCCAGTCATCTCGTTGGTCCTGGAATGCCATGTGGATATGTGGATATTTCCCTAGTGCAATCTCTATGATGGTGAAGTTTTTATCATATGGAAACAAACCATATGTTTAAGTCACCCTCTGAAACTATTCTTCTCTCGCATTGTATTGTGTTCATTAGTGTTGAAATCATGGAAGTTTTGTTTTAAAGAAAAAATGACTTAGTTTTAAGAAGGGTAATGTTTCTGTGAAATGATTTTCCAATAAAGATGGAATTGTTTGATTTTCTAAATGGTGGAACTGAATATTTATAATAGCATAGAAATGGAAAATGGTGTGTTAACAACTATTTTGAATGTAGGAAATTATAATAAAGTTGGTTTTGAAAAATATTTCCCAATAGAGTTTTCAAAACTATTGAAAGGTGTTTTAATGGGAAGAGATGTTTCAAAATTGGTGTATATTACTTAAACATGAGTATTATTTTAAATGATTTGGATATTCATTTTGTGGTTAGCGGTCTTGAGAAAAAATAAGTATTGGTGGACTATTTTGTTTATGAAAAGAGGAATGAATTTTTGATTTAAACATCGGTATTTCTATGATAGGCCAATCGAATTGGGTTATTAAGCATGATGGATGGTTGAATTCGGGGATTGATGATTTTCATGATATATATGAGGAGGGTTTCTAGTGTGGCATGGAAAACATGCTTGTGTGAGACTTATGGGGTATCATTGGTCGACACACTAACTAGAGAAACGTTTGTTTTCAAGGAAATATTTTAACAGAAAATTTGATGTCCTGATGAATGGTTTGGGATAATGTGTCTTACGTGTTTTTGAAATTTTTCAGGTTGTGTGATTTTTTGATTCCAAGAACCCCTCATGTTTGAACCGTGTCTCGGGTTTGTGTTCGGTTCTTGTTTGTGGCATGTTTCGACCAATGGACCATCTTTGTTGGGTCCTTGGGTTCTATCATTGGATATGGTACACCCCCATAAATAGATAATTTAAAATTTAAGTGCATCCTAGATTTTATCTCTGTTGGGAGATCCTCCGGTTGATCAAAATAAGAAACTATTTTTTCGATATGGAGATCTATACTACACCATTTCCTTTCTTGGTTTCTTGGATCCTCTTATAGTGGGAGACTGCTCATGGAAGGTTGAAGTGAACCATCATATCTTAAGTCACATAATTCATTAAAGGTGGAAGTGTTCTAGGGTTTTTAGAGGGGATGATTGTTTGGATGGTGTCTAGGAGGGCCCCTGGGTCTTTCGTAGTCTCCTCGAAGTAAGAGTTCAGGATAAACCAACAATGTGGGAAATCGAGTATTGAGATGTTGTTATGGCCACCTGCCATAATTGTGTGTTGTTTAGGGACTTGGCATGAAGTTTCATTCCAAGTCATGTTTCTATCAGTCGCAATGGTCATGTTCGGGGACACCTTTTGATGGTGTGTTCTAAATTGATTGTAATGGTAAAGGTCGTGCAATCCTATTAGATTCTCTGTCGTGTTAGGAGTATGTCTCCTTTGGAAAAACATCAAAATACAGTGTTTTAGAAAAATGTGATTATATATGTCATTTCCTTTTGTTTTTAATCTCCCAATGAAATATGGTGAGATTTTTGTTCATATTCTAAGCCCTTGTTTTAGTGAAATGTCAGGTTAGGGTAAAGTGAGTTTTGGAATGTGTTATATATTTGTAATCCCATCTGTGGTTGCTGTGTATTTGTTTGTACCACCAAAAAAAGAAGATCCATTCTGGGGTTTCTATATCCTAACATCAAGTCCAAAAATACTTCAATCATTTCAGCTCTAGCCATAGGTCCTGGAGATAAGCAGGAGCGTATTCAGGGGAAATCACAGGGTCGTTCAAACCATTTTACAATATACTATCCTCATTATGAAAGTTGGGAATAGATTAAACCTCTAGTGTCATCATGGTTGAGAACATGGATTGTGCATGATTTGTTGTGACTGTGTACCAGGAATACATGCAGAAGCAATGATGTGCAAGGTTACTGCATGACTTCCCAAACTGTGTTCACTAACAGTGCGTCTACACCGACTCATTACGTTTAGGGGTCCTTTCGTGTCACACCGTGTTAGTCTATTTAGATAGTTGGTTCTTATGTTGGTGAGACCCACTATGGCTCTCATGTAA
The DNA here is from genome assembly GCA_963277665.1 of Viscum album. Classification (NCBI taxonomy): domain Eukaryota; kingdom Viridiplantae; phylum Streptophyta; class Magnoliopsida; order Santalales; family Viscaceae; genus Viscum; species Viscum album. The sequence goes on along the minus strand of OY728158.1, from coordinate 1,192,751,454 downwards.
CTTCTTATGGAATGTTTTAATGATATTATACACATTATGTCGGGGGAGTTTGTTCGGGTCTCCCCCTATTAGTTTCCCGATTCTTTCTCGCAAAAATTTTTGTTGTCTCTTATGGTGGGAACCCATTTGTGTCTCCTTATATCGGTAACATTGTGTTGTCCATGGTATTGGCTTTTTAGTATGTAATCTAATTCATAGATATCTAACTAAAATCATCATAATTGGGTAAACAATGGGATTGGTGAGTTCCCAATTTTTTAGTTAGTGTAAGGTTAGTGTAACCGTGTTCGATGTTGTTGTTAGTTTGGGAAAACTACTTTAGTCTTATTTGGATAGTCCTTGAGGAGTTTTCTTTTGGAATGTAGTTTGAATATAATTTATCATTTTATGAATTCTTTTATGTTTCATTTGGTGAGAGTATTCTTTCATTGATTAATTCATTGGAGGTGTTTTGGCATTTTGGGGAAAGGCAAATCATGGAAAAGGAGTTCATTTTGGCGTTTCGATTGTGCATAGTTTTTGCCTTTGGCCTTGCTATGGAATTTCAAGGGCGGAATGTTTTATGGTGTGTAAAATTTTCACATACCTGAATTATTTTAATTTTATTTTTAATTCAATTTCCATTCATTCTTTGTTTGGGGGGTTTCCCATTCATTTTGGTGGAAATGGAGTGTTTTCCAAATATGGGTAGAACCGTGTGTCCATTCCCATATTTAAAAATAATTTTTTTATTTTATAAATCCTTAATATTTCAAAATTTTATACCAATTACACATCCCAATTGGCATCCCATGGTATACTAAAACCACCATATCAAATTGGACCCCCAAAAAATCCATAATAATGATGGATTTGAGTTTTTATTAAGGTTTAGGGCCAGCCCTTAATCGCATTTCCTTCTTTAAATTATTTTTTTATGTTTCAAAATCATATTCACTTTGTACTAGTTTTTTGTGATTCCACCTCCCACAAAAATCCAAAAACATGAGACTCTCTCTCATTATCTATTTCACCGATTTGGAGCTAAGTTGGATCGCAGATTAGTGTGAATATATTCATGGTTTGTCAAATCATTATATTCTGAGAAAGTGTTTCCTTTGGAAATGAGGACGACATTGTTTTCTTAATGTTCAAACATTCCAATTAGTTTCTAACCGGTTTATTCGTGGAATCGGAAACATCCTATGATTATATATCCATTTAGACATACTTTCCAATGGAATGTGATCATTATTTTTAGACCAATGAGGCTTATGAATTTTCATTGGTCGAGAGGATGGGAGGTCGGACTCATCACACTTTTTTGGGGGGAATTACTATCTACTCTGGGACTCTATTTATAGATTTAAGTCATGTTCGTGAATCCTTGTGAAATTACCATCCATGAAAAAGAGCATTACTTCAGATCTGACAATCAATGATTGATATGTATGAGATTTTCAGAATATTAAATATGTATTTGAGGTTCTTCATAAATAGAAAATCATTTGGATTTATTATAGATTCTTAGTGAATGGTATCCTTAAAGACATTATATAGAAATCTCTTGGTCAATATGATGGCCATACTGGTTTTAAAGCCACTATGTGGGGCACTTGATGATTATTTTCATTCAGAAGGACATGTATTATTTTAGAGTTGGGATCGTACCCATAGATGGGCTACCTACGTATCCTTGTTTAGAAAAGGAATCAGAACCCATATAGATCAGGAATTAAGATATAGTTTCACTTCATATGGTACATATTAGAATTAATGGGTGGTCGGCCTAAACCTTTAGAAAGGATCCCTATGTACTCTACTTTTAAGGTAGATATCAGAGTCCACATAGTTCGATTTAGAATTGTGGGGCTTACATATGATAAACGTCCCAAAGAGACATGTCATGGTTACTTTTACACTCTAAGATCATGTGAGTCATTCTATATGTGAGAATCAAGAGGTATTAGTAAACCTAACAATTTTATCCATGAAAGATGCAGTCACAAGAAATGATGTGGGGATAACGTACTTATGACTGCCCAGATAGATGAAGATCAGGACTTGCATCATGGGAGAAGCCTGTGAACAAGGTCCATAAAGGTATATGTTCTTTATGAATATTTGGATAGTTAACTTATGAATTAATCTTGAGAAGGATGTCCAAATTATATATTACTTATGATTGGGTTTTATTCCTGAGAAGGAAGCCCAAATCAAAAGAAAATAATACTGGCTAAGAGAAATTATGACTGGGGCTTATTCCTAAGAAGGAGGACCAGGTTAAAGGGACTTGAGAACTGGGGCTTACTCTTGGGAAGGAGTCCCATGTTAAGGGGTATTATTACTAGGTCTTACTCCTAAAAAGGAGGCCTAGGTTAGGGAATTTGAGAACTGGGGAATACTCTTGAAAAGGAGGCCCAAATCGAAAGGGAATTATGATTAGGACTTACTCCTGAGAAGGAGGCCCAAAGTTTAAGGATATTTGTAACTTGGGGCTTACTTCTAATGAGGAAATCCAGGTTAAGAGGTTTTGCGATTTGGGGCTTACTCCTAAAAAGTATGCCCAGATTAGGGAACATGGGGCTTACTTCTAATGAGGATGCCCAGCTTAGGGATCTTGGGGCTTACTCCTAAGGATGATGCCCAGATTAGGGAACTTGAGGCTTACTCTTAAAAAGGATGCCTAGAATAGGAAAATTGGGGCTTACTCCTAAGAAGGATGCCCATATTAGGGAACATGGGGCTTACTCCTAAGATGGATGCTCAGATTAAAAATCTTCTCATCTTAAAGGATGAGGTTTATGAATGAAATCTATATCCTTAGGGACATAAAGATATGTAAATCAATAAGTTTTGAGAGATGTTACACAAAATTCCGTTCAGATAAGGAATACAACAAAGGATTTATGTCATAAATGACTTTGTAGAGGGTCTTGAAGGATAAATATTGAAGAGGAGAGGTGTATTTGAAGAAAATAGTTGAATTGGCTGGAGGGGTACCCAATAAAAGGCTGGCACGCAAGTCTTGTTTGGGCGTGCAAGTCCTGGTCGCCCAGTTATACTTGTGCAACACATGTATACATGTGCCCTGGTTAACCCATAGGGTAATACTTGGCAGAAACATGGTTGAAGCCCTTAGATTTATCCTTAAAGTCTTCCAATAGTGTGGCGTTCTAGTTTTGTTGAAGGGAGACGGCGGCGCGCAAGTGTGACAATTTTCCCTTAAGGGATGCACACTTAGGCACACAAGTGTTGATGAATTCCAACACTTAGGCTTTGTTATCCTCATTAGATCGTCCATTCTAGGTAAGAAATGACCATAGAAGTGTTTGGAAGAATTCATGTAGAGACTAGGGTGCCGAGAGCTTAAATATGACCTTTGGATTTTTCTGTCCTAGAAATGGGGGGCCCACAAGGGGTATTTATAGGCCATTGAAGACCTTGGGTGAAAATAGAGTAGGGTGTGCAAGTCACCTGTGTGACCAATATGTGGCTCGAAAGTATACTTGAGAGACCATGATGAATCTTTCAGGACCCATGGGTATACAAATCCTTGTTCATGCCTTTCTCAATTTTTGATGTTTCTTCAAAGGATGAATCTCTTCATGCTTTTTTATTCCCCTTTTTCAGTCGTTGAACTCTGTGACGGAAAGAAGCATCAATAGAAAGGTAATTTTATTCTTTCATAAAACATTCAATTTTAACTCTTTCACCCCCATTTCAGTCCCCAATTAACCTACTATGCCTCATTCGAGATTATCTATCATTTTTGGTTGCATGGAGATTAATCCATTGGAGGATTTGGGGTGATTTTATCAAGATTGTTCAAGGTAAGTGAATCATTGTTGGTTTCTTCCATTTTCCTTAGGGTTTCCTCCCACTTTCATGATGTTATTAAATTTCAAGATGTTAGATATTGAACCTAGGGATTTTTTTATGTCTGTTCTGGTCAAATATTGTGGTTTAGGGTTTTCTTCACCACCTTATGGGGCAGTGTTGGAGCGTTTGATGTTTCACAGCATGTTTTGAAGGTTTCGACACAAAAAGGTAGGTGATTGCATGTGTAACCATGTTAGGATAAGTTATCTATCTTTATTTAATAATTTCTCATATTACATATATGTTTTTTAGTGATGTAATACTATTAATGTTTTATTTGGGAAAGCGTTTTATTTTATAGTTGCATATTATCTTGAAATTGGTTGTTTTTCATGTGTAACTCTTGGGGTATTATTCGGGTTTATTTTATAACATATGAGATTGGTTTAATAAGTCTTGTATGGACTAAAAATGATGCTTTGGTAGGGTCAACGTGTTCCATTAGGTTTGAAATATGGGTTTTTAAAATGGTTTTTATGTCAAAACCCATACTTTTCCTATTGAAAGCATCTTATGAAAATGTGTGTGTTTTCATGTGAATCTTTTGTGGTATTTTTCAAGGTGATTTTATAAAAATTGATATGGGTTTATTAAAACATTTGAGGGCTTCAAATTATGCTTTGGGTTAGTATTTGGGTGATTTTTTCCTTGGAAGATGGTTTTTAAATGAGTTTTAGGTGAAAATCATGGGTATGCTTCTAAATTTTTTTTATCAAATATATGAATGATTTATGGATTTATGTAAGAGGTGAAAAAATGTTGTAAAATAGTTTTGTATTGTGTATATTTTGAAATGGTAAATTTAAAATTTTAAAGGGGTTTTATTGTGATGTGTATCCCCTTAGAATTGTTTTATAAAAAGATTTAACGAAATTACTAAAATGTGAAAGTTATGCTAACATGATGTGGGCTGTTTTGTGTGGTGTGATGTGAAAATGGAGTTATCTAAGAAAATAGTATTATGTAAAATGTGAATTGGATGTTATGTGATGTTTATCATCTTGTGAATGATTTTATAATTTTTTTAAAAGGATGTGTTGATTTGTGAAAGATATGAAAAATGTGTTGTGGGCTATTTTGTTGTGAGTTGGAATTCAAAATCAATTTGAATTAAAAGGGGGATGTTGTGTTTGTGTGATGTACATGTGGGGTGTTTGGTTTATGTGTGATGTTAAAGTGGTATTTTCATGGGAAAATATATTTCAGGGCTAGTTGAACTTTTTTGAGCAGAATAAGGAATTCATAGTATCTAATCTGGATGGAATGTACTAATATGAGATTGGTTTAATAAATATTGTTTGGATTACAAATTAAGGTTTGGTAGGTTCTTTGTGTTCCATTGGGTTTGAATGAGTGTTTTTAAATGGATTTTATGTGTAAAACCATATTAGGACTCTTGAAAGTATCTTAATAATATGTGGGTTTTTTCATGTACATATTTTGTGGTATTATTCAAGGAGATTTTATAATACAGGAGAGGGGTTTATTAAAACATTCTGTGGCTTTCAATTCTGTTTTGGATTGATATTTGGGTAATTTTTTACTTGATATATTGTTTTCAATTGGGTTTAATGTGAAATTCTTGGGTATGCTCCTTAGAATTGTTTTATAAAATATTTCAATGGTTTATTGATTTAGGTAAGTGGTTAAAACTTAATTTATGAAAGTGATGTTAATGTGATGTGGGCTTTTTTGTGTGAGTGTCATGTGAAAAATGGATTTTTTTTATTAAAATGGTATTATGTAACATGTGAGTGGGCTGTTATGTGATGTTTATCATGTTGGGAACGATTTTATAATATTTTTAATGGATGTGTTGATTTGTGAAATTATGAAAAATGTGTTGTGAGCTATTTTCGTGTAAGTTGGATTTCAAAATCAATTTGAATGAAAAGGGGGATGATGTGCTTGTGTGATGTACATGTCGGATGTTTTGTTGATGTGTGATGTGCAAGTGTTATTTTCATGTTCAAATCATATTTCATGGCTTGGGGAACATATCTGAGCACAAGAGGGAAACCCATGATTCTAAGTGGGTGGGCGTGTAATAGTATGCTACAGATCGCTTGGGGTTTAGCCTCTGTTTAACATATCAATATTGAAACTTACATCAATAACTAAAATATTATGATGTTGATGATTGGGGACCACGAGGTTATGGGTATGTTCCCTACTAGTGGCTCGGGAATGAGAACGAATATTTTGATTGTTAATCTCACTCAGATATGAGGTACCTGGGACCCACAATGATCTAGTGCTTAATGGTTATTTCCTACTTCATGTGCTCATTAGATTCTTTACTCTTACCGTAGGCATACAATATTTTTTCCTAGAAATATTAGTATCTTTGGTATTTTATTTAAAAGTTTTGATTATTTAAAATATCCCACTTGAAAACTAATATAATATTTTTAATGATTCGTCTTGTAGAAATTGTTACTAGCATTTCATGTTTTTTAAAAACATGCATGCTTTTCATCTTTGATAGTTTATCACCGGGAATATCTTACTGATGGTATCTGTAACATCCCAGGTAAATAAATAATTGACATTTTTAAAATTTATTAATATTTGTGAGCTAAAATCTACATTAAAGGGGACTCTATGTTCGATGGCGTACCTGATACGCACAAATGGGTTTCTTTGAAATCTTACATTTCACACTAATTACATAATTTTATTATTTTAAATGGTACTTAACATATAGATATTTTAATGGATGTAATGAATATAAATAACTACAAAATTATTATATATGTTTTTTTAAATGTGTTTAGATTTATCTAATAAAATTTAGAGGCATAAAATGTGAATGAATCAAATTTTAATCATAATTTAATTTAAAAGGATGATTTACCGCCTTTTAATAGAGAACCCTCTTTAAATATTTTTTTCACTTTTATATTTTCCATTTGAAAAAAAACTCACTTTTATAATTGGGACATCAAAATTTACTTTGGGTAAATTTTTGGTATTTTTCTGATAAAATTCATTTTTGATGAATAGTGGTAAAATATATATTTTAATTCAAAAGTGCCTTTTAAAATAATTTATTTATACAGTTAAAATATATTTTTTATTAGTTTCAATGTGTAATTATATTATTTTTATACCATTTAATCCATTTTTGGTCATTGGAATTATCTTCAGTTGGAAATTTGACATAAAAAAGTATCAATCATCTGATAGTTTTTGTTTCATAAAAACACGCTATTTGTTTTGATAATGGGAATTAATTTTAAATTAATTAATTCAACTTCTATGTTTTTGAATTTTGTAAAATATACATCATTTTTGAATTTCTAATATCAAATATAGCTTACGCAGAATTTTTGGTAGTTTTCTGAAAAACATAAATTTTTGATAAATAGTGAAATAACTAAGTAGAAGTTAAAAATTAACATTTCATTTAAAATGAAATTTTACTACATTTGTGAATTAGATTTTGAAAATATAACATACATGGTTGTTATTAGTAAAAAATGTTGTTCAATAAGATAAAAATAATTGTTGGTGAATAGTAAATTTTGACTTTTATTTAACGCGGTTAAAGAGAAATACGGTAATTAAAGCTAAAAATAAAATTATCATAATAAAAAATTACCTTAACTCTTGTCCTAAATTTTTTTATTAAGTCATTTACGACCATGTCCATGTTTGGGTAGATTTTGGGACCTCATGGAGCCACTTGGGATTGATAATGACACTTTAGATTATTTATTTTAAAGTAAATACCTAAATCACACCGACCAATATCATTTAGTAAATTAATTGTTACATGGGGTTGTATAAGAAATATTTTCAGCAGTAAATATTAATTAGAAAGATAAAAATATTTTCTTTGTCACGGTATTTTTTAATAACTTTTTCACATAAAATAAATAAAATTATTTATGACACAAAAATGATGTTGTATTTACCTCATTAATAAATGATTAAAATAAATAAGATTATAAATATTAAAATAACATAAAAAACCATGCCCAATTCTTATTAAATGAATTTATTTCTACTATTAGTCTTATTAGAATTGACTTTTATTATTTTTGGACTTTTAGAAATGGAATACAATTATATAATAAAATAATATATTTCACAATTTACTAAAGAGCCCCTCCTCCCCCTTATAAAAATCCCTCACTTCTTACCCCTTCGTCACACCTCTCAAGACCCATGTATCATCCATCCCCAGCCCAAATAATCTCTCACGACCCCCCTATTCCTCATAAAAGTCTTACCATAGTCATATGGCACTTCAAGAGGTCCTTTTGGTTCAAACCAAAGGGAGTTAACCGAAATAAAGGTAACGATTTATTTCAAATTATTTTCTTTTATATTAATTCTCCAACCACTAAAATACTTTCATTATTTTCTTTTATAATGAAAAAATTATCCTAAATATACTAGTATTTTGTTATGAGAAGGATTCAAACTACACTTACACACACCTCCATCTAATGTGTAAAGAACATATTGTTTCTGTGTATTGGAAAGTAACACCTCACGAAACGATGATTGTTCAATTATATTCTATCGCCTCTCGTGGTGGCCATTAATATGGAAATGTATTTCTATATTATATATAATATTTTCTGTTTTATTTATGATTCTTTATTTTCCATTTCTATCATTTTTTATGGTTTCCATTCAAGGTAAAACGCGATAATTTCCTTTGAGGAAGTATGGACTACCGCACCCTCTAGGTGATATGAATCGTTAATGCCTTATGTGAGACATATAAAGGATAGAGTTAATGATATTATATATGATATTATACTGAAATTATAATTTACCTCTGTATTATTATGTTTTAATTCCATTAAAATACAGAATAGAAATGAAAGTTGCGTTCATGGGCACGTACAGTTTTCCGTCTCCATGAACGGTGCATTTCATTTATTACCTCCAAATGTTATGTACTATTATAAATACATATATATACTATATATATGATATATATATGATATATAAATCATGTATATCATTACGTAGACAATGGACTTTTGACCACATAGAAAAATTGGAATTATAACATGTTCATTTTGACTCAAGTTCCGAACATCTATAAAATATCCAATATGAACTCAAATAATTAAGTAATTGTTATTGCAAGGTAATAGGTCATATAAAAGGAATAATAAACTTCAAAAATATTCTTAATCAAGTATAAATTTAGTTATGTTTATTATTCTTGAAGAAAAATGGACATACAAGACAAGTGGGACTTGAGGTAAGGGGTTTCTTATCTCGCACTTAATTTCGTGAGATTTCCATTGTTCGCCACTTATTAATCACATGTGTTGTATTGTGTACTGAAATTTTATATATATTATAATGATTATATTTATATTCATGGTATTCTATGATTAATTTGGTGGATATTATCTTTTGGTCATACGACTTGATTGATTACAATGTGGTAAGAGAATTTCAAATTTCAATTTCCACTCATTCAGTTCTATGCAAACTTCATTGATTACATCACTACAAAATTATGGGTAAAATCACTAATTATTTAATTATTTTTTAATTTCCAATCCCATTTTTGTAGATTTACTTTTGATACACATAACCACTCCTTTTACAAATACTCAATTCATCGATATAAACCTGATAAGAGTAATTTTAACTCAATTTACATTCATTGAGTTAAACATCCAAGTCATTGGTGTTGTTTTTACAAGAATTTGTGTGTGTGTCCCCTGATTGATTTACAATTAATATCTTGTCATATTGAGTGTATTTATATTTTTCACACATAATTATGTCATTGATATATCCATAACCTAATGATACGGTCTTTATAAAGGACTTCATCCCAACTTACATTCCATTGAGACTTATTTGTTGTTATTCACCAATTCACTTTTATTTAGTGTATATACTATATTTTCATATAGTATATCATGAATAACATTATTCTAATGGTATTATAATGATTTTATTCCCTCAATTATTTGTATTCAAGCGTCTCTCATTTGGTTAAGAACTCTAACTAAAATATCATTTTTGAATGTTCTAGAAATTTATTTTTCTAAATCATTCTCATTAATGGCCATTTTTTTAAAAAAAATTATGTTTTTATTTATATGGACATTAATGTTATAAAATTATAATTCCATTAAAATTATCAAAGAGGTATGTGACACATTGATTCAATAATCTATTTTAAACAGCTTCTTGATAAATATTGAGACTTTTTACTGTTTTCAAGAAAAAGGGGATATTTCTCTCAAATAGTTTTAATAACTATTTTCATCTATGTCAATATAATTTAGTGTATTTTATTCTTGAATGAGGATGATTTATCATAATACAAAAATCCATACTATATTTAATGGATTATGTTTGACTGTGGATGTGCTATTTTTATGCCATTCATAGTTTTTGGTTAAAGTATTAACATTTTGTAAGCTAGTTTTAATAAGAATGTTTATATTATGTTTCACACTTTCATATGAGGAATTAATTGGACTTATTAAGTAATTGGTGGAGCCCTCTATAGCTCCATGATGCATCGGTAGGTCACATAAAACCAACTAGTGTCTTGGAACAAGGATTTGAAAAAAAATCTTATTTATAATCATGGTACGAGGCCTTGACTATGTGATTATGATATCTGACATTATGAATACCATCATAATTAGATTATCTGTTGATATTTCACATGGTTATTCAACTAGTAGAATACCCATGACTATATTTTATTATGGAATTATTTACACAGTTCATATTCATTCCATAAAGTGTTCTTGTTTACTATTTTTAGAGGCATGTTTTTTTATTATTCACCATGCCTAATGTTTATGTTATATTCTAATGTATTGCTTACTATTACTGAGCATTTGAGATTACCCCTTTCTTATTTCCATTTTCTTAGGATATGAGAATTTTATTTATGAGTGAATTTCAAGAATATTCTGGGAATCTTGTATGTTTCTAATTAAATAAATTAGTGATGTTTTTCTTTTCATGATTGATGTTGAACTTATCTATTTATCTTGTTTCCAAGACTACTAAACTGGTTGGTCCTTCGGGACGTGATTCCTTGTAATAATGCCAATGTATTAAAATAATGCACCGGCTCATGGATTCCGGGGTCGGGGGCATTACTGTTGGAATCAGAGAATGTTTAGTACAACCCTTGGTAAATAGATTTAGATAATCTCTGATTGGGGTGCATTACCCTAAGATAGAATTTTAGGATTAGTATAGAAGGACTTCCTAGAATTTTGGTAATATAGATATTTTGTGTATTTTTCAAGAAATACATCCCTGTCTGGATATGAGCAGATAGAGGAAGCTCTGGGATAGATGTAACTAGGAGTGAAAACTCCGACAAGGAGTTTCGGGATTGACCCGGGGTATCCTGGTACACGACAACAGGCCTTGGTTCACTCCTGGTTACAACACTCTTGGGGGGTATGCTTAGGATAATTTATTTTTTGTTTTCAAACCGATTAAAAGTATTTTATTATAATATGAGAATAAATTACAATGGTTAATCCTAAGGTGTTTTAATTTGAAAATAATGTGAAATGATATTCTCTATATTGTTTTTTGACTATTATTACTCACACAATGATTTCTGGTTTTTGTCAGTGGCTGGATTATAAGGAAGTCATAGTAACTTTGAGGATGATGTTCAAGGTGGTAATAGTTGTCTAAATGAGCAACAAAATGGAATGATGATAGGCGTAAAAGATATCATGTTTATGCCGAATCAGTTTTCCAAAAATATGATCAACAACATATATATTAAACAACTCCTAAACTCAGCAAAGAAGAAAAAGGTGATGAATGATAAGAGATCTAGCAGGGGAGACCATGGAGAAAAGAAACATCAATTTCCATCATGTAGGAAATGTGGAAGGAGACACCCAGGGAAGTGTCTCAATGGAAAAAATAAATGCTTTACGTGTGGGAAAGAAGGACATAATGTAAATAATTTCTGAGGAAAAATGAATTATACTATGGAATAAAATAAAAATGGTTCAAATAATCTATTTACAGTAATTTTCTATAAATATAGGGGACCTAGCAATTACTCAAGTGAATGCCTTATTCTATAGGATATCCTCTTAGTCAAGAAATAATCTATGTGGTAATAAATGAATGAAATATTTTTTAAACTTATTAGTGATCATTGTTGATAGGATTAGTTTGGGAGACTTTTCTCTTGAATTTGTAACCCTACAGTGTTTCATGGGAAAATGATATTTGAGGAAGAATTATCTTTTCGCTTGTGGATATAGTTATTAATAACCATTTTGTTTTAAATGATCATTGGATTTGAGGCAATTACAAGTTATTAAATTTTGAGATGAAAATTCGCGGTAAGAGATAACATTTGTTGTTAAATTAAATAATAGTTATTTTGAAGAATTTAACTCATTTTGGTAATTTTATAAAATATAATTTTCTAAGAATCACACCACACAGACCATGTGATAGCCCGTCACGTCGGACAAAGATATGGGAACCAAACCCACAATGAGAGTGGGACTAGGATTTATCACCTACCACTGGACTACGTGAAGTCCCTAGTTAGTGTAACAAATTGATATTAGTTAAATGATTCGACTGAGTTTATTTGGGACCTTATTTATTATCAAATGGATATCCTTAGTATAGGAGAACAATTTGGTGATTAAGTGATTAGGGTTATTTTGGAAGACATTCGCTCTGTTGGGAACACTATATACCTAAGGAAAATAGAATACTATGGTATTTCATTTGGGGTGTAATGATGGATTTCTATCTATGTTTTTATAGTGGATTTATAATGATTTGGGGTATTTATGTAAATGATTAACCTATCAAAGTGAGTATTTAATTAGGTCAATTAATTTTAAGTATGTGACATTAAGAGTAGTTGATATCATTTAGAGATACAATTTAATGTGGAAGACTACATAACCAAATTCTTCTATGTTTTGGGTTTCAATATTAGTAAGGATTATATTTAATGATTTTAAGGATAATTGTTTATTAAATGGTATTTATTTATCTTTGTGGTATTTTTGGTTTCATTTTAGAAATTAAGATTATTATTTCATTCATTAATGGATTATCCTTTTTGGGGATCATCTAATCTTGTACTAACCATTTTGGTTTTCGTTAATCTCTACAAACAAGGTAAATATATTTTTTATCCTTTGTGGATAATGTGATTCTCTAGAAGTTGATTCTATCTCTTTCGGTGTGACCAAGTCATCTTGAATACTCATCATTTGAAAAAAAAATATTTACTGGTAGAAATTTATTAAAGAATGAAACTCCACTTAAAAATAAATTATATCTCTTTATGTTCATAGTCAATATCATAAATACATTCCTCAACATTATGAATTGGATATTAAAAAAAACGTTTTCCATTTACTATTTTTACTAGGAAACTAATGATCATTTATCCCATTCCAAGATTGTTGTATTCTTGTTGTTATCTTTCTCCTGATAATGTTTTCTATCCCTCTCCATCAGAAATTAACACATAGATTATCGTCAATATCCATGTTTTCTCACATGGAATCCTAGTATGGGTTATCTTGGGTGAACTTGTCACTTCTCTTTCTTTCATTTAATGTAATAATTTTAATGACACTTTTCTGATGTGGGACTTTCAATGATTTTTCTAAGCCTAGATTTAAAATTGTAAGGACTCAATTCCCATAAACGGGGGAAGGATGTCACATCCAAGGTAAATAAAGAACATGATATTTTTTAAATTTATTAATAATTGTGAACTAAATTCTACTTAAAAGAGGACGATATGTTCCATGGAATACCTGATATGCAACAATGGGTTTCATTGAAATATTACATTGTACATTAATAATATAATAATATTATTTTAAATGGTAGTTAACATATTGACATTGTTATGGTGGGAATCAACATAACTAACTACAAAAAGATTATATATGAATGTAAATTTTTTTTACATTTATCCAATAAAACTGAGAGGCTTAAAATATGAATGAATCTAATTTTAATCATAATTTAATTTCAAAGGCTGATTTACAACCTTTTTACGGTGAACCTTATTTAAATATAGTTTTGGTCATTTTTATATGTTCTATTTGACTAAATAAAATTCTTCTTTATATTTGGGATATTAATATTTACTTTGGGTAATTGTTTGGTATTTTATAATAAAATTCATATTTGATGAATAGTGAAAATTAATATATTTTAATTCAAAAGTTCCTTTTATCTAATTTATTTACATGGTTATATTAAAATTTTAGTTGGTTTTAATGTGTAATTATATTATTTTTTACCATTTATTCCAATTTAGGTCATTGTAATTTAATTCACTTTGAAATTCGACATAAATAAGTATCAATCTTTTGATAGTTATTGTTTCTTAAAAACACACTCTTCCTTTTGATAATGTGAATTAATTTTAAATTAATTAATAAAACTTCTATGTTTTTGAATTTTGTTAAATAGACATCATTTTTTAATTCATAATATCAAATATAGCTTAGGCTGAATTTTTTGTAGTTTTCGAAAAAACATCAAATTTTAATGAATAGTGAAACCAATAAGTAGTAATTGAAAAACTAACATTTTCCTTTAAATGAAGTTTTACTACATATGTGAATTGGATTTCGAAAATCAGACATAAATGGTTGTTATTCGAAAGTAAAATATTGTTCAATAAAATGAAAATATGTTTTTTTTTAATAGTAACTTTTGACTTTTATTTTCCGTGATTAAAGATAAATAGGGTAATTAAATGTCAAAAGAATATTATTATAAAACAAAATTACCTTAACATATGTCCTGTCCTTATTGGATGATTCATTTATGACAATGGGGTTTTTTTGATTTTGGGACCCCATGGAGCCCCTTGGGAGTGATAATGACACTTTAGATTAATTAATTTAAATTAAAGACCAAAATGACACAAACAAATATATTTTACCAAATTAATTTTTACATGGGGTTATATAAGTTATATTTTTAACTATAAATATTAATTGGAAAGATAAAAATATTTCCTATATCATGGTTTTTTTGTTATAATTTTTAGACATCAATAAAATAAAATTATTTATGACTCAAAAATGATGCAGTATTTACCTCATTAATTAATGATTTAAATATATTAGATTATAAATATTAAAATAACATCTAGAAACTATCCAATTCATATTGGATAATTTTATTTATACCATTAGTCGTATTATATTTGATTTTAATTAGTTTTTGACCTTTATAAACCGAATATAGTTATAGAGTAAAATAATATTTTCACACTTTCCTAAAGAACCCCTCCTCCCCCTTATATAAATCCCTCATTTATAACCAGTCCTCACACCTATACAGCCCCTAATCTCATAAAAACCCTACCCAAATAATCTCTCAAGAACCCCCTATTCCTCCTAGAAGTCTTAACATAGGTATAAAGCACTTCCAGTTGTCCTTTTGGTTCAAACCAAAGAGAGTTACCTGAATTAAAGTTAATAGATTCTCTTAAATTATTTTCTTTTATTTTACTTCTCCAACCACTATAATATTTTAATTCCATTATTTTATAAAAAAACTAGTACAATAAATATACTATGATATTTTTTATGATATTTATTAGAACTACACTTACACAAACCTCCAATTAATGTGTAAATTACATATTGTTTCTGTGGATGAAAAACTAATTCCTCATGAAATGATGTTTGTTCAATTATATCCTACTGCCTCTCATGGTGGCCATTAAGATGGAATTTTATTTATATATGAAATATATTATTTTTATATTTTATTTATGCTTATTTATTTTTCATTTATATCATTCTTTTATGGTTTCAATAATGGGTAAAACGCGATAATTTCATTTGAGGATGTGTGGACTTCCGCCCCCTCTAGGTGATATGACTCGTTGATGCCTTGTATGAGATGTATAAATTATGGAGTTAATTAAATTATATATGGTATTATGCTTAAATTAAAATATATCTATGTATCATTATGTTTTATTTCCATTAAAATACAAAATAGAAATGAAAGGTGCGTTCAAGCGTACGTACGACTTACCATCTCCATTAACAGTGCATTTCATTTCATATCTCCAAATGTTATGTTCTATTATAAATACATATATATATTGTATACATAATATTTATATGATATCTAAATCATGCATATCATTATTGATATAATGGACCTTCGACCACATGGATAAAATGTAATTATTACACGTTCATTTTGACTCAAGATCCGAACATCGATAAAATATCCAATATGAACCCAAATATTTAACTAATTGTTATAGAAAGGTAGAAAATGATATAAAAGGAATGATACAAATTAAAAAAATTCTCAATCTAGAAGAAATTAACATAATTTTATTATTCAGGAAGAACAAGGAAAATACAAGACAAGTCAGACTTGAGTTAAGGGGTTTCTTATCTCACTATTAATTTCATGAGATTTCCATTGTTCGCCACTAATTTATCACATGTTGTGTATTGTGTACTACCATGTGAGATATATTATCATGATTCTATTTATATTCATGGTATTTTTTGATTAATTTTATGGTTATTACTTTTGTTCATATGTCTTGATTGATTACAATGTGGTAATGGAATTTCAAATTTCAATTCCCACTCATTCGGTTCTACACAAACTTCATTTGTTACATTACTCCAATATTATGTGTGAAATCACTAATTATTTAATAATTTTTTAATTTCCACTCCCCTTTTTGTGGATTTATATTTTATACACATAATCACTCTATTTATAAATTCTCAAGTCATCGATATAATCTTTATAGTGTAATTTTCACTCAATTAACATTCATTGAGTTAAACATCTAAGTCATTAGTGTTGTTTTTACATGAATATGTGTAAATGTCCCCGTATTAATTTACACTAAATATCAAGTCATATTGAGTGTATTTGTATTTTTCACACATAATTATGTCATTGATTTATCCTTTACCTCAGGATATGGTCTTTATAAAGGAATTCATCTCAACTTACATTCCATTGAGACTTATTCGTTGTTATGAGCCAATTCACTTTTATTTGGTGTATGTACTATAATTTGTTATAGTATATCCAAAATCCCTTTATTCTCATGATAGAATAATGTTTTTATTACCTCAAATATTTTTATTCAAGCATCTCTAATTTGGTTAGGAACTCTAACTAAATTATCATTTTTAAATGTTTTAAAATTTTATTCTTCGAAATCTTTCTCATTAATGTCCATGTATTAAAAATGGTTTTACGGTCTTATTTCTTTGGACTTTAATGTTTTAAAATTATAATTCAATTAAAAGTTTAAAAGTTGTATGGGACACTTTGATACAAAAATCTATTTTAAATAACTTCTTGATAAATATTGATACTTTTAATTGTTTTCAAGAAAAAGGAGATATTTCTCTCAAATAGTTTTAATGACAATTTTAAACTATGTCAATATCCTTCATTGTATTTTATACTTGATTGTTGTTGATTTATCATAATAAAATAATAAATATTGTAGTGAATGAGTTATGTTTGACTATGGATGTGCTATTTGTATGCCATTCAAGGTTTGTGGTTAAAGTATTGACATTTCATATGACAGTTTTAATACGAATGTATAGATTATGTTTCACCCTTTCATATGAGGAATTCATTGGACTTAGTATGTAATGGGTGGAGCCCTCTACAGATCCTCAATGCATCGGTAGGTCTCAAGAGATAAACTAGTGCCTTGGATCAAGGCATTGAAAAATTTTATTTGTGGACTAGGCACGAGACCTTCGCTTCGTGGTTTTGATATGAGGCATTATGCATTCAATCATTATGTGACTAGATATTGATATTTCACGTGGTTATTATACTAGTAGAATACACATTACTATGTTATATTATGGCATTATTTACTCAACTCATATTCCTTCTATAAAGTGTTCATGTTTACTATTTGAAAAGGAGTGTTTTTTTATTATTCACCATGCCTAATGTTTTGGATATATTCCACTGTATTTATTAATCTTTTTGAGCGTTTGAGCTCACCCCTTTCTTATATTTCATTTTCCTATAATATTAAGAACATAGTTATGAGTGACATGCAAGAATAATCATGGAATCTTGGATTTTTCTAATGGAATAAGTTATTGTTGTTTTTCTTCTAAAGTTATAATGTTGAACTTATGTATTTATCTTGTATCCAAGACTACTAAACTGATCAGTTCTTTGGGACCTGATTCATTGTAATCATGCCTATGTATTAAAATAATGCACCGTTTTCTGGATTCTGGGGTCGAGGGGTTATAGTATTCAACTGGGATTTGGCTCACACCCTACATATACTTATGGTTGTAAGTAGACTTGCTGATTTTGTTGTTGTCAGTTTGGTTACAAATTTTGGGACTATGGTTCGGGTTTAATGGTCCCACATGATGTGGTGTTGTAGAGATGGCTTGAGGTAGGTGACTCTTGAAATGTGGAGGTTCATTGGCTGTCATTTCTAGTTTTTTGACTTTGTAATGGCCTAAAAGCATTCTTTTATGTTGTGTACTAAAATTCTGAAATTTTATAAATGATGAATTGTTTTAAAAAATCCAGATTTGATTTATTGGATTCATTTTCTATTTTATGTTTATAAACTCAGGTAAATAATTCCCAATTTTCTATTTATGATAGTCAGGAACTTCGGCCCGCCCATAGGGAACGGGAACGCCATTTAGGGCTTGTCGAGGGCTTGGTTTGGTGCCAGTTTATATGGAGAATAGATTCAGTTCATGAAAATATATATATATATATGATGTAATATTTTATTGAAAATAAAAATCTATTTTTTAAAATGTTCAAATCAATGAAAAGTTTACTTTCATATTAAATGAGTTTTTTATTACCCTATTTCATCCAATTTTTCTCATGGACCCATTTAACATTAATGTGGTTTGAATATAAAATAAGTATAATTTTATTTATCGAAATCCCATTATTCCTAGGATAATGAATAATATTTTTTGTTATACTATAACATAAATTTTATGCATAATGGGAAATTTTTATAAAAAATAGTTTTCATATTGATTTCTAAGATTAAATTATATGTGAATTTTAAAATAAAAATTGAAATTGAATAATAAAAAATTGATTCATTATTTTGAAACAAACTGTTTGAATTATGTAATTTTTTTAATTTGGATTTTATTCATACTAAATTGATACCATAGAAGATGAATGTCACTATTTGTATTTGTTCACAAGTTAAAGAGGGTGCATAAACTAAGGAATATGAATATATATATATATATGACATGTATAAATATGATTTAAAATGTTGATTTATAGAAAAATGTATTATATTTTCTAATTTGGCTTAATTGGATATCATTACAGGTGACATAATTTTATTATATTTTGATGTTCTTAATTTTTACCAGGGAGAAAAACATCACAGTAACAAAAGGGAACATCTTCACATCAAACTTATGAACATATTAAGAACCAGATATCTACAAAATATGTATACCAATACAACCCAAACACTCAAAATAAAATCCTAGATATCTTTATCACACCCAAATACCCATTTAAAAATGATAAAGTTGCATTCTAATGGATGATATCCAATGATGTGGTATAATTCTTAAAAAAAATATTGTATATATTTATTTAATCTTATAGATATATAAAATATATTATATTAATACTAATATAATGAAATTAAAATATTTAAAATATTTGAATATTATTTTTTTGTATATAATAACAATTTTAAACCACTATCCCAAACTATGATAAAATAAACATTGCTTCTGCATACCTATGGACAACCAATCTATGAATTGATGTGTTTTGTTTTCCATCACTACCACCCATTGATGGTTGTAATGGTAGAACTAATAAATATATAAGATAATTATGAAATAATTAATATAAAGTAATGATAATATATTAACTATCTTTTTACCATATTTTTTTCCCAGAAAAAGTAATCATTAACCTTAATGAATTGTGGACTACAACCACCATGATGAAATGAAAATCATTTTACATTTATGAATCAAATGGATTAAAATAAGGTGTTATTAAATTGAAAAGTAAAATAAATATACTATTATTATAACATTATAAACGTATAAATTTACCTATTTTATTTATTTTTCATCCATTAAAAAATAGTTTTGTTACTCAATAGTACATGTGAACTACAACCTCCATAAAATATAGTATATAATTTATCATTGTTTTCATACATTGAATGATATAAAAAATGTTTAATATAAAATATTTATAATTGTAAAATTTTGAATATTCTATAAATGATGAAATTATTACCATCTTGACTATGGTTATTATAACAATGTTATTTTTGACCATATGAGTCAAAAATAACAAACATAAATATTTTTTCAAAAAATGAATTAAAAATAAAAATAAATGAAACAAATGAAATAATGATAATTGAATGAAAAATATAATGGTTATTATGTAATTGAATAATGTTTTTTTTATATTTATGAATATAAAATTCTTATAGGGTGAAACTGAATTCATTATAGGTGATTTTACATTAAAATGTTATTTTTAATGTCTTAAAAAAGTTTACTCCATTTTTATGTTATTATATATTACTAAATAATGTTATTATTTGTTTTTAAAATAATATTCAATTACAATTTAAATATAATTTTAATTTCATTTTAAATGATCATAATAAATTTTCTCAACATTTATAGTATGTGTTATTTTTTAAAGTCATTATCAAAGTGCACATAAAAACTTTTATAAAAATTTATTTGATGGGTTCAATATCACACCCTAATTGATTCTATTAATTATTTATAGTAATCTATAAGATAAAATATTTTTAATAACATCTAATTTTTTGGTTCTTTGAGTATTCATTTTTTATGTTTTTTCAAATAAAAGGTTATTTACTATCATTTTTATGATATAACTGAATTATTTTCATTGATTGGATTAAATTGTATTTTGTATGATAATTATGAAGATAACATAGTATTATAAATGTTTAATTATAGTAATTGTTCATGGAAAATGTTTTCATGGATTTTGGGTCTTTTATATAACTCTAATGAATTTAGTAATGATATATTTTCTAAGAGGATAAAACATGGAATTTACAGAGAATATTATTCCTTTATAAGGATGATTATTTAAGTGATTTTAATAGCGATACGAGGAAAATTTCTCAAGGTCCCTACATGTCCATAAAGTATTCAAAATATTGTCTTAGAAGAGGATTTTTATTTCATATATTATCCAATTGAATTTATTATTAAAAGAAATTAATGACCGTCGAACTACGAATGTTTTTTTGAGGTGAAATGTTTGAATTTTTTTCACTAATTACACCATGATTCTAATTTTACCTTGATAAATGAAGAATTTTTTTAATTCAGTTTTTTGAATGAATTATTATTTCTTGAGTAAATTATTCGTTATTATAACTCAATTATTCTATTATCATAGAAAAAACGTTCTGGAATTTTATGTTTTTCAAATGTGGAAAAACAATTTTACATTTATTGTATCCATTAATGAACATATTTTTTCTCATCACTAATTCTGAAATAACTTTCACTGGGAATAAGGATCTATATGTAATATATATAGGTAAATGGTTAGATTAATATATTAAATGAAAATTTTAACGAACGGAACATGAGGGAAATCAGAAGGTCATTTTTATAGAAAAAATCAATATCATTTGTTTTTTTAACAATAATATTTAATTGATTTATTAAATCTCTAAATATATAGACCTATAAGATCCATTAAATATAGGAAACCGAATGCATTGATATAAATTATGTGGTTATTTATCAATTATTATATTTGGTGTTACACCCTTGGACAATCATTTTTTATCATCAATAGATTAAATTACTTATAAAAAATACATATTTTATTAATATAATCTTTGAATATTATCCCTGAAGAGGGTTGTGATTGGAAGATTATGTGACTAAAATTGTTGATAATAAAAATGAATTTTTTAATTTCACATTTAATTGAAAGCGATGATATAAGAGCGTTGTGTTCTTGTTGGCCAATTTTATTTTATTCATTATTTCTTGATAATTACTAGATGGTATTTTTAATTACTATCATTTTATATTAATTTATTTTATAATAAATATGATCAGAGTATAGTAAATAAAAACATCCCCATAATATTTATGGCATAATGAAAATTATATTATATCATAATTTTAGTAGCCACATTACAACAAAATAGAAAACAAGAAAATTACATTAATACAAAAAATTAAACTAGTAACATTAAATTAATTATTAATAATAAAATTAATTACATATACAATTCATATATCAATGAATACTATTATAATTAAAAATGTTCATTTAATAATTAATATATGTAGAATCTTCCAATATTATGGTCTAAATACATGATTTTAAAATTGATAATTTTGTATATATAAAAATTTAACCTCACCAAGATACATAATTTCATTTACAAAAGGAAAAAATTTGAATCCAAATATGAAAATTAAAAATCAGTGAAATGTTTATATTATTATTATACAATTGAATGTTTTAATAGAAAATAAAATATTCAATAAAAAAAAATTATATATTTTTACATATTAATGAATTAAAAATGAAATAATAATTAAAATAATGATATTATAAACTAAAAATGATTTTACTCCTTAAAAAATTTAATGTTATGGAAATAAAACTTTCCATCACATTATTTATCAATTTAGAACCTAAAATATATATTCAGTTTTCATGAAAAAATATTTTTAAATATGATTGATTTTCATATCCAAAATAATAACGTATATTGGTTAATAAATATTTGAAATCTAAAACCAATCCCTACATGTAAAATATTATGAACTAAAACCATGGTAAAGGAAATGGATTTTATTTTAATTATCCTTTTTTCCATGGGATATATTTTCTAGAATAATAATCAACCCCCCCCCCCCCCTCGAAAATTTATTTTAAACCCCAAGTCATCCACCGATTCCATTTTTCTCCAATTTTATTATGCATAATTCTCTATAATTGTTTTCTCTCACCAGTCTCTTCAAATAGTTTTTATGATTTTTTGACTTTATAATAATAATTAAGATCATATATTGAATGTCTAGGTTCATGAATCCTCCTCTTACATTATCAATTGAAATAATGTTTTTATAATATAAATTAAAATTATTTTTATTAAATTAAAATTATTTGAATTTTATGGAAGAATAATGAATTCGATATTTTGAAAATATGATATTACATATTTCGTAGAATTATATAATTTTTTAAAGTTGTAAAAAAAATGATATAATGGTCCCTAATAACTTCTAATACTTTTTTCATATAATTGCCTAAAAAATCCATTTAGTGTAATGTGAAATGTAATTACAATTCATTATTTAGAGTATTTTCATATATCAATGGGAATTCAAGAATCCCCCTAATTACACTTCCCTCAACACATGTTATATTTATTGAAGACTAGTTTAAAACCATGTGATAATTAATTATATACTAGAAAATCATAGAATTATGTCAATATTATAAATGTATTGTATCCTTGAAATTATATCCCTGTCTAAACACTATATGTGGAAGAAGTTTATGGCCCATATTCACCAAGGGGTAGTAACCATGGAAAGTGGTGGTTGGGAAATAACACAAAAGTTACATGGTGTAAAACTTTTGGTTTAATTTCACATCATGTTTGATACACCATGGTGATATTATTATCATGATTCGCATGATCTTTATGAATCATAATAAATTATTTGAATAAAAAGTTATCATGTGAAAATAATTATGTAATTTATGTATCTAATGTATATAAGTTTTTTCCTATATTCAAGGGTTCGAATCATCAAATGGTTTTTAAGTCATTTATTTTATCTCATACTATTTAAAACTATTGAATTCGATGACCATTTATTACATACATCCCTTCATCCCTAATATACCATTATCAACTACCAAGTAATAATTTAATTTTTTAGTGTAATTTTCATTATATTTTTAATATCATGTTTTTAGTTGATCATGATATATTAACAAATAAATCCCAATTTATTCATCATGTGGGGAAATATTGATATTCATTACCCAATAAATCATTATTTAAAATTATTGATTACATTGTTATTACATTGAATGTTGTTCCATATGTAAATTTATGTTATATTATGTTTATCCATTATGGTCATATAATAAATATATTAGACATATTATATGATATTCCATGAACTAGTTTGTTTTACCCTCAATCCCAGCCTATAAAAATGCCCAAGGGGCATTCCCAATAATTTTGAGAGGATGACTAGAACTATAGATCATAGATTTCATAGTTGGAATTATTTAGATTAATAATAAATCTGGATTATATAATCCAAATACAACACAAATTAATTAACCATAACAACTAAATAATAATAACCAATTAAACATGATCTACATATAATTGAAAATGTAAAGATTTGAAAGCTAAAAAACAATACTTAAATCAAACTGAAGATAAATCAATCTCTATGTATCATATTGGTCACCAAAAACCCAAAATACCAACCTTATCGAAATGAAAACTGAACCAGCATCATTTACTGACAACACATCTCAGTTCTACAGATGCTGAGTGACATAAGTAGGGTGTGATCAAAATCAGCTCAATAGGTAAGCACCACATATTCTAAGCAGTCACATTCATGAAATATTCTAAGTACTAGATTGCGACCACTTATATAAAATAGGTTTTTTCAATTAAATTATCCATAAAAAATCCTAGAAAAATCAAATTCTGCAAAAAAACACGCACCGATTTTCATTATAAAATAACATCATATTTCAATTCCAATCTCACAAAATAGAGTACCAAATTAGATCTATTACCAGATAAAAAAGGGGTATATTCTAAAAATACTGGTAATAGAAAAATCCTTAAAAACTAGTGGGGCTAAATAATCTATGTGTAGTAGAAATAAATGGAAAATAAATATATAATGGTGTTAATTTTATAAAATACCTCTATTATAAATATTTATACATACTCCCTTCAAACACATATACCGATATATGGTGTAACTCCATATTCAAAAAATGATCTGACTCCTATAACTTATCTAATCCAATAGAACATACCACCTATCCTCTCAGCCAATCTAGGGGTACTATTCCATATAATCGGTCTCAATAATAATCTGTCAATTGACACACCAGATGATTTAATTTAATCCCATGATAATATTACATGGGGAACTTTTAGTTCCTTAGATCTGTCATATAAACCAATAACCAACATGACATAATGATTTCTTATCCAAATTTCTAACACCGCCTATTTGATGAACCTTTACTTGTAGGGTACACTGTATAGATTCCCAACAAATATCATGTCATACACATGTTATAGACAGGCCATCAAACCACAAGATCATTAATTTGTTTCTAAAACATAAAAAGAAACCAACCATGCCATTAATATTTCTAAAAGTAATTAAATTTCCAAAACTATTTCAGAAAAGAATACAAATCCATAAAACACAATCATTTCTACCGAATAGTCCATTATGTAATTTATTGACCAATTCACATCCATGGATTCTAAATAGGTAAACCACTAGAAAAAAATTCCAAAATCAGACCCGAGGTTATTTGGCAAACAACAAACCTAATTATGAACCATTTGAGTTTTATAAGATCCATTTGCGAAGGAAAGGAATGATAAAGAAAATATGGGGTAAAATATATTTTAAAAAATTACTTTATTTTTTAGGATAATAATAATTTTTGTTCTTATTCATAGGATCCACTCTATTCCCATTTCAATTAGACCACATAAAATGGAATATCCCTAGAAAATCATCCGAGAAATGAAAAACCAATCCAAAGAATAAAATTTTTTATTACAGTTATAGAATTAACCAATAAAAACTCACACACAAAGATCAAATAGCAACAAACCATGATACGAAACCGATAAAAAAGGAAAACCACAAACTAAAATGAAAAAAATACATATCTCAAGAAAACATGTAGTTTCATAGAACACATTTTATATATATGAATATAAGTATTATTTTGGAAATCGGTAAAAAAACACAATTTCCCAAGGTAGAAAAATAGAACCACCTCTGAAATTTATACTATCAAAACACAAGCCTGAAAAAAACATTGATAACTTATTTTATAACACATCAGAGTCGAATAGAATGTTCTAGAAAATAATTCAAATGAAATAACTTCCTTAGAAACTTGTTAATGCAACTAAACCTTCATAAAATGAATAATTAATCTCAATGAAGGATCCTCACACCCTAGAATAAAATAAAAACTTTCAAATAATCCAACCCATATCATAGGTTTTGGTCAAGAGGGAAACATTCCAAGAGAAACAAGAGACACAAGAAAGGATAAGGATGAGAGATGGAAAACCATCCAAAATCCAAGAGAAATTATATTTATATTATTATAAAAAATCAATGGAGGGGGGGGGAAGGGATATGTGTCAGGGATCCATCTCATGCAAAAATGTGGACAATTATAGGGTTGGGTGGATTTGGGGTAAAAATGAGAGATGGTTGAATTAGAAACTCAATTTTTCAAATATATTTGAAACTAACAATGATTATCCCACAATTGTCCAAACCATCTACCAAACATACGTGCCATAATAAATTAGAGGGGAACCACTCACTGTTTAACAACATTATTTGGGGATCCAATCACCAAATCTGTGATTTGGAACTATCATATTCAAGAGAATCTCTGCATGATTTTTACATAGTTTAACCTATAAATATGAAAGTCACATTCCTTCACCATGAAACAGAATAGTATCCACAAAGTTTCTACAAGGCCTTGAATAGTGTGGAAAAACAAATACTCAAATAATTCCAAGAAAACTATGAAAGAAGAAAAATGACTAGAAATGGACCCATCCACCATATTTCATATGGCTTCCCCAAAACTCAGTAACATAACCAGAACAAGACCAAAAGAAACCCATAACACAAAAATATTAAATAAATCACTAGGAACATGACCATAACCACAATCTAATGATCAATGAATATACAATAATAAATTGAATTTTAAATTTTCATTAGGGTGTGACATCCTCAACACCAAATAAAAATTATTCCTCAAAAAAGTCACACATCCTAATGAAAAACTATTTTGTTGCACAAAACAATATGATATCAAATGAAACAACATTCCATAGTGTGAACACTAACTCCAAAAACACACCCAAAAAATTATATAAGAAAATCACAATGAATAGAACCACGGGAATGAAAAGTTAATCATCCTCCCCACGTCAAGATACCAAATTAACATGATTACATCAACCACGGTACTAGGAACACCCTACATAAACCAAAAAACATGGAAAAAATGAGAAACAAACAAAGGGATCAATGCACATTGTACGCATTACTGAAATTCATAATTTCCACAAAACATGATAATCATGAAAATTATAATGACTGAAATTTGAAACTAATACAAAAATCTATAATCACACACAAGAAGGATCACTAACCGAGAAACACCCCATAATGTTCATCCTATAGAATTAAAAAAGGAAAAAATACAAAGCATTATACAATAGAATTGAACATACAATAGTTGGGGAAATACAATAGAGAACAAAAATTACCCCAACTACAACATTGAAGACGAATGATGGGAAAAATTCCACCACTCTCACATTAGATAAATGGATTTTCCAAGTCTATAAAAACACCTAGAAATTGATGACTATGTAAATAGAATCTCTCCAGGTCTTATTGATAGAGCCATTTTATCTTGAATAATATTAAACCTCAGAGTAAAAAGTTAATAACCTCCACATTAGAAATTTTTTTCATGGATTCACTACTTACATCACTTCTTTAAATGACCCAAATTTCCACATTATAGAAAATAAATCAGATTATTATAAAAATAATCTTTTAATTCCGGGACATAAAAAAAGTGAACACACAAGAAAATGATATTATGAATAAAGAGGTCAAAAAAGACTCCTTAGTAACATGTTCTTCTAGAATACACCTCTCCCCATCTATAGAAACCTCATGAGTTTCATTTAGTAACTAATTTCCAACTATGAAAAACTTATATCCATAATATAACTTCACTAAAAACACCACATCCACTATCTACCAAAATAAAACATATCTAAATGAGAGAACCTAATATTTAATCCCTTAATGAATACCCCAAAATAAGACAAAATAATTCAGTTAATTCTCTAATGATATCTATGTAGAGGAATCAACTAACTCATTAATTAGGTCTATGTAAGAATTAACCATATTCTATCCTGGATAATCACAAATCAGTTATTGCACTTTATTCACAATCAAATCTTATGGGTTGATCCATCATATAAAAGTGGTATTATTGAATTCCCAAGACTGTCTAACATGCAATGTTGTAGGGATAGTCACCTTCCACTTATCTAAATTCAAACATCCAAAAAAACCAAAAATGGCACACACAGTTGAATATCCATGATTTCATAATGATGTAAAGACACAATAAATATTCCCAAGCCAATATGTAGCCTCTAACATTTCTCAATCACTATGGAAAATAAGAATCAATAGGGAAAAACATTACTCTAACAACCCACAAGTTGTCCAGGAAGGACCAATAACTAGAAAATACCCACTAAAATCATTTGTTTCCATTCTCGGTGTAATAATATGAATAGAAATATTTCATGATATCAAAAATCAACACCCAACACAAAATCATCCAAAATAACATTTCAATCCAAAATGCAAGACTCAAACTGTGAACACTACAAAACAAATCTAAAGTCCTCATCCCAAAAATCTCAATTTCCATTCCAAAATCGAAACCCCTTAACTATAGGGTTATTTCATGAATTCAAAACCAAATTTCCAATCTAATTTTTAAACAACCAAACCATCCTTGAAACCTAAACTGAACAATGAAACCAAATTTCATTTTGAGAAACAATTTTCATGAAAAACAATTTACATTTCAAAATAAACCTCACCAACCAAAACCAAACAAAAATACAATTCACCAAAAACAAATCAAATTGGGAACTATTTAATACGTATAACATAGTGATATGTTTTAGTGGGTCATTACATAATATTGTAAAAACCACTTGGAGGACTAAGAACTGTGAAATTGGAATCCACATGGGTCACTAATCCATGTGATCGCTCCGCACATTATTGGTTAACCCTCCATTTCATTCCACATCCACACAACCAAAATAACCAATAGAAAATACTAAATCTCAGAATACATGTGGATAGTCATTTATCAAAATGTGAAAGAGTTCATTCTTCCATTTCCTTGCCAAAATTATGATACTAGAAAACCATGTCTAAAAGCTACCGGATATCCCAAATAACAAAGGGCTAATCTGATGCCAATTTTTTAATAAACCAGGTTAGTATTCCGTCCAAAAAAATACCTGATCTAGAACTTTATATGGAATAATATGTGTTCATCATCCACATAATATAGCAAATAGTACAAGGAAGATTGTATTTCATAGTGTGAAGGATTTATCCTATTATACAACCATGATCATTATTACAAACTAAATAAGCATTAGTGAACCATAAAACTGAATAAGAATGTGCCCTTAAAAAGTATCCAAATACAAATATAACTAATCAAATCTGAAAAATAATAATAAAACTAAAACAAAATCGAAGACAGCTTGTTATCAATGTGTCATTTTGGTCAATGCCAACCACAAGACCAACCTATAATAAAGGGAAAAAGCGAACCAGAAACCTTAACTAGAAAAATAGATTTATTTTACAAATGATGAGTGAAACAAGTTGGGTTTTAGAATAAATTGATCAGTATGTAATAACTGTAGTGTCCTTGAATATTTGTTCACAAAATACTCTTAAATTACAAGTCTGGAAACACATATTGAATGTTTGTTTTTAAATTTCATAACCTAAACATATTTATCTAGATAAATAAACTTATGGAAACAACATCCATATTGTACATTTTTTAAAACAAATTTTTTTAAAAATTTAAATCTAATACCAATACTCAATGAGGACTCATATAAGATAAAAAAGAGTTGTGCTAAAACTGAAGGAAATATAACATGTAAGAAAAATCTAGAAGGGATAAATAATAATTCTGTAGTAGAAAAAAATTAAAAATATATATTCAATCATGAAAATAGCATAAACGTCTCAAGAAGAAACCCCTAGAGAGAGTTGTTTCGGACTCATCTATTGGTTTACGGTGTAGTTCCATAGTAAATAACCAATTTTACTCTCTAACCTATAAAATCCAGTTCAATGTCCCACTTGGCCTCCTAGAAAAACCAGTGTAAACTAACATATCTAATCGTAGTTGATATGAAACATTTTCTCATTAATCTAGATAATTCCAATGAATCTCATGATAATAGTACATGAAAAATGGGTGGGTTCACACTTTTTAAACATAAACCAATAACTCACATGAAACCGCGATTTCCTAGTCCAAACTCTAACACCACCCCTTTAATGACCATCCCCTTGGAAGGTCCAACATGGAGGTCCAAATGTCATGTAATACACAAGTGCCTACTGAGAATTCAAATCACATGAAATATCCATATATTATTCAATAAATTATAATATGTCAAAAAAAAATTAAATATTTCTAAATAGAACTATTTTACCAAAACTATTTCCAATAATAAGATGAATTCATACAAAACATTCAAAGGTAACAAATGTGAATTTCTATCTATTGGGGAAAAACAAATATTATAAGGACGCAAATATGCTGAAAATGAAAAACAAATTCATAAATAGAACATGATATTATTTTGAACCCTATAGAACCATATATTAATCATTGGAGTATTTGATGAACAATTTTGGAAGGTTAACCGATAAGGAATAGATGTGGTATTTTTTGGAAATCATAATTTCCTTCATGAGGACCATCAAAATTTGTATTATTATACATAATATCACTCCATTATCCCATTTATATGCCCTTATCTAATGTTATATACCAATAAATAGGTAAGAGAAATGAAAAACCATTCCAAATAATCACAACATTCATTTCACATATTGCACCAACAAAAAAATTCAACAAAACTCAACCGAAACGATCAAGTCAAAGAAACATATCAACCCATAAAATAAAAAATTCCTAACACACTTATCAAATTCCATAAATCCATTTCTAAGGTCAAATTTAATTCAATCAAAACCACATTTTATACCTTTTCAAATATGCATAATTTAGGAAGTCCTCGGAAAAAATTACTCATTCCAAATTGCCAACATATTCCCACCACTAAAATTTATACTCACACATAACTATAATGATAAACACATGTAGATATAATATTAAAGAAAAAATATATCAAATGAAATTTTTTATAAGGTAAATGGACAAAAACACATAACCCAACGATGTGAAAATTCAATGAGTCCTTCGAGGAAGGAAGAAATAAGATTGGGGAATGATCAACATACATTATAGTTAATGAAAACATCCAAAAATATTCATCCCATACCCATGTGATATTACATTAGGGAAAAACTCTAATAGAAGAATGATATCCAAGAGGGTGAGATGAGGAGATAAGGAAACCCACCCAATAAACAAGAGAAACTCACCTCAAACACTTGAATAAGAATCCATGGAGGGGTATGACTAAGAGGATAGGGGGTTTTGAGACCACTCATGCACTAAAATATAACCAATATCGAGGGGTCTAATTTGGGGTAAAATGGATGAAGTTTATAATTAGAAAATAAAATTTTCCCTGATTTGGGAATCATGCATGGTTTGGTGACATGGTCTTCAAAATAGTGCACTAACTGTGCACACCCGAATAGAGAACTGGAGAATCCCACTTGGTTTGATGGCACAATTTGGGAACACATTTTCCAAACCTGTTATTTGGCTCAATAAAATTGAAAAACCTCTCTGAATTGTTGTCACAAAATATTTCTTATTTGGCCATAAGTCATGTTCCTGATTCCAGAAACAAAATATGGAACTACACTATTTCTCCTTTGTCACACATATTTTGGAAAAAACCTTTCAAAAAACATTCCAAAAATTTGAAAGGATAAAAATATCAATAAATAGACCCATCCACCATAGGGCACATGATTTACTAACAAACCATGCACCAAAAACCATGAATTGTACAAAAATCAACCAAGAAGCTCAAAAATTTAAATATTATCACTGGGAACTCAATACAATCCTCATCCAAAAATTTTGAAGCGGTGAAAGGAATAATATAAAATAAAAACGATGGTTGAGGTCTGAAACTATGTATGTTCTTTAAAATTATACATCTACTCTATGAATTGGGATGCCTAATGAAACCAATAATTTTAGTATTTTTCATAATATATACCAATATATATAATTTAATGATATATTGACTGGAATGATTATTTATGTTTGAGTGGTTTTTGTTTTATTTAATTATTTATGTGTGTGACACATTCATAGTTGTTCCTAATTATTTGTGTAATAAATCCTCAAATATAGTATTATCATAAATTTATTTTTATTTAATTTATCTATTTCTATGATATATTTTATTTCATTAATATGATCGATAAATTATACTTTATTCAACCCCTTATAAAGCATTTGATCTCTCATATTTTATTGTTATAAATTTCCCCAATAATGAATATTATTATGGGTAATTTATAGAGTTTTAAGGATAAATAATAATTTATCATGTGTTCAATTTATATATCTTATATTTTCAATGTAGAATAATTTATATTTGGGTACCTATTTACATAGGACTACTAAACTGTTTTATTGTTTTTATAGAAATCTATGTATTTTGTTCCACTGTAAAAAAGCACCAAAACACCATATTAAGTGAGTTAAGGTGTTGAAATTTGTGTAAAGCTTTCGATTAGTAGAAATTTTTAGAACCTAATTAATATGAATATTTATTGAACAATTATATAATACAATAAACTATTAGAATATTTTAGAATTATATAAATTTATATATATATATTTCATGACATGAATTTCAGCAATGGTATATGAATTATATAGAATGAGTAATAATTTATATTTCATTAATGGTCTAATTAAATATATTCAACTATATGTAAATTGTGAAAATTAAATATTTTATAAACCAATTAACCACTGATAATAAATTTGATTATTATTCTCCACTGATAGAAAATGTTGTTTCTTCTTGTGAGGAGAAAATTATAATTATATCCGGGATGTTGACACATTTAATGACCAATAAAATTCCCTGCATGTAAAACCCCTATTTCATAACAAATTGGTGTAACAATATTAGACCAATTAATGAGGGAACAACATTCATAATCTAATAGTATTAGAAATAGACTAGTATATTTACATTAGATCATGTGCACATGGGATGTATAATATTTATTGGGATGTAGTGATAAGAATATGAATATTATGTTAGAATATCATATGAAGAGAGATGTTGAAAACAAGAGACCATTTAATATAAATTGTATAGGGTAAAATAGATATATATTATAGAATTTGAGAATCCAAATTATATATTCATTAAATATAAATTTCATCATGAAAATCTAGAAGATTTGAAATGAATATTGCAGAAATTTAGAATAAACGAAAAGAATGATATTTTTGAATACGATTATTACAAAACATAAATATCAACACATTGGGTGTAAAATCATATAAATATAAATTTTGATAATAAATTTTGTTAATCGATTCCTATCCTTCACGGTGTATTAATTTCTAAAACATATTCCATATATGAATAGATAGTGAACATTCATAACATAATAGGAGGGATTTCACTATTCTTTTTATTTACAAATTTATTAAATGGTGGAATATGTTAAAGATATAAATATAGTGAATGAAAATTATGGAATGGTGGAATAACAAACATTTCATAAATATAGTAGGAAACATCACATGTCCGTCTTGAAGGGAATGTGAATTTGATTAAAGTGTTTTTTTAAATCAATAATGATAAATAATGAAATGGAAGCATATAAACCTAAAATTTTCAAAATAATACATTAAAATGAAATGGGAGACTATTAAAACTAATTTCCATGATATTTATCGAATCTACCAAAGAATAAATAATGTTAACAAGAATGGGATCATGAATTGACAAAAACAGATTTTAAGGTCCCAAAAGATGTTTTAATTGGAACTATTATCTTATAATATGTGATAAATAATTTATTTTTTAATTCTATATATATTTTCAAAAGTGTATCATGAAATATCAATAAGAATCTCTAATCACATCCAGGTTCATTAACAATGAAATTTTGATTTTATACTCGTTGTGAAAATAATATGACAATGAATATATATGGGTCTATCTATATTTAATTTCATGGATGTTCCGTACATTACAAACTATTTTTAATAAAAATGGTTTAATTGGAAATAATAATTGTGATATATTATATCTGAAACTAAAATACATGTATTTATTCAATAAAGTTATATTTTAATCATTGAGGAAATAATAAAAAATGTTGTTTATAAAGGAAATAAATTATTGCATAATTATTCTCTAGAACCACCTCTTATAGCATATCATAATGAAATTATCATATGGGATGTATCAATGAATGATAAATATGTATATATAATAGAATATTAAATTATTATGAAATTTTATGTTGATTGCATTCTTGAGGATATACAATGATATCTCGTAGAACATAAAGTAAATTTCACTTTTTATCTTATCCCTAATGAAAACTATAAATTAGATTTATTATTTAATAAATATTATACAATTTGTGGAATTAATGTAACAAATGTAACAGTTCAGTGATATGGGATTCAGAGCCCCAATTTTTCACATTATGAAGAACATATACTATTTTTTAAATTGATGGATTGGAATATTTTTTTGGGATATGAATAAAGAAAAATTAATGTGAATACAATAAATGTTAAATATAAATCACATTACATTGATAATCTATTTAATATGAATCAATGATTCCCAAATTTCTCAATGATTGATCTCTTTTTTGATTATTATCATTTAAATAAAAATATGTATTATATACCAAAAATCTATTTTTCCATAATTCATGGTTATTATGACTTTAGATAAATTACCTTTATGATAAAGAAAATAAATTCTATTTGTGGATCTATTGAAAAACATATTCACTTATTATATATATTATTTTTTTGTGACAATTAATGATGATATTTTGTAATATTCTATGTTATATGAATATAAAAAAATAATTTATGTTTTTTTAATAGATGATAAATGAGATATTTTTATATTTTAAATTAATCCACTATGAAATATAACTTCACCAAGATTCTATTCATGTTTATATTACCTCAATGGATAGAATTATATTAAGCACTAAAATGGAAATGTTTTTTAAATAAAAGACAACATAAAGAATATAATAATTATATATAGTTTTCATATCACATATTTACACTATTGGTTATTTATTGATTATAGTTCCTATTTAGATAATTAGTGTATCATGTTGACACATAAAAAATGTAAATTAATATGGAAAAAACAATTTGAAGAAATTGTTAATTAATTAAAGTATGGATTAATAAATGAACTAGTTTTCACCTGTAAATCTTAATTGGATGGAATTTTCATAAACATCAATATAGGAAAGAAAAGGCTAAGATTATTTATTAAGAATAATGAGAATATTTTCACTTATAAATAGATCATAATAATGTTCCATTTATAAATAAATCCATACATTACTCTTAATTTGTAATAAATATTATTTAACTTTAAAATATATGGAAAATATATTTATGGAGAATAATCTGAAATTTGAACAGATCATGTAATTTTTGTGTATATATTAAAAAACTGGTTAAACATGAGAAAAATGATATACCAAACCTTCTCATGGACAATGACTATGCAATACACTACCACCCTAGGAACGAAAACAAGGGGGTATTCCTATATATATATATATATATTGTAGGAAGGGTAATCATTTTTTATCCATTATAATAATGGAAATGTATCTAGGTAATGGATTTAATTGAATTTGAATTGAATTTTATTATGGAAAATTAAACATCAATATTTTCATTGTAATTTTTCTTCCATCATTAATAATTATGATTTTAAAAAGATGACAGAGGATGAAATGGGTTCACAATTGACGATTATAACAATATTTGATGGAAAATATTAAAAGATAAACTATGAATATGGTGTGTTCAGTATTGAGATTATATAATTTGTGCCATCAATACAAGAGATAAAAATATATTTACTTTATATTTGTCATTAATGAATCATATCAACATAAATACATTATATCAGGATTAATATGTATATAATGGAAAAATATAGATAGAAAACATAATTTTTTAAATTATAGAAAAATTGTAATGGTTCATTATATTCAAATTAGTAATGTGAAATTTAAAAATTCTAATGTGTTTTATAAGCAACTTTTTATTCCAACGGGTAAGTGATATAATATCACAGTGGCCATTATTTTTAGATATCCTATGAAATATAAGTATAATGATGCTAAATATGAAATTATGGATCAATTTTATCACTAACTATCATCATCAAACTGATCTTGACAAAAAAAGGAAGATCAAAACCATAGAGTGGTTATTTTAGTCAAGGTCATATAAATTCCAAAAATAGTATGAAAAATAATAATCTCTATTAAAATTCATGTATAATAATATCCTTATATTAAATTATATAAATTGATCTATATTACTCTATATATGGAAAACCATGTAAAATAATGAAATATTGGAATTTATTTTGGAAATGAAACTTGTTTGTCCAGTACATGGCGTGAAAACAACTAAGAAAGTCTGAGTGATATTGAATCATATAAATGAAACTCTGATCTTCTTGACATGATATGCTAATAATCTGATAATGTACATGAAATTCAATGATTTGTATTATTTGTTTTTGTAAAATTAAAACCTTATAAATGAGTTATATGTTTTTTAATGAAGCGGATACAATTTTAATAATATATATATGAACATATGATATTCTCTTCATAATTGGAGAATTGTCTCATAATTGGTATTTTTCACCCATAATATGAATAGTTAATCAGTTTTTCATGTATAAATGTAAAATAAGAACAATTAATACCATATATACCATTTATGAAATCAATATCAAACCCTACATACTAAATAATTAGAAGAGTATTTTGATTTATAACACTATATATAATGGGATACATAGTCTACCAACATGATTTTTAAATCACTATTAGAGGAATCAAATGATTGAAGGAGAAACATGGGATCCATAGTAAGAAATGGTGAATACTTACCCTTAATATTTCATGTACTGAAGCACATATAAATTTTATATCATTCAATTATTAATTTTGGTGGATTTAAAAAACATTATTTAAGTAAAGTAAAAATCAGTTCATCAATAAAATTACTTCATAATGAAAGTTTTATAATTTAATATGAATTAAAACACACTTTAAAAAACAATAGAAAAAAAGTAAAATATATATAAAAAAATTAAAACCCAATTTGATAAGAGAAACATATTTTAAAATTTTCCAAAAAATAATCCATTGAATATGGACCCAACAGTTTAGATTAAACCCACATCATTTATTAATATTAGTTTCTTTTCAAAACATGGATTTTATATGATAAAAAAGAATAAAATAAATACATGCTTTAATTAATCAATGAATATCAATAATAATTCATTCCATGATCATAAATCATGATATTATTTTTTAGATTCTTATCAATTAAATTTTTAAATGTATTGATAAAATTTTCTATCACATATAAAATGTGTATATGTAAATTCTATTTTCATTGTGCTTAGTTAAAGATCAAACATATCGATGGATATTAAAAGTTGGATTTATTTCGTGCATTGTTTATCTCAAGACTAGAAATTGAATATGTTTTATCAATTCTATATCCATGTGGTCATTCTCCTAGTATATGTAAGGAAAGGGAAATTTGTAAAATTATTCATAGTGTTGGGCTCATTCCTTGTCTGCATAGGTGTGATGGTGTTAGTGTATATGTTGTGAACCCATTCATAAGTTCCATTTTAATAGCATATAATTAATTAAAACCAATATAGTTATGATTCTATATGATAAAAACATATGTAAGATGGTGAAGCATGTGTCATAAAATAAAATAAAAACCAAAAAATGAAAAATGTGATAAAAAAAATTTGACCCTCTATTATTAGACAAAATTAAGAAGAAATCTCTTAAATAATAAATTTTTTGTTCATCAATCTGATTAATAAGGTGGTATTTTGAGACTCAAGTGTGGTAATTATTTTTTATGAACCCACATGATGAAATCGATACACTACATCTACAGACATACATAATATTGATGAAAAAATATGAGAAAAAAAATTCATTTTTATAAAAGGTTCAAAACAAAATTTGGGTGCGGAAAATGAAGAATTTTATCCTTATACAGAATATAACAATCCCTTCTTATGTGATGAAAAAAATGATTATTCAAATTAGGGGATTCCTTTTCACACTAAAATATAATTAATCGTTTCTATATTTTCATTTTCTATAGTATCTCTCCTGAAGATTCAAAAAAACATTACTATGAAAGAATATAATATTCCTCATATTATATTAATTAATTTATATATTAATAATTAATTAAATAGTTTTATACTATCGATAATATTTTTAATTTTCAATTCCCAATGAAATTTCCATTCATTGGTTTATTTAAATTAATCATTCCCTATTCTTGATTTTAGAAATATGCCACATCTAGATTCATCACTATCATTATTTTTATGTAATTGGTGGATGAAGGTTTATGGGATATATCCTACAAATAAAATATATGTAATTATTTTATTTATATTTATTTATCTATGATTACAATGTGAATATGATCACTAATATGTCTACTATTTAGAGAAAGCATGTGATATTTAAAATAGAATAACAATTTATCATGTAAAAAAGCTTTTTTAGTTAGGACATTATCTAACAAAAATAATTTCATACACAAAGAAGAAATTCCTATAACAAAACAAAATTTTTATTTTAAAAAAAATATTCCAAAATATTCTATTGATAATAACATGGAGAATAGTATCTTCTCTATAGACTACCAGACTCTATTCTTTCACTACATTCATTATTGGTATAAATTTTATTGATAAGAACCCTGAAATAGGATCACCATTAACATGAAGACATTTAGAGGGACAAGACAATTCAAATATTGGTGAATTAATTGTAATATTTTTATATTAAATTAATTTACTTATTTTTAAATATTTAATATCTTTGTATACTATGATATTTTATACATTTTTCATTATATTTTTATTGTCCAATTCATGATAGAAATACATGATCCCGAGCGATTCTTCACTACCAATGATATTGTCTATTAGGATGATCTTGTAATGATAGTAGTTATTTGATAACTTTTAAAGATGAGATTAGTAAATAAAATAAAAATTTTATTTCATTTATTATGATATTATGATGGTGACCACATTAATAAAATCCTAATGAAAGAACATGAAAGTGGAAATTAAATACAAATTTAAAAGTTATAAAATGGAATATGAAATGATAATACAATGCATATTTAAATAAAATTCAGTTCATTTTTTCATTTCGAATTTCTAAAAATATTCTACTAAATTCAGAGTACCGAATATAAACAATTTATTAGAAAAAATATCTATACCACCAACCTCTCTACATATAACATAGGTCCCACTTTCCAACAACATTACTATTGTGTTCAAAATTCATTGGTAGAAGCTTCATGAAAAAATCCTCATTTATTAATAATTATAATGAAGGATTCTAATTATGTAATTTTTTAATTTATTTCATTAAATTGATTTTTATACATCAGCATATCTATGTCAATTCATCACATCCATTATGTTGAAATCCATGAATGACCTCATCTAAAATGATTAATGAAAATAAAAATCACTAAATATATGGGCATAATGTTTTCTAAATATCTATTCCTTAAATATCTAAATTCGTCTTTTTCATATCATTATACATATTCCACCATTAGAAGTAAAAATAAAAATATAAAAATGGATACGTAATAAATAATTTTATACCCTTTTAAATTTTACATAATACATAATTTTAGACCTAATATGGAATCCTAATTAGTTCAAAATGGTTTATTTAGTGGAAGGGGTTGTTCATATCATACATCCACTTCAAAATGAGGAAATGGATTTACCACACAGTTGGTAAAAACCATGTGATCCTGGCCACATGATTACTTATAAACATGTGGGGCTTGATAGTGGGAAATAATATGGTGTTCTATTTTCCCAAACAATACACAAGGGTTTACATCACAATGAAAAAATTTAATACATAAATTATGATGTATTTCACAGATTCAGTACACGGTTTCCACAACCGTTAATTTAGAATATGAGAAATTACCCTCCCTAAATAAAATGTAACATAGTTGGTGCATGGATTGGAAAATAGATCAGAAAACCTATTTGATGGTAATTTTTGGGTGAATTTACAAACTTTCCATTAAATAATATAATAAAACATCCTTCTTCCTCATATTCCTTCTCTAGAAGACTAAAATTATTCACCATCCACTTTTTCAAACCTCACTAAGATTAATTTATGAATTTATCCTGATCTTCCGTCTAGAGTCATATTGAATCACAATTTATCTCATTGGATATGTGCTGGAATGATCTTAATATATTTTTTTCCTTCCATCATTTTCATTGTCCTAATGATGGTATTTAGATGATGTATCATATTTCATATTTTCAGGGTGTGCATCCATTTTTATTATTTGTTAAAATATACCATGAAATAGGGGCTGATACTGGATGAGGGAGGTCATATACATGCAATGTAGATGGATTATAATTCATCCCTCGTGATTCTTCAATTTAGAAATTGAAATTTCTTCTTTCTAAAATCATGTGGAGTTTCATGTATAATTATGTATACTCACATATAATTTTTAGTTAGTTTTTTATGACACTAATTAAATATTATATATGTACTTTTATGTTGTGACATAAATGAAGACCACCAAATTTAAGGTGATTCCCATATATTGGTTTTTAGTTATTTGACTCATTCGTCCAAGACATGGTTCCAGATTGAAATGGATTCACTTAATTAATTTAATGTCTTCCTTGATCTAATGATTTATGAATATAATATGACTATACCTTAGTTTTGTTAGTTCTATGTGACCATTAATGTAAGTGTTAAACTCAATTAACCATTATTGAAATTATTGAAGTGATATGTGTATTGTGTATATGAATTGGCCAAATTGAATAGAATTTAGTGGGTTGGTTTCATGTCCATAACACAAAATTCCATGTTTTATTGAAGGTATTGGCGTGAATAAAATTATTTTACTATGATTTGTTTGAAATTAATGAAGTTGTTTCATGACTTTTATCCCTTCCAAAGTAACGCAAGAAAATAGGTTGGACACAATTTCTTATTTCAATGGAATGATTAACAAATGTATTAATTAATTAAATGAATCGACTATATGTTTCCTTATACATGGAGCTTGAAATTAAAATAGGATTGGTCATAATCGAGATACATTTTAGATTCCATAGGGAGCCCAATAATAAAACATAGATAGCATTCTAATTCCACAATGCTTATTTCCAAGGGTGAGATCACCCTTTGAACTTGATCCTCACATAATAGAGGATTCTAAGTATAACATTGTAGAGTCCCTTAATTATCATTATTGGATTCCTTGGATGCAATTATTAGATCTCGTATCACTTCTACGAACATGATAAACCTTTATAACACCCTTGGGCCTAGTGAATAATTATCTTGTCGAACCTTTGATTATTTTTATAGACTCAGTTATAGTCATTATTTTGGAATTCCTTTGATGAAGCCCCGTTAATTTCAATCTTACTCTATAACTAGGCTATAGTTACTAAATAATTTGGATCCACCCATGAGGTGAAGAATTATTTGGTTATCACCTCAGAACCTATCTACTATTCATATGATTTATAGTCTCCTTATTATTCCTTGGATAATATACTCTTACTATCAAGTTACTATTTCATTTCTCTTAATACCCCATGTGACATATTAATATAAACTTAAACGAATTATTTAATGAACTAGTTTCATGTTTAGACACTAGTCGAGGCCATAGAAGGTACATGGGTATTAATGTTATTGTATTTCATTATTTTTATATATTAATGGTTTT
The DNA here is from genome assembly GCA_963277665.1 of Viscum album. NCBI lineage: Eukaryota > Viridiplantae > Streptophyta > Magnoliopsida > Santalales > Viscaceae > Viscum > Viscum album. The sequence goes on along the minus strand of OY728158.1, from coordinate 1,192,709,331 downwards.
ACAATATTTCATTTTATATACCATGTAATGGGTGTTATAGAATCCATTAGTGGTGGCCTACTGAGATTTATCTCACACCTTATCTAGGATTCCATTGGCATCTATGAAAATAATATATTTCTAGTATTTGTAGAAGGTAAGCATCAAACTTTTGACATTTGATACGTCTTGATTGAATTGGAATAAATCTTAGTAAACTATTACCAAAATAGATATCATGATTATCTGGTGTTTTTTCATATGATTTTTCTAATTCGGTAAATCATGTTATTTTATACTAATTTTTAACCATGTTATCCATATTTATAGATAAATGAAACATAGGATCATCAGATTTTGAGTATTATCATTATGTTTCTTGTTATTCATTACACAGGACTACATTTGATGTCATATAGATTTATATATACTAATTATACTATTTACTTATTATCCTTTCCATTTACTTTTCTAAGGTATCTTAATGCGGGAATAGTTTCTCTAATGGCACACCTAAGGCCCAAACTCCAAGAAGGTAACCTCTACTGTTTGGGAAGACGTGCATGTATCCACGTGGAAAACCTAGCTAGAGGGACCTTATATTAAAATATGGGTCTTAGACATCACATAGAGGTATTAGAGTGGTTCATTTCATACATTAACATGTTGATATAATATATGGGATATTCAGAACACATGGGAGTTAGTTATAACTAGTGTGGGCGTAGCTATCCCATGTTCTTTGTCAAGGACAATTTTTCAGAAATACAATTGCGTGTGTACTTATATTGTGTGATAATTTTACATATATTAATTTAACTATTTACCAATTAAATTATTCATCCACTATGATACACTCTCGTAATGAGGGCATATTCTCCCCATGGACACACCCAACCCTAGTCTTTTATTCATAGTCCTCTAGAGTTTGGTGATAGGTGCTTGAGGCTATATTCCCATCCATACTTGGGGAAGATGTGTGTGGCATTCAGGTATGGTATTTTACTATATATATGGAAAATGAATGATAAAATTTCATATTCATCTAATTTCTACAACAAAAAATAACTATTAGAACTAAATGATTAAAAATAATCCTAAATTGGAAATGGAATAATTAAAATATTTCCTACCAGTCAAGGATTATTAATATGGTATCCCATAGGTAATATTAATTAATTTGGTAATGTAAGGAATAACAGGAACTAGAGGATTACATGATTCTCAAATAAATGTTATGGCCACTATGTACTCTATTTTTGGATTTAATAGTCACTATATAACATGAAAAATGAATATATAATTACCAATAATGAACCTAATAATTTTATAGTATAGAATTTATTTCAATCATAATGGAGCAGCCATTTAGAAATGTTGATTGACTTTATCAACAAAACATATGGAATATGTCACTATGCATTTTGGGAATAACTCATGTGGCTTCAAACAATCACAAAATATCATCTTTTTCTGATATTATATATGTTGAATATTTTAACTATGGTCTAAAAATAGTGATATAAACCAACTATATGATTTATCTAAATGAGAAATTCTTGATTAATCAACTTCAAACTATAGAGATATGATATAAATAATCAGATAAAACTCTGAAAATTTTTAAATAACATCCAAAATATAGAGGTGTATAAGTGGTTGTGATTAATCACTCTTAATTGGGTTGTAAAAACCTTATTGAACTAAACTTTCATGTAATGAATTTGGAGATGAACATTTTTTGGAATAAATAACTTCCACGCCTCATATTCAATGTCAAAATTTTTATTATTTGGATCATTACATTGTAGGGTTATCCTCAATTTAAAAATAATTGTGATTAAATATTTTAGAAGAAATACCAAGAACAATAAATATTAAACCAATAGATTTGTGAATACACAATAAGTTATATTGGATATAGAATGAATTATCCTCAAAATAAAACATTCCTATTCGATATTAATCGATAATCCATACCACACCAATTCAATGATCTTAATCTAAACATTCCACAAAAGATTAATGATTACAAGTTGAGGTTATCTCTGTAGAGTTTATATTCAATGAATTGTAATAGAATTAGTCCAGCTAGAAAAAAAACTTTTAATAAACATTGATTAGATTTTACGGAGATAAAGGGGATTTTAAAATATAATTTATCATTTCTAAAAATAATGATAATCAATGATTTTGGATGAAATCATTCCGATAAAATTCATACCAACCTGATTAATTTAATTTTTATTTATTAAAGGTGTGTCATAATTATGAATATTAGTGAGAAACAAACTATGCCTGATGAATGTAATATTATACATCCTAAGGAACTAAAATAATATTAAAATTATAAGAAAAAAGAAGTGAAATTCTATTTAAAGTAACATTAATAGAAGAAAAAGAACTAAATCCAAAATAAAAGACCCACATAAAGCCAGCCTCGCTTACTTATAATAATAATATAACCAATTAAAATAAATTAAAAATAATTCTAACACGAAATTAAAGAATCATTACGAACAATGGATATTAATATTCCATTATTAGATTCTATATAACAAATACAAATTTCATAATGTTTCCTTAGATATATAAACACTGTGGAAGAAAATTAAAAGCATGTGAAAAGATATGTTTACGTGGAAATGTCTCCACCTATTATTACCACAATTACAAAAAAATGTAATGACCAAATTATATTTTGTTTCCCTTGAACTGTAGAATAACTATATATTAATAACTCACTGTGTGATTTGAGAGTGTTAATTAATTCCATGCATTTATTTGTTTATTTTTCCAAACATATAGAAGAAACCAACAAACAATGGTGGAAATTAAAATTGTCAATTAAACGACTGAAAAAACAGTCAGAGTCTACCATTATGTATTTATAAGGGTAAATTATTTGTATCACCTATTTCTTTTTACATAATTTCAATAGTTGATATAAATAGTTAAATTTCATTCTGTAATGATTATTTTGTTATCCAATTATTTAGACTACTAGAAACCTATTACAAATCAATGACAAAATAATTTCACATGAATTCCAGGATAAAATTAAAAACATTACTATTATAATTTAAATAAATTCTCCCTCTATGTAAAATATAATAATAAAAAAAATATTTTTTTAATAAATACATTGTAATAATTGAAAAAATTAATTAATTTATATAATATATAAAAATAATATATTTTTCAGAATAAATTATTTTTCCAAATTATGATTAATATTTAAACTGTTTTGTATGTTTAAATGTTTTAGGAACTATATGAAATGTATTTTGAATAATAAGTAAAATAAAAAAACTCATGTAGAATATAAGTCTAATGCATAACTTCAATACCCACCTAATCTGGAACGAATCATATTTCCCAATATAGTAAAAAATTATTTTCCGGTATATTATTAGAAATCACATAATATAATTTCAAATAGATTAAATCCTAATAATGATCCCAAATACCTAATCCTCCAATAATTTAATTAATGGTAAATAGTTTGTTATTTCCTAGATATCTATTAAATTTGTCCAACCACTAGTGTATACCTAATCTTTCTTGATCCTATGTATAAAATGGTAAGATGGGCCAAAACAAGGGTAATCTCATTTCTTATTGAAGTGGAGATAATTTATTTGATAGATTGATATGAGATGGAATCATTTACCCTCTCCTGAAATCCTAATGGGTGAGAATTATTATGGTTATTCCAAAAATAATAAATGATTCATTATTTCATAATATTATTCCAAAATGAGAGCTCCACCACACTTTATAATCTTTATGGGGTCTACAATGATTTAATGATATTAATGAATGTTTCCTATCTGGACCATATCCTGAATAATTTTATATGCCACATGTTAGAGAGGAAATTGGAAATGTTTAAAAATATTTATTTATTTATAATAAGAGTATGATCATATTCTAGTAGCTCTGAATGATATTAGAAGAATAACATTCTCTTAACCATTTTTTCCCTAATGACAAATTATATTTAGGTTGTGAAACACCCATAGTAAAATTCATTGATGCATGGTAATTTTTCTGTAGTCTTAAATGAATTATTCATTAGTTTATTTTGTGATGATTTTACTATTTACATGAAATTTTATATATATTACCTTTAAAATATAGGTAAAATTAAGGAAAAATATTGAAATTAAATTTGTTTACAACATTTAAAAATTATTCAATGTTTTATAATGAATTTTATAAGGATTTCAATTTTAAGGGAGATATTTATTTATATAAATAAATGTTTCCCCAAACATCAATACATCATTACCCAACTAATAGTCATAATATTAAATAATTTTTAGTCCATAATGGCTTTTGTAGAACATTTTCTTATACACTCTAGATAAATAAATTTTCCTCCAAATATAAAAAAATTTAGACAAATTATTTGTCTTAATAATCATAGAATTTAAAAAAATATATAGAAATAAATAGAGTCTAAATTCATCCATGGATATATCCACCATTTAGAGATGAACCATTTGAGGATTATTATTCTACTCCAAACAGATCCATAGGCATTATGCTATCCCAAAATACTACAATAAGATCATCAATGAAATTATAATGTTCAATTACTATAGAAAAATACAAGATTAAATATAATATTAATAGTATTTTGATAACATTATTATAATAGACAAATTTTCACCCATATTTTCTAGATAGTAAATGAATTAACTATTCTGATCATAAATAACTAAAGTATTTTATCATAAAAGGTAGTGAAAATACAGTAATGGTATGACAGATGGTCATATTAATCAAATTGGAAATGGAGATCAATGACTATCAGAATATTAGAATTTAGATTCTGACTATAAGACCATGTTTTCCTACATTACTGAGTAAGAATAAATAATTGATAAAAACCCTTGAAAAAACCATTAATGTTGCATTTCATCTTGATTACAATGTTTTAATGATGTTTTTGAGTTTTCTAGTCACATAAAAGTGACCATCCTTCATTGCTAAGAAATAGTCATATAAACTAAAATAAGTGTCAAACTTTTATATACTTTAAGATCCTTATATGAGTATGATTTATTGTTTCTGAGCTATTAAGAGATGTAACAATAAATATTATTTCTATGTATAAAATATTAAAAAAATTTAATGTTATTGTGGAGTATATTTTGATATCAAATAACAACTATAAAATATTTTAATGATTCTTTGTGTTATAAAAAAATTTATAAATACTAAAATTATTTTATATTTTATTCAAAAATTGTTAATTTACTACTAGAATTTCCAAAAGGAATGATATTCCATAATAACATTTAAATTTTGATAATGTGTTTATTTATTGTTCATTTTAAATATCCTATTTAATTTTGTTTTTACAATTTTTTATCTATTAAAGGTAATGTATCCAAATGCATTTTACAAAAATAAAACCATAAAAGTGATTTTATTATTTCTATTGTGTTTTTATGAATAATAATTTTTTCATAAGTTTACAATACTTTATAAAATTAATAGTTACCAATGTATGAACATTTTTATCATGAACATGTTACCCATTATTAAAAAATATGAAGTTCCCCACAATACCACGACAGCATATAAACAACAAAAAATGGTAATGCGAACATTTAATATAGATTAACAATGTATGTAATAGAAAGGTTATTGAAACCCTTCAAAAATGACATGTCTAAGAATATGGAAGATCAAAATTGGGTGTACATACCCAATTTTAGAACAATTATTGTATTACCCCTTGCATAATGGTTTTTGGAAGAAAACAACACTATCCTGTTGAGTTGAAAAATAATTCATAATGATATGTTAAAAGGGTGACTCTAGAGTTTGGATGGGTTGAGGAGAAATTGAAGCATGTATTAGATAATGTATAAAAGTGATGAATGGAGAAATATGAGATCACAAAAATGTAAAATAATAAATATATATAATTACAATATTATTTTATTTAAAAATTATTCATTCATGTTTGTGATAATGTGGAAATTTTACCATAAATGAAGATGATTTTTATGAAATGTTGAATCCAAATGTACTGGAAAACTTCTAAAAAGTAATCAAATACCATTTTTGTGGAGTAAATTAATGGGTCTAAATAAGGGTTCCCCTAAAAATTAAATTTATAGAAAACAAAATATTTTTCTAGATAATTTTATAACGATACAGTATACAATTCCAACCACCTCAATATTTAAATTTAATAATTGATGTATATGTTGTGTCTCTCCAACATACATGTCTATAAACATAGATATTTTGATTTTATATTAAAAAAATATTCATGTTAAAAATTTATTATAGTGGGGCTGAAGAAACATTTTATGGAGTGTATATGTATATAAGGATTTAAATAGTATTATATTTTTTTCTAATGTTATCATATTCAGACCAAAATTAAATAAATCATTGTGGGTTAAAATATATTTTATGGATCTTCAATTAAACTTCCTAGAATTATTTTATTCAATTTCTATGATTATATATTTATTTATGATAAAAATTATAACCAAATAGATTTAAAACATAAATAAAATTAATATTTCATTTTGGGGGATATATTGGTAATGAAAATATTTGAATTAAATAAATTCTTATTTATTTGCATCAATATTTTCTACATTTTTTCTTATAAGAAATGAAAAATATTATTTCTATGAATTATAATCATGGAGGAATTATAATAATTTCTTATCTAAAGTATTCATTTGATAATGAATATTTTTGGCCAACCCATACTATACATTCATAAAAAAAATTAGATATTTCCTACATAATTAAGAAAATCAAGCATATGGGAACTAAAATATATGTGGATATAATTCAATATAATAATATTTTTTTGACTTCTTTGGAAACCAAATAATTATTATAGTGACTAGAGAGTTGGATTCCAAATTTATTTTAAATATTTCTTGAATATTTCCTGTATTTAAGGGGTTACATTTTGTCATGTGATATATAAATATATTGTTTATTTGTGCACCTTCATTTAGTATATCTGAAAAAAATTCTTGGGAAACTCTATTATGTTCTAATTTAAATATATGATGAATATAATTTAAAAAATATGGCCATGGATGGGGAATGAGTATATTTATATATAAATTCCATGTATGGATTGTAATAGAACTCTGTAAGATAAGTATAGTAAAGGAATACCAAGATAGATATATTAAGGACTGTTCCACCCCAAAAAAATCTTGTTTTAACTATAACATATTATATTTACAAACCTGTAATTAAGACATATTCATAAATTGATGTGAGTAATTTTTTAAAATTTATAGTGGGGGAATAATAATTCAATAAACTGGTGATTATGTATTTTCACATCGAATATATATATTTAATTCATTAAAGAAAAATTTTATTTAATTATTTAAATAATTTTATTACATAGGTGTTCAATAGTGTATATTTGGGGGACTGAGAAGATACAATGTTTTCAACATGTAGTAAAATAGTATATATTTGATTTATCTAGAGGGGAAACTATTTTTAGCCTTTTTACTGTTAATATTTTTAGATGAGTAGGCCGAATACCATAATGGTTTGTGTGAAATAAAAAAAGATATGAAGAGTTTGAAATCTATTTGAAACGATACTAAAACAATATCTTATATCACATTTCAACAATTAAATTGTTAATCAATTTTCACTATAATTTTATTTCTCTGATAAAATTAATCATTAATGATTACCCAAACCATGTAATCTCTTAATTATCTGTGTAATTTAGTAATTAATATATTTCAGAATATCTTATGGACTAGTGATATTATATCTCAAATTACACCTTGATCAACCAGCTTCATTGTTTCATTAGTATAAATTAAAACATAAGTAGATTGTGTATTATCCTTATAAATCGTGAGAATGTTTTTTAATTATGTTAAATAATGAAATATTTTAATGTATATAACAATAACTTGTTTCCAGTTAGGGTGAGAAAAATAACATACAAAATAAAATATACATTATTTAATTGTGGAATGGGAGACTCCATGCCTTTTATACTAAGAGACTTGTGTTCAATAACATGAGACATATTATTAAAAATTGAAAATAAAAACAATAGAAACATGTATCTTGACCCCTAATATGTATAATATTTAGAAATTGTAGTCCTTCTTATAATAGTTGAATAGGGTTCCCCATTCATGTAATTTTAATTACAACCCATGTTATTAGAAGAATCATATTCTTTATGCACCATTGATTCGTGACCCATTTAGAAATTCCTCAAATTAATTTACCAATTCATTATTCATTAATTTATACTATGTGAATATCTAATGCATATTGATGGATTTTTCATGGTTCATATAAATAATTCCTATTAACTAACACATTTTAAAAAATTATTATTCTCAATTCTGATTTCATTTTGCGTTTTCTTTGAGCTATAATATTAATTTAGTTGAATAGGGGGGTTGAAATTGAATTTTGGATAATTTTTCTATTTTGTTTATTTTTATAATTTAAATTTTGGTTTTCCCATCCTATAGAATTTTCTATATTTTGGATCACACATTCATAGATTCCCATGAAATATACAATGACATAATTACACTTCTAGTGTAACATCCCGCTCTTTTTTTGAAAGTAATCCCAATTTTCGATAGCGTACATGATATGCCCCGAATAGTTTAACTAAATAACTAAATATTATTATTTAAATACTTCCATTATAATATTTCCCTTAGAGTGGTAGGAGTTGACGGTTTTAAATAAATTATGAAAATCATATCTTTAAAAGATTATATATTGATACACTGGTTACCAATTTAATTATAAATGGAAATGCAATCCAATTGAAAATAAATGTTTTGTTTTTATGAAAAACTATTTAAATGATAATAATTGTGTTTATAACATTAATAAATCACTCTTGAATGATTCTATAAATGAAATATAAATTCAATATAATTTTTTAAATTAACCATATGTATTTTCTAGCCAAAATATTAGAACAAGTCTCATTTTATGAATAAAATAAATATTTTTTAAAGGAATTTTCACAACATTTTGATGAAGAACCAATTTAAAATTTAGTTTTTTTTATTTTATAAATTATATTTTTCAATATAATATTATTCATTATAATATTGGAATAATAATTAACTTTGGATAAATTTTTGGGATTATTCTGATCATATTCATTTTTAATGAATAGGGAAAATTATAACATTCTAATTCAAAACTTCTAATCATCTAATTAATTTAAATAGTAATAATTTTAAAATATATTCTTGGTTTAAGATTTAATTAGAGTAATTTTTTATCATTTTATACAATTTAGGTCAATATAATCAATTTCACATTGAAATTTGACATAAAAACTTAGTGAACTTTTGAATCTTTTCAATTCCAAAACCTATTTTCATAATCCGTTAATGGGATTAACAGTAAATAAATTTTTCCACTTATTTGGATTCAATTTTAAAAAATATAAATATATGGTTCTATAATTAATGATAAATTTGATCTAATAAGAGAGAACTAATTTTTGGTGAATAATAACTATTGTATTCAATTTATCATGGTAAAAGGAAAAATGAGGTAAATAAGTGTAAAATTAATATTAAAAATATTATGAAACTCCTTTAACACTTGATATAGTATTATTCGATTAGTTATTTTCATCCTTTATAGTCATTGGGATTAATTTTTAGACTTTTTATACTACATCAGTGGGATTATGACACTTATAACATTTGTTTAATGAAAAAATAGTGATGTCATAATCATGTATCTCATAAGTATATCAATTTTAATATGGGGACATTTAAGTGATATAATCAATTGTAAATAGTATTTATAAATATATAAATATTATCTAAATCATGAAAATTTATTTATAATTTTTGGGAAATAAATATTTAATGTAAATAGTGACACAATGATGATGTAAAAATTTCGTAATTAATGGAAAAATAAAATAAATGATATTCTGAATTTTTAAATAAATATTAGATTGTTTAATTTATTCCATAAACTAATTTTGTTGATTATATAATCATGTTGGAGATGATTTAAATGATTTTTTTATCATATCTTTCTCTTATGATATTTAATAAAATCATCAAATGAATAGTGTCCAAATTGACAATATTTGTATTTTAAATATAAAATATTTTAGTAAATTTTATAAATTTTATAAAAAACATATATTAATAAATATAGTTTCAAAAAATCCAAATATTTCATAAAAGAATATTTTATTGGTATTTTGGCATGTTACGGTAATTTTATTATACCAAAAATTTTAAATAATGTGATGTCACGAGAAGATTAAAAAGGGAAAACAAGGGTTAAAACCGAAATATAAGACATAAAAAATATTCAAAACATGTATAAATTAAATTGGATGAATTTATTTAGACCGATAGTCATCATATATTATAACTAAATATATTTTCATCCATTTTGAATAGAAAATGAATTTATTTTAATTTAATAGTTTTAATATGTCTTAGAGTTCCCCTCCCCTCTCCTATAAAATAGAACCCATTACTCTATAATAATCACTCATAAAATACCTTTATGTTTGGACTTTATTGATCCAAAACCCTTATTATAATACCTACCCTAATTCAAGAATCCATATTTTAGGCAGAACACCATCATTATATGTGATAAGATATTAAACAAAGGTGATCGTCCCTAAGAATATAAAAATTGTATTTGAGTGTTTCTATTTTATTTTATATTCCACTTCCTTCAAATATTATAAATAACTTATCAGATAAAATATAAACTATCCAAAATATTATAAATATTTATTATGACAATATCATCACTGATATCCATCTCCAATTTCATCAAATGGTAAGATATCTTTCCGTTCATGTGTACGGCGTACTACCACCTCATGGATCAATATAGTTTTTTTTCATTATTCTCTCTCATGGATGATCATAATGATGTATTTGATATTTATATATGATATTAAATAATTATTTGTCATTATAATTGAATAATATATCAATTACATTCTTATATTCCATATACATAAAAATGATAATGATGTTCATTTGTATGTTTGAACTATCACCTCCACCAAACTATGTGAGTTATTTTTATTCATCACATCAATTGTATGATTTGAATAACTACATATATTATTATTTTTTGATAATAGAAAGATAATTAAATTAATATTATATAATAATTACCTTATTTCCAAAATCATCAATGAAAAATGAAAACGTATCTCATGCATAGGTACAACTTACCGTCTTCCTAATTGTATCATTGTTCAGTTTTCATATTCTTATTTAATGAATTGAATTAAATGAAAAATTGGTACTTAATAGTTATTATACTTTCATTAATAATATTTTGTAGATTATAGAACTATGACTACATGGACTGGTGATGTCATACCATTTTCATTTCTGACTGAAGTACCAAATCTCGACAAAACATCTGATATGAACATAAAAAAATTATTTTATTGTTATAATATGGAAATATATTATATAAAGGGAATAATAATATTTAAAATTATCCCATCCAAGTATATATTTATTTAATTTTATTATTTAGGAATATAAATAATGTATTTGATGAGTCAGACTCAAGGTAATGGATTTTGTCTCAATCACCATTCATTGAGAAATTTCTTTAATTATATTCACCTTTATTATTTTATAAATTTAATATTAAACAAATTTGAAATTTTTTATCCATAATATATAAATAAAAAATTTATTTGATGTGTTTTTATAAATATTTCTACTCTCGCATGGTTTATAATTTAAATATTTATAATTGTAAACAAATATTTAATTGAAACATCATTTTGATCACATTATTGATATATTCTTCAAATTATTTATACTTAATGTACTTTTTTGAAAATTTATTTAAGGGTATATTTATATAGTAATGACTGCTTTAAATTGGAAATTATTTTAAAAAGTTTTTATATGGTATGGATAACTTTGTTTAAAAAATAATCGTTTGAAATGTTTTTATTTTATTTTAAAAATGGATTGATTATTTCAGCAAATTGAAATAATTTTTTTAACATATATTACGAGAATTTGATTCCTTGGTTTCCTGTCACTATTTTGTATTTATGTATACTTTAAACATTTACAATTTTATTTTAAAATAATGTGTTTTCATTTTTGTGTGTGTGGATTGTAAATATAAAAAATCATTTCAAGGTGGAAATGTAATTTTTTATTTGTGCTTGTAATATGAGTTATTATTATGTTATGGTTATTGGAAATTGAATATGAATTTGTGTGGTTCCATAATAAACCAATGGAAGGTGCGCCTATGATAGATCTCTAATTCATTGGGTAATTAGGAAGAGTTAAACAACGGGGTTTCTTCTAAGAGATTTATGGTATATAACATGACAGGTATTCTAAATATCATCATGATGGTTACTCCCTTTTTACCTATGAAATCTAAAATTTATGAATGATATAGATCTAACAAGGTGCCTTTAGGATTTATTAATGGTAAAAAGTCTTCCCAGAATCATATTATTTCAAGATTAATGTTAAAGAACTTGTGTTTTAATGTGGAAAATGATGCTTTTGTGAAAATGATTTAAAATGATTAAAATATTCTTGGAATAGTCGTTTCAATCATATTTTTATATCCCTTAATGATATTTTTATTCTCCTACAATGTTTTGAAACGTTTTCCATAGGTTATAAGTATGTTTATTAGAAACAATGATGTATAGATGAATGTTATTAATGAACTAATCATGATAATAAATTAAGGTGTTATTTTATAATGTTTTACTTTATAAAATATATATAGTTTTTATAAGTTTATACATTGAAATATTTGAGTTTCTATTATAATAGATATGTCATAATTCCATAATATTATCAACCAAAAAAATTACCATTGTGAATTATTTAGTTAATAGATGATAATGTGATGATTAAGGTTAGGGCATTATATTTGGTATCAATGGACGGTTTAGAAACTTTTTGAGATTTTGATGATTTTAAAATAGTTAGGGATATCATCATGGATTTATAATAATAAGGATGATAATAAGTTAAATGTTTTATATAACCAATTTTAGTCTTTATGTTCTGAAATTTTAATGTTATTAAAGGTATTTTATGAGACATTATTTTTTATGTAATAATGGATTATTACTTTTTTGGATGAAAAATGAGAGGTGTGAGATATCCTTTGAGGAAAAAAATATTATCATTATAATTTGGGAATTTATCATATTTTTTGAAATATATAGTTTTAGAAAAATAAAAACATGTAAACCAAGTGACAAACCACGAAATCAGACAAGGTTATAGGAATTGAACCCACAACTGAGTGTAAAAAAAGAATATATCACATACCACTGCAATATGTGATGTCCATAGTTATTATATACTTTTCATATTTTATTTAATAGACTTGATTGTATGAAAATAAGTTAATTCGGGGAACATAGTTTTCATCAAATGAGGATGCATTTTATTGGATAATGATTTTGGAATTAATTCAAAAATGTTATATTGGATGACATCCAATATTTTGGTATATTTTTATTATTATGTAAAATTGCATAATATGGGATTTTAACTGAGGTGTAATTGATGAATTATATTTTGGAAGAATCTAGGATTTTATTGAGGACCAATAATGATTTAGGTTATTTATAGTTACAATTAACCTATCGTAGAGAATATGACATTCAGATAAATAATTTTTGTTATATGACATTAACAGTGGTTGAATTTATTTAGAGATAAATGTTAAAATTTAACTTGGAAGTGTATGTGATCATGTATTTCTGAATTTTGGGATTTAATATCATTTTAGTTTATTTAGAGCAATTTTAAGGATAGTTATTTTTTAAATGTTCTATGTTTAACATTCAGTATTTATAATGATGTATGGGGATTAAAATAAGTTTTTCATCCTCCAATTTTATATTCTTTTGTAAGAATTATTTTATATTATACTAACCATATTTGTTTCGGTTAATGTTTCAGGATAAGAAAATATACAGTCACTAATTTTGGATTATGTAATACTATAGAAGTTGATTCAAGAGTGAAAAAATAATCATAAATACTAATCATTTGGGGTGTGAAATGGATGAGTCTATGTTCGTAATTAACTAAAGGTTGAAACTCTAAATATCAAGTAAGAATATTTCATTCTTTTCGTAGTAAATAAGTAAATTTATTCCACAAGAAAATGAGAGGGATATGAAAACTTATTAATTATTTGTTTACTTTTCATACTATAGAATCAATTACCTTTTGACCAGTCACAATTCTATGGTTTTGTGATTGTTTACATTTCACTGATAATGTTTTCTATCAATATCCATCAAAACATAACAGTTATTGTTTCATCTACACACATGTTTTTTTTCCATGGAATCATATTATGTGTTATCTTAGGTGACCTTCGTACTGTCCTTTCAATCTTTTAATGTAGACATCTTATTCATCATTTTTCTGATTTGGGATTTCAATAAATTTGTTTCTCAAATTAATAATAGACTAACCAACCTAAAATTAAAATTATGAGGACAAAATTTCAAAAAGTGGGGAGAATGTCACAAATCTAGTTTTTTAAAAGAAACGGAATATTCAACAACATATATGAGATGCCACATAGAGATTAAAAAAACTAAATGTTAATATTTATATTTTAATGTTATAAAATAGTCATTAGAACTGTGGGTGTTTATAGTATGAAATGAAATTATAAAAATATGGTTTAAAAATTTTTATATAATGATTCATTGGATAAAAATTTAATAAAAAATGCAAATAAAACCTATTTAATAGAAATGGTGTGTTATTAGGAAAAAAATCTTAAATACAAATAATTGTGTTTATAATATAATCGAATCACTCATACATTATTATATTAAAGAAATATAAATGAAATATAACTTTTGAAATTAAACTTACGCAATTTCCATTTCTAATATAAGAGAAAATATGATTTTATGAATAAAATAAGTATTTTCTGAAAAATGGAATTTTCACCGACTTTTGATTGTGAACCCATCTTAAATATATTTTTTTCAAATTTTTAAATTATATAAGGACAAATAAATTTTTCATTGGGAAGTGGGGTATTAGATATTACTTTGTATAATGTTTTTTTCTGATTATATTTATTGTTAATGAATAGTTAATGATACGACATTTTAATTCTAAACCTCTTTTCTTCTACTTTATTTCTACTTTATGGTTATTATTTTTATTTGGTTTTAATGTGAAATTTAACTAATTTTTTATCCGTGAATCCAATGTAGGAAATTGTAATCGATTTAACACTAGAATTAGATATAAAAACTACATGAAATTTTGAATGTTTGACTTAAAAACCCTATTTTCTCTATCTGTAATGAGGAATAACAATAAATCTGTAATTCCCCTACCCATCTTACCGTCAAATATATTTACGGACTTGTCACTACCTGACATAAAACGTTCCTCCCTATATGCCAGAGACTGCAGAATTGTAGCGAGAGTGTACAGATATTCAGGGGGGAAATATAACCACATTAATAGTCATTTAAATAAATTTATTCCAACTGAATTAAATTAAATAAATTCCCCAAATCCTGTAAATTAATTAAATTCTATTGACCACTATATGATTAATTAATAACCCCCAATTTCTCAATGACTAAATTAATTATTCTTAAACCTTGATTTTAATTAAACATAACCTCTACTTTGCATTAAAGAATCAAATTCATCTTTACCTGGAATTTAATTAAATGAATCCCCAACTCCTCATTTACACATCATTAAATATTATTATTTAATATTTTCCTTTTTTGATAACCCCAAACTCTCCATTTAAATTTCATTTTATTAAATTCCACGAATCTCAAATAATTTAAATAATGACTCGATCTAATCTTTATTTAAAATATAATTAATTTTTTCATCTCAATTTAATTATATAACGTCATCATATCAACGTTATTAAATTATATTATCTTAACCATAATTTAATTAAATGAATCCCACAAAACTCATTTTATAAAATTACTTTTAACCATGAATATAATTAAATTAAATTTTACCCGAAACATAAAACTCAGTAGCCCACATGGTTTGACTCATACATTCTCATAGATTATGCACAGACCATACATCTACCATTGAACACTTGTTTTATAATACTCAAATTACCCGCTTGGTATGACTAAACATTCATATCCCATGTGAACATCACTTTCACTAGTGTAGAAAATGTTTTTTATGGTGGTTATTTTTTATTTTTTCCATCATCTTTTGGTCGAAGTTATTACAAGATATGTTGTAAACATTGTTTTAACAAAGGTTATTTTAAAAATGACTTACAACACAAAAATATGAAGCATTTTCCCCATATGGTCATCAAAAACGGACATGGAAAACGATTTAGAGTCATGATTTATTACGTCGTTTTTTAAACAATTGGCCTATTATATACTTTTTCAAATCTATTATATAATAACCGACATAATATATTGTGCCTCAGAAGAGTTTATCACATCAAATATTTTGATAACCAATGTGATAAACCGGTATTCCAAGTGTTTTTCATGTCAGTTAAATAATAACCAGTGTGAAAACACATATACTACGTCAGTTATAAAATAACTGACCTAAAAACCCATTACCACGCATATGTTACATCTGTTTTCAAATAACCAAAATTAAAACACGTTTACAAACATTTTTTTATGTCAGTTATAAAATAACTAAACTAAAAAAATTTATTTAAAAAACTATTCAACCACAACTATGTCGTGAAAAAGAAAGACTGAAATAGACTAAAAATAGTCCAAAACTATACCAAAACCATACCCCCCCCCCCCAACTTGAAATCCCTCCCACACCCCTAAAAACCCCCTACCCCACTAGACACCCCCACACCACTAGACCCCCATCCCTCCTGGAGAGCCCCCACCCCATTGAAAGCCCTCCCACCCTCCTGGTGTAACGACCCAAAGTTTCATTAATGTAAAATCCCTCTTGATCTTATTAAATGTCTCTTTATATAAAATATTTTTATAAAATTTCAACTTCATTGGTTTTTTGATAAGTATTGTGACCGATAATTTTATAGACGTTGAACAGTTATCACATGATTAGTATAAATATAGGGCTTTAACACATCCAATTTTACATAGAAAAAGGAAGAGATGGCCTCATCCAGTAGAATTGCCCCATACGAAACCCATTTATCGGAGCTCGGAAAAGAGGTGGCATCCTTAGGCTTCACTCTTGACCAATACCAAGCTGAGCTTCACCATGTCAAGCTCGAACGGGACCATATACGGGAGAAGTGTAAGTTGATAGAAATTACCACCCGAGCGATGTTATCCGAGCCACCCCAAGAGTCTATCACCATTGCACACCTTACCCTTAGGTCTTATGTGGTTTTTTTAAGGGGTTATGTAACTAATCGACAGTACTATGTTCATGTACATTATTTTTGTATATAATAATGAATATAATTTCTTATCATTATTGATACATTGTAAATAGTTTTTAAAGTACAAATGGTGTTTTTAGTTATTATTTAATTAAAAAATCTATTTTATTAAATTAAGGGATTTTTTAATTAAATAATATTTTAATAAATTATTATTATTATTATTATATTAATTTTATTATATATAAATGATCATGTAATTGTATGAATGCAATTATAATTTTTATTAAGGTTTGAAAACCATTTTTGTCAAAACCCGTGAATTTTTTATAAATGTCGGTTTTTATTTTAAAAGTAAAAATTAACATATTTAGAAAATAATTTAGATAAAATAAATGTTATTTTTGGAATCAGGATGTCGAAATTTTCCAACAGTGAAATTTTCATAATTTTCTGAGACAATAAAATTTTTGAGTAAAAATTAAATACCGTTTAAATATATAATGTGTTTTATGACATCATAATGACCCAATAGTGATGTAATAAAATTATATAATCTTTATGTTCGACGAACATATGTTTTAACATTAAAATAATGTGATTTTGGGTTTGTTTGGATTACTTTTCAAATAATTAATGGACCGCTCAAGACTTATTAAACACCTTGTCTTTTTAAATTAATTTCAATTGGAGTGTGACTCACCTCCACATAAGAAACCCTAATATTTTAAGAAGTTCGGACCTTGGACTTATAAAATATTATTTTCCTCTTCCCTTTTCATAAAACCATGCGAAAAAACCATGGGATGATTTCTGTTTTGGATTATTTTAATATAAGGGGTCCCAAACCTAAATAGTAATGAATTCCCTCACCTTTCCTATATAAACCCACCCAAGCTCCCACTTACTCCTCACTAAAATCCTTTGGAGTTCTTCAAACCTCTTACATACTCTCTCTAGAATACTACCAAGGTGCCCCAAGCTCCCAATAATCCTCTCACAAGCCTCTCTCTAGCCTTTGGAAGCAGACTTCCAAGTAAGGGTTTTTTCTTCCTTTCTCATTTTTGTCCAATTTTCTTTAAGTTTTTTTTCCCTTTTAATTTCAATTATTAATGTTAGGGTATAGTTTAGAACCTCCCTCATACTTCCCTATTTATGTTAGAATGATGGGAGACCCCTTTCTCTCTCATTAAATGCCTCCAATGTACACCCGTTACTATGCTGAAATTCCGAAAGGAACTTCTCTCTCTTCTTTTACATTCAATAAATACTTTTGTATCATGAATATAAATTCCATTACAATTTTTGGGTAATGTATCTATATGACCTCCTTACATTCCATTACATGTAAATATGATGAGGAACCCCTTTCTCTTTCATCATCCATTTTTATGAATTCTTATGTCACGTCGTTACGGAGCCAAAATCGCACCGATTTTCTAAGCCAATGTCATTGTGTAGTGAATTCCATGCCCATTTCTCCATCAATGGTATTCACCTTTATGTACATTTACTTATTGATTTTAAATTTTCATGTATTAATTCCACATTCCTTTATCATGGAATAAATTATTATGTTTTATGAATCCATGTTTTATGATCCATGTGGCACACTTATGCATGAAATGAAATGTTTAAGAAGGGTGCGCCCTTATAGCGCTCCAATGCATTGGGTAAAGTATAGTATCATAATACGTCATGTGCAATGAGTTTTGACTCATGGTAATTCAAGTGCAACGAGTTTTTACCCGTGCTTTATGTGCAATGAAGATTTACTCATTGTCCATGTGCAATGAGCCTTGGCTCATGCTAATTCCATTTTTAGTGTTGTTGCCACATTTCCATGTTTTTGATTATCATGCTTTATCATGAATTTATGTTCATGTTTTTCTTATTCAATATTGATATGCCTATTGTCTAAAATTTATTGTACTCCTCATTTTATTCCATGTGTACTCCCTTACTGGGCTTTATAGCTCACCCTTTTCTTATGCATGTCCTCAGGTTATCCCATGCAATGATAAGTACGAAGGAATGTAGTGGTCACATAAAGGAATTTTTCAATAAAGATGTTTTATTTCATGTTTTAAGATTTTATGTAATGATCCTAAGCCCTAAGACACTAAACCTCTCAATCTTCTTTGTTGTATCAAGTGACATTTTATGTAATAAATCATGGTTAAGTTGTAATAAAAAGCAGGGTTTTCATAATTGGTATCAAAGGATAGGTTTGGTTATTTTTGGGATTAGGATTAGAAAACCCTAGTAATGCCTTAGATACAAGACTATGTAAAATAAAAACGTCCCTATGATTTGGTGAGTTTTGAGTAAGTGGGTTATCAAGAAAATACATCCCTATCTCGATACGAGCAGGTAGAGGCGGCTCGTGCACAGATGTATCCTAGGGGTAAAACCCAAAAACACCTCTTTAAGAAAGACTTGACCGGGAACTGGTGCACGACAAAGGGTCTTGCTGCACTCTTGGTTACGACACTCTCGGGGGATATGCTTTGATAAATTCACAAGATTAGTATGAACCCTTATTAAGGGAATTAAAAAAATTCCAGTATGAATATTTGTTAGAAATTAGATCATGAAAAGCCTAGATTGAAGCCTATAGACTCATGAGTTAAGGAAATGAAAGTTTATTTATAAGTCATAAACTTTTGTCTCTGGATTACCCTTTATCGGTTACCCATAACATTCCTTTTATTCCAGACAATGGCCGATAATAGAAGGACTCGAGCTAACAACCGATGGGAAGATCAGTGTGATGACTAAACTAATGAGATGCCCAATCCAATGAGAGTGGGAATGGCGAACTTTGTCACGCTTCCCTCTCAGCTAACTCAAGAATTGAATAGAAACACGGGTCAATAAGAACGTCCAACCCCCCCCCCCCCCTAAGAAATAATAAGTCACTATCGAGAGCTTCATGAGACAAAGGCCTCCTACTTTTAGTGGATCATCTGATCCCACGATCGTTGAACAATGGATCAACTCCATTGAAAAGATCTTCTACATCCTTCAATGTTCAAAACAAGATAAGGTTCTCTTGGAAGCTTATCGTATAGAGGATGAAGCTGATCAATGGTGGAGGTTGATCAAAAATATGAAGCCTGAGGAGGAGATCGAGGCGTTGGAATGGGAGGATTTCTAAAAGATGTTTTTCGATAAATATTTTCCGCACAACCTCCAGCTTAAGATTGAAAGGGACTTCCTTTCCCTCAAGAAAAAAGTAGAAGAATCTATTGGAGCGTACGAGGAAAACATCACAAGGATTGCATGATACGCTTCCGGCTTTGTCGTTACCCCTGAATGAAAGGTTTACCGCTTCTTTGGTGGGATGAAGCCTATCCTGCGGAAAGCATTAGCGATCAGTGACTTCGATAGCTATGAGGAAATTGTCTGATTTTCCCTCATGGTCGAAATGGAGATCGAAGAATCACAGGGGTATCATGGGGATAAGAAGCCTAAGGTGGACTTTAATTCTGGTGGACCGATGGATAAATCCAACGGTGCTAAGAAGATCCAGCACCCCACTTTCCAAAATTACAGAAAGAAGAACCCTAGAAATTTCCATAAGGGGACAAGGAAATGCTTCAGGTGTGGAAGAGAAGGGAACCTAGATGTTAACTGTTAGCAAGAAAGCCCCGCGGCTACGACAGAAGAGAGTAACGCTCTGTTCGAACCTCAACGGGTTGTTCAATTCTACAAATGCAAAGAACCGGGTCATTTTTCAAATCACTGCCCCAATACAAGGGTTTTCGAAGACAGCCGACAACCTCCAAGGCAGCAAGGAAGAGATTTTCCCATCACTTATGCCGAAGTGAACTCCGACAACTAAGTGGTGACAGGTATGCTAGTTATTCATGGAAGAATATTGAACGTACTATTTGATTCAAGTTCTATGCATTCTTTTATATATTGAATGTATGGTAGAACAATCACAGCACCACCACAAATCATGGAAGTAAAGTTGTCGCTGAGTACGGTAAATGGGGCAATCATTTCATCTCATGAATATAAGTCCTCCCCTGTTATAATCTGTGGATTGAATTTCTCGAAAAACCTCGTCATACTCCCTATGGTGGAATTTTATGCAATTCATAGCATGGATTGGCTTTACTTATATAGAGGCAACATAAATTGTCGGGAAAGGGAAATCACACTCCATATAGAGAATCAGCCCCTGATTATTTACAAGTGTAATGAGGAAGATGAATCTCTGTTAACTCCATCATCTCAATCATGGATATTACTACCTTATGAGCATGAGTATCTGGCTCAGATGATTGAGTCCAAGGAAGAAACCATCCTTGAAGAAATGCATATTTTGAGGGAATTCGTTCAAGTGTTTCCCGAGGAACTCACCGGTCTTCCTCCTAGAAGGGATGTTGAATTCTCAATTGAACTTATACCTAGGGCTTTACCAATATCCAAGACTCCATATAGAATGACTATTGTAGAGCATGAATAGATGAAGAAAAAACTAAAAGATAATCTGGATAAAGGTTTTATACGCCCAAGTGCTTCACCATGGGGTGCACCAGTCCTCTTCATCAAGAAGAAGGATGGGTCAATGCGGCTTTGCATCGATTATCGTGAACTTAACAAAATCATGATCAAGAACAAGTATCCTCTCCCAAGAATTGATGACTTGTTCGATCAGCTGCATGGAGCACAATTCTTCTCCAAGGTAGATTTGCGGTTGGGATATTATCAAGTAATGTTGAAGAAGGAAGATGTCCCTAAGACTGCTTTTTGTACAAGATACGGGCACAATGAATTCATAGTAATTCCTTTCGGACTCACCAATACTCCATAAATCGTCAGGGACTTGATGAATAGTGTCTTTAGATATTACCTAGACAAATTTGTGGCATTCGTTATAGATTATATTCTCATATACTCCAAAACCAAGGAGGATCATGAAAAGCATTTAGGAACTGTACTAGAGACTTTGCGCAAGGAGAATCTCTATGCAAAGTACAACAAATTTGAGTTCTGGTTGAAGGAGGTCTCATTCTTGAGCCATATCATCACAAGCAATGGGATATCTGTGGATCCCTCCAAAACAGATGCAATTGAGGGATGGCCAATGCCAACATCAGTAACAGATATCTGTAGCTTCTTGGGGTTAGCTGGATATTATCGACGATTTGTGTGAAATTTCTCACGATTTTCCAACCCCATTACCAAGCTAACTCGAAAGGGAGTAAAGTTTTCTTGGAGTGATGAATGCGAAGAAAGTTTCAAGGAGTTGAAAAGGAGTCTTATCAATGTGCTCGTGCTCACTTTACCCACAAGTGGGGAGATTTTTGTGGTATTCAGTGATGCTTCGAAGAAGGGATTAGGATGTGTGATGATGCAGAATGATAATGTGATATCCTATGCCTCAATGCAGTTGAAAATCCATCAGCGAAACTATCCAACGCATGATCTGTAGTTGGCAATGGTGATATTTACCTTGAAAATCGGGCGGCATTATCTCTATGAAGAGAAATGTGATTTTTATACTGACCGTAAGAGTCTTAAATATATATTCACACAGAAAGATCTTCATATGCACAGGAGAAGATGGATAGATCTCATTAAGGATTATGAATGTTCAATCCATTACCACCCTGGGAAAGTGAACAAGGTGGAAGATGCCCAAATTAGAAAGGATCCAACGATTCTATTAATGATGAGAATTGATAAGGATCCAATATTCCTAGACTTAATGAAGATGGACATGGGAATCATAGAGAAGTGAACATCATCAATGATTTCACAAATGATTTCCCAACTGTCTCTTTTGTAAAGGTTAAAGGATGCTCAAAATGATGATGTGGCAATTTAAGAAAAAGTGGGAGCTATCGAAAAAGGGAAATCCACGGAGTTTAATGTTAATGAAGAATGAATATTTCGGTTTGGGAAAAGACTATGTGTTCCATCAAGTCCGGAGCTAAAGAAGGATCTTTTGGATGATCCACATAGTTTAAATTTCTCTATTTACCCAGGGAGCACAATGATGTATTGAGATATCCGAGAAAACATTTGGTGGGTTAATATGAAGAAGGAGATTGCTGAATATACATCCAAGTGTCGGGTGTGTCAGCAAGTGAAGTAAGAGAGGTAGATGTCTAATGGGATGATCCAACAATTTACTATACCATAATAGAAATGGGAAAAACATCACCATGGACTTTGTCACCGGACTTCCGAGGACATCTGAAGGCAACAATGAAATATGGGTTGTTTTGGATCATCTTATAAAGACTACACACTTCATTGCTATTTGGGAGTATTTCTCATTGGATCAACTGGCACAGATATATATCAGGGAAGTGGTAAGGTTGCATGGAGTACCACTATATATTGTGTCTGACCAAGATCCAAGATTAACCTCTATGATTTGGTAGATTCTTCATCATGCTCTGAATACTGAACTGAACTTCAGTACGACCTATCATCCTCAAACTAATGGCCAATATGAGTGGACTATACAAACACTTGAGGATATGTTGAGAGCGTGTTCAATGGACTTTAAAGGAGGATGGGGTCAACATCTTCCTCTAGTTGAGTTCTCTAATAATAACAGTTTCCACTCGAGCATCCAAATGGTACCATTTGTAGCCCTATATGAGGAAAGGTGCAGAACCCCGACATGTTGGGATGAGGTCGGTGAACGTAAGCTTCTTGGACCAGAAATGGTTGAGAAAATAGTGTAGAAGGTGAAAACCATTCAGCAGCATAACAAGGTAACCCAGAGTCGACAGAAGAGTTATGCAGATAATCGTCAATGAGACCTTGAGTTTAAAGTTGGAGACATGGTTTTTCTATGCATATATCTGTGGAATAAGGTCCTGAGGTTTGGAAGGAAAGGGAAGTTAAGTCCAAGGTACATCGGCCCCTTCTAGATTCTTGATCGTGTCGAGGATGTGGCCTATCGACTAGAACTTCCACCTACTTTGGCCAAAGTGCATGATGTATTTCATGTATCCCTCTTAAAGAAGTACATACTGGACCCTTCACATGTACTCTCTTCTGAGGTGGTACAATTGGAAGATGATCTTTCTTTTAAGGAGTAACCAGTGAAGATATTAGATCGTAGAGAAAAAGTTCTACGAAATAAGATAATGCCCCTCGTCAAGGTGTTGTGGAGAAACCCCAATTTTGAAGAAGAAACTTGGGAATTGGAGGAAGTGATGATGTTGAGTTACCCACATCTGTTTTAGTTTGGGAAATGGAAAATTTCGAGGGAGAAATTTCTTAAGGGGGGAATATTGTAACGACCAAAAGTTTCATTAATGGAAAATCCCTCTTGATCTTATTAAATGTCTCTTAATATAAACTGTTTTTATAAAATGTCAACTTCATTGGTTTTATGTCAAAAATTGTGACTGATACTTTTATAGCTGGTGAACAGTGATCACATGATTAGTATAAATATAGGGCTTTACCAAATCCAATTTTACTTAGACAAAGGAAGCGATGGCCTCATCCAGTAGAATTTCCCCATATGAAACCCATTTATCGGAGCTCGAAAAAGAGGTGGTGTCCTTTGGATTCGCTCTTGACCAATCCCAAGCTGAGCTTCACCATTTCAAGCTCGAATGGGACCATCTGCGGGAGAAGTGGAAGTTGATATAAATTACCACTTGAGTGATGTTATCCGAGCCACCCCAAGAGTCTGTCACAATCGCACACCCTACCCATAGGTCTTATGCGGCTGTTTTAAGGGTTTATGTAACTAATCTATAGTACTATGTTCATGTACATTATTTTTGTATATAATAATGAACATAATTTCTTGTCATTATTGATACATTGTAAATACTTTTTAAAGTACAAATGGTGTTTTTAGTTATTATTTAATTAAGAATTATATTTTATTAAATTAAGGGATTTTTTAATTAAATATTATTTTAATAAAATATTGTTATTATTATTATTATTAGATTAATTTTATTATATATAAATGATAATGTAATTGTACGAATGCCATTATAATTTTTATTAATGTTTGAAAGCCATTTTTGTCAAAACCCGTGAATTTTTTATAAATGTCAGTTTTTATTTTAAATGTGAAAATGAACACATTTAGAAAAATATTTAGATAAAATAAATGTTATATTTGGAATCAGGATGTCGAAATTATCCAACAGTGAATTTTTCATAATTTTCTGAGATATTCATATTTTTGAGTAAAAATTAAATACCATTTCAATATATAATGTGTTTTATGACATCATAGTGACCCACTAGTGATGTAATAAAATAATATAATCTTTATGTTCGGACAATATATGTTTTACCATTAAAATAATGTGATTTTTTGTTTGTTTTTCTTACTTTTTAATATTAATGGACCCCACAAGACTTATTAAACACCTTGCCTTTTTAAATTAATTTCCATGGGAGTGTGACTCACCTCCAAATTAGCAACCCTAATATTTTAAGAAGATCTGACCTTGTACTTATAAAATATTATTTTTCTCTTCCCTTTTCCAAAAACCAAGGGCAAAAAACATGGGATGGTTTGTGGTTTGGATTAATTTAATATAAGGGGTCCCAAACCTAAATAATAAAGAATTCCTCACGTTTCCTATATAAGCCCACCCAATCTCCCACTTCCTCCTCACTCAAAGCCTTTTGAGTTGGTCAAACCTCTGATCTACTCTCTCTATAATCCTCCCAAGGTGCCCCAAGCTCTAAAGAAGCCTCTCACAAGCCTCTCTCTAGCCTTTGGATGCATACTTCCAAGTAAAGGTTTTTTCTTCTATTCTCATTTTTGTCCAATTTTCATTAAGTGGTTTTGCCCTTTTAATTTAAATTATGAATGTTGGGGTATGGTTTCTAACCTCCCTCATGCTTCCCTCTTTATTTTTTAATTATGGGATACCCCTTTCTCTCTCATTAAATTCCTCCCATGTACACCCGTACTATGCCGAAATTCGGAATGTAACTTCTCTCTCCTCTTTTATGTTCAAGCAATACTTTTGTATCATGAATCTAAATTCCATTACAATTGTTGGGACATGTATCTATATGACCTCCTTACATTCCATTACATGTAAATATGACGAGGAACCCCTTTCTCTCTCATCAACCATTTTTATGAATTCTTATGTCACGTCGTTACGCAGCTGAAATCACACCGATTTTCTAAGCCAAGGTCATTGTGTAGTGAATATCATGCCCATTTCTCCATCAAGGGTATTCACCTTTATGCACATTTACATATTGATTGTAAATTTTCATGTATGAATTATATATTCCTTTATCGTGGAATAAATGATTATGTTTTATGAATCCATTTTTTATGGTCCATGTGGCACACTTATGCATGAAATGAAATGTTTAAGAAGGGTGCGCCCTTATAGCGCTCCAATTCATTGGTGAAAGTGTAGTATCATGATACGTCATGTTCAATGAGTTTTGACTCATGCTAATTCAAGTACAACGAGGTTTTACTCGTTCTTTATGTGAAATGAATATTTACTCATCCTCAATGTGTAATGATCCTTGGCTCATGCTAATTCCATGTTAAGTATTGTTGCCACATTTCCATGTTATGATTATCATGCTTTATCATGCCTCTATGTTCATGTATTTATTATGCTCTATTGATATGCCTATTTTCTAAAATGTATTGTACTCCTCATGTTATTCCATTTTTACTACCTTACTAGGCTTTATTGCGCACCATTTTCTTATGCATTTCCTCAGGTTATCCCATTCAATGTTAAGTACGAAGAAATGTAGTGGTCACATAAAGGAAGTTTTCAATAAAGATGTTGTATTTAATGTTTTATGTTTTTATGTAATGATCCTAATCCCAAAATCCACTAAACCTCTCGATCTTCTTTGTTTTATCAAGTGAGGTTTTATGTAATAAATCATGTTTATGTTTTAATAAAAAGAAGGGTTGTCATACCTAGACACCCACCTATCCCCCATGGACACCCCGAACACCCCCCTGGGATGGGATGCACCTCATCTCATACAATAGATGGACAGGATGTGATGTGATGTGTATGGAAGGGATGGTAGAACAATATTTTTGACCTAGGGGAAGAATAGGTGGAAATCAAAGTGGTTGTTTTTGTAATAGTGGGTTCCCTAAACCCAACTATAATGAAATGTCTTCTTATCATATCATCTATATAGTGATTTATAAGTGTTTTTTCTAAATATTATTATGTAGATAATTCTTCATATTCTATTTAAATGGTAATGTCCATAGATTATTTATTTTTTCTAATGGTTATAGTAGTTCCTAGGCTATTATGAGATCCTAGAGATACTACGAAATTAATAAAAAAAATCCATGTGATCTAAATATTTTATTCCAACTGGAAATTAGTTATTATTAACTATCAGGGGATGGGGTCTCATAAAAATTGAGATCTATTCTCAATAAGTACACACATGGTGATCTTGAGTAGATGAGATCATTTGGACTGAGCCACTAATAGAAACACCACATGTTTCTATTGTCAATGGAAGTTTCTATCTAAAAACATGTCCATTATTTTACTGAATTGAGATAATTATAATTGTGTTAAATTTGATTACATACTATGATGAAATGAATAAACCATGAAATAAATTTTTGTTCGAGGTTTCTTGTGTTGGTTGAATCATTGCTGGTATATAATTGGTTGAATAATCTACATAGAATTTGTTGCTTCTATGTTGAGAAAGTGATATCACATGCCCAATTGATTAGGATGGTAATAGCTTCACTAAATTCATGGCTATGGTATAAGAAACTAAGTCCATCAAATAAGATCAATGAATAATAAAAAATGAAAGTACAATTTCATAAGTGTGGATCATGCTTTTTGAGATATCCATAGTTAAATATATCATGTTATATATTGTGTTTTTGTATGATGGTTTACATTACAATGACTATTCCTTATCTCATTAAGTCCCTTGATGGGTTTATGGAGTCAACATCTAGTCTGTGAATTGTATTCACTACTATCAAGATAAGGTCCTAGAGGGATACAATGAATATTTTATTCAACAATCCACACTATTCTAGTGAATAGGATTATAGGTGAATATGGGCCCCAATGTGGGGACAAGGAGTTTTCCAAGTATTACCAATCACTGATAAATAAATAAATTCAATACTATTTGAGTATAAAATAATTGAGAAAAATTTATTAACTAAATGTATTCACAATGTATAAAATTAATACATGGAAAAATATTATATGTTCAAATATATTATTTAAAAATTCAAGGTTCATTCAAAATTTTAGGTTTCAACAGTCGAGTTAATTTCTAGGTTTTATGAAATAATGTATTTATTATTTATTAAAAAAATGTTATAAAATATAAATTGTGTTTATGATGTAGTTAAATAATAATAACAATTCATTTATTTCTTATTTAGTATTTTTTTTTCTTATATAGGGGTTGGGGAATCCTATCCGGTAATTTAACATCCCATATACAAGTTGTGAAGAGTCACATATCCTGATACTATTCATTCAAACATATTGATAGACTATCTCTTCTCCCACATTCTAGAGGGATGAATAATACTTCTATGTTATTGGTCAAATAACACTATTCTGAATCAAAGGAAGGGAGTCATGTTGATCATTGGGACATCAGATGAATTTCTGAAGCACTACGCTAGAAAAAAATTCAATGATTAGAATATGTATGGATACATGAAGCATGTTTGGATGATCTAGAAGAGTTCGAGATCACATCCTTAGAGAAATGACCTATGTCATCAAAATGTAGTCAAACACACAAAAAATATAAACGAGGTAAACATTTATATATATTTTTGTGCTAATTAGATTTATCTGGGATATTCAAACCTCTTTTTATGATTTTATTTTTGTAGATAAAAAAATTAGATTTCTCCAATGTTGAAATTTTTTAAATGATTTGATAACCATATTCTAATGTTTGCTCTGGTAGCAACAAATGATTCATCAGGGAACCTTGGTATGACGTGATCAAAATGATATATTACTACAAGAGATTTATAAATTGGTGAGAGGTTCATGGTGAGGTGGGGTTTATGTAGAAGAATTGTTTAGTTTCTTTTTTGTTCTATTATTTCTCTACTAGAACATTATAATTATATTTTCACATGTGCACTTGAGAACTTGGGTATGATACTACTAAGCGTACTTGTATTCTCTACCAACATATATAAACTATTTTTTCTATGTTTATAGTAGTACATTGATAACATTTTTGTACAATGATTTATTAGGTTTGAGCAGTTGTTGAGTCACTAATATATGACTAATATTTTTTTATTATACATTGTAGACATTTATTTTTATCTATTGACATTAATCAAGCATTGTTGGATGGTTTTGCGTAAAATTTATATATTAGAAAAGATTTTGTTGGTTGTTTTCTATCCTATATCCCAAAAAAAATTATATTATAAGTCAATATCTCAAATATATGATTTTTTACCCTCGATGCTTTCCACCAACCCAAGGCCAACTGTAGTCGGGACTGGGGGAGCTGTTATCTCTCTTCATTATTTAACTTACTATGAGGATAATATCTACAATGAGGGGGTCATGAATCATAATAACATTTTATAATACTTATGATATTAAATAATTATTTCAATATTGATATATTATATTCAAATGAGGTAAAAGATGAATAAAAAGAGTGTAAGTGAAAAAATATTGTTGGGAATTTTACATTACTCCTTAGAAAATCTCATTTTCTAATAAGATTAAGGAATTTATAGATGGTATTTTGAGACGACAGAAATCTATATGATGATTCATGGAGTGTTTGGGTCCTATTTTGGAAGAAGATTTTAAATTTAAGTGGATTAGTGTGTGAAAAAAAGTGGGGTGGTGATGGCTCATTTTATAAGTAAATGTGGAATTTTTTTAATAATATAAAATTAAAACACAATATTCAGATGTCTTGTTTTTAAAATAATGAAAAATAATGTGGTGATTTTAGGGTAATGGATGACAAATTATTACAAATACATTTTTAATATGTTTTAACATTATTTTAAATCTAGTACTCCTAGATTTTTCCCATTGACAATTTTTAGTTTTTATTCAGGGTAACTAATTTCCAACATAGTAATGTAATTTCAATACCTAAAAATCCTTATTTATTTAATACATTATTTGGATATAAATATTCAAAATATAAATTAAATTTGTATAATAAAATTTTTATGGGTGATAAAAATGAATTTTAATATTAGCGCTCAAAACATGTAAAAAGCTTTTTTAAAAAAATTAAATTTTATATTCTTAAAAATTTTTAATTATGATAAAATTATAAGGTTTTTGATTAAAATGAAATTAATTGTTTTATTATTAGATATATAAAATTTATATTGATTATAAAATAATCCAAATCTGAATTCTACAATATGGATACCTTATTAAAAGAAATAGACCGAAAATAGTTTGTATTAAATTAAAATATTACCTGAATTTCCAAAATGTGAAACAAAGATTTTATAAATTGAAAAAGATATTTTTAAATGATATATTTTAATTTACATATTTATACTTTTTATATAAAAAAGTTTTCAATAAAAAAAATCATTATTCATTAAAAATTCACCCTTTTTATAAAAAATTAAAAATATCATCTTGAGATAATTTTTACATAATAAATTAAAAAATTCATTCATTTTATAAAATTAAAATTCTAAAATTTATAAATTTAGTTTTTAAAATGGAAAAAAAGATAAATAAAAACTCTTTTATAGAAAAATTTAGTTTTTAAGTGTACTTATTTTTTTTCAAAGGAATTTCTAATTTAAATAAAATTAATATAATATATAATATATATTAATATTTTTCAATGGTTCAATATAAATTATTTTGGAAATTATGCAACAATTGGAAAAATAGTTATTAGAAGAAGGGAAAACATTTTTAATATTAAATTATATTAATTATTTATCCTCTAAATGTAATAATTTTTAGTTGATTGTTTTCTTTTTAATTATAAGAGGCTCTATTATTCTTATAATTTTTATATAATATTCCTATAATATGCCTCAACTCATTGTATTTTGGTTATTCATGTAAAAAATCCATTGAACAAACTATTGATTTTGAGAAATATATATGCCCAAATGATAGTGTGTTAAACACGCCATCAATTTAATTTCAATATAAAATATATAAATCAAATTAAATAAAAAATTTAAGTATTTGAAAATTATATCATGAAAACATTTGGTGAAAATATAAAAAATGGCTTCAGAATTGTTAATAAAAAGTGTATGTAGAAAATTATTTTTTTGTTAAATAAATTTGTGCCTCATGATCTAATAAAATCTATTTTAAGACAAATTTAAAAAATAATGTAAAGTGATTAGGAATTTGAATATGAAAGAAACTCTGGAGGATAATGAGAGAATACAATGGCCATTTAGAAATATAGTCATTGAATCTAATATGACTTTCCTTATGACCATTTACAATTAAACCAATAGAGTTTATTTAGATTCATTTAGGATTATTTTTCTTTTAGCACTTCAAGTTGACATGTATATTCTTAAATTACTTATAAACATGTAAGTTTTTTACCATTTAAGGATATGGTATACTAGAAAAATATATAGTCGTTGTAC
This sequence comes from Viscum album, assembly GCA_963277665.1. Classification (NCBI taxonomy): domain Eukaryota; kingdom Viridiplantae; phylum Streptophyta; class Magnoliopsida; order Santalales; family Viscaceae; genus Viscum; species Viscum album. The sequence continues at coordinate 1,192,677,335 of OY728158.1, read as the reverse complement.
TTCATCATCTAGTTATCAACATATAGTAAGAGTAGAGCACTATATAAAAGTCTTAAATGGGTAGCTTAGATTTTATAACATTGATCCATTATACTTCAACATGTTCTTAACTATTAGTAAGTGAAGTAAAAATTATATTCTTTTTTCCAAAATTTTGTTCACTCTTCGTTAAATTTATCTATTTCAGCACAACATTAAGTTTCCTCGACCAGCCATAAGAATGTTTGCAAATTCCAATAAGTGTGATCCTTTTTCAATTTCTTTGTGTATCAATTTTCATTATTATTTTATATATAATCCTGTGAACAGCTGGAAATCGATACTAAATAAATATAATTTTTTTAATATTTTAAAATTTTCATTCTAGAAGATATAATTTTTTGTATATGAAGGATGGATTTACAATAATATAGATTAAAATTTTCTTTATGATATAAAGATGGGTTACAACTTTGAAATGAGTCAAACCATCCATAAAATTTGGATGATGTGGATGGGATAATGTGAATAAGTATTCTCAACCACCAATGAATTAATTTTATGATGCACTCCATAAGAAATTTAAATCTTCAACATCTCCAAAGTGATATCAAAATATCATTGACCGAAAAAAATTATTATTGATATATGTTAAACCAAGAGATAATTTTAACGTGATACATATATATATTATATAAAAACATTTAAGCAAAAATATATAAACACAGTATCATTTTTGTTTTTTATACTCTATTAATTATAGAGGAAAAGGTAGTGTGGGATTGAAAATAGGGGAAATTGTGGTGGATAACGTAGAAATGGATTTTAAAATGAAATTATAAGAGAATAATAGTGGAATAGTGGTGGGTGATGGTTTATAAGAAGGTATTGGGAAAGGTCTTGGACTCAAAGGAGGGTTATTAGTGTTCTTGTAATAATGTTCGTTTGAATTCATGATTTAAATATGGAATAATTTTAGTAATTGATATATTTTTTATATAAATTTAAAGGATTTTTGTATCAATGTAAAAAACTCATACTGTTAATTACTATAAATTATTTGTGACATAGGATTTATTTATTATCCTTCTCATGATTGAGTTCATTATTTCGTTATACGGGAAAATTTTAATAGTTTTATTTTCTTTAATTAATATAGGTTATCATATGTAGAAAATTCAAAATAAATGATTTCCTGATGTTTATTAAAACATATAAAATTTTTATTTATTAAACCAATATATATTTATATTATATATATTATTATTAGTTGATTTATTAATTCATTAGGTATATTTAATGTTCACGGTCCAATCCTAAGCTGGAATAACCTTTAGGGGAATAAATACACATTACTTTGAGTAGCGATGATATAGTCCATATTTTCATTTAGTGTGATATACATGTGTAGTAATTTACATATGGTGTGTGTGTCTCATTTTTTTCAATTATGAGAGTGTAGGATATGGGTGAATGCGGAGATGTGCACATCATCTGACCTATATACTATTTTGTAGGATTCAAAATAAGATACAAATACTAGATATGTGAAAATATAAGCAGAGTGTGAGGATATATTATCCTAATGTATAAGAGTATAGAGTATGTGGTAAAGAAATATTCTTTACAAGAACATGCACACCTTGATCATGCCTTTATGTGGGCATCATAAGTAAAAAAGGAATTATATTACATTTTCAAGAATTATAATTAATATTTAAATAATACATAATATTTATTTATTATTGTCTCTTGATATATATATAAGATAGTATTGTAACGCCATTTGTGATCTGGAGGACACACCAGATTTATAGTGTATGTTTTCTTTTTGGTTTTTATTTAATGATATATTTAATAACTAAAAATAAAATTTATATTCTATTAATTAAACTAATATCAATTCAAAAATATGTGTCTCTCATATTTTTTATTCTTATTAAATTTGATATATGGTAAAGGATTTTAATATAAACAAAGGGAAGTGACCCCGAATTAATAAATGACATTTTGGAAGATCATCATCTTAATGCAACGTGAAGTGGTTCTAAATGATCGTATGAAAACATTTTGAATAAAATGTAATTACAGACTACATATTGTTATAAAACCAATTAAAAAACATTATAAAGTATTTAAATCATAGTAATACAAAAATAAATTATTTTTTGAAATATAATAATAGATAATACTCTAATATAATGTGTGACATTCCTAGATTGACCAAAAGTGATTTTATATTTATTTAAAATTATTTAATAAATATTCACAGTGTCAGAATATGGAAAATCTTTTCCACTACGTATTTAAAAATTATAGAAAATTTGTTGTTGATAAATTTATTAAACATATTAGAAATTCATGTTTTAATTTGATTTTAAATGTTCATAGAGTGATATAAAAAGTATTTTACAGAGAAAATGGTTAAGAATAAGTGTTATAGTAAAAACTTATAAAAAACAAGGATGAAAATAAAATCATAAAACAATCATTATAGATTATATTGTATCTTGTTGTAATATAATTCATTTTAGTCTAATTTTTAGTGTGATTGGAATGAACAAAAATGATTTTTATAGATTAAAAAGTCAAAAACCTTTATTATATGGTCAGAAACTAGAAAATTACCTTGGATGGTTATAAAACTATATTCAAATTATGATTCATTATTTTCTAGCTTTAATGAATAAAAGACACATTAATATGAAGAATTGTGTACTAAAAATTAATGGGGGTTCTTTTTATATATTTAAATTAATTTAAAAAAGTTCATCAACATGTCAAAAACTGGGAAAAAAGTTTCCATTGTCATGAAATATAATTAAAAGGAAAAAACAATTAATATGCCGGAGTTCATTCCCATGAGCTATATGAATTTTTACATTCAATTTCTAGAATATAAATATACATTTTTATCACATGTTGATTATTTTTCTATTTAATATTTACATGATAATGTCCATAAAATATTTTCTCCTGGAAGGGTTATAGAATATAAATGTTATAATGAAAACCTAGAAATATTGTGATATTGTTCATTAATAAATATATGATATTTTTTAGACTCATCAGTCTGACAAGAAATATATTATGTCTACCTATAATTTTTTGGGGCCTCATAACCATTAAGTCTTCTATTCGTGAAGGCCACAATTAGTGATCTCTATGAAGCGATCTCATGGGGACATGATTGTCAACATAAATTCCACATGATTTATATTCCACTAAATATTCATATCTTTAGTGGTTTTATTGGACCTTAGAATTAATATCATCATTATTATTAATCATGAATCATATATGTTGATACTAGGACAAAAATAGTGATGATATATGCCCAAAGTGAGTTAATAAACATTACGAGCATAATAAACGATAAGTGTAAAGACCCATTTCATTTTGGGATGGAAATTTCGAGAGAATATTTATTTTTTGACTTAGTGAAGGGATTGTTTTGAGAATTGGGACTCAAAATGAAATTTAATTAGTTTGGATGCCCTTCAATTGATTTTTTGGACAAGGATTACGGAATATTTGGTACCTTGATTGTTTGAAGTGTGTCAAGTTATGTTTGGGGTGGTTAAGCTTTTAAAAGTATTAGTAACATATTATTCATGAAGTAAATAACTGAAAACATCATAAAAGTATTGGGAAAATGTTAAGGGTTTCAAAAATAGGGAAATTATGGGGTGAACAAATTTTCATGTCATAAACCATCTAATGTAATTCTATAAAAAAATGGCTAAGATTGTTTTCTAATTTATTAACATCTTGGGTTTCTTATGCAAAGAGGCATGAGAAGAGGGTTTGGTTCCCATTAATATCACTCATTTGGGGTTTTTTTCAGTTCATTATTTTTTTGAAATTTCTCTCATATATTTAACATTTTTATTCTAAAATGTTCTTCACTAATTTTGGTGTGATTTCCATGGGTTTCAACTGAAGTATTTCACTGGAACATGGATAAACCATTTCACATAATCAGGATTTCTTTTACAAATCATAGAAAACATATTAGTAAGGTAAATCAAGGTTTCATTAAACCTTTTATTTGATTAATTTATCATCATTGATTTATTATGTATTTCTATTTAATTTTCGTGATATTGGATAACTTTTTAGGTATTTTTGGGTTTTTTATGTGACCCAATTTCAAGGGTGTGTCAAGAGTGGACCATAAATTTTCACTCATAGTTTTGATGTTATGAGGTCGCCTGAGGAGTTTATCGACTGTATTACCATTTTTTTTAATTGTTTATCAAATTAATTTGATGGTGTTTATTGTTGAGATAGATACCCATGGACTTAGAGGTGTTTTGTAAAAATGTGGAATTAGATTGATGATTTTTTGTTGGGGGTAGGTACACATGACTTTATAAGACTCTATTCATTATTTGGGGACTTTATGTTCAGGTTCATCATTAATATTACTAACCTACATATTTCTATGAATTTTCATATTTTTTCCCCAAAATATTGAGATGGAATTGCATTTTCCTAGTAATAAAAGTTGACAATATTGATACCTAAAATATTTGGAGTTCATTTCATGGTTAAACATGTTCCAATGGCCCTACTTATATACTTCTTGGTTAAATAAGTTGGATTTCAAAGTGAAAAAGTATCATATTTAAAATGGGTTTTAAGTAGGGTATTTATTAAAATATAACTTCAATGAATAGGGTTTATTAATGAAATTGGTTTTGAAATGGTATTTCAATGTGGGTATTTTTTTTCCTATTTACTTTTAACAAATTTTTTATTAGAATATATGTTTAATGAAAATGGGTATTAAGGAAATTGTTTTTGAAATGGTGTTTCAATGTGGTTATAAGGGTTTCCTAGTTAGTTTTAATGGATTTTTAAGGGCTTAGTGTGAGTAAATAAATATATGATGGTTCTTGAAATATATTAGAAATGAGTATTTTTATGGATTAAAGAAAAGTTATATTGTATTGGTTTGATATTTTTGGGTCTATTAAACTTTGCAGGGTGATTCCTAATTTTCTGAAGATTCTGTGCTAGTGGGGTTTCTTGATTATGTTTTCATGGGGTGCATGTTGATGCCTGAAAAAGAGGTTTTTGTGTATATCCCCATGAGAAATTTTTTTCTTGGTTATATATGGTGTGTGTGTGTGTCTCCCCATTAGAAAATATTTTCCATCATGGTGTTTGTTGAGTGATTATCCATGTGAAACCTCTTATTAATGTTAAAGTGGTGTGTTGATCAGCTTAGACATGATATACACCATATTGGGTTCAATAGATACAGTGAAGTGATTGATATTAAGTACTAGTTCTCTATAATATAAATTCCAGGTCGTGAGATTCTAAGCTATGAAACCAACATTACAACCCATTTATTGTGGGATACATGTTCTTTCAATATGTTTGTGAAAGGAAATAAATTCTGATTTTGGAGAAGATCTTGAGGCCTGGAATTTCTATGAGTGCGATAGAATGGTATAATCACCATGTGAAAGATAGAATCTAGGTGTTCTTAATGTCGATCCATATCCTATGTTAGTGGGTAGTGGTCACAGATGGGTTCTTAGAAAGAGTGATATGTCCCGGTTAACCATGCCTTGAATGGAAATAAAATTCATGATAGACAGATATTAGTTAAGTCAAGAGTGAGATTACTACACTGGGTTATGAGCTTGTATGGAGGGACTACTATGAAGTATATGGGGTCCAATAGGTGACATGCTACGTGATTTTATAGATTTCCCTACCATGAGTGATAAGGTAGTGGTTGGTTGGTGATGCGTCCTTCCTTTAATGAGAATTGATGGTCAGATGTTTGGCATGACATCCGATATGGTATGACACCCTACCCAATAATTTTTTATGTTGGTTGGTTTTTGGTATGTTGTGATTCCTCCTTCAATTTGGAGCCAAAGAAATTATAGTTGGGTGACATTGTGTCATGTTTATCACCCAAATTGCTGGCTTCTGTGATAGTGTATGTAGCATGTGATATTTTCCTTGTGGTGGAATGTTATAGCCATGACTGTACATTTTTATATTTATTTCATACACATACACATGATCATAGAAACACAATATTTTGTTTTGGGATTGGGAATTTTCATAATTTCATTGTAATTACCCATTATCGGTGAACCTGTTATTGATTTTAACATACATCAGTTTATATTATTGTATTATAAAAGGAAATAAGAATCATTCAGAGAGGGATGTGTGGAATATTTTTTGCATAGTCATTAAGGATTAGGGCTTAGTAAATTGGATAATGTGAGATTGTTTATCGAATGTATTGTTTCAGTTTTAGTTATTGTTTAGTATTTATGAAGTCCAGTAACCATTATTTTAATAGTAGATGCTAACTATTCCAATCTTATCTCTTGATTCTCTATTTTTTTAAACATCATATTGGTAGACTCACAAATATCTTTTATACACAATGAGAACTTGTTTGGAAATATGATTTAAATCAATATATCATTGAGTATATATGTTATGAAAATTATTCATTCCCAATTTTTTATTGATTCGTACATGACCCATCGAACATTATTTTAGAAGGAATAGTCTCCACATGAAAATTTTACGGCCTCACCATGAGTCAAAAGCCTCTAAGAGTTGTTGTAGTGTCCTATACTGGGTTTTATACTGGTTTCTCAAGATGATTCAATATAAAATGTTATCATAGTATTTTTTTGGGATAAGAAAATGTAGTTAGAAGTAGAGTAAGGATATTGGGACTCAAGAGGTAGTTTGAGAACAAGCCTAACCAACATGACATGATTTGTAACTCATGTTTCTAAGGGATGTATCATATTAGTATCAAGATCTCATAGATGAGTGAGGTATAGGTTTTGATATATAATTTAATCATGGGATATATAAGAGAAAATATGATCTGTAGGAATCGACTTGAAGCTGGGGAGTTGTTCATTCATTATGATAATGTCTTGATAGGGTCATGATACATTCACTTATGGGTGGTGTTGTTTGACTTGATTCATTATCAAATTATATTATTATTTGAACCAATATATAATATAAAAAACGTTTTCTTTCATATATTAAATGGGGTGATTAAATTAATAATGACATGAGGGAATTTTTTGATTTATTTTCATTTTAGTGTGTTTCTTTGGATTCCATTGGGAAATAGTTTTTGGGATGTCGGGTTTCATATAAAATCTTGATTTTTGGAAGGAAAATAATTTTTTTTTAAATTGAAAAACCATTTAGTGGAATCAGGTGTGTGTGAAATTATTTTATAAATCGGTTTTCTTAGGAATAGATTATGTTTAAGATTATTTCGAAATGGGATAGAGATTTTTGTTTCTGAATAAATCTGAACAAAATGAGCTTTGGAAAATATATTTTCATGTATTTAAAAAATGGATTTACAAAATGTTTTGAGAAATGGATTGGTTTTTAAGAATGTTTACATATGTATGGATGATTTTAATGATTTAAGATTATAGTAAAACCCCAATGATTCTAATTGGTGTTTTGAAATATCAAGTTAGTTTGGTAATTTGTGAAATATTTCAACATTTTTTAAAATATAAAACCGAAATCTATATAGATTGGGTTCCCTTGTTTTGGGAGGTTTATCAAGAGTAGTTAGTGCTTTTTTATGAATTCTATGGGAGTACCATGTATTTTATAGAGATTCATGTATGGAAATATCATGTATTTTGAACGTTAATTGAGTAATTAGAGGTGATATTTTTGGGTTCATGGATTCGATCCCTGATCTGTATTTTGATGATTTCACAGGATGTACCACTTGGTATGTGATTTTGGTAGGTCAATCCAATGATAGGCAGCACTGTTATATGGTATTAGCCACATTTAGTACATTATTATAGTGATTATCACCATAAGTATCAAGATAAATCGGTTATTGAATCTTCAGTATTTGGGAAAGGTGGGAGAGACATCACACCATCTTTTCACATAGTGATTGGTGGTTTGTGTTTGGAACACAGGAAAGAGTATAGAAATAACATCCAATCATTATGCATCATTGATTATGATATTTTGGTTGTATAGGTCATGTTTTTGGTTTTCGGAGTAGTAGAAAGTAATAATTCTGTGGAATAAAACAAATTATTATTCATGGATCTATGAACCTTGCATTATAAGGTTCATGAAGGTAGTGATACCGGTTGGGGGATTGTTGATATGATAAGTAGTTATGGTTGATTGTGTATACTCAAAAAGGTATTTGAGTGATGACTTTGTGGGATTTTATGTGTAATAAATGAACTCAGTTTGTAATTGGTACATTGACATTAATCTTAATATGGAGTTATCATTATCATATAGTGAGCTGGATCAGTGGTCTGTTGGTGCTTGGGATGTCGTATGGTGGTGGATATAGTCATTTGATGAACTGAATGTGGAATCAAAATGAGTTTTTGGTTCTTACCTTAGTTTGGGTGTATAGATTACATGGTAAATCATCATGTAGAAAGTTATCATGCTCAGGTGATGTGTTTGTGCTTAAACAAGTGAGGTCGAACATTGTCATGATGATCAGTCCATAAGAGGCTCGAAGGATGTCATTATGTGTAATTGAAGTAAGTGTGGCGGAAATTACATCTGTACCATCATTATAGATGGGGTTGAGGTGTTTTATGTATTGAAATTGAGATTTCATAAAACATTTTGTGTGTATGGCCTTAGTTTTTGGAGTTTTACACCAAAATGGGTTGGTAATTCAGATATAGGATATAGCATGAAGATTGTTAAATAAAAACTAAGGTAGGATGGGATGGATGATTGAACAACTACCATGAATTATAGAGGATTAGAATCATTATAGTAGAGAGTTTTCATATACAATCATATTTACTGATTTGATATTTATGAGTGGATTAGAATATTTTACTTGTTTAGGGGTTTCTTTTAGAACTGAAAATCTGAAAGATATTCTAAGGATTTGGATAACTTTAAAAGATTTTTTCGGATGGGATCTACATATTGGATTGTTCTATAGGTGTTTCTAATGGAATCATGGATGGTTTTGATTGGTTTCCCTATTAAAATAAATAACACCAGGTTACTTATGGATTAACTAAAGCTCTACACCATGAAAGTATCAGGTCATGGGATAGGGGTTTCTACTCAGGGAATTTCATGAAGTGAACTTATTTTTACTTTTTGAACCATATAATGTACTTTTCTAAAGGATAAGGGGGTTTATAATTTAGAAAACCCTTGAATTTATTCCCCTTGAATGCATGATTACAAAGGTGGCTGAAAAATCCTCTACCATTGTTTCTTAGCCCTTAATCCACATTGTTTGGGACTGTTTCATTGTGTAGTTTTTGGATAATATCTATCCTTTTTCCCCATGTTCATCAATAATTTTTGTACATTAGTCTAGAGTTCTAGATGAAATATTTTACTACATAATAGATAAATCACTTTTCATTATGATCCTTTAATATTCGATTCATATAGGACATTCTGAATGGGAGTATACATGATTTTTCATTTTATGTGACGTATGTTTCTTCATTTATTAATTTTTTATTTTTTGTAGTTTTCATAAATACTTTTGATAAATTTTGGAATTATTTTTTGTGTGTTTATATATTCTGGGTTTGGGGGTGTATCAGGATTGGACATCACCCCACTACTAATGGTTTTTGCGCCAATTGGTCGCATGATGAGTTTGGAATTGGTCATTTCTATTTGCATTTTAGGTTTTAATTTTTTATTTAATTAATTTTTTGGTGTTTATTGATGAGATAGATTCTGATGGAGTCAAAGTTTGTCGGTATGAGAATTGAATCAGATTTATGTTTCGTCGATTGAAGATGATGGTATTAAATTTATTTTATTGTCGTTGTTATTTGGTGATATTTTTTGGGTTCCACACTAGTATAATCAACTGTCATTATTATAGTAATATTGTGATATATTCCCCATAAGGTTGGGATACACACACAACATCCTATTAACAAATATGGACTACATGGATTTAACATTAATTCATTTATGGAGCACTGGTCGAATGAGTATTTATGGCCCTCCCAATTAAATGTTTTGTGTCATTTGAATTATTTTATAGAAAATGAGATCCATTTTTAATATGTTTATTAAATAAGGATTTAATTAAAATATAATTTCAATAAAAATGTTTGATTTGTGAAATGGGTTTTAAATATTATTTCAATGTGGTCATGGGTTTTTATAGTGATTTATAATGGGTTTTGGCCAAAAACCTTACATGAGTAAATAGTCATATGATTCCTTCTAAAATGGTTTAAAAGGGGGGATTTTGGATCAAATTCAAGAGAATTCATATTATATTACTCTAATATGGTTTAGGATTGTATGAAATCATGATTTTGTTTTTCATTTTTCTAAATATTATGTCATTATAGTGTTTCACAATTTTTTTTCCTTGTTATTCTTGTTGATGCACAACGAACCTAGTTGTGTGTATTTCCCTATAGGAAATTTCTCTGCATAGGGATGCAATTTGGTTTCGTAGACCAGTGATAACATGTTTTTTTGATAATGTGTATAGTTTCATGGGTTCAAATATGGACTTTAATATCACTATTCAAATGGATTTATCAGTGTTATAAGCACTATTGATGTGAGCGATGTCAATGTGTTGGATTTAACAGTGCCCAAGAAAACACTGATAAAGGCCCCCTTTAATAGTGAAATGGACAAAGAATAAATAATGGGGCCTTTATCAACTATTTGTTTAAAACTAATAATCGGGGCCTTTATAAAAAAAAATTCAATGTTAAAGGCCATCTTTAATAATTCTTTTTAGAACTGTTAAATTCCTGCTTTATTAGTGCTTAAAAAAGAACTAATAAAGGCCCTGCTGATAATGGGGGTGATTTTTTGGTTCGAACCCACCCAAACTTTTATTACTCCCCCCATTAGATCTTATTACCCACTTTCATATCTGATCAACACCTTTATTAATGCTTTATTTAATTCCACCCTCCCACGTGCACCCACACCTCAATGGAGTTTCAAACATGAGACCTCAAGCTCATGAGATCATGCCTTTCCACTCCCCAATAATGTTTTGTTTTCCAATTTAATATATATCTATATATTCATAAATATATATCCTTAAATTTTTTTTATCCATGTATTTATATATAGGTTTATATATATAATAAATACATATATAAAATATAATTGTCTGTTTTTGTTTATAAATACATACATTCATATATACATCTGGATATATGCATATATGCATCTATATATATAATTATACATGATTATATTTTTTTAATATATTATATATTAATATATATATATTAGAATATATATATATATATATATGTTCGTCAAAATATACATATGAATATAGATATATAAACATTATTTATACATTAATTGTATAAGTATATAAAAAATGATACATTTGTATTTTAAATAAAATCGATTCTAGTATTTGGTTGGATAAGGTTTATATATAGATAATTATATTGTATATGTAAGTATGCTTAAATATTTTTTTATAAAATTAAATTTGTGTGCAAAAAATATAAAAAACATATGAATATATTAAAATATATTTAATTTTTAATAATGGTAAAATATTAAAAATGATAAAAAAATTAATTCGATAATGTCAATATGAATATAATAACTAGAAATAATTTTTTTAGAACAAAAAATAGACAATAAGACTCCCTTAAAAGAGACTGAAAATACAATGAATGTTACAAAAAATTGGGTTACCCAACTAAAAAAGAATTTTTAGAGGCCTTATGTGATTCCTTCGGACTTGGAAAATGTGAAGAGGGTCTCCATCAGGTCATCAAGATGAAAATAATATCCCAATATTCTATTTTATGTGTTATAGTGCCCAAATTGACACCCAAATAAAAAGTTACATCTCTTCGATGTTTGAGTTACGTTTTCAACTTATTTTATATCTTTTATTAATTGTTTATTTCTTATACATTCAAATTATTATTTAATGACTATTACTGGATAATTGTTAGAATATTTTAAATTAATAATATTCTTTTAATTATTTTATAATCCATTTAAAATAAATATCAATTCTATTAGGTGTAAATGCCTATTTATCCTTATTAAATACATAATTTCTATATATATATTATATTTCTATCAATATATATATTTATATATTTATATATTATTTTTAATGAAATATATTTTTTTATGGAATATGTCATTTATCAGCACTATAAAAAAAACGATGATAAAGTGTAGTTCTTTATCAGGTATTTTTTATTGTGCTTATAAAGTTAACGCCATTATCAGTTTTTTTACAGGAATAATAAAGGGGAACCTTTAAAATCTCCTTTTTTGTATTATTAAAGACCCCCTATAATCGAATGTTTTCTAGTGCTGAAAAAGGGGGAAATTAATAATTCTCTTTTCTAGCACTGAAAAATCCCTATCGCTAGTTAGACCTAGTTTTGTAGTAGTGTGTTTGTATCCCTAGAAGTAATTTTCATGGTATCAAATAGATGAATTGACCGGATTATGTAAAGACCCGTAAAATTCAAGGGAAATTTTTTTCTTGATTTTCTTTGGAATTTTACAAGAACGCGGTTTCTGACGGCACCTGATTCCGAGGCCCGGAGTGCCCGGAATCAACTTCTGAAGTTTGACTCGGGTACGTTTAGTGAACGAACGAGCGAGAATTTCTAACTTTTGAACCGGTGCCCAGAATCAATTTCCGAGGGCACTGATGAACTCGCAGCGCCGATATTCGCTTAAGGGGACCTTTTCCGAGGTTGCGTTTATTGCGGGTTAAAAGATAGTTTTTGGGTTTTTAGAATAAGTTAAATAAAATTTATGGAATTCAGATATTTATTTTAACTTGTTGTTTTTTTTAAAAACTCCCAAAGGGAGTTGGGTGTGGGACCCACAACCACTTAACCTCCCTTGGGAGGATTAACTGTGGTGGGGCCCACACGAACCCTAATTTTTCATCTTCTCTTTTTAAAACTCCCAATAACCCCCCTTTAATTAACTTGTCAACTTGGTTAATTAATGGAGTTGAATTGTTTGAATTTCAAACCTTTGAAATTCAAATTGAAAATTGTTTGAATAAAATAAGCCTTAGCTTATTTTATTTGGGTTGGTCTCCTTAGCCATCTTGAGAGGTTTGAAGAATTCTCTCCTTCTTCTTCAAACTTTGGCGAAGAACGCGAAGAACATTCGGATTTCGACGAAGAACGCCACGTTCTCGGGAACCGTCTTCCGCGACGCCATACCCATGACACTGACGAAGTCACCTTCCGCGTCATCTCTTACACGACGGTTTTCCGCGACGAAATCTCCATCAAAGAGCTTCGAATCCTCAGTTTACGACATCGACGTCCTTTTCTGTGACGCCGACCACCACGACGCTCGTCTTCCGCGGGTCGTTGACGAACATCGTTCTTGAAACCGAGGTAGGGGTTTGTTGTTGATTATTTATTTACTCACGTTCTTGGTTCTAGCATGACAATCTTGTGGATAAATATTTAAGTGTTATCGTCTAACGAGAGGGGGGCAGGACCGCACGAACACGGCCGAATCCCCCCTCCTTTGTTCTTGAATATTATTATTTTTCTTGTGGATGAACGAGATGGCGTGGTGTCGTCGCACCACACGGGAATCACACGGCATATATTGTGCGGCGCCATCGCGCCGCGCCGTGGAAAGATTATCATTAATGCGACGCCGTCGCGCCGCGTCGAAAGAAACCGAAGGCGCCGCGACCGGAGCGGGGCCGCGGCGGAGGGGCGCGATGCCGTCGCATCGCACCAGACGACGAAGGTCGCGGCCGGTTCAGGGCCGCGGGGGAACGGGAAGACCGGCAGCCAGCCCGGCCGCCAGTGTCGGAAGCCGGAAAGGGGACCGGCCTTGCCGGTCCCGTTGAGGAAGGATCGGCCGGCCATGTTGGGCCGGCCGGAAGGGAGAAGTGCCGGGGGAATTAATTCCCCCGGCTGGCCAAAAACTGGCCCCCCATAAAGGGGGGGGGCGCGGTTACACCAAGGGGGGCAGCGCCCCCCCCCCCCCCCCCCCGTTTTCCTCAAAGCAGGCCCCCCCACTTGCGGGGGGGGGGGGGCGTTTATTAAAGTGGGGCGCGGCAGGTTGTCGCGCCGCCAGGCAAGAGAAGCGGGGGCTCTGCCCCCCGCGCGTGGCACCTGAGCGGCGCCCAGGCCGCGTCGCCACGCTGGGCCGCGCCGCCGGTCGGTCCGGGTCGGACCCGGGTCGGATCCACCTAGTTCGGGTCGACCCGGGGTGGGGGTCGGGCCGGGTCGGCCCGGACCCGGACCCCCCGTTTTCGAATCGACTTCGGTCTTTTCCTCATAACTTAAGCTACGTACCTCCTATTGACGAACCGTCAGCGGCGATGAGATCCTTGGATCGAGACGGTCGATTCAGTATATCGCGCTCAAATTTTCGGAATACTTTGAGTTCGACCGGGTTGGTTCGTACACGAAACCAACCGGGCCCTTGGAGTGGAAACGCTCATATCTTGAGCTATGGATGTCCGATTGATGTGCCGTCAGCTTTGTTGAGTTCCTCTTAGTGAGAAAGATCTTTTGGCATACTCCGCCCGAGGATCGGATGCAGGTGGAGTACAGTCGGGTTGGTTTTGCCTTAAAAACTAACCGGGCCCCTAGGACGAAAAAACCAATAACTCACAGACCGGGCGTCTGATTGATGTGTCGTCTGCCTCGTTGCTTTCCTCTTGATGAGACGGAACTTTTGGCATCCTCTGCCCGAGTTTTGGATACAGTTGGATAGTGGCCGGGTTGGATCGCACCGAAATCCAACCGGGCCCCTAGATCGGAGAAGCTGATACCTTTCTGACAGAACGTCCGTTTGACGAACCGTCAGCGGCGTTGGTGATCTCGTTGAGAAACGGTCCCTATGAGTATAACCTATGAGTATTCGGGGTATAGTTGAGTTACGGCCGGATTGGTTCGCACACGAAACCTACCGGGCCCCTAGAACGAAAAGGCTAGTAACTCACAGACCGGGCGTCCGATTGACGTGCTGTCTGTTGCGTTGAGACCCCTATGATGAGACGGTCCTTTGAGATTCTTCTTTGTGGGACTTTGAGATACTTGTAGTATCGACCAGTAGCTCGTGGAGTGGACCCTCCCGGAGACGAGCGTGCGGAGTACGGAGACCGTGTAGCTGACTGAGACCCGACGACTGCTGATCGGACGACCCGGTGTGTTACAGAGGTGCGCTTGGTTGTAGCGGCACATGGAAGTGCTTGGTTGTAGCGACAGACCCACGACAAAGGTGCGCTTGGTTGTAGCGGCACATGGCAGCTCTTGGTTGTAGCGTCAGACCCACGACAGAGGTGCGCTTGGTTGTAGCGGCACATGGGAGGGCTTGGTTGTAGCGGCAGACCCACGACAGAGGTGTGATTGTTTGTAGCGGCACATGGGAGCGCTTGGTTGTAGCGGAAGACCCACGACAGAGGTGCGCATGGTTATAGCGGCACATGAGAGCGCTTGGTTGTAGCGGCAGACCCACGACAGAGGTGCGCTTGGTTGTAGCGGCACATGGGAGCGCTTGGTTGTAGGAACTGGCCCGCGGTACTCGTCAGGAGGAGCACCTCAGCAGTCTTAGGTTAGTGAGTAGTACCTCGGAGTTGTGACAGGACCACTGTACTCTCCAGAGACGGAGCTCTTCGGCAGTTACAGTTTCGATAATGAAAATCCTGGTTTGAGCTGAGACATTTGACCTTTGTGTTTACCTCATGATTGAGATGGGTCACTTGATAACTTAGGTATATGTATGGGCATATACCTGAGTAGTGGTTATCCATTGGTTTCATGATCCTTGTGTTTCCTCATGATTGAGATGGGTTACTTGATAACTTAGGTATATGTATGGGCATATACCTAAGTAGAGGTTATCTGTTGAGATCTTCTTTTTCGTTATCCTTGTTGGTTTAGTGAGACCTTGAAGGTCTCGGGATCCCTACTGAGTATCGTTATACTCACCCCTGCACGGGCTATGCCCGCACCTCGTTGTGTTGGTTGCAAAAGACGGGAAATGCTGACAGAGGCCGAGTGCTCGAGGATTGGACAGTACCTGGAGGTGGACTATTACGACAAGATGGTACCTGGAGGAGGACCTCACGACAAGACGGTTCCCAGAGGTGGACGTGACGACGAGGCGGTACCCGGTGGTGGACCACTAGGCGGGACATACTCGGAGCGGACGGCGGGACCCGAGGAACAGAGGAGCTATCTGTACCCACTCTTCAGGTGGGATTTAAAGTGGACAGCTCGGCGTACCAGATTTACTTTTCAGTTGTTGTTTTCCCTTTCAAGTTGTACTTTACAGTTGGGATGGTATTTCCGGCCCCTTTTTACTTTCCGAACTTACTGTTGTATTCAGTGTTTACTTCTTCCGCTTGTACTCTGTGTCATTGTTTACTTTACAAAGGCAATGCCTCCCCTTTTACCGGGATTTACGCCTTGGTGCTAGTCTCCAGCCCCTGGCCTATGGAAGGCGGGCTTGGGGTAGTCACGGCACGGGCCCCGAGGACGGGTCGTGACAAATTGGTATCAGAGGAGTTTGGTTCTACCGTGAACTCTGATCTTTTCTTTGTGAAGAAATAGTGTTTAGCGTATTAAGTGTGGTTATTAGTCCAGGGAGTCCAGTGTTGGTTCGGCGGTCGACGTATCCGTACACCAGGACCCTGAATTCTGATTTCCGACTTAATTCACAAAAACATTGATTGCGTGTGTGTTTCAAGTTTTCATTGTGATTACTTTGTATCAGCTCACCAGGTATATTGTTCTGACCGTGGCGCACCTATTTCTTTTTCAGGATGGCCCCACGACGGTAGCCAGCTAGGGTTCCGAGAGTCGAGTGTGACGACAGCCCGCCGAGCGACGAGGCCTCGGTGCAGGGCCCTTTTTCAGCAGTGGCACCGGCGGTAGTTTTATCCGCCGAGCCCCCGATACTTCCAGCACTAGCCGCTGATGATGCACGTCGCCTCAGCGCACTGCATGAGTTTCAGCGCCATCGACCACCCAGGTTGCGTGGGGAGATGGTCCCTCAAGCAGCCGAGGACTGGCTGGAGGCAGTCGTACGAGTTTTCAGTCTAGTGAGGACACCAGCAGACCTCATGGTGATCCTCGCTGCGAGCCTACTGCACGCAGCAGCGGGCCGATGGTAGAGCTTGATGCTCCAGGTGCATGATGAGACATCTCTTCTCTGGACGGACTTTGAGAGTATCTTCCGCTCGGAGTTCATCCCAGCCACCCTCCAAGCGGTGCGCATTCAGGAGCTACTACAGCTGCGGCAGGGCAGCATGATAGTAGCCCAGTACTTGGAGAGATTTACTTATTTTTCACGCTACTCGACCGACATGGTACAGGACCCATCCTTCCAGGCCCGGACCTTCGAGCAGGGACTGAGGCATGAGATCAGGGCTTCGATGATCTCCCTCAACATTCTGACTCAGGTAGGGGGGTTGGAGCGAGCCCTCTTAGTGGAGAGCTTCCTTACTGAATAGTCTCCAGCAGAAGGACCCACCACTTACCAGCATGCGGCAGAGTCTTCTTCAGTGGGCAGTAGATGGATGACGCAGGGGTCCAAGAGTACTGGACCTACAGGTGGTCGACAACATGACTCTGGATCGTTTGCGCGAGGAACTCGGGGTGGGAAACGACTTGCCATGAGAGGGCAGTGTTACTCCTTCGGCGGGGTTGGTCACATGGCTCGTGATTGTCCGACCCGTCATACGGATGTCCAGCAGACGAACGAAGGACCCCCCAGGCAGAGGCAGAGGTTCGATCAACACCCCCACAATTTCAATTTTCCACACCTGGTCAAAGTCACATGTCAGGTATTCCAGAAAATTGTCACAAGATATAAATATTCATATTTCCTAATCAATAATGAAAATATTCAAAAAATAAGAATTTTATCATGAGTCTATATCAATAAATTTGAAATTCATTGTATCATGAATTTTATCCAAATAAATTTCAATGAGATGAATGAAACTAATTATATAAAAGAATGTTATGGGTCTATAAAGACTTTTATTCCCCATGTGTGTGTTCCAACCATTTCAAGCTCATATTTCCACGCTTAATTTAGAATATTCATGTTATGTAATAAATTTCTTCTTATATGGTTCCATCCCTATGAACATTTTCTACATTTTTTTAAATAAAATTTGTAGTCCCACTAACTTAAAAATTCCTTATATTTAAATCCTATTCTAAAAGTCTATATATCCCCACATATTGTACATTTTTTCACTCCCTTATTTATTAAGATAATATTTATTTTATTTTATTTTTTTGAGTTCATAAAACGCTCTTATATTACGTACACATGAATAGGTCAATTAGGTATAATAATGAAACTGATCAGAAGAGAAATGAACGTATGGATTAACCATTGATATAAGATAAAAAAATTCACCTAACTGGGATATACCATTAATTGAGTAGGAAAATTTCAAAAGAAATCATTTAATGAAACATTGGGTGGAGAAATCAGTGAAAAGAATTACTAGAAAGAAATATCTCTATGGGTAGTTTCAAAATCTCATAGGATTTATAATGACACAACCAATCATATCATTCATTACTGAAATTTTTATAAAAAACAACCCTTAAAGATGAAATATTTCTCATTATTTTCTTGATACCAATGAATTTTGAATACATGAATTTTACATATGTTCCACATAAAAATGATCATATTACATATGTTTAAATGTTTTTTTCTTCATTTGTATATTTTTAATGAAAAAGAAAACACACAAAAATTAAATTATATTTTTAAATAATATAATGGAAAATTTTGTCCCTTCCACCAAACGTAGAATATTACAATGTCCTTAATATGAAATTATTATATAATAAATGAACTTATTATATAATAAATGAACATAAACTGTATAATTTTAAATACGAAAAATAATACAAAAGTAAAAGGGTTTGCGACCGCATAATATTCTCACGTTATGATGGGATTATGTAGTGTGATGGAATCAAATGCATATGTGTGTAATCCATTAATGTACTGATCTATCCTCTACCCATTTACTATAAATATCGTTCTTGTGTCCTCTGGAGTGACAAACATTGCACCATAATGAAAAAAAATTGATACAACTTAAGGACTAAACCAACTAGAATGCAACTGAATGGGAATTATCTTTACTCATGAACTATAGAGAAGGACGTAATCTCCTTCCAGAAACTCCATTTTTGTATCATTCTATAATGACATGTTTCTTATAATTCCTTATAAATCCTTGAGTTCTCATATTATAACAATCGATCTCCTCAAGGTCTTGAATTTGTATCTTCCTTTTATATCAAACTTGGGTGAAATCCATGTGGCACTTTTGAATAACAAAATATTCCCAATGCTTGAATTTCAAGAAGACATTGTAGGATTTCCAAAAAAATCAATCCAAAATGTGGACATACTGATAGGATTCTTGTATTCCATACTATAATCCCAAAGTGCATCATCCAGTCACTTTCTCCAATCCATCCTATTCGGGTACATGATTTTCACCAAAAAAATAACCTCTTAATTTTAAACCCTGTCTTGAATATTTGTTGGCAGTGGTATTGAGTAGAAGTCCTCTGTACACCCCATACATCTGACATTGGGAATATTGATTTTGGGTGCAAAATGTTTTCCTTTGGTCACTAATGATGTCCTTTAGTACCCCAAACCTGCAACGAATTTAATCTTTCATGAAGTCCACTGTATCTTGAGAATCATCATTCCAGGTGGACTTGTCATTCAAACATTTACTAAAATAAGTATAAACTATAAGAATTTAAAATAAACAAAATGTTCTTGAAAATATACACAAAAAATCAATAACACATTCATCAACAATCTCACAAAAAATTATGGGATGTTGTGTTATCTCATGTATCTCAGAAGTGTTTCCAATGTGTTAAAAATGAAGTTGTAACTTATAAAACACATGGTAATCATGAAAACTTTATTCCAATATAATATAGATTCTAGGACCTTTATATCCATCGGTGGGGGTATAATGTTTCAAATAGAAGAAATTATATTACCAAAATACAAAATAGACAAAAACTCATGATCTGACACACATATTCTATGGGAATGGTCACTAAAAATGTTCCAAAGTTAAGGATCATCCTATAAAAAAACCTAGATTCACTATTAAATTTTTCATCATGGGGTTTCTTATATTATGTATTAATATCAAAGGTGGAATATTAATTCACTAAATCTACATACTAAGAATTTTTATCTTATATGATACAGAAATTCTCATTGGGGAAAGTGTCCCAATGAGGTACACTATTTGGGTATCGTTCTCAAACAAGTGAGTGACCTTGGTCATGTGGCTAGGGAAAATGTTATATAACCCCTTATAATCACTTATCTTAATGTCATACTCCTGTAGAAGAGGAATCCAACAAATAATTTATCACATTGAATATAGCTTCTTTTTGAGGTACCAAAAAGTTAAATGATTGGAGAAAAAACCCCTTTAGATCAACATAATTAAGATCAGAATTTTTATAGAGAAAATTTAATAAAATGATACTCATTTTCCATTGTGCTGAAATTTTCGTGGGTTGAATCTGAATATCATGATGCATAAGTAGTCACACGGTTCCTCCCTTCAACCAACTTAGATTAGAATTATCAAACTATAATGTTGAATAATCACACATAAGATTAATTTAGATGTCCCTCCATCGAGGTTTTATGATCGGTGGAATATCGAAACACATATTCAGTTAATAAAATGATACAATACATGAATCATCAAAAAATAGTCAATATCTTTTTGAAGTAATCACTCTAAGGGTAGAGTGATCTTACTAAAATATTTTATTATGTGTCGATAAAAATTAGAATTTTCAAGGAATGATTGAACATCACAGACACATACAATATATGTAAAGGATGAAATTTTTTAATCCATATATCTATCAACATCAATTCCATAGTGTTCCACTAGATGGACATTGAAAATTCCCTTTTCTACCATTAAATTATATTACTTCGAGTTCAAAAACATATTTTACTAAATTCAGTGAAGAAACACACTACCCAAAATCAAGACACATTCATCGAATAAGAAACATTTCATTCAAGAATGATCCATTAATACTTCCATGCACATCTCAAGAATATTAGAAAATATATATTCCACACATATCAAAATGGTACATAGGAAATTCCAATGTTTTAATGGCATCCCTAAATAACAAACTTTACTAAACAAAAAGGTGTATATTGTCTAATCTTAGTCCTCTATAAAAATGGGATCTCAAAAATAGCCATAGAAACCATTCATGAAGAAAAATTTGTTCCTAGTTTCAAGTGTCTCATTAGTCAAGTGGAAAAATTCAAGTAGGTAATGGTTCTTATGAGTAAATTGATTTATTTTAGTATAATATATTCATACTCCCAAATTATTTTTTAATATCGTAGGAACTAGCTCCCCATTTTATTCATTTATAATAGTAGACCATGTTTTCATTGGTATTATCTAGACAGGGTTATCCCACTGAGATTTGGAAATAGGGTAAATTATACCTTCCTAAATCAAATTTTACACAACTTTTTCACATCTTATATGAGTTTGGGTTTAAGTATTCATTGTGGTTTCATAACTAGTTTGGTCACATCCTCTAAAATAATCCAATATTTGAAAATAGAGGGGATAATACCAGGTATTTCAATAAGGGTACACCCAATTTCTATAATATTATCCATTAAAATATTTCAATATGTGTTTCTTGTTTAGTAAAGATATTGTAATAAATTATTACAAGTAATTTTCATCACTCAATAGATATGAATAATTTAAGTATGTTAGAATTGGTTTGATTTTACGTTTGTGTAGAAACTAAATTTATGTAAATGATATGGGAACATATATACGTCTACAATGAAATATTGTTTAGACTATACATCATCCAAATTAGTGAATAGTGAATAAAATCTGTCTTCAATATCAAAATATATATCATAATAATAAATTTATTGCTCAAAATTATAAATAGAATCCACAAAATAATGAGAAATAAGTGTGGTTTGATCTAGATAAATCAGTATCAAAGTATTTTTCAACATCAAACTAGAAACAATTAAAAATATCTGACTAATAATGGAATGATCACTATTTTTAAAATATTTAAATTCATTATTTTTAGAATCAACCAAATATTGGTCAAAATGGGTGATGGAAAAAGTAGAATGGTCCTCTAAGGTATAATTCAAGGATTCTAAAATATTAAATCGTACATCCTTATCTCTAAAATCTATATAAGTGTACCATCGTGTAAATTTATTATTTTTGTTGGATTTTGAAGAAGGTACTTCAAAGAATGATGGGAGCATGAGAACATACCTAATAAACCATCATATTTAGCATGTGTAAATACACAGGAAATAATCAAGTCTCATTCCTGAAAAAGGACATTCTCACTATCTCCCACTGAGTATGTTGTGGCCCTATTTTCTAGTTTCAAGAAAACCATTTTTGATTCGTCTTTACAACTTTTATAGAAGAGGCAATATATTTATTTGTGACATTTATATAGGAACCCAACTCCCATAAAGAATCAATGAAATGAAACTCCCCTATGGTTCATAGAATCATGGATTTCCGGAGGTCCATAAACATTGTAGGTATCACTATGGTTCATGTTATGAGTGAGGATACATTACTGTCAATGTTTCAATGGTCATTTACTTTTAACACTCTTTTTTTTATACATAGATATTTAAAAAATTATCATACCTTCGAATTTTATTGATTTGTTCATGTAGTGGAATATTTATCTCAATGCACAGTAATGTCTCTAAAATTTATTTTTTTCATCACCTCTTCATCCATATTCTTTATTGGAATAGTACTATTTTGAAATATAAGTGGTATAAGAGGAACACCATCAATATTTTTCTTACCTTTGTCTTTACCCTTCAGCTTCTCAACTGTAAGTCGTGGATGTTGCTTCTCTGGGGTAGAGGTGAATCCAAATAGAATGATTTCTGAAGATGTATTAGTAGTTTTCTTCCATATCATAAATGTATTGACCTAATAGTACCCTTTAAATATTTAGTAAGATGGAATGTAATATTCCTAGAGTTATTACAAACCAATTCATATAGGATAGTGGCAATATTTATTATTTGTGTCTTCAAATCACACAAAAAGGAACCTTGACTCTTCAATTCATTATGGGGATTATGAACTATTTCTTTTATAAGGTTATCAATATTAGAATATATATTTGTTTGAGAATTCCCATTGTATTTTTTAATTACTAAGGCAGGGACTTCATATCTCCATTGGGCATGTCGAAAACTATGTTGGTAAGGTGGAGGATTTTGGATGTTTTTTATAGTGGGTCCATTATTATGGTCCATATATATACATCATGTATTGTTGATCCTTCCATCCTTGTATGTATTTTGGGGAAAGGAATCATACATATTCTAGAGATGTGGTTGTTGATGTTGATTATATGGTCTCATGAGGAATACTACTGTGTAATCCTCCATATCTAGTACTTTGGGGAAACAATTAGTTGGGAGATCTATTTCAATGAAAATTACACAAGGACTTATAGGTGTGGGTTGGGGTGTCTTTTTAGACAATTAAAACTATCACACAAAAATGATAAAATCATCCAACTTATTATTAATTAAATGATTTCCAAGAGAAGAGGACATACCAGAAGTACTCCTATAATATGTGGTGTACCTCAATCACCAAATTGTTGGGAGTTTTTTGTTATCTGGTCAATCATACACACAACTTCATTAAACACTCCTAGTACTCTTACTTTGAATCCATCTCTAACTTCTTAATCCTTGAGATCCTTTTATGAATATAAGTGGACATTGCTGCTAAAAAATATATACAAGAAAATATGTTTCAAATCATTCCAACATGTTTCATATTTAGGTTGTAAATAATACATACTAACTTTTTTTTATTTTATCAAATGATAATCAAAATTAACACAATTTGATTTTTTTCTTCAGATAAATTTCATGATTTCTAGGATCAGAAAACAACATTATATTAACTTATGGTTTTTCTTGTATCCTCACAACATAATCCATAAACTTTTTGATGAAGGTGAATTAAACAAGATTTTTTTAAAATTATAATTCAAGTTTTGGGTAGGAAACACAATACAATTGTTAATTAATATCTGGTGTATAAAATTCCAAAATTATTATATTGAGTATATTATTAATTTTACCATCAATTGGAACCATTTTTCCTTTTTTAGTTAGATGAGGTTTTGATTTCAAAATTCCAATATTTGAGTAATTCCATGGTTGGGTAAATGTCGACACATCCCATAGTTCTATCCATAAGGCTATATTTAATTTTCGGATCTAGATCAAAGAAATCCTATAGATTGCATCATTTCATAAATAACAGAAAAACTAGAATGTAAGAGTAGTATACCATATTATCAGGAGAATAATTTTCAATTTTTGGTATAAAAGAGGACAAAATACAGACACAAAAAGGGAGAGATACAAATAAAAATTAAAAAAGGGTAAAGAAGAAAGAATAAATAATAGAAAATAAGATAAATAAGATAAATTTAAAGATAAAAATACAAAAAATTGGTTAAATATAATACATTACACATGGAGATAAATCCAATTTGAAAGATACATTCACTGGTGCTCTCAAATGATGTGTAGTTTTTGGGTGCTTAGATGAAACAAAGTGGTTGACCAAGGTCATCTCTCAAAGTCGAAGTAACTAAAAAAGATACTTAAAATTATTATGAGAATAAAGATAAAATAAATAAATAAATTATAATTGGGGGGTTAGGTTCATAAATTAAGAATAATCCATCTAGTATAAGGTGTAAATTTTTTAAATGATATTGATATAAAACAATAAAAATATGATTTTTTAGAAACAATTTTTATGTTGAATAATTGATCTAACCTAACCCATTCACATTCATAATAATAATTTTTATTAAAATTAAAATACAATTAATTATGATCCACAAATATTTTAACTCTTGAACCATACATGATTTAAATTAATCATATAGATGAAATTAATTGAACCCTAGGGCCCCTTCGGAACATGAAATCATTGAACCCCTATTTGATTGTCATTATTTTGATAGGTTATCGTCAGTAATAAATAATGGAATATATAAATTATATAAATTATAATTAATTGAGTTTTTTATTATATTTTAACTCTAAAAATTAATATTTTGTTGTTTTCTTATTGATTAAGATTTCACTCTAACAATTCACACAAATCATGATCTCACATGTTTGGTGTCAATTGTCCAATTCATTTTTTGTATTGTTTTAATTGAAAAAAAACTTACAGATCAAATTATGTGAATTAAAGTATCTCATTAATTACAAAATAAATCAGTGAAAAATATTATAATTATATCAATTAATATTTAAAACTACTCTATCAGGGAAGTGCATCCATTATCGAAAAGAATTGTTTATGCAATGGTTTACATTGGGTATAGCCTAATAAAATTTCTAATCTAGATTTCCATACCAAATAATTTAAGGACTGAAGAAAAAAATTTATCAATACAGAATATATGGAAGATAATATAAGAAATTAATTATGAAAACACTTACATTAGAACATAATGATGAGGAATAAGTAGAAGGCCTCGATGAAGGTATCCTCCATTCAATAGATTCCCCAATTAATATGCAAGGATAATTGGAGTGTAAGCAATTTTATTATTAACATAAATTTCTAATTCAATCTAGACTCCTCGAAATGATAAAAACACACATTTTTAAGGTGGATTAGAGGATATGGATTTAATACTATTCAAGTGTGAATGATAAACTCATCAAAATATCTTAATCCCACGTGTTCCTCCTTGTTCACCTCCAAACATTATTAAAAAACTATCCTTATAGAATGAGAATTTTTATAGAAGTGGTTCCATTATATACGATGAAAATCAGAACCCAAACCAAGCCTATATGTATAGCATATAGCTCAAATTGTGAAGTGGTGTCCATTCTGGTGAGTCGACATAAGATTTTATTTCAAGGACCATTTACTCCAATATAATACAAGAAGTAGTTTTGATGATCTAAATAAAATTTTTAAAAAATTAACAGAGTAATTAACTTAAGAAATTTCATGTTCAGGTAATCTGTAAAAAAATACATTGGAAAAGAAATATATAACACTTAAAAGGATCAAAAATATAATTTTCATAAAATTTTCTAATATATGATCTAATGAAAAAACATTCTCTAAATAAAAATATTTAATGTAATGTTAGAAAATTATGACATTTATTATCAATACAATATACAAGAAAAAATTGTTTTATCAGGTTCATAATCTAATATGTAAGTATTTATAATTTAATCAATCAATCTCATGTGTTTTGTTTTCAATTATTCATCGATATATTTATATTTTCAGTGAAAAAATTGAAATAATGCATTAATATAACATTGTATCGTTAAGGACCATACAAAAAATGGTTATTAAATATTTAATAATCATTCTATGTTCTCCATGGTCACTACCAACCTGAATTTTTTACAAGGTGGGTAATGTATAATTATAGTTTTTTTTATGGTTTTAGCTACATAAAAGTAACCCACCATGTATATAATGGCATATATTGTTGTTAAATCATGGAATCATTCAACTCCAATAATTAATTATGGTCATAATAAACATTTTAAAAGGGAAAAAATGTTGTGTATCTAGTGACAATACCCCACATAGGATACAAACTATGTATTTTATGGGGAGTCATGTTTGTAAATACACAACATCACTAAACACCACAAATTTATTATTATCCTTTCATAAGATATCACATATACTACATGGTGTACAGTTATCAAACTGGTTGTGTGACACATGTCACTCCACATAAGGTATTTGAAGAGTAATTCTACGCATTTTATTTGGGTAAAAAAATGGTTTTATTACATGCCACATATCAACTCCCAACACAAAAAGTAAAACCTTCGGTTACATACCATGTACTGAACATATTTTTCACATGTACATGTCATGTACATTAATGGTGTTTCAACTATTCATAAAACTCAAGATTACTACATAGTATAACCATATGATATAATATTTCATGTTTATAGTGGCTTAAGTTGTTATGTCACATGCCATGTAGAACATATTAAATAACACAGTAGTCATGTCATATGTTAAATTGCAAGAAATCATATTTGATATTATACTGATAGTAAATTTCATGTGGCCTTTTAAGTATATGTTTTTATTTTAAATTTAAATATAATTTAACTTAGTTTATTTAAATCATTTAAAAATTAACTAATTAGATTCTTAAAATGTCTCCAAGATTAGATATTGTTCAGAATTTAATTTAACACATTAGTTTGTTTACTTGTTTATTTATTTAATAATTCAATAAAAGTAATATTAAAATGAAAAATTGAAATGAATTTTATTAATAATATACCTTGTAATAATTTCAAGTGGTGAATTATAATTATATGTGATCAACCTAAGTATGTTTTATATTTATTTATTTATTTTAATTAAAAATTACAATGTTAATTTTGTGATAATTATTGTAAAATTAAATATGATAATCTGTAAACCATAAAACCCTTTTTTATTATATGTGTCCCTGCATTTATAGTGTTTTTCTACTATAATATTATTCCCCTACTACCCCTCACATACATATTAGTATAAATTTGTAAAGGATAGATTCCTTAGTTTGAGGAGACGGTTCAACATCCTATTTGAGATGAATCAAAATAAGGTGATTCATAAGATAGTGGTGTATGTGGTAACTCAATCCAAGTTAAGGGTCAAAGATTTTTTTCCACTAGGGCTAATTTTGAATTATCTCCACTCGATAAACCAACCAATAGATAAATATTTTGATAAATTTACATATTTTTTTATTTTAGCACTACATAGTTACTTTTTATGCTTATATTTTTTTACATAATTAATCTAATTACATATTATAAATAAATTAAAAATAATGCTTAAATAAAATAAAATATAGTCTATAAATTTTTTCTATAGGGTATTGTTAATAACTTTTGTAACTTCCCACATAAAGTATATAACAACTATAAAATGGATAAAATAATATATATTATACATGTAAAATTAATATATACAAAATATTTAAAATAAATGTTTTATTATTTATATATGTTTCACAAAAGAAATAAAAAATTTGTGAATAAATAATTAAAATTAATTCATACATTGGTAAAAAAACCCAACAACTTGAAATATCTTGTCATAAAATGCCTCACATCACTTGAGTTAGAATACAACCACATTTTAAAGTACTAACCCCAACCTTATATGGGTACATTAAGATATTTATAATTGGACTGAGAGCATACAAAATGTATTATAGTTTTTAATGTTATTTCAAGTGTCTTAAAAAAGATAATAATTATCTAAATAAAATTCTTTAAAATAATAAATTCTCGAAAAAATAGTTTAGAATAAGAATCCAAAGTAAAATCCAAATGTATTACCAAGAGTATTTTTTCTCTAGATCTATGAATATAAACCACATTAAAATTAATTATTCTTACTATGAGTAATCAAGGATCTGTGCTAATAATTATATTTTAACAAATCCTCAATTTTATGGAGTTATGAATTCATTTATTTGAAAAACATTTTAATATATAGTGACTGAAATTGTAGATATCACAAATAGATTTAGGTTTCCAATTATTTAGATGCTAACATTGTTATCCCATAGAATTTGTATAGAAAACCAATTTCTTATTTTATTTGAATTTGTTGGGAAAATTGTCCAATATCATCAATGAGAAATTTTATATTTACAGTGGATTCTCAACCCATATGAGTGTTTATTTTTCTAATTTTGACCCCTTATCAAATATTGATGGTGTTGATGTCACTTTTGATGAAAAAGTAAAAGTAAATATAATGGGTGTTGGATCAGTTGGAGATCCATGATTATTCCTCATCAACCAAGTTATTTATATGAAATTATTTAGGCCTAATCTAATAATTATTTTACAACATTCTGATGATGGTTATTTTCTATATTTATCTAACAATAAATGTTCTATTTTCAATGATAAAATTATCCAATTTAAGAACCCTAGAATGGATAATGTCTAAAAAAAGAGAAATCCAAGGTGGATGTATCCCAAATATATAAAAAAGAGAAATCCAAGGTGGATGTATCCCTAACTATAGAATTATCTACTAAAAAATATTCACATTTTTGGCATCTAACAAAATTGGGTTTCTTCTTGATGATTTTTTATTATTTCACTATAGATTCATGAAATTGTAAAGGAGTTCTTTTCATGCCTTTTTAGGGACCTCGTGAAATATATATATAGTTGTATGTGAAAAAGGTTCTTCAATTTATCTTGTAAATTTAATTTTCCCTCCATGGATTGGCCACTCCATTACCTCTCAGACCTCTCCATCATTATGAAAAATGAGGTTCTAGGGAATGACTTCATGGAATCCTTTCTAGGTTTTTTGCATGAGAGATATGAGTCATAGGTCACCCGGTCAAAGAAAAAAATTGACTAAATACAGGGTTAGATTAATCTTTTAAAAGATTTATCATGTCATTTATTTAATAACCGATGTGATTAAATTTTTTTTATTTATAGAGTCAGTTATTTAGTATCCGACATAGAAAATAATTTATCATGTCAGTTATTTTATAACCAATGTGATAAATGGTGCTTTATCACGTCAGTTCTTTTGATAATCGATGTGATAAATTGCCGAGATATGATTTATCTCATTTGTTATAAAATAACCAACGTGATAAAGCTAATCTCAGTTTTTATTACATCGGTTATAATACAACTGGCGTAAAAAATTGATTCACATCATTTCATCACCTCGGTTATACAAAAACCAAAGCGATAAATCGAATTTTATAGATTTTCACGTCGGTTATATAGAACCGACATCAAAAATGCCGATGTGTTAAACATTTTTTCCACTAGTGTGTGGTGTAGTGGTGTCATTGTGGTTTATTGTAGTGCGATTAATGTAAACCCATAGGTTGGTTATTTAGTGATATTTATAAATCATGTCTATTTATGTTATTTCTATATGTTCCCCATGTGAGTTATATAACCGTATCAAAACTCATTGGTTCGGGTTATGAGTGCTTTCTTCAATATAAAGGATAGTGTTGATATTAATAGATGCATATCCCCCTCTTATTCACTCTCTCATTAGATGAAATGGCCATATTGTCTTCAGCCGGGATGTGATGTGATAGCCAAGGTTCCTTCATGAAAGATGTGATGTTATGGATATTGGTTTTTGATGATATATGGAAGTGATGTGACGTGACATGTGGTGTGGATAATGTGAGGATGGATGAGGGAACCATGTTGATTTCAATCATGTTCATTATACCCTACTTCCCAGGTTATGTGATGAGATCTGATGTGATGGATCAGGTGTCTTTGGGTGAGATGTGATGTTCTAGTCCATGTCACTTCTAGTATTGTATGTTAGAACTTGCAAGGGTGGGGTGGGTTGGGATGCACCTCATCTCATACTATAGATGGTCAGGATGTGATTTGATGTGTATGGAAGGGACGGTAGAACAATATTTTTGACCTAGGGGAAGAAGATGTGAACATCTAAGTGGTTTTTTTTGTAATAATGGGTTCCCTAGACCCAACTATTATGAAATTTATTATTATCATATCATCTATAGAGTGATTTATAAGTTTTTTGTTCTAAATATTATTATATAGATAATCTTTCCTCTACTATTTAAAAGGAAATGTCCATAGATTATTTATTTTTTCTAATGGTTATAGTAGTTCCTAGGATATTATGAGATCCTAGAGATACTATGAAATTAATATAAAAAGTCCATGTGATCTAAATATTTTATTCTAACTGGAAATTAATGATTTTTAACTATCAGGGGTTGGGGTCTCATAAGAATTGAGATCTATTCTCATGAAGTACACACATGGTGATCTCGAGTAGATGAGATCATTTGGACTGCGCCACTAATAGAAACACCACATGTTTCTATTTTCATTGGTAGTTTCTATCTAAAAAATGTGAATTATTTTATTTAATTGAGATCATTATAATTGTGTTAAATTTGATTACATACTATGATGAAGTGAATAAACCATGAAATAAATTTTTTTCTAGGTAGCCTGTATTGGTTGAATCATTGACAGTATGTAATCGGTTGAATAATCTAGATATAATTTGTCACTTCTATGTTGAAAAAGTGATTTCACATGCCCAATTGATTAGGATGGTAGTACCTTCACTAAATGCATGGCCATGGTAGAAGAAAGTGAGTAAATCAAATAAGATCAATGAATAATAAAAAAGGAAAGGACAATTTCATAAGTGTGGATCATGCTTTTTGAGATATCCATAGTTAAATATATTATATTAAATATTGTGTTTTGTATGATGGTTTACATTACAATGACTATTCCTTGTCACATTAAGTCCCTTAATGGTTTTATGGACTCAACATCATGTCTGTGAATGGTATTCACTACTATCAAGATAAGGTCCTAGAGGGATACAATGAATATTTTATTCAATAGTCCACACTATTCTAGTGAATAGGAGTATAGGTGAATATGGTCCCCAATGTGGGGTCGAAGAGTTTTCCAAGTATTACAAATCACTGATAAATAAATAAATTCAATACTATTTGAGTAAAAAATAATTGATAAAAATTTATTAACTAAATGTATTCACAATGTAAAAAATGAATACATGGAAAAATATTATATGATCAAATATATTATTTTAAAATTCAAGGTTCATTCATAATTTTAGGTTTTAACAGTCATGTTAATTACTAGTTTTTATGATATAATATATTTATTATTTATTAATGAAATGTTATAAAATATAAATTGTCTTTACGATACAGTTAGATCATAATAACAATTCATTAATTTCTTATTTAGTATATTTTTGTTATATCGGGGTTGGGGAACCCTATCCTGTAATTTAACATCCCCTATACAAGTTGTGAAGAGTCAAATATCATGATACTATTCATTCAAACATATTGATATCCTATCTCTTATCCCACATTCTACAGGGATGAATAATACATCTATGTTATTCGTCAAATAACCCTTTTCTGAATCAAAGGAAGGGAGTCATGGTGATCATTGGGGCATCAGATGAATGTCTGAAGCACTACACTAGAACCCAAAATTCAATGATTAGCATATGTATGGATTCCTGAAGCATGTTTGGATGATCAAGAAGAGTAAGAGATCACATCCCTAGAGAAATGAACTCTATCATCAAACTGTACTCCAACACACCAAAAATATAAATGAGGTAAACATTAATTTATATTTTTGTACTAATTAGATTTATCTGGGATATTCAGACCTCTATTGATGATTATATTTTTGTAGATGAAAAAATTAGATTTCTTTAATGTTAAAAATTTTTAAATGATTTAATAACCTTTTTCTGATATTTTCTCAGGTAGCAAAAAATGATTCATTAGGGAACCTTGATATGACGTGATCAAAATGTTATATTATTACATGAGATTTATAAATTGGTGAGAGGGTCATGGTGAGGTGGGGTTTATTTAGATGAATTGTTTAGTTTCTTTTTTGTTCTATTATTTCTCTACTAGCACATTATGTTTATCTTTTCTCATGTGCACTTGAGAACTTGGGTATGATCCTACTGAGCATACTTCTATTCTCAACCAAAATATATAAACTATTTTTTATAGGTTTCTAGGAGTACATTGATAATATTTCTATACAATGGTTTGTTAGGTTTGAGAAATTGTTGAGTCACTACTATATGAATACTCGTTTTTTATTATAATTTGTAAACGTTTATTTTTATCTATTGACATTGATCAAGTACTGTTGGATGGTTTTGGGTAATTTTTATATATTAAAAATGATTTTATTGGTTGTTTTTTATCCTATATACCAATATTTTTTTATATTATAAGTCAATATCTCAAATATATGATTTTTTTACCCTCGATGCTTTCCACCAACCCAAGGCCAACTGCAGCTGAGACTCGGGGAGCTGTTATCTCTCTTTGTTGTTTAACTTACTAGGAGGATAATATCTAGAAGGTGGGGTTCATGAATCATAATAACATTTTATAAAACTTATGATATTAAATAATTATTTCAACATTGATATATTATATTCAAATGAGGTAGAAGATGAATAGAAAGAGGGTAAATGGAAAGTATTATTGGGAATTTTACATTACTCCTTTGAAGATCTCATTTTCCAATAGGATTAACGAATTTATAGATGGTATTTTGAGAAGACATAAACCTATATCATGTTTCTCTGAGTGTTTGTGTCCTATTTTGGAAGAAGCTTTTAAATCTAAGTGGTTTATTGTGTAAAAAAATTGGGGTGGTGATTGATCATTTTATAAGTAAATGTGGAGTTTTTGTAATAATATAAAATGAAAACACACTATTTAGATGTCTTGTTTTTAAAATAATGAAAAATAATTGGGTAAGTTTAGGGTAATGGATGAAAATTTCTTATAAATACATTTTTAATATGTTTTAACATTATTTTAAATCATTTACCCATAGATTTTCCACATTGACCATTTTTAGTTTTTATTCAAGGTAACAACTTTCCAACATAGTAATTTAATTTTAATACCTAAAAAACAATTATTCCTTAATACATGATTTGGATATAAATAATCAAAATATAAATTAAATTTGAATAATAAAATTTGTATGGGTGATAAAATTTAATTTTAATATTAGGGCTCAAAACATGTAAAAACCTTTTTTTGATAAATTAAAATTTTTATTCTTAAAATTTATTTATTATGATAAAATTTTAAGTGTTTTTATTAAAATTAAATTAATTGTTTTATTATTCGATATATAAAATTTATACTGATTTCAAAATAATCCAAATCTGAATTCGACAATATGGATACCTTATTAAAATAAATGGACCGAAAATAGTTTGTATTAAATTAAAATATTACTTGAGTTTCCAAAATGTAAAAAAAATTATAAATTAAAAAAGATATTTTTAAATAATATATTTTACGTTACATATATATAATTTTTATATGAAAAAGTTTTCATTTTCAAAAAAATTATTATTTACTAAAAATTAATCCTTTTTATAAAAAATTAAAAAAAAAATCATCCTGAGATAATTTTTACATAATAAATTGAAAAATTCATTTCATTTTATAAAATTAAATTTCTAATTTTTATTAATTATGTTTTTAAAATGGAAATAATAAATATAAATAAAAACTCTTTTTTAGAAAAATGTTGTTTTTAAGTGTTCTTAATGGTTTTTCAAATGAATTTATAATTTAAATGACATTAATATAATATATAATATATATTAATATTTTAAAATTGGTCAATATAAATTATTATGGAAAATATACAACAATTGGAAAAATAGTTATTAGAAGAAGGGAAAACATTTTTAATATTAAATAATATTAATTATTTAGCCTCTAAATGTAAGAATTTTTAGTTGATTATTATCTTTTTAATTCTAAGAGGCTCTATTATTCTTATAGTTTTTATATAATATTCCTATAATATGCCTCAACTCATTGTATTTTGGTTATTCATGTAAAAAATTTGTTGAACAAACTATTGATTTTGAGAAAAATATATGCCCAAATGTCAGTGTGTTAAACACCCGATCAATTTAATTTCATTATAAAATATATAAATCCAATGAAATAAAAAATTTAATTATTTTAAAATTATATCATGAAAACATTTCGTGAAAATATTGAAATTGGATTTAGAATTGGTAATACAAAGTGTATGCAGAAAATTATTTTTTTGTTAAATAAATTTTGTGCCTCATGATCTAATAAAATCTATTTTAAGACAAATTTAAAAAATAATATAAAGTGATTAGGACTTTGAATTTGAAATAATACCTGGAGGATAATTAGATAATACTTTTTCCTAATGAATTGTATTTTTTGAATTCTTTAGAAATTGTTTATGACATAATTAAATAAGAAAACATTCCAATGTGAAAGTAAAAAAAATTACCAATTTTATGAGGACAAGAAAAATGAAATTTTAAATTGGTTCGAAATATATAATCCATACTTCTATATTTAATATTAATAAAAAATTTATTCACTTCTATTAACTTTTTCATTTAAATGATAGTGGTAGGAGGATCTTATATTATAGTATGTAATATATTGGGTACCAGAACATTCCATTTTCTGAAAAAAAAAATAGATTTATAATTCTGTATCTCCGAGAATATTTTGATCAACTTATCCTTAGGTGAAATGTTAATCTTCCATGACTTCATCGATAGGGAGAATAATAGAAAAGAAAATTATATATCATCATGACTTATTTGAAGAAATGGTCAAGGTATTAATGATAGAAGTAAAATATTGGATCCTTATAAAATTATTAAATGAAAAAAATGATATATAAGTAACATTATAAAATGGGTATTAAAATAATAAATAGATATATTAAAATTATCGAGATCCCCATGGTTTGAATTTTGTCTCTTTTCAACCATTTTTTATAATATGATCAATTCACTTGTCTCATTAAATTGATCTATCATCAATCATTTAAATAGATATAGATATTTTTCCATTTATAAATATAGTCATTGAATCTTATATGACATTCCTTATGACCATTTACAAGTAAACCAATAGAGTTTATTTAGATTCAATTAGGATTTTATTTCTTTTAGCACTTCATGTTGACATGTTGATTCTTACATGCCAAATAAACATTTAAGATTTTTTCCATTGAAGGATATATTATACTAGAAAAATATATAGTTGTTGTACTTCATCATCTAGTTATCAACATATAGAAAGAGTGGAGCTCAATATAAAAGTCTCAGATGGGTATCATAGATTTTATAACATTTATCCATTCTAAATTGAACATGTTCTTCACTGTTATTAAGTGAAGTAAATATTATATTCATTATTCCAAAATTTTGTTCACTCTTCTTTAAATTTATCTATTTCGGCACATCATTAAGTTTCCTCGACCAGCCACAAAAATTCTCGCAATTTCCAATAAGTGTGATCCTTTATCAATTTCTCTGGGTAACTATTTTCATTATTATTTTAAATGTTATCTTGTGAACACCTAGAAATGGAAATTAAATAAATATAATTTTTTTAAAATATTTTAAAATTTTCATTCTAGAAGATATTATTTTTTGTATATGAAGGATGTCTTGACAATAATATAGAGTAAAATTTTCTTTATGATATAAAGATGGGTTCCAACTTTTAAATGAGTCAAACCATCCATAAAATGTGGATGTTGTTGATGGGATAATGTGAATAAGTATTCTCTACCACCAGATAATTAATGTTACGATGCACTCCACAAGAAAGACTAATATTTAACATCTCCAAAGTGATATCAAAATATCATTGACCGAAAAAATTATTATTGATATATGTGACACCAAGAGATAATTTAAACATGATACATATATATATATTATCAAAACATTTAAACAAAAATATATAAACTCATTATCGTTTTTGGTTTTTATACTCAATTAATTATTGAGGAAAAGGTAGTGTGGGATTGAAAATAGGGGAAAGTGTGGTGGATAATGTAGAAATGGATTTCAAAATGAAATTATAAGAAAATCATAGTGGAAGGGTGGTGGTTCATGGTTTATAAGAAGGTAGTGGTAAAGTTTTTGGACTCAATGGCGGGTTATTAGTGCTCTTGTAGTAATGTTCGTTTGAATTCACTATTTAAATAGCGATGAATTCTAGTAATTGATATATTTTTTATATAAATTTAGAGGATTTGTGTAGCAATGTAAAAAACTCATACAGTTAATTACTATAAATTATT
This sequence comes from Viscum album, assembly GCA_963277665.1. Classification (NCBI taxonomy): domain Eukaryota; kingdom Viridiplantae; phylum Streptophyta; class Magnoliopsida; order Santalales; family Viscaceae; genus Viscum; species Viscum album. Next base: position 1,192,640,459 of record OY728158.1, on the reverse strand, counting down.
TGTGACATAGGATGTATTTATTATCCTTATCATGATTGAGTACATTATTTCGTTATACGGGAAAATGTTAATAGTTTTATTTTCTTTAATTAATATAGGTTACCATATGTAGAAAAAATCAAAATAAATGATTTTGTGATGTTTATTAAAACATATAAAATTTTTATTTATTAAACCAATATATATTTATATTATAGATATTATTCTTAGATTATTTATAAATTCATTAGGTATATTTAAATTTCATGGTCCAATCCTAAGCTAGAATAACTTTTAGTGGAATAAAGACACATTACATTGAGTAGTGATGATACAGTCCATCTTTTCATTTAGTGTGATATACATGTGTAGTAATTAACATATGGTGTGTCTCATTTTTTTCAATTATGAGATTGTAGGATATGGGAGAATGCTGAGATGTGAACATCATCTGACCTATATACTATTTTTTAGGATACAAAATAAGATAAAAATACTAGATATGTGCAGATATATGAAGCATGTGAGGATATATTATCCTTATGTATAAGATTATAGATTATGTGGTAATGAATTATTCTTTATAAGAACATGCACAACTTCATCATGCCTATATGTGGGCATCATAAGCAAAAAAAGAATTATATTACATTTTCAAGAATTATAAATAATATTTAAATAATATATAATATTTATTTATTATTGTCTCTTGATATAGATAAAGGAGAGTTTGGTAAGGCCATTTGAGATCTCGAGGACACACCAGATTTATAGGGAAAGTTTTCTTATTGTTTTTTCTTTAATAATTTATTTAATAACTAAAAATATATATCATTTTCTATTAATGAAACTAATTTTAATTTAAAAATAGGTGTCTCTCATATTTTTTATTCTTATTAAATTTGATAGATGTTAATGTATTTTAATATAAACATAGGGAAGTGACCCCGAATAAATAAATGAAATTTAGGAAGATCGTCATATTAATGCAATGTGAAGTGCTTCTAAATGATCGTATAGAAATATTTTGACTAAAATGTCATTATAGATTATATATAGTTAGAAAACCAATTAAAAAACTTTATAAATTATTTAAATCATAGTAATACAAAAATAAATTAATTTTTGAAATATAATAATAGATAATACTTTAATATAATGTGTGGAATCCCTATAATGACCAAAAGTGATTTTATGTTTATTTAATATTATTTAATAAATATTCACTATGTCAGAATAAAGAAAATAATTTCCTCTACCTATATAAAAATTATAGAAAATTGGTTTTTGATAAATTTATTACATGTATAAGAAATTCATGTTTCGATTTGATTTGAGATGTGCATAGAGTGATATAAAAAGTATTTTACAGTGAAATTGGTTAAAAATAAGTGTTATAGTAAAAACTTATAAAACCCAAGGATGATCATCAAATAATAAAACAATAATAATAGATTATATTGTATCTTATAGTAATATAATTCATTTTAGTCTAATGTTATGTGTGATTGGAATGACCTAAAATGATTTTTATAGATTAAAAAATCAAAAACCATTATTAAATTGTCAAAAACTAGAAAATTCCCTTGGATTATTATAAAACTATAGTCAAATTACATTTCATTATTTTCTAAATTTTATGAATAAACGACACATTAATATTATTAATTGTTTCCTCAAAATTAATGAGGGTTCTTTTTATTGATTTAAAATACATTAAAAAGTTCATCAACATGTCAAAAACTGGGAAAAAACTTTTGATTGTCATGAAATAAAATTAAAAGGAAAAACAATTAATATGTTGGAGTTCATTCCCATGAGATATAAGAATTATTAAATTCAATTTCATGAATATAAATATACATTTTTATCACATGTTGATTATTTTTCTATTTAATATTTATATGATAATGTCCATAAAATATTTTCTCCTAAAAGGGTTATAGAATTTAAATGTTATAATGAGTACCTAGAAATGTTGTAATATTGTTCATTAATAAATATATGATATTTATTAGACTCATTAGTATGAGAAGAAATATATGATGTTTGCCTATAATTTTTTGGGGGTTCATTATCATTAAGTCTTTTATTCATGAAAGCCACAATCATTGATCTCTAAGAAGGGAGCTCATGGGGACATGATTGCAAACATAAAATCCATGTGTTTTATATTCCACTAAATATTCATTTCTATAATGTGTTTATTAGACCATAGAATTAATATCATCATTATTATTTATCATGAATAATATATGTTGATACTGGGACAAAAACAATGATGATATATGCCCAATGTGAGGTAGCAAACATTGGAAGAATATTAAATGATATGTGTAAATACCCATATCATTTTGGGATAGAAATTCCGTGCGACTATTGATTTTTTTGACATGGCTAATGGTTTTTTTTGATAATTGGGACTCAAAATGAAATTCAATTAGTTTGGATGCCCTTCAATGGAGTTTTTGGACAGGGATTACGGAATATGTGGTGCCTTGATTGTTTGAAGTGTGTCAAGTTATGTTTGGGGTGGTTAATCATTTAAAAGTATTAGAAACATATTATTCATGAAATAAATAATTGAAAACATCATAAAAGTATGGAGTAAATGTTAGGGGATTCAAAAATTGGTAAATAATGGGGTGAACAAATTTTTATGTCATAAACCATCTAATGAAATTCTATAAAAAAATTGCTAAGATTTTTTTCTAATTTAGTAACATCATGGGTTTCTTATACAAAGAGGAATGAGAATAGGGTTGGTTCCCATTAATATGACTCATTTGGGATTTTTTAATTTCATTATTTTTTTGAAATTTCTCTCATATATTTCACATTGTTATTCAAACATGTTCTTTGCCAATTTTTGTGTGACTACCATGGGTTTCAACTGAAGTATTTCACTGGATCATGGATAAATCATTTCACTAATCAGGATTTCTTATACAAATCATATGAAACATATTAGCAAGGTAAATCAAGGTTTCATTAATCCTTTTATGTGATTAATTTTTTACCGTGGATTTATTATGGATTTCTAGTTAATTTTTGTGATATTGGATATCTTTTTAGGTATTTTTTGGGTTTTTTATGTGACCCATTTTCAAGGGTGTGTCAAGATTGGACCACAAATTTTCACTCATAATTTTGATGTTATGTGGTCTCTTGAGGGGTTTATCATCTGTATTACCAATATTTTTTTTAATTTGTTATCAAATTAATTTGATGGTGTTTATTATTGATATAGATACTCATGGACATAGAGGTGTTTGGTAAAAATGTGGAATTGAATTGATGATTTTTTGTTGGGGGTAGGTACACATGACATTATTAGACTCTATTCATTATTTGGTGACATTATGTTCAGGTTCATCATTAATATTACTAAACTACATATTTCATAGAATTTTCATATTTGTTCCTCAAAAGGTTGAGATGGAATTGCATTTCTCTACGAATAAAAGTTGACTATATTGATACCTAAAATATTTTGAGGTCATTTCATGGTTAAACATATTCCAATGGACCTCCTTATATACTTATTTGTTAAATAAGTTGGATTTCAAACTGAAAAAGTATCATATTTAAAATGTGTTTTATGTAGGGTATTTATTAAAATACATGTTCAATTAATAGGGATTATTAATCAAATTGGTTTTGAAATGGAATTTAAAATTGGGTATCTTGTTTCCTATTTACTTTTAACATATTGTTTTATCAAAATATAAGTTCAGTGAAAATGGGTATTTAGGAAATTGGTTTTGAAATCGTATTTTAATGTGATTATGGGGGTTTCCTTGTAAGTTTTAAAGGGTATTTAAGGGCTTAGTGTGATTAAAGAAATATATGATGTTTATTTAAATAGATTACAAATGAGGAATTTTATGGATTAAAGAAAAGTAATATTGTATTGGTTTGATATAGTTTGGGTCTACCGACCTCGTGAGGGTGATTCCTAATTTTCTGAAGGTTTTGTGCTAGTGGGGTTTCTTGATTATGTTTTCATGGGGTGCATGTAAATGCCTGAAAAATAGGTTTTTCTGTATAGCCCCATGAGAAATTTTTTTCCATGATGGTGTGTGTTGAGTGAGTATCCCTGTGAAAACTCTTCTTAATGTTAAAGTGTTGTGTCGATTAGCTTTGACATGATATACACCAAACATGGTTCAATAGATATTGTGAAGTGTTTGATATTATGTACTAGTTCTCTATATAATAGATTCCATGTGTTTAGATTCTATGCTACGAAACCAACATTAAACCCCATTTATTGTTGGATACATGTGCTTTCAATATGTTTGTGAAAGGACAAAAATTCTAATTTTGGAGAAGATCTTGAGGCCTGGAATTTCTATGAGTGAGATAGCATGGTATAATCACCATGGGAAAGATAGAATCTAGGTGTGCTTAAGGTCGACCCATAACCTATGTTAGTGGGTAGTGGTCAAGGATGGGATCTTAGAAAGAGTGAGATGTCCTAGTAAACCATGCCTTGAGTGGGAATAAAAGTCCTGGTAGACAGATATTAGTTAATTCAAGAGTGAGATTACTACACTAGGATATGAGTTTGTTTGGAGGGACCACTATGAAGTATATGGGGTTCAATAGGTGACATGCTACACGATTTTATGGATATACCTACCATGAGTGGTATGATAGTGGTTGGTTGGTGATGCATCCTTCCTTTAATGATAAAGGGTGGTAAGATGTTTCGTATGACATCCGATATGGTATGACACCCTACCAAACATCTTTTGATGTTTTTTGGTTTTTGGTATGTGGTGATTCGTCCTTCAATTTGGATCTAAAGAAAGTATAGTCATGTGTCGTGGTGGCATGTTTATCACCCAAATTGCTGTCTTCTGTGATGATGTATGCAGCATGTGATGTTTTCCTCATGGTGGAATTTTATATCCATGACTGCACATTTTTATATTTATTTCATACTAATACACTTGATCATAGAAACACAATATTTTGTTTAGGGATTGTGAATTTTCATGATTTCATTGTAATTACCCATTATCGATGAACCTAGTATGGATTTTAATGTACGTCAGTTTATATTATTGTATTATATCAGGAAATAAGAATCATTCGGAGAGGGGCATGTGGAATATTTTTTGTCTAGTCCTTAAGGATGAGGGCTTGGTAAATTGGATTATGTGAGATTTTTTAGGAATGTATTGTTTCATTTTTAGTTTTTGTGTAGTATTTATGCAGTCCAGTAACCAATGTTTTTATAGTTGATGCTAACTTTTCCAATCTTATCTCTTGATTCTCTATTTTTTTGAAACATCATATTGGTAGACTCACAAATTTGTTTATTAGACAATGAAAACTTGTTTGGAACTATGATTTAAATCAATATATCATTATGTATATATGTTATAAAATTATTCATTCCCAAATTTTTATTGATTATAACATGACCCATCGAACATTATTTTAGAAGTAATAGTCTCTACATGAAAATTTTATGGCCTCAACATGAGTCAACCACCTCTAAGAGCTGTTGTAGTGTCTCCTACTGGGTTTTATTCAGGTATCTCAAGATTATTCAATATAATATGTCATCATAGTATTTATTTGGGATAGGAAAATGTAGTTAGAAGTATAGTAAGGATATTGTGACTCAAGAGGTCGACTGATCACAAGCCTAGCCAGTATGACATGAGTTGAAACTCAAGTTTCTAAGGGATGTATCGTATTAGTATCGATATCTCATAGATGAGTGAGTTATAGGTTTTGATATAGAATTTAGTCATGGGATAGATGAAGAAATATGATTTGTAGGAATCGACTTGAAGCTGGGGAGTAATTCATTCATCATGATAGTGTCTTGATAGGGTCATGATACATTCACTTATGGGTGGTGTTGTTTGACATGATTCGTTATCAAATTTTATTATTAATTGAACCAACATATAATATAAACAATGTTTTCTTTCATATATTATAAGGGGTGATTATATTATTAAAAAGATATGGGGGAATTTTTTGATTTATTTTCATACTAGTGTATTTGTTTGGATTCTATTAGGAAATAGTTTTTGGGATTCCTGATTTCTTAGAAAATCTGTATTTTTGAATGGAAAATGATTTTTTTAAATTGAAAAACCATTTACTGGAATGAGATGTGTGTGAAATTATTTTATAAATCCATTTTCCTAGGAATATATTATGTTTAAGATGATTTTGAAATGGGATGTAGATTTCTGTTTTTGAATAAATCTGAACAAAATGAGCTTTGGAAAATATATTTTCATGTATTTAAAAATTGGATTTACAAATTTTTTTGGGAAAAGGATTGGTTTTTAAGACAGTTTACCTATGTATGGATGATTTTAATGATTTATGATTTTAGTAAAACCCCATTGATTATAAATGGTGTTTTGAAATATCAAGTGTGTTTTGTAATTTGTGAAATATTTCAAAAATTTTTAAAATAAAAAACTGGATTCTGTATAGATTGGTTTCCCTAGTAATGGGAGGTTTATCAGGAGTATTTAGTGCTTTTTTATGCATTCTATGGGGGTATCATGTATTTTTATAGAGATTCATGTATGGAAATCTCATGTATTTTGATCGTTAATTGAGTACTTAGAGGTGATATTTTTGGGTTCATGGATTTGATCCCTGATCTATATGTTGATGATTTCACAGGTTGTACCACTTGGTATGTGATTTTGGAAGGTGAATCCAATGATAGGGGTCACTTTTATATTGAATTATCCAAATTTAGTACATTATTATGGTGATGATCACCATAAGTCTCAAGATAAATCGGTTATCGAATATTCAGTGTTTGGGAACGGTGGGAGAGACATCACACCATCATTTCACATAGTGATTGGTGGTTTGTGTTTGGAACTCAAGCATGAGTAATGAAATCACATCCAATCACTATGCATCATTGAGGATGAGATTTTGGTTTTATAGGTCATGTTATTGGTTTTCAGAGTAGTAGAAAGTAGTAATTATTTGGAATAAAACAAATTATTATTTATGGATGTATGACCCTTACAATATAAGGTTCCTGAGGGAAGTGATACCGGTAGGGGGATTATTGATATGACAGGTAGTTATGGTTGACTATGTATACTCAATTAGGTATTTGAGTGATGACTTGGTTGGATTTTATGGGTAATAAATGAACTCGGTTTGTAGTTGGTATATTGACATTAATCATAATATGGAGTTATCATGATCATATAGTGAGATAGATCAGTGGTCTGTTGGTCCATGGGATGTCGTATGGTTGGGGATATAGTCATTTGATGAACTGAATGTGGAATCACAATGAGTTTTCAGTTCTTACCTTAGTTTGGGTGTATAGATTACATGGTAATTCACCATGTAGAATGTTATCATGCTCGGGTGATGTGTTTGTTCTTAAAAAAGTGAGGTCGAATATTGTCATGATGATCAGTCCATAAGAGGCTCAAATGATTTCATTATGTATAATTGAAGGCAGTGAGGTGGAAACCAAATCCATACCATCATTATAGATGGGTTTGATGTGTTTTATGTTTTGAAATTGATATTTCATATAATATTTGGTGTATATGGCCTTAGTTTTAGGAGTTTCACACCAAACATGGGTTGGTAATTCAGAGATAGGATGTAGCATGAAGATTGTTAAATAAAAAATAATGTAAGATGGGATTCAGGATTGAAAAAATACCATGAATTAATGAGGTTGAGAATCATTATAGTGGAGAGTTTTCATAGACCATCATATTTACTGGTTTTAAATTTATGAGTGAATTAGAATATTTGATTTGTTTTGGGGTTCGTTTGAGAACTGAGAATCTGAAGGATATTCTAAAGATTTGGATAACCGTAAAAGATTTTTTCATATGGGATCTACGTATTGGTTTGTTCTACAGGTGTTTCTAATGAAATCATGGAAGGTTTTGACTAGTTTTCCAATGAAAATAAATAATACCAGGTTACTTGTGGCTTTAATAAATCTCTACACCATGAAAGTGTCGGGGCAGGGGATAGGGGTTTCTCATCAGGGGATTTCATGAAGTTAACTTATGTTGACCTTTTGAACCATATAATGTATTTCTTAAAGGATATGTGGGTTTATAATTTAGAAACCCCGTGAATTTCCTCCCCTTGATTACATGATTACAAAGGTCACTGAAAAAATCCTCTACAATTGTTTCTTACCCCTTAATCCACATTGTTTGGGACTGTTTCATTGTATAATTTTTGGGTAATATCTATCCTATTTTTCCCCATGTTCATCATAATTTTTGTACATTAGTCTATATTTTTAGATTAAATATTTTACTACATAATAGAAAAATCACTTTTCATTATGATCCTTTCATATTCGACTCATAAAGGATATTCTAAAGGGGAGTATACATAATTTTTCATTTTATGTGACGTATGTTTCTTCATTTATTAATTTTTTTTTTATTTTTGGTATTTTTCATAAATACTTTCCATCAATTTTGGAATTTTTTTGTGTCTTTATATATTCTGGGTTCGGGGGTGTGTCTGGATTGGACAACACCCCACTATTAATGGTTTTTGCACATTTTGGTCACATGATGAGTTTGGAATTTTTCATTCCTATTTGGGTTTTAGGTTTTAATATTTTATTTAACTAATTTTTTTGGGTTTATTGATGAGATAGTTTCTAATGGAGTCAAATTATGTCGGTATGAGAATTGGATCAGATTTATGTTTCACCGATTGAAGTTGATGGTATTAAATTTATTTTATTGTCTTTTTTATTTGGTGATATTTTTTGGGTGCCACACTAGTATAACCTAATGTCATTATTACAGAAATTTTGTGATATATTCTTCATAAGGTTGGGATACACAAAATCATCCTATTAATAAATATAGACTATATGTATTTAATATTAATTCATTGATGTAACCCTGGTCGAATGAGTATTTATGGCCCTCCCAATTAAATTCTTTGTGTCGTTCGAATAATTATAGCGATAATGACATACAGTTTTAAAATTTTTATTATATAATTATTTAATTAAAATATAATTTCAATTAAAATGGTGGATTTGTGAAATGGGTTTTAAAATATTATTTCAATGTGGTCATGGGTTTTTATAGTTATTTATAATGGGTTTTGGCAAAAAAACCTCACATGAGTAAATAGTCATATGATTCCTTTTAAAATGGTTTAAAAAGGGGGATTTCTGATCAAATTAAAGAGAATTATTATTACATTACTCTAATATGGTATAGGATTGTATAATCTCATGATTTTGTTTCTTAATTTTCTAAATCTTTTGTCCTTATAGTGTTTCTCAATTTTTGTTCCATGTTATTCTTATTGATGCACTACAATCCCAGTTCTGTGTATTTCCTTGTGGGAAAATTCATTGCATAAGGATGCATGTTGGTTTCATAGACCAGTGATAACTTTTTTTGTGTGATAATGTGTATATTTCCACGAGTTCAAATATGGTCTTTAATATCAATAGTAAAATGGATTTATCAGTGTTATAAGCAGTAATTATGTGAGCGATGTCAATGGATTGGATTTAACAGTGCTCAAGAAATCACTGATAAAGGCCCTCTTTAATAGTGCAATGGACAAAGCACTAATAATTGGCCCTTTATCAACTATTTTTTAAAAACTAATAATGGGGGCCTTTATAAACAATTTTTTTCATTGTTAAAGGTCGTCTTTAATAGTGCCTTTAGAACTGTGAAAGTCTAGCTTTATCATGGCTAAAAAAGAACTAATATAGGCCATGCTAATAATGGGGGTGATTTTTTTCTTCGAACCCACCCAACCTTTTATTACTCCCCCCCATCAGATCTCGTTACCCACTTGCATAGCGGATCTCCACCTTTATTAGTGCTTTATATAATTCCACACTCCCACATGCGCCCACACCACTAGGGAGTTTCAACCCTGAGACCTCAAGCTCATGAGATCATGCTTTTCCACTCTCTAATAATGTTTTGTTTTCTAATTTAATATATATCTATATATTCATATATATTTATATCCTTAAATTTTTTTATCAATGTATTTATATATAGGTTTATATATATAATTAATACATATATAAAATATAACTGTGTGTTTGTGTTTATAAATACATACATTCATATATACATCTGGATATATGTAAATATGAATCTATAAATATAATTATACATGATTATATTTATTTTATATATTATATATTAATATATATATATATATATATTAGTATATATATATGTATGTTCATAAAAATATACATAAATATATATATATATAAACATTATCTATACATTAATTATATAAGTATATAAAAAATGATACATTTGTATTTTAAATAAAATTTATTCTAGTATTTGGTTGGATAAGGTTTATATATTGATAATTATATTTTATATGTAAGTGTGATTAAATATTTTTCTATAAAATTAAAATTTTGTGAATAAATATAAAAAACATATGAATATATTTTATATATTTAATTTTTAATATAGGTAAAATATTAAAAATGGTAACACATTAAATCCATAACTTCAATATGAATACAATAACTAGAAATAAATTTTTTATCCGTAGAAAAATAGACAATAAGACTCCATTAAAAGAGACTGAAAATACAATGAATGTTACAAAAAATTGGGTAACCCGACTAAAAAGGATTTTTTAGAGGCCTTATGTGATTCCATAGGACTTGTAAAATTTGATGAGGGTCTCCACCAGGTCATCAAGATGAAAATCATATCCCAATATTCGGTTTGATGTGTTATAGTGCCCAAATTTTCACACGAATCAAAAGTTATATCTCTTCGATGTTTAAGTTACGTTTTCAACTTATTTTATATCTTTTATTAATTTTTTATTTCTTCTACATTCAAGTTATTATTTAATGACTATTACTGGATAATTGATAGAAATTTTTAAATTAATAATATTCTTTTAATTATTTTATAATCCATTTTAACTATATATATATTCTATTAGGTGTAAATGCATATTTATCCTTATCAAATACATAATATATATATATTTTATATATATATCAATATATATATTTACATATTAATATATTATTTTTAATGAAATATATTTTTTATGAAATATATCATTTATCAGCATAATAAAAAAAGCGATGATAAAGGGTGGTCCTTTATCAGATATTTTTTATAGTGCATATAATGTTACCGTCATTATCAGTGTTTTTACCGGAATAATAAAGGGGCACCTTTAACAGCTCATTTTTTAGTATTATTAAAGACCCCCTATAATATAATTTTTTCTAGTGCTAAAAAAGGGGGACATTAATAATGCTCTTTTATAGCACTAAAAAATCCATATCTCTAGTTAGACCCAGTTTTGTAGTACTGTGTTTGTATCCATATAAGTAATTTTCATGGTATCAAATAGATGAATTGATCGGATTTAATGTCATATAACCCTTAGTGGATTAATATTGGTATAAGGTCGTGTTTATGATATGGGACTAGGTCCTAAGGGACTAATGTAATAGTGATGAACTAGTGAGATAGAGACAGTTGATGGGACCCATTTATTGTTGCATGCATATAAAATAGGGGTTTTATTATATGCAAGAGATAGGGATATATCATAGGATCCTAAGGCTTTACCATTTTATGAGTGAGATATACTTTTATAATTTTATTGGAGAGTTGGGACACTAGAGAACTTTATGATGGTTCGTAGCATGACTGAGAGGGTAATGGTGGTGGAAGGTGGCATTCCAAGATTGAGATGACCTGGTCTAACAAGCATCGAGTTAGAAGAAATGGGTTGATTTTCATGTTTTTGGGTACTCTTGAGTGATATTACTAAACTGGGATGCAATATCATACGATGGGACCACCAAGAGTGATATGGTGTCCATGTTGTTATGTGATGTAATTTTCTATGAATTTACCTACATTGTGTAAGAAGTTAGTGGTAAATTGGGGATGTATTATCCCTTGGGTGAGTAGGGGTGGTTATAAATTTGTCTTGAGAATTAATATGGAATGAAGACCTACCAAACATCTTCAAGTTCAAGTAGGTTTATCAAACATATTGACCCATCCCTCTGACCTAGAGTTAAAGTAGGTATGTTCATGTGTCTTGATAGTGTGGCTAGCACATAATGAACTAACATCTGTGGTTGTGTGTAATTTTTTTTCAAGGTGGATGATTCTAATAAACATGGTTACACCTATTTATATTCATTGAACATTTATCTCATTGATCACAAAAAAAACATGTAATTATTGAGATAATGTGGATTTTGACTCGATGGTAAAACAAACCCCATACCAATGTAAATTAAATGAATTTAGATGTTCATGGGTCAACCTTAATGTTTTCTATTAGGAAATAAGTTTCAATTTCATGTTGACACATGGTACTAGTTTGGTGGTTCATGTAGGATAGGGACTCAACATGTTTGATTATATGAGTTGGGTCAGGGTCATCTTGATTTACTTTCAGTTATTATTCATCACGTGTGTTGGGAAGTGAGTTATTTTTTTAATTCTTATTATTCCATGATAATCTATTATTTCTATATTTCTATTTTAAGAATAATATGTGTACATTAAATGCTTTCAATGCTAGACCATTTTGGCCTATTTAGCTCTCATTTTTATGTCTATAGGAATTTGGGTAAATTTCTTATATAGACAGGTCACGCCAATTATTAAGTATATTCAATAATAATACCTTAGAATTTAATTTAATGGAAATAGTCTCTACATGATTGTGTTATACCCTCACCACTTGTTGGAATTATCTGGAATACAAGGATGTGTTCCTAAGGTGTTGTACCATCCCTACATGGATGCCATCCAGTTGGCCTTCTTCGGGACACTAAAATACATAATTAGTTGATGATCTAAATATTTTTTTTACTTTCCATATTAATGAATGATGTTAACTCCAAACATTTTATTTTAAATTGTACTTTTTTAAAAAAATTCATGGAAATGGTTGTTTACATACTAATTATTTCTATAAAGTCAATGAAATATATACGATCATATAGCTTCATGACACATGTATGCATCCTTATTGTTGATTTATCAGTTGAAAATTATTTATATTACATAATAGAAATCATACTATGGTTTTTTATATTTACTGAAAACACTTAATTCTCCATAGATTCCTTAATGTGTTTCTATATGTTGATCTTGGACATTACATAAGTTCAAAATATTTCAATTAATAAAGAGGCTTAGAAGGTCACACCTTATGTGAATCCATAATAAAATTAAATTTTATTAAATATCATTTTAAGAATAAATTTATTCACATGTTTTCATAATATTATTTATTTAAATAATTTTTTATAATAAAAAATATATTTAAATATATTTAAATTTAGAATATGTGATTTTAATGTTATCTCTTTTTTAATTATTGAAAAGGATGTAAATATTATATTTTGGTATTAATGAGTTTGGTGATAGTGTACCAAAATATTTATTCAAGTTATTTCAATATTAAAGTAATTATTTTTACATGGGTTTAATGACTATAATATTTATTTTTATTTATCATATGATTAAATATGATAATTTTATTTATAATAAATTCTATTTGAGAAATTGTTTTGAGTTTAATTATTTGATGTAAATGATAAGTTTTGTTCACTATCATTTAATGAAATATTTATTTTTTATTTATGAAAAAAATAGATTGACTGCATGTGAGGGTATAAGATAAAAAATTTATTACTATATTTTTTGTGGGGTATCACATGGATTAAATATTATGATAAAGTGACTTGTGTATTTATTGTTTGATAAACCAACTTATATAATAAAAAAATGTCATTTTTAAAGTTAAATAGTGGGAATGTTGGAATAATTCTCATAATATTTAGATAGAATTTCATACATTCTACCCTCTTAAGGAATAAAGATTGAAAAAAAGATATCCATTTAGAAATCACAGGTTATTGCTGTTAAGAACTTGATCCACTTCATGCTACCATGAGATAAATCAAAAACGTCATTTAAAGATATTTGTATCACAAGTGGATATTTCATGAGGAATACTCCTCTGATGCTTCTATACAAATGATTATATTAAAAGAGAATATACATAAATATAATCAATAAAAAAATATTTTATGAAGAAATTCTAAATTTAATGTAACTATAAATTTAAATTTTTAAATATTCTTAATGATATTATGGGGTATATTTTTCTAGTTTATTAAATTTATCCATTTATATTGAGGAGGAATTAACTTTTTTTCCACCCAATGCTTCTATTGAACCCCTACAAAATTTGGTGGTATCAGGGTGGTCTAAAAGGTTATTTCATAGGCGTTCTAAAATGATATGTGATATTTTCATACTTATGCCTACAAAAGTTGATGGCTGATGTCATCTCCAAAATATGTAGTAATTGAACAAAATTATTAATGGTATTATGAAAATAAAGATAAAATAAATTCATAAAATATATATAAGGGTGGTTTGTTTGAGGTTAATAAATAAATACCATGTATGTTGAACAAGGTTTGTATTTTTTGAAATTGGACTAAGAAAATTAAATGAGAAGTTGTTTTTTAAGTAACAATTTTTTTAATCAATAATAAATTAAACACTACCTCTTCATTGACTAATTTATAATTATCATTTAAATTAAATTCTACTTAATTATTATACCCTAATTTTTTACCCTCAAACTCTATGGGTGTTAACATAAACAAAAATATGAAATTAATTAAACCCTATGCTTGATTGAGAATATGTGATCATGGCACCCTAATTTTATTTTCACTCTAAAGATAGTTTAGAGTAATTCATAAATTAGGGAACATATCAATTTTATAAATGAGTATGAATTTAGTTATTTGAATTTTATTTTGTCTCTACATTTGATCACATGTTTTGTTGTTTAATCAAATATTGTTGTGCTCTTACAATTGTCACAATTCAAGACCTCATGTGTTTTGTGTTAATTGTTCATCTTATTGATTAGTTTTATTTAACTTAAAAAATAAATTCATGTGTCATTTTATGTTAATTATAGTAGATAAATGAATCAAAACAAAAAAATTGATGCATTTGAGCATCAAATCAATTAATAAGAGAAACATACTCTTCAATGGGTGTTGTAGTCATCGTAGGAATGAATTGCATTGACCAATTTTTTGAAAGGTAATAACCCAATAACATATCTACAATTAATTTAAAAACTAAATAATTTAATGAAACAATAATAAAATATAATAAAATATAAGTAATGGTAGAGAAACTAATACGTTAATTAGGAAAACACATTAATGACAACATGAAGAGGAATTGGAAGGCATTAATTTATGGGTCCATTCCTAAAAAGATAAACCAATTGAAATGCCTGGATATTTGGAGGGGAACCACTTTTCCTCTGACATAAAATTCCTAATACACAAAAAATAACCCTCCAAATGATAAAAATGAACATTTATAGAGCAACTAGAAGACTAGTATTTCATGTATTCCTAGTGTCGATGGGAAATGTATCCAAATTATTTGCTTCAAATTTCACTACCTTTTTAACCTCAAAAATTAATGAAACAGATATCCTTCTATAATTATTATTTTTGAGTAATTTGACCTTATATATATTGTACAATTTTTTCTGAAACCAATTTTTCATGTAGAATATATGTCCCTAATAGTGAAGTGGTGTCGAATTTGGTGACTCGAGTCTATGATTTACTTCATGGCCCATTTACTACAATCAAATTCCTGATCCAGCATGGATGATCTAACTAATATTTGTATCCCATTTCATTAATAATTCTATCACAAAATTTAAATTTCAAATAATACATATAAACAATTTGTGAAAAAATGCTACATTCCACTTTAAATGGTTAAAACATGAGTTTTCATAAAATTTTATATTGAATGATCAATACCTCAATATTCAATAAATAATAATATTTAGAATAATGTGAGAAAATTATGACATTTTTTATAAATAAAATATTCAACAAAAATGTGTCTTATCAACACCCCCATAATTTCAATTTTCTACACCTGGTCAAAGTCACATGTCAGGTATTCCAGAAAATTGTCACAATATATGCATATTCATATTTCCCGATAAATAATGAAAATATTGGAAAAATAAGAATTTCATTAAGAGTCTATATCAATACATTTGAAATTCATTGTATCATAAATTGTATCCAAATAAACATCAATGAGATGAATGAAAATAATTATATAAAATAATTTTATGGGTCTACAAAGACTTTTATTCCCCATGTGTGTGTTCCAACTATTTCAAGCTCATATGTCCACGCTTAATTTAGAATATTCAGGTTATGTAATAAATTTCTTCTTACATGGTTTCATTGCTCTGAACATTTTCTACATTTTTTATAAATCAAATTTCTAGTCACACTCACATAAAATTCCTAATATTAAAATCTTATTCTACCAGTCTATATATCCCCACACATTGTACATTTATTCACATACCTATTTATTAAGATAATATTTATTTTATTTTATTTTTTTTGTGTTCATAAAACGGTCATATATTAGGTACACATGAAAAGGTCAATTAGGTATAATAATTAAACTGATCAAACGAGAAATGAACATATTTATTAACCATTGATATAAGATAAAAAAATCACCTAACTAGGATATAAAATCAATTGAGTAGGAAAATTTCAAAAGAAATCATTTAATGAAACATTATGTGGAGAAATCAGTGAAAAGTTTGACTAGGAAGAAATATCTCTATGTATAGTGTCAAAATCTCACAGGATTTATAATGACACAACCAATCATCTCATGGATTACTGAAATTTTTATAAAAAACAACCCTTAAAGATGAAATTTTTCCCATTATTATCATGATACCAATGAATTTTGAATACATGAATTTTACATATGTTCCACATCAAAATGATCATATTACACAGTGTTTAATTTTTTTTCTTCTATTGCATTCTTTTAATGAAAATGAAAACACACAAAAATTAAATTAAATTTTTAAATAAGATAATGGAAAATTTTGTCTCTTCCATAAGACATAGAATATTACAATGTCTTTAATATGAAATTATTATATAATAAATGCACATGAACTGTATAATTTTAAATAGGAAAAATAATATAAAATTAAAATGGTTTGGGACTGCATAATATTCTCACGTTACGATGGGATTCTGTAGTGTGATGGAATCAAATGCATATGTGAGTAATCCATTAATGTAGTGACTTATCCTCTACCCATTTACTGTAAATATCCTTCTTGTGTTCTCTTTAGTGACAATCATTGCACCATAATGAAAGACAATACATACAACTTAAGGACCAAAAGAACTAGAATGCAACTTAATGGGAATTATCTTCACTCATGAACTATACAGAAGGACATAATCTCCTACCAAAAACTCCCTTTTTGTATCATTCTATAATGACATGTTTTTTATAATTCCTTATAAATCCTTGAGTTCTCATATTATAACAATCGATCTCCTAAAGGTCTTGAATTTGTATCTTCCTTTTATATCAAACTTGTGTAAAATCCAAGTGGCACTTTTGAATAAAAAAATATTCCCAATTCTTGAATTTCATGAGGACGTTGTTGGATTTCCAAAAAACAATCCAAAATGTGGACATACTGATAGGATTCTTTTATTCCATCCTATAACCCCAAAGTGCATCATCCAGTCACTTTCTCCAATCCATCCTATTCAGGAATATGCTTTTCTCCAAAAAAAATAAACTCTTAATTTTATACTTTGTCTTGACCATTTGTTGGGAGTGGTATTGAGTAGAAGTCCTCTTCACGCCCCAAACATCTAACCTAGGGAATATATATTTTTGGAGAAATTTTTTTCCTTTGGTCACTAATGATGTCCATTAGAACCCCAAACCTACAATGAATATAATCCTTCCTGAAATCCACTATATCTTGAGAATCATCATTCCAGGTGGACTTGTCATTCACCCATTTACTAAAATAATTATAATCTATAAGAATATAAAATAAAAAAATGATCTTGAAAATATACCCAAAAAATAAATAACACATTAATCAATAATCTCACAAAAAATATGGGATGTTGTGGAATCTCATGTATCTTAGAAGTGTTTCCAATGTGTTAGAAATGAATTCGTAACTTATAAAACATATGGTAGTCATGAAAAACGTTATTCCAATATAATATAGAGTCTCGGACCTTCATATCCATCGGTGGGGGTATAATGTTTCCAATAAAAGCAATTGTATGACCAAAATACAAAATAGACAAAAACTCATGATCTGACACACATCTTCTTTGGGAACGGTCACTAAAAATGTTCCAAAATTGAGGATCTTCCCATACAAAAAACCTAGATTCACTATTAAATTCTTCATCTTGGGGTTTCTTATGGTTTGTATAAATATCAAAGGTGGCCAATTAAATCACTAAATCTGCATACTAAAGATTTGTATCTGATATGACATAGAAATTCTCATTGGGGAAGTGTCCCAATGAGGTACTTAGTTTGGGTATCACTCTCAAACAAGTGAGTGACCTTGGTCATCTGGCTATAAAAAAAGTTATATAACCCATTATAATCACTTATCTTAATGTCATACTCTTGAAGAAGATAGATACATCGAAAAATTTATAATATTGAATATAGATTCTTTTTGAGGTACCAAAAAGATAAATGATTGGAGAAAAAACCCTTTAGATCAACATAATTAAGATCAGAATTTTTATAGGGAAAATTTAATGAAAAGATACTCATTTTCCATTGTGCTGAATTTTTTGTGGGTTGAATCTGAATATCATGATGCATAAGTAGTCACATGGTACCTCCCTTCACCCCACATATATTATAATTCTCAAACTATAATGTTGAATAATCACACCTAAGATCAATTTAGAGGTCCCTCCACCGGGGTTGCATGATCTGTGGACTATCAAAACACATATTCAGTTATTAAAATGATACAATGCATGAATCATCAAAAAATAGTCAATATCTAATTGATGTAATCACGCTAAGGGTATAATGCTCTTACTAAAATATTTTATTAGGTGTCGATATAAATTATTTTGTTCAAGGAATGATTGGACATCACACTCACACATAGTATATGTAAAGGATGAAAGGTTTTCATCCATAGATCTATCAACAACAATTACATGGTGTGCCACTCGATGGACAACGAAAATTCCCTTTTCTACCATTAAATTATATTACATCAAGTTCAAAAACATATTTTACTGAATTCAGTGAAGAAACAAACTACCCCAAATCAAGACACATTCATCGAATAAGAAACATTTCATTCAAAAAAGATCCATTAATTCTTCCATGCACATCTCAAGAAAATTAGAAAAGATATATTGCACACATCTAAAAATGGTACCTAGGGAATTCCAAAGTTTTAATCGCATCCCTAAATAAGAAACTTTACTAAAAAAAGGTGAATATCGTCTAATATTCGTCCTCTATAGCAATGGGATCTCAAAAATAGCCATAGAAACCATTCATGAAGAAACATTTGTTCCTAGTTTCATGTCTCTCAATAGTCAAGTGGGAAAATGAAAGTAGGTAATGGATTTTATGAGTTAATTGATTTAGTTTCCTATAATATATTCATACTCCAAAACTATTTTTTAATATTGTAGGAACTAAATCATCATTTTCACCATTTATAATAGTGTACCATGTTTTCTTAGGTATTATCTAGACAGAGTTATCCTACTGAGAGTTGGAAATAGGTTAAACGATACCTTCCTAAAAAAATTGACACTACTTTTTCACATCTTCTAATAGTGTGGGTTTAAGTATTCATTGTGGTTGCATAAATAGTTTGGTCACATCCTCTAAAATAATCCAATATTTGAAAATAGAGGGGATTATACCAGGTATTTCTATAAGGGTACACCCAATTTCCATAATATTATCCATTAAAAGATTTCAATAGTTTTTTCTTGTTCATTAAAGAGATTGTAATAAATTATTACAAGTAATTTCCATCACTCAATAGATATGAATAATTTAATTATGTTGGAATTGGTTGTATTTCACATTTGTGTAGAAACTAAATTGATGGAAATTATATGGGAACATATATACGTCTACAAGAAAATTATTGTTCAGACTATACATCATCAACATTAGTGAATAGTGAATAAAATATGTCTTCAATATCAACATCCATGTCATAATAAGAAATTTGTTGCTCAAAATTAGAAATAGAATCCAAAAAATTATGAGAAATAAGTGTGGTTTGATCAGGAAAAATCATTGTCAAAGTATCTTTCAACATCAAACTAGAACCAATTAAAAATATGTAACTAATCATGATATTATCACTATTTTTAAAATATTGAAATTCATTATTTTTATAATCATCCCAATATTGGCCAGAATGGGAGATGGAGAAAGTAAATGGTCCTCTAAGGGATTATTCAAGGATTCTAAAATATTAAATCGTACGTCCTCATTTCTAAAATCTATATAAGCGTACCATCATGTAAATTTATTATTTTCATAGTATTTTGAAGAATTTATTTCTAATAATGATAGGATAATGACAACATACCTAATAAGATATCATATTTAGCATGTACAAATCCACAGGAAATAATCATGCCCCATTCCGGAAAAAGGACATTCTCAATGTCTCCCACCGAGTATGTTGGGGCCCTATTCTCTAGTTGAAACAAAACCATTTTTGGATTCTTATTTAAATCATGTAAGGAAGATGCAATAGAGTTATTTGTGACATTAATATAGGAACCCAACTCCCATAAATAATCAATGAAATGAAACTCCACTATGGTTCATAGAATCATGGATTTTCGAAGGTCCATAAACATTGTAGGAATCACTATGGTTCATGAGGGAGGATACATTACTGTAAATGTTTTAATTCTAATTTAATTTTAGCCATCTTATATTTATACAATGATATTTAAAAAACTAGCATACCATGGAATTTTATTGATTTCTTCAAGTAGTGGAATATTTATCTTAATGCATAGTAATGTCTCTAAAATCTATTTTTTTCATCACCTCTTCCTCCATATTTTTTATTTGAACAACACTATTTTGAAATAGAATTTGTTTAAGAGGAACACCATAAATATTTTCTTACCTTTTTCTTTTCCCTTCAGCTTCTCATCAGTAAGTCATGGATGTTTCTTCTCTGGGGTAGTAGTGAATCCAAATAGAATGACTTCTGAAGATATATTAGTAGTTTTTTTCCATATCCTAAATTTATGGACCTAACAGTACCTTTGAAATATTTAGTATGATGGAATGGAATATTCCTAGAGTTATTGCATAAAAATTCATGGAGGATAGTGGAAATCTATATTATTTGTGTCTTCAACTCCCACAAAAAAGAACCATGACTCTTCAATTCATTGTGGGGATTATGAACAATTTATTTTATAAGGTCATCAATTTTAGAATATATATTTGGTTGAGAATTACAATTTTATTTTTTAATTGCTGAGGCAGGGACTTCATATCTCCATTGGGGATGTTGAAAACTATGTTAGTAAGGTGGAGGATTTTGAATGTTTTTTTATAGGGGGCCATTACTATTGTCCATATATATACATCATGTATTGTTGATCCTTCCATCCTTGTTGGTATTTTGGGGGAAAGAATCATACATATTCTAGAGATGTGGTTGTTGATGTTAATTATATTGTCTCCTGAGGAATACTACTGTGTAATCCTCCATCTCTAGTACTTTGGGGAAACAATTAGATGGGAGATCTATTTCAATGAAAATTCCACAAGGCCATATAGGTGTGGGTTGGGGTGTCTTTTTAGACAATTAAAACTATCACACTAAACTTATCAACTCATCTATCTTATTATTAATTAAATGATTTCCATGAAAAGAGTACTTACCTGATGTACTCCTCTAAAATGTGGTGTACCTCAATCACCAAATTGTTGAGAGTTTTTTGTTATCTAGTCAATCATACACAAAACTTCATGAATCACTCCTAGTACTCTTACATTGAATCCACCTCTAACTTCTTAATCCATGAGAACCTTTTATGAATAGAAGTGGACATTTCTACTATAAAAATATATATAGGAAAATATGTTTCAAATCATTCCAACATGTTTCATCTTTTGGTTGTAAATAATACATACAAACTTTTTTTGTTCTATAAAATGATAATCGAAATGAACACAATTTGATTTTTTTCTTCAGATAAATTTCATGGTTTCTAGGATGAAAAAACAACATTAAATTATTTATGGTTTTTCTTGTATCCACATAACATAATCAAAAAACTTTTTGATGAAGGTGAATTAAACTATATTTTTTTGAATTCTGATTCGAGGTTTGGGTATACAACACAATCTAATTCATAGTTAATATCTCCTTTATAAAATTCCAAAATTCTTATATGGAGTATATTATTATTTTTACCATCAATTGGAACCACGTTTCATAATTCAGTTATATGTTCCAATTTCAATATTCCAATATTTGAGGAATTCCCTGGTTTGGTAAATGTCGACACATCCCATAGTTCTATCCATAAGGCTATGCTTAATTTTCGGATCCGGATCAAAGAAATCCTCTAGATTGTATCATTTCATGAATAATAGAAAAACCCGAATGTAAGAAAATTATACCATATTATCTTGAGAATAATTTTAAATTTTTGGTATAAAAGATGAGAAA
Source organism: Viscum album (assembly GCA_963277665.1). Taxonomy (NCBI): domain Eukaryota; kingdom Viridiplantae; phylum Streptophyta; class Magnoliopsida; order Santalales; family Viscaceae; genus Viscum; species Viscum album. The sequence continues at coordinate 1,192,617,815 of OY728158.1, read as the reverse complement.
ATAAAGACACATAGAGAGAGATACAAATAAAAATTAAAAAAGGGAAACAAATAAATAAGAAAGAATAGAAAATAAGATAAATTTAAAGTTAAACATACTAAAAATTGGTTAAATATAATACATTAATCCTGGAAATAGATCCAATTTGAATGATACATTCATTAGTGCTCTCAAATGATGTGTAGTTTTTGGGTACTTAGATGAAACAAAGTGGTGGACCAAGGTCATCTCTCAGAGTCAATGAAACTAAAATATCTAATTAATGTATTGTGAGAATAAAGATAAAATAAATAAATAAATTATAATTGGGGGGTAGGTTCATAAATGAAGAAGAATTATTCTTGAATAAGGTGTAATTTTTTTAAATGATATTGATATAACAGAATGAAAATATAATTTTTTTAGAAACAAATTTAAAGTTGAATAATCGATATAACCTTACCCATTCACATTCATAATAATAATTCATATTTAAATTAAAATCCAATTAATTATGATCCCAAAAAAATTTAACTCTTGAACCCTACAGGAGTTAACTTAATCATATAGATGAAATTAATTAAACCCTAGGGCCCCTTTGGAACATGCAATCATAGAACCCTTATTTCATTGTCATTATTTGGATAGGTTATCGTCAGTAATAATTTATGGAATATATAAATTCTATAAATTAGTATTAAATGAGTTTTTTTGTATTTTATCTCTAAAAATTGATATTTTTTTGTTTTCTTACTGATTAAGATTTCACTCTCACAATTCACACAAATCATGATCTCACATGTCTGGTGTCAGTTGTCCAATTTATTTTCTATATTATTTTAATTGAAAAAAACACACAGATCATATTATGTGAATTAAAGTATCTCATTTGTTACAAAATAAATCAGTGAATGTTATTATAATTAGATAAATTCATATTTAAAACTACTCTATCAGGGGAAGTGCATCCATTGTCGAAACGAATTGTTTATGAAATGGTTTACATAGGGTATAGCAAAATAAAATTTCTAATATAGATTTACATACCAAATAATTTAAGGACTGAAGAATAAAATGTAGAATTACATAATATATGGAAGATAATATAAGAAATTAATTATAAAAACACTATAATTAGAACATAATAATTAAGAAGAAGAAGACGGCCTAGATGAAGGTATCCTCCGTTCAATAGATTCCCCAACTAATATGCAAGGATAATTGGAGTGTAACCACTTTTATTATTCCGTTAAATATCTAATTCAATCCAAACCCATCCAAATGATAAAGACACACATTCTTTATGGTGGATTGGAGGATATGGATTTAATACTATTCAATTTTGAATGATAAACTAATAAAAATATATTAATCCCACTTGTTCCACCTTGTTCACCTCTAAAACTATATTAAAAAACTATCCTTATAGAATGAGAATTTTTATTGAAGTGGTTCTGTTATATACTATGAAAATTGGAACCCAAACCAAGCCTATATATATAGCATATAGCTCAAATTGTGCAGTGGTGTCTAATCTGGTGAGTCCACACAAGATTTTATTTCATGGACCATTTACTCTAATATAATAAAGGAACTAGTTTTGATGATCTATATAAAATTTTTAAAAAATTAAATGAGTAATTAATTCAGGAAATTTCATGTTCAAGTAATCTGTAAAAAATACATATGACAAAAAAATACAGAACACTTAAAATTCTCAAAAATATAATTTTCATAATATTTTCAAATTAATGATATAATGAAAAAATACTCTCTAAATAAAAATATTTAATGTAATTTAAGAAAATTATAACATTTATTATGAATACAATATTCCAGAAAAAAAAATTTATCAGGTTCATAATCTAATATTTAAGTATTTATAATTTAATCAATCAATCTCATGTGTTCTTTTTCAATTATTCATCTCTATATTTATATTTTTAGTGAAAAAATTGAAATGATACATTAATATAACATTGTATCATTAAGGACCATCCAAAAACTAGTGATAAAAGATTTAATAATCCTTTTAGGTTCTCCAAGGTCACTACCAAAATGACTTTTTTACAAGGTGGGTAAAGTAAAATTAAAGTTTTTTATAGGTTTAGCTACATAAAAGGAACCCACCATGTATATAATGGCATATATTGTGGTTAAATCATGGAATCATTCAACTCCAATAATAAATTACGGTCTTAGTACACATTTTTAAGGGAAAACATGTTGTGTAGCTAGTGACAATACCCCACATAGGGTACAAACTATTTATTTTATGGGGTGTCATGTTTGTAAATATACAACATCACTGAACACCAAAAATTGATTATAATCCTTTCATAAGATATCACATATATTACATGGTGTGAACATATCAAACTTGTTGTGTGACACATGTCACTCCACATAAGGTATATGCAGAGTAATTCTTGACAGGTCTTTTGGGTCCAAAAATGGTTTTATTACATGCCACATATCGACTCCCAACACAAAAAGTAAATCCTTCGGTTACATACCATGTACTAAACTAATTTTTCACCTGTACATGTCATGTACATTAATGTTGTTTCAACTATTCATAAAACTCAACATGACTACATAGTCTAATCATGTGATATGATATTTCATGTATATAGTGGCTCAAGTTGAGATGTTACAAGCCATATAGAACATAGTAAATAACACAGTAGCCATGTCATATGTTAAATTTCAAGAAATCATATTTGATATTATACTGGTAGTAAATGTCATGTGGCCTTTTAAGTATACGTTTTTATTTTAAATTTAAATATAATTTAACATAGTTTATTTAAATAATTTAAAAATTAACTAATGAGATTCTAAATTTGTCTCCAGGATTAGATATTGGTCTGAATTTAATTTAAGGCATTACTTTGTAAACTTGTTTATTTATTTAATAATTAAATAAAAGTAACATTAAAATAAAAAATTGAAATGAATTTTATTAATAATAAACATTTTAATCAGTTCAAGTGGTGAATTATAATTATCTGTTATCAACCTAATTATTTTTTATATTTATTTATTTATTTTAATTATAAATTACAAGGTTAATTATGTGACAATTATTGTAAAATTAAATATGATAATCTCTGAACCATAACACTCTTTTTTATTATATGTGTCCCTGTATTTCTAAGGTTTTTTTACTATAATAATATTCCCCTACTACCCCTCACTTACATATGAGTATAAATTTGTAAAGGATATATTCTTCAGTCTGAGGAGATTGTTCAACATCCTATTTGAGGTGAATCAAAATAAGGTGATACATAGATAGTGGTGTATGTGGTAACTCAATCCATGTTAAGGGTCAAATATTTTATTCCACTAGGGCTAATGTTAAATTATCATCACTCGATAAGCCAACCAATAGATAAATCTTTTGATAATTTTACATATATTTTTATTTTAGCACTACATAGTTATTTTTTATACTTATATTTGTTTTACATGATTAATATAATTACATATTATAAATAAATTAAAAATAATTCTTAAATAAATTAAAATATAGTCTATATGTTTTTTCTATAGGTTATTGCTAATAACTTTTGTAATATCCCACATAAAGTATATAACATGTATAAAATGGATAAAATAATATATATTATACATGTAAAATTAATATATACAAATTATTTAAAATAAATGTTTTATTATTTATATATGTTTCACAAAAAAATAAAAAATGTGTGAATAAATAATTAAAATAAATTCATACATTGGTAAAAAAAATCCAACAACTTGAAATATCTAGTCATAAAATGCCTCACATCGCTTGAGTTAGAATACAAACCCATTTCAAAGTACTAAACCAGACCGTAGATGGATACAACAAAATATTTGGGAATACTAATGAATATATTTTTTTGGAATAACTATTCTAAAATCAATATAATGTTTCCTATCATTATTGGTGTATCATAGATGGAAACATTAAGGAAATATGAACATATTGATTTAGGATTGGGGATTACATTCAATATATCAAGTATATGATAGATAAGATAATTTTAAAGATTAAATCATTTCAAAAATCATATAATAATTTTAAAATGACTTAATATGCGTTTTTATATGGGTAATATTAATCCTTTATACTAGGATATCCATACTAATGTATATTTTGAATCCAATTGTGAGGTGTTTTTAGATTTGAATAAATCGTGGGATACAATATTAAATCATTAATTATATCATAACTCATAATAAAAATGAAGTCACAAATTTTTATTTTATATGTTATACATAATTTCAAGACACACTAATGGCCCACTATCATTACGATCAATCATAGAGAAATAGAATATTAAACAGTGAAAACATTATTGTGTGGTATGGGAACCTACTTATTGTACTATGCCAATAATGGGAATTATATATAAGGGTGTATCATATTTCTATTGAACCTTATGATGAGGTTAGTGGGGAGGAGGATAATGCATTTTGGAATTACATGGAATATGTACTGGACTTGCAATGACTCATGTTATCAACTGTGACTAGTGATCTTTAAAATATTCGTGAGGATATGGATGCTTAAAAAATTCTGTCCCATCATAAAAATCATTATGAAGAAGAAGAATTAAATAAATTATAGGAATTATTTAACCTAGTCAATAACTATATATAGAGAAGACTATTATACATATAAATACCTGATTTTCAATAAAACAAAATCCACAATAACAACCTAAATGATCTAGAGGTATAATGTCTTTAAGAGACTATTTATGAAATGAATCAACATAAAAATAAGATACATCATATTTATATTAACCTCCATAATGCTATCCTAGATCCCTTTTAACTTATAACACTACATTACATATTATAAAGACATTTATAATGAAAAGGATGAGGTATAACGCCCTATAAGGGAATAATTAGAGAAAAAATGATGAAAATTAATTTGTATGAGACCATAGGCATATCACGATAGTATAAACGAAAGATTCAGATATAATAACATTGAACCCATGGAATAGGAAGGTAATATCATAATATCATGGAATCATTGACAATTTGGAAACCACATAAAATAGGGAATCATTGCTAGGAGTCAAGAATCTCAACCAATACAACATAACAAATTGTTCTATGCTAACTACACATACTCCATACTTGATATCTATGAGATAAAAACATAATACAATCCATTATGGGGTTTATATTTCTCATCCTAACCATACCAATTATAAAATTTAAAAGAAAATGTATTCCACATAATTAAATCGGTCATAAAGAATAAATATAAGACAAAACCCAACGAAAAGGAAATGGGTTACATAATGTTGTATTAGACAATAAAAAAATAAAATACAATAATGTTTAATTGGAAAGAAGGAATTGAAGCATTATTGGATGATAATAATGTAAATTGGAATCATAGTCCCTGAATAGTAATTTCAATTAATGTGAAGAAACAAAAAAAGTGGAGAAGTATGTTTCGAAAATAACTATTTATGTTGGGTTTTAGGAAAAGGGTTAATGTCCCTTAAAGAAGGTAACATATTAATATTTACATAAAACAAAAAAATCCAAATAGTTTTTTTCATGAAATAGTGAGTATTTTTATAAACCATGTTAATTTAAAAAACTAATATGATGTTTTTTATGAACATATATAATTACTAAACCAGTTCCCTTTTTTGAGTTCATGTTAATGAATTTTTTAATATGGGAACTTGAAAAAATATAGTATCTCCAAAAATTAAATTTATATCATGTTGGTTATATATATTTTAGGAACATATATACATAATGTAGATAAAATTATTGATAATATGGAAAAGGGATGTCTATATAATAGAAATATAATGTGTAACCCATAAGTAATGATTGTGGTTCGAAAGATCTCGTAACTCTGAAAATTGACTTATTTGATAATTATGCATAGCCCCATGAATATTCAAATTAAATTTTTAGATTAAATTCTTAAAAATATTTTTCATGTAAATTAATTTTTCTATAGTTCATTTATTTTTATTTGTTAATAATTTTTTGCATATTTTATGTTTACATTGGCCGTTTGGAGTTTATTGATCAACATATATAAACCAATATCGATGAGTTGGTCATGTTTCATATTGTTTTCAAAGGGTTCAACAATATACATATTTTTACATATTTTTATTATTTTTCATTCCATTGGTATAATAGTTCCATAGTTTAATATATTATATTAAATAGTTAAAAATTTCGAAATATGTCCCAATTAACAGGGTTTTTGGGTTACAATTACCATGATCATTTATACATAGTATCATTTATGTGTTGAAAAAATGAATATTGAATCATTTAAATAGTATATTATATAATATATTTATAAACTGAATCCTTTTTACAAATATGCCAGGAAATTTAGTGATTGGAATTCAAATGTATCGTTCATGGAGGTGGAAAACCAACTATAATATGAACAACACTTTAATTTTAGAATAAATAATTATAAGGTTGGATATTTCATATTCTATTAACATAATAACTCTACAGTATATTCATCAAGATTATTACATTATTTCCACATGGATGGAATAAATCTACCAGAAGAATAGTAAAATAATTTAAAAGGTTGGCTTGAGAATATTACCTCATCCATTGGATTTTGAGTCTTAGGATATAACCTAAGGCTTCTTACTTTAGTATTTTGGTAGCACCATAAATCCACATATGTGAGAAATATTTTTTGGGAGATATTTTAGTTTTATTTATTCAAGTTCATGAACCAAGAGTGTGAGGAGAAGAGGTGTCATGATGGTTCGTACTAATAAGAGGAGGATGTGGGTTTTTTTAATATAATATTCATTAAATTATTATTTTTGATTATTACTACTAATAGAGATGATTATTGTGCATATATATATGAAAAAAATTGAACATGAGGATAAGATAATGGTTTCTTACATTTCTACTTATGAAATTAATCGTGTATTTAACTTTTAATATTAAATATTGTGTTTTTAATATATTATTATTCAAAAAAATATTTTCTTATAAATCATACCAAAAATATAGCCTCATATAATTTGGATGTAATTTTTCCATAAATGGAATCAATTTTTTCAAAATAATTTCAGAAATATAGGAAACCAAATATTGAAATAAAATCATTATTTATTTAAAAACAAAATCATCAAATAATAACTTTCTAACAATAATAAAGATTACTCATGGTTTTGGAAAATTATATCGTATATTTATATGAACAAATATTTCCACATCAAAAAATATTATAAATTTTTTTTATCAACACCATTTAAAATTTTATTAAATATGTATTTTAATGTTGGAAACTCGTATATATTTTTTAAAAAATATAATTATAATTTCAATATTTCTAAAAATTATTTTATCTTATTTAGAAATTATATCTAAATTTATCATAAAATAAAGTAATTATTTTATTTTTGATATATTATTTTATAATTACATTGGTCAATTTATAATTCCTTACAGTCAAGTTAATATTTCAATGATCTCGTTCAAATGGTCACATTAACCTTTAAACCCACCTTATTCACCATCATTCTCATGCTTCCTCCACTGCTCATGTAAAAATTTTATTACACATTACGTGATAACTTATATCATATTCCTAATTCATATAATTATATTTTTAGTAGAAATGAAAATAGTGATCTTCATAGGAGAATTCAGTCCAATGATGTTTACATTAATGTGTGCAGTATTCTACTTTTGTCTTTATATACTACTCCTTGATATTATAGTAATGTTTATTTCATAATGTGTTATGTTCCTATGGAATATAATAGTATGTACGTGGATCTCTATTATAAAAAAAATAAAATAGTCATGGTGAATCATGAGTTATTTAACAAATAGAATGAATTTGGGGCATTTAAATTTATCCCCCCTATGAAACCCCCCCCCATTTTGTTTCATACAGTAAGTCTAAAATAATTAAGGGCACATATACTTTATTTTTGATTTGGATTACCATATTGCTTCCTTATACTTATTATTCTATCAAAAATCATTGACTATGTGATTTTTCTTTTTCTTTATAACATTCTATCTACCGTATAATATCTTCATTGAATGCTCCCCATAATAAAGATTGTTATATAATTATACCGAGTCTTGATTCATTACATGTTAAGTCTTTGATATGTACATAATTAAGAGGGATACATGGAACCCTTAATTTATTTGAATCAAGTTTGGTGGGAGTGAAAGTCGATTTTCCAAACCTCTAACGGGATCAATAATCTCAAAGGGGCTCATACACCTAGGAGTCTGCATTCCCTTCTTCCGAAACCTTATGAACCTATTATTGGGAGATATATAAAATAAATATACATCACTAATATCACACTTTATAAATTAAATATTGTTATTAGTATATATCATTATATAACTTTGGGAAATTTGGATGTGTCGTTGAATGGTCATGACCATTTTAGTCGTTTTTTACCAATTCATGTCTCAATAGATTACACTCTCTAACATCAACCCAACATGTGGTATTTTTGTATTTATTTACATATAAGGATATATAAGGTTCCATTTGAATACTCTAGTAGAAAATATTGTCATTATATACCATGGCTAAATGAAGATATTTATCTCGTCCTCTTTTAAATTCCACTGACTATACTCTCTACACATCCTCCTATATTGGATAATCCTTCCAGATTGGCCATTATATTGGGGGTGATAATCAATGATGAAGTTCCAATATCAGTTCACTTCATTTTGTGTAATTTTCTAGAACAACGATGTGAATATTATATCTCTATTAGTTAAAATTTGTACTGTTGTTCTATTCTGCATCACCTCTTCTTTGACGTATAGATTTATTAGTCGATCGACATAAAATTACTCCCAATGAAATCATTTATATTGTTGTTATAGGACGGTCTTCAATAAAATACAAAAAAATATTACCTTTTTTTATGTTTAGAAGAACCGTGAAAAAATACATGATGATATTCACCCATTTCTGTGAAGGTATGGGAAATGGTTGCAACATCCCCTAGGGATTTTACTGTTCTTAACTTGATGACATATCATGAAAATTAATCTACTTTCTAAAATATCACGCTTCGTATTATCACTAAAATAGTGTACTCAGAGAACTCTATAAATCATTTGGCTCCCTCGGTGGAAAGATCAAATTGAGCTATAAGAATCAGTCAATATCTCTTTCTTTATATCAGGTTTTGATGGTATGTAGAGTTTTACCCCAAATATCACTACTTATTCTTCATAAATGTTTAAAATTGAATACATACCCATTATTATGTCATACCCATTTTTTATCTCAACATAATTACTCAAATAATTCATAGACTACTCTAGAAGTGGTCATGGGGAAATAATTTAAGTATTATAGGATGTGGATCATTCTATTATGATTCTCATCACAATCATTCTCATGACTAAGAATATGGTTTCCCTATAAATCATCATCATTTTTGATGTTTTAGGATCTTGTATATTCAAAGTATCTTCCACTTTTTTCTCCTTCACAAGATGTTAATTTATTGAGAAGACATTATCATTCACCAATTCAATCATCCTTCATTGGTTATTGATGGGATCCTACAATATGAATATATAATTGAGGCTGTTACAATCCATATATATTTTCAAAAATCATTCAATATAGATAATTTCACCAAATATTCAATTTTAATACCACTATATCCATGTATATATCATTCTATGGATAGTTCCACTCTTGGATCATAAATTTTCTATAGTAATATTCTTTCACTTTATCATTTTTCATGAGCACACAATCCAATCTCTTCTTTGAAGGATCACTATAAATCAGAAAACCTTACCCAATATTGGGTACTATGAGTACAAGATTAGTGGAAATACACCCATTCAGCTATGTGAATCTATATTTATATTCATCTTTCCAAAACAAAAATTACTCCCTTATGAGTTATCATGGTTAGAAGATTTCAAAATACTGATAATTTTATCACGAAACGTCGATAGTTCCTAGATTTTTCACGGAAACTAGGATTCTTCATTAAAAGTTTTAGTCTAGGTCATTAATCAACCACATTTTTTGTAAAATATAGATGGATAATACTTTACCAGTGATAACATTACCCAATAATTTATCTATCCCCATCCAAAAATTACATTAACTATACTTTCTATATAATTTATCTTTTATAAAGGTGATTAAAATAATATTTAAATGCTCCTCATATTCCCCATTAATTTTTTATTATATAATATTATCATCAATAAGGATACCAAAAAAAATTTGATTTAATATCTAAAATATATATTCAATAGGTCCATGAAAATTCCTAGAGCATGGATCAGTTCTATGGGAATAACGAGGTACTCCTTATGTAAATAAATTTTATGAAAGGTATTCTTGTGATTGTCCTCCTCCCCCCCCCCCCCCCATGAAGTAAAGATACCCTAACCAAAGGTGATTTTTTAGAAGTAATCTGATCCACATATTTGATCAAAAAATAAATTAATCCATGGAATGTTATACTTTATCTTTATCATGATTATGTTGAGTTCGTGATAATGAATGTAGAGGAACATTGAAATATCATTTTTCATCATAAATAGTGTTTTTTCAATATGGTGAAGTGATTGGTTATATTAAATTCATTTGGAGAAATTTTAGTTTCTTTATAGGGGTTCTTGGATGTTAATAGAGCTCAGCATATAATTCTGATTGAGAACTCATCTTCTCTATTAGGGGGAAGGTTAGGAAGCACATCATAGAATACATAATGATATGCCCTCATATTGGGAATGTAATTAGATGTCATCATCACCATTGTCTTAGTTATTTTCGATAGATATTATTTCACATAATGAAGTAATTTCTATTCTTTAGAATAATTTTATAAAGAAGATTCCACATCCACGTAACAATTAAATAGAATTAATGGATAATTTGGAATGCGGAATTATATTTCATTCTCCCATATTTTGATGTGGGCTCCACATATAGATAGTTGATCTATTCTTATTATAGTGTCTAAATCCACTAAAGGGAATATGATATGGTTTTTTGGGAGATTCATCCGAAAAATATTTTCTGGGGAGAAGTGATGTTCTTAAGATACAATAATTTCTTTTTTTATCTTCACTTGTAACTGAACTTATTTGGTTTGAGGTGGTGTTTATATTGTTCTACTAGGAATTCATAATATGAATTAATTCATAAAACTACAATCATAGAATATATTTTACATTTAATAAGGGATATTAAGCATACCATTCATCATCTCAATATAATTATAATCATTTACTAATATCAGAAGAATGTTATGTATGATAGTACAAAAATTAACAATAATATAAAAGGGAATATATAAACATAAAATGAATAAGTCATAAATTACATGTATATACAATATTATGAGATTATAGTTTTTAAAATAGGTTATATATAGACTATTTTATATTAGGTTATCTAAACTAACAATATATTAAAATGCTTTACAATATTTTATAAATAACATGGGAATCAACTAAATCATATCCTCTTGGAGTGTCAAACTAAAATTGTAGTGATGACCACTTTTTATGAACTATGTGAAGATCCAGTTAATACTCAATGAATATTTTTTCGTTATTATTTTCCCTAGGATCATCGTAGATTGAGCCTGCATCTACTTGTAATATATAGAGATAGATATCATTTCTATGAGACCAATTACTTTATACATTAAATAAAAAATGTTTCCTATATATTGAATTTTCAAATTATTTTTCACTATTTTTTTATTTTATATATTCCTAAAAAGATCTAGAAATTTTTTTATACTAAATACAGTAAAATAAGTATATCATAAAAATTGTTACCATATTTCCAATATAAAAATTCAAAAATCCAAACCTAGAAGATCTAGAGGTCTAGTGTCTTTGGAAGACCAGTTCTGAAATACATTATCTTGAACAAATGGAAAATAAATTTTATTTCAATATATATAATGAGCTCAAGTATCCCTTTGAACATCATTCAAAACATTGGATACCCTATGGACATACATAATGAAAAGTGTGAGATATAAATCCGGGTAAGGGAATAATCCAAGTAATGAAAGATGAAAATTAATATTTATGTGATGGGAACAACATCATGATAGCATAAAAGGTTAGAATAATATATAATAAAATAGAATCATTTCATGAGAATATTTTAATAAAAGATCATGTATTTATAGTAAATGTAGGAAAAACAAAAAATATTACAACATAAGCCCAAATCAAGTCCCCCCATTAGGACAACATTACATATTGTGTTAGGGTAACTTCAAATGAACGATTAATGATATATCATTACATGAAAAAAATAACCAATTCATTAGGGGGATTTATAATTTTGATATCACCCATCATGTTCATAATATATACATTCATTTGTTTGTCATAAAAATAAATTATTCACAATGAATAATCATAATAAAAAATCAATGAAATGTAAATTTTTTATATAATTTTATCACATACCATAACCAATTTATTGAACTACTAATGTTGTTCCAACATATCCAATGTACTTTATATTTTTTGTATCTCCAATAAACATCATATATTATGAGTGTTTCTGTTTTTAAGTCTGTTTGTAAAGTATAATATTCATTTAAGGAAATTTTGTATTAGTTATACAAATTATTCAAAAATATTTTAATTTTAATATGTATGGGAAATCAGATACTTATGGAATTCAGCAACATGTATAAATGGATATGTCAATAAATATGCTACATCAAATAGTTATATGATGGATTCACCTTTCAGAAATAGCTACATTGTGAAAAAATTCTATATTGAAATGACCATTTTTTGGGTTTCTTATAAGATAAATTGACTAAACATATAAATTGGCTATAATAATTGGTTACATGTTGTATTCGGTTACTTGTTTTGGATAAATGTTTGAATTTGGTACATGGTTTGAAATGGTTGTGTAATTAATTCACCTACATATAATTTTTCTATTTCAGAAATAAGTCTACATGAAGAAATTCAGACACATTAGTACACCTATGCAATTTAGATACATGAAGAATACCTATGAAAATTGTCTATTTGAAGAACAAAAAAAGTGGATCAATTTAGCTATATTAATTTAAAAGTTAAATTTGGAAACGTAGTGATCAATGATCAACTATATCATTCTAAAACCTACAATTTATAACCATTACTATACTTATATTATAAATTATTTGTCTCATCTGTTTATTTAATATTGGATTACTAAATTAAATTAAGATCAATTATAAAAAAGTTTCATGCACCTAGAGAAGAAAACAATACAATAATAATTTAAGGGTTCTTACTATTGTAGAATTATTTTCAATAATAGGACTTATAGAATTTAATTAATTGATTATATCTGATTCATGTGATATTATGAAATTAAAATAGAAAAATTTCATGTATTTTAATGTGTGAACTAGAGAATAATTTATATACAAACAAATATTATTACACCTTCATCTATCACCTCACTCTTGAACCTCTTTTTGTGATGCTCTATTTTTTTGAAGAATAATAACAAGCCTCAAGTGTAAAAGCTTCACTAAAATGAAAAATATTTCTACTACTAAAATACTCTCTTAAATCTATATTTCTTTCTTATCATCTCTATTGGAGATTTATTATCATCTATCAGTCACATATTCCAACTGTGATCTTCATCTGTATTCATTATATTCTTTCCTTATTTTTGAAATATGATGGGTCCAGGTAAAATTACATTATTGATGGTTGTTATAAATCTTTTTCAGAGTATAGTTAGTGATATTAGTATTATATAAAATTTCATTAACTCAAACTCAATCATTTAGTCATTTGTAAAAGTAGTGGAAGACCCCAGTAAAATGAATGATCTATTGAAAATCATCATGATCTAGGTGTTGAGTGTTAGTGGAGTCTACAGGGGTATTTCACTTACCCGAACCACTAAAAATGATTTTTTTCTTATATATTTTCAATGTGAATTTATTTATTTTATACGTATAATTTTTCAAAATGATGGTAAGTTCTTCTATCTTAAAAAAGGTGGTCTTCTAAGATTAAAAAATTTCTAGAACTCAATTCAACCCCCTCTTGAGTCTTAGTCTAGTCATTCACTTACCATAAATGGGTATAAGTGGATTTAATATATTTTTCTCTCTTCCTTAAATGGTTTAATTATAAAGATAATCTTGAATATGGATATTATGAATGATTATAGTGATAGTATGTCAATGGTAAGAGCACCCTATATCAGTGGTAAAAACTATGGTTGATGGAAGGTATATATGATAATATATTTAATGAACCATTGTTTAAAGATTTATCTAAAACTCATGAAACCTTATGAAATTTCCAATATAGAACCTAAAAATGGGATTTCCATACTAAATCTAAATATGAAATAAATTACAATGCCATAAATGAAATCATTTATGGAATACTTCCAGATGTGTAAATTAAATTTTCACAATGTGAAAATGATTATAAGTTATGGACTACTATATCAGTTTCTTGTGAAGGAATATAAAATATGAGGAATATTTGCTACAATACTTCAAACAAGAATTTTTAAACAATAAGAATTATGGAAGGGGATAGAATCATCCAATTGAATGAAATACATACTAAGGTGGTAAATAATGTTGCTAATATAGGATCCCCTATTTACAAATAGTATCAATATCTAAATTTTCCTAGAATTCAAATATTGGATGGAGGGGAATTTTTTCAAACATTTTTAAATCAATAGAAATCAAATATTTTAGAATAAATGATTTTATTATTACACATATGATGTAAGAAGCTAAAGTCGAAACTGATTTATGTGAGCATAAGAATGGGAAAAAGGAAAATATAGCATTGAAGGATTCTGTTTAAAAATATTTCAAAAAGAAAAAGAGTATCAAATTTATGAATAATTTGAAGAATAATATGAATCAAAAAAATTATGATCAAATGATGATAAATGTCAATTTTATAGAAAGTCTAAAATATGATATACCAAGAGAATAATCTTAAGAAAACCCTTCGATAAGTACAATAATCATGCTTGATATTATAAATAAGTTATATTATATGAGTGTAAACATATCTTCCACGTCCATCCAGACATCTCTTGGAAGAAATACAACAAAAGTATGAGAAAAATTATTTCATGAATATAGTGTATAAGAAAAAATATGAGAAATGCATTAAGGAAACAATGAGTTCTTTTAAAAATTCTACGGACGATACATATTCAAATTAAAATGATGAAATCTATAATCAAAAGAATAATATGTGCTTTATGGAACATTCAGATGAGGTACATTATTTATATTTTTTTGGGAAGGAATCTGATTCAAAAAATGATTACTTATATAATGAATAATTAAATGAATATTATACCATTCTCGAAACAAGATATCAACCCTTAAAAAATAAAATAACTCTAAATTATTTTATGATATAATTTTAACTAAAAATTGGATTTGATAAACAAATTTTTTAATTGGAAACAATGAATGAAAAATATGAAGGTTTTTATATTTAAAATTATAATTGGACTGAGATAATACAAAATGTATTTTTTTATTTTAAAGTTATTTCAAGTGTCTTAAAGAAGTGAGAAGTATTTAAATGAAATTATTTAAAATAATAAATTATAGAAAATATGTTTAGAATATGAATCCAAATTGAAAAACGAATGTATTCCCAAGATTATTTTTCTCTATATCTATGAATATAAACCACATTAAAATTAATTATTTTTCTATGAATAATCAAGGATCTGTGGTAATGATTATATTTTAACAAATCCTCAATTTTATGAAGTTAATAATTCATTTATTTGACAAAATTTTTAAAATATAGTGATTGATCTTGTAGATAGAACAAATAGATTTAAGTTTCCATGTATTCAGTTTCTAACGTTGTTATCCCATATGCATTTGTATAGAAAAACAATTTCTTATTTTATTTGAATTGTTAGGGACAATTTTCAAATACCATCATTGAGAGATTGAATATTTACAGTAGATTCTCAACCCATATGAGTGTTTATTTTTCTATTTTGGACCCCTTATCAATTATTGATGGTGTTGATGTCACTTTTGATGAAAATAAGAAGGGAAATATTTTGGGTGTTGGATCGGTTAGTGATCCATGATTATTCCTTATCAACCAAGTTATTTATATGAAAGTATCAAAGCCTAATCAATTAATTATTATAAAACATTCTAATAAAGGTTATTTTATATATTTATCTAATAATAATTGTTCTATTTTAAATGATAAAATTATCCAACTTAAGAACCCGAGAATAGATAATGTCTACAATCGAGATCATAATGATTTGTGCACAAAAATATTGAACTACATAAATACTAACATAAATGAATCATGGATTTGGCATCGAATATGGTGAAATTTAAATTTATATTCATTAAGAAAAAATTTCAAAAATAATATAGTTTCAGATCTACACTACATAAATTGAATAAAAAACTATGTGATTCGTTCCAAATACGAATTAAAAACATGTCATGTTTTTAACCAATTGAAGATATTTTTACTTCTAAAACACTCTAACATATACAAGTGTATTGATTTGAGAAATCAAGAAGATTGACATGTGTGTAGATTTCTTGTTTTATCAAATAGGTAGAAGAACACTCATAAAATCACCACCAGATCCATTTATAGGTACAAGAAAAATAGTATTTATGGTATTTGATTCATCCCAAATATATAAAAAAGAGAAATACAAGGTGTATGTATCCCTAACCTTTGAATTCTATACTCAATAATATTCACATTTGGGGCATCTAACAAAATTGGGTTTCTTCTTGTCGGTTTTTTATTATTTTAGTATAGATTCAAGAAATTGTAAAGGAGTTATTTTCATACCTTTTAAGAGACCTCATGAAATATATATATGGTTGGATGTGAATAAGGTTCTTCCATCTATCTTGGAAATTTAATTTTTCCTCCATTGATTGGACACCCTATTACCTCTCAGACCTCTCCATCTTTATAAAACCATAACTAAAACAACCATTTTAGTTTGATCCAATCTATAAACCAGTTTTTTCTATATTGTGTGTTAAATATATAATTTTTTTTGGGTGTTAAGTGGATATATTTTTTAAAAAAATTCATATATTTTGAAGAAATAATTCTTCATCCACATCGTATGCCTATTTTATCAATTTGTTTATTTAACTTTTGTCATCTCTTTATTTATTTTATTAGTAATTGAATTCATTTAATTTTTTCGTCATTTTCAATGTTATATCATGCCGCATGTTCTAAAATTCAGTTATATCAAAATTAACATTAAGTTTTATAATTTTAATAAACTATTTCATTACCATATTTATGGAAATATTTTTTCGTTTGGTATATATTCCTTTCTTTTTTAATGTCAGAAAAGTGGGATAAGATTGTCTACGGAGGATACAAAACCTTATGGGTGGAAGTGTATAATTTAGGGGAGAAGAAATGGATAGAAATGAAATTTTTCAAGAAACATACATATTATATATATTTTTTGTGAGACCATTTAAATCTTTTGAAATTTCACATTTAATATTTAATGGGTCTTCTATTCATTGAAAAATGGGATATTGTTAGACTAAAAATGACATTTGAACATATACCAAATAATTTATGTTTTCATGATCACTAATTCCCCTAATATGTTACAAATGATTCTTTTTTAGGAGTGTTCATGAAGATTGGTATTCATTTGTTCTTATATACTATTTGTTCTATAAATTCTATAAGTTTGTTAAATTTTTATTAAGAATTGAAAATCAGATACGTGAGACAGTAAGCTGCATGGAGAAATGGATACATCAAACAATGGGTTTTGTAAATCATCTACATAAAGAATTCACCTATGTCAAACAGAAACATCATGAAAACAGATACATGAAAATCTATTATTTCAATGAATCTACTGAATTTTCAATTATCTATATTCATTAAATGGTTATGTAAATCGGATATCCGGGTTATTTAGCTATGTGGTTCAAATTCATGGAAAGTTCAGATATGTAGTCCTAAATGGTTATGTAATTTAATCATCAATATATGATTTAGATATTTGAGAAAGAAGGATATATGAATAAATTCCACTATGTGAATAATTCTTACATAGTACACCTATACTGATAACACCTATGCAATTTGGATATGTGAAGAATGGCTATATGAATCTATTTCGATATGTGAATTCAAAATTTGAATTCTTATTTGTGGTGATATAGAATTGGATTTTTTATGGTATAAATTTTATTTATTATCATTAATGTACTTACATTGGAAATTAATTTATTCATTCATCCATTTAATATAATATTACAACTTTGATGTGATATTGAATATAAAAAATTTTCAAGTATCGGGAGCAGAAACAATACAAGGATAATTTAATCATCAGTACTATTATTGATGTATTTTCAAGTAAAGGACATTTGGAATTTAATTCAAAGAATGAGGTTTATGGATATGTTGTTTTTAAATTAAAAGATAATCTTTACCTTTATTTCATGCATAAAACATTTCTATAGGACAAACGTGTGTACACCATCATTTATCTAATAACCTTTAAATCCCTTTGTGTGTCTCCCTATTTTTTATAAAGAAGAATAAAAAGCTATACATTATACAGTTATGCTTATATGGTTGATCATTCTTCTTTTAAAAGACTCTACCTATGAATTATTTCTTTATTATCATATCTCAAATATATATCTTCTAATTTCATGTTGCATATTTCAACTGTTATCTTCATCTTTCATTTTTATATTATTATCTTCTGTTGGAGGTGTGAAGGTTCCCATTAAAATAACCTTGATGTGTTATTTTTATTAATCCTTGTTGGGGATCTATGAATACTCTTAGTATTGTGAAAATTGTTGAATTATTTGAGTCAGTTATACAGTAAATATGAAAATGACTAGAAGTTCCATATAAAATGACAAGTCTATTGAAAATCACTAATCTCTAAGAGTTCAGTTTTTTGTAGAGTTGACTATAGGATTTATATTCCCTAAACCACAATATATATCTAGTGTCTTATATGGTTTATTTATTATTTAATTTATATTACATTCATGTTTTATGAAAATATCATAACTTATCATATCTTGAAGAGAGTGGTTTTCTAATCATAGAAAATTTCAATAACTCAATTCTCCCCCCCCCCCCCCACTATAGATTTAATACAGTCATTATCAAACCAACACAAATTATATATTATAAAGATTCCCATTAAAGAAATAATTAAGTCATTCTTGGATTTTCTTCAATTAAATAAGAATCATAATTCATAAAAATTATGTTCAATTAAATAAAATAAATAAAGAAGGTGGAAAATTATGTCTGTAAATGAACATCTTATGTGGGGTATTATGAAAATACTAGGGATCCTTTAAAGATTTTAAGATAATAATATTTCATTAAAACCATAAATTAACCTGATTTTTTTCAATGAAATATGGAGTACTTTTTGAAACCATATATGGATAAAAATATTATATGATGTGGTGTATAAAAAGAGATAATAATTATACTTTCTCCCTTTTATGAATATTACATAAAATATGGAATTAAGAAAGGAAGTTGAAAACATGTACTATCAAAAATAAAGAATAATCATGTAGGATAGGTATAAATGTGAGGATCATATATACAAAGTAAAAAAATTAAATATATAACAAGAAGATAAAGGTTCAGAGATCAAAGTAAAGACAATGTGTAATGAAAATTTAAGGAGGGTGGTTTGCAAGACCCATTACCTTGAGTTTGTGATGCGTTATTTGAGTGTGTTTAGTCAAAGTGAATCTCAAATTCATTTTATTGACTTTTTAATTTTGTAACATTTCATTTATATTAATTTTTTTAAAACCCAATTTTTATTATATATTAATCATTTATTAAAAAAAATTATTGACTGTTTGGAGTTGTTTGGTCGATATTGCTGAAAATTATTTTCTCAGTTCATCATGGATCAGTATGTTTTTAAAGAATCAAAAATATATTTAAATTTATAATAATTGATTCTTTATGATTCCATTAACCTAATATCTTTATAGATTCATAAATTATTCAAAAAATGTTATAAATTTTAAATTGTATTCTTATTAACATTTTTCACATAAGTGAGCATGGAGGCCCATGGATTATGTCGGAAAAAAATTACATAAGGCGATATAAGGGTATTTTACATTTTTCCGAGATTAAAATTGTATGCATGTAATTGGGAAAAGTGGTTGAGTAGAGACATCCTTCTATACTGACCCATCTTTTTTGAATGTCCATCAACAATATAGATATCTTCCTTGATGGAATGAGTGAAAATGTTGTTCATATGAGAATTTCCCTCCAATCATTTTTTCCATTTTTCGATCAGCTTCTTTGACAAGTGAATTTGGCCTCCTCTTATCGCTAGTACAACACTGGAGGAATCACATTCTTACCAAATATAGATCAATTCACTTTTATGGGAAAGATCAACTGACATGATCAGGCCATCATTTCTGCTTCTAGAGTGGTGTTATTTTCACAAGGACCGTATTAGTATTCTATAACAATTCAATTATAGTCTCTATAAATTGCACCATAACTCAATGGACAAGGGATTCCTCTATAGGCCATGTCTGTATTCGATTTTATCCATCTGGTAATGGGGAATATTCAAATAAAATCCAAATCACCGTGAAGGGTGGGGAAATTACCCAGAATCTAATGTCGTTTGAGGATAAAAAACCAGCAACCAAGTTGCTTCAATTTTTAGTATACAGTGCATTATCAGGTTGTATTGTAGCACAGATGCCCCCACATTGCATGTTCAATATTTAAGCACACCATTTTATATAAAAAAATATTTCTTCACCCCTATATAACGTGAATTAAATCGGCAAAGGTGACTTTGGAGAGAACCATGAGCTTCTTTAAAAGGCGTACATTGTAAATTTTTTCTAGAATGGAGAAGACCGAGTCTATTCAATGCAACTTAATTTCAAAAATCTTCATAAAATTCTCGCATAAAGAAGATTCCATTTTTCATCTCATGAATAAATCATCCACAACCTCTATATGGTGATTTTAGAAGACACATTTAGAGAACAGATATATACAAAATCATTGAAGATTCACATCCCTCGATATCTTGTCCAATAGTATCCTTCAGAAAAGTGCGTACAGATAGGCTATCATCTATTTTTTTGTTCCATTCACCTATATACCAAATTTCACTATGAATCCGGTTCTTGTATATAGCACTTCGAATCAAGGATACAATTTTAGTACTCCTCTTAGATTAGCAGATCATCCAGATTTATAAATTCAATGTTGGAAACAATAGAAGAAATTTCATCTTGAATTGAATCAATGATTTTTAACTATCCCTTTATCAATATATTTTGTTCTATAACACTATCATCATTCACAACTATATTAATAAGGGGGTTTCATGTCCAGTTGTCATACCGTACAAATTACCTTGTTTTTTACGTCTTAAATTACAATGAACATGTGTCATTAATATCATTGATTTAATGATCAAAAGATATTTACTTAATTATAATTGTATAATAAATAATATGTTGATCCATTGAATCCTTTTTAAAAACAATCATTGAATGGTTATGAAAAAATGTGATTTCCCATCGATGTAGTGAACTATCCATGATATAAAATATTCTTTCTTTTTAGAATTATGAGAGAATACTATCGATATGATACATTAAATTAGCATTATAACATTTCAAACCAAAATAATTTTGTTAATATGGATATAACAAATCTAAAGGAGGAGAGAAGAAAAAAATAATTTAAAATTTTTTGTTTAGAATTTAACATCTACCATTTTATTTTCCCCCTTTGGACACACGATAATTCTCTTAATATTGGTCTTTTGGTATAACCAAAACTCCTTAGAGGTGGGAAGGATGGTTGAGGAGAAATTTGGGTAGATATTTTGGATGGTTAAATAACTTATAGCATGATTAAATGAAAAGTGGTGAAGATTAGTATTTGTTAGGGGATGAGAGGGGTGTTTTTTTGTAATATTTAATGGTTAATTATTATTTATCATGACTAATAATAGTGTTTATTATCCTTACTATATATAGTAATTGGTGAATATAAGGCTATTTTAATGGTTTATTACATCACTCATTATGAAATTAATCATTTATTTTACTTATAATATAAAAGACACAATTTTTTCATAAATTACTATTTCCTAAGAATTCAATCTTTTTAAAACAAATAATAATAATTAATCATAAGATAATTCATTAGTGATCATACTAAAAAAATGTTAGGTCATAGTATAAAATGTAACATATGAGGGGGTGAGTTGTGTCTTTTCATAAATCTTCTACAATTCTGGCTGTTGACAGCCACTCTGATTTATGAAGATTTGGAGTATTTTTATTCTGTATGAAAATATACAATAGAAAAAAAAATAAAGGACACGAATTTTTTATAGTGGTTTAGGGGTCAAATATCCCCCATTCCACACTACCATATACTCTCTCTACGAGCTTGGTGAATATCCCTAGTATGGACCTATTATCATTTGATCTAAATCCCACAACAGAGTGTAAGTAGTTGACACCTTTACAACAAGGCTGAATAGATTCTTCTTGTTCTATAGAAGAGAACTGATTATCCATAGCTGATATCGAGAAGATGATACTCTAATACAACTGAGTATGGACATTCGAAACTATAATAAATCAAAAGAGTTTGATATTTTTATTCGGGTTTATCATCACAGTTGTCATAGAAAGTGACTAACAATTTATGGGTCTTCTTCTTTAGAAAAGAATATCTTCATAAGGAATGTCTAAAATGATCTCAATTCCCTAAAGATGATCAATTAATAGGAAGAAGAAAACTACGTTACAACAGTCTAACAGAAGAATTACACAAATCATATATTTCTCTAATGTGTAGACCTCTATCAGAGTTTTTCATTTAATGCAGCAATGTTTGATGATTTTCACCAAAGTATGGTTGTAAATGAAAAATATGTCACTTTCAAAAATATCTTATTTGTTAAATTGATATAATGATAGAATATATAAAGAAAATATCATGCTTTAAATTTCTAGTACACAATAAGATACTTGATAAAATGTAGATATTCAAATTTAAATAAAATAGTGTAGTCATAACATCCCTTATGAATAGTAGAAAAAATCTATTTTGAATATGGTTCATTGAATCTATTATAATGCGATTTCAATTGGTCAAAAAATTTCATTGAAACAGCCAATAATTTTGTCAAGATCATTTCATAATTCACAAAAACTATCGCAGATTTATATCTCGAATGATGAAAATTTAAAGGTAGGGTTCTTTCACAAAATGAATAAAATTGCAAATATAGGGTTCAACTATGTAGCATTAATTATTTGAATGTAAGGTAGAAAAAATAAGGTTGATCCTAAAAGTATGGTTGACTATCTATGCATTTCAATCTAAAAGGTAAGGTTCATTACTTATATAAGGTTATTTAACCATACATTCGTCTCCTGAAAAATGTAAGTTTCCTTTCAAATGTAATGTTCCATAACCATACATTCTGATAACATAGGGTGGATTAACCATACATACTATTCTAAACATAGAGTTAAGATACCATACATTCTTCTTCTAGCATCATGTTGAATAAAAACTTATGGTTCATAATCAATATGCATTTTACAAAGTGTAGTCATTATTCCTCACATTATGCTTATCCATGTAGGGTGTGAATAGTGTATATATAATTCTTAAATACACATCCTGAACACTTTAATAAATATTCTTTTTGAAATAAAACATTGAGAATAATTTTAAAATAAATTTTTTAAATAATATCAATTCCCTGAAATATACAAAAACTATACTCGTTAGGAAAAAAAAAAAAAATTGAGCATCAAGATCATAATAATTTATAAGGTACTGTCTATAAAATACATGCCCAACAAAATTAAATCAATTTTTTCAAAATAAGTTTCTATAAATGGGAAATTTAATATTGAAATTAAATCCTTATTTATTGAAAAAATATTCTATTTATGAGACGATCAAATTTATAACACTTACAAGAATTACATATGATTTCATAAAATTAGATTATTATATTTATATAAATATATTGTTTCATTAATTTTATTTATTAAAATGAAATTTCATTTAAATATTGTAAATTTATTATCTATATTTATTTTCATGATGATAAATCATATAAAATTTATAAAAAATGTACATTCTTCATTACATCAAACATTTATTTTAACATATTTAGCAGTTTTTTCTAAGTATATTGAAATATGAACTCATAATATGATTTACCAAATGTAATTCGACTATATCATTTGTTTGTTTAATATTCCTAATGGTCATATTAAAATACAAATGGTTCTTTAATGATTATTTCATAATGGTCAATTCACCCTTTAAAATCTATATATTCACCACTATTCTCATAATTCATTATTATATATTTCACTTATAAATTTTATTATATTTCCCCTTATAATTTATATTGTATTCCTAACTCTTATCATTATTTTTAAAATATTTATGGCATGATTGATCTTCATAGGATATTTTAGGCTTCTAGAGTTAACATTAATGTGTGCATTATTCTTTTTCAATTATCACCGTTTAATTTTCCTTATTAATATACTCAACATTATTTCATTACATGTAATGTAACTATCAAATGTAATAGTCTTTCCATGTCAGTTTACTGTAAAAAACTATAGAGTTGTAATAGTGATACTAGAGTACATTTTCAATAGTCATATATATTTTTAGGGAGTTAAATCATTTATTAATGATAATTATTCTAAAAAACTCGTATTGAATCCCAAAATATATCATTATAGGATATCCATAATACAGAAGAGGATATTCTATATGATCCCTAAATGGAGAAGTGGTTATAAAATGAAAATCCATGTTTCATGAAATTGAGAACATATCAAAAGAAAATAATGCGATGAATAAATATATTTATAAAGTATATGGTCATGATTAAAAAGAGTTAGAACTAGAATAAATTCTACATGACTCAGTGGATGAAGTTTTTATAGGGACATAAATATTGAATATGAGTAATTGAGTGTTCATTTAATTAGATAAATATGGTTTTATTATCATTTATAATTATTGCACATATTTTTTTGAGAATTATGATCCCTTAACCTGGAAGGAATTTGTAAGCTACTAAAAAGTGTCAAAGTATCAAGAATATATGAATTTTGATATGCTTTCCATATATCAAAATCATGTTTTAGTTTTATTATATCCTCAAATTTATGTAAAACCAATTGGGCGTAGATGGTTTGATAAGAATAAATAGGACATGGCTGGTAATATTGTTATATATGGGGAATGATTGGTTATTAATGTTTTCTAGAAATTTTTAGGAATAGACAATACCTAAATCTTTTAACTGATCATTATTTTAACATCTATTAAAATTCATCTTTTAGTATATAATTACCCTAATTATGAACATTTTCAAATTTATCTCAAATGCCCTTTCCTTAATGAGAATCTTTTAAAAGAACTCTATATTACACAACCCATAGGATTTGTGGCCCCAAAGGATTCCAATAAGGTATTCAAGTATCAAAGTTCCATTTAAGGGTGATGTAGCATCAAGATTATAGAATATTCATTTTATTGAGTCCATAAGAGAGATTGTTTTTATTAATAATGTATTTGAAAACTATATCTACATGAGGTTTATTTGGAGGGATATTGTTTTTATAGTGATATATGTAGATGATATATTATAGATGGTAAGTGATATTCCATTATTAAATCAGTAAATTAATAGTTGAATAAATTCATATCAGAAAAAGATATAGAGTAAGAAGAATATAATCTAGGTATCAATATATATGAAGAAAAATCTAAGAGGCTTCTTGGAACAATTTAATGTAGATATATTAACAATGAATGGAAATGATGAAATATAGAATAATCTAAGAGTGAATTGTTTCATATGTCACATGGTATACATCTCTCTATGAAAAAGTGACTTTAGTCACTAGAATTGTTTAAAAGGATGAGAATAATCCCCAATAATTTAAGGCTTATATATATTTAGTATTTCATTTTATATAACAAATATTGATTTAGCTTACACCTTAATAATATTTCGTATATATTAGGACGATTTTAAAGATCCACATTTTTTAGTTGTAAAGACAATCATAAATTACCTTCAATGAATATAGTATATATTCCAAATTTTTAGAGGATATAAGGTAATATTAATTAAGGGGTAAATATATAATAGATTCCAAATTGATCATAATAATCTAAAATTTCAATAAATATATGAATGTATCTTCAAAGGGAAAAGTTGTTGGAAATAAAATTTCTAAGAAACTAGTATTCATTAATTCTATAATAGAATATGAGTATTGGGTCGTTTCTGATGTAGTTCAGGAAGTATTGTGGTTATGAAAAATGATCATCAATTTAAATTTACTTTTTTATTTTTACAACACTTTCAAGGGGAAAAGTGAGAACCCTCATAGTTCAACCGATCAAACATCAAAATAGACCACCGACTTGATAAACATGATATTGAGACGATTGGATTCAAATTCCCGAGACAATTTCCATCGAAAAGACTTTACCTGGTAGCCTGAATCATCTTCAATAAGTGATTCATAACAAGTTTCTAGGTATTCCCAGGTTTTCATGTACTCTTCTTTGCTAATTTCCCCGATTGATGCCTTTAACCGATATACAGTCTTTCTTGTAAATCTACTCCCCTTGCTCCTCTGTACATTCCACTCTGAGAAATATAATCATCATTTGATCATATGAAACATGATCATAGATCTTAATTTTGTACATAGTCGTACTAAAACCAAAGCATTGTATTTTGATAACACTACGGTAGTGGTTCTATAAAAGGTGTTTAGGTTTCTTCAATGGCTAAAAAACATACTTTTTAAGTATCACCTATTAAGATATTTTACACAAAGATATAAGGTTACAATATATTGAGTTTTTATTGAGTAAAAAGGGGTTGAATAGTCAAATAAAATAATTAATCTATAGATTCATGGACATCATGTGTGAGATAATAATATATTTGTTTTCTGAAATTCACTCCAGTGGAATTGTGCATATATTAGAGTAGGTTTCCTCAGAAAAACTAGATTTATGAATTTTATTACTTGAAAACAAATATACTTATGATTATAATATAATGACTTTTTTTAAACATTAATGTGATAGCTTCCATTAAATACTTTTCACATATAAGGGTAACAGTAGTTCCCCACTATAGTTATAATGTAAAAATTCAATGATGATATTTTAAAATAGATATTCTTTGGCATCTACAGTCATCAATATTTCAAGAAACAGATGACGTCTGGAAAATAAGTCCTAGGGACTCATAATAATTGATACTTCTCATAAAGTTCACACTTGGTTATCTCTATGAATATTGGTTGTGACCAGAAACCCAACAACAATAAGTCCACATGTTTTATTTTTCATTGGATATTCAAATTTTTGTATATTTTTCGGGTCCTCAATCATGAGATCAATATTAATTAGTACCATTATTCATCTAATTTGATGTATTAATTAAATCAATGAAAATATATGATGATGGATCATTACTATGTGTTCAGTGAATCAACCAAGATATGTAATTTAATTAATGGTCAAGAAGGTATTTTTCCCTTCCATATTAATTGAAGAAGTTATGTTAGGTGGTTTGATTGAAATGGAATTATCTGAAAAAAATCCCCTTTGTAGTATTCTAACTAGTTCATTTTAGAAATTCAATGATGGATAAATTGATAATATATGGTGTGTCTACTAGTATTCTTGTCACGTAAAGAGATATTTATTCATAAACACGTTACATTACAAAGTATCATTTGTAGGAAGGGTGTTGTTGTTTCTATTCTTATATATTTAAATATGGGTGACTTTATTTATTATTAGACACTAATCATTGACATTAATAATGCCTAATATATTTACATTAATTAAAAGGTATATAGAGGGTCACCAAATTAAAATATTTATAATCTCACTAAATTAAATTTAATATATTTTTGAGAATAGAAAAGTTTCCTAGTTTATGGACTTCATTTTATTCAAGTAAAATTTGACTATTAAATTTTTAAAAAAAATTATTCATGTTTGGAATGTATGAGTGGAATTTTATTACTAGTATAATTAATCACATGGTAATGAATATAATATTAATTTATTCATATATTTAGTTAATATAGTAAAATAAATATTTATTATTTTTATTTGAATACTAAAAATAATTATTTATTATCAAATTTAAAAAATTTAAAAATATATTAATTTATCGAATGAATATATTTTATTTTTAGGGTTTGATAAATTCAATGGGAAAATATGAGTTGATTTTAATGATCTAGTAGAAATAATATATTTAATTTAATATAAATTAATTGAATATCTATTAATTATTTTATGAAAATATATTAGGTTAAATGTATTTCATAATATATTCTAATAATATTTTTATAATATTTGGTTTGGGGTATCACATAATTTAAATTTAATGGTACGAGATATTTTCTAATTATCTAAAATTAATATAAATTATATAATATAATCTATATTCTATCCACATTAGGTATTGAAATGTTAATATAATTCTATTAGTTTATAAAGATAGTTTCTCTCATTACCACATATCTATAACTAAGAGGGAAATCAAGAGAACCTCATAGTGATCAATGATGAATGATGTTTATCACATGATACTATTCATTCTAGTTCCGTATATATCATGAACATCTTTATGAGATCTATGGATCATGTATGGATGTGTCAAAATGAATCCTCATATGAATTTTCCACAACAGTGATGACATGAAGAGACCATGGATGAAAATTTGATATAAAGTAATATAATGGATGAGGTTATTAAATATTTAAATTAATTTTCAATTAAATATGCATGATTAAGTCTATGATATTTGGGGGTGTGTCATATGGTTCTTCTTCTTTTTTGGGGATATTGATGAAAACACTAAATTTGGTTCCCAAAAAATAAATCTATTGTTCGCAAAAATTTATACAAATTATGATATGTATAAATAAAGAAAATTTTAATATATCATTCATAGTACTCATAATGATTACAAAAATTTTTTAGAGATAAAAAGTGATTAAAAACAAGTCTTACAATCAAATGTAGAAAATGACCATATATTATAATGAAATCATATAAAAATGATTGTTGATAATGTTGTGACATATAGGAATAGACCACAAATCAATCCTACATGTTTTTTTTAATGTTAATGAATGTTTGTAGTTATAGATTTAAAATAATGCATACATTTTAAAAAATTAAAAACCTTTAAAAATCCTTAGATTGTTGTCAAATCCTAACAAATTATTGTTGATTATTTAATGAAATATAGGGAAAATGTAATTTCAATATAATTTTTTTGTTCTTGGAATTATCAAAAGTGTGTATTTATAGATTTAATGTCTTTAAAAACATGTATCAAATTGTCAAAACCTGTGAAAAACTTTAGATTATCATTAAATCATGATATATTTATAACATATCATACCTAATATCTTGCCATTATACTGAAACCATCATAACATAAAGCCCCTAATGCATTATTGATCTCTATGGGCTGAAAACTAATGTCAAGGGTATCATATATGTAATGGATAGGTTTTCCCATTTTCCATTTAATAAATAATAAATTCAGGACAACATGATTATCTACATAAAGAAATAATCAACTATGTCTTTATAATTAATTGGTATGAAGTATACAAATCTTGTATAAATTGGATATGATACTTGAAAATAAAATAAAATCCACACTCCACATGTCACATGGCTAAAATCCATTCCACCTCATCCGCTACTCTAAACCCATTGTATGTTTTGCACATAGAATCTGGGGGCATAGATTGTACCCTAAAATAACCCAACAAAATATAACACTAGATAGTGTGTATTTAGTGTGAGAGATGAATCATAATAGGATACCACCATTAATATATACACTAAATTTCCTTTTGAATTAGGTGTGTGTTAGTTTGAACTAAAAATATATTAAAATGACCATTTTTATTGTAACAAAAATATATCACATGAATGTATAAACATTTTATTATTACTATGAAGAAAACAGTTACACAAGTTTAACAAAAATTTCATGAGTGTATGAATTTATATATAAACCAATAACTTGTTAATTAAATTTATAACCTAGCATCATGGGAGTTATCCAATGGGACTAGGATCAATACATTCAAAAATCCTTCTACTATTCCTTATAAATATCCCATGAATACATAATTATGTGAATGCCTTTATCTATAGTGTCCTCATAAAATAATAGGTTTATCCACTATCCTATGGAAAATCATAACTACTATAGTTATTGTAATGGAACTAGTAAAAATGACATCATAACTAATAACATGGAAAGAGTATGATAATACAATGCCATCATTCTGTATCAATGTACTTTTCATAAGTTCCTACCAAAATACATGATATTCGTATGAGTAAAATACGAACATAAAGGGAATTAATAAATTAAAAAAAACATTACCACCTATATTAAGTCATGAAAAAGTTATTTAATATCAAAATGAATTATAATATGACATTTACACAACGAATAAAAAAATTAAAAGCTCCTTGGGTGATTAAAAAAACTGAAAACAATATAATTATGAGGCATATTAAAATAACATTCCTCTTTTATTAACATAACATAGATTATAAATAAAATAATTTAATAACCTAACAAAAACCTATAGATTTCATTATAAATGGTAGAAAACAATAAATTTAATCTAAAAAGAAAAGTCTTACTACCATGTTTCCTATTGCATACATAATCATATAAGACACTGATAAAAACATGATTACAATTAAATATAATTTCCAAAAATTCCTGACACAAAAATCCTTTCAATATATTCAATAAAAGTCAAGGTTTTAATTTTATTGAAATTATTGGAGGAATAAAATAAAAGTTATGAATCATGAATATAAATCACTATTTTATAACTTTGAAAACACCCAAAATCAATGATATATCACATAAAACCATCATAGATCCTTCATAGAAATGTTATATATACATTTTCCTAATTTTTTAATCAATATTTAAAATATATATATATATATAATTACCAAATAAATTTAAAGAAACACTTAGATGAATGTGATGACACACTGACACCTTGAATAAATGACTACTGATATGGGTTAGAAAAGTGGTACATCAATATTTAACACCAAAATCTATAAGAGTTTTTTTTATTTTCATAGACATGTCAAACCCAAACATTGACATGAACCATAGGGTAATGTCACAAAAAAACCCAATGTCTTGGGTTGGTTTGGTCAAGCTACTGAACTTAGGGGAAATTCCCAGGACCAAAAAATCATCAACAAACATCGCCGGTTTAACAGAACAATATAAGGGGGATATTTTACCCTTAACCAAAGGCCCACATTCACACACCAAAACCAATAAAATTATTAATATTAAAATAATAAAATAACCATCTATAAAAATTCAGGATATTATATCCATTAACTCAAAGGGAGAAACAATATAAGATTAATCCATGGAAAAAATGTACAAAATAACTGAGACTACAAAGAATCAATAGTCGTAGGAAATGAGGTGGCACCATTCTTAACTCATTGATCTGAAAAATAATCCAAACCTCATCTTTAAACATCCATGGAAAACAGAATTAATTTTTCCCACTAATGAAGTATTAAACCTATCCCTTTTTATATTATTGAAAATGAAATCTACATATACACCAAAGTGCATAATCTAGGGTGAGTATTAAAACCCAATTGGCATACCCAAGAGAAATTTTCAATATACCACTAGGACTGGAATCATGTTATCAAAATTTATTATAAAATAGAAATAGGAACAACAAAATTTGTTTGTATAACTATAAATTTATAATATGATTATATCAAAATATTTATAATCCATAAATACATGGATCAAAATAGTTTTCCAAAAAAGAAACTTTTATTTTAAAAGTAGCATGAAAAGTTTTGAAAAACAATTAATTATGTAATTGAACTAATGCTCCCATAAAGAATATATACATCCCAAAATGGTCATTTATTCATGGATACTTCATTCTAGGATCCATTTATATTATTATATTTAGAAACAATTTCACGACAATTTCATGTATCTAGGCTCATACACACATTGTGGTGCAGAACCTAGACCTACTAACATATGATTATAATCAAGGAAATCTACATCTATGATTTATTTTCCCTATGAAAAGGAACACCGACTACCCACCTAATAGCAAGATAACCCTTTAAAACAACAATAATTTATCAAAACCTTCCTTTTTCAAGACCATCATTTTCAATACCCATGTTTCATTAACTGCACCACAAACCCTAGAATAAGAATAGTTGGAAGAGATTTCAAAAGACCTTCATTACAAAAATTTTAGTTCGAAAAATATATAATCAATTATTAGTATGAAATATTTCACATTATATATGGAAATAGAAGGAGGGGAAAACCTTAGACCTCATATTGGTTCAGTGTAATTATGTTGTAAGATATATCATAGATCCAATCCCTTCCATCGATTTTTCTATAAAATCAAATGATATAGTTATAAAATTCATATTATATCCTAGATATATCCCCAATAAACCTTATCAAGATCTATGTTCAAGATGAAATAAATTGATCTATTAAAGAAATGATAAATGGAATTTAATACTATTTTTTATATAACCAAAAACTTGAAAAATCATTAGAATTATAGTTAATATGTTTAATATCACTGAAAATCATGTTGGGGAACCCCAAAAATAAAATACCTCGTTTAGAAAAGAAAGAATTGTGATTTTTATGAAATGGTATTTTTTTAATGTCAATTTCTATATAATTAAATTCACATCACATGGTTTTGCCACATAATTTAGGAAGAATTTCACTAACCATGTGAATCCACTATATTATAAAGAATTCAAAGTCACATGCATAGTTGTAGATCCTTTCTAAACTATGTTCCCACCCAGGAGCCCCAGACATTATGAATAGTTTCCAAGAGAATTGAGCATGGTTTATCAAAATCATGATAAACAATTTCACCATTAATAATTCATCCAAAATATTTTGAAGAAATCTCGAGTCATAACCAAAACATTACCTATGTTAAAATAAGCTATAACATAGAGAAATAATGGAAACATGGGGTGTTTTTATTCCACTCAATATTGGGATTTTCATCCATAGAAATAAGAAATTTGTTTGACTATTGGTCACACATTAAATTCTCTCATTCAAAAATCTCTACATAAATTTTTAATTTTGAAATTAATTCTATCACCCAATAAATAGATCTCCCTAAAAATTTATTCTCCCATATATCAATAATTTAGGTTGGCTCATGGAAAAAGTTCAAAATCTACTCACGCGTAACATGATCCCAGCTAATCACCTAACTGGGGTCTGGTTGATACATATTTAGTTAGGAGACATAGAAAACATTATAAATAGTATATAATATTTTTAGCAAGACTAATCAGTATACAATATCACCAATTTTTTTCCAAAATGGAATTAGTCCAACATACCAAGGATCCAATTTCCCTTTATTTAATGAGAGATGATGCAAACATATTTTTGACACTATCAAAAAAACATGATCATCCACATTGAAATACAAAGGCCAAGGATGATGATCCTCATAATATTTCTATAAGCTCTAAATTATATCCATCTACTTCCAGATCATCATGGTATTTTGTATTGCCTCATGGTTAAGGCTACATATAATCAATGAGGTATCTCTTTTTTCACCCAATAATTTGAATAATGATAAATAAGTACAGACAACACCTTGAACGAGTTCATATATATATATATACATATATATATATCGATTCTTAACAACTTTAAGTATATGAAAACATTTCCAACCAGATATGAACCTTAATAAAGCCACCAAAGTCCATGAAATATGCCTTGACAATATCATTTAATATTTTTTTCAAATTTACCATCCTTATAAAGATGTTATACTATCCTCACAGTCAATTGAACCTCAAGAGCCTGATGTAGGGAGAGTTAAAATCCTTAAGTGAACCAAGTATTTATATTAGAGATGATCGAAACTGATACTATGTTTTGTATGACTACTTATATAATAAATAAAATTAACAGATCCTCTACCTTTTTGGAATCTATTTTTGGTAGAAAGTGTTTTGACATGGAATGTATATCCATAATCACTTAGATTAGATCATTTACTAAATTACCAATGGTAGACTGATGAAAAATTATATCAAAATTTACTCCCATTATCAAAACGTTGTAGGCATAGATTACCCCATAAACTTTAGTACCTGATTATAATCCTTGACATACTAATAATTTAGGAATTTTATAAAATAATCTCCAATATTGTCTTATATATATAACTATATGAAATAAATTTCATTAAATACTACATTTTCGTAATGTATCGGTGAATATCCCATTTTGAATGATGATATGTCAAAATAATTTTAACATGGAAATATTAAATTA
The DNA here is from genome assembly GCA_963277665.1 of Viscum album. NCBI lineage: Eukaryota > Viridiplantae > Streptophyta > Magnoliopsida > Santalales > Viscaceae > Viscum > Viscum album. The sequence continues at coordinate 1,192,583,217 of OY728158.1, read as the reverse complement.
CCATTATTCACTTTTAAAATTGAAATGTCAATTATGGATCCAATGTTCAACGATCCCTGATCTCCCCCCAATTTAGGCTCGACCTAATGGTTATAAAATCCGGATATGGTCATTAATCCTATTTGACCAAATCTATTAAATTATGAATATTATTGATCTTTTGGAAGAATAATTTCTCATTATATATGGTAATGTCTTCATCCATATCAATACTAACAATAACTGCATAACATTGTTTATGATCCTCTCTAGCAACTTAACCATTAGACATCCAACTAAAAGAACTGTCCACAAAATTCATCTTCTAAAGCGTATACATTAATTCAATGTTAAACATTTGAAAGTACTCTACCTATCATCATTACCTCAAGTACATGCTTCCTTGAAAAATATGTACTTCAGTGTCCTATGATCGGTAAATACTATGAAATTTTCATAAAAGAGATAATGGAATTACTTTTTCAGCACATGAACCAATATTAATAATACCAAGGCATGTGTCAAATAATATTTTCCATGTGTTCCCAATATCATTAATCCACAACCCACTACATAATATCTTTCCATGATAATATATCCCAAACCTGGTCCAGATGCATCACAATAACCAAAATAACACTAACCTAGTATGGGAAACATGATAATGGATGTCAAGGTGAACCGATATTTATACTCCTTGAAATAATTATAATAGTTATCTTCTAATTTTAACAAAATTCCAATCCTTTTCAAAGCAATAATATTATAAAAAAATCATCAAAATATCCTAAACTGAGTAATGATAAAAGATTTTTAATCCCAATAAATTAGAATCTAGAAGTCATTATTAGGATATTAATAAGAAATGACTACATCAATATTTATATGATCAACGGATATTCCATCATCACAAATGACATTCCCATGGAATATATATTCTTGAATCAAAAAGTCACACATAAGAAATTTAGTATAAATTTTATGGTCACGAATCATGATTAACACAATCTATAAGTTCTCCTCTGATTCAATCCACTTCCACAAATAAACCATTATATAATAAAAATATCAAAAAAGGGAATCAAGGAATCCATGGTAGATATGGTTCATTAGGGCTATGAAAACTATAAGATAATTCAACACAAAATTGGAATAACCAAAAATTAATACTAAAATATCAAATAAAATATGTTATCATCAAATTTTTATTATTTCTTAATACTAATTTAATGGTACGCCAATTATAAATAAAATTGAGAAAAAAACTTGGATCCCTTAAGTTTATGAAATAGATCATTAATGTGAGGAATATTATATTGATTATTGATCATGACTTGGTAATGTATTTGATAATAAATAAATAATATGTGTGGAAAATTTCCATTATTTACGAATATAAATGGTGAAACTCAAGGTGATGTAGTAGGATAGATGAAGCATTTTTTTTAGAGTTCTATGAGACTGAACATTAATTCCCAAAATTCATTGGATATAATCTATATAATGAAAGAGAAATATTTATACTTCCCATGAGTAGATTGTTAGTAAATTTGATTTCCCATTAAGGTTGTATCCTTGGGAAACTATTCAAAATACATTCAAGTGTCGATTCACCATAACAAGAAAATTCATATTCTTAGTTTCATCTACAGTCCCCATGGTCAATGTTGAAAACTATTAAGAGATGGTTATGTCTACTATTAATAAAGGTCCTAATGTACCTGCACTAATATCCTAGTCCCCCTTGAATACATGAACAGTTATATCATGTGATCAAAATTCAGTTTCTAAGCAGAGTTCACAATATGAAGTTTAAATTCCACTAGCTAGCCCATCTGAAGATCATGTCAAAAATACTCATCATAAAGACCATAAAGGCCAAGAGAAACAAGGTTGCATAAATTGTAAGGGAACATGTTGGGAACTTCAATCCTCTGGACTCCCACTTCCAGAGAGGTGTCTTAGTACTAAATATTTTAGGTATTATCTCGACATGAAATACAAACTATTTGACCACATGAGAAGATTAAAATGAATTTGATGCACCGGTAATAATAAAAACATGAAATATTTCCATGCTCAATAGGATAGTAAGATGTATAATGGAGGGACATTGTTGATCATTTGGAGTAGTATTCTCAACACCTTATAGTTATAGATCAACCACCATAGAATAAATATTTCTCACTTAAAGATATGTTGACTGAGCCATTAATGTGTTTGTGGAGTTAACACTTGGTGTTGGTTCCCTAAAAGCAACTTTCATTTAATTTATGTTAATATGTTTTCATATATTGTAATATTTACAAAATATATGTCGCGTTATGATTTTTCTTCTATGTAACATAGTATGTGATAATAGTCTAAAAGCAGTGGTTACAATAAAAGGTCATAATAATTCCCCACTGTGATGAGGTCCTAGAAGTTCCATGGGAGTATTCTTAATTATATTTTATACAGTAGGATTATATCATTAGAGGGACATAAATTATTCAGGTTATCTGGGATGGAGATTTATATGATTTTGAGGCACCTTGAAATTGTGTATACACTTGGTGATATCTTGTGTGGGATATTAAGAAAATTAACCCTGCAAGTATAAAATCTATATTTATATCTAGTATTGGTTCTTCCTATGTGAATATTTCTATTTCTACCCTTCTAATTTAATTTATTATTAATGAGTTCTATATGTCACAAACCTTGATGTACTGATGAAAATGTGATGACATGTGTTTTTAGCAAGGTAGGATGTGGTATGTGCATCACAAGTAAAATTTAATTAATAAATAATGTGAGAATGTATTTGTACCTTCTATTTTTAACTAATTCTAATATCTTAGTACATTTTATAGAAATAATATATCATAAATAAATATATGGCCAATGTGTTCTATAGAAACGTTCAATTTATGAGAATTCAATGAAATAGACATTGAGCGCATAGGTTGATTGCACAACCATACAACCAATGTAATTATAGATATCATGATAAATAAATTATATTACATAATAAGTATTTGTATGATGTATTGTATCATTATGACATTAACTTTCCTCTCTTTGGGTACATTGGTGTGCTTCTAGACACTAATCACGGACATTATTCCACTTTGCATAATGCCACTAAGAAGGAGTCCTAAAGGGTCACACACAAAGTGTATCTAAAATCTTAGTTAAAAGATATATTATTATTTTTTATTTACCAAGTTGAATATACATTATTCCCACACATCTTTTAATAAATATTAATGTTTGATTGATCACCTATATTTGATCACCGGTTATTCTTTAAAATATTTTGTGGGTGGAATATTTAATAAATTTTTATTTTCTATTTAGAAAAAATAATTATTATTTATTTATTGGGGAATAATGTAGTGATATTTATTTATTAAATAAATAGTCATTATTCCGGGATTGATAAATATTGTGAAGGAATGGTGAACTCGGTTTATATGTCTGGTACGAAATGAAATATATAATGAATATTTTTTCATTTAAAATTATTCAATATAATTTTCAAGTTAAGCGCATATAGATAAATAATAATATTATTATTATACTCATTGGGTAATGTTGGGATTAAAAAAAATAAATGTAACCTGAGTAATTATTTTTTCCCTAACACTAGAGGTATATAAACTAGATGGAATTATTTTTTCAAGATATTAAATTCATCTTATTGATCATAATGAAATCTATAAAATCCTCTCAAAGCCCTAGAGATCAGCCTTCTCTTAGAACTCACCCAAGAACATAGAGAGATCTTCATGAACCTTTTAGTCTCAATTCAAGAGTGATCAAGGAGAATCCATTGAAAGATATTCTCAGATAAATCCATGGTTAATGATAAAAGTGAAATGAGTTTTGTTATGAACTCCTAGAGATTCCTACTGTGAAGTTTAATGAATTGTTGGGATGATCTATACTTCCTCTATATATAAAGTTGTATTGATTCCTAAAATCCAATGACGGTTCGATTTTGATCGTTTTTTATATCCATCAAATAATAATAATTTTTCACAAATTAAATATTTAATTAATAAATTAATTATATATATTGTGTAATGATATTTCTATTTTGTTCCATAATTTATCAATTTCTTATATTATTTTTTTATTACATAAATTATGCAATTTTGTATCGTGTATATATCAGATTAATCAATGATCATGAAAAAAACATTATTGGGAACAACCCGTCACATGATTCTACTATAATTGGAACCTACAAGTGGTATAAGAGGGATTTTATAATTATTTATAATTGTTTTAAGATTTTGAATTTATTTTTTCAATTATTAGTGGTTTTAAATTACAGTTTATTCATTATTTAATCTAGATTATGAGTTTCTATTTATTTCTAATATTTTCTCCTAAAGAATTAAACCAATAAATTTTATGAATGAAATAAATTTGAATATCTCATCTGGAGTTACTGAGTAGTCTAGTTGGATAACACAAGGCTACTCACTGTGTAACTGGGAGGTGCAGTTCATGTACAAGTGATTAATTCACCACAAATAATTTTGGAATTAATTCTAGGAATGTAAATTTATTAAACATGGTTAAATTAACTATATACATCATGCAGACTAGGTATTCATGGAGCACAGTTTTCCATAGTACACATCATATAACTTCTGTATAAGGTGGGTATTTCTTTAGTCAAAGACGGTATGTATATCATCTTACATGTCCTACATGACTGGTGGTTTTGTAAAATGGAGACCACACATCATGAATCCAATGTAAATGTTGGGTACTCTAATGGTTTCAATTGAACATTTACACACTGAGAAACTAGGTGTTTTACATCGATAAACACTAAGAAAAATATATATGCCATGTAGCACCAATGTTCATATCATGTACTTTTACCAAATTATGTAGAATTTAAATAAATTAATTATGTTCTGAAAAATATATCAACAATTTCTTGTATGTGCTTATTAATTTGATAAGTAAGAAAATTTTATGTGTTTTATATATATGAAAATATCTAATTATGTTCTGCATAATGTTCACATATTTGCTTTATGAATAAGTTGTATTAAATTTATTACTCTACTCACATTGAAGTATAACAAGAGACATAAATTGAATGTCAATTTCTTGATCACTATGCTCATTGTACAAATCTAGAAATTACATGATTAATTTATGTAAGCCAAATGTCAAAAGGGTAAATAGTAGACAAGTATAATACATTGTGTAGTTCAGATAGGTACCCACCCTATTTCATCTCAGGATTTTTTGTATGCATTAAATTTTAAATAAATTTATTCAATTTTTTTTAAAATATTGATGGATGATAATCTCAAGAATATTTAGATGAGAATTAAGATAAAATAAATGAATAATTAATGAATATAAATAATTTATTTCATCATGATTTATCTTAAATAAGATTCATTAGAATTCATTGATACATTTATTAAATGCATAATTCGCTGCATTCATGTGGATGACCATTAGTATAGACTAGAACTTTTTATATGATTTGTTTCATTTAATTTATTATAAAATTTAATTTCTGGCCTCCATGTCATGTCTCCTATTATTTTATATAGGATTTCATTCCCAGGTCCTCATTCATGTAAACCTCATAACCAATAGTTATTTCCCACACTGACATGTAAGTAAAAACATTTAAAATGGATGGAGCTACCAAGCTAGTGGAGGCAGATCAAGTTTCGAACTGACGCAAAACCAATCCAAGAGAGATATATGGATAGACATGTGGATAACTGTATAATGAACATTAATTGTTTCAAGGAATTTTTTCCCTAGTTCAATGGTGATTTTATCATCTAATATTCAAATAAAAAAATATTAAAACATCAAGATAATACCCATGTATTATTTTATTTATATCATGTTTCATTTTTATTTAATTATAGGTGATTTTCACAATCACATGAATTATTATTTTTAAAATAATTCAAGATATTACTAATATAAATTTTCTTATTCCTCAATAGTATCTATTAAATAGAAAATCACTTAAGTAATCCACATAATATTAAAAAGAATTTAATAAAAATAAAATTTTAAATTAACCCATAAAATTAAATCCTTTTAATTATGCATATTTTGTCAGTATAGCCTTATAAAACTTTAATTAAAATCAATCCATAGTTCAAAGTGTCTCAAAATCCAGTGTTGAATGATTTTAATTTTTGGGGAATTATAATTTGAATTTTTGTGATGACATAACATTGTGCACATCTAGGGATGACTAATAAATATTGAACTACTCTAAATAAGAGGCAATGTTTAAGAACATCCAATTTATGGATTTTTGGATTGGGGACTCTACTCAACAGATCTAGGAACTGTGAGTTAATGTAGTTGGAAATTTGAATGCCTACCTAAACACCCTCAAATTACTTGACTAGACACAATAAGTGTGATGATGAAGGGTTATAGATCCATTCCATTATAATTTCAATGAAAATGATATCATAAAGTTAATAGTGAGGGATAATGGGTTTTTATAAAATAGTGGGACATTATTAAATATAATATATTATTAATATATCTATATGTTTTACGATAAATTTCTCAAACTTTACTAATATTATTTTTTTAAAATAGTAAATTAATTACTTCCAATGTATTATTTTGATTGATACATGAGAAGAATAACCTTATCAACAAAAAATCAAGAGTGTAAAGTATTCTTACATGTTATCATATGCTATGAAAAGAAAATGTATGTGACAGAAGAACCAATTCATAATTTAATTTGTAATGAGGCTACTGAAAAAGAGTTGACTCTCTATGAGAAACATTTGAATGATTATATAGATTTTTATGGTTTCATTCTATCATCCATGGTCAATGAGATTTTGAAAAAACTAGAGTACATGGTTGTGAATAGAAATATATCACACCTTTTGAATCTATTTTAAGTGAATTTGAGACAATTCATACATTAGATATCCAATTCTATGTTTACAACTATGTTTGGTGAGTCTTTGTTAGTTTGGCACCATGTAGTAATTCTTATTTCCAACATTGAACACTTAGAAATCATAGGGAATAAATTTCTGGATGAGTTGTGCATAGATCTTATACATTCCCCACTTCCTAGTTCCTTGTCAATTTTTATTGTTAATTATAATATGATTAATAATGAGAATATTTTTTTATAACTTCTTACTATGATTTACCAAGGGGATAATGATATTGGTTTTGAAAACCCCATGGATGTTATGGTGAATAAGAAATTTAATAACTAGGTAACGGGTCCCAAGACTCATAAAATGTATAAATATCCCAAGAATTGTCCTTCCAAGAAGAGGAAGATCTAGAGGTAGATAAAAGAAATGGAGGAAGTATGTTTTGAATATGGATAACAAGTCCACATGAAGAAGAAATTTAACCAGAATCAAGGGGAAGAAAAAGGTGTGTTTGTAATCAACTATAATCTTATTGTATATACACATTGGGTATTTGATATAACATGTGGTTCTCACATCAATTTTCAAATTCGAGAACCATTTATATTCAAAAATATTTCTAGAGGAGAGGTCGATTGTAAAGCTATGAATGGTGTAGGTATAACTTCAGTGGTCATTGGTGACTACAACCATTCATTTCAAATAGGAATGATGATGGTTGTAAATGATTTTTTTTATATACCAACTATTACCAAGAACATAATTTATGTGTCATGCCTATAAGAAGATGGTTTTATTTTCATGTTTAAAGGAAATTTTGTTTCTATAATAAAGACAAAATATTTTATAGTATGAAACATTTAAAAAAACATATTTATGTATTATCATACAAAACACAAATATTGGAAATAAATAATTAATCAAGCTCACAATAATAATATACCTCCCTGCTATGGCAGCACTATCTTTGTATTTTTATATGATAAATTGTTTAGAAAGATCTATAAATATGGTTATTATGAATCATAATAGCTAAATCCAATTAAAATTTGTCATTCTTATCCAAAAAATGATGACCAAACCACTATTTGGTGGGTGGGGTGAAAGGGACATAGAGCTTCTAGAAATGGTATAAAATTATGTTTGTAGACCATTTCTAGTAAAATCTATAGTTCGGTATTCATACCTCCTAACATTTGTAATTGACTTGAGTAGATATGACTATGTCAACTGGTTGAGGTATAAGTCTGATTCCTTTGAAAATTTGAAGGAATTCAAGAATTAAGTAGATACTAAAAATGGAAAGAAGATATAGAATCATGGTTAGGATCAAGGAACTTAAAATATTAACCCATAGTACATCATCATTTTATTATAATTTTAGATTCTATCTCAAATCACTTCACATTACACCCCATAATGGAATGGTGTTAGTGAAAGGAGTAATTGTACCTTATTATACATGGTAAGGTGAAAGATGACCCATGGATGTCTTCAATTATCTTTTTGTGGATATTAATTAAACTGAAATCCAAATAAATTGTAAAATATAATTCCCTTTAAGGAATAGAATTGATATAAACCCATTTTGTGACATACACTTGTATTTGGTTGTGAGGAACTTGTTGAGGAATTCTCAATAAACAAACTAGCACCCTGAGGAACAAAGTGTATCTTAATAGGTTATCCTAAGGAATCAAGGAGAAACTACCTAAACCAACCCTAAAATAAGAAATTGAATATCTTGAGAAAATTTTTCTTTATGGAGTGGGAACACATCCTAAAAATAATAGTGGGAGAAAGATGAAAAATTTTGAGGTTGATCCTAAAGCTACATAATATTTGGAATATGAATAGATTCCACAAGTCCCTATATAAGAAGTAGTTCATGAAACACAAGTTTTTTGTTTGATCATTGGATAAAGTATATAATTTGAGCAATATGGTTTTCTAGTCACTAAATAATGTGACTCATTATTGGTTGAATATGATGAATCATTGTCCTATAAATAGGTAGTATATATCTTAAAATCTATATGATGATATGAATCCATGAATTCGGAAATGGATCCCTTGTATCAAAAAAATGTTTTTGTTATGTTCGATGTTACAGTTGATATAAATCTCATAGTGAGAAAATGGGTATTTAAGAGAAAACACGACATTGAAGGTAAAGTAAATGCCTATAAAGAAACAATATTGGATAAAGTGTTTAAAAAACATCAAATAATAGACAACTATGAATCCTTTTCAATAGTTTCCATGTTTAAATCAATAAGGATTCAACTTTCTATAGTAGTATACCATTACTGCGAAATTTGGTAGATTGACATCCAAACCTCTATAAATAATACAAAACTTTTGGAAGATGCATATATGCCACAACAAAAAGGGTTTGTGACTATAGTTGATGCCAAAAATAGTTTCAATTTTTTAATAATCATTTATGGATTTAATCAAACATATATTTCTTGAAAAAAAAACGTTTTTAGGAATCTATAAGATGATTTGGTTTCATTATGAATGAATGTGATCCATGTATTTACAAGAGGGTTAGTGGGAATGAAGTAATTATCCTAGTATTATATGTTCATGAAATATTCCATATTGGAAATGACATACCAATATTTTAGTATGTTAAATAATGGTTAAAATATTGTCTAAACCTGAAATAATTAGGTGAATTAGCCTATTTTATTGAGATAAATATCATTCCTGATATATTCAAGAGGATTCTTGGTTTAACTCAAAGTAAATACATAGAATATATATTAAATAGATTTATAGTGGAAGAATCGAAGATTGGATTACTTCAAGTGTCACATGGTATAAATCATTCTATGAAAATGACTCCTCAAACATAACATCAGAAAGAGAATGAATGAGATATCTTATGATTCAATTATAGGATCAATAATATATATAATTATTTTTACTATACATAATGTTACTTATGTATTTATCATGGTACGCTGATATCAAGACGATCTGGGAGAATATAATTGGTCTACAATTAAGTCTATCCTTAAGTACCTAAGAATAACTTAGGATATGTTCTGGGCATTTGGAGTATATAAGGAGATAGTAATCAGTACTTATACTAATTCTAGTTTTACATATATATTAGAATAATCTGAATCCATAGTCAACAAATTTCCCATATCTTTACAGAGGAGCTATATGTCGGAAGTGTTTGAAGAAGCAATTTTTCACGAATTATAATGTGGACTCCGGGTATATAGTATATTTTGATCCAACCAATGAATATTTTTGGATATTCAATTTTTTCTATTAACTTGATGTTGAATCTTGAAGTTAATACACTATTATATTGAATTGGGGTAATACTACAACAGTTTCTCTTTCAAAAGATCCATGGTCGCAACAACGGAAAAACCTCTATTTTGTATTAACAAATTAAATTCCTCTTTACCTTGAATTAATTTAAATGAATCCCCAACTCCACATTTACACATCATTAAATATTATTATTTAATATTTACCTTTTTTTATAACCCCAAACTCGTCATTTACATTTCATTTTATTAAATTCCAAGAATCTCAAATAATATAAATAAAGACTGGATCTAATCATTATTTAAAATATAATTAATTTTGTCATCTCAATTTAATTAAATAACATAATCATATCAACATCATTAAATTGTATTCTATAAACCATAATTTAATTAAATGAATCCCTCAAAAACTCATTTAATAAAATTCTTTTTAACCAAGATTTTAATTGAAATAAATTTTAACCGAAACTCAAAACTCAGTAGACCACATGGTTTGACTCATACATTCTCACAGATTATGAACAGACCAGGAATCTACTATTGAAAACTCATTTTATCATAAACGAATTACCCTCTTGGTATGACTAACCATTCATATCCCATTTGAACGTCACCTCCACTGGTGCAGAAAATGTTTTTTATGGCGGTTATATTTTATTTTTTATGTCTTCTTCTGGTCGACGTTATTACAGGAGATGTTATAAACATTGTTTTTACAATGGTTATTTTAAAAATGAAATACAACCCAAAAATAGGAACCATTTTTCCTGTCGAGTCATCAAAAACTTCTGTGGAAAACGATTTGGAGTCATGATTTATTACGTTGTATTTTAAATAACTGACATAGTATATAATTTTTCACATATGACATATAATAACTGACATAATAAATTGTGCCTCTGAAGAGTTTATGACGTCGATTATTTTCATAACCAATGTGATAAACCAGTCTTCCAAGTGTTTTTCATGTCGGATAAATAATAACCAGCGTGAAAACATATATACAACATCGGTTATAAAATAACCAACGTAAAAACCCATTCCCATGCATCTGTTACATTTTTTTTCAAATAACAGACATTAAAACCCATTTTCATACATTTTTTAATTCATTTATAAAATAACTGAATTAAAACAATTTTTTTAATAAAACCATTCAACGACAACTATGTCGTGAAAAAGGAAAAACTAAAACAGACTAAAAACAGTCCAAAACTAGACCAAAACCATACCCCCCCCCCCCCCCACCCCACCCCACTAGAATTTCCTCCCACACCCGTAGAAACCCTATACCCCACTAGACACCCCCACACCACTAGACCCCCCCCCCACCCTCCTGGACAGGCCCCACCCCATTGACAGCCCTCCCACCCTCCTGAACACCCTCATATCCCCCATGGACACCACGAACACCACCCCCCACTGGATAGGCCTCCCACACCCCTGGAAACCCCCCACCCCCTAGACAACCCCAAAACCCCTCAACAACCCTGTCACAACCCCCCCCCCAACCTCTTGGACACCCCCCCCCCATTCCCCTGGAAAGCCCTCACACCCTCCTGAAGACCCACCCACACCCATGGACCCCTGGACACCCCCAACCCACAGGACAACCCTCCCAGACCCTTGAAAACCCCCCAACCCACTAGAAACCCCCACCCCCTAGGTAGCCCTCCCACCCTCCGGGACACCCTCCCACCCCCACAGACACCCCGAACACCCCCCACCCCATTGGAAAGACCTACCATACCCCTATAATCTCCCCCCCCCCTCACTCCTTTGGAACCCCCCCCCCCTAGACATCCACCAACTCCCCTAGAGAACCCTCCAACCATCATGGACACCCCCATGGATAGACTAGACACCCCCCCCCCCCACACACACACACACACAATGAACAACCCTCTCACGCCCCTAGAAAACCCCCACCCCACTAGAAACCCCCACCCCTAGATATCATCCACCCTCCTAGATAGCCCACACTCCCCTGGAAACCCCTCCCACCCTCCTTGACACCCTCCCACCCCCATGGACACCCTGGACACCCCCACCCCACTGGAAAGACCTCCCACACCCCAGGAAACACCCCAGCTCAGAAGACCCCCCCACACCACCTGGACAGCCCTCCCACCATCCTGGATAGCCTACCACCCCCATGGATACCCCCATACACCACCCCCACCCCAATGTAAAGCCCTCCAATGCCCCTGGAACCACCCCCAACTCCCTTGGGCACCCCCAGGATAGCCATCACACCCCCACCCCCATGGACACCCTATAACCCCCCAACCCCACCCCACCCCACTGGACACCCCCCACCACACCCCGGGATACCCCCCCCCCCCCCGAACCTTAATATATAGCACCCCACTCCCCTAGACAGCCCTCCCAACCTCTTGGACACCCTCCCACTCACATGAACACCCTGACCCCCCCCCCACTAAAAATCCCTCCAATACCACTAGCATTCCCCCACCCCATTGGACACCCCCACCCCCTAGACATCCCTCCCACCCCCTGGACACCCTCCGACCCCTATGGACACCCCCCCCCCCACTAGATATCCCTCCCACAACCTTGGAAACCCACCACCCCCATGGACCCCCCCCCCCCCACACACACACACACCTCTAAACAACCCCTGGACACCCCCACACCCCCCCCCCACCCTCCTGGACAACCCCCACTCCACTAGACGACCCTCCAACCCTCCTAGACACCCTCCAACCCCGATGGACACCCAGTACACCCCCACCCCACAGGACTTTCCACCCACACCCATGGAAACCCCCCACCCCACTAGACACCCCCTCCCATGCACCCTAGGGATATCCCCCCATCCTCATGGACAACCCACCCCCTGGACAACCTACCCACCCTCCCGGACACCCCCACCCCCAGGGACTAATTGGACACCCCCACCACACTGAACAATCCGCCCACACCCCTAGAATCCTCCACCACCTGTACACCACCTCCCCTGTACACAACCTAGACCCCCCCCCCCCCCACCCACTCCTCAAGACATCCCTCCCACCATCCTGAACACCCTCCCACCCCCATGGACACCCTAGACCCCCCCCCCCCATTTACTAGACAACCCACCCACACCCCTAGAAACCCCAACCCCACTGGACAGCCCGCCACAGCCCTGGAAACCACTTTACATCCCCACACCCTCCTGGATAGCACCCCACCCCCAAGATAGCCCTACCACCCTCATTGACACCCTCCCACCCCCATGGACACCCTAGATACCCCCACGCCCACTGGACAACCCTCCTATACTCCTGGAAAATCTTCCACCCCCTAGACACCCCCACCCCACCCTTCTAGACATACCCTCAATCACATGAACATACCTCCCACCTTCTTGGACACTCTCCCACCCCCATAGGCACAACAACCCTACTGGACAGCCCTCCCACACCCCTAGAAACCCCCAAACCCATTGGACACCCCCCACTCCCTGAACAGCCCTCCCACCCCCATAAACACCCCAGACACCACCAACCATCCCCACCCCACTGGACACCCCTATAAACCCCCACCCCCATGGACACCCCACCCCCAAACACACACCCATGGACACCCCCTTGACAGTCCTCCCACCATCATGGACACCCTGGACACCCCCACCCGTCTAGACAACCCTACCACACCCCTGGAAACACCCCACCCTTCTGGACACACAACACACCCCTAGACACCCCTGGACAACCCCCCCCCCCCCCACCCTCCTGGATACCCCCACCCCCTGGACAGACCTCCCACCCTCCTGGACACCCTCCCACCCCAATGGACACCCTGGACACTTCCCACCCCACTGGAAAACCCTACCACACCACTGGAAACCCCCACAACACTGGACCCCCCCCCCCCCCACACACCCATGGACAACCCCTGGACACCCCTGGACTGACCCCCCCAGATAGCCCTCCCACCCTCCGTGACACGCTCCCACCCCAATGGACACCCCCCCCCCCCACTAGACATCCCTCCCAAACCCATTTAAACCCCCCCCCCCCTGGATGGACACCCTCCCCCCCCCCACACCCCTAGACACCCTCTAGACACCCCACCATCCTGGATGGCCACCCCCCCCCCCCCCTGGACAACACTCCCACCCTCCTGGACACCCTCCCACCGCCATGGACACCCAAACACCCGGTCCCCCCCACCCCACTGGACAACCCTCCCAAACCCCTAGAAACCCCACCCCACTGGACACCCCCACCCCCTAGATATCCCTCCCACCCTCATGGATACCCTCCCCTCCCCATGGACTCCCCGGATACTACCCACCCAACTGGACAGTCCTCCCACACACCTGGACACTCCCCACCCCCTAGACACTCCCCACCCCCTAGACACCCCACACCATTTGAAACCCATTGGGAAGCCCTCCCACCCTCATGGATAGCCTCCCAACCCCATGGACACTGTGGACAACCCCCACCCCATGAGACATCCCTCTCACACACCTGGAAACCCACCCCACCCAACTCGACACCCCCACCCCACACCCATGGATACCGCCTGAACATCCCCCACACACTCCTAGACATCCCCCGCCACTGGAACAGCCCTCCCACCCTTCTGGACACTCTCCCATGGCCATGGACACCCCAAACACCCCCACCCCACCCTCTCGGACACTCCCCCCCCCCGAACCCTCTTGGACTTCCCCCATTCCCTAGAACAACCCTCCCACCCTCCTAGACACCCTCTCACCCCCAGATACACCCTGGTCCCTCTCACCCAACTATACATCCCTCCCATAGACCTGGAAACCCCCACCCCACTAGACACCCCCCACACACACCCCTGAACACCCCTTGGACAGCCCACCCCCCCCCCCCACTAGACAACCCCCCTGGACTGCCCCACCATCCTGGACACCCTACCAACCCCATGGACACCCGAACACCCAACCCCACTGGACAACCCTCCCACACACCTGGAACCCACCCTGGAACCCCCCCCCCCCCAATACCAGAATCCATAGAAGAAAATCTATCAGAATAAGACCAAAACATGAAGTAGAGTAAAATTAAACGTTCACATATATAACATTCAAAACATATAATTCCAACTAAAAATACTAAATCCAACACAAATGGCTATTAAATACACTATTATAATGAAAATATTCAAAATTACATTTTACACTACAAAACAATCAAAAATCCAATCAAACTTGTAAAATAATTTGAACATTCCACTTGTAAGTCATTGAAATCTTGAGCACTATAGGGTTGAGGGTCATTAAATAGATACAATGTAAAAAGATAGTAGTTAAAATGTATAATGAATAAATCAAATGAAATATTATGGAAATGTTTAAATGAAAATCTTACCAGGTCAAAGTTCACAAGTGTTCTAGTTTTAATCATTTCACACATAAATCATAACAAATAATACCCGCATTAGTTAATGCCTTGTTGTTCAAGACCATTCTCTTTAAATGAGTGTAAATCCAATATATTATTTTTATGTAATACATCAAAAAGTAAAAATTTAAAATGGGTATTTACCTTCACTTTTATATATTTCATATTAGCACTACATTTCATTGTGTTTTTCTGAAATTAGACTGATTCAATGTTAGAAAATAATAAGAATGGTATAAATTTAAAATTCACTATAATATATAAAACTATTAATAAATTGAAACATAATTTTCCAATATATTCTTAAAACATCCCATCACATCTCCATGGAGAAATCATATCCAATAAAGTGTTTTCTCCCTTGGGAAAAAACACCTAGCATTCAATGATCAGTGAAAAGATAAAATTTAAGTTTAGTGGTTTTTATGTTAATGATAATTAACTCTTTTACGTAGATATGTTGCATACCTCTCATGAAAAGGCATCATCCCGAACTGTGTGATTATATTCTTTTCAAATCTTTCAGAAATATAAAGCATTCTTTATTCCTCAGCCAATGCATGTGCTTCAGGGGAAATCAAATGCTGGTCCAGGAATCCATATACATATGTCTTCTCATTCTTCTAACCGGTGATATAAATATAACTAATACAAAATAGAAATATGAATACATTTTTAATAAATATATTGCAGGAAAATGGGGTTAAAACATAGTTGAAAAACATTTTCACCACGTTGATGCCCAACTTATCTCCAGTAACGAGCTCTATGATATTATTTTTCCGAATCCCTACATTAATTCCACATCCACAATCATGAGCTTCCACTGGAAAATCATACTGATCTGCCAAAAAATTTGAATATCTTGACAATCTGTCACAACTACTAGAATCTGTAACTAATGTCACAACCATTTGTCTTTGTCGTTGACTATACAGTACTTCTTTACCTTTAAAGTATTCCTGTAAAAATAACTAGAAAAGAATATTAGTTTTCAAATGTAAAAAAAATTAATAAAAAAATAAAATAGAAGATATAATATACATACCTCTATGATAATGAGACGTAGAAGTCTGGATGGACAGTTTAAAAAATGGTTAATACTTTGTCCAACTATCATCACCTCATCTATAGTTAATGGTCCTCAAGCTAATCAATCTATAATACCATGTATAGTGAGCATATGATGATCTACCTATAACTGTTGATGATGCAGTATACGAGACCATATGAAACAATATGATGTTGAGAATCATCAATATACAACTCTCAATATGTAGGAAGTTGTGGTGGAGGAGTATGATAAACAATGGGGTTCGCCGACTGAGGTGGGGGAGTGGGACCAACTAGAGGAGGTGGAGGATAAATAATGGGGTCAGCAGTGGAGGTGGAGGAGTGGGAGGTGTAGTCTGAAATTATATATTCATGACTGCAAACATCGACGGTACTAACGCTCTAATATTCTCCTTCATCGTCGCATTGATATTATGAAGTTCCCCCTCCAAGGATTCTATTTTCTTTTTAAAAACCCTCAATGAAAGATGTTTAAGAACATTTAAACAACTTTTCATACCAATACACCCATCTGATATCCTCATACACGACCAGGATGTTTGGGCTTTCCCAATACTGCAGATAAAATATCTTGCCTCCTAGAAGCTGTAAATACCCCCTGTGGGATCTGTTATTCAGGAGAATCATATATCAATTAATTTAACATTTATTTAATGATTAAAATTATATAAAAAATATGGTAATCATAAATAAATAAAATAAATATCTTATAATCCTCTCAGTTATGATTCTAAAATCGTCCAAAAGATATTGCCTTTTTTCCCATTTGATCTCTCTTCCATTTTTCATGTCTAGATAGAGGGGATGGAGGGGAAACCACTCTAGAGCTTGAAGACCTAACTCTTAGTTTTGTTTAATTTTTCTACCATTATTTTTTCTTCAAATAATGTATAACCACCATGAGATAAACTTTGAGGGTATACATTTTTAAATTGGATCTTCTGATGAGATGTCCTTGTTTTCTGTGAATTAAGAATAAGAAATCATTAACAATTCAATAATAAGATTATTTATATAAGAAATATTATAAATGTTTACATTGACCTTACCAAGAATGAATCTTTAATTCTATTTTCAAAAAATTGTTTCAATGTCTCTTCATATATAGAAGGATATATATTACATGGATTGTCATGACACCTATGACCAAAAATGAAATTAGAAGTGAGGGTTGATTTGAAATCCCTCTATCTTCTAGCATCCATTGATAAGAATTTCTTCCTCACTCCTCCAGTGTCATGAATATAAAATTTTATCTGACAAAGAAGAGGTAAAATATATTATACTACATACATTTATATAATAGGCAATCAATATAAAAGGATCTAACCAAAATCATCTCCCACAACTGAGATATTATCACTTTTTCCACACTTCTCCAATAATTATACAAAATGATTAATTTTCTCTTACCTAGTGTGTATAAAAAACTCCTAAAAGCATTTAAATTTGGACCTCTGGGAATATCGTTCTCTTCAAACACAACGAGTATCCTCTGGTCCTATATACGAGCAAGTGATAATTTTGGTAAACTTGTGCACCCATGTTTACTAACTCTTGAACTCTTCTTTTTCATTTTGGGATCACATGGGGAAGATTGGGAAACATCAAGAGGAGCATTTGAATGTTCCTCCCAAGAGGTATGAACCTTATTCTCATCTCCAGAATCATGTGGTTGATCAATTGATTGATCTTTCATTATCCTTCAAATCAAAAAAAACAACCATTAGTTCACAAAAAAACAAATTCAAATACTACAATACTAATTTAAATGGAAAATGGAAAATTGAACTCAGTTATGTAATATTAAACATTGTTAATATGGTTAGCATGTTAAATAATGGTAATGATGGTATACATGGTAAACATAGTAGTGTAATTGTCATTCAACAAAATCAATAAATATATAAGTTATGTAATGATAAACATGTGTATACTATGGTAAATGTGGTAAATATGTTGAACATGGAAAACATGGTAAACATGGTAAACATGATAAACATAGTAATGTAATTATCATTCAACAAAAATTATAGATATATAATTTACGTAATGGTAAACATGTCAAATAAAACTAAAAAAATTAATATAAACAAAAACATCTACTTATGTGTTTTAAAAAACATTTTAATAATGAAAAAAATTACAATATCAAACATTTTATGAAAATAATAAATGTAAAAAAAGAAATAAACATATGGTACTTGTCAAATTATGAATGTACAAATGGATTGTTTTCCCAAATTCCTTCGTCATGATCATTCCTTATGACATAATCCATGTCTTCATCATTCTCAACATTATGTTCCACTAATCATTCCTTGGACGTAGGGATCTCACACAAATCAATGTATTCATCAATTGGATCCTCCCCAACATATTTTTTCCCTTTTAAAAAAAATACCACTACATATATGATTGATCAACTAAATAGAAAATCTCTTTTTCAAGTGATTCCATTATAAAATAATCTGTTGTGTCTTATAATCTAGTCATATTAAAAACTTTCATTCCAAATTCATCATGTCTGTCACTTTCGTTACCGATAAACCATTTGATATTAAAAATAGGAAAATTAATTTTATTATTAATCAACCTCCCATATTTCTGAAATGACTTCATAATATGCAGTTGATTCAAAATTGGGTTTTTGTCTTTAGAACTCGAATATTGCATTGCTTCTGGAAATACCAATACACCACTATTCTGAACTGCACTTCCATTTTCCTGATCTTTTATATGAATTGTATAGCCATTAATTTCATAACTAGACCATGTAATCACATTTAAACCTAGAACATCGATTAATCATCTTATTGTCTCTAATATATCTTATCTACCATGTTATGTCATTTTAAACCATAATAAAATTGTTTTGTTGTGCTCATTAAAAATCAACATTTCTTTTTTCTTTGGATGACATTATTTCAACTCATTAATATGCAATGGGAAATATGGTTGAGCATCAGGTATTTTATTCAAGATGTATAATTATATCTTCTCCATCTATTCACCTGAAAAATATTTGACTTTCAATCCATGAATTACCCTTCCCTCGTTGTTAACTCATTCATGCGAAGATGGAGACAAACATGTGTGCTCCTCGACATCCAAGTAGCTAGTACAAAACACCACAACCTCCTCAGAAATATACTTTTCTATAATGGAGGATTCTGGTCGATATTTATTCCTAACATACCACTTCAATATTTTCATATACCTTTCAAAAGGATACATCCAATTAAGATATACAGGACCACAAGGCTTTATTTATCAAACCAATTGAATCATTAAATGAACCATTATATCACAAAAAGATGGAGGAAAATATATTTTCAATTGAAATATTATAGAAATTGCATCCTTTTTCAAAATGATCAAAGCATTCACATCAATCACCATATTACAAATTGAAAAGAAAAAATAACACAACTTCGGTATAGTCTTTCTGATATGGATGGGAAATATTACATGCAATGCAACTAGTAGAAGTTCTTACATTCAGACATGATAACAATAAGATTTCATAACTATCAACATCAAATCCTTCAAATATAATTTTTTTACATTTGAATAATAACCTTGAGGCACTTTGATATTATGAAGACACTGAAAAAAGATAATTTTCTCCCTCTTGGATAACGTATGACAAGCCGCGGAAAGAAATGTATGTATTCCATTAGGATTTGGAGCTAACTCTAAACATATTCCCATTGATAGTATGTCTATTCTTTCATTCAACCCATCTTTTGTATTTCCATTAATATCTAAAAATGTTCCAATAAAACTGTCACATATATTTTTCTCTACATGCATGACATCAATATTATGTATCACTTCATGATATCTCTAATATGGAAGCTCAAAAAAAATTTGACCATTTCTTCCAAATATTTCTATCATTACCTGATTTCTGTGTCTTTACCAGTGTCACATCATGTTTGTTCACCCTCTCAAAATAAACACTAGGGGATTATGGTTTTGGAGAAATATCAAATTCTTGTGATCCATTGAATGCCTTTATTAGTCGTCTATAAGAGTGATCCATGGGCAAAAACATTCAATGAATAATGTACATTGTTTTCCTCTCATGGTGCAATTGATAATATGAAGTCTGTTGTTCTAAAATTTGATAGGCTTTATTCCCCTTAACATTGTATCCAAACAAATTTCCATATGTTGGGATGTCATTAATACTGAACCTTAGGACTAAATGTAGTTCAAATTATTCTATTTTATAAGAATCATACACGCTAATATCACCCTCCCATAAAAGATTCAAATCATCAATCAATGTTGATAATAAAACATCAATATCATTTCTGGGTTGCTTCGGACCAGATATCATTATACTCAACATGAAATATTTTCACTTCATGCAAACATTGGAAGGGATGTTGTAAATTACCAATAAAACAGACCATGAACTATATGTGATGTTGAGGGATCAATTTGGATTCGTTCCACCTGTGCACAACACTAGTCTGAGATTTCTAATTTCATTCCCAAATGTAGGATATTGCTCCTAAATTGTCTTCCATTGGGGACAATCAGATGGATGAAGTATTTTTTTCATCACATATTCACTCATCCACATGACATCTTAACGAATTTTCATCATGTGAATTAGGAAATAAATGTTTCAAATAATGAATTATAAGAAGATACCAAAATATCGTGGAAGGGATCTTTGTAATCTCTACATCAGCCTATGAATTTTTTTATAACTTATACCATGATGTCCCATATTTAGGACACTCTGACAGAAGTTCATATTTCTTTTTATATAACATACAATCATTCAGAAAGGCATTTATTTTCTTGAATCCCAATCTCATCAAGCATAATATTTTCTTGGCCTTATAATGTAAATCTGGAAGATAGTTGTCTTTCAGAAGAATGTCTTTCAAAAATTCTAGCAGCACTATAAAACTTATGTCACTCCATCAATATTTAACCCTCAGGTTAATCAATCTTAGCACCGCTGACAAAACTGTAAAATCCATACAGCAAGGATACAATTTTTTTCAGCAACACCATATAGATGTGAAACTGTGGTTTCTCTCTCAATTTGTTCTACTACAATATCAAGGATCATTTCTTCAATTCCATTGTAATTACCATATTGAAAATCATCATCATTAGTAGATCTGACATTATGTCTAGTTTCACCATGCCAAATACATGGGCTGTAACTCGGATTAAAACCCTATCAAATCATATTATCTCTTATCTCCCTACTTTTCAACTTCTTCATATTCAAAAAATTTAGGCATCGATAAAAAAAATTCCACTGCTTTGAAATTTTTTTATAAAAAATTCCAAAAAGGAATCTATACCTTCTTCATATTCATTACTCATTCAATGTGCCCTATTCAAACTTTCACTCATTATCGTCTATAACAAATATCAAAATTATACATCTAGTAAGATAAGACAAATATATATTTATATGAAAAATATCATAATTTTAATGTAAAACAATTTTAAAATATAAAACAAATCTATGTGTATTTGAAAACAATATGCATGAAAATGAATTTAAAAAAAATGTAGTTTGATATAAAAGTTTTAAAATCATCTTGGATCCTTTTTTCTTAAGGTACACAAAGAATACGTCATGGTGAAACTGGATACCAAATTCACCCTTCTATAAAAAAGAAATATGAAGTGTAATTATTAAAATATGTATACATTCACTATGGAAAATTACACATATCCCAATGATTTTAAACCTTTGGGATAGCCCCTGAAACTGTTGGTATAGAATACCCCAATCGTTTCACACACTTTTGGCATGATGATTGTTACAATAAGCATATACCAATGATTCTTCATGAACTGTAGGAATAGACTACCTGAAGTAAAAATTTTCCCACAGTTTCAATGAAATAGTTGGGATATATATATAAAAAGTGGTGTCCAAGGGGGATGGGGTAGTCCAGGGGGTGGTGGGGGCTGTCCAAGGGGGTAGAGGCTTTCCACCGGGGTAGGGTTGTTCCAGGGTGTCCAAGGGGGTGGGGGTGTCCCGGGGGGGAGTCCTGTCCAGGGGGTGTTTATGGGGGTGGGGGTGTCCATGGGGGTGTTTATTTGAAAAACATTTCATGCAAATGATTTAAAAAAAAGTTAGATATAACAATTTTAAATTTATCATCGATCCTTTCTTCTTAAGGTACACAAAGAATACATCCTCTTTCCACTGGATACCAAATTCTCTCTTCTGTAAAAAAAGAAATATGATGTGTAAATATTAAAATATGTATACATTGACTAATGAAAATTACACATATCTAAATTATTTGAAACAATTAGGATTTCCCAAGAAACCTTTGGGATGGAATACCCCAATGGTTTCACACACCGTTTGCATGATGGTCATTGACATAGCCCTATATCAACAATTCTACAGGAACTATTGGTATAGAAAACATGAATTTAAAATATTACAAAAGTTTCAATGAAAATTTTGGGATATATATATTCTTAGGGGGTTTCCTAGGGGGTAGGGGGCTGTCCATGGGGGTAGGGGCTATCCATGGGTGTTGTGGGCTATCCATGGTTACTATGGGGGATGGGGTGTCCAGGGGTGAGGGGGTTGTCTAACCCCTACCCCATTGGAGACCACCCCCACCCCTTTGGATACCCCATGGACACCACCACTCCCCTGGGCATCCCCCACCCCCTCTTGACACCCCCTAGAAACTCCCCCCCTAGATACCCCTACCCCATAGAATAGCCCACTCAACCATTGGACACCACCCCTACCCCCATGACACCCCCACTCCCTAGGACACCACCCCCACCCCGTACCACCTTCGACACCCCTTGGACACCCCCACCCCGTAGACAACCCCCTCGCCCCCTGTACACCCCTACCCCCTTGGAAAGATGCCACACCCCACTAGACACCATTCCCACCCCTACCCTATTGGACACCCCCAGGATTGCCCCATCACCCCCTAGACACCACCCCCACCCCCTCGACACCCCCACCCACTTGAAAATCCACTGACCCCCTGGAAACCACCCACCGACCCCCTTTTACACCCCCTCAACACCTCCACCCCCTATAACACCCTCCCCCCAACCCTTTGGACATCCCCAAACCCCTCTAGACAGCCCCACCCCCTTGGAAAACCCCGTCACCCCTGGACACCACTCCCACCACCTTGGACACCCCCTGGACACCACCACCACCTTGAACAGCCATGACCCCCTAGATAGCTCCCCCAACCCCTCTGGACAGCCCCCCACACCTTGGACACCCCCACACACTTGGACAGGCCCCTCACCCCTAGATTCCCCCTGCACCGACTGGAAACCCCCACCAAAATGAAAATTACCCTCACCCCTAGACCACACTCCCACACCTTAGACACCCCCTGGACACCACCACCCACTTGGACACCCCCCACCCCCTGGACAACCCTGCAACCCCTATTGATATCCCCCCAACCAATGGACACCCCCACCCTCCGGACACCCCCACAACCTAGAAACCTCATAAACCCTTGGAAGGCCTAATCACCCACTAGACACCACCTCACACCCCCTGGACACCCCCAACCCTGGACACCACCCCCACCCTACCCCCTGGACACCACCTAGACACTCGCACCCCCTTGAAAAGACCTCTCACCCCCCTGGACACCCCCTAGACTCCACCACCCACTTGGACACCCCCCCCCCCCCAGATAGACCTAACCCCTCTAGACATCCACCCACCCACCTGGACACCACCACCCCCATGGACACCCCATATCCCCCTGGACAGCCCGCTCACGCCCTGGACACCACCCCCACCTCTTAGACGCCACAATCAACCCTAGACCCCACTACCACCCCCACACCACCCCTTTCGATTCCCACTGGACACCCCCACCACCCTCGACACCACCCCCACCCCCTGAATACCCCTACCCCATAGTAATGCCCCCTCACCCCCCCCCCCCCAACACCACCCCCACCGTCATAGACACCACAGGGATACCACCACCCCCGTGGACAACCCCCCAACAATCAGGACAACCCCCCCCCCCCACCACCACATGGACAGCCACCAACCCTCTGGACACACCCTCTCAACACCCCACCGCTCTAACTAGCCCCCAACCCCTCTGGACAGCCCCCCGCCCCCTGGACACCCCCATCCCCTGGACAGCCCTACCCCCTAGGATAGTCCACTCACCCCCAGGACAACCCTACCCCCTTGGACAGCCCCCTCACCCTCCTAGACAACACCCTCACTGCTTTGGACACCCCAACCCCCTTAGACATCCCCCCCTCCGGACAACACCCCCACCCCCTTTGACACCCCTTAGACACCCCCACCCCTTCGACACCACCTGTATGCGCACACACACTTGATAGAACACACAAAAATCACAAATTTTTTTGATATCCCATTCAAAGGTTTATTTCACTAGAATATAATTTAGCATGGTATAAATGAACACAATGAAACATTACATGATATCAAAAACAAATACAGAAAAATAACATCTCAAAAAATTAGTTTAGGTCATCACGAAAAATAAAAACTAAAATCGAGCTATGTGAGGATTACTTGAGTGTTGTGAGACGACCCGATATATCTGATGATAATAAAGATGATGAATGATGTTGGAGAAATGAGATTTTAGGGAACGACTTCGAAGAATCCTTTCTCGGTTTTCTACATGAGAGATATGAGTCAGAGGTCGCACGGTCGAAGAAAAAAGATTGACTGAATACAGGGTGCGATAAATCTTTTAAAAGCTTTATTATGTCAATTATTTAATAACCAATGTGATAAACTATTTTTTATGTTTATATTGTCATTTATTTAGTATCCAACATAGAAAATAATTTATCACGTCAGTTATTTTATAACTAATGTGATAAATGGTGCTTTATCATTACAGTTTGTTTGATAATCGATGTGATAAATTGTCGAGATTTGCTTTATCACATTGGTTATTTTATAACCAATGTGATAAAGCTAATATCAGTTTTTATTACATAGGTTATAAAATAACCGACGTAAAAATTTTATTTGCATCGATTTATCACATCTATTATACAAAAATCGAAGCAATAAATCTATTTTTATAGATTTTCACGTCTGTTATATAGAACTGACATGAAAAATGAGGATGTGTTAAGCATTTTTTCCACTATTGTGTGGTGAAGTGGTGTCATTGTGGTGTATTCTAGTGCAATTAATGTAAACCCATAGGTTGGTTATTTATTGATATTTATAAATCATGTAAATTTATGTGATTTCTATATGATCCCCATGTGAGTTATAAAACCTTAACAAAACTCATCGGTTCGGGTTCTGAGAGCTTTCCTCAATATCAAGGATAGTGGTGATATTGATAGATGCATATCCCCCTATTAATAACTTTCCCATTTGTTGAAATGGTCGTATTGTCTTCGGTTGGGATGTGATGTGATAGCCAAGGTGCCTTCATGAGAGATGTGATGTCATGGATATGGGTTTTTGATGAGATATGGAAGTGATGTGAATTGACATGTGGTGTGGATATTGTGTGGATGGATGAGGGAACCAAGTGTATTTCATTCATCTTCATTATACCATACTTCTAAGGTTATGTGACGAGATCTGAAGTGATGGAATATGTGTCATTGGGTGAGATTTGATGTTATTGTCCATTTCACTTCTAGTATTGTATTTTAGACCTTGCGAGGGTGGGGCAGGTTGGGATGCACCTCATCTCATGCCATAGATGGTTGGGATGTGATGTGATGTGTATGGAAGGGATGGTAGAAAAATATTTTTGACCTAGGGGAAGAAGAGGTGAAAATCAAAGTGGTTGTTTTTGTAATAATGTGTTCCCTAGACAAAACTAAAATGAAATTTCTTATTATCATATCATCTATATAGTGATTTATAAGTGATTTTTTGTAAATATTATTATGTAGATAATTCATTTTCTACTATTTAAAAGGTAATGTCTATATATTATTTATTTTTTCTAATGGTTATAGTAGTTCCTAGTCTATTATGAGATCCTAGAGATACTATGAAATTAATATAAAAAAATACATGGGATCTAAATATTTTATTCTAACTATAAATTAATGATTTATAACTATCAGGGGTTGGGGTCTCATAAGAATTGAGATCTATTCTCATGAAGTACACACATGGTGATCTCGAATAGATGAGATCATTTGGAATGATCCACTAATAGAAACACCACATGTTTTTATTATCATTGGTAGTTCCTATCTAAAAACATGTTCATTGTTTTACTGAATAGAGATCATTATAATTGTGTTACATTTGATTACATACAATGATGAAATGAATAAACCATGAAATAAATTTTTATCGAGGTAGCTTGTGTTGGTTGAATCATTACTGCTATGTAATTGGTTGAAAGTGATATCACATTCCCAGTTGATTAGGATGGTACTACCTTCACTAAATTCATGTACATGGTAGAAGAAAGTAAGTCCATCTAATAAGATCAATGAATAATAAAAAAGGAAAGGACAATGTCATAAGTGTGAATCATGATTTTTGAGACATCCATAGTTAAATATATTATATTATATATTGTGTTTTTGTATGATGGTTTACATTAAAATGACTATTCCTTATCTCATTAAGTCCCTTGATGGGTTTATGGAATCAATATCTAGTCTGTGAATGGTATTCACTACTATCAAGATAAGGTCCTAGAGGGATACAATGAATATTTTATTAAATAGTCCACACTATTCTAGTGAATAGGTGTATGGGTGAATATGGGACCAACTGTGGGGTCAAAGGGTTTTCCAATTATTTCCAAACACTGATAAATAAATAAATTCTATACTATTTGAGTATAAAATAATCGAGAAAAATTTATTAACTAAATGAATTCACAATGTATAAAATGAATACATGGAAAAATATTATATGATCAAATATATTATTTTAAAATTCAAGGATCATTCAAAATTTTAGGTTTTAACAGTCGAGTAAATTACTATGTTTTATGACATAATATATTTTAGTATATATTAATATACGGTTATAAAATATAAATTGTGCTTATGATGCAATTAGTTCATAATAACTATTCATTCATTTCTTATTTAGAATATTTTTGTTATATAGGGGTTGGGGAACCCTATCTGGACATTTAACATCCCATATACAAGTTTTGAAGAGTCACATATCCTAATGTTATTCATTAAAACATATTGATAGCCTATCTCTTCTCCCAGATTCAAGAGGGATGAATAATACTTCTATGTTATTGGTCAAATAACACCTTTCTGAATCAAAGGGTGTTATGGGGATCATTTGGAAATTAGATGAATTGCTGAAGCACTACGCTGGAACCCCAAAATTCAGTGATTAGCATATGTATGGATTCATGAATCATGTTTGGATGATCTAGAAGAGTTCAAGATCACATCCTTCGAGAAATGACATCTATCATCAAACTATAGTCGAGCACACCATAAATATTAATGAGGTAAACATTTATTTAAATTTTTCTACTAAATAGATTTATCTGAGATATTCAAACCTCTATTGATGATTTTATTTTTGTAGATGATAAAAAATAGATTTCTCGAATGTTGAAAATTTTTAAATTATTTGATAACCTTCTTCTGATGTTTGCTCTGGTAGAAAAAAATGATTCAGCAGGGAACCTTGGTCGGACATGATCAAAATGTTATATTACTACATGACATTTATAAATTGGTGAGAGGGTCATGGTGAGGTGGGGCTTATTTAGAATAATTTTTTAGTTTCATTTTTGTTCTATTATTTATACACTAGCACATTCTAATTATCTTTTCACATGTGAACTTGAGAACATGGGTATGATCCTACTGAGCATACTTGTATTCTCAACCAACATATATAAACTATTTTTTCTAGGTTTCTAGGATTACATTGATAACATTTCTATACAATGATTTATTAGGTTTGAGTAGTTGTTGAGTCACTACTATATGACTTATCATTTTATATTATACTTTATATACATTTATTTTTATCTATTGACATTGATCATGCATTGTTGGATGGTTTTGGGTAAAGAATATATATTACAAAAGATTTTATTTGTTGTTTTCTATCCTATATCCCAATATTTTTTTATATTATAAGTCAATGTCTCTAATATATGATTTTTCTTATATAATCCTTCCACCAACCCAAGGCCAGCTGTAGTCGGGACTCAGGGAGATGTTATCACTCTTTGTTATTTAACTTACTAGGAGGATAATATATTTAAGGAGGGGGTCATGAATCATAATAACATTTTATAATACTTATGATGTTAAATAATTATTTCAACATTGATATATTATATTCAAATGAGCTAGAATATGAATAGAAAGAGTGTAAATGAAAAAAGTGTTGTTGGGAATTTTACATTACTCCTTCAAAGATCTCATTTTCTAAAAGGATTAAGGAATTTATAGATGGTATTTTGAGAAGACAGAAACCTATGTGATGTTTCTCGGAGCATTTAGGTCCTATTTTGGAAGATGATTTTAAGTATAAGTGGTATAGTGTGTGAAAAAAGTGGGGTGGTGATAGCTCATTTTATAAGTAAACGAGAAATTTTTGTAATAATATAAAATGAAAACCCACTATTCAGATGTATTATTTTTAAAATAATGAAAAATAATGGAGTAATTTTATGGTAATTGATGTAAAATTCTTACAAATACATTTTTTATATGTTTTAAAATTATTTTAAATCATTTACTCATAGATTTTCCCCATTGAACCTTTTTAGTTTTTATTCAAGGTAACTAATTTTCAACATAATAAATTAATTTTAATACATAAAAATCAATTATTCGTTATTACATGATTTGGATATAAATATTAAAAATATAAATTATATTTTTATAATAAAATTTGTATGAGTGATATAAATTAATTTTAATATTATCGCACAAAACATGTAAAAACATTTTTTTGAAAAATTATATTTTTAATTCTTAAAATTTTTTAAATATGATAAAATTATAAGGTTTTTGATTAAAATGAAATTAATTTTTTTATTATTAGACACATAAAATTTATATTGATTTTAATATAATCCAAATTTGAATTCTACAATATAGATACCTTATTAAAAGAAATAGACCGAAAATAGTTTGTATTAAATTAAAATAATATTTGAGTTTCCAAAATGATAAATAAAGATTTTATAAATTAAAAAAGATATTTTTAATTGATATATTTTAATTTAAATATATATAATTTTTATATAAAAAAGTTTTCATTTTCAAAAAAATTATTATTTACTAAAAATTAATCCTTTTATAAAAAATTAAAAATATCATCTTGAGACAATTTTTACATAATAAATTAAAAAATTCAGTTCATTTTATAAAATTAAATTTTTAGAATTTATAAATTTACTTTTTAAAATATAAATACAAAATATAAATAAAAACTCTTTTATAGAATAATGTTGCTTTTAGGTGATCTTAATATTTTTTCATATGAATTTATAATTTAAATAACATTAATATAATATATAATATATATTAATATTTTAAAATGGGTCAGTATAAATTTTTATGGAAAATATACAACAATTGGAAAAATAGTTATTAGAAGAAGGGAAAACCATTTTAATATTAAATTATATTAATTATTTATCCTCTAAATGTAAGAATTTTTAGTTGATTATTATCTTTTTAATTATAAGACGCTCTATTATTCTTATAGTTTTTATATAATATTCCTTTAATATATCTCAACTCATTATATTTTAGTTATTCATGTAAAAAAGCTATTGAACAAACTATTGATTTTGAGAAAAATATATTCCCAAATGTAAGTGTGTTAAACACCCCACCAATTTAATTTGATTATAAAATATATAAATCAAATTAAATAAAAAATTTATGTATTTGAAAATTATATCATGAAAAAAATTGGTGAAAATATAAAAATTGGATTTAGAATTGGTAATACAAAGTGTATGAGGAAAATTTTTTTTTTGTTAAATAAATTTGTGCCTCATGATCAAATAAAATCTATTTTAAGGCATATTTAAAAAATAATATAATGTTATTTGGACATCGAATATGAAAGAAACTCTAGAGGATAATGAGAGAATACGTTTTTCTAATGAATTGTATTTTTGAATTCTTTAGAAATAGTTTATGGCATAATTAAATAAGAATACATTCCAATGTGAAACTAATAAAAAAATTTACCAATTTTATGAGGACAAGAGAAATTAAATTTTAAATTGGTTGGAAATATATAATCCAGACTCCCCTATTTAATATTTATAAAACAATTTCTTAACTTCTAGTTTTTTTATTTAAATTAATGTGGTAGGAGGATCTTATATTATGGTATGTAATATATTGGGTACCAAAACATTCCATTTTCTGAAGAAAAAAAATAGATTCATAATTCCATATCTCTAGGAATACTTTGATCAAATCATCATTAGGTGAAATGTTAATCTTCCATGACTTCATCGATAGGGAAAGTAACAGAAAAAAATTATATATCATCATGACTTGTTTGAAGAAATGGTCATGGTTTAAATGATTGATGTATAAGATTTGATCCTTATAAAATTATTAAATGAAAAAAATTATATATAAGTAATATTATAATACCTGGAATAAAAGAATAAATAGATATATAAAAATGATCGAGATCCACATGGAATGAATTTTGTCCCATTTCTACCATTTTTTATAATATGATCAATTACCTTGTCACATTAAATTGATCTACCATCAATCATTTAAATTGATATAGATATTTGGCCACTTAGAAATATAGTAATTGAATCTAATATGACTTTCCTTATGACCATTTACAATTAAAACAATAGAGTTTATTTAGATTCATTTAGGATTGTTTTTCTTTTAGTACTTCGAGTTGAGATGTAGACTCGTAGATTACTTATAAACATGTAAGATTTTTATCATTGAAGGATATGCTATAGTAGAAAAATATGTAGTCATTTTACTTCATCATCTAGTTATCAACATATAGTAAGAGTGGAGCTCTATATAAAAGTCTCAGATGGGTAGCTTAGATTTTATAACATTCATCCATTCAACATTGAACGTGGTCTTCACTATTAGTAAGTGAAGTAAATATTATAGTCTTTATTCCAAAATTTTGTTCACTCTTCTTTAAATTTATCTATTGCGGAACATCATTAAGTTTCCTCGACAAGCCATAAAAATGATAGTAAATTCCAGTTAGTGTGATCCTTTATCAATTTCTCTATGTATCTATTTTTAAAATTATTTTATATATTATTCTGTGAACACATAGAAATGGATATTAAATAAATTTAATTGTTTTAATATTTTAAAATATTCATTATACATGATATCTTTTTTTTATATGAAGGATGACTTGACACTAATATAGAGTAATATTTTCTTTATGATATAATGATGGGTTCAAACTTTTAAATGAGTCAAACCATCCATAAAAGTTGGATGATGTTGATGGGATGATGTGAATAAGTATTCTCAAACACCAAAGAATTAATGTTATGATGCACTCCACAAGTAATATCAATCGTCAACATCTCTAAAGTGATATAAAACTATCATTGACCGAAAAATTTATTATTGATATATGTGACACCAAGAGATAATTTAAACGTTATAAATATATATATTATATCAAAACATTCAAACAAAAATATATAAACACATTTATGTTTTTGGTTTTTATAATCAATTAATTATAGAGGAAAAGGTAGTCTGGGATTGAAAATAAAATAAAGTGTGGTGGATAATGTAGAAATGGTTTTGAAAATGCAATTATAAGAGAATCATAGTGGAAGAGTGGTGGGTGATGGATTATAGGAAGGTAGTGGGAAAGTTATTGGACACAATGAAGGGTTATTAGTGCTCTTATAATAATGTTCGTTTGAATTCACTATTTAAATAGTGAAGAATTATAATAATTGATATATTTTTTGTATCAATTTATAGGATTTGAGTATCAAGGTAAAAAACTCATACAGTTAATTATTATAAATTATTTGTGACATAGGTTTTATTTATTATCCTTATCATATTTGAGTAAATTATATTTTTATAAGATAAAATGTTAATAGTTTTGTTGTCTTTAATTAATATATGATACCATATGTAGAAAATTTTAAAATAAATGATTTAGTGATGTTTATGAAAACATATAAAACTTATATTTATTAAACCAATATATATTTATATTATAGATATTATTCATAGTTGATTTATTAATTCATTAGGTATATTTAAAGTTCACGGTCCAATCCTAAGCTAGAATAACTGTTAGTGGAATAAAGACACATTACTTTGAGTAGCGATGATATAGTTCATATTTTCATTTAGTGTGATAGACATGTGTAGTAATTAAAATATGGTGTGTGTGTCTCATGTTTTTAAATTATGAGAATGTAGGATATGGGTGAATGCTGAGATGTGCACTTCATCAGACCTATATACTATTTTGTGGGCTAAAAAACAAGATAAAAATACTAGATATGTGGAAATATAAGTACAGTGTGAGGATAGATTATCCTTATGTAGAAGATTATAGAGTATGTGGTAAATAATTATTCTTTATAAGAACATGCACACCTTGATCACGCCTAAATGTGGGAATCATAAGTAAAAAATGAATTATATTACATTTTCAATAATTATAATTAATGTTTAAATAATACATAATATTTATTTATTATTGTCACTTGATATAGATATAGGATAGTATGGTAAGGCCATTTGTGATCTGGCGGACACACTAGATTTATATGTCAAGTTTTCTTATTGTTTTTTATTTAATGATTTATTTAAGAACTAAAAATAAAATTCATTTTCTATTAATAAAACTAATTTCAATTTAAAAATATATGTTTCTCATATTTTTTATTCTTATTAAATTTGATATATGTAAATGGATTTTAATATAAACATAGAGAAGTGGCCCCGAATTAATAAATGAAATTTTGGAAGATCATCATGTTAATGCAATGTGAAGTGGTTCTAAATGATCGTATAAAAATATTTTGACTAAAATGTCATTAAAAACTACATATAGTTATAAAACCAATTAAAAAACATTATAAAGAATTTAAATCATAGTAATACAAAAATAAATTATTTTTTGAAATAAAATAATTGATAATACTTCAATATACTGTGTGACATTCCTAGAATGACCAAAAGTGATTTTTTATTTATTTAAAATTATTTAATAAATATTCACAGTGTCATAATATGGAAAACATTTCCTCTACCTTTTTAAAAATCATAGAAAAATGGTTGTTGATAAATTTATTACACGTATGAAAAATTCATGTTTCAATTTGATTTGAGATGTGCATAAAGTGATATAAAATGTATTTTACAGAGAAAATGGTTACGAATAAGTGTTATGGTAAAAACATATAAAAACCAAGGATGACCATCAAATCATAAAACAATAATCATATATTATAATGTATCATGTAGTAATATAATTCATTTCATTCTAATGTTAAGTGTGATTGGAATAGCCAAAAATGAGTTTTATAGATTAAAAAGACAAAAACCATTATTAAATGGTCAGAAACTAGAAAATTCCCTTGGATTGATATAAAACTATAGTAAAATTATGATTCATTATTTTATAATTTTTATGAATAAACGACACATTAATATGATGAATTGTGTTCTAAAAATTAATTGAGGTTCTTTTTATAGATTTAAAATCCCATAAAAAGTGCATCAACATGTCAAAAAATGGGAAACAACTTTTGTTTGTCATGAAACAAAATTAAAATAAAAAACAATTAATATTTTGGAGTTCATTCCAGTGATCTATATGAATTTTTATATTCAATTTATTGAATATAAATATACTTTTTTATCCCATGTTGATTATTTTTATAATTAATATTTATATGAAAATGTCCATAAACTATTTTCTCCTGAAAGGGTTATAGAATTTAAATGTTATAATGAGAACACAGAAATGTTGTGATATTGTTCTTTATTAAATATATGATATTTTTTAGACTCATCAGTCTGATAAGAAATATATGATGTTTGAATATAATTTTTTGGGGGCTCATAATCACTATGTCTTCTATTCATGAAGGCCACACTTAATTATCTCTTAGAAGGGAGCTCATGGGGACATGATTTCTAACATAAATTCCACATGTTTTATATTCCACTAAATATTCATATGTTTAGTGGGTTTATTGGACCACAGAATTAGGATTAGCATTATTATTTACCATGAATCATATATGTTGATACTTGGACAAAAATTGAAACCATCATAAAACTATTGGGAAAAATGTTAGGGGTTTCAAAAATTGGGTAATAATAGTGTGAACAAATTTTCATGTCATAAACCATCTAATGTAATTATATACAAAAAATTGCTAAATTGATTTCTAATTTAGTAACATCTTGGGTTTCTAATACAGAGAGGCATGAGAAGAGGGTTTGGTTCCCCTTAATATAACTCATTTGGGATTGTTTCATTTCATTATTTTTTTGAAATTTCTCTCATATATTTCCCATTGTTATTCTAACATGTTCTTCGCTAATTTTGGTGTGATTGCCATGGGTTTCAACTGAAGTATTTCACTCTATCATGGATAAATCATTTCACATAATCAAGATTTCTTATACAAATCATAGAAAACATATTTGGATGGAATATCAATGTTTCATTAATCCTTTTATACGATTAATGTTTCATCATGGATTTATTATTGATTTTTCGTTAATATTTGTGGTATTGGATATCGTTTTATGTATTTTTTGGGTTTTTTATGTGTCCCATTTTCAAAGGTGTGTCAAGAGTGGACCACAAATTTTCACTCATAGTTTTGATGTTATGAGGCCGCCTGAGGAGTTAATTCTCTATATTACCATTTTTTTAATTGTTTATCAAATTAATTTAATTGTGTTTATTGTTGATATAGATACTAATGGACATAGAGGTGTTTGGTAAAAATGTGGAATTGGATTGATGTTTTTTTTGGGTATGTACACTTGACTATATTAGACCCTATTCATTATTGGGTGAATTGATGTTCAGGTTCATCATTAATACTACCAACATACATATTTCAATGAATTTTTATCTTTTTGCCTCAAAAGATTGAGATGGAATTGAATTGTCCTAATAATAAAAGTTGACTATATTGATATCTAAATGATTTGGAGGTAATTTCATGGTTAAACATGTTCCAATGGGACTCCTTATAGACATCTTGGTTAAATAATTTCGATTTCAAAGCAAAAAACTATCATATTTAAAATGTGTTTTAATCAGGGTATTTATTAAAATATAAGTTCAATTAATAGGGTTTATTAAGGAACTTGGTTTGGAAATGGTATTTCAAAGTGGGTATTTTGTTTCCTACTTTCTTTTAATAGATTTTTTATTGAAATATTTGATCAATTAAAATGGGTATTTAGGAAATTGGTTTTGAAATGGTATTTAAAAGTGGTTATAGGGGTTTCCTAGTTAGTTTTAAAGTATTTTTAGGGGGTTAGTGTTAGTAAATAAATATATGATGGTTCTTGAAATAGATTAGAAATGAGTATTTTTATGGATTAAAGATAACTTATATTGTCTTGGTTTGATGTTGTTTGGGTCTATTGACCTTGTGAGGGTGATCCCTAATTTTCTGAAGGTTCTGTGCTAGTGGGGTTTCATGATTATGTTTTCTTGGGTTGCATGTTGATGCTTGAAAAAGATGTTTCTGTGTATAGCCTCGTGATAATTTTTTTTCATGATTATATATGGTGTGTGTGTATCCCCATAAGAAAATATTTTCCATGATGGTGTGCATTGAGTGAGTATCCCTGTGAAAACTCATCTTAATGTTAAAGTGGTGTGTTGATCAGGTTAGAGCTGATATAAACCAT
Source organism: Viscum album (assembly GCA_963277665.1). Classification (NCBI taxonomy): domain Eukaryota; kingdom Viridiplantae; phylum Streptophyta; class Magnoliopsida; order Santalales; family Viscaceae; genus Viscum; species Viscum album. Next base: position 1,192,546,671 of record OY728158.1, on the reverse strand, counting down.
ACAGTGTTCAATAGATGTAGTGAAGTCTTTGATATTAAGTACTAGTTCTCTATATAATAAATTTTAGGTGTTGAGATTCTATGCTATGAAACCAACATTACAACCCATTTATTGTGGGATAAATGTGCTTTCAATATGTTTGTGAAAGGAAAGAAATTCTGATTTTGGAGAAGATCTTGAGGCCTGGAATTTCTATGAGTGAGATAGCATGGTATAATCACCATGGGAGATATAGAATCTAGGTGTGCATAATGTCGATCCATATCCTATGATAGTGGGTAGTTCTCATGGATGAGTTCTTAGAAAGAGTGATATTTCCTGGTAAACCATGCCTTGAGTGGGAATAAAAGTCTTGATAGACAAATATTAGTTAAGTCAAGAGTGAGATTACTACACTAGGATATGAGCTTGTATGGAGGGACCACTATGAAGTACATGGGGTCCAATAGGTGACATGCTATGTGATTTTATGGATCGCCCTACCATGAGTGATAAGGTTGTGGTTGGTTGGTGATGCATCCTTCCTTTAATGAGAATGGGTGGTCAGATGTTTGGCTTGACATCGGATATGGTATGACACCCTACCCAAAATCTTTTGATGTTGGTTGGTCTGTGTTATGTGGTGATTCCTCCATCAATTTAGAGCCAAATAAAGTATAGTCAGGTTTCGTGGTGGCATGTTTATCACCCAAATTCTTGTCTTCTGTGACGATGTATGCAGCATCTGATATTTTCCTCATGGTAGAATTTTATAGCCATGACTACACATTTATATATATTTCATACACATACACTTGATCATAGAAACACACTATTTTGTTTAGGAATTTTGAATGTTCATAATTTCATTGTAATTACCCATTATCGATGAACCTGGTATGGATTTTAATGTACGTCAGTTTATATTATTGTATTATATCAGGAAATAAGAATCATTTAGAGAGGGACATGTAGAATATTTTTTGGCTAGTTATTAAGGATGAGGGCTTGGTAAATTGGATTATGTGATATTTTTTTACGAATGTATTGTTTGATTTTTAGTTATTATGCAGTATTTATGCCATCCAGTAACCAACATTTTTATAGTTGATGCAAACTATTCCATTCTTATCTCTTGATTCTCTATTTTTTTGAAACATCATATTGGTAGACTTACAAATTTCATTTATAGAAAATGAGAACATGTTTTTCACTATGATTTAAATCAATATATCATTGTGGATATATGTTATGAAAATTATTCCTTCCCAATTCTTTATTGATTGTACATTACCCCTCAAACTTTATTTTAGAAGGAATAGTCTCCACATGAAAATGTTTTGGCCTCACCATGAGTCAACTACCTCTGAGAGCTATTGTAGCATCCCCGAGTGGTTTCTATTCAGGTTTCTCAATATTATTCAATATAAAATGTTATCATAGTATTTTTTTGGTATATAAAAATGTAGTTAGAAGTAGAGTAACGATATTGGGACTCAAGATGTAGACTGAGCACAAGACTAGCCAGCATGACATGAGTTGAAACTCAAGTTTCTAAGGGATGTATCGTATTAGTATCATGATATCATAGATGAGTGAGTTATAGGTTTTGATATATAATTTAATCATGGGATAGATGATACAAAATATTATTTGTAGGAATCGACTTGAATCAGGGGAGTTGTTCATTCATCATGATAGTGGCTTGATAGTGTCATGACACATTCACATATGGGTGGTGTTGTTTGAAATGATTCTTTATCAAATTATATTATTAATTGAACCCACATATTATATAAACAATTTTATCTTTCATATATATAATGGGTGATTATATTAATAAATATATGAGGTAATTGTTTGATATTTTTTCATGTTAGTGTGTTTGTTTGGATTCCATTGGGAAATAGTTTTTGGGATGTTTGGTTTCTTAGAAAATTGGTATTTTTGGAAAGAAAATAATTTTTTTAAATTGAAAAACCATTTAGTGAAATGAGGTGTGTGTGAAATGATTTAATAAATAGATCTTCCTAGGAATAGATTATATTTAAGATGATTTTGAAATGGGGTGGAGATTTTTTTTTGAATAAATCTAAACAAAATGAGCAATGGAAAATATATTTTCATGTATTTAAAAATTGGATTTACAAATTTTTTTTGAGAAGGGGATTGGTTTTTAAGAATGTGAACATATGTATGGATGATTTTAATGATTTTAGATTGTAGTAAAACGCGAATGATTCTAAACGGTGTTCTGAAATCTCAAGTCTGTTTTGTAATTTGTGAAACATTTCAACTTTTTTTAAAATAAAAATCCTGAATCTATATAGATTATTTTACATGGTTTTGGGAGGTTTTTCAGGCGTAGTTAGTGCTTTTATATTCATTCTATGGGATTACCATGTATTTTTATAGATATTCATGTATGGAAATATCAGGTATTTTTAAGGTTAATTGAGCAGATAAAGGTGATATTTTTGGGTTCATGGATTGGATCCCTGATCTGTATTTTGATGATTTCACAGGTAGTACAACATCATATGTGATATCGGTAGGTGAATCCAATGATAGGGAGAACTATTATATGGGATTAGCCACATTTAGTCCATTATTATTGTGATGATCACCATAAGTCTCATGATAAATCAGTTATTGAATCTTCAGTGTTTGGGAAATGTGGGAGAGAGATCACACCATCTTTTCACTTAGTGATTGGTGTTTTGGGTTTGGAACTCAGGCATGTGTAATGAAATCACTTCCAATCACTATGCATCATTGAGTATGATATTTTTGTTGTTTAGGTCATGTTTTTGGTATTTAGAGTATTAGAAAGTAATAATTCTATGGAATAAAACAAATTATTATTCATGGATGTATGACCCTTACATTATAAGGTTAATGAGGGTAGTGATACTGGTTGGGGGACTGTTGATATGACAGGTAGGTATGGTTGACTGTGTATACTCAATTAGGGATTTGAGTGATGACTTGGATGGATTTTATGTGTAAGAAATGAACTCAGTCTGTAGATGGTACATTGACATTAATCTTAATATAGTGTTATCATGATCATATAGTGAGCTGGATCAGTGGTTTTTTGGTTCTTGGGATGTCATATGGTGGTGGATAGAGTCATTTGATGAACTGAATGTGGAATTGCAATGTGTATTCAGTTCATACCTTAGTTTGGGTGTATATATTACATGGTAATTTATCATGTAGATAGTTATCATGCTCGAGTGATGTGTTTGTGCTCAAATAATTGAGGTAGAACATTTTCATGATGATCAGTCCATAAGAGGCTCAAATGATGTCATTATGTATAATAGAAGGTAGTGAGGTGGAAACCACATCTGTAGAATCATTATAGATGGGGTTGAGGTGTTTTAAGTATTGAAATTGAGATTTCATAAAACATTTTATGTGTATGGAATTAGTTTTAGGAGTTTCACACCAACAATGGGTTGGAAATTCAGAGATAGGATGCAGCATGAAGATTGTTAATTAAAAACTAAGGTCGTATGGGATGCCTGGTTGAAGAACTACCATGAATTAATGAGGTTGATAATCATTATAGTGGAGAGTTTTTATAGACCATCATATTTACCATTTTGAAATTTATGAGTGGATTAGAAGATTTGACTTGTTTAGGGGTTCGTTTTAGAACTGAGAATCTAAATGAGATTCTATGGATTTGGATAACCTTAAAAGATTTTTTTGGTTGGGATCTACGTATTGGTTTGTCCTATAGGTGTTTCTAATAGAATCATGGAAGGTTTAGACTGGTTGGACTACTAAAATAAATAACACCACGTTACTTGTGGATTTAATAAAGCTCTACACCATGAAAGTATCGGGGTAGGGAATAAGGGTTTCTGCTCGGGGGATTTCATGAAGTGAACTTTTGTTTGCATTTTGAACCATATAGTGTATTTTTTTAACGGATAAGGTGGTTTATAATTTATAAACCCCTTGAATTTTCTACCCTTGAATACATGATTACAAAGGTGGCCGAAATGCCTTCTACCATTGTTTCTTACCCCTTAATCAACATTGGTTTGGACTGTTTCATTGTGTAATTTTTGGATAATATCTATCCTATTTTTCCCAAAGTTAATAATTAATTTTTTTACATTAGTCTGGATTTTTAGATGAAATATTTTAATACATTATAGAAAAATCAATGTTCATTATGAGACTTTCATATTTGATTCATATAATACAATTTGAAGGGGAGTATACATGATGTTTCATTTTATGTGACATATGTTTCTTTATTTATTAATTTTTTAATTTTGGTAGTTTTCGGAAATACTTTCCATAGGTTTTGGAATTATTTTTTGGTTCATTATATATTCTAGGTTCGAGGGTGTTTTATGATTGGACAGCACCCCGCTACTAATGGTTTTTTCAACATTTGGTCACTTGATGAGTTTGGAATTGGTCATTCCTATTTGGGATTTAGGTTTTAATTTTTTATATAATTAATTTTTTTGGTGTTTATTGATGAGATATTTTCTGATGGAATCAAAGTACGTCGGTACAAGAATTGGATCAGATTTATGTTTCTCCAATAGTAATTGATGGTATTAAATTTATTTTATTGTCTTTGTCATTTAGTGATATTTTTTTGGTGCCACCATTGTATAACCTACTGTCATTTTTACAGAAATTTATTGATATATTCCTCATAAGGTTGGGATACACACACATCATCCTATTAATAAATATGGACTACATGGATTTAATATTAATCCATTGATGGAACCCTGGTCGAATGAGTATTTATTTCCCTCCCAATAAAATTATTTGTGTCATTCAAATAATTTTAGAGATAATGATATCCATTTTTGAAATGTTTATTAAATAAGGATTTAATTAAAATATAATTTCAATGAAAATGGTTGATTTTTGAAATGGGTTTTAAAATATTATTTCAATGTGGTCATGGGTTTTTATAGTGATTTATATGGGGTTTTGGCCAAAAACCTTACATGATAAAATAGTTAGATGATTCCTTTTAAAATGGTTTAAAAAGGGGGTTTTGGATCAAATTAAAGAGATTTCATATTATATTACTCTAATATGGTTTAGGATTGTTTGAACTCATGATTTTGTTTCACAATTTTCTAAATCTTATGTCCCTATGGTGTTTCTCAATTTTTGTTCCACTTTATTCTTATTGATTGACAAAAAAACCCATTCGTGTGTATTTCCCTATGATAAATTTCTTTGCATAAGGATGCATGTTGGTTTCATAGACCCGTGATAACTTCTTTGGTGTGATAATGAGTATAGTATCATGAGTTCAAATATAGACTTTAATATCACTAGAAGAATAGATTTATCAGTGTTATATAAGCACTAATGATGTGAGCGATGTCAATGAGATGGATTTAACAGTGCTCAAGAAATCACTGATAAGGGCCCCCTTTAACAGTGCAGTGCACAAAGCACTAATAATGGGGCCTTTATAAACTACTTTTTAAAAACTAATAATGGGGGAATTTATAAAAAAACAATTTTCACTATTAAAGTCCATCATTAATAGTTCTTTTTAGAACTGTGAAATTCCAACTTTATTAGTACTAAAAAAAGAACTAATAAAGGCCATGCTGATAATTGGGGTGATTTTTTTGTTCGAACCCACCCATCCTTTTATCAGTCCCCCCAAACCCATCAGCTCTTGTTACCCACTTGCATATCTGATCGCCACCTTTATTAGTGCTTTATATAATTCCACCCTCCCACGTGCACCCACACCTTTAGGGAGTTTCAAACCTAAGACCTAATGCTCATGATATCATGCCTTTCCACTCTACAATAATGTTTTGTTTTCCAATATAATATATATCTATATATTCATATATATATAACCTTTAATTTTAGTATCCATGTATTTATATATAGGTTTATATATATATATTAAATACATATATAAAATATAATTGTGTGTGTGTGTGTTTATAAATACATACATTCGTATACACATTTGGATATATGCATATATGCATCTATAAATATAATTATACATGATTATATTTATTTTAATATATTATATATTAATATATATATATATATTTATATTAGAATATATATATATATATATGTTGTCAAAATATACATACGAATATATATATATATAAACATTATTTATACATTAATTGTATAACTATATAAAAAATCATACATTTGTATTTTAAATAAAATTGATTCTAGTATTTGGTTGGATAAGGTTTTTATATTGATTACTATATTTTATTTGTAAGTATGCTTATATATTTATTTATAAAATTAAAGTTGTGTGAATAAATATAAAAAACATATGTATATATTTTTTTATATTTAATTTTTAATATATGTAAAATATTAAAAATGATAACACTTTAAATCCAAAACATCAATATGAATAAAATAACCGGAAATAAAATTTGTATCCTTCGAAAAATAGACAATAAGTCCCCTTTAAAAGAGATTGAAAATACAATGAATGTTACAAAAAATTGGGTAACCTGACTAAAAAGGCATTATAGAGGCCTTATGTTATTCCTTCGGACTTAGAAAATGTGATGAGGGTCTCCACCAGGTCATCAAGATGCAAATCATATCCCAGTATTCGATTTGATGTGTTATAGAGAAAAAATTGACACTCGAATTAAAATTTATATCTCTTTGATGTTTGAGACACATTTTGAACTTATTTTATATATTTTATTAACTGTTTATTTTTTCTACATTAAAATTATTATTTAATTTATACTAATGGATAATTGTTATAAAATTTTTAATTAATAATATTGTTTTAATTATTTAATAATCTATTTTAACTAAATATCTATTATATTAAGTGTAAATGACTATTTACCCTTATCAAATACATAATTAATATATATATATATATATATATTAAATTTGTATCAATATATATATTTACATATTAATATATGATTTTTAATGAAATATATTTTTTTATGAAATATATCATTTATCAGCACTATAAAAAACCGATCAAAATGGGTGGGAATTTATCAGTTATTTTTTATTGTACTTATAAAGGTACCCCCATTATTAGTGTTTTTAAAAGAATAATAAAGTGGCACATTTAAGAGATACTTATTTAGGATTATTAAAGACCCTCTATAATAGATTGTTTTCTAGTGCTAAAAAAGGGGGACATTAATCATGCTCTTTTCTAGCACTACTAAATCCATATCGCTAGTTAGACCTAGTTTTGTAGTAGTGTGTTTGTATCCCTATAAGTAAATTTTCATGGTATCAAATAGATTAATTGATCGTATTAAATGTCATAGAACCCTTAGAGGATTAATATTGGTATAAGGACTTGTTTAAGATATGGGACTCGGTCTTGAGGGACTAATGTCAATGTGATGATCTAGTGAGAAAACAGACAGGATGTGGGACCTATTTATTGTTGCATGCATGTACTAGATGGGTTTTATGATATTCAACAGATATGGATGTATCGTAGGATCCTAAGTCTTTACCATTTTATTATTGATATATATTGTTATAATTTTATTGGAGAGTTGGGATACTAGAGAACTTTATGATGGTTCGTAGCATGACGGAGAGTGTAATGGTGGTGGAAGGTGGCATTCCAAGATTGATATGACAAGGTCTAACAAACATCGAGTTACAAGAAATGGGATGATTGTCATGTTTTTGGTTACTCTTGAGTGTGATTACTAAACTGGGATGCAATATCATACGATGGGACCACCAAGAGTGTTATGGTGTCCATGTTGTTATGTGATGCAGTTTGCTATAGAGGTCCCTACATTGTGTAATAAGGTAGTGGTTAGTTGGGGATATATTATCCCTTAGGTGAAAAGGGATGGTTATAAATTTTTCTTGAGAATTAATATGGAATGAAAAACTACCAAACATCTTCAAGTTCATGTAGGTTTATCAACATAGTGACCCATCCCTTTGACCTAGAGTTAAAGCAAGTATGTTCATGTGTCTTGATGGTGTGGCTAGCACATAATGACCGTACATCAGTGGATGTCTGTGATTTTTTGTCAAGGTGGATGATTTTAATAAACATGGTTACACTTATTTATTTTTGTTGAACATTTATCCCCTTGATCACAAAAAAACATGGAATTATTGAGATATTGTGGATTTTGACTCGGTAGTAAAACATACCCCGTACCAATGTAAATAAAATGAATTTATATGTTCATGGGTCAACCTTAATGATTTATATTAGTAAATAACTGTCAATTTCATGTTGAAACATGCTACTAGTTTGGTGGTTCATGTAGGATAGAGACTCAACATGTTTGTTTATGTGAGTTGGGTCAGGGTCATGTTGTTTTATTTTCAATTATTATTCATCATTTGTGATGGGAAGTGAGTTATTCTATTTATTCTTATTATTCCATAATAATCTATTATTTCTATATTTCTATTTTAATTATAATATGTGTACATTTAATGCTTTCAATTATAGTCCATTTGGGCCTATTTAGCTCCCATTTTTATGGCTACAGGACTTTGGGTAAATTTCCTATATAGACAGGTCATGCCAATTATTCTTTATATTCAATAATGATCCCTTAAAATTTATTTTAATGGAAATAGTCTCTACATGATTGTGTTATTCCCTCACCACTTGTTGGAATTATCTGTAATACAAGGATGTGTGCCTAAGGTGTTGTACCATCCCTACATGGGCACCATCTAGTTGGCTCGCTTCGGGACACTACAATATAGAATTACTTGATGATCCAAAAAACTGTTTTTACTTTCCATATTAATGAATGCTTTTACCTCCATATATTTTAATTAAAATTGTACTTTTTAAAAAAATTCATGGCAGTGGCTATTTACATATTACTTCTTTCTATAAATTCAATGAAATATATTCGATCATATAGCTTCATGACACATGTATGCATCCTTATTGTTGATTTATCAGTTTACAATTATTTATATTACATAATAGAAACCATACTATGGTTTTCTATATTTAATAAAAACCCATTAATTCTCTATAGATTCTTTAACGTGTTTCTAGATGTTGATCTTGGACATTACATAAGTTCAACATATTTCAATTAATGAAGGGGCCTAGAGGGTCACACCTTATGTGAATCCATAATCAAATTAACTTTTATTAAATTTCAGTTTAAGAATAAATTTATTCACTTTTTTTCATAATATTATTTATTTAAATAATTTATTATAATAGAAAATAAATGGAAATATATTTAAATTTACAATATGTGATTTTTATGTTATCTCTTTTTTAATTATTCAAAAGGATGTAAATATTATATTTAGGTATTCATGAGTTTAGTGATAGTGTACAAAAATATTTATTCAAGTTATGGAAATATTAAGGTAAATATATGTACATGGATTTAAAGAATATAATATTTATTTTTATTTATCAAATGAATATATAAGATTATTTGATTTATAATAAATTCAAAATTAGAAAATTGTTTGAGTTTAATTATTTGATGTAAATGATTAATTTTGTTCACTATCATTTAATGAAATATTTATTTTTTCTTTATGAAAAAATTTTAGATTGACCGTATGTGAGGGTATAAAATAAAATTATTATTACTATATTTTTTGTGGGGTATCACATGGATTAAATATTATGATAAAGTGACTTGTGTATTTATGGTTTTAGAAACCAACTTATATAATAAAAACATGTCATTTTACAAGTTAAATAGTGGTAATGTTGGAATAATTCTCATAATATTTAGATAGAATTTCATACATTCTACCCTTTTAGGAATAAAGATTTAAAAGAAGATATCCTTTTAGAAATCAATGGTTATTGATTTTAATAACTTGATCCACTTTATTCTAGCATGAGGAACATCATAAACATGATTTAGAGATATTTGGATCACAAGTGGATATTTCATGAGGAATACTTCTCTAATGTCAATATTGAAATAATTATATTAAAAGTGAAGATATAGAAATATGATCAAGAAAAATATATTTCATGAGGAAATTATAAATTTAATGTAACTATAAATTTAAAATTTTAGATCTTCTCAATGAGATTATGGGGTATATTTTTCTAGTTTAAAAAATTTATCTATTGATATTGAGGAGGATATACATTTCTTTCCACCCAATACTTATATATAACCCCTAAAAATTTGGTGGTATTAGGGTGGTCAAAAAGGTGATTTCATAGGCACACTCAAATGATATGTGATATTTTGATACTTATGCATAGCAGAGTTGATGACTGATGTCTTCTTCTAAATAGGCAGTAATTGAACAAAATTCTTAATGGTATTATGAAAATAATGATAAAATAAATTCAAAATAAATATAGAAGGGTTGTTTGTTTTGTGTTAACAAATAAATACCAAGTATGTTGAAAGAAGATCGTATTTTTTGGAATGGGACTAAGAAAATTAAATGAGAAGTTTTTTTTTATGTATCAATTTTTTTAATCCATATTCAATCTAATACTACATATTCATTGACTAATGTATAATTATCATTTAAATTAAATTCTACTTAATTATTATACCCTTATTTTTTACCCTCATACTCTATGGGTGTTAACATAAACAAAAAAATGAAATTAATTAAACCGTATACTTGCTTCAGATTATGTGATCGTAGAACCTTAAATTTATTTTCACTCTAAAAATAGTTTAGGGTCATTCATAAATTAGTGAATATATCAATTTTATAAATGATTATGAATTTAGTTATTAGAATTTTATTTTGTCTCTACAAATTGACCCCATGTTTTTTTGTTTAATCGAATATTATTATGCTCTCATAATTGTTACAATTCAAGACCTCATGTGTTTTGTATTAATTGTTCAATTTATTTATTAGTTTTATTTGACTTAAAAACTAAATCCATATGTCATATTATGTTAATTATAGTAGATAAATGAATCAAAATAAAAAAAAATTGAAGAATATGAGAATTAAATAAATTAGTAAGAGAAAACTACACTACAATGGGTGTTGTAGTCATCATAGAAATGAATTGGATTGACCAATGTTTTGGAAAGGTAATAACCCAATAATGTATCTACAATTAATTTGAAAATAAAATAATTGAATGAAACAATAATAAAATTTAATTAAATAGAAGTAATGTTAAAGAAACTACTAAGTTAATTATGAAAACACATCAATTACAACATGAAGAATAATTGGAAGGCATTAATTTATGGGTCCATTATTAATAAGAAAAACCTATTGAAATGCCTGGATATTTGGAGGGGAACCACTTTTCCGCTGACATAACATTCCTAATCCACAAAAAATAACCCTCCAAATGATAGAAATTCACATTTATGGAGCAAATAGAAGACTAGGATTTCATGTATTCCTAGTGTTGATGGGGAATTTAACCAAATTATTTAATTCAAATTGCACTACCTTTTTGACCTCAAAAATTCATGAAACAAATATCCTTCTAAAATTATTATTTTTGATTAATTTGAAATTATATATATTGTAAATGTTTTTTCTGAAACCTATTTATTATGTAGAATATATGTCCCTAATGGTGAAGTGGTGTCGAATATGGTGACTCAAGTCTTGGATTCACTTCATGGCCCATTTACTACATTCAAATTCTTGATCCATCTTGGATGCTCAAACTAAAATTTGTATCCCATTTCATTAATAATTCTATCATAAAATTTAAATTTCAAATAAAAGATGTAAAAAAGTTGTGAAAAAATGCTATGTTCATCTTTAAAGGGTTAAAACTTGAGTTTTCATTAAATTTTATAATGAATGTTCTATTCTATAATATTATATAAATAATACTATTTAGAATAATGTGAGAAAATTATGACATTTGTTATAAATAAAATATTCAATAAAAATGTGTCCAATCAACACCCCCACACATTCAATTTTCCACACCTGGTCAAATTCACATGTCAGGTATTCCAGAAAATTGTCACAAGATATGCATATTCATATTTCCCAATCAATAATGAAAATATTGGAAAATTAAAATTTTCATCAAGAGTCTATATAAATAAATTTTAAATTCATTGTATCAAAAACAGTTTCCAAATAAATTTCAATGAGATGAATGACACAAATTCTATACAAGAATGTTATGGGTCTATCAAGACATTTATTCCCCATGTGTGTGTTCCAACAATTTCAAGCTCATATGTCCATGCTTAATTTAGAATATTTATGTTATGTAATAAATTTATTCTTACATGGTTTAATTCCTACGAATATTTTCTACATTTTTTTGAATCAAATTTCTAGTCCAAATCACTTAAAAATTCCAGATATTCAAATCCTATTCTACCAGTCTATATATCCCACCATATTGCACATTTATTCACTCCCCTATTTATTATGATAATATTTGTTTTATTTTATTTTATTGAGTTCATAAAATGGTCATATATTATGTACACATGAATAGGTAAATTAGGTATAATAATAAAACTAATCAGAAGAGAAATGAGCATTTTCATTAACAATTGACATAAGATAAAAAAATTCACCTAACTAGGATATACCATCTATTGAGTTGGAAAATTTAAAAAGAAATAATTTAATGAAACATTTTTTGGAAAATCAGTGAAAAGTTTTACTGGGAATAAATATCTCTATGGATGGTGTAAAAATCTAAAAGATTTATAATGACACAAACAATCATATCCTGGATTACTGATATTTTTATAAAAAACAACCCTTAAAGATGAAATATTTCTCATTATTATCATGATAACAATGAATTTTGAATAACTGAATTTTTCATATGTTCCACATCAAAATGATCGTATTGCATAGTGATTAATTGTTTTTTCTTCTTTTTTATGTTTTTAATGAAAAGTAAAACATACAAAAAGAAAATAAATGTTTTAAATAATATAATAGAAAATTTTATCCCCTCCACCACACATATAATATTACAATGTCATTAATATGAACTTATTATATAATAAATCGAAATGAACTGTGTAATTTTAATATATGAAAAATAAAAAAAGGTAAAAGGGTTTGGGACCGCATAATATTCTCATGTTATGATGGGATTTTGTAGTGAGATGGAATCAAATCCATATTCATGTAATCCATTAATGTAGTGATTTATTTTCTACCCATTTACTGTAAATATCCTTCTTGTGTCCTCTTGAGTGACAAAAATTGCACCATAATGAAAAACAATATATACTACTTAAGGACCAAACCAACTAGAATGAAACTTAATGGGAATTTTATTCAGTCATGAACCATAGAGAATGACATAATCTCTAACCCAAAACTCCCTTTTTGAATCATTCTATAATGAAATTGTTTTTATAATTCCTTATGAATCCTTGATTTTTCATATTATAACAATCTATCTCCTCAAGGTCTTCAATTTTTATCTTCATTTTATATCAAACTTGGGTAAAATCCATGTTGCACTTTTTAATTGAAAAATATTCCCGATTCTTGAATTTCATGAGGACATTATAGTATTTCCAAAAAAACAATCCAAAATGTGGATATACTGATAAGATTCTTGTATTCCATCCTATAATCCCAAAGTGCATCATCCAGTCACTTTCCCCAATCAATCCTATTTGGGTACATGCTTTTCTCCAAAAAAATACTCTTAATTTTAAACCTTGTCTTGACCATTTTTTGGAGTGGTATTGAGTAGAATTTCTCTGAACACCCCATACATCTGACGTAGGGAATATAGATTTTGGGTGCAATATTTTTTCCTCTCGTCACTAATGATGTCCTTTAGTACCCAAAACCTAAAACAAATCTAATCCTTCATGAAATCAAATATATTTTGAGAATCATCATTCCATGTGGACTTGGCATTCACCCATTTACTAACATAATTATAAACTATATGAATGTACAATAAACAAAATGATCTTGAAAATATACGTCAAAAATCAATAACACATTCATCAAAAATATCACAAAAAATATGGGATGTTGTGGCATCTCATGTCTCTCAAAAGTGTTTCCAATGTGTTAGTAATGAATCCATAACTTATAAAAAACATGGTAATCATGAAAAAGGTTATTCCAATATAATATAGAGTCTAGGACCTTCATATCCATCAGTGGGGGTATAATGTTTCCAATAGAAGCAATTGTATGACCAAAATACAAAATAGAAAAAAACACATGATCTGACACACACCCTCTATTGGAATGGTCCCTAAAAATGTTCCAAATGTAAGTATCATCCCATAAAAAACCTAGATTCAATATTAAAATTTTCATCTTAGTGTTTCTTATGGTTTGTAGTAATATCAAAGGCTGCCAATTAATTCACTAAATATGCATACTAAGGATTTGTATCTGATATGAAAAAGATATTCTCATTGGGGAAAGTGTACCAATGAGGTACTTAGTTTGGGTATCATGCTCAAACAAGTGAGTGACCTTGGTCATGTGGCTATAAAAAAAAGTTATATAACCCCTTATAATCACTTATCTTAATGTCATACTCTTGAAGAAGAGGAATCCAACAAACAATTTATCACATTGAATACAGCTTCTTTTTGAGGTACCAAAAAGCTAAATGATTAGAGAAAAAACCCTTTAGATCCACATATTTAAGATTAGAATTTTTATAGAGGAAATTTAATAAAAATATATTCATTTTCCATTGTTCTGAAATTTTTCTGGGTTGCATTCGAATTTCATGATGCATAAGTAGTCACATGGTACCACCCTTCAACCCACATAGATTAGAATTCTCAAACTACAATGTTGAATAATCACACCTGAGATCAATTTAGAGGTCCCTCCACCGGGGTTGTATGATCGGTGGACTATCGAAACACATATTCAGTTAAAAAAATGATACAATAAATGAATCATCAAAAAATAGTCAATATATTTTATTAGAAATCACGATAAGGGTAGAGTGATCTTACTAAAATCTTTTATTAAGTGTCGATAAAAGTTATTATGTTCAAGTAATGATCGAACATAAAACACACATATAGTATAGGTAAAGGCTGAAATGTTGTCATCCATAGATCTATCAGTATCAATTAAAGGGCGTGACACTAGATGGCCTATGAAAATTCTATTTTATACTATTAAATGACATTACATTGAGTTCAAAAACATATTTTACTGAATTCAGTGAAGAAACACACTACCCAAAATCAAGACACATTCATCAAATAAGAAACATTTCATTAAAAAATGATCCATTAATACTTCCATGCACATCTCAAGAAAATTAGAAAAGATATAATCCATGCATCTCAGAGTGGTCCCTAGGGAATTCTAAAGTCCTAATGGAATCCCTAAATAAGAAACATTACTAAAAAAGGTGAATATCGTCTAATCTTAGTCTTCTATAGAAATGGGATCTTAAAAATAGCCATAGAAACCATTCAAGAAGAAAAATTTGTTCCCAGTTTCAAGTCTCTCAATAGTCAAGTGGGAAAATGGAATTAGGTAATGGTTCTTATGAGATAATTGATTTAGTCTCCTATAATATATCCAAACTCCAAAACTATTTTTTAATATCGGAGAAACTAACTCATCATTTTCATCATTTGTAATAGTGAACCATGTTTTCTTAGGCATTATCTAGACAGGGTTATCCCACTGAGAGTTGGAAATAGGGTAAATGATACCTTCCCAAATCACATTTTACACCACTTTTTCACATCTTCTAATAGTTTGGGTTTAGGTATTCATTATGGTTGCATAAATAGTTTGCTCACATCCCCTAAAATAATCCAATATTTGAAAATAGAGGGGATAATACCAGGTATTTCAAAAAGGGTACACCCAATTTCCATAATATTATCCATTAAAAGATTTCAATATGTGTTTCTTGTTCATTGAAGAGACTGTTTTCAATTATTAAAAGTACTTTTCATCACTCAATATATATGAATAAGATAAGTATGATAGAATTGGTTTGATTTCACATTTGTGTAGAAACTGTATTAATGGAAATGATACAGGAACTTATATATGTCTACAATGAAATTATTTTTCGGACTATACATCATCAACATTGGTAATTAGTGAATAAAATATACCTTCAATATCAAAATATATGTCATAATAATAAATTTATTGCTCAAAAATAGAAATAGGATCCACAAAATAACAAGAAATAAGTGTGGTTTGATCGGGATAAATAAGTGTCCAAGTATTTTTCAACATCAAATAGAACCGATTCAAAATATCTAACTAATCATGGAATGATCAAAATTTTTAAAATATTGAAATTCATTATTTTTAGAATCATCCCAATATTGGTCAGAATGGGATATGGAGAAATTAGACTGGTCCTCTAAGGGTTAATTCAAGGATTCTAAAATATTAAATCGTATGTCCTCATCTCTAAAATCTATATAAATGTATCATCATGTAATTTTATCAATTTCATAGGATTTTTAATAAGTTCCTTCCAATAATTATGGGATCATGAGAACATACCCAATAAAACTTCATATTTAGCATGTATAAATCCACAGGAAATAATCATGTCCCATTCCGGAAAAATGACATTATCAATGTCTCCAACCGAGTATGTTGTGGCCCTATACTCCAGTTTCAACAAAAAAAATTTGGATTCTTCTTTAAAACTTGTACGGTTAACGCAATAGATTTATTTTTGACATTAATATAGCCACCCAACTCCCAAAAAGTATCAAAGAAATGAATGTCCCCTATGGTCCATATAATAATGTACTTTTGGAGGTCTATTAACATTGTATAAATCACTATGGTTCATGTGATGAGAGAGGATACATTACTGTAAATGTTTCAATGCTCATTTCCTTTTACCCCTCTTATATTTATACATAGATATCTAAAAAAACTAGCATACCTTGGAATTTTATTGATTACTTCAAGTAGTGGAATATTTATCTTAATGCACAGTATTGTCTCTAAAATCTATTTTTTCATCACCTCTTCATTCATATTCTTTATTGGTGCAACACTATTTTGAAATAGAAGT
Organism: Viscum album; assembly: GCA_963277665.1. Classification (NCBI taxonomy): domain Eukaryota; kingdom Viridiplantae; phylum Streptophyta; class Magnoliopsida; order Santalales; family Viscaceae; genus Viscum; species Viscum album. The sequence goes on along the minus strand of OY728158.1, from coordinate 1,192,529,726 downwards.
TATTTAAGAGGAACACCATAAATATTTTTCTTACCATTGTCATTAACCTTCAACTTCTTATCTGTATGTCTTGGATGGTGCTTCTCTGGGGTAGAGGTGAATCCAAATTGATTTATTTCTGAATATGTATTAGTAGTTTTAGTCCATATCTTAAATTTAAAGAGAAAATAGTCCCCTTGAAATTTTTAGTAAGATGTAATGGAATATTCCTTGACTTATAAAATAACAATTCATGGAGGATATTGGAAATCTGTATTATTTGTGTCTTTAACTCATCAAAAAGGAACCCTGACTATTCAATTCAATGTGGGGATTATGAAAAATTTTAGTCATAAGTTCATCAATATTAGAATATATATTTGGTTAAGAATTCTTATTTTATTTTTAAATTGTTGAGGCAATGACTCCATATCTCTATTGGGGATGTCGAAAACTATGTTGGTAAGGCGGAGGCTTTTGGTTGTTTTTTTATAGGGGGGCCATTTTTATTGTCCATATATATACATCATTTATTGTTTATCCTTCCATACTTGTTTGTATGTTGAGGAAAATAATCATACATCTTCTAGAGATGTGGTTGTTTTTTTTATTATATGGTCTCCTGAGGAATTCTACTATGTAATCCTCCATCTCTAGTACTTTGGGGAAAAAATTGGTTGGAATATCTATTTCAATGAAGATTACACAAGGCCTTATAGGTGTGGGTTGGGGTTTTTTTTAGACAGTTAAAACTATCTCACTAAACTGATCGACTCATATAACTTATAATTAATTAAATGATTTCCATGAGAATAAATACTTACCTGATGTACTCCTCTAATATGTGGTGTACCTCAATCACCAAATTGTTGGCAGTTTTTTGTCATCTGGTCAATCATACACACAACTTCTTGAATCACTCCTAGTACTCATACATTGAATCCAACTCTATCTTCTTAATACTTGGGAACTTTTTATAAATAGATGTGGACCTTGCTGCTAAACAAAATATACAATAAAATATGATTCAAATCATTCCAACATGTTTCATCTTCAGGTTGTAAATAATACATACTAACTTTTGATGTTCTATCAAATGATAATCGAAATGAACACAGCTTGATTTTTTCTTCAGATAAATTTCATGGTTTCTTGGATAAGAAAACAACATTAAATTAGTTATGGTTTTTTATGTACCCACACAACATAATCCATAAACGTTTTGACGAATTTGAATTAAACTAGATTTTTTTGAATTCTGATTCAAGTTTTGGTTATGGAACACAATCCAATTGATAGTTAATATCTGGTGTATAAAATTCCAAAATTATTATATTTAGTATATTATTAGTTTTCCATAAATGGGAACCATTTATCATATTTTAGATAGATGAGGTTCCAATTTAAAAATTCCAATATTTAAGGAATTCTTCGGTTGGGTAAATGTCGACACATCCCATAGTTCTATCCATAAGGCTATGTTTAATTTATGGATCCAGATCAAAGAAATCCTCTAGATTGTATCATTTCATAAACAATATAAAAACTATAATATAAGAATAGTATAACATATTATCATGAGAATAATTTTCAATTTTTGGTATAAAAGAGGAGAAAATACAGACACATAGAGAGAGAGACACAAATAAAATTAAGAAAGGGTCAAAAAGAAAGAAGAAATTATAGAAAATTAGATAAATTTAAAGTTAAACATAAAACAAATTTGTTAAATATAATAATTTTTTCCTAGAAATAGATCCAATTTGAAATATACATTCATTGGTGCTCTCAAATGATGTGTAGTTTTTGGGTACATAGATGAAACAAAGTGGTGGACCAAGGTCATCTCTCAAAGTCGAAGTAACTAAAACAGCTTCTTAAATGTATTGTGAGAATAAAGATAAAATAAATAAATAAATTATAATTGGGGGGTTAGGTTCATAAATTAATAATAATTAATCTATAATAAGGTTTAATTTTTTTAAATGATATTGATATAACACAATGAGAATATGATTTTTTTAGAAACAATTTTTAAGTTGAATAATTGATCTAACCTTACCCATTCACATTCTTAAGAACAATTTATATTAAAATTAAAATCCAACTAATTATTATCCACAAATATTTTAACTCTCAAACCATACATGAGAAAACTTAATCATATAGATGAAATTAATTTAACCATAGGGCCCCATCGGAACATGAAATCATAGAACCCTTATTTGATTGTCGTTATATGGATAGGTCAACATCAGTAAAAATTAAGGAATATATAAATTCTATAAATTAGTATTAATTGATTTTTTTATTATATTTTAAATATAAAAATTGATATTTTGTTGTTTTCTTACTGATTAAGATTGCGCTCTCACAATTCGCACAAATCATGATCTCACATGTTTGCTGTTAATTGTCCAATTTATTTTTTATATTATTTTAATTGACAAAATACTCACAGATCATATTACGTAAATTAAAGTATCTCATTTAATCCAAAATAAATAAGTGAATAGTATTATAATTACATCAATTAATATTTAAAAATACTCTATCATGGGAAGTGCATCCATTGTTGAAAGGAATTGTTTATGCAACGGTTTACATAGGGTATAGCAAAAAAAATTCTAATCTGGATTTCCATACCAAATAATTTAAAGACTAAAGAATAAAATTTAACAATATAGTATATATATAAGATAATCTAATAAATTAATTATGAAAACACTAAAATTAGAACATAATGATGAATAAGAAGAAGAAGAAGAAGGCCTAGATGAAGGTATCCTTCGTTCAATATATTCCCCAATTAATATGAAAAGTTAATTGGAGTGTAACCACATTTATTATTCCCTTAAATTTCTAATTCAATCCAAACCCCTCCAAATGATAAAAACACATATTTTTAAGGTGGATTGGAGGATATGGATTTTATACTATTCAATTGTGAATGACAAACTCATAAAAATATCTTAATCCCACTTGTCCCACCTTGTTCACCTCCAATTATTTTTTAAAAACTATCCTTATTGAATTAGAATTTTTTTAGAACTGGTTCCTTTATATACTATGAAAATTAGAACCCAAACCAAGCCTATATGTATAACATATAGCTCAAATTGGGAAGTGGTGTCCAATCTGGTGAGTCCGCATAAGATTTTATTTCATGGACAATTTACTCCAATATAATACAGGAAATAGTTTTGATGATCTAAATGAAATTTTTAAAAATTTATCTAAGTAATTAATTCAGGAAATTTCATGTTCAAGTAATCAGTAGAAAAATACTTATGACAAAAAAATACATAACACTTAAAAGGTTCAAAAATATAATTTTCATCAAATTTTTAAATAAATGATCTAATGAAAAAATATTCTCTAAATAAACATATTTAATGTAATGTAAGAAAATTATGACATTTCTCATCAATAAAATATTCAGTAAAATAGTGTTTTATCAGGGTCATAATATAATATGTATGAATTTATAATTTAATCAATCAATCTCATGTGTTCCTTTTCAATTATTCATCTCTATATTTATATTTTCAGTGAAAAATTGAAATGATGCATTAATATAACATTGTATCTTTCTGGACCATCCAAAAACTAGTGATAAAATATTTAATAATCAATCTAGGTTCTCCAAGTTCACTACCTGCATGACTTTTTTACAAGGTGTGTAATATAAAATTATAGTTTTTATGGGTTTAGATACATAAAAGGAACCCACCATGTATATAATGGCATATATTGTGGATAAATCATGGAATCATTCAACTACAATAATTAATTATGGTCTTAGTACACATTTTAAAAGGGAGAAAATGTTTTGTAGCTAGTGAAAATACCCCACATAGGATACACACTATGTATTTTATGGGGTGTCATGTTAGTCAATACACAACCTCACTGAACACCACAAATTGATTATTATCCAATCATAAGATATCACATAGACTACATGGTGTGCGGCTATCAAACCTGTTTTGTGACACATGTCACTCCACATAAGGTATATGCAGAGTAATTATTGACATGTCTTTTGGGTCAAAAATGGTTTTATTACATGCCACATATCGACTCCCAAAACAAAATGTAAAACCTTGGGTTACATACCATGTACTAAACTAATATTCCTCCTGTACATATCATGTACATTAATGGTGTTTAAACTATTCATAAAACTCAAGATGACTACATAGTTTAACCATGTGATATAATATTTCATATATATAGTGGCTGAAGTTGTGATGTTACATGCCATGTAGAACATAGTAAATAACACAGTAGTCATGACATATGTTAAATTTCAAGAAATTATATTTGATATTACACTGGTAGTAAATTTTGTGTGGCCTTTTAAGTATAAATTTTTAATTTAAATTACAATATAATTATTTTAGTTTAATTAAATCATTTAAAAATTAACTAATTAGATTCTTAAAATGTCTCCAGGATTAGATGTTGGTCATAATTTAATTTAAGTCTTTGTTTGTTAACTTCTTTTTTATTTAATAATTCAATAAAAGTAATATTAAAATGAAAAATTGAAATGAATTTAATTAATAATATACCTTCTAATAATTTTAAGTGGTTAATTATCATTATACTTTATCAACCTAAGTGTGTTTTATATTTATTTATTTATTTTAATTATAAATTACAAGGTTATTTATGTGATAATTATTGTAAAATTAAATATGATAATCTCGGATCCAAAACACTCTTTTTTATTATAAGTGTCCCTGCATTTCTAAGGTTTTTTTACTATAATATTATTCCCCAACTACCCCTCACTTACATATGAGTATAAATTATTAAAGGATAGATTCCTCGGTCTGAGGAGACGGTTCAACATCACAGTTGAGATGAATCAAAATAAGGTGATACATAACATAGTGGTGTATGTGGTAACTCAATCCAAGTTAAGGGTCAAAGAGTATTTTCCACTATGGTTAATGTTGAATTATCATCACTTGATAAATCATCCAATAGATAAATCTTTTGATAATTTTACATATTTTTTTATTTTAGCACTACATAGTTATTTTTTATGCTTATATTTGTTTTACATAATTAATCTAGTCACATATTATAAATAAATTAAAAACAATGCTTAAATAAAATAAAATATAGTCTATAAGTTTCTTATATAGGCTATCGTTAATAACTTTTGTAACATCTCACATAAAGTATATAACAAGTATAAAATGGATAAAATAATGTATATTATACATGTAAAATTAATATATACAAATTATTTAAAATAAATGATTAATTATTAATATATGTTTCACAAAAATAATAATAAATGTGTGAATAAATAATTAAAATAAATTCATACATTGGTAAAAAACCCAAAAACTTGAAATATCATGTCATAAAATGCCTCACATCACTTGAGTTAGAATACAACCACATTTTAAAGTACTAACCTAGACCTTAGATGGGTACTTTAAAATATTTGGGAAAACTAATGAATATAATGGTTTGGAATAACTATTATAAAATCAAGATAATTTTCCAATCATTATTGGTGTATCTTAGATGCAAACATTAATGAAATATGAACGTATTGATTTAGGACTGGGGATTCCATTCAACAAATCAAGTATGTGATAGTTAAAGTAATTTGAAAGATTAAATCATTGCTGAAATCATATAATAATTTTACAAGTACTTAATATATGTTCTGAAAATGGTAATACGAATCCTTTATACTAGAATATCCATACTAATGTATATTATGAATCTAATTGTGAGGGTTTTTTAGATATGAAAAAATTGTGGGAGAAAATATTAATTAATTAATTATATCATAACTCATAATAAATATGATGTGATAAATTTTTATTTTATATGTTATACATAATTTCAAGACACACTACTGCCCCCTATCATTATGATCAATCATAGAGAAATAGAATATAAAATAATGAAAACTTTTTTTGTGGAATGGGAACCTACTCATTGTAATATGCCAATAAAGGGAATTATATATAAGAGTGTATCATATTTATATTGAACCTTATGATCAGGTTAGTGGGGAGGAGGAGAATGCGTTTTAGACTTACATGGAATATGTACTGGACTTCCAATGACTCATGATATCAACTGTGACTAGTGATCTTTAAAATATTCGTGAAGATATGGATGCTTAAAAAATACAGTCCCATATTAAACATAATTATTAAGAGAAAGAAAGATATAAATTATAGGTATTATGTCATCTAGTCAATATCTATATAAACAGAATACTATTATACATATTATTACTTGATTTTCAATAAAAAAATCCACAATAACAACCTAAATGATCTAGACGTATAGTGTATTTGGGAGACTATTTAGGCAATGAATCAACTTAAATATAATATACATTATATTTATATTAACCTCCATAATGTTATCCTAGATCCCTTTGAACTTATAACACTATGTTGCATATTATAGGGACATGTATAATGAAAAGGGTGAGGTATGAAGCCCTATATGGGAATAATTAGAGAAACAATGATGTAATGTAATTTGTATGAGACCATAGGCATATCACGATAGTATAAACAAAATATTCACATATAATAACATTGATCCCATGGAATGGAAAGATAATATCATAATATCATGGAATCATTAAAAATTTGGAAACCACATAAAACAGGGAATCATATCTAGGAGTCAAGAATCTCCACCAATACACCATAACATATTGTTCTATACAAACTACAAATATTCCATACTTGATATCTATGAGATAAAAACATAATCCAATCCATTATGGGGTTTATATTTCTCATCCTAACCATAACATTTATAAAATTTAAAAGAAAATATATTCCACATAATTAAATTAGTAATAAAGAAGAAATATAAGACAAAACCCAATGAAAAGGAAATGGGCTACATAATGTTGTCTTAGATAATAAAAAAATAAAATAAAATAATGTTTACTTGGAAAGAAAGAATTGAAGCAATATTTCATGTTAATAATGTAAATTGGAATCATAGTCCATAAATAGTAATTTCAATTATGGTGAAGAAACAAGAAAAGTGTAGAAGTACGTTTCGAAAATAACTATTTATGTTGGGTTTTAAGAAAAGGGTAAATTTCCCTTAAAGAAGGTAACATATCAATATTTACATAAAACAAAAAATGAACCGAAATATTTTTTTCATGAAATAGTGAGTATTTTTATAAACCATATTAATTTAAAAAACTAATATGATATTTCTTATGAACATATATAATTTCTAAACCAGTTCCCTTTCTTGAGTTCATTTAAAAGACGTTTTTAAGATGGGAACTTGAAAAAAATTAGTATCTCCAAAAATTAAATTTAAATCATGGTGGTTATATATATTTTAGGAACATATATACAAAATATAGATAAAATTGTTGATAATATGTAAAAGGGGAATTTATATAATAGAAATATAATGTGTAACCCATAAGTAATGATGGTGGTTCGAATGATCCAGTAACTCTGAAAATTGACTCATTTGGTAAGTATTAATAGCCCCGTGAATAATCAAATTACATTTTTAGATTAAATTCTTAAAAATATTTTTCATTTAAATTAATTTTTCTATAGTTAATTTATTTTTTTTGTTAATAATTTTTTACATATTTTATGTTTACATTGGCCGCATGGAGTTGATTGATCAACATATATAAACCAACATAGATGAGTTGGTCATGTTTCATATTGTTTTCATAGAGTTCAAGAAAATATTTATTTGTATATATTTTTATTATTTTTCTTTCCATTGGTATAATAGTTCCATAGTTTAATATTTTATATTAAATAGTTAAAAATATCGAAATATGTCCCAATTAATTGGTTTTTTTGGGTTACAATTACCATGATCATATTTTCATAATATAATTTATGTATTGAAAAAATTAATATCGAATTATTTAAATATTATCTTATATAATATATTTATAAATTAGATCCTTTTTACAAATATTCCATGAAATTTAGTGATTGGAATTGAAATGTATTGTTAAAAGAGGTGGTGAAGCAACTTTAATATGAACAACACTTTAATTTTAGAATTAATAATGATAATGTTGGATATTTCTTATTATATTAACATAATAACTCTTCAATATATTTATCAAGATTATTACATTATTTCCACATGGTTGCAATAAATCTACAAGAAGAATAGTAAAATAATTTAACAGGTTGGGTTAAGAATATTACCTCATCTATTGGATGTTGAGTCTTGATATATAATCTAAGGCTCCTTACATTGGTATTTTGGTAACACCATAAATCTACATACGTGATAAATAAGGTTTATTGGTAAGTTCATGAACCTAGAGTGTGAGGAGAAGAGGTGTGGTGAACGTTCGTACTAATAAGAGGAGGATATGGGTGTTTTTTAATATAATATTCATTAAATTATTATTTTTAATTATTATTACAAATTGAGATGATTATTGTGCATATATATATGAAAAAAATTGAACATGAGTATAAGATAATGGTTTCTTTCATTTCCACTTATGAAATTAATCTTGTATTTAACTTATAATATTAAATATTTTATTTTTAATATATTATTATTCCAAAAAACTTTTTTTATAAATAATTCCAAAACTATAACCTCGTATTTTTTGGATGTAATTATTGCATTAATGGAATAAATTTTTTCCAAATAATATTCTAAATATAGGAAACCAAATATTGAAATAAAATCATTATTTGTTGAAAAAAATTCTTCAAATAAACACTTCTGAACAATAATAAAGATTACTCATGGTGTTGGAAAATTATATCATATATTTATATGAATATATATTTCCACATAAAACAATATTATAAAAAAAATTATCTACACCATTTAAAATTTTATTAAATATTTATTTTATTGTTGGAAACTCATATATATTTTTTAGAAAATATAATTATGATTTCATTATTTCTAAAAACTATTTTTTCTTATTTAGAAATTATATCTAAATATATCATGAAATAAAGTCGTTATTTTATTTTTGATATATTATTTTATAATTACATTGGTCATTTTATAATTCCTTATAGTCAAGTTATTATTTCAACAATCATGTTCAAATGGTCACATTAACCTTTAAACCCAACTTATTCACCATCATTCTCATGTGTCCTCCACTACTCATGTAAAAATGTTATTACAAATTACGTGATAATTTATATAATATTCCTAATTCAATAAAAAATCCCTTTTTTATATTTACAAGACCCATGAAAAAATCCATGATGATATTCACCCATTTTCGTGAAGGTATGGGAAATGGTTGCAACATCCCCAACGGATTTTACTGTTCTTAACTTGTTGACATAATTGGAAAATTAATCTACTTCCTAAAATATCACTCTTCGTATTATCACTAAAATAGTGTTCTCAGAGAACTCTATAAATCATTGGGCCCTGTAAAGACCCGTAAATTTCAAAGAAATGTTTTCCTTAATTTTCTTTGAAATTTTACAAGAGCGCAGTCTCTGACGGCACCTGATTCCGAGGCCCGGTATGCCCGGAATCATTTTCTGAAGTTTGGCTCGGGTACGTTCAGTGAACGGACGAGCGGGTTTTTCTAACTTTTGAACCGGTGCACGAAATCGAATTCTGAGGGCACCGATGAAATCACAGCGCCGGTATTCGCTTAAAAACCCCTCTTCCGGAGTTGCGTTTTCTTGGGTGTGGTTTTTAATTTTTGGGCTTAAAGTTAAGAAATAAAATAATTTTGCGACAACTTTATTTTATTTCACTTAAGCCACTTGAAGCCACTTAATGACGGCTTGAACTGAGTTAAACTGGATAGGATGCTATCCAGAAATATCCTACCCCCTTGGTAGGATATTTGTGAGGTGGGGCCCGCACGAGCCCCGCCGTTTCTTTCTGCTAAGAAACGCACCCGCGAAAACCCGTCTTTATGAGAGTCAACTGACGCGTTTCTTAAAATCTTAACAGACCATTTAATTGGGAGGTTTATTTCGTGAATTAAATGGGTTGTTTCTTTCGTTGAATTAATTCAACGAATTAATTCAATCGTTTCTTAACCTGTTTTCATGGGTTGGCATATTAATAAAATAAGACCAACCAAAATCATTTGGGGGATTACTCGTTGAGACAGAATCCTTGTTCCTTCTTCCTCCTTCGCGAAGAACGCGAAGAACGCGCAGAACGCGAAGAACGCGAAGAACGCCGAACCCGAAAATCGGCGACGCGACGCCGGGATCCGCAACGCCGACAACATTCTTCTGCGACGTCTCTTCCTCCGCGACGGATCTTCGATCGGCTGCTTGAGGTAAGAGTCTCGGACCTTCCTTTTTATCTCCTTCGTGGTTCTTAACCAAAAACACGGATTTAATTAATTAAATTAAATCTGTTGTTTCATGGTGCGTTGAGTTTGCCGACTCAATGCCAGATTCCACGACGACGCGACGCCTCCCCGCGACGACGCGACGATCCCTCTCTTCCGCGACGAGCTTTTCTGCGAAGAACGTCCGCGCGCGACGATCGACGAGGTAGGGATTTATTTTGGGAATTACCCCCTTTTTATTATTCCCGTCAATGTTTCTTTAAAGAAATTAAAGAACCGAATTGTGAACAATTTTAATCTTATTAAAATTTTTGTTTCCTATGTGGAATAAAATTCTCCCGTTTGTTTATCTCTAACGCGAAGGGTGCGGGCCAAACGAACACGGCCCGACGACCCTCCGTCGTTCTTCGTTTTGGGTGGATTTGACGGGCGACGACGGAATGTGCCGCAACGGATGTTTGACGATCCTGTAGTGAAGAACGAGTCCCGGGAGGAGCAATGCTGCAGGCGGAAAGAGAATCGGACCACCGGAACGATCCCGGTTGCCCGCGGAACTCGCCGGCGGCGCGGGTCGCCGGCGCGGCGGCGCCGGCAGCCGGGAGCGGTGGCGCCCCGGCGCGCCGCCGGACAGGCCGCTGCGACACAGCGCGGCGGCGGCGGCAACTGTAAACCCGCGTCCGCGCGGGTTCGGTGCCCTCGGACGCGGCTGAAGCTGCATCCCGACTCAGCGCGGCCCCACGCGGGGGGCTGCGGCACCACCAGGCCGCGGGGGCGGCGCCCCGCGTGCCTCGGTCGTTCGGCCGAACCAGGTGAGGCCGGTCCGACTGGCCGGGCCGTGCCCTGGCCGGACCGGACCAGGTCGGGTCGACCCGGTTCAGCCGACCCCCGGGGGGGTCGGCCCGGGCCCGTACCCCCCGTCTTCAGACAGTCTTCGTTCAAACGCCCGTAACTTGAGCTACGGGCCTCCAAACGACTCGCCGTCAGCGGAAACGCGATCCTTGGATCAAGTCGGTCGTTTCGGTATATCACACTCAAGGTTTCAGAGTACTTTGAGTTTGGCCGGGTTGGTTCGTACACGAAACCAACCGGGCCCTCGGAGCGGAAATGCTCATATTTTGAGCTACGGACGTCCGATTGACGTGCCGTCAGCTTTGTTGTTTTCCTCTAAGTGAGAAGGATATTTTGGCATACTCCGCCCAAGGTTTGGATGTAGGTGGAGTGCGGTCGGGTTGGTTTTGCCTTAAAAACCAACAGGGACCCTAGGACGAAAATGCCAATAACTCTCAGACCGGGCGTCCGATTGATGCACCGTATGCGACGTTGAGTTCCAGTTGACGATACGGAACTTTTGGATATATCAACTTCGGACTTTGTGTCAGTTGATGTATCAGCCTCTCGGCTCGTGGAGCGGACCCTCCCGAACGAGCTTGCTGTGTGCGGGAACCCTAGGCTGGCTGCGACTGCTACTTCGACAGCGACGACTGTGCAAAGATCCTCCGTGGACTCCGACGACGACCGTGCAAAGATCCTCAGTGGACTGCGGCGACGACTGTGCAGAGATCCTCAGTGGACTGTGACGACTACTGCACTCAGCGATCCTCCGTAGATCAGTGTTACAGGTCCTGTGTGGGCCCGATCCTGTGTGGGTCCGATCCTGTGTGGGTCCGCGCTCAGCGGTTCTGTGTGAGCCAGCGCCTACAGGTCCTGCGTGGGCCCGATCCTATGTGGGCCCGATCCTGTGTGGGTCCGACCCTGTGTGGGTCATTGCGGGGGTTAGTTACCTATCGATCCTTCTTGGGTCCGACGACTTAGATGGATCAGTGATCATCTTTATCGTCATCCGATGAAGTATACCTGTGTGAGCTGAATCTTGTGTTTCTCTCCTTCGTGGATTGTGTTGAGCTATCCTGTGTGGATTTACTGTTTACTCTCCTTTGTGGATTGTGTTGAGCTATCCTGTGTGGACTTACTGTTTACTCTCCTTTGTGGATTTTGTTGAGCTATCCTGTGTGGTATTACTATTTACTCTCCTTTGTGGATTGTGTTGAGCTATCCTCTGTGGATTTACTGTTTACTCTCCTTTGTGGATTGTGTTGTTCTATCCTGTGTGGGTATACGTTTGCTTTCCTCTGTGGATTGGGTTGTGCTTGGGCTCGGACGTTGGAGCCGAATGGGAATTGATGACTTAGGTATATGTATGGGAATATACCTAAACCGTGTCAGATGTTACTTCGCGATTGTATCCTTCCTTTGTGGATTATCCTTTGTGGATTTTGGGAGACCTTCGGGGGTCTCGGGGTCCCTATTGAGTAGCTTATACACACCCCTGCACGGGCTTTTCCCGCACTACGTTGTGTTGGTTGCAGACGACGGACAGCGCTGATCGTGGTGGAGGCATGCGGAGCAGGACGGTACCTGGAGGTGGACCACTGGGCGGGACGTACTCGGAGCGGTCAGGTGGACCCGAGGAGCAGTGGAGGCTATCTGTACCCACCTTTCAGGTGGGATTTCCAGAGGACGGCTCGATGCTACAGTTTTCCCCTTTCAGTTGTTGTTTTTCCTTTTAGTTGTACTTTACTGTTGGGCTTGTATTTCCGGCCCTTTTTACTTTCAGCACAGCTTGTACAGTTTTTACATAGTGTTTACTTTTCCGCTTCCTTACTCTATGGTGCTTGTTTACTTTTCAAAGGCAATGCCTTCCCTTTTTGTTGAGATTTACGCCTTGGTGCTAGTCGCCAGCCCCTGGCCTATGGAAGGCGGGCTTGGGGTAGTCACGGCACAGGCCCCGAGGGTGGGTCGTGACAAATTGGTATCAGAGGTGGTCAGTTCTACTGCAGACTCTGATCTTTCTTCTATGTGAAGCAATAGTGTTTAGCGTATTGGGTGTGGTTATCAGTCCAAAGAGTCTAGTGTTGGTGCGGCGGCCGATCTATCCATACACCAGGACCCTGACTTCTGATTTCTGACTTAATGCACGAAAACATTGATTGCATGTGTGTTTCAAGTTTTCTCTGTGATTACTTGTGTCAACTCACCAGGTATATTGTTCTGACCGTGGCACACTTGTTTCCTTTTCAGGAAGGCACGATGACAGCAGCCAGCTAGGGTTCCTAGAGTAGAGCGCGACGACAGCCCACCGAGCGACGAGGCCTCGGTACAGGGCCTGTTGATAGCAGAGGCACCGGCGGTACCTTTACATGCCGAGCCCCCGATGCTCCCAGCACTGGCAGCTGACGACGCACGACGCCTCGGATCTCTACACGAGTTCCAGCGCCAGCGACCACCCAGGTTCCGTGGGGAGTCGGACCCCCAGGCAGCCGAGGACTGCCTGGAGGCGGTCGTCCGAGTTTTCAGGCTAGTGAGGACACCATCAGACCTCATGGTGATCCTCGCGGCGAGCCTACTCCACGCAGCAGCAGGGCGATGGTGGAGCCTGATGCTCCAGGTACATGATGAGGCCTCCCTCATCTGGACGGACTTCGAGAGCCTCTTTCGCTCAGAGTTCGTCCCGGCCACCCTCCGTGCGGTGCGCATCCAGGCGCTTCTTCAGCTACGGCAGGGAAGCTTGACGGTCGCCCAGTACGCGGCGAGGTTCACCGACCTATCTCGCTACTCAACAGACATGGTACGAGAACCATTCTTTTGGGCTCGGACCTTCGATCAGGGATTGATACAGGAGATCAGGGCATCGCTGATCTCCCTCAGCATCCCGACCCAGGCAGGAGTGCTAGAGCGATCCCTTCTGATCGAGAGCTTCCTGGCTGAGTCCACAGTGAGACCTGCCGCAGGGCGGCAGATAGCGGAGTCTTCGGCAGCAGGTAGCCGACGGATGACTCAGGGTTCCAGGCAGACCAGGCCTTCCAGCAGACGACCCCGGGACACTGGCTCAGCGGTGCGGGGAACACAGCGCGGAGCCAGCCTTCCGAGAGGCAGTCAGTGCTACGAGTGCGGCGGGCAGGGCCACATGGCTCGTGACTGCCCGACCCGTCGTACTGAGGGGCAGCAGACGGTGGAGGGACCACCCAGGCAGAGGCAGAGGTTCGACCGTGGCGGTCCGCAGGGAGGAGGCGGACGAGGCAGAGGAGCTGGCCGAGTAGCAGGTGGTGGGCGACGCTTTGAGGCTCTGCCACCACCACCACCAGGAGGCCCGCCCCGACCTCAGGGGGCCGGCGGGCAGAGATATGCCCAGCTCCAAGCAGTTGAGGCCTATGACCACGGCGCGCCAGAGATGATTCAAGGTACGATCTGTGTCTATTCCACCCTTGCTGCAGTTCTGATAGACACAGGAGCGAGTCACTCTTTCATAGCCACTGCCCTTGTTCGGAGCTCGGAGATTCCGACGGAGCCGTTGGCTCGATCCTTACGTCTAGAGACTCCTACGGGAGCGGACTCGACGATTAAGCACGGGTGCCGGCAGTGTGAACTTACTCTAGGAGGCGGGAGCTTCGGCTGGGATCTTCTTGTAGCGGCGTTGAGGCCTTACGACGTCATCTTGGGCATGGATTGGTTATCTACGGTCCATGCTCAGATTGACTGCATTAGGCGCAAGGGGCGATGTGTGTGCACCGACGGGAGCAGGTTCAGCTTCACCGGCGAGAAGGGAGCCTTAGCAGCATAGGATGGACTCATGCAGAGGAGAGGTCAGCCCAGCACTCATTAGTTGGCTAGCCTCATCCTGGGAGTAGTCGACGTGCGGAGTCCCAGTTTTCCTACAATGGTGGATCAGTACGCGGACATCTTTCCCGACGATGTTCCAGGACTACCTCCTCGCAGAGAGGTAGACTTTTATATTGACATGTACCCCGGGACAGCCCCAATATCCACTCCATCATATCGGATGGCCCCCGCTGAGCTTTGAGAGTTGCGGGTACAGTTGGAGGACTTGCAGGGCAAGGGATTCATCCGACCCAGTGTTTCACCCTGAGCTTCCCCGATATTGTTCGCCAAGAAGGCGGACGAGAGCTTGCAACTGTGTGTCGATTATCGTCGCCTGAACCAGGTGAAAGTTAGGAACAAGTATCCGCTACCCAGAATTGATGACATTTTCGATCAGCTCACGGGAGCACGGTGGTTCTCGAAGATAGACCTCTGGTCAGGCTATCATCAGCTCAGAGTTCGAGACGAGGATGTGCAGAAGATGGCCTTCAGATGTCGGTATGGCCACTATGAGTTCTTGGTTATGCCTTTCGGCGTCACCAACGCTCCAGCAGTGTTCATGAGCCTCATGAACAGGATCTTCCAGCCATAACTCGATCGTTTTGTCGTAGTCTTCATCGACGACATCTTAGTGTACTCGACCACGGAGGAGGAGCACGCCTACCACTTGCGTGTTGTACTAGACACACTCCAAGAGCACCAGCTTTATGGAAAGCTCTCGAACTGTCAGTTCTGGTTACGTGAGGTCCACTTCTTGGGGCACGTCATTTCTGAGGCGGGAGTTGCAGTGGATCCCGCGAAGATCGAGGCAGTGCTAGCTTGGGAGCCACCCAAGAGCGTGACAGAGGTGTGGAGTTTCTTGGGCCTAGCCGGATACTATAGGAGATTTGTGCCGGACTTATCCAGAGTTGCGGCCCCACTCTCAGTGTTGACGAAGAAGGGGAAACCCTTCTTGTGGTCAGACAGATGTCAGCAGAGCTTCCAGGAGCTGAGGCAGAGGTTGACCAGCGCACCTATCTTGAGGTTGCCTGAGGAGGGAGTTGGATACGTAGTCTACTACGATGCATTAGGGACCGGACTCGGGTGTGTCCTGATGCAGTAGCGGGCCGTGATTGCCTACGGATCACGTCAGTTGAGGCCGCATGAGCAGAACTACGCTACCCATGACTTGGAGTTGGCAGTAGTGGTCTTCGCCCTAAAGACGTGGCAGCACTATCTGATGGGCGAGCGCTTCATGGTCTTTTCTGACCACCAGAGTCTCAGGTACATCTTCTCTCAGAAGGACCTGAACCTGAGACAGTGGTGATGGCTCGAGTTCCTCCAGGACTATGACTTTGAGATAGTCCATACTCCTGGGAAGGGGAACGTGGTAGCTGATGCCCTCAGCTGGAGGATGGGCATCCAGCTGCTTGAGGAGGCGACAGAGCAGCTAGCCGCCTTGCAGATATCCTTCGTGGATAGAGATGGAGAAGCCTTCCTTCAGTCTCTCACAGTGTCTCCTCCACTTCTACAGCGGGTCTGAGAGGCACAGCGTGGGGACGCTGACTGTGAGACACAGCATGCACAGATATCCTCAGGACAGGCACCTGATGGTTTCTCCCTTGGAGCAGAGCACGATGTCCTTTTCAGAGGACGTACCTTGGTACCAGTTGCTTTACGAGAGAAGGTGCTGAGAGAGTTCCACACTTCTCCTTTAGCGGTACATCCTGGAGTGGCGAAGACGTACCAGGATCTCAGACGTCAGCACTGGTGGCCGGGCATAAAGAAGGCTGTGGCAGAGTTCGTTTCACAGTGCCTCACCTTCCAGCAGGTGAAGGCAGAGCATCTGGTACCAGCAGGCTTGGTACAGCCCTTGGAGGTCCCGGAGTGGAAGTGGGATGGGATATCTATGGAGTTCGTGACTGGACTTCCACGCACTTTCAGAGGTCACGACTCCATTTGGGTGATTGTTGACCGACTCACCAAGTCGGCACACTTCTTACCCATCCGAGAGCAGGGCTCAGTGGAGAGCTTGGGACGTCTCTACGTTCAGGAGATTGTACGGCTTCACGGTGTGCCATCTTCTATCGTCTCCGATCGGGACGCTCGCTTTACTTCCCGGCTTTGGAAGGGGTTGCAGGAGGCGTTCGGGACGCGGCTACGTCTGAGCACCGCCTTTCACCCACAGACGGATGGTCAGACGGAGAGGACCATTCAGACCCTCGAGGACATGCTTCGTGCATGTGTCATCGACTTTGGTTGCAGCTGGGAGGACTACCTACCCTTGGTGGAGTTCACATACAACAACAGCTACCACTCCACCATCGGGATGGCACCCTACGAGACATTGTATGGCAGGCCTTGCAGATCTTCTTTGTGCTGGACAGACCCTAGGGAGTCAGCACTTGTGGGGCCAGAGATGGTCTGGGCCACGAAAGAGAAGGTCCAGGTCATCCAGGAGCGGATGAGTACAGCACAGAGATGGCAGAAGTCATATGCTTACAGGAGGTGGAGGCCACTGGAGTTCGAGGATGGCAACCACGTCTTCTTGCGTGTCTCACCTCGACGTGTTTTGCGGAGATTTGGCCGGGGCGGCAAGTTGTCTCCACACTTCATCGGGCCTTTTCATGTCCTCAGCAGGATTGGAGAGGTGGCTTATCGCCTGGCTCTGCCACCTCAGTTGCACCGGGTGCACGACGTCTTCCATGTATCCTAGTTGAGGAGATACGTGCACGACCCAACGCACATCATTGACCATGGGGAGCTAGACGTGGATGATGGGGCGAATTTTGCGGAGGTCCCAGTGGAGGTACAGGATCGACAGGAGAGGGTCCTACGTGGGCGATCGATTCCTCTTGTGCGCATCAGATGGAAGCACGAGAACCTCCAGGAGAGCACATGGGAGCGGGAGGCTCAGATGCGTGCTCAGTACCCACATTTGTTTCCCTAGTTTATGATGTATCTTTACGGGGACGTAAATCCCTGAGGTGGGAGTAATGTAAAGACCTGTAAATTTCAAGGAAATTTTTTCCTTAATTTTCTTTGGAATTTTACAAGAGCGCAGTCTCTGACAGCAACTGATTCCGAGGCCCGGTGTGCCCGGAATCATTTTCTGAAGTTTGGCTCGGGTACGTTAAGTGAACGGACGAGCGGGTTTTCTAACTTTTGAACTGGTGCACGGAATCGAATTCTGAGGGCACCGATGAAATCGCAGTGCCGGTATTCGCTTAGAAACGCCTCTTCCGGAGTTGCGTTTGCTCGGGTGTGGTTTTTTATTTTCGGGCATAAAGTTAAGAAATAAAATAATTTTGCGACAACTTTATTTTATTTCACTTAAGCCACCTGGAAGCCACTTGAAGCCACTTAATGACGGCTTGAACTGAGTTAAACCGGATAGGATGCTATCCAGAAATATCCTACCCCCTTGGTAGGATATTTTTGAGGTGGGGCCCGCACGAGCCCCGCCGTTTCTTTCTACTAAGAAACGCACCCGCGAAAACCCGTCTTTATGAGAGTCAACTGACGCGTTTCATAAAATCTTAACAGACCATTTAATTCGGTGGTTTATTTCGTGAATTAAATGGGCTGTTTCTTTCATTGAATTAATTCAACGAATTAATTCAATCGTTTCTTAACCTGTTTTCGTGGGTTGGCATATTAATAAAATAAGACCAACCAAAATCATTTGGGGGATTACTCATTGAGACAGAATCCTTGTTCCTTCTTCCTCCTTCGCGAAGAACGCGAAGAACACGAAGAACACGAAGAACGCCGAACCCGAAAATCGACGACGCGACGCCGTGATCTGCAACGCCGACAACGTTCTTCTGTGACGTCTCTTCCTCCACGACGGATCTTCGATCGGCTGCTTGAGGTAAGAGTCTCGGACCTTCCTTTTTATCTCCTTCGTGGTTCTTAACCAAAAACACGGATTTAATTAATTAAATTAAATCTGCTGTTTCATTGTGCGTTGAGTTCGCCGACTCAATGCCAGATTCTGCGACGACGCGACGCCTCCCCGCGACGACGCGACGATCCCTCTCTTCCGCGACGAGCTTTTCCGCGAAGAACGCCCGCGCGCGACGATCGATGACTTAGGGATTTATTTTGGGAATTACCCCCTTTTTATTATTCTCGTCAATGTTTCTTTAAAGAAATTAAAGAACTGAATTGTGAACAATTTTAATCTTATTAAAATTGTTGTTTCCTGTGTGGAATAAAATTCTCCTGTTTGTTTATCTCTAACACGGAGGGTGTGGGCCAAACGAACACGGCCCGACGACCCTCCGTTGTTCTTCGTTTTGTGCGGATTTGACGAGAGACGACGGAACGTTCCGCAACGGATGTTTGACGATCCTGCAGTGAAGAATGAGTCCCGGGAGGAGCAATGGCGCAGACGGGAAGAGAATCAGACCACCGGAATGATCCCGGCGGCCCGCGGAACTCGCCGGCGGCCGGGAGCGGCGGCGGAACCCGCAGACCCGCGGCCGCGCAGGTCCAGTGCCCTCGGACGCGGCTGAAGCCTCGTCCCAACTCAGCGCGGCCCCACGCGGGGGGCCGCGGCACCACCAGGCCGCGGGGGCGGCGCCCCGCGTGCCTCGGCCGTTCGGCCGCTCGGCCGAACCAGGCCGGCCCGGTCCGACCGGCCGGGCTGTGCCCTGGCCGGACCGGACCGGGTCGACCCTGTTCGGCTGACTCCCGGGGGGGTCGGGCCGGGTCGGCCAGGGCCCGTACCCCCCGTCTTCGGACGGTCTTCATTCAAACGCCCGTAACATGAGTTACTGGCCTCAAAACGACTCACCTTCAGTGGCAACACGATCCTTGGATCGAGACGGTCGTTTCGGTATATCGCACTCAAGGTTTCGGAGTGCTTTGAGTTCGGCCGGGTTGGTTCGTACACGAAACCAACCGGGCCCTCGGAGCGGAAACGCTCATATCTTGAACTACGGACGTCCGATTGATGTGCCTTCATCTTTGTTGTTTTCCTCTAAGTGAGACGGATCTTTTGGCATACTCCGCCCGAGGCTTGGACGCAGGTGGAGTGCGGTCGGGTTGGTTTTTCCTTAAAAACCAACCATGACCCTAGGACAAAAATGCCAATAACTCTCAGACCGGGAGTCCGATTGACTCGCCGTCTGCGACGTTGAGTTCCTGTTGACGATATGGAACTTTTGGATACATCAACTTCGGACTTTGTGTCAGTTGATGTATCAGCCTCTCGGCTCGTGGAGCAGACCCTCCCGGACGAGCTTGCTGTGTGCGGGAACCCTAGGCTGGCTGCGACTGCTACTTCGACAGCGACGACTGTGCAGAGATCCTCTGTGGACTCCGACGACGACCGTGTAGAGATCCTCAGTGGACTGCGGCGACGACTGTGCAGAGATCCTCAGTGGGCTGCGATGACTACTGCACTCAGCGATCCTCCGTAGATCAGTGCTACAGGTCCTGTGTGGGCTCGATCCTGTGTGGGTCCGATCCTGTGTGGGTCAGCGCTCAGCAGTTCTGTGTGAGCCAGCGCCTACAGGTCCTGCGTGGGCCTGATCCTGTGTAGGGCCGATCCTATGTGGGTCCGATCCTATGTGGGTCATTGCGGGGGTTAGTTACCTATCGATCCGTCGTGGATCCGACGACTTAGATGGATCAGTGATCATCTTTATCGTCATCCGAAGAAGTATACCTGTGTGAGCTGAATCTTGTGTTTCTCTCCTTCGTGGATTGTGTTGAGCTATCCTGTGTGGATTTACTGTTTACTCTCCTTTGTGGATTGTGTTGATCTATCCTGTGTGGACTTACTGTTTACTCTCCTTTGTGGATTGTGTTGAGCTATCCTGTGTGGACTTATTGTTTACTCTCCTTTGTGGATTGTGTTGAGCTATCCTGTGTGGATTTACTGTTTACTCTCCTTTGTGGATTGTGTTGTTCTATCCTGTGTGGGTATACGTTTGCTTTCCTGTGTGGACTGGGTTGTGCTTGGGCTCAGACGTTGGAGCCGAACGGGAATTGATGACTTAGGTATATTTATGGGCATATACCTAAGCAGTGTCAGATGTTACTTCGTGATTGTATCCTTCCTTTGTGGATTATCCTTTGTTGATTTCGGGAGACCTTCGGGGGTCTCGGGGGTCCCTACTGAGTAGCTTATACTCACCCCTGCACGGGCTTTGCCCGCACTACGTTGTGTTGGTTGTAGACGACGGACATCGCTGATCGTGGTGGAGGCGTGCGGAGCAGGACGGTACCTGGAGGTGGACCACTGGGCGGGACATACTCGAAGCGGTCAGGTGGACCCGAGGAGCAGTGGAGGCTATCTGTACCCACTCTTCAGGTGGGATTTCCAGAGGATGGCTCAAAGCTACAGTTTTCCCCTTTCAGTTGCTGTTTTTTCATTCAGTTGTACTTTACTGTTAGGCTTGAATTTCCGGACCCTTTTACTTTCAGCACAGCTTGTACAGTTTTTACTTAGTGTTTACTTTTCCGCTTGCTTACTCGGTGGTGCTTGTTTACTTTTCAAAGGCAATGCCTTCCCTTTTGTTGGGATTTACGCCTTGGTGCTAGTCTCCAGCCCCTGGCCTATGGAAGGTGGGCTTGGGGTAGTCACGGCACGGGCCCCAAGTGCGGGTCGTGACAGGCCCCCTGGGTGGAAAGATTATATTGATCAATAAGCATCAGTTAATATCTCTTTCTTTATATCAGGTTTTGATGGTATGCAGAGTAGTACCCCAAATCTCACAATATATTCTTCATAAATGTTTAAAATTGAATACATCACCATTATTATGTGATACTCCTTTTTTATCTCAACATAATTCCTAAAATCATTCATAGACTACTCTATAAGGGATCATGGGGAAATAATTTAAGTAATATAGAATGAGGATCATTCTATTATGATTTTCATCACAATCCTTTTCATCACTACGAATGTTGTATCCCTATAAATCATCATCATTTTTGGAGTTTTAGGATATTTTATATTCAAAGTATCTTCCAGTTTATTCTCCTTCACATGATGATAATGTATTGAGCAGACATTATCATTCACCAATTCTATCAACCTTCACTAGTTCTTGATTGTATCCTACAATACGAATTTATAATTGAGGATGTTACGATCAATATATTTTTCAAAAATCATTCCATATAGATACTTTTACAAAAATAATCAATTTTAATACCACTATATCCAATTATATGTCATTCTATGGATAGTTCCATTCTTGGATCATAAATTTTCAAGAGTAATATGCTCTCACTTTATCATATATCATGAGCACACAGTCCAATAACATCGTTGAAGGATCACTATAAATCAGAAAACCCTTCCCAATATTGGGTACTATGAGTACTAGAATAGTGGAAATACACCTATTTATATCTGTGAATCTATATTTCTATTCATCATTCCAAAACAATCATTACTCCCTTATGAGTTATCATGGTTGGAATATTTGAAAATAGTCACAATTTTCTCACAAATCATCGATAGTTCCTAGATTTTTCATGGAAACTATGATTCTTCATTAAAAAATTTAGTCTAGGTTACTAATCAACCACATTGTTTTGTAAAAGATAGATAGATATAACTTTACGAGTGATAACATTATCCAATAATGTAACAATCCCCATCAAAAAATCACATTAAATATACATCACATATAATTTACCCTTTATAAAGGTGATTAAAATAATATTTAAATGCTCCTCGTGTTCCCAGTTAATTTGTTATTATATAATATTATTAGCAATAACGTTACCAAAAAATATTTGAGGTAATATCTAAAATATATATTACATAGGTCCATGAAAATTCATAGAGCATTTATCAGTTCTATGGGAATAACTATGTAATCCTTATGTAAATTCCGTTTACGAAAGGAATTCTTGTGATTATCCTCCTTCGCCACTATGAATTAAAGATACCCTAAACAATGGTGATATTTTTAGAAGTAATCTAATCCACATATTTGATCAAAAAAATATATAAATCCATGGTATGTTATACTTTCTCTTTATCATGATTATGTTTAGTTTGTGATAATCAATGTAGAGGTGCATTGACATATCATT
Source organism: Viscum album (assembly GCA_963277665.1). Classification (NCBI taxonomy): domain Eukaryota; kingdom Viridiplantae; phylum Streptophyta; class Magnoliopsida; order Santalales; family Viscaceae; genus Viscum; species Viscum album. The sequence continues at coordinate 1,192,506,730 of OY728158.1, read as the reverse complement.
TTTCTTCATAAATAGTGTTTTTTCCATATGGTGAAGTACTTGGTTATATTAAATTCATTTGGAGAAATTTTTGTTTCTTTATAGGGGTTCTTGGATGTTGGTAGAGCTCAGCGTATAATTTCGATTGAGAACGCTTCTTCTCTATCAGGGGGAAGGTTAGGAAGCACATCGTAGAATACAAAATCATATTCCCTCATAATGGGAATGTCATTAGCTATGATCCTCACCATTGTCTTAGTTATTTATGACAGATATTATTTCACATAATGAAGTAATTTCTATTCTTTAGAATAATTTTTGAAAGAAGATTCCACATCCACTAAATAATTAATTAGAATTAATGGATAATTTGGAATGTGGAATTAAAATTCATTCTCCCATATTTTTACGTGGGATCCACATATAGATAGTAAATCTATTCTTATTATAGTGTCTAACTCCACTAAAGGGAGTATGATATGGTTTTTTTGGAGATTCATCCCACAAATATTTTCTGTGGAGGAGTGATGTTCTTAAGATATAACAATTCATTTTTTTTCTTCACTTATAACTGAACTTATTTGTTTTGAGGTGGTGTTTTAATAGTTCTACTTGGAATTAGAAATATGAATTAATTCAAAAAACTACAATCATGGAATATATTTTACATTATTAAGTGATATTACGCATACCATTCTTTATTTCATTATAATTATAACCATTTACTAAAATCAGAAGAATTTTATGTATGATAATACAATAATTATTAATAATATAAAAGGGAATCTATAAACATAAAAGGAATAAGTCATAAATTACATGTATACACAATATTATCAGATTATAAGTTTTAAAATAGGTTATCTATAAACTATTTTATATTTGGTTATCTAAAATGACAATTTATTAAAATGATTTACAATATTTTATAAATAACATGTGAATCAACTAAATCATATCCTCTTAGAGTGTCAAACTAAAATTGTAGTGATGACCACTTTTTACGAACTATGTGAAGATCCAGTTAATACTCAATGAATATTTTTTTGTTATTATTTTCCCAAGGATCATCAGAGATTGAACCTGTGTCTGCTTCTAATATATAGAGACATATATCATTTCAATGAGACCAATTACTTTATACATTAAAAAATATATATTTCCTATATGTTGAATTTTCTATTGATTATTCACTATTTTTTTGTTTTCTAAATGCCTAAAAATATCTAGAAATTGTTTTATACTTACTATGGTAAAATAAGTCTATTATAAAAATTATTACCATATTTCCAATATTAAAATTCAAAAACACAACCCAGAATATCTAGATGTCTAGTGTATTTGGAAGACAAGTTCTAAAATACATTATCTTAAACAAATGGAAAATACATATTATTTCAATATATATATTGTGCTCAAGTATCCCTTTGAACATCTTTCAAAACATTGGATACCCTAGGGACATACATAATGAAAAGTGTGAGATATAAATCCGAGTAAGGGAATAATCCATGTAATGAAAGATGAAAAGTAATATTTATGTGATGGGAACAACCTCATGATAGAATAAAAGGTGAGAATCATATATGCCGGCATTACTCATTAGCTTTCCAGTTGGAAGGGGAAATCAATGTCCATGGATGGGAGGGTTTGCCTTGTGAATTCAGTGATTACATCCAAATTTGTTTACCCATTCTCTCTCTAAAAATGGCCGCGAGGATTGATTAAGGAACTTCAAATCCTGGTGAAAAATTTTATATTTACAGGATCAATCTTTGAAATGATTTTGGTTAGAGTGAAGTGGAAGGAATGCATAAAAATTGTTGAAATGGGAGGATTAGGAGTTATGGATCATTGTACACTTAATAATGGTTGGATTGGAAAGTTCACTTGGAGGCTGATATCAAATGGTGTTGACGATGAATTCCTGTCGGGTTGGTTCACAAATTTGCTGGTTAATGGTTATAAATATCACCTCCAGTCTTCGGTATGGGCCTCCCTTAAGCTGTAATATGCAACGATTATGTAGGATTCTAAATGGCTGGTCATCAGGGACTCCAATATTAGCTGTTGGAGCACCTTGTGGTTGGATCGTCCCTTACAACTCATGAATGTCAACCTGAAGTTGCTTCTTTATCCATATCGGATTTCCTCTCATATCAATCTTTCTATGAGCTGAATATTTCTTATTATGTGATGTTTCAAATTAATAGTTGTGCTTTTATGGATTATGACAAATTGATTTGGATTCACAGCAGGAATGTGATCTTTGACACCAAATAATTCTACAAGATTGCATGTTGTGGGAATGACCACGCCCCAACATGGATTCTGAATTTTAGTGCTCCATTTATTCGGCCAACCCGGTTTATCTTACATTGGAGGATCTGGAAAAACAAACATCCCACTTCTGAACACTTGAAGCGAGCTGGATTTCAGATGGCATCCATGTGTAATATTTGCAGGGCTGGAGAAGACACTACGCAACATGTGTTTATGGAGTGCAATCAAGCCCATCAACTCTGGAACTACTTGTCTGTGATGTTTGGATTAGCGGGGGATTCCAGAATCCAGATTTTTGATCTGTTATCCATACTGCCGCTGGTGCGCTATAGTGAGCATATTTTCAACCTTTTTAATACTTCTATTATAGAGGTTTTTACGGCCTCGTGGGACTTGAGGAACATGGACCTATTTGATGGTGTGGTTTTTGATGTCCATAAAGGAATGATCTCCATCCAAAGGGATGTGTACGTTGCGACAGTGATCCAAGATGGTGTAATGTCTAACACCATTTCTGACCTCCAAATTCTTAGGATGATTGGTGTTTTAGGCCATCCACACAAACCATAGATGCTTAAACATATCATATGGATACCACTGATTGAACTGTGCCTAAATGTAAATGTTGATGGAGCCGAATCAGGTGCGCCGAGCCGATTTGGATGCAGAGGAGTCTTACGCACATTTTATGGGTTTATTAAGGGATTCATTTATCGTTACCTTGGCCTTGGTACTGCATTTGAAGCTGAACTTTGGGCCATGATTCTTGTAAAAAGGTATGATGTCCAATTTAACTGGAAATGGCTTTGGATTGAATCTGACTCAATGATTGATGTTCTGCATTGAGCACTAGAACACGAAATGTACCATGGCGTGTGCTGCCTCTGTGGGTTGACTGTCTCTTCCACGTTAATCACTTGTAGATGGTTGTCTCCCATGTCTACCGGGAGGCTAATTAGGTTGTATATATACTTGGTAAAAAGGATATACTAGATCTTGATATGATGTGTTCTTTCACAGCCCCGGATTATTGTGCTATGATGGTGGAGGCGGATTGATGTGGTGTCTTGCACACTCTCTTATGTAATAACCCCTTGTATTCCTAATTCCTATTTTATTATATATTTTTTGGAGGACTGGATCATGTCGGACCCTGATCTTCTTTCTATAATAAAAGATCATGTATTTATAGAAAATGTGGGAAAACAAAAAATGTGACAACATAAGCACAAATCAAGGCCCCCATTAGGAAAACATTACATATTCTATTCGGGTAACATCCAATGAACGATTAATGATATATCATTAGATGTAAAAATAACCAATGCATTAGTGGGTTTTATAATTTTGAGATCACCCACCAAGTTCATAACATATACATTCATTTGTGTGACATAAAAATAAATCAGTCATAATGCATAATCCTAAGAAAAAATCAAGGAAATGTAAATTGGTTATATAATTTTATCACATTCCATAACCAATTTATTTAACTACTAATTTTTTTCCAATATATACCATGTACTTTATGTTTTTTCAACTCCAATAAACCTCAGATATTACGAGTGTTTTGGTTTTTAAGTCTGTTTATTAAGTATAATCTTCATTTAAGCCAATTTTATCTTAGTTATACAAATTATTTAAATATATTTAAATTTTCATTTGTATGGGAAATCAGATACTTATGGAATTCAGAAACATGAAGACATGGATATGTCAATAAATATTCTACCTCAAATGGTTATATGATGGATTCACCTTTGAGAAATAGCTACATAGTGAAAAAAGGTTTTATTGAAATGACCATTTTTTTGTGTTTCCTATATGATAAATTCACTAAACATATAACTTGGCTATGAGAATTGGTTGCATGGTGTATTCAGCTACATGGTTTGGATAAATGGTTAAATTTTCTACATGGTTTGAAATGGTTGTGTAATTAATTCACCTACATATAATTTATTTATTTCAAAAATAATTCTACAAGAAGAAATTCTGCCACATTAGTACACCTATGAAATTTGGATACATGAAGAATAACTATGAAAATAAGTTATTTGAAGAACGACAATGTGGATCATTTCTGCTATATTAATTCAAAAGTTAAATTTGGAAACGTGGTGATCAAGGATCAACTATATCATTATACAACCTAAAATTTATAACCATTTGTGTAATTATATTATAAATTATTTTTCTCACCCATTTATCAAATATTAGACTACTAATTTAATGTAACATCTATTATAAACAAGTTTCATGCACAGAGAGAAGAAAAAATTAGAATGATAATTTAAGGGTTCCTACTATTGTAGAAGTATTTTCAATAATATGACATATATAATTTAATTAATTGATCATATCATATTCATGTGATTCTATGCAATTAAAATAGAACAATTTCTTGTATTTTAATGTGTGAACCAGAAAATAATTTATATGCGAACAAATACTATTACACCAGTATCTATCACCTAACACTTGAACCTCTTTGTGTGATTCTCTATTTTCCATGAAGAACAATAAGAAGCTTCATGTGATAAAGCTTCACTAACTTGAAAAATATTTCTACTACTAAAATACTCTCCTCAATCTATATTTCATTCTTATCATATCTCTTGGAGATTTCTTCTCATCTATCAGTCATATCTTCCTACTGTGATCTTTATATGTATTCATTATATTCATTACTTATTTTAGAAATATGAAGGGTCCAGGTAAAATAACATTAATGATGGTTCTTATAAATGTTTTTCAGAGTCTAGTTAATTATATTAGTATTATATAAAATGTCAATAACTAGAACTTTGTCATTTAATCCTTTGTAAAAGGACTAGAAGACCCTAGTAAAAGGACTGGTCTAGTGAAAATCAGCATGCCCTAGGTGTTGAGTGCCAGTGGAGTGTAAAAGTGTATTTCTCTTACTTGAACCACTAAAAATGTTTTCTGTCTGATATATTTTCAATGTGAATTTTTTTATTTTATATGTATATTTTAAGAAATGATGTTAAGTTTTTCTATCTTAAAGATGGTGGTTTTCTATGATTAAAAAATTTCTAGAACAACATTCAACCCCCTCTTGAGTCTTATTCTAGTCATTCACTTACCATAAATGGGTATAAGTGGATTTAATATTTTTGTTCTCTTCCTTAAATGGTTTAATTATAAAGACAATCTTGAACATGGTTTTTATGACTGATTATAGTGATGGTATGTCAATGGTAAGAGCACCCTACATCAGTGGTAAAAACTATGGTTGATGGAAGTTATATATGATAATATATTTAAAGAACCATGGTTTAAAGACTTATCTAAAACTCATGAAACCTTATGAAATTTCCAATATAGAACCTAAAAGTGGGATTTTCATACTTAATCTAAATATGACATAAATTACAATGTCATAAATGAAATCATTTATGGAAAATGTCCAGATGTGGAAAATCAATTTTCACAATGTGAAAATGATTGTAAGACATGGAGAACTATATCAGTTTCTTGTGAAGGAATATAAAATGTGATAAATATTTGCTACAATAATTCCAAGAAGAATTTTTAAACAATCGGAATGATGGAAGGGGAGAGAATTATCCAATTGAATGAAATATATAATAAGGTGGTAAATAATACTGCTAATTTAGGATCCCCTATTTACAAATAGTATCAATATATAAAAATTACTATAATTCAAATATTAGATGGAGGGGAATTTTTTCTTCCATTTCTTAATCAATAGAATACATATATTTTAAAGTAAATGATTTTATTATTACATTAACGATGTAACAAGCTAAAATCTAACTGATTTAGGATAGCATAAGATTGGGAAAAAGGTAAATGTATCATTGAAGGATTCTACTTAAAAATATTTCAACAAGAAAAAGAGTATCAAATATATGAATAATTTGGATAATAATATGAATCAAAATATTTATGATCAAATGATGAGAAATGTCAACTTTTTAGAAGGTTTAAAATGTGATATACCTAGAGAATAATCCATAGAAAAACCTTTGATAAGTACCAGAATCATGCGTGAAATTATAAATAAGTTATATTTTATTACTGTAAACATATCTTCCACATCCATCTAGACATCCCTAAATAGAAAGACAATAAAAGTATGAGAAAAATTATTTTGGGAATAGAGTTTATAAGAAAAAATCTAAAAAATGCATGAACGAAACAATGAGTTATTCTAAAGATTCTATTGAAAATACATATTCAAATTAAAATGCTGAAATCTATAATCAAAAGAGTAATATGTGCTTAATGGAACACTCAGATGAGGTACATTATTAATATTCTTTTGGGATGGAATCTGATTCATAAAATGATTACATATCTAAAGAATAATTAAATGAATATTATACCATTCTCGAAACAAAATATCAACCCTTAAAAAATAAAAAAAAATCTAAAAATATTATTATATTATTTTAACAAAAAAATGAATTAGATAAACAAATTTTTTAATTTAAAACAAAGAATGAAAATTATGATTATATTTATATTTAAAATTATAATTGGACTGAGAGCATACAAAATGTATTTTAGTATTTTAATGTTATTGCAAGTTTCTAAAAAAGGTGATAATTATTTAAATAAAATTCATTAAAATAATAAATTCATGAAAAATAAGTTTATAATATGAATCCAAAGTGAAAAACAAACTTATTCCCAAGAGTATTCTTTCTCTAGATCTATGAATATAAACCACATTAAAATTACTTATTCTTACTATGAGTAATCAAGGATCTGTGCTAATAATTATATTTTAACAAATCATCAATTTTATGGAGTTAAGAATTCATTTATTTGAAAAACATTTTAAAATATAGTGAATGATCTTGTAGATAGAACAAATAGATTTAGGTTTCCAAGTCCTTATTTGCTAACGTTGTTATACCATAGAATTTGTATAGAAAACCAATTTCCAATTTCATTTGGATTTATAGTGAAACTTTTCCAATATCATTAATGAGAAATTGTATATTTACAGTGGAATCTCAACACATATGAATGTTTATTTTTCTAATTTTGACCCCTTATCGAATATTGATGGTGTTGATGTCACTTTTGATGAAAATTTGTAAGGAAATATAATGGGATTTGGATCAGTTGGAGTTCCATGATTATTCCTCATCATCCAAGTTATATATTTGAAAGGATTGAAGACTAATCTAATACTTATTTTACAACATTATGATGAAGGTTATTTTCTATATTTATCTAACAATAAATGTTCTATTTTCAAATATAAAATTATCCAATTTAAGAACCCTAGAATGGATAATGTCTACAATCTAGATCATAATGATTTGTGTATAAAAACATTGAACTACTTAAATACTGACATTAATGAATCATGGATTTGGTATAGAATATGGTGAAATTTAAATTTATATTGATTATGAAAAAATTTCAAAAACAATATAGTTTCATATATACACTGCATAAATTGAATAAATTACTATGTGATTCATTCCAAATACGAAGGGAAAACGTGTTATGTTTTTAACCAATTAAAGAGATTTTTTACTTCTAAAACACTCTAACATATACACATGTATTGATTTGGGAAATCAAGAGGATTGACAAGTGTGTAGATTTCTTGTTTTATCTAAAAGGTAGAAGAACTCTTAGAACATCACCTCCAAATCCCTTTATAGGTACTAGAAAAATAGTATTTATGGTTTTTGATTCATCCCAAATATATAAAAAGAGAAATCCATGGTGGATGTATCCCTAAATATTGAATTCTAAACTCAATAAAATTCACATTTGGGTCCTCTAAAAAAATTGGGTTTCTTCATGATGATTTTTTATTACTTCAGTATAGATTCAAGAAATTGTAAAGGAGTTAATTGAATGCATTTTTAGGGACCTCATGAAATATATATATAGTTGGATGTGAATAAGTTTCTTCAATTTATCTTCTAAATTTAGGTTTTCCTAAATTGATTGGCCACCCTATTACCTCTCAGACCTCTCCATATTTATGAAACCGTAACCAAAAAAATGGTTTCTGTTTATTCCAATCTATAAACCAGTTTGTTCTAGATAGTGTGTTAAATATATTTTTTTTGGGTGGTAAGTGGATGTTGTTTTTTACAAATTCATATATTTTGATGAAATAATTCTTCATCAACATCTTTTTCATTTTTTATCTTTTTTTTATTTAATTTTTTTCATCTCTTTATTTTTTTTATAAGTTATTGAATTAATTTAATTTTTTTCATCATTTTCAATGTTATATCTTGCCGCATGTTCTAAAATTCAGTTTTATCAAAATTAACATTCAATTTTTTCATTTTAATAAACTATTTCATTAACATATTTATGGAATTATTTTTTATTTTGGTATATATTCCTTTCTTTTTTAATGTCACAAAAGTGGGATAAGATTGTCTAAGGAGGATACATTACCTTATGGGTGGATGTGTATAATTTAGGGGAGAAGAAATGTATAGAAATGAAATTTTACAAGAAACATACATATTATATATATTTTTTGTGAGACCATTTAAATCTTTTGAAATTTTACATTTAATATTTAATGGGTCTTTTTTTCATTTAAAAAAGGGATATTCTTGGACTACAAATGACATTCTAACATATACCATGTAATTTATGTTTTGATGATCACTAATTCCACTGATATGTTACAAATGATTCTTTTATTGGTGTGTTTATGAAGATTGGTATTCATTTGTTCCTATATACTGTTTGTTATATAAATTATAGAAATTTGTTAAATTTTTATTTAGAATGGAAAATCAGCTATGTGAGACACTAAGCTACATGAATAAATGGATACATCAAACAATGGGTTTTGTAAATCATCTATGTAAAGAATTCAGCTATATCAAACAGATACATCATGAAAACAGATACATGAGAATCTATTATTTCAATGAATCGACCACATTTTCAATTATTTATATTGATTAAATGGTTATGTAAATCGGATATGTGGGTTAATCAGCTATGTGGTTCAGATTCATGGAAAGGTTAGATTTGTAATCCTAAATGGTTATGTAAAATAATAATCTAGTTATGATTTAGATATGTGAGAAAGAATTATATATGAATAAATTCAACTATGTGAATAATTCCTACACGGTACACCAATACAGAGAACACATATGAAATTTTGATATGTGAAGAATGGATATATCAATTAATTTGGATATGTGAATTCAAAATTTGAATTCTTATAGTTGGTGATCTAGAATTAGATTTTCTATTGTATAACCTTTTATTTATTATCATTAATTTACTTCCATTGCAAATTAATTTATTCATTCATCAGTTTAATATAGTATTATCTCTTTGATGTGAAATTGAATATAAAAAAAATTCAAGTATCGAGAGCTGAAAACAGTACAAGGATAATTTAATCATCAGTACTATTATTGAGGTATTTTCAATTAAAGTACATATGGAATTTAATTCAAAGAATGAGGTTTATGGATATGATGTTTTTAAATTAAAAGATAATCTTTACCTTTATTTTCATGCATAAAACCTTTCTAAAGGACAGAAGTGTGTACACCATAATTTATTTACTATCCTTTAAATCCCTTTGTGTGTCACACTGTGTTTTATAAAGAAGAATAAGAACATATACGTTATATAGTTATGGTAACATGGTTGATCATTATTCTTTTAAAAGACTCTACCTAAGCATTATTTCTTTACTATCTTATCTCAAATATATATCTTCCCTTTTCATGTTGTATACTTCAACTGCCAGCTTCATCTTTGATATATATATATTATTTCCTTCTGTTGGGGGTGTGAAGGTTCTGAGTAAAATAACATTGATGTGTTATTTTTAATAATCCTTATTGGGGATCTGTGAATACTCATAGTATTGTGAAAATTGTTGAATTATTTCATTCAGTTATACAGTAAATAAGAAAAGGACTGGAAGTGTCATATAAAATTACGAGTCTAGTGAAAATCACTAATCTCTAAGAGTTTACTGTTGGTAGAGTTGACTATAGGATTTAAATTCCCTGAACCACGATATATATCTGGTGTCTTATATGTTTTATTTATTATTTATTGTATATTACAATAAGTTTTTAAGAAAATAACACAAGTTATCATATCTTGAAGAGAGTGGTTTTCTACACATAGAAAATTTCAATAACTCAATTCTCCCCCCCCCCCACTAGAGTTTTAATACAGTCATTATCCGACCAAAACAAATTATAGATCATAAAGATTCCAATTAAAGAAATAATTAAGTCATTTTTAGATTTTCCTCAATTAAATAAGAAGCATGATTCATAAAAATAATGTTCAATTAAATAAAATACATAAAAAAGGTGGAAAATTCTGTCTACAGATGAACATCTTATGGGGGGTTTTAAGAAAATACTAAGGATCCTTTAAAGATTGTAACAGAATAATATTTCATTAAAACCATAAATGAACCTGATTTATTTCGATGAAATAATGAGTACTTTTTGAAACCATATATGGGGAAAACATATTATATGATGTGGTGTATAAAAAGAGATAATAATTATACTTTCTCCCCATTATGAAGATTACATAAAATATGGAATTAAGAAAGGAAGTTGAAAACATGTATGATCCTAAATAAAGCATAATAGTGTAGGATAGGTATAAATGTGAGGATCATATATACAAAGTAAAAAATTAAACACATAACAAGAAGATAAAGGTTCAAAGATAAAATTAAAGACAATGTGTAATTCAAATTTAAGGAGGGTGGTTTGCAAGACCCATTACCTTGAGTTTGTGATGCATTATTTGAGTGTGTTTAGTCAAAGTGATGCTCAAATTTATTTTATTAATTATTTAATTTTGTAACTTTTCATTAAAAATATATTTTTTAAATCCCATTTTTTATTACATGTTAATCATTTATTACAATTTTTTATTGACTGCTTGGAATTGTCCGATCGATATTGCAGAAAATTATTTTCTGAGTTCATCATGGATCAGTGTGTTTTTAAAGAATTAAAAATATCTTTACATTTAAAATAATTGATTGTTTATGATTCCAATAACATAATATCATAATAGATTCATAAATTCTTCAAAAAATTATTTAAATTTTGAATTGTGTTCTTATTAACTTTTTTTACATAAGTGAGCATGGAAGCCTTTGGATTAAGTCTAGAAAAAAAATTACATAAGGCGATATGAGGGTATTTTATATTTTTCCTAGATTAAAATTGTATGCATGTCATCAAGAAAAGTGGTTGAGTAGAGAAATACTTCTATAGTGACCCCTATTTTTTGAAATTCCATCAACTATATAGATATATTCCCTAAAGGAATAAGTGGTAATTTTTTTCATATGAGAATTTCCCTCCAATCATTTTTTCCATTTTTCGTTCAGCTTCTATGACAAGTGAATTTGGCCTCCTCTTATCGCTAGTACAACACTAGAGGAAGCACATTCTTACCAAATATAGATCCATGCACTTTTATAGGCTAGATCAGCTGACATGATCTAGCCATCATATCTGCTTCTAGTGTGGTGTTATTTTCACAGGGACCATATTAGGATTCTATAACAACTCCATTATGGTCTCTAGAAATTGCACCATAACTTGATGGACAAGGGTTTCCTCTATAGGCCATATCTGTATTGTATTTTATTCATCAGGTAATGGGGAATATCCAAATAACATCCAAAGCACCCTGAGGGGTGGGGAAATTACCTAGAATCTAATGTCGTTTGAGGATAAAAACTCAGCAACTGAGTTTCTTCAATTTTTATTATGCACTGCATTATCAGGTTGTATTGAAGCACAGATGCACCACATTTCATGTTCAATATTGAAGAACACCATTTTATATAAAATAATATTTCTTCTCCTCTATATAATGTGAATTAAATAAGCATGGGTGACATTAGAGAAAACCATGAGCTTATTTAAAAGGCTTACATTGTATATTTTTGCATGAATGGAGCAGACCGAGTCTGTTCACTACAAATTAATTTCAAAAATCTGCATAACATTCTCATATAATGCAGATTCCATTTTTCAACTCATGAATAAGTCTTCCACAACCTCTCTACGTTTATTTAAAAAACACATATAGAGAACAGAGATGTACAAAATCATTGAAGATTCACATCCCTCGACATCTTGTTCTATAATATCCTTGAGATGAGTGTGTACAGATCGGTTATCATCTATTTTTTGTTCCATTAACCAATCTACCAAATGTCACTATGAAGTGGTTTATTTTATAATCACTTTGATTCCAGGATGCCATTTGAGTACTCCTCTCAGATTAGCAGATCATCCAGATTTATAAATTCATAGTTGGAAAAAATAGAAGCAATGTCATCCGGAATTGAATCAATTCTTTCGAACTAGTCCTTTATCAATATATTGTGTTCAATACCACTATCCTCGTTCACAACTCTATTAATAATAGGGTCGCCTATCCCGTTATCATACCAGACAAATTACCTTGTTTTTTATGGATTAAATTACAATGAACATGTGTCATTAATATCATTGATATAATGATCAAAATATATTTACCTAATTTTAATTGTATAATAAATAATATATTGATCCATTAAATCATTTTTAAAAACAATCATTGAATGGTTATGGAAAAATGTGATTGTTCACCGATGTAGTGAACTATCCAAGATATAAAACATTCTTTCATTTTAGAATTATGAGAGAATAGTTTAGATATGATACATTAAATTAGCATAAAAACATTTCATACCAAAATCATTTTGTTAATATGGATATAGAAAATCTAGAGGAGGAGAAAGAAAAAAATAATTTAAAATTTTTAGTTTAGCATTTAACATCTTCCATTTGATTTTTCCCCTTAGGATACACCCTAATTCTCTTAATATTGGTCTTTTGGTATAACAAAAACTCCTTAGAGGTGGGAAGGATGGTTGAGGAGAAATTTGGGTAGATATTTGGGATGGTCAAATAACCTATAGAATGATGAAAAGATAAGTATTGAATATTAGTATTTGTTAGGGGAGGATAGGGGTGTTTTTTGTAATATTTAATGGTTAATAATTATTTCTCAGGACTACTAATAGTGTTCATTATCCTGAATATATATAGTAATTGGTCAATATAAGGCTAAGATAATGGTTTATTACATCACTCATTATGAAATTAATCATTTTTTTACTTATAATATAAAATACACTATTTTTTCATCAATTACTATTTTCTAAGAATTCAACCTTTTTAGAAAAAATAATAAAATTAATCATAAGATAAATCTTGATAATACCAAAAATATGTTAGGTCATAATATAAAAAGTAATATAAGAGGGGGTAAGTTGTGTCTTTTCATAAATATTCCACAATTCTTCCTTTTGATAGCCACTCTGATTTATGAATATTTGGAGTATTTTTATTCCGATTGAAAATATAGAATTGACAAACAAAAATAAAGAACACATCTTTCTATAGTGGTTTAGGGCTCAAATATCTCCCATCCCACTCTACCAAATTCTCTCTCTATGATCTTGGTGAATATCACTAGTATGGTCCTCTTATCACTTGATCCAAATTCCACAAATGAGTGCAGGTGGCTGACACCTTTACAACAAGGATAAATAGATACTTCTAGATATATAGTAGAGAAACGATTATCCATAGCTGATATCGGGAAGATGATACTCTAATACAACTGAGTATGGACATTCAAAACAATAATAAATCAAAATATTTTGATATATTTATTCGAGTTTGTCATCACAATTGCAGTAGAAAGTGACTAACAATTGATGGGTCTTCTTCTTTAGAAATTAATATCTTCAATAAGGAAAGTATAAAATGATCTTAGATCCCCAAAGATGATTAATTAAAAGGAAGAATAAAACTGAGTAACACCACTCTATCAGAAGAATTACACAGATCATATACTTCTCCAATGTGTAGACCTCTATCAGGGTTTATTGTTTAATGCATAAATGTATGAAGATTTTCACCAAAGTATGGTTGTAAATGAAAAATATGTCCATTTCAAAATTATCCTATTAGTAAAATTGATACACTAATAGAATATAAAAAAGAAATTGTCATGGCTTAAATTTCCAGATCAAAAAAAGATACTTGATAAAATTTATATACTCAAATTAAAATAAAACAGGGTAGTCATAACATCCCTTAAGAATATTAGCAAAAATCTATTTTGAATATGGTTCTTTGAATCTATTATAATGAGATTTCAATCGGTCAAAAATAATCTTTGAAATAGCCTGTAATATTTTCAAGATCATTTCATAATTCAAAAAAACTATCGTGGATTTATACCTCAAATGTTGAAAAGTTAAAGGTAGGGTTCTTTCACAAAATGAATAAATTTCAAACATAAGGTTCAAATATGTAGCCTTTGTTCTCTGAATGTAAGGTAGACAACATAAGGTTGATCATAAATGTTTGGTTGACTATCTATGTATTTCTGTCTAAAATGTATGGTTCATTACATATATAGGGTTATTTAACCATACATTCATCTCCTGAAAAATGTAAGTTTCATTTCAAATGTAATGTTCCTTAACCATACATTCTGATAACATAGGGTTATTAACCATACATAATATTCTAAAGATAGGGTTAATATACCATACATTCTTCTTCTAGAATAATGTTGAATACAAACTTATGGTTTACAATCCATATGCATTTTAAAAATTGCAGTTTTTATTCCTCACATTATGATTATACATGTAGGGTGTGAATCGTGTTTATTGAATTCTTAAATACACATCCTGAACACTTTAATAAATATTACTTTTGAAATAAAACCTTGAGAATAATTTTTCAATAAATATTTTAAGTAATATCAATACCATGAAATGAACAAAAAGTAAAATCGTTAGTAAAACAACAAAAGGAATTTGTGTGCATCAAGATCATAATAAATTATAGAGTACTTTCTATAAAATACATGCCCAACAACATTAAATCCATTTTTTCAAAATAAGTTTATATAAATGGGAAATTTAATATTGAAATTAAATCCTTATTTATTGAAAAAATATTCTATTTATGAGATGATAAAATTTATAACACTTACAAGAATTGTATATGATTTCATAAAATTAGATTATTATATTTATATAAATATATTAATTCATGAATCCTATTTATTGAAATGAAATTTAATTTAAATATTTAAAATTTATTATCTGGATTTATTTTAATGATGATAAATCATATAAATTTTATAAAAAATGTACTTTCTTCATTACATCAAACATTTATTTTAACATATTTAGATGTTTTTTCTAAGTATATTGAAATATAAACTCATAATATGATTTACCAAATGTAATTATACTATATCATTGGTTTGTTTAATATTTCTAATAGTAATATTAAAATACAAATGGTTCTGTAATGCTTATTTAATAATCGTCAATTCACCCTTTAAAATCAATATATTCACCACCATTCTCATAATAAATTATTATATATTTCACTTCTATATGTTACTATATTTCCCTTGAAAATTTAAATTGTATTCCTAACTCTTCTCATAATTCATAAAATATTTATGGCATGATTTATCTTCATACGATACATTAGGCATGTAGTGTTTACATTAACGTGTTCATTATTCTTTTTCATTTATCACCGTTTAATTTTCCTAATTAATATAGTTAACATTATTTCAGGACATGTAATGTTACTATAAAATGTAATAGTCTTTCCAAGTGAGTTTACTGTAAAAAATTATACATTTGTAATAGTGATACTAGAGTACATTTACAACAGTCATATATATTTTTAGGGAGTTAAATATTTTATTAATGATAATTATAGTAAAAAAACGCTCGTATTGAATTCCAAACTATATAATTATAGGATATCCAAAATACAGAAGAGGATATTATATATGATCCTTAAATGGAGAAGTGGTTATATAATGACAAGCCAGGTTTCATGAAATTGAGAACATATCAAAAGAAAATAATGGGAGAAATAAAATTTTGAGGAAGTATAGGATCATGATACAAAAGAGTTAGGACAAGAATAATATCTACATGACCCAGTGGACGATGTTTTTATAGGGACATAAACATTGCATATGAGTAATTTCGAGTTCATAGAATTACATAAATATGGTTTTATTATCATTGATAAATATTGCAAATATTTTGTTAAGAACTATGATCCCTTAACCTAGTAGGAATTTGTAAACTACTAAAAAGTGTCAAAGTATCAAGAATATATGAATATTGAAATGTTTTCCATGTAAAAAAATAATGTTTTAGTTCTAGTATATCCTCATTTTTATGTAAAACCAATTGGGTGTTGATGGTTTGATAATAATAAATAGGAAATGGATGATAATGTTGTTATATATGAGGAATGATTGGTTATTAAAATTTTCAAGAAATTTTAAGGAATAGACTATACCTAAATCTTTTGACTGATCATTATTTTAAAATCCATTAAAATTCAAGATTTAATATATACTTACACAAATTATAAAATTTTTAAAATTTATCTCAAATCCCCTTTCCTTACTGATAATCTTGTAAAAGATCTCTACATTACAAAACCCATAGGATTTGTGGCCCCAAAGGATTCCAATAAGGTATTCAAGTATCATAGTTCCATTTAAGGGTGGCGTAGCATCAAGATTATATAATATTCATTTTGCTGAGTCCATAAGAGAGATTTTTTTTATTAATAATGGATTTGAAACATATATCTACATGTGGTTTATTATGAGGGATATTATTTTTTTAGTGACATATGTAGATGATATATTATACATGGTAAGTGAGATTCCATTCTTAAATCAGTAAATAAATGGTTGAATAAATTCATATCAGAAGAAGATATAGATTAAGAAGCATATAATCTAGGTATCAATATCCATGAAGATAAATCTAAGAGGATTCTTGGTACAATTCAATGTAGATATATTAACAATGAATGGAAATGATACAATATAGAATAATCTAAGAGTGAATTGTTTCATATGTCACATGGTATACATATCTCCATGAAAAATTGTCTTTAATCACTATAATTGATTAAAATGTTGAGAATAATCCCCTATAATTTGAGGCTTATATATATTTAGTATTTCATTTTATATACCAAATATGTATTTAGCTTACACCTTAATAATATTATGTTTATATTAGAAAGATTTTAATGATCCAAATTTTTTAGTTGTAAAGACAATCATAAATTACCTTCAATGCATACAATATAAATTCCAAATTTTTAGAGGATATAAGGTAATATTAGTGAAGGGATAAATATATAATAGATTCCAAATATAATCTAAAATTTCAATCAATATATTCATGTCTCTTCAAATAAAAAAGTTTATGGAAATAAAAAATCTAAGAAATTAGTATTCACTAATTCTATAATAGAATTTGAGTATTGGACCTTTTCTGATGTAGCTTAGGAAGTAGTGTGGTTATGAAACATGATCATCCACCCAAATTTAATTTTTTATTTTTACAACACTTTCAAGGGGGAAAGTGAGAACCCTCACGGTTCAGTAGATCAAACATCAAAATAGTCCACTCACTTATTAAGCACGATATTGAGAAGATTGGAGTCAAATTCCCTAGACAGTTTCCATGGAACGGACTTTACCTGGAATCCTGGATCATCTTCAAGAAGTTCTTCATAAAAAAATTATAGGTATTCCCAGGTTTCCATGTACTCTTATTGGCTAATTTTCCCCCGATTATTGACTCTAAAAAATATATGGTCTTGCTTGTTAATCCACTACCCTTTATCCGCTATACATTCCACTCAGAGAAATATACTCATCATTTGATCATATAAAACATGATCATAGATCTAAATGTTGTACATGGTAGTACTAATCCAAAATCACTGTATTTTGATAACACTATGGTAGTGGTTCTATCAAAGGAGTTTAGGTTACATCAGCGGTAAAAAAACATACTTTTGAATTATCACCTATTAAGATATAAGGTTACAATATATAGATTTTTTATAGAGTAAAAAGAGGTAGAATAGTCAAATATAATAATAAATCTATAGATTCATGGAAATCATGTGTGAGATAATAAGATATATTTTTTTGAATTTCACTCTAGTGGATGTGTGCTTATATTAGAGTAGGTTTCCTTGGAAAAACTAGCTTTATAAATTTGATTACCTGAATACAAATATACTTATGATTATAATATAATGACTTTTTTTGAAACATTAATGTGATAGCTTCCATTGAATACTTTTCACATAGAAGGGTAACAGAAGTTCCCCACTATAGTTAGAACGTAAAAATTCAATGATGTTATTTTAAAATAGATATTCTTTGGCATATACAGTCATCATTATTTCAAGAAATAGATGATGTCTGGAAAATAAGTCCTAGGTACTCAAAATAATTGAGACTTCTCTTAAAGTTCACACTTGGTAATCTCCATGCATATTGGTTGTGACCCGAAACCCAACAATAATAAGTCCACATGTTTTATTTTTCATTGGATATTAAATTTTTTTAATATTTTTTGGGTCTTCAATCATGATATCAATATAAATTAATACCATTATTCATCTAATTTGATGTATTAATTAAATTGATGACAATATATGATGATGGATCAGAACTATGTGTTCAGTGAATCATCCAAGATATGTAATTTAATAAATGGTCAAGAATTTATTTTTCCCTTCCATATTAATAGAAGAAGTTATATTAGGTGGTTTGATTGAAATGGAATTATCTAGAAAAAATCCCCATTATAGTTTTCAAACTAGTTCATTTTAGAAATTCAATGTCAGATAAATTGAGAATATAAGGTGTTTCTACAAGTATTCTTTTCACGTAAAGAGATATTGATTCATAAATAGGTTACATTACAAATTATCATTCGTAGGAAGGGTGTTGTTGTTTCGATTCTTGTATATTAAAATATGGATGACTCTATGTATTATTTGACACTAATCGTCGACATTAAGAATCTTCAATATATTTCCATTAATTAAAAGGGATTTAGAGGGTCACAAAATTAGTATATTTATAATATCACTAAACTATATTTAATATATGTTTGAGAATAGAAAATTTTCTAAGTTTAAGGACTTTATTTTATTAAATTAAAATTTCACTGTTAAATTTGTATCAAAAAATATTCATGTTTGGAATGTATGAGTAGAATTTTATTACTAGTATAATTAATCACATGCTAATGAATATAATATTAATTTATTCATAGATTAAGTGAATATAGTAAAATAAATATTTATTATTTTTATTTGAATACTAAAAATAAGTATGTATTATCAAATTTAAAAAATATAAATATTATATTAATTTATCAAATGAATATATTTTATTTTTAAGGTTTGATAAATTCAAGGGGAAAATATGAGTTGAGTTTAATGATCTAGTAGAAATAATATATTTTATTTAATATCAACTAATTGAATATCTATTAATTATTTTATGAAAATATATTAGGTTAAATGTATTTCATAATATATTCTAATAATATTATTATAATATTTGGTTTGGGGTACCACTTAATTTAAATTTAATGGTAAAGTCTATTTTCTAATTATCTTAAATTAATATAAATTATATAATATAATCTATATTATATCCACGTTAGGTGTTGAAATGTTAAAAGAGTTTTATTACTTTATAACTATTGTTTCTCTCATTACCGCATATCTATAACTGAGAGGGAAATCAAGAGAACCTCATAGTGATCAATGATGAATGATTTTTATCACTTGATACTCTTCTTTCAAGTACCCTATATATCATGAACATCTTTGTGATATCTATGGATCATGTATAGATGGGTCAAAATGAATCCTCATATGAATTTTCCATAACAGTGATGACATGAAGAGATCATGGATGAATATTTGATATAGACTAATATCAAGGATGACGTTATTGAATATTTAAATTAATTATCATTTAAATATTCATGATTAAATCTATGATATTTGGGGGTATGTCATATGGTTCTTCTTCTTTTTTTAGGATATTGAAGAAAAACAAAAATTGGGTTCCCAAAAAATAAATCTATTGTTCCGAAAAATTTATAAAATTTATGATATGTAGAAATAGAGAACATTTTAATCTATCATTCATAGTACTTATAATGATTGAAAAATATTTTTAGAGATTATAAGTGATTAAAAACATGTCTTAAAATAAAATGTAGAAAATGGCCATATATTATCAAGAAATCATTTAAAAATGATTGTTGATAATGTTGTGACATATAGGAATAGACCTCAAATCAATCCTACATGTGTTGTTTTTGAAGTTACTTAATGTTTGCCTTTATAGATTAAAAATAATATAAACATTTTAAAAAATTAAAAACCATTAAAAAGCCTCAGATTGTTGTCAAATCCTAATAAATTATTGTTCATTATTTAATTACATGTAGGAAAAATGTAATGTGAATATAATTTTTTTTTTGTTCTTGGAATTATCAAAAGTGTGTTTTTATAGATTTAAAGTCTTTAAAACATGTATCAATTGGTCCAAGCCTGTGAAAAACGTTAAATTGTCATTAAATCATGTTATATTTATAACATATCATACCTAATATCTTTCCATTATACCGAAACCATCTAAACATAAAGCCCCTAAGGCATTCATGATCTCTATAGGCTGAAAATTAATGTCAAGGGTATCATATATGTAATGGATAAGTTTTCCCCTTTTCCATTTAATGAATAATAAATTCAGGACAACAAGATTATATACCCAAAGAAATAATCAACTATGTCTTTATAATAATTGGTATAAAGTAAAACAATCTTGTATAAATTGGATATGATACTCAAAAATAAAATACAAATCATACTCCACGCGTAACATGGCTAAACATCATTCCACCTACTCCACTACTCTAAACCCATTGTATGTTTTGAATATAGAATCTACGGTTATATATTGTACCCTCAAGTAACCCAACAAAATATAACACTAGATAGTGTATATGTAGTGTGAGAGATGAACCCTAGTAGGATACCACCATTAATATATACACTACATATCCATTTTAATTAGGTGTATGTTACTTTGAACTAGAAAAATATGAAAATTACCATTTTTTTTGTAACAAAAATATGTCACATGAATGTATAAACATTTTAATATTAATTTGAAGAAAACAGTTACACAAGTTTAAAAAAAATCATGAGTGTATGAATTTATATATAAACCAATAATTCCTTAATTAAAGTTATAACCTAGCATCATGGGAGTTATCTAGTGTGACTAGGATAAATACATTAAACAATTCTTATAATATTCCATAAAAATATCCCACAAATATCTAATTATGTGAATGCGTTTATCTATAGTGTCATCATAAAATAACAGGTTTATCCACTATCCTATGCGAAATCAAAACTACTAGAGATATTGTAATGGAAGTAGTAAGATTGACATCATAACTATTACACCATATCCATACTATAATCATAACATGGAAGGAGTATGATAGATACAGTGCCATCATTCTTTATCAATGTACATTTAAAAAGTTCCAACCAAAATACTTGATATTCATATGAGTAAATTACCAATATAAAGGGAATTAATAAATTTTAAAAACATTACCACCTATATTAAGTCATGAAAAAGTTATATAATATCAAAATGAATTATAATATGACATTTAGACGACCAATAAAAAATTGAAAGCTCCTTTGGTGATTAAAGAAATTGAAAATAATGTAATTATGAGGCATATTAAAATAATATTCCTCTTTTATGAACATAACATAGAATAAAAAACCATAATTTAATAACCAAACAAAAACCAATAGATTTAACTATAAATGGTAGAAAACACTAAATTTAATCTAAAAAGAAAATTCCAACTACCATGTTTCATATTGCATACATAATAATATAAAACACTGATAAAAACATGATTGTAATTAAATATAATTTCCAAAAAATAATTACACAAAAATCCTTTCAATATATTCAATAAAAATCAAGGTTTTTATTTTATTGAACTTATTAGAGGAATAAAATACAAGTGATGAATCATGAATATAAATCGCTATTTTATAACTTTTAAAACACCCTAAATCAATGATATATCACATTAAACCATGATAGATCCTACATAGAAAAGTTATATATACATTTTCCTAATTTGTTAATCAATATTTAAAAATAATAATATATAAAATTACCAAATAAATGGAAAGAAACACTTAGATGAATGTGTTGAAACACTGACACCTTGAATAAATGACTACTGATTTGGGTTAGACTAGAGGTACATCAATATTTAACACCAAAATCTAAAAGAGTTTTTTTATTTTCATAGGAATGTCAAACCAAAATATTGACATGAACCATAGGGTAATATCCCTACCAAACCCATTGACTTGGGTGGGTTCGGTCATGCTACTGATCTTAGGGGACATTCCCTGGACAAAAAAAACTTCAACAAACATCGACAATTTAACAAGATAATATGAGGGGGACATTTTACCCTTAACCAAAGTCCCACATTCACACACCCAAACCAATAAAATGATTAATGTTAAAATAATAAAATAACCAACTATAAACAATTCCTGATATAATATCCATTAACTCATAGGTAAAAACAATATCAGATTAATCCATGGAAAAAATGAACAAAATAACTGAGACTCCAAAGAATCAATAGACTTAGGAAAAGAGGTGGCACCATTCTTAACTCAATGATCTGAAAAATAATCCAAACTTCATCTTTATACATCCATGAAAACCACAATTATTATTTCCCACTAATGAAGTATTAAGCCAATCCATTTTTAATATTATTGAAAACGAAATCTACATATACACCAAAGTGCCTAATCTACGGTGAGTATTAAATCCCAATTGGAATACCCAAGAGACATTTTCTATATACCACTAGGACATGAATCATGTTATCGAAATTTATTATAAAATAGAAAGAGGAAAATCAAAATTAGTTTGTATAACAATAAATTTATAATATTATTATATCAAAACATTTATAAACCATAAATCCTGGGATCAAAATAGTTTTCCAAAAAAAGAAACTTTTCTTTTAAAATTAGCATAAAAAGTTTAGAAAAAACATAAATTATGTAATTGAACTAAATCTCCCATATTAAATCTGGACATCCAAAAATGTTCATGTATTCATGGATACTTCATTCCATGATCTATTTATATTAGTTTATTTAAAAAAAATTGCAAGACAATTTCATGTATCCAGACTCATACACACATAGTGGTGCATAACCTAGACCTACCAACATATTCTTATAATCAAGGAAAATTACATCAATGATTTGTTTTCCCTATGAAAAGGAACACACACTACCCACCTCATACCAAGACAACACTTTAAAAAAACAATAATTTATCAAAACCTTCCTTTTTCAAGGCCATCATTTTCAAAACCCATGTTTCATCGCCCGCACCACAAAACCTATAATAAGAACAGATGGAAGAGATTTCAATAGAGATTCATTAATAAAATATTAGGTCAGAAAATATATAATCAATTATTAGTACGAAATCTTTCACATTCTATCTGGAAATAAAAGGAGGGGAAAACCTTAGACCTTATATTGGTTCAGTGTAATTATGTTTTGGGATATATCATATATCCAATCCCTTCCATCAATTTTTCTATAAAATCAAATTATATAGTGATAAATATCATATTATATCCTAGATCTAGTCACAAAAAACCTTTTCAAGATCTATGTTCAAGACGAAATAAATTGATCTGTTATAGAAATGATAAATGGAATTTAAAACTACTTTTTATATGACCAAACACTTTAAAAATCATTATAATTAGAGTTAATTTGTTTAATATCACAGAAAAACATGTTGGTGAACCCCAAAAAACCAGTTTTGGAAAGAAAGAATCATGATTCTGATGCAATAATATTCTTTTAATATCAATTTCAATATAATTAAATTCCCATCACATGGTTATGTCTCGTAATTTAAGAAACATTTCCCTAACCATGTGAATCCAATGTATTATAAAGAATTAAAAGTCACATTCTTAGTCGTAGATCCTTTCTAAACTGTGTTCCCACCCAGGGGCCCTAGACATTATGCATAGTTTCCAATAGAATTGAGCATGGTTTATGAAAAACATGATAAAAAATTTCACCATTAATAATTCATCAAAAATCTAATGAAGAAATCTTGAGTCTTAAAAAAACATTACCTATGTTAAAATAAGCTCTAATATGGGGAAATACTGGAAACATGGGGTGTTTTTATTCCCCTCAATATTGGGATTTTCATCCATAGAAATAAGAAATATGTTTGACAATTAGTCACACATTAAATTCTCTCATTTTGAAATCTATACTTAAATTTTTAATTTTTAATTTTATCCTATCACAAAATAAATAAATCTCCCTAACTAATTATTCTCCCATATATCAATAATTTAGGTTGTCTCATGGAAGAATTTCACAATCTACTCACACGTAACATGATCCCAGCTAATCACCTGACTGGGGTCTGGTTAAAACCTATTTAGTTAGGAGACATGAAAAACATTATAAATAGTATATAATCATTTTATCAAGACTAATCAGTATACAATATCACCAATTTTTTTTCCAAAAATGGAATTGGTCCAACATACCAAGGATCCAATTTCCCTTTATTTCATGACAGATGATGCAAAAGTATTTTTGACACTGTCAAAAATACATGATCACCCAAATTGAAATACAAAGTCCAATGATGATGATCCACATAAGATTTTTGTATGCTCTAAACTTTACCCATCTACTTCCAGATAATCAAGGTATTTTGTATTGTCTCATGGTTAGGGTTACATATAATCAATGAGTTATCTCTTTTGTCGCCCATTAATTTGAATAATGATAAATAAGTCCACACAATGCCTTGAACAAGTTTATATATATATATATATATCGATTATTAAAAACTTTTATTATATGAAATATTTTCCAACCATATATGACCCTTAATAAAGCCACCAAAGTCCATGAAATGTGATTCGAGAATATCATTTAATATTTTTTTCAAATTTACAATTCTTATAAGGATGTTATACTTTCCTCATTGTCAATTAAATCTCAAGAGCCTATTGTAGGGAGAGTTAAAACCCTTAAGTAAACCTAGTATCCATATCAGAGATGATTGAAACTGATACTATGTATTTCTTGACTACTTCTATAATAAATAACACTAATAGATCTTCTACCTTTTGGGATCTATTTTTGGTAGAATGTGTGTTGACATGGAAAGTATATCCATAATTACTTAGATTAGATCATGTTTCTAAATTACCAATGGTAGACTGATGACAAATTCCATCAAAAGTTTCTCCCATTATGAAAAAGGTGTAGGAAAAGATTACCCCATAACCTCTAGTCCCTAATTATAATCATTAACATACTAATAAATTAGGAATTTTATAAAATAATCTCCAATATTTGTTTATATATCTAACTATAAGAAATAAATTTCATTACTTTGTACATTTCCATAATGTCTCGGTGAATAGACCATTTTGAATGGTGATATGCCAAAATAATTTTAATATGGGAATATTTAATTAGCATTATTCAATTTCAAAATTGAAATGTCAATTATGGATCCAATGTTCAATGATCCATGATCTCCCCCCAATTTAGGCTTGACCAAATGGTTATAAAATCCAAATATGGCCATTGATCCTACTTGACCAAATCTATTAAATCAAAAATAATATTGATATGTTGGAAGAATAATTTCTCATTGTATTTGGTAATTTCTTGATCCATATCAATAATAACAATAACTACATAACATTGTTCATAAGCCCCTCTAGCCACTTAACTATTAGACATCCAACTAAAAGAACCGTCCACAAAATTCAGTTTCCCAAGTGTATACATAAATTCAATGTTAAACATTTGGAAGTAATATATCTATCATAATTACCTCAAGTTCATGTGTCCTTGAAAAATATCTGCTTCGGTGTCTTATGATAGGTGAATACTATGAAATTTTCATCAAAGAGATAATGGAATTATTTTTTCAACACATGAACCAATATTAATAATACCAAGGCATGTGTCAAATAATCGTTTTCATGTGTCCCCAATTTCATTAGTCCACAACCCACTACATAATATCCTTTCATGAGACCATATCCCAAACGTGATCTAGATGCATCACAATAACTAAAATAACACTAACCTAGTCTGGGAAATAGGATAAAGGATGTCAAGGTGAACCGATATTTATACTCCTTGAAATAATTCTAATAGTTATCTTCTGATTTTATCAGAATTCCTCTCCTTATCAAAGAAATCATAGTAGAATAAATCATCAAAAAAACCTAAACTGAGTAATGATAAAAGGTTTTTAATCCCGATTAATTATAATCAAGAAGTAATTATTAGGATATTAATAAGATATGACTACTTTAATATTTATAAGATCCACATATATTCCATCAACACAAATGACATTCACATGGAATATAAATTCTTTAATCCAAAAGTCACACATAGGAAATTTAGTATAAATTTTATGTTCATACATCATGATTAACACAATCTATAATTTCTCCTCCTAGGCAATCCATTTCCACGAATAAACCATTATATAATAAAAATACCCAAAAAAGTAATCAAGGAAGCCATGGTAGATATGGTTCATTAGGGATACGGAAACTATACAATCATTCAACAAAAAAATATAATAACAAAAAATTAATACTAAACATATCAACTAAAATGTGTTATCTTCAAATTTTCCACTTTCTTAGTACAAATTTAATGGTACTCCAATTATAAATAAATTTGAGAAAGACACTTGAATCCCTTAATTTGATCAAATAGATCATCAATGTGAGGAATATTTTATTGATTGTTTATCATAACTTGGTTATGTATTTGATAATAAATAAATAATATGTTAGACAAATTTTCCTTATTTACGAATATAAATGGTGAAACCCAAGTTGATATTGTAGGATAGATGAAGCATTTTTTTTGAGTTCATTGAGACTGACCATTAACTCCCATAATTAATTAGAGATATTCTTTATAATGAAAGAGAAATATGTATACTTCCCATGAGTATATTTTTAGTAAATTTGATTTCCCATTAATATTGTAGCCATGGGAAACTATTCAGAATACATTCAAGTGTCAATTCACCATAACAAGAAAATTCATATTCTTAGTTTCATCTACAGTTCCCACGGTGAGTGTTGAAAACTATCAAGAGATGGTTATGTCTACTATTAATAAAGGTCCTACTCTACATGCACTAATATCATAATCCCCCTTTAATACATGAATAGTTATATCAAGTGATCAAAATTCACTTTCTAAGAAGAGTACACAATAAGAAGATTAAATTCCACTAGCCAGTCCATTCTAAAGATCATGTCAAAAATACTCATCTTAAAGACCATAAACATTAAGAGAAACTAGTTTGCATCAATGGTAAGTGAACATGTTGGGAACTTCAATCCTCTAGACTCCCACTTACTCTGAGGTGTCTTGGTACTAAATATTTTAGGTATTATCTCGACATGAAATCTAAAAAAATTTACCACATGAGAAGAATAAAATGAATTTTATGCACTGATAATAATCAAAACATGAAAAATATCCATGTTCAAAAGGATAGTAAGATGTTTCATGGAAGTACATTGATGATCATTTGGAGTATTATTCTCAACACCTTATAGTTTTAGATCAACCACCATAGAATAAATATTTCTCACTTAATGATATTTTGACGGAGCCACCAATGTGTTTGTGGAGTTAAAAATTGGTGCTAGTTCCATAAAAACAACTTTTGTGTAATTTATGTTAATATTTTTTCATATATTGGAATATTAATAAAATATATGCCGCATCATAATTTTTCTTCTATATAACATAGTATGTGATAATACTCTAATAGCAGTGGTTACACTAAAAGGTCATAATAATTCCCCACTATAATGAGGTCCTAGACGTTACATGGGAGTATTCTTAATTATATTTTATACTACAAGATTATATCATTAGAGGGACATAATTTATTCAGGTTATTTGGGTTGGAGATTTATATGATTTGGAGGCACCTTCTAATTCTGTATTCCATTGGTGATATCTTGTGTGGGATATTAAGAGAAAAAACCTCACAAGTATAAAATCTATATTTATATATATTATTATATGTTCCGATATGAAGATTTCTATTTCAACTCCAAGAATGTAATTTATTATTAATCAGTTCTATATGTCACAGACCTTGATTTACTGATGAAAATGTGATGAAATGTGTTTTTAGGGAGGTAGGATGTGTTACGTACATCACAAGTAATATTTAATTAATAAATAATGTGAGAATGTATTTTTACCTTTAGTTTTTAACTAATTATAATATCTTAGTACATTTTATGGAAATAATATTTCATAAATAAATAAATGTTCATTATGTTCTATAGAAACGTTCGATTTCTGAGAATTCCATGAAATAGACATCGAGCACATAGGTTGATTGCACAAGCATACAGCCTACTTAATTAGAGATATCTTGATAAATCTATTATATTACATAATAAGAATTTGTATGATGTATTATATCATTATGAAATTAACTTTTCTCTCTTTGGCTACCTTAGTGTGCTTCAAGACACTAATCTGGGACATTATGCCACTTCGCATAATGCCACTAAGAAAGAGTCATAAAGGGTCACAGACAAAGTGTATCTAAAATCTTAGTTAAAAGATATATTATTATTTTTTATTTACCAAGTTGAGTGTATATTATTCCCGCACATCTTTTAATAAATATTAATGTTTGATTGATCACCTATATTTGATCACCGGTTATTCTTTAATATATTTTTCGGGTGGAATATTTAATAAATTTTTTTTTTCTATTTAGAAAAAATAATTATTATTTATTTATTGGTGAATAATGTATTGATATTTATTTATTAAATAAATAGTCATTATTCCAGGCTTGATAAATATTGTGAAGGAATGGCGGAATCAGTTTATATGTCCAGTATGAAATGAAATATATATTGAATATTTTTTCTTTAAAAATTATTCAATATAATTTTCAAGTTAAGCGCATGTCGATAAATAATATTATTATTATAATACTCATTTTTTTATGAAGGGATTAAAAAAATTAAAGTTAACCTGAGTAATTATTTTTTTCCAAACACTAGAGGTATATATACTAGATTGAATTATTTTTTCAAGATATTCAATTCATCTTATTGAGCACAATGAAATCTTGAGAATCCTCTCAAATCCCTAGAGATCAACCTTCTCCTAAAACTCACCCAATAACATAGAGAAATCCTCATGCACCTTCCAGTATCGATTCTAGAGAGATCAGGGAGAATCCATTGGAAGAGATTCTCAGATAAATCCAAGGTGAGTGATGCAAGTGAATGGATTTTTGTTACGAACTCCCAAAGATTCATACTATGAAGTTTGAAGAATTGTAGGGAATATCTATACCTCCTCTATATATAATGTTGTATTGATTCCTAAAATCCAATAATGGTTCGATGTTGGTCCTTTTTTATATCCATCAAAAAATAATAATTTTTTACAAAGTAACTATTTAATTATTAAATTAATTATATATATTGTGTAATGATATAGCTATTTTGATCCATAATTTTATCAATTTCTTATATTATTTGTTTTTATTACATAAATTATTGAATTTTTTATCGTGTATATATCAAATTAATCAATGATCATAAGAAAAACATTATTGGGAACAACCCATCACATGATTCTACTATCATTGGAACCTACATGTGCTATAAGAGAGATTTTATAAATATTTATACTTTTTTTTAAGATTTTTTATTTATTTTTTCATTTATTATTGGTTTTCAATTATAGTTTAATCATTATTTAATCCAGAATATGAGTTCATATTTCTTTCTCAAATTTTCTCCAAAAAAATTAAACTAATAAATTTTATGAATGAAATAAATTTTATTATCTCATCTTGAGGTACTGAGTAGTCTAGTTGGATAACACAAGTGTACACACTGTGTAACTTGGAGGTGCAGTTCATGTACAAGTGTTTAATGCACCACAAATAATTTTGGGATTAATTCAAGGCATGTGAATTTATTAAACATGGTGAAATTGACTATATACTTCATGTAGACTAGGTAATCAGGGCACATAGTTAGCCATAGTACACATCATATAACTTATGTATAAGGTGGGTATATCTTTAGTCAAAGACAGTGTGTATATCATCTTACATGGCCTACATGACTGGTGGTTTTGTAAAAAGGAGACCACACATCATGAATCCAATGTAAATGTTGGGTAATCTAATGTTTTATATGGAACAATTAAACACAGAGTAACTAGGTGTGTTCCATGGATAAACGCTGAGAAAATTATACACGCCATGTAGCTCTAATTTGCATAACATGTACTTTTACCAAATAATGTAGAATTTAAATAAATTAATTATATTGGGAAAAATATATCAACAAGTTCTTGCATGTGGTTATTAATTTGATAAGGCCGAAAATTTGATGTGTTTTATATATATGAAAATATCTATTTAATTTTGGCATATTTTTCAGATATTCGTTTCAGGTATAAGTTGTCTTAAATTTATTAATATACTCAAACTGAAGTATAACAAGTGACATAAATTGAATGTGAATTTTTTTATCACTAATTTAATTGTACAAATATATAAATTACATGATTAATTTAGGTAAGCCATATGTCAAAAGGGTAAATAGTAGACAAATATAATATGTTGTGTAGTTCAGATAGGTACTCACCCTATTTCATATCAGATTTTTTTGTATGCATTATATTTTAAAGACATTTATTCAATTTTTTTTAATATATTGATGGATGGTAATCTCAAGAATATTTAGATGTGAATTAAGATAAAATAACTGAATAAATACAGAATATAAATAATTGATTTCATCTTGATTTATCTTAAATAAGAATGATTAGAATTCAATGATAGATTTATTAAATGCATAATTCATTGCATTTATGTTGATGATCATTAGTATAGACTAGAATTTTTTATATTATTGGTTTCATTTAATTTATTATAAAATTTAATTGTTGGCCTCCATGTCATGTCTCCTATTATTATATATAGGATTGCATGCCCAAGTCTTCATTTATGTAAACCTCTTAACCAACAATTTTTCCCCACACTGGCATGTAAGTAAAAACATATAAAATGGATGGAGCTTCCAACCTAGTGGAGGCGGATCAGGTTTCGAACTGACGCAAAACCCATCCAACAGAGATATATCGGTGGACATGTGGAAAACTGTATAATGAACATTAATTAGTTCAAGGCATTTTTCCCCTAGGTCAATTTTCATTTTATCATCTAATATATAAATAAACCATTAGTAAAACATCAAGATAATACCAATGTATTATTTTATTTCTATCATGTTTCGTTGTTATTTAATTATAGGTGATTTTCATGATCACATGAATTATTGGTTTTACAAGATCTCAAGATAGTACAAATCTAAATTTTCTTATTCCTAAATATTATCTATTAAATAGAAAATAACTTGAGTAATCCACAAAATATTAAAAAGAATATAATAAAGATAAATTTGAAAAATAACACATAAAATTAAAGCCCCTAAATTATTTATATTATGTCGGTATAGCCTTCCATAACATTAATTAAAATAAATCCATAGTTCAAAGTGTCTCTAAATCTAATGTTGGATGATTTTAATTTTTAGGTAATTTTAATTTGAATTTATGTGATCACTTAACATAGTTCAAATCTAGGGATGACTAATAAATATTGAACTACTCTAAATAAGAGGCAACGTTGCAGAAAATCAAATTTATGTATTTTAGGATTGGGGACTCTACTCAACAGTTCTAGGAACTATGAGTTAATGCAGTTGGAAATTTGAATGCCTACCTAAACCCCCTCAAATTTCATGACGAACCACAATAAGTGTGATGATAAGGGGTTATGGATCATTTCCACTATAATTTCAATGAAAAATGATATTCTAATGCTAATAGTGAGGGATGGTGGGTTTCTATATAACAGTGGGACATTATTAAATATTATATATTTATTTATATATCTAAATTTTTTCTGATAAATTTCTCAAACTCTACTAATATTATTTTTTAAAATAGTAAATTAATTACTTCTAATGTATTATTTTGATTGATACGTGAGAAGCATAACCTTATCACCAAAAAATCAAGAGTGTAAAATCTTCTTAAATGTTATCATATGCTATGAAAAGTAATTGTATGTGATGGAAGAACCAATTCCTCATTTAATTTGTAAGGACGCTAGTGAAAAATAGATTACTCTCTATGAGAAACATTTGAATGATTCTATAGATGTTTACAGTTTTGTTCTATCATCCATGGTCAATGAGATTTTGAAAAAACCAGAGGACATGGTTGTGAATAGAACGATATCACGCCTTTTGGATCTATTTTAAGTGAATGTGGGACAATTAATACATTAGATATCATATTTTATGTTTACAACTATGTTTGGTTAGTCTTCGTTAGCTGGGCCACATGTAGTAATGCTTATTTCCAACATTGAACACTTTGAAATCACAGCGATTAAATTTCTGGATGAGTTGTACATAGATCTCATACATTCCCCACTTCTTATAACCTTGTCAATTTTTATTGTTAATTCTAACATGATAAATAATGAGAATATTCTTTTAATACTTCTTACTCTAATTTTCCATCATGATAACGAGATTGGGTGTGAAAACCCCATGGTTGTTATAGTGAATAAGAAAATTAATAACTAGGTAATGGGTCCCAAGACTCATAAAAAATCTAAATGTCCCAGGAATTGTCCTTCCAAGAAGAGGAAGATCTACAGGTAGGTAATGGAAATGGAGGAAGTATGTTTTTCATGTGGATAACTAGTCCACATAAAGAAGAAATTTACCCAGAAGCAAGGGGAAGAAAAAGGTGTGTTTGTTATCAACTGTAATTTTATAGTGTATACACATTAGGTATTTGATATAGCATGTGGTTCTCACATCAATTTTCAAATTCAAGAACCACGTATATTCTAAAATATTTCTGGAGGAGATGTCAATTGTCAATCTATGGATGGTGTAGGGATAACTTTTGTAGTCATTGTTGACTACACCCATTCATTGCTAATAGGTATGATGTTGGTTGTAAATGATCTTTATTATATACCATTGACTACCAGGAACATAATTTATGTGTCATGCCTATAAGAAGATGGTTTTATTTTCAAGATTAAAATAAAATTTGTTTCTTTCATAAACACAAAATATGTTATAGTATGAAACATTTAAAAAATAGATTTATGTATTATCATACAATACAAAAATATTTGAAATAAATAATTAATCATGCTCACAAGAATCATATACCTCTATTCAATGGAAGCACTATCTTTGTCTTTTAAATGATAAATTGTCAAGAAATGTCTATAAATATGGTTATTTAGAATCATATGAGCTAAATCCAATTTAAATATGTCATTCTTATTAAAAAATAAATATGACCAAACTACCAATTGGTGGGTGGGGTGAAAGGATCATAGAGCTTAAATGAACGGTACAAAATTATGTGTGTAGACCATTTCTAGTAAAATATAGATGTTGGTATTCATACCTCGTAACATTTGTATATTACTTAAGTAGATATGACTATGTCAATTGGTTGAGGTATAAGTTTGAGTCCTTTGAGAAATTGAAATAATTCAAGAATTATTTAGAAATTAAACATGGAAAGAAGATATAGAATCTTCGTTAGGATCAAGGAACTTAAAATATTAACCAAGAGTTCATCATATGTCTATTAGAATATTAGATTCTATATCAAATCACTTCACATTACACAGTATAATGGAATGGTGTTCGTGAAAGGAGTAATTGTACCTTATTAGACAAGGTAAGGTGAATGATAACCCATGGAGGTCTTCAATTATTCTTTTGGAGATATACATTAAAAATATGGAATATACATTAAACTGAGTTCCAAATAAAGTATAAAATATAATTCTCTTTATGGTATAGAGGGGAAATAATCCCATTTTGTAAAAAACACATGTATAGGGTTTTGAAGAACTTGTTGAGGATTTCTCCAGAAACAAACTAGAAACCTGAAGAACAAAGTATATCTTAATAGGGTATCCTAAGGAAACAAGGAGATACTACCTAAACAAACCCTACAATAAGATATTGATTGTATTGAGAAATTTTGTCTATATTGAGTGGGCACACACCCTAAAAATAATAGTGGGAGAAAGATTAAAAAAAAATTTGATCCTCAATATACATAATATTTGGAATAGGAATAGATTCTGCAGGTCCCTATATAAGAAGTAGTTCATGAAACTCAAGTATTGTGTATGATCACTAGATGAAGTATATAATTTGAGCGATATGGTTTTCTAGTCACAAAATAATGTGACTCATTATTTGTTGACAATGATAGAATAGTTTTCCTATAAATAGGTAGTATAGATCTCAAAATCTATATGATGATAAGAATCCATGAATTCGGAAATGGATCCCATGTATCATGAAAAAATTTGGGTTATGTTTGATGTTACAGTTGATATAAATCTCAAAGGGAGAAAATGGGTATTTAAGAGAAAACGCGACATGGAAGGTAAAGTAAATTCCTATAAAGAAAAAAAATATTAGATAAAGGGATTAAACAACATCATGGAATTGAAAACTATGAGGCCTTTTCAATAGTTTCCATTTCTAAATCAATAAGGATTCAATTTTCTATAGTAGTATACCATGACTATGAAATTTGGTAGATTGAAATCCAAACCTCTATACTTAATACAAAACTTTTGGAAGATGCCTATATGCCACAACCAAAAGGGTTTGTGACTAATTTTGATGCCAAAAAGATTTTTAATTTTATAATATCCATTTATGGGTTGAATCAAACATATATTTCATGAAAAAAACGTTTTTATGAAGCTATAAGATGATTTGGTTTCATTAAGAATGAATGTGATCCATGTGTTTACAAGAGGGTTAGTGGGAATGAAGTAATTATTCTAGTGGTATATGTTCATGAAATATTCCATATTTGAAATGACATACCAATATTATAGTATTTTAAATAATGGTTAAAATATTGTTTAAACCTGAAATAATTAGGTTAATTACCCTATATTATTGAGATAAATATCATTCCTGATATGTTCAAGAGTCTTCTTGGTTTAACACAATGTAAATACATTGACTATATATTAAATAGATTTATAGTGGAAGAATCAAATATTGGATTGGTTCCAGTGTCAGCTGGTATAAATCATTCTAAGAAAATAACTCCTCAGACACAACATCAGAAAGATAATTAATGAGCTCTCTTATGCTTCAATGATAGGATCAATCATATATATAATATTTTTTACTAAACATAATGTTCCCTATGTATTGATCATGGTAGGCTGATATCAAGATGATCATGGAGAATATAATTGGTCTACTATTTATTCTATCTGTAAGTACCTAAGAATAAATAAGGATATGTTCCGAGTTCTTGGAGTATATAAGGAGATAGTAATCAATTCTTATACCAATTCTAGTTTTTCTTATAGATTATAATAATCTGAAGTCATAGTCAAGATATTTCCCAAAGCATTATAGAGGATCTATATGTCGGGAGTGTATGAAGAAGCAAATTTTCATGAATAATATTGTGAACTCCGGGTATATATTAGATTTTGATCCATCCAATGAATATTTTTGGATATAAAACTTATTCTATTAACTTGATATGCAATCTAGAAGTGAATACACTATTAGATTGAACTGTGGTAATACTACAATAGTTTCTCTTTCAAAAGATCCATGGTCACAACAATGGACAAAGCACATACTCCAAAAGTATCACCACTTAAGGAATTTTCTCTCAATTGTTTGAATATGTAGTAATCAAAGTTTACACAGAAGAAAACATATCGTACCCATTGGATAAAGGCATGTCTTTGTAGAATAATGAGTATCAAATATGAGTTAGCAGCCTAAAGGTTGTCAATATTCTTCTCTATTTCAAGTGGGATTATAATGGAGTTGGTACCCTAAAACTGAATTCTATGTACAATATGAAAAACTCTATTAAGAATGTGGAATATAAATAAACTCATTTTCACACCCTGTATAATCATTTGTGTAACAGAGTATCTAATAACATCCTAAGAGTTGTTATCACACTAAAAGGTCATTACAGATCCTGTCTATAATAAGAACATCAATGTTCTATGATGGTTTTCTTAAATATATTCTCTATAATTAAATTATATCATTTGATGGAAACAAAAGATACATGCTATTAAGGGTGGATGATCATAGGACTTTGAGGCCACTTCTAATGGTTTACTCCCATGTTAATATCTGCTACAAGATATTATGGGAAATGATGCTTCAGTAGAAATCCACAATTATATGTGTCATTAGATATTCCTATTTATGGATAAGTGTATCATCCGTACACTATATAATTATTTTTAATGTAATATGAGTAATATTTCATTAAAAAATTAGGAGAGAATGGATTTTTCCTTCTATACATTAGTAGAGTTTGACATCTCATTCCCTTTTATGGAAATGATATATCCTAAATAAAACAATTTCCATAGTTTTCATTAGTTAATTTTGATTTCTAAAAAGTCAAATAAGCAGTCTCGAGAATATAGGATGACGGTAATGGAATACAACCTTATTGGTTATAGATTTCATCACAAATGGAATATATTAAAATTTAATAATTTTTAAGAGGTATTATGACATTAGGGAATTAACTTCTTTCTATATTGGTTCATTGGAGTGTTTCAAGATTCTAACCATGTACATTAGGTTGTTTCTCTTAATTCCACTAAGAATGAGTCCTATAGGGTCACACACTACATGTATATAAAATATGAGTTAAATCATATAATATTATTTATTACTTAACAATTTGAATAAATATTATTCGTGCATATGGTTTTATAATTATTCATGTTTTTATCCCATGTATTGTATCACCAATAATTCAAGAGAGTATTATTTCAGAAGAATATTTAATAAATATTAATTTTTTACTTATAGAATACAATATTTATTTATTTATTAGTGAATAATGAAATGGTATTTATTTATTAAATAAATAGTAATTATTCAAGTCTAGATAAATATTATGGAGGAATGGAAGATATGTTTTATAGATCTAGTAAGAAATAATATATATAATGAAAATTATTTGATTAAATAGTACTTAATTTAATTCTCAAGTTTAGGGCATGTCGATAAATAATAAGCTTATTAATATTGTAGACATGAGGTTCTTTAGGTATTAAATAGATTTTGAGGGCAACTTTTACAATTATTTGTTATTAGCCCTGGTGATATTAAAACCCAATTATATTCTTTTTTCAAGAGATCCAATTCATTTTATTATGCATAATAAAATACAGTGGGTCCTCTCAAGGCTCTAGAGAAGTCCATTCACCAAGATGGAACCCATGAATGGAGAGATATATCCCCCAAATTAAACACTACATTCTAGAGTGATCAAGGAGAACCCTTTAAAAGAGATTCTCAGTTTGATCAAGGTAAATGAAGAAATTAATAGGATCTCTAGTGCTATAATCAAGAGATTCCTATAGAGATGTTCATATGTTTTTGGAACACATGTGGATTATAACAAGAGTGAATATGAAATTGATACCTACAACACAAATATTGTATTGTGTAGATATGTTATAAGATAAATTTATTTTTTAAAAATCTATCATAATGTGATTATTTAATTTCTTAAATTATTTATATATAATATGTGACGATCCTACACATTTGTTCTAGTGCTTTATACATTTTCTATTTTATTTGATTAAATTATTATGATCACAAAATCTAGTGTCATTTAATTATCATATTAATCATTGATCATGAAAAATTCATTGTTGTAAATGATCCATCATATGCTTCCACTTTTCTCAAAACCTACATTTTCTAGGTTCACTGGATTCTTGGGAATGAAACTACTCTAATGAGATTTTTCCATCAAATAATAAAAGTCTTGTAGATGATTTGACCCAACACATCCAATTGTATTTCATGTTATAGTTAAATACTTATTAAGATAGACTTTATTTCAACAATTTGTAAATTTTTTAGATGTACAGAATGTTCCTTCTTAATTTTATGAATAAAGATAGACCGAAAGTATCTAATTTCATTACTAAGATGTTTTAGAAAAGATACTGATCTCATAAAATGCTTCTATGGTTCCATAATACTTTATTAGTATCCTTCCCAATTATATTAGTTTCCTTAATTATATCTTATTATATAACATGAATGGATGAAGGTGTCCTTTGTTCAAGAATTTACTACCACATTCCTCTCTTTAGCTAAATCCTTGTTCACTATTTCAGTTTAATCCATACGAAAGAAGATAAATACTTTGGTGTATACCTCATTTCATGGTCTTTCATCAAATATCATATATTTTTGTGTGTCACGAGCCACTACATCTGGTCAAAGGAGAACCAAGTGAGTCAATTTGTTGACATACCCCTTCACTGAAATACTCCCTTATTTTAGTTAGAAGAGATCTATCTTATTTTTAAGCAAGAAGTTGTGTGGGTAAAACATTTAATTAAATAGATCCTTAATTCCTTCCCATGTAAGGTTCTAGTTTAACATGTATTGAACCATTAATTCACACAATTGGGGTTCTAATTCCTCTAACATATAAATCAATATCTTGACATTCATATCAATTGTCATTCAAAGGAAGTTAATTATTTTTTTTTTCTAAAGAGACCAAAATCTATATATTTAGGCCTTGAATCACCTAAGAATATATTTGGATTATGCTAAAGAAACCCCAATGATTAAATCACATGTTAAGGATTCTCTTTACAAGGTCCCCTTTCAACATCTAGGAATTCATGCACAAGTAAAACATTTTTTTTATACTTTTTATCCAATATTTTTCCTATTCAGGTCCCGAAGCACCACAGAATGTCAGTGAATTTTTTCAAAGAAAATATAATAATTTATATATGTGATAATATTCCCCTTAATTATTTTCCTTTTCAAAAACTTGTAATTCCTAAACAATATATTGAGGAAACTATTGGTCCACTTTTGGTTCAATTGGAACAACATTCCCTATTGCATCCTCTCTTTAGTTTTCTTTTCTCCTTGCAGAATTTTTTAATTCCAAAAACACATCATAAATTTCTAATTAATTTTATTTTCAATATATTTATCCTAGGACTAATCATATATTATAATAATTTAATCATAATATCATATTATTGAAATAAAATTATCATGTGAAAATGATGTCCTATTGGGAAGTCTCTTTATTAATGAATGAGACAAAACATTCATCATCTGAACCCATGAAGATGAGTGGGAAGAAAGCCTAAAAGTGTTTGATAAAACATTCTAAACATCTAAATCTCTAGTGACATGAATTAAATCATAATAATTTTGGTTATATATTTTTATGTTATACATTTCATGTCCAAGAACATCTTATATTCTAGATATTATCCCAACTAAAGGACCAGCCAAAGAATATCATTTGTAGCACCACCACTGAACCCCTTGGCATGGTCCAGTTCGATGGTGCTACTGTGATTAGGTGAAATTACCTAGATTCCAAAGGATGTAAATAAATAGCAAGGGTATAACACAAGAATATGATGG
This sequence comes from Viscum album, assembly GCA_963277665.1. Classification (NCBI taxonomy): domain Eukaryota; kingdom Viridiplantae; phylum Streptophyta; class Magnoliopsida; order Santalales; family Viscaceae; genus Viscum; species Viscum album. The sequence continues at coordinate 1,192,466,745 of OY728158.1, read as the reverse complement.
TGAATTGTGTAAACATAACCACAAGCACATAACCATAAAAAATACCAAAATGTGGATGAATATAACATAATGAATGAGATAGATATAAAAGACGCATGTTATAATATTCAATAACATAAATTGAACAAGAAAACAATATATGAGTAATCTGTGGAAATAAACGAACCAAATAGCTATGTCTTCAATGCATTGATAAACTTGAGAATAGAGGTGTCATGATTCTAAACTCTATGATATGAACAACCATCAAACATCCATCTCTAAACTTCCTAAAAAATAAATTAAAAAGGTTATCCACGAGTGAAATAAGAAACATATACCTTTCATGTATCATAGAAAACAACATATACATACACTATTAGGTGCATAATAAGGCGTTAAAATAGTAACCAAGTATAATACCTAAAGAGACATTACATATATGCCTCGAAGACCAAAAAAAATTAGACCACATTTTTACAAAAAAGTATGTGGATAATCAAAATATATTTAAAGTAGTTTATAAAGATATAGACAAATTAAGAAATTTTACCAAAATAATTACAACCTATAAATCTGATTATAGAAACAATTTAACCAAAACAATGTTTTCTTTTAAAATTAGTATAAATATTTTATCCAAAAATGATTTCTATAATCCAACTCACACCCTCACTCAGAATATTGACCCCCAAATATGGTTTTATGATCATGGAAACATACTTCCATGATATATTCATTTTATTATATTTAAAACATATTAGAAGGCGAATTTCTTATATCAACACTTACATAATCAATAATCACCTTGAACTCCTAAATGTTCTTGTGATCTTGGTAAATTCTATCCATAATATATTTTACAGGTTCCTAATAACACATGCAGCCCACCCCATGCCTAGAGCACACTTCAAGACTGCTTCGGTTTACTAATATCATTTTTTTTTCAAAACCGTTATTTTAAACACCCCTATGGTATCAACCACATTTAAAAAAAATTAAATGAGAAATAACATAAGAAATTTTATAAAATTTTTAGTAATATGATTTTCATTCAAAATAGATGGAATAAATTAAATTTATGAATGGATAAATATTCGAAGAGAATGGTGATAGAGGAAAAAACACCTACATCAATTTCATTCATCAAAATGATTTTTAAAATACCATTTCAATTCAATCCCTTCATTATATTTATCTATCAAATCCCTAGATAACTCATTAAGAATCATCTAATCCTATATATCCAAGAATAAAAACTTGAATCTAGTTTTTTTTCAATAGAATAAAAATATATCCATTATAAACTAGAATAATAGATTATGTACTTAAGATTTCACTGACCTTATTCCTGAATAATCATTAGAATGTGAGTTTATACATCGAGGATCATTGAATATATCTTTTGGGAACCTTAAAAATCAAGATCCTAAGTCATGGAGGAATAATTAATCTTTTAAAGAAATTTTTGGCTTTTAAAATAAATTTATAAGTATTTAAATTCATGTCACACGGTTATTCCACACAGTTTGAAAAATTGTGTGATAACCTTATGGTTTGACTCTATCCTAAATAATTTAGATTTTCATGGTTAGATGCATGGTTTTTCCAAACTGTGTACCTTCACAATGCCTCCCATAACCCATATATGATTTCTTAGATACTTGATCATGGTTTCTTATAAACATGCTCAAATTGTGAATCTTAAAAAATGCATCCGACACATTATGAAACCTTTTATAAGCTTCTTGATTCTTAACTCCAAAATTATATTTCTTAAACAATCCATATAATTGGTAAATAACTTATAATGGTGATGATACAAATATATTTAGGTAATTACAAGATAGGTGAGATCATGGAAAGTAACTGGATAATGAGAGTAGAGAAATCCCTTACCTTAATACATCATCCTGAAAAAATGGTGGGAACTCTTTGGGAGAGGAGTTAGAGTGTAATAGAGGAGTTATCCACTTGTTTCATGTTCATACCCCAAATGAGGGGGCAAAGAAATATATTTTATCTTTTGACTCATTGTAAGACAAAAATATTAATAATATAATAAGATAATAATTATGAAAATTATAAAAATTAATACACACCTACAAACCATTTCCACCTAAAAACAACACCTCAAAATATTATTTTAGAATAATAATAATTTTATGAATAACATTATAAATTCAAAAAACATATATGAACACCATTAACACATATATTTCTCTTATAAAACCATAACAAACTTATTTGAAATAATTTATACAACTTATAAATTGATAATAAATATTCAATAATGACACCATAATAATTCCAAAATCATTGAGTTTTATTAGAAATTTGACATCAGAAATATGTAGATTAATAAAAATAATAAGTCTTCATGGATAAATTTCGTGGTTATAAAACTATACTATAAATATACAATAAAAATTGTCTAACCTTTCAAATACACATGGTCAACTCGCATGGTTTCCTTTAACCATCCACCCATTATGTTTTTTTAAAACATTCAAATTTAAACTATTTAAGTATAAAAAAATATTCTAATAATTATTTATTAAAATGAAAACGTGGGGGGTGTTAGAATTACCATTTCCATAAAATATTATACCCCTTGAATGATATATTATGTTATTTTGTTGAAAACCCATATACATTTACATAATCAAAGAACCAATAATTTTAAATTAATCTCTTTATAAGAAAATTAATTTTTATATTTATAAAAAAAACATATTGGTATGAAACTTATTTCATTATCAAATGGTTTTCATACAGGTACACCTCAATATAATAAATCCTCATAACGTTTATCCATATTGATACCATGGTGTCTTTGTCGATCACATCATCACTGTTGGGAAATCTTTACCATGGGTAAATTTTTATAACACATAAATTAGGTCTCATTAACCATTATCAAATTTCATTATATCATTTAAAAAATCACCAACAGCATACCTCTAAAACATTTATATTTCTTCAAAAACAAAATTATATTACGATTATATCACCATTACAATAAAAATTATTTTTCAAAACAAAATTTCACAAAACTATATTAAACCCATGTTTGGGAGAATGAAAAGAATTGAAACTAAAAATTAACTTAACATTTAACTTATAAAATTGATTACAATTTATTAGGAAGGATGGATCTCTGAACATAAAACATTTTTTAGGTGAAATTAATAGACTCTATTTAATAATAGAATTTAGTTATGGTATAAAAAATACCAAAATTCAAATATCTAGTGATAATATTTGATTTTAAATATCATGGAGCTCAGACAGATACCCAGATCAAAATTTAGGACCATTTGATGTTAAACATATATATTCTACATGTCATTGGAAAATTGAGTTCTATAATAATCATAAGATGGCCACAAAATGGTCCATATGGCCAAAATAGGTTTAAAGAAAATATTTATTGGAACTTGTGAATTGTTAGTTTGAATTGTTTAAAAATTGTGCACTAAATGTACAATAAAATTTGGACCATTTTTAAACATGTGAAGTATTTTTCTTTGTTTTAATATAGAAAAATATACTCTTAATAATAGATTTTTATATTATGTGGTGGTTAAAACCATCACTAATTCATGTATCAATAATTGGTTCAAATTTTTTCAAATTTTTTATGAAACAATAATTCATGGTGAGTATTTTAGTTTTTAGTGGTTTAAAAACAACCTCTAAAGTTGTCTAATATTTAGTGGGGGTTTTATATCCATTATACAATATGATTCCATTTCTAACAAAATTTTATAAACTATTTCTAAATTCATTACTATTATACAATATTTAGTGATGATTATGTAATTTTTTACTAAATATTGTGCATTTATAAAATTGTATACCTTATTTATCAGTGTTTTTAAGAGATGTTACTTAGTTTGAGTTAGTTTGAACAACCATATAATTTTTTGAGGAGTGATAATCAAATTAAAGTAACATATATCCTAACAAAGAAAAAATTAATATGAATGCCTAGTACACTCCACCCATAAAAAACAATTACAAAATATACTATTATCTAATATGAAACAATTATTTAAAAATCAGAAATACAGTATATAACATAACTGCATAATATATAAATTTATAAAATGTCAATTACATTATCAATAAGTAATCTTACTGTATTATCAACACCACTCCTCGTCACCTTCACTCTCTCCATATAGGTTATTCTACTCAACACCTCACTTATTACTTTACACATATTGGGCCTAAATTTAAAGTTGTTAAAGAGACATTAGTTACAACCATATTCAAAAAAATATTTACCATCTATATGTGAGATAGTACCAAAAATTATTGGTAAAGAAAACATTTTACACAAATAAATAATTGGTAACTAAAACATTTTATATGATTAAAAAAATTTTAAAAAATATTTATATATTCCCTAAAATTGGGGTTTTTCAATTGATTCTATTAGATTTACAATTCCTCATGGTATTCGCTATCCAAAGGATTTTTCTTTTCTGAGATCATTATCCCTCCACTTGTTATTAAAAATAGGGTAAAACCATGGGTAACAGATGTCATATTACTATAATTATTATCATAACTCATATATATTATTTTGAGTAATTCTCTAATATTATGGTAATAGATTTAAAAAGTTAGTGTTTTTAACAATTTATGGATTTTGATTTATTTTCTATTCTGAATCTTCTCTGGATTCGCAATGTTATATCTATTAATATTTTCATTGTATTAGTTGGTTACTACTAGGTGTTTCTATATAATCTTTATTTATGATCAATTAACCATTTTTATTTTCATGTTTAACAAAATTATATTTATTTATCTCTTTATTAATTGAATAATGTTTTATTTGGGTCTCACATGTTGAAAAAATTATGTGTCTTGTGAATGGGGATAATTATATTGTCTATAATATTTATGGATTATTTAATATTGGTTATTACGGTAAATATTTGAATTATAATTTTTATGATAAATAAGGGGAACTCAAATATAGATACTATTCCACTTATGTTTGATACCTTTTATTTTAATGTCAGTTTCATTTTAGTTAAAAATATTTTGAAGGGATTAATAAATTGTATGGCTATGTAGTAAAAACAATTCAAAGAGGAGGGAAAGTGGATAAGGTAGTGGTTCCATCAAATTGTTTTATTATAATTTATAAAACTCCATTAAAAATATTTAATTCACTAATGTGATACAATTTGATATGGACATACCCAAACCTAATGGAATCAAATTAAATCATACAAAATCAAATCAATATAAAAATTACATAAATATATTGGGGATAAATACAAAAAACAATTCCAAATGAAATGAATTTACACAAACCTAACATGTAAATGATAATAACTTACCAAATATAACTGAATTATAACTATTTAACCAAATTTGATGTGACCAATCCACAACAACTCCACATAAAGCATAATGAATAGAATTAATATACCTCCACTAATAAAAAAACATAAAAATATGTATAAAATAAAAATATATAGAACCGAATCAAACAAATGTGAATTAAAATAAATTGAAAATATCCAAACCCTAAAAAAAATATTAAAAAATATTAAAATTAATTGAAACGAAATAAATTGAGTTGATATCAATCAAATCATACCTAATTTAAAAATGAACATAGTATAACAGAACCAAATTATATTTAACTAAAAAATTACCTAAAAAAAATTTGATCACACCATACTTGAAGTAAGATGAAGTGATTTTCTTATTAAAAACTAAACCCCATTGTTTTCTACATACCCTACCCAATTCTAACTAAGCTGACCAAAACTGATACAATATATACTGGATCTTCCAAACATAAATTATGGGCTATAATTAGATTCTATATTTCATATACTATCAAGAAATAATTTCCTAGTATTATAAATGAAAATTATATACAGATATTCATTAATAGTGGTATGATATATGTTAAATTGTTATTATTTAGTAAATATTGATTAATATTAAATGATTAAACATTTAATGATAATGTAATCAGGTGAATTAATAATTTTTACTCATTTAATAAAAACATATTTGTATGTTTAAATGAGAATCAGATAAGTTTGATATTGAGTTAAATTTTTTACTTGAAAAAGAACTAATGAAACCCCAAATAAAAATCCTAATATTATAATGTTGTTCTATTGTTATATATTTATGTTTGTGTAGAAAATGAGACTACAATAATACAGAAATTGTAACTATGAAAATAAATAACATAATTTATAATTTTTTATGTTTAAGAATAATTATTGTCACATTGAAATAATTACTAATAACATTGACATTATAGAAGCCTCTTGACAGCAACAGAGTCACGATTTGAATGATTGATAACCCAATATACTAAATAGTAGGAATACTGATGAATAAAAGAATAATACGATAATAAAATATATAAAATATATATATATATATATATATATATATTAATGGTATCGGATGGATTTTAACATTTATATAATCAGTAGATCAACTCTACTATACTTCTAGTGTACTCTGGGTTACAAGAGTAAAATGGTATTCGTATACCATAGAGTGGATACCATCTCAAAGACACATCCAATGTATCATTACTATAATTACTTAAACAAAAAACTAATTCAGATAAATATACAATTAAATTATAAGTCAATAAATTTATATTAATGTAATTAAATATTAAATATTATTTCCTATTGGATTTTACAATAATTTTCTTCTTGGAGGTTATCGTTATTATCGACACCAATAGTAAAAATTATTCATTATCCTTATTGTTCTTCACTATCCATCACAATACTGATATTCTGAATATAATTAATGGAACAAAATAAATTTGATGTTTTTAGGGTGGAAATTACATCACCCTCAACACCCATTTCATACATGTCTCTTGGTTTCAAGTGGATAACAAAACTACACTATTCATCAACTATATCATCAACATAATATACCATTTTTTCTTAGGAAGAAAAAAAATATAAGGGCAATGTTCTTCAAACTCACTAGTATTTATCTACTAATAGAAGTCTATTAATGTGAATTGTAATGAATTTTACGTTATACCCCAGTTGAAACTTACTAACTATTATTTTAATAACACAACTAAAAAGTTTTCATGATTATTTAACTCAATAGTGATTTCTAATTTTTCATAGTAACCATGATTTGAAAGAGTAAATATATTATTTTTTGTGTTTTGAAACCATTTTTATGATATACATTGTGATACATGAAACCATATATATTTAAAGCATTCAATCACCTATAAATTTTCGTATTCCACAAAGTTGAATACATCAAATATTTGAGTATTTTAGATAAATTATCTACATTGGGTACCTATAAATGTTGTTATAAAATATTGTTACTTGCATTAAATAATTTTAAACATTTTTAAATTCAGATTATATACTAAACTAATAACCTAAATTATGTACAAATCAATCAATAATTTACTTTTTAACAACTTTTTTTTATTTCAACCTCATTTCGAGTTCAACTCTTAAAATATATTTTTGTTTATATCCCTAATTCATAGATATAAGGACCCACAATATCATTATTAAGTATCACATATCATTGTGTTTTTCGTATCTATGTATTTTTCAGTGAATATGCAGAGACCTTCTCAACATATAAACCTAAATTTAGAAATATTGATGATTTGTTATTGACCATCTAATGACTAGTATTTTCATCCAAAAGTCCAACTCAATTTAATATTACCTCTTTTTAATAGAAATTCATTACTCTTTGATTTGGTGACCCTCAAAAATAGAACCTTGTGATTGTTCTTTATTATTCATATATCACTTCAAAATAGAAAAATAATTAACGAAAACAATTTATGAATTAATATGTATATAAGTACCCACGTTTTTTCAGACTTGAATTTGTGTATCAATTTGATTTTCTTCATTTATGTTATTAAGGGTTAAAATGGTTCTTTTTTCTACTTAAATATGGTAATGGATAATATTTTTTACCACTATTTTGTTCCTGTAATAGGGTTTTTTCCCCAGTATGGGATTTTGGTAGAATTCCAAGACACTTAATTTATCATGGAATAAACAATATTTAATATAATTAATTAACTACTAATTTATTTGAAAACATTATCTGACCTATATGTTTTGAATAGATAATTTTTTTGATATTTTATCTTCACTATTTAGTCAAGAATATAGAAATTTCCCTATTTAAGGAATAAATTCATGTCGGGAACCTGAGCCAGGGCCAGACCATTTTTCATTTTATTTTGAATTTCTCTTTATTCTTTTTATATTTATTATTTCCATTTCTTCTCCTACCATTGGAATATCGCGTACTACCTACTAGAATCTCCTTCATTTTATCTAGATAGAAAATGGGATAGTGAGAAATGGAAAATGAGGTAGAGGAAGGGTGGTTCCATTACGGAGCTCAAGTGGAGTCAAATCATCGTGTGATTTTCATGGCCCATGGATATTAGGGAATCTTCCGAAAATTACACCTCAATTTTGGCCATTTTTATGTCCATGAAATTTATCCTCATAGATTTAACTCATTGTAAATTTATGTCCATATTTTGACTACTTTGTATTCCATTGAGCCTTGACCTATAGCCTTTTGGGAGAAAAATGGGGTTTCTAGTAGATTTGAGGGGTTTCCTATATGGAAATCCAATTCACATGGTGTGTAGTTCTGAATCACATGTCATGTGTTATTTGAATTTTGGTAAGATGAAATTTTTATTGGTACATTCTTTTCATAGGGTAACTATTCCATGTAATGGCACTCATCCAGGTAGTTGATTACCTTCCCCAAAAGACTGTGTAGGGGTACCTGGCTGCCAAAAGTACACATCCAGACCTTGGGAGGGGTGCATGCTATATAGAAGTACAAAACCAGATAAAATACATGTCCAAACCATGTGAGGTGCATGGGAAGGTACCCCATGTAGGGTACATTGAATATAAATGGATTTTACTCTATGTACATGGGATTTACATAGCATGTTCGGCTAAAGTACATGATCAACTGGGGATTCAAGGGTACACAACATGTACAAGGGTAGACATGTTCTGTGCTAACCCCTTGACACCCTTTTATGGATTTTTCTCTTTAATAACCCTTATTTTGAATTGTAAAAATGATAATTTCATTTTTAGTTTCATTCTATATAGATCAAAATTTTGAACCCCTAGAGTTGATTTGAGGAGTCCAATGAGGCATTTTGGGAATTTTACTAAATAGGTAAGTTCTTTCTATGGTAATAAAATATAGTTATCTTTAGATACAATGACCATTGATTTTATTTGTGACATCACATATCTCTCTAGACCAATATTCAATTTCTTTTTCTTTTGCTACAAAATTTCATTTAGTCTTTTTATCTAGAGAATTCTGCATAGAATTCCCCAAAATTATTACTTTATCGAGTGTCCCATGTGGGATGCCTCTACTTACATACTAACCTATAGAATCCCATTTAGAATCCAACTACTTATTTACTAATTTTAAGTATCCTGTGTATGATTCCTTTTTCTTTATACACTATTATTGTGGGCCCCATGTAGGATGCCTCTTTCTATGTACCATCTCTGATGATCCCGAGTAGGATTCATATTATGTATCCTGATTTAGGGGACCCAACAAGAACCCTTTTGTTTGGCCAACACTAATATAGTGCATTTTAGTTTTTGGTCGATATGGTAGTTGGTGTCACCATAGAACCCATATTGAAATTTTTAACTGAGAGGCTATGAAAGTAGGGGTGGGTTTAGTTGTTCATCCACGCTCACTCATTTTTATTCATTCACATGATTATTGTTAATGTGACTATGATTTCCAATGGTTCTTTCCAGTATTTGGTTGATGGTCTTGACGCGATATGATTTTCATATTATTAGGGTTCCCATACGTACTTCCTGGGACCTCTATGATGATACATTTCTATTAACTATTATATTGTTACGATACACAGACATACTTCCTTGGATCCTGTAAGTATTCTACTTTTTACTGAATGCCACATGGCCTTGAGTAATGCATGGATTCCCATGTAGGAATTATTGTATTGCAATAATTGGGTGAATGATTTTACAAAGACATGGTGTTGGATATGAATATAAACCTCATTTATTTGATATTTTCTCAAAGATCAATTATTCTCTCCCTAACTCAATAATTTTATAGGATGTTGGAAACAAAACTCTACATTGCTTTTGAATGCAACATGATATGGTGTTCTTCATTAGTGTGTATGGATCTCTATAACTATGACTGGGTTTTTGGATATGCACTCAAAACCCTTTGGACTGAGTTGTTATCAATGTTTCTTCACAACACCATGATTCATGCAATTGGACATGACACTCCATACCCATATGTATCAGTTTATTAGAAGTTGTATTCCATGGAGATTACTTTTTTTACATTGCCTAAGGGTCATCACCCTTAAGGATTATCTAAGTCTCATTAACATGATTGTATGTGGAAGAGGACCTTAGATTATGAAATCAGGCAGTATTTACATGGATAGTGTGGTATAATGTTTAGTATAGTTCCATTCTTACAATATTTACAATTATTACCTGAAATCCTTCATTATGGTGGTTCGATTTGAGTGCAAGTGAACCCAGGGCAAGGTCATGTATTCCCTTCTGGTGACATATCAGGATTGAGACATTATCAGGGTTGGCTAAAGTAAAATTTTTTATTGAGATTATGGACACAAGGATAAACATAATTATACCTTGGTTGAGGGTACAACATCCAGCTTAGAAAAATTATCCCAGGATGTCTAGTTGATAGGATCTTAGCTCCCAAGATTTACCATTGATTGAGTTTCATTATGATATTTTTCATGTATTCCTTGGTATTATTCCTATTGTTCTCTTCATTTTCATGTATATATATACTAATATATATATATAGTCATATATATAGATATATATGATGACTCTCGTCAAGGGATATTTTTTCAAAGGTTGTGAAGTATGTTCAATCAGTATCATTGATATAAGGATCAACTGTGGTTTTATTTTATTTATCATTTTCATTTGTGTATTAGTAAGGTTGAGAATATTTCATGACCAAGAACTTATGACATCATATGTATAGGTTCTTCATTGGGGTGTCCTTAAAAGAGTATTTATCACCCTTTTACATGAACCTCGGGGTGTGTGTAGACCCTATGTTAGATTTTTAAGTTGATCATAGATTGCATGATGGATAAGGGTGGTGACAATGTATTCTTTATTGATCAGAGCCACTCGTTAGGATTATTTTTATCAAGATGGAGCATCTTAGCAATATATTAGAGACTGTGTATGTGTTCAGGCTCAGAGTTAGTAAGATCGCACTATACATTAATTTAACTTTTCTTTATGTACTCCAACATGTATGGTCATCCCTATGGGTAACTAGTATTGTACGTATTTAATGAGTATTTGGGAGTTTATAGAATTTTATTTATTATTTAATCGTGCTTCTATTTTAGTTTATTTACTCCTTCCAAACTATTATTATTGACTAATTATAATTTTTATCTAGTTATTTTGATAGCTATTTAATGTTATGTGAGTCCATAGTATCTTCATGATCACACTATAGGACCTCACTACATGTCAACATTATCTAGTGTATGCAGAGGAGTTCTTGAGCCCTTTTGGAAAACATTCTTGGGGTACGTTTTTAGTGGCTTCCAGGTTAGGATGTTACAAATTTGTATCAGATGAGTTCCTTTCCTATTGTGTTACTGCATGAAATGTGGTATAAAATAGTATTATAAATGTGTAAAAACCAATTATGGATATCATAATACTTCTTTGATAAAACTCATTCCAATAATCATTCCTAGTTCCAAGAGTTATGGGATTCTTGTTGTTGATATGTGATGTAACAATTTTATATGATTTTCACATTGAATGGCGCACATGTTTTGGGGAGTTATGATTTATTATAAATTTATATCTCCTTGTCTATTGGTTAGAGTCCATGGATGGATTTATGGACCTTGTCCCATTGGTAATGGGATAGTGATTAAATTGGAATCTTGGCCAACAGTGGACAGATGTGTCTCGTGCATCATATTTGAAAAATAGGATTTAAATATTATAGGCCATCTAGTGTGAGGTTATAATTGATGATAGATAATAATTTCTTTATGTGTCAACAAAAAACTAATTTTTTTTCCCAATATAGTTTTTGGTTTATTAATATTCAATTTGGTTGACTTATATATAAGCATTTACTTATAATGGCAGACTATGCAGATCTAAGGTGATGTATTAGATTCTCTGGCTGATGACTTATTCCTCATGCAAATGAGGTGCAATGACCCAAGAATTGTTATAGGGAATTTGTTTCCTATATGTTGAACCCCTATTGTATTTTTTAACATAGATTTAGTTATTTAAAGTGTGGATAAAAACCTATACACAATTATCTTGCATAGATTGCAATGGAATTATACTTTATGAAACCGCTTATGATAAAATAAAGATAATTGGAAATATGTTTTTTTCAAATTTTTGACCCTCATATGGTAGTTTATTTAGCTGATACTTTCATTTTAGGTGACCTAGTCAGGTTTCTTTTTTACAATTCTCATTGACACCATAAATTTTAAGGAGAACATGAACCTACAGGGGTTATTAAATAACGGACTCTTAGTGAGTTTCAGCTCATAATTATTACTATATTAATATCAAGATAATCTAGGGTTCGGTACCATATGAATATTCTTTGAGAGGAAATGGGCATATGTAGTACAATTCCTGATTGTTTTGATCCTTGTTTGTGGATTTGTTTTCATTACCTATTTTAGGGAGATAGTCAATAGGCACATTATATTCCTCATGTTGAGATTTTTTCCTGGATGATACCCCATGATATGTGAGCTTGTTGTTAGGGTTTTACAATTAGGATAAGAATTTAGACCTAGTAACACTCATATGAATCTCTATTAGTAGAGATATTTGGTAGACCTTGAGGCCCTTAGATTCAAATCGAACCCTTGTAGGCCAGCATTGGTTTAATCATGTCTGACCTAAAGGATAGGTCATCCCTGGTTAATGGTTTCCTTTATAGGTAGTGAGCTAGGTTGTATACTTTTGATCCAACTGTTGGGTGTTAGGTGCTGTGTTTTTCTAAATTTTCATGTCGATGACTTTGTCATCTAAGAAATCACCTGGGGTTCTTTGATGTCAATATTAACTTCAATAAGAATGATTGATTGGGTTTATGGCCTTGTTGACAAACACTGCTTCTTTTTTCAATGTAGTGTGAATGCATGTTGTTGCTTATGATAGAAAATGGCACCTTGTTATGGGTAGTCATGGGATAATCATATAACAGGTATGTCGACTAATCTTAATAAAGATTTCCAAGAGTTCTTTTTATGTAATTAGACTGACATGTCACGTAGAGTGGTTAGCTAAGATTTAGGGGCAAATTAATCATGGGATGGTGAGTGGGATGAGTATGTGGTAGTATGGGTTTGTACACCCAATATGTTGTGTGAGAAAATAAGGTACACATAGTTTGGGCATGGTTCCATTTAAATCTTAAAATAGGAATTAACCATGTGTGATCTAAGGACCTACGGTCTCAAAGACATGATTGAGGCATAGTTTCTAAGAGCTATGATAAAATGAAGAATGTACCTATATGTTAGTGGTGATTTAGAGAATAAATTGAATTCCATAACGAAGTATACTCATGTTTGGATATGAAATTTTTTTGGGAGACACGTTGTTAGGATTTGGTTAAAGGTAAGTGAATCTTATTTATGTGTATGTGGATCAGTGAGATATATAAAGACCTATTGATGGAATATTACTATCCTCGTAGATATATATTATCATTCCCTAAATCTTGTATTCGTCTTCAGTGTCATGAGAGTGTGTCATTTATATTCTAAGCTTCATAATTATATTTTCAACTTTTATGGATAAACTCATTGTGAGTTCCTCTTGAGGAGTAGTATAAGGTAATCCATATTGTGGATAGTAAACAATTGATCGTTTGAGGGTGGTTACCCTAATTTTAAATTTAAATATGGTATTTACTTATAAACAATTATCATGAAGAAGGAATATGAGATTTTATAATACAATGATAAGGATACTCTTATAATAGGGAGTATTAGATTTTTCATAGTTACAGATATTCCTCGATGGAAGAGATGTTAATTCTGGGAGACCGATAATATGATGGTAAAGGTATAATATTTTTCTCGATTCATGGGATGAGATCATGACTACATTTTACCACCAAGGATTCTCAGGTATGGTAAGGGTTATCATGGGGAAATTAAATATAACTATGTTCTTTTCAAACTAAAATTTGGGGGAAAATATTTTTTTATTTTAAGCGATTATAAGGGGTAAAATGGTCATTTTATAGAAGTAGTTGATCTCAGATAATTGTAACCACCACTCTATTAGTCCTATAATAGGGTTCGTACCCTTGCATAAGAGTTTAGTAAAATTCTAAGTCATTTTAATTTTCATAGAATAATCAATATTCAATACATTTAATTAAATAACAATTTATTTTTACACATTTATTAGTGTGTATCATTAATCGGAGTGACTAATTAAGATTCCATAAACATTATTGAGTCAATAATGGGGGTTTTCCTAAATGGGAAATAAACTCATGTTGGGTGTCGGGGCGAGTTTTGTGACCCTTTTTCTTTCCTTTTTCTTCCTTTTCTTTTAATTATTTTCTTTTATTGTCCTCCCACTAGATTCACACATATTACTTATGATATTATAGCTCAGATTAATGAGAAATAAAAATGTAGTGGCAAAGAGATAAAATAGTGAGAGGAATGGAGGTGTCTCGTCGGAGTTCGAGAGAACCCTAAATGTCAAGTGGCAGCCATGGACCATGGATACGAATGAAGCTTTAGTGGATTCAAACTAAAGGTATGATGTTTTTATTTTAATGTTTTATATCCCCATATGTTTTCCACATTCTAGTTTTAAGACCTGGTTATGATTGGTTAGTAACTATTGATGGTTGATCTATAGACTATGAGGAGTGAAGTGGGGTTTCTTGCTTATTTCAGCAGTTACCTTTTTGAAAATTTTGATCAGACAACATGTTGTTCATGAACACACATCATGTGTTCTTACCTTCTGTGGATAATATACATTTTAGTGGTACACTCCATGTATATGGTATACACTCCATGTACTAGTACACATCCATATAGTTGATTGCCTATATAGATATCCCTTACAGGGGTAATTTGTGGTGTGAAGTACACGACCAAACCTTGGGTGGGTTGCACGCTGTGTATAACTACATAGCCTTGTAGAATACAAGGCCATACCGTATGTGGTACCCATGGATGTACCCCAGGTAGGGTAAATGTTTTGTATATTGGATTTACATGCCATGTCCAACTAAATTACACACCCATGTGGGGTTTCAAGGGTACAAACTATATAAGAGTGTATATATGTCATGTACTCCTCCTTTTCTTCCCTATTTTTGGAGTTTTCCAATTTTAAACTTTAGAGTCAGAATTGGACACATTATTAGTCCATTTTCATTATAATTTGATAAAAATTATGACTATGAAACCCTTTATCTAATTGGAGGACTACTGGGAGGAGTTTCTTTCAGTTTACCAAACTGAGAGGTTCTTTTTCCAGTAATTGAATCAAACAATCTCGAGTGAGTGAGACCATAGATCTAAGGGGGACCATGAGGTATATTTATAGATAGGTATTCAATGAAATTTCATTCTTCCAAGATTTAATCTTATCATTTGAACTAGAGTTTCTCATTGACATGCCTCAATCATATTACTGTTACATAAGTTTCTCTGTAGGATTCCTGTGACGGCCCATCCACCAGGGCCCATGTCGTGACTAACCTAATCCCACCTTCCATATGAAAGGGGTAGGATACTAGAACCAAAAATGTGTATCCCTAATATGGGAAGGCATTTACTTTTTACCAAACATACACACAGTACATTAACACAACAAGAAGCATCTACACAGACTAGAACATAACTAGATATAACCACAATGTAAACTGCTGTAGTAAAAAGAGTGTTGAACGTAAAGGGGATAAAATACAAGACAAACTAAAAAACTACATGTACAACAGAAAAGTATAAATAAAACTAAAAGGTACAGAAAATCTCATGGATCATCCACAGAGTATCCTACATGAGGGTATGTACAGCTCATGATTAGTATTCCTTGCTTCACATCACACTAAAAGTTCTAACTCCAAGCACTGTCTAGTCCTAGCTCCAAGCATCGTCCAGTCGAATCTCCCTCAGCCTTGATCAACATTGTACGTTTTCTGCACTAGACACAACTAGGTGCGGGCGATGCCGGTGGAGGGGTGAGAATAACGATACTCAGTAGGGACCACGGGACCCTCACAGGTCACCTAGAGTTCCACAAAGGATAAACCACAAAGCATGAAGCAATAGAAATCAACTCTACTTAGGTATATTCTCATACATATACCTATGTTATCAAGATAAATTCATCACACACAGGAGGGAATAATACCACAACGGTAACACCACGAACTTAGAAGTACAACACATGTAACTCCACAAAGGTAGAACTACCACACAGGTAACACCTCAATGGTAGAATTACCATATTGGTAACACGACGAAGATAACACCATGAAGGTAACACCACGAAGGTAGATTTTCCACATAGCTAACACCACAAAGATAGAAGTACCACATAGGTAACACAACAAAAATAGAAGTACCACTCGGGTAACACCACGAAGATAACACCATAAAGGTGAAAAGTCTAGAGGTCATCACAGCCCTCAAAATTGCATTTATTATTCCTACACTCGTATAGCAGTGCATGGTTGATCCATGGAGAAGGCCAATGATAATTCTAGGTTTTATTCTCAACTAACTTCATGGTTGTTAGTAGAGGAGATAGTGAACATTGACTGTATTATTACTTTTTAATTTTTTTTATATTTATTTTAAAGCAAACATTAAAGTAAATAATGGTTAAAAAGATACTAAATCATTTAATAGTTACTAATGAACTACGAAATACAGTAAAACTGAAATAAGAGAAACAAATACTAAAATATAGCAGCAAGGTCGAAGGTGAAAATCGAAAGTAATACTCAAGAATTCCAATCTACTAGTTTATAGGATACCTTTTCCACTACAGTTTATTGAATCACAGCTTATGAAATAAAGGTGAAAAATATCCCTCGCCAGGAAACTCCACACTCAGTAAACTGATTTTAGGAGTCCACCACTCAAAATTATGTTAAACTAATTGACAATTATAAAATGATAACAATCAGAAATAAACTCGTTGTAAACTTCTAGATGTAAAGTTGGTAACTCTTTGAAAAAGTATTCAAGAAATACCTTTCCAGTATAACTTGAATTTATGAATTTTAAAACATTTAAGGTGTGAAACAACTAAACAGAGAATCATTATTCAATCTCGCCAATTGATTATGATTTTGAAAATTGTAAATAGAATAAAGAATTTTGGAAGATTAACCAACAGAATTGAATTCCCAATCTAAGACAATTAATCCCCTGATCATATTGATTTATGTAATGAAAAACAAATGATTGAGGAGTACTGAGAACTTAATTAAAAAAAGGGAAATGAACTCCCATAGTGATGCTCTATTCTCAAGCTCCTTTGCATCCATGTCTGCTCTCTCATCTCCCAGAAGTCTTCACTCTCCAAAAATGGTTTTCATTAAATGAATGAGAGTCATCCTAATTCTGCTGCTTTCTCTACTTTAAGTAGCTACTTTTAAAAGCTTCTTGTCACTTCTTGTTTTCCACCAACATCAAATGTCATTGAACTATTCACCACACAGCGTGCATTTTTTCCCGACTAGCACACTAGTTTTTCCCTCCTAACTAACTCTGAATGAGTTATTTGGAAGCACTTGTATGTGTCATTTCTTCTTTAATGAACATGCACATGTTAAAAACAAAATGAAATAATTAAAACTCAACAAAAGTAAATTTATATTTTACAGTTATTATTTTATGTTTACTGTTATAATACTTATTTAAAGGGAATTAAAGATAATTATTAAATATCTTAAAAATTAATGTTTACTTTTATAAAACATTATTACTATAAGATTATCAAAACACTATTAATTTAATTTAATTAATAAATATAAATTCTAAATTCTAAATTTTTTTCGTTTGTCATATTTAACTAAATCATTAAAATTTAACATCATAAGTAAATAAGTGATTACAAATTTAATAATTTAGATTGTATTAATTATTTTTATCTAATAATTTTACTATTATTATTGTAATTACTATTTAAGAAATAAAATTGTTAGATTAATTTAAGTATATATAAATTTATCTATTAGTTTATTTTAATTTAATAATTAGAATTAATAATTTAGTTGTAAATATTTTTAAATTAATAAGTATATTTTATAGTTTAGTTATAATTATTATTAATTATACATTTATACTATTAATAGTATATTAATTTATTATTAATATTTATTATTGATTTAGTTTTGTATTTTAATTTATAATTTATCTATTTATATATATTTTATTTGTTTTAATTCGTAACTTTTTTCCCAAATTATTTTATATTAAATTAATTTATTAAAGTTAACATTAACTTTAACGTTTATTTTTCTTTTTGTTTTATATTACTTATATTATTATTATTATTATTATTATTATTATATTTTTCTTCCTCCCGCTTCAATAATCAGCGCATAGGGGTAGGGTTGTTTCATCTTCTTCCTAGAGAACTGGCGACATTATCTAGAGCTTCCCACGGTATCCAGCAGTGGTGGTTCTCATCAGCAACAATTCACACGGCAACGTGGCGACTCTCCTTGGTAACTCAACTCTAGCGGTGGACAGCAGCGGTAGGATCTGCTCAAAGAGAAGGATAACAACGGATGTATCGGCTCGAAGCAGCGGACATCAGCGGTTGTGCACCAGTTCCCTCAAGGTGTGTTCTTCATCAGCATACATCTGCAACGGCCCGACCTTGCACAGCTATGACGCAACAGGGGGCTTCGAACCAGTGGAGGTATCCTCTTCACTGCGCAACAGGGGTAGCCCAACAAGGCTTCAGCAAACCAATTCTTCTTCAGCATTGTTGTGGTACGACTTCCGAAATAGGTGAAGGAAATAATTTATGTTGTTGAGACGACTATGAAGGATGAAACATTGCAAGGTGAAAACAGTGAGATGCAGGGGAGAAGAGGTTAAGATGATGTTGTGCTAACGGTGAGGTGCGGGGACTTGGGTAATGGTGAGGTGCAACAGGAGATGCGCGGGGTCACTATTATTGAAAATAACAAAAATGTTCACCGATAGAAAATATAGTCACCGTTATAAAAGAGTTGTTGATAGCTTTTAAAATAATAGAGTCACTGTAAGAAATAAATAAAGATAACTAGTGCTTAAATTCTCCAATGCATTTAAAATGGTTACCGGTACAGAGCGTTAGAAGGAAATCAAGTGGCATAGGTCACTGATAGAAAAATAACAGGATGTGTTACTATTAGCTTAATAAAAAAAGCAGTGGTGTGGCAGTTGTCACCGTTAGTAAACATGATGAAAAGAAATTACTGGCGTGTGGGTCATTGTTACATAGAATTAGTAGTGAGGTGCGGTGGTAACAGTTGCTGTGAGGGTCTCAAAGTCACCGGTACAACAAAATAAAATGAGGAACATCGGCAGGGAGGCCACTGTTTGAATAGAATTAACAGTGAGGAGGTTACCTTTAGAATTAAAATGAACAACTAACAGAGACCTTCAAAAATTAAAAACAAATAAATTAAACATAAATTTAAAACTTAAGTAAACTAAATAAAAAGATTAAAAACAATTAATTAAAATAATTCTAAACACCATTAATTAAAATAGAATTTTTATTAACATTTAAAACATTAAAATTTTTAATTGACAACACTTAAATTATACACTGAATAATTGATAAATTAAATTAATAAAAGGCTAAAAATAAAATAACTAAATAAATTAATTATAAGGTAGCAGCAAATAGAAATGATGAGAATAAGTGACCCATTTGGTTACTGATAGTTATAGTCTACCTCATCGGTAGACTAAAACCTATAGAAAATGAATTAATAATCAAACTGCATACCTAAAATAATATAATTAATGTTTAAAAACTCTTAGTTAATTTATTAAACAACTATTTGAACATATAAAATTAAAAGTGGACTATTTTTTTAATTCAAAACACAAATTATTTACATAAATGTCTAGCAGGATGACTAAACACATTAATTAACATTGTTAACCTCTTATAATGTAACTACATTAAAAGCTAAAATATAAAATTAAAGACTAACATAATTAAATAGAATTACGTTGATTAAATAATTGTTTAAAAAAGATATTAACTTATTAAAAAGTCAAAAAGATTTTAATTAACCAATCCATATAAGACATAATTAATGTTGATTACTTTAGTAAGATTAATATTGTTATTTTTCTGACTAAAAATAATTAATTAATTAAAAACATTGATTAATTAACAATGTTAGATATAAAAAATACAAAAGTACAATCATTTAGTATAAGGTTAATAAATATTTAATTAAATTATTAAATATTAAGTAAAAAGTTGTGGAAACGCTATGTTAAAAATGATCCACATGAAATTACCTCACTTTAGCATTGTTTGTCCTCAAACAATCTCATGTTTTATTATCTTTAAAAAATAGTAAAATGTATTAATGATTAAGATCAAACTGTAACATGTCCGACACAAAAAACATAGGACAAAACTTAACGACAATCTTTGAGAAAATGAATTACTCACATGAGTCTTGCCTATAAAAAATACTCATGGATAGTTAAGAAAGTTATGAGTCATCAAGAAATGAAGATGTCATGCCACATACATGATTCAACTTAATGACTCAGTTCAATCCAATCTCAAGTTCTAATTTCAAGAGTGACATGAGGTAAATTATTAACGGAATTAGGACCATAACCAAAGAACTTTGTACATTAACTGAATCCTTGGTTCTAAAAATAATAATTTTTATTGAATCACCTTAATAATACAACCTAAATTATTTCCATAAAAACCAATTGACCCCTTCTTCAGCTGGTGTTCATCATTCCCCTCACCTTAATGAGCTCAATTTTTACCCTGGACACTTTATTTTATTTTTCCCAAGCAACATACCATTGTGTTAAGCACTGTGAATAAGCACTTATTCAAAGTGTACAGAGGGCTTAAAGTTAACAGAAACACACCCATCCACTAGGGTATCAGAGACTCATCGTGGGATCCCAGATACCCAAATTACTCCAGTTCCAAAAGTTTTATATAAAAAATAATTTACATTGGTTCATTAAAGAGTTAACTTTAAATAATTAAAAATGAATGAGGCCCCAAGAATCAGAATCAAACTTTTAGTACCAAAGGTATGATCATATTTCCACAAAAATGTAACCCATATCGCCTTCAGAAGTAGGTCCTAAACCGAATTTCCATCAAATCTCTAAATAAGAAAACTCAACAATCATACAACCTCATCAATTTTAGGCTCTAAGCAGTTATTAAATACCCACAAAGAACATTTACTAAGGCAAGAACCATTTGAGTATAGTGTAAAGCCTAGAAAAATAACTGAATTTTGAAAAAATATAATCATTTTTTAACAAAAATAATTAAGTGAAGTTGGAATCTATGGGCATTCATTAAAACAAATTTTATCACAGTCAAGAATTCTCCCCTCCCCCACACTTAAAACCCAACTTTTCCCCCAAATTTGACTTCTAAATATGGAGAATAACATTTAATAAATTAAGGTTTAAAACAGATTTTCAATTAAGTAGATTTATGACATGTATAAATTGTCTCAATGAAGTTCAAATAAATTGTTTTCCATAATGAATAAATAATCAACAGGTTCATTAGTAAGTATATGCATTAATATTTATGTCTAGTGACAAAAAATTTTAATATAGGTCAAATGAAGTATATAAGTTGTGGATGCACAATTAATTGGGTGTAAGCATTTTAACAAAATATGATTCAATTAGATTTTCAATAACACATAAGGTATTCATTCCTAACACCCCTTAGAAAAGCACAATCAATAAATAACACAACAATTAGAAAACACGTACCCCCCCCCCCCAACTTAATTTTATTCAGTGAAATGGTTTTAACAACAGTGAAATACAATTTTTCAGAAAAGAGGCACATGCATATTTTTAATTAACACAGCGACATACAGCAAAATTTCATTCCCATATGAGCAGAATTTTATTAATAAAAGCATAATATTTCTATTTCAATATCAAAACATATAGCAGAATTTAATATGTTTCAAGTCATTCAACAAAATGTTCAGTACCAAAATATGAAAATATTCTAATACAAGTATAATTTTTCAGTGAGCAGAATTTTATTTAGAAAAAAAGGAGCATAAATTTTAATGAAAGCATTAAGGAGTAGAGAGATGAAATAGAATTAAACAGTATGGTACTTCCTTGACTTAATGTTTTTTTCCATCAATCCTTCATTATGGGAATTCCACTCCCCTATGAAACCAACAGCAACATCCTGAAAATACAAAGCATGAAAACCAAGAACAATTAACCAGCAAAGACAAAGAAAACAGAAGACAACAATGTAGCACTTTATTCAACACTAAACAGTACAAAAATTAAAACAAAGAAAGAGCATGGGTTGACTCCCAGGAAGAAATGATTTCAAAGTCTTCAGTAAGACATTATTTAATTACAAATTTTTATTTATTAACACAACAACAAAAAACCCATGGGATACCTCCCATGAAGCACTAGATTTATAGTCCCTAGCCGGGCATACCTAGAAACTAACCGTAATAACTTGGTGGATGTGGATTCATTAATAGGAACCACCACATATGTTTGGCCCAAATATTTTTAACAGAACAATAAAAATTATGGGAAACAAGACTCATCACAACAAAAACTGAATTCTCATAGCCTAAAATAATACCTAAGTAGCACCCTTTAATAATAATGGGTATAGTGGTGTCCACTTCCAGAATAAAATGAGACATTTCAAGATTTGAATACACATAAAGGGACACCATAGAACTAGGTGCTTCAAAGGGTGTGACATTATTCTCAAGGTCATCTCTCTTAGCTTCATCATTAACATATTCAACTTCAAAGGTGATCGTTGGTGAATTCTGATTAGCAGTATCAAGAGGGAATTCAATTAAGTTCTGAAAAGAAACATAGAAAATGGAACACAAGTGTGATTCTCCCTTTGGACTACTATCAGTATCATGAAAAGGCTCAACAACCTTCATAGATGAGGATGTAAGTGACAGATAGGAGAGAGAATTTATTTTACCACAAACAGATTTAGGTCAAACAATATTATAGATCTCTTCTAAAATATCATCATCTATTAACTCACAATGATAATCTACTGCTTCTATCAAAGCACTTCTGCAACCATCATCTAATGTGTGTTCAACCTCTTTTTCATGTTCAAGTTCAAAAGGCTCACATTTTAAAACCATGTCATTTGAGTGTTGTAATTCAATTTCAGGAGAAGAATTGTACAATTCAGTTTCAATAAATTCAGTTTCCAAAATGTTCAAATTAAGACTATTATCCTCAAATTGGTTAATATTTTTTTCCAATTCATTTCACAATGTTTTAGAAAAGTCATTACTATGAGAATAGGGAAATGAGAACTCATCAGTTAGTCATTATTAAAATATCATTCCCTCATCTTCATCATCCATCAACATTTTAGAGATTATTATATTTGGATTTTCAAAACATGGAAGAGAAGTGTTCAATTTAGGTTCAAAATTTTGAGATTCTGTGATTTCCAGTTTAATGTTCTCATCCATATTGTACCCAAGATCAAGTTCAAGTTCAATGTTCAGAATTTTAGAAATTTTTGGTGAAGAGTTTTTAGCATTCAAATTTTCAGTTCCATGAATCTCTTCTACCCGAATGACTTCATTCTCAAAGAATCTAAAATAATGATTTCTCTCTAATGTAGGAATAAAGAAGATAACAAGAAATTCATTTTCAATTTGTTTCAATTCATCTTCAATATTTTCCAAATAAACAGCATCAAATTTCTTTATTGGATTTTCAATGTTGAGTTTTTGGATCAGAGAGTTGGTTGTTTCCTGATTTTTCTTAAAAGAATCACATTTTTCAAAGAGAATGGTTTCTTGTCCAGTTTCACTATCACTTTCTTCTTCAATTTGATTTTCAAATCATTTATAAACATTTTCTTTTTCTTTTTCATCAAATTATTCTTGTTCTTTAACCCTTTTTTGTAATTCAAAAAGCATGTTTTATAATCTTTTCATTCTTTGATCTTGATCTTGAGAATCTCTATTTTGAATTTCATGGGTTTTATTTAACCAATTGTTAATTAGTTCCACCCTAGCGTCATATTTAGAATCAATTAGGTCAATTTTAGCTAGGGTGTTAGGACTAAACTCATATTGTTCATTCTCATTAGTGTAAAAATCATGTTGTGGCTGGTTATAGACACCTTGCCAGGCAGTATGTCCATAATCTCCGCAAAACACGCAGTAAGGTCTAGTGCAGTAGTTTGAGCCTTCAAAACATTCCATTTTTTAAAAAAATGATCAGATTAAATGCACACAAAAAATTTCTAACCGAACTTAAATAGGAAACACAAGCAGCAAATGTTTACGGTTTTTGAATTTTTTTGTAGATTTTTTATATGATTTTTTTATATGTGTTTTTATGTTTTTTCTAAAACCTTTGATTCTCATAATGTGCCTTCCCCGGAAGAGACACCAAATTTTTTAAAAGGTCGGAGGTCATTACGGCCCTCAAAATTACATTTATTACTCCTATACTAGTATAGAAGTGCCAGGTCGATCCATAGAGAAGGAAGATGAGATTTCTAGGTTTTTTTCAAAAGTAACTTCACTGTTGTCAGTATTGGAGAGAGTGAACATTGATTATATTATTATTTTTTAGTTTTTTTATTTATTTTAAAGCAAGAAGTAAAGTAAACAATGTTTTAAAAGAGAATAAATCACTTACTAGTTACTAATAAACTATGAACTACAGTAAAACTAACATATGAGAACAAAATACTAAAATAAAGCAGCAAGGTCGAAGGTGAAAATCGAATGTAATACTCAAGAATTCCAATTTACTGGATTAAAGGATACCTTATCCACTACACTTTATTGAATCAATCCTCAAGAAATAAATGAGAAAAATCTCCCTCCCCAGGAAAGTCAACACTCAGTAAACTGATTTTAGGATTTCTCCACTCCAAATTCAGTTAAACTACATGGCGATTATAAAATGATAACAATCGGAAATAATCTCGTCGTAAATTTCTAGATGTAAATAAGGTAACGCTTCAAAAAATTATTCAAGAACTTCCTTTCCAATAGAATTTGAATATATGAATTTTTAAAACATTTAAGGTGTGAAAACACTAAATAGAGAATCATTATTTAATCTTGCCAATTGATTATGATTCTGAAAATTGTAAAGTGAATGATGAAGTTTGGAATAATAACAAACAGAATTGAATTCCCAAGCTAAGATAATTAATCCCTTGATCATATTTATTTAATCAATGAAAAAAATCTATTATAGAGTACTGAGAACTTAAGTACGGGAGGGGAAAAGAACTCCCTTAGTGATGCTCTATTCGCGGACTCCTTCGCATCTGTGTCTGCTCTCTCATCTCTCGGTAGCCTTCACCCTCCAAAAATGGTGTTTGGGGAATGAATAAGAGTCATCGAAATTCTACTGCTTTCTCTAATTTAAGTAGCTACTGTCAAAAGCTTCTTGTCACCACTTGTTTTCCATCGACTTCAAATGTGTTTCAACTATTCACTACACAACGTGCGTTTTTTCCCAACTAGCATGCTAGTTTTTCCCTCGTATCTAACTCTGGATGAGTTAGTTGGAAGCACTTGGATGTGTTTTTGCTTCTTGAATGAACCTACACATATTAAAAACAAAATGAAATAATTAAAACTCAACAAAAGTAAATTAATATTTTACAGTTATTATTTTATGTTTACTTTAATAATACTTATTAAAAAGTAATTAAATCTATTTATTAAATATCTTAATAATTAATGTTTACATTTATATAACATTATTACTATAAGTTTATCAAAACACTATTAATTAAATTAAATTAATAAATACTAAATACTAAATACTAAATTTTTTTCTTTTATCATATTTAACTAAATCATTAAAATTTAACATCATAAGTAAATAAATGATAAAAAATTTCATAATTTAGATTGTATTAATTATTTTTATCAAATAATTTTATTATTATTATGGTAATTAGAATTAATAATTTATTTTAAAATATTTTTAAAATTAATAATTATAGTTTATAATTTATTTATAATTATTATTAATTATACATTTATACTATTAACAGTAAATTAATTTATTATTAATATTTATTATTGATTTATTTTTGTATTTAAATTTATAATTTATCTATTTATTAATATTTTATTTATTTTAATTCGTAATTTTTTTTTCAAATTCTATTACATTCAATTAATTTATTAAAGTTAAATTTACCTTTAACTTTACTTTTTATTTTTTGTTATATAACATATATTATTATTATTATTATATTTTTCCCCCTCCCCTTCAATTATCAGCTCACAGGGGGAGGGTTATTTCATCTTCTTCCTCGATAACTCGCAGCATCAGCTCGAACTTCCCGCGGAATCCTCGGCACCTCATCTCCAGTGGCAGACAGCAGCGGCTGGATCTGCTTGAAGCGGCGGACAATAGCGGCTGTATCTTCTCGAAGCAGCGGACAGTAGCGGTTGTGCTCCAGTTCTCTCAAGGTGCGGTCTTTGTCAGTGGACATCTGTAGCAGACCGACCTTCCACGGATATAATTCAACAGGGGGCTTCCAACCAGTGGAGGTTTCCTCTTCATGGCGCAATAGAGGTAGCGTAACAAGGCTTTAGAAAATCAATTTTTCTTCAGCATTGTTGTGGTGCCACATCCAAAACAGGTGAAGGAAATATTTGCATGTGTTGCGATGTCTATGAAGGATGAACCGGTACAAGGGGAAAACAGTGAGATGCAGGGGAGACAAGGTTAAGATGGAGTTGTCCTGAAGGTGAGGTGTGGGGACTTGGGTAATGGTGAGGTGCAATAGGAGATGCGCAGGGTTACTGTTACATCAAATAACAAAAATGGTCACTGATAGATAAAATAGGCAATGTTATAAAAGGGTTGATGAATTCTTTTAAAAGAATAGAGTCACTGTTAGAAATAAATAAATATAACTAGTACTTATATTCACCAATTCATTTAAAATGGTTACCGGTACAGAGTGTTAGAAGGAAATCAAGTGGCAAATGTCACTAATAG
Source organism: Viscum album (assembly GCA_963277665.1). Lineage (NCBI taxonomy): Eukaryota > Viridiplantae > Streptophyta > Magnoliopsida > Santalales > Viscaceae > Viscum > Viscum album. Next base: position 1,192,439,357 of record OY728158.1, on the reverse strand, counting down.
AAAACTAACAGGATGGGTTTCTGTTAGCTTAATAAAAAAAGAAAGTAGCGGCGTGGTGGTTTTCACCGTTAGTAAACATGAAGAAAAGAAAGAACTGACGTGAGGGTTACTGGTACATAGAAGTAACAATGAAGTTCAGGGGTAACGATAGTTGTGAGGGTCTCAAAGTCACCGGTACAATATAATAAAAGTAGGAACATCAGCAGGGAGGTCACAGTTAGAATAGAATTAACAGTGAGGATGTTACCGTTAGAATTAAAATGAACAACTAACAGTGACCTTCAAAAATTAAACACACATAAATTAAATATAAAATTTAAACTTAAGTAAACTAAACAAAAAGTCTAAAAACAATTATTTAAAATAATTCTAAACTCCATTAATTAAAACAGAATTTGTATTAACCTTTAAAACATTAAAATATTTAATTGAAAATACTTAAATTTTAAACTGAATAATTGTTAAATTAAATTAATAAAAGACTAAAATTAAAATAACTAAATTAATTAATTACAAGGTAGAAGCAAATAGAAATTAAGAGCATCGGTAACCCATTTGGTTACCGATAGTTATAGTCTAACTCACTGGTATACTAAAACCTATAAGAAATGAATTAATAATCAAACTGCATACATAAAATACTATATTTAGTGTCTAAAAACTCTTAATTAATTTATTAAACAACTATTTGAACATATAAAATTAAAAGTGAACTATTTTTTTAAATTTAAAACACAAATTATTTTCCTAAATGACTAGTAGGATGACTAAACACATTAATTAAAATTGTTAACCAATTCTAATGTAATTATATTAAAAGCTAAAATATAAAAATAAAGACTAACTTAATTAAATAGAATTACATTGAGTAGATATTTGATTAAAAAAAGATATTAACTTATTAAAAATTTAAGGAGATTTAAATTAACCAATCCATATAAGACATAATTAAACTTGATTAGTTTATTAAGATTAAAATTGTTATATTTATGACTAAAAATACATAATTAATTATAAAAATTGATTAATTAACAATGTTAGCTATAAAAAATACAAAAGTACAATTATTCAGTATAAAGTTAGTAGTTAATTAATTAAATTATTAAAAATTATGTAAAAAGATGTGGCAAAACTATGTAAAAATAGAGTCACATCAAAGTCCCCCACACTTACGCATTGATTGTCCTCAAACAATATCAATTTTTTTATCTTTGAAAAATAGTAAAATTTATTATTTATTAAGATCAAAATGTAACATATCTTGCACTCAAAAACAAAGGACAAAACATACTAGCAGGCTTTGAGAAAATGAATTACTCATATGAATCTTGCCTATAACAAATACTGAAGGGTAATTAATAATGTTATGAGTCATCAAGCAATGAAGATGTCATGCCTAATACATTATTCAACTTAATGACTCACTTAAATCCATTCTCAGGTTTTAATTTCAAGAGTTACATGAGGTAAAATATTAATGGAATTAAGACCTTAACCATTGAACTTTTTACTTTAACTGAATCCTAGTTTCCAAAAATAATAATTTTTTTTATTCGCCTTAATAATACAACCTAAATGATTTCTATAAAAACCAATTGAACCCATCTTCATCTGGCGTTCATAATTCCCTTCACCTTAATGTGCTCATTTTTTACCCTAGAAACTTTATTTTATTTTTTCCAAGCCATGTATCATCGTTTTATACACTTTACATAACCACTTATTCAATGTGTACAGAGGGCTTAAAGTTAATAGAAATGCACCCATCATCTACGGTCTCATAGACTCACCGTGGGATCCCAGATGCCCAAATTACTCCAGTTACAAAAGTTTTATATAAAAAATATTTTACATTGGTTCATTAATGCATTAACGTTTAATAATTAAAAGATGAATAAGGACCCTAGAATCAGAATCAAACTTAAAGTTCCAAATGTATGATCATAATTCCACAAACATGTAACCCATATCGCCTTTAGAAGTAGTTTTTAAACCAAATTTCCTTAAAATTACTAAATAGGAACACTCAGAAATCATCCAACCTCATCAGTTTCAGGCTCTAAGTAGTTATTAACTAACAGCAAGAAACTTTTCCTAAGTCAAGAACCATTTGAGTACAGTGTAAAGCCTAGAAAAATAATAGAATTTTGAAAAAATATAACCATTTTTTAACACAAATAATTAAGTGAAGTGGGAATTTATGGGCTTTCATTTAAACAATGTCTAGCATAGTCAAGAATTGACACCCTCTCCCACAAATAAAACCCAAATTTTCCACAATGTTGACTTCTAAATTTGGAGAATAACAATAAATCAATTAAGGTTAAAAATTGATTTTCTTCCATTAAGTAGATTTCCGACATGTATAAAGCGTCTCAATGAAGTTCATAGAAATTTTTTCCTAAATGAATAAATAATCAGTAGTTTCATTAGAAAGTATATGAATTAATATTTATGTTCAGTGACAAAGATTTTCAATATTTCTCAAAATAATTATATAAGGTGTTTATGCAGAATTAATTGGGTGTAAGAATTTTAACAAAGTATGATTCAATTAGATGTTCAATAACACATAAGGCAAGCATTCCTAACAGCCCTTAGAAAAGAACAAATAATAAAAAACCCAACAATCAACAAAAACGTAACCCCCCCCAATTAATTTCATACAGTGAAATGGTTTTAACAATAGTGAAATTCAATTTTTCAGCAAATAGGCACATGCATATTTTTAATTAACACAGTGACATACAAGAGATGCACAGGGTCACCGTTACAGAAAATAACAAAAATCGTCACTGATAGATAAAATACACACCATTATAAAAGGGTTGCTGATATCTTTTAAAAGAATAGAGTCACTGTTAGAAATAAATAAAGATAACTAGTACTTAAATTCACCAGTGCATTTAAAATGGTTACCGGTACAGAGCATTATAAGGAAATCAAGCAGTAGAGGTCACCGATAGAAAACTAATAGGATGGTTTACTGTAAGCTTAATAAAAAAAGGAAGCAGCATCATGGTGGATGTCAACGTTAGTAAACATGATGAAAAAGAAGAATCGACATGAGGGTAACTGGTACATAGAAGTAAGAGTGAGGTGCGAGGTTAACGGTAGCTGTGAGGGTCTCCAATTCACCGGTACAATAATGTAAAAGGATGAACATCAGCATAGAGGTCACTATTAGAATAGAATTAATAGTTTGGAGATTACCATTAGAATTAAAATGAACAACTAACAGCGACCTTCCAAAATTAAAAACACATAAATTAAACATAAAATTAAAACTTAAGTAAACTAAATAAAAAGACTAAAAACAATTAATTAAAATAATGGTAAACACAATTAATTAAAATAGGATTGTTATTAACCTTTAAAACATTAATATTTATAATTGAAAAAACTTCAATTATAAACTGAATAATTGTTAAATTAAATTAATAAAAGACTAAAATTAAAATAACTAAATAAATTAATTACAAGGTAGCAGAAACTAGAAATGAAGAGCATCGGTGACCCATTAGGTTACCGATAGTTATAGTCTACCTCATTGGTAGAATAAAACCAATAGAAAATGAATTAATAATCCAACTGCATGCATAAAATAATACAATTAATGTTTAAAAACTCAAAATTAATTAATTAAACAACTATTTGAACACATAAAATAAAAAACAAACTATTTTCATAAATTTAAAACTCAAATTATTTACTTAAATGACTAGCAGGATGAATAAACACATTAATTAACATTGTTAACCTATTCTAATGTAACTAAATTAAAAGATAAAATATTAAAATAAATACTTACTAAATTAAATTGAATTATGTTGATTCAATAATTGTTTAAAAATACATATTAACTTATTAAAAAGTCAAGTAGATTTAAATTTACCAAACCATACACGACATAATTAAAGTTGATTAGTTTTGTAAGATTAAAATTATTATTTTTCTGACTAAAAATTTATAATTAATTATAAAAATTGATTAATTAACAAAGTTAACTATAAGAAATAAAAATGTAAAATTATTTAGTATATAGTGATTAAATAATTAATTAAATTATTTAAATTTACATAAAAAGATGTGGAAAAACTATGAAAAAATAGAGCCACATCAGAAGGAAACACCACAAAGGTAGAAGTACCACACAGGTAACACCACAAATATAGAAATACCACATTGGTAACACAATGATAGGAAGTTCCTTTAGCAATTCGCTGCTTGGTGGAGCTCTCTAAGTGCTAATTACAGTCAAGAGTACATGAAAAGGACCGACTCGATCCAATGATCCAAAAATCATAGATAATTCTTAAAATGGACGTCTAGTTCTCAAGATATGGTCATTTATGTAATTTTGGGCATGATGGGACCTGGGTCAGGTCTGACCCGGTCGGACTGACCCGGCCCGCCCCGGTTTGGGTTGGGCTGCGGTAGACTCAGCCCACTGGCCTGAGGTCTGGCCCGGACCGTAAGGGAGGGTAGCCTACAAGGGAGGCCTGGCCATAAAAGGGTGGCCCTCAAAGGATTTTTCCGACCCACATGGGGCGGCGACCCGGTCCAGGGGAGGCAACCAGTAGGGGAAGCAACCCGCTGTGGCCACAGCTGGGTCCGAGGGCGGAGGCCCGGATGAGGGTGGTGGCTCGGCCGATGGCAGTGGCCCGGTCAAGGGAAATGGCCAGGTTCGGTCAGGCGCGGGGGCTGTAACTCCCCCCCTGTCTCTCACATTCCCGAATGGATTCGAGGTCATTTGGTATATGAATTTGCGGCCTCGAAAGGGCTCTACTCGGGCCCTGCGGAACACGCCGGAGGCGGATTTGGCCTTCACCGCAACCTTGGTCGCGACTTCCTTTCACCAGCAGCGCAGCAGTCACACTGCCTCCTTTATCAAAGCCATCCGTCGTGCTGGCCACCTCCTCCGTTCTCCACATCTAACGAGCCGCAACCATCCTCTTACGGCATGCGTCGACGTTTTTGCAGTATTCCAACATGGCGCAAGGAAAGAAAGATATCAGAGGGTTCAGGCTGGTTTCACTAGGCCCACACCCTCAGAGTTAGCTTGTAATATGGGGGTTGTTAGGGGAGTTCAATAAACAATTGAATTGAACACAAGATTAACCCCACAAAGATACCCCTGAATCAACCTCCGATGAAGACGAATGAATCACAGGTCAACCCATTAGTCAGTTGACCCATGTTCTTCATGTAATTTCATGAATGGGGAATATGAAATCAAAAATTCTCAAATGAAAATAACCCCTACCTTGAACATTAGATAATTTTCTGCGCTTTCTGGTGGACCGTGTTCTTAATTCCCGTGACCGGCTCCTAAAGACGCCACTCGCACGTCGCCCATTGGTGGTTCGATGTCATCTATCACCTCCCACTTGGTCATCTTCATCTTCTAAGGGTCTCGCATCATAGTGTTCCTTCAAAAATTTTCTACTTTGTAAAGATCTCTGATACCCCTTCCCTAGCTCCATATTTATAGGAGAGAGGGAGGGTAAGTAACGACATGGGCAGTTAATGGGGCTCATTAATTTGGAAGCTTCTTAGTTTCCCCCAACATTTCTATTACTCAGATTGGAGATTCGAACCAGTTAATGTCTTTAAATTTAACCGGTCCCACCTTACGACTTTTCTATTGGAGGAATAGAATAAAAATAAAATAATAATGTTATTTTATTTATTCTATTAAAAAGTCCAAAAAAATAACCTTTTCTCCAAAACTACTCCGGTCGAAGTGAAGTCTCACTCAAGAGAATCTCAGAACTGCAGATTCTATGATGCCCTAGGATTCTTAATCTGAGCAATTGTTCAAAAGATAGAAAACTCCACACATGTGTTTACTTAACGTACCAGAAAAAAACTATGGAAAATTAATAACAGTCACCCTCGACCCGCGCAGGATGAGGTTAGGCTCTGCCTAAGTTAAACACACCACAATGAACCCAAAGGTACTCTCGGATTTTTAATTTGGGTTACCATTTAGAAGTTAGGAATTTTGTACAATAAAATAATTTTCACTTAATTATTTTATTTACGGCCAAAAATTAACTTTCACTAGTGCCCCGCACTGACCAAGGTATCTACCAAAAGGAAAATTACTCTCATGACTTTAGCGGTGGTATCATATTTTTAATCCCGGTTACTGTTTGTGGGTTATAAGCATTTGAAAATTAAAATAACTTTATTTAATTATTTTATTTAAGGTTATTCCATTTTCATGTTTTCTCATTAGAGGCATGCGCCGACCAAATTTAATTCGCGCCTAGGGTAAACTTGACATCTTGAATGCAACGGTGTCCTCATGTTTCTGATCTGAGAAACTGTTTAAGATTTATTCCACTTTTTCAGGAAAACTGCTTCCGTGCACTAACTAATGCGTAAAAAAATTCAAGAGATCATTCTAGGCACATCAGGACTCAGAATTGCATGTTTTCATTTTTCACGGTCTTGAAATAATTCCATATAATAAAAAATATATACGGAATTTTCAGGACATTATAATTCCTTTTCTTACATGTTGACCTAAATAATCCCATGTAGGATCCCTCTACATGTTTATTTTTTTAGGGATCATGTTTAGGGTAACATTTTCTACATAAAATATTATTGACGGTTCCGTATATGAATATTCTTCCTATGTATCATGACATTGGATCCCGAGTATGATTCCTCATTAGTTTCTTGACTTAGGGGACCCAAAGGTTCCACTAATATTTGACAAATGATGAGCCATTGTGTTGTGGTTTTTGCAGAGATGGTAGTGGGTGTCGCCTTAGAACCCATACCAAACTTTTTAGACAAGAGGTTGTGGAAGTGGTGGTGTTTATATTCATTAAGTCACCTTCACTATATTTTTATTCATTCATGTGATTAATGTTTATACAACTATGATTTCCAAATGGGATTCCTGGTTATTGGTTGATGAGAATAATGTTATGGTATTGTCATATTATTTGGGTGTTAAATGTACTTCCTAATAAATGGATGATGATCCATTTCTATTTTATATTATTTTATCATGATACTCTGATATACTTTGTGGGATTCTACAGCTATGCCACTTTTTTATTGAATGTCACATTCTCTTGATTGATATCTAGATTCCCTTGTAGGAATGCATGGAACATACTCATAGGGTGAATTCTCTAACATTACCATAGTGTTGGACATAGATCACCTCAAAATCAATTTGTTATATTTTTAAGGATCTATTTTTCTCTCCCTAATTTACAACATTACTGGTTCGTTGGACATGGAGTTACACATCGTCATTGAATTCAATTGGACATATCATTCATTATTAGTAGAGATTGCATTCCAAAAATATGATTTGTTTTTTGAAGTGGTGTTCCACAACCCTTGTAATGGGTTATTGGACATTTGACTTCACACCCACATGGTAGGGTTGTAGTAAATGACTCTTTATGCCCCCATGTATTGGTAATTGGGAATGGAATTCCACAAATTTGTCATTACACATCACCTAAGTTTCATCCCCCTGAGGGATTACCAGAGTTTCATTTTTCATGATTGGCCACAGACTATGACCTAGGATTTATATGTCAAATGTGATTTACATGGCTTGGATGGAATGATTTCTAGATCAGTTCCATTTTTTTTGGATTCCATGTTTTTAGCGGAAATCCATTATTATAGCGATTAAAGGTGACGGGTGAACCCATGGATTGGATATGTTCCCCCTATGGTAGTGCATATTGGTCATAGACTTATCAGTTTTTGTTAAAGTTGGTATTGTTGATCATGATTATTGACCTAAGGATTGAATTAATTATATGTTTCTTGATTGTACCAACATCCATCTTATATATCATATCATATTATGTCCAGTCGATTAGATATAGGATACTAGAATCGACACTGCATTGAGTTTTCTTATGATGTTTTTCTTGGATGCCTAGGTTGTATGCCTCTAGTCCTTATCATTTTAATTTAGTTAAATATATATATATATATGTATGTGTGTATGTAAATATATATAATTGCTCTATTCCAAGGTCATTCAGACCTAGGTCATGTAGTATGGTCAATCGAGATCATGGAATCAAGTATCAACTGTGGTTTTATTTTATTTATTGTTTCCAGTTATTTCTCGTATAGGTTAAGAATATTTCATGAGCATGTATTTATGATAACTGATTTATATGTTCAACATTGTGGGAGACTAATGATATTATTTCTCACAACAGTACATACACCTCAGGGGTATGTGCTGACCTAATTCCTACATTTCATGTTGAGCATTGATTTCATAATAGATAGGGATGGGGAATGCGGTTACATGATCAGCTGGAGATGCCCATGTGGATTATTTTTATTGGGTTGACGAAGTTTGGTACTGTCTTAGATACTGGTTATGTGGTTTGGTTTGAATTTAGTTGACGATTCATGTATTTTTTGTCCAATTTTCTTTTTTTAATCCACCATATTTTTCAGCCCAGTTGGTGACCATTGTTGTATGAATGGCCTGACTAGTCAAGACATTATATTATTTAATAAATTATTAAATCATACTTCCATATCATTTTATGTATTGCTACTGCAATCTTTTTATGTACTCATTTCGATGATATCTAGTTATTTATATTTTTGTTTTCCCTAATATAATGAAATGGTCTCTCCATAGACACACCTTAGGCCCCCCCTTCTAGTGTAAAACCGCTTGCATATGGATATGTGTACTTGATGCCTAGTGGCGAACAAGCTCTGAGCATTATTTGAGTGGAATTTGATTCAGGGTTTCACAAAGTATATATCATATGTATTGAATTTTAATATTATAATTTAATAAATAGAAAACAAATTAAAATAAAGTACTTCTCTAGGGAATACATCCAATGATAACATAAATGTCTTCCAACATTATCTTCCTCAACCAAATGAATAGTTTAATTAGTCATCAGAGTAAAAAATGAAAATATAAATATCATATCAAAAACAATAGTTCATGGAAATTATTTTTTAATGTTTATCCTGATTAATTAGTCGTAATATCTTCTCAAAACTTTATCTAATGAATGTAAAAATCATATTATAACCATAATTATTTTTTGGAAAAAAAATTATACATTTCTAAAGAATGTTACTTCTTTATCAAATTATGTGACTCTTGACTCCTCAATCCATGTACATTTTGACTAATCAAATCAAAACATCTTGAAATTTCACATCAATATCCATTATGAACATTCAATTTTTCTATATTTAAAGGAAAATGATATGTTTTATTTTTTTTACTAATAAAATGATGTCTTATACATCCCATTCTCACTTTCCCGTAGATTACTCTTGATATTTAGTGATTCTAATCCCTTTTGATCATTTTTATTATTCTAATATTTTCAATTCCCATTAATAAATATATGAAGAAAAATATCACACAATTTTTTCTTAGTGTCCAAAACATCATGATTATGATATAAAAAATTTAATTTATAATATGTAAGATCCAAAAATATACTCCTTTTATTCCATTATTTGGTTCCACAAATGTATGATATAATTTGTAGTATATTCTGGCCTTTATTTAACTAAAATAATTCTCTAAAACAATATTTGATAATTATGATAAGAGTTATATTTCAAATGAATGATTATGTAGAAACAGAAAATATTTTCACCCAATAAACTTCAACATGTTAAATCAAAATTGATGAGAGGTATCAAGGAAGAGAAAATGAAATATTAAACACCACTTTATGTTATAAGATAGTAAATGGGGATGTAAAATAAGGTTACAAACAATACAATACCTTCCAATTTTTTTGAATTCTAACTGAATAATTTCCTAGTACAATAAAGTCTCTGATTGTCTACGAAGCATGGATTTTGAACATTTTTCCATAATTGAATCATATGTTTCTACCCCATCACTCTATAACTCATACCATTAAATGTTAATAAGATGAAGATAGGAATTAATCTTATTTTCAGGTGTTTTTTCCCATAAATAATCATCGATATGATGAATGAATTTTGTTATATTCCTATCATATAACATGAATTATATGGGAACAAAAAACCGGTCATTTGATATAATTTCACCATAATTTCATTACGGGATTGAATTGGTCATCTACAAATCCCAAATTTACATTTACCGAATCTGAATAAAAATCAATATTCGGAGAATCATAGGTGTCACATTCTTGTGAATATCATGGATGTCTCGTCAAATAATAATATTTATTATCAAATTCATTCCACTTCATAGGTTTATATATTTTGTATGACATAAATAATCTTCATTATCATGGTTTTAAATAAAAGTAATATAAAAAAATCATTGTATTTTTCTTTTTCTATTTCATAATAGTTATATATTGATTCAGAATGGAATGATTATTTTTTGACTTCCATCTAGATGTAAATTATATTTTACACTCTTCATTTTTAGAGTCCTCTCAGAAACATAACATACAAAACATCATCCATTAATGTGTTAATATCTTGATCATGTTTTCTTCCATTTCTAGATTCATCGTTAATTTTTTTTACATCATTATTTGATCAACTGATGTGTACTGTTTTTTATGGTGTTTCCCTAAAATGTTGAAAGAAAAATTTATTAACTTTTGAATGATATTTTCCTCCATCTAGGCATTATCCTATTATTTTATATACTATGCTTAACATATTTAAATTTCTATATGGCTTGATTCACTATGTCAATTACACTAAATATATTGAGGACAAATGTGTTTCATTATCATATGCCCAAATAATTTTATCTATTTCAACCATCAATTGAATTTATATTTAGGGTGTGGAAAATTTTTTGTTTCATTCATGGATGGATTTGAATTTGAAAAATCCAGAAAACATATCTAGACCCTTAATATATTAAAAATTTTCCTAAGGTAATGTAATCCAACTTTTTTCCATACATCATTGATTTCATATGATTTCAATATATATATATATATATTGTAATAAAATAATATATTAAGTTGAAATAATAATATACCCTAAAATACCACACCCAAACCTTATATCCTTGCATGAAAACACATATTAATGGGTAACAATTCTGACTACAAAAAACATTGTTGTAAAAAAAGGTTTCCAAACCTAACTATACAATTCAAGGCATTGTAACCAATTCAAGCACAAGTGGAAACAAATATTAAATCCATATGTACCGTGTTTACCTCCCATTCCATATTTTTAATATTTTCCCATTATGATAGTTTTTGATTATGATAATTTGAAACTATATCAATAATCAAGGATCCTAAATCCGATTTAAACATGCTTCTTTATTAAACACACTTGTCATACATAAATTTTAATATAACATAATCCAAAAAATGTGGCTTTTAATTTGATAATTATAAAAATAATGTTTAATGGGTATATCAGTGTTCCATGTGGATCAACTTTAAACCTTTTTTAATTCAATTACTAAATATCATTAATGAAGAGAATCATTTAATAAATTTCTGGACATTATTTCTTTCCAAAAACTCATATGGCTATCAATAATGTTACCAAAATCAGTTGAGGGTGTATACTAAGTTAAATAATAATAATAATTATATAAAAATACACATAATCCCTACCTAATTGTCTACTTCCCCACACAACACCTCTATAATCATTTACTATATTAACCTTGTTCATTATTTCTTATTTAATTTTGATTTATTACATGAAATTGCACTTAATACAACTCGAAAGATGAATAGGTCTAGTGTATTTGGGAAATAAGGTACATTACATATCAACATAAAATATTAAAAGAAACATATTTATTTAAAACAACTCTTACATGTCCAGAATATTCCATCATACATAACACTGCATACGATAACCTAAAGACATATATAATAAATGGGTGAGATATAAAGCCTAGTAATGGAATAAAAATGTCATACAATGAGGATAATGATAAATGTTAGAAAACTAATATCAATGAGTCATAAAGTAACATGATCATAAAGTCATTATATATCATGATAATCATAATATGGAAATATAGCAACAACATACAATATGACATTTGCATGAGTCGAGTCTCATTGCACATGGTTCATCATGAGTCAAAAATCATTGTGCATGGAAGAGAATGGTTCAAATATCAATTCTAATTAAGTATCATGATTCTAAACCCATTTCACATGATGTATCATGATACTATGCATTACCCAATTCATTAGAGCGCTATGAGGGTGCATCCTTCATAAACATTTCAATCTCATGCTTAAATGTGCCGCATAGATAATATAAAATGGTTTCATTCAATATAATAATTTATTAAATGATCGAAGGATGTATAAAAAATACTCTTAATCCTTAAATAAATAATTATATATGAATAAACGTGAATAACCTTGATAGAGAAATTGGCAGGGTATTCACTACACAGACATGGTAAATTGTGGCACAATTTCAGAAGCATAATGGTATCAAATATAAATTAATAAAATGGTTTGTTGGGAAAGAAGGTTTCCCTCAATTTTATATAAAATGGACAGCAATTGGGTCATGGAAGTAAATTTCCCAACATAAGTAATTTTAAATATAATATGTAACATAATAATGAATATTAGAGAAAGAGGAGAAAGCCAAAGAACCATTACAAAGTATTTAAATTGTAACAGGTGTACGTAAAGGTTCTTAGTCAAGTTAAATGAGATTCAAATGTGATATCATAATTAATAAAACAAATGAAATGTAATTGGGATAGTTTACAATGTATCCCAACATTAGAAAATCGATATTGAAATGATATATCATAAATGAAGTGTTTTATTAAATAAGGAGAGAGCAATTCTATTACGGAATTTTGGTATTGTAACGGCTTAGGTAAAGGTCCAAATTAAAGGGATATAAATGATCCCTCATACAAATATCAGAAATTGTACAGTAATTTTTTGATTAAAAACGAATTTCATAACCATAAAATGAACTTAAAACCTGATCTCAAAGAAGGTTCTAGGATTCAATGGTGATGAGAGAAATCCATTATAATGTTTTGGCATGGTAATGGGTGTACATAAAGGATAATAGTGGGATTAATGAGATATAATGGAATATGTAATAATTTATAAATAAAATGGATTGTATGGGAATCAAAGAACATAATATCACAATATATTGAAATGGAATTTAATAAGAATAATATAAGAGAAGTTCATGAATGGAAGTGAGACAAGAGAAATTCCTTATGAAACATCGTCATAGAAAAAACATAAGTAAGGGTCCAAATGAGGGATGATAAATTATCCATAACTCATATAACATCAAATATACAAAGTTTGTTGGATTCCGGCATGAGCCATTGGAGGGTTCGTGGGTTCGATGGCGGTGTGGATTTGTTCCAAGTTTGAGATTTCTCGGTGGTTTGGGGGTCATAGCATCAATCTATAGTGGATGCGAGTGCCTTGGGGGTTTTTGTGGTCTTCTCTAGTGGGATTGAAAGTGGCGACGGGCTATGATGTTAGTTTGATTTTCTTTGTGGCATGACCTTCCTCCGGCGTAGCTGTGTGGCAGAGGCTGATCTGGCGATGTTGGTTTTTTCTTTTTCTTTTTCATCTATTTGATTTAACTTCTATTGTGATGGAGTTTGGATGGTGTAGCGGCGGATGCGGCAGCGTCGAAGGTTCCCTTCTATGGTGGTGGGGTTGTCTTCTAATGACGATTCTGATAACCTATGAAGGTGATGGTTTTTATGGATGCTGTTTTGGTCTCATGAAGGTGGGTGTGCAACCGGTCTTTCGATCTGCTTCTCGATGTTGGTGTTTATGTGGTGATGAAGAATTTGGAAGTGTTGTCTTGTTGTTTAGAGCGGTGATGAGGTCCTCTATGGTGGATGGGTTGGAGTGATGACTGTGACATGATCAGAGGAGATGATGGTATAGAGCCAGTGATGAAGCTTTCTGGCGGATGGTCGCTAGCATCCTTCTTTGGTGTTGACTCATGATGATAGGGAGCATGTGCTGGGCTGTGTGGTGTACGGCATCTCAAGGATCGAGGTTCAGTCATGATGAACCTCATTTTTGAATTTGGATTTTGAAATGGTATCTGGATCATGTGTACACCCATCCTCCTTTTGAATTTTGGATTTTGTGTTTGTGTGGTTACCAGTAACCCTTAAACTGTCTCTTTAGAAAATGAAAAAAAGGCTTCATCGTCAAAATGAAAAGAAGTAAATTCAATAAAGGTTCATGATGTTGAAAATAGGAGAGGAAGGTAAGGATACCTTACATGGATGTATGACACTGAAGGCTTAGAAGAGGGTAATTGGGAGATTGGGGTGAACATTGGTTGGTCTCTAGGGTTTAGAGAGCATAATATGTATGAGATTCAATGATTTTGAGGGATGATAAATGGTATCTTGTGTGGATTTTATAGGAAAGGTGGGTGGTCTCATTATTATTTAGGTTTTAGACACTTCATAATAAAATATTCAAAAACATAAACCATCCCATGGTTTTTTCCCATGGTTTCTATCAAAGTGGAATGTTTTACAATATTCTATAAGGCCAATGGACGAACTTATGAATGAATTTCTTTTTATTATGTAGATACAAGTCACACTCTTAATGAAATGAATTTAAAATCATAAAATATATTATTTGTCTTGGAGGATTCATAATGGATTTACATAATTAATAAAATATACATAAAACAAGATTATTTTAAAAAGAAAACATATTTTTGGTGAGGAAACATTTTATTGTATTTATCACATCATTATTGGGAAATTTTGATGTCATAAAACACAATGTAAATTTACAATGTATTTAACTTTTAACAAAAAAAATAGATTACTTTAGAAATTTATGAAAAATTCATCATTGGATAATTTCACCAACATGATTCCAAAAATAATATTCATTTTTCCTAAATTAATTTTTAAATATTTGAATTGACACTTTTAAAATATAAACAAGCTTTTATTGAAAATTGATGTGTTTTAAAAAAAACAGTTTTCGAAACCCTAATAAAAATTACATTCACTTCATAAAAATTATATAATCATTTAATTTTAAAAAATTAATTTAATTGGAATATTTTATTAAAATCTTATTTATAAAAAAAATATGTTAATTCATCATAATAGATTTCTCAATTGAATCTGAATATTTACCAAAAATACTATTTATACTTTAAAAATCATTTACAATGTAAATATAATAGGTTAAAATATAATTATTATTCCATAAAAAAGTAATATTCATATTTCTAAAATATTGAAATATATCCCTTCATTACCCCATCATATGCCTTAAGTTTATAGTGGGTGATGGTTGGGATTTCATAGGGTCGTTCAGTGAACATGGTTTGGGTCGTGATGTAACAGCCCGAGATTTTATGAAAAATATTCTTTTTTATTTCACTAATGTCTTGTGTTGTACACTACACCAAAAGGAGCTTTCACAACACGCATCCTTGACTTGCCTTGCATTACACGCAATCGCAACCTTCCTCAATAGCGTGTGTGGTACGTAATACTGAGTTTCACGAAACAATGATATGCTATTAAAATATTATTAAAACTAGCCGTTATGAATAGTAATAACCACTTTTTAAATTTTAGAAATTTTAGCTCTCAAAATGGACTTCATTTTTGGATTCGGAGTATCGAATTTAGCCTAAGGTGAAATTTTGGTACTTTTCGGATAACTTTCATATTCTGATGAATAGTGAAAATTACTAAATTATAATTAAAAACAACTTTTTTAATCGAAATAATTAATAGTGATAAATCATTAATTTGAGTGGTTTTAAAGTATATTTAGAATATATTTTTACAATTTAATACAATGTTGGTCATTGGATGTAATTTCACATTTAAACTAGACATAAACAAGTGTCAATCTTTTAGATATTGTTTCTTAAAAACACGCTATTTGTTTTAACAGCGGGATTTAATTACAAAATTAATTAATGCAACTTTTATGTTATGAATTTGGTAAAATAGACTTCATTTTTGAATTCGGAATATGAAATATAGCTTGGGATGAAATTTTGGCATTGTTCTGAAAAACATCAATTTTTGATGAATAGTGAAACTACTAAGTGGTAGTTAAAAAAACTGAATTTTTCATAAAATTTAATTTTACCGCTTCTGTGAATGGAATTTCAAAAATCCGACAGACACGATTGATATCATTAAGTAAAATGTGGTTCAATGAGATAAAAATAATTTTTTTGGTGAATAGTAACTTTTTACTTTTTTTTACCGCGGTTAATAGTAAATAGGGTAACTAAGGGTAAATATGATATTACTATTACCCTAACACATGTCCTAATTCTATTGGACAAGTGTAATTCGACCAAAAACAAGCTTAGGAATAAAATATGACCATTTAGGCCCACTTGGATTAGATTAGGACATTTATTATTATTTAATTCAAAGAAGAGTTAAAAGAGTCAAAATCAAAGTTTATTTACTAAAACATTTTTAATATAGGGTTGTACATAAGATAAATTCGATTGTAAATATTAATTAGAAAGATAAAAAGATTTCCTACATAATGATATTTTATTTATAATTTTTAGACTTTAAATAAATTAATTTATTTATGACACAACGATGATGCAGTAATTACCCTTTTAAGGAAATATTAACATAATTGATGTTATAAATGCTCAAATAAATGTAATTTGAGACTTTTTATGAATTACACTAATTTTCTAGGTTACTATGATATATTAGTGTTGATTTAATCAACTTGGTTCGAACATATAATTCTGTTATGACTTTCAAAAAAATCATATATCAAATAGTGTCAAAATTGACACAAAATAGTTTTTAAATCAAATATTATATTATTAATTGTTATTTTATTCCTAAAAATCTATGGTTCGGCCAAATGACTTAGATAAGGATATATGTATTAGTAATAAACAATTTGTGGTTCGTTTGGCATGTTATAGTAAGTGTATTAACCATATAGTGAAAGAAAACAAAAAGACACGGTAAAAGTTAAATTATTTAACTTAGAGTTAAATCTAATTGATAAGGTTAAAATAATATCATAAACTTGTCTAAATCCTATTGGTTGATAGTATTTCGACCCATCACCACATTAGCTTCGAAATAAGACCCTTTGGAACCATTATAAACTGATTTTGACTTTAATGTAAAATAATATTTTGAGATATTCCTAAAGTGCCCCTCTCCTCCCTTATAAAAGGGTACCTCCTCCCCCTCCTCCTCACACCAATTTGAGCACTCAAGCTCGGCCAACCCCCGCAAAAATCTCTTCTCCACTTCCCTAGCAACATCCTAGAGGTTCTGGTCTTCCTCAAAGGCCAATTTTAGTGCCCTAAGAGGAGGTCTCAAAGAGGCGCTTCAAAGAAGAGGTAATTACCGTTACCAATTCTTTCAACTTTATTTCTTCTTCCACTTCTTCTTCTTAGGTTGTTTCATTATGAAGTAATAACATCAGTATCACACATATACTGATATGTTATTATAAGTATGAAACAACCCTATTTCACCATCTATCCATCCTACGGAAAAAGAAATCACCGCGCGTGCGTACGTACGGAATACCGTCTCCACGCCGTGGTGTAATCTATTTTCCACCACCACCTTACATGGATGGGTATAATGGTGTAAAGAATAACTATACATAGTTATTACAACATCATATTGATTCTTATATATTGTATAATACACTCCAATTCAATTCAATATTTATAGAAATGATATCATCGCTCGTGCGTACGTACAGACTACCGTCTCCATGACGCGATGAGATTCATTCTCCATGTTAACCATTTAAGAATGATTATAATGTATATATAAGAAATAATAATGAAATATATGACATTATAAAGCTACTGGATTTATGTATATATATATGTATGACATCTACTTACTTCCATTCAAGACAATAGGGAAAGGAAAACAGCGTTCATGCGTACGTACGGACTACCGTCTCCATGAACGGTGTTTTTCATTTCATTTATCTATCTATTATATATATATATATACTGAATATATATGATATATAAATCATATTTTATATTCTGGAAGTAATTAAATCATGATATAAGTAATAATAATGTCAAGAACAACAAGTCAAAACACCTACGATAAATGAAACGATTTTACCCAAAACGCTTCTTTAACATGGAATTTACAAAAGAACGGGTAATATAATGTCATAAGTGAACAATATATGATATCATAACAATGAATATGATTCTGTAATAAGTCAATGACATTATTTAAATCATTATACAGGAGGTTCGGACACATACGAAGCAAATCGGACCTAAGGTAAGGGAAATATCACAATCTCACTTTTATCCGAGATTGTTTTTACTTTGGTAATTACCGGTGTGTATTTTATCATCCACATCCATGTTCCCTCAATATGTAATATTATTTCCATCCTTCTACAATATTTTATATCCAATTTTACCCTTCGGTGAGTTTTTAGTAAAATATACGAAATGAATCTTTTGTCGTTTTTCGTACGAGGTACTTTTTGACTATTCCGACAAAAGTACGAAGAATGTTTTTTTTAACTTATACGGCATGAATGGATTTTTAAAACATTATTTCCAATAAGCTTCCTTTACAAGTTTTCAAGTTTATTTTTAATCAACTTCTTTTATTTTAAAGTCGTATGACATGTTATGAAAGGAAAAATGTTTTTGAAGTAGAAAGGATATTTTCCTCAAGAATGGAGTTCAAGTACTTGATCAAAATTATTTTCCATCTAAGATAATAAAAGGGTTATGTTTTTATCCCTATTATTACATGGATTTGATTATGTTGTGATGGAAATATTTTTATGAATTCCTTTATCTTATATGAATTGTTTTATGATGTCATGTTGTTTAAGAATCCCATTTTTATTACATGGGTTACGTTATGATGTATGGTTTATGATTATGTGGCACACATAAGAAAGGATTCATTATAAGATGGGTGGGACCTATATCTCCCTCCAATGCATTGGGTAAAGATTTTATATCTCATGAGATAGACATGGCTGGAACGGAAGGTTATTTCGGTTCAGTGATACAGGACTGAAACGAGGAGTGAACTCGGTTCAGAAAGGGACTTTGTCCACTAAGATAGTCTTGGGAATGAGTCATGACTAACAAGAAATGATTTTCCATGATTATGTGTGCATGCCACAAAGTTTCAAGTTTTATGTTATGATTATGGGGATCTCATTTTCACTTCTATGATTTATCCCATGTTATGATATTATGAGCTCTTTTGCAGGTTAAGATTTCCAAAGGCTATGTTCTTATGTATATGATGTGATTGATATTTCTTTTGTTTACCCTTACTGAGCATTTGAGCTCACCCTTATATGTTTTTTTTCCCCAGGATATAAAGAAAGGTTTTTAGGTAAAAAAAGGGAAGATCTTTATGGGAGATATTGAAGATCTTTCACCACGATTAGAAGATTACGTTCCAAGTTTCCAAAGACACTAAACTATTACGATCCTTGTGTGTGTGTTTTTGTTATGTACTAAGTATTCCGCAAAAGTAATGTAATGTCCATGTACGTCAAGATATGGGTCTCTACAGTTGGTATCAGAGGAAAGGTTTAGTCAACCTTTAAAAACTAGGATGCGAAAACGTTAGTGAGATCCCTAGAGATATTTCTAAGGTATGTCTAGGGATGTCCCTAGGGATAAGTATACGTATAGGTTATAGTAATAGAATTACGCTAACGATCATAGAATTAAACCTAAGATGTTGGATATTGAATGTACTCCCCCTTTATTATGTTGTTTTCCCTAGCATGATTTTTGCCTCTCACACTATTCTTTTTGGGTTTTAGACGATGGCTGTAACCCGAAGGAACCGTGTTGATCAATGCAATGGAAAATGCAATGATTCCCCTCCTGAACAAACAAATGTTATTGGAGATGGAGTGAAAAATCTTATTGCTATACTTACACAAGCTATGAATCATTCTGGAATTCCAAATGAGCAGAGAAGGGAACAATATTCTATTGAGTCCTTCATGAGGCAACGTCCACCTTCTTTCAGTGGGTCTTCTGATCCACTTGTGGCTGAACAATGGATCAGTACTACTGAAAAGATATTTTCAGTTCTTCAATGTTCTGAACATGATAAAGTCATCTTAGCAGTATATCGTTTGGAAGGTGAAGCTGATCAATGGTGGAATCTTATCAAGAATACGAGGCCAAGAGATGAAATTGAGTCCATGGAATGGGACGAGTTCAAGAACTTGTTTTTCAGTAAGTACTTCCCTCGGATTCTTCGAACAAGGATGGAGAAAGAGTTTCTTGAACTGAAGCAAAGGGACGATGAATCTGTTGGTACCTATGAAGCAAATTTTACAAGACTTGCAAGGTATGCTTCTGGTATTATCATCCAACCTGAAAGTAAAGTTGATCGATTTTTCAGTGGCTTAAAACCAAGTCTTCGAAGGGCATTAGCTATAAGAGACTTCAGTAGCTATGAAGAAATTGTGCGTTGTGCTATCAAGGTAGAAATGGAAGTTGGTGTTACATATCCATCTCATGGTTTTGACAAGAAACAAAAGATGGAGTTCAAGGAGAAATCTCAGAATAATGGTGAAAAGAAGATGAATGTTTCCTTATGCACAAAGTGTGGAAAGAAGCATGGTGGAGATTGTCTTAAAGGGACTAGAAAATGTTTTAAGTGTGGCAAAGACGGTCATCGAGCAGCTGAGTGTCGAAGTAATGGAAAAAGGGTTTCTAATGATGTGAATAAAGCAAACACTGCAGAGAACGCACCACCAACACTTCAATGCTTCAAGTGCAAGGAAATGGGGCATTATGCTAATAATTGCCCTAATCCAAGGGTTAGTGATGATCAACATGAGCAACCACTGAAGGCAAAGGACAAAGGGAAATCACATGCGATCACTATTGGAAATGTTGAATATGACAACGATGTGGTGGAATGATTAAGTGTTTATGTAATGGGATTCCAAAATAATGTTGTATCATTGAGTATTGCAATATTTATTGATGTGGTATTCAAAGTGATTGAGATATTTTTTTGGAAATAAGATGATATGCGCATAATGAAGACGAGAAAATGAAATGTTTAATAGTATTCATGAGCTCATGATTGATATAAGGACTAAGTGATATCATGGTTTGAGTATATAGAATTTTGAGGATTTTAGTATGTGGAAAGTGTTAACTTTTAACTGCACTCATGTTTTCACTAAGGTATTCAAGAGAATACACGATTAAGGACTTTGAATGTTTGGAATGTGACCAACAAGACATATCTTATGATATGTGGGGATCAACGACAGTATTAAATCTCTGGTAATCGTTGTCACTATATTATGAGAGTGGACTGCAGTATTATGTATAAGCCTAAAGATTAGACTGGATTATGTTGGACATAAGTTAGTATTGTTTAAGGATAGAAGATTTTCGATATTATTGATGGGATGTTATAGTAACGTAGTTTTAGAAAAAGGACAACCTGCAGGACGGGCGACAGCCCATCGCTTCGGACAAGGCTGTAGGAATCGAACCCACAACCGAAGTGCGACTGGCCTTTATCGCCTACCACTGACCTACAGGAAGTCCTTGTTTAGTAGAAACTAGTGTTATTATATTAAGCAGTATGATATATGAAGTATAAGCCCATTT
This sequence comes from Viscum album, assembly GCA_963277665.1. Classification (NCBI taxonomy): domain Eukaryota; kingdom Viridiplantae; phylum Streptophyta; class Magnoliopsida; order Santalales; family Viscaceae; genus Viscum; species Viscum album. Next base: position 1,192,417,733 of record OY728158.1, on the reverse strand, counting down.
TAGGAACCATATATGATTAATCCCACTATAGATCGACTTATGTATATAAATTTTGCTAACCTTTTGAGACAAATGGAATGACCCGTCATTCTATCACATAATCTGCTAACACTTCACGAATAACAAATTCAACTTCATTTATTTAAGAGATGAAGTGGAAATTGTTAAAGGCACGAACAACAGTGAGATTGTACCAAAATAAAGTAAGTATTTATTCTAATTCAAATTCTTTAACTTTAGAGAAATGATCTTGAAAACCAAAAATGTTGTCCTAGTTCTCTTATACCTGATGAATCAGATGGTACCTTAGATCGTCACAAATTTATGGATTTGTGATTACTGGCTTTTCCATAGCCATGTTCTCTACCACTCTCCATCAGAACATGATGATTAGATTTCTCTTCCATATCCATATTTTCACCTATGTGGAAACCCAGTGATTAGTTTTTTTGGGTAATCGTTACATTTCATACTTTAGTTTTTAAAGCCATGTTTTGGTATTCCTTTTTACGATGTGGGTTTCTATTAAATAAACTTTCGAATAGTAAACCATTTATAACCCCGACGAATTTCGAGGGCGAAATTCATTTTAAGGGGGTTAGAATGTAACAGCCCGAGATTTTATGAAAAATATTCTTTTTTATTTCACTAATGTCTTGTGTTGTACGCTACACCAAAAGGAGCTTGCACAACACGCATCCTTGACTTGCCTTGCATTACACGCAATCACAACCTTCCTCGATAGCGTGTGTGGTACGTAATACTGAGTTTCACGAAACAATGATATGCTATTAAAATATTATTAAAACTAGCCGTTATGAATAGTAATAACCACTTTTTAAATTTTAGAAATTTTATCTCTCAAAATGGACTTCATTTTTGGATTCGGAGTATCGAATTTAGCCTAAGGTGAAATTTTGGTACTTTTCGGATAACTTTCATATTCTGATGAATAGTGAAAATTACTAAATTATAATTAAAAACAAATTTTTTAATCGAAATAATTAATAGTGATAAATCATTAATTTGAGTGGTTTTAAAGTATATTTAGAATATATTTTTACAATGTAATACAATATTTGTCATTGGATGTAATTTCACATTTAAACTAGACATAAACAAGTCTCAATCTTTTAGATATTGTTTCTTAAAAACACGCTATTTGTTTTAACAGTGGGATTTAATTACAAAATTAATTAATGCAACTTTTATGTTATGAATTTGGTAAAATAGACTTCATTTTTGAATTCGGAATATGAAATATAGCTTGGGATGAAATTTTGGCATTGTTCTGAAAAACATCAATTTTTGATGAATAGTGAAACTACTAAGTGGTAGTTAAAAAAACTGAATTTTTAATAAAACTTAATTTTACCGCTTCTGTGAATGGAATTTCAAAAATCCGACAGACACGAATGATATCCTTAAGTAAAATGTGGTTCAATGAGATAAAAATAATTTTTTGGTGAATAGTAACTTTTTACTTTTTTTACCGTGGTTAATAGTAAATAGGGTAACTAAGGGTAAATATGATATTACTATTACCCTAACACATGTCCTAATTCTATTGGACAAGTGTAATTCGACCAAAAACAAGCTTATTAATAAAATATGACCATTTAGGCCCACTTGGATTAGATTAGGACATTTATTATTATTTAATTCAAAGAAGAGTTAAAAGAGTCAAAATCAAAGTTTATTTACTAAAACATTTTTAATATAGGGTTGTACATAAGATATATTCGATTGTAAATATTCATTAGAAAGATAAAAAGATTTCCTACATAATGATATTTTATTTATAATTTTTAGACTTTAAATAAATTAATTTATTTATGACACAACGATGATGCAGTAATTACCCTTTTAAGGAAATATTAACATAATTGATGTTATAAATGCTCAAATGAATGTAATTTGAGACTTTTTATGAATTCCACTAATTTTATAGGTTACTATGATATATTAGTGTTGATTTAATCAACTTGGTTCGAACATATAATTCTGTTATGACTTTCACAAAAATCATATATCAAATAGTGTCAAAATTGACACAAAATAGTTTTTAAATCAAATATTATATTATTAATTGTTATTTTATTCCTAAAAATCTATGGTTCGGCCAAATGACTTAGATAAGGATATATGTATTAGTAATACACAATTTTTGGTTCGTTTGGCATGTTATAATAAGTGTATTAACCATATAGTGAAAGAAAACAAAAAGACACGGTAAAAGTTAAATTATTTAACTTAGAGTTAAATCTAATTGATAAGGTTAAAATAATATCATAAACTTGTATAAATCCTATTGGTTGATAGGATTTCGACCTATCCCCACATTAGATTCTAAATAAGACCCTTTGGAACCATTATAAACTGATTTTGACTTTAATGTAAAATAATATTTTGAGATATTCCTAAAGTGCCCCTCTCCTCCCTTATAAAAGGGTACCTCCTCCCCCTCCTCCTCACACCAATTTGAGCACTCAAGCTCGGCCAACCCCTGCCAAAATCTCTTCTCCACTTCCCTAGAAACATCCTAGAGGTTCTGGTCTTCCTCAAAGGCCAATTTTAGTGCCCTAAGAGGAGGTCTCAAAGAGGCGCTTCAAAGAAGAGGTAATTACCGTTACCAATTCTTTCATCTTTATTTCTTCTTCCACTTCTTCTTCTTAGGTTGTTTCATTATGAAGTATTAACATCAGTATCACTCATATACTGATATGTTATTATAAGTATGAAACAACCCTATTTCACAATCTATCCATCCTACGGAAAAAGAAATCACCGCGCGTGCGTACGTACGGAATACTGTCTCCACGCCGTGGTGTAATCTATTTTCCACCACCACCTTACATGGATGGGTATAATGGTGTAAAGAATAACTATACATAGTTATTACAACATCATATTGATTCTTATATATTGTATAATCCACTCCAATTCAATTCAATGTTTATAGAAATGATATCATCGCTCGTGCGTACGTACGGACTACCGTCTCCACGACGCGATGAGATTCATTCTTCATGTTAACCATTTAAGAATGATTATAATGTATATATAAGAAATAATAATGAAATATATGACATTATAAAGCTACTGGATTTATGTATATATATATATGTATGTCATCTACTTACTTCCATTCAAGACAATAAGGAAAGGAAAACAGCGTTCATGCGTACCTACGGACTACCGTCTCCATGAACGGTGTTTTTCATTTCATTTATCTATCTATTATATATATATATATATACTGAATATATATGATATATAAATCATATTTTATATTCTGGAAGTAACTAAATCATGATATAAGTAATAATAATGTCAAGAACAACAAGTCAAAACACCTACGATAAATGAAACGATTTTACCCAAAACGCTTCTTTAACATGGAATTTACAAAAGAACGGGTAATATAATGTCATAAGTGAACAATATATGATATCATAACAATGAATATGATTCTGTAATAACTCAATGACATTATTTAAATCATTATACAGGAGGTTCGGACACATACGAAGCAAATCGGACCTAAGGTAAGGGAAATATCACAATCTCACTTTTATCCGAGATTGTTTTTACTTTGGTAATTACCGGTGTGTATTTTATCATCCACATCCATGTTCCCTCAATATGTAATATTATTTCCATCCTTCTACAATAGTTTATATCCAATTTTACCCTTCGGTGAGTTTTTAGTAAAAGATACGAAAGGAATCTTTTGTCGTTTTTCGTACGAGGTACTTTTTGACTATTCCGACAAAAGTACGAAGAATGTTTTTTTTAACTTATACGGCATGAATGGATTTTTAAAACATTATTTCCAATAAGCTTCCTTTATAAGTTTTCAAGTTTATTTTTAATCAACTTCTTTTATTTTAAAGTCGTATGACATGTTATGAAAGGAAAAATGTTTTTGAAGTAGAAAGGATATTTTCCTCAAGAATGGAGTTCAAGTACTTGATCAAAATTATTTTCCATCTAAGATAATAAAAGGGTTATTTTTTTATCCCTATTATTACATGGATTTGATTATGTTGTGATGGAAATATTTTTATGAATTCCTTTATCTTATATGAATTGTTTTATGATGTCATGTTGTTTAAGAATCCCATTTTTATTACATGGGTTACGTTATGATGTATGGTTTATGATTATGTGGCACACATAAGAAATGATTAATTATAAGATGGGTGGGACCTATATCTCCCTCCAATGCATTGGGTAAAGATTTTATATCTCATGAGATAGACATGGCTGGAACGGAAGGTTATTTCGGTTCAGTGATACAGGACTGAAACGAGGAGTGAACTCGGTTCATAAAGGGACTTTGTCCACTAAGATAGTCTTGGCAATGAGTCATGACTAACAAGAAATGATTTTCCATGATTATGTGTGCATGCCACAAAGTTTCAAGTTTTATGTTATGATTATGGGGATCTCATTTTCACTTCTATGATTTATCCCATGTTATGATATTATGAGCTCTTTTGCAGGTTAAGATTTCCAAAGGCTATGTTCTTATGTATATGATGTGATTGATATTTCTTTTGTTTACCCTTACTGAGCATTTGAGCTCACCCTTTTATGTTTTCTTTTCCCCAGGATATAAAGAAAGGTTTTTAGGTAAAAAAAGGGAAGATCTTTATGGGAGATGTTGAAGATCTTTCACCACGATTAGAAGATTACGTTCCGAGTTTCCAAAGACACTAAAATATTACGATCCTTGTGTGTGTGTTTTTGTTATGTACTAAGTATTCCGCAAAAGTAATGTAATGTCCATGTACGTCAAGATACGGGTCTCTACAGTTGGTATCAGAGGAAAGGTTTAGTCAACCTTTGGAAACTAGGATGCGAAAACGTTAGTGAGATCCCTAGAGATATTTCTAAGGTATGTCTAGGGATGTCCCTAGGGATAAGTATACGTATAGGTTATAGTAATAGAATTACGCTAACGATCATAGAATTAAACCTAAGATGTTGGATATTGAAGGTACTCCCCCTTTATTATGTTGTTTTCCCTAGCATGATTTTTGCCTCTCACACTATTCTTTTTGGGTTTTAGACGATGGCTGGAACCCGAAGGAACCGTGTTGATCAATGCAATGGAAAATGCAATGATTCCCCTCCTGAACAAACAAATGTTATGGGAGATGGAGTGCAAAATCTTATTGCTATACTTACACAAGCTATGAATCATTCTGGACTTCCAAATGAACAGAGAAGGGAACAATATTCTATTGAGTCCTTCATGAGGCAACGTCCACCTTCTTTCAGTGGGTCTTATGATCCACTTGTGGCTGAACAATGGATCAGTACTATTGAAAAGATATTTTCAGTTCTTCAATGTTCTGAACATGATAAAGTCATCTTAGCAGTATATCGTTTGGAAGGTGAAGCTGATCAATGGTGGAATCTTATCAAGAATACGAGGCCAAGAGATGAAATTGAGTCCATGGAATGGGACGAGTTCAAGAACTTGTTTTTTAGTAAGTACTTCCCTCGTATTATTCGAACAAAGATGGAGAAAGAGTTTCTTGAACTGAAACAAAGGGACGATGAATCTGTTGGTACCTATGAAGCAAATTTTACAAGACTTGAAAGGTATGCTTCTGGTATTATCATCCAACCTGAAAGTAAAGTTGATCGATTTTTCAGTGGCTTAAAACCAAGTCTTCGAAGGGCATTAGCTATAAGAGACTTCAGTAGCTATGAAGAAATTGTGCGTTGTGCTATCAAGGTAGAAATGGAAGTTGGTGTTACATATCCATCTCATGGTTTTGAAAAGAAACGAAAGATGGAGTTCAAGGAGAAATCTCAGAATAATGGTGAAAAGAAGATGAATGTTTCCTTATGAACAAAGTGTGGAAAGAAGCATGGTGGAGATTGTCTTAAAGGGACTAGAAAATGTTTTAAGTGTGGAAAAGAAGGTCATCGAGCAGCTGAGTGTCGAAGTAATGGAAAAAGGGTTTCTAATGATGTGAATAAAGCAAACACTGCAGAGAACGCACCACCAACACTTCAATACTTCAAGTGCAAGGAAATGGGGCATTATGCTAATAATTGCCCTAATCCAAGGGTTAGTGATGATCAACATGAGCAACCACTGAAGGCAAAGGACAAAGGGAAATCACATGCGATCACTATTGGAAATGTTGAATATGACAACGATGTGGTGGAATGATTAAGTGTTTATGTAATGGGATTCCAAAATAATGTTGTATCATTGAGTATTGCAATATTTATTGATGTGGTATTCAAAGTGATTGAGATATTTTTTGGAAATAAGATGATATGCGCATAATGAAGACGAGAAAATGAAATGTTTAATAGTATTCATGAGCTCATGATTGATATAAGGACTAAGTGATATCATGGTTTGAGTATATAGAATTTTGAGGATTTTAGTATGTGGAAAGTGTTAACTTTTAACTGCACTCATGTTTTCACTAAGGTATTCAAGAGAATACACGATTAAGGACTTTGAATGTTTGGAATGTGACCAACAAGACATATCTTATGATATGTGGGGATCAACGACAGTATTAAATCTCTGGTAATCGTTGTCACTATATTATGAGAGTGGACTGCAGTATTATGTATAAGCCTAAAGATTAGACTGGATTATGTTGGACATAAGTTAGTATTGTTTAAGAATAGAAGATTTTCGATATTATTGATGGGATGTTATAGTAACGTAGTTTTAGAAAAAAGACAACCTGCAGGACGGGCGACAGCCCATCGCTTCGGACAAGGCTGTAGGAATCGAACCCACAACTGAAGTGCGACTGGCCTTTATCGCCTACCACTGACCTACAGGAAGTCCTTGTTTAGTAGAAACTAGTGTTATTATATTAAGCAGTATGATATATGAAGTATAAGCCCATTTTAGGAACCATATATGATTAATCCCACTATAGATCGACTTATGTATATAAATTTTGCTAACCTTTTGAGACAAATGGAATGACTCGTCATTCTATCACATAATCTGCTAACACTTCACGAATAACAAATTCAACTTCATTTATTTAAGAGATGAAGTGGAAATTGTTAAAGGCACGAACAATAGTGAGATTGTACCAAAATAAAGTAAGTATTTATTCTAATTCAAATTCTTTAACTTTAGGGAAATGATCTTGAAAACCAAAAATGTTGTCCTAGTTCTCTTATACCTGATGAATCAGATGGTACCTTAGATCGTCACAAATTTATGGATTTGTGATTACTGGCTTTTCCATAGCCATGTTCTCTACCACTCTCTATCAGAACATGATGATTAGATTTCTCTTCCATATCCATATTTTCACCTATGTGGAAACCCAGTGATTAGTTTATTTGGGTAATCATTACATTTCATACTTTAGTTTTTAAAGCCATGTTTTGGTATTCCTTTTTACGATGTGGGTTTCTATTAAAGAAACTTTCTAATAGTAAACCATTTATAACCCCGACGAATTTCGAGGGCGAAATTCATTTTAAGGGGGGTAGAATGTAACAGCCCGAGATTTTATGAAAAATATTCTTTTTTATTTCACTAATGTCTTGTGTTGTATGCTACACCAAAAGGAGCTTGCACAACACGCATCCTTGACTTGCCTTGCATTACACGCAATCGCAACCTTCCTCGATAGCGTGTGTGGTACGTAATACTGAGTTTCACGAAACAATGATATGCTATTAAAATATTATTAAAACTAGCCGTTATGAATAGTAATAACCACTTTTTAAATTTTAGAAATTTTAGCTCTCAAAATGGACTTCATTTTTGGATTCGGAGTATCGAATTTAGCCTAAGGTGAAATTTTGGTACTTTTCGGATAACTTTCATATTCTGATGAATAGTGAAAATTACTAAATTATAATTAAAAACAACTTTTTTAATCGAAATAATTAATAGTGATAAATCATTAATTTGAGTGGTTTTAAAGTATATTTAGAATATATTTTTACAATTTAATACAATGTTGGTCATTGGATGTAATTTCACATTTAAACTAGACATAAACAAGTGTCAATCTTTTAGATATTGTTTCTTAAAAACACGCTATTTGTTTTAACAGCGGGATTTAATTACAAAATTAATTAATGCAACTTTTATGTTATGAATTTGGTAAAATAGACTTCATTTTTGAATTCGGAATATGAAATATAGCTTGGGATGAAATTTTGGCATTGTTCTGAAAAACATCAATTTTTGATGAATAGTGAAACTACTAAGTGGTAGTTAAAAAAACTGAATTTTTCATAAAACTTAATTTTACCGCTTCTGTGAATGGAATTTCAAAAATCCGACAGACACGATTGATATCATTAAGTAAAATGTGGTTCAATGAGATAAAAATAATTTTTTTGTGAATAGTAACTTTTTACTTTTTTTACCGCGGTTAATAGTAAATAGGGTAACTAAGGGTAAATATGATATTACTATTACCCTAACACATGTCCTAATTCTATTGGACAAGTGTAATTCGACCAAAAACAAGCTTAGGAATAAAATATGACCATTTAGGCCCACTTGGATTAGATTAGGACATTTATTATTATTTAATTCAAAGAAGAGTTAAAAGAGTCAAAATCAAAGTTTATTTTCTAAAACATTTTTAATATAGGGTTTTACATAAGATAAATTCGATTGTAAATATTCATTAGAAAGATAAAAAGATTTCATACATAATGATATTTTATTTATAATTTTTAGACTTTAAATAAATTAATTTATTTATGACACAACGATGATGCAGTAATTACCCTTTTAAGGAAATATTAACATAATTGATGTTATAAATGCTCAAATGAATGTAATTTGAGACTTTTTATGAATTCCACTAATTTTATAGGTTACTATGATATATTAGTGTTGATTTAATCAACTTGGTTCGAACATATAATTCTGCTATGACTTTCATAAAAATCATATATCAAATAGTGTCAAAATTGACACAAAATAGTTTTTAAATCAAATATTATATTATTAATTGTTATTTTATTCCTAAAAATCTATGGTTCGGCCAAATGACTTAGATACGGATATATGTATTAGTAATAAACAATTTGTGGTTCGTTTGGCATGTTATAGTAAGTGTATTAACCATATAGTGAAAGAAAACAAAAAGACACGGTAAAAGTTAAATTATTTAACTTAGAGTTAAATCTAATTGATAAGGTTAAAATAATATCATAAACTTGTCTAAATCCTATTGGTTGATAGGATTTCGACCCATCCCCACATTAGCTTCTAAATAAGACCCTTTGGAACCATTATAAACTGATTTTGGCTTTAATGTAAAATAATATTTTGAGATATTCCTAAAGTGCCCCTCTCCTCCCTTATAAAAGGGTACCTCCTCCCCCTCCTCCTCACACCAATTTGAGCACTCAAGCTCGGCCAACCCCTGACAAAATCTCTTCTCCACTTCCCTAGCAACATCCTAGAGGTTCTGGTCTTCCTCAAAGGCCAATTTTAGTGCCCTAAGAGGAGGTCTCAAAGAGGCGCTTCAAAGAAGAGGTAATTACCGTTACCAATTCTTTCATCTTTATTTCTTCTTCCACTTATTCTTCTTAGGTTGTTTCATTATGAAGTAATAACATCAGTATCACTCATATACTTATATGTTATTATAAGTATGAAACAACCCTATTTCACCATCTATCCATCCTACGGAAAAAGAAATCACCGCGCGTGCGTACGTACGGAATACCGTCTCCACGCCGTGGTGTAATCTATTTTCCACCACCACCTTACATGGATGGGTATAATGGTGTAAAGAATAACTATACATAGTTATTACAACATCATATTGATTATTATATATTGTATAATCCACTCCAATTCAATTCAATATTTATAGAAATGATATCATCGCTCGTGCGTACGTACGGACTACCGTCTCCACGACGCGATGAGATTCATTTTCAATGTTAACCATTTAAGAATGATTATAATGTATATATAAGAAATAATAATGAAATATATGACATTATAAAGCTACTGGATTTATGTATATATATATGTATGTCATCTACTTACTTCCATTCAAGACAATAAGGAAAGGAAAACAGCGTTCATGCGTACGTACGGACTACCGTCTCCATGAACGGTGTTTTTCATTTCATTTATCTATCTATTATATATATATATATATACTGAATATATATGATATATAAATCATATTTTATATTCTGGAAGTAAGTAAATCATGATATAAGTTATAATAATGTCAAGAACAACAAGTCAAAACACCTACGATAAATGAAACGATTTTACCCAAAACGCTTCTTTAACATGGAATTTACAAAAGAACGGGTAATATAATGTCATAAGTGAACAATATATGATATCATAACAATGAATATGATTCTGTAATAAGTCAATGACATTATTTAAATCATTATACAGGAGGTTCGGACACATACGAAGCAAATCGGACCTAAGGTAAGGGAAATATCACAATCTCACTTTTATCCGAGATTGTTTTTACTTTGGTAATTACCGGTGTGTATTTTATCATCCACATCCATGTTCCCTAAATATGTAATATTATTTCCATCCTTATACAATATTTTATATCCAATTTTACCCTTCGGTGAGTTTTTAGTAAAAGATACGAAAGGAATCTTTTGTCGTTTTTCGTACGAGGTACTTTTTGACTATTCTGACAAAAGTACGAAGAATGTTTTTTTTAACTTATACGGCATGAATGAATTTTTAAAACATTATTTCCAATAAGCTTCCTTTACAAGTTTTCAAGTTTATTTTTAATCAAATTCTTTTATTTTAAAGTCGTATGACATGTTATGAAAGGAAAAATGTTTTTGAAGTAGAAAGGATATTTTCCTCAAGAATGGAGTTCAAGTACTTGATCAAAATTATTTTCCATCTAAGATAATAAAAGGGTTCTGTTTTTATCCCTATTATTACATGGATTTGATTATGTTGTGATGGAAATATTTTTATGAATTCCTTTATCTTATATGAATTGTTTTATGATGTCATGTTGTTTAAGAATCCCATTTTTATTACATGGGTTACGTTATGATGTATGGTTTATGATTATGTGGCACACATAAGAAAGGATTCATTATAAGATGGGTGGGACCTATATCTCCCTCTAATGCATTGGGTAAAGATTTTATATCTCATGAGATAGACATGGCTGGAACGGAAGGTTATTTCGGTTCAGTGATACAGGACTGAAACGAGGAGTGAACTCGGTTCAGAAAGGGACTTTGTCCACTAAGATAGTCTTGGCAATGAGTCATGACTAACAAGAAATGATTTTCCATGATTATGTGTGCATGCCACAAAGTTTCAAGTTTTATGTTATGATTGTGGGGATCTCATTTTCACTTCTATGATTTATCCCATGTTATGATATTATGAGCTCTTTTGCAGGTTAAGATTTCCAAAGGCTATGTTCTTATGTATATGATGTGATTGATATTTCTTTTGTTTACCATTACTGAGCATTTGAGCTCACCCTTTTATGTTTTCTTTTCCCCAAGATATAAAGAAAGGTTTTTAGGTAAAAAAAGGGAAGATATTTATGGGAGATATTGAAGATCTTTCACCACGATTAGAAGATTACGTTCCGAGTTTCCAAAGACACTAAACTATTACGATCCTTGTGTGTGTGTTTTTGTTATGTACTAAGTATTCCGCAAAAGTAATGTAATGTCCATGTACGTCAAGATACGGGTCTCTACACGTGATCTCTATGAGCTTGAATTTCTCCAGTAAATGGTTTCTCTCATGCTTAAGATATTATATCTAGGATTGGGATTGGTCATGATAAATGATCAGAAATGATATCTCACACCGAATCATTGGAAAATGGGATTGACATGGTACAATCCTACATGATGAGCCAATCGCTTTCTTTGTCTTTGTCAAAAGGATTTGTTAAAAACTTATATTTATACAAGTCATGTGATAAAAATTAAAAGTAAATAATATCAACGGTAAAGATGTGTAATTGTAATTTAAAATCCAATTTGATATAAATAAGTGAATTTGTTTCCCATAACCATAATACCTTTAACTAAATCAAAAGAAAGGGAAGATTATTCATAAATGTTCGAGTCTTTACAAATTTCACCAATTAATAAATTTCTCCCTCTAAATTTTCTTTTTCAACACTAAAACAGATGAGGGTAGATCGGCTTCTTCACCACCTCAGGTTCCCATGTTTCTCCTTTAATATTTTTGATTCACCATAGCACCTTGAATGGGGGAATTGTCTTATTTTGTAGAAATTTTTCTCTATGATCTATGATCTCCATCGGCTTTTATTCTTATAAGAGGTCATTGTCCAATGCCACTGCCTATGTATTGAGTACTTGAGATGGGTCTAGTATGATCTTTCTTAAGAAGGATACATGGAACACATCATATACTTGATAAAGGTTTTGTGGGAGTGCAGGTCAATAGTCCAATGCTCTGATGTGATCAAGGATATTAAGAAGGATGATTTGCTTTGGAATAATCTTTCCCTTATTGGAAAATCTCATCACATTTTCCATGGAGATATGAAAAGGAATATAATATATCCAACATCAATCTCTATGTCACGTCAATTATTGTCAGCATAGCTCTTTTGATGACTCTTAACATCCTTGATGTGTTGTTGGATGGTCTTAAACATCTAAACCATTTCATCATCCATTTGCAAACCTGGATATTTTTATTCCCCTAATCCATCCCAATATGTTGGTGTCATGTACCTCTTCCTATAAATTGATTTATAAGGGGTCATTTGGATGCTTTAATTTAAGAAGATGTTGTAATAGAACTCCTCCAATGGAATATATTCATACCATCCACCATTGATGTCCATTGAGAAATCTATTAACATTTCCTTAAGTGCTTGGATATTCTGATCTGATTGGCCATCATTTTGAGGATGATAAGATATACTGAAGTTCATATTAATGTTTAGAGATTGATATTGACTCTTCAAAAACATAGATCTGGATCCTATATCTCTATTAAACACAATTGATAGTGGTAATCCATTAAACCTTACCACTTCTCTAATGTATATCTACACTAGTTAATCTAGTTAGAAATCCTCTCAAATCGCAATGAAGTGTGCAATATTTCTATGAAAATCCACAACAACCCTGATAGTATTGTCTCCATTGGATGTATTACGAATTCCAGTGAAAATGTCCATGGTTATGTCTTCCCATTTCCATGTTTGTTTGGGTAATGGTAGCATCATACCCTTAAACTTATTCAGTTCAGCCTCCACTTACTGACTTACCAGGCACTTTAATGTATATTCAATGATCTCCTTCTTCATGTTATCCCACCCATAGTACTCTAGGATATCTCAGTACATATTTGTGTTTCCTAGGTGAGTGGATAGTGTTGAACTATGTGAATCAACCAATATTTATTTCCCTAACTATTGATTTTATGGAACACATAGTCTTGGCCAAAATCCCACAATTCTATATTCATTAATATTGAACTCTAAGTATTTTCATTTTCTGATTTTTTCCACATTATTTTGAATTCCTTCATCATATTTTTGAGAACCCTTTACCATTTCCAAATATATGTTTGAGAAATAATTTTTAGGGGATTTATGATGTTCCTTTAATTAGTATTATCATGTCTATAATCGTAAAATATAAAAAGATCAAATCCTTATCAGTTATCATTGAGGAGTGATTTATTGGATCCTTTCTACTTATATCATCTACGACATTGTTCAATTTCTTGTGATAATAGTGCATTGATCATTTTGTAATCCATGATAAGCTCTAACCATCCTCATTTTTGCATACTCAGATGTTTTCGGCTGAATATATATTTGATACTTTTGTGATCCATATATATTTCAATATCTTTCCAAAGAGACAATGTTTCCAGATTTCCAATGCAAAGATCACTACTTCCAGCTCCACATCATGCATGGGATAGTTTAACTCATTTTATTTTACACTTCCTTGAGGTGTTGTCAAAGAAATTGTCATTTTTCCTCATCACACATCTTTATCCCTTCTTTGAAGAATCACTAAAAATGACGAAAAGCTCTCCACTTTTGGTAATGTGATCCCAATGTTTTTGATAATCCTCCTTTTCAACTCCATGATGCTTTCATCACATTAATCAATCCAAAACAATTTCACTCCATTATGAGTTATCTTGTTAAGAGGGTTTGAAAATTGTGACACATTTATCCCAAATCGGCGATAATAACCCGCTAACACAAGGAAGATATGTATATCCATCAAAGATATTGGCATAGACCATCCCTCAATTTATTTTGTCTTGGAAAGATCCACAGATATCCCTTTTTCTATGATGATATACCCAAATATTAAGACTTCTTTTAACCAAAACACACACTTGTTGTATGTCACATTGAGCTTCTCTTTTTCCAAGGTCTTTAGAACAGTGCTCAGATTCTCATAACTCTCCGCCTTAGTTTTAGAGTATATTAGAATATAGTCTGTATGGTCTACCATATATTATATTTGATAATCTCTAAATAATATATTCATAAAGTATAAGAATATTTCAAGGGCATTAGTGATTTAAAATTTCATCATTATGAACTCATAATTTACAAAAATAAGACTAGGGGATATACTCGTTCACCCTTAGATGGTAATATCCAGACTGCAGATCCACCTTAGAGAATTATTTTTCTCCACATAGCTGATTGAACAATCCACCAATTCATTTCAAGGGATACCTGTTCTTTATAATGATTTTTTGATCTCACAATAATCAATGAAAATGTGCATTGACCCATCCTTCTTCTTGATGAGGTGGACTAGTTCACCCCATGGTGAAGCACAAGGGCATATAAACCACTTATCCAGATTATTCTGTAGTTTTTTCTTAATCTCCCCAAGTTCCAAAACATCCATTCTATATAGAGTATTGGATATTGGCAACCACCCAGGTATAAGTTTTATCAAAAATTGACCAACTCTACTAGAAGGACGAACAAGAAATTCCTCATGAAAAACATCAAATAAATCCCTCACAATAGGCATGTCTTCAATGATGTTCAATTCCTTAGAATCAATCATTTGATCTTGATATTCTTGGTCATAGGTCAGTAATATCAATGCATGAGATGATGGTGCTAAATATATTTCATCCTCCATTCACTTGTATAGCATCATGGGTGGATTTTCCAAATGGGGAGTGATTTCCCTTTCACGGAAATTTTTTTTCCTATATATATTTAAAGTCAATCCATGCATATAATTTCATCAAATTACACTAAGGGAATTATGACAAGGTTCACCAGGAAGTTCAATCCAAAAAATTTTACATGAGAAGTTTTATATACATGGGATGAAAAAATTTCCCCATTTTCTATTTTCAATGACATCTATAAATCCATGCTTTGTGGTGGTATTTGAATAGTTCTACTAAAAGTTTGGGACATGAATGAATTTTTAAGACTATGGAAGATAACCCTACCATTCAGCATTTGATTTTGATTCTACTCATTTACATCATCCAAAAAATACTTATAGAAGTTATTTATTTAAACTATATAACACATTAACAAACATTTAATGACCTTAAAAGTGTAACATATTAATTACATGTATTTAATTATATTTTTAATATCAATGGTTTAATATATGATATCCATTATATCATTCGTAACACCTATTTTCATTGAAATTTTTTTGTTCCCTTGATAATGATTTTTAATGAGCTTAGGAATTTAGAAAATCATATCCATCCGGAGTGTAAAAGTGGGTGAATGGTAAGGCCCATTATCGTGTACATTGTTACCCTATGTCATGTTCGGAAGACCTTGTCAGAGTTATTACTCCTTGTTACCCACTTTCCAGAACCACGTCCACTTGTATCATCCAGGCAGGGATGTATTTTCTTGATAAGTCACTTCCTCTATACTTAACAAAATTTAGGGATGTTTCCATACACATAGACTTATCCCTAAGGGTTTTTATTAGGGATTTCTAATACTAAAACCAAAAATATCTAAACATATCCTCTGATAATAACAATAACAAGAGTATTATTTATTTTATATTTAAAAATGATTTATTACATGAAATTGCACATAATAAAACTCTGATGATTGAGAGGTATGCTGTCTTTTGGAAATTACGTACATCACATAACAACTTAAAACAAAAAAATAAACATCTTTATTGAAAACATATATCACATGACCACAACATTATTTTATACATAACATTACATGGGATAAGTTAACAAAATAAATTAGAAAATGGGTCAGCCATAAATACCAGTAAGAGAATAAAAATGGAATGACATTAAAATAATGATACATGTTAGACAAGTAATATCAACGGGGTATAAATTAAAATGAATATAATTTATTTCTTAATCATGATAATCATAACAGGGAAATGTGGAAATAGTATACATCATGATATTAGCATGACTCAAGGCTCATTGCACATGGAGGATCATCAGTCAAAGCTCAATGCATGTGGAAGATCATGATTCAAATATCATTACACATGAAAGGGATTATTCAACACCAATTGCACATGATTTATCATGATACTAAACATTACCCAAAGCATTGGATCTCTATTAGGGTTTACCCTTCATAAACATACCAATCTCTTGCTTATGTGTGCCACAAAGATTATATAACATGGGTTCATTAAACATAATAATTTATTCCACAATCAGGGGAAGTGGAATAAATGCATGTAATTAATCAATAAAAAATTAAATGTTCATAATGTTGAATAACCTTGATAGAAAAATCATCATGTTATTCACTACACATGCATCGTAAATTGTGGTGCAATTTCGACATCAAAATAACATAATTTAGAAACTAATAAAATAGGTTGATCAGATAAAAGGGGTATCTCATAATTTATACATGAAATTAAAAATAACAAGGACATGGAAGGACATTATCCAACATAATTAGTAGTAAATAGAATGGTTAACATAATAAATAATCGTTAAGAGAAGGGAGAAATCAAAATAACCCTTACAAAATTGTAGATTGGTAATGGGTGTAAGTAATGGTTCTTATGAGAGTTAATTGAGAGTGAAAGGGGATATAATAATTTACCAGTAAATGGAAATTATTTGGGGTAGGTAATAATGTATTTCAACAATATAAAATGGAAATTTATAATACATATAATAAATGAGGTTCTTGATTATAAAAGGAGAGAGAGAATCCCTTACAAAATTCTGGCATAGTAACGGGTTAGGTAAGGGTCCAAATGAGGTGGGGTAAATGATCCCTCATAAAAATAACATCAATTGATAAGTAAGTCAAGGATTACAAACGATTTTATATACATTAAATTGAAATTTAAATAACTAATCTTGAAGAAGGTACTTGAATTCAAAGGGGAGGAGAGAAATCCCTTATGAAATTTAGACATTGTAATGGGTGTACGTAAAGGATCATAAAGATATTTTTTTGAGTGAAAGGAAGATATAATAATTTATACATAAAATGAAATTTAAGGGAATCATGGAACATCAAATTCCAATATAGGAAAATTTAATTTAAGAATAATAATATAAGAGAAGTGGTTGAATGAAAATGGGAAGACAGAAATCCCTTAAGAAAATTCATCATAGTAATGGCTCAAGTAAGGGTCCAAATGAGGACGGGTAAATGGTAATTAACTCATAAAAAATAAAATTTACAACAAGATAATGATTATAAATTAATGAAAATAAAACCAATTGAAATTAAAAGAACTAATATCAAATAAGGTGCTTGAAGTTGAAAGGAGGAGAGGAAGGTGAGGATCCCTTACCTAGATGTGTACCTCTAAAGGATTATCCAAGACTTCATGGGTGTTTGGGGGATCATTAGAAGGAATATAGAGTGTATAATGTAGAATTTGGATGATATTAAAGGGGCTTGAGTGAAATTTAATGGGAGCTTGTGTGGATTTATATAGTAAAGGAGGGGGAATTCTTTATTGTTTTGGTTTTGGACACTCCAAAAAAAAATTCAAATCCAGAAACCATAACATGGTTTTTTCCCACATATTCTACAAAAGGGGAGTGTTTTAAATTATTTTTTAATTCCAAGGGAAGCAATTATTATAATATTTTCCCTTTCTTCTGAAGAGGTGAGCCACACTCTTCAATAAATGAATTTTAAATCTAAAAATATATTATATGTCTTGGAGGATTCATAATGGATTTAAAAAAATAAATAAAATAAATATAAAACATCATTATGTTAAATATAAAACATATATTTTGATGAATATACCTTCTATAGTATTTATTATATCAATATTGGGACATTATGTTTTCCTAAAACACAATATATATTTATATGATATTTAAGTTTTACCCAAAATAATTGACTATCTAAGAAAATTATAAAAAAGTCATCATTGCATAATTTCAACATGTGAATTACAAAAAAATATTGATTTTATCTAAATGATTTTCAAAATATTTAAATTTTCACTTTCAAAACAAAAATGTACTTTTATTGAAAATTAACAGGTTTTCACAAAAATAGTTTTGATCCCCTAATAAAAATTACATTTGACATCATAAAATGATATAATCATTAACTTTTTAATTTGTAATTTAATAATAAATTTTTTTAAAAATACAATATATTTTATAAATATTTTAATTCATCATAATACATTTCTTTAATAAATATGAAAATTCTCAAAAAAAATATCTGTTATTTAAAATTCATTTACAATGTAAAAATAAGAGGATAAAAATATATTCATTATTCTATAAATAAAACAATGTACATTTTCTTATTTATAGGGTCTTGATACAAAGTATTTTATTACCCTATAATTCTCCCAAAGAGTAAGGTGCACGAGGGTGGGGGTTATATGTGGCATTTCGGGGAACATGATTTGGGTTGTGATCTTATGGATCTTTAAATTCTCCCCTAAACGGTTGCTCTCATTCTTATGTTATTGGATATCATCTTAGGATTGGTCTACATAAAATCCTAGAAATGTTATCTCCCATGAAATCTTGGATAAATGGGATTCATTGGGTATAATCCTACGATATGAGGTCATCAATTCATTTTTTTGTGTAAAAATGATTTGTTAAAATATATATTTATACTTATCATGTGATCACACTTCAACGACTACATTGTCAATGGTTAACATGCCTAATTTCCATTTAAAATCCAATTGGATAAAAAGAAGTGATTTTTTTCCATAACCATAAAACATATAATTAAATAAAAAAGAAAAGGAATTTTATTCATAAATTTTTGGGTGTTACATTTCACAGGGCCACATCACCACCACCATATAAAAACAATTGAAACAATATCCAAATAACTTTTTATTTGATTTTTCATTACCAAATCTCATGTTAAAATATATCTACCACACTACTCCATTAAACACACTTCATTTTCCTCTTATTATTAACAATGTATCATTTTAAATTATTTATCCATCTTTTATTCAATACAACATATTACTATTTTATTTTATTAAAATTATTAATATTATTCATGTGACTTATATCTCTTATAGAAATATGATACCCATAACTCAACCATCCCCACCTCACTACTACACCAAAAAATTAATCAAATATCCCAAAACATCACCACATTCATATTTTCCATAAACAAACTTATATAAACAACCCACAAAAAACAAACCCCACAAAAACATCCACCACTATCACAGAAACCCAAAAAAAACATGTATAGATGTGCAAAAAAATATCTTATTATTCTTCATCATTACTTTTTTAATTAATTCCCATCATAATAATAAACAAAAATTAAAAAATTTAACTTCTTTGTTTTATTATCAACCTTAAATGAGTTATATAAACCAAAAATGATTTATCTTATCAAAAATAAAATGGAAATCATTGAATAATGATTTATTAAAACATAATCAATAATATAATATCAATAAAAAATGAAAAAAATAAAAATATTCTTAATATAACTCCATCAACTTTTAAAAGAAATAAATCTATGTTTGATATTGTATGTTACAAGAATTACATAGTTTAAATGAACATCAATATCTTAACAATATTATTATTTTAAAATGACCATTATAACCTTTCTATTAAATTTGGATGTATTAATTGGAATGAACATGTTATGAAAATTAAAATTTAATTATCAATAAAATATATTTATAAAAAAGTGATAATTTTTTTAAGTTGTTATAGGCTTCCAAAATATTTTTCCCCCAAAATAATGATTTTTATGGGTTTTTGTAAAAAACTCAAAAATAAAATTCACTTTTAGAAAAAAAATACAAATTGAACATAATTTTTTGAATAAAAATATCAAAATAACATAGGATTGTTTTTTATAATTTTTAAAAAGTCTGATTTTTTAATTAATAGAGGAAAAATGGGTTTTATTGAAAACTAATATTCATTTAAATCATTTACAAAGATATATTTTTTCTATATTTTATAAATTTAAAATTATTTCAATTATTTTATTAATAATCCACTTTATTCCATTGGAATCAATTTTATGTTTAGTTTTTATATAGAAACATTTTTTACTTATGAAAAAAAAAATTCATTGGAAAACTCACTTTTTTATCGCATGAGAGACTTTAATTTTGAATTTAATTCTATCACTTCTCTTAATTTAATTTATAAAAATGGAGTAAATATTTTTAATCATCATAAATAATATAATATAATAATTTAAACATAATTTTTTCATAATTAGTGGTAAAAATTGTAAAAATTAGTTACAGTAGTTGAAGTTAACACGTATTTACTGTGGTTTAAACTAAATAGATATGAATTAAAAGGGCCTAAAAACATGTCCAAATCCAATAGGATGGCCATTTTTTGACCTCATATCATATAATTTTTTATGATTATCCATTTGGAGCCTTATGAAATATTTTAAACATGGTAATAACATTTTATTTTCAAATATTCCAAGGGTGTCATCTCCCCCACTTATAAAAGTTCACCCCCTCTCCCCTCCTCAATACACTTATAAATCCTATTGTTTCATCAACTCCCTACCCAAATATCTTTCTCTCCTACCTAAAAATTCTTTATGGTTATTTTAATGATTTTAAATCAACTCTATGAAGGTTTTATATATAATCTTAAATAGGTGGTTTGATAAAGCAGTATTGCACTTAACTGGACATCATTGTTTTATTTATTATTCCACCTCCATAAAATATTATTTAATAATGTGTATATAACTACATAAATTCCTCTCATATACCAATATTTTGTTATTTTAATTCCATTACATAATCCCATATATACTTCTATCAAATCGTAAATGAAAGCATCGTTCTTGTGTATGAAGGACTACCACCTCGCAAAATGATGAAATTTGTTTTCCATCATCACCTATCACAGATGAACATGATGACGAAATTAATTTTTATATATTATATTAATGAGATATTAGTAATTATGGAAAATTATTATATCATATACCTTCTTAACATTCCATCATTTTAAGAATAATAACACCATTCATATGTATAGTAGATTATCACCTCACAAAGTGATGTGATTTTTTTTATTACCACGTCATATAGATGGTATATGTATGTATATGTAAATAAATTGTATTATATTTTTTAATATAATTAGTTTTATTTAAATATAAATAATATGTATTGTTTTTCCTTTCGGTTATTTTTATCTTATACATTTCTTTAGGTGTTACCCAGGTTATCCCATGAAGTGTTAAGATGTCTATTGGATTTTGGATCTCATTATAGAGAATAAAATATGTATGTCATGTTTTTTGTCTATTTTATGTATCCTTGTTTTATATTAATGGATAATTTTGTTATAAATCATGAAATATTATCTATAAAAGGACTTGAGCAGATATTGTTGGTATCAAAGGCGGGTTTAATATTTTTTTATTGAAATAAGAATAATTGTGTTATAGCCCTAGGGATAAAAATGCAGATAAGAATAAGTTTAGGAACAAGATATCCTAGCATTTGTTTGAATAATATAGCATGTGGGTTCATAAACAATACATATTTTTTGGATACTACAAGTGTTTGTAGCTTTGGAAGAGTTATAGCTAGGGGTAATAAACATAAAAAGGGTGAATTGAGATGGAATTGACAATCACCTAGTGCATGAAAAAGAGCCTTGTTCCACACCTAGTATGAATCTCCTTGTGGATATGTTTTTGGATTTCACAAACTCTATACGAACCATTATGAAAGACTTGAAAATATTATTATCTATGAAAACCTAATGTGGTAGTTAATATAGATTACCTAGATTGAAACCTATTGAATTCATAGTTATGGTATTTTAATAATTTATAAGTTTTTATTTTAGATTTTATAAGTTCCGCCTGTGCAATTATATTTTTTAATGTATTCTCATGTTGTTTTTATTATTTTAGTTAATGGTATAAATATGAGAAATAGTTCTAAAAAAATATGTTATGGAATGTGATGATTTTCCCAATGATACACCCAATATCAGGAGATATAGAGATGATAAATTCATGGAAGTATTTTATTAACTAGGTAAATTAATGAATAATAACTCGAATCATGAAGAACACCATGCCTCCATAGTAAAGAGAAATTCGAAATTGATAACTTTTTTCGATAAAGTCCCCCAACATTCTATATATCCTATAATCCTTATATCATGGAAAAATGGATCTACACTATTGAAAATATCTTCCCTCTTATATAATTCTATGAGAAAGAGATGCTCTTTATATTTATTTATCATATAGAGGGATAATCTAATCAATAGTTGACATTGTTAAAAAATAAACAATATGAGGAATTTATCAATGTGATGGTGTGTATGGAAATGGGGAAAACGTTTTTAAATTTATATTTTTCTCACACTATATAACATAAAATAGTTAGGTATTTCCTTATTATGGATAAAAATGACGATCGGTCCATTAGTGTGTATAAACAAATTCACAAGACATTCATGGTACACGTTTGTGATTATAATATCCCTCATAATTAATGTTGACATCTTCTTCGTTGGCCTAAAGGTGAGTGTGTGAAAAGATTCTTAGATTTGAGACTATAAAAGAAATGAGTAAATTGAATGATGTTCCCTTAAAGTAAAAATTATGATATTGGATTCTCAAGGTTCATTTGGGAATAAGGAGAAAAAATATAATGTCAGTTTGATGTTGTGATGTTGAATTGTTTTGGTGTCAAGAAATTCCATCACCCCACTTTTCAATGTTTTTTGAAGGAGCATCATGGAAATCTCCCATATATGATAATGGCTTGATTTTGTTGCGGGGAGGATGGGAACCTAACTAGTTCTTACTAATAGAAGAAACCCACCTATAAAATGGATGAAAGGGATACTCTACTAAACCATTAGCATATTGTCCAATATTACAAGTTCAATGAACAAGGACACTGTTGAATCTAATGCACCTAGCCAAGGGTTTTCAATGACAACCAATGACAATGAAATCAAAATACTAGATTTAAATGAAGTGGATATATTATCAATACTATTGAGGTGGATCTAAAAAATGATGTGGTGATATGTACAGTAGTTATTCATTCAATAAGAGTGAACAAATTATTATATTATGCTTCTACGAATCCTTTAATATCTTTTATGATTTGTATAATTATTCAAGAGCCACTTCGAAATATGGTGGTTGACTATTTATGAGGAAAAAATGGTGAAATGTTTTTATCCCAAGTATAGAAATTCTTCCAAATAAGTTTTTATCAATTAAATATTTTGGAAAATTTTATCTTAAATTATTTAATGTATTTTTATAGTATATTGGGAATAGAATAGATATCCTTATATAAGTTCAACATTATCTTTAGAGAGAGGTAAATCACTCTCCATGTCCCAAGTCATCGTACAGTCCTGTAAAAGATTAAGGAGGAGGATGAATATCCCTCCGAATATTATATCCAGTAATGGATATTATTTCCATATAAAGAAGAATATCTAGACCAAATGATTAAGACAAATTAGAGAAACATTCTTGTACACATACTCATTGTGGAGTATTATATTGATGTATTCCCAGAAGAATTATTGGGACTTCCTTTGAATTGGGATGTTCAATTCTCAATTGAACTTACACATGCATCTCTTCCTATATCAAATACTCCTTACATAATGGCTACTATTGGGTTGTAATATCTAAAGAAGTTATTATAAGATAATATATAAAAGGGTTTTATACACCGAAGTGCCTCGCCATGGGGTGTGTTAGTCCTCTGCTTTAAACATAAAGATCGGTCAATATGCCTCTACATTAATTATCATAAACTCAAAAAAAATCATGATAATGAACTAGTATCCCCTCCCATATATAGATAATATATTGAATCCACTAAGTGGATCCTATTATTTCTCTAAGGATGAACTTTTTTTGGGATGTCACAAATTAAAGGTAAAGTAGGAAGATATTCCCAAAACATGCTTTTAAGCAACATATGGAGACTATGAGTTCATATTGATGCATTTTTGACTCAATAACACTCCAGTAATTTGTATGGACTTAATTAATAGAGTCATTAGATATTAACTCAACAAATATTTGGTTGTCTTTATATATGAAATTCTAATTTACTTCAAAATGAAGGAAGAGTATTATGGTAATTTGACTACTATGCTAAAAACAATGAAAATGGATAATCTATATGAAAATTATAGGAAATGTGAGTAATAAATGAAGGAAGTATCATTCATGGGATATATTATCTCCTGAAAGGGCATGTATGTGGACCCTTTTAAGATAATGGAAATTGAAGAATGGCCTATACCATCATCTGCAATGGATATTCATAATATCCATGGAATAGATGGGTATTACCAAAGATTTGGAAGAAATGTTTTGTGCTTATACGAACCACTATCAAAGCTATAATAGAAGGGGTAATGTTTGTTTGGACCGGTGAATGTGAATATATGTTTAAGGAGTTGAAGAAAAGGTTTATCAATGGCGCTATTCATCATTATTCCCTCATGTAGTGAACTTTTTATGGTATAAAATTATGATTAAAAAAGGTAGAGGTTCATGTAATCGTATAGAATAATAAAGTGATAGACTATGCCTCAATTCAATTGAAATTTTATAAGTAGAACTATCTGACACATGAACTATTGTTGGCCGCAATGATTTCTATATTTAAAACCAATGGGAGATTATCTTTATAGGAAGAACTATGAAATATATATGCACTATATAATCCGCATATATATTCATAAAAATCATAATATCCTCTAGTAAATATGGTTAGATATCATTAACGATTATGAATACTCAATCCATTATCGTCATAGGAAAAACGAAAAAATGGAAGATTCTTCATAATGAAAGGATCCTACAACATTTTAAACTACAATAATTGAAATGGATTCAATATTATTAGACATTAAAAGAATGTTCATGTGAATCGTGAAGAAAGGAACATCATAATTCATTAATCAGATGGATTTTCCACCATCACTTCAGGAGAAGTTAGAGGATTCTCAAAAAGAAAGTGTTGAAATTTAAAATAAAATGGAATCCATAATTAATGTGAAACACATGGAGAACAAAAATGATGAAGAAGGGGTTTCAAGATTTAGTCCATGACAATTTGTACCAATAAATCCTGATATAAATAAGAAATTATTGAATGATGCACATAGCTTAGTCTTCTTTATCCACCTATGGAGAACAAAGATAAATAAATATTTTTGAGTTCACTACTGGTGGGAAAATTTGAAGATGGATATACATCAAGGTTTCTAGTTTCTCAGTAGGTTAATATAGAAAGTATGAAGTTGAAGGGAATGATGTAACCATTACCCATACATATATGAATATGGAAAAACATCATAATTGGATTTATCACTGGCCTTGTAAAGAGGTCAAGAGGAAACAATGCAATATGGGTTGTGTTGGTTAATCTTAGAGAGACATCACACTTCATTGAAATTCTATAGGAATTATAATTTGATCATATTATAATAATATATATTAGATATCTGGTGGGGTGACATGGAACACCACTATCAATATTATCTGTTTGATATCTGATATTTATCACAATGTTTCAGAAGATCCTCAAACGTGATCTGAGTACTGATTTGAACTGCAGTGCAGCTTATCACACCCAAAATGATTTCCAATACGAGTGGACTATTGAGACACTGGAAGGCGTGGTGAGAGCATGTTTGATTGAATTCAATGGAGTATGGGATTAACATCTTCCTCAGGTCGAGTTATCGGAAAAATAGTTTCCACTCAATAATCCAAATAAGTACTTATAAATATTTTTATGGTAAGAGATTCATAAAAACATCATATTGGTACTAGGTTAGTAAATGTAAGATTTTGAGACCAGAAATAATTAAGAAATTGGTATAAAATGTCCATACCACTCTAAAACACATCAATACTACATAGAGTAGACTAGAGGTTTATGATAACAACCATATAAAATACCTAGAGTATGATTTTATGGTTCAAGTTTTTTAATGTATTTTCAGGTAATAGAACCATCATATTTTGGAAGAAGGGAATGTTAATCCCTACGGACAACATCCCATTTTAGATTCTCAATCGAATTTTAATTTGGTTTATCTATTATCACTCCCACCAACCCTTTCTTATGTACATGACCTATTCCATGTTTATTTCAAGAGTAATTACATACCAGATCCCTCACAAGTGAAAACATCAAAGATGATACAGCTGGAAAATGATCTCTCGCATGAGGATCGGCCAGTGAAAATATTGTATTGTAGAGATAAAATTATACTGAACAAGATGACTCACCTAGTTAATGTGTTATGGCAGAACCATATTTAAAAAAAGGAATCCTAGGAAATAGTGGATGAAACAAATAATAATAACCCTTATAACACACCAAGATTTTGTGAAATTTTTTTCTTTGAATTAATTAAATATTTTTTATAATTTTCATTTCAGGGAACAATGAATATAACATATGTAATATGAAATAAATAAGTTTAGATTACATTATATATGGAATAAAGTTAATATTGTGCTAAGTACAACACTTAAATTAGCTTGTAGTACACGAAACACAGTGTTATTCTCATATTATGTGCAATATTGAGTACCTTTGATAGCATGTGTTATACACAAGGTTGTGTTCTACCAAACTAAAATATACTATTAATATGATTATTGAAATATAATTATATCTACCACATAGATGTTGGTATGGATTTTATGAATAATATTAACTAAATTGTGAAAATATTATTTACACAAGTATATAAAAGGAATCCTTTTTCTATCTAGTAGTATAAGTGAGTATAAGAACTATTTTAAGATAATGAAATTGCTTTTCCATAAATTTTTTTTCTATATACAAAGAAACATTATATCTCAATAACATAAACAAACCACTTTCGATTAATATTTTAATTAAATAATTTATATTATATATTTATTCATTATTTTTACTCATTTGTTAGATTTGATAGATATAAGATAAAAAAAATCTTATTTTATGAATAAAAAGATGTATTTTTCTAAAAAACAAATTTACCCAGATTTTTTGAAGAACCATTTTTAAATATTATTTTTGATCATTTTTTAATTTTTATTTGAAAAAATAAAATTCATTTTTTTGAATTGGAATTTAAAATTTTACTTTGGGTGAAATTTCGATATTTTTCTGAGAAGATAATTTTTTTAATGAATAGTAAAAAACAATAAATTTTAATTTGCAACTGTTTTTTTGTAATTTATTTATATAGATAAATTATATTTAATTTATATTTTAAAGTATAATTATATAAATTTTACATCAATTAATTCAATTTAGTATTTTGGTATCAATATCACATTGTAATTGGATTTGAAAACATTTCAACATTTTGAAAAATTTTACTTTAAAGCCCTCTTTGTCATCTCATCTAGGGATTAAATTTAGATTTATTTAATCCACTTCTATGATTATAAATTAAAAACATAGATTGAATATTTTTAATTAGAGTGATTAATAATAAGTAAAATTTAGTTTTTGGACCAAAATATTGTTGAATGTAATTAAACTTAATTAAAGTGATTAATATAAAAATTATCTTAACAAATAGATAAACATTAAACTTAAGCGAAAAAATGACCTATAAACTTTTCCAAAATACATTTTATAGAAAATTTTATACAATATACTCTCTTTTATATAACTTAGACTATTATTGGATCCACATGACACGGGAAGAACATGGGTGTAATTCCCTTCTAAAAAATTTATAGAAATGTCACTCATTCTCCACATTCAAAAGGCTCTCACAATTTTAACTTATTCAGAAATATCAAGCCCATTTATTCACCCATAATCTGCTCAAATAAGCATCTTAAATACCTCCGTTAATCATATAATCCTATCTTTGGGTATAAATCCATCCAAGTAACCCATTTGGTTCAAACCAAAAAGAGATACCCAAAGAAGAGGCAATACCTTCTTTAAGATCCTTTTTTTTATATTCATTCTCTACTACCATAATAAATATTATTAAATGATAGTATGGTATCCTAATAGTCATAAATATACTAATATTTTTTCATTCTAATTATTTTACCAACACATATAATCACTTCCATCTAATGGATAACAAACTTAATGTTCTTGCATACAATGAACTACCACCCTATGAAATGATGTTCTTCATTATTCCTTTACCACATATCATGGTTGGTAATAATAATGGAAAATAAATTTTTTATATTAAATTTTATTATATAATACATATCTTCATTCTTCAGATTTTATATAAATATGACAATTTCTCTTGTAGACATGTGGACTATCGCATCCTAAAAGAGATGTGATTCATTCTCACATTACATAGAATGTATTATGGATTGGTTTAGTGAAAATATACATAATATACGACATAATAATACAAATATTATGATATTATATATATTTATACATATATTTTATTTAATTCTCTTATTTTAATATGAAAATAAAATAGAAATTGCATTCATGTGTATGTATGGTCTATCGTCTCCATGAAAGTTGTATTCCTGTTCTTATTTCAATATTTAATATATTATTATAAATAAATATAAAATTAATATATATGATTTTTTTATCAGGTTTTAAATTCTGTAAATAAGTATATCATGATCTAATTAAGATGATCCGTAGAAAAAATCTAAAACATTTATGAAAAACAAAGTGAATATTACCCAAAATGTAACATTAACATTGAGTTATTAATAAAAGTGTAATAAAAAGTCGTGGAAAATAATATATGGTATTAGATATAATAATATGGTTTTTTAATATTTATAACAAAATTATATTTATTATAAGGAAGGTTTTATCATGTGTGAATAAATTCATGTCTTAAGGTAAGTGAATCTCATCTCACTTTTTATTTCCGTGAGACATATGTTATATTCACCACTCGCTTCTTCTGTGTTATGTATATACTACCCTATGAAATGTTATATAATTTATTTTAATTATTTAAGGATATTAAAATCTTTAATTTATTATATTCATTCACTAGGATCATCATTCTAATTTTACTCATGTATTAAGTGGTTTCTCGTCTCACATTTATTATTCGTGAGACACAATCCATTTTCCCCACCTATTTATTATATGTGGTGAGCATACTACCCATGGAAATGTTTTATGATTATTATAATTTGAATTATTTTTAATTATATATAAATTTTATTATATTTATTTCCAAGGTTTTATTGTCCAAAAGTTACCTAATAGGTAAAGTAATTCTTGTCTCAATTTTCCTTCTTTGAGATACATGCCATATTATGCATCTATATTTTTCTACATTGTGTATATAATACCCTATTAAATTTTATATGATTAACTTCCATTATTTAATGATATTAAACACTTTAATAAATGTTATTATTTTTTGGTATCACGATTCTATATTTACTCAACTAGTATGTGTTTTCTCGTCATAAGTTTATTTTCTGTGAGACGCAAACCATATTAAAGAGGTATTTATTATATGTTGTTTGTATACTGCATATGGATTTAAATTATGATTTCCATATGAATAATTATATGTACATACATTTCAATTTTAGAATCTTTATTTCATGTATTTTGTGGTTCAATGTTTACCAAAATTGGTAACGTAATTGTTTTCTCAACTTTTATTCTTTGAGATATGTGCCATGTTATACAACTATATATTTCTATGAAATGTATATACTATTGTTTGACATATTAAATCGTGGAACTGATTATTTCTTTATATTTTAATCTTTAGGTAATTTTCTTCTTTCTTGTGTATTATGAGTCAGTGTTACCAAATTAGAAAAAATTTATTGTTAAAATCTCATCGTTTATTGAAATTGATTATGATTATGCTATCATCGATGAAATGGTATTGTCCATATCTCGATAACTCTCCTAAATATTAATATACTATATTTATTCACGATATATTCATTTATGGGTACCATTTTTTTACTCATTGGTACTTAAGATAATTAAGAATGTGTTTTTAGGAATATCTAACCTTATCTCTCTCTTCGGTCATAAATTTGTGTTAATTCAAAATGTTGTTTTCCAAAAAGGTTTTAAATAATTTATGTTTATAATGTGATTAAATGTTTTTGAAGATTTCTTTATATATTTTAATTATTTTTAAAATAAAAAGGTTTAAAAATTTATTTTCAATCTTCCTTTAAAAAATTTCATGGAAAAATGTTTTCAAAATGTTTTCATTCTTTATAAATAAGTATTCAAATATATTTTCAAAGTAATGTTTTTCAAGATGAATTTAATATTCCTTTATAATATTTAAAATATATATTTAATGAAAAAGGTATTCTAAATGATTAATATTTTAAAGATCATTTTTCAAATTGGAATTGATATTTTGCTCAAGAAATGTTTTAAATTATTTTGTCATGATTAATTTATATGTTTTCAATGTGGTTTTAGAAAAAAGTATTTTAAAAATGTTATATTTATTAAAATTTATTTACTCGGTATTCCTTTAAAATCCATCTCCATCAAAGATGAAATCCTTAGTTATATTTTATTTTTTACCTAGGATATAATCCATGGACACCATTTATATTATTTCTTTTAATGGTTTTCGTTTTGATGCGTTTATGTTTATAAAACACTCATATTTTCATAGGTTATTATAGAGACCCTAATTTTCAAACATGAAAATTACATCATTTTAATGATAAACATCGTAATAGTGATATAAATCTAGGATCAAAAGGATTAGTGTATTGGAAAAATTAATACCATACATAAAATTTATATAATAAAACATTTATTTAATTCCTTTTTCTCTAGCATCTTATTGGCCCCATGTTCCCATTAGTACAAGTATTTACCTCCGGATACATATAAAATGTACGGGTGGGATAAAATACTTTTAATAGGATGAATAACAAACATTATACTTGAGTGAGAATAATCATAATCATCATGAAAAAAATTATGGGATCATCATTTCAGTCATGGAATGAAGCATTAGATAAGGGAATGAAATTTTCATTGCAAAGAAATGAAGTATCACGTCTTAATGGTCGATTAACACACATTTTTGTGGAAAAAGATATAATTATGTTCATTCATATTTAACTTTATCTCAAGAGATAAATCGTATTGGCCAATGAATTGGAGAACTAAATAATTCGATGTGCACCCATCGTATCATAAAATTTCCATGTGCTCTATAATTTTGGGCACACGTGTCACATTACAATATTTACATTATCATACATTCCACAAATTACATATATTAATATTGGACATAAAATGGACCATGAAATAGAATTGGTCTCATTTCAAAAATTATACTTGAATAAACATTTTGGATCCCAAATGAAAGAGGGAATAGAATGGTTGGTATAAGAAGAAAAAATATCACAAGATGCAAAAGATGTATTTTCAGATAGAATATTTCTTTTGGATAAAATTTATAATTTTTCAAAAAACCAAATTAGAAACATGTATATCCCATAAAATAAAGTTAAGGAGAAAATAAAATTATATTTAAGGAACATTAATGGAAAATCCCATCTTAAAATAGAGTGAAATATGGAAAACCTAGAGAAATGGGGTTGATTTTGAGTTTCTTCACATTAATATCCTAGATAATCAAATTAAAATCATTAATTAACAAATCCAGAACATTTTATACATGAATATGATTCATTATAGTTTATTATGTTCATTTATGGGATTTTTAAAAATTTATATATTTTAATGTAATCGTTTTGGAGTGTTCATTTTATTGGTTTTCCTAATCGATTCACTAGTATATGATTATAGAAGTTAGTGTAAAATTGGAATAGTTATCCAAATTTTAAAAAATATTTTTTTATGAACTTTGATAAGATTAAATAATAATATAATTTTTTTTATATTTTATGATTATGAATCATTAGATAAATAGGTTAGGAAAATGATTTATTTTATTTGGCGTGTTTTACAACCATCACGAACAGGTATAATTTTATTTAATATCATGTTTATATATTATTTCTAAAATATTATATAACTTATAATATGTTTAAAACAATCTTATCTAACCATAATTATGGTGTTATGACCAGCCTTATAACACTGAAACATTTTGTAATATGTATCTAATAAAATAATTTCAATTCATTCGATATATTACATAACACACAAAATTATTTAACAAAGTATAAATCAAATAAAATCCCATAGAGAACACAAAACAAACTTTATAAATGAATATTGAATGAAATAAGAGGTTTTTATATAAATTAAGAAATATATACCAATGAAATAGTATATCGACCTTTTGAATAGTAATGTGACCCTTAGGAATAGTATTTCTGCCAATATAAGAGTAACATCACCTATGAAAGTATATATAAAATTTAGTCATCTTATAAATAGTAATATGATATAATTATATCATTATATAAATAAATAAATGTTTTAGAAGTTATTAACTAAGTATTGATATTTTCATTAAAACTAAATATTTATTTTCAATTTTATAATTAATATAATAATTTCAAAGAAAATTAATTTTCATAAAATAGAATCATAAATTATTAATTTTATGTCTAATTATTATAGGGGATTTTTTTCTAGATCATAGAATTTTTTTTGAAATTACTATAAAATCAATTAAAATTTTAAAATTTGTATTCTCCGAGTAAATTATGATATTAATTTAAAATATATATTTCTCATATTTGAAAATTATTTTTAGAAAATTTATTTCATTTTTTAATTCTACACAATGAAAAATGGTTCGGGTTAATTTTTTGGAATTTCTAAACCACTTGAATTTTTTGGGAATATTAATATATGGTAAGAGATGGTATATATACATTATAGGTTAGATACACAATTTCATGAGTCATGTATTCTATAAGCACCATTTTTTCTAACTCAAATGTACCAATTACTACATTAATTCAAAATAATCATCACATTTTCTTATCTTGAAACAAAACAATAAAATATTAATAAAATATTAATAAAAACCATCTCCACCACTTTAATTACCACCCCTCACCACATCTTCACATCACACCACCAAATCCATGAAGCTTGTCCAATTTCTACCTAATATTCTTCCAAAGCCTCCCCCAACATCCAGGGGCAATTTTTATAAACAAATTACAAAAATAAATTTCTTTAAGGAGGTTCTCTAAGAGATGAATTCAAGAGGTCAATCCTTTTTCTTTCTATTCAATTTCTTTTAATTTTTTTCTTTTTATTCTATCCCTACCTCTTATCTCTAATAATTTTTGATAACTAGGTTATATTATATATATTTTAATGTTGTTATGATAATATATTATTCATCATAAAACCCCTTCCCATCTTCCTTTTATTCTAAAAATGAATTCTTCATCTGTGAGGTGTTGATTTACCACCTTCATGGATAACGAGTTTTCCACTTTCAATTATGCCTTTATGGCTAGTCATAAAACCATTTTTATGGTTAAAAGACATTAATATAAATATTAAAAAAATAATTTAGATAATGGAACCATTATATATACATTATATAAATTCATAAGTCAAATGTAGCTCGTGATGATCGAAAAGACACCAAAATAATCTAAACAATTATCAGTAAAATTATATCTAATGATTCTTCATCATAAAATAAAAAATTATGAAATACATAACATTTAAATATTATTTAATTTCATTAATAACATATAATTTAAATTCTAGACATCCTTTCTCAGTCTACATAATTTTCTATACATATGTACTACAAAACCGATCATGAAAACCAGGGAAATGAACGCCCCCAAATGATAAAATTTTATCTTACAACTCATAAAATTGTCATAAATGAACTTAATAAAATTATAATAAATAAAATACATGTATAAAAGATTCTGAATTAATTAATTAATGTATTTAATATGATTATCTTGGAAATTAAGATCAAGTTAAGAACACATTCAGACATATGTTCAGGGACTTTGTTTCAATTTCCATTTCATTGAGAATTACTTGGTATTGTGCTCCTAATAATTATTATGTGGTGTATTTATATAACATTATAGATTGTTTTTAATTTTTAAATTATATATTGATTAAATATATATATTCTTGTATCAGAGATAAGATTATTGTCTTAGTCGTATACCAGTTTACATGCGGTGTTTTTTTTAATGTTGTTTTAACTGGGGAAATATCGGTGAATATGTATCCTATACTCAATACATATTTGGAAAAGGCATATTATTCGTTAATTAAGTCTATGTAATAATAATTATTTTTAATTCATGTTATGGTTGGTGATAGTCATATCCACTCGATGCATTAATAGGTCTCATAAGATATAACAGTTGGAGATAAACTGATCATATTTGATTCCAAACAGAATCACACATGTATCTACCCACATATTTAAACCATATTTATGGTGTAATGGATCAGGTTTTATATACATGATGATTCAATAATAATAATTTTCATTATTTAGTAATCATTTATTACGTTACATAATGTTTCCACTATAAGAAATTCAATGTATTCATTAAAATTCTCAGTGTATTGATGGAAGGTGCTTTCTGGATTACAAACCTTGGCATAATATCTATTATTGTTGTCTTTACATCACTTATTATTATTTATATAACCCTTAATATTTATTTGAGCACAAAATTTAATTTTTCTTCCTCACCTAGGTTTTCAGGAGGAAATATATGAATATGTAATAATAAATAGTTTAATTTATTTTGTTATTTTCTATGTTTATTTACAAATATAATAAGGGAACCATGTATATATCTAATTTCTCAATACTACTTAACTGATCAATACTTGGTGATTTTATATCCTGTATCTATACCATTTTAATAAAATAAATAAAAACTTTTATCTAATTGGGTCCGGGTTGTCTATGTCATGAAAGAAGTTTGGAAAAATGAAAATGTATCAACCATAGTGGTAGTAAATCGACACACCGCAGATGATATTTTTATTTTAAGAATTAATGTAAAATGTAAGATATTAGAAGATTAATTATTCCAATAATATAAAAAAATTACATTATATAAAATATATAAGAGTTATCATTACTCTAGGATAGGTGGAGGTGGGGGAGTATTACAAATGAAATGAAATTTAAACGAAAATAAAAGAAAAAGTGGATATTATCACTTAAATTTCTCTTTCTTGAGAACCTCTATAGGGGAAATTATTTGGCATTTTTATGAGACCAAGTGATCATATATGTAGATGAGGGACTTGAGAAGAGTATTCGGTAGAACATTGACATGATTCATGTACTGGAGGGAGTGATGGGAAGGGTTTGTGAGGGTGGTGTTTATAAGAGAGGAGAGGGGTGTTTTTTCATTAGTTTATTATTTTGGATAAAGAATATGAATAGTTAAAATATTGTAACTAACTCTATCAATATAATGAAGGTTGTTATGACATTTTGGGATTACATTATCCTTACATCAATAACATCTCAAAAATTCATGTATTTAACTTTTATCATAAATTATCATATTTTACTTTTTACTAAAAATGAATGTATTTTTGAAAAATACCAAAAATTCCCCCTTACCATTTTGTGACATTTAGAATCCATAAAAGAAAACCATTTTCTGAAAATAATTTTTTAAATATGATAAATTAAATTTTTAATTAAAATCTTCACTTACTTGGGAAATATGGATTTTAAATTATAACTGATCTTATAACATGTCAAAAAATTATTTATGGTTTTATGTAATTATATTATAATCATAAGACACCAAAATATCTATTTATTAATATATTTTATGAAAATAAATTTTATTTTAAACAATTATAATAATTATAAAATTATACTTAAACATTTGTGTTTTATAAAAAATACCAACATTAATTATAATATTTTAAATTATTTATTTATTTACAATATAATATAGTAATATCATATTTTCATCTGTAAGGTTACTAAATTTTATTTTCACATTCAATGGAGATGTTACTATTCTTTTGGCCAATTTTCTATTCCTATTGTTCATATTACTATTGTAAAGGTGATGTTACTATATCAATAGTATTGGATTCTTAACTTCTATAAGTACCTATTATTTCATTAATTATGCATTTTTAATGTTTTAATGGTGTTATCAAAGTGAATTTATGTGGATTATACTGTATAACATAATTATAGGAAGGGAATTTTCAACGATAAAATTTTGGGTCATTACATTCTCCCCCCCCCTGTGATATTTCTCCCTCGAAAATTAATTTTACCAAATATGGTGAAGAAAAATTATAGTACTTCTCCTTCATCATATCTTCTTGTTCCCATGATTCCTTTATTTACATATTGTATTTTCATAGTTCTTTGACCAGGTGAGTAGTATTATTGAATAGAACATTATCTCTATAGTCCAACATCTTCCTTGGATACTCCTCATAAGAGATATAATTTTACAATTGTACCACCTATGAATTGAGTAATTATGATAGATCTAGTATATAATTCCTTAATAAAGATGCATGGAATACATTGTTTACTTAATTCATGGTAGGTAGAAGTTCTAGTCCATAGGTCACAACTCTGAAACAATTAATAATGTCAAAGTTGTCGATGTATGAGGGACTCGTCATTCCTTTCTTCCAAAATCTCATGATCCACTTCCCTGAAGATATTCTGAGGAATTCCATGTCTCCATCCTTAAACTCCAGGCCCCATCAACAATTCTTTTCATAGCTCTTCTGTCTAATTTGGGCTTCCATGATGTGTTACAAAATAGTTTTCACCTTATACACCATTTCTTCAAAAACAATTGATCCTAATTGCTTATGTTCACTAACTTCATCCTGGTAAACTGGTCTTCTTTAACTTTCCCCATAACAGGCTTTATATGGAGTCATTTGGATGCTAGAGTGGAAATGGTTATTGTAAGATGACTCAACCAAAGGCATATGTTGGTCCCATTCTTAATTCAAGACCACATAAAATGATCTCAATATGACTTCTTATGTTTTAATTTTCTGTTGAAATGCATTATTAGTTTGATGATGATAACCCATACCGATGTTTGTCTCAGTGTTAACATCATGATTGATACTTTTCCAGAACATAGAAGTGAATCTTTGATATCGATTGGATATAATCAATATTTTTCCTCCATAAATTATTACCACTTATCTGATGTATATCCATGCAAGAAGATCTTTTGATAATTCAACTCAAATTGAAATTATGCTAATTTTCTATTTAAGATGATCCACAACAACCCATATAGCATTTTTTCCTATGGATGTCTTCATAAGTCTGATTATAAGGACCATGGTGATGTTTTTCCAATTCCATGTTGGTATGAGTATTGGTTGCATCATCCCCTTAGAATTTTCCCCTTCACCCTTCACATGATGAAATACCAGGAACTTTGATTTTTATTCAGCGATCTCATTCATTATATTTTACCACAAATAGTTCTCTCGAAGTTCTTGATACATTTTTCTTATCCCTGGGTAAATAGAGTAGTTTCAGCGATCTCATATATATTTCACTTTATTTCATGAGATACATCACATTACCCAAAGAATAGGGGCTCTATAAAATTTTGGGTGCACCAGTCACATCATAACTATTACATGTGCTATATAATTCCCAACACACCAATCACATCATAATATTTACACAATTAGGCATGACACATATAATGTATAAAAATCATGGAAATAAAATAAAAAATTTAAATGAATGGGTATAATTTCACAAATAATACATTCATGAATAAAATTTGGATTCCCAAATTAAATAGGTAATATTATACTTGGTATAAGAAGAAATAATATCACTAGAAGTAAAAGATGTATTTTTTGATAGAAAAGTTATTTTGGGAGACTTTTCATTTTTCAGAAAAACATATTTGAAACATATATATTGATGAAAATAAAATGGATAGAATAAAAGAAATTTTATTTAAGGAGCATCCATACATAAAATTGAGTGAATGAGAGAAACCCCACAAAAGAGAGTTGGGTTCTAAAATCCCCTTACCTTATGTTTGAATGCCTTCATCACACTAATATCTTAGATAATAGAATTAAATTAATTAATTAAAAAAAATATTATAAATTAATTTGATTAAATATATTATTTTAAGTTTATTTACGTCATTTTGATGAGATATATGGTTTAATATCATCATACAGGATTGTTTTTTTTTCTTGGTTTTCGTGATTGGTTTCCTTATAAATGTGTATTAAAGTTCATGTAAAATTGGAATATTTATCCACAATTGAAATAATATGTTTTTAATGAAAATTAAAATAATAAATGATCTTATAAATAATTTGGTTATATAATATGAGGATGTATAATTAGATAAATTGTTTTCAAAAATGATTTAATTTATTTGGAGTATTTTACGACCATCATGAAGCCATATCATTTTGTTAAATATCATGTTTATATATGGTTTCCAAAAAAATATATAAATTATAAAATGTACAATAAAATCATATTTAACCATAATTATGGTTTTATGACTATCCTTGTAGGAGGTAGTGAAAAATGAAAATGCATAACTAAGTGTGGCGGTAAATTGACACACCACGGATGATATTTTTATTTTTAGAATAAATGGAAAAGGGAAGAGATAATATAATGAATTATTAAATTTAAATATTAACATTATAGATTTAAAAATATAATATAGTCATCGTGACTCTTTTATTGGTTGATGTGAGGATAATATTAGATAATAAATGAAATTGAAAACAAAAAAAGTTGATGTTTTCATCTTGAATTTCTCTTACTTAAGAACCCACTAAGGGAAAAGAGTTGGGTTTTTTTCTTGAAACCATGAGCTCATAAAAATGGGAAAGGGTATTGGGAAGAGTATTGTGAATTACATAGACACTCATAAAATCTTTTAAGGTGTGAGGAAATAGGTATTGAGAGGTGGAGTTTATAGTGGAGGAGAGGGGTGTTTTCTCATTATTTTATTAATTAGTTTATTATTTTGGATCAGGAAAATAAGTAGTTTGTACCTTATCACTAAATATTTTAATATAATTAAGGATATTTTTATATTTTGGTCTCACATCAACCTCACACTTATAATGACTCAATAATTCATATATTTACAAATTATCGTAAATTTTCATATTTTACTATTCACAAAAAAATAAAGTATTATAGAAAAATCCCTAAAATCCAACCAAATAATTATTAGACGTGTAGAATTATAAAATTAACTCCATTTTATGAAAATATATTTCAAAATATTATAAATTTAATTTTTAATTAGGATCGTCATTTACATAGAAAATTATGTTATTAAAATTATAACTAATATCATAACACTTTAAAAAATAACTAAGGTCTCATTAAATTATCTTATAATCATAAGAAAACATAATGTTAATTTCTGAATCTATTTTTTGAAAATAAATTTTTAAAAAATATTTATATTAATTATAATATTCAGAATCAACATTTAATTTGTATAAAAAATACCTTCACTTAATTAATTAATTTTAAAATATTAATTTACTTAAAATATGATATAATTAAAACGTACATTCATTTATAAGATGCCATAATGTTACATAAAATTTCATTGGTTATGTTACAATTCTATTGGATGATTTTATATTCCTAATGGTCCCATTACTATTCCAAAGGTCAAATTATTATTTCATCAGTATATATTCCATAACTTCTACAAATTCTTCTTATTTAATTCTTTACTGATTTTATATGATTATAAAAGTGATTTTATGTGGTTTATACTATATGAAATAATTATAAGAATGGAATTTACTTTGAAAAAAATTTGGGTCATTATAGTTATACTAGGATGAAATGGTTATGAAACCTATCTATTTTTTATATTTTATAATAAGATTAAATTTTTATAACGCCCATTTCATTTAATGGTTTATGATGTTTTGTTTATGAAACTCATCCCTTATTATAGGTAATTATATGATGAAAGTTTCATTAACTTGTGTCACATATTTTTATGGTTTTATTATGTGACAGGTGGGATATATATATATCTCTCCCACCAGTGCATTGGTTAAGGATTTATATCTCATGCGTAACAATTGGCTAGAATGAGGAGTAAACTTGGTTTTGTAATACATTGCTCAAATGATAAAAGAACTCGGTTCAATAATGCAGGGCTGGAACATGAAGTGGATATGGTTCAGTAATACATGGCCAGAACAAAGTGGGAACTCAATTCAATAACAGACGGATGTAAGGAGGAGTGAACTGGATTCGGTAATACTGTTTTGGAATGAGGAATGAACTGAATTCAGTAATACATGGCCTAAATGAGCAGTGAAATTGGTTCGGTAATACATGGCTTGAATGAGGAGTGAACTCAGTTCAGCAATACAGGGATGAAATATGATGTGAACCTAGTTTAATAATACATGGGTCGAACAGGGAGTGAACCTGGTTTAGTAAATGAATTTTTCCACTATGATGTATTATGCAGTAATCCTGGACTACTATAGAAATCATTTTATATCTCTGCCAAAATACCATATCTTTTTCCTATATTATGCTTTCATAGTTTGTAATCCCAGTTAACGTATGATTCATGTATTATAAACTATGAATAGTTTTAACATGAAACATGTATATGATCTTTGATATGTAATGTATGATATCCAAATGTTATTCTCATTTTATCGTACCCTTATTCTCATGTTATTCTTACATATCCCCTTTGTAAACCCTTACTGGCCATTTGAGAACACTCCTTTCTTATGTTTCTTTTACATGTGTTATAAAGAATGCTTTTAAGTATAATTACAAAAGTGGAATATCTTCATTTGAAACATTTATGATCTTTCACTAACTTAGAATATTTTTTACAAGTTTCCAATGAAACTAAACTATTGTGGTCCTTGGGAATGTACTTTTGTAATGTGCAGAATATTTATCTAAATTGATGTAATATCCAGGTATGTCAAGCCTTGGTTTCTATAACCCTCACCTAAATTAACTTTTGTTTGTAATTTTAAATTTAGAGGGTAAATTTTCAAAGGGGTTATGAATACAAAACCCTTCATTAAAAATAATTTTTTTTCTGCTTAAGTATGCGACATGCAACATCATGTTTTAATGGGCCCCAATATAATATTAATTTTATTATTTAAACATAGTAATTATAACATAATTGGTAAATATGTATGTATGAATATAAAAAACCAAAATTTTAAAATTAATATTTAAGGATAAATAAAATATATTGATAAATTATTATGTGATTTTTGGGGTTGTCTTAATAAGCATTGAAAATACTATTCTCTAAAAGATGTTTTTAATTTATTTTTGTAAACAGATAATGAAATTAATTTTTTAAAATTTTGGTAAATTAATTTTAAAAAACAAAATTCATTTTTATAATCAAAATTTAAAAATTGTATTATGTCTAAAATTTGTTATTTTTTGAAAAATTGTAAATTTTTTAATGAATTGTGAAAAAATCAGGTTTTTATTAAAAACTATGGTTTTTTCATAAATCATTTTCAAAGTAATATTTTTATAACAATTTAAATTTAAAATAAGTTAAATTTTTTATTATTAATCCAATTTATTTTAGTGGAATCAATTTCATGTTCCTTTTTGATATAAAAACTCTTTATACTTATGGAAAACGTTTCTTTGTAAAAATCAATTTTTTTCGCGATTGTGGATTTAATTTTAAAATGAATCCTGAAAATTTAGTGAATTAAAATTTTAAATATATATTCCATATTTGGAATTATAATATTTAGTATTATAAAATAATTTAATTTTTTTTACTTATAATGATTAATAAAAACAACAAAATTTAATTACCATGATTAAGGTTAAAATAGGTTTATCAAGGGTTAAACTAAAAAAATAATGGTAACAATCACATACAATCTTATCTAAATCCTATTATATGGACATATTTAAACATTATATCTTATAATTTTAATTAATGATCCATTTGGGATCCTTTTTCGGTATTTTAAATGTAGGTATAGCTTTTTCTTTTCAACCAATCAAAGTGTGTCCTCTCCCCCAATTATAAAAGTAAACCCCCTCTCATATACTATTTACACTTATAAAGACTCTTAATTTTTCCAATACCTAACCAAATTTATTTTAAAATTACCTTTTAATGTCCTACATTACTTATTTTATCAAAACTACAATCTGGGAAGGGTTTTGGTATAATTCGAAAGAGGTGGTCAAAGAAGAGGCATCATCAATGACCGAGAATCATTGTTTTTCTTATTCTTAAACCACCTGAAAATAATAATCAATCATCATGATAAAAAATATTATATCAAATATAATAAGATAATATTATTTTAATGGAAAAATTTAAATCCATCTTCACTTCTATCAAATGATAAATGAGAGCATCATTCGTGTGTACGGAAGACTACCACCTCACGAACCAATGTGATTTGTTTTCCATAATCACCTCTAATGGATATTCAAAATGACAGATTTACTATTTATATATGATATTCCTAAAATATTAATGATTCTATAAAATTAAAATACTACGTACCTTCTTACCTTACCATCATTTCAATAATAGAAACATTATTCATGTGTACTGTGGAGTAACACCTCATAGTGTACAAACACCTCATAGAGACATATGATATATTTTTTAAAGAAATTTTATTATATTTATAATTAAAATTTTGAAAGATAAATTATCACTTACATTAATTCAATTATAGTCATTAAAAAATTTAAATTTCACACATGGGAACATATGGTCTACCCTATTCATGATTGTACATATGTTCTAACCTCAGAATGATTATATTTACGATATAATTATAATTTTTTTATAATAAACCATCGCATAACTTATTTCCATTGTTATCGTTAAAAATGGAAATGTTACACATGTGTACGTATAGTCTACCCTCTCTATTATTGTAGAATATTTCATTTATCCAAATTATAACTCATGGCTATTTTTCAAAAAGTATAATTTATTTAT
This sequence comes from Viscum album, assembly GCA_963277665.1. Taxonomy (NCBI): domain Eukaryota; kingdom Viridiplantae; phylum Streptophyta; class Magnoliopsida; order Santalales; family Viscaceae; genus Viscum; species Viscum album. The sequence goes on along the minus strand of OY728158.1, from coordinate 1,192,374,315 downwards.
AAAAATTAAAATTATATCATTCTTAATATTATTTAAATGGTGAAATAATAATCTTATAGACATTAGTCGAAATTCCAAATTGATTTTGGATATATGATCCAAACATATTCAAAACGTCTCACTTCAACTAAAATGATTAATTTATTTAGTATTACATGAAAAGGATTAAATTAAAAGAAATAATATTCATTAAAAAATCTCTTAAGAATGAAAATAATTGACATAATTTTATTTTTCAGAAACATAAAGAATGTTTATGAGGAATCAGACTCGAGTTAATGTATATCTTTAAACCCCCCTTTTCATCGAGTTATGACCATTCTCTATCTAATTCACATTATCTTGCACATAAAAGTTATGTATTGATTATAAATTATGTATACATGTCTCACACAAATATACCTAGCTAATTCTCCCTTCCTTTGATGGAGTAATACATTTCTTATGTTCTTTTCGGAAATTAATTTTTAGGAAATATCTTTTTATTATGATATGAGTCCTCATTATGAAACCCATTTTCATTCCACGGAAAATTATTATGTATATCCCTTATGATTTACATCATTATTTTGCAAAAATATTCATGTAAATGATATTAATGTGATCATTGGGCCTAAAATATATTTCCCTCCAATGATTTATGTAATGTTTCAGTCTCATGAGATATCATACAAGGGATTTGGATGTAAACCAAAAATAGTAGGGGACTCTTTCCACCAAGTGATATTGTCTCAGTGGTTAACCATTACTTACAATTATGTAATTTTTTATGTTGCCTCCAGATATTTTATGTTTTCATGATCTTATTATACCATATTCCATATGTTACATTTCTATGTGGTTACCAATGAACCTTTACTTTTATGATATCATGTTAAATATTCTATTTATAAGTTATGTTTCCTTATCCTATTTATTCCCTTACTAGGATATTTACCTCACCTATTTCATTATATATTTCCTAGGTCTTCCAATGTAGTTTTAAGAGCTCAAACGGATTTTGGACTTCAATATAGAGTATAAAATAGGGATGTCATGTTTAGTCTCATTTAGATGTATTATAAGCCTTGTATTCCAAAGACACTAGGCCTTTACGGTCCGTGTTATTTATTAAAGAATATTTATATTGAATACATATAAAATATATATGTAAAAAGTATAGGTTCTCTATACATGACCCTCTTGAGATTGATTTTATTCAGAAACAATATTCATTTGGATTTTCACATCTCTTTCCCTAATGAAAACTATAGAATGAATAATCTAAATCAACATATCCAATATATAGATAAAACTTTAATCAACATATCAATGAAATTATGGGGATGGAGGGGATGTATTGATGGTGTCGAGGATAGGGTTTTGAGTCATGGTGGATTTATGAGGCCAAGGGGGAAAGTAAAATTTTATTTATTTTAATAAAATATTGGTGTTTTTTATAAAAAAATTAATAAATTCTTGAATTAGTAGTAAACATAAAAAGTGCATCCAAATTATATAAAATCAACATTTAAGGTTAGTTTTTTAAATGGTCACTATATTAGTACTAATAAATAAATATTTCCTTGAAGTATTTTCTAAACCATGTGAAAATTATTGTTTGTATTTTCCCAAGCTACATGTTTTCCTTGGAACCATTCACACTTAGGGTAAACCATGTAGGTTTTTACAAATAAAATTATCCTCTAAAATTGTCTGATTTCACATAGTTAAAGAAAAAACAGTAATTATCAATGTATTCTTAAAAAGTTTATAAATTTTAATTTAACTTCATTTTCGAAAAAGGAAAAAAAATTCCTTGTTTTTTAGAAGAGTTTTTAAACATCGGGATATTTTTTTTATCTATGTTTTCAAAAAAACATGGCAAATTTATTAATGTTTTAGCCACATTTGAAAACATAACTAGTTTACTTTTTACCATGATCTTAAAATATGGAAAAATTAAACATGAAATTAAATGGTATTTCCTAAATATATAAAGAGACAAAGCCACACATACATACATACATATATATATATGTACATGTTGTTGAATATTCACCAATATATATATATATATATATAAGTGTGGATTTAATAATCTAAATTCAATGCATATATTATTAAGCATGTATTAATTACATGTGATAATAAATTTATGTATATGATTTTTTTATTTATTTCTCCCAAAAAACATTATTATAAATCCATTATGAGTGGACTAAATGGATTCAATATTTATTGAATACGATTTAATAAGTTAATATCAATGGGAAATGATGTATATAGATACATAAATATCTTTGACGTGTTCTCATTTAATGAAATGCTTCATCAGTGAATATATAAAACGATGTGATCCATCCTATTGAAATAGTTGATTGGGAGAAACCCTAAAAATTATCTCTTCCATTGGGAATATTTTTAATCATCTGAGACAAAGGATCAAGCACCCCTTCAGCATTTAGGTATCCTTGTGATGCGATCATGGATCCAGTGTTCAATGTTCACCCCACAGAGGTGGGGTTATTTTTTCGCTACTTTATGATCATCATCCCTCATTGTTTCCTCTGGAAATTGGGATGAACTTGTTTTCTTAAGGTTGAAACATTCCAATCATTTTCTAATGGGTTTGTTTATAGAACCAGAAACATCCAATGATTCTATATCCATTTGGACCTATTTTCCAAAGGTATGTGATCATTAGTTGTGGACCGATGAGGCTTAATGATTTTCATTGGTCTATAGTATGGGAGGTCAGACTCATCACACCTTTTTTGGGGAATTATTGTCTACTCTAGGACTCTCTTTATAGACATAAGTTACATTCGTGAATCCATATTACACTACCAAGTATGAAAATTAGATTTCCTTAAGATCTGACAATCAATGATTAATATGTATGAGATTTAAAGAATCTTTTATATGTATTTGGGGTTCATCATTGATAGAGAATCGTCTGTATTTGTTGGAGATTCTAAGTCAATGGTATCCTTCAACACTTTATATAGAGATCTCATGGTCATTATGATAACCATACTGGTTTTAAAGCCAGTCAGTGGGGCACTTGAAGTTTATTGTTCTTCAGAAGGACTTGGAGTATTTCAGAGTTGGGATCGTACCCGTAGATGGGATACCTACGTATCCTTGTTCGAAAAGGAATTAGAATCCACATAGTTTGGGAATTAAGATATAGTTTAACGTCATATGGGACATATGAGAATTAATGGGTGATGGACTTGAACCTTAGAAATGCTTCCTACGTACTCTACTTTTAAGGTATAGATCAATGTTAACTTAGTTTGTTTGGGAATTGTGGGGCTTACATATGATTAATGGACCAAAGAGATGTGTTGTGGTTACTTTTACACTCTAAGCTCACGTGATTCATGATCGGTGTGAGAAACAAGAGGTATCAGTAAACCTGAAAATTTGTGCCACGAAATATGCGGTCACAAGGAATGATATGGGGCTTATGTATGTATGATTTCCCAAATATATAAATATTAGGACATACATTAGAAAAGAATCATGGGAACAAGGTCCATAAAGGTATATGTCATTTGTGGAGATTTGGATACTCTAACTTAGTACATACTCTTGAGGAGGATACCCAAATTTGTAGGGGACTTGTGATTGGGTTTTATTCCTGAGAAGGAATCCCAAATCAAAAGAAGTTAAGACTGGTTAAGAGAAATTATGACTGGGGCTTACTCTTGAGAAGGAGGCACAGGTTAAAGGAATTTTGAATTTGGGGCTTACTCCTATGCTGGATGCCCATATTAGGGGAACCTAAACTCGGGATTACTCTTTAAAAGGAGGCCCATGTTAGGAGATTATGACTAGGGATTACTCCTGAAAAAGAAGGCCCAGGTTAGGGGACTCGAGCTCTAGAGCTTACTTCGGAAAAGGAGGCCCAGGTTAAAGTTCTTATCATCTTAAAAGATGAGGTTGAATGAATGAAATCTCTAACCTTTGTGACCTAATGCTATGTAAATCAATAGGTTTTGGGGGATGTTCCATAGAATTCCTTTCAGATAAGGAATTCAACAAAGGAACCATGTCTTAAATGACTTTGAATAGGGTTTTGAAGGTAATTCTTGAAGAGGAGAGGTGGATTTGAAGAAATGAGTTGAATAGGAAGGAGGGGCACCAAAAAGGAAGTTGGCATGAAGATCATGTTTGGGAGCGCATGTACTAGTTGTGTAGGTATACCTGCGCAACACAAGTATACTTTCCGGACGGTCAATCCATACTGTAATACTTTGGAAATACTTTGCTCAAGCCCTTAGTATCATCTCTAAAGAAGTCAACATTCCAGATGCAAAGAACTATATCCCTAAGATGCAGCCACACCGCTACTCCTCTATTTCGGTTATGTTGTGCATTAAGAGCAGAAACAATGATACGAACTTTCAAATTTTTCCCCCATGCCATTTATTTGAAGATATGAAAATGGAACACCATGGGCTGATATTTTTTCCGATGCCGCTTGATGGAGAGAAGACTATCATGACATTAGAAACAATATCTGAATATAGTAATCTCTCCAAATGGCTATTTACTTCCAATGATACATTCTCAAATCCATGTATCCATCTTCCAAGTCTCTTGGATAGAAACAGATTCACTGTTTGATCAGTAGAAAATTTTCTCAAACCACACTCAAGAACATTCGTTTACAATTGTTCCAAGAAGATCTCGTATCACTGCATCTCTTATTGTATATAGTTGAAAGAATAAATTCTAGGTGGTTGCTGATGAAGCTCGGGATGCCGTAAATTAAATGAAGAGTTATTTTGATAGCCACTTTTAAATCTTGGAAAAGAGAAGATAATATAATCTGTGGATATCCTTCTTACTCTTGTGCATCAAATGAAAAACACTTTCAGCTTCAATCATTTGTGCATGCCTTCTTTTGCTACCTACTTTAAATTTTTACCTAAGACAATGTCCTAGTAAGCATATTTTGATTTTTTCTAGGATTATAAATAAACCCTATAAACTTTGAATCTTTTTAATTGCTTAATATTACCTAAATCATACAATTTATATGTTTAGTGAGCTGGGACTTGACTTTTGTTCAGAGTTCCCTTGTCTTTTGTGGGTATTTTAAAGTCATGAACTTCTGACATAAAAAGGTTAATGTTTAAGGTCGAAATAGCTTTGACCGAATTGATTAAAATTTACTCAATTCCTTGATAATTTATCTGAAAACATATTACCATATTCAAGTATGGGTGAAAAATGTAAACTATGACTTAAGAAATTTTGAATCTGACTAATGATATGAAAAAAGAGCTAAAATTCATTAGAATAAGTATTTCCCAAGAATGAAGTTACCACTATTTAAAAAACCTATTAGGGGTTGAATTATGCTGGGCCGCTTAAGGGAATTGGTTGCATAGTCAAATAATAGCATCTTTTACCTGGCAGGTCTATTATGTAGACTACTTATGCAGGTCCTCTAAAGGGAATGTGATGCATAGTTAGGCAAAAGAACTCTAAAAAATTTTACTTTTCTATTGCTAAAAGAACCAGTGAAAGTTTATGGAGATTAAAAGTTTAGGAATCACAGAGTATACTGTATGGAAATAGGTACCTGAATATGGATATGACATTTCCAATCAAGATTATCAAATAATTTGATGAATGTCACTCTTGTGAAGGTCTGGCCCAAACGTAGGGAAGGGAAATATGAACCATAGACTTGAATACTTTCAGATCATGAAAAATATTATGGGATAATTATGTTAAGGATGACTATTTTTGCGGATCCATACATATTTTAATTAAGACAAATATGGACAAAATATGTTTTCCTCCCAAGAATGAAGTTACCACTATTTAACGAACCTATTAGGGGGTTGAATTATGCAGGGCCACCTGAGGGAATTTACTGCATTTTCAAATAATAGCATCTTTTGACTGACAGGTCCGTTATGTAGATTGTTTATGCAAGGCCGCCTAAGGGAATGTGTTGCATATTCAGGCAAAAGAACTCTCGGGTATTAGACATTTTGTGACCAAAAGTCACGAAAAGGGTTATGGTGATCTGGAAGTATTTATGGTTAGGATTATGACACATGAAAATGAATATTTTCCAATTCATGAAAGAGATACATAGACCAATGATTACCATATTTATGTTGTGGCTCGGTCCTGAATTAAGGTGATGGACTTCACTACGTATCCCATAAGGATGGGAATCAAGTCAAATGTAGTTCTTGAAATATAGTTTAACGTCATGTGGGACAAGTATGTAAGAGATTATTGTTTAGCGTCATAGAGATCAGACCATAATAAGGAATTCACATTGTGTTATTCATAAACCTGATGTGAATGATGACCATGGTTTTCATACCACATTCATGTTTTCACAGGGGGGACTTTTCAGCCAAGGGACAGAAAGTGAAATTTGGGGTTAGGCCCAAAGACTTGGGGCTATATTTGAGGGATGCTCTAAAATTTCTACGTATCCCATAAGTATGGGAATCAATCCATACGTAGTTCTTGAAATACCCTATGTACAAATTTGGTTCGTACAAGTGAAGGGTGAAATGGGACTTTAGTGCAATGATGGTTTTACCGAAGATTAAAGGGTCGAAAATTGCCTTATATACACGTAGTATTTGGATTATAACATGATTGGATATCAATGTAAATAATGGTTTAATCTTAGGTAAGGGTGTCAAAGAATGTTTTAGTTTATTTTCGTACAGGACAAAAATGTGAATAGTTTAACGCCGTATATAAAGGACGATGGTGAACCAATGTTAAAAGTATTGGTTTTGGGGCTACTTCACATATCAACATCATATGAGATGGAGGTGAACTAATGTGAAGAGATTGGTTTTGGGCTTGAACCTCTGGAAGTTGCCTATATACCTAGCCTATAAGGAAGGTATCAAAGTCTACATAATTCAATTAAATTATGAATTGGTGATCAAGTTGTTCTTGAGTACAACGACCTAAAAAATGGTGTTGGGACTTACACATGGTTAGTGGCCCAGAGAGGTTGTTATGGTTTAAGTTTACTCTAAGCTCATGTGATTCATACTCATTGTGAGAAACAAGAGGTACCAACAACCTTAACGATGCATAGTTTAACGTCGTGTTGGACGAATAGGGGAATATGCAGTTTAATGTCTTGCAGTGAGGACAATGGGGACACAGTTTAATGTAATGTTGGACAATGTGGGGACATTTTCACAGTTTACCGACATGTGGGATGAAGAGGTGCACAGTTTAACATCGTATATCTAGGATGATGGTTATACAGTTTAATGTCTTGCTGGATGTAAGAGGGAAATCACAGTTTAACGTCATGTTAGACGTAAGGGGGACGGTGCATTTTAATGTCATGCAGTAAGGACAAAAGAGGGGTTGTATAATTTAACGTCATATAGCAAGGATGACATAGTTTAACTTTGTGTTGGACATATGTGAAAATAGTTTAAATTCAATATGCATGGACTGTGTTAATGTATTTATATTATACAAAATTCTTCTTCAGAAATATAGCATTGGTTAGAGTAGTGATGAGTTCTCCATCCATTGAGAATAAATAATAAGCTCCATTTGATTAGACCTTATGTATCGAGTATGGTCCTTCCCACTTTGGCTCAAGCTTGGGAGGTTTCTTTCCAGGTATCATTGGAGTTCTGAGAACCAATACCAATTCTCCATGAATGAATGAATGGAGACGAACTTTTTTGTTGAAAGCATGTGCTATTCGATTTTGATAGACTTCTAAGTGGTATAGGGTACATAATATTTTCTCATATAATCATTCCAAGTCATCCAATTGCTTTTGAGATTATTCATATGTATATGACTGATCACAAATGGATACTATGAGTGAGGGTAATTGAACCTCTATGGGCAAGACTGCTTCCATTCCATATACAAATGAATATGGAGTTGACCGTGTTGTAGTGTGGGTAGTGGTCCGATAAGCCCATAAAGCATGAAAGAGTTTATTAGGCCATGATTTCTTATCTTTATCCACCATCTTTTACAGTATGTATGAAAGAGTCTTGTTGAAATATTCTATTTAGCCATTGGCCGCTACATGATACCAAGATGAATGATTGGATTTGATGTTGTATTCTTGATATAACTTCCTTACCTTAGATAAATAGAATTTGGTTCCATTGTCCATCAATATGGTATGGGGGACACCAAATCTGGTAATTATGTTAGACTTGATGAAGCTAACAATGGTTTTAGAACTAACTTATTTCAGAGGTATTGCCTCTGCCCATTTGGAAAAGAAGTCAGTAGCAGTAAGAATAAACTTAAACTGCTTGGTTATAGCTGAAGGGTAAAGTCCCACTACATCCACTCGCCATGTGGAAAATGGCCGTGAGTATTAAGCAATATGATGAAATTATAGGGGTTGATGAATGATGTTGGCAAATACTTGGCATGAATTACACTTTTTTCGTGAAATCAACACAATCTTGTATCATTGAAGGCCAAAAGTATCCAATCCTTCGAATTTGATCAGATAGTCTATGTCTAGACTGGTGGGCACCACAGACTCCTGCATCTACTTCTTTCATGATAGCCATTGTGTCTTCACCATCAATTCATCTGAAGAAAACTCCATCAAAAACTCTATTTTAGTGAATTTTTTCAAGGTGATCAGGGCTGTCATAAAGAGTAAAATTGGCCACATGTTTCCGGACTTGTTCTTTCCCAGCTCTATCAGGTGGAAGTGTTCCAATTTGAAGGTATTCCCGAATAGGTGTCATCCATTCTGTAGTATGACCATATGGTTTAGGAATGACACTAATTTCATTGATTTCCTCAGTTCTGATTTGAAAATATGGTGAAATTATATGATGGTGGGAAATACTAATGATTGTCTCGTCCTGATTTGGATCTTCCAGAGCTGTGGCTATATTAGCCAATGCATCTTCTTGAGCATTTTGTGATTACGAGACATAAGAAAATGTTAGTTCTGAAGGAACTTCCCCCATTAAACCTCTGACATAATCATACAAAGGGATTAAATATTCTTTTCGGATTTTATAATTCCCATTGACTTTTTAGATTACCAGTTCTATATCACCTTTCAATTTTAAGTGATTCACTTGTTCTTGAAGCGCCAACTCTAATCCTGCGATGAGATCTTGATATTTTTCTTCATTGTTTGTACTTCCTTCCCATAATAAGAAGGAATAAGGTAGCACTACCTTTTCCGAGGAAATAAGCACAATTCCCAACCCAACTTTTCTGAATTTAGGATCTTCCATTTTCTTCCCCGTTGGACTTCTATAAGCACCATCAAAGTAAATTTCCCATGATTGAAGACTATTTTGAATAGAGAAGACTTACTCATCAAGAAGATCAATATCTAAAGATGTATCTTCTTCTGATGGGTGTTCAGCAAAGGAAATCAGCTAGAGCATGGACCTTTATTTTTTTTGGAGACACATACTAGATATCAAATTGCTAAAAAATAACTTCCCACCTTGCCAGATGTCCTATAAGCATTGGACGGCTAAGGATGAATTTGAGAAGGTTATTGCAAGATACCAATTGGATCTCATGATGTTGCAGGTAGTGTCTCAGTTTCTAAACTGCAAAGATTAACTCCAAGAAGAACTTTTCAATAATTGAATATCATTTTTCTGCTTTAAGCATAGTCCAACTGAGATAGTAAAGGCTGTTTTCATTCCCATCATCATTCTTCTGGGCAAGGAAGGCAGTCAGTGATCTCTCTGAATCTGTCACATAAAGAATAAGTGGTCTTCCTTCAACATGTGGCATTAATACCAGTGGACTCAAGAGATATTTCTTGAGAATATCAAATGCTTCTTGACATTCTTCAATCCACTGGTAGGTGACTCCCTTCTTCACCAATTTTGTGAAGGGTAAACTTTTACCTGCCAGATTGGCGATGAAATGCCTAATATAGGCTAAGTGTCCTTGAATTCCTCTCAATTATTTAAAATTTCGAAGAGGTGACATACCAAGGATTGACTTTGTCTTCTCAGGATCTACTTCGATACCACGATGGTGCACAACAAAGCCATAAGATTTTTTTGAGGTTTCCCCAAAAGCACAATTCAAGGGGTTCATCTTCAAATTGTGTTGTCGAAGTTTGTCGAATATGACTTCCAAATAAGCCAAGTGATTAGAACATTTCATGGATTTAACGAACAAATATTCCACATAATATTCAAAAACATTACCTAAAAAGTGTTTGAAGATACGATGCATGGCACACTCATATGTTGTGCCTGCATTCTTCAGACTAAAGGTCATTACTTGATAGAAAAATACACCATGAAGGGCTCTGAAGGCTGTAGATTCTTCATCTTCTGGAGCCATTCAGATTTGATTATACCCAGAATATCCATCCATGAATGAAAGCACTTCATATCAAGTTGTTTCATCAATCAAGTGTTCTATAATCGGAACTGGAAAATCATCCTTAAGATAATGTCAATTAATATCTCTAAAATCAATAAAAACTCTAATTTGTCCATTATTCTTTTTCACTGGGACAATATTAGCCAACCATTTGGGATATTGAACTTCTCTGATGAATTTATCTTTAGTAAGCTTATACAATTTAGCTTCAATTTTGGAAGCATAAGTTGGGTGTGTTCTTCTTGCAGCTTGCTTATATCCTCGATGTTCTTCAGGAAAACCCAAACGATGAATAGCAACATCAGGATCAAGCCCTAGAATTTTTTTAGTTCCAAGAAAATATATCTCGATTTTTCTTTAAAATGAAATATACATTTCTTTCTCTTCAAGATTCATGTCTGTACTAATTAAAGTGGGGCGTGGATCTTCATTTTTACCCAGATGTATTTCTCTGAGTTCATCCATAGTAGTGGAGATACCCTCTTCAAAATCTGGAGGAGCATCCCTGCGTTCTTCCTCTTCTTCTTCAACATGTGTTACTTCTTTTGTTTGTACTTTCATATTAGATGATGAAGATGAATTTCCATGATCGGGAGAGATATTAAACTTTGAACATCTAGAAGAATAGGCTTCCATTTCTAACCCTATTGATGATGAAGGGTCTTCCTTGGGTAATAAAGAGGAGATGATGGATTGAGAATCAACATCATCGTTCACCTCTGGCATTTCTATAACTTCTTCTATCCTGGTTGGTGAAGTATAGACTTGTTGGATTTCATCGGATGAAATGAAGACATCTCCATTTGAGCATTCATCATTGCTTAGTGAATCACCATTTTCTCTCATGTGGCCCAGCTTGATTTTTGTAATAGACATTATGGAAGTTTCCATAAGAGTATTTGTATTTGGGTCTATTCTATCAATTTGACTGATAGGAAACACATAATCTATACTCATATATTAGAATGGGTTTAAGGAAATCTTTTCCAAACCATATGGAGCATTAATTTTTGTGACCTCCTTTGTCTTGGATTTCTCCTTCCCTTTCATGTGATATAATTCTGCCTCAATGTATTGAGACTCACATGTTTTGAATGGGGCCTTATCAACATACAAAGTCTCAATTTGACCATTAAAACAATATTGGAGGCATTGATGGTATGATGAAGGGATAACCGCTTGTTGATGTAGCCAAGGTCATCCAGGAAAAACATTGAAGGCTGTATCATGATCAATAACCATGAAATCTGAATTGGATACATGGTCTCCAAATGGAGTTCCGAGTGTGATCTTTCCCAGAGTTTCTTGTTCATTTTTATCATATCCGTGCAACATCATAGTAGAAGAAGATAAATAAGATTGTGTGAGGCCCAATTGATGAAGCGTATGAATGGGGATTAAGATGAATATTGAACCATTATCAATGAAATATCTTCATATATCCACAATATTGGCCTTTCTAGATAAATACATAGGTCTAATATGTCCATGCACAACATAATACTCATCTTCATCTGTAAAAGATATCACTTCCTGGAATTCTGTAGGATCATTCTATACATGGTAGACTTGAACTGTAGTAATTTCAGTTGTGAATTCCCGAGGACTTGACCAAGCCTCAATGAGTTCCTCCCAAAGATCCTTTGATAGGATCAAGGATTCCAAAATTGATAACTTGGCAGGTACATTGGAAAAATGATTCAAGACATCATATTTTTGATCCAAAGGTCTAGTTTTTCCAATAGGAACATGTGATTTCCTAGGTTCCTTAGAAGTTGATGCTTTGGAAGTAGATTCTTCTTGTATCAGGGTAGGAGTTGGAAATAATCCTGGCTTTAGAAGATTAGACTGAATAGGTCTATTTACATGCCGAGAGGATGAATGTGGAACTTCTAACTAATCCTCCAGAATAGTTGTCCCCGGACTGAATCTGCTACTGGTGGAAGAATGTTCTTGTTCTTGTTGAGGCCGTTGAAGGGCTCTTCCACGAGTTTCTGATGCATACACAACCTATCAGGGGTAGAATTGGAACAATGGTTTCTGGGATATCCACGTCTTCCTCTATATCCTAGACCTCTGGAACTCCCTCGGATTCCTCTATTTGATACAGGGAACTCAGGCTCATCAAGATCGAAATTGTGACTGGCATTAGGATCAGTTAAGTGAATCATGTTAATAGAACCAAAGATCAACTCTTCATCTGATGTAGAATCTGCCTGATTAGCCCGTATAGGTTGTTCCATTTGGTGGGGAAGTGCCCGTGGCTTTGAAGTAGATGACATAAAATCTTCCAGAGTTAAAGACAACTTGGGCTATGACACGATTTCATCTTCTTCTGATTGTTCCTCTTTCATATAATTATACCTCCCCTTTGAGGATTTTCCCTCTGATGAAGAGGGTTTTTGTTTGGCATTCATAGCATAAGACACAATTGGTTTCTTCAATTTCATTCACAAAATGGCATGAGTTTGGTTGATCAATTTCCTTGACCATGCAATCATCATATTCTTGCGCATTTCTTTTTGACTTCCTGCCACTCGCTTTCTTCCTCTAGATTTTTAGTAGTAACACATGCTACCAAAGCTGAATAACCTTTCAGTTTGACTTGTCCCAAGTCCATTATCTTTTATAAGAGGTATTTTAAGACAAAACACTTTTGAATGGGATGCCCCAACATCCGATGAAATGGGAAATAGTTGGGACAGACATCATATCTTTCCTTATTAGTCCTTTTGGGCCTTGGAAATTGAACCAAATTATTTTCCAGAGCTAAAATAAAGTAACCAGGAACATGTTCATTTTGTAAAGATTAAACTTTGATCTTCAGATCCTTAAATTGTTTCTATCTTTGATCTCTTTGATCATATTGATGAAACGACATCTGTTGTTGTCGATCAGAAGGTGGATCCCTTTGACAAAATGAAGGTTTTGAAGTATAAGCAGGTACAGGTTCTTGTTTAAACGTCACTGTAGCAGTCTCTACTTTACCCATTCTCCATCCTAGAGCTGATGGAATTACATGAGTTTTATCCTTAGTCTTTGTAAAAGAGTCTTCAATCTACTGATCAATTGAAGTAAGGTCTTGAAACCCTCCTGTTTATTTCATAGGGATCAACGGTGTGCGTAATTTATCACACAAATTTTCCACATAGATTGGCAACAAATCTTCTTGAGGGAGTTCTAAGATTAGTGAATATGTTAATCCCTTCCAGTGAGTAATGAAATCATAAACCCTTTCATTCTCCCTTTTCAAACAATATGTAAGATCAAAAACTGTTGTCTTTGTAAAAGTTGAGCTGAATTGAAGAAGGAATCATTGACAGATATCTTCCCATCTTGTAATTGACCGGGATTGCAATCTTGTATACCAGGAAAAATCAGGCCATTGTAATGACTGTACAAAACACCTGATCTTAACTGCTTCTTGTTGCTCTGGGGTTCCCAACATAGGATTCCAATGAGAAAAAAATGTGTTAAGTGTTTCTCTGGGTCTCCCGAACCATTAAATATTGGGAATGTGTTACTTGAAAAATTTTATGGGGGAGGAATTGCATCAACCCATTCAGGGTAATCTATCTTATGTGGTTAAATTTGTGCATGTTTTCCCTCCATAGCATCCAACCGAGATGTTAATGACTCAATGGTAGTTATTAAGTTTTGAGAAACATCCGGTTGAGCTTGGACCTGAGAAAGTGCAATAATTGGAGCTTGGATAGATGTGGTGGATAGTACTGCAACTGAGGATAACACCACCGATTGTTGTTGTACCTGACCCAGAGGATAAGACCTGTGAGGTTGTACTGGAAAAGGAGGATACTCTTGATCCATCTCAGTAACCGCAACAAATTCCCTTGGTTGACTGACTCCAGCGTGCTCAGGAGGAAGACTCCCTTGAAGTAGTTCTCCATTAAACCTCTTTAATTCCTTCATTTCTTCCTCTTGTTGTGTGAATCTTTGATCTACTGAGAGTGATTGGCCTTCTCCAGAGGAAGGGTGGAATGTAACATGATTCTGTCATTTCCCCTTGTTGTACGCTGTTCGGAGAGGGGGAAGTTGGTTATTTGAAGGAATACCTAGATTCTGGGTAAGCCTTTGATTTCTTATATTCACACCTTATTCATTTGCCTCTGTGTGCAAAGCCCCTTGAGTAGGAACATCCTCATCTGATCCTTCTGAGTGAGGCTCAGGTTCTGGAGGATCAAAAAAAAATGGCATTGCTGACATTTATTGATGCATAACGCAGTGCATCTCTTCTATCAGCATTTCGAAAATATTGTATTCTTCCATTTCCCTGATGAGACACTGCCTTATGTTGAGTTGGTCCCTCAGGAACTTCTTGATGAACCGTAATTTGGAGGGAATCTCCTAATAATCCGGCTCATCATTACTCTTGGGGATTCATCCCTAATTGAGAGAAGACTTAATTTCTCTGAGGAAGAGATTGAGGATTTGAAAAAGTCCCCATTCCAGTGGACTGGGGTTGTTACTGTTCAACTCCTCAAATCCTATTTGCTGATTCCAATAGTTTGGCTAAAAGAGACCTCAGTCTAGCAAGCTATGGTGGTTCTTGAGCTGCTACATCTGAGACATTCTTAAATGGTCTTCTAATCTTGCAGACATTAGTTCAGAAATTGGTTGGATGCATCAAACTACTTCCACTCAAATCACCTGGCTCAAAAGACTATTGGATGATTTATGACACTTCTGTCACTTGATGATGTGCACACTCTAAACGAAGATCTTGTTCAATGTTCTCATTTGCCTAATGAAAGAGTAATTGGACAAATTTTTCTCTATATTCCTGATTCTGGGAAGAACTAGTTGAGGCATGTTCTTGAGCAGGCCTTTGATTACAAACAATACCAATTGGATGTTGTCGGCTATGGGCAATAACATTGCATGAGACCATTTTTGGCGGTCTTTGTTGGTTGGAGAGTATAGTAAAATGTAGTTCACCATGGACACCCCATCCCCAGATATGAATATCAGATGCGGCCTTGGAAATTAACTGGCACAATCTTTTTAATGCACCAAGGCAAGAATAATGAAAGGGCTCTCTATTGCTTTTCATCCATCGGATTTCGAGAAACTAAGAGAGATTCTAAATCAATTTAGTGTTGTAACCCTTCTATTATCTTGACATGACTTTGATATTCATCATACGATAATATTTTCTTTTTCAATTGACAAAGAGTTTTCCACATGTTGAGACAGATATCTTGAATACAATCTTCCGTCAACATCTCTGGAATGTTATACTAAGAGTCATCCAAAAGACAAAACATGAAAGACACTTCATCTTTCACCAGTTGTTTTCTCATATTCAGAATTCCTCTTTATCATTCAATGAAGATTATTCTACACGATTAGACCAGAGCTGATGATTCCTTTTTGCTTCATCAGATTCAACAAAATTTGTAGATAATTCACTTATCAGACTAGAAGATGAATGACCCAAGGGTGGAATGGAGAATGAACTACACCCCGAGTGATCTTTTTATTGAGAATGTATTTCACCTACTATTAGTAAAGCATCAGACATGACTAGCTTCACATTTTCAAGTGCCTCAAGATAAGAGGGCTTTCTTGTTACAGCATTTTCCTTTGAAAAATCTTCCAGGAAATGTGAATTACTTCTATGGAGAGGACTTTCACAGCTAAATTCATCATCATGGGGGGGACCTCCATGGTGGGTTAGAGCAAATGATGGAACATTTTTCTTTTTGATCTTCTGGCCACGCAGAGGTTTATCGTGACTCTCATCTGAAGATGATACTTTGAGACAGATCGAACTGTCATGATGCAATCCTCCAGGAGGAAGTTTCTGATTCAGACCTTCGGAATTAATGTTCCCACTGTTGTGAAATGAGAGATTAGAATATTGAGTTGCAACATATAATTGTCTGAGTGCATCAAGAACTCTAGCATCGAGAAAGGTCTTATTACAGATTGGATCCTAATTTCTTGACAGTGCTAGACGAGTATTTTTCTTGGATGCCTTATTACTCACTTTGGGAACCACTTGTTGACAAAAGTGGTTATTATGGGCAGGTGTATATGCCTGCTCAGGAGAAATAGTCTGGTTAGGCAGATTATATCAATTCAAATCAGGTGTATGTGCCTGACTTGATTTTCCATATGATAAGGGGGAGTATGTCCCACAACCCTCTTGGTCTGGAACTGAGGTGTGTATCTATTCCATAGTGATCTGTTGATGTGTCACTCTATTGGTAGAGACATATTTGCATTTCTTTCCCTGTGATGCTGTTGAAGCTGTTATAATATACTGGGAGGCATCCTGAATAGGAGCATGGATTTGTTTCTTCTCCTTCATCATTGTTATAATGTTTTTGGTTACTTCAGCTGCTGGAACGAGAATATATGTCCATTCCTTTATTGGAGTAGGTGTGTGTTCATGCTCCTGTCCTCCTTTTTCATGTCAGTGAGTTCTGATATTACTTCTGTTTGGGGGTAGAGAGTTGAGTTTGCTCCAATTTTTTCATCAGGGCTTTCCGACTGACTTCTCTAAGTTCTACCAAACGAGACTGTTGGTTAGCCTGATGAACATTGGAAGATGTATTTGACTGTTGTGTATTCTTCGTCAAGTATGGTTGACGATTTTCCTTCAATACTGGAAGACAAGACTGCTGACAGATTTGTTGATTGTAAACAGGTGTATGTGCCTGCTTATCAATTGTCACCATATTAGATTGGTGGCCTTATTTGGGTATTTGTAGACGAGCCTTATGACTGGTTTATGAATTATAAACAGGTGTATATGCCTGCCTATACTACTCCACCAGAATTTCCTGATTGGATTTTTGTGTTGCTTCCAGACGAGTCTACTGGACAGCAGGATTAGAATTGACGGGTGAATGTGCCCGCTCGTTGCATGCCATAAATTTAGGTTGATTTACTTCTCGAGAGGGGGAAGAAATAAGAACATGCTGCCTGTTGACCAGATTTTTCCTCTGGCGGTTCATCTTGTGTGCTCGGGATTGAGGGAACTAAGCCGAACTCTTGAAGGTGATACCCTCATCATGTTGAGGGTGCACTCCCGCATGAGTCTGGCGGCGATTGTTGATGGGAACCCTCAAGAAAGACTCATGTATCCTTGAATTAAGGCCCTCAGTGACCTTCTCTTTCACCTCCCCATAATATTGTTGGGACTACTGATTGTGTTCTGGGGATAATGACCCGAAATGGTTTGAAACGTTGGTTGGCACCACCTGCTTCTTGATCATTGGTCGTCGTTGTCCGGACAACCAGGGTGATTTATTGACTTGGAGGGCTTGTCGAGCGGCCTCCAGAGTCAGAATGGTACCCTGTCAATGGTATTCCTTAACCAGTGGATTTGATACCCACTTTTGAAGATGTTGAGTAAATGATGTCGTCCTCAGAGTGGACGAAGATATAGCAGGAGTAGCAGCAGATGCATTCATAGGTGTGAACTTTAGAAAAGCCATTTCTTTAATGTAGAGAGATCATCAAAATGAGTGAATGTTTGATATAATAGACATAATCAAGATAAGTTCATCCACTACATCTTTTGGATGAGCACATATGTTATTGATTGCTTTATTGGCCCTCACATTAAGTTAATCAGGGGCCTAAAAAATAAGTAAAACATCATTTAACTTGGTTAAGGACTCACGTCGGGTTCACTATTTTTCGTTTCCTCTTGAAATGGGGATAAGATTTTTTGCTTATGGTTCAAACATTCCAATCAGTTTCTAATGGGTTTGTTCATGTAACCGGAAACATCCAATGATTCTATATCCATTTGGACCTACTTTCCAAAGGTAGGTGCTCATTAATTGTAGAATGATGAGGCTTAATAATTTGCATTGGTCGAGAGGATGGGAGGTTGGACTCATCACACCTTTTTGTGGGGAATTATTGTCTATTCTGGGACTCTCTTAATATATTTAAGTTATGTTTATGAATTCTCATTACAATACCAAATATGAAAATGATTTTTCCTTAAGATCTGATAATCTATGATTAATATGTATGAAATTTAGAAAATCTTTTATATGTATTTGAGTGTCTTCATCAAAAGAGAATCATCTATATTAATTAGAGATTTTTAGTAAATGGTATCCTTCAACACATTATATAAAGATCTCATGGTCATTATGATAACCATACTAGTTTTAATACCACTCAACAGGGCACATGAAGTTTATTGTTGTTCAAAAGGACATGGAGTATTTTAGAGTTGGGATCGTACCTGAAGATGGGATACCTATGTATCCTTGTCAGAAAATTAATCAGAACCCACATAGTTCAGGAATTAAGATATAATTTAACGTCATATGGGATATATGAGAATTAATGGGTGATGGTCTTGAACCTTAGAAAGGCTTCTTATATACTCCACTTTTAAGGTAGAGCTCAAATTCCCTGTAGTTAAGTTGGGAATTGTGGAGCTTACATATGATTAACGTCCCAAAGAGATGTGT
The DNA here is from genome assembly GCA_963277665.1 of Viscum album. Taxonomy (NCBI): domain Eukaryota; kingdom Viridiplantae; phylum Streptophyta; class Magnoliopsida; order Santalales; family Viscaceae; genus Viscum; species Viscum album. The sequence continues at coordinate 1,192,355,485 of OY728158.1, read as the reverse complement.
CGTGGATACTTTTACACTCTAAGATCACGTGAGTCGTGATCGGTGTGATAAAAAAGATGTATCAGTAAACCTGGTAATTTGTGCCACGAAAGATACGATCTGAAGGAATGATATGGGTCTTATGTATATATGATTGCCCAAATAGATAAATATCATGAATAACTTTAGAGAATAATCCTGGGAACAAGGTCCATAAATGTATATGTGCTTTATGGAGATTTAGAAACTCTAACTTGGGGATTAATCCTAAAAAAGATGCCCAATTTAGGAGGGGACTTTTGATTGGGTTTTATTCTTGAAAAGGAAGCCCAAATCAAAAGAAGTTAATACTGGTTAAGAGAAATTATGACTGGGTATTACTCTTAAGAAGGAGGCACAGATTAAAGGAATTTAGAATTTGGGGCTTACTCCTAATGAAGATTCTCATATTAGGGGAACATGAACTGGGGAATACTACTAAAAATGAGGCCCATGTTAGGAAATTATGATTGGGGCTTACTCTTGAAAAGGAGGCCCTGGTTAGGGGACTTGTGATCTGGGGCTTACTCCTGAAAAGGAGGCCTAGGTAAAAGATTTATCAACTTAGAAGTTGAGGTTGGATGAATGAAATCTCTAACCTTTGTGACCTATAGATATGTAAAAAACTAGGTTTTTAGAGATGTTATGCATAATTACTTTTAGATAAAGAATTCAACAAAGTAACCATGTCATAAATGACTTTGAAGAAGTTTTTGAAGGCTAAATCTTGATAAGGAGAGGTGGATTTGAAGAAATGAGATGAATAGGCAGGAGGGGCACCCAAATGGAAGTAGGCACCCAGGTTCCGTTTGGGCGTGCAAGTACTGGTCGCGCAGGTAAACCTGGGCGACACATGTGTACTTGCGCGACGGTAATAGTTGGGTGATAATTTTCTCATGCCCTTAGTATCATCTCTAAAGGCTTTTGAAAGGGTGGCGCGTAGGTTATGTAGAGGGAAAAATGTGGCGCACAATTGTGACCATTTCCCATAAGGGATGGACACTTAGGCATGTAGGTGTTGATGAATTTCAACACTTAGTCCTTGTTCTCTATCTTTAGATCTTCAATTCCAGGTAAGAAATTGCCTTATAAGTGTTCGGAAGACTTCAAGAGGAGACTAGGGCTCCAGAAGCTCAAATCTAACTTTTGGAATATTTCTTCCTCGAAATGGGGGGACCACAAGGGGTATTTATAGGCTACTGAACACCCTGGGCGATAATCAAATAGGGTGAGCAGGTATACCTGCGAGACCATAATGGAACTTGCGCGACACATGCTCAAAGCAATCCTTCTTCATGACTTTGTTGATTTTTGATGTTTCTTCAAAGGATGAATCACTTTGTGTTCCACGTATTTCCCTTTTCATTCGTTAGACTCTGTGATGGAAAGAAGTGTCAACAATCATTTTCCATCAATGATGAAGAATAAGGATGATGTTAATGGCATTTTCCAGGTACTTTGTTTTATTGATGTATTTACATGTTGATTCTTAAAGGTAGATATACATGTGTTTGGGTAATATTTTGTTACATATGATCATATGATGATAATTCAAACCCCATTAGTGGTATCATAGTGAGGCTTCATTGATGAATCAACATGATTATTATTTTTTATGAAATATATGTTTTAATTATAAAATTGGATTTTTCAAGCTAGTATATAAATATGAAAATTCCATATATATTTCTCTTATTTATTAAAACATATAAATAATTCATCTTAATCAAGTAAATTCATTTTTTAATAGAATTTTTCTATTTGTAAAATTTTTATAAATAATAAAAAATGGATTTTTGAGATATTTATAAAAAAAATTAAAGGGATTTAAAATTTAATTAACTATAAAATGTTTATGGATAATTATTAAATATTTTTATATAAATTTTGGAAAATTAAAAGGGATGTTTTATTAAATAGAAATAAATGGTCTTTATAGAAATCAATAAAGATGATTTATAATGTGGTAAAAAATTACAACATATATGATATTGATATTGCATAATATTTTATATCATTTATATTGAATTCTAAAATGTTTATAATTTATTAAATATCATATAAATTCAATTTACCGTAAAATATTAAGTGGTTCATAATGAAAAATATATATTAAAATTTTATATTCTTGCTAATTTATAAAATGTTTATAAATATCATTTATTTATAAACACTAAATAAATGTTTCATATTTTGGAAAATAAATAATTATTTTATTTATTAAATTTCCTTAATATTCACTATTAGTTCATAATTAATTAATTTGAAAATTTTCAAATTAAAGGGTCCTACTTTTATATTATTTATGCCTCATTAAATTCTTTTTTGATAATTGATAAGATCATGGATTAAATAATAAATATTTATATCATATTTAGATTATGTAAACAATTTACAGAACATAAATTTAATTAAGAATAGTTTATAATTCTTGATATATTATATATTTCAAAACATAATTTCATATAACGATAACTATTAAAGTGTTTAAATTGGAAATAATATAAATTTTTTATATTAAAAATTATGGAATGACCATAATGTTAAAGATGAAATTATAAAATCCATTACAATTAGATTTTATTTATTTAATTTTGTGCATAAATGCTTATCTCTTGTTCAAATATTTTAATTTTTCATTTATTTAATGGTTATTATATTTTTTATTCATCATTATAAATTGATTTTATTATGAATGATTGTATGCCAAATTTTATTTGATAAATTACTTTTGGTATTGAGTCTTGCATTCAATTTTTTGTTAGGTATCATAAAATTTAGTTTTCTTCTACCTTGAATGTAGTTTATATTTTATTTATGATCTTGAGAATAGTTTTCGGGTGTACCTTATGAATATTAGGTGATAGTGATATCTTGAACTGAATTCTACCTTTAGTGAAGTATCCTCTAGTAGAGGGACTTAGGGATGGACCACATACTTTCTCGGAGGCTTACATTAGCTAGGAAAGTGAATGTGGTGGGCTATATGTCACTCCATACTTACTCATGTGGATTTTTGTAATCTCATATGACTCTATGATTTTACAAGAACCATTTAGGTACCTATTTTGTAAAGACCCAGAAATTCCAAGAAAATTGACAGCACGTGATTCCGAGGCCTGGTTTGGTTGGAATGAATTTCTAAACTTTTTCCTAGGTACATTTAGTAAACCTGTGAGTGGGTTTTTGTAACATTTGAACCAGTGCTCAGAATTGAAATCTGAGGGCGCCGTTGAACTCGCAGTGCCAATATTCTTTTTAAGAGACTATCACCTCGACTACAGAAGGATGAGGGTGAAAGTTATTTTTTGTGTTCTTAGTGAAAAAATTAAAATTAAATAAAGAAAAAATTTTATTTTATTTAAAACCACCCAATTGAATATTTGTTAGTGGGGACCACCTAAGCTAGAAAACCTCCCTTTTTGAATTCATAGTGGTGGGGACCAACCGAACCCCTCTTAATGAGGAGTTAACCCATGGACTGCATCCAATTTAATTATGCCAACATCAACTTAATTAATGTCCAACTTTAATTAATTTGTAGTATTACTTTTATTATGTTGGCTCCTCATTTCCTTTGGGTTGAAATTGTTGGAAAAGGAGGATTGGTAGGCCGTGGAGAACTGGGGTGGAACTTGGTCCAGCGAAGAACGAGAAACCGACCCTGATCCCGGATCAGAAGCAATCTATGGAAGCAATGAATGCGAACATTCTCCAATGACTCCATATTCTACCTCTCGACTCCTCCAACAAACGACAAGGCAGGGTTTTTTTTTTAAAATTCCTTGTCAATTTTCTTTTGCGTTGAATCTCTCCCGATGAGCCGCTTGCTACCATTCTAACACAGAAGGTGCAGGCCAAGCCAACATGTCTTGACCACTCTGAAACCTTTGTGGTTTTTGATATGTTCTTCGTGATTGAGGAGGACAGTGACTGGTGCCAGCGATTGGCACTGGTAGGGCTCGAGAGCGGTATTAGGAACACAATCCTGCCGCAAAGATTGTGGTGGCGCTATCATGTCGTCGGTGGATGGTCACAGCCTGTCGGCCGTGGGGGAGCAGAGGTCGTGGCCGATGGATGGCGGGCCGCATGAAGGGGAGGCGGCGTGCATCTATGCCTTCTGCATGCAGGCACAGCGGAACGAGTCCATGGCGTTGAAGGATGGTGGTCAGCTCGCTGTCGACCATCAGTGGGAAAGTTGCGCGTGACCACGCCGCATAGGAGGACTGGCCATCCAGCCCACCGGGCAGCCGAATGAGACTTAGGGTCCTGTGTGCGGGATGTCGGTGCCACGTGGCACTGACTGGTCGGCCTCCCAGCCCAAAAGGCCCAGTTGTTTGGGGAACCTGACGTGCACCTCCCCCTTGGGTGATGGATAGGGAAGACCCCACCGTGGGGCCACCCAGTCGCAGACCAGTGTTGGCCAGCAGGCCACCCAGCGGGGGCCGGGCTGTGCTGGTGTGTTGGGCCAGACCCAGCGGGCTGAGTCAGACCCAGGGTCGGACCCGGGTCGGGTCTGGACAGTCCATACCCGAACAAACTTCGACCCATTTTCCCACCCTTATGGCCATGACATGAGCTACGAGCATCCATTTGACGAACCATCTACAGTGCTGGAAACTGTGGATCGTGATGATCATTTTGGTATACCCCATTTGAGTTTTTGATAAAGTTGAGGTACGGCCGGGTTGGATCGAACACGAATCCAAATAGGCCCTCGGGACTAGAAGGCCAATAACTTACAGACCAGCTGTTTGATTGATGCACCTTCTATTGCGTTGACACCTGTATTACATGGCGGTCTGATGGGGTACATCTTCATGGGTCTAAGTATTAGTTGGAATATCAACCTGTGGCTTGAGGATCAGACCCTCCCGGAATCAAGCGAGCTTAGTGCGGGAACCCTCTAGGTGACTGTAACATGAGAATGGGATCCAATGTGGGTATGTGCAATGGGATCCTACATGGGTCTGTGTTTGGGGATCCCACATAGACCTTCTCTAGTAATCCATGTGGGACTACTCTAGGATCCTACGTGGGTCTGCTATACTAGGATCCTATGTGGGTATGATGATTTAGGATCCTATGTGAGTCTGATAATTTAGGATCCTACGTGGGTCTGCCTCTTAACAGAGTAAGATGATGGAGTAGTTACATCTAATCATCTTTACTTTCATACCTAAGATATACCTGGTGTGATCTATGTTCTTACATTTGTGGTATTCTTCTATGTGGCGATTCTTTTGTGGTACTTACCGTTGTGTTGATACCTTTGTGGTATAATTTTCTGTGGCGATGCATTTGTGGTGCTTACCTTTGTTGTGATACCTTCATTGTATACTTCTGTGTGGCTTTACCTTTGTAGTACTTATCTTTGGGGATTTATATTCATGGTTATCTTTCCTCCAGGGAATAGTTGAACTTTGGGCTTTTGAGTTGGGCCTTGTGTTTCCTCATTAATGAGGCGAGTATAATTGATAACTTTGATATATATATAGGAATATACCTAACTATGAATGATTTCTATTTCAATTATTTGTGGTTTATTCTTTGTCAATTTTTTGAGATCTTTGGGGTTCTCAGGGTCCCTACTGAGTAATGATATACTCACCCTTGTATGGTCTATGCCTGCACCTTGTTGTGTTTGGTGTAGAGGACAGGCAACGTTGACTGAGGGAAATGGTACCAGGACTAGAGGTAGCACGAATGTGGACATAGACGAGGCATACTGTAGAGAAAATTGTTTGAGAGCTGTAGCTACCCTTTAGGTAGGAACCTTGGTTGGTGTTCACAGGATCTCTTTTTAGTTTTCTTGTATTTTCTCATTGGGCATGTATTCTGGAGCCTTTTCTTTTTTGTACACACCATGTTTACTACATATGTAACAACCCGAGATTTTATAAGATACATTCATTTTAATTTCATTCATGTTATGTGTTGTATTCTACACCATGATTATCTTGCACTATACGCAACACCGTATTAGCTTGCGGTATACGCAACACTATTCTTGGCCTTTGTTACACACAATTTCAAGTTCGTTTGATAGAAGTTATTCTACGCAACATTGAGTGTATATATATATGTATATTCAATTTATAAATAAAATATTGTTGGATTCTGTTATACGCAACAACAATAGAGTCATTCACTACACGCAAGCATGACTTGGCTTGCATTACACGCAATCGTGACCTTCCCTGATAGCGTGTGTTATACGCAATACCCGGTTTTACTAAACAACAATATATTATTATAATATTGTTATGAACTAGCCATTATGAATAGTATTAACTATGTTTTAAATTTTTTAACATTATTATTCATCTTACACATTTTCTAGAACATCGTATAAGAACAAAATAAAGTTTTCGGGTAAATTAAGTATTTTTCCAAAAAATGCAGTTTTACCGCCTTTTGATGGCGCACCCACATTAAATCTAGTTTTGACATGTTTATAAGTTCAATTTTACAAAATAATGTTCTTCTTTGGAATCAATAAATAAAAATTTACTTTGGATAAATTTTTCATTTTATTCTGATAACTTTCATATTTTAATGAATAGTAAAAACACGCTATATTTTAATTAAAAACAACTTTTTTCATCGTAATTTCTTATGTGGTTAAATTATAATATTGAATTGTTTTAATGTATAAATAGAATATATTTTTACCATTTAATATAATTTATGTCATTAGCATTGATTTTACCTTGAATTCATAGGTTAAATCAATTCAATCTTTTGCAATGTTTTAAAGAAAAACCCTTTTTCTTTCGACAACGGGATTAATTTTAATTTAATTTCTGCAAATTTTGTGTATTGAATTTGAAAAAATGGATTCCATATTTGGAATCAGTGGATCCAAATTATGTTAATACGCTACTTTTTATTTTTGGGAATTATGAATAGTAACTATGGTAAATTTTATTTACCATAGTTAAAGGTAAATCGGGTAATTAAGGGTAAATATAATATTATAAAATTACCCTAACACATGTCAAAATCATATTGTATGACTAAAAGTCGAACCATATCACCTAAGGGTCGGATTAGATTCATTTAATGGACTTTTTTCCATGAAAATAATTTAATTATTATTAAAACCAATGAATGTGACACCATGTCACTTTCTTAAATCTTATAAGTATAATAATTTTAATTTAGTGATAAACTTTATGAAACTTCGAAAATAAATAGTCTACAGAAATCTAATACAATTATCTACATCATAGGAATTTATTTAGAATTTTTAGGGATTAAATAATTATCATTTATTATAACACAATGATGATGCAGTAATTGTCTTATTAATGAAATATTGACATAATTGATGTTGTAAATACACAAATAAATATAATTTAAGACTTTTTATGAATTACACTAATTTTATATGTTAATATGACATGTTAGTATTGATTCAATAAACTTTTTTTGAACTAATCAATCTGTTATGAGTTTCACAAAAATCAATTACTAAATAGTGTCAAAATTGACATAAAGTAGTTTTTAAAACAAATATTATATTATTAATTGTTATTTTATTCCTAAAAATCTAAGGTTCGACCAAATGACTTAGATAAGGTTATATATATTAATAATAAACATCTTGGGGTTCTTTTGTCTTGATATTGTATGTTTATTAACCTTATAGTGTAAGAAAACAAGAAGACATGGTAAAAGTAAAATTATCTAACTTAAAGTTAAATATAAATGATAAGGTTAAAATAGTAACCTAAACTTGTCTAAATTATATTGGATGATATGATTTCGACCCATACCCATCTTAGCTTTGAAATAAATCAATTTGGAGCTACTTAAAACTGAACATAACTTTATAATAAAATAATAGTTTTAGTTATTCCAATGGTGCCCCTCTCCTCCCTTATAAAAGGGCACCTCCTCCCCCTCTTCCTCACACCACATTGAGCCTTCAAACTCGGCAAAACCCTACCAATTTATCCTATCCACTTCCCTAGAAACATCCTATAGGTTCTTACCTTCTTCAAAGACCTATTTTAGTGCCCTAAAAGGAGGTCTCAAAGAAGCACTTCAAAGAAGAGGTAATTTCCATTACCGATTCTTTCATCTTTATTTATTCTTCCACTTCTTCTTCTTTATTTGTTTCATTATGAAGTAATAACATCAGTATCAATCATATACTGATATGTTATTATAATTATGAAATAACCCTATTTCACCATCTATCCATCCTACGGAAAAATAAATCATCGCGCGTGCGTACGTACGGAATACCGTCTCCACGCCGTGGTGTAATCTATTTTTCACAACCACCTTACTTGGATGGGTATAATGGTGTAAATAATGACTATATGTGATATTGATTCTGAAATATTATAAATACACTCCAATACAATTCCACGATCCTAGGAATGATATCATCACTCGTGCGTACGTACGGAATACCGTCTCCACGATGTGATGCGACTCGTTCTACATGATCTTCATTGCATAATGATTATATAAATGAATTAAATGAATGAATATGATAAATATTACAGTAATACCATTCTGGAAATGAGGTATCTATAACCTAAAGAGAAGAATAAGAATTTATTCGACAAAACACGCATAAGAACAAAAAAGTAATAAACACCCGAATGACAAGTAGTAATGAAATATTACTAATAAGAAGCTAAGAATATGACCATATATGATATCATAAAAATAAGTATGATTCTAGAATAAGTTAATGACATTATTTAAATCATTATACAGGAGGTTCGGACACTTACGAAGCAAATCGGACCTAAGGTAAGGGAAATATCACAATCTCATTTTTATCCGAGATTGTTTATACTTTGGTATTTACTGGGGTGTATTTTATCATCCATATCCATGTTTCCTAAACATTTAATATTTATATCCTTCTAAAATAGTTTATATCCAATTTTACCCTTTGGTGATTTTTCAGTAAAAGATATGAATGGAATCTTTTGTCGTCTTTCATACGAGGTACTTTTTGACTTTTCAGACAAAAGTACGAGAAGAATGTTTTTTTAACTTATACGACATGAATGTATTTTTAAAAAATTATTTCCAAGAAGCATCCTTTAAAAGTTTTCAAGTTTATTTTTAATAAACTTCTTTTAGTTTAAAATTGTATGACATGTTAAGAAAATAAAATGTTTTTGAAGTAGAAAGGATATTTTCCTCAAGAATGGAGTTCAAGAGGTTTATCAAAATTATTTTCCATCTAAGATAATATAGGGTTATGTTTCTATCTCTATTATTACATTGATTTGATTATGTTGTTATGGAAATATTTTTATGAATTACTTTATCTTATATGAATTGTTTTATGATGTCACGATGTTTAAGATTCTCATTTTTATTACATGGGTTATGCTATGATGTATAGTTTATAATTTTGTGCCACACATAAGAATGGTATCATTATGAGATGGGTGGGGCCTATATCTCCCTCTAATTCATTGAGTAAAGATTTTATATCTCATTAGATAGACATGGCTGGAATGGTAGGTCATACCGGTTCAGTGAAACAGGACTGAAATGAGGAGTGAACTCGGTTCAGAATGGGACTTTGTCCACTAAGATAATCTTGGCAATGAGTCTTGACTAATAAGAAATGATTCTATATGATTATGTGTGTATTCCACAAAGTTTCATGTTTTAAGTTATGATTATTGGGATTTCATTTCACTACTATGATTTATCCCATTTTATGAAATTATGATCTCTTTTGTAGGTTAAGATTTCCAAAATGTTATATTCTTATGAATATGATGTGATTGATATTTCTTTTGTTTACCCTTACTGAGAATTTGAGCTCACCCTTTTATGTTTTCTTTTCCCCAGGATATAAAGAAAGGTTTTAGGTAAAAAAGGGGGGGGGGGATCTTTATGGGAGATGTTGAAGATTTTTCACCATGATTAGAAGATTATATTCCGAGTTTCCAAAGACAATAAACTATTACGGTCCTTGTGTGTGTGTTTTTTTGTTATGTACTAAGTATTCCGCTAAAGTAATGTAATGTCCATGTACGTCAAGATTTGGGTCTCTACAGTTGGTATCAGAGGAAAGGTTTAGTCAACCTTTGGAAACTAGGATGCGAAAACGTTATTGAGATCCCTAGAGATATTTCTAAGGTATGTCTAGGGATGTACCTAAGGATAAGTATACGTATAGGTTATAGTCCTAGAATTACGGTAACGATCTTAGAATTAAACCTAAGATGTTAGATATTGAGGGTACTCCCCCTTTTATTATGTTGTTTTCCCAAGCATGATTTTTGCCTCTCACACTATTCTTTTTGGGTTTTAGACAATGGATGGAACCCGAAGGAACCGTGTTGATCAATGCAATGGAAAATGCAATGATTGTCCTCCAGAACAAACAAATGTTATGGGAGATGGAGTGGAAAATCTTATTGCTATACTTACACAAGCTATGACTCATTCTGGACTTCCAAATGAGCAGAAAAGGGAACAATATTCTATTGAGTCCTTCATGAGGAAACGTCCACCTTATTTCAGTGGGTCATCTGATCCACTTGTTGCTGAACAATGGATCAGTACCACTGAAAAGATATTTTCAGTTCTTTAATGTTTTGAACATGATAAAGTCATCTTAGCAGTATATAGTTTGAAAGGTGAGGCTTATCAATGGTGGAATCTTATCAAGAATACAAGGCAAAGAGATGAAATTGAGTCCATGGAATGGGACGAGTTCAAGAACCTATTTTTCAATAAGTACATCCCTCGTATTCTTCGACCAAAGATGGAGAAGGAATTTCTTGAACTAAAGAAAAAGGATGATGAATCTGTTGGTGTATACGAAGCGAAGTTTTACAAGGCTTGCAAGGTATGCATCTGGCTTTATCATCCAACCTGAAAGTAAAGTTGATCGATTCTTCAGTGTCTTAAAACCAAATATTCGAAGGGCATTAGCTATAAGAGACTTCAGTAGCTATGAAGAAATTGTACGTTGTGCTATCAAGGTAGAAATGGAAGTTGGTGTTACTTATCCATCTCATAGTTTTGACAAGAAACGAAAGATGGAGTTTAAGGAGAAATCTCAGAATAATGGTGAAAAGAATATGAATGTTTCCTTATGCTCAAAGTGTGGAAAGAAGCATGGTGGAGATTGTATTAAAGGGACAAGTAAATGTTTCAAATGTGGAAAAGAAGGTCATCGGGCATTTGAATGCCACAATGATGGGAAGAAGTTGTCTAATGATGCAAACAAAGGAAGGGATACCCAGAATGAACCTACTACACTTCAATTCTTCAAGTGCAAGGAGATAGGTCATTATTCCAATAAATGCCCAAATCCAAGGGTTGTTGATGATGATCGACATCAACAAAATCTTAAGGAAAAGGAAAAAGGGAAGTCACATGCGATCACTATTGGAGATGTTGAATATGACAACGATGTGGTGGAATGATTAAGTGTTTATGTAATGGGATTCCAAAATAATGTTGTATATAGTATCGTGGAATATTGGAATATTTATGTATTGGTCTATTGTGGTTTTCAATAATTTTATGGTACCGGTAACCATGGAAAGTGATTGAAATATTTTTGTAAAAAATGATGATATGTACATAATGAAGGGATAAGGAAAAAATGAAATGTTTGACAGTATTCATGAGCTCATGATTGATATAAGGACTAAGTGATATCATGATTTGAGTATATAGAATTTTGAGGATTTTGGTATGTGGAAAGAGTTAACTTTTAAAAGCATTCATGTTTTCAATAAGGTTCAATGGGTATTCATTATTCAAGAGAATACATGATTAAGGTATTCGCATGTTTGTAATTTGACAAACAAGATATATCTTATGATATATGGGGGATAAATGATGGAATTCACGTGATCATTTTCTTTATACTATGAGCTTGGACCGAAGTATTTTAGATAATCCTAAAGATTGGAATGGATTATGTTGGACATAAGTTAGTATTGTTTAAGGAAAAAACTTTTTTTTGATATTCTTGATGGGATGTTATAGTAATATAGCTTTAGAAAAAGGACAACCTGCAGGACGGGCGACAGCCCATCGCATCGGACAAGGCTGTGGGAATCGAACCCATAACTGAAGTGCGACAGGCCTTTATCACCTACCACTGGCCTATATGAAGTCCCTGGTTAGTGGAAAGTAGTTTTATTTTTTTAAGAGGTTTGATAAATAAAGTATAAGTCTTTTTTTGGAACCATATACGATTAATCTCACCATAAGATGGACTTATAACTTTTTCTAACCTTTTGTTTGAAACAGATGGAATGACCCATCATTCTATCACATGATCTGCAAATGCTTCACGAATAACAAATTCAACATCATTTCTTTAAGATATGAAGTGGAAATTGTTCAATTCACGAACAACAGTGAGATTGAACCAAAATCATGTAAGTATTTCTTTTAATTCATCAACTTTAGGGAAATGATCTTGAAAACCAAAAATGTTGTCCTAGTGCTCTTATATCCGATGAACCAGATGGTACCCTAGATCATCAAAAATTTATGGCTTTGTGATTGTTGGATTTTTCATAGCCATGTTCTCTACCACTCTCCATCAGAACTTGATGGTTAGATTTTTCTTCCATATCGATATTTTCACCTATGTTCTCCTACGTGGAAACCAAGTGATGAGTTAATTTGGGTAACTGTTATATTTCATACTTTAGTTTTTAATGTTCAGTTTTGGTATTTCTTTTTACGATGTTGGTTTCTATGAATAATAAATGATTTATAACCCCGACGAATTTTGAGGGCGAAATTCATTTTAATGGGGGTAGAATGTAACAACCCGAGATTTTATAAGATACATTCTTTTTAATTTCATTCATGTCTTGTTTTGTATGCTACACCATGATTATCTTGCGCTATAGGCAACACCGTATTAGCTTTCAGTATACGCAACACTATTCTTGGCCTATGTTACACACAATTTCAAGTTCGTTTGATAGAAGTTATTCTACGCAACATTGAGGGTATATAGATATATATATTCAATGTATAAATAAAATATGGTTGGATTCTGTTATATGCAACAACAAAGGAGTCCTTCACTACATGCAACCCTGTCTTGGCTTGTATTACATGCAATCGTGACCTTCCCTGATAGCGTGTGTTGTACGCAATATCGGGTTTTACTAAACAACAATATATTATTATAAAATTTTTATGAACTAGACGTTATGAATAGTATTAACTAAATTTTGAATTTTATAACATTATTATTCATCTTACACATTTTTCAGAACATGGTATAAGAACAAAATAATTTTTTCAGGTAAAAGATGTATTTTTCAAAAAATGCAGTTTTACCACCTTTTGATGGTGCACCCACATTAAATCTAGTTTTTGACAAATTTATAAGTTCAATTTGACAAAATAAAATTCTTCTTTGGAATCATGAAATAAAAATTTACTTTGGATAAATTTTTCATTTTATTCTGATAGCTTTCATATTTTAATGAATAGTAAAAACACGGTATATTTTAATTAAAAACACCTTTTTTCATCGTAATATCTTATGTGGTTAAATTATAATATTTAATGGTTTTAAAGTATAAATAGAATATATTTTTACCATTTAATATAATTTATGTCATTATCATTGATTTTACCTTGAATTCATAGTTTAAATCAATTCAATCTTTTGCAATGTTTTAAAGAAAAACTCGTTTTCTTTCGACAACGGGATTAATTTTAATTTAATTTCTGAAACTTTGGTGTATTGAATTTAGAAAAATAGATTCCATATTTGGAATCAGTGGATCCAAATTATGTTAATAAGCTACTTTTTATTTTTGGGAATTATGAATAGTAACTACGGTAAATTTTATTTACCATAGTTAAAGGTAAATTGGTTAATTAAGGGTAAATATAATATTATAAAATTACACTAACACTTTTCAAAATCCTATTTGATGACTAAAAGTCGACCCATATCACCTAAGGGTCGGATTAGATTCATTTAATGGACTTTTGTCCATGAAATTAAATTAATTATTATTAAAACCAAAGAATGTGACAACATGTCACTTTCTTAAATCTTATAAGTATAATAATTTTACTTTAGTGATAAACTTCATGAAACTTCAAACCTGAATAGTCTCCAGAAAGCTAATACAATTATCTACATCATAAGAATTTATTTATAATTTTTAGGGATTAAATAATTATCATTTATTATGACACAAAGATGATGCAGTAATTTTCTTATTAATGAAATATTGACATAATTGATGTCATAAATATCCAAATAAATGTAATTTAAGACTTTTCATGAATTACACTAATTTTATATGTTAATATGACATGTTATTATTGATTTAATTAACTTTTTTCGAACTAATCAATCTGTTATGAGTTTCACAAAAATCAATTACTAAATAGTGTCAAAATTGACATAAAATAGTTTTTTTTAAAAATATTATATTATTAATTTCTATTTTATTCCTAAAAATCTAAGGTTAGTCTAAATGACTTAGATAAGGTTATATATATTAATAATAAACAACTTGGGGTTCTTTCGTCTTGATATAGTATGTTTATTAACCTTATAGTGTAATAAAACAAGAAGGCACGACAAAAGTAAAATTATCTTACTTAAAGTTAAATATAAATGATAAGGTTAAAATAGGAACCTAAACTTGTATAAATTCTATTTTATGAGAGGATTTAGACCCATACCCATATTAGATTCAAAATAAATCAATTTTGAGCTATTTAAAACCGAACTTAACTTTATAATAAAATAATAGTTTTAGTTATTCCAAAGGTGCCCCTCTCCTCCCTTATAAAAGGGCACCTCCTCCCCCTCTACCTCACACCACTTTGAGCCTTAAAACTCGGCCAACCCCTACCAATTTCTCCTCTACCCTTCCCTAGAAACATAGTAGAGGTTCTTGTAGTCTTCAGAGACCTATTTTAGTGCCCTAAAAGGAGGTCTCAAAGAAGCACTTCAAAGAAGAGGTAATTTCCGTTACCGATTCTTTCATCTTTACTTCTTCTTAAAAATTTTCTTCTTTAGTTGTTTCATTATGAAGTAATAACATCAGTATCAATAATATAATGATATGTTATTATATGTATGAAACAACCCTATTTCACCATCTATCCATCCTACGGAAAAAGAAATCACCGCGCGTGCGTACGTACGGAATACCGTCTCCATGCCGTGGTGTAATCTATTTTCCACCACCACTTTAATTGTATGGGTATAATGGTGTAAATAATGACTATATATGACTATTATAAATTGATATTGATTCTTTAATAGTATACATACACTCCAATTCAATTCCACGATCCTCGGAATGATATCATCACTCGTGCGTACATACGGAATATCGTCTCCATGATGTGATGTGACTCGTTCTACATGATCTTCATTGCATAATGATTATATAAATGAATTGAATGAATGAATATGATATATATTACACTAATACCACTCTGGAAATGAGTTATCTATAACCTAAAGAGAATAATAAGAATTTATTCGACAAAACACGCATAAGAACAAAAAGTAATAAACACTTGAATAACAAGTAGTAATGAAATATTACTAATAAGAAGCTAAGAATATGACCATATATGATATCATAAAAATAATTATTATTCTGGATTAAGTCAATGAAATTATTTAAATCATTATACAGGAGGTTCAGACACTTACGAAGCAAATCGGACCTAAGGTAAGGGAAATATCACAATCTCATTTTTATCCGAGATTGTTTATACTTTGGTATTTACTGGGGTGTATTTTATCATCCACATACATGTTTCCTCAACATGTAATATTTATATCCTTCTACAATAGTTTATATCCAATTTTACCCTTTGGTGAGTTTTTATTAAAAGATATTAAAGGAATGTATTTTCGTTTTTCGTATGAGGTACTTTTTGACTTTTCCGACAAAAGTACGAGAAGAATGTATTTTTTAACTTATACGGAATGAATGTATTTTTAAAACATTATTTACAAGAAGCTTCATTTACAAGTTTTCATGTTTATTTTTAATAAACTTCTTTTAGTTTAAAATTGTATGACATGTTAAGAAAAGAAAATGTTTTTGAAGTAGAAAGGATATTTTCCTCAAGAATGGAGTTCAAGAGTTTTATCAAAATTATTTTTCATCTAAGATAATATAGGGTTCTGTTTCTATCTCTATTATTACATTGATTTGATTATGTTGTGATGGAAATATTTTTATGAATTCCTTTATCTTATATGAATTTTTTTATGATGTCACGATGTTTAAGATTCCCATTTTTATTACATGGGTTATGCTATGATGTATGGTTTATGATTTTGTGGCACACATAAGAATGGTATCATTATGAGATGGGTGGGACCTATATCTCCCTCCAATGCATTGGGTAAAGATTTTATATCTCATGAGATAGACATGGCTGGAACGGTAGGTCATACCGGTTCAGTGAAACAGGACTGAAACGAGGAGTGAACTCGGTTCAGAATGGGACTTTGTCCACTAAGATAGTCTTGGAAATGAGTCTTGAATAATAAGAAATGATTCTCTATGATTATGTGTGTATTCCACAAAGTTTCATGTTTTAAGTTATGATTATTGGGATTTCATTTCACTACTATGATTTATCTCATGTTATGAAATTATGCTCTCTTTTGTAGGTTAAGATTTCCAAAATGTTATATTCTTATGAATATGATGTGATTGATATTTCTTTTGTTTACCCTTACTGAGCATTTGAGCTCACCTTTTTATGCTTTCTTTTCCCCAGGATATAAAAAAAGGTTTTAGGTAAAAAAAAGGGGAAGATCTTTATGGAAATGTTGAAGATTTTTCACCACGATTAGAAGATTATATTCTGAGTTTCCAAAGCCACTAAACTATTACGGTCCTTATGTGTGTGTGTTTTTTGTTATGTACTAAGTACTCTGCTAAAGTAATGTAATGTCCTTGTACGTCAAGCTTTGGGTCTCTGCAATATAGTTTCACATTGTGATTCTATCCTGCTTTTTGCTTAGTTATGTCAGTTACAGGTTATAAAGGCAATGCATTCCTAGTTTTAGGGAATATGCCTTTTGGTGCTAGTCGCCACCCCTTGGCCTAGGGAAGGTAGGCTTGGGGTAGTCACAACACATTCCCCGTGGAACAGGTTATGAAAAATTGGTATTAGTGCTGTCAGTTCTACCGTACTACATTGGACTCTGATATTTTAATGGCAATAGTGTTATGTGTTATGAGTGTGGTTATCATTTTAGGGAATCCAGTGTTGGTGTGGCAGTTGACGTATCAATACACACGGACCCTGACTTCTAATTTCTGACTCGGTGCATGAAAAAACCGATTGTGTGTGTGTTTTGAAATGTTTTATTTGTGGTCTCATTGAGTCAGCTCACCATGTATTACATATTTACCTTGGTGCACCTATTTCTTTTCAGTATGCCTCCACGTAGACAGCCAGCTATGGTACCGGGTATATTACACGATGATATTCCACATAGTGATGAGGCCTCAGAGAATGGCCCTTTATCAGTAGAAGAACCAACAACACCATTAACTATTGAGCCACCAATGCCACCAGCCCCAGCAGTAGAGGGTGCACACCGCTTGATCACGGTGCACGAGTTGTAGTGCCAAAGGCCACCAAGGTTCAGGGGTGAGATAGACCCATAGGTGGCTGAGGATTGGATGGAGGTTGTGGTGAGGGTCTTCTGACTAGTAGGGACATTAGCTGATGTCATGGTGATCCTTGATGCGTGTTTTCTACAGGAAGTATCAGGGAGATGTTGGAGCTTGATTCTCTAGGTTTATGATGTGGTGACACTTTTCTAGGTAGATTTTGAGACCTTTTTTTTTTGCAGAGTTTCTCCCAGTGACCCTTCGCGTAGTGCCCATACAAGAGCTTCTCCATTTACAGCAGGGAAGTATAGTTGTGGCTCAGTACTCAATTAGGTTAACCGACCTCTCATGATACTCCAATGATATGATGTGGGACCCATTCATCATGGCCTAGACCTTCGAGAATGGACTCAGTTAGGAGATCAGGGCTTCGATGGTTTCCCTCAACATCCTAACGCAGGAAGGGGTGTTAGAGTGAGCCCTCTTAGTGTAGAGTTATCTTTCTAAGTAGTCACCAGCCATGAGACCCACCACCAAGAATCACGTAGAGGAGTCTTCTGCAGCTGGTAGTAGACAGATGTCACAGAGGTCCAAGAGCACGAAACATACATGTGGACGACCGCAGGATTTAGGGTCGGTTGTGCGAGGCCCTCGGGATAGAGCCAGTTGTGCGAGGAGCAGGCAATGCTATGCGTGCGGTAGGTAGGGTCACATGTATCATGACTACCCAACCTATCATACAGCATATTAGAATATGGTAGAAGGACCGCTCAGGCCGAGATAGAGGTCTGACCCAGGAGTTCTGTTGGGAGCTGGCGGATGTGGAAAAGGAGCAGGCCGTGCAACTAGTAGTGGGCATCGATTTGAGGTGTTATTTCCACCACCATAAGGTGGTCCACCCTGACCACAGGGAACAGGTGGAAAGGGGGGAGCTCAACTCTAGGTAGTTGGGACCTACGACCATGGAGCTCCGGAGATGATACGAGGTATGATCTCTGTCTACTCCACCTTAGCTGCAATACTTATAGACACAGGTTTCAGTCATTCATTTATTTACACTGCCCTCATTCTGAGATCGGAGGTTCTGATAAAGTCGTTGGATTGAACCTTATGGCTAGAGAATCATATGAGATTGGATTTAGCGATTACACACTGGTGCTGGCATTGTGAGATTCTTCTAGGAGGAGAGTGCTTCGACTGGGATATCCTAGTTGCGGTGTTGAGGCCTTACGATGTCATCATGGGTATGGACGGGTTATCTATAGTCTATGCTCAGATTAAATGTATTAGGAAAAACTTTTGGTGTATCTATGAGGGTCAGACTAGGTTTACCTTCACCACCGAGTGGGGAGCCTTTTCTACATAGGATGCACTTACCCGAAGAAAAGTGCAGCCGATCACACATCAGTTGGCCAGAAATTCTCTTAAAGTGGTAGATGTGGAGAGTTTGTTCCAGATTTCTTAGAGTCACATCACCTTTATAAGCATTGACGAAGAAGGCGGAACCCTTCGTGTGGTCAGAGAGTTTCCAGTGGAGTTTTCAGGAGCTAAGGCAGAGGCTTGCTAGTGCCCCCATCTTGAGGCTTCCGGAGGAGGGTGTTGGGTACGTAGTCTATTGTGACACATCAGGGACCAGGCTCAGATGGGTCCTGATGAAGGAGAGAGCAGTTATCGCATATGGTTCTCGACAGCTAAGAAAACATGAGTTGAAAGATCCTACCCATGACCTGGAGATATCAGCAGTGGTCATTACCTTGAATATGTGGCAACATTACTATATGGGTGACATTTTACAGTCTGCTCAAACCATAAGTTTCTCAGGTATAACTTCTCTTAGAAGGACCTAATCCTAAGACATTGACATTGGGTCATGTTCCTCCAAGACAATGACATCGATATAGTATATACTCTGTGGATGGGGAACATTGTAGCAGATGCACTTTGCAGGAGATCTGGTAAATAGATGCTAGGTGAGGAGACGGAGCAGCTGGATGCTTTACATATATCCTTTTTGGAACAAGATGGAGCATCTTTTCTTCATCTTCTTACAGTCACTCTCCCACTTCATCGGTGAGTTAGGGAGGAGCAGCTTGGGTACACTGACAGTGAGGCTCGACGTGTTTAGATATCCTCAGGGTAGGAACTTGATGGATTTTATGAATGTGTGGATCATGTCATCATTTTTAGAGGATTTACAATGGTACACGTGTCACTTTAGGAGGATGTTTTGTGGGAGTTCCACAAATCACCTCTAGTGGTAAATCTTGGTGTGATGAAGATGTACCAGGATCTCCATCTACATCACTAGTGGCTGGGAATAAAGAAATCAGTAAGAGAGTTTGTCTCTCAGTGCCTCACTTGTCATCAAATGAAGGTGGATCATCAGGTACTAGCAGTCTTAGTTCAGGCTTTAGATGTCTCAGAGTGGAACTGGGACCGAATATCCATGGACTTCATGATAGGACTTCCATGATCATCGAGGGGTCCTGATTCTATTTGGGTGATCGTAGACAGACTCACCGAGTCGGCCCACATCCTACCAATCAGAGAGCAGGGTTCAGTAGAGAGTTTGGGACACCTATATGTGTAGTATATTGTGTGAAAATATGGATTACCCTCCAAGATTGTATCTTATCGTGATAAAAGTTTCACTTCCCATCTATAGAAGGGTTGCAAGAATCCTTCGGGATGCATCTTTGTTTTCGCACCACCTTTCATCCTCAGACGGATGGCCACACTAAACAGACCATTCAAACCCTCAAGGACATGGAGCTTGATTTCATCCCCGACATCGGTTGCATTTGGGAGGGTCCCTTTCTCTTGGTGGATTATGAATACAACAACAATTATCAATCCACCATTGGGATGGAACCTTTCGAGGATCTCTATGGCTGACCTTTCAGATCTCCTTTATGCTGGACTAAACCAAGGGAGTCATCACTTATGGGACCAGAGATGGTACATGCTACCACGGAGATGGTGAAGATCATCTAGAAGCAGATGAAGACTGCACATAGTAGTCAGAAGCCATATTCTGATTGGAGATAGAGACCTATGGAATTCAAGGATGTGGACCACGTCTTTCTATGGGTCTCACCTCGATGAGGTTTGTGGTTATTTGGCCGGGGTGGCAAGTTATATCTATGGTTTATCAGAAGTTTTTAGGTCCTCAACAGAGTTGTAGAGGTGGAATACCGCTTATCTCTTCCACCTCAGCTGCACCGGGTGCACGACATCTTCCACGTATCTCAGCTAAGGATATAACTGCACAACCCTTCACACATCATTGACAAGTGAGAGCATGACATTGAAGATGGGGTGACATTTATGGAGGTTCCATTTGAGATTGAGGATTGATTGGAGGGAGTCCTTAATGGGCAATCGATACATTTTGTGCATGTACGTTGGCAGCACAGGAACCTCCATGAGAGCACATGGGAGCAGAACACTCAGATTCGTGCTTAGTACAACCACTTGATTTCCTAGTTTCTATTTTGTGGCTTTCAAGGATGAAAAACCCTAAGGTGGGGAGAATGTAATGACCCAAAAATTCGAAGTAATTTTTTTTTAAAATTATATTTAAATATTACGAGACCGCAAAAAATGACTGCATGTGATTCTGAGGCTCGGTGTGCCCGGAATGTGTTTCTGAACTTTTTTTAGGTACATTTAGTAAACCTGGGACCGGGTTTTTGTTACTTTTGAACGAGTGCTCAGAAGTGAAATCTGAGGGCACTATTGAACTCGCAACACTGATATTTTCATAAGGATACTTTCACCTCGACCATATTAAGATGATAGTGAATGTTAGTTTTTGTGTTTTTCTTGGAAATAAAAAGAAAATAAAGAACAAATTTTATTTTATTTAAAACCTCCCAATTGAATTTTCGGTGGTGGTGACCACTCGAGCTAGAAAACAAAATTTTTTAATTCATGGTGGTGGGGACCACCCGAACCCCTCTTAATGAGGATTTTACCCAAGGACTTCCTCCAATTTAATTATGACAACATCAACTTAATTAATGTCTATCTTTAACTAATTGATGGTCTTATTTTTATTTTGTTGGCACTTCATTTCATTTGGGGATAAATTGTTGGAAAAGAGGGATTGGTAGAACCTAGGAGAACAGGGGAAGAACTTTCTCCAATGAAGAACGAGGAACTGACCCTGATCCCGAATCGGAAGCACTTTTCCAAAGCAACGAACGCCGAAGTTCTTCAACGAATTCATCTTCTACCTCTCGACTCCTCCAATGAACTACAAGATAGCGGTGTGTTTTTTATTATTCTTCGTTAATTTACATTTACGTTGAATCTCTCCCCATGATCCACTTTCTATCACTCTAAAGTGGTGGGTGAGAGCCAAACCAACATGGCCCGACCAATCCTCAACCTTTGTGGTTTTTGATGCTTTCTTCATGATGGAGGAGGATGGTGACCGGTGCCGGTGACTGGTGTCGGTAGGGCTCAGAAGTGGCGGAGGGAACACTGTCCAGAAACGAAGACAGTAGTCGTGTAACCGCGCTACTGGTTGAGGGATGTGGCCCATCGTTTGTGGTGGAGTAGAGGTGGTGGCTGGCGCACGACATGTCGTCCGAAGGGGAAGCGGTGGTGCGTGTTTGTGCCGCCAGCATACAGCGATTTCGGCACGAGGCCACTGTGGTGAAGGAGAGTAGTCGGCTCCCTGTCGTCCACCAGTGGTGGAGCCGCGCCAGACCGTACCGCATAGTAGGGCTGGCCATCCGGCCAGTCATGGAGTCGAGTGGGACCCGGGGAGCTGAACGGGACCCGGGGTCCCGCATGCGAGCTGTCGGCACCATGTGGCACCGGCCGGTCAGCCTCCCAACACAAATGGCCAAGCCGTTCGGGGAACCCAAGTGGAGCCTCCCCCCTTGGGTGGAAGCTTGGGCGGACCACCCTGCAGGGCCACCCAGTCATGGGCCAGCGCGAGCCTGAGGTTCTCCCAGCGCGTGGCACCCATCGCGGGGCGCACCACATGCAGCCCAGCGAGCCTCCAAGTAGGCTGGTCCATGTCGGTGGGTCGGGCCGGACCTAGCAGGCCAGGTCAGACCCAGTTTCGGACCCAGGTCGGCCCAGGCCAGGTTGGGTCGGACTGAACTTAATCCAGCTTCGACCTATTTTTCCACTCTCTCGACCGTAACATAACCTACGTGCGTCCGTTTGACGAACCGTCTATGGTGCCAAAAACCATGGATTGAGAGGGTCATTTCAATATACCCCATTTTTGTTTTGGATAATGTTGGGTTATGGCCAGGTTGGATTGAACACGAATCCAACCGGGCCCTTGAGACAAAATGGACAATAACTTACAGACCGAGCATCCGATTGACGCACCATCTTTTGAGTTGAGACCCGTATTATGTGGCTGTACTTTGGGGTACTTATTCATGGGATTTCATATCAGTTGGAGTATCGAACTTTGGTTTGAAGAGTGGACCCTCCCAGAATCAAGTGAGCTTAGTGCGGGAACCCTATAGCGGGCTGTAACATGAGAAAGGGATCCTATGTGGGTATGTGCCTTGGGATCCTACGTGGGTTTGTGTTCAAGGATCCCACATGGATCCGCTCTAGGAATCCATGTGGGGATACTCTAGGATCCTACGTGGGTCTGCTATACTAGGATCCTATGTGGGTCTGATGATTTAGGATCCTACATGGGTCTAATAATTTAGGATCCTATGTGGGTCCGCCGCTTAACAGAGTAAGATGATTCAGTAGTTACATATTATCATATTTACTTCTATACCTAAGATATACCTGGTGTGAGATAAGTCCTTACCTATGTGATATTCTTCTATTTGGCGATACCTTTGTGGTACTTACCTTTGTGATGATACCTCTGTGGTATTCTTCTATGCGGCGATGCCTTTTTGGTACTTACCTTCATGATGATACCTTGGTGGTATACTTCTATGTGGATTTACCTTTGTGGTACATATCATTGGGGTGTTATCATTGTGGTAATCCTTCCTCCATGGAATAGTTGAGATTTGGTCTTTTGAGTTGGGCCTTGTGTTTCCTCATGAATGAGATGGGTATACTTTCTAACTTTGATATATGTATGGGCATATACCTAAGTAGGGTTGACTGTGGTTTCTATGCTTTGTGATTTATCCTTTGTGCATATTTTGAGACCTTTGAGGGTATCGCGGTCCCTACTGAGTATCGTTATACTCACCCCTACACGGGTTATTCCCTTTACTTGTTGTGTTTGGTGCAGACGACGGACAACGCTGACTATGGGTGAAGGTACCAGGACTGGTGGTAGAACAGAGGTGGACATAGACGAGGCGTACCATAGAGATGATCATTTGAGATTTGTACCAACCCTTTAGGTTGGAACCTTGGTGGGTGTTCATAGGAGCTCTTTTCAGTTTTCTTGTACTTTCGAGTTGGGCTTGTATTATGGCCCTTTTTCCTTTCTGTACACACCCAGTTTTCCATATAGTATTACTCTATTCTTGTATCCTTATTTGTGATTATTTTTCTGAGTTACAAGTTATAAAGGAAATAACTTCCATGTTTTAGGGAATAAGCCTTTCGGTGCTAGTCTCCAGCCCCTTTCCTAGGGAAGGCGGGCTTGTGGTAGTCACGCCACAGGCCATGGGGGATGGGTCGTGACATATTTCATGTGATTCATTTGGATATGTATAAATTTACTTAACATATATTTTTAGTTTATTAACACATACTCGTGGGTCGTATAAAGAGTTGCACATTAATGTTGTGTAAACACACTAATTTAGTGGTTAGAATAGGGAATTCCAAAACTAAATAGTAAGAATCGTGAGTACAAATAAAGGGAATAAAACATGGACGGTTAATTATTACATATGAAATAAAAATTGTGAATTTAATATTCCTATGATTTATATTAAATTGGTGAGATATTAAAAATTAAAGCCACTCAAATACTCAGTGTTATATTCCTTCTGATGTCACACTTTTCAAGACCTTGATCATCCATCCAGGTAGGCCACATCATAGCTCGGTACCCATTGAATAGGTTGTGTAAGGAAAGAAAGTAATGGGTGGAACTGAAACATCCTTGGTCAGGTCATGCTATAGTTGGGTGCCCTTGGATTGAGCTTTGTTAGCCTATTTTGGAATTTTATTTGGGCTACACTATTAAAGATACCCTAATTGGATTTGGTTACTTAAGGAATAGATTTGATAATCCATATGGTTTTTTTGGGTAAAGTGTTATCCACTCAACTATCCAAGAGTCAAAAATGTTGTGATTGGGATTATTCCTTGCCTTAATATCTAATTAGTAAGATAAATTGAACAGATGACTCATTTCTTAGTTAAATATGGATCTTGAGTCCCTATACTAATATGATGTATGGGGTCATCAATTTTTGGGGGGAGCACACACATTAAAATACTTGAATTAAAATATATAGGACATGATATTCATAGGGTTAGAACTTTTTCTTACTTGGCACCTAATTGTTCATGTCACTCATAATGTGTATACAGGTTCTTGTGGAAACATAGAGTGATTAATTTAGGGTTTCTGAGGCATTGGATGATAAATAAACAAATTAATAATAGTCTCTTCTAATGAACTCAGTATGATTGGGTACGTAAATAATTTTAGTGTCATCAAATCAGTATAATTTGGTACATCATATCATATTCAATATGATTAAATATATTAATGACATGGTGAGACTAAAATTTTCCTTACTGATTTATTATTTATATAATTAATTCAATTAATCTAATAGATACATGATATCATCTATATTTTTTAAAATGTGTTGTAAATATATAAAATGTTGGAAGTTAATAAAGAAATAATTCTTGAAGTTTTCTTTCAAGTAATAGATAAAAAACTATTTTTACATTGACAAATTTGATGATTCAAGCTTGTATAAACTCATTATAAGATGTTTATTTTCCATCATTTAGATTATTGAAAGGTAATATAAAAAATTAATGTTTAACTGAAATTATATGGGAGGTTTAAACTTGGTTTAAAATTAGTTTAATTTTATAACATTCGTTAAAGGGGAGTAAAATTGAATTTTTGTGGTTAGAAAATTTATCCTACAGCCATTTACGGAAATGTTTTGGAAATATGATAAAATTAAATGGAAAATAGGTTTACTTGATGTTATGAAAATGTTGACTATCTATAAATTGGGAATATTATGTTACGACTCTAGTATTATATATATAGTACAAGTGTGTAAATTTTCAAATTATAGGAAAAAATTAGTTTAAAAGTTTAACAATGTTTCTTCAAGTAATTAATCAAGTTCATTAAAATATAGGGATGTCAGGAAAGGAATAATAATAATTCATCATGATTTGATTATAGAAGGTATACCTGATATAGTTATTGAAACTCTGTGGAATGTACATATCATATAAGGATGTTATACAAATTAATTCTTTGATTTTTTATGGGAATGTGATACCAAATATATATTTTACAAACTTTTAAAAATATAGATGGGTTCAAAATCAAAGTAAGAGTTGATCAATCTTGTAACTTATATTCATGATCTGAATTAAATAGTAACTAAATATACAATTTGAATTTAAAGGATTTCATCCAGCTCAAATGAATATTAGTAAAGATAGTGTATCTTAATGTCACTTATCTTATATGATAAAAGTATGTTAGATATCAAAGTGTTATTATGAGATAATTAAATATATACACATGATATATGATTCAATAGATTCCTTTAAATTTTTTGGGAAGAATATTTTGATAAAGTGTTTGTTGGACGGAATAGGACACTCAAGTGGGGGTGAATTTAGTTCCTATAAAAATTTCTCTCAAAAGGATTACTTAAAAAAATCAACCAATTAAAATTAAATAGGGCTAGGGAATAAAGGTAATAAAATTATAATATATTTTATAATCAAATAACTTCTTAGAAGATTGATTAATTCTCAATAGTATCAATATGAGTTGTTAATATAACATTTGAAACTATGCTAAAAAGGAAAAATAGTTATAACTACATTCCAAGAATAAATATCAATGTAAAATTTAGTTTTCAGAAATATAAATTAAAAAAGATAAAGAATAAATAAAAACACATAGTGGATAAAACAAGTGGTTCTGTATCATGCCCATACCTAATCCACTTCACATGGTGATCACTAGCCAACAAGAATTTTATATTAGTAAACTTGATCCATACCCTGGTTCATGGTTAACAACAACACACAGGACTATCCAGGTCACAAGACCTCTTCAACTATTCTACATGGGAAAAATAAAATGGCACAGAAGACATCTTCTATAGTTATAGGTGGTAAAAAAATAAATTTTAGAAAGATATTCAAGTTAGGGTGTCTTATGTCATCCAATTTAATAAATGGGACAATGTCTATTTTAATACAGATACACAAAATTCATTAAAAGTATTAAACACGGTACAAAAAAGAGAAAAGATGATGATAAAGTGTTAGAAATTCTTCAATTGTTATTCGATGCAACTCTAGACTTGTAGGATGTTGCAGATGTGATTTTTGAGTCCTCTTGTGAGAACAGACTATCGTGAGTCTCGTACTCTAGTTTCTAGTTTGATGAGATGTGGTTTGCAGCTCTTGTTGTTTTTAAGGTTACTAATACAATAAATTTAAAGGTTCTAATTTACAGTAGTTCAGACTTCATGAATTGATATTTATTCTTTTGTTCTCTAGTGTATGGATGTTCTTCTATCTTTCATGCAATTAACTTTTCGAACTCACTCATTCCCTTGTGGAACTAAGTCTCGTGCTTTTATTTTTATTTCGGGTGCATGTGTTGGAGCTAATAGGAAGCATGATTTCAATACATTGTACCTCGTACTATCAGTTGACATGTCTATAAATAAACATTAATTATGTAAGTTTCATTAAATGAAAAATGTATTACTAGTATAAATAAAATTTAAATTAAATTACAAAATATAGAGAAGTGATTAAGGAACTATGTTACATTTTTTCACGAAATGGTGTCCGTTGGGAAACGTGTCTTCTACTTTTCCATTGAGTGGTGAGGTAGTTACAGTGGCCCAGTTGTGTTGAGATCTAAAACTGGTAGCATAGATACAGTGTCAGGATCACAGTGTCTCAGGTAACGGTGTCTAGTCCTTCATCAAAACATTGAACAATGTCTTGGATATGGTAGCAAGGAACTGGTGCCACAGGCAGTGTGAAATATGGAACTGGTTATGGAGCTAGGGTAATGATGTTAGGGTTATGGTGTCTGGGTCATAGTGTCAGGGTTAAGATTTTAGGGTTACAGTGTCAGGGTAACAGTGTTAGGGTTATGGTGTCAATGGCTTTACAAAATTCCGAAACTAGTCGCAGACATACGGTTATTTAGACATAGACAATTATTTTTAAAAATGTTATAAGAAACAATATTCAGATAATGAATTAGATTTAAGCATTAATATAAAAAAATTATAGAACAAGATCAAACACAATTTACATGATTCCAACATGATTTTGGGGATTCTGAATCAGGATATTGTAAAATATTATACCATGATTTGTAATAATATAATCGTAAGGAAAATCATTATGTTTACACATGATTTTTGATAGATTAAACAAGGTTAACATGATTTTTGAGCATTAAAAAATGATTAACATGTGAGGATTCCAAAAATATCCTCCTTTTTATGATGAAAAATCATGGGATTTAAATTCCATTTCATATTCTCTCCCCTTTTGGGATTATCAAAAAGAAAATAAGGATAATAGAGTAAGATAAAGGATTAATGAAGGTTAGGTGGATAAATAAACTAGTATTGAACATTGTATTAGATAGAAAGATAAGGTTCATTACAAGAATAAGGGAAAATACAAAATATCCCTATGAAAAAGACATCCTTCACATCTCTTATGGGTCAGTAGTCTTCTATTTTCCCTTAACAAAAACATTATGAGGAGCCACAGGAGCATAAGGATAAATGGTATAAGGGGTTCAGCCAATTTTGAGAGAAGGAAGTGGTACTCCATTCGAAATAGAAGTTTCTAGAGTTGGTTTGGTTGAATAACGATGCACGAATTTCTCAAGAATTATAGGTTTGATATGCCTGAAGGTCTGAGATATAGACATGGAAGAGGAAGAAAAATGAATTGTATGAGTAAGGGGTTGAGATAGGCCACAAAGGGACAACTCCAGATGCCACTACTATCATGCTTTGCACATGGAGATAAGGATTCAAAAAATTTAAAAAATTAGTGATGGATTCACCTCCATATTGCATAGATTTTTCAAAATTATCCTTATTCTCAATAAATATTTCCAAAGAAGACATGAACTCTTTTATTTTCTTCACATGGTCCTTAAAAGAATGAGTTCCAAGAGGCATTTTGAGATTCTCTACAAGGTACTTGAGATGACTCATCAGTTTGTTATTTGTATAGATCCTCTTGAAGTATAAATAAACCATTTTAGTAATTTCATCATAGGTCGTAGATGCTTCCATTTAATACATTAAAACCATGTCATGGACATGCTCACTACTTTGTACAATCATGGAGAGGATCTCTTGAATAGAATAATAATTTAAAGACAGAATCTCTTCATGAATCACTCTTTTGAGTACCGCACTGTCTGATAGTTGAGATGGTTGACCAGGTTTAGCAGAGGTAGAAGAAGATGAGATGACTATATAGAGTGTAGTAAGTCTCTAGAGAAATGTCTCGAAAGAGTCTTTAATAACCTCAAGAAACTCTTTGATTGGGGATACCAATCCTTAAACATCATTTTCCAATTTAGAATTTTTGGCAAACACCTTCTAAACAATAGAGGCCAAATTATGTTGGATCATAGTAACAACCTTTTTAGAATTTTGGTCTATATCTTCGGTGCTGAAATGAGAAACACGGGGTTCAAAAGTCTAAAATTCCTTCCTCAGTTTCTCAATCACATATTTTAGAGATTTTACTTCCTCCTTTAATTGTTTATTTTCAATCCTTCCTTCTTGAATTTCATGCATCAACTATTTTTAGTATTGTGAGATATGTTTTTCAAAACTGACCATCATACATTCACCAAAAAAATTCAAATACTCATGGTTCAAAAATCTAGGAGCATCTTGTGAAAACTTAGTTAGAGAAAAAAAATAGCTTTTGGTTCCTTAGTAGCTATGACTTCAAGTAAACAAATTTGATTCAATTGAAAGGATGTTGTGAAACCAATTTCTCTCACTAAATCCAACTAAGAGTTACAGACATAAAGTAGTTGGGGAATTTATATAGGGTTTCCACTAGGCTTGTCTTAATAGAATCTTGAACTTGAGTACTTTTCAAATTGGAATTCTGCTCCCCCTTAACATTTTCTTCACTATTGGTACTAAGAGACTCAATTTCTTGGCCTAATTCCATTTGTTCTATTTTCGAATGTTTTGGAACTTATTTAGTTAACTGAACAGATTCCTCCATCCTTCCCTCAGTATATGGAATAAAATCAGGTTCAGAATTTTCTTTTGACTATTCCATAGTATTAGGGCCTCCCCCAATAACAATTTCTTCCTTAACAACAGGTTATTATAAAATTTCCTCATGAACACCTTGTTCTACTACACCAGTAGCTAGTCCTTTTTCATCAAAAAAATTTCTAGTAATTGTATCCTCAACATCTTGTGGGTAAGATTGGATATTGTCTTCTTCCTATAATACACTTATGTCCTTAGGTGCATCTTCTGCATCTCCTATTTCTTCACTATAGTATTGAACACCCTCATCATGTTCCAAACAAGGGTCATATTTTTCTTAGGTAATTAGGATTCTCAATTGGATTGAACTTCTCATACGGTCTTTCATTTTTTTCCACCCAAGATTGTTTCTAAGGATTCTAGTTAATTTTCATCTTTCTGAGTTTACCCCTATAGGTACAAAACTCATAATCCCAAATTAATTCATCATTTGAGAAAACTAATCCTTTTTTAAAACAACATTGTGGAAATAAATATTGATTAAAATAGGGAGGTTGATTTTGAAGTAGTCGTGATCATATCACTGATGTGGAGAATGGTGTACTTACATAAGTTAATCATGTAGCCATTTTTCATAAGATGTATCATAAATACATCTTGATACTTTAGTGTTTTGAAATATCCCTTTGACAAATAATATTTTGAATTAATTTGAACAGAAGCCTTGTCTCTCGATCAAACATTGATTTAATTACCCTTCTTCTCTTCTTATTTTCAGTTAGGCTTCCCAATTCCTATACTAAGATAAAAACAGCTCTATGAGGAATAGGTACTCGCTAATGATCCTAATAAATTCCCTCAAGTGTAATTCCAAGAATGTTATCCCACAACCTAGATGAAAAGGTAAATCTTTATCCATCTATCCAAATTCTAACAACAAAATCTTTTATCGACTCGCAGGAGAACTGAAAATACTTATAAAACTATGAAACAAGATTCTGAAAGATGGGTCTATTCTCTTTAGCGAACCATTTAAACTAGTCGTGTTCATCCAAAACATTCAGGATTAGTAACATACATATTAGCAGCCACCTCAGACATATTTATTTATTTGGTACTACAGT
This sequence comes from Viscum album, assembly GCA_963277665.1. Lineage (NCBI taxonomy): Eukaryota > Viridiplantae > Streptophyta > Magnoliopsida > Santalales > Viscaceae > Viscum > Viscum album. The sequence continues at coordinate 1,192,324,309 of OY728158.1, read as the reverse complement.
TCGATCAGAAAGGCCTAGATTCAGTGGTCCTTTAGGAATTATTTTCCGATCCATTTTCACATTATTCTTAGACCATCACTTTTTAGGTTGTGATGAAGAAGGGCTCCTAATTATGAGCATCCAATGTATGTTCAAGAAGGAGAAATAGTTGAATCAGGACATGAGGTTTCTGATATAAGGGTTTTGGTTGAGAATTCAAGGGAAGAGATAAGGTAAAAACATTATATTTTTATCGTTTAGGAGGTCCAAACATCGCAAACAAAAATACTCATTATAAAAATATTAAAATATTTGATACAGTGATATGAGAAATAAAAAAATTAAGTCATTACAGTAAGACCAGAATATGGTATCATGGTGTCACCATTACCTTGTGACTCCAAATAGTGCGACCGTATCATTGAGATAGAAATTTTAAGAAAGTAATTGTAATACCGTAAATGTGAGACAACAATTCCATGACATCAACTAGTGAAACTATGAATCATGAAACCATAAACAGTGAAACAGTAAGTGTGAGGTAGTAACCTTGAAACTATAAACCTTTTAATTATGAATAACCATCCATAATTCAAGTATGATGTAATTTATCCTCTCAATATTTAATGGTTTAGTGAATATATCAGTCATTTGGTGTTCAGTTCCAATGAATTCTATAGTGATATCATCTTTTTGATAATGACATCTCTAAAAGTGAGGCCTTACATCAATATGCTTTTCCTTGGAGTGTGAAATCAGTTTCTATAAAATTATAATAGCACTTGTATTGTCCCAATTTATCGGTACATGTCTAAATTGATATCCAATATCTATTAATGTGTGTTTCATCCAAAAAATTTGTTCTCAACAACTACCAATTGCTACATATTCAGCCTCAGAAGTAGATATTGAAATAGAATTTTGTTTCTGATGACACCACGATACTAAAGACTTTCTTAAAAGATGACATATTCCAAAGGTGATTTTTCTATCTAACATACAACCACCAAAATTAGCTTATGAATATCAAAATAAGTCTAATGATTATCCTTTATGATAGAACATTCCTAAACTGGTTGTATGATTGAGGTAGATGAAAATTATTTTAACAACATTTAAATGAGACACTATGGGGTTTTCTTGAAAAAGTGAAGACATGAAAACAATAAAAATAATTTCAGGGTGATTAGTAGTGATGTAGAGTAAACCTCCAATCATTCCATTATATGTTTTTTGATCAACCGAATTACGATTTTCATGAAGATCCAAATTAGGAATAGTATTCATTGGAGTATCACTACTTTTAGTGATGTCCATGAAAAATAATTTTAGAATATCTTTATTATATTTACTTTGATTTAAAATAATACCTTATTTTGAATGATTTGAAATCCGAGATAGAATTTTAGCTCACCCATTAAACTCATTTCAAATTCATTTTTCACCATCTTTGAAAATACAATACACAAAAGATTCCATCAAGATTAAAAAATAATATCATTAACATTGATATGAACAACTAAATAATATTTAGAAATTTATTATATAAAAATTGTAGGATTATATATACCTTTTTTTAAAATTTTGGAAATAAGAAAACAACATAATCTATCATACCAAGCTCTTTGAGATTCTTTTAAACAATACAAATCTTTTGATAATTTAAAAACATGATTTGAGAAGTAAGGGTTTTTAAAACCATGGGGTTGTTCAACTAAAACATCCTCAATTATATACCCATTTTGGAATGCACTCATGACATCCATTTGATATAGTTAGAAATTTTGATGTGCTGTATAATCAAGAAAGATTCTAATGGATTCAAGTATAGCTACTGGTGAAAAGGTTTCTTTATATTCAATTACTTCTTCATGACAATAACCTTGTGAAACCAATCTAGATTTGTTTCTAACTATATTACAAGTTTCATAATCATTTATCCCAAACACCCATTTATTTCTTATAGTCAATATTTCTTTATCTCTGTCAACAAGTTTCCAAAAATTATTCTTTTCAAACTGATTTAGCTTCTCTTGCATAGCCATCACCCCAAATTATTCAATTATATAATTGTTGATGTTTTTAGTTTTATGTTGTGACAAGAAAGCTTGATGTTCAACCTGATTTCTAATGGAGTCTCTAGTTTGTATCCCTTTATCTAAATCTCTGACAACAACAATGAAAGAATAGTTCTTGAGGGTTCTAGTTCGTCTAGAAAAGGTGGGGATAGTAATTTCTAGTTCATCTACAGGTTGATCGGGTTTATCTTGTCTATATTCTGATGAATTATAAAAAATATTTGATTTAACGTATTACTTGACAAAGGGATTAGATTATTTTTCCTTTATGTCATGATTTTACATATCATCTTCAAGATTCTCTAGGGAGGTCTTAGGTTAATGTGGATCTATTTCATCAAATTTTGCATGTAAAAATTCTGCCACACTTTTTTTTCTTTTCATAAATACTCTATAGTTTTTACTATAGATTTAGCATCCTAGAAAAATTCCTTCATCACTTTTTAATTCAAACATAATATGTTTATCCTTGGTATTATGAATATAAACTTTGAAAAAAAAATCTTTTAAGTAATTAACCATGTGTTTTAAATTGTTCCACAACTCATTGGTTGTTCTTATAAAAATTGTTCTTATTAAGACTCTAATAGTTATAAATAAAATTATATTCACAACCTCATCCAAAAATTAAATAGGTAAGTCATATTCATTAATCATTGTTGGAGATATCTCTTATAATGTTCTATTTGTTCATTCCATAACTCAATATTATTGAGTTGTCCAAGGGGAAGAGAAGTTATGTTTATATCCATTTTGTGAACAAAAAAATTCAAAGTCTTGATTTTCAAACTAATAATCATGATCACTTATTAAGGATTTTATTCTAAGTCTGCATAGATTTTCTAGTGTTTTAGCGTACAAGGTGAAGTAAGTACATGCTTAACTTTTTTGATCTAAGAAACAACACCATGTATACCTATAATAGTAATCTACAAGGACATACACATAGTGTTTCCCATTTAAAATATAATATCAAGATGATAAAAACTACTCCATGGGAACAAACTGTAACAGATGAGAAGTTGAAACTTATTTCATGGTTTGAATGATATTTTGTGTTGTTTACGCTTTCAACAAGGATTACAAACATTATCATTTGGAAACTCATTTTTTGATAGGTCTTTGACTAATAAGTTTCTTATAATCTTCCTAAGGGAGTTTATATTATTGTGTCTTAGTCTTTCATGCCAAAGCCAAGACTCATTCTACAATGCACTTAAACAATAATCATTTTGAGAAACTAAGGAACCTATGTTGACCGCATAAACATTTTCATTTCTAATGGTATAAAATATTAGTTCATTTTTAGAGTTAAAAATATTAGAAGAATCATTATCAATTAATCCTTAAATAAATCATCACATAATTGTGAAATACTAGGAAAATTATATTTCAATCCATCAACTAAAAGTACTTTAGAAATTAAAACTAACATAGAGTTACCAATCTGGCCTAATCCAATTTAATTTAATCTATAATCGTCACCAAAGTTTACATATCCACCATCAACATTTATTAGGTTCTTGAATCTTGAATAGTCTCTTGTCATGTTTCATGAACTTCCACTTTCCAAGTACTATAAGATTTTACCAGAGCTCTTCAAACAGCTTTCCTACAAAATAATCAAACACAGACAGACTATCATTCCCAGATTTTTTTGGGTCATATAACATCAGTAATCATTTCATTAGGTACACACATTTTCTTCATGGGTTCCCTATAATCATTATGTACCATATTTCAAAAATATAATCTTTTTGTTCCAGAAAACTAGAGGTAGTGAATGATTTCTAAGAACTAGAACTAGTTGTAGAGTTCTGATTTTTAGGTAGAAAAATATTTTTTCTTTAGTACAAAATGTTTTTTAGATTGGTTTCTATATCTAGGATAATATTAAATACCCTAAATGTACCTTGGAGCTATCTGTTTACCAATCATTTAATTATGAGTATTTTTTCCATTTGAAAACATTTCATGATCTTTCATCAATTACTCTTTAGAAAATTTTAATTCATTATTTTCAATGAGAAGTTGAGAATTATTTTCCATTTCAGTAGTAAGTTTAGACATAATATTTACAGTGATAACATATTTTTTATTTATATATTTATATTTATCTTTTATTTCATTACAGGTGTCTTTAAGGTTACCTCAGAATTGTTTACAAGAGAATATAAGGTTACCTCAGACGTGTTTGTCATAAAACACATATTTTCCATGTCATATTTCACATCATTATATGATTATGATTTATTTGATTCATCCTAAGAGGCACTCCATGTGGCCTTAATATATTTCTTAAACTTCTTGTCTTTTTCTTCATACTTCTTCTTGTATTTTAAATTTGGAGAGTCATTTTTACATGTCCTATCCTCTTACATTCATAGAAGACAATATCTTATGAGTTTTTTTTTCTTTTATAATCCTTTTTTCAGTTTCCCTTGTTATCATACATTCCATTATAATTGGTATTCCGGAAGAACTTCTTCTTCCAATATAATTTCATGAATCTTTTGGCCAGTTGATCTATCTCTTCATCACTATCTGAGATTAATTCATCATCACTAGAGAATTAAAAAGAGGTTAGAATCTTCTATTTTTCATTTATCATAGAGGTAGTATTCCTGAAGGATGTATATTTTCTTTTTGTTTCATCATCTTCCTTGTTGACTATTTAATCGTCCTTATACGTCTTCAATTTTCCAATGAGTTCTTTGATATGTAGTTTGCTGATGTAACCTGATTCTCTAATGGAGACAGATGTTCCTCTCCATTTATTAGGTAATCATCTGAGAGTCATCATAATTTTTTCTTTGGTAGTGACATCTCTTCCAAGATAGATCATAGTGTTCAATATTTTATTAAACATGAGATACAAGTTAGAAATTGGCTCATCAGTCTTCATTTTAAAGTTATCACATTTAATAGTATATGTGTTAAGTCTCATTTCTTTAACACTAGAAGTTCCTTCATGTGAAGAAAAAAATGTATCCCAGATTTCATGGGCTATTTTACAAGAAAAGATTCTCTTAAATTCTTCATCACCTAAAGAACAGTATAATGCATTCATTGATTTGAAATTATGGTTATAAGATTCCTTAGTTGGGTCATCCCAGGTATTTCTACCGGTAGAAAGAATTTAATATTAATCTATAATTGAAGACCAAATTTCAAATCACATACTTTCTTAGTGCATCTTCATTATAATTTTCCATTGTGCATAGTTGGTTCTATTATAGAATGGAGGCCTATTTTTTATAGCACCATCTAATCTATTATATATAGAAAAATTTTAGAAAAATATTTTAAACAGATAAATATTTAGTATTAACAAAACATTTAAGATCATTTAAATAATACAAGAATCACAGTTGAAAAATATTTTAAACCTACTAACAATTTAAACTTATAAAAATAGTGATTTTAATAAATCCTATGATTCCAAATTTTCATTGGATTAGGACACTCAATAGGGCTGAATTTAGTTCCTATAAAAACATTGTTAAAAAATTTAACTAAAAGAGTCACCCAATTAAAATTTAAATAGGTCAGTTAATCAAGGTAATAAAATTATAATAGTTTGGTTGTTCAAATAGCTTCTCAGAAGATTGATTAATTCTCAGTAGTATCAATATTTTATATTAATACAACTTTTGAAACTACAATAGTAAGGAAGAGTAGATATAACTACTATTAATGTAAAATTTAGTTTTCTAAAATATCAATTAAAATATGGAAAGACTAAATAGAAACACAAAGGGATAAAAAAAAGTGGTTCAGTCTTAAGACAAGACCTTATCCACTCAACTTAGTGATCACCTTCCAATAAGAAGTTTATATTAATAAATTTGATCCACACTCTGGATGGTGGATAACAACAATACACAGGACTATCTGGGTCACAAGACATATTCTACTATTCTAAATGGGGAAATGAAAAATAGGTCACACATGACCTCTTCCATTGTTATACATGGGGAAATAATGTGTAGAAATATATTGGGGTAAGGATATCTTTTCTCTTCTAGTTTAATGGTGGAGACAATGTCTGTTTGATAACAGATACACACACTACTTGAAAAGTAGTAAACATATTACAAAATAGAGAAAATATGATGATAAAGGGTTAAAAATGCTCTGAGTGTTGTTCTGTGCAACTCTGGTCTTATAGGAAGTTGTAGATGTGATTTTGGAGTCCGCTTGTAAAAAAGCAGTTTCCCGAGTCTCATGCTCTGGTTTCTAGTTAGAAGAGATGTGATTTGTAGCTCTTGTTTTTAGGATTTATACTATGAGAAGGTTCAATTTTCTTATCTACAATAGTTTAGCCTTCATGAATCGTGATTTATGATTGTGTTCTTTAGTATATGGATGTTCTTCTATATTTCATGTAGTTCACTTTTAGAACACACTCATTCTCTTATAGATCTATGTCCCATGATTTTATTTTTATTTAGTGTGTATGTGTTAGAGATAACAGGATGCATGATTTATACACCTCACCCCTCGTACTGTGAGGGGACATGTCTATAAAAAACAATAACCATGTCAAAGTTATTAAATGACTCTTATATAACTGTTATAAATAATATTTAAATTAAATTACAGAATATAGATAAGTGATTAAAGAATGGTGTCAAATATTGTCTTGAAATGGTTTCATTGAGAAATGGGGGATTCTTCTTTTCCATTGAGCAGTGAGCCAGTCATGGTTCAATTGTTGCATTGAGATCTGGAACTAGTAGCACAGAAGCAGTGTCCGGATCACAGTGTTTCAAGTAATGGTGTCTAGTCTTTTCTCAAAACTATGAATTGTGTCTTGGAGATGGTAGAAGGGATTCCGTGACGCCTTAATTATGAAATCTTGAACTGGTTATAGTGTCAGGGTTATAGTGTCAGGTTTATGGTGTTAGAGTTATTGTGTCAGGGTTACTGTGTCAAGGATATGGCGTCAGGGATATGGTGTCACGGTTATGATGTCAGAGTTATGGTGTGAGTGACTTTTCCAAAACCCTGAACCAGGGGAAAACTTATGTTTTCATAGACTTATCCAAATATCTATAAAACATTCATAATAAAAAATATTTACATAATATATTTTACTTAAGTACTAATTTAATAAAACATTATTGAATAATATCATACATAGTTTAAAATATTCAAAAATGATTTCTCAGATTATGAATTAGGATATAGTAAACTTTTATACTAGGATTTGTAAGAATTTAATTATATGTAAACCAACAATCTCTACACATGGTTTAGGATAGATTAAAAAATTTTAAGATGATTTTGTTGCATTAAAACATGATTAACACATGAGGAGGCCAACAATTTTTATCCAATGTAAAATTATTTATCCAATTTTCTTTAAATATATTGGAAGGTGTTCCTACAACCCATTGGTGGTATATTTTAATAAAGTTTTATTTTCAAGTAAGAATGTTCCAAACAAATAGAACACTATATATGATATGGAAACAATATTTTATTTGTTCATCATTCCTTTTAAAAGGGAATATATGTAATTTCATCAAACACAAAGTAGTTTCTGATGAATCTCAGAAAGATATTATGAAGAGAATATGATGTCTAAGAGGCTAGTGGGGGGAATGTATGGTATTAGAGAAGATCATAGTTAAAAAATTATTTATTATTCCAATCTGGGTGTGAGTGATTTTTCTCTTAATATCCTACAGAGTTAGGGAATGTGACATCAAGTAAAATTTATTATAGTTACATTTAATTACTAAGAGAATGTAAATATTATAGTTAACTAATGGATTATACCGGTCTAAGATTTCAGTGATTATTTAATGAATGTACTAAAATTTTTAGGATATATTATTAAAATTAAAAAAAGAACTATGCTTAGTTATCATAATAAATTGGATTACACTTGATATCCTCAAAGAAGATTTATGATATGATAGTAATGAAAAATGTAAATTGTTACATTAGTTACTGTGATAATGTAAAATTTACTTGATATCCTAAAGATTTTTGGATACATAGTAAATATAAATATTGATAGTTTTATTTTTCAAGTGAACATAAATATTTAAAAGAATATTATTCTAGATAATACACAAAATTATGTCACTTTATATACTAAAATATTTTATGTTATAGTGGTTTTGAAAGAGGTAGAGATTTATATTAGTTACTATAATAATGATTGATCAATTAATCCTAAAATAATTTAGTTTATACCAATGAATGAAAATGTAGATATTTAATTTAGTTACCAAAATAAAGTTTATTTCACTTTTTGTTAAAAGTGTTTAATGTTTTTTGGTAAACTAATAATTCAAATAAATAAATTATTTATAAAATATATCAAAGAGAAATCCTATTGTAAAATATTTCAATGATGTTGTTGATGCAATTATAAGGAACTCTAGGAATACAATAGATGATAACATTAGAACATTCTATGTTATGAAGTTAATGAGGTTGAATATAATCACAAATAGTTAAACTTAAGAATATGATTATTAAGTCTCTACATTATTTGAACTTTTTTCTCCACAAATTCAAGTCCCTGAGAGGTTAGTGGGATTATTTTATAACATGGTAACATGGGGATGTGATAGAAATTACATATGGATGTAATGTTTGTAAAATGAATCCATTACTACAGAAAATTTTCTAGGGCCATGATATATATCAATAACATATTGGTTGTAATGGTGTGAACATATCACGTATTTATAATAAAGGTAATATCAATTGTTCATTAATTGAATTGGGTTGTAATTTTTTTTTCATGAAAGGTTGAATGATAAATATCCCCTCATAATTAAAAAAATATAGTTTTCCCTTACATATGATCATAATAGGGTGTAATGGGTTGTGATGATATACAAAAGATAGCTTGAATATGTTATTATATCCATTACATGAGGTTGTACATGAGATATTTAATAACATATATTTGAGGTCACAATAAAAGAATTATTACATGGACAAATCCGCTAAAGTATATCTCATGGAATTTCAAATGGCCATGGATATACTTGATGATGTATGATTATTATCAATACTTATTACCCAAGGTTAGACAGATACCAAGCATGATAACCTTTATACATTTAGACCATAGAAAGCACGTCCGATTGTCGCCTATCAACCGGTCAAAGTTCTGGTGCTCTACAAATGTCTATAGCTGCACTCTAGTTGAATCCTCAGTGATGATACTTTTAAATAATCAATTGTTTTTAGTTGATTGTTTTCTGACTGGGGTGTTATTGTACATCTTATGAAATAATTTATAGATTATGTTTGATTTAACAAATTGATAAATATCGGGGTGAGTTTATAAATAGGTAGTTAAGCTTCTGATATCCTTGACCCTTTCTTTGTATTGCATTAAATTAACACACATGTCACAAGTTGACGGAGATTGGAATTACCAAGTGTTAAGGCTTCAATTTTGGCATTAACATAACTTAAGGTTCTTATATTAATCAAATCTTGTTTATGTTAATGTATTTATAGTTCCAATAATCCATCGACACCACTCGTTAAACAAAACAAGTCATTAATCCAGGACATGTTATGTCTAACATACATAATGTTAATTCAGAGAATACTCATCGAGCATTTTATCTCAATCGCTTAACATCAATAAATTATAAATCACCCCAAAGAGATATTTACTCATCCATTGAAATGATTAATATTCTGGTTACAATTATTTTGATGATAAATTAATAACTTAAAAAAATAAAGGGATAAGATATATAGTTCTGCGTCAAACACATACAAAAACGAAAATTAGAATAAAATCAGACTTTTGATAGAATGAGGATGAAAAATAAACAAAGGAGTTTTAACGTGATTTAACCTACTTTAAGAAAATTAATATTAAACTCAATAAATTTGATTATAAAAAGAGATATTGAGAAATAAACTTGCATGAAAACATAATTACAAAACACAAACACATAAACTATTACAAACAAAGAACAACACAAAAGTAAATAAAAAGAAGCAAGGAGTAATGGTTTATCAAGTAAAAACATGAGTATAAAAGATCCTACCAAGACGTTGGAAGAGCCTTTGGCATGAAAAACTGTATAGACCCGAAGCTTGACGTACATTGACATTACATTACATTTGCGGAATACTTAGTACATAACAAAAACACACACACAAGGATCGTAATAGTTTAGTGTCTTTGGAAACTTGAAATATAATCTTCTAAACCTGGTGAAAGATCTTCAACATCTCCCAAAAAGATCTTATTCTTTTTTTATTCCTAAACCTTTCTCTTTATACTGGGGAAAAATAACATAAAAGGGTGAGCTCAAATGCTCAGTAAGGGTAAACAAAATAAATATATATCACATCATATACATAAGCACATAACTTTTGGAAATCTTAACCTGTAAAAGAGATCACAATTTCATAACCTCGGATAACTCATGGGGGTGAAATGTAATCACAATAATCATAACTTAAAACATTAAACTTTGTGTCATACACACATAATCATATAGAATCATTTCTTGTTAGTCAAGACTCATTTCCAAGACTATCTTAGTGGACAAAGTCCCTTTCTGAACCGAGTCACCCTCGTTTCAGTCCTGTTTCCCTGAACCGGTATAACCTACCATTCCATCCATGTCTATCTTATGAGATATAAAATCTTTACCCAATGCATTGGAGGGAGATATAGGTCACACCCATCTCATAATGATACCATTCTTATGTGTTCCACAAAATCATAAATCATACATCATTGCATAACCCATGTAATACAAATGGGAATCTTAAACATCATGACATCATAAAACAATTCATATAAGATAAATGAATTCATAAAAATAATTCCATCACAACATAATCAAATAAATGTAATAATATGGATAAAAACAGAACCCTTTATTATCCTAGATGGAAAATAATTTTGATAAAACACTTGAACTCCATTCTTGAGGAAAATATCCTTTCTTCTTAAAAAACATTTTTCCTTTCTTAACATGTCATACAACTTTAAACTAAAAGAATTTGATTAAAAATAAACATGAAAAACTTGTAAAGGAATCTTCTTGGAAATAATGTTTTAAAAATCCATTCATGCTCTATAATTTAAAAAAAACATTCTTCGTACTTTTGACGGAAAAGTCAAAAAGTACCTCGTACGAAAAACGACAAAAGAGTCCTTTCATATCTTTTACTAAAAACTCACCAAAGGGTAAAATTGTATTTAAACAATTTTAGGTGGATGGAAATAACATTACATATTTAGGAAACATATATGTGGATGATAAAATACACCCTAGTAAATACCAACGTATAAACAATCTCGGATAAAAATGAGATTGTGATATTTCCCTTACCTTAGGTCTGACTTGCTTTGTAAGTGTCCAAACCTCCTGTATAATGATTTAAATAATGTCATTGACTTATTACAGAATCATATTCATTATTATGATATCATATATGGTTCACTTATGACTTTATATTACCCGTTCTTTTGTAAATTCCATGTTAAAGAAGCGTTTTGGTTAAAATCGTTTCATTTATCGTAGGTGTTTGGACTTGTAGTTCTTGACATTATTATTACTTATATCATGATTTACTCACTTACTTAATATAAAACATGATTTATATAACATATATATTCAGTATATATATTTATATAATAGATAGATAAATGAAATGAAACACACCGTTCATGGAGACAGTAGTCCGTACGTACGCATGAACGCTGTTTTCCTTTCCATATTGTCTTGAATGGAAGTAAGTAGATGACATAAATATATACATAAATACAGTAGCTTTATAATGTCATATATTTCATTATTATTGCTTATATATAATTTATAATCATTCTTAAATGGTTAACATGGAGAATGAATCTCATCGCGTCGTGGAGACGGTATTTCGTACGTACGCACGCGCGGTGATTTCCTTTTTCCGTAGGATGGATGGAAGGTTAATTAGAGTTGTTTCATATTTATAATTACATATCAGTATATAATAAATACTGATGTCATTACTTTATCATGAAACAACTAAAGAAGAAGAAGTTGAAGAAGAAAGAAATTGAAAAAGATCGGTATTGGATATTACCTCTTTTTGACGCGCCTTTTCTTAACCTCCACTTAAAGAACTAAGGATGGTCTTTGAAGAATACCATGACCTCTAGGATGATACTAGGGAAGTGGGGAAGAGATTTGTTCAGGGGTTGGCCGAGCTTGAACTCTCAAATTGGTGTGAGGAGGAGAGGGAGGAGGTGCCCTTTTATAAGGTAGGAGAGGGGCACTTTAGGAAAATCTCAAAATATTATTTTATATTATGGTCAACATCAGTTTATAATGGTTCCAAAGGGTCTTATTTCGATGATAAAGTGGGGATGGGTCGAAATCCTCTCATACAATATGATTTAGACAAGTTTAGGTTCCTATTTTAACCTTATCATTTAGATTTAACATTAAGTTAAATAATTTTACTTTTACCGTGTCTTCTTGTGTTCTTACACTATAAGGTTAATAAACTTTCTATAAGAAGCCAAAAGAACAAAAAATTGTTTATTATTAATATATATAACCTTATCTAAGTCATTTGGCCGAACCTTAGATTTTTAGGAATAAAATAACAATTAATAATATAATATTTGTTTTAAAAACTATTTTATGTCAATTTTGACACTATTTAGTAATTGATTTTTGTGAAAATAATAACAGAATGATAAGTTCGAACAATGTTAATTAAATCAATACTTACATGTCATAGTAACCTAGAAAATTAGTTGAATTCATAAAAAGTCTTAAATTACATTTATATTTGTATTTATAACATCAATTATGTCAATATTTCATTAATAGGATAATCACTGCATCATCTTTGTGTCATAAATAAATTAAATTATTTGATGTCTAAAAATTACAAATAAAATACCATTATGTAGGAAATCTTTTTAGACTTCTAATGAATATTTAAAATTGAATTTATCTTATGTATAACCCTATATTAAAAATGTTTTAGTAAATAAACATTGATTTTAACTCTTTTAACTCTTCTTTGAATTAAATAATAATAAATGTCCTAATCTAATCCAAGTGGGCCTAAATGGTCATATTTTATTCCTAATCTTGTTTTTGGTCGAATTACACTTATCCAATAGAATTTGGACATGTGTTAGGGTAATAATAATATCATTTTTACCCTTAATTACCCTATTTACTTTTAATCGTGGTAAATAAAAGTAAAAAGTTACTATTCATCAAAAATTATTTTCGTCTCATTGAACCACATTTTACTTACTGACATAAACCGTGTCTCTCGGATATTTGAAATTCCACTCACAGAAGTGGTAAAATTAAGTTTTATGAAAAATTCAGTTTTTTTAACTACCACTTAGTGGTTTCACTATTCATCAAAAATTGAAAGTTTTCAGAAAAATACCAAAAATTAGGCCTAAGATATATTTGATATTATGAACTCAAAAATGATTTCTATTTTACCAAATTAAAAACATATCAGTTTCATTAATTAATTTAAAAATTAATTCCCGTCGTCAAAAAAATAGCGTGTTCTTAAGAGATAATAACTATCAAAAGATTGACACTTGTTTATGTCTGGTTTAAATGTGAAATTACATCCAATGACCAACATTGTATTAAATTGTAAAAATATATTCTAAATATACTTTAAAACCACTCAAATTAATAATTTATCATTATTAATTATTTCGATTGAAAAAGTTGTTTTTAATTAAAATTTAGTAATTTTCACTATTCATCAAAATATGAAAGTTATCCGAAAATCACCAAAATTTCACCCTAAGCTAATTTCGATATTCCGAATCCAAAAATGAAGTCCATTTTGAAAAATAAAATTTACAAAATTTCAAAAAGTGGTTATTACTATTCATAACAGCTATTTTTAATAATATTTTAATAGCATATCGTTGTTTAGAGAAACTTGGTGTTGCGTACAACACACACTATCAAGGAAGGTCTCGATTGCGTGTAATGAAAGGCAAGTGAAGGATACGTGTTGTGCAAGCTCCTTTTGGTGTAGCGTACAACACAAGACATTAATGAAATTAAAAAGAATATTTTTCATAAAATCTCGGGGTGTTACATTCTATCCCCCTTAAAATGAATTTCACCCTCGAAATTCGTCAGGGTAATAAATGGTTTACTATTTGAAAATTTCTTTGATAGAAACCCACATCGTAAAAAGGAATACCAAAACTAGTCTTAAAAAAAAGTATGAAACGTAACGGTTACCAAAATAAACTAATCACTGGGTTTCCACAAAGGTGAAAATATGGATATGGAAGAAACATCTAACCATCATGTTCTGATGGAGAGTGGTAGAGAACGTGGCTATAGAAAAGCCAACAATCACAAATCCATAAATTTGTGATGATCTAAGGTACCATCTGATTAATCATATATAAGAGCACTAGGAAAACATTTTTGGTTTTCAAAATCATTTCCCTAAAGTTGAAGAATTTGAATTAGAATAAATACTTACTTAATTTTGGTACAATCTCACTGTTGTTCGTGCCTTGAACAATTTCCACTTCATCTCTTAAATAAATGAAGTTGCATTTGTTATTCGTGAAGTGTTAGCAGATCATGTGATAGAATGACGGGTCATTCCATCTGTCTCAAACAAAAGGTTAGCAAAAGTTATTAAATATACATAAGTCATTCTATAGTGAGATTAATCATATATGGTTCCTAAAATGGACTTATACTTCATATATCATACTGCTTAATATAATAAAACTAGTTTCTACTAAACAGGGACTTCCTGTAGGCCAGTGGTAGGCGATAAAGGCCAGTCGCACTTCGGTTGTGTGTTCAATTCCCAAAGCCTTGTACGACGCGATGGGTTGTCGCCCGTCCTGCAGGTTGTCCTTTTTCTAAAGCTATATTACTATAACATCCCATCAATAATATCGAAAAACGTTTTATCCTAACTTATGTCCAACATAATCCATTCCAATCTCTAAGCTTATCCAAAATACTTCGGTCCAAGATCATTGTATAGAGAAAACGATCACGTGAATGCCATCATTTATCCCTCATATATCTTGTTCGTCACATTCCAGTCATGTGAATACCATAATCATGTAATCTCTTGAAAAATGAATACCCATTGAATCTTAGTAAAAACATGAGTGCTTTCAAAAGTTAACTCTTTCCACATCCCAAAATCCTCAAAATTCTATATACTCTAACCATGATATCACTTAGTCCTTATATCAATCAATAGCTCATGAATACCAGTAAAACATTTAATTTTCTCCTTATCCCTTCATTATGCGCATATCATCTACATTCCAAAAATATCTGAATAACCTTTCATGGATACTGGTAGCATTAATCACACACTTTCAAAACTCAAGGAAAGACAACAATGTAACAATCCTTAGATGTCTCTTTATTCAATAGTACCATGAGATTCTTTACACTTGATAAACATGTAATCATTCCACTACCTTCTTAAACCTTTGACCGAGATTCAACAATTATTTCATCTCACATATCATTTGTAGTCTCTTCATCATCATCAACATAAATACTACCCATACGGCCATACTGATTCTCTTCATGAGACTTTCCCTTAGGGCATTGGTTTGCATAATGCCCGTACATTCCACATTTAAAACATTTAACCATTGTTGATGTCGTAGCAATACCATTATCCTCATCCCTGGTGTTAACTGAACCTTTTCCTTTTCACTTACTGGCTTTGTGTCCTTCTTTTCCACACCCAAATAATCTTCCAGTTCCTTTGAAACATTCTCCTTGATGCCTCTTCCCATATGATTTACATAGGGGAAATAGAACTTTCTTTCCTCTATGATCATCATGAAACTCCATCTTTCTCTTATTAGCTAAGTCAGGAAACTTACCAAATTTTACTTTATTGATCATATTATGAGATTTCTTGATTTGGCATAATAATGACGTTTGGACTTCCAAATCCCATTTCATTTGGTTGCTCATGAAGAATATCATTCCATTGTCCATCATATCCTCCATTATCATGAATCATCTAGTTTCCATCCATTTTCTAAAACCCAAAAAAGAATATTGTGAGAGGAAAAAATCATAATAAAGGGAGAGTAACTTCAATATCTAACATCTTTGGTTTAATATAATATTGTTACCATAGTTCTAGGACAATATCCTATACGTATACTTATCTTTAGGGACATCCCTAGACATACCTCAGAAATATCTCTAGGGATCTTACTAACGTTCTCACAACCTAGTTTCCAATGGTTGACTAAACCTTTCCTCTAATACCAATTGTAGAGACCCGAAGCTTGACGTACATTAACATTACATTAAATTTTCGGAATACTTAGTACATAACAAAAACACACACACAAGGATCGTAATAGTTTAGTGTCTTTGGAAACTCGGAATATAATCTTCTAATCCTGGTGAAAGATCTTCAACATCTCCCATAAAGATCTTCTTCTTTTTTTATACCTAAACCTTTCTCTTTATCCTGGGGAAAAGTAACATAAAAGGGTGATCTCAAATTCTCAGTAAGGGTAAACAAAAGAAATATATATCACATCATATACATAAGCACATAACTTTTGGAAATCTTAACATGTAAAAGAGATCACAATTTCATAACCTGGGATAACTCAGGGCAGTGAAATGTAATCACAATAATCATAACATAAAACATTAAACTTTGTGGCACACACACATAATCATAGATAATCATTTATTTTTAGTCAAGACTCATTGACAAGACTATCTTAGTGGACAAAGTCCCTTTCTGAACCGAGTCACCCTCGTTTCAGTCCTGTTTCAATGAACCGGTATAACCTACCATTCCAGCCATGTCTATCTTATGAGATATAAAATCATTACCCAATGAATTGGAGGGAGATATAGGTCCCACCCATCTCATAATGATACCATTCTTATGTGTGCCACAAAATCATAAATCATACATCATTGCATAACCCATGTAATACAAATGGGAATCTTAAACATCATGACATAATAAAACAATTAATATAAGATACAGGAATTCATAAAAATAATTCCATCACAACATATTCAAATCAATGTAATAATAGGGATAAAATATAACCCTTTATTGTCTTAGATGGAAAATAATTTTGATAAAACACTTGAACTCCATTCTTGAGGAAAATATCGTTTCTTCTTAAAAAACATTTTTCCTTTATTAACATGTCATACAACTTTAAACTAAAAGAAGTTGATTAAAAATAAACTTGAAAACTTGTAAAGGAAGCTTCTTGGAAATAATGTTTTAAAAATCCATTCATGCTGTATAAGTTAAAAAAACATTCTTCGTACTTTTGTTGGAAAAGTAAAAAAGTACCTCGTACGAAAAACGACAAAAGATTCCTATCATATCTTTTACTAAAAACTAATCAAAGGGTAAAATTTGATTTAAAAAATTGTAGCTGGATGGAAATAACATTACATATTGAAGAAACATAGATGTGGATGATAAAATACACCCCAGTAAATACCAACGTATAAACAATCTCGGATAAAAATGAGATTGTGATATTTCCCTTACCTTAGGTCCGACTTGCTTCATAAGTGTCCGACCCTCCTGTATAATGATTTAAATAATGTCATTGACTTATTAAAGAATCATATTCATTATTATTATATCATATATGGTTCACTTATGACTTTATATTACCCGTTCTTTTGTAAATTCCATGTTAAAGAAGCGTTTTGGGTAAAATCGTTTCATTTATCGTAGGTGTTTGGACTTGTTGTTCTTGACATTATTATTACTTATATCATGATTTACTTACTTCCAGAATATAAAACATGATTTATATATCATATATATTCAGTATATATATATATATAATAGATATATAAATGAAATGAAACATACCGTTCATGGAGATGGTAGTTCGTACGTACGCATGAACGCTGTTTTCCTTTCCTTATTGTCTTGAATGGAAGTAAGTAGATGAAATAAATATATACATAAATCCAGTAGCTTTATAATGTCATATATTTCATTATTATTTCTTATATATAATTTATAATCATTCTTAAATGCTTAACATGGAGAATGAATCTCATCGCGTCGTGGAGACGGTATTCCGTACGTACGCACGCGCGGTGATTTCCTTTTTCCGTAGGATGGATAGAATGTTAATTAGAGTTGCTTCATATTTATAATAACATATCAGTATATAATAAATACTTATGTTATTACTTTATCATGAAAAAACTAAAGAAGAAGAAGTTGAAGAAGAAAGAAATTGAAAAAGACCGGTAATGGATATTACCTCTTTTTGACGCGCCTTTTCATAACCTCCACTTAAAGAACTAAGGATGGTATTTGAAGAAGACCAGGACCTCTAGGATGATACTAGGGAAGTGGGGAAGAGATTTTGGCAGGGGTTGGAAGAGCTTGAATGCTCAAATTGGTGTGAGGAGGAGAGGGAGGAAGTGCCCTTTTATAAGGGAGGAGAGGAGCACCTTAGGCAAATCTCAAAATATTATTTTATATTAAGGTCAAATTCGGTTTATAATGGTTCCAAAGGGTCTTATTTCGATGCTAAAGTGGGTATGGGTCGAAATCCTCTCATCCAATAGGATTTAGACAAGTTTAGGTTCCTATTTTAACCTTATCATTTAGATTTAACATTAAGTTAAATAATTTTCCTTTTACCGTGTCTTCTTGTGTTCTTACAATATAAGGTTAATAAACTTACAATAAGAAGCCAAAAGAACCCCAAATTGTTTATTATTAATATATATAACCTTATCTAAGTCATTTTTCCGAACCTTAGATTTTTAGGAATAAAATAACAATTAATAATATAATATTTGTTTTAAAAACTATTTTATGTCAATTTTGACACTATTTAGTAATTTATTTTTGTGAAAATAATAACAGAATGATAAGTTAGAAAAAAGTTAATTAAATCAATACTAACATGTCATATTAACCTATAAAATTAGTGGAATTCATAAAAAGTCTTATATTACTTTTATTTTGGTATTTATAACATCAACTATGTCAATATTTCATTAATAGGATAATCACTGCATCATCTTTGTGTCATAAATAAATTAAATTATTTGATGTCTAAAAATTACAAATAAAATACCATTATGTAGGAAATCTTTTTATCTTTCTAATGAATATTTACAATCGAATTTATCTTATGTATAACCCTATATTAAAAAAATTTTAGTAAATAAACATTGATTTTAACTCTTTTAACTCTTCTTTGAATTAAATAATAATAAATGTCCTAATCTAATCCATGTGGGCCTAAATGGTCATATTTTATTCCTAAGATTGTTTTTGGTCGAATTACACTTATCCAATAGAATTTGGACATGTGTTAGGGTAATAATAATATCATTTGTACCCTTAATTACCGTATTTACTTTTAACCGCGGTAAATAAAAGTAAAAAGTTACTATTCACCAAAAATTATTTTCATCTCATTGAACCACATTTTACTTACTGACATCAACCGTGTCTCTCGGATTTTTTAAATTCCACTCACAGAAGCGGTAAAATTATGTTTTATGAAAAATTCAGCTTTTTTAACTACCACTTAGTGGTTTCACTATTCATCAAAAATTGAAAGTTTTCAGAAAAATACCAAAAATTAGGCCTAAGCTATATTTGATATTATGAACTCAAAAATGATTTATATTTTACCAAATTCAAAACATATCAGTTTCATTAATTAATTTAAAAATTAATTCCCGTCGTCAAAACAAATATCGTGTTCTTAAGAGATAATAACTATCAAAAGATTGACACTTGTTTATGTCTGGTTTAAATGTGAAATTACATCCAATGACCAACATTGTATTAAATTGTAAAAATATATTCTAAATATACTTTAAAACCACTCAAATTAATAATTTATCATTATTAATTATTTCGATTGAAAAAGTTGTTTTTAATTAAAATTTAGTAATTTTCACTATTTATCAAAATATGAAAGTTATCCGAAAATCACCAAAATTTCACCCTAAGCTAATTTCGATATTCCGAATCCAAAAATGAAGTCCATTTTGAAAAATAAAATTTACAAAATTTCAAAAAGTGGTTATTACTATTCATAACGGCTAGTTTTAATAATATTTTAATAGCATATCATTGTTTAGCGAAACTTGGTGCTGCGTACAACACACACTATCAAGGAAAGTCGCGATTGCGTGTAATGAAAGACAAGTCAAGGATACGTGTTGTGCAAGATCCTTTTTGTGTAGCGTACAACACAAGACATTAATGAAATTAAAAAGAATATTTTTCATGAAATCTCGGGGTGTTACAAAAACTATCCTTATTTTCTCTAAAATTCCAATCCCTTTGAAGGAGAGGATGGAGATGTATTTATAGACCAAGGAAGTAGACTGTTTGGATTTCCAATTTGTCTCTCTACTTGGCTCGGTGATTTGGACATCCATACAGCCGAATCGTGAGATATCTCCTTCTTCAAAGTTGTAGATAATAATGTTGTCTGACTAATCTAAATATTTTTTGGAATTTTGGCATACGCTTCCAAAGTTATGGCTATTGCAATAAAAAATTTAAATTCTCAATTTCTATCCATTCCTTTTCGATGGGAAAAATGTGAATGGATTTTGGAATAGTAATATGACTTGAAATCTAAATTATTTCTTCAACCAAGTCCACCTTCTATATCTCATATTTCACACTGAAATATATCTTCTTGATTTGATGAATATATCAGCATACATGTCATGAATACTCTACTGATTTTAATTCCAAGCCAAAATGGTGGGATGAGTTTAAATGAATCATTTGGGCCCTTTGTATATGGATTTGGGCCTTGAAAGTTTTATCCAAGACTCATTACATTATCTCTCGAACATCGGAGGAGAATAAATGAATTTGGACTTTCTTATTAAGGCCAACAGTTAAATCTTCATGGCTGGTCCAGTTTCATCATCGATTCTATAGGCCTTCTTGTGTGGTCTATATGGGCCTTCAAATGGAAGAATTATCCCATGATCCCTTCAAATGAATTTTTTTAAATTGGATTGGGAATCATAAAAAATAGAAACCACATCATTTTAATCATAATGGGAATATTTATCAGTAAAATAGTAAACTGACTCAATTGGACTACTTAAAAAATGCTCAAAAATTAAACAAAGTATTAAAAAAAATATTTCACACAAATTATGCACATTTCATATAAAATCAGTAAAGGGGGTATATAATAAGTCATGAAAATATTAATAACATCAAATCCCCCAAACTTATTCTGGTGCATGTCCTCATGTGATACAAATATAAAAACATTACAAAATCATTTTCACTCACCAAAAAATATTAATTTTTTTTTCTCACTCAAAGGAGGTTTAGACAATTCAATTTATCCATATTGAATTCCGCCTCAATTTGATAGAGAAAAAATGTTCCAAAAAAAACTTTTTTCCATGGTCAAATTTAGAAATGGAAATTGGTGGCACACAAAACTTACTCCTCCCAAGATGATAAAATTAATTTATGGAGTTCCACTCATTCACCAACCAAAAGTAAAAATCATAGAATTTGTTAAAGGTATCAGATTCAAATCCCTATCCTAAATTTATCCAAATTAAGAGTACTTTTTAGGGGCTTTTCTGTGGCTATGGGATGGTAAGAAGATGATATCGAAAAGATAAGAAAAAGGGGGTAAAACATCAACATTGAAAAACAATGCACAGTTTTTTTTGAAATGAGACTTGAAAGGAAATGAAAACACATATTTTCAATGGCATGGTTATTTAAATAAAGACACAAAAGGGAAATTTAATTTTAATTGGATGAGAAGTTTAAATATTAAAAAACCACAAAACTTCTCCCAATGACATAAGTGTTCTTTTGTTTACTTTTATTTATATTTTTTCGAAAGTTGAACTCGAAATAGATCTCACAATCATATCCTAACCCATGATTGATCTTCTCAAGAAACTAATTTTAATAGTTATAAAAGGATCAAATATTGAGGAAGAGTGATTTTGATCGACCCAAGACACAACCCATTTTTGTTTCTTTTTATAGATTTTTTTGATTTTTTTTTATTTTTTGGAACAATTTTTAATATCATTTGTACAAGATAAAAAAATATATATTCCCAAAACCCACTAATCCACTAAAGGATAACATCTCCCCCAAACATAAATTGATTATAGCCATAAAAAATTTGATAACATGGTGAAAATCATCAAAAGGGTACGCAAAATGAAATCTATTCCCCCCACAATTAAAGTTCAAACAATTATGCAATGAAAATCCATGTTGATTTTGGGTGGGATAAGGAATTGGGAATTTAATGTGGATATAAATAAAAAGGATTTTATGGGCTCTAAGGTGCTTTCAAAAGGAGGATTAATATATAGTTAACGGGAGGATATTATGCTATTATAATTCTCATGTGGTTTAGAAAATGCCTATATCATATTAATGCACATCAAAGTAAGAAATGAAGCATGAAGGTCCAAAACTCAAGATTCACAAATGGGGGTAAAAACGACACATTTTTAAAATATGTCCATAGGTGGCCTTGGCATGAAATCTAAATTTATTCCTCGTGGTTGGAGAAAATAATTTTCCAAATCAAAAAATAAGCATTCAAAATTTTTTCTGTTTGACACAAGATTCTCTATCCAAAGTCATGTTAAGAATAAAGAAATTTAAATGAAATCATGTTTTTTTACTACCCAAAATGGTTGGAAGGAATTTGAAAATAAGAAAATGTGTAAGCATTACTCTTGATTTTTCATATTATTATTTATATTTTTTAGTTTTTTAGGTTTTTAGTTTATTAGTTTTTAATAACGACACACCCACACAAAAGAGGAATAGTAAAAAAATGTGATGAGGAAAGTGAAAAAAAAAGAGAATGAGGGAGGAAGAAGAATAAAGAGAGAGTGTGAGATAGAGTTAGATAGAGAGAGAAAAAGAAAGAGTTTCCCCCTAGTTTGGATTTGGTGGGTCGCCATCCCCATCCGTTGGTGGGTCTACTGTGGATCTGATGGGAGTGGATGTGGTTCTAGGGTTGTGGGATGTTACCTGAAAAATAAAAATCATTATTCATCTAATGAAAAACTAAAAATAAATTAAAATATCATAAAAGTAAAAGAAAACATGGATTTCCTCCTAAGAAATTCTGAATTTATTTGTCTATAGCTAGAAAGTTGCATTGGACAACCCATAATCTGATGGTGGCTACCATATTTTCTCAACTCTATAGTGCTTCTAGAAAAACTTCTCTTTTGGGATGCTTGATTGTTCATTGGATAATTTATCCCTTTCCTTGAATCTATGTTGCAATTTAGTGGAGGTGGAAAGAGAATATGCCTTTCTTCCCTTTAGTCTCCAATGTGAGGAATGATTGTATCCAAAAACTGATGGGTTTTTATGCTTGGAAATTCAGGAATATGTCTTAATTCTGATGGTTCATTAATGTAAGGATCAAATAACACAAAACCATAGTATGAGATCCCAATAGTTTATGACTCATTTATTTCATCACTTACTGATGCAGAGTAATGAGGATCAGTGGAGTCATAATACTGAATAAAATTTTCAATATCTTTTATTTCAATGTAGTTCTCCATAGAATGGTCAATTTCAACCTCACCACTGATAAATTTATTAATTAGGGAAAAAATAACAAAACCTTCACTCTCACTGGGACAAAAGTGATGGGTTTTTATGCTTGGAAATTCAGGAATATGTCTTAATTCTGATGGTTCATTAATGTAAGGATCAAATAACACAAAACTATAGTATGAGATACCAATAGTTTATGACTCATTTATTTCATCACTTACTGATGGAGAGTAATGAGGATCAGTGGAGTCATAATACTGAATAAAATTTTCAATATCCTTTATTTCAATGTATTTCTCCAAACAATGGTCAATTTCAACCTCACCACTGATAAATTTATTAATTAGGGAAAAAATAACACAACCTTCACTCTCACTGGGACAAGATAAACACATTTTTTTAAAGAGGTAGAGATTTATATTAGTTACTATAATAATGAATTATCAATTAATCCTAAAATAATTTAGTTTATACCAATGAATGAAAATGTAGATATTTAAATTAGTTACCAAAATAAAGTTTATTTCACTTTTTGTTAAAAGTGTTTAATGTTTTTTAGTAAACTAATAATTCAAATAAATAAATTATTTATAAAATATATCAAAGAGAAATACTATTGTAAAATATTTCAATGATGTTGTTGATGTAATTATAAGGAACTCTAGGAATACAATAGATGATAACATTATAACATTCTATGTTATGAAGTTAATGAGGTTGAATATAATCACAAATAGTTAAACTTAAGAATATGATTATTAAGTCTCTACATTATTAGAACTTTTTTCTCCACAAATTCAAGTCCCTAAGAGGTTAGTGGGATTATTTTATAACATGGTAACATGGGGATGTGATAGAAATTACATATGGATGTAATGTTTGTAAAATGAATCCATTACTACAGAAAAATTTCTAGGGCCATGATATATATCAATAACAGATTGGTTGTAATGGTGTAAACATATCACGTATTTATAATAAAGGTAATATCAATTGTTCATTAATTCAATTGAGTTGTAATTTTTTTTCATGAAAGGTTGAATGATAAATATCCCCTCAAAATTAAAAAAATATAGTTTTCCCTTATATATGATCATAATAGGGTGTAATGGGTTGTGATGATATACAAAAGATAGCTTGAATATGTTATTATATCCATTACATGAGGTTGTACATGAGATATTTAATAACATATATTTGAGGTCACAATAAAAGAATTATTACATGGACAGATCCGCTAAAGTATATCTCACGGAATTTCAAATGGCCATGGATATACTTGATGATGTATGATTATTATCAATACTTCTTACCCAAGGTTAGACAGATACCGAGCATGATAACCTTTATACATTCAGACCATAGAAATCACGTCCGATTGTCGCCTATCGACCGGTCAAAGTTCTGGTGCTCTACAAATGTCTATAACTGCACTCTGGTCGAATCCTCAGTGATGATACTTTTAAATAATCAATTGTTTTTAGTTGATTGTGTTCTGACTGGGGGGTTATTGTACAGCTTATGAAATAATTTATAGATTATGTTTGATTTAACAAATCGATAAATATCGGGGTGAGTTTATCAATAGGTAGTTAAGCTTCTGATATCCTTGACCCTCTTTGTATTGCATTAAATTAACACACATGTCACAAGTTGACGGAGATTGGAATTACCAAGTGTTAAGGCTTCAATTTTGGCATTAACATAACTTAAGGTTTTTATATTAATCATATCTTGTTTATGTTAATGTATTTATGGTTCCAATAATCCATGGACACCACTCGTTAAACAAAACAAGTCATTAATCCAGGACATGTTAAGTCTAACATACATAATGTTAATTCAGAGAATACTCATCGAGCATTTTATCTCAATCGCTTAACATCAATAAATTATAAATCACCCCAAAGAGATATTTACTCATCCATTGAAATGATTAATATTCTGGTTATAATTATTTTGATGATAAATTAATAACTTAAAAAAATAAAGGGATAAGATAAATAGTTCTGCGTCAAACACATACAGAAATGAAAATGAGAATAAAAGCAGACTTTTGATAGAATGAGGATGAAAAATCAACAAAGGGGTTTTAACGTTATTTAACCTACTTTAAGAAAATTAATATTAAACTCAATAAATTTGATTATAAAAAGAGATATTGAAAAATAAACTTGCATGAAAACAGAATTACAAAACACAAACACTTACACTATTACAAACAAAGAACAACACAAAAGTTAATAAAAAGAAGCAAGGAGTAATGGTTTATCAATAAAAAAATGAGTATAAAAGATCATACCAAGACGTTGGAAGAGCCTCTGGCATGAAAAACTGTAGAGACCCGAAGCTTGACGTACATTGACATTACATTACATTTGCAGAATACTTAGTACATAACAAAAACACACACACAAGGATCGTAATAGTTTAGTGTCTTTGGAAACTCGGAATATAATCTTCTAATCCTGGTGAAAGATCTTCAACATCTCCCATAAATATCTTCTTCTTTTTTTATACATAAACCTTTCCCTTAATCCTGGGGAAAAGTAAACATAAAAGGGTGAGCTCAAATGATCAGTAAGGGTAAACAAAAGAAATATATATCACATCATATATATAAGCACATAACTTTTGGAAATCTTAACCTGTAAAAGAGATCACAATTTCATAACCTGGGATAACTCATGGCAGTGAAATGTAATCACAATAATCATAACATAAAACAATAAAATTTGTGGCATACACACATAATCATAGAGAATCATTTCTTGTTAATCAAGACTCATTTCCAAGACTATCTTAGTGGACAAAGTCCCTTTCTGAACCGAGTCACCCTCGTTTCAGTCCTGTTTCACTGAACCGGTATAACCTACCATTCCAGCCATGTCTATCTTATGAGATATAAAATCATTACCCAATGCATTGGAGGGAGATATAGGTCCCACCCATCTCATAATGATACCATTCTTATGTGTGCCACAAAATCATAAATCATACATCATTGCATAACCCATGTAATACAAATGGGAATCTTAAACATCATTACATCATAAAACAATTCATATAAGATAAATGAATTCATAAAAATAATTCCATCACAAAATAATCAAATCGATGTAATAATAGGGATAAAAACAGAACCCTTTATTATCTTAGATGGAAAATAATTTTGATAAAACACTTGAACTCCATTCTTGAGGAAAATATCCTTTCTTCTTAAAATTTTTTTTTCTTTTCTTAACATGTCATAAAACATTAAACTAAAAGAAGTTTATTAAAAATAAACTTGAAAACTTGTAAATTAAGATTCTTGGAAATAATGTTTTAAAAATCCATTCATGCTGTATAAGTTAAAAAAACATTCTTCATACTTTTGTCGGAAAATTCAAAAAGTACCTCGTACGAAAAACGACAAAAGAGTCCTTTCATATCTTTTACTAAAAACTAACCAAAGGGTACAATTGGATTTAAACAATTTTAGGTGGATGGAAATATTACATATTGAGGAAACATAGATGTGGATGATAAAATACACCCCAGTAAATACCAACGTATGAACAATCTCGGATAAAAATGAGATTGTGATACTTCCCTTACCTTAGGTCTGACTTGCTTCGTAAGTGTCCGAACCTCCTGTATAATGATATAAATAATGTCATTGACTTATTACAGAATCATATTCATTATTATGATATCATATATGGTTCACTTATGACTTGCTATTACCCGTTCTTTTGTAAATTCCATGTTAAAGAAGTGTTTTGGGTAAAATCGTTTCATTTATCGTAGGTGTTTGGACTTGTTGTTCTTGACATTATTATTTCTTATATCATGATTTACTTACTTCCTTTATATAAAACATGATTTATATATCATATATATTCAGTATATATATATATATAATATATAGATAAATGAAATAAAACACACCGTTCATGGAGACGGTAGTCCGTACGTACGCATGAACGTTGTTTTCTTTTCCTTATTGTCTTGAATGGAAGTAAGTAGATGACATAAATATATACATAAATCCAGTATCTTTATAATGTCATATATTTAATTATTATTTCTTATATATAATTTATAATCATTCTTAAATGGTTAACATGGAGAATGAATCTCATCACGTCGTGGAGACGGTATTCCGTACGTACGCACGCGCGGTGATTTCTTTTTCCGTAGAATGGATAGAAGGTTAATTATAGTTGTTTCATATTTATAATAACATATCAGTATATAAGAAATACTTATGTTATTACTTTATCATGAAACAACTAAAGAAGAAGAAGTTGAAGAAGAAAGAAATTGAAAAAGATCCGTAATGGATATTACCTCTTTTTGACGCGCCTTTTCTTAACCTCCACTTAAAGAACTAAGGATGGTCTTTGAAGAAGACCAGGACCTCTAGGATGATACTAGGTAAGTGGGGAAGATATTTTTTCAGGGTTTGGCTGAGCTTGAATTCTCAAATTGGTGTGAGGAGGAGAGGGAGGAGGTGCCCTTTTATAATGGAGGAGAGGGGCACCTTAGGAAAATCTCAAAATATTATTTTATATTAATGTCAAATTCGGTTCATAATGGTTCCAAAGGGTCTTATTTCGATGATAAAGTGGGTATGGGTCGCAATCCTCTCATACAATATGATTTAGACAAGTTTAGGTTCCTATTTTAACCTTATCATTTAGATTTTACATTAAGTTAAATAATTTTACTTTTACCGTGTCTTCTTGTGTTCTTACACTATAAGGTTAATAAACTTACTATAACAAGCCAAACGAACCCCAAATTGTTTATTATTAATATATATAACCTTATCTAAGTCATTTGGCAGAACCTTAGATTTTTAGGAATAAAATAACAATTAATAATATAATATTTGTTTTAAAAACTATTTTATGTCAATTTTGAAACTATTTAGTAATTGATTTTTGTGAAAATAATAACAGAATGATAAGTTCAAATAAAGTTAATTAAATCAATACTAACATGTCATAGTAACCTATAAAATTAGTTTAATTCATAAAAAGTCTTAAATTACATTTATTTCGGTATTTATAACATCAATTATTTCAATATTTCATTAATAAGATAATCACTGCATCATCTTTGGGTCATAAATAAATTAAATTATTTGATGTCTAAAAATTACAAATAAAATACCATTTTGTAGTAAATCATTTTATCTTTCTAATGACTATTTACAATCGAATATATATTATGTATAACCCTATATTAAAAATGTTTTAGTAAATAAACATTGATTTTAACTCTTTTAACTCTTCTTTGAATTAAATAATTATAAATGTCCTAATCTAATCCAAGTGGGCCTAAATGGTCATATTTTATTCCTAAGATTGTTATTTGTCGAATTACACTTATCCAATAGAATTTGGACATGTGTTAGGGTAATAATAATATCATTTGTACCCTTAATTACCCTATTTACTTTTAACCGTGGTAAATAAAAGTAAAAAGTTACTATTCACCAAAAATTATTTTCATCTCATTGAACAACATTTTACTTACTGAAATCAACTGTGTCTCTCGGATTTTTGAAATTCCATTCACAGAAGCGGTAAAATTAAGTTTTATGAAAAATTCATTTTTTTAACTACCACTTAGTGGTTTCACTATTCATCAAAAATTGAAAGTTTTCAGAAAAATACCAAAAATTAGGCCTAAGCTATATTTGATATTATGAACTCAAAAATGATTTCTATTTTACCAAATTCAAAACATATCAGTTGCATTAAATAATTTAAAAATTAATTCCCGTCGTAAAAACAAATAGCGTGTTCTTAAGAGATAATAACTATCAAAAGATTGACACTTGTTTATGTCTGGTTTAAATGTGAAATTACATCCAATGACCAACATTGTATTAAATTGTAAAAATATATTGTAAATATACTTTAAAACCACTCAAATTAATAATTTATCATTATTAATTATTTCGATTGAAAAATTTGTTTTTAATTAAAATTTAGTAATTTTCACTATTCATCAAAATATGAAAGTTATCCGAAAATCACCAAAATTTCACCCTAAGCTAATTTAGATATTCTGAATCCAAAAATGAAGTCCATTTTGAAAAATAAAATTTAAAAAATTTCAAAAAGTGGTCATTACTATTCAAAACGGCTTGTTTTAATAATATTTTAATAGCATATCGTTGTTTAGCGAAACTTGGTGTTGCGTACAACACACGCTATCAAGGAAGGTCGCGATTGCGTGTAATGAAAGGAAAGTCAAGGATACGTGTTGTGCAAGATCCTTTTGGTGTAGCGTACAACACAAGACATTAATGAAATTAAAAAGAATGTTTTTCATAAAATCTCGGGGTGTTACATTCTATCCCCCTTAAAATGAATTTCGCCCTCGAAATTCGTCGGGGTTATAAATGGTTTACTATTCGAAAATTTCTTTGATAGAAACCCTCATCGTAAAAAGGAATACCAAAACTAATATTTAAAAGAAAGTATGAAACGTAATGGTTACCCAAATAAACTAATCACTGGGTTTCCACATAGGTGAAAATATGGATATGGAAGAAAAATCTAACCATCATGTTCTGATGGAGAGTGGTAGAGAACATGGCTATGGAAAAGCCAACAATCACAAATCCATAAATTTGTGACGATCTAAGGTACCATCTGATTAATCATATATAAGAGCAATAGGACAACATTTTTGTTTTTCAAGATCGTTTCCCTAATTTTAAAGAATTTGAATTAGAATAAATACTTACTTTATTTTGGTACAATCTCACTGTTTTTCGTGCCTTGAACAATTTCCACTTCATCTCTTAAATAAATGAAGTTGCATTTGTTATTCGTGAAGTGTTAGCAGATCATGTGATAGAATGACGGGTCATTCCATCTGTCTCAAACAAAAGGTTAGAAAAAGTTATTAAATATACATAAGTCATTCTATAGTGAGATTAATTTTATATGGTTCCTAAAATGGACTTATACTTCATATATCATACTGCTTAATATAATAAAACTAGTTTCTACTAAACAGGGACTTCATGTGGTCCAGTGGTAGGGGATAAAGGCCAGTCGCACTTCGGTTGTGTGTTCGATTCCCACAGCCTTGTCCGACGCGATGGGTTGTTGCCCGTCCTGCAGGTTGTCCTTTTTCTAAAGCTATATTACTATAACATCCCATCAATAATATTGAAAAACGTTTTATCCTAACTTATGTCCAACTTAATCCATTCCAATATTTAAGCTTATCCAAAATACTTCGGTCCAAGCTCATAGTATAGAGAAAATGATCACGTGAATTCCATCATTTATCCCTTATATATCTTGTTCGTCACATTCCAGTCATGTGAATACGATAATCATGTAATCTTTTGAAAAATGAATACCCATTGAATCTTAGTAAAAACATGAGTGCTGTCAAAAGTTAACTCTTTCCACATACCAAAATCCTCAAAATTCTATATACTCTAACCATGATATCACTTAGTCCTTATATCAATCATGAGCTCATGAATACTGTTAAACATTTAATTTTCTCCTTATCCTTTCATTATGTGCATATCATCTACATTCCAAAAATATCTGAATAACCTTTTATGGATACTAGTAGAATTAATCACACACTTTCAAAACTCAAGGAAAGACAACAATGTAAAAATCCTTAGATGTCTCTTTATTCCATAGTACCATTAGATTCTTTACACTTGATAAACATGTAATCATTCCACTACCTTCTTAAACCTTTGACCGAGCTTCAACAATTCTTTCATCTCACATATCATTTGTAGTCTCTTCATCATCATCAACATAAATACTACCCATATGGCCATACTGATTCTCTTCATGAGACTTTCACTTAGGGAATTGGTTTGCATAATGCCTGTACATTCCACATTTAAAACATTTAACCATTGTTGATGTCGTAGAAATACCATTATCCTCATCCCTGGTGTTAACTGAACCTTTTCTTTTGCACTTACTGGCTTTGTGTCCTTCTTTTCCACACCCAAATCATCTTCCAGTTCCTTTGAAACATTCTCCTTGATGCCTCTTCCCACATGATTTACATAGGGGAAATTGAACTTTCTTTCCTCTATGATCATCATGAAACTCCATCTTTCTCTTATTAGATGAGTCAGGAAACTTACCAAATTTTACTTTATTGATCATATTATGAGATTTTTGATTTGGCATAATAATGATGTTTGGACTTCCAAATCCCATTTCATTTGGTTTCTCATGAAGAATATCATTCCATTGTCCATCATATCCTCTATTATCATGAATCATCTAGTTTCCAGCCATTTTCTAAAACCCAAAAAAGAATAGTGTGAGAGGAAAAAATCATAATAAAGGGAGAGTAACTTCAATATCTAACATCTTTGGTTTAATCTAATATCGTTACCATAGTTCTAGGACTATATCCTATACGTATACTTATCTTTATGGACATCCCTAGACATAACTTAGAAATATCTCTAGGGATCTCACTAACGTTCTCACATCCTAGTTTCCAAAGGTTGACTAAACCTTTCCTCTGATACCAACTGTAGAGAACCGAAGCTTGACGTACATTGACATTACATTACATTTTAGGAATACTTAGTACATAACAAAAACACACACACAAGGATCTTAATAGTTTAGTGTCTTTAGAAACTCGGAATATAATCTTCTAATCCTGGTGAAAGATCTTCAACATCTCCCATAAAGATCTTCTTCTTTTTTTCTACCTAAACCTTTCTATTTATCCTGGGGAAAAGTAAACATAAAAGGGTGAGCTCAAATGCTCAGTAAGGGTAAACAAAAGAAATATATATCACATCATATACATAAGCACATAACTTTTGGAAATCCTAACCTGTAAAAGAGATCACAATTTCATAACCTGGGATAACTCATGGCAGTGAAATGTAATCACAATAATCATAACTTAAAACATTAAACTTTGTGGCATACACACATAATCATAGAGAATCATTTCTTGTTAGTCAAGACTCATTTCCAAGACTATCTTAGTGGACAAAGTCCCTTTCTGAACCGAGTCACCCTCGTTTCAGTCCTGTTTCACTGAACTGGTATAACCTACCATTCCAGCCATGTCTATATTATGAGATATAAAATCTTTACCCAGTGAATTGGAGGGAGATATAGGTCCTACCCATCTCATAATTATACCATTCTTATGTGTGCCACAAAATCATAAATCATACATCATTGCATAACCCATGTAATACAAATTGGAATCTTAAACATCATGACATCATAAAACAATTCATATAAGATAAATGAATTCATAAAAATAATTCCATCACAACATAATCAAATCAATGTAATAATAGGGATAAAAACAGAACCCTTTATTATCATAGATGGAAAATAATTTTGATAAAACACTTGAACTCCATTCTTGAGGAAAATATCCTTTCTTCTTAAAAAACATTTTTCCTTTATTAACATGTCATACATCTTTAAACTAAAATAAGTTGATTAAAAATAAACTTGAAAACTTGTAAAGGATTCTTTTTGGAAATAATGTTTTAAAAATCCATTCATGCTGTATAAGTTAAAAAACATTCTTCGTACTTTTGTCAGAAAAGTCAAAAAGTACCTCGTACGAAAAACGACAAAAGATTCCTTTCATATCTTTTACTAAAAACTCACCAAAGGATAAAATTGGATTTAAACAATTGTAGGTGGATGGAAATAACATTACATATTGAGGAAACATAGATGTGGATGATGAAATACACCCCAGTAAATTCCAACGTATAAACAATCTTGGATAAAAATGACATTGTGATATTTCCCTTACCTTAGGTCCGACTTGCTTCGTAAGTGTCTGAACCTCCTGTATAATGATTTAAATAATGTCATTGACTTATTACAGAATTATATTCATTATTATGATATCATATATGGTTCACTTATGACTTTATATTACCCCTTCTTTTTTAAATTCCATGTTAAAGAAGCGATTTGGATAAAATCGTTTCATTTATCGTAGGTGTTTGGACTTGTTGTTATTGACATTATTATTACTTATATAATGATTTACTTACTTCCAGAATATAATACATGATTTATATATCATATATATTCAGTATATATATATATATATAATAGATAGATAAATGAAATGAAACACACCGTTCATGGAGACGGTAGTCCGTACGTACGCATGAACGTTGTTTTCCTTTCCTTATTGTCTTGAATGGAAGTAAGTAAGTGAAATAAATATATACATAAATTCAGTAGCTTTATAATGTCATATATTTCATTATTATTGCTTATATATAATTTATAATCATTCTTAAATGTTTAACATGGAGAATGAATCTCATCGCGTCGTGGAGACGGTATTCCGTACGTACACACGCTCGGTGATTTACTTTTTCCGTAGGATGGATAGAAGGTTAATTAGAGTTGTTTCATATTTATAATAACATATCAGTATATAAGAAATACTTATGTTATTACTTTATCATGAAACAACTAAAGAAGAAGAAGTTGAAGAAGAAAGAAATTGAAAAAGATCGGTAATGGATATTACCTCTTTTTGACGCGCCTTTTCTTAACCTCCACTTAAAGAACTAAGGATGGTCTTTGAAGAATACCAGGACCTCTAAGATGATAATAGGGAAGTGGGGAAGAGATTTTGGCAGTGTTTGGCCGATCTTGAATGCTCAAATTGGTGTGAGGAGGAGAGGGAGGAGGTGCCCTTTTATAAGGGAGGAGAGGGGCACCTTAGGAAAATCTCAAAATATTATTTTATATTAAGGTCAAATTCGGTTTATAATGGTTCCAAAGGGTCTTATTTAGATGATAAAGTGGGGATGGGTCAAAATCCTCTCATCCAATAGGATTTATAAAAGTTTAGGTTCATATTGTAACCTTATCATTTAGATTTAACATTAAGTTAAATAATTTTACTTTTACCGTGTCTTCTTGTGTTCTTACACTATAAGGTTAATAAACTTACTATAAGAATCCAAAATAACCGCAAATTGTTTATTATTAATATATATAACCTTATGTAAGTCATTTTTCATAAGATTAGATTTTTAGGAATAAAATAACAATTAATAATATAATATTTGTTTTAAAAACTATTTTATGTCAATTTTGACACTATTTAGTAATTGATTTTTTTGAAAATAATAACAGATTGATAAGTTCGAAAAAAGTTTATTAAATCAATACTAACATGTCATATTAACCTATTAAATTAGTGTAATTCGTAAAAAGTCTTAAATTACATTTATTTTGGTATTTATAACATAAATTATGTCAATATTTCATTAATAGGATAATCACTGCATCATCTTTGTGTCATAAATAAATTAAATTATTTGATGTCTAAAAATTACAAATAAAATACCATTATGTAGTAAATCTTTTTAGCTTTCTAATGAATATTTACAATCGAATTTATCTTATGTATAACCCTATATTACAAATATTTTAGTAAATAAACTTTGATTTTAACTCTTTTAACTCTTCTTTAAATTAAATAATAATAAATGTCTTAATCTAATCCAAGTGGGCCTAAATGGTCATATTTTATTCCTAAGCTTGTTTTTGGTCTAATTTCACTTATCCAAAAGAATTTGGACATGTGTTAGGGTAATAATAATATCATTTTTACCCTTAATTACCCTATTTACTTTTTACCGTGGTAAATAAAAGTAAAAAGTTACTATTCACCAAAAATTATTTTCATCTTATTGAACCACATTTTACATACTGACATCAACCGTGTGTCTCGGATTTTTTAAATTCCACTCACAGAAGCGGTAAAATTAAGTTTTATGAAAAATTCAGTTTTTTTAACTACCACTTAGTGGTTTTACTATTCATCAAAAATTGAATGTTTTCAGAAAAATACCAAAAATTAGGCCTAAGCTATATTTGATATTATGAACTCAAAAATGATTTATATTTTACCAAATTCAAAACATATCTGTTGCATTAATTAATTTAAAAATTAATTCCCATCGTCAAAACAAATAGCTTGTTCTTAAGAGATAATAACTATCAAAAGATTGACACTTGTTTATGTCTGGTTTAAATGTGAAATTTACATCCAATGACCAAAATTGTATAAAATTGTAAAAATATATTATAAATATACTTTAAAACCACTCAAATTAATAATTTATCATTATTAATTATTTCGATTGAAAAAGTTGTTTTTAATTAATATTTAGTAATTTTCACTATTCATCAAAATATGAAAGTTATCCGAAAATCACCAAAATTTGACCCTAAGATAATTTCGATATTCCGAATCCAAAAATGAAGTCCATTTTGAAAAATAAAATTTAAAAAATTTCAAAAATTGGTTATTACTATTCATAACGACTTGTTTTAATAATATTTTAATAGCATATCGTTGTTTAGCGAAACTTGGTGTTTCGTACAACACACGCTATCAAGGAAGGTCGCGATTGGGTGTCATGAAAGGCAAGTCAAGGATACGTATTGTGCAATATCCTTTTGGTGTAGCGTACAACACAATACATTAATGAAATTAAAAAGAATATTTTTCATAAAATCTCGGGGTGTTACAAAAACTATCCTTATTTTCTCTGAAATTCCAACCCCTTTGAAGGAGAGGAGGGAGATGTATTTATAGACCAAGGAAGTAGACTGTTTGCATTTCCAATTTGTCTCTCCACTTGGCTCGGCGATTTGGACATCCATACAGCCAAATCGTGAGATATCTCCTTCTTAAAAGTTGTATATAATAATGTTGTATGACTAATCAAAACATTTTTTGGAATTTTGGCGTAGGCTTCCAAAGTTATGGCTATTGCAGTAAACAATTTAAATTCTCAATTTCTATCCATTTCTTTTCGATGGCCAAATGTGAATGGATTTTGGAATAGTAATATGACTTGAAATCTAAATGCTTTCTTCAACCAAGTCCACCGTCTATATCTCATATTTCACACAGAAATATATCTTCTTGATTTGATGAATATATCAGCATACATGTCATGAATACTCTACTGATTTTAATTCCAAGCCAAAATGGTGGGATGAGTTTAAATGAATCATTTGGGCCCTTTTTATATGGATTTGGGCCTTGAAAGTTTTATCCAAGACTCATTACATTATCTCTCGAACATCGGAGGAGAATAAAGGAATTTGGACATTCTTATTAAGGCCAACAGTTAAATCTTCATGGCTGGTCCAGTTTCATCATCGATTCTATAGGCCTTCTTGTGTGGTCTATATGGGCCTTCAAATGGAAGAATTATCCCATGATTCCTTCAAATGAATTTTTTTAAATTGGATTGGGAATCATAAAAAATAGAAACCACATCATTTTAATCATAATTGGAAGATTTATCAGTAAAATAGTAAACTGACTGAATTGGACTTCTTAAAAAAATGCTCAAAAATTAAACATAGTATTAAAAAAATAATATTTCACAAAAATTATGCACATTTCATATAAAATCGGTAAATGGGGTATATAATAAGTCACGAAAATATTAATAACATAAAATCCCCCAAACTTATTCTGGTGCATGTCCTCATGTGTTACAAATATAAAAACATTACAAAATCATTTTCACTCACCAAAAAATATTAAAATTTTGTTTTTCTCACTCAGAGGAGGTTTAGACAATTCAATATATCCATATTGAATTCCACCTCAATTTGATAGAGAAAAAATGTTCCAAAAAAAACTTTTTTCCATGGTCAAATTTAGAAATGGAAATTGGTGGCACACAAAACTTACTCCTCCCAAGATGATAAAATTAATTTATGGAGTTCCACTCATTCACCAACAAAAAGTAAAAATCATAGAGTTTGTTAAAGGTCTCAGATTCCAATCCCTATCCTAAATTTATCCAAAATTAAGAGTACTTTTTAGGGGCTTTTCTGTGGCTCTAGGATGGTAAGAAGATGATATCGAAAAGATAGGAAAAAGGGGGTAAAACATCAACATTGAAAAACAATGCACAGTTTTTTTTTTGAAATGAGACTTGAAAGGAAATGAAAACACATATTTTCAATGGCATGGTTATTTAAATAAAGACAAAAAAGGGAAAAGTAATTTGAATTGGATGAGAAGCTTAAATATTAAAAAACCACAAAACTTCTCCCAATGACATAAGTGTTCTTTTGTTTACTTTTTTTTATATTTTTTTCGAAAGTTGAACTTGAAATAGATCTCACAATCATATCCTAACCCATGATTGATCTTCTCAAGAAACTAATTTTAATAGTTATAAAAGGAACAAAGATTGAGGAAGAGTGATTTTGACCGACCCAAGACACAACCCATTTTTGTTTCTTTTTATAGATTTTTTTGATTTTGATTTTTATTTTTTGGAACACTTTTTAATATCATTTGTAGAAGATAAACAAATATATATTCCCAAACACCACTAATCCACTAAAGGATAACATATCCCCCAAACATAAATTGATTATAGCCATAAAAAATTTGATAACATGGTGAAAATCATCAAAAGGGTACGCAAAATGAAATCTATTCCCCCCACACTTAAATTTCAAAAAATTATGCAATGAAAATCCATGTTGATTTTGGGTGGGATAAGGAATTGGGATTTTAATGTGGATATCAATAAAAATGATTTTATAGGATCTAAGGTGCTTTCAAAATGAGGATTAATATATAGTTAACGGGAGGCTATTATACTATTTTAATTCTCATGTGGTTTAGAAAATTCCTATATCATATTAATGCACATCAAAGTAAGAAATTAAGCATGAAGGTCCAAAACTCAAGATTCACAAATGGGGGTAAAAACCACCCATTTTGAAAATATGTCCATAGGTGGCCTTGGCATGAAATCTAAATTTATTCCTCGTGGTTGGAGAAAATAATTTTCCAAATCAAAAAATAAGCATTCAAAATTTTTTCTGTTTGACACAAGATTCTTTATCCAAAGTCATGTTAAAAATAAAAAAATTTAAATGAAATCATGTTTTTTTAATACCCAAAATGGTTGGAAAGAATTTGAAAATAAGAAAATGTGTAAGCATTACTCTTGATTTTTCATATTATTATTTATATTTTTTAGTTTTTTAGGTTTTTAGTTTATTAGTTTTTAATAACGACACACCCACACAATAGAGGAATAGTAAAAAAATGTGATGAGGAAAGTGAAAAAAAAGAGAATGAGGGAGGAAGAAGAATAAAGAGAGAGTGTGAGATGGAGATAGAGAGAGAGAGAGAAAGAGAAAGAGTTTCCCCCTAGTTTGGATTTGGTGGGTCTCCATCCCCATCCGTTGGTGGGTCTACTGTGGATCTGATGGGAGTGGATGTGGTTCTAGGGTTGTGGGATGTTACCTGAAAAATAAAAATCATTATTCATCTAATGAAAAACTAAAAATAAATTAAAATATCATAAAAGTAAAAGAAAACATGGATTTCCTCCCAATAAATTCTGCATTTATTTGTTTATAGCTAGAAAGTTTCATTGGACAACCCATAATCTGATGGTGGCTACCATATTTTCTCAACTCTAGAGTGCTTCTAGAAAAACTTCTCTTTTAAGATGCTTGATTGTTCATTGGATAATTTATCCCTTTCCTTGAATCTGTGTTGCAATTTAATAGAGGTGGAAAGATAATATGCCTTTCTTACCTTTAGTCTCCAATGTGAGGAATAATTGTATCCAAAAAGTGATGGGTTCTTATGCTTGGAAATTCAGGAATATGTCTTAATTCTGATGGTTCATTAATTTAAGGATCAAATAACACAAAACCATAGTATGAGATCCCAATAGTTTATGACTCATTTATTTCATCACTTACTGATGTAGAGTAATGAGGATCAGTGGAGTCATAATACTGAATAAAATTTTCAATATCCTTTATTTCAATGTAGTTCTCCAAAGAATGGTCAATTTCAACCTCACCACTGATAAATTTATTAATTAGGGAAAAAATAACACAACCTTAAATCTCACTAGGACAAAAGTGATGGGTTTTTATGCTTGGAAATTCAGGAATATGTCTTAATTCTGATGGTTCATTAATGTAAGGATCAAATAACACAAAACCATAGTATGAGATCCCAATAGTTTATGACTCATTTATTTCATCACTTATTGATGCAGAGTAATGAGGATCAGTGGAGTCATAATACTGAATAAAATTTTCAATATCCTTTATTTAAATGTAGTTCTCCAAAGAATGGTCAATTTCAACCTCACCACTGATAAATTTATTAATTTGGGAAAAAATAACTCAACCTTCACTCTCACTGGGACAAGATAAACACATTTTTTTTGAAAGAGGTAGAGATTTATATTAGTTACTCTAATAATGATTTATCAATTAATCCTAAAATAATTTAGTTTATACCAATGAATGAAAATGTAGATATTTAAATTAGTTACCAAAATAAAGTTTATTTCACTTTTTGTTAAATGTGTTTAATGTTTTTTGGTAAACTAATAATTCAAATAAATAAATTATTTATAAAATATATCAAAGAGAAATCCTATTGTAAAATATTTCAATGATGTTGTTGATGTAATTATAAGGAACTCTAGGAATACAATAGATGATAACATTATAACATTCTATGTTATGAAGTTAATGAGGTTGAATATAATCACAGATAGTTAAACTTAAGAATATGATTATTAAGTCTCTACATTATTAGAACTTTTTTCTCCACAAATTCAAGTCCCTGAGAGGTTAGTGGGATTATTTTATAACATGGTAACATGGGGATGTGATAGAAATTACATATGGATGTAATGTTTGTAAAATGAATCCATTACTAGAGAAAATATTCTAGGGCCATGATATATATCAATAACAGATTGGTTGTAATGGTGTGAACATATCACGTATTTATAATAAAGGTAATATCAATTGTTCATTAATTCAATTGGGTTGTAATTTTTTTTCATGAAAGGTTGAATGATAAATATCCCCTCAAAATTAAAAAAATATAGTTTTCCCTTACATATGATCATAATAGGTTGTAATGGGTTGTGATGATATAAAAAAGATAGCTTGAATATGTTATTATATCCATTACATGAGGTTGTACATGAGATATTTAATAACATATATTTGAGGTCACAATAAAAGAATTATTACATGGATAGATCCGCTAAAGTATATCTCCTGGAATTTTAAATGGCCATGGATATAATTGATGATGTATGATTATTATCAATACTTCTTACCCAAGGTTAGACAGATACCGAGCATGATAACCTTTATACATTCAGACCATAGAAAGCACGTCCGATTGTCGCCTATCGACCGGTCAAAGTTCTGGTGCTCTACAAATGTCTATAGCTGCACTCTGGTCGAATCCTCAGTGATGATACTTTTAAATAATCAATTTTTTTAGCTGATTGTGTTCTGACTGGGGGGTTATTGTAAAGCTTATGAAATAATTTATAGATTATATTTGATTTAACAAATTGATAAATATCGGGGTGAGTTTATCAATAGGTAGTTAAGCTTCTGATATCCTTGACCCTTTCTTTGTATTGCATTAAATTAACACACATGTCACAAGTTGACGGAGATTGGAATTACCAAGTGTTAAGGCTTCAATTTTGGCATTAACATAACTTAAGGTTATTATATTAATCATATCTTGTTTATGTTAATGTATTTATGGTTCCAATAGTCCATGGACACCACTTGTTAAACAAAACAAGTCATTAATCCAGGACATGTTAAGTCTAACATACATAATGTTAATTCAGAGAATACTCATCGAGCATTTTATCTCAATCTCTTAACATCAATAATTTATAAATCACCCCAAAGAGATATTTAATCATCCATTGAAATGATTAATATTTTGGTTATAATTATTTTGATGATAAATTAATAACTTAAAAAAAATAAAGGGATAAGATAAATAGTTATGCGTCAAACACATAAAGAAACGAAAATGAGTATAAAAGCAGACTTTTGATAGAATGAGGATGAAAAATAAATAAAGGGGTTTTAACGTGATTTAACCTACATTAAGAAAATTAATATTAAACTCAATAAATTTGATTATAAAAAGAGATATTGAAAAATAAACTTGCATGAAAACAGAATTACAAAACACAAACACTTACACTATTACAAACAAAGAACAACACAAAATTAAATAAAACGAAGCAAGGAGTAATGGTTTATCAAGTAAAAACATGAGTATAAAAGATCCTACCAAGATGTTGGAAGAGCCTTTGGCATAAAAAACTGTAGATACCCGAAGCTTGACGTACATTGACATTACATTACATTTGCGGAATACTTAGTACATAACAAAAACACACACACAAGGATCGTAATAGTTTAGTGTCTTTGGAAACTCGGAATATAATCTTCTAATCCTGGTGAAAGATCTTCAACATCTCCCATAAAGATCTTCTTCTTTTTTTATACCTAAACCATTCTCTTTATCCTGGGGAAAAGTAAACATAAAAGGGTGAGCCCAAATTCCCAGAAAGGGTAAACAAAAGAAATATATATCACATCATATACATAAGCACATAACTTTTGGAAATCATAACCTGTAAAAGAGATCACAATTTCATAACCTGGGATAACTCATGGCAGTGAAATGTAATCACAATAATCATAACATAAAACATTAAACTTTGTGGCATACACACATAATCATAGAGAATCTTTTCTTGTTAGTCAAGACTCATTTCCAAGACTATCTTAGTGGACAAAGTCCTTTTCTGAACCGAGTCACCCTCGTTTCAGTCCTGTTTCACTGAACCGGTATAACCTACCATTCCATACATGTCTATATTATGAGATATAAAATCTTTACCCAATGCATTGGAGGGAGATTTAGGTCCCACCCATCTCATAATGATACCATTCTTATGTGTTCCACAAAATCATAAATCATACATCATTGCATAACCCATGTAATACAAATAAGAATCTTAAACATCATGACATCATAAAACAATTCATATAAGATAAAGGAATTCATAAAAATAATTCCATCACAACATAATCAAATCTATGTAATAATAGGGATAAAAACAGAACCCTTTATTATCTTAGATGGAAAATAATTTTGATAAAACACTTGAACTCCATTCTTGAGGAAAATATCCTTTCTTCTTAAAAAACATTTTTCCTTTCTTAACATGTCATACAACTTTAAACTAAAAGAAGTTGATTAAAAATAAACTTGAAAACTTGTAAAGGAAGCTTCTTGGAAATAATGTTTTAAAAATCCATTCATGTTGTATAAGTTAAAAAAAACATTCTTCGTACTTTTTTCGGAAAAGTCAAAAAGTACCTCGTACGAAAAACGACAAAAGAGTCCTTTCATATCTTTTACTAAAAACTCACCAATGGGTAAAATTGGATTTAGACAATTGTAGGTGGATGGAAATAACATTACATATTGAGGAAACATAGATGTGGTTGATAAAATACACCCCAGTAAATACCAACGTATAAACAATCTCGGATAAAAATGAGATTGTGATATTTCCCATACCTTAGGTCCGACTTGCTTCGTAAGTGTCCGAACCTCCTGTATAATGATTTAAATAATGTCATTGAATTATTACAGAATCATATTCATTATTATGATATCATATATGGTTCACTTATGACTTTATATTACCCGTTCTTTTATAAATTCAATGTTAAAGAAGCGTTTTGGGTAAAATCGTTTCATTTATCGTAGGTGTTTGGACTTGTTGTTCTTGACATTATTATTACTTATATCATGATTTAATTATTTCCTTAATATAAAACATGATTTATATATCATATATATTCAGTATATATATATATATATAATAGATAGATAAATGAAATGAAACACACCATTCATGGAGACGGTAGTCCGTACGTACGCATGAACGTTGTTTTCCTTTCCTTATTGTCTTGAATGGAAGTAAGTAGATGAAATAAATATATACATAAATCCAGTAGCCTTATAATGTCATATATTTGATTATTATTGCTTATATATAATTTATAATCATTCTTAAATGGTTAACATGGAGAATGAATCTCATCGCGTCATGGAGACGGTATTCCGTACGTACGCACGCGCGTTGATTTCCTTTTTCCGTAGGATGGATAGAAGGTTAATTAGAGTTGTTTCATATTTATAATAACATATAAGTATATAATAAATACTGATTTTATTACTTTATCATGAAACAACTAAATAAGAAGAATCTGAAGAAGAAGGAAATTGAAAAAGATCGGTAATGGATATTACCTCTTTTTGACACGCCTTTTCTTAACCTCCACTTAAAGAACTAAGTATGGTCTTTGAAGAAGACCAGGACATCTAGTATGATACTGGGGAAGTGGGGAAGAAATTTTGTCAGTGTTTGGCCGAGCATGAACGCTCAAATTGGTGTGAGGAGGAGAGGGAGGAGGTGCCCTTTTATAAGGGAGGGAGGGGCACCTTAGGAAAATCTCAAAATATTATTTTATATTAAGGTTAAATTCGGTTTATAATGGTTTCAAAGGGTCTTATTTCGATGCTAAAGTGTGTATGGGTCGAAATCCTATCATACAATATGATTTAGACAAGTTTAGGTTCCTATTTTAACCTTATAATTTAGATTTAACATTAAGTTAAATAATTTTACTTTTACCGT
This sequence comes from Viscum album, assembly GCA_963277665.1. NCBI lineage: Eukaryota > Viridiplantae > Streptophyta > Magnoliopsida > Santalales > Viscaceae > Viscum > Viscum album. Next base: position 1,192,280,047 of record OY728158.1, on the reverse strand, counting down.
GTCTTCTTGTGTTCTTACACTATAAGGTTAATAAACTTACTATAAGAAGACAAAAGAACCCCAAATTGTTTATTATTAATATATATAACCTTATCTAAGTCATTTGGCCGAACCTTAGATTTTTAGGAATAAAATAACAATTAATAATATAATATTTGTTTTAAAAACTATTTTATGTCAATATTGACACTATTTAGTAATTGATTTTTGTGAAAATAATAATAGAATGATAAGTTCAAACAAAGTTAATTAAATCAATACTAACATGTCATAATAACCTAGAAAATTAGTTGAATTCATAAAAAGTCTTAAATTACATTTATTTTGGTATTTATAACATCAATTATGTCAATATTTCATTAATAGGATAATCATTGCATCATCTTTGTGTCATAAATAAATTAAATTATTTGATTTCTAAAAATTACAAATAAAATACCATTATGTAGGAAATATTTTTATCTTACTAATGAATATTTACAATCGAATTTATCTTATGTATATCCCTATATTAAAAATGTTTTAGTAAATAAACTTTGATTTTAACTCTTTTAACTCTTCTTTGAATTAAATAATAATAAATGTCCTAATATAATCCAACTGGGCCTAAATGGTCATATTTTATTCCTAAGCTTGTTTTTGGTCGAATTACACTTATCCAATAGAATTTGGACATGTTTTAGGGTAATCATAATATCATTTTTACCCTTAATTACCCTATTTACATTTAACCGTGGTAAATAAAAGTAAAAAGTTACTATTCACCAAAAATTATTTTCATCTCATTGAACCACATTTTACTTACTGATATCAACCGTGTCTCTCGGATTTTTGAAATTCCACTCACAGAAGCGGTAAAATTATGTTTTATGAAAAATTAAGTTTTTTTAACTACCACTTAGTGGTTTCACTATTCTTCATAAAATTGAAAGTTTTCAGAAAAATACCAAAAACTAGGCCTAAGCTATATTTGATATTATGAACTCAAAAATGATTTCTATTTTAACAAATTCAAAACATATCAGTTGCATTAATTAATTTAAAAATTAATTCCCGTCGTCAAAACAAATAGCGTGTTCTTAAGAGATAATAACTATCAAAAGATTGACAGTTGTTTATGTCTAGTTTAAATGTGAAATTACATCCAATGACCAACATTGTATTAAATTGTAAAAATATATTCTAAATATACTTTAAAACCACTAAAATTAATAATTTATCATTATTAATTATTTCGATTGAAAAAGTTGTTTTTAATTAAAATTTAGTAATTTTCACTATTCATCAAAATATGAAAGTTATCTGAAAATCACCAAAATTTCACCCTAAGCTAATTTCGATATTCCGAATCCAAAAATGAAGTACATTTTGAAAAATAAAATTTACAAAATTTCAAAAGTGGTTATTACTATTCATAACGGCTAGTTTTAATAATATTTTAATAGCATATCGTTGTTTAGCGAAACTTGGTGTTGCGTACAACACACGCTATCAAGGAAGGTCGCGATTGCGTGTAATGAAAGGCAAGTGAAGGATACGTGTTGTGTAAGCTCCTTTTGGTGTAGCGTACAACACAAGACATTAATGAAATTAAAAAGAATATTTTTCATAAAATCTCGGGGTGTTACATTCTATTCCCCTTAAAATGAATTTCACCCTCGAAATTCGTTGGGGTTATAAATGGTTTACTATTCGAAAATTTCTTTGATAGAAACCCACATCGTAAAAAGGAATACCAAAACTAATCTTATAAAAAAAGTATGAAATGTAACGGTTACCCAAATAAACTAATCACTGGGTTTCCACATAGTTGAAAATATGGATATGGAAGAAAAATCTAACCATCATGTTCTGATGGAGAGTGGTAGAGAACATGGCTATAGAAAAGCCAACAGTCACAAATCCATAAATTTGTGACGATCTAAGGTACCATCTGATTAATCATATATAAGAGCACTAGGAAAACATTTTTGGTTTTCAAAATTGTTTCCCTAAAGTTGCATAATATGAATTAGAATAAATACTTACTTTATTTTGGTACAATCTCACTGTTGTTCGTGCCTTGAACAATTTCCACTTCATCTCTTAAATAAATGAAGTTGCATTTGTTATTCGTGAAGTGTTAGCAGATCATGTGATAGAATGACGGGTCATTCCATCTGTCTCAAACAAAAGGTTAGCAAAGGTTATTAAATATACATAAGTCATTCTATAGTGAGATTAATCATACATGGTTCCTAAAATGGACTTATACTTCATATATCATACTGCTTAATATAATAAAACTAGTTTCTACTAAACAGGGACTTCCTGTAGGCCTGTGGTAGGCGATAAAGGCCAGTCGCACTTCGGTTGTGTGTTCGATTCCCACAGCCTTGTCCGACGTGATGGGCTGTCGCCCGTCCTGCAGGTTGTCCTTTTTCTAAAGCTATATTACTATAACAGCCCATCAATAATATCGAAAAACGTTTTATCTTAACTTATGTCCAACATAATCCATTCCAATCTCTAAGCTTATCCAAAATACTTCGGTCCAAGATCATAGTATAGAGAAAATGATCACGTGAATTCCATCATTTATCCCTCATATATCTTGTTCGTCACATTCCAGTCATGTGAATACCATAATCATGTAATCTCTTGAAAAATGAATACCCATTGAATCTTAGTAAAAACATGAGTGCTGTCAAAAGTTAACTCTTTCCACATCCCAAAATCCTCAAAATTCTATATACTCTAACCATGATATCAATTAGTCCTTATATCAATCATGAGCTCATGAATACTGGTAAAACATTTAATTTTCTCCTTATCCCTTCATTATGCGCATATCATCTACATTCCAAAAATATCTGAATAACCTTTCATGGATACTGGTAGCATTAATCACACACTTTTAAAACTCAAGGAAACACAACAATGTAACAATCCTTAGATGTCTCTTTATTCCATAGTACCATGATATTCTTTACACTTGATAAACATGTAATCATTCCACTACCTTCTTAAACCTTTGACCGAGATTCAACAATTCTTTCATCTCACATATCATTTGTAGTCTCTTCATCATCATCAACATAAATACTACCCATACGACCATGCTGATTCTCTTCATGAGACTTTCCCTTAGGGCATTGGTTTTCATAATGCTCGTACATTCCACATTTAAAACATTTAACCATTGTTGATGTCATAGGAATACCATTATCCTCATCCCTGGTGTTAACTGAACCTTTTGCTTTGCACTTACTGGCTTTTTGTCCTTCTTTTCCACACCCAAATCATCTTCCAGTTCCTTTGAAACATTCTCCTTGATGCCTCTTCCCACATGATTTACATAGGGGAAATTGTACTTTCTTTCCTCTATGATTATCATGAAACTCCATCTTTCTCTTATTAGCTAAGTCAGGAAACTTACCAAATTTTACTTTATTGATCATATTATGAGATTTCTGATTTGGCATAATAATGACGTTTGGACTTCCAAATCCCATTTCATTTGGTTGCTCATGAATAATATCATTCCATTGTCCATCATATCCTCCATTATCATGAATCATCTAGTTTCCATCCATTTTCTAAAACCCAAAAAAGAATAGTGTGAGAGGAAAAAGTCATAATAAAGGGAGAGTAACTTCAATATCTAACATCATTGGTTTAATATAATATCGTTACCATAGTTCTAGGACTATATCCTATACGTATACTTATCTTTAGGGACATCCCTAGACATACCTTAGAAATATCTCTAGGGATCTCACTAACGTTCTCACAACCTAATTTCCAAAGGTTGACTAAACCTTTCCTCTAATACCAACTGTAGAGACCCGAAGCTTGACGCACATTAACATTACATTACATTTGCGGAATACTTAGTACATAACAAAAACACACACACAAGGATCGTAATAGTTTAGTGTCTTTGGAAACTCGGAATATAATCTTCTAATCCTAGTGAAAGATCTTCAACATCTCCCACAAAGATCTTCTTCTTTTTTTATACCTGAACCTTTCTCTTTATCCTGGGGAAAAGTAAACATAAAAGGGTGATCTCAAATTCTCAGTAAGGGTAAACAAAAGAAATATATCTCACATCATATACATAAGCACATAACTTTTGGAAATCTTAACCTGTAAAAGAGATCACAATTTCATAACCTGGGATAACTCATGGCAGTGAAATGTAATCACAATAATCATAACTTAAAACATTAAACTTTGTGGCATACACACATAATAATAGATAATCATTTCTTGTTAGTCAAGACTCATTGCCAAGACTATCTTAGTGGACAAAGTCCCTTTCTGAACCGAGTCACCCTCGTTTCAGTCCTGTTTCACTGAACCGGTATAACCTACCATTCCAGCCATGTCTATCTTATGAGATATAAAATCATTACACAATGCATTGGAGGGAGATATAGGTCCCACCCATCTCATAATGATACCATTCTTATGTGTGCCAAAAAATCATAAATCATACATCATCGCATAACCCATGTAATACAAATGGGATTCTTAAACATCATGACATCCTAAAAAAATTCATATAAGATAAAGGAATTCATAAAAATAATTCCATCACAACATAATAAAATCAATGTAATAATAGGGATAAAAACAGAACCCTTTATTATCTTAGATGGAAAATAATTTTGATAAAACACTTGAACTCCATTCTTGAGGAAAATATCCTTTCTTCTTAAAAAACATTTTTCCTTTCTTAACATGTCATACAAATTTAAACTAAAATAATTTGATTAAAAATAAACTTGAAAACATGTAAAGGAAGCTTCTTTGAAATAATTTTTTAAAAATACATTCATGCAGTATAAGTTAAAAAAACATTCTTCGTACTTTTGTCAGAAAATTCAAAAAGTACCTCGTACGAAAAACGACAAAAGATTCCATTCATATATTTTACTAAAAACTCACCAAAGGGTAAAATTGGATTTAAAAAATTGTAGGTGGATGGAAATAACATTACATATTGAGGAAACATATATGTGGATGATAAAATACACCCTAGTAAATACCAACGTATAAACAATCTCGGATAAAAATGAGATTGTGATATTTCCCTTACCTTAGGTCCGACTTGCTTCGTAAGTGTCCGAACCTCCTGTATAATGATTTAAATAATGTCATTGACTTATTACAGAATCATATTCATTATTATGATATCATATATGGTTCACTTATGACTTTATATTACCCGTTCTTTTGTAAATTCCATGTTAAAGAAGCGTTTTGAGTAAAATTGTTTCATTTATCGTAGGTGTTTGGACTTGTTGTTATTTACATTATTATTACTTATATCATGGTTTACATACTTCCAGAATATAAAACATGATTTATATATCATATATATTCAGTATATATATATATAATAGATAGATAAATGAAATGAAACACACCGTTCATGGAGACGGTAGTTCGTACGTACGCATGAATGCTGTTTTCCTTTCCTTATTGTCTTGAATGGAAGTAAGTAGATGACATAAATATATACATAAATCCAGTAGCTTTATAATGTCATATATTTCATTAATATTTCTTATATATAATTTATAATCATTCTTAAATGGTTAACATGGAGAATGAATCTCATCGCGTCGTGGAGACGGTATTCCGTACGTACGCACGCGCGGTGATTTCCTTTTTCCGTAGGATGGATAGAAGGTTAAATAGAGTTGTTTCATATTTATAATAACATATCAGTATATAAGAAATACTGATGTTATTACTTTATCATGAAACAACTAAAGAAGAAGAAGTTGAAGAAGAAAGAAATTGAAAAAGATCGGTAATGGATATTACCTCTTTTTGACGCGCCTTTTCTTAACCTCCACTTAGAGAACTAAGGATGGTCTTTGAATAATACCAGGACCTCTAGGATGATACTAGGGAAATGGGGAAGAGATTTTGGTAGGGTTTGGCCGAGCTTGAATGCTCAAATTGGTGTGAGGAGGAGAGGGAGGAGGTGCCCTTTTATAAGGGAGGAGAGGGGCACCTTAGGAAAATCTTAAAATATTATTTTATATTAAGGTCAAATTCGGTTTATAATGGTTTCAAAGGGTCTTATTTCGATGATAAAGTGGGGATGGGTCGAAAGCCTCTCATACAATAGGATTTAGACAAGTTTAGGTTCCTATGTTAACCTTATCATTTAGATTTAACATTAAGTTAAATAATTTTACTTTTACCGTGTCTTCTTGTGTTCATACACTATAAGGTTAATAATCTTACTATAATAATTAAAAAGAGCCCCAAATTGTTTATTATTAATATATATAACCTTATCTAAGTCATTTGGCCGAACTGTAGATTTTTTGGAATAAAATAACAATTAATAATATAATATTTGTTTTAAAAACTATTTTATGTCAATTTTGACACTATTTAGTAATTGATTTTTGTGAAACTAATAACAGAATGATAAGTTCTAAAAAAGTTAATTAAATAAATAATAACATGTCATATTAACCTATAAAATTAGTGGAATTCATAAAAAGTATTAAATTACATTTATTTTGGTATTTATAACATCAACTATGTCAATATTTCATTAATAGGATAATCACTGCATCATCTTTGTGTCATAAATAAATTAAATTATTTGATGTCTAAAAATTAAAAATAAAATACCATTATGTATGAAATCGTTTTATATTTCTAATGAATATTTACAATCGAATTTATCTTATGTATAAACCTATATTAAAAAAGTTTTAGTAAATAAACATTGATTTTAACTCTTTTAACTCTTCTTTGAATTAAATAATAATAAATGTCCTAATCTAATCCAAGTGGGCCTAAATGGTCATATTTTATTCCTAAGTTTGTTTTTGGTCTAATTACACTTATCCAATAGAATTTGGACATGTGTTAGGGTAATAATAATATCATTTTTACCCTTAATTACCCTATTTACTTTTAACCGTGGTAAATAAAAGTAAAACGTTACTATTCAACAAAAATTATTTTCATCTCATTGAACCACATTTTACTTACTGACATCAACCGTGACTCTCGGATTTTTGAAATTCCACTCACAGAAGTGGTAAAATTAAGTTTTATGAAAAATTCAGTTTTTTTAACTACCACTTAGTGGTTTCACTATTCATCAAAAATTGAAAGTTTTCAGAAAAATACCAAAAATTAGGCCTAAGCTATATTTGATATTATGAACTCAAAAATGATTTCTATTTTACCAAATTCAAAACATATCAGTTTCATTAATTAATTTAAAAATTAATTCCCGTCATCAAAACAAATAGCGTGTTCTTAAGAGATAATAACTATCAAAAGATTTACACTTGTTTATGTCTGGTTTAAATCTGAAATTACATCCAATGCCAAAATTGTATTAAATTGTAAAAATATACTCTAAATATACTTTAAAACCACTCAAATTAATAATTTATCATTATTAATTATTTCGATTGAAAAAGTTGTTTTTAATTAAAATTTAGTAATTTTCAGTATTCATAAAAATATGAAAGTTATCCGAAAATCACCAAAATTTCACCCTAAGCTAATTTCGATATTCCGAATCCAAAAATGAAGTACATTTTGAAAAATAAAATTTACAAAATTTCAAAAAGTGGTTATTACTATTCATAACGGCTAGTTTTAATAATATTTTAATAGCATATCGTTGTTTAGCGAATCTTGGTGTTGCGTACAACACGCGCTATCAAGGAAGGTCGCGATTGCGTGTAATGAAAGGCAAGTCAAGGATACGTGTTGTGAAATCTCCTTTTGGTGTAGCGTACAACACTAGACATTAATGAAATTAAAAAGAATATTTTTCATAAAATCTCAAGGTGTTACATTCTATCCCCCTTAAAATGAATTTCGCCCTCGAAATTCGTCGGGGTTATAAATGGTTTACTATTCGAAAATTTCTTTGATAGAATCTCGCATCTTAAAAAGGAATACCAAAACTAATCTTTAAAAAAAGTATGAAATGTAATGGTTACCCAAATAAACTAATCATTGGGTTTCCACATAGGTGAAAATATGGATATGGAAGAAAAATATAACCATCATGTTCTGATGGAGAGTGGTAGAGAACATGGCTATGGAAAATCCAACAATCACAAATCCATAAATTTGTGATGATCTAAGGTACCATCTGATTAATCATATATAAGAGCACTAGGACAGCATTTTTTGTTTTCAAGATTGTTTCCCTAAAGTGAAGAATTTGAATTAGAATAAATACTTACTTTATTTTGGTACAATCTCACTGTTGTTCGTGCCTTGAACAATTTCCACTTCATCTATTAAATAAATTAAGTTGCATTTGTTATTCGTGAAGTGTTAGCATATCATGTGATAGAATGACGGGTCATTCCATTTGTCTCAAACAAAAGGTTAGCAAAAGTTATTAAATATACATTAGTCATTCTATAGTGAGATTAATCATATATGGTTCCTAAAATGGGCTTACACTTCATATATCATACTGCTTAATATAATAATACTAGTTTCTACTAAACAGGGACTTCATGTAGGCCAGTGGTAGGCGATAAAGGCCAGTCGCACTTCGGTTGTGTGTTTGATTCCCACAGCCTTGTCCGATGCGATGGGTTGTCGCCCGTCCTGCAGGTTGTCCTTTTTCTAAAGCTATATTACTATAACATCCCATCAATAATATCGAAAAACGTTTTATCCTAACTTATGTCCAACATAATCCATTCCAATCTTTAAGCTTATCCAAAATACTTCGGTCCAAGCTCCTAGTATAGAGAAAATGATCACGTGAATGCCATCATTTATCCCTCATATATCTTGTTCGTCACATTCCAGTCATGTGAATACCATAATCATGTAATCTCTTGAAAAATGAATACCCATTGAATCTTAGTAAAAACATGAGTGCTGTCAAAAGGTAACTCTTTCCACATACCAAAATCCTCAAAATTATATATACTATAACCATGATATCACTTAGTCCTTATATCAATCATGAGCTCATGAATACTGTTAAACATTTAATTTTCTCTTTATCCCTTCATTATGCGCATATCATCTACATTCCAAAAATATATGAATAAACTTTCATGGATACTGGTAGCATTAATCAGACACTTTCAAAACTCAAGGAAAGACAAAAATGTAACAATCCTTAGATGTCTCTTTATTCCATAGTACCATGAGTTTCATTACACTTGATAAACATGTAATCATTCCACTACCTTCTTAAACATTTTACCGAGCTTCAACAACTCTTTCATCTCACATATCATTTGTAGTCTCTTCATCATCATCAACATAAATACTACCCATACGACCATACTGATTCTCTTCATGAGACTTTCCCTTAGGTTATTGGTTTGCATAATGCCCGTACATTCCACATTTAAAACATTTAACCATTGTTGATGTCGTAGCAATACCATTATCCTCATCCCCGGTGTTAACTGAACCTTTTCCTTTGCACTTACTGGCTTTGTGTCCTTCTTTTCCACACCCAGATCATCTTCCAGTTCCTTTGAAACATTCTCCTTGATGCCTCTTCCCACATGATTTACATAGGGGAAATGGAACTTTCTTTCCTCTATGATCATCATGAAACTCCATCTTTCTCTTATTAGCTGAGTCAGGAAACTTACCAAGTTTTACTTTATTGATCATATTATGAGATTTCTGATTTGGAATAATAATGATGTTTGGACTTCCAAATCCCATTTCATTTGGTTGCTCATGAAGAATATCATTCCATTGTCCATCATATCCTCCATTATCATGAATCATCTAGTTTCCAGCCATTTTCTAAAACCCAAAAAAGAATAGTGTGAGAGGAAAAAATCATAATAAATAGAGAGTAACTTCAATATCTAACATCTTTGGTTTAATCTAATATCGTTACCATAGTTCTAGGACTATATCTTATACGTATACTTATCTTTAGGGACATCCCTAGACATACGTTAGAAATATCTCTAGGGATCTCACTAACGTTCTCACATCCTAGATTCCAAAGGTTGACTAAACCTTTCCTCTGATACCAACTGTAGAGACCCGAAGCTTGACGTACATTGACATTACATTACATTTGCGGAATACTTAGTACATAACAAAAACACACACACAAGGATCGTAATAGTTTAGTGTCTTTGGAAACTCGGAATATAATCTTCTAATCCTGGTGAAAGATCTTTAACATCTCCCATAAAGATATTCTTATTTTTTTATACCTAAACTTTTCTCTTTATCCTGGGGAAAAGTAAACATAAAAGGGTGAGCTCAAATGCTCAGTAAGGGTAAGCAAAATAAATATATATCACATCATATACATAAGCACATAACTTTTGGAAATCTTAACCTGTAAAAGAGATCACAATTTCATAACCTGGGATAACTCATGGCAGTGAAATGTAATCACAATAATCATAACATAAAACATTAAACTTTGTGGCATACACAAATAATCATAGAGAATCATTTCTTGTTAGTCAAGACTCATTGCCAAGACTATCTTAGTGGACAAAGTCCCTTTCTGAACCGAGTCACCCTCGTTTCAGTCTTGTTTCACTGAACCGGTATAACCTACCATTCCATCCATGTCTATCTTATGAGATATAAAATCTTTACCCAATACATTGGAGGTAGATATAGGTCACACCCATCTCATAATGATACCATTCTTATGTGTGCCACAAAATCATAAATCATACATCATTGCATAACCCGTGTCATACAAATGGGAATCTTAAACATCATGACATCATAAAACAATTCATATAAGATAAAGGAATTCATAAAAATAATTCCATCACAACATAATCAAATCAATGTAATAATAGGGATAAAAACAGAACCCATTATTATCTTAGATGGAAAATAATTTTGATAAAACACTTGAACTCCATTCTTGGGGAAAATATCCTTTCTTCTTAAAAAACATTTTTCCTTTCTTAACGTGTCATACAACATTAAACTAAAATAAGTTGATTAAAAATAAACTTGAAAACTTGTAAATGAAGATTCTTGGAAATAATGTTTTAAAAATCCATTCATGCTATATAAGTTAAAAAAACATTCTTCGTACTTTTGTCAGAAAAGTCAAAAAGTACCTCGTACGAAAAACGACAAAAGATTCCTTTCATATCTTTTACTAAAAACTCACCAAAGGGTAAAATTGGATTTAAACAATTGTAGTTGGATGGAAATAACATTACATATTGAGGAAACATAGATGTGGATGATAAAATACACCCCTGTAAATACCAACGTATAAACAATCTCGGATAAAAATGAGATTGTGATATTTCCCTTACCTTAGGTCCGACTTGCTTAGTAAGTGTCTAAACCTCTTGTATAATGATTTAAATAATGTCATTGACTTATTAAAGAATCATATTCATTATTATGATATCATATATGGTTCACTTATGACTTTATATTACCCGTTCTTTTGTAAATTCCATGTTAAAGAAGCGTTTTGGGTAAAATCGTTTCATTTATCGTAGGTGTTTGGCCTTCTTGTTCTTGACATTATTATTACTTATATCATGATTTACTTACTTCCAGAATATAAAACATGATTTATATATCATATATATTCAGTATATATATATATAATAGATAGATAAATGAAATGAAACACACCGTTCATGGAGACGGTAGTCCGTACGTACGCACGAACGCTGTTTTCCTTTCCTTATTGTCTTGAATGGAAGTAAGTAGATGACATAAATATATAAATAAATACAGTAGCTTTATAATTTCATATATTACATTATTATTTCTTATATATAATTTATAATCATTCTTAAATGGTTAACATGGAGAATGAATCTCATCGCGTCGTGGAGACGGTATTCCGTACGTACGCACGCGCGGTGATTTCCTTTTTCCGTAGGATGGATAGAAGGTTAATTAGAGTTGTTTAATATTTATAATAACATATAATTATATAATAAATACTGATGTTATTACTTTATCATGAAACAACTAATGAAGAAGAAGTTGAAGAAGAAAGAAATTGAAAAAAGATCGGTAATGGATATTACCTCTTTTTGACGCGCCTTTTCTTAACCTCCACTTAAAGAACTAAGGATTGTCTTTGAAGAATACCAGGAACTCTAGGATGATACTAGGGAAGTGTGGAAGATATTTTGGCATGGGTTGGCCGAGATTGAATGCTCAAATTGGTGTGAGGAGAAGAGGGAGGAGGTTCCCTTTTATAAGGGAGGAGAGGGGCACCTTAGAAAAATCTCAAAATATTATTTTATATTAAGGTCAAATTCGGTTTATAATGGTTCCAAAGGGTCTTATTTCGATGATAAAGTGGGGATGGGTCAAAAGCCTTTCATCCAATAGTATTTAGACAAGTTTAGGTTCCTATTTTAACCTTATCATTTAGATTTAACATTAAGTTAAATAATTTTACTTTTACCGTGTCTTCTTGTGTTCTTACACTATAAGGTTAATAAACTTACTATAAGTAGCCAAAAGAACCCAAAATTGTTTATCAGTAATATATATAACCTTATATAAGTCATTTGGCCGATCCTTAGATTTTTAGGAATAAAATAACAATTAATAATATAATATTGGTTTTAAAAACTATTTTATGTCAATTTTGACACTATTTAGTAATTGTTTTTTGTGAAAATAATAAATGAATGATAAGTTCGAAAAAAGTTAATTAAATCAATAATAACATGTTATATTAACCTATAAAATTAGTGTAATTAATAAAAAGTCTTAAATTACATTTATTTTGTTATTTATAACATCAATTATGTCAATATTTCATTAATAGGATAATCACTGCATCATCTTTGTGTCATAAATAAATTAAATTATTTGATGTCTAAAATTTACATATAAAATACCATTATGTAGGAAATCGTTTTAGCTTTCTAATGAATATTTACAATCTAATGTATCTTATGTATAACCCTATAGTAAAATTTTTTTAGTAAATAAACTTTGATTTTAACTCTTTTAACTCTTCTTTGAATTAAATAATAATAAATGTCCTAATCTAATCCAAGTGGGCCTAAATGGTCATATTTTATTCCTAATCTTGTTTTTGGTAGAATTACACTTATCCAATAGAATTTGGACATGTGTTAGGGTAATAATAATATCATTTTTACCCTTAATTACCCTATTTACTTTTAACCGTGGTAAATAAAAGTAAAAAGTTACTATTCACCAAAAATTATTTTCATCTCATTGAACCACATTTTGCTTACTGACATCAATGGTGTCTCTTGGATTTTTGAAATTCCACTCACAGAAGCGGTAAAATTAAGTTTTATGAAAAATTCAGTTTTTTTAACTACCACTTAGTGGTTTCACTATTCATCAAAAATTGAAAGTTTTCAAAAAAATACCAAAAATTAGGCCTAAGATATATTTGATATTATGAACTCAAAAATTATTTCTATTTTACCAAATTCAAAACATATCAGTTGCATTAATTAATTTAAAAATTAATTCCCGTCGTCAAAACAAATAGCGTGTTCTTAAGAGATAATAACTATTAAAAGATTGACACTTGTTTATGTCTGGTTTAAATGTGAAATTACATCCAATGACCAATGTTGTATTAAATTGTAAAAATATATTCTAAATATACTTTAAAACCACTAAAATTAATAATTTATCATTATTAATTATTTTGATTGAAAAAGTTGTTTTTAATTAAAATTTAGTAATTTTCACTATTCATAAAAATATGAAAGTTATCCGAAAATCACCAAAATTTCACCCTAAGCTAATTTCGATATTCCAAATCCAAAAATGAAGTCCATTTTGAATAATAAAATTTAAAAAATTTCAAAAAGTGGTTATTACTATTCATAACGGCTAGTTTTAATAATATTTTAATAGTATATCGTTGTTTAGCGAAACATGGTGTTGCGTACAACACACGCTATCAAGGAAGGTCGCGATTGCATGTAATGAAAGGCAAGTCAAGGATACGTGTTGTGCAAGCTCCTTTTGGTGTAGCGTACAACACAAGACATTAATGAAATTAAAAAGAATATTTTTCATAAAATCTCGGGGTGTTACAAAAACTATCCTTATTTTCTTTGAAATTCAACCCCTTTGAAGGAGAGGAGGGAGATGTATTTATAGATCAATGAAGTAGACTGTTTGCATTTCCAATTTGTCTCTCCACTTGGCTCGGCGATTTGGACATCCATACAGCCGAATCGTGAGATATCTCCTTCTTCAAAGTTGTAGATAATAATGTTGTCTGACTAATCTAATCATTTTTTGGAATTTTGGCGTATGCTTCCAAAGTTATGGCTATTGCAGTAAACAATTTAAATTATCAATTTCTATCCATTCCTTTTCGATGGGCAAAATGTGAATGGATTTTGGAATAGTAATATGACTTGAAATCTAAATGCTTTCTTCAACCAAGTCCACCGTCTATATCTCATATTTCGCACTGAAACATATCTTCTTGATTTGATGAATATATCAGCATACATGTCATGAATACTCTACTGATTTTAATTCCAATCCAAAATGGTGGGATGAGTTTAAATGAATCATTTGGGCCCTTTGTATATGGATTTGGGCCTTGAATGTTTTATCCAAGACTCATTACATTATCTCTCGAACATCGGAGGAGAATAAAGGAATTTGGACATTCTTATTAAGGCCAACAGTTAAATATCCATGGCTGGTCGAGTTTCATCATCGATTCTATAGGCCTTCTTGTGTGGCCTATAGGGGACTTCAAATAAAAGAATTAGCCCATGATCCCTTCAAATGAATTTTTTTAAATTGGATTGGGAATCATAAAAAATAGAAACCACATCATTTTAATCATAATGGGAAGATTTATCAGTAAAATAGTAAACTGACTCAATTCGACTACTTAAAAAAATGATCAAAAATTATACATAGTATTAAAAAATAATATTTCACACAAATTATGCACATTTCATATAAAATCAGTAAAGGGGGTATATAATAAGTCATGAAAATATTAATAACATCAAATCCCCCAAACTTATTCTGGTGCATGTCCTCATGTGAAACAAATATAAAAACATTACAAAATCATTTTCACTCACCAAAAAATATTAAAATTTTGTTTTTCTCACTCAGAGGAGGTTTAGACAATTCAATTTATCCATATTGAATTCCGCATCAATTTGATAGAGAAAAAATGTTCCAAAAAAAAACTTTTTTCCATGATCAAATTTAGAAATGGAAATTGGTGGCACACAAAACTTACTCCTCCCAAGATGATAAAATTAATTTATAGAGTTCCACTCATTCACCAACCAAAAGTAAAAAACATAGAGTTTGTTAAAGGTCTCAAATTCCAATACCTATCCTAAATTTATCCAAAATTAAGAGTACTTTTTAGGGGCTTTTCTGTGGCTATGGGATGGTAAGAAGATGATATCGAAAAGATAGGAAAAAGGGGGTAAAACATCAACATTGAAAAACAATGCACAATTTTTTTGAAATGAGACTTGAAAGGAAATGAAAACACATATTTTCAATGGCATGGTTATTTAAATAAAGACACAAAAGAGAAAATTAATTTGAATTGGATGAGAAGTTTAAATATTAAAAAACCACAAAACTTCTTTCAATGACATAAGTGTTCTTTTGTTTACTTTTATTTTATATTTTTTCGAAAGTTGAACTTGAAATAGATCTCACAATAATATCCTAACCCATGATTGATCTTCTCAAGAAAATAATTTTAATAGTTATAAAAGGATCAAAGATTGAGGAAGAGTGATTTTGACCGACCCAAGACACAACCCATTTTTGTTTCTTTTTATAGATTGTTTTGATTTTTTTTATTTTTTGGGACACTTTTTAATATCATTTGTACAAGATAAACAAATATATATTCCCAAACCCCACTAATCCATTAAAGGATAACATCTCCCCCAAACATAAATTTATTATAGCCATAAAAAATTTGATAACATGGTGAAAATCATCAAAAGGGTACGCAAAATGAAATCTATTCCCCCCACACATAAATTCCAAAAAATTATGCAATGAAAATCCATGTGGATTTTGGGTGGGATAAGGAATTGGGATTTTAATGTGGATATAAATAAAAAGGATTTTATAGGCTCTAAGGTGCTTTCAAAAGGAGGATTAATATATAGTTAACGGGAGGCTATTATGCTATTATAATTTTCATGTGGTTTAGAAAATGCCTATATCATATTAATGCACATCAAAGTAAGAAATGAAGCATGAAGGTCCAAAACTCAAGATTCAAAAATGGGGGTAAAAACCACACATTTTGAAAATATGTCCATAGGTGGCCTTGGCATGAAATCTAAATTTATTCTTCGTGGTTGGAGAAAATAATTTTCCAAATCAAAAAATAAGCATTCAAAATTTGTTCTGTTTGACACAAGATTCTCTATCCAAAGTCATGTTAAAAATAAAAAACTTTAAATGAAATCATGTTTTTTACTACCCAAAATGGTTGGAAGGAATTTTAAAATAAGAAAATGTGTAAGAATTACTCTTGATTTTTCATATTATTATTTATATTTTTTAGTTTTTTAGGGTTTTAGTTTATTATTTTTTAATAACAACACACCCACACAAAAGAGGAATAGTAAAAAATGTGATGAGGAAAGTGAAAAAAAAGAGAATGAGGGAGGAAGAATAATAAAGAGAGAGTGTGAGATAGAGATAGAGAGAGAGAGAAAGAGAAAGAGTTTCCCCATAGTTTGGATTTGGTGGGTCGCCATCCCCATCTATTGGTGGGTCTACTGTGGATCTAATGGGAGTGGATGTGGTTCTAGGATTGTGGGATGTTACCTGAAAAATAAAAATCATTATTCATCTAATGAAAAACTAAAAATAAATTAAAATATCATAAAAGTAAAATAAAAAATGGATTTCCTCCCAATAAATTCTACATTTATTTGTCTATAGCTAGAAAGTTGCATTGGACAACACATAATCTGATGGTGGCTACCATATTTTCTCAACTCTAGAGTGCTTCTAGAAAAACTTCTCTTTTGGGATGCTTGATTGTTCATTGGATAATTTATCACTTTCCTTGAATCTGTGTTGAAATTTAATGGAGGTGGAAAGAGAATATGCCTTTCTTCCCTTTAGTCTCCAATGTGATGAATGATTGTATCCAAAAAGTGATGGGTTTTTATGCATGGTAATTCAGGAATATTTCTTAATTCTGATGGTTTATTAATGTAAGGATCAAATAACACAAAACAATATTATTAGATCCCAATAGTTTATGACTCATTTATTTCATCACTTACTGATGGAGAGTAATGAGGATCAGTGGAGTCATAATACTGAATAAAATTTTCAATATCTTTTATTTCAATGTAGTTCTCCAAAGAATGGTCAATTTCAACCTCACCACTGATAAATTTATTAATTAGGGAAAAAATAACACAACCTTCACTCTCACTGGGACAATATAAACACATTTTTTTAGGGTTAACCTCACATATAACAGAATTTTTAGAATCACAGATAGGAAATGATGAATGTTGGAAAACTGATTTGAATCAACAAATGACCATTCTTGTTCAATTTCCTCATTATCGTCCAAGCTCAAGAACGGGAGGTTAGAGGCAAGATGAGATTATATATATTTTTCAAGATACTTTAAATCAATGGAGTTATCATTTGTAATGTCAAAATCAACTTCTCTATTTATAACCTGGTTAATGTGGATGCAATTTTCAAAAACTCCTCTATCAGCAGAACAAGAAGGACATGATGTATTGGGATTTAACACACTCTTAGAGGGAGTTTTAGAAGAATGTATATAGAATGGAGATTCATTATCTGATGTCTATCGCATGGATTTAAAAATATTGAACTTGACCATTTGGTCACCAAATTCCATGGATAAGAGGCCAGCAAGGACATCAATTTTGGTTTTAGATATCATGAGGAAATGTCTTCCTAAAATCAGAGGAGATTGGCAATAAGTTGTCTCACCTTCCATGTCAGGGACATAGATGTCAACTAGGATGATAAGATCACTGACTCGAACAAGGACATCCTCAATTATACCCTCAGTACTTATAGTGCTTTGATTGGCCAATTGAATGAAAGAACCTGTCGGATTTACGGGACCTAGACCAAGGTTATAGAAGATGGATTTGAGGATGACATTAATTAAGGCTCCTAGGTCTATGAGTGCATCATCAGATATGGAACTTCCAATTTGTCTTGGATCTATATAGGTACCAAGATCTTTACAATAAATGGGTATGGACTCTTGGGTGGAAAATTTTTCAAAGGTCCTTAGTTTCCCCTTATGGATACACAACTCCTTTAGAAACATGGAATACATAGGAATTTTTTTAATGCCATGTTAGAGGTGAATGTTCACTTAAACACATCTTAACATGTTGAGAATTTCAGGATCAGTTTCAAAGGACTTATTTGGCTTAGAAACAGCTTGAGGAAAATGAATTCGGTTTCTAAGTGGAATTTAAGGAGGTAAGGGAATGCCTTTAGATTCCTTTTCAAGTTTCTATTTCATTTCATTTTCTATGTCAACATTTAAAGGGGGTAAAAGGACTTATCTTGAGGAATAGAAATTTTCTTCCCTGATATAAGTGAAATTGCACTTACATTACCCTTGGGTATGGGTAATGGTTTAGCTGGGAGTTGCGAAGAATTTGATGGTTGTTGTTGGCTCAGGTGGAATGCAAGTTGACCAATTTGGGTTTCAATGTTTTTGAGGCTGGAATGGGTGAATGAGGTAGGATCTTCCACTACACTTTCCCATTGTTTCATGGATGAATATTCTAATCCAGGATTAGTTTTAACATGATTTTGGTTTTTGGGAAAGCGATTGTATTGGTTTTGGAATTGGGAAGGCTTACTAGGATAGTGGAATCTAGGAGGAGGATTGTACCATTTTTGTTGAGGAACAAAAGGATAAGGTTGTTCGAAGTTACCAACACTCTGACCATATTTAATCATGTTTGGGTTTTAGGGAGGGAATTGAGGGAGATGAGAGACAGGATTACCATACCTCAGGCCTTGGTTATAGGAAGAAGAGAACAGCTCATAGTGGGGTTGGTTAAAGTTTCTAATGAACTGACTTGATTGTTAAGGGTTGGGGTTTCACTGATCATATGCTGAATTGAGCTCCATTGGGACAAATGAATCATATTGTTCATCTTGAAGTTCGGGACATGTGTTTGTTGTATGAGTTGGTGAGTCACAAATTCCACAGTTTTTGATAGGTCTAGAAAATATTGATTGTGAAGAAGATGATGTTGGGGCTTTGGGAGCCACATCTAGTTGTCACATAAGACCTATATTTTCACTCATCCACTTTGTTATCTTATTCGGCTCAATTGATTGATTATCTTGGGATTGTTTTGCCTAATCATGTGCTCGAGTATGTAATTGTTGTGTGTTTATAGTGATGTTTCTTATGAGATCTCTTGTAGCTGTGGGAGTTTTATCAACAAGAGAATCATCACTTACGACATCAATGAGAGTTCTCTCCATAGACAATAACCCCTCATCTATGTATTTCATCAAGATTTGTTCAGGGATTTCGTGATCTAGGCAGGTTGAAACAAGCGTTTTAAAAATCTCCGAGTATTCATGGAGTGATTCACTTGGAAACTAAGGGATACCACTTATTTCTTTTCAGACAGAAGTAGTATGAGAAACAGAAAAGAATTTCTCAAAGAAGAGTCGCTTCATTTCATTCCATATGGTTATAGAACCCAGAGGAAGGTAGTAGATCCATGACATAACAGTGTCACCTAGGGAGAAAGGTAATTCTCGGTGTTTGATTTGTTCTTCCGAAACCCCTTGAGGCTTTGTGGTAGAGAACGCCACTTTGAACTCTTTATGGTGGAGATGTGGATCCTCAATGGCTAGCCCGTGGAAATGTGGGAGAATATGAATCAAATCATATTTGAGTTTATAGTCAGATTTAATTTTTGGATAATTAATACGAAGAGGTTGGTTATTCATATCAGGGGCAGCAATTACATTTAGTGTTCGTTCCCTAGGATTGGTCATTTCTAATTCAACTGGTTGGACAAGGACTAGTTCTTGAATTATTTGATTATCCCTAATGTTATTCCTTAGTTGCCAAAGAGTTCTCTCAATTTCCAGGTCAAACAAATATGAGGGATTGTTTGGGAGGCTATGGGGAATTCCAATAGATGTTGGAAGAAAGAGGAAGATGGGTTTTTCTTTGAGTTTTTTCAGTTTAGGGTTTTTATGATAAGGCAGGGTTTTCTTTCTGTCTTTTTTTTCAATTTTTTTCAATTTTGTTTTTTTCAGATTTTTTAAATAACCAAAAACTAATGACTACATAGGGAACCATCCCAGGAAATGGTTCCATCGAAATCATAGAATATTGTTTCCAATCGACCGGTCAAGGTTCTAGTACTCTACTAATGTGTATAGCAGCACTCAGGTTGAATCCTCGGCGATGAAACTTTTTAATTGTCGACTGTTTTTAGTTGATTGTATTCTGATTGGGCGATTTGTTGTAGAGATTGTGTAATAATTTATGGATGAAGTTTGATTTAACAAATTGATAAATATGGGTGTGAGTTCTTCAATAGGTATTCAAGCTTGTTGTATCTTTGAGACATGATTTTTATTACATTAAATTAACACCCATGTCGCAAGTTGACGATGATTGGAATTCCCAAGTGTTTAGACTTTAATACAAACCTTAACATAACTTAAGGTTCAAATATTAATCATATATTATTTATATTCGTGTATTTATGGTTCCAATAATCCATGTAAACCACTTGTTAAAAAAACATGTCATTAATCAATGACATGTTAAGTCCAACATACACAATGTTATTTCAAAGAATACTCATTAAGAATATGATCATCATCCCTTAAAATATCTAAATTATAACTCACCCAAATGATAGATTTACTCAACCATCGAAATGATTAATAATCTGGTTATAATTATTATGATGATAAATTAATAAGATAAAAAAAGAAAGGGATAATAAAAATAGTGGTGTGTCGAACACACACACAAACGATAATGAAAATTGAAAACAGACTTTCGATTGAATTATGAAGAAAAAGAATGGAAGGGGTTTAAACTTAATTCAAACTATTCTAATAACATTAATATTAAACTACATAAGGTGGAATAGAATAATAGATATTGAAGAAGAAACTTTCATTAAAATAGAATTACAAAACACAAACACTTACACGATTACAAATGAAGAACAACACAAAAGTAAATGAATGGAAGTAAAGAGGAATGGGTTCTCAACTAAAGACATGAGTACAGAAGATCCTCCCAAGCCTTTGGTAGAGCCTTTTTCGTGACAACCTTTCCACCTTTTCTCAGAATTTCCAACCCATTTGAAGGAGAGGAGGAGGATGTATTTATATCCCATGGAAGTGGACTGTTTGCATTCTCAATCATTCCCTCCACTTGGCATGATGATTTGAACATTCAGATAGTTGAAGCTCGAGATATCTCCTTCTTCATAGTCATTGATAATAATGTTTTCTAACTACTTGAAAACGTTTGTGGTATTTTCATATATGTATCCAATGTTATGGTGGTTTCAATAATAAATGTTAAACTATCAATTTCTATCCATACTTTTTCAATGGCTAAAATGGGAATGGATTTTGGAATATTAATATTCCTTAAAACCATAATTATTTATTCAATGACATCAGCCACCTCTATCTCCTATTTCATACTAAAAAATATCATCTTGATTTGATGATTTATCAGGAGACATGTTATGAATACGGTACTGATTTTAATTCTCAGTCAGAATGGTGGGATAAGTTTTAAATGAATCATTTGGGCCTCTATTATTTAGAGTTGGGCATTGAAATTTTTATCCAAGACGCCTTACGTCTTCCCTAGAACGTTGGAGAGGATTAAATTAATTTTGACTTCCTGATTGAGCTCAATAGTTAAATCTTCATGTCTGGTCCAGTTTCTTCACAGATTCTAAAGGCCTTCTGGTGTGGTCCATATGTGCTTTCAAATTGAAGAATTGGAATGTGATCCTTTCTAATGAAATGTTTTATATTTAATTGGGAATCCTAAAAAACATGAACCCCAGAATTAAGATCAGTAGGGTGAGAGTTGCAAATAAAATAGTAAACTGACTCAATTGGATTACTTCTAAAAATGCTCAAAAATTAAACATAATATTTCTTACAAATTATGCACATTTCATATAAAATCAGTAAAGTGAGTATATAATAAGTCATGAAAATATTATTAACATCAACCCTACATATGAAACCTAATATATGAACTTAGCTAAACTGGGGTTGTTGGATTTGTTTCTAGTCATTTTATTGGTTGGAGTGTAACCAAGTAGATATTTATCCACTTGTATGACAAGAAAAGAGACATGGATCATGATTTAATTAGATTGAGGAAATGCACAGTTGTGCATAGTTGTATCACATATGTTGTGTTCAACTACAGGTATTAGTGACATGTTATTTTCTTACTAGATAGATGAATAACATGTGTTGTATTCATCCACATAGTCTTTTTCTAAAAATCATGCAAATGATGAGAGGCCAATAATATATTAACATGTTACATGTATAGTTGGCACTCGATGTATTTTAAAAAGGGATTATATAAGATAAATAAGATGTATATGTTACATATTTTGGTGTACATGTTTATATAGAGATATGAGTATGTTTGATAGAGATCACACCAGAAACTGTAGTAGCTTGAGAATCACATGTGTTTTGCAAAATCCTGCCCTTTTATTACATATATGAAATAGATATTTCAAAGTTATTGTCAATGTTTCTAAGGCTCATATGGTAACATTGTTAGGCATGTGGATAAGGAAAAAATTATGTATGATGTATCTTCAATATGAAAAGAGTTTTAGTAAAACTATATCCAAAAAGTGGTATCATAGATTCAAAGAGTTGTGAGATTATGCATTAAGTCTTAATGGGATTCTAGTGAAAGGGGGATATTATTGGGCTTATGGGCCATGTAATGGGATACATTCCCACTAGGCCTTTGGTCTATGTAATGGGTCTCCCTCTGCCCAGTTAAAGAATTCATTGCTTGGATTTAATAATAAATGAGGTTTCAGCCCCATCCTTATAAAAAATATTCATTTTATAAATATATTTTGATAAATGTATTAAATAACTATGATAATAAATAAATGTATATGATATATATATATTTAGATTTTCATTTATTTCTTCCAAATGGGTTTATTATCAATTTTTAATAAATATTCGTTAAATGGATTGAATATTGACTGATGAATATTCTCTAAAATAATATCAATGAGAATAAATGTATATGGATAAATAAATATGGCTAAAACATTTTCCATTAATGAAAAAAGTCACTGATCTCTATATAAGGGGATGTGATCCCTTATATAGAAACAATTGATTGTGATCAATCCAGTCAATTCTCTCTTCCTCTCACGTTGTTTTTTCAATGTATTAAATGAAGGAACTAGCACTCCTTCATCATTAGGGTATACTCTCAATACGATCATGAATCCATTGACTTGTGTTCCCTCCTCGGAGGAAGAGTTATTTTTTTCACTGCTTTGTGATCATTATAAATCATTCTAGTTCTTCAGTGAAGAAGAAGACATATTTTTTTCGTGTTTTCCACATACTCTTTTTATATATTTAATTATATTTTTATTCTGAAAGATAGGTCATATTTTTTTCTATTGTCTCCCAATGGATATGATCAATTAATGATTACTCGAAAAACATCACATATAAATACAAAAACATATAAGTTAAAAAAAATTATAATTAACAAATAATATATAAGGCCCCAGCATTAAAACATTACATAATCATGTATTAATTTAATAATTCACATTTAGGATCTTTTCAGGTCCAGAGTTGTAGAGAATTAGGCCATAACTATTACATGTCATCTTGGATATTATAAAGTAGACACTTCTACTATAACAGATTATTCACAACAATAAAAAAACCTTATATAAAACAAGAGTTCTTTTATTGATATAAATCTTCTTGAACACTTCATTTCTCTTACCCTTCCTTATAACCGGTGAAAAACATTTCAAAAACATGGGAAGAGCATCAAAAGCTCAGTAAGGTTTATAAAATAATGAAAGGAAACATTAACACATCAATAAATACAAATCAATGAAACCATAATTTTTAATCGTAACATACCTTCTGAAATCATAATATTTCTGAATGACACATAGTAATAAAAAATCATAAAGGTAATTTAAGATGTACATAACATACCTACATTGTAGCTATCATAGATACATAGAGAGTAACATTTGGATTACCCACCACAGTATATTCCCTAAATCTCTTAGGAGAAACTTTATGGTTTACCTCCGTCAGGTTACCCAATGCATTGGAGAGCTATCTCAGTCTCACCCGCCCTAGGTTTATCGCAGAACCACCTGTATACATAAACAATTCCCACGAACAATAACATAAACATAACACATAACATAATCATAAGGTAAAGATAACATTTCCATATTTCAATCACAATATATCATATCAATATATTGATGTAATCAATGATTTATCAAAACCATTATCAAAACCATTTAAAAAAATATTTTTGAATCAAAGTGTCCCATACAACTTTGAATCTTTAAAATAAATTAATATTTTAAAACAGTAATGTCCATGAAAATAAATCCATAAACCCATTTGGAAACAAGGACAATAATAATAAATATTTAGAAGAATAAATCATTGAGACGATATTTTATTTAAGAAGTTCTTACACAAATAGGATATGCTTCAATACAAATAATTGAGGGATAAATTTTAATCAAAACTTTATAATATCATGAGAATTAAGGTATTCATGATATAATATGCCAAAGGGATGTATATACACCATATCAGAGTGAATTGGTGCATATCAACAATGAAGTCTCAATGGAATATAAATTGATATGAAATCCCTTATAAAGACAGTATCCTTATATTAAGGATAAATAAATTACATAATTATGTGTGAAAATTTAGAATACACCCAATATAATTGGATAGTAAGAATAGAAGAATCAGAGTTTATTCACACATATTCATAGCGTGACATAATCATGAAGTATATGTTTAACCCAAATAATTGAAATTGGGTTAAGAAGTCATCTTACAGAAATTTGACAGCCTAACTGCATCACTTAAAATTTCAGAAAAAGATTTGATGAGAGAAAAAAGGGTATCTCATCACCTGAATATAAAATTTACATCAATAATGATATAGAATAACATATCCAAAAATAACTAGATTTAAATTAAAAGACATAACAAAAATGAGTCTTTTAAAAAGAGAAAGGTGAAGGGTTCCCTTACCGATTTGGTAACTAACGAAAAATACATCGCTTGAAAGAAGGACCATTAAATGTTGATGTAAATAAACATAAATGAAATTATATTACACAAAGAGTACAATAATTTTCGGTACATACACCACTCAAAGGAGATAGTGACAAATATAGCATGAATCTCACGGGAATAAAAATGAGATAAAAACTCCTTACCTCATTGTAATAAATCGAGTCTTATTACCAAAAGATAATAAACACAAAATGAATCACCGAATTCCATGAATATAAATAGAATCATGATAATATATATCAAATGGAAGTACATAATACACCACATGCAATAAATAAGTGGTGATCAATGGAAATCTCACGGAATTAAAAGTGAGATAAGAAATCCCCTTACCTCAAGTCCGGCTTGTCTTGTTCATTTCTGTATATTCCTAAATAATAAAAATTGGTCAATTTATAATTTCTTAATGAATTACTTTAAAGTTTATTATTCAATTAATATCACATATTATAATTTTATAATAATTAGTTATTTATGTGACTTCATGTCATATGTTTTATTGATGTTCGATACATGAGTCAACAATGAACATGTTTGAAGAGAATTGTCCATGTAGTTATAAGTACATCATCTCAGGAATGGTGTTCATTATTTAAATATAATATATATCCATTATATATTTATTTAATAATACTCTATAATTTTTTGGATAAAAGAAATGAAATGTACCGTTCATGGAGATGGTAGCCCGTACGTACGCATGAATGCTACTTTCATTTTTTTCTCATATAAATGGACTTAAAAAATAAATTAGGAATAGTTATATTATAATTACAGTATAATATATATGTTATATAGGTAATATAAGTTCATTAATTACATTATTTATAAATTCCATGTTTGGCATGAACGAGTCACATGGCTTGAGGGGGCGGTTGTCCATACTTCCTCATATGAAATTATCGCATTTGCACAACATGCAAATCATAAAGATATGTTTTAAATATAAAATAAAGAAGCATAGAGGGGACATAAATATAATATATATCATATATAAATATAGTTCCATCATAATGGCCACCACGAGAGGTGTTAAAATAAGATTGAAAAGTCATCGTTTTTTGAGGCAGTAATTCGCCACCCACAGAAACAGTATGTTATTTAACGATTAGACGGAGGTGTGTGTAAGTGTTTGGAGAATCCTTATCATAACAAAATCCTAGTATATTTAGAATAATGCTGTTATTATGGGATCAAATAATAAAAAGATAGTGGTGATTGAAGAATGAAAATAAATGATAGAAACTCGAGAGAAGACATTACCTATAAATCAGTTAACTCTTTTTGATTTGAGCCAAAGGCTTACATGGAAAGACTTTTGCCCAATGTGAGGCTTCTAGGAGTGAGAGGGGGATGTGGAGAGATAATTTGAGCAGTGGTTGGACGATCCAAGGGCTAGAGAGGTGTGGGTAAGGGGGTAGAGGTGGGGGCCTTTTATAAGAGGGAGGAGGGTCACCTTTGGATGTCTTGAAATGTAACTTTATTATAAAACTATTTTCGGATTTTAAAGGTCCCACAATGATATATTTCTAGGATAAGGTTATAAGGGTTTTAAATCCTCCCATACAATAGGTTTCCATCAAGTTTATGTCTTATATTTTACCTTATCCTTTCATTTTATTTAAATCGTTCATTAATGAGGTAATCACTGCATCAACATGGTGTCAAAAATAAATTTATTTTTTTAATGTCTAAAATTTATAAAAAAACTACCGTGATTTAGGAAATATTTTTATCTTTCCAATGACTATATGTAGTCTAAGGGATAATTTATTTAACCAAAATTAAATTTTTTTCACTTAGGTGTTACATAGTTTGGTTATATTTTCCTTTCTTTAAAAAATAATATTATGAAAGGTCACTATCACACAAAATTGATTCCATGGGGACCCTAAGTTAGAAAGAGGAATCCCATGGTCGTCCATGACACAAAAAAAAAGGATTCGGACACATGTTGGGGTCATTTTATGATATTATTTTATTACCCTTAACTACCCGATTAATAATTATTCATGATAATTAAAGATAATTGTCGTTGTTACTATTCATAATGTCCAAAAACAAAAGAGCCTTAATTACATAATTTGGAAATTCGGATTCCAAATATGGAATCCATTTTACCAAATTAAAAATACTCAAATTCAAGTTATTAATTGAAAAATAATTCCCATTGTCAAAACCAAAGACGGGTTTTTTAAGAAGTAAAATTTATCAAAAGATTGACTTGTTTTTACAACCAATTGAAAACTGAAATTACTTCCAATGAAAAACATTGAATTAAATGATAAAAAATTTATTAAATTAAAATTAAAAACGAATTAAAATATAAATCTAACTATATAATTAAATTATAAGAAAAAGCAGTTTTGAAGTAAAATGTAGTATTTTTCACTATTCATTAAAAATGAACATTTGTCAAAAATACCAAAAATTTATCCAAAGAAAATTTTATATTCCAAATTCAAAAATGATGTCAATTTTACCAAATTTAGAACATATAATTTTCATTAATTAATTTTATAATTAATTCCTACTGCCAAAACAAATAGAGTTTTTTAAGAAACAATATCTATCAAAAGATTGACACTTGTTTATGTCCAATTTCAAAGTGAAATTAAATCCAATGTAAACCATTGAACTAAATGGTAAAAATATATTATAATTAAACTTTAAAAAAAATTAAAAAGATAATCTTACCATAGAAATAAATTAGATTAAAAGGAGGTTTTGAATTAAAATACAGCATTTTTCACTATTCATAAAAAATGAACTTTATCGGAAAAATAACAAAAATTTACACAATGAAAATTAGGATGCCCCAATTATAAAGACGGATTTTATTTTTTCAAATATAAAATATAAAATTGAAAAACAAATTATTTAAAAAGGGTTCTCCATCAAAAGGCAGTTAATCGAACTTTTAAATAATATTTGAATATATATGCTTAAAATTGAATTCATTCGCATTTTAAGCCTCTAACATTTATTGGATAAATGTAAAAATATTTATCAAAAAAAATATAGTCGTTTTTTAGTTAGTTCTATTCATTCCCGACATTACGACGTCTTGGAATTAACTACCACTTAAAATAATATTATTATATTATTAGTGTGAAACGTAAGATTTAAAAGAAACTCATTGTTGCGTATTAAGTACGCCATCAAACATAGAATTTCCATTAAAGTAATATTAATATTTTATTCATAAATATTAATAAATATGTAAATTTTATATTCTCTATTTACCTAGGCTATTATATCTTTCCCCCTTTTGGGAATTGCGTCCCTGCAATTTTACAATTGGGCTTGGAAACTTTATTAAAAGCCCCAAATCGGAAAATGAGTCAATTAAACTGTCACTTTAAAATAAATAAAGAAAATTACAAAGGCCATCTGAAATAACCCTTAATAGGATTCCATGAAAACATGGATATGGAGGAGAAAACAAACCATCAAGTTCTGATGGAGAGTGATAGAAAATATGTCTACGAGAAAGTTAACCACCATAAAATCACAAACTTGTAATGGGTTAAACGGTAATTGATTCTCCAGTACAAAAAGTTAACAG
The DNA here is from genome assembly GCA_963277665.1 of Viscum album. NCBI lineage: Eukaryota > Viridiplantae > Streptophyta > Magnoliopsida > Santalales > Viscaceae > Viscum > Viscum album. Next base: position 1,192,251,099 of record OY728158.1, on the reverse strand, counting down.
AAATTTTTTTGTTTTATGTAACTTTTCATTGGGGAATTTATTTTTGAGGTTAACTAAATCATAAGGAAACATACTTACTTGTCATGTATACTTTCATCTCTTACTATATTTCTTACACAAACTCATATTTTCTCCAAAAAATGAGATTTTAGATGACTTCTTTACACTAAGAGCACTATAATCAACTTCATGAGAATCACCTAATCAACAAAAGATGAACAATATATTTCCCTTGTCTTTAGACCTTAACAAAAACCAAAATTACTAGTACAGGATTAGATAATCCCTAAAAAGGATAGTCTTTTACAAAAAGAAAAACTACTCTTAACCTCTAAAATTTGTCCAACAAAACCCAAAGTTCATCAAAGATCATTCAATAAAAAACTATCCATAAAATTCTTCAAAGTAATACAAACTAAGATTTAAAACCAAATCTTGGAAGGATTTAATCAAATAGTGTTCCAAGATAAATCTTAACCTTTATCTCCAAATAACATCAGTTACTCTTAAAGTCTCATATTGAAAAGTAATTAACCTAATCACATATCCTCCATGGTAGGATCACATAACCTTCATGATATGTTAATCATTTCCATAGATAACCCAAAATAAAATTATTCATTATTCATAAGATCATCTAACTAAATATAATTAGTCATACTAACTAGGGACTTCACATAGTCCAGTGGTAGGCATTAAATACCAGTCACACTTTGGTTGTGGGTTCGATTCTTGTAGCTTCAAACGACGTGATGGGCTGTCCCATGGTTTGTGTGTTGTCCCTTTTCAAAAACTACATAATTTCATAACATTCCCAATAAGAGATAAATTCATCAAAAATAACCATAACATATTTTAACCACAAAGGTTATCTAATAACTTTTTTTGCATCCCAAAATGTATTAACCTATAATTTCCACAAATTCAAGGATTGTATAAACCCAAATGGGTTTTTAATAACTATATCCATAACTCTTGAAACCCTTATATACTGACTTTTACTCATTCAACATTATTATTGATCCATTTACCTTTCATTTCCAAATTATTCTGAAATGCTTCTTTCCGACAAACAAAATCATGAATCATATCCTAAGATTTCAATAATAGGAAAACATATGTTAAGAAATAATTCATACCTTTCATTGGTCATTGACAATTTCTTCATCCTCAATTGGAACGGAATTAGGTATTGGTAAACAAATATTTGTACGATCCTGGTGATACCATTCCCGAAACTTCTTCATAGGACATGTGTTTGTATAATGACCATGGACACCACATTTAAAACATTCAATTGATCCTTTAGAAATAACTTCTTTCCCTTTCCTAGAGTCAACTAGATGCTTCCTTTTTCCATGGCATTTTCTTGCTTTATGACCTTCATTTCCACATCTATAGCATCTTTTAGTCCTTTTGAAACATTTTCCAATGTGTTTCTTTTCACATATTGAAACATAGGTTTTTGAACACACTTACCTTTATGATTATTACCTGAACTTCGATAGGTATTTGTTTCTCGCATATATGATGCCTTATTAAAATCACTATGGTTTAGGTGGTAAATCATGAATCCAAGTAGTTTTTTGAGAATAACCATAAGAGTTATCATTTAAGCTCTCATATGATTCAGTTTCTCATTCGGAAAACTGTCAGAGTTTTCTTCACAAACACTATTACTTTGGTGCCTACTAGATCCAACCATTTACTAAAACCAAAAAGGACAGTGTGAGTATATCAGTAAAATCATCATATAATATCTTATGAGGAGGTTAAACACTAAGATATAATTATTCATGTTATCTTAAACTCATTAACTTTATCAAAATAACTATGACTCTTTCTAAAATCATAACCATTATGTTAATGTCAGTTGTGATTAAAGAAAACCCTAACCTCTAAAGTTATCTAAACCTCTCTTTGATACCAACTATAAGTCCCCATCCTTAAAACATTACATAATCATGAATTAAATAAATAATTCAAATTGAGGATCTTTTCAGTTTTAGAGTTTTAGAGAATTAGGCCATAACTATTACATGTCAACTTGGATATTACAATGTAGACACTTATACTATAACCGATTTTTCACAACAATAAAAAAATCCATAAATAAAACAAGAGTTCTTTTCTTGATATAAATCGTCTTTAATACTTTATTTCTCTTACCCTTCCTTATAACCTATGAAAAAACATTTCAAAAACTTGGTATGATCATAAAAAGCTCAGTAAATTTTATAAAATAATAAAAGGAAACATTTACCCACCAATAAATACCAATCAATGAAACCTTAGTTTTTAATCATAACATACCTTCTGAAAACATAATATTTATGAATGACACATAGTAATCACAAATCATAAAGGTATTTTAAGACGTACATAACATACTTACATTTTAGCTATCATAGCTACATAGGGAGTCACATCTAGAATACCCATCACAATATATTCCATAAATCTCATAGGAGAAACCTTAACGTTTACCCCTGTCACGTTACTCAATGCATTGGAGAGCTATCTTGGGCTCACCCAACCTAGGTTTATCACGAAACCACCCGTATACATAAATAATTCCCAAGAACCATAACATAATCATAACACATAACATAATCTTAAGGTAAAGATATCAGTTCCACATTTCAATCACAATATATTAGTTCAATATATTGACGTAATCACTGCTTTTTCAAAAACATTTAAAAAAGATATTTTTTAATCAAACTGTCCCATACCAATTTGAAGCTTTTAAATGAATTAATTTTTTAAAGAAATAATTTCCATATAAATAAATCCATAAAAACATTTTTAAACATGGAAATTAATAAGAAATATTTAAAAGATTAAATCATTAAGACGATATTTTAGTTAAGAAGTTCTTAACCAAATAAGAGATGTTTCAATACAAATAATTGAGGGATAGAATTTAATAAAAACTTTATAATATCATGAGAATAAAGGTATCCATGATATAATATTCCAAAGGACAATATATAAACCATATCAAAGTGAATTGGCGCATATCAACAATGAAGTCTCAAGGGAATGTAAATTGAGATGAAATCCCTTATAAAGACAGTATCCTTAGATTAAGGATAAATCAATTACATAATTATGTGTGAAAAATAAGAATCCACCCAATATAATTGGATAGTTATAGTATAACAATCATAGATTATTAACCCATATTCATAGCGTGACATAATCAAGAAGTATATGTTTAACCTAAATAATTGAAATTAGGTTAAGAAGTTCTCTTACTGAAATTTGACAGCCTAACGGCATCACTTAAACTTTCAGAAAAAGATTTGATGAGAGAGAAAAGGGTATCTCATCACTTTGATATAAAATTTACATCAAAAAGTTTATATAAGAACATATCCCAACATAATGATATGTAAATTAAAAGTCATAACAAAATTGAATCTTTTAAAAAGAGAAGGGTGAAAGGATCCTTTACCGATTTGGTAACTTACAAAACATACATCTATTGAAAAATGGACCATACAATGTTGGTGTAAATACCCATAAATAAAAGTATATTACACATAGAGTACAATAATTTTCATTACATACACCACTCAATGGAGATAGTGACGAATATAGCATGAATCTCATGGGAATAAAAAATGAGATAAAAACCCCTTACCTCGTTGTAATAAATCGAGACGTATTACCAAAAGATAATAAACCTAAAATGAATCACAGAATACCATTAATATAAATAGAATCATGATAATATATATCAAATGGAAGTACATAATACACCACATGCAATAAATAAGTGGCGAACAATGGAAATCTCACGGAATTAAAAGTGAGAAAAGAAATCCCCTTACCTCAAGTCTGACTTGTCTAGTTCATTTCTTTATATTCCTGAATAATAAACTTTGGTCAATTTATAATTGCTTTAGTAATTCCTTTAATGTTTATTATTCAATTCATATCACGTATTGTCATGTTACAATAATTAGTTAATTATGTGAGTTCATATCATATGTTTTGTCGATGTTCAGTACATTAGTCAACAATGAACTTGTTTGAGGAGAATTGTCCATGTAGTTATAATTAATTAATATTCAGAATGGTTTTAATGATTTAAATAACATATATATCCTTTATATATGTATTTAATACTATTCCATAATGTTTGGAGAAAAAAAATTAAATGTACAGTTCATGGAGAGGGTAGGTCGTACGTACCGATGAATACTACTTTCATTTTTTTGTCATACTACTGGACTTTAAAACTAAATTAGACATAGATATATTATAATTCAAGTATAATATATATGTTATATAGGTATCATAAGTTCATTAATTACATTATTTATAAATTCCATGTTTGGCATGAACGAGTCTCATCACTTGAGGGGGCGGTTGTCTGCACTTCCTCATATGAAATTATCGCATTTGCACAACCTGCAAAGCATAAAGGTATGTTTTAAATATAAAATATAGAAGAATATAGGGTAAATAAATATAATATATCATATATAAATATAGTTCAATAATAATGGCCACTAAGAGAGCTGTTAAAAGAAGATTTAGCAATCATCGTTTTGTGAGGCAGTAATTCGCCACCAATAGAAACAGTATGTTCTTTAACCATTAGATGGAGGTGTGAGTAAGTGTAGGTAGAATACATTTAATAAAAACATCCTAGTATATTTAGAATAATTTTTTTATTATGGGATAACATAATAAGAAGATATTGGTGAGTGAAGAATAAAAATAAAAGAATGAAACTCGAGAGAATATATTACCTATAAATCGGGTAACTCTTTTTGATTTGAGCCAAAGGCTTCCTCGGAAAGACATCTACAAAAAGTCAGAATTCTAGGAGAGAGAGAGGGATGTAGAGAGATAATATGAGCATATATTGGACGATCTAAGGTCTTTAGAGGTGTGGGTAAGTGGGTAGAGTTTGAGGCCTTGTTTAAGAGGGTGGCAGGTCAGTTTGGGAATGTCTTGAAATGTTACTTTATTATAAAATGATTTTTGGATTTTAAAGGTCCCACAATGATATATTTCTAGGATAAAGTGATGAGGGTTCGAAATAATCCCATCAAATTGGTTTCTTAAAAGTGTAAATCTTATATTTTACCTTATCTTTTCATTTTATTTAAATCGTTCATTAATGAGGTAATCACTACATCATCATTGTGTCATAAATAAATTTATTTATTTAATGTCAAAAAATTATAAATAAAATAACATGCTTTAGGAAATATTTTTATATTCCAAATTAATATTTATAGTCTAATATATCATTTATGTAAACAAAATTAAAATTATTTTACTTAGGTGTTACATAGTTTGGTTATATTTTCCTTTCTTTAAAAAATAATATGATAAAAGGTCACTATAGCACAAAAGTGATTCCATGGGGTCCCTCAGTTGGCACAAGGCATCTCATGGTCGTCCATGACACAAACAGAGGATTTGGACACATTTTTAGGTCATTTTATGATGTTATCTTATTACCCTTTACTACCCGATTACTAATTAATCATGATAATTAAAGATAATGGTCGTCATTACTATTCATAATGTCCAAAAACAAAAGATTCTTAATTACATAATTTGGACCTTATGATTCCAAATATGGAATCCATTTTAAAAAATTCCAAATAGTGAAATTTCAGTAATTAATTTAAAAATAATTCTCGTGGTCAAAACCAAAGACGAGTTTTTTTAAGAAGTAAATTTTATCAAAAGATTGACTTTTTTACATCCAATTGAAAAGTGAAATTACTTCAAATGAACAAAATTTCATTAAGTAATAAAAACATAATTCAATTACACATTAAAACCAATTAAAAGTACAATCTATCTATATAATTAAATAAGATGAAAAAGCAGTTTTGAAGTAAAATGAAGTATTTTCACTATTCATTAAAAATGAACATTTGTCACAGAAATACCAATAATTTATCCAAAGTAAATTTGATATTCCAAATTAAAAAAATATGTCCATTTTACCAAATTTAAAACACATAATTTAGATTAATTAATTTTACTATTAATTCCCCCTGTCAAAACAAATAGCCTGTTTTTAAGAAACAATATCTATCAAAAGATTGACACTTTTTTATGTCCAATTTCAAAGTGAAAATAATTTCAATGACCACCATTGAATTAAATGGTAAAAATATATTATAATTACACTTTAAAACCAGTTAAAAAGATAATATATCCATATAAGTAAATTAGATGAAAATGAGGTTTTGAATTAAAATACAGCATTTTTCACTATTCATAAAAAAATAAACTTTATCAGAAAATAACAAAAATTTACACAAAGTAAATTTGGATGTCCCAATTCTAAAAAAGGATTATATTTGGTCAAATATAACATATGAAATTGTCAAAAAGTGTATTTAAAAAGGGTTCTCCATCAAAAGGCGGTTAATCGACCTTTTAAAGAATATTAGAATATTTATACTTAAAATTGGAGTCATTTTCATTTTAAGCCTCTAACATATATTGTATAAATGTAAAAATATTTAAAATATATATATAATCATTTTTTAGTTAGTTCTTTTGATTCCCGCCATTACAATGGCTAGGCATTAACTACCATTTAGAATAATATTATTATTTTATTATTGTGCAACGTAAGATTTAAAAAAACTCGTTGTTGCGTATTGGATACGCCATCGAACATAGAATCTCCTTTAAAGTAATACTAATATTTTAATCACATATATTAATAAATATGAAAATGTCATATTCTTTATTTTCCTGGTATGTTACATAATTACTACATAAATAATCATTTTAAAACATATATTTATAAATTAATTTATATATTGATCTATATTTGATATAAAAATTTGTAATTTTATTTATATTAAAATATATATGAATATATCTATGAATAATAAATTTGGTGGAATATTTTTATTAGTATATCTATAAATATTAATATTATTACATATATTATTACTTTATATAGAAATATAAATTAATATTATTTATAAAAAAATAAATATATACTTACGCATGGTAACTAGGGACTGAAACCATCATAATTTAACCTATAAAACTAGACTATCCAGTCCAGGTTTCTTGTCCATGTTCTAATGGAACATGCACTATTCCACTGAACAAAAACATTCACTATTTATCAGGTAACCTTGTACAACAATTTGTGGTTGAGGATTGATTTCAATAAACTTAAATTTAGGTAAGTAGTGGTAGTGATCCTTAGGTCCATGTTGGGCATGCTTGATGGTGTTACTCATTTACACTTTTGGATATGAGATATGAGTTTCATATTTGAGAGCTCCTTCTATGGTGATTCTTGTTTCTCATATATCAATTAGGGGTTCTTCGTCACATTGATTGGTCTATTAACCCTCTATTTGGTGAGGCTCTCCTAAATGGTGGTAGTCTCTAGAGTATTTTTGTTCTTTCTGGTAATGAGATGGTGGACCATATATTTCTTATGATGAGTATGTAGACACAGATTAATCTTTGATTGTTGGATATTGCCTCTATCTTTTCTTGCTCAAGAATTTAGATGCATGAAGAATTCATATGAAGGGGATTATTACTCATGTAGTTTCTAATCAAGAATCCATCTCCGAGCTTATCAAATTAGGTAACTATTAACTCTTTTCTATATTGATTCTTGTGGAAGGTTATAAACCTTTAAAATTATTGTATTTGATTATTCAACATTCTATTCTCAATGTTCTGACAATATAAAAATGTATTTCGATGGGTAGTGGTTTTATTCGTTTTCATTTATACATTTAAGGAAATAAAAATGAAGGCCTTGGGTTTCATATTAGTAAATTTCAAGATGGGATATTTTCACATTCAAGAGTGGGACATTAATTCCAACCTCTATGAGGTTTAGAATTAGTGTTCTCAATTATGGGTTAGAGTCTATTGAATTAATTAGATTCTATGGAATCCCATTATTTTTTGTAATATTTAATTAAATCCTGGGGTTCATATCATTTTGGATAAGAACACTGAAATTACTAGGTTCTTCCAATATTCTTTATTACTAGTTAAGGTGGACCTTTTCTCTATGTTAGTCAATATGGTTTTCTTATCAATGAAATATAATGAATTTGACTTGGGGAATGAGTTGATAAAGTATTTTGGTTTTTTTTGATAGTAAAATCATTGGACATGATAAGTCAAACTGTAGAAGGGATATTCTATGTTCCTTGTGTTCTTTTAATGGCTGTATTGAAACTAACTATTCAAAGAAAGGGACAATTCTGAATCCTGATACATAATTTGTTAGTAGAAGGATTGATTTACAAGGTTTCGAAACTTTTTCACCATTTTTGAGTCTTAATGACAATTTGTATGGTCAACATCAAGGGAATTTATATTATATAAATCTAATGAAGGGTATGTCTATTGGATAATAGGGTATCTATTAGAGTTTTTCTTCATGAGTAGTCTTCTAAATTCAGTATGAATCAATTGGGTAGTTGGGGATAGGCTCCTCTGGAGGGGTATCTAATATCAGATATTCAGAGGTAAAAAAGACAATGAGATGTTCCTATTTTCTATGTTTTAGACATGGCTCAGTTAGGCAGCATTGAGAAGAATAATGCTAGGAAGTGTTCTGGTTCTTTGGTAAAGACCTTGACTATTAGTCATGTGGATATTGTTCCACCTAGTTTTGGAAAGTAATGGAGTCCCTTAGGCTTTAATTTAGTAGTGTAATGTCTGTAGGGTTCACCGGTCTTGAGGGATTTAATTCTCTTGTAAAATCGTTAAAATTGAAGGGTCACGAGTTGATATTGAGGATGAAGAGGTTAATAATTATATATGATCTTCTTTTAGTGATATTATCTCTTATGTAGTTATGGGAGATTCAGGTTTTGATGATCGTTATGGAATGTTGGGTGATTAATTATCTTCTTAAGAGGATGTTCATGTGCTACTTTGGCATGAGTACAAACAGCTTTCTCAAAGGGTCATAAATGTAATATGGAGAAGAGTGCATCTATAGTAATCAAAATGAATGCATGAAAAGGATCATCACATACTGGAATAAATGTTTTCCAAACCACTATGAAGCCACCATGTTTCAGTTAAGGTTTCAAGAATTGGGATAGGATCGGTCTCATGATGGATACAGTGCTTCTTTGTAGATCATATTGCTTTATCCAGGATACCAAGAATTAGTTATGGTAAACTATAATATTCCAAAAAGTATTTTTATATCCTCAACCTAGGAGCCTCTAAACTGTTTCCCCGTGATGCGTTTCCTCATAAACTCAAGCAAGCATCTCTGTGTTCCAGATCCTTCCAACTAGTAGCTAGGGTCAAATAAGCCATGCGAATGGACTATACCCTCATTACCATAATAATCCATAAAATATAATGAATAAATAATGGAAAAAATATATTATAACCAAATAAAATGCATAAAAAATAGATCCCCAATTGGTGTACAAGTCTATAACCAAATAGTGATTTTGTCGTGGTATGATTACTATTCCAAAGTGTAGTAAAAACCCAAAATAAAGACAAGTAGTTTAATCACTAAATGGTTCCCGAATCCATTTTAGGATCCTCATACATGCATTTACCAAGTCAAATTCAACTCCCTAGAATATGTCCCTTTCCCTTATCCTTAACTACAAACATTAAATCTACATGGTTACCCAATGGTGGTCGGACTAGGGGGTGAGTACAACTCAGTAGGACACAACCAATGGTGTCTAAAAAATATGTTATGCAGATAGTACAATCAATAAAAAATAAAATTTAATATGAGACAAAAAAAAGGTAACATAGGTTATTATAGTCCACAATGTCTTACTTAAACAATTCCAAATATTTTTTCCAACACAATTACTTATATTATTTCCCTCACATAATTCATTTTCAACACATGTTCATTGGATTTGACATATTCATCAACTCTCAATGAATCATGGGGGATGAGTCATGTTCCTTACATGTAATGGGGTAATCACACAACTACATATACAACACACTCATTTTTATTCCTCATTCCAGGTGGTCTCATCATGTGAAACCATTAAGGGAATATAACTTCATCCCCTTCCCTAACCCATGAATTGTTGGGTGGAGTTTAGAGCCTCATTCTAACTTGACATATGGGAATAGATGCTCATCTCAATTCCCCAAACAATGAATCCATGTGCACATTCTAATTTATCCATTCACTACAAATATTCCATATTTCAACCTAACATGACCAAAATAAATGAAAACCACATACCATAACAAAAAACATGGGAATTATTATCATTCCTTAATCAATTAACACATTTTCCAATTACATTACAAAACAATTTAACTCAATTTCAAATTTATTATCCCTAAATAAATAATCATATTCATTAATCCCCATGTATTAACTCATTTTACAAAATACACATTTTCCATATGAAAATACATTTAACATATTCCCCAATTTAAAAAACACTACCAATTTAACAGGTTAACTATTTCATATGTACTAATCCTCTTAGGTATTTTAACACAATTCTCAAGACATTTGACACAGTCTCAATTAAACCAATTAATAAATTTTAATTCCATTCTAGTCAACCCTCTAATCTATTATCAATCATAACACCAATTATAAATACCCAATATTAATCATCAAATTACCCAACCATCATGATCATTTTAGGCTCTGCCTAAGCAAATAAAATTTGATAGTTAAAAATTATGTAACCCTAGTTTGGGAAGGCAAGTTCACCCCATGAGTAGCCCTGAATTATTAAAATAATCCCCAATTCAAACCACATTGATCATGAGGGGTTAAAGTTTTTATTTAGATGTCCATTTTACCAAATGTCACTAACAAAACTAAAACCACAACTAGGGAGAAACAAGAATATAGTCTCATATTAACAAATCCATCTAAAAAACTATGGGATATAACTTGTAGACCACCTACCATGAATCTGTAGATGAACCCACTCTTAATTGTTTCTTATATACTTATCCAAACACTCTTTGAATCCCCAACCAGCATTCCATTGGAATATATCGTTTTATAAAGTTAGAAGAAGGTGGAAGAAACTACAAACCCAAATCTAGAAAAGAGAAGAAGGGGAAGGGTTATACTTACCTGGAGCTTGAATAAGTAACCAACAGTGCTCCAAATGGAATGTAATTGAAGGAAAATGTACCTTGGGAATATTGGGTCATCCATTTTTCTCTAGGGATGTAAGGGAGAAAATGGGGATGAAAATAAGGTAGAAACTTATGAATCCCAAAGTGGAAATTTTGTAAAATTTTCAACATTAATGGGGTTCACTGTTTACCTACATTGTTTGCCAAACCATGTGAAAGACACTATCTTAGGGGAGTTGGGTTGCATTTTTACCTAGTGAGTCCCACATTCTTTGAAAACACTGTGTAAACCTTGTTAAAATCCACTATCTAGGCTTTAATAGTTTGACCTTCCCCTCGCACAGTTTTTACTAACATAGTGGGAACCGTGAAACATGCAGAAAAAGAATCTTTTTCCCTTTTATTTCATCTTTCTATCCACCGGGACACCCTTTATCCTTTCTATAATGTTATAAAATATTTATTTAACCAAAAAAAGAGACTTAAACTAAAACATAAACCAAAAAACCTTAAGAAAAACTAGAATCTTATAACCTCCCCCCCTTATTATGGCTCATCCTCAAGACACTATCCCAATCACATATGAACCTCAGAGACAAAGAGATTTGTAAACTACACCCACACATCTAAATCCCACACCCATCCATCTTCTTGAACATTTACATACTTCTAAAAAACTATGACCAAGGGTATAATATTTCCCTACATGACCTTCTCACTATGATCTGTGATACGAACAAGATGCTCCTCAAAGGACACACCGGCCTCAGTAGTGATAATGTGAGATGGTTCAGGGGGATACTATCTAAGCCAAAAAATATGAAAAAAATTGTCCATACCACAATATTATTTTTGAGAGCCAATCGGTACTCTACCAGTCTGATCTTCTCAAAAATATAATATGCCCCCAAATACATGGGTGCCAACTTTCCTTATTTCCAAATCCGTTGGTGACCCAACCTCGAAGAAACTCAACGAAACACATGATCACCCACCACAAACATATTATATTTAAGGTTCTTATCCTTATATGACTTCTTTCTACTCTGATCCACTTCCATTTGTTTCCAGATCAACTAAATCTATTATGATGACTCCTGCATGAGACTTGGTCCCATCATCTCTGATTCTCAAGCCTCTAACCAACATAATGGAGATTTAAATGGACTCCCATTGAGTTCCTTAAATGGATCCATTCAAATCATAGATTGGAAGCTGTTGTGGTAGGAAAACTCAACAAGTGAAATGTTATTTTCCCATGATCCACAAAAATCTTGGACATTATCCCTCTCCATGTCCTCCAACACCTAAATGGTTTGTTCTGGTTTCCTATCATTCTATGGATGGAAATTTGTATTGAAGAAAACCTGGGTACCAAGCACCTTCTGTAACCCCTTCTATAAGCATTATGTGAAACATGGATCATGATATGACACTATGTTCTAATGTATCCCATGAAACAACACTATATCATGAACATATAACTCTCCCAACTGTTCGATGGTGAAATTATCTTGACTCTGTAAAACATTATCCACTTTAGTCAACTAATCCACTATTAACAAAAATTGTACCATTCTTCTAAAATTTCCTTGGAATACCCACTACAAATTCCATCGTTACATTATCCCATTTCCATTATTTAATGGGAAGTGGGTATAACAAACAACCTTGTTAGTGATTCTTAGCCTTCACCTGCCGAAAGGTAAGGAATCATTCCACAAAATCTACAATTAATTTCATCATCTCAAACCACTAATACTTTCTATGGAGACTATGATATAATTTAGTAAACAATGATGCACTACCCACTTCATGTTATGGAACTCATGCATCAAATCATCCTGAAAACATGTTGGCCGAAAGGCATGGTGAAGAACATACAAGATCCCATCATCCCCCATATTTCAACCATTAGGTCGATCTCCAACATTAACACATTCTTTCATAGACAAATATTTTAGATCCTCAAGATGAATCTCCTTGACCCGACTCAAAAGTGTGGAATAAACTGATATGGATGCATGGGTCAGAATCCCATTCCCATCCTATACCTATAGATTAATTTTAGAAATAAATTCCATTATTCTCCACTCATATCTAGACTCATAAACCACATAACTTGGATCCTTTTTACTCAAATAATCTACAACACAATTTCCTATTGTCGGTGTGTAGACCAGCTCAAACTCAAAATACTGCATATACTCAACCCATATCAATTGCTTAACAATCAAATCAAACTATGAGAAGATGTACATAAATATTTTTTGACCGGTATACCCCGTGAATCTCTCTCCCAACAAGTATGGCCTCCAGCACTTTCAGGCATACACCACCATAGCCAAATTAGATCATGAGTGGGGTAATTTTGTTTATGAGGAATCAACTATCTTGAACTGTACAAAATGTCTTGATCAAACTTCCTTAACATCGCTCCAAAAACTACACTAGATGCGTCACAGTAAATGATATACCCATTTCTAGACTCGGGTCATATAAGAATTGGTGCAGTAGTAAACCACTTCTTTAAATCATGGAAAGAATCCTCGCATTCCCTAGACCATTCAAACAAGATCCATTCTTAGTAAAACAAGAATTTGGTGCTTCCAATCATTATAAGTGTTTAATAAAACTTCTATAATACCTAGTAAAACCTAGAAAACTCCAAAAATCATAAACATTATTTGGATTCTCCCAAGATAAAACCACCTACAATTTCTCATTGTCTACTAATACACCTTCCTCTAAGATAACATGACCCAATAAATGAATATTCCCAATAGAAGTTTTGTATCAACGAGAGTGGGAGGGGTGAATCACTGATAACCTTTTTCTTTTATGTTTCTTTCCAGTTTAAATATCCTTCTTCCACCAATTAATGATTTCAATTCCCTATTGAGAAATAAATCAACACACATCCAGAGGAACACAAATATATACAAGGTTCACTATTCTATAAGAATAGTTACATCCTTAGAATGGTTTGTAAATGATTCAATACAATAAAATACTCTTGAAATAAATCCTTGTATTACAATGATAAGGATGTACCATTTCACTCTTGTATTACTATGAAACAATACAACTAGATTATGTGCATCCTTGTAGCATAATAAAGTAATAAATTTTTTTGAAATAACTAATGTTTCCTGTGATGCCTTTCAATTCATCAAATGTATTCAAATTGTAATAAAATGCGTCACTTTTTTACCTAGAAGAAAGGTAAGAATCACCGGGACATTGTTATGAAAAACTAACTCTAATATTTTTTGAATTTGATTCCTCTGAGTCTGTTTCTTACAAAGCAATTCTCCCAGTACAATTTTCTGATAGAATACGATAGAGTAGAATCGGTACCAATTAAATTCCAAAATATAATTGTCAAGTGTAATAGAATTTGAATGAATCAGCACCACTCAGAAAAATTTCAATATGAATTGAATTGATCTCCTGTTCTCTCAAAAAACTCGGGTCTTCTCTCTAATTTGTAGTGAACAATGCAAGCATCAAAAAGTACAAAGTACATTATCCTTTTATAGGTAACCCACAATAAGTTAATGCGAGAATCCCAAAAAAAATTTCCCCTCAACTAAAATCACTCAAAATTTCATTTCCCATGAAATTTCAGAATGCATTTTGACTTCTTCAATGCTTCTCGGTTCTTCTAAGGACTTCCACAATCTTTACCTCTTCGTCTAATGAATTATATTTCTATTGGTGAGAACACTTTCAATTGTTAGGAATACATGGGTCTGATCAACTGAGTCGGAGTCCTTATACTGATATCTGAATATGATTCTCAGAACCGATTTGAATCAAGATCTTATATTGGAATGGCCAACTCCCCCAACAACTCATACAGAAAACTTATTTACTTTTCTTCCCACTTGAACCACTTGAGAAAAAATACTTCATTCAAAAGCTAGTGATTGAATAATGACTACCATCATGACATTGAATTCATTCAAGATCAGCTTTAGGATCATCTGGCTTCAGTTGTAAGGTATTGTATATTTCCATTCATTAATGCTTTGTTATTTTCATCTCAACCCAAGCATGATCTTTTTTGAACACAAATGGTCTAGATATGATCATCCAGAAAAAGATAATTTTTGGTTATTATCACTATAGTTATGACCATTCTGGTTATGATCATTTTGGATATGATTATTCTGGATACAAGCATTATAGATATGATCATTATTGATATGATCATTTCTATTTACAATCATTCTGGTTACGATTACTGGGTATGATCAAATACAATCTGAAAATAATGATCTTCTTGGATATTATACAATAAATTATGAATACGGTTACTTTTTGAATGGTATCACCTCTTCTCTTTTACTTAGAACCGATCAATTAAAATCTGATAACTATGATCTTTGATCTGGACGATGTAAATTTATTCACTTTCACACAGATACACTCATTTTAAAAAACAATCTACACCATCTCTTACTATTCTATCAACAACATTTTTAATTGGTGCCACTTTTTTATCAGCACCACATTTCAACCAACATTACCTTCCATCAACACAACCTTTCATCCGTACCACTTTTCATCAGCACCACTTTTCATCTGTACCAATTTTCATCGACACCACTTTTCATTAGCATCACCTCTTTTTTACTTTCACCCAAAATCTATTTTTTTGAAAGGAAATCAATACTTACTCTCCCTATTCTTATCGGTACGGCTTCTTCATGGTTCCCCGCTTCTTCAAATTGGATAAGATTATTTTTTTTTTAAAATCACCCCACCTCTTTAATCTAGATATGATTGATTTAGAAAAAGATTGGTACCACTTCTTTCTTGATTCCATCTAGATACGATAAATCTTAATACGATTCCCTTCTAACTGGAAGCATCTTTTTCACACCCCCTTTCTTCTATCAAGCTGCATCACAAGTTCTCAATACAAATTAATATTTATATAAAATAAGAATCATAAAATTATCCTCTGAATTACATGAGAAACAATCATTACATTCCATTCACTCATGTTTCTTTCTTTCCTTATCTTCTTGGGAACAAACTCTCTTGAATACGTGAGTCTGATTTTCAGTAAACATGGGTCGATTATTTTCAAAATAAACCAAAAAACAATTGTTTTAACAAAACAAAGTGAAGTGATTTCCATTCATCAAAACTAACCTTTACAACAAAACAACACTTGAAACCTTTATCACTTTTATCATCAGTTGGTCCTAAAAATCTACTCCTTTTGTTTTTTTGTAAACCAATTTTCCTAAATCACTAAACATTGAAACCTCATGTAATCGATTACATATTATCAATTCTAAGCCTACATGAGATAAATCATTAGAGGAAACATGAATCATTTATAGAAAAACCATGATATAAAAGTGATCATGAAAACTTATTTATTTTCCTCGTTATTTCTGGAGAAAAATTAATTTATTTTCCTACAACAACTCCAACGAACAGTTAGAATTGTGAAATAACACAACAATGAGGAATTCATAGCTTAACCACAACTCCCCCTTTTATGCAATAGATTTATGAAACAAACCAATTATCAACCTCTAAAAAACAATCCAAAGGTAATATGGGAGAGGTGATATATACACATACCTCAACCTTGAAGAGAATAATATTGGAAACCCATGTTCGTACTCATTTTAGAGAATCAATCCTTTGATAAAGGTTTGGTAAAAACATCAGCAACTTGAGTTGAAGAAACATACTTAGCTTTATCAGCGCTGAGTGTTACTGAATTTTGTTTCATTGAATGGAAACTAACACAGTTATTTTCTAGAAAAAATACCCCATCAGATGTGGATCTTCTGTCATCAACATTGCGTGACCAATCTGCATCTGAATAGGCAAATAAATCAATACTATCAAATCGTCAATACCTGATTCTGAATTATTTAATGATTCTAATATATCGGATAATTATTTTTCACCATATAATATGTGATTATCTTAAAGAAATCGAAAATCCTTCACATAATGTAACATCCTAAACAATGTCAGGTCTTAAGGAAGTCAAATAAAATACACGTCCAATCAACTTTCGAAATTCTTTCTAATCCACATATTTCCATCTCCATCCTTACTAATATTTCTTCCCACTGAATTTGGTGTGGAAATATGTTTTTAATTTTCCATTACAAACCTCTTGAGAAGTTCTTTTGCATAATTTTCTTCTAATAGGAAAATATATCCCATCTTTTGCTGGATTTTGAACCCATGGAGGTTTTTTATTTCTCCAAACATGGAAATTTCAAATATATTCATCATTTCTTTAGAAAATATTTCACATCTTCCTTCATCATTACCAGAAAATATAATATCATCTACACAAACAATTACAATGAGGGAATACTCTTGAATTTCCTTAATGTAAATATTAATATCCACTCTTCCTCTATAAAAATTCAACTTTCTTAATCCTGTATCCAACTTGGAATATCATGCCCTCGTATCGTGTTTTCGCACATACAATTCCTTTTTCAATTTTCACACATAACCTTCATCTTCTCCAATAAAAAATCCACAAGGTTGTTCAATTTAAACCACTTCTTCATGTTCTCTACATAGGAATATAGATTTCAAATCCATTTGAAAGATCTTATTGCCTTGTTATGAGGAAATAGAAAAAAAATATTCTGATTGTTTCATGTTTTTTCACTGGAGAAAAGGTTTCATCAAAATCAACACCAGTAATTAGTGAATACCCTTTGTAAACCAATATTTCTTTGTATCTTACAACTTCAAATTTTTCATTCATATTGTTCTGGAAAACACATTTTGTGAAAATGATGATTTTGTTTTTAGGCTTGGGTACGAGTTCCAATGTATTATTATTTTCCATATGATCCCATTCTTTTTTCTTGGATTCAACCCATTCTAGATTCCCAAAGTCTCATTTCACTTCATTCGGTTCCACTTTTGAATACAAAGAAGTATGTGTAATTGAAATGGTTGTTCTTCTTGTTTGAACCTTCTGATATTGATCACTAATTATATTATTTTCATCCCCATGTTTCCTCATACTTGGATAAGATTTCCAATTCTCTTCCTCATCACTGGAAATAGTTGAGTTTGATTCTTCACATTTATTTGGATTACAATCATTTGTATCCTTATTAGTTTTATCTTCTTCAACTTGTTAAACTTATTTCTCTACTTGGACATGTTTATCTTTCTCAGATATTTAAATTACTTTTACATAAATTGTATCAACAATTCTTCCTACTTCATTTTTGAAGCATCTATATCCCCTTCCATCTAGATAATAGTAATGAAATATTCCATCCTCACCTTTTTTATCAAACTTACCATAGTTTCCACCTTTCTTCTTTATAATATAAGGACTCCCAAAAAAATCTAGGTTGCTTCAAACATGAAGTTTTTTCATAAAAAATCATAGGGAGTAATACATGATTAAGGCCTATAGAAGAAATGGTTCTGTATATAAAAAACAGTACTCATGACATGCCTCTAAAAGTAATGAGAAGGTCCATGCTGAAGTAACATGGTTCTTCCCATTTTTCCTAGGCTTATATTTATTATTTGAGTCGTCCCATTTTACTGGGGACTATATGGGGAGGTATACTCATGAATAATTCCATTCTTTTCAATATATTCTTTAAATTATTCACTTCTATATTCACCACTATTATGTGTTCTCAACATCTTCACCGAATACTCACATTCTTTCTTATCGTTTCTTCATAAACATTTAAATATTTTGAAAGAAACTAACTTTTGTTTCATTTATATAACCCATGTAATCCGAGTAAAATTATTAATGAAAGTAATGAAGTACTTATCTCTTTGTGTTGATTGTTTTCTCATTGGACCACATATATCGGAATGCATCAGCTCTAGGGGTTGTTTTTAACAAATATCAAATTTCATCTGAACAACCTTTTTAATTTTTCCTTTTGGGAAAACTGTGAAACACCAATCACTTCTTCATGGAAAATAGTAATGTCTCAGATGATTTCACTTTTGAATATATTTCTCATGTTTCTATGACACATATTTCCAATCCTTTTATTCCATAACTTATTCTCTTCCACAATACTCATGTAACATGTGTTTTGTGAATCACCAACAAAAAACAAATTTCATTTTGTATGATAGATGCTTTTAATAATCTTTCCATATTCTTCACTCTTTACAAAAAATACATGTTTCTTGAAGGTAAAATTGTTTCCCTCATCCCGAAATTGTGAAACACTTAGTAGATTTTATTTCAACACATCAATATATAATTTTTTCTTAGAATTCACTTTTTTCTTCTCCAATTATGGCTGACCTAACACCATATATTTTCAATGATTGGTCATTTCCAAATATCATTATGCCTTCTGTAAAATCTTTCATATCCATCAACAATTTCAAGTCACCTATCATGTTAGAGGATAACCCACTATCATGTATCTAGGTTAATTCCATTTTCATGTCTTTTAATGTAGTTTCAAGTATAAGAACCTTTTCTCCATTCTTTTCATTATTCACCTTTGGGTTTTGAGAATTAAGAATCCTTTGTTGTGAAAGTAACAAAAAAATACACCCATTTGCAAGGTGTCTAGGTTGTTCACATCTTTCTCAAATATTTTATGAGGGTTGGAACCTAATTCCAATCATCACTTCAATCTTTTCATATTTATTCAAGACAACCTTCTCGTTTTTCTTTTTTTGAAGAGATTGACTCCCCCTCAATCTATTCATTTCATAACTTATGGGATAATAGTAATTTTGTTGATTCAACCAAAACATACATTTTGTGTGCCTGAATCCACCACAATACCAGCAATATGCATACAAAGAGTATTTTCCTCTAAAATGTCAATACTTGTCAGAAATGTGAAAACATTTCTCAACCATATTATTGTCACTTTCAGTTGGATTCTTCTTCCTCTTTTCATCCTTGATAGGATCAGAAGTATTTGAAACTTTTCTGGATCCCGATAAAAACTTTTCGGACATAGTATGTTTTGTAACTTCTGAATTTTTCAGTTTGACCACATACATAACTTTCCCAGCATTATTCTTTTTAAACACAGTTACATTCATCTTCTTACCCTTTGAAAAAATCTTTTTTTGAACCTTCCCAAGTTTCTCATTATGAGAACATTCACCTACTTCAACGGTAGAATTCTTGAAATGCATAATTTTATTTTCAAGTTCAGAGAGTTTTTGTTGGACAAGTTCTAACTCTTCTTCTTTTGTATTCAGATTTACTTATAAATTAACATTACAATTGTTTTCATCTACAAAAGACTTCTTCAAATCATCAATCTCTTTAACCAACAATTCTTTCTCACCAACAAAAAATTTTGGTTGCTTGAGGATTCATCTTCAAACTTTTTTTGGCTTTTCAAGACTTATGTTCTTTCTCATACACTCTTTCAATTATTATTTCAAATGAATTTCAATCTAAGTTTCTTCGTCTTTAGAATTACTACTTCATAATTATCCATCATTAACTATTTCAATAATTGTATTTTAAATACCTTATTTAAGGGATTTCTCAGATTCACCATCACTCTCTTCTTCTTCATCATATATGGACAAGAAACTTATTCATTTTTATTTGAAGAATTTATATTATTTTCCTTTATCTAAATTTTTCTTCCACGATCGTCTTGCATTTCAATCCTCAATATCTCTATTCTATTATTTCATTATTCAAGAAAAATTATCCGCAAAGTGACCGACAGCCCCACATTCAAAACATTTTAAGGAATGTTTCCCATTTTATTACGTTGTACCTATTTTCACATTATTAGAAGACATGAATATGATTTTATTGAGATTTTTACAAATATCATTTTTAGAGTTAGAATCACCA
Source organism: Viscum album (assembly GCA_963277665.1). NCBI lineage: Eukaryota > Viridiplantae > Streptophyta > Magnoliopsida > Santalales > Viscaceae > Viscum > Viscum album. The sequence goes on along the minus strand of OY728158.1, from coordinate 1,192,230,158 downwards.
GCTTCATCTTCAAAAGCAATATTCTATGACGTTTCATTATTTATATCCTTGAAAGACATTTCTCTATCAACCTTGGTTTTTCCATTCATATAATTATATCTTCTCATTTCATAAGTGATAAGAGTGCTCTGTAAATCATCAAGAGATAGTGTTTAAGAATCTATATTTTCCAATGAAGATAATTTTGCATCGATTTTTTAGGTATGATTCAAAATATATTTTCAACAATAGTAGATTCCATTAGCTTTTCACCAAGAAATATGATAGTACTCAAAATGTCATTCACCATGGTAAAGAATCCCCCAATAGATTCATGTTCACCCATATTCAAATATTCTTACCTCAGTCCCCAAATTTTAAACTATTCCTACTTCACTTTTGTATTTCCTTCATATGAGTTTTTCAATTTATCCAATATTTGTTTAGATGTGGAAACACCTTTCACCCTCAAGAATTCTCTTTTGGAAAGTGATGATAATATAATATTTTTGGCCCTTCCATCGTTCTCATGAAATGTCTTGTCAAGAGGTTTATGTGGATCACTGTCATTAATGGGAGGAAACCCAAATGTTGCAGCTTCATGAACATCATAACTGATAGACTTAAGATATGGAAACATTCTATATTTTCAGATATGATAGTTCATTTAATCAAAGACCTGAATACCTTTACTTTTCACATAGTTTACAATCTCTATCAGCAAATAATATCAAAGGGAGCCTTCCTCTAATACCAATTTAATGTTCTGAGTCAGAGTCTTGTATCATTGAGAGGGGGAGGGGTGAATCAGTAATACCCTTTTTCTTTTATGTTTATTTTTTAATTGAAACAGCCTTTTCCTCCTATAAATTATTTTAATTAACTTCTACAAAATAAATCAACACACATCAAAAGGAATACAAATATTTACAAGGTTCACTATTCAATAAGGATGGTTACGTCCATGATATGGTTTGGAAATGATCCAATACCATAAAATTCACTATAAATCAATCCTAGTATTACAATTAGATGGATTTACCCATTCACTTATGTAACACTATGAACTAATAAATCTAGTGGATGTGTATCCCTTATGAACAATAGGGTAATAAAATTGTTTTGTGACAACTCATGTTACCTGTGCTTCTTTTCAATTCAACAAATGTATTCCAATTGTAATAAAATTCATCAAATCCTTACCCAAAATAAAGATAATAACCATATATACTTTTTTATGAAACTCTAAGTCCAATATTTTATTAATTTGATTCCTCTGAGTCCAATTCTAACAAATCAATACTCCTAGTTTTATTTTCTAATAGAATATGAGAGACTATAATTGACACCACCTAAGTTCCAAAATACAATTTCTAAGCCTAGTTGAATATTAATGATTAGGTATCGCCCAAAAAAATTGTCAATCTGAATAGAATTGATCTCACCTTCTCTATAGAATCTCATATATTCGCTCACATCTATAATGAATAGTGCAAGTGTCAGAAAGTACAAATTAATTTCCCCTTTTATAGGTAATCCAAGAAAAGATTAGGTGGGAATCCCAAAACATTTTCCTGCTCACCTTAACTCACTGAAAATACCATTTCCCTTAAAATCATGTAATGCATTTTGACTTCCTCAACACTTCTCGATTCTTCTTGAAACATTCACAATCAAAACCTCTTATTCTTAAAAATCCCATTTCAACTACTGAGACTGATTTTAATTGTTAAGAATACCTAGTTTTGATCAACTAATTCTAGTTCTATATATTGATAGCTGAATATAATTCACATAACTGATTTGAATTAAGATCTTATATTTTAATTTTCACCTTCCCTTCTAAAAATCATTCAAGAATCTTAATATCTATTCTTTTCTCCCGAACCACTTTAGAAAAAATACTTCATTAAAAACCCAGTGCTTGAATCATGACTACCTTCATGAGTTTGAATTCATTGAAGATCTGATTTAGCATCCTCTAACTTCAGTTGGAAGGTATTGTAACTTTCTGTTCATTCATGCTTCTTTCATTTCATCTCAACCCAAGAGTGATCTTTTCTGAACATAAATAGTCTATACATGATCATCCTGAATACGATCATTTCCGGTTACGATCATTCTTGTTACGATCCTTATGGATACAATAATTTCATGTTATGATCATTCTGGTTTCGATTTATGGTTATGATTTATGGATACAATCAATTACAATATGAAAATAATGATCTGCTAGGATATGATACAATACATTCTCAATACGAATCATTTTTGAATGGCATATCCTATTCTCTTTTAAAAAAGATCTGATCAATTACAAACTTATAACTTTGATCTTTGATCAGTACCATGTCTATTCATTCACTTTCATACCATAATGATCATTTTGAAAAACAATAAGCATCATCTCTTTCTCTACTATCATCAACCTTTTCAATCGGCAAAATGTTTCAATTAGCATTACATTTCAATCGACACCAACTTCCATCAGCACCACCTTCCATCAGTACCACCACTCATTAGAACCACTTTTCATCGGAACAACTTTCCATTTCTACCACTTTTCAAAGGCAACACTTCTTTATCTTTCACCTAGAATCCAATTTTTTTAAAAGAAAATCAGTATTCTATCTTTCTCCTCTTATTGGTACAACTTCTTCAATCAGAACCACCTCTTTAGACTAGATAATATTATTTTGAAAAACAATCGGCACCACCTTTCCAATTCGTATATGACTGTTTTTAATAAAATTGGTACTAATTCTATCTCTCTTCCATCCGGATACGAGAAATTTGAATTTTATTTTTTCAGATTGGTAGCATCTCTTTCACACTCTCTTTCCTCTATCAATATTGAATCAAATATTCTCAAAAAAAACTTTTTATTTATATAAAATATGAATCATAAAATCATCATCTCAATTACAAAAGAATGTATCATAACTTTCCACTCACTCGGGTTTCTTTCTTTTCTTCTCATCTCAAGAAAAACATTTTGCATACCTAATTTGGATTGTTAGTAAACATGGTTCATATTATTTTCAAAACAAAGCAAAAAATAATTTTTTACATAAAACAAAGTAAAGTGTTTTCTTTTCTTCAAAACAAACCTTGAAAATAAAAGACAGCACTTGAAACCTTTATCACCATTATCATCAGCTTGGTCCCAATAATAAATGAACCCTATCAATCCAAAAGTTACATTTAGATATCTTGGCATATATCATGTTCTCTCATAATGTACATAGTACGATGTCAAGGTTTGTGGAATTATCATCATGATCTTTAGAGTAACCCAATATTTCATTGACAAAGAGAAAAACAAACAGATCCAGATAAGGGAGAATGATTTGATCCAATGGATCCATAAAAACTACTGGCACATTGGTCATCCTGAATGACGTCACCAAAAAACTCATAAAACATGTACCTAGTATTGATATAATATATTATAATCTCACACCCTCATTTAGGAATACCCTGATATAAAATCAATTTTAGAAAACATTGAATCACCTTTCAGATGGTCAGCAGATCATCTATTCAAGGAAGAGGTTATCAGTTCTTAGCCACCATTTGTTTTAAATTCCAACAATTAACACATAGTCTCAATGATTCATCAGACTTAATGGAAAACTACACTAGATATCCCATTTTGGACGTACTATGATGATTAAAAATAGTTCTCTATAGTCCCTCCAATTGAACCTTAAGTCCCTAGTGTTCTGTTGGTTCCATTCGATATGGTGGAATCGAAACAAGATCTTCCCTTAGAATAAATTCTATCAAAAACTAAAAATAGATTTTAGATGGGGTTCTTCATAAGTATTCAGGAAATATTTCCTATAAATAATACACTATAGGAATAAATATATCATTCTTAACTCCCTCATTACTAAGAAATAATCAATACACTTGAGCTTTGACCTCTCCAAGTTTTTGACAAACTGGATTGGACCGACATTCTGTGACATCCCATTCACCAAGACAGACATACATGTCACTCTCAAGAGACATCAATCTTACATTGTGATGGTAATAGATTGTATTATCCTAGTAAAACACCATCCAATCCATTCCAAAAACAATGTCACAACCAGACATCTCATGTATAAAATATTCCAACAGGAAATTGTTCCCACCAACCCCTAGAGCACATATGACAACCCTGCTTTTTATTACAACTTAAACATGCTTTATTACATAAAACTTCACTTGATCTAACAAAGAATATCGAGAGGTTTAGTGTATTTGGGGCTTAGGATAATTACATAAAAACTTTAAAATTGAAATACAACATCTTTATTGAAAACTTCCTTTACATGACCACTACATTCCTTCGTACATAGCATTGCATGGGATAACCTGAGGACATGCATAAGAAAAGAGTGATCTATAAATCCCAGTAAGGGAGTACACAATGAATAACATGAGGAGTACAATACATTTTAGGCAATAGGAACATCAATAGAGCATAAGAGTAACATGAACATAAAGTCATGATAAAGCATGATAATCATAACATGGAAATGTGGCAATAACACTTAACATTGAATTACCATGAGCCAAGGCTCATTACACATGGAGCATGAGTAAACCCTCATTTCACTTGAAGCACGAGTAAACCCTCGTTTCACTTGAATTAGCATGAGTCAACACTCATTGCGCATGACATATCATGATACTATACTTTACCCAATGCATTGGAGCTCTATAAGGGCGCACCCTTCTTAAACATTTCATTTCATGCATAAGTGTGCCACATGGATCATAAAACATGGATTCATAAAACATAATCATTTATTCCACGATAAAGGAATGTGGAATTCTTACATGGACTTTACAATCAATAAGTACATGTGCATAAAGGTGAATACCCTTGATGGAGAAATGGGCATGGTATTCACTACACAATTACATTGGCTTAGAAAATCGGTGCGATTTTGGCAGCGTAACGGCGTGACATAAGAAATCATAAAAAAGGTTGATGAGAGAGAAAGGGGTTCCTCATCATATTTACATGTAATGGAAAGTAAGGAGGTCATATATATACATGTCCCAACAATCGAAATGGAATTTAGATTCATGATACAAAAGTATTGCTTGAATGTAAAAGAAGAGAGAGAAGTTCCTTTCGGAATTTCGGGATAGTAACAGGTGTACATGGGAGGCATTTAATGAGAGATTAAGGGTTCTCCCATCATTAAAACAATAAGAGGGAAGTATGGGGGAGGTGTGAAACCATACCCCAACATTCATAATTGAAATAAAAAGGGCAATACAACTTAAAGATAATTGACAAAAATGAGAAAAGAAGAAACAACCCTTACTTGGAAGTGTGCTTCCAAAGGCTAGAGAGAGGCTTGTGAGAGGCTTCTTGGGAGCTTGGGTAACCTTGAGAGGATTCTAGAGAGAGTAGGTCAGAGGTTGGACGAACTCCAAGGGCTTTTAGTGAGGAGGAAGTGGGAGCTTTGGTGGGTTTATATAGGAAAGGTGAGAGAATTCTTTATTATTTAAGTTTGGGACCCCTTATATTAAAATAATCCAATCCACAAACCATCCCATGGTATTTGCCCATGGTTTCTGGAAAAGGAAAGAGTAAAACAATATTTTACAAGTCCAAGGTCCGAACGTATTAAAAAATTAGGGTTGCTTATGTGGAGGTGAGTCACACTCCCATGGAAATTAATTTAAAAAGGCAAAGTGTTGAATAAGTATTGAGGGTTCCATTAATGCTTTGAAAAGTAAGTCAAACAAACCAAAAACCTCATTATTTTAATGATAAAACACATATTGGCCGAACATAAGGATTATGGTATTTTATTACATCACCATTGGGTCATTATGATGTCATAAAACACATTATATATTTAAATGGTATTTAATTTTTACCAAAAAATTTGACTGTCTCAGAAAATTATGAAAAATTCACCGTTGGATAATTTTGACGTCCTGATTCCAAAAATAATATTTATTTTATCTAAATAAATTTTTAAATATGTGAATTTTCACTTTTAAAATAAAAACCGACATTTATAAAAAATTCACGGGTTTTGACAGAAATGGCTTTCAAACCTTAATAAAATTTTTAATTACATTCATAAAATTATAATCTCATTTATATTTAATAAAAATTAATTTGATATTAATAATAATATTTTATTAAAATATTATTTAATTCAAAAATCCTTTAATTTAATATAATATTATTCTTAATTAAATAATAACTAAAAACACCATTTGTACTTTAAAAACTAATTACAATGTATCAAAAATGACTAGAAATTATATTCATTATTATATACAGAAATAATGTACATGAACATGGTGCTACTTATTTGTTACATAACCCCTTAAAATAGCCGCATAAGACCTAAGGGTAAGGTGTGTGATGGTGACAGACTCTTGGGGTGGCTCGGATAACATCGCTCGAGTTGTAATTTCAATCAAGTTCCACTTTTCCCGTAGACGATCACGTTCGAGCTTGACTTGATGAAGCTCAGCTTGGGCTTGGTCAAGGGCAAATCCGAAAGACGCCACCTCTTTTCTGATCTCCGACAAATGGGCTTCGTAAGGGGCAATTCTACTGGATGAGGCCATCGCTTCCTTTGTCTGAGTAGAAATGGGTTCGTTAAAGCCTTATATTTATACTACTCAGATGATCACTGTTCAATGGCTATAAAAGTAACGGTCAAAAATCATAATGTAAAAATAAAGAAGTTGACATCTTATAAAAACATTTTTCTTAAAGAAACATTTAACTGGATGAAGAGGGATTTTCCATTAATGAAACTTTGGGTCGTTACAATATTCCCCCCTTAAGAAATTTCGCCCTCGAAATTTTCCTTTTCCCACACTAAAACAAATGTGGGTAACTCAGATTCATCATATCCTCCAACTCCCAAGTTTATTCTTCAAAATTGTGGTTTCTCCACAACACCTTGATGAGGGGCATTGTCTTATTTCGTAGAACTTTTTCTCTACGATCTAAGATCTTCACTGGTTTCTCCTCATAAGTAAGATCATCTTCCAATTGTACCACCTCGGAAGAGAGTACATGTTAAGGGTCCGGTATGTACTTCCTTAAGAGGGATACATGAAAGGCATCATGCACCTTGGCCATAGTAGGTGGAAGTGCTAGTCGATAGGCCACAGCCCCAACACGATCAAGAATCTCGAAGGGGCCGATGTACCTTGGACTTAACTTCCCTTTCTTTCCAAACATCATGACCTTCTTCCATGGAGATATGCGTAAAAACACCATGTCTCCGACTTTAAACTCAAGGTCTCATCGACGATTATCTTCATAACTCTTCTGTCGATTTTGGGCTGCCTTGATATTCTGCTGAATGGTTTTCACCTTCTCCACCATTTCTTCGACCATTTCTGGTCCAAGCAGCTTACGTTCACCGACCTCATCCCAACATGCCGGTGTTCTACACCTTTTCCTATACAGGGCTTCATATGGTTCCATTTGTATGCTCGAGTGGAAACTATTATTATAAGAGAACTCAACCAGAGGAAGATGTTGATCCCATCCTCCTTTAAAGTCCATTGAGCACGCTCCCAACATATCCTCAAGTGTTTGGATAGTCCGCTCGGATTGGCCATCAGTTTGAGGATGATAGGCCGTAATGAAGTTCAGTTCAGTATTCAGAGCTTGTTGAAGACTCTTCCAAAACATAGAGTTAAATCTTGGATCTCGGTCAGAAACAATAGATAGTGTTACTCCATGCAACCATACCAAATCCCTGATATATATCCGTGCCAGTTGATCCAAAGATAAATCCTCTCAAATAGCAATGAAGTGTGCAGTCTTTGTAAGACGATCCACAAAAACCCAGATTGCATTGTTGCCTTTGGATGTCCTTGGAAGTCTGGTGACAAATTCCATGGTGATGTTCTCCCATTTCCATTCTGGTATGGGCAATGGTTGCATCATCCCCTTAGACTTCTGCCTCTCTGCCTTCACATGCTGACACACCAGGCACTTTGATGTCTATTCAGAGATCTCCTTCTTCATATTATCCCACCAAAAGTTTTCTCAGAGATCTCGATACATCTTTGTGCTCCCTGGGTGAATAGAGAAATTTGAACTATGTGCATCATCCAAAAGTTTCTTCTTTAGCTCCGAACTTGATGGAACACATAGTCTTTTCCCAAATCGCACAATTCCTTCTTCATTAACATTAAACTCTGAGGATTTTCCCTTTTTTATAGCTTCCACTTTTTCTTGGATTCCCGCATCATCCTTTTGAGCATCCTTTAACCTTTCCAAAAGAGATGGTTGAGCAATCATTTGTGAAAGGATTGATGATGTTGCCTTCTTTATGATTCCCACATCTATCTTCATTAAGTCTAAGAAGATTGGATCCTTCTCAATTCTCATCATTGATAGAATCGCTGGATCCTTTCTACTTAGGTCATCTGCCACCTTGTTCGCTTTCCCAGGGTGGTAATGTATTGAACAGTCATAATCCATGATAAGCTCTATCCATCTTCTCTGGCGCATATTAAGCTATTTCTGTGTGAATATATATTTAAGACTCTTCTGGTCAGTATATATCTCACATTTCTCTCCATAGAGATAATGCCGCCAGATTGTGAAGGCAAAGATCACCGCCGCCAACTCCAGATCATGCGTTGGATAGTTTTGCTCATGGATTTTCAACTGCCTTGAGGCATAGGATATCACTTTATCATTCTGCATTAGCACACATCCTAAGCCCTTCTTCGAAGCATCACTGAATACCACAAAAAGCTCCCACTTGTGGGTAAAGTGAGCACGGGTGCAGTGATAAGCCTCCTTTTCAACTCCTTGAAGCTTTCTTCACATTCATCACTCCAAGAAAACTTTACTCCCTTTCGAGTTAGCTTGGTAAGAGGGTTGGACAATCGTGAGAAATTTCTCACAAATCGTTGATAATATCCAGCTAACCCCAAGAAGCTACGGATATCAGTTACCGATGTTGGCCTCGGCCATCCCTCAATTGCATATGTTTTGGAGGGGTCCACAGATATCCCATTTCTTGTGATGATATGGCCCAAGAATGAGACCTCCTTCAACCAGAACTCACACTTGTTATACTTGGCATAGAGATTCTCCTTGAGCAAAGTCTCCAGTACAGTTCTTAAATGCTCCTCATGGTCCTCCTTGGTTTTGGAGTATATTAGAATATCATCTATAAAGACTACCAAAAATTTGTCTAGGTAATCTCTAAAGAATCTATTCATCAAGTCCATGAATATTTATGGAGCATTGGTGAGTCCGAAAGGCATTACTATGAATCCATAGTGCCCGTACATTGTACAAATAGCAGTCTTGGGGATATCTTCTTTCTTCACCCTTACTTGATAATATCCCGACCGCAAGTCCACCTTGGAGAAGTATTGTGCTCCACGAAGCTGATCAAACAAGTCATCGATTCTTGGGAGAGGATACTTGTGCTTTATCATGATTTTTTTAAGTTCACGATAATCGATGCAAAGCTGCATTGACCCATCCTTCTTCTTGATGAAGAGGACTGGTTCACCCCATAGTGATGCGCTTGGGCATATAAACCCTTTATCCAGATTCTTCTGTAGTTGTTTCTTCAGCTCTTCAAGCTCAACAACATCCATTCTATATGGAGCCTTGGATATTGGTAGCGCCCTAGGTATAATTTCAATTGAGAACTCAACATCTTTTCTTGGAGGAAGACCAGGAAGTTCCTCGGGAAATACTTCAGTGAATTCCCTCACAATAGACATTTCTTCAAGGGTGGTTTCTTCCATGGACTCAATCATCTGAGACAGATATGCATGCTCATAAGGCAGTAATATCCATGCTTGAGATGATGGAGTTATAGGAGATTCATCTTCTTCCCGAAACTTGTAAAGAATCGGGGGTCGATTCTCCATATGGAGTGTGATTTCCCTCTCCCAAAAATTTATGTTGGCTCTATATAAGGAAAGCCAATCAATGCCAAGAATTCCATCAAATTCCACCAAAGGGAGTATGACGAGGTTCGCCGGGAAATTCAATCCACAGATTATAACAGGGGAGGACTTATATTCATGGGATGCAATGATTGCCCCATTTGTTGTACTCACCGACATCTTTACTTCCAGGATTTTTGGTGGTGCTGGGATTGTTCTACTAAACATTCGAGATATAAAAGAATGCGTAGAACCTGAATAAAAAATTACGTTCTCTATTCGTGAATGAATAACTAGCGTACCTGTCACCACTTCGTTGTCGGGGTTCACTTCGGCAGAAGTGAGGGCAAAAGCTCTTCCTTGCTATCTTGGAGGTTGTTGGTTGCCTCCGATAACCCTTGGATTGGGGCACTGATTTTCAAAATGACCCTGTTCTTTGCATTTGTAGCATTGAACAATGCGTTGAGGTTCGAACGGAGCGTTCCTCTCCTCTGTCGCAGCCGCGGGTCCTTCTTGCTGACAGTTAACAGCTAGGTGCCCTTCTCTTCCACACTTGAAGAATTTTCTTGTCCCCCTAAGGCAATTTCCAGGGTGCTTCTTTCCACACTTTCGACAAGAGGGGTGCTGGAACTTCTTAGCACCATTGGATTTATCCATCGGACCACCAGTATTGAAGTCCACCTTACGCTTCTTGTCCCCATGATACCCATGTGATTCTCCGATCTCTATTTCAACCTTGAGGGCACATCGGACAATTTCCTCATAGCTGTTGAAGTCACGGATCACTAATTCTTTCCGCAAGCTAGGCTTCATCCCACCAAAGAAGCGGTCAACCTTGCATTCGGGGGTAACGACAAAGCCGAAAGCATATCGTGCAAGCCTTGTGAATTTTGCCTCGTACTCTCCCACAGATTCTTCATATTTCTGGTTGAGGGAAAGGAAGTCCCTTTCCATCTTAAGACGGAGGGTGCACGGAAAATATTCATCAATAAACATCTTCCGGAATTCCTTCCATTCCAAAGCCTTGATCTCCTCCTCTGGCTTCGTATTTTTGATCAACGTCCACCATTGATCAGCTTCACCCTCCATACGATAAGCCGCCAGGAGAACCTTCTCTTTTTTCAGATCATTACAGGATGGAGAATATATTTTCAATGGAGTTGATCCATTGTTCAGCGATCGTGGGATCGGATGATCCACTAAAAGTAGGGGGCCTTTGTCTCATGAAGCTCTCGATAGCGACTTGTTCTTTCTTAGGGGGGGTTGAACGTTCTTCTTGACCAGTGTTTCTATTCAAAACTTGAGTTAGCTGAGAGAGAAGCATGACAAAGTTTGCGATTCCCGCTCCCATTGGATTGGTCATCTCATAAGTACAATCATCACACTGATCTTCACAACGGTTGTTAGCCCGAGTTCTCCTATTACTATCCATTGGCTGGAATAAAAGGAAAGTTAGGGGTAACACATAAGGGGTAATCCAAAGACAAAAGTTGATGACTTATAAATAAACTTTAATCTCTTTAAATAATGATTCTATATGATTCAATCCAGGCTTTTCATGATCTTCCTTCTAACATATATTCTTAGGGGAATTTTTTCCCTTAATAAGGGTTCATACTAAGATTGTGAATTTATCAAAACATATCCCCCGGGAGTGTCGTAACCAAGAGTGCAGCAAGGCCCGTTGTCGTGCACCAGTTCCCGTTTGAGTCTAGCTCAAAACGGTGTTTTCGGGTTTTACCCCTAGGATACATCTATGCCAGAGCCGCCTCTACCTGCTCGTATCCAGACAGGGATTTATTTTCTTGATAAACCACTTACTCAATACTTACCAAAACATAGGGATGTTTTTTTATACTTAGTCTTGTATATAAGGCTTTACTAGGGTTTCCTAATCCCAAAAATAACTAAACCTATCCTCTGATACCAACTATGACAACCCAGCTTTTTATTACAACTTAAACATGATTATTACATAAAACTTCACTTGATCCAACAAAGAAGATCGAGAGGTTTAGTGTCTTTGGGGATTAGGATCATTACATAAAAACTTTAAACTTGAAATACAACATCTTTATTGAAAACTTCCTTTACATGACAACTACATTCCTTCGTACTTAGCATTTCATGGGATAACCTGAGGACATGCATAAGAAAAGGGTGAGCTATAAAGCCCAGTAAGAGAGTACACAATGAATAACATGAGGAGTACAATACATGTTAGGAAATAGGAACATCAATATAGCATAAGAGTAACATGAACATAAAGGCATGATAAAGAATGATAATCATAACATGGAAATGTGGCAACAACACTTAACATTGATTTAGCATGAGCCAAGGCTCATTGCACATGGAGCATGAGTAAGCACTCATTGCACTTGAAGCACGAGTAAACCCTCGTTGCACTTGAATTAGCATGAGTCAACACTCATTGCACATGACGTAACATGATACTATACTTTACCCAATGCATTGGATCACTATAAGGGCGCACCCTTCTTAAACATTTCATTTCATGCATAAGTGTGCCACATGGATCATAAAACATGGATTCATAAAACATAATCATTTATTCCACGATAAAGGAATGTGGAATTCATAAATGAACTTTACAATCAATAAGTACATGTGCATAAATGTGAATACCCTTGATGGAGAAATGGGCATGGTATTCACTACACAATGACATTGGCTTAGAAAATCGGTGTGATTTCGGCAGCGTAACGGCGTGACATAAGAATTCATAAAAAAGGTTTATGAGAGAGAAAGGGGTTACTCATCATATTTACATGTAATGGACAGTAAGGAGGTCATATATATACATGTCCCAACAATCGAAATGGAATTTAGATTCATGATACAAAAGTATTGCTTGAATGTAAAAGAAGAGAGAGAAGTTCCTTTCGGAATTTCGGCATAGTAACGGGTGTACATGGGAGGCATTTAATGAGAGATAAAGGGTTCTCCCATCATTAAAACAATAATAGGGAAGTATGGGGAGGTGCGAGACCATACCCCAACATTCATAATTGAAATAAAAAGGGCAATACAACTTAAAGAAAATTGACAAAAATGAGAAAAGAAGAAAAAACCCTTACTTGGAAGTGTGCTTCCAAAGGCTAGAGAGAGGCTTGTGAGAGGATTCTTGGGAGCATGGGGCACCATGAGAGGATTCTAGAGAGAGTAGGGCAGTGTTTGGATGAACTCCAAGGGCTTTGAGTGAGGAGGAAGTGGGAGCTTGGGTGGGTTTATATAGGAAAGGTGAGGGAATTCTTTATTATTTAGGTTTGGGACCCCTTATATTAAAATAATCCAAACCACAATCCATCCCATGGTATTTGCCATGGTTTCTGGAAAAGGAAAGAGGAAAAAAATATTTTACAAGGCCAAGGTCCGAACTTATTAAAAAATTAGGGTTGCTTATGTGGAGGTGAGTCACACTCCCATGGAAATTAATTTAAAAAGGCAAAGTGTTGAATAAGTCTTGAGGGCTCCATTAATGCTTTGAAAAGTAAGTCAAACAAACCCAAAACCACATTATTTTAATGATAAAACACATATTGGCCGAACATAAGGATTATGGTATTTTATTACATCACCATTGGGTCATTATGATGTCATAAAACACAATATATATTTAAATGGTATTTAATTTTTACCCAAAAATTTGATTGTCTCAGAAAATTATGAAAAATTCACCGTTGGATAATTTCGACATCCTGATTCCAAAAATAATATTTATTTTATCTAAATAATTATCTAAATATTTGAATTTTCACTTTTAAAATAAAAACTATCATTTATAAAAAATTCATGGGTTTTGACAGAAATGGCTTTCAAACCTTAATAAAAAATTTAATTGCATTCATAAAATTATAAGAACATTTATATTTAATAAAAATTAATTTAATATTAATAATAATATTTTATTAAAATATTATTTAATTCAAAAATCCTTTAATTTATTAAAATATAATTCTTAATTAAATAATAACTAAAAACACCATTTGTACTTTAAAAACTAATTACAATGTATCAAAAATGACTAGAAATTATATTCATTATTATATACAGAAATAATGTACATGAACATGGTGCTACTTATTTGTTACATAACCCCTTAAAATAGCCGCATAAGACCTATGGGTAAGGTGTGCGATGGTGACAGACTCTTGGGGTGGCTCGGATAACATCGCTCGAGTTGTAATTTCAATCAACTTCCACTTTTCCCATAGACGATCACGTTCGAGCTTGACTTGATGAAGCTCAGCTTTGGCTTGGTCAAGGGAAAATCCCAAAGATGCCACCTCTTTTCCGAGCTCCGACAAATGGGCTTCGTAAGGGGCAATTCTACTGGATGAGGCCATCACTTCCTTTGTGTGAGTAGAAATGGGTTCGTTAAAGCCTTATATTTATACTACTCAGATGATCACTGTTCAACAGCTATAAAAGTAACGGTCACAAATCATAACGTAAAACTAAAGAAGTTGATATCTTATAAAAACATTTTTCATAAAGAAACATTTAACTGGATCAAGAGGGATTTTACATTAATGAAACTTTGGGTCGTTACAGCACAACCCTAACATTGTATATTATCCTTATTTCTCACCCCAAATGGAGTTTTAATCGACATAACCCCACACACATTTTCCACTGATAAGCCCAAAATGACTAAAAATGTACAAAGATAAAATAATGCGTGGCCCATGTGTCAAATAAAGCACTATAAAATATGGAAGATACAAGAATTGTACCTCAAATAGTTGACAATCCATCCTCGCGAGCTACAGGTGCAGACCAAACCATGTGAAGCTAACCTAAAAATATACCTTGGGATCCATCCTGAGTTCCTAGTGTTGTAATACACTTATATATGGGTTCTCTCACCCAAATGTATGACATCTGTTGCCTCTACCAATATAGCTCATCATGCTAAAACTGCCTGCCTGATATGGGGTAACTGACCCTCTACCCAAACTCTATATCTACCCCATGCCTCCATTTTTTCTAAATAGAGAGTATTCCTACAACATCTTGGTACAATCTACATCCTACTATATGATCATCACTCAACTGGTGGTTAGGGACACTGACTGTGCATGTGTCCTAGTCATCCACACTGATAACTGAACCCAATATTCACATTGAGAGGCTGGCCCTCTCTTTTGACTACTCTTCTCTCTTACACCTTGAGGAAATCACCTAAAACTATGTGTTTGGCCTTTATAGGTTATACCACTCACCCATCTTGATTATTCCATAAGTCCACTACCTCAATCCACCTTTATGATTCCATCTAAGATAAGGGACTAATCCACTACAACAACAAACCCTCTAAAATGGATTATATTCACCTGAGACCTAATCTAATGTCTCATGCCATCCTAGAGATATTTCTCCATTTCTTCCTCATCCCCTACCAATAGTAGAATGAAGAATGAAAATCAGTGAAATGGCTAGCAGAATCCATCACAGACATTTCTCCAGGGATCAGACTCAATAAATATGTACCCTTCTCCAATCTCAAGGTCTCTAGATAAATTTGATCTAGAAACATTTTCTTAAAATATTTCTGTAACATTCATTCATCCTGTATGTTCTGCACTATGATGTCCGACCAATTATTTTCCTAAACACTCAATATATAGTCTGAAAACCTGATTAATTTATCATAAGGAGTATCTAAACGTTCAATAATTGTTTGGATGGACTCTATCCCGAACTCGGATTCCTCTAGTTCACACACTACAAAAAAGGTTAGAGGTTACTACAGCTAAAAATCCCTGGTCAACTAAAACATGCTCAGTACAACCCACCCTAGGTAATGTTCCAACATTTTAATGACCTGAGAATGGATCTAATTAAAATGTTATCCTCTATTATCCTAGATCAGCACATTCCCATGCTCCACTATCGGAGGGGTGTTTTCGGCAACATCCTCTTATTTCCTAACCAGCACCTGACATCATGGTAGAATTTCTCTTCAATTCCAAACCTGGGATTTATAATTCATAACATAAAGCTTCCATAATTATAGAAAATAAGACTCTACAATTCATAAATAGTCCATTTAGCACACATACCATCCCAACGATTATCATCATTCTTAAAAAACATCCCACAAATGTTCATTCTATGGGTCATGGTTGACATGGGTAAACCAACTTATGTACTCACAAGTATTTCACTAGACACCCTTTCCAAAACCATTTCCACACTCATATCATATATCAGCCTCCTAGAAACATTTCCCATTTTAGAACATGTTACAATTATCTATTTCAACTCAATTGGAACTCTTAATTAAGAACTACTAACTATCCCTAATTTGACGTTTTTCAAATTTTACCCATTTTTATCATTTTATTAGATGTCATTTTCATTAAATTTATTAGGAAGTAAAATTAATTATACATTTCATGCCTCACACCCACATCTTTTGTGTTTACAACATGAGGTATGCCCTTCTTATATTGAGGTTCCCATAATGATTCATAAACGCACAATCACATATTTTCAGAACCAAAAACAAAAAATATAAAAAACCATCAAATCACGCAACAAGTTCCTAACCAAATGGTGAAATATCATCAAATGTAACGATTCAAATGAAAAACAATAATTTCCCCATATGGAACATGGATTTTCACTCATATATGGGTTAGCTACACCCAGGCATGATATTACTACCAAGACCCGATACATACTAATCTCTTGTCTACCATCCAAAATTCAATGTCAATATAAAATAAATACACCATTACCACTTTGTAATGTCCCCAACCTGAAATCAAATAAATCGGTTTCCTTAGCACGGTTTCCACATTAACTCAGGTGTGCTTCCCCGTATTCTAGATGTTACTGACTAGCTCTGAAGGTCTAATAAGACACATGAGGAGACTATACAATCATTAATAGAGTAATACAAAATATATAATAAAGAAATAATGGAAACAAAATTTCATAAATGAATAACATTCATGAAAAAAAATCCCCAAATTGGGTACAAGTCCATAACCAAATAGTAATTATTTAATATCATTCTTACTTGTCCAAAGTGCAGGAAAGAAAATAAAGAAAAATAGTTGAATCCCAAAAACGGGTCTGGACTCCAAGTATGGATCCTCATCCATGCATATCCCAATTCGAACACAACTCCCTTGAACAAGGCCTTTAGCCCCATCCTGACCAGAAAACATGAAATCTACTCGGGTACCCAATGGAATCTCGAGAAGGGTTTGAGTACAACTCAGAAGGCCACCGCCACCCATTTCTAAAAAATATATAGTCCAATAGATGGTGTATCAAATACAAAATAAAAATATATGATGATAAAAAGGTAACGTATGTTTCATTAGTTCATAATTTTATACTTAAACATTTTTTTAAAAAATATAACTCTGTTACAAATACCATTTCCCACACATAAATATTAATCAGATTTCAATACATTAAGTGGATGAGTCAAGTTACCCACCTAAAGAGTGTAATCTCAAAAAAATATATATAAAAAATCACCTTGAATTCTTGGTCCATATAGTCTCATGAAATTATACCATTAGGGGAATATAACTCCATCCCCTTCCCTAACCTTGACATTGTGGGGTGGAGTTGACATCCTCAGTCTAACTCAACCTGTGGGGGTAGGGCCTCATGTCAATACCCCACACTAAGAAGCCATGTGAACATTATTATTTATCGATTCACCACACACATTCCATATTACAATGAAACACAAATAACACAAATGGAAACCAAAAACTTGTTGGGATCACTTTGTGTATAAAGTTGTATTTTTTGTCAATTGTTGTCAATAAAGATAAAAAAGAAAGAGATCAAGAAGAACTATAATGAAATGGAGGAATGGTGAGGTATCATCCATCTAAGGATGATTGAAGAAGAATACTATGCAATTATTCATGATTTCATGAGAACCATGAAAGAGCTTACTTGAAGAATAGAATCAGATGATTTGAATGAAGACGAGAGTTTTGGTTGAAGAAGAAGAGAGTGTGGAAGGGTTTGGCATTCTGATATGGCCATGCATTTCGCATTGTATCTAAATCAGATGATGCTTTGGTGATTTTTATTTCACAAATATCATAAGTAGAGTGAACCTATGATGCAAGCCTTATTGGAAGGAAATATGATGGTGGATGATAGGGAATTTATAGTACTTTCAATGGAAACTCTCAAGATGTTTAAGCTGATCTATCAATGGATATATCACGGTTGTGGAGTTTGTGATGAAAGAATAAGAGTTGTTGAAGAAAGAAAATTGAAGAAAATAAGTACGAAGGTTATGGCCAAAGAGTTTTTCGAGATTTTTTTACGTGTAATTGATGATTTAGGATCAGAAAATGAAAAATTTGGAAAAGGCATGGAGTGTACGAAAAATTGGGCAAAGTGCACGAAAAAAGAGGCTGCGTGGAATATTTTTTTTCACGCAATGTGAATATTTGTTTACAATTTTTCATGCAATTGGTGTTTCAAGATCATCAATTTAATATTAGGAAAAGGAAAGAGGTGCATGAAAAAATAGAGCTGTGCATGGAAAAAATGGGAATGTGTGTGGAATAATTTTGTAAGTGAAATAACTGGTTGAGCTTTTTTGAGCAAGTAGTGCCTCAGATCAGAAATACTGAAAATTGGAAAAGGAATGAGGCGCGTGAAAAATTTGTGATGTTCGCATAGTGTGTGTGGAACATCAGACTTGTGCACGTAAAATTGGTTGTGCGAAAAATACAGGTTTAATGTTTTATACGCAAGGGGTGCCTCGAGACCAGAAAGTATAAAATCGACAAAGTCATGAAGTGCACGAAAGAATATGGGATATGCGGGAAATTAGAATTCGGTGCACCGAATAATATATGTTGTGCGCGAAATTGGAAGTCGTGTGAAATACTAGCTTGATATTTTATGTGCAAGATAGGCTTCATGATCAGAATGATGAAAATTGAAAAGTTGTGAGGTTCGAGAAAAATCTAGGTGGTGCATGAAAATAAAGGAATGTGCGCGTAATATAAAGAAGTGACAGACATTTTTACACGTAGGAATGGGTTTTACGTTCTAGGTCAAAACTCCTATAAATAGGTGGTGACCCCCACTCATTAGAAGTGGATCGACACTTAGACAAATCCCGAGCTCTAACATGCCGAAAAATTTAACTATATTGTGGTGTGTGAAAAGAAGATGTGTTGTGTAAAAAAGAACGGGTTGTGAGAAAAAGGGCAGTTCTGCGTGAAAAAGGAGAGTTGCGTGAAAAGTATTTTTTATGCCAAAAGGTATTTTTATGCACAAGGATTATTTTTACGCACAAGCCACCTAGAAGGGTGTGTGAAAAATTTGGGTTTCCCCCAAGCCTTTGATAGGTGTTTAACACTCTTGAAGTAGCTTCTCAAAGAAGGACGTACCTGGAACCATTCAGTTTTATTAAGAGACGTTGCTTCACACATACATGACTAGTTTTTAACACCCTCATTGTCCTTTGTAAAGAGAAGAAGAACAATACGTGAAACTAAACTCAGATCTTCACTGAAAGAAGGAAGTATATCGATACCCTTAGTAGTGGAATTGAAAATGAATGGAAAAGAATAAAAATAAGAACAGAGTGTGACCAACTAAATATTGTGAATTATTCGGGGCAATAAAATTGTGATGATTGATTTAGAAATCACAAAGGATTTTGTGTTTTTGGCCTAGAAGAGTAGAAGATCGAATAAAAAAGATCATAAATCCAGGACTCTCATGAAAACAATGTCTCATGCTGAACAATAGACAAATACTTCCATGTTTATCTGTTGAAGAGACCTTCACATCTTTAAACTGAGTGGGACATCACCCAATGCAGTGATCCAAGGAGAGTCTACGTGAGTGACCTGAGGGATGCAGTGAGCTGTCCCTGAACATTGGTGAAGGTAGTGAGCCTGGGACAGACTGATTGTTCCCGAACCATTTTAATCCACAACTATTGAAGATTAGTTGAATTTAGTAAAACCAAAAACTTGATAGTGTATGCCCCGTGGAAGTGACCCTTAGTGGAGAACCAAGTAAAAAGTGATGTGTTGTCCTTATGTGTGTCTTAATTACTTCACATATCCATCATTGAGGATTAAACAAGTTCCTACCTACATGGGAACATGATCTAGAAAATAAGAGAAAATTTTGACACCCTGATTCACACCCCCACTCTCAGGGTGGTCTAGGGTCCTTAAAAACCATGAAAAAAACCTTGGAATTAATATCATTCCATGATCGTTTAACGAATTGCTCAATTAAATTACATAACTATTTATCCCCATTTAACATTTCTTATTCCTAACTCACTGATAATATTCATTAATCCTATTTAATTAACCAATTTAATTTATTCCACAATTCCATTATGAATATCTATTTAACATATTTACCATTTTACAATCCATTACTAATTTAAAATGTTCACCCTTTCATATGTTCTGATCCTCTTAGCCATTTCAACTCAATTATCAAGCTATTTGAAACAATCTCAATTAACCCAATTAATCCATTTTTATGTCATGACAAACAACCCTTTAACCCATAATCAATCATAGACCCAACTATCCATATCCCATATTTATCATCAAATTATCCAACCATCATGTTCAATTTGGTATTTCCCTAAGAAAAATACAATATATTACTTAACATCTATATTTCCAAAGTTCAGAAAGGTCATCACACCCATTGGGTAGACCTAAATTGGTCCAATTAACCTCAATGAATCACATGAGGATCATGAGGGGTTCAATTTTTCATTTAGAGACCCACATTTCAAAATATCTCTAATGGTAATAAAACCACAACAATGGGGAATCAAGAACACAATCTCAAATGCACAAAAACATATAAAAACAATGGGATACAACTTATAGAACACCTACCTCAATTCTATTCATGAATGCAATATTAATCATAGACTTATATCCTGATACAAACCAATTGAATCGCCAACCTATGATACACTATAAAAAGAGGTTTTTAGAGCTTCGAAAGAAGGTGGTTGAAACTAAAAGCCCTGATCTAGAAAAGAGATATAGGGGATGCAATATACTTACCTGAAGTTTCAATCTGCAAAAACAGAACTCTAAAAGGACTATAATAAAAGGATAATGTCCCTTGGGAAGATTAATTCGTCCATGTTAATAACTTGGGCTTCCAGGGAGGAAATAAGGGGGGTAATCATGTAGGAACTTATAAATCCAGAAGTTTCAATTATCGAAATTTCTCAACATTAATGGGGTACATGATTTACCCACACCATTTTTGAAACCTGGCACAAGTCATGCTCAAGATACCAAATAAAGGTAGTTGGGTCACATTGTTACATGGGGTGGAATGCGTGGTTTGAAAAATGTGGTCCAACTGTTTATAATTCCACTATCCTGTCCCACAAGGTTTGGCCTTCACCTCAAATGTTTTTTACTAACCATGAGCAAACCATGAAACATGTACAGAAAGGCCCTTTTCCATTTCTTTCACATCCTAAACCCCTAGGATACCCATGATCCTCCCCATGAACTTAAGAAACATTTCATTAATAAATAAATTGACTTAAAATAAACATAACCAAAAACAAACCTCTAGAAAAATGGGGATCTTACAAGTCTTTTTCAGTTCTTATCATCCAAATGGCCAAAGGTAAGTGGAAAAGGGGACTGAGATTAGGAAAATTTTACTCTCATATTCTATGAAATATATGAATAAAAATAATATGGCATCACATTATCATAAATTTATTTTTTATATAGAGATACATAGAATGGATAATTCTATTTCTCTGATATTAGATGCCATAAATTAAAATATTTATCAATAAATCCCAAATTTGACATGATTTACACCATATATTTAGTTCCATCTTCAACCTAGAATTAGGTATCTCTTGATCAGGATGTTCATCACTCACCTGTTTTAGAGGGAGGGAGTTGGTTTATAATAAAGGTCTCTCTATTAACAGACAAAAGTCAATTTGTAAAAGGATCTCTTGATCCTAAAACAACATGGTGTGGCGGGGATAAAAGTTAGGTGTACACATCTAACTCTTTTTCCTTCCTTGATTTACATGATGTTTCTTCTAATCGTGTTAATGTATAAAATTATAGGAATTTTTTTGATGAAAAATTTAAACATGATCCTCTTTCAGTGACTATGAAACCATGTATTAATAAAGTAACTTTGGAATAAGATTCAGTAGACTAAGTGAATCCTTGAAACATTATTAAATATTAAGGAAGAGTTTTCCAACCATGTGGTTGGGGAGGTAGGGTTTCCATTCAAAACATGGGAAATCGATCTCTGAACAAGGCTTTAGTTTTATTTTCCTTGTGTATTGGGATATATCTCATCTTTTTGGGGTTATTTCTAGCTTGAAAATGGATGTTTGAGGTTGTTCTTGAACTTGGATTTGCAAACATTAATTTTTTGTTTGGCTTCAATTATTTATTTGTTTTGGATTCATTGGAATCTATATTATCACAATTTTACTACTCTTGGGGTGTTTCATTGCATCTACTTAATATGAATTCCCTCTTCATTTTTTTTCTTGGATATTTCCTCCCTAATTAATGCATGTTTTTGTGTCTACGATAATTTATATATTAAAATGCATATACATATTGATAATATTATATATATAAAATTATTACATGACATTAAAAATAAATGTTATAATATATATATATATATATATACAGACATACACACACAAATACATAGATACACAAAACATGCATACACAAAAGATAAAACCTTATTATAATTAATTAATAAATTATATATAATTGATCATTATTACATAAATTAATATATATATATATATTCATATAAATTAAGATAAATCTAGTAATATTTTTTTATATTAATTAATATGTGTGTATGTGTTAATATATTCAGTGATATATAAATATCTGAAAATTAATATATTAATTAATATATAAATTTATTGGTGTAATTGTTTAAAAACACACATCGATAACTATATTAAATGTATATTTGTATATAAATTTATATTCATATTATATTAGAGATTATACATTTATATATTAATATATATATTTGTGTGCGTGAGTGTGTGTATATACCTATAATAATATTAAAAGTTACAAACTTCTTATATAAATTTACACTAATAAATCTATAAAAATATATGTAAATTATTTTAATTTGTATATATATATATATTAATTTGTATATATGTGTGTATTTTTTTATTAAATGTATAATTTTACATAAATTTATATATAAATATTTAAGGTAAGGTGCAGTTACCATTCTTACTCCCTTTTCTCAAGTCTGAATCCTATGTTGTTGTTTTTTATGTTGTATTGATCTGTTATGGGATAGGTGTTGGTGTTGGATATATGTGAGGGTGAGAACATGTTCAGGTACTGATGTCTTCAGATTCAAGGGTGGGCAGTGTCAATGTTGCGGGATGTGGCCACTCATAGAGTCAAAAACATAAAAATTATATACATTTTCTTGGAAAAAAAATTAAAAAAACAATTACCTACCCAGTAGTAACATGGTTTATTGAAGATAGATTTGAAAACGTGAAGGTATATTTATAATATGTCCCACAACCATCAGTGACTTCATATGTTTTAAATCTTTCCTAAATCCATTGACGTAGATCTCCACATGGCCCCAGATATCATTAAATCAGCAATATCAGATCTTTTTGTTACTCAATATAGATTCATCAAATGCATTTATCCTATCTTTGAAAATATGTACAACATTCTCTGTTTTGGGACTGACTCCCATATCATGTTCAAAATATTCTCATTGGCTTCTCTCAAGTCAAACTACAATGATCACAACATCTAGGAAATACTTTTTAAAAACTCCATCATGATATCCTTACTCATAAACTTATTTGTTTTCTCTCTTTCTTTCCCAAACCACGTTGACATCCTTGTTCTACTCAAGAAGAAATGGGTTAGCTACCTCTATTAGGGTTGAGGCTGATTTTCTATGATCACGTGAAGTTCTCTATTATGTTAATATTGTATAGTGTAACATAGAACACTTGAATGGAATCTTGTTTCAGATCATCTATCCCCCATGGCCTCAAATAATGAAAATAAGAATAAAAAACACCCCAACCACATCATAGATTCATCATCCACCATCTAGTTATTTTCAAATCAAAACCCTCATTATGATGTTCATCTATGTGGAAATGAGAAATACCAACACACTTGAAAGTATAAGAGCATAAACACAATGAACATATGGATTTTTTGATTCAAAAATCATTTCGTGCATGAATTGTAGAATGCTGAAATAAGTCTTCATTTCATTGGGAATATAGTATATGAGTTACAATGGGAATCATATTCTGAAAACTCTACTTTGTCATCCAAAATATGCCATGACAATTCCATGTTTTAGACATTGAATTTTCCTTCTTCTCTTATTTCTTTGAAAACATCCTTTATCATTTCATCCTTCCAATATTTAGATGTTCCCAGGTGTTCTCTTACCGGATCAACCTCTTTCCAAACCTTAGGCCCATATGTACCCTTGACATTGACTCCTTCTCAAATTTTCTGATCTTATTACAGTACCTCTTATACAATAAACACATGTGGCACACCCACTATTTATATTGATACTCGATTGTACATCCACTCACAACCACTCTCAAAAAATTCTAGGCACCCATCTTTTGACTTGTGAAATTACTGATTGGTAGTGAAAAATCCATCATGGAAGCCAAATTTTTATGAACAAGTGATAATTATCTCCACTTCAACATAACAACATTTAAAAATTTATCTTTTCCATTTACAAGGAAGGACTTCCACACATCATCCTCATATTTCATTGAACTTATGAACTTCTTCTCTGTGACCATTCATGTGGACTTCCATTTGGTATTGAAGTTTTTCACTTCTGTTCACCTCAATTCATCCTCTTGAACTATTATTTATACCCTAAATTCATTCATTGGAAGAACCTCCTCAAAATTTGTAAACTCTGACTCCATTTCGCACCACCCACTGGACTACTTCCACACAGCTATTGTCATTGCTTCTAATAGACACAAAACTTCCAACATGTTGACGCAAATATTTTAGGGAAGTAACTCTAACTAAAAATCCATTGAATGCACCATCCAACAATATTTGTTTGTTTACCTAATATTATAAGGCTCATTTTGAACTTTTTCTCAACTCACACTACTGAATGCACTAAAATGGACTATTGGCCACTAGAACATCTGGTAAACTAACATCAGGTTCATGAACTGATACATTCATGGTGATGGTATAATTACTTTATTATGGGATCTCCCTACTATAGAATCCAATTAATAAACTTATGGATATACAAAACATACCTAATAAAATACTTTTCACACCAAACCCTAATAATCTCTCACATGAGAATGTTTTTTTACAAGTCCAGTAATCTCCAACTCAAAGACCATTATCATGTTCACACCAAGGTCCCACTAAAAAACATACATTGGCCTTCCTTCCAAAGTATCCACATAGTTATCCTCACCATGATCCTTTTTCGAATAATCTATTTTTTCATTGAAAGAATGCATTTTCAATTCTCTAGAACCATAATCCTCAATTTTACTAATTCAGTGAAACTTATATGGATGCCTCTATCCAAATCCTTCAAATAAAATGGAACTAAACTTCCATCAACCAATTTATTTAAATTTCAATCAAAAAAATATTTCATGCACTATATCCATTACCCCACTATATAATATTTCTTGTGTTCTCGAAGTCTCTACAATTGTGCTTCTATTGCCTCTGAGATCTTGTCGGTACATTAATCTCCAAAGACACAAAAGATATTGATACTACATTAGGAACTGCACCTTTTAGAAATATTTTAAGTTATTATCAAGGTCAAAACCACTGATAAAACTTCTTTTACTACATCCAATAATTTCATGGCCTTTTTCTCCCACTGTACTTCTTCATGGTTCTGGAACTCAACGATATTTCCTACTTCCATGAAATAATATTTTCATTTGATGATATTTTTTTAAAGATTGTCACAGAGTTAGAATCCATATATAGAAACACACACTATGAATTTGATAATGACCTTTCTCCAGCATTTTAGCATGTCCCAATTCAAAACATCTTTATATTTCATTGATGAGATAAATAATCATCCTACTTCTAGATTTTTAGAGTATCAATTGAAAGATCCAACCTCAAATGGACTTTTTTTGTGACAATAATTTTTGGTGTTCTAAGTCAGTAATCTTGACTTAAGAAAACATAGTAGGAAATATCTTGGAATTACCTTGATCAACTCTTTCATCTTCCAAACCTATGATTCTAGTCTATTTTTTCATGGTTTTACGTGATTTTTTTATAATGGTACATTATGTTAAAATGGATTTTGTGATGGAATTCACCGATACTTAAAGACCAATCATGGAAACCAAAGACGCCGACCTCTTCCATGGAGTATAATAAATACATTGCACAACATATAAATTCACATCCTTCATACTTCCTCACTCACATGGGCTTGTAAAAATCCTTCCTTAGAGTCCTTCTTCTGGTCATCTAATCCCTCATATGTTTCACTCCTTCAAGGGCATTGAGAATAAGTCCACACATGTCTTTTATTGAAATTACTAACACCTCCTTTAGGAAATATACACCCCTTCCATGATTATAACTCTAATAATAAACCGTGTACATGATGTAGTGGCCTTATAGTTTTCTCCACTTCTTCTAGCTGACTTCTCCAATAAATGGCACTATAAGACCCTCCCATAGTAGTAAACCAACTTTCTTCATGATTTATATATTCCACAATCAGTTCATCAAAATGATTCCTAGACCATTCAACACTCACCTATTTATTTTTGATATTCCAATACCCTCGGTCTACATATGTGATACTTGGAATTCTTCAGAATTTCTTATAGTCTTACACCAAGCTATAGAATTCCCCCCAATTAATCGAACATTGTGCTTGACTATTGTAGGTATTTGGAAGGTTTATGTCACAAAAATATTACTAATATCACTACCATATTCCGGAAACAATATTCTAGTAATTAGATAGACCACTAGATTTTGATGAACCCGAAAACTTTCCACCATAATCCTTCGATATCCTTGAAAGTTTCCCTACTAGATTCTTTTCTTTCAAGATATTACACTATTAACTGTAACCAAGCACTGATGAAAATAGTTGTTATCAAACATTAAAATGAGAAACATCATTGATACAACATGGTAGCATTATAAATAAAAATGATTTATTATCCGCTACCATTTTGTGGATGATGGAACTTTTAACTGATCTCCACAAGTTCTCCCTTCATGTAATCCATCACTGTAGAACTTTAAACACAAAAAGAAACACCTACTTCCAATCATCCATCTCCATGAGCTATAAAACTAGAACTAGGAATTTTGAGTAACCCATCCACCACAACAAGTCATCCTTCACCTTTTAGTTTTATTCACCTCAGGATCCTCCATCCAATAAGTGTATAAGAAAACTAGGACATAAACAACATACATGAAACAAAAAAGAATAAACATAATGTACACACACATTACATGTTTTAAAGAATGTGTCCTAAATGTATAATAGAATAGAGGAACCACATTTCATTCCATTATAAATAGACTGCATTATCTTCAAGGGAATTAAACTTTTGGTATCCCTACTCAATTCTTTGGATGTTGTCTCACCAGTTCTTTCTGCCATTCATCATGTCTTCCCTTTCCTCCTTCTTGTGCTTTGACCACAACCTTAAACATTTTAGACTTATGGTATCTATATGTGCCACGGTGCACTCCTCCAAAAAGATCTACTTAATTTTTTCCCTTTAACCAGATCATCACCCTTCAGTTTCATTCTCTCTTAAATTTTATTGATCTTATACTGAAATATTTAATAAAACATGAACATGTTGTCCAACTCACTAATTATAGTGATCCTCATAGAGCCATCGAGTAATAATGTTTCCCCAAAAAATATGTACATAAATTTATTTACATGCGAAACTATTTATATCTATTATAAACTCCATCTTGACTACAATTTTCTAATGAGAAACATTGTTAACACATGATCTTCAATTATAGTAAGTAAACTTTTATATCGAATGAAACAATAGAATAATGCATATAGATTTATTCCAGAATGTGATTAAAATCCAAATTCCAAAATTTTAATCATTTAATTTAATAAAATTAATTTAATTTTTGAATTCATCATGTCAGAATAATTTTATGGTGATTTTTTTAGATTTTTAGAAATTGGTCATTTCTAGTTGAATTGTTAAGAATATTGAATTTACAAAAAACACTCACTTTTAGGACATTACAATGATATAACAATAAAATTAATATTTATGAATAAGTTTTTATAGAATATATATATTTAAGATGTAATATAATTCATATAAAAAATTAATGTTGGACTGATAAATATATACTTAACATTTTGGAAATATATGTAGTGTCTTTTTCTATTAAAATTTTTATTAGTTCTTATCTATTAATCAAGTATCGATATAGTTACAATAAATTTTTATTGTTTTTAAATTAAAAAATGTATCTTTTTATTTAGAATTATACAAAAATTCCATTGTAATCATTTTTTTAATTTTTTTTCTATAAAATAAATTTTATAATTAAAATATTCTACGAATGGGTTTTGTTGCATTTTACGAACATATTTAAAAAGAAATGTTACCAGTAATGGAAATTGACAATTATAAAATGTTTTCAGATTTTTAAATAATTATTACTAATATTGGGAAATAATTCCAACTTAATTATTGTTCATAATTAATAGTTACCATGGTAAATATTTATCTGTTCAGTTAATGGTAAAATAATCTGAAAGGGTAAAAATAAAAGGATAAGTCTTTAGGATAATAGAAAACACATATTGTATCCTCATTTATTGATTTTATTTCAAACATAACCTCAATATATTTGAATATATTCCAATTTTTAGACACATTACTTGTGTAATACATATATTATATAATAATGTTTCCATTATTTACAAGTTTTTCAGCCACCTCACTTATAAAAGGGAAACACCAGTCTTCTCTTATCTACGCTATATAATTCAATTATATTAATAATGCCTACCCACATACCTTCAAAATTTAATTAAACATGATATATATATAAGTTTATTTCCAAAAACCACTTCAATAAGGATTAAGTTCTAATCCAAAATAAGTTACCAAAAGAAGAGTTATATGCTCTTACCACGATTTTGAAACATCATTTCTTCCTAAAACTCATTAAAATCTTCAATAACAATCCTAAAATTATTAAATAAGTATATTAACTATACTAATATGTTTTAAATTAATGTTAAATCCATTTTTATCTCCTTTTAATCCAATTTAAAATTTAAATATCACTTATGCGTGCGTATGACCTATCGTCTCAACATAGTAGTGTAAATAATATTTCAACACCACTTTACTTGGATGGTTATAAAGATGATATTTTTGAGTATATATGATATTTATTAAATAATTATTATTATGTAAATATAATATGTCATATACATTTCTATCCATTCATTCGTTGGAAAATGATAACGTTGAATGTGCGTACGTGTGGATTACGACCTCCAGGAAGCAATTTGATTCATTTTTCTATTACCACCATGAGTGGATAATTATAAAAAATTTTATAGTGAATAAAAATTATATTCATGAAATTATTTACAATATATATATTATAGAACCATTTCATAACACTGACCATGAAAAATATGTTGAATAAATTTTGGAGATATCAGCCAAACAACATTAAATAGTCAATATAAGAAATAACTATTAAATTAATTAGACTAAAATTATTATAAACATAAAATAAAAAAGGAATATATAAGTAAAAGTTTATTAAAAAATTATTTTAAAAATTTAAATTCATAACATAGTAGGGTTAAACATGTATGAATAAGTAGAGACCCAAGTCAGTGGATTTCTTTTACAATCTCATTTTATTTCCTTATGATTTAATATTTCATTAGGGAAAAATATATGATCCAAATCTATTATATGCAAAATATTTTCTTTTTTTCTAGTTATATTTGGGGTTTAAAATTTTATTTTATATTTCCTCTATTGATGGATCAAAATATGTAAGCTGCTTTCTTATTAAAAAATCATGTTTTAATTTTTTTTCCAA
Source organism: Viscum album (assembly GCA_963277665.1). Lineage (NCBI taxonomy): Eukaryota > Viridiplantae > Streptophyta > Magnoliopsida > Santalales > Viscaceae > Viscum > Viscum album. The sequence goes on along the minus strand of OY728158.1, from coordinate 1,192,200,063 downwards.
CTAATTTTCTTACATTTCAATGTTCTTTTAAATATTTCAAGGATATTATTATTCTTAATCCAATGTATTTTGGAATTATTTTTGAGAAATATTTTAATTTAAATATAAAATTTCAATGGGAATCTTCTTGTGTTTTCTAAATGAGGTATATTTGAACATTTTACCAAAAACTGTGAAACGAATCATTATTTTACTGAATATAACATGAATATATTTCACATTCATCCAGGACATTCATTAATTTTAAGTTTCATTTACATTTTTCAAGGATATTTTGAAATAAATATTTTTTTATATATTTGAGAAATTTTAATTTAAAATGTTATCAAGATAAAAGGGTATTATTTTCTTAAAGGAATGAAAATAATTTTGAAAGTGATGTATAACTTTATTCTTAAATAATGTTACAAGGAAGTTATTATTTTTTCTATTTTATATTCTTATATATTTAAAAAAAGATTGTTTTTTATAGAACCTTTATTTCTGATGAATTGATGGTCTAATTTTATCCATTTATGATTTATGGTTTTTATATTATTAACTTTCTCATGATCATACACCATATGACTCATCATTATTTCATTTGACATTATTTTCTTTTCCATGTACATATTTTATATAACATAGATTTTTGTTGAATCATTTCTACTGCATTGATATTATGAAAACCGTATACTATTTATATATATGGTCTTAGTTAAAGAAATCTTATTAAGAAAGGTCTTATATTTATTGAGAAAATTTCCATGTTATTAATTCAATATATATAAATGTAGATTTATAAGTCATTTTGAGAATAAAATTTATTGATCATTCAATACATGAGGAATTCATAGGACATGAAAGCAATAGGTGAGGGTCGGTTATAGATAGACCCTAGATGCATGAACATATCTCATGTGACAAAATTGAAAGCATGAAATATTATATAGGTGTTTGGTTTACACCTACCAATTTATTAAGGATATATTATTGGATCCATGATTTTATGATCCATGATATTTTTTATGGGACCTTAATAATAAGATAATGAATGGTCAAATTTATGAATTTCCATTATTGATAATTACTTTTCATTATCCATGTGGATGTTATATTGATATTACCCATGAAATAACATTTAAATCATGTTTTTGATTGAATGTAATGTGTTTTGATTACCTAATATGCCATATTTATTATTCTGTATTTACTCATGATATATTTTATTGTATGTAACTCATACTATGAATTTGAGTATACCCCATTTCTGTTTCCATTTCCCAGAGATATGAATAAGGATATTTTGAATGACTTAAAGGATGAAATAATGTTTCTTATACAATGTTTTTATATTTCCTATGTAATATGAGAATAATCTGTATATATATTTTCCAATAGTTATAAACTATTTTATCATTTGTGTTGAAATCCCATGTATATAGTACCAATATTATATAGTAAACACCAGATCTAGGTCATTGGATTTTGGTTCATTATAGTTGGTTTCAGGGGATGTTTAGTAGGAACCATGAGAACTGGATTTTAAATCAACATAGGTAACATGAGAATTCCGATAACCCCTTAGGTTATTTGAAAAAATTTACTATAATTAGTATTTTTTTACGGATCAATATTCATAATGATTATGAGTTAACTCAGTGCTTAACCTTGTTCAGATATAGAGCCTATCTGAAGGAATTGAATCAACAGTCATAGTCAATTTAGGTATTTCCCAACTAAGAAATCCAATGCAGTTGGTATTGGATCTGACCATATCATGTATATATTAGGGAATCTCACTCATGTTATGATAAATAACCATTGATGTAAAGTGAAACCAATTGATCCACATTATTATTTACCTATGATGAATTACTTCAAGCAATGGAAACCAATATATTTTAAATGAAATATTAATCCATTGGTTGATGAACAATGAATTAATTAAGTCAAAAAGGTATTTTGGGCCTTTGGATGTAATGAAATAGAAAATGTTATTCTGACAGTGTATTTTTTGAAGGGATAAAATGATCAATGAGAGTCACTGAACCATAAAACTAAATAGGTTGATATAAGATAGTGTAAAGTGATATTATTTTTGAAATTCTTTCCAACTGAGAAGTGAGTTGAAATGGAGAGGAATTTATTCACTTTAAATTCTAATATAGAATAAATAATTACATATTATATAGAAAACATTAAAAGATAATGTAGGAATATTGTGTAATCCTACGTAATCCAGATATCAAGATATATAGTTTCTCTAATAAGCATAATTTAGGTCTCTTAAGGGCACTAGTTTCTGAAACATTTTTATCACACACTGACATAGTATCAACATCAAGAAAGATAATGAAATAATTTTCCATTTCTTATATTTACAAGGGTAATCATGAAAATAAGGCGTTTTTTTTGCATGAAGAAAAAATAAATGTCTCAAATAAGAAGAAAGGTAAGATGGGATTCCCAATGTAATGACTCTAAATTTTTGTTTTATTCTTTGAAACATTTTAAAGAATATTTCCAGAGTTTGGAGTATAGTTTTTCTGTAATTTCAATCTCCATGAGGATTAGTGAAGATATATTAAATATATTATATCATATATATTCATATTTTTTAAAAATAATAGAATATTTCACAAATTGAGTCAATGATGGGGAAACTCAGACTGGTATTAAAAATAGAATGCATGTTTTAATCTATGTGAAGAATAAATTTTATGCGTATTGGAAATTTGGATTCAGAGTGGTCATGTGTGGATTCAAAAATAATAAATAAATTCATTTATTTATTATTTAATAAATGTCCCTAAACTTAATCCATTACTAATTGAACCAAGTTCTATAAAATTTCATAGTGTTCTTTGTGTAACCCTATCGAGAATGAGAGGGTGGAGAGATCATGTGGAGATATCATTAGGGGATGCTCAAGGGATCAAGGATTGGGTAACGCCAGAATCATAATCAATGAAGGAGCTCTTGGATCTCTCTAAAAACAATGATTTAGAATCATTCTTCATCAGTGATCGATACAAACCTGAGGTAGGGCCTTTGGATTGGTGGTTTAAATATCATTTATAGGTTTAGAGGAATGTAAATTAATATAAAGTGGGCCCTTATAATTATTATCCATTTTTTCCATAATATAAAACTTTTAAAATAAACAATGATTTATTTTCAGGGAAAATATTATTGACATTCAACGTCCATTTTTAAACCCTATGAAAAACATTTTAAAATGCTGGATGAGCACAAAATTCTCAGGCAGTGACATAAAAAAGAAAATCACTATTCTGGTGAATAAAAAGAAAACTCATTTGACATTTACCTTCACCTTCTATGTTCTTTGAGTGTGTGAAATAAAACATTTGGTCATGAAAAAAACACACATGTTTTTCTGAAATAAGTCCACTAAAACCAATAGCAATCAAATAAAAGTATTTATTCAGTGACTTAGTGCATCATATTAAAAAAAATCAAACCCCTTTTATTTAGAATAATTATATGACATAATTTCAATACAATCCTTACATAATTAATTGGAGAGATAATATGGGGCTCACCCTTACAATAATCTATATCGGGCTCACTCAATGAGCTATAATGGGGATAAATCCTTCATGTGATCTATATCGGGCACACTTATGGGATATAATGGGTATAAACCCTTTATATATGTTCTATTAGGCTATATTTTTTGTTATAATTCTCAAGAACCATAACATGAATAAAAAAATTTTATGCTTTCACTTTTCCATAAAAAAAATAAAAACTCTATTAAACTCATTAGGAAATCAATTTTTCATAGAAAATACTCTTTTCTTTAAAAACCCCATTTTCAGAATGGAAAAACCCTTTTATTTTGATAAAAAACTTTAAATATGAAAATACCCAAATAGGTAAAAGCATTTTTAATAATACATGAATGATTGCAATGGAATCCTAAATTCATATAACGATCACGCCGGTGAAAAAAATCATTTTCGCCGTAAGCAATATAATAGAACACCCCTTTTTCCATTTGTCAAAAAATTCAGTATAAATAATGTAAACTGATTCCTTTTTACAAAAAATTAGATAATGTAAATGCAACACCCCAAGCTTCCATGGTACACTTCCTTTTTAAATAATTCAATTGTGTGCAATGAATGCAACACCGAATTCAAGTGCACCACAACCTATCAAACAAGCCATTTTAAAAACATTTATGAATAGTATTTATTTTTCTTTGAGTTTTATATATCCCATATAATTTTAACATTCATAATATGTGTTTCTTTGACATAATAAATGGGAAAATTCAATTTTCCAGATAAAAAAAATACTTTTCCAAAAAGTAGTTTTCTAGCCTTTTAATGGAGAACCCTTTTTAAATCCAATATTTTAAAATTTTACATATTCAATTTGAAAAAAAAATCATCTTTATAATAGGGATATTAAAACATTATTTTGGATAAATATTTGGTGTTTTTTATGACTTTCATATTTTAATGAATAGTAAAAAAGGTTACATTTTAATTCAAAACTACGTTTTCATTGAAATTGCAGAAATATTTGGATTATATTTGTAATTGGTTTTAATGTATAAGTATATAATATTTTTATAATTTAATTTAATTTATGTAATTTGATGTGATTTTACATTTAAATTGAACATAAACATATGTCAATCTTTTGATAGTTTTTACTTCTTAAAAACCCTCATTCTGGATTTGACAACAGAATTAATTTTAAATTAACTTATTTCAAAATATTATTTTTAATTTGTAAAAATGGATTAAATATTTGGAATAATATGTTAAAAATTATTTATATATGTATCTTTTATTTTTTTACATTATGAATAGTAACTTAAGTAATTATTGTTATTTAGCATGGTTAACAGGTAAATCAGTTAAATAAGGGTTAAACAAATTAATATTATAATAATATAAAACTACCCTAACACATGTAATAATACTATTTTATGATATATGGACATCCATGAGAATCCTTACATTTATTTTAGGACCCCATAGATCCACAGGGGTGCGAAAATGTCATGTTATAATAATTAATTTAAAGTAAAGGGAAATATAACAAAAACACGTATCTTATTACTAAAACAATTATAATTAGAATTATATAAGGATATATTAAACTAAAATTAGTAATTGGAAAGATAAAAATACTTCCTATATCATTATATTTTATTTTTCATTTTTAGACATTAAAAAACTAAATGTATTTATGACGTAATAATGATTTAGTGTTTTCCTTATTAATGATGGAATCAAATAAATGATATTATAAATATAAAAATAAATGTAATTTTAATGTTTTCTTGCCATCCACGAATTTTATGTATTATTATGACATATTATATTTGATTTAGTTTCTTTTTTCTAAGGATTGAAGATCTTATGACTTACAAAAATGAATTACTAAATATTGTCAAAGTTGACATAAATGAGTTTTTAAAACTAATAAAATTTTATTAAATGATATAATAGTCCATAAAATCTAAAATTACGGTAAATGATTTATATAGTATTAAAATTTTCATTAATTATCTAATTTTGGTTCTCTTGAAATTTTATAGTAAATATTGTGACCATATATTATCAAAATACAAAGAGATGTGGTAAGAGTTAATGTTTTTAACTAAGGGTTAAATCCAAAAGACAATGTTCACTCCATGAACTAAGTGTGTCTAAAACCTATTTTTAGAGAGTATTTTGACCCATAATAATTTTATACTTGAACTAATTCACTTTTAAGCCATCGGAGACCGAAAATCAATTGATAATAAATTAATATTTCAATACATTCCAAAAGTTCCCCTCACATGTCCAATAAAAGGGCACTTCTCCTTCTATTTTATTTACTCCTCCAAAACCCTTTGGTTTGGAAAAAACCAGCCCAAATATCCTCCCAACATCAATCACTTAATCCTAAATTCCATGCTTTGGTAATAAAACCAGCACCAGGAGTCCTTTTATGGGAATCAAAAAAAGACACCCAAAGATGGGGTAATCATTTTATCCCTTCTTTCAAGTTATTTTCTTCTTCTAATTAATATTTCTATGTTTTTTCCACACCAAAGTAATAAATCCAGTATCATCCATATAAATATATGTTATTACAATCATGGGACAACTATATTTATCATTTTATCCATCCTATTAATAATAATGTCACCATGCATGCGTATGTATGGCTTACCGTCTCCACGTTGTGGGGTAATTTGTTATTCTCCGTTACTTTATTTGGATGGGTATAATAATGAGTATAACAGACATAAATAATTTATATGACATTATTATGATTCTTTATAAGGATATATACCATCCATTTCCATATCATTTAACCATTAAAGGAATGATATCATCACTTGTGCGTATGGACGACCTATCGTCTCCACAACGCGATCTCATTCATTCTCCACATTAACCATTCAAGAATGATTACAAATATATATATATATATATATATAAATAATGAATAATTATGAGATATAGGAAATAATAAATCTACTGGATTACTATATATGTTTGTGTGAGTACATATATGCCATTCATTTACTTCTATACGATAAGAAAATAGATAAAACGTTCTTGCGTATGTACGACCTACCGTCTCCATGAATGGTGTATTCGGTTTCATAAATATATATATCATATATTTATATTATTAATATATATGATACATAAATCATATTATAAATTCTGAAAGTAATTAAATAATGATCTATGTAATATGATAAAAAATGATTCAAAACATATACGATAAAGACCTTGATTTTTACACAAATTGTTGCATTAACATGGAATTGTTAATAAATTGGTAACATAAAGTCATAAAAGAACCATATATGATATCATAAATATTATTATGATTCTGATATAAGTTAATAATATTTTTAATACATTACAATAGTTTCATACACATACAGAGAGTATCTGACCTAAGGTAAGGGTTAATTTTGCAATCTCTTTATTATCCGATATTATTTATACGTGTGTAATTCCTTTTATTTTTGTATCATCCATGTCCATTTTTCTTAAAAATATTCTCAAAATTAATATATTTAAGTTTTTATGTTATGTACTATTTAACTAAAAAATTGTTTTAAATTCTTTAAATATTTATACTTATAAAGGATTCTTATTAATATATATGTTTTCAAAATTGTTTTAACAATTTATTTTTATGTAAAAATACGTTTTCAATGTTAATTACTTTCAAAAATTTCAATGTTGTATGAGAAAAATTGATTAAAAAATATATTTTAAATGTATCCTTTTCTAAATTGTTTTAATTTTAATGTTTTCAATGTAAAAAGGATATTTCTCTAAACAAGTTTTAATGATTTTATTAGAATATTTTCATCTATGTCCACATATTTTGTTGGATTTTTTTCATAATTGAGATTGATTTATTATCATAAAATATTCTATATTATATTGAAGGGTTTATGCTATTTTTTATAATGAATTTTCTATTTTAATACCATTCATGGTTTACGGTTAAAGTATTTACATTTCGTATGATTGTTTTAATACGAGTGTTTATGTTGTGTTTCGCCCTTTTCCTATAAGGAATGTATTGGAATTTTTAAGTGTCGTGAAGGGACCTCTATATCCCCTTGACGCATCGGTAGTCTCAATAGAAGATTATGTAAGGTTTTGGTTAATGTCATACCCAATTAGGTCTGGTTTCTTTGCCGAAGCATTGACGGTATGTTTAAGATGTGACACATTATGAATTACCTTGTAATGAGATTACTAATTAATATTACAGGTGATTATTCAACAAGTAGGATATCAAAGTGAATTGTTAAATGGAATTATTTTGTTATTTTTTCATTTTATGCTAAAGATGGTGTTTTAAGAGGATTATGTTTTAATTTTTCACATTTCCTTAAAATTTTATGGTTATTTTTTATATCTTCTTCTATACTGTTTATCCTTAATGAGTATCTCCGCTCACCAATTTCTTATTTTTTATTTCCCCAAGATTCCAAGAAGTGTTATATGAATTATATTCTGGGTTGAACTTTGAGAATAATGTAGTTATCAAAAAATTATCTTTTTTTTTGTTTTCTGTTAGAAATTGTGATTTAATGTTCATATATGTAATTTATTTTCCAAGACATCTAACCTGGTCAGTCCTTAGGGACATGATTCCTTGTAATTATGAAAATGTATTAAAATAATGCACCGGCCTTGAGATTTTGTTGTCAGCGTATTATATTTGGTGTCAAAGGAATTTTAGCAACATCCTTGGAAATAGATTTTAAAATCATAGTTTAGGGATCATAACCCTTTAATAGACTTTGAGGGTAGATATAGAATAACCCCATATAATTTTGTAAATGTAGATATTACTTGGATATTCTAAGAAATATATCTCTGTTAAGATACTACAAGTATACGTGGTTTTGAAACAGATGTACCTAGTAGTGAAAACTTTGACAAGGTGTTTTGGGCTTGACTCTGGGGTAACCCGGTACACGTAAATAAGCCTTACTGCACACTTGGTTTGATACTCCCAATGGATAGGATTTGGATAATTCCAATTTTTTAACATACTATTATGATGGATTTATGAGTAAATATGTTCCCAAGGAAACCATTTTTAGGATTTATAGACTAGATAAGTGTAACTATTCAATTAATGCTGAGTATTTTTCTAGTTTTTTATATACATTACGATATTATCTATCCTAGTTTATGTCATCATTTAGGAATGGAGCCTATTATAATGAATGAGAATTCCAGGAATGCACATGATCCAAATAGTATTAAGGGTCATATCTTTCACGGTCTTAAGACAAAATTTAGAAGGTAAATAGTCTCCAAAGTAATCTCATCATATGAAGAAATAGTATCATGAATTTATAAGATAAGTAAACAACTCCTAGAGTTCTATGGATTTGAAGGGAAGTAAGTGAATAAGAGTTTGGCATTGAAAAAATATGGATAAAGGGAAGAAAGAAAAGAAGTATTTTCCCACATGTGACAACTGTAGAAAGAATAACCCTGGAAAATTCATAAAGGTAATGGGAGTTTGTTATAAGTGTGGAGAAAAAGGAAAGTATGTTCTTGATTGTAACGGTAAAAAATAGGTTTCAAATGTACAATTTTTCTTCTTCATAGAGTTGGGACACTATGTAGATCAATATCCCAATCATGAGAGTATACCCCAAATGATTCTATTGGATAATAATCAAGTAATGATTCTACCTTAGATAAAGAGAAACTATTATTGTTATTATGTTATTATTAAAGAATTATGTAATTAGATTATTTTATAAATGATTTACTAGATATAAGAATTTTAGAGTATATAAGGATATTACTGCAGTACCATTTCATTAATGATTTGATATTATATGGTACCAAGTAAAGGGACAAGGTTTCAAGTTAATCATTTTGAAAAATATATGTTTGGGTGAAATATAACCCTTAATCTGTTTCTGATACTATGATACTGATTTGAGAATAAGAGATACTTTATTAGGATAAAGTAGATTGGATATTATTTACATCATTGGAACTGATTAATGGTTTGTTTAAAAACATTTTATACCATCATTATTGTGATTTTTCATCATTTTTTTATTTAAGGTGTACATCAAATACTCTATGTTTTACATAAGGAATAAGGAATAATGAATGTATTGAATAAGGGTTTCTCGTAATTCAGGTTATTACCATGTCTTAAAAGAATACCTGATGAAGGTATTCACTTTTATGTTACGTGATCTTCCTTATAATGTTTTGGACTAGGTGTTTGGAAAGAGGTATTTTGGATAAACCAAATGGTTGGAATGGATTAAGTTAGAAAATGATTACTATTTTTAAGGTTAATTTTTTTTATGATTAATTTTTTGTGTTGTTATACTTTTAAGAAAAATATAACTCATTAGTCGGGAAACAACCCATCACGTCCGAAAAGGTTGTGATATTTGTACCCACAACCTAAATGGAGACAAGGGTGAATCACCTACTACTGACCTACATGATGTCCTTGTTAGTATACCATATTTTTATTTATTAAAATGTATAATTTTTTTTGGAACCTTATACAATTCAGATAAATAGAATAATTTTGAGTTTCATTATCTTTTGAAGAAAAATATAAGTTTGTGTAATATATTTTTTAAATGTTGAAACTCTACATGTGAAATATGTATGTTCCCTTGAGTTCTTAGTCTATGAAGTAAATTAATTTTACAACACTATGAAAATGATCAACAAACCAAAAATAATTTCTTTGTACTTTCAATTGAAATGAATCAAATGGTCCTTTAGATCATTACATATTTATAGATTTTTTGTTGTTAACATTCTCCTAATAATGTTATCTATACCACTATATATGAACATGATTGATATATTTTATTTCATATCTATGTTTTCCTACATGGAACCCTATTATCTGTTATTTCACGTAACCTACTTAATTCCCTTTATTTTGAATTGGATGTTTAATTGACCATTTATTTGATGCGGGATTGCAATAAATGGATTTTGAATAATCAAACCTTAGTTACTAAACCCAAATTCAAAAATTTAGAGGATGAAATTTATTAAAGAGGTGAAAATGTGACACCCCAAGCTTCTATATTAGGCTTCCTTTTTAAATAATTCAATAGTGTGTGATGTATGTAACCCTGAGTTCAAGCATCCCACGACCTATCAAACTAGCTGTTTAAAAAAGCAGTTATGAATAGTGTTAACTAAAATTTGAATTTTATATATCCCATATAATTTTAAGATTCATGTTGTGTTTTCATATACATAATAAAAGTAAAAAATTAATTTTTCTGATAAAAGAACTATTTTTCAAAAATATATAATGTTTTTACTTTTTAAGGGAAAACCCTTTTTAAATAAAATATTTGGTGTTTTTATATATTCAATTTGACTAAATTAAATTTTTATTTATAAGAGGTACATAAAAGTTTTGTTTGGATAACATTTTGGTGTTTTTTATTACTTTCATATTTTAATGAATAGTAAAAAAATACTACATTTTAATTCAAAACATCTTTCTCATCTAAAGTATTAATAAAGTTAGATTATATTTCTAATTTGTTTTAAAGTATAGTCAGATTATATTTTTGTCATTTAATATAATTTAGATAATTTTATGTAATTTCATATTTAATATGAACCTAAACATATGTCAACCTTTTGATAGTTATTACTTCTTAAAAACATGCTATTTAGTTTGGACAAAAAGAATTAATTTTAAATTAATATCTACCAATAATGAGTTTGGAATTTGGAAAAATGGATTCCATATTTTGAATCATAATATCCAGATTATGTAAATAGGTACCATTTTTTGGGACATTATGAATAGTAACATTTGTAATTATTCTTATTTTTCACGGTTAAAGGGTAAATTAGCTAAATGAGGGAAAAATAATGTTATAAAAATGTAAAATGACCCTAAAATATGTCCTAATACTATTGAAGGATATATTTATGGCCATTAGAATCCTTAGGTATATTTTTGGACCCCATTGTTCAACTTGGGTGTGAAAATGACATGTTATAATAATTAATTTAAAGTAAAGGGAAATATAACATAAACAAGTATCTTATTACTAAAACAGTTTTTATTTGAGTTAAACTAGTGATCTATTAAACTATAAATAGTCATATGAAATATAAAATTATATCCTACATCATCGTATTTTATTTGAAATTTTTATTAGTTATATAATGAAATATATTTATCACATAAAAATGATGCATTGTTCGCCATATTAATGAGGGAGTCAAATAAATGATATTATAAGTATTACTATAAATGTAAATTTAATGTTCTTATGCCATAAAAGAAATTTATGAATTATTATTACATATTATATTTTATTTAATTGCTTTTTTTTCTATGTAATAATTTTTTTATGACTTTAACAAAAATCTGTTACTGAATAGTGTCAAAATTTACATATATGAGTTTTTTTAAAAAAATATTATTTCATTAAATGATATAATAGTCTTGGAAAGAAAATATTTATCCAACTAACTAATATAATGTTAAAAATTTCATTAATGATCCACTATTTGTTCTATTGTCATTTTATAGTAACTATAGAAACCATATATTATGAAAATACATAAAGACTTGGGAATAGTTAATGTTCTTAACAAAGGGTTAATCCAAAAGATAAGGTTCAATTCATGATATAAACTCGTATAAAACCTAATGGTTGTGAGGATTTCAACCAATTCCAATATTACCCTCGAAATAATTCACATTCTATCCATTATAAAATGAAAATAAATTTATAAAAAATTAATATTTCAAAGCTTTCCTAAAGTTACCCTCACCTCTCTTATAAATGGGTACTCGTGCTTATATTTTATTCACACTTACATAGTCCCTTGGTTCAACCAAACACTACCTAGATCTCCTACCAATTTACTTCACTACATCCAATATTCCACCCTTTTTGAATTAAACCAACTTACAAAGTCCTTTTGTGCAAATCCAAAGGACACAACAAAGAATATGTAATTGTTTTATCCCTTCTTTCAAAGTTATTTTCTTCTTCTACATCATATTTCTATGTTGTTTACGAAAAAAATAATAAATCATGTTTCATTCATAGACTGATATGTTATTATAATCATGGTAAAACTATATTAATCATTTTACCCATACTACAAATAATAATATCATCATGCATGTGTACGCACGGCTTACCATCTCTACGCGGTGATGTAATTTGTTATTCAACAATACATTATTTGGATGGGTATAGTGATGAGTATAATAGATATAAATAATAAACATTACATGATTGTGACTCTGTATAATTAATATAACATCCAGCTAAATATTATTTAACCATTAAAAGAATGATATGGTCACTTGTGCGTACATCCAACCAACTATCTCCACAACATGATGAGATTCATTCTCCACAATAACCATTCTTGAATTATTATAACAATTTATATATATTGGTAATAATTATGTAATATATGAAATAATAAGGATACTATAAATATATATATATATTATTCACTTACATCCATGTGATAAGAAAAAAGAAACAGTGTTCATCCGTACGTACGGTCTACCATCTACTTTTTTTATACCAAAAAGTTATAGCAGAGCCCTTTTTATTAAGAGAAAAAAAACAATGAGGGGATGGACAGGGTCATACAAGAAACATGCCCTCATGCCAAAAAAAAATAAAGGACATCAATAATCATATCCACTGTAGGCAGCATCATAATCATCATCCCAATCAGACTCATAATCAAAAGAACCATGGGACGGAGTAACCATGGTTGGATTCAAATGTGAGTAGTCTTTCCTCGGTCTTGATTTCTTAGGAGGAACCGGTTGGTCCACAACCATTTTTCCTTTGGATAAATTCTTACTGTAAGATAACTTTCTTGGGAAATCATCTTCAACATCATCCCACCTTCTGTGGATTCCCTGTGTTTCCCTTAATTTGGTAATTTCCTCCTGAAATTTGGAAATGCTGCTTGTATTTTGTTTCTCCTCGGATGTAGGACCAAAATCTTTCTGCTCCATTTCTGAGATCATGCCGCCCTCAACACCCTGGCCAGGAACAAAAACCAGGGCCAAACCTAGCTCAGATTTAGTCAAGTCAGTCCTACCTTCCCCTTCATGCATAGGCACGCTTGATTCAGCCTCCTGAGCCACCTGAGGCCGTTGTGCTAATTCACAAGGAATATCTTCCACAGCTTGTGGAACACCAAAATCGGTAAAAATTTTGTCTTTGTTAACACCACTATTTTGAATTGTATGTTTCGTCAACTTCTTCTTACAAGAGGCCACATGGTGCCCTTTTCGCGAGCAAAAAGAGCATATGATGTTCCTGAAGCACTTATCTTTAACATGACCAATCAATTTACAGTCTAAGTAGAAATATAGTAATCTCTCATAAACAATTTTAAGGGAGATGTCATCATCCAATGCAGACAAAACAATATTATGAATCATACATGAACTTAGATCAACTTCAACCAGGACCCTAGCATAATGACCAAACTTCACATCTTTAGTGGTCCTATCCATTTTTATTGGAATTACCACAGTAGAGGCAATGTCAATAAGAATCTTAGGATGCCATAAAATCCAATGAAGAACAAAAATTTAAATTCAAACATGAACCCTGGTGTATTTTACTGAGAAAGGATTGAAAAGGAAGCCCCATTCTTGAAAACAAATCATACCTGGATTTAGCGCAATAGATCCAAACCACCAAGAATGCCTCTTTAGATCCTCAGATGGGAAAATAATGTGAAATAATCTTCGACCCATGGATACGCATCACCAATCAAAAAAACCCCAAACAGAACTCAATTTCCTGGAAAAATCATCAATCTTCCAAAGCTTTCCTCCATGAGGGATAATAAGTATGGAAATGATTGAATGCTCACAAATTTTAAATCTATCATGTATAACTTCTCTATTCGAAACCACACGGGCAGTATCACCTTTTTTCAGAATTTTTTCAGTAGCACCATCATGCACATATTTGAAATGACATCGAGTAGAATCCCCTTCCATCCCTACATGGTACTTACTAGGGATTCTTGTACATGTCATGCCATCCACAGTAGCATAAGACTTTGACTAAACTTCCATGGTTTTAGACCGTATCTTGGCTGCACGAGACAATTCCCCTCGCGGAAACACAACTTCGGTCCCCAGAAAAGGATTCTTGTCATCGATTTTCCTAGATCTCTCTGCCATCGGGATAGATCCCTCCGATAAACCATGCTCGACTACCACGGCTTGCTCAGTATTCACCACTGATTCACGATGAACAACATCAACTGCAACCAGAACATTATTTCCCACCACCTCCATGACCACCGCATCAACCGCTGCAGACATCGACGGAGTGATGTGGCCTTCAACCTACCCAGATCTCACCGAAATCGGGCCATATTCCTCAGATATGTAAGATGAGCCGTGCTTGGCTACCACCGCCACTTGTCATCGCTCAACCTCGGTATCCAACACTGGATCATGAAGATCTGCATCATCTGCGACCGGTGTCGTCAAGCCATCAGATGTACATACCTCTATCGCAGCAGTTTTTACCTTCTCTTTATCCTGCTTTGGAGGTCCAACAAACCCCTCGACAAGATTGAAGTATCAACTGAGGTCAATCATCGTGCTCCAAGAATTGCGACGCCGGGGCTGCGTAGAGAGAAACCCTCAGACCCGTACGCCGCCATCTTTACCTACCATCTCCTTGAATGGTGTATTCTATTTCATATATTTAACTTTCATATATATTTATTTAATTAATATATATGACATATAAATCATATTATACATTCTAGAAGAAATTAAATAATTATCTAAGTAATATTATCAAGAATAACAAGTCGGAACACTTACGATAACCAAAGTGATTATTACATGAAATGTTGCATTAACATGGAATTGTTAATAAATGGGTAATATAAACTCTAAAAAGAGTAATATATGAAATCATAAATATTATTATGATTTTTATATAAGTTAATAATAATCTTACAAAAATTATAGGAGTTTCCAACACATACGGAGAGTATCAGACCTAAGTTAAGGGTTAATTTTGCAATCTCATTATTATCATAGATTGTTTATACATGAGTATTTACATGAAATTATTTTTCATCCATACCCTTGTTTATTAAAAATATTATCCAAAGGATTATTTTTATGGTTTTATGTAAGGCAATATTTAAATAAAACATCACAATAAATTTTATACTATTTATACATTCAATCCTTTCTCATTAATGACCATGTTCTTACAATGGTTTTAACGATTTATTTATATGTATATAAATGTTTTAAAATGTTAATTCCAATCAAAATATTCAAATTCGTATGGGAAAATTTGATTAAAAAATTTATTATAAATGTCTTCTTTTATAAATTTTGGTAATTTAATTTTTTTCAAAGTAATAAAAAGAGATATTTCTCAAAAATAGTTTTATTGATTTTATTAGAAAATTTCCACCTATCTGAACATCCTTTATTAGATTTTATGATAAATTGAGATCGAGTTAGTATGATACAATCATCCATATTATATTGAAGGGTTTATGATATTTTTTATTGTGGATGCACTATTTTAATACCACTCATGGTTTATGGTTAAAATATTCACATTTAGTATTCTAGTTTTAATATGAGTGTTTATGTGATGTTTCACCCTATTCATATGATAAATGTATTGGACTTTGTAATTGTCGGGTTTTCCCCTCTATATCCCCTGGATGCATCAGTAGTCTCATGAGAAAATTATTTTTGGGTTTTTGCTAATCTATTAACCAATTAGGTATCATGTCTTGGAAGAAGCCTTGAAAATATGTTTAAGATGTCTTGTATTTTGAATTTCATAATAATGAGATTAGTTATTAATTTTACATGTGGTTATTCAACTAGTATAATATTTATATGAAAGTTTAAATCAAATTATTTGATTTATTCTTGCCATATTATGCTGAATATAATTTTTTAAAAGTCCTAAGTTTTAATTTTGTACCTCTCCTTATTTTTTTATGGTTATTTGGGATACCTTCTTCTATATTTTGTATCCTTACTGGTCATCTGAGCTCACCCCATTGTTATGTTTTGTTGTCCAAGGATACCAAGATGTGTTTTGTGATTGATATGCAGGGTTAATATAGGGGAATAATGTAGTTCTCAACTGATTATCTATGATGTGTTTTATGTTATAAATTGTGATGTAAAGTTCATATATGTAATCTATTTTCCAATATTGTTAAACTGATCGGTCCTTCAAGAGATGATTCCTTGTAATCATTCTAATGTATTAAAATAATTCATCATATTTGAGCTTCTACGGTTACAGAGTTATAGAAAATGTGACATAAAATGTAATTTATAAATATATTATTTCCTTAAATTGTTTCATAAAATCATTTTAAAAACATGGACATGTATAAGAGATTATTAAAATAAAAACATTAAAATAAAATGTTTTTTAAAGAAAACTCCCTTATCCATTTTGAAGTATTTGAATCATAACACCTGTGAGAGATATATCATTAAACAAAACATTAAGTACTATGATAATATAGAAATTATAGATATAAAATTTCAAAGGGGTTTAATATACACCTCGTAAAAGATTGTAGGTGTATAAACTAAAAATATGCCTCAATGAAAGAAAATTGATATGAAGTCCCTTACCGTGAGACTGACTTATCATGTGAGTATTTATATTCCATAATAATAAACCTATACTAATTATTTTTTACTTGATAACCTTTTTCAATTTTACTATTAATTTTATTTAACTTATTACAATACAATTAATTAATCAATTATGTTTAAGTTATAGGTTTTGACCATATTCAGCTTATGGGTAAAAAATGACTTTGGATTGATGAATATGGTCAAAGAGTTAATTATTTAAATATCTCAATAACAATAATCATTATATAAATATCATATTTATAACTCAATTAATCCTTTAAGACCAATCATAAATGTTTGTTTTGAGAAATGAAGCACGTTACGATCACAGAGATGGTAGAATGTACCTACACATGAGTAAATTTTTTTTTCAATACTCAATATGTAAAAAAGAAAAGTAATATTATAGCCCTACAAAATGTTCATAATATCATATATTCTATGTTTTTTTAAATATACTTATATATATCATCCATATTTTGTGGTGGTGAAAAGGGCGTCACATCACTTCATATGGAATGGAATGTACAAAAGGTATATCTGAAAAAATTAATCCAAAGGTATAATTATGTTAAAATTTTCACATATATACTTCATATTCATCATCATATCTTTTCACATATATACTTCATATTCATCATCATATCCAGTCTTGATAGGTTCTAATGGAAAAAAGAATAACTTTGGTTGGTGAGGTGGTAGTCTATCAAACACACCAATTCCAATTTCGTAACCCACTTAATGGAAGTGGAGATTGTAGTAGGACATTCAATTATTATAAAAAACATACTAGTATATATAAGATACTAATTTAATTATATCATTAATTTTTAATAATAATTTATGTAGTCAAATAAAGAATGAAAATAAAAATGCATGTTGATGAACATTATTTATTCTTTAGGTATCCTCCTTATGTCTGCACTAAAAGCCTTCCTGGGTTAGATTTCTAGCAAAAATAATTCTTCTAGAATGAGGGGATGAAATTTGGGAAGTTATTTTTGTAGGTATTGGTAGATTTAAATTTTTTTCATGGAATAAATAAGGAAGGATAGGGGGTGGTCTTTTATTAGGGATGTGAGTGGAACACATGAAATGTTTGGAAATTATTCAATCATACCCATGTTTGTATCCTGACACATGCCTCAAGAATAGAAAATTATATATCCTAGAAGATATAAGGTCAAAATATGGCCATATAATGACTTTTTTACATGTTCTTATGTCATTTTTTATCATTATATTCTTAGTTTAACTCCTAGTAAATTTATTTTTATCTTAATGGTGATAATTAGTTTTTATTATTTTCACAATTCGTTTTTTTCAAAAATTTATTTCTACTTATTCGAAATTATAAAATATTATGATTCTAAATATAGAATCAATTTTTATAAATTAAACTCACAAAATCATAAAAACTAAATTTAAAATTAATCTAGTTGACTTTACGAGAAAGCATGTTTTTAATGTAAAATGTTCAAAAATTTCCATTGTTTATATATCAAAATTAAATATAAAAATTATTCCAATGAAATAAATTGTATTAATTGTTATACTTTTGAAATAAAGTTACTTTGAAACAAATTAAAATATAATTTAACATTAAAAAAATTAAATGAAAATACATTTTCCAATTAAAATTCTGTATTTTTAACCATTCATACAAAATGAAACATTTTAGAAAAATAAAAAAACCATAGTAAGATAATTTTTTAATGTGGAAATCAAAAATTAATTTTATTTTTTCAGGTAAATTTTGTAAAATTTTTAGTAAATAATTTTAAATTATGTGTCCAAATTTTTACTAAACCGTAAATTAAAAGAAAAAATACAGTTTTTCAGAATGCATTTCTTTTCCTTTTAAATGGTTCTTATTTTATTTATAATCAGTAGATAAACAAATTCATACTATATTTAGTAATATTCATAACCTATGATTTAATGTCTCTATTATAATGGTATACTATATTATAGTTTATTTGGACTTTGATTTGTTTGTTCCACAAGCTATCGAAGAGTTAAAATTTAATGAAATCTATTTTATGGGTTGTTTATGTTTGGTGTTTCTTTTCACATATTCTATTGAATACAATTTTATACTTTTAAACTCTCATTATTATACATATTTTCCCCTATAAATAAATTTTTTCCTCTCTATTTGAACTTTATCTCAGTAATCGATGGTTTGACATTTGAAAATACCATTATAAAATCACCCACATCGTAAAAGGGTTAATAAAATATCATCTTAAAAAGAGATAAAGGGAAGTAAAATGGTCATATGAAAAAATACATAACTAAGTTTCTAAGGAGGATAACATTAGTGTAAAGTGAATATTTAGACATGGATGAAATGAGGTAATAATTAAAGAGATTGATTGAGGTCATTAATCTCAAACAAGTGAATGGTCAATAGAATGTTAAGGGGTTCAAAACCATAAATATATGATGAACCAAAATGCCACCTTATTCATTAGATATGAATGTCACATGAAAAATATTTTGTTTCAAAATGGTTTTTCTTGAAGTTAAGAAATTATTTTTCTATCTAAGAATGTAATAAAATTTTCTAACTTGGTTTCTTTCTATTTCATCATTCGGCTATGATGCGATCAATTTCCATTTCATCCCTTACTTCAAGAAATTAATATCTGGAAAGATATTTTTTTTATTCTAGAAGCATTAAAATTTAATTTAAAAAGACTATATGGCCCACAAGAGATTTTCAATTATTTATTTTTGTATCTAACCATTTTCAAACACGAATATGGTCATATTAAATTATAAAATATAATAAATTAATCTTGAAACCTCAAAGGTAACACCACTCATACATCATTAATATTTATTTCTAAAATATTTTAACTAAAAATAATGTCATATTAACCCAGACATCATGTAGTCCAAAGGTAGGTCTTAAACCCTTAACATTATTAAGTTATGGGTTGAAGCCTCATGGTCATACCAGATGAGACATGTTATCACCAATTATATAGATTCCCCTTTTTAAAAACTCTGTTAATATTATTCCTAATACATTCCCAAAAATATTATTATGGATATACATGAAATAAAATTAATCATTTGATAACATTTCTACTATGGTTTTTAATACAACCCATTTTTTACAATGTCTATTAATCTTATTTGACAATTATGAAATGTCATCAATAATCATATTAACCCCAATGTATATTAATAACTTTACAGTTATATATAGAATATAAATGACTTATTCCTAAATTAAATTTTCCACTAAAAATATATTTATATATCTATCAAAACTAAAGAAATGTCCCCAAGGTATTTCCATAACATAAAAAATAAAAGAGGGGTGCCAATTACATTGATATTAAAAACAATAATAAAAAACGAATGAGGTCCTTGGAGATATCACCACTTCACTATATGTCCCAAAATAAATTATATATGTATAAAATAATTTTTTCGCCCCTTTTTTCTTTTGATCATGCCGATTTTAACCCTAACTAAGTAATCTATGACACAAGTAAGCATAATTTTCCATCTCATTATAGATAAAACTTCTCACCATTGATATGTGATCATTTATCTCACAGTTGGAATTCTCATGAAACTTTTCTTTACAGCCATGAAAATTATAACCAAACATACTACAGTAGTAACACATTCCATATTCTGATATAAAATACACAAAATTTATTTTACCGCACTTAGAACTAATTTGGGGATTACCTCCAGGATTATCAGTTTGTTTCCTCCCTAATTCCTTCCAATTTGACCATATCTTACTTTTTATCTCATAGAACATAAGTGTTGAAAAACTCAATCTAAACATTATCTACGCAATAAAAAACTTTACCACACTCTTTAATCTCTTATGTGACCAAATATCTTCACAATATTGGTTTTAATTTTGAGTAAAATCAATGAATTTTATTTTCAATGTAATCAGAAAATATGGTATATACCTTTCAAACCTTGTAAAATTTTATTCAGATGAAGACACTAAATCTTCATCATTTGTATTCAATTACAATAATTTTTTATCCTTGATTAGATGAAAAAACATAGGGAAATATTTATCAAGGATAATTTTATTAAAATTTATCATTCCATAGCATCGAGGTCATCTTTCCCATGTTATTCTTAACCAAAATCCATCATAAATCACGTACACTTTCCAAAAAAATGAAAGAGTAACATTTTGGCATTATGAACATCCCATGACTACAATTATATTTCCCAGAGCATTGATCCATCCTATAGATACCATAGGGTCAGATGATCCACTGAATGATGAGGGATGTTGCCTCATTAAATGATCCACTGTAGACATGTTCTTTAAGGGTAGACCAAGTTCCTCTATATAATGGATACCAATAACATATATAAATTGTTTTGATTGAGAAATCACTGCTACATACTATTCTATTACAATTCCAACCATCTCAAGATCCAATTTGGAATGATATTTTTCTCCCGATGCCTTTCCATTATATATCCCTTGTTTTATTTATAGAAAACCATTCTAAATGAACATAGTTAAATGAAGCAACATGATAATATTAAAATGAAATATCATTTTAAAATATCCATAAGGTATGATATTTATAGGGAATTCAATTTATATTATCCTAATCTCTAAAGTTGTCTAAAACATCCTCTTATACCAACTATAAGGACCTGACCATAAACATTTCCTAATACTGATTTTTATGTCAAGAATTAATTCCCTTATATTTTATGGACTTTTCATGTTTATTTATTTATATAATTATTCCATAACTAATACCTAAAAACCATATAAAACAAGCTGGTAACTTTTTATTTTTATCCATTTTCATATAATTTAAAACTTTTAAAATAAAGCCTAATTTATTTTTATGGAAAATCCTCATCACAATCATCTTGACTTATTGTATTTTATTAACCATCCTTAAACCCTGTGAAAAACATTTTAAAACATGGGATGAGCACAAAAAGATCAGTATGGTACATAAAAAAGAATCAAAATCAGTAGTCTAGTGAAAAAAATAAAACTCATATAGTGTTTTCTTTTACCTTCATTCTTCTTTTAGGGTAGGAAATAAAAAATACCATAAAAACAAACAAAATTTTTTCTCAAATATATCCTTTAAAACCCTTAAAAAGTAATTAAAAATCTTTTTCAGTGACTTAGAGTATCATATTTAGAAAACCCTTTCAAAACCCTTTTAATTGGAATACCCATATGGCCAACTTCAAAAAACAATTACCCAATGCATTTGAGAGATATAATGGGGATCATCCTTACATTAATACATATTATGATCACAAACATTTCATGAACTATAATGGGGCTCATCCCTTCATATAAGCTATATTGGGATCACATGTGATCTATAATAGGGATCAACCATTTGTATATAATGCATCGGGATCACGTGTTTATTATAATTATCATACACTGTATCATGAATAATTTTTTTTCACTTTTCCATCCTAAAATGTTTTTAAAACGCACTTTAAGTCATTATCAAATCACTTTTGGATATCAAAATACCCTTTTATTTTTTAAAACACATTTATTATAAAAATACCCTTTTTTGAATAAATATATTCAGTAACAAATTATAAAAAAAGGGAATTTTTTTAAAGAATAAATGAATCTTAAAATGAAATCTATAAATAAATTAATGGTCAATATGATATAAAACGTAATAATTAAAATAAATTATGAAATAGAATATTCCATTTTTCATTTATAAAAACATTCTATATCAAACACGCAAAAATTCTCATTTTAAAAACATTTAAAATAAATAAAAAGTGATATAACATGTACTTTATAAGTATTTTTTCCATAAAAATTTTAATAAAATAATTTTAAAAACACAGACTTTGAAAATAAAGAGTAGTATGAAAAACATTAAATTATATTTTCTACAAGAAAAAATTCTTATCACTTTGGAAATTTTTGAATCGTAATCCCTGTGAAGAAATTGCATTAAACCAAACTATATTTACAATGAAAATATATAAATTCATGATATAAATTTCCAAATAGGAAATTTATACCCCTTATAATATAGTATAGGTGTATAACATCAAAGCATGCCTCAATGAAAGGAAATTGAGATGAAGTCCCTTACATTTAATCTGACTTTCCATATATATATTTATATTCCTGAATAATAAACTTACCTAAATTATTTACTTTCTTGATAAAAAATTTAAATTTTATTATTAATTTTATTTCACTTAATGAAATTTCTTATTGAATTACTTAATAAATTAAGTATACATCAAATTTTTTGATCATAATCATTTTTTTGTGTCAAAAATGACATTTGTAGGTTTACTATAGTCAAATATGAAAATATTTAAACATATACAAAACAACAATCATGAAAAAATTATCATATCTATTCATAAAATATATTTTAAATACAAATATTATTATTTGGTTTTTAAAAATGAAGTATGTTATGATCATGGAGACGGTAGGTCGTACATACACATTCGTAACGTTTCAATTTGTTAACAATTATTATGGAAAGGAGGTAAGTAATATTTTACCGCTATAGAATGAAAATAATATCATACATAACATATTATATCTTTAAATATACTTAAATATATATATATATCATACATGTGTTTTGGTGATGAAAATGGGTCACATTTCTTTTTGAGGGTAGTAATCTACACATATAAGGACAACGTTATCACTTTTCTAGGGGTGAAAAGGTAAGAAAGAAAATGATATATTATATTTAAATTTATATAAATAATTTTTTAATATCATTATAATTACATTTATAGTAGATATATTCATTATATATACTCTTATTAACTTCTATGTGAATCATTAGTGAAAAAAATCACATCAATTTGTGAGGGAGTAGTTCAATAAACACACGAACAGTGTTATCGTATCTCCTACAAAATAGAACCAAAAAAATTATATATAATATAATAACTCAATAGTTAAAATTATGTCATAAATACCACATATATAATTTATATCTTCCATCATTCCAAACTATGAGTGTTTCGAATGAAAAAATGAATGACATTCATCTGTGAGGTGGTAGACCACTAAACACATGAATGATGATTTCATAACCCATTTGAAGGAAGTGGACATGGTTATAGGTCATTAAATTATTTTAAAAAATCCCATTTTATGTAAGATAATGTATTTATTATATCATCATGATTTTATTATTATTTAATATGGTGGAGAAAGATATAAAACTAAAACTCTCATTGAATAACATTACCTTTTCTTTGGTTATCCACCTAGCATGGCACCAAAAGCCCCCCTAAGTCAGATTTCTACCCAAGATAAGGCTTATAGGATTAGGGTAGGGATTTTTTGTAATTTATTTGGAAATTTATTTACGAAACCAAAATGGGTTGGAGGTGTGACAAATATCAGATAGGGGTGGCCTTTTATATGTTAAGTGAGTGGCACACTTACAATGTTTTGAAAAGATTCAATAATAAAGATGTTTTCTCTGAAAAAAAGCCTCCAAATTGGCCTAGTATCAATACTAGAAATTATAATATCAATATATTGTAATAAAATGAATTTTTACAAGTTTATATATCATTATTATCCATTATCTTCTTAGTTGAACCTCAGTAAATCCATTTTTTCCTTAACTACATCAATTAATTGTTGCTGTTTTAACTATTCATTATGGTCAAACATTAAGTTAATCTTACTATTTATTAAGAATTATTATGATTTCAAATATGTAATGCATTATTATTAATTAAATTCAACAAATTGGGAATTTTTAATTTAAAATTAATCCCACACACGTGATGAGAAAGTGTAGTTTTAAAGGGAAAATGTTCAAAATTTTGTAAAGATTTTATATCAAAACTCAGTATTAAAATGATTCTAATGAAATAAATTGAATCAATTGAAAAAATATTGATAAAATATTACATTAATACCAATTAAGAATATAATTTAACATTAACAATAGTTTAATGAAAAAGTCATTTCCATTTAAAATTCAGTATTTTCACTATTCATCAAAAAATGAAAACTTTTAGGAAATTCAAAAACTTCACCCAATGATAATTTTTATATGAATAATTAAAAATTGATTTTAATTTTTTTATATTTATTTTCATAAAATGTAAGAAATTAATTTTACATTATGTGGTCAAAGCATGACTAATTTTGTAGTTGGTCTCACTACTGTAGCCTCTCGGACCATCTCTACATGGGGAGAAACACCCACTATCACAACGTCAAATTTAGGTATCATGGACTCATATATTTAAATTGGTATTTATGCCTTAAAAATGGTTTAAAAATCTATATAGTCAAGTGTCGGTCAAACCAACAATGTCAAACTGGGATTGTAAAACTTGAAAAGGGAAGAATCTAATAGGAATATTATAGCCTAGCGATGTGCTCGAAATGGTAAATGGTAGAACCCCAAGTGAGGGAATTTCCATTGAAATTTTCCCCTTAATCACGGGATCCACTATGTCCAATGGTTGGAAACCTATAGCCATAAAATTAGGATGAGGGCTCATACTCACCCCATCAAGGTCGGGTGTCCCCTCTCCCCATTCCAAAGGATCATCACCCCCCAGGATCACTAAATCCTAAAAAAGTAGGAAAGGGATGTTGGAAAACAATTCAAAAGAATGGGTTATATCCAAGGAATGCATGATCAATAAATTAACCAGGTCGATGGTATGACCTCAATCCCCAGGGGAATCTTAATATGTGTCAGTTCCTCAATAGTTTTCTATCCCTCCAACTGTGGCATACACATAGTCAACTCGCTAGTCGGGAGACCAAAGGGGGAAGAAATGACAAGAAAATCCTTCACTCGGTGGGTAAGTGAGAGCATAGTATTTTCAGAAAGGACTAAGTCCTCAAACGTTTTTATATATTTCACCACCTCAGCTCGAGGAATATGGAATCCTACCCTGGAATAACCCAGTCCAGTGAGGAATATCACCTATCCATTGAGATGGGGACACATCTCGTGTTTGGTGTAGAGATTCAGTTTTTTCCTTGTAATAATTTGAAATATTTCTATATAAAGTTCTAGATCTACGCAGTGATTTGGCATGCGATTTTGTTGTCCAGTATGTCTAGAATTAATTTTTTTAAAATATTATATATATTTTGTTTGTATCCATGCATAATTCATAAAAAAATTATATATCCTAAAAATATCAGATATAAAATATGACACAACTATTGAGTCTAGAACATAATTTTTACCCTGGGAGTTACCAAAAATAGGTCAACGTGGGGAATTCTGACACCTCCCTCCTTGGAAGTATGTTTCGTGGATTAATTAATTAATTGTTTATTTTATTTTGACATAAATTAAATTATATAATAATTCATCCATTGTGTATTCTCTAGGGTTTCCCACAATAAACCCTAGTAGAATTCTCAAGGTTCCCTCCCTTCTTCTAATTTCAAATCACCTCATGTAATGATGAAATTCTAGATCAGAGCAGATTGGGATTCATCAAAGGTAATGACCTCACTCCACCATTGGTGAGTGTGTTCTTTAATGAAAAATGATTCAATATCCAAGTAGAACTCCAAAAACTATATATTGTTTTCTTTTTATTAAATTTATTGAGAATATCAATCCCTTTCTGTTGATCTGTACCAATTACAGCCTTATAATTCACCTACTTACCATATTAAATTAGTTATTTAAATGTTTCCTAACCTAGTATGGCTCGTTCAAAATTTCTGGACAATAACTCTTGGTAACTATTTTTCAAGTAGTTATTTTTGTTCTTCCCCTCGATATTACACGTTCATCATCAATTGAACCCATGGTCCAGGTTCAACATTATCGGGCAATACCGAGCCCAATCAAACCCACGGAATCACAATTGTTTTGTGAGTGAGGATATTATTGAAGAATAATGGGTAGATTTTTGGGGTTTATGGGTTGTGTAAGATAATTTCAAGGAACATGGACTAGAAATTTGATAGAGGGAGGATAAATAGTGTAAGTTTACAATGATGAAAACCCGATAAACAATGGGATCATATTTTCAGTGAACGAAATCCAAATACAAGGATCCTAGATATTCAGATCTATGTTAGATTCAAGGTTATACAAGTGGAAGAAAGTATTGATTCAAAATGTGGATCATGGATCTGAGAATTTGTGGAAATCCTAATTACATGTCATGTACCAGGATTAGCACACGGCATGTAGCCTCTTAGTTATGGTGGCAGTGTTTTCAGGAAATCATAAGGATGGAAAGACGTTTTTCCCTCCTACACATATTATACCACATCCCTAAGTGGAAGAGACGTGTGATGGAACACTTCAGTGGGACCCCATGTGAGACTACATGGTCAGGCATAGGGTCGTGTACGGAAGTACACAAACACATCCAAAAAGACATGGCACTATCCTAGGTAGGTTGGGAAAACTATGTTTCCCACCTACATAGTGTGAACTCCTACAAGTTTGGCATCCATGTTATGGGTAGGGTCATGTCCACGTAGTTGAGTAGGAAAACATGTCATGTGGGTCCCTTCACATTTTTCTTATCCCTTGGACCCTTGTGTGGAAACTTCAAGGTTTTGTATCTCCTTCATTTGGATTTATATATTTCCCTATAAGTAACCTATCCTGATTTCTTTCCCATATATAAAAATGTGGTCCTATACATTTTAGTTTTCGATATATGATGTAAAATGTTCTAGGAATGATGCTTTTTAGATAAATGGCTGATGACGATAGTGATCAGACAGGATCACCAAAGGATTCCTCTGAGTAGAACAACATATCAAATTGGGTTCATGCCATCGATGACCAGAGTGGAACTCCACTATGTTACCAAGGCATGGTTAATTGACATCAGAGTTTACTCCCCTATAGGATAGGGTTTTGGTCATCAATGACCATAGTGGAACCCCCTATTATGCCAGGGCACAGGTTCTCAACCTATAGAGTGCAGATCACCCCCCCCACCACCCATCAACATGTTCATAGGTCCTCTACCATATATTTCGAACCCCCTCTATCAGATAGGGTGTGGGTCCTCATTACACTAGAGTGTAACTCCCCATCAGTAGGATTCAGGTCATCAGCCTATTGAGTGGAACCACTAATCAGCATGGGCGCAGGTCATCTACGGATACATATAGTGTGTAACCCCACTGAATCATAAGGACGCAGTTCCTCTATGCGGTGATTGTTCCTCCTTAGTTTTGTGCTATAATGGTTAGGTGTAGGCCTTTTCACAGTTACATCTGGGTAGAATCTTGAGATATTGGTCATCATTGATGGGATATTAGAACTATTGGTGACACCTTTTCCTGGTATGAGATATGAGATTGATATCCCATTTATTTCTAAACTATGATTAATTTGACATGGAATATATATATATATCTATCTGTATTTATACATTTTTATTTGGTTACTCTCCTTCCGTGAGTTTCCAAGACACGTGGGGTAATCCACATGCTTTCCTTTTTTTCTTCTCATGGTTGAATGAATCACATATCTTGATATATGTGTAATAGACTCGAAGTTTAGTTCATGTAAACACTGTTTTGAGCCCTTTTTGTTTCATCAAGGTAATTCTCTCTTGGTTTCGGTTGTTTTTTTCGATGTCACTGTATATTTCATCCTATTTACTACCCACAATATTTCTATTCCTATTGTATCTACTAATATACCTCCTCCATCATTTGGGGCATCCAAATGTGTATGTATATACTCACCCCTACCTGGGAATTTTCCACTTGTTTCATGTCATATTTAGATGACTAACTGGTTAGTGGTGAATTCAATAGAGCTTTGGGATACCTGGTACTTTGGACTGCATATGATGATATGAGCATGGAGATCAGAAGCTGGGATCACTATGAAATTTAGATTTACAATTTTTTTTATTTTGGGTCCTATTTATGTTTTGTCATGTATTTTTTCCATTACTTTTTAGTTTACACTATAGTACTCTTGTACTCTCCAGAAGTTTTCCATGCATGGTTTTTTTGTTCAATTTTATATTCTTTTAATTATACTCCTTATTCACTTCTTCATCTATACTATTATGTTTGTGCAAAAAGGTGTTTAGGGAAAGGTCTACCCATGATGTTAATTCCTTTGGAACTTGTCTCCACCCTCTATCCTATTGAGGTGGGATTATGGTAGTTGTGGCTCAAGCCCCATCTTGGGCCAAGTCTTACAAGATTGGTATCAGATAATTTAATTACTTTGGATGTTATTAAAACTAGTTACCCTATAAGGATTTGGTTAGGATTTTGAGAAATAGTTTCAGGGTGTCTCGTGTTTATAACATATTCTAGGGAATCAAGTGATGGTATGTTTGGATGACACATCCGTTTTCCAGTACCTTTACTACCTACATATCAACTCAGTATACTATGAAATTTGCTGTAAGAATCAATGGAAAATGAATCATATAATATTGAGTTTTTGAAAGTCCGTCGTGATTCATGTCCCCATTTTTTAATATATATATATATAATAATCTGATCGATGTATATCTTGATAAATCACAAGATTACTCCACGATGATAGTCATCTATGATTCCAGTTCTGGATTGTGATGATAATCATATGTGTGATAGGTCATCAGTTAAGATTTCATCCACTTAGATTCTTTCTCTAGGTGGGTATGTAGTTGAACATACACTAGTCAAGAAGCATATCGTACTATTCAAGAATACTAAGAATGTGTATAGGCTAAATGCACTTCCTGATATCCAGTGCTATAGGCCACTTAGATTATATGGTGAGACAGATCCTCAGGTAGTCGAGGATTGGATCGATTCATTTTTCCATGTCATCAGGGTCCTCTAGAGAATAATTGATTATGTGGTATCACTATCAACTAGCCTTTTCCATGGAGTATTTGGTCACTAGTGGATCCTTGTTACGCAGATGCATGATGAGTTGACACTATCCTGGATAGACTTCAATTATTTGTTCTGTGCGGAGTGATACCCATCTTTCTTGTGCTCCATCCAGATCTAGAAGCTTCTATATTTTAGTTGGTAGGAATGAATATGTATGAGTACATAGTGAGGATCACATACCTTATATATTACTCCCTTCACAAGATTTATGATAGCTACTTCCGAGTATGGAATTTTGAGTAGGGACTCGGCAAAGAGATCTTTTCGAGTAAAGTTCCCTTCTAAATCCCCACCTATGTCTGGGTTCTAGAGTAGGAACCAATGACATAGAAATTTATGGAAAAGGTATTCTAGAGAGATGCGGATGGCAGTGGGCACCCAATAGTTGAGTTACCTAAGGCGTCTAGTAGATGCAATATGCTTGGATCTCGATGTAGGAGGAATCCCTATTATCAAGCATAGTCAAGTATTCAAGGATATCACATAACACCTTAGAAGCCTAGGGATGGAAGGTGCTTCTCTTTTGATGGGAAGGGTCACATGTCATGAGATTTTCCAACCAAATGATCCAGGCATCAAAGGTAGTAGCTGATGGACCAACACGGAAGAGGGAGCACCATGATTTGGGTTCTCCCAATAGAAGGTAGGGTGACCCCTAGGGAGGTGAAGCTTGTCAAGGAGATGAGGGAGCTATGGAAGGTAGATGATGCTATGAGATCCTTTAACCACCAGCACTAGTTGTCCCACTTCATGCTCAGGGAGTTGGCAGTTGGGGGCGCAAACAGCTATATGCATTAGAGTCTTATGACCCCACATCGTACAATATAATCATAGGTATTATCTGGGGTTATTCTAAACATTCTTAGGTATTAGTAGACAATGGTTTCATTAATTATTTTATCTCTATACTCCTAGTGTGAGATATTGCTCTCCTAGTTGAGGCACTAGCCCATCAACTTCATCTTGGGGTTCCTATGATGAAAGTTTCTTTTGTATATTTTTTCTTCCAGTAGTTCAAGCTATATCTTGGTACATAGAGGTTAATGTGGGACATTTTTTTATTCATGTTAAACCCCTATGATTTAATCTTATTTATGGATTGGATTTCCATGGTTTAAGACCTGGTTGACTATCATCATAGGCATGTTATTTTCCAACACACTGATTGGATGAGATTCTCCTTTTTTGTGACAGAGATATCATGGATTGATGAGTGAGTTCTGTGAGTAGGAGGCTAAAACCTATCACCCTTTAGTTTTCAAGTATATCCATTAGTGTAGAAGGATCTATAGGAATATAGATTCTTTAATTTTAGGACGATTATATAGATAAATTACCAGTGGATATTTTGAGACTACCTCTGAGGTGAGAGATTTATTTTTTTCAAATAATTGCATCTCAACACCCATATGATATCTTCTACAATGTATCGGATAGCCCATAATGACCTCGTAGAGTTATGGTCTTAGTTTGATCACCATTGAGAGAAGGGTCTCATCGGGAATAGTGTTTCCACTTATGTAGCTCTGGTGTTGTTCGTGAAAAAGGAAGATTAGGGCATGATACTTTCCATGGATTATC
Organism: Viscum album; assembly: GCA_963277665.1. NCBI lineage: Eukaryota > Viridiplantae > Streptophyta > Magnoliopsida > Santalales > Viscaceae > Viscum > Viscum album. Next base: position 1,192,168,406 of record OY728158.1, on the reverse strand, counting down.
ATTGCCCGAATCGGGTCATTATAAAGAACAAGTACCTCTTATCGAGGATTGATGACCTCTTTGAGCAGTTTTGAGGTGTGAGTTTGTTCTCAAAGATCATTATTTGACATGGATTCCAAAAGTTTAGGGTTTTCAAGGTTGATATTCCAAATATAAAATTTCGATGTCACTATGGACACTATGAGTTTCTAGTGACAGCCTTTGGTGTGAAAAATGCCCCAATTATGTTTATGGATTTGCGAAACTAGGTCGTGTAGACATAATTGGACAATTTCGTGTTCATATTCATCGAAGACCTACTAATATACTCTACATTAAAAGATGAAATTGGAGAACACTTAGGGATGGTTTTTTATTTTCTTCAAGATCATATCATTAGGGGAAACACTCAAAGTTCTAGTTCTAGATACATGAGGTTCAATTTCTGGGACATGTCATTTCTGAGTTTGGTTTATCTATGGACAAAAAAATCAATATAGTTATTACTAGGGAGACACCTAGAAGGGGTCAGAGGTGAATAGATTTCATGCATTGGTGGGTTACTATAGGAGGTTTGCGGAAGACTTCTCCTGAATAGTAGCCCCTTTGACCACCCGGACATAGAAAGGGAAGATATTTACCTAGCCTGAGTACTCCAGGAGGGAATTTCATGAGTTGAGGATGAGTCTTAAGATTCCTCCAGTGTTGATACTACTAGAGAAAAATGTGGGGTACATGGTGCATAACAATAACTTGAGAGGTAGGCTCGGTTGTGTGTTGATGCAATGGTATACAATTGTCAGATACGGGTAACGGCAGTTCAGAACCAATGGGAACAAATACATGAATCATGTCATAGATATGGAAACGATATCTTTTCCTTATGGATCCGGAGTGACTACCAACTGGGAGAGCACTTTGTGGTTTTCTCAGACCATCATACTCTCAGGTACATCTTCTAATAGAGAGACATGAACCATATACAACGATGGTAGTTGGAGTTCCTACAGGTATATAACTATAAGATAATATACCCTCCATGGAAGGGGAATTTTGTAGAAAATTTCATTATTTGGAAATCCTAGGATTTCATAGTGAAGGAGGCTTTGGAGTGGTATACCTTTTTGCAGCATACCCTATTGGAGATGGAGGGTACAAATTTTCTATTGCCAATGGTGTTGAAACCATCACATCTAAATTTTTTGAGAGATTCTAAGTTAGGAAATATCAACATTGAGGTCTTACATGACTTTCTTAGTAGACTCATCAGATCGATATTATGAAGGAGGTAATCATTTCATCCTTTTCCAGGGATGAAAATTGATACCGATCATGATGCATGAGAAGGTGATGTGAGAGTTATAAATATCTCCCATGGTTGTACATCCCCATGTGGGGAATATATAAAGAGACCTTTAGTGGTAGTTTTTGTGGTCCTTCATGAGATGTAGAATAGTTAAGTTCATCTCTTAGTGCCTTTCCTTTCTGTAGGTAAAGGTTGATCACCATGTTCTGGTAGGTTTGTTGATACCCCTTGAGATCCCTAAGTGGTAATGAGACATCATATCCATGGAATTTGGGTTTCAGCTTCTAAAAATAGAAAGAGAACAAGAAACCATGTGGGTGATTGTTCACTAACTCATGAAGTCATTACACTTCAATGTTGTAAGGGAGTAGAGTTATGTGGAGAGTTAGGGAAGTTTTACCTACAGGAGATCATTCTCTTTCATGTGGTTTCCTCAATGATTATCTCTGATCAGGAAATGTAGTTTATGTCATGATTGTGGAGAGGTATGCATGAGAAATTTACGTCCCAAATTAGGATGAGTACAACCTTTTAGCACCAAATCGATGGGCAGAATGATCACATTATCTAGGTGTTGGGGGATATGTTTAGGGCTTGCATATCAGACTTCATCCAAAGCATATAGGATCACTTACCCTAGGTAATGTTAGTGTGAAACAATAGCTATCATTCTACCATCAACATGAAACTCTTTTAATCCCAGTGGGAGAGACCCTATAGATCGTCCTTATGATGTATAGAGATTAGATTGATATATCTTTTGGGCCTATAGATGTCATTGGTGAAGATGGAGAAATTCTAGGTCATTTGTGAGTGGATGAGGAAATCCCAGAAAAGGAAAAAATTATATAAATATCTCCATTAAAATCCTTTGGAGTTCATGTAGTATGACCATTTTTTTTCTAAGAGTCTCCCCATGATAAGGATTACGGAGGATCATCCAAGGAGGTAAGATATCCCAGACGTTCATTACTCCATTCAAGCTTGTGCATAGTATTGGTAAGGTTTTTTATCAACTCTCCCAACCCACATAACTAGGGTGGGTGCAGAGAATATTCCATGTGTTACTTATGAGTAGATATGTGCATGACCCCATTTACATCAACAACTGGGGAGAGATAGACATCGACGATTATAACACATTTGTGGAGCACCCAATGGTGATCAAGGATTGATATGAGAGGCCCATGTTTGGATGGACAATCCCATCAATTATCATGTTGTGGCAACATGAGAATGTTATAGAGAGATCTAGGGAGATCCAGATGTGGGAATAGTGTACTGAGTTTTTGTTTATATTTTCATTTTAGGAAAAAAAATTAGATGGAATGATGTAGAGACCTAGTTTTCCTTTATTGCACTTGGAAATATTTCTATATATATTTCTAGATATAGAGGCTAACACGACATGTGATTCTGAGTCTTGGTTTTCCAAGAATTAATTTTATTAAAATATTAAATATATTTTATATTATGTACATTTAGTTATTAAATAAAATTGGATAACTCTTAAATGGAATCTTAGATTGAAAATCGAAGACTACAGTTGAGTTTGGAGCACATTGTTTACCTTAGGCATGACCTAAAATATGTCATCATGGGGTGTTTAGACATCTTCCTCATTAGAAGTGTGTTCAGTGGAATAATTTATTCATAATTCCATTTTGTCCTATATGAAATTCTATAAAAATAATTCCACAAGAAAATTATATAGGGTTATCCACACAAACCCTCAAAGAATTCTAGATATTTTTTCCCTTCTTCAATTAGAAAATAACCTTGGATGATTCCAAAATAGAAGATCAGAGTAGATCCAAATATAGAAAACACAACAAATTCCCCTAATCATTAGTGAGTGCATTCATTGATGAATAATGATCCAATATTTAGGTAGGAATCATAAAACTATGTGTTACACCATTTTTTATTAAATTGACTAATCATATGGATTCCTTTCTATTGATCTACGTGGATTGTTACTTTGGCATGACCCTAGTACTAGATTGAATTAGTTATTTCAATTTTTTCTAACCCTATATGTCTCTTTATTGATATTTTTCCAAGAACTCTTGGAAACTATCATATAAACACTTATTCTTGTTCATTTAACCCTCTATTTCTTCATGTTCATCGAAAATTGGACCCCATGGTCCTACATCAAAATTTTTGGGTGATAATGATCCCAATAAAACCCAAATAATTTTAATGTTTTTGTGATTGATAAATAGATTAATTAATCCAAGGTAGATTTGGGGTGATTATGGGTTGTGGAAGATAGATTAAATGTCTAAAGGATATATATTTGATGGATGGAGGATCAGTAGCATGCAATTTTAATGAATAAACCCTTGGTGAAAAATAGGATCGGATTTCCTATGAACAACAACTAAAAAAATTAACGTTTCCTAGAACTAAAAATAATAGGAAGATTTATGGTGGGATATTAAGAAGAATGGAATGATTCAATGTTTGGATCACAGTTCTGATAATTTGTGGAAAACATGACAACATGTTGTTTATAAGGATGAACAAACAATGTATATCCCATGGAAAATGGATTCTATGGTTATGAAAAATAATAAAGATGGAATAGACTATAGCACTCCTACATAGCATGTACCAAATCCAATTGAGTAATATCCATGGTCTGGACCACATGGATGGAACCACACGTGAGACTACATTTTCAGGCACATGGTCATTTACTGAAGTACATGGAAACGGACAGACAGACAAGGTCAAGTGTTAGACATGTTTGATATTTCATGTATTCCACCAAAATAGAGTATAATCTTATATGGTAGGGAGATGTTTGTTATCTAGGGACATCTCTAGGAAGTGGAGTCATTCCACAGCCATTGTAGGTCCCCTCAAATGTTGTTTATCCCTGTCTCTTTTTGAAGAAATTTCAAGTTTCTATATCTCATTTTTTTGGAAAAATATTTTTTCCAATGAGTAGTCTATCTTGAGAATTTTTCCTCATATAACATGATGGTGCACTATGTTGTATATTTATAGAAATGATGTGAAATATACCATGTAGGAAACTTTTAGGTTAAATTCCTGATGGCATAAGAGAACTAGTAGGATTACATGAGGATTCATCTAAATGAAACCCTCTACTAGATGGGGCATGGGTCTTTTATGACCATATTGAAACCCACCTGTGGTACTAGGGAATGGGTCATCGACATCCTAGAGGATCCCCCTATCAGATATGGTGTGGGTCCTCAATGACCAGAGAGGAACGACCCTATCACACCAAGTCATGAGTTAGTGACCTATAGAGTGGACCCCCCCCAATCAACATGGGTGAGGATCCTATACCTTCTGAGTGTACCCCCCCCCCCTATTAGATAGTATGTGATTCCTCTGGATACTAGAGTGGAACACCCCCATCAACAATGTGGAGCTCTTCAACCAATAGAGAGGAACCCCCCCCCCCCCATCAACATGGACGCAGGTCCTGTAAGGATACTTACTGAGTGTAACCCTCTTATGTTTTTTAGTTAAGGTCCTCTAAATAGAGATTATAGCCCCTTTCATTTGTGGCATATTGGTGAGGTGTGTTCCTTTTCACGATTACTTTTGGGAAGACGTGTGAGATTTTAGGCGTTGTTGATAAACTTTGGGAACTGTTGGTGACTCATATTCCTGGGTTGAGATGTGATATGGATATCCCTTTTTTCTCTCCACTGTGATTATTTTGATTTATCATATATATATATATATATATATATATATATCCTTCTATAAACATACCATTGGATTTGGTTACTCTCCTTAAATGGGTTATGCAGACACGCAATGTTTCCCACATGCTTTCTATGTTTATCTTATCGTGGTTATATGAGTATACTCTCCTACTATTTGTGTAAAAGACTTGATGGGTATTTCATATATTCCCCATTTTTATCCATTTCTATTCATACAAGGTGACTCACTTTCAGTTTGGGTTGAGTTATTCTCTTCTACTGTATCTTACATCATGTTTACTACCAACCATCATTCTATTCATATTGTATCTCTTACAGATCTGGCTTCAGCTCCCAAGGAATCCTACTGTGTATTTATATGTTCACACCTTCATGGTATTTGACCACATGTGTCATGTCTTAGGAAAATAATGGACATGTTGTAAGTGAATTTATAGGTTCTTAGGGATACTCAATAATTTGGACCACATATAATGACCATAATAGAGAGATTACAATTTGTGCTCACTCAGCAGTTTACATTTCTAATATTGTGAGGTTGTGACCTATTTATTTTTGGTAATTTTTCCCCCATTTCTTTTTAGTTTAAATTAATTAACTCTTGTATTGTATATACTTTTTTCATCCATGGTTTTTTCATAATCACTTTTCTTCTTATACTTTTACTCCCTTTGTAATTTTTCATCATGATTGATGTGTGTGTGCATATAGGTCATTAGGAAAAGTCCTCCCCATGTTGGTAAGGTATTGGGAATTTGTTTCTCCCCACTGGCCTATAGAGGTAGTTTTGGGGTAGTTGAAGATAATGCTCGGTAGGGGTGGGGTCATGGATGAGGGTGTTTATTTGTTGGAATATCCCCTATATCTCCCAGGTGTCAGGAAAAAAATCTCTCTCGGGACATTTGAATTGTGAAAATGGTTAAATAAACCTCAGAAAAATACCCTCAATACGGACCTAGGGGTTTCACCTTCCACTTATTACTACTTACCTAGGCTTTTAAAGCCTATTTCCACTTCTCTCCATATGGCCTCCACCTATTCAAATATATTAATTTTCAACTCTTCAACTTCCATAGATCTACTCGCCGTTTCGACCCTCTAACGACCCAAAGTTTTATCAACGAAATTCACTTCTTATAATTATGTCGTGTAGTATAATCACATTAGTATAAGCAATAAAATATAATGATACTAGATACTATGGAACAATTAAATACTATTTTTTCACTACGGTGTTTTTAATTTAAAAAAATATGACATACACGGTTGTGTTCATGGTGATTTTTGGACTCTAATAGAACAAACATAATTTTTGATGAATAGTAACATATCCTTATTAATATTAATGTTACCCCTATAAACATTTAAATACCCTTATGAATAGTAATACCACCTACAATAGTATATATATATAGGATTTAAGTGAATCTATGATGTAACTATGTTTTGTAGTATATAAAAGAATGTTTTAAAAACTATATTTTTCAAGTAAATTATGAATTTAATTAAAAATTAAATTAATCATATTTATAAAAGTATTTTTTTAAAATGGAGTTCATTTTTGGATTCTACACATTTAAAAATGTTTTTGGTGAATTTTGGTATGTTTTTGAAGTACTTGAATTTTCATTGAATATTAAAATTCGATAATTTACAATAAATGCTAAATACATGAAGTATGATGTCATAAGATGATGCATGGATGATTTGAAGCCATTATATATAACTCAAATTCACTTATTACTATTCTTGGTCAGGTAATCACCATTATTATCTATCTTGTGGCTAATAAATTAATGAATATAATATTGAGAAAACCCCTCTCCCCTCCACCATTAAAAGAACCCTTCACACACCTCTGAAGCTTCAAGCCTAATATAAACTCAACCCAAAAATATTACCTAGCCCCTACCTCACGTCCATGTTCTTATGTTATCATAAATATACCAATCCTCGGATCCTTAAAAAGGATCTCAATAGGAGGATTCAAGAGGAAATTCCTCTCTCTCACTCTTTTCTTTTAATTTCCATTCAATTTCAAGTCCTTTTCTTAATCTATCCCCACCTATGCTAATACAAATGGTATGGTAACTATAGTATCTTAAATATAAATTAATTTTATGATACTAATGGTAAAATATATCATCCAACTCCCTTATCCTCTTCTTATAATTTTAGAAAATAAAACATTGTTCGTGATGTGTTAATTTATCACCTTTAAGAACGACATGTTTTCAATTTCATTTACCTCCTTCAGATCTGGCCATGAAACCATTTTTATGTATTAACAACATAATTTTATATGTATTTTATCCTAATTAATTTTCTAGAACTAACTTATTTACATATAACTAAATGATTAAATAAACATGTTCATTGTGATTCATAAAAACCGCCCAAATTATCCTAAAAAGATCATCATTAAATATTATCTAATGATAATCTAAATGGTATAAAAAAATAATTCATTATAAGATCATTTAAAGTCCATTAATATCATTAATAACATGTAATATCAGTTCTGTATGTTTATCCATGTTCTACATGAACTTCCATTCATGAATACAAGTGAACCGTTCAAGAAAGCCATAAAAACAAACATTCCTGAACTATGGATTTGAACTCTATATCTCATAAAAAGGACCATAAATTAACATAATAAAACTTTAATGAATCTAATTAATGTATATAATGTTTTTAATTGTTAATTATTTAATCTAATGTGGTTATACAGAACATTAATGTGATGAAATAATTTTTATACAAGCTAAGGGGAAATCCTCGAACCCAATTTTCTTTCTTCCGGTTCTCCCTATTTCACTCTGTTTTCGGTATGGTTACTCATTAAAAATATTTTTTTCATCATTATATTATCTTTTCTAGGATATACATGTTTTCTAATTTTGTTCATGAAAAACCCAATGTTTTCCAAAATAACGTTTCTTTCGAGTAAACACACTCTAAAATATTGATTCTTCTTCACTCTCCATTGAATGTTCTATGTCAATAATGTTATTCCCTTTATATTTTTTGGAACAAAATGTTTATGAATTTATTCCTTAAGATTTGAAACCCATTTCTTTCCATTGTTTTTTTATGTTCAATTTTGACATATTTTCTATGTGGCATACAAGATAATGTAAATGTTATGGTGTGACGGGTGCACTCAGAATTATTTAACAAAATATGAATGCTATAATGTTAGGGGTGATCCTGGAAGTATACAGATCTCCAATTAATTGGGTAATGTGAAGAATATCATGATTAAAGCTAAATTATTCATGAACATGATTATATAATTGTTAACAACTATGTGTGGTAGTTGACCACTAAGACATGATGTTTAATTTTATGTATTTCTACACTTGAATTCTTTTATTAATGCTTCCTCTCATGTTCATGGTCCATTTCTTAAATTTGGATTGTGATCACCCACTTTTATATTGTTCATATTTATCCTCTTTTTGGGATTTTAGGTCACCCCTTTTTTATGTATATCCTCAGGTGATTATGTGTACTAAGGACTTTTCCAGGGAAAATAAAAAGTTGGAGAATAATGGATTGAATAACCATTTATGTATTCTGTTGTAAATGTTATGTATGGTCCTATTTTTACCAAGACATGAAACCTTAAGATCCCGAATGTGTAATATTATTATGTTCTCTATCATTAAAATTAGGTAATAGTAATGTAAGAAAAGTCGTGGTCTCTATAGTTGGTACTAGAGGCAAGGTTTAGCTAATTTTGGAATTAGGATTAGTGAGACCTAGAGAAATCCTATGATATTAGATTATGTAAAAATATTAACATATAAAGCTTTACATAGGGATAAAAAAGTTTTCTTTTAGTGAAAAATTGTACAAATGAATAAGTTATTTATTCACAACTTTTGGACTTATTTTTTTCTCTAACCTTTTCTATTTTATAAAGTGGTGGGAACCCGAAGAAACCAGGCAAACAAACCATGAAAGGGACAATGCAACAATTTCCCAAATGACATCTTCAATTATTTAGGAAGTGGAGTTCAAAAAATTAGGGAAATTATTACCCAACTATCTCAGGTTATGAATAATAACCTGATTAATGAGGAACATCCTCCTTTACCAAATAAGGAGCAAGTGCCTGTTAAATGTTTTTTGAGGAAATGAATGTCGATGTTTAGTGGGTCTTCTAATCCACTAGTTGAAAATGGTGGGTCAGCTCCATGGAAAAGATCTTTTTTGTGCTTCATTGTTCTGAGATGGAGAAGGATACACTAACCGTTTAACATTTAGATGGAGAGGCCGATCAATGGTGGTATTTGATTAAGAACACCACACCAAGAGGAAAATTTTAAAAGATGTAATGGGTATACATTAAGATCATGTTTCTTAACAAGTGTTTTCAATGAACTCTCCATATGAATATTGATAGAGAATTAATAGAGATCTAGGAAAATGAAGGATAATCTTTCACAACCTATGAAGCGAGTTTCACAAGGCTAGAAAGGTATGAACTTGGTTTTGTTATCAATAATTATAAGAAAATTGAATGATTAATTAGTGGATCAAAACCAAAACTTCAAAATTCTATTGAAATTCAAATAATTGGGTGTTATGAAGAAGTCTTTCGATGTGATCTCAAAGTGTAGAGAGAGTTTGGATAATGTTCTCGTGGCTATGTTGATAAGTAAAAAATATGGAGTTTCATGTTGGATGATCTAATGATAAAGGTGGGAAGAAAACTCAACGACCCACATGCCAGAAAATGTGGGAAGATGAATCACTGGAACTACCTCAAAGGGATGAGGAAATGTTTCAAGTGTGGGAAAGAAGTCCATCATGCTCAAGAGTGTATAAAAGATCTGAGAAGTAATGAGAATGTTGTTTAAGAAAGGAGAGAACCACCCATTCTCAAATGCTGCAACTGTAGGGAAAAAGGGAACTATGAAATCCAGTTCACTAAACCTTGAGTTCTTGAGGGTAATTTGAATCAACATCCACAAATACCAAAGGATAAAAAGAGAAGGCATATTCCATCACGACTATGGAAGTGGATCAAGATAATTATGTTGTACAAGGTACACTTCATATTAAAACAAGAATGAAAAATTATTATATGGTTCTGGTTTTATGCATTCCGTTATATCTTCAAAGGTTTATAGAACTATAGAATTGAAGCCCCCAAACCGTGAATTTGTGATATCTATAAATAAACCAAGGGACGCAATCATTGCAACCCAAGTGTTTTACTCTTCTCTTATTCGCGTATGTGGGAATTTTCTTCTAGAGAATCTCATAAATACTTTTGTTGGGATAATTTGATGTTATAATGGGAATGGATTGGCTCTCATTATATAGAAAACATATCAACTATCAAGAAGAGGAAATATCTTTTAATATTCTAAACCATCCCTTGATCCTCTACAAATGCAAGGAAGATTTTGAATCTCCTTTCAAAAATCCTTTATCGGTGTGGGTTTTGATTCCCTATAAATAATCATACCTCGCCCAAATGGCTGAATCAAAAAAAGTTCCAACCTTGTGGAAATTCCCATCATGATGGAATATAGTGATGTATTTCACAAAGAGTTACTCAAACTTCCCCCATTTCATGAGGTAGAGTACTCAATTGAACTCCTACCCATAGCTACGCCAATCTCAAAGTGTTTATATTAAATGTCTCCTATCGAACTGTAGGAGTTAAACAAGTGGATGCAAGAGAATTTGGAAAAGGTGTTCATATGACCTAGTGCATCACCTTGGGGTGAGCCAATGCTCTTTGTGAAGGAGGATGGATCAATGTGTATATGTATCGATTATTGAAAACTCAATAAGATCAACATAAATAACAAGAATCATCTTCCCATGATCAATGACTTGTTTGATCATTTAATAGGAGATCAATGATTCTCAAAGGAGGATCTTCATTCTGGATATCATTATCTAATGGTGATGAAATAAGATATTCAAAAGACTGCATTTCGTACAAGGTATTGGCACTATGGGTTTCTAGTGATTCCCTTCGGACATACTAATTCCCCTAAAATCATCATGGGTTTGATGAATAGAGTCTTTAGACATTACCTATAAAAAATTTGGTAGTGTTTATCGATGATATTCTCATCTACTCTAAGAGCGAGGAACATTAAGAACATCTAAGACTTGTGTTGGCGGCATCGATAAAGGATTAGTTGTATGCCAATTTAATAATGTGTGACTTTTGTATGAAGAATGTCAAGTTCTTGGGATATGTGATCACAAGTGAGGTAGTTTCTGTCAAACCATCAAAAAAGGTGATTGAGTAATGGACCAGACCTTCTAGTGTCATAGAAAAATTGCAATTTTCTTGGATTAGTGAGGTACTACCAACGTTTTGTGATAAATTTCTCATGATTATAAAGCCCACTAACCATGTTAAAAAGGAAAGGGTTAAAGTATGTTTAGATGGAAGAATGTGAGGAAATCTTCAAGTTGATAAAGATATAGCTGATCACTACACCTGTACTCACATTAACAAAAAGTGGAGAAGGGTTTGTGATATATATAGTTATCCTTTAATGAAATTCTTTGGTTGTTTTCCCATGAAAAAATATAATTTGATAGCCTATGCCTCACAGAAGTTGGTGATCCTTGAGCAGAACTACCTGACGCATGATCTAGAGTTGACAACCATGATTTTTTTTTTAAAATATGGCGACACTACCTTTATATAGAGAAGTGTGACATATACACCAAACACAAGAGCTTAATTTATATACTCACACATAATAATATCAACATGAATCAAAGGATATGGTTAAAGCTAATAAAGGACTACGATTACTCTTTTCACTATCATCCTAGAAAGAAGAACAAGGTAGCTGATTCTCTATGAATAAAAATACATGCTACTCTATCCATATTGTTGACTGAGAAAGACCATATCTTCTTGGATCTAAAAATGAGGTATTTAGAAATCATATGGGTAGGGGATACATACTTCCCTAAATTATTGAAAAACCAACAATCCAAGAGATGATTAAGGAGGCACAAAGGGATGATCTATAGTTAAAAGAGAATGTGAATGTTGTAAAGTAAGGGAAGTTGCATGGATGATGATGGTGTGATTCAGTTTGGAACATGGCTTTGTCTGCCTTCATCACCTGGGATAAGTGAGGAGCTATTAGACAATACACATATCTCAACATTCTATATCCATCCTAGTAGCACCGTAATGTATCACGGTCTCTGATTACAGTTTTAGTGGGATAACATGAATAAGGGGATTGTGGAATATATCTCACGGTGCTTGGTATGTCAGTAAGTTAAAGTGGAGAAAAAAAAAGTCTAAAGGGATTATGAATCCATTGCTTATTCCCATGTGGAAATGGGATAATTTCATTATAGGCTTTGTTGTGGGTCACCAGAATATATCTAAGGGAAATAATGCGATATGGGTGGGGGTTGACTGAATCCCCAAGAATTCCCATTTTATCACTACTCGGGAAGATATCATGCTTAAACCTGTTGAAAAGATATATTTGAAAAAAATGGTGATACTACATGGTGTTCCAGTCTCGATTTTCTCTGATAATGATCTCAGGTTCACATCTAAATTTTTGAAGAGTCTTCAACATTCATTGATTGTGGAATTAAATTTCATCATGACCTATCACACCCAAATTGATGTCCAATCTAAAAGGACTATTCAAATGCTTGAATATATGATAAGATCCTTATCTTTGTAATTCCAAGGTGGATACAATCATCATATCCCATTGGTTTAGTTCTCATACAACAATAGATTCCACTCAAGTATTCAAATGACTCCATATGAATCTCTATATTGAAACGATGTATATCTCCAACCAGTTGTGATGATGTTGGAGAAAGAAAACTACTTGGACGTGATCATTTGCAAGAGATGACAGAAAAGGTTCCAGTCTTCCAGAAACACATCCAAGTTACTCAAAGTCAACAAAAGAGATATGATGACAACCATCTTAAGGACTTGGAGTTCAATTTTGGAGATAAAGACTTCCTGGAAATACCACCATGGAAGAGATTCATGTGGTTTGGGAAGAAAGGGATGTTAAGTCCATGGTACATTGTCCCCTTTGAGATCCTTGACCGCATAGGACCTATAGCCTATCAGCTTGTACTTCAACCAAATATGGCTCAAGTTCATGATATGTTTCACAAATCACTCCTGAGGAAGGACATACCATATCTCTCACGTCTAATGAAGTCAGAGGTGGTACAACGGGAAGATGATCTCTCCTATAAGGAGTATCTAGTGAAGATTATAGACTATAGAGATAAGGTTATATGCTACAAGAAAACTCACATTGTCAAAGTGTTTTGGAGGAACCATAAGTTTGAAGAAGAAACTCGGGATCCAGATGAGGCTACGAATTATAAGTACCCCCATCCATTTGTGTAAATGAAATTTTGAGGGCATAATTTCATAAGGTTTGAATAATGTAATGACACAAAGTTTTATCAATGGAATTACATTCTTATAATTATTCCTTATAGCATAATCACATGAGGAATCATAATGAAATATAATGATACTAAATTATATATGACCACTAAACATAATAATTCCATTTTTGTGTTTTGAATTTCAATAATATGACATACAGAGTTGTGTATAACATGATTTTTGAGGTCTAACAGAACAAACATAATTTTTGGTGAATAGTAACATACCCTTATGAATAGAAATGTTACCCTTATAAATAGTGACATACCTTTATGAATAGTACTCTCACATATGATAGTATATATATATATATGACTTAAGTGATGTTATGATGTACCTATGTTTTGGAATAAGTAAATGAATGTTTTAAAACATCTATTTTTCAAGTAAATTACAATTTTAATTAAAAATTAAAATTAATCTTATTTAGAAAATTATTTTTTTAAAATGTAGTTTATTTTTCTATTATACACGTTTAAAAATGTTTAGGGTGATTTTTTTATATTTTTCTGTAATACTTGAATTTTTATGAATTGTAAAATACGATAATTAATGATAAATGCTAAATAAATGAATTATGATGTCATAAGATGATTTATGGCTTATATAAGGCCATTATCTAAATCTCACATGCACTTATTACTATTCATGGTCATCAAATCATAACTATTGTTTTTCTTGTAGAGATGTAAGAAATTAATGAATATAATATTGAGAAAACCCATCTCTTCTCCACTATTAATACCACCCTTCACACCCTAATTTTATCACAACAGTTAAGATTCAATACAAGCCTTAACTCTGAAAACAAATCTTCTCTAACCCCACCCCCATGCCCAAGAGCTTCTGGTATCAAAAAAAGACCAATCCTAGGTTCCGTATGGAGGATCTCAAGAGGAGTATTCAAGAGGTAATTCCTCTCTCTCTCTTTTTCTTCCTTTTATTTCCTTTCAATTTCAAGTTATTTACTCAATATCTCCACACCTATCCCCATACACATGGTATGATAACTCTCATATCTTACATATACTGTAATGTTATGATACCAATTGGATAATATATCATCTAAACCCCCTCTTCTTTTCTACTTATTTTAGAATGGAAAATGTTGTTCGTGAGGTGTTATTTTATGACCTTCAAGAATGACATGCTATCATTTTCCATTATCGCCTTCCGATTGGGTCATTGAACCATTTTTATGTTTGAAAAATATTATGATATATTTTTTATATCCTATATAATGTTCAAGAACTAACTTATGTTCATTTTACTAAATTATTAAAAATATTACTATTCGTTGTGACCTCAAAACTGCCCAAATTGACCTAAAAGACCATCATTAAATCTTAACTAATGATTCATCCACATGGTATATAACATATTTAATTATAAGATCATTTATACACTTTTAATATCATTAATAACATTTAATATCAGTTCTGTATGTTTATCCATTTTCGAAAAGAAGTTCCATTCAGGAATATAAGTGAACCGTTCAAGAAAACCATAAAAATTTACATACCCGAACAATGGATTTGAACTTTATAAATCATTAAAATGGCCCTAAATGATATTTATAAAACCTTAATGATTATTATTAATGTGTAACAGGTTATTTAATTTTTAATGTATGTATCTAATATGGTTACACAGGACAGTAAAGTGAAGAAAACATTTGGATACAGGGTAATGGGAAGTCCTCGAACCCAATTTTCTTATTTTAGGTTATCCCCTTTTCACTCCATTTTTGGTATGGTTACTCCTTAAAAACAATTTTTAATCACTATCATTCCTTTTCAAGGATATAAATTATTTCTACATAGGTCAATGACAAACCCAATATTTTCCAAAAGAACTCTTCTTTGGAATAAACACACTCTCAAAGAATATTTCCTCTTCACTCATCGTTCAATGTTTTATGTCAAGAATGTTTTTCTATATATATTTTGGGAACCAAATGTTTATGAATGTATTACATAGGATGTAAAACCCATTTCTTTACTTGGGTTATTTCATTTTCAAGTTTGACATATGTTCTATAAGGCATGTCTATGAATGTAAAAGTTATGGTGTGACGGGTACGCTTGGAATTATATATCGCAATATGAATGTTATGATACAATAGGTGTGCCCAAAATTATACATCACTCCAGTGAATTGGGTAAAGGGATGAATCTCATGAGTAAATGGAAATGATGCATGAACATAATTTTATAATTGTTCCCAACTATGTGTGGTAGTTGACCACTAAGACATGATGTTTTATTTTAAGCATTACCACATTCCAAGTATTTTATTAATTCTTACTCTCATGTTCATGATCCATTGACTATGTTATGATTGTGCTCACCCATGTTTATAATGTTTATATTTATCCACTTACTAGGATTTTAGATCACCCCATTTTTATGTATATCCTCAAGTGATTATGTGTACTAATGAGTTTTCAGGGGACAATAAGAGTCTGGAGAAGAATGGATTAAATAAATGTTGGCATATTTTGTTGTAAATGTTATGTATGGTCCTAGTTTTCCCTGGAAAATAAACCTTTGTTTTCTATATGTGTAATATTATTATTCTTTTTATCTTAAAAATGATGTAATATTAATGTAAGAAAAGGAAGGGTCATTATATACCCTTCTTCTACAATGTGATTTAGCTACAACTCGTCTTTGAACCAATGGTCGTGGGGCATATCCTTCGTCAACTGAGTAGTCTGGTTCCTTATCATCTACCCAGGATAGGGGCTCTACCAACTCTCTTCATAGTTGTGGGTGAGCCTATATGCAGTGGTATGTTGTGGAAACTCATTCATCCTTTTTCCATCCTCAATGGTAAACATACACTAGATTAGTCTGGGGACTGAGGATTGTAACTCATAGTGAACATCTGTATAAAGATTTTGGGTCCACCGTTAAAGGAATCAGAACTACCTTGAAAACCGATGAGGGATGTATAGCTCTAAGACAACATTTGAGTTAACCCTTTCCACCAGTAACCTCCCATTGAAGGCTAGATGGTTTGATTGTTGTTCAATGATCCCTACACTATCATCAGTCATTTTTTCCCTAATAAGGAAAAATTTATGGAATTTATATAGATCCATTTACCCATTCCTCACCAGTACATCCTCAGAATCTTATTTGAGTGGGAGACACCAAAAAATGTTCAGGTCCAATAGCCAAAAATTCATGTGAAGTGGAGAAATCAGGTTTAAATACTCATATCCCCCCATGTGTGTAGATACCCAATTATATAGGAAATGGAATGGATTGTACACATTGAGTGAATTCTTTCCTCGGATGATGTGTTGAAGCACCTTGTACATCTTCAGTAATATCGGGAAATTCAGGTTGATGTGTTTCCTCATCACCAACATCACTGCAATAATGAAAGTTCTTAGTTGCACCCCCTATGTGCATCCGTCTCTTGGAGCATCAATAAATAGAAAAACATGGTGATAAATACATCCATATTGACCACGGGATCCTCAGACATCACACTGTAACAACACATCTTCCATTGTCTTTCCTGCAGGATCCCCCGGCAAGAGTGCTCCTTGCCCTCCTAGAATTCCATGGTTCATGAACGAGGACTCATCAGAAATATTTTTATCAGTTCATATAGAATGTAATTCATTCACTACTTAAATGGTACTTCCCTCATCCTCGACATTGGCTCTCTCATCCCCTAAACCAAATGAATTAGTGACCTTTCCACATCTAGAAACTACTATTGGTCCTTCCTGATGTTCCCTACAATGAGGAATACATTATATATTAATCCTATATTCAGAGTCCCAACTATCTGGTAAAAATCCCATAAAAGTATGTTGACCTACCCCTGATGAAAATATATGGTATTGCTCCCTAGTAACCACGAACTCATAATCTCTAACTTCATATCTAGGTGGCGATAGATGGGTAACTGCAAATCCAAACTCATGATATGACTGGAATTCCCAATACACCCAAGAAGACTCATCCATGAAATTTCCTCCCTAGAATATGTACCAACTATCATTCCATAAATTCAGTAGGTTCCCTAATCCCTCTTTGAGATTTGTATTATTATTAAGAGGGAATTATTCTACCTCCAATGTCTCCATTTTGATGTTTTCCATGTGGTTCCATAGGGTTAATTCTATTAAAGACTCAAGATCCTTTAGGATGTGTCCTCCAGTGGCCATGTTCCACTAGTTTATTCTATGTGAGATCCTAACACACTAATTGTTCATATCTCTATTATCATTAGGGGTGAACACTTCATCCCTATGACCAATACAAATATTAGAAACCTATTTCAGAGTAGGTATTTTTATTGAGCCTCCATTATCATTATGGTAAGTTTTTTGTGGTCCAACACACTCTGGATACTCTCCCCAGTCATTAGATTCCAGAACATCTCCTCCCAATGAGTAGAAGCAACGTTTTCAAAATTAGTAGCCATTATTTCCAAGATTCATAATATTCTTTTACACTAGTTCACAAAGATTATTTCATGGAATTTGGGTTTGCGGAGGTCTATTTAAAAATTTTGGGATTATGGATATTTTCACATGGAATAAAGTTCAAAGAAAGTGTTGAGTTTCACAAGTAGTGAGGATCAAAATCAGAAAACACTTATAATTTTCATGACTTTCACTGAAATAGAGATATAGTACTATCATTAGTGAAAATATTTTGGTCCCATAAGGGTCCCCTACTTCTATTTCTAGACCTATGTTCAACCCATGTTTGGTGAGTGAGTTTTTTGTTGGGGGCTTACAATCACCATTTTTTAGTATTTTCCCTTCATAATTTAACCCTCATTTCCCTTGTCAGCTCCAATTCTATGGGGGGAATATTTTGTTGTCTAAATATGATTTACACGGTGGTGGGTGAGGAATGAATGACCATTTTAGATAAAATATGAGCCAAAAAGGTCCTAAATAAACTTAAGGGACAAGATTCATGAATGTACGAACATTTGAAAATTGTAAAAGCTTGTGAAATCTCAAATTGTGAAGAGGTTTGATGGTAACCTTCATTCAGTGTATGTTTGGATCATTGTTCCTTTCCATGACTAAGTGGAGGTTTGATGGTTACCTTCATGCAATGTCACTCAGGTTCATGGAGTCCCATCCATTCATGATGATTGTATGGGTTTAAAAAGGATCCAACCTTCATGAAACCATGTTTTCACCTCTATTGGGCCTATAAATAACCACTTAAGTCTTATGTTTTTAGGTGATGCAACCTTTATGATTTTGAGAAATTAATGGGATTTGATAAACTACAATGAATCATGAATAAAAGAGGTGATATACCTCCAAAGGTATCCATATTTTTTGAAACTGCTTCCCATGGGTTTCTGAGAACCTCAACCCATATTGGAGAAGCCTTTCGCAATGTTCCTTGAATTTCATGGAAGAAGACATCCCCTTTAAGATATTAGGGCTTTTTGATACACCTATATTTTACAAAACTATCCCCCATGTGAAACAAGACTTTTCATTGAGTTAGGGAAACCCAATTTCACAAAACATACTCTTTAATGAGACCCCCGACCTCCATAAGAACCCTTTCCTTTATAATGATATAAACCTTCACAAAATCCCAATATTCCAGAAACTTTCCTTCCAGGAATATCCTTGGTGTCTCCTATCAACTGACCCAATTTCCTAAAAGTGGAGTTCCTAGGGCCCTTTCGATCATCTAGAACAAATTTAGCCATGCCCCAAATGACTATATGACCGGTAACACCAACTCTGGTTTCTGCTAACTTCTCTCCAAGTGTGTCTTAGGAATTCATCTTACCTATTGTTCTTAATAATAGGTACCCTTGTTTCTATATATCCAAAGAATAGGTACCCTTGTTTTGAGAATCCTAATTTCCACTACTCCATGGAAACACCAATTCCATGTCCCACTAATAGGTTCATGAGAGATGTTCATGTAATCCCTAGCAGTTCAATAGTCATGGAAAACATTCGACCTATCTTAGCAGAGATTCCTTATAATGAATCTCTTCCAGCATTGACAAAGTCCCCACTTGAGGAGCAAGAACCAACCACTTTTGAGAAAAATGATGTAAAACTGCCTATATCCATCAACAATTCACATGACATTAAATTTCCAGAAAACATCCTCTTCACATGATGAAAAACTATATGTGTACCCTATGTGATTAACATAGGATTCCCCATGTATGATTATTATAGTATTCCACTATATCCAATGAAATGGGATGAAAATCCACCCCTTGGTAGCTTCCATGTGTAATCCTCACACAATACATACCCACCAGGGGATTATACACCGACAAAAGGTAGCTTTCATGAGTAAGAAAAACATTTTCCTCTCTTTAGGTGAGACAAAACCCCTGACATAGGAAACTTCCTCAGGTGATCCTCACATCATCTCCCTAAGAGTGAACATATTTAATCTAGTACATTCTATTACTAAGAAACATACTATCCCTTAGAGATGATCATTATGTGAAATGATATTCCTTCATCACATGATGTTAAATTACATGGACCAATCCCATCACATGACCTTAAATTGTGACATCAAATTACATGGTTTTTTATCCTCGTCTCTTAAATTAGGTATGTGTGATGAAGGCCAAAGGTTCTATCCCAAAAACCATTATTTGGGTGTGAAATATTCCCTTCTAGGGAAAAACGCCAAAAATATATATCAACAGTATGTTCTGATCCATCTCTATATAATGTTAATCCAATGACCCAATCCATCTCAACAAGACGTGATGATCAGTATCCACAAGATGTTAATCCTATTACTCGATCGATCTCAATCATATGTTCATATCCATATCCACAATATGTTAAACTTGTTTCCTTTTCTAGAATCTCCACACCATATAATAAATGTGGGACTATTGTGGTAAAAATCCTTGGAATACATAGGCCCCTGGAGTCAACTACCTCATGGATAAAAGAAAATTCCTTGAGACTTGTTCCTAAGATTCCTTATATTATATAACTCTAAAGAAGAGAACATGTTGTGAGTACCCAACAAAATCAATGTCCATAAATTTCCATTGGTTCCCAAGGTGACTACTCATCCGAAATGAAGGTTTCTACCCTTTTGATATAGAAGTAGGCTAATTGATTGGCATCCACCTCGAGATTGTGGTAGGAATGAGTTATAGAAACATGAATTAAATATATGAGGGAAATATGGACTAGGATACTATATCCAAGTATAAATACATGGAAGAAAGAACCAACATCCTATAATCCCTTTTTTATCAATGTGTATACATCATCGATGAATGTGATGAAATCCACCCACCTTTAGAAAGTGGAAATGCGGGACCATTGACAACATGTGTGAAGTAGTGGTTCTCCAACAAAAGCATCTGAAATGGTGATTATGAGATAAATACTCACTTGACTATTTTTGTGTGGTCCTTTCTATGTGTACTATGGGATATTTTTATACTCACCACTATATGGAATTTTCCTTCACATATCATCTCTTGTATAGAAAAAAAAGACTTTTTGACGATGTCTAATGTGGACCAGGAGTTAGTGGAGATTAGTTGGGCTAGATGGGAGTCATACGGACCCATGAGTCTTTTTGGTTAACAAATCCATTATTTTTAGTAGGTTGGGTTATTTTATGTTTTTGTGGTATTGTATTTGGACTGATTTATTTTGTAGTACTTATTATTGTACAATGATGTGAGATAACTGTTATGCATGCATCTATAGTAATAGTTTGTTATATTTTATACATTATAGTGGTGAATGGAGGTTTGTGTGTGTGTGTATGTGGTAAATTTAGTCTAAGGTGTACCATGGGTATTATATGCTTACTTTGTGATACATTCCAACCCTTGGCCTATTGAAGGTGGTGTTGGGGTGTCATTCTTGACCTACTGCAGGCCAAGCGGGGCCAGGTTGGTCGAGTTGTAATAAAGTGGTATCAAAGGTTTTAATATTAGGACCAAATTCTAGATATTTCTAGTTGTGAGGTTTGATTTTGTAATTAGGTAAATGGTGTTAAGTTCATTAAGTTTAGGTCTTGGTCTAGGGAACCCAATATTGGGGTGGTGTCCAATTTATTCATTCCACAGGACACTGACAAACTACTTCTTGACTCAATACTTATTGGTACTAGTTTGAGGGAAACTATTTACACATGAATCAAATAGGAATGGGTTTAGGATTATATTTCCATATTGAGTTAGCTCCATAGATATTCACTTTTAACCGTGGTGCATCACAGCGATCGCTTCATTATTCTACGATGACAAACATCTTGGATTCACTAGTGGGATAGTAGTTATAATCCTTATAGAAATGAGGCTTTAGTTTATAGACCCATGATGGATGTGGTTCCTTCGAGTGAATTGAAAGCGATGTCTCCACCCATTAACCAGTATACTGACCCACCTCCATTGATTCTTGAGGATTCTCCATATCAAGTCGAACAACAGCTGATTCTGGTCATATCAAAAGATAATACCCCAATTATAAGTGCACTTCATGAGTTTTAGAGATATAGATAGCCCCATTTTAATGGTGACCCATAAATCCTTATCACGTTATAGATTTATATATCAAGGCTATGGTGTGAGTTCACTTCTTGGTTAGGACCCCCCTTGATGGTTGTTATAGAGGCGAGACTTATCCGAGGTGACGCAGGGCATCAGTAGATCATTGTGCTGGTCATGTTTGATGTGTATTTGGGAATTAAAGGAAGATGTACAATTCCCCCACCAATAAAATTTCTTATAATGTGATTTAAGACCATATAGGGGAGTCAGTTAAACCCAAAGTAGATATTGTCAAGGTGTGGAAGATGATTTCCTTTGACTGGTATGTTTGATTCCATTTTGATGTGATAAGGTATCAAAGAGAGTACTGGTTATGAGGAACATGTCGGTAAGGGAAGCATGACTTCATGTAGTTGGATATTGTGACCCAAAGGCTCTGATTGTGGTTCTAGGTATGGAATATGTCTTCCCTACATCAGATTCAGTTTATGTACACATTCACAAGCCATATTTCCAAAAAATATGTAATAAACCAAACGAGGAAAATAATACTAATCACCCAAGAGACCCATTAAAGGGTGGGAAATAAAAAAGATAAAAAAAGTCTTGAACATCATAAAAACAAGATATACAACCATATTACGTGAAAAAACAAAGGGTGATACCACTATGAAAATCCGGCTAAACTAGAAAGTAAGAAAACCTAGACAAACTTGTCTCCTTATGGCCAATTGCCACCACCAATCAATCCTCAAAATGATACAGAGACGTAAAATGAATCCTTAATGCTATAAAATTCCATTACATTTACTATTATTATATAAAATAAAGTCTAAATCTTAACAAAGGAAGATGTAGGGTGTAAACAATAGAGCCCAGAAGGATGACACTAAGAAATATAAACTTGTTTTAATCAAAATAATAAAATGATTTAAGATTTAAAATAAAATAGTGTTACAATAATTCTTATAAATAAAAAAAATTAAAAAAACATTTCAAAAAAATACCTTGATTTTTCACAAATTTCATGTCTTATTAACAAAATTAAGATCAAAGTAGGTAAATATACTAAAATATAAACATCCATGTGACCAAACATCCATGAAAAATTCTATCATGTAATAAATAACCATAAGCACCAATGCACCTTCCAATTTGGATCTAGCATATTGGATAATACTTAATAGAAACTCACAATCCTAAAAAGGCATAAGCTAGATCCAAATAATATAAAATCTGGCCATAGTCCAATCATATATAAGAGGTTACCTCCTAGTGGTGCCGGACATAGTAAGGCTACCTGTGTCTCTTTCTCAATGCACTGAATTTTCTATCTCTATAATGTTTTTTATATTTTTGTTTTAAAAACCATGCTCATATTTTCATAAAACTATTTCAAATCCAAGAAAATCTTCTTCTTGAATTGAAAACCCATTTTGAAATTTCAAGTAAAGGAAACTTTGTTTTCATGGAAAACCCCCATTTAAACATGAACCTATTCCCTTTTCAATTTCAACACAAGAAATTAAATTTAGAATCACAATAAATAAATAATAACAACAATAAATTAGAGAAATTAGAACACTTTAAGAGATCCACCTACCGAATGGATGTAGAAAATCTAACTACCTTTGACAACAGGGAAAGGAAACCTCAAGATTTTCCTGTAGAAGACAATGCATGACTTGGGACTGAAAAGGATTTCTAGAAAACACAATCTGACTACAAAACAGCAATGAAACCATAGTTGAAACGAAAAATAAGGATGAACCATAAGATATATTTACCCATAGAAAAGTAATAAAAACCCAATTACGATCAATCAAAGAACAAATCCATTAAAATGGAAAGGAGTCACACAAAATTTCTTTTAGAGCCCTCTATGTTGAGTGAGTAAGTATTTACAGAGAGTGAAGGAAACATATCACTCATACAATGGATAAAAACCCAAAACAATGATATTTACATGGCATGTAAATAATTTATATGTTTTGTAATCCTAGTGATCCATATACACCAAAAAAACTTTTTAATTTTTATTAAAATCTAGATTTTTATACATACACAACATATACTTGTTACACTTCATGTAAAACAATTCACACTATGTACCTAATTCATGCATTCTATCCATAAAATATTACATGACATGTACATCACTAACATGATGTGTAAGGTTCTAGTGATAAGTAGATACATCCAGTTTTAGGTTGAAAATTCCAAGAAATTCCTAACTTCACCATTTCAGGAATCCTCCCAATTCAATGGTTGGTAATACTCTCCTGGTGAAAATGGGAAACCAAAAGAAAGGATAAGAACATACCTGATTGAAAGATAATGAGGCACTATAATCTCCCCACTACAAAAGCTTTTTTCCCTAGAAACAGATCATGATCTTATATGCTAAAAAATATAAGATCACTTCTACATCATCATCGACTCTGACTCCAACATCTCATAGAGATCCTATTATCACTACCATAGTAATCAGACTAGGGGGATCATTTTAACATGAAGTACCTGGTCTTGAAAATCCATAATTTGAACTGGTTGCTCAACCAAAGTGGTTTCGGCATCAAGATTCACATCCACTCATATAATCACATGGGATGGATATTGTATATACCTAAAAATCGTGGAATATGACACATTTTGTGTATAGAATTCAATCTATAGGCCACCCTCCCTAATTAATCAACGATCTCAAATGGGCCCTCAAACCTCGGTGCCAACTTACTCTACTTACCCAACTGACGATTTCCCAGGTGAGGTGAAACTATGAGAAAGTCTAGACCACTAACCTAAAACTCTAGAGTCTGAGGATTGTGGACTAAATATGATTTTTGATGACTCTATACCATGAATAAAACCCATTGGATCAACCGCACCATATTTTTTGTATCCAAAACCACACTCGGCTCAACCACAAACCACTCTCCCAACTCTACACAACATAAGGGAGACCAACATGGCCACCCATACAAAGCCTCAAATGTCTCCATCAAGATCTAATCATTAAAATATTGTTCTAGTAAAACTTTACCAAAGGAAAATTCCTATCTCATGATCCACCAAAATCAAGAACACAAGCTTGGATCATATCTTTATGAACATGGATAGCTCAATTTGTATATCTATCCATCTATTAATGAAAATCCATGATCAATTTCCACCAAAAACCTATTTAATCCAACAAATATTTCTATAATCATTATTTTAACTTCAATTCCCTATTAGAAAAAACTATAGAGGGAACCCCATGAAGTCTCACACTCTCTAAAACATAAAATTCTCCAAGTTGTTCCATATTCACCATTTTATTTATTTGTAATAAATTCTCTAATTTTGTGAGTATGTCGATAATCACTCAAATCGCATCCTTCTCCCTAGGAATCTTGGGAAAACCAATGAAAAAATAATTATAAATTTCCTACCACTTACATTCAAGAATGGTTAAAGGCTATAACATCCATGCAGGTCTCCACTGTTCCACAATAACTCTTTAACATGTGAGACACTATGATACATAATCTAAAACTTACCACCTCATCCCAAACCACCAATACAGGTGTCTAAAATCATGGTACATATTTGTAGCGCCAGGGTGCACAAACTAAAAGGACTGGGGTCCACTTTCTAACCTCAATTATCTCAACGGAAAAGGAAAATTCAACCTTCTATGAAAGAACAAAGCTCTACTAAGAGACTGAGGCCATCTGTCTGAGGTATCCGCACCATTTAGAATTTCTCCAAATCATCATATCTTGGTATCCATCGTATGATCATATCACACACACTCATAAAAATATGATTCAAACTTTGTTGTAGCCAATAAAAAATTTTCTCCAACCTCCTTCACTCCCAAGATAATATTAAAAAACAAACTCATCAGAGTCCATTTCTCAACTAATATGTTCACAGCTTATGTTGGTAATTTTTTTTCACACGCCGTCAACCACATTTCTTTTCCCATGGGTATAAATGATATCAAAATCAATAATCTGATGATAATCTACCCAACATCTATGTCTCCAGTTCTGATCTATCAGAGTAAAAATATATTTCAATATCTTAACATCATAATAAACCATAAACCATTGTCTAAAGTGATAGTGTCACCATCTTTTCAGTGCATTCAAAACAGCTAACAACTCAAGATCATGGGTAGGGTAGTTATTATCATGAGTTTGTAACTGGAGAGTTCCATAATGCACAAAAAAGTTTCCACAATATCAAGACACATACCAAACCCATTAATGAAGCATCAAATAAAACATCATCACCCTACCCTGGTTCCAGGAGAATCAAAATTTGTGATGAATTCAACATCATCTTCATATACTCAAAATATATATGACATTTTTTGTTCCATTTAATTTTTACACCCTTACTGGTTAAAGATGTCATTGAAGAGGATATCATGGAGAAGATTCAAAAAATATTGTTTATAATAACCTACCAACCCCATGAATCTCTAGACATCAAACATGTTTTTTAGCTGCACCCAAGACAAAACAACCTCCACATTTTCAAGATCTATTGAGTTTCCCCTCTTGGATATCGCATGCCCTAGAAATAGTACTTCCTTAATCCAAAACTCACAAATGGAAAGATTTATATACAAAATTTATTGCCTCAAGGATTGAATAATGATATCCGAATGGTCTCACTTCTACCCCCTTTGAAAACGTTTACAAAAAATATCATCCATGAACACAACAATAGTAGATTCTAAGAACTGATGAAATATTTGGTTCATCAAAACCATAAACACTGTAAGAGAATTAGTGAGACTGAATGGAATAACCAAAAAAATATGAATTCTCGTATCGACTCAAAAAGAATTTCATTGTTATATACTCTTCTTAGACTCTCAACTGGTGGAACCTTGATATCATGTAAATCTCAAAAAACAAACTATCCCCTCCAAGTTGATCCAAGAGATCATAAATTTTTGGTAAATGATAATTGTTCTCAATGATCACTCAATTCAAATTTTGACAATAAATACAAAGCCTATGACATCCTTATACCTTCTTTTCAAAGAGTACATATGAATCCCAAGGTGACACTCTAGGATGAAAAAACATTTTTAAATCAACGTCCTCAATATGGTCCTTAAGCTCCACCAACCCTACAAATGGCATTCGATAGGATGGCATAGAAATGGGAATCATTCTAGGGAGAAGGTCAATAG
The DNA here is from genome assembly GCA_963277665.1 of Viscum album. Taxonomy (NCBI): domain Eukaryota; kingdom Viridiplantae; phylum Streptophyta; class Magnoliopsida; order Santalales; family Viscaceae; genus Viscum; species Viscum album. The sequence continues at coordinate 1,192,141,248 of OY728158.1, read as the reverse complement.
TAAACTCGACCTCTATTTGTGGTGGTAAACTAGAAGAAGTCATTTGGAAAAAAAATATAAGGTTTTCACACACAAACGAATGTAGATCACCACCCAAGAAAGGTTCAACTACATCAAGAAACGTTTTGGAAAATTTCCATGACATTATATAGGCATAAGGAACAACAGGACTCACCCTACCTAGTTTAGAGTCACACTGATCCTGGAAAACTTGATTAACCCCATCAAAAAATAAGAATTGTACAGATGGTAATAACAGTCTATATAAATCTTCATGTTGATCATCCAATCTATATCTATAATCAATTCATTGAAGACGTAATAAAAATCATACCTATAAACTTTTTTGGACATATTGCAGATTCAACTAGCACACACCCTAATATATAAAGATGTTTGTATTTAGCCACTTAGACATCCCCATTGTCCATTGAATTTGAACCAGCACCTTTGGGTAATCAGAATTAACCTATGATCCCCTGCTGAAAGTGGATCCCACCTTAATGCCTAAGGGAATCTTATCAAAAAACATTTTAGATGTCCAGATCTCCCACAAGTTGAAAAGTCCTTGGATACATCATATAATGAGGCTTCGTATGACCACACCTCCCACACTAGTAGAAAATAACCTACATATTCCATGAATAATCCCATGAAAATGGTCCTATAGTAAACAAACCACTATTAAACTTTCTTTTCATATCGAAAGAAGCAACATGGCTCACCGCTGCACCTACTAAAGCATCACCCAAATTTATCATTCGAGCTACGTTTTCCTCAGACAAATGTATGTCATTGAATACATCCATAATGTTAAAAAGGTACAAAATCACTATTTTTGACCAAATATTTCCCCTCTACCCTATATCAAACCTTCATGCCTTTCAGTAATCATTGGTGATAAGCTATGTTGCCAGATACACTAACACATCAAAACAGTAGGAGTACTCTAGAACCGTACACTCCCCTTACTCCATTGTCAGAAAATTTATGTTTTTCTTCTCAAATATATTCTTTGGATAATTTATTTATTAGATATATTATTGAATGAAATGCAAGTAATTCCTTCGTGCAATATATATTTCAAAATATAGTCCTGCCAACCCATTCCCGGACCCTTGAGTATATATGTCGGAAAACCCACCTGAGAATCTCCAAAATTCTTTAAAAAGATGAAGATCCTTTCAATTTTTCCGAGACAATCCTATGATTCATGGGTCCATTTATCACCATGGAACATATGTTACTTGGTAAATTTTGATCCATGATCCCAAACTAGTCATGGGTTCACTAGGCCCACTGACCCCAGTATTTGAATGGTACAGATCTCTTCTTCAACCAGATAATGGTCCACTAGAGGATTCTCTAAGGGAACCTACCTCATGGCTTCCCCTCTCATATTTGGAAGATATATTCTAGGAGGAATTGTCTATTAAACAAAATACAATAATCAATTTTTTATGATAAACTACAGAACCCATGAACCAAATTCTAGAATCAAAAAAATCATTAAAACAATAATAATTTAAGGGATTAATGAATTACACTACAAAAAGAAAAACATTTTTTAAAGAAGCAGGCCCATCTAAATAAAACCTCATTTGGTTTATTAAAAATACCTTACACACACCAAGTACCAAAACTTTGTAGATAGATTAATTTAAATAAATTTCATATCTAATTCATTCAAATGAACCTAAATACAAAGTCTTTAAATTACTAATGGTATTTTGACCACCCATGGAAACTTGGATTCTGTCCCCGGAGTGATCAGGCCAATACCCTTTTCTACACATAGTGTTTGAATTCCAGTGATACTACTCCTATCTACCCAAGACACAGAACCAACATAGGTAGTATAGATACACTTTGGGATATGTAACCCCTCTAATACCAATTATAGCAGACTAACCTGGAAAAACCATAATAGTCACCCAAGTCATCCCATTATGGGGTGGGGTATAAAAAGATAACATAGCAAGTCCGGGATATCATAAAAATAATAAATGAAATGAGAGTATAAGAGGAAACCAATAAATATACAACTAAAACAAACATGATAAACCAAAAAATACAACATGTCTAGAAAAACTTTTCATCGTGTGACTAACCATCCCCAAACTCACATAGTTATGTAAATTGATTCTAGTGTGATAAAAAATTCCATTCCCATTACCAGTATCGTGAAAAATACGGCCTACATAGAACTTAAGGAAGGACTAGGGTGTGATAAATAGATCCTAGTGGGATAAAACCAATAAATATATACAATTTCTCTTAGAAAGAATGCCCAAGTTCGAAATTTAATACAAAATATTTTTACAAGAATTTTTATAATTAAAAATAATATGAAATAATTTCTCAAACAGTCCTTGAGATATCACAAATTGAATGTAATATTTTCCAAATCTGTAACAAAGAATGTAAAGATATAGATATATAGACATCCAAATCATCCAATATCCATAAGATAATTTATCATGTAACAAAAAACCACCAACAACAATGCACCTTCCAGTCGGGATATAGTCTATAGGAAAATATATATTGTACACTCACGAGAAAAAAAAAGGAATAAGGTTGGATCCAAATAATATTGATTCCTACCATAGTCCATTGATATAAAAGATGTTACCTCTTAGTGGTTTCCCACACACTAAGGATACTTAGGTATCTTTCTCGTATCACCCAAGGATCATACTATGAAAAGTTTTTCAATTTATATTTTAAAAATCATGATCACAATTTTATAAAACCTTTTCAAAATACAATATAATCATCATTGGTGTTTGAAAATCAATTTTTTAATTTAAAGGTAATGAAATTCCATTTTGAAGGAAAAAACCTCTTTTAAACATGGACCCACACCCTTTTCAATTTCAACACATTCAATTCCATTTCAAATCTCAACAAATAGATTAAAAAAATGTAATTAAATAAATCAAAACACCTGAGTGAAGGACTCCAGAACAGCCTGAGATGGGGGTGAATTAGGGTATCAACTTTATCTTTTGAACTAATGGACCTTGTTCCCAACATGGAAAGAACCTATTGAACCTATATGATGGTAATGTTCATAAAACACATGATCACATGCAAGGTGAAGGCACAACAATTTTACTTGGTTAACAACTAAGGCCAGCATCCATGAATCATGTGCCGATAGGTTTTGGATCATAACAAAGTACACTAATATTCACTATTTGTGAATTAAAAAATAATCACATAGTTACTTTGTGCCCTGTGCACCGCCTTTAAAAGGTTTTCCAGATTACACACTGTGTCCCTCAGATCACTTCTATAGACTCCCCCTTACTCACTTTGTTGGAAAGAATATAGACTCATTTTATCGACTTGAATGTTACTTTAACAGGTTGTCATTAAATAATGTTCCCTATGCTATGGATAAACGCTCGATTGATGTCAGGTTTTCCCATTCAGATGTAATCTAATTTTTTGTTTATTTTTCATTTGCGAACTTTTCCCCCAAGAACTGGCCTTCTTGCTCTACACATCGCTTTATACCATGTACTATGAGTGATTCGTGAACCACCTCTTTGTATTTCCTCCTCAAACTATGATCACGTACCACCTTCGCAACCTATACCCACATACTGCTTCTTCTCTATGGACCAACTCCTCATCCATGATATTTATTCTATGAATCATGTTCATCAAACCATGTTCTATGAATCATGTTATGCAAACCATCTTCCATGAACCTTTCTGGACGTCACCAAATTCCATTAAAATTTATAATCAAAGTCCGATTTGTCAAGTTGTCTTCCCACAAACCACACTATACTTCATCTAATTCATCCAAAATTTTAAATCCCATTCTCATGTTCTATTGTAGGGATTAACGCTCATTATATAGGCAAATGGATCTGTATTATAAGTTAAGCTGATAGTTACCAAATCATCAATACATCACAACCTATACTGCATACCATGCATCTCCCATGAACTATTTTCTCTATGTGGTTTTGGTACTTCCATTGTTATTTCTTGATGGATTAAATCTTCAATAAACCGATCTCCACATCATTTTTTCCAACAACAGGAAATCATGTGAACCGGATTTTCCGCAAACCTCTCAACCTCATTTTTTTCCAATGTCAACCCATCCCATGGAGCACTTTCCATCAGCGTGCTATGAAACTTCCCATGAACAATATTTATCTCATGAACCATTTTTCGTTTATGATCCATGTACCTCCCTTCGGGGCCCCATAGCATCGCTACATGAAAAGCCTTCCTTTTCCATTTTTCTTCATGGACCTACATACCTCTTACGTAGTCTTCAAACTATCCTCATCACTCCTCGGCCTATCCCTCCACATGTAGGTCGATGTGCATATGTTTTACGTGCCCTTCTTGGCTACATTTGTTTGACCAATTTGGCATCGGACTTAGTTTCACACAGCCATCCTGCGTTCCACACACATACCCATGGCTCCGTCATGGGTCCCTCCTTTGACGCGGCTTCGAGCCACATCGCTACATTTTCATAGAATCCAGTCACAGCCCTCTACTCACTACCTGTGAATTCTACCACTATGGGCCCTACATGGTCTGGTTACACCACCAACATGTTTTGGCCACCCCCTCTTCCACAGTCTCTAGTGGGGAGACCACTATCCTCCACCATGTGCTACCAAGCACCACCCTATGATGGTGCTGGTTCCAGTCACTAGAAGACCGGGTTCCTTAGGTCATTCTTCTTGATCTCGTGATCTATTTTTTAAAATGGAACCACTTCTTCGATCCTCGGGTCACATCCTTCACTACCGAAAGGCTTGATCTGTCTTGCTAGAACTTTGGGGTTTAGATTACATTTAGAGTCTCCTGTAAAATTGTGTCTTGATCATGATGGTCCATCTACGAGGAATGCTTAGAATGGGGATAGAAGGATCACCTAAAAAACATGAAGAATGGATATTGGACTTGTTAATGTCAGCCTTGATCCGTTCTTGTTAGAAAAATCTCAAAGAAAACAACAACATAATAATCACCAAGATATATTCCCTTTGTCCCTACAATAATTATCCCTCACACAAGATTGATCAAAAAATGGATAATCCTCTTCATGGGTTGTTCTGCATTCGTTGTTTGATTATAGGAAGTGGAAAAGAAATCACAAAGTGATAGACACCCAATATTGAGGTTGGATTAGTCGTTGAAAAAGAATGGGGTTTTGTGTCATCATTGATCATTGATCTCCTGGTGTTCGTTTTTGTTCCTTGGAGGGGCTTCCATCTCCTTTCCTCGGAGGGATTCCTAGGGTTATGGTGATAACAAAGGATTCCGGATAATAACGCTTAATTTAAAAGAATCCAATGCAGCATCCAATATAATATTTTTATTAAAATATCTTAATTATGATTGTGTTCAATTTCCAACCTTCCCAATCGACCCAAGCCTGTCAATTTTAGGCCCCACCTGAGGTAAATTCACAACTATGAACATAATTGTGCCCTAAAATTTCTAATTTAGGCACCCATTTAAAATTTATTACCATTTAAATAATAATCCACAAATTCTCTTTATTAAAAACATAACATTTTTCAACGTATCATTCTGGGCACTTCGGTCCTTGGAATTTCACACTGTCTCATTTCCAGGTCTTGAAAGTTTCCCAACTAATTTATATAAATAAAACAAAATAAGTTCTGAGTCATTTCTTTATCCCCACCTCAGGAATTTATCTCCTTAAAATATAAAACAAATTCTACTAAAAAATATTAGGGTACTGACCCTAATTCTGAGCCTCTCACTCCTATTTGCTCTCATGGAAATTCATGCGATGCCACTGAACATCTACCAGAGGAATCGACCACCCATGAATGATCTTATCTTTTCAATCCTCATCCTCCACTGGGTACTCTGATAAAGTCCCCCCATCATCAATTTCTAGCTCACCCAAGTCTTTGATGTGAGATGGATCATATATGTACCACAATAGCTACGACGCGTGGAAGATATCACACACATGGGAAAACTATGGTGGTAGATCTAAATGATACGCCACCTCGCCAACACTACTCAGAATCAAAAAAAGGTCGATGTATCTCAGAGTTTAATTGTTACCCCTTCCAAATCTATACAATCCCCATCGAGGTGAAAACCTATGGAACACATGGTATTCCTCCTCATGCACTAGAGGCCTCTACAGCCTATAATCATACAACTTCTTTCAGCCCAATGTATTCTTCATAAACAGTTGAATGATATGCACCTTCTCGATGGTAGCCCATACCAACTATGGTCCTAGGAGTGATGAATCTCTTGGGTCTACCCTGCACAATGGGGACAATCATGGTCACTCGTACGTGGCCTCGAATGGTTCCATTCCAACGATGGAGTGGAATTAATTATTATACAAAAACATCACCATTGGTAGGAGGTCCTCCCAACTTTTTCCAAAGTCTAGGATGCAAGAACGTAGCATGTCCTCTTAAACCATTATGGTTCTATCTGTCAGGCCATTCATCTGGGTATGAAACATTTTTCTCAAGTAAAATTGAGTACCAAACGTCTCCTACAATAAGTTCCACAACTAGGATGTCAAATGAGCATCACGATCTGAGATGATTGTTCAGGGAAATTTGTGAAGTCGAACTATCTCCTAAACGTATAGGCGTCCAAAGTTCTTTACTGAAATCTACTCAAGTAATTGTATGAAGTGGGCCAACTATGTGAATCAGTTAATGATCACCATGATGGTACTATTTATTATGGATTATTTTGGTAAACCCGTCACGAAGTCCATCGATATCCCATGCCACTTCCACTCTAGCACCTCGATTTTTTGGGTCATGCCTGCTGGAACTTAGTTCTCAGCCTTCACTTTCTGGCAAGTGAGGCATCTATAAATGAACTCTTACATTTTCTTATTCATCCCTAACCACGAAGACTAACATAAAACATCCTGATAAATCTTTGAAACTCTTGGATATACCGCCAAAGGGGAAGTGTTGAACTCTTTAAAGACCTCCTTCGACAACAAGACTAGTACTACTGTGCATCCTTTGAAGAGAGAGACGTTCTCCTCACCTTTTTAACATAAATACGGGGAATTCCCTGTGGACATCTGATCATGTAAAGTCTCTCAGTAGGTATCTCTGAGTTTTTCTTCCCTAAATCTATTTAAGAGTGGATGGGTAACTCCCAATGACTATAGATATGTTGTTTCATCTCCATCCACAAAGGATATATGCAACGAGTCTAACTTCCCAAATTCCTTGTTCAAAAGTTGTGAACTCAATCTCTAGATGAAAAAATCTGCCACCATGTTCCACTTTTAATGAGTATAGACTATCTCAAAGTCGTAGTCTTCGAAGAAATATATATAATGCCTATATCTCAAGTTAAAATCCTTTCGATATAATATATACTTGAGATTATTATGGTCAAAGAAGACGGTAAACTGCTCATACATTAGGTCATTTCACCACATCTTCAATGCGAATACTACCACTTCCTACTCCAGATCATAGGATGCATAGTTATGCTCATACTTCCTCAAGTGGCACTATCCATAAGAAATTATCATTTTCCCCTACATCAGGACACAACCAAGAATGATCCCTGATGTGTCACAGATCACCATGTACTCAACACTCTCCTATGGTAATCTCTGGATGAGAGTGCACATCAATCTCTACCTCATCTGCTGCAAACCCCCATGGCAGTTCTCTGTCCACAGCAAAGGTTTTCCCTTTCATTTTAGAGCTCTCAAATATGTTTATACTCAATAAAAGTCATGTATGGACCTCTGATAGTACCCGAACAACCCAACAAAAGTCCACACCTCAGTAACATTTTTGGGTGGTTCCCAAGAAAGAACCACCTCTACCATCATCATATCTACTACCACTCTATCCTATGAAATCATATTTCCCAAAAACTGGGCCTCCTAAATCCAAAACTAAAACTTCGAGAGATTCCCATCATGTTGGATCTCCCTGAGTGTGTACAAGACCGTCCTCAAGTGTATCGTGTGATCTTACTTGGAAGTTGAGTATACTAGGATGTCATCAATGAAGATCATGATGAACCATTCTATGTAAGTCTAGAAGATCATGTATCTAAGTCTCATTAACTCTGCCAAGGCATTCATCATTCTAAATAGAATAACTATGTACTCATAATGGTCACACTGATATCTGAGGCATGTCTTCAGGATGTCATTATCGCATACACAAAGCAGTTGATATCCAGATCTAAGGCCTATCGTCGAGAACCACATCACTCCCTTTAGTTGATTGAAGAGGTATTTAATCTTTATAAGTTGATACTTATTATTCATGGTGACTTATTTTAGTCACTAAAATTCCACACATATTATCAAGCTCTCATCTACATTAATTTCAAACAAAACTTAGGACACCCAAGGTGAGACACTGGGTATCATGAATCCCTCCCTCTATAAGTCCTCCAGCAATAATATCAACTCAAAAAGCTCTATAGGAGCCATTTGAAATGCAAGTGTAGATATTGTTGCCTTCCTAGGGTACAAATCAATGTATAAGCAAAACACTGTATTGGGAGGTATTCCAAGGAAATTATCAAGAAAGCCATCTTCATTATAATCCACCACTATAGGAAACTGAGGACTCATCTCATCCACTGCACCAAGGTTCATTCTATCCAACTGATATGTGATAGGGTATACCCTCCTACATGTGAGTCCATCTTGTGATGCTTGGGTTTCCTTTTCTCCAAAAAAGAAAAACTTGATCCCATTATCCCGGACACACCGCACTGTGCGCCTAAAATGTCAATCTAGACAAAGACTGTCGGTAACCATTTTATATGAAGAATGACATAGTAAGGCCTCGATTCTCCAACCAAGAGATCCCAACCAAAATTTTAACCCCATTAGTATGGCCACACATTCGGCACCAGTGTGTGATCATTGAATCTCCCCCATATAAGTCTCTAAGCATAGGGATTGAGTCAATGGTTTCACTTGAATCTCCATGTCTCGAACAATGTTTGTGGTGAGAAAAGAGTAACTGTAACTCTTGTCTATAAAAACCAAATCATGGATGGAAAAGACATATATCGCACCGCTAACCATCTCTAGAGAATTGGGTTTTTAAGCCTCATTTGCCTGAAGCTAGAGTCGTCCTGGTCCACCAGATCCCTAAGCATGTGGTGGACCACCTGGGGTTAGTGGTGGTAGTACTTCAAAACTCTTACCACATCTTTCTTCTCATTCGACTCATCTTTTCTGATCGGTCATATGATGGGTTGAACAATCTATAGCCATATTTCCTAGACCACTGCAAGAGAAAGAAAACATGACCTTCAAATAACTCTCTCTACCATGCGATCCATGCACCACTAACTCCATGTCATATGGTCATCCTCTAAATTATTTGATTCTCTTGGATCCCTGAGTTAGATTTCAGAAAGCTTCTACTAATTATTAACTACCTGATACCTGATGGTAGCTCTTACTGCTCATATGTGCTCTATTAGAAAGCTCTCTACTAGTAGAGTTGGCTCTTGTACCTCATCATGTTTTGGAATGCTAAGGGATGTCATGGATTCCCTGATCACTAAATGTAGTCCCGTCTTGGAAGTTTGAGACTGGAATAATGGATCTCACACCAACGAAAGATCCATAAATCTCACTGAGTACTCTTTTACTATCCGACTACCCTATTGTGGATGTAGGAGCTCTTATATATGCATAGAGAATAACATCATGGGAAAGAACTTTTCCCTAAAGAGGTACTCAAAGTTATCCCAAGAGAGAGTCACCTCCACATGTGTCAGGATCAGTAAGCATTACCATCTCCCCCATAAATCCATGTAGTAGAATCATGGGTAGGAATTCTATTTAGTGAAGAGGCATCCTCACTAGGCAGAAGACATGCATAAGTGACTCCAGCCAATCCTCACCCGCCAGGGTATATGTATCATCCCTTAACCTATGAGGTCGCTGCCTCTAGAACTCATGGAATGCACTAAGCATGTGGTCATCCTATAGCAATAGTATATGTATTTACTGATGCTATATGTGAGGTGGTATCACTAGTACACCACTTGGGGATGCTATATCCTGCACTAGTTCTTATACAGATGTCTCATTGCTAGGCGGGCATCCTTTTAATCACACATCAGAATCATTGATATACTTCTTCATGGAGGCATCCAGAAATAGATCGAGACATAGCATAGTAAATAGAGTATTCCTGGTGAGCTGACACTGACTCAAGAAGGTCATGATAACACACTCAATTCTATTTGATTCATGAACAATTTATTGATCTATGTTACTGGTTTTTTCTATTATCAAGTCAAAATGTAAAATTCAGAGTCTTGGGTACAGATACGTCAGCCGTCGGACAAACATCAGAGTCCCTTATCTGAAAACCGTACACAAAAGACATTACACTGTTTCCCCACACCAACTTCATAGACTCTTGGTTCTTTATGTTGAATCGGCCTCCCCTGATACCACTATTTCATGACCCATCCCCCTGATCCCATGTGGTGACTACCCCAAACTCACCTCCAATGGGATAGGGGTTGTTGACTAGCACCGAGTAGGAATAAACCATTAATACAAGGAATTTTCCTATGTACCTGTACACACACATGTCTCCAAGATATGGTGATGAAATTAAAACACTCATTAAAAATTAATGACAACTACTAAAATACCCACACTGAGTAATAGTAAAAACCTAGAAAGCAAACGGGGCAAAAATAAAAGCCAAACTAAAAGGTAAAGGATAGGATCCTGCACTTCATCAACAAAAAAACACTACCTAAAGGGTAGGTACAGAAACAGATATCTGAAGCCACTGAAGCATACCTCGTCATTCGGGCCTCCCTCAAAGAACAAGTTAGGCCAAGACCACTATGGACTCAATAAGAGCATCATTCATCTGCACAAGACATGACACGTGCATGCATAGCCTACGTAGGGGTGAGTAAAACTATAATCAGTACGAATCCACAAAACCCCAAAGGAAACCACTAATGAATACACCAAGAATATATCCACAATGGAAGGAACTAAGTAATTATTCAATAATACCACAAAGTAAAACACCTGAAGTACACTAAATATGGTTAAATCACCCAAGTTTAAGTCTGTAGCACAGAGAGAGGGACTTTTGGTTGTATTACACAGATCTATCAATCTCTATGACCCTAGATGTTTTGATAGTGCACGAAGAATAGATGGTTCAAGTAGCATCGATGGAACAATAAGCATCGATGTCACATGGAGTGTCGATTGCGTAAGGATCATGGATGGCTCCCGTAGCATAGTGGGCACCTCGGGCGTCGATGGAGCACAACGCATCGATGCACACGTCACGTAGATGGTGCATGGAGCATCGATGTCACACAGAGCATCGATGGTGAATGAAGAGTCAAGGGTTCATGGAGAGATGATGTTGCACGTACCATCGATGGAGAATAAAGCATCGATGGGTTAAGAAGCCCTCATGTCACGTAGAAAGTGGGTCATATCCAGCCACATGATTTTTCATTCATAGTGTGCTTTATTGTGGAGAAAATACTCCACAAGCCACTTGGTCTCATTCTAAATTCCACAAAACTTACTTAGAGTATCCCAAAAGGATAGCCTCATCGCAAGGTTCCCAATTCCATTTATGGTTTGTCAAACAGACACACAGTTCGAATGTTATAGAAATTTTTTCAAAAAAGTATGACCTGGTTTCGTTCCAGGACTGATCCAACCAAAGAGGCCTGACCAACCCAACCCACCCCAACCCTGTTCAGCTCATCCTGAACTTAATCAATTTTCTATGTTGTAGGGTCTAGCCCACTGGGCAATGGGAGTGTCCCATCTTCCTCAGTCTGACTCATTGTGTATGGGCCATTGTGTGCGCACAAGACGCGACCCACCCTACCCACCTCTCTCCGGTAAACATGATGTCAGACCACATTTGATGCGGCCCTCCCACCTTCCCTGAACGCACTAGCGAATTCACCGCATGCACCTGTGACTCCATCGTGGGTCCCTCCTCTAATGCGGCTTGGGAACACATCCCTTCTCTTTCTTCGCCTCTTTTCGCGACCCTTTGTTCACTACCCGCTTCTACCTCCACCTGTGGCTACCATTGTCAGGGGCCCTATGTTGTCTGTCCGCACTGGTGCTTCCGAAATCGCCGCCTGGTCAACCACCCCACCCGTATGTTTCTGCCCCATGTTTCCCCGAGCATTGTCTTGCACCACCACTACGGAAGTCCCTAGTTCCATGGGTCGCCGCCACTACTTAGATGCTCTATTTTTTTGAAAAATATCCAACTCCGAGATCCTCGTGTCACAGCCTTCATTTCCCTAGGCCTTGATCCACCTTTATACAACTCCAAAGGTCTAATCTCATTTGAAGCCTCCTCGTAAATTTTGTTGGGGTCATGAGGGTCCAATGGCAAGGTATTCCATGAATGGGGATAGAAGGATCCCATAGAACATATTAAGAATAGATCTTGTCCTTGTTTGTGTCAACGTTGATCTGTTCTTATTAGCATAATCACAAAGAAACCAACAGTAGAATAATCACCAATATCATTTACCTTTAATCTCGCTATAATAATCCCCCCTCGTAAGAATAATAGAACTATAGACCAACCTATTAGGTCTATTGGTCTGTGTTCTTAATATTCTTTTATGAAATGGAAAATGTCATGAAGAGATGGACACCCTACCTCAAGGTTCGATTTGTCATTGGAAAAGAACGGGGCTTCGTGGGGTCATTGATCCTTGATCTATCGGCATTCATCATCATTCATTGGAGAGGCTTCTATCTCCTTGCCTCATAGGGATTTTCAGGTTAATACTGATAAACCTAGATTCCTAAAAATAGTCTTTAATTTAAAAGAAACCAATGCAGTGTCAAATAAAATATTTATATTAAAATATTTTATGAACGGTTATGTTCAATTTACAAACATTACAGTCGACCAATTCCGATTGATATTAGGCCCCACATAAGGTAATGTCGCTAATCTAAATCTAATGGTTCTCTCATATTTTTAATCCAGGCCCCCATTTATATATTATTCTCTTTTAATGAAGAAGCCCCTCGTGCACTTTATTAAAAACATAATGTTTTTACCATATCATTCCAGGCACACCGGGCCTCCTAATTTCATGTCATCTTAGCACCTGGTCCCATACATCTCCAAATTAATATAAAAAGATAAAACTAGATAAAATATGAGTCTTACAAGGATGTAGAAAACCAAACCACCTTTGAAAATGTGGAATGCAAACCACATGATTCTCCTTTAGAAGACCAGGCTTGACATGAGACAAAAAAATATTGATATAGAACACAATATGTTTAAAAACCCACTTTGAGGCTATAACTACAACCAATATAATGGGAGAATCCAAAGAAACTATTACAAAAGGATAACCAATCCAACCCCAATAGTGACCAATAACTATGAAAATTTATCCTGACAAAAATGAGTCCCCCAAAATCACCAATGGAGCTCTCTAGGTCAAGTGAGGAAGGCTCTATAGAGATCTAATGAACCATGTCACTCATATGATAGCCTAAAAACTGACATTATGACTTTTACACTATGTGTAAATCATTTACATGTTGTGTAATCCATGGGATCCATATATGCTGAAAAATCCACCACATTTTTATTAAAATTTGTATTTCTATACGTACATCGAATGAGCCTATTACACGCCGTATTAAACCATTCATGGCATATTCCCAGTTCATGAATTCTTCTCAGAAAACATTACACAGTAGGTACTTCACTTACATGGAATGTATGTGACCAACGAGAAGTTGAAACTATAAGTTTTTATAGTGATACTTCCATCAAATTCTTGAATTCACCATTATATGTATCCTACAAAATCTGTGGTCAGAAATACTCACCTGATGAAAAAGATAGACCAAAATTAATTATTAGAACATACCCAATAGAAATGTAATTTGGTGTTACAACATATCCCCTATTTGAGTCCTAGTGATTCCAAAAGAGCCTTTTTTCTTGACCCCTGTTCTTGGAGGCTCTAGTAGGGAATATTCGGTGGTTATGCTCATCTGTAAATAGTGTGAACTGACTTTAAGAGAAGAGAGATCCTCATTTGGAAGATTTCCATAGTGGTAGTGAGGCCCAGTGATATTTTATTTAGTATGGATTGGTGGTATTCCGTCCATTCTTAGTAGAATGTTACCATTGATGTTTGTAGTGTATCTAAGTTAGTGGGATGAAATTTTCCTTCTTTGGTGAGAATAAATCCCAAGCATAGAAACATGAGATCATTTGTAGGAGGATAATACTAATTTCTTATTAGTTGGCTAGTATACCCATTGTAGCAGTGAATGCAATGAGCATTCAATTTCATGTAGTGTTATTGGATCATAAGGACATCATCCCTAAGGATGTTCTATGCATACATACCAATTAGAAGTTTTTTTTCTATATAGATCTATAGCTAGGGATGGCCTGATATCTTCACTAGCATATCCTTTGACCAAATATAGTTGTAAGATCTAAAGGAATGGTTAGAGAAATCTATAGAACAATGGATTTTTTATACCCATCATGTTCCCCTTATCAGCTTAGTTTTATACAATTATAATGAGGATGACAGATTGAGGATAGGTATGGACTAACGTCTTTTAAACCAGGAGACTATTAGGAATTATTATCCACCTTTGAGATTTAATTTCCCCAGTTATTGGTGATGTAGTTTTTAGAGTTTGTGTGATGACCCGAACTTGCACTTCTGAGTTCAGCACATAAAAATTATGTGTATTTATTTATAAAAGAAAAACTGAAAAATACACAATAAATTTTACACTCCCTGACCTTTTTTTGTCTAGGTTTTGGAGGATTAGATAATTAAAAAAAATTCCATATCCGTACAAAAATAAAAAAGACTACATTTTTTCGTGTGTGCTAACTCAATCAGAAAAGAGAACACCAACGGAAAATTTTATTAATCCTATGAAAAATAACTTTAAAACATATACTAAGAATTATTTTTCCCAGTAAGGGATTATCTTAAAGGTCATTGAAAAATACCATTGTAAAAATAACTTTATAAAATGTTATAATACTTAGAAAATAATTATACGTGGAAAATTATTTAAAAATAATCCTCTGATTTTTTGGAAAACACTAACCATGCTTCTGAATAAAAAACCACAGGGCCACTAGAAACATTGATGGTTGACTAGGCCTGCCAACTTTCTTAAGCGATGGGTTCACTCCACACTCCCTATCATGTATACAATGTCCAAGTTCAAATATTTATAAAAACATTTTTAGCTTTCCAACCATATGTATACATTTTTCATGTGAGTTTCTTATTTAAATACATGACAAAGAATTAAATACACATACATGCTTATATTTATATATAAATATATAAGTAATAAATTCTTTAAGAAATTACATGTGAGATTTGGTACAATAAAATCATTTCATGTAAAGTTAGCATAGAACATTAACATTAATGAATATCCATGTATTCAAACTTTCATTAATCAATTTATGAAATACACTTTATATAAGTAATAATATTTATCAATTAAAACTCAGTCTTGAATAAAAAATATTAAAGACACATTTTATAAATTGATTTTATAAAATAATGACATAAATGGATAAACCTTTCACATAAAATAATAACAATAGTAAATTGTTATTCACCTAAAATAATAGATATATAATAGAGTTTCCCCAAAATAATCATAAGAAAATATAGAATATGTTTCACACATAAAATTATCAAAGTAACATTTTTAAAATAAATGTTTATCCATTAATGTGTTTATATATATAATTATATATACATGTACATAAAAGTATGAGAACCCTTAAATATAAAATATATTGGGGTTTAAGTGGAATTCATCATGTTTCATAATTTCTTAAAATGAAATTATATATAAATTGATGAAATCCTCTCATATGACTATAAAATTAGAGATACTCTCTTAATTTAAAATAAATAAGTTTTCAATTTCAAAAAACAAGCACATAATTTTTTAAGAACATAAAACATAATATGTATATATATATATATATATATTTACATATATACATAATAATAAGTATGAAAATAGAATATAGTGATATTGAAATTTAAAACAATAGATATATATATTTATATGTATATGTTTAAATAATACAATCATAAAATCAAAAATCAATAAAAAAAATATATCTCTATCTATATAATTTAATTTAAAATAATAAAATTTAACTTATTAAAACAACTTCATTCCTAATAAAAATATTTAAAATTTATTTTAATACCTAAAAAGGAATTTATAAACACATAAACAAATAGAAGAATATCAAATTCAAAAATAGTTCATGCATAATAGTATTAAATAAATAAATTCCTATTATAAAATTAAAACAGTAATGGAATATAATTTTTGAAATAAATATCTTCTTTATAATGATAATTTCCCTTAAAAATTATAGTTTCCCATTTAAACATAAATTAAAAATAATATCAAACCCTTACATAATAATTATCATGAAATTAAATTTAAAAAAAATTAATAAATTTTTATCCCTTAATAATTTGATCATTGAGAAGTAAAATTTGAAAATAAATAAATTTAATATCACCATTAATTGATTTTCAGACAAAATCAGAAGGCCCACTTTAGTCGCTACCTCACACAAACTGACACTCATTGTGGACTAACAATTGGTTTAGTAGTTTTAATTTGCGCACTAATGTATTTCTTGTATATACATATCATCCAATGAAATATAGATATATATATATATAGTTGGATAAATTTTTATCTTCAGACCAAGTAGATCCTTAGTTATTTCAAAATAGCAACACATTAATTATTTCTAGGATAACTAAGTATAGATATACAGACAAATGAAGAAAAAACCAATATACAAATGACGAATGAATTCATTTAGAAAAACTTATATCAACTAAGTATTTTTATAAAATGATACCCAAATCACTATTGTCTACCCTTGGATGATATATATATATATTCAAAATGGAATCCTTCAGTCTATAATGCAAAATTGGGGTATTTTATGACAAAAAGACCACAATAAAAAATACAAATCTTTGAAGAACAGCGTATAGGCAAAAAATTGATAGATAAAATGATTAATATCAAAGTTAAACCGAAATAAAATCAGACCCCAAAAAATAAAACAACTACCTCACATAGATTTTCAAATCAAAATTCATTTGATGTTTGATCTACTTTTGTGGACGGTTGAACCCTAAATCATACACAGATCTCCCGAATTGACAGTCAATCATTGTTCGGTCATGTTCGAGACCTCCCTCTGAACAGGAGCCTTCGGTTCAAACCCTCCCTTGTAGGATACCTACTCATCTCAAAGCTCTTAGTTTCCCACTGCTCCTCTCAACTCAAGGACCTAAAAAATAAATCCCTCACAATTTCCCAAAACCCCATTTATCCCTCATCCTTAATTTTTTATCATAATTCGTTAATCCTAAAATTATAATAATAATTTCATTAACTATTTAACTATATGTTTATAAAACAATATCTATAATATATTTATATTTTTAATTTCAAAAAAATTACAACCAAACAATTTTATATTCCAAAATATAAATAAGTAAAATTCTTTTGTAATTGTATTAATATAAAATTTTCCATTTAAAAATTATAATTGCTAAAATTTTATATAATTTCAAGGAAATAAGTATATAGTTTTTTTATTTCATATATTAAATTATATAATTTTTATTATGTGAACTATTAAATCATTTTTAAAATATTTTGTTTTCATATTGAAATTTTGTATAAAACAAAAAAAAATTATAAAAATTAAAATTTTATTTATTACTTTTCAAATAACCATTTGATGTAAATTTTTCTTACTCAGGTCTCTAAATATTTTTGTAACATAATACTCTTTTATAAAATATACCACATTTATAAAAATTATTATTAAGTAAAATTCAAATCTTTATTCTTAAAAATAACAATTTATAAATACCTAATATTTGAAAACAATATTTTTCATAAAATTAAAATATTTAAACAAATATAAATTTAGAAATAATAAAATGTAATATTATTTCTAATATTTTTTTATAATTTTTAATTTTTAAACATTTCAAATAACTTATAAATATTTTAAAAAATCACTTAGTTTTATAAAATCTATTTCATAAATTTCTTTTCTTAAATAGAAAAAAATTATGTTATTATATTATTATTTAATATTTTATAATTTTTGAAATGTTACATTCTTCTCACATTAAAAAAATTTCCCCCTCGCAATTATTTCATCAAACAAAAGAGAATTATGAATTTTCAACTTTATAATTAAGATAAACTAGAACTAATATTGTTATATACTCTACCACTTAGACAATATCTAATATCTAAAGCTGTAAATACCATTTCTCTAATTCAATGTGTGACAACCTGAAACTAAGCCTTTGAGTTTGACACAAAAAAACATTTTTTTATAAAGGAAAATTGAAAAATACCCAAGACATTTTATTGTCTATGACCTTTCCCATTCTTGGTTTTAGAGGATTATATAATTTTAGACTAATACTTAGAGATGTAAATAATTAAAAAAGAATAAATTTCTTCATGTGGGGTAGCTTCGTAAGCGAAGTGAATGCCTATGACAAATTATACTAAACATATGAATAATAAATTTAAAATATAGTGTGATCATAAATTTTCCAAGTAAGGGGGTTTCTAAAATGCCACTGAAAAATAATCTATGGTTTTATTCTGAGAATAAGGAAGCATATTTTTTTTTATTTTGTTATTATGGTAATTCAATTTATTAGCATGTTTCAATGGAATATATGACCAAGTTAATCACACACTAAATAAAAAGAGATGGTTAACGGTGGTTTATTCATGGAGGTTCTAGTAACTGCGGAAAAATAAATTCGGCCTAAAAAGTTAATATAAAGGTGGTTTCATGAAATGTTGTGATATTTTATTTATGATTTCTATTAGTGGATATTTTAATAAAACTATCTCTAAAAATTTTAAAAATCCTATCATCCCTCCTCCTCCCACACTCCCTTAGTGTAACACTGACCCCTCCTCCCCCACTGTGGCCAAACTCCTCTCCTCTCCCCAGTGGAAACCTCGAGCCTGCGACCCCCTTTCCCCCATCCCCTCCTCCCCTCTCCCCAAAGGTGACCCGAAGCTTGTGACCACCATGCCCCCCCCCCCTCTAAAATCGACCCCAAAACCCCCCCCCCCCCCCCCACCTCCTCTCTGGCCAGTTCATCGGAAATTTGAACCCCTCCTCTGAGCCAGACCCCTGCGACTCTCTCTCCCCCTGGACCACTTCTCTAGCCAGTTCACAAGTGACATGAACACCCCCCACCACCACTCTAACCTTCATTACCCCGGATCATTTTCCCTCCTCAACAACACCCCCCGACCACCCTCTCCCCAGAATGGATCCCTTCATCGATGGAAACATTGGCCCCCTTAAAGGATTAATCATTCTCATCGTAAATCTATTATTTATTATCATTGTAGAGTATGATACCATGCCACCCCTTATAATTATAGTGTTATATATGATAAAATATCATGATTTTGTATACAATATAATTTATTATAGATACAGTTTTATATTAAACTCATCCTAAAAAATATTATATATATTACCACATTAGGATTGATTTTTTAATAAATACAACATGTTGTTATCAATGGTTAATTTTTTCAATGTGGTCTCCTATGTTAAGAATTCATAAAAGCTACGCACATTGTAAAAAGGATAGAAGTTAAAATGTAAGAAATTCAAATAAAAAATTGAGTTTAAATATGTAGAAATAATGACATATAATCACCCCACCCCTCTAAGAGTTAATACACAATATAATGGGAAATTCTTTGTTGATTAAATAATATCTTCAGAGTGGTCTTACTAATAATTTTTTTTTGTGAAGGGACTGATAAATATTTTATGAATAAGTATTATTTTTTAAAATTTATATACAATAATGTTCGTTTTTGAATCAAAATATCTGAAATTAAAATGCAAATATGGATGATTTTGGGTTCATAAACAATCATAATATCATATAACTAAATATACATAGATATAATGATATAGAGTATCAATGGTACTCTATCGATGTATGATGATTGTGGGTTCCGGTATACAAATTCATATAACCATAATTATTTTATAGGTAAATTAAATGGAGAGACTATCATCACTATTTAGTGTCAATCAAGACACAAATATCATTTTATAATCTATATTAAATGGGTTTTAAAATATTATTTTTAATTATAACATGAAATATCTCAAATGGGTGTGTTTATATGATCAAAGGATCCGAAATTTTGGATGGAACACTTTTAAATATGAATATATCACCACAAAATAAAAATCAAACACAAATAAATTAAAATAATTATTTGTACTACAAGTAATCATTGATATATATTTGATAATGTATACTTGATGGTGATCACTAAGAAATAGTTCTAATTCTCTTGACCCTAATTTTTTTATATCGGTCACCAAAATCTACATATACTATGTCAGGATTGATAGATCAAAAAAATTCATTTTATCATGTTGTCATTGAATATTAATAAGGAAATGGTATGAAGAAAGAATAATATAGTATTGGTTCTTTAACACTATCACAAACATATATGAATCACATTATTTATTTTTCATTACATAATTAAATAAAATTTCCTGTGAGATAAATCTATTTTCTAGCTACCGAAAGTTATTCATGTTTTTAATTACTAATTTAAGGACATTCTTATTATTCTATATTAATTATCAAAGATTATATGAATCATTATAATGATTAATATTGGAATAATAACCAATATGCAAATATAAAATGAAAAATTATATTACATAAACTATATCACAGATCTATTGTATGATATGATATAGGAATCTCATAAATACCACAGGATTCAGTTATGATGATAATTTTGTGTTCGGTATATATAATATTCAAAGCATATATTAAAATATAATAGTTATTCATATTATATGATTCACCCATTTAATTGAATATTTATCTATTTCACACATCCAATAATTTTATTTAAATATATTTTTTATACTTCACAATTACATGTAAATCCATCAAAACTCCCTAAAAATGGTTTATAAAAAACATTCATTACTTGAATAAAAACTTTTCCAATAATTTTAATCAATTTTATAAAACATAACTTTGTAAAAATATGGTTTTTAATCATTAAAAATGTTGAAATTACAAGAAGAAATTAATTTCAAGATCCTAGTCTACTAGCATCTCGGATCATGCCACCATTATTGTCAACTTATTTGGATGATAGTGATTATGTTTTACCAAAGACTGCATTAGAGCCACCCGTTTCCATAGATGTTATTGGTAGAACACCACTTGATTCACCTCCGGTGATGGTGTAGTTTGTAACCCTTCCATCTAGAGGATATTGGTGACTTACCGTTACTAGTATGAATGTTCTTTTAAAAAAACATTATATTTTATTAATTTTTTAATGTAATTGTCATACAGATTAAGAAAACCATATAAGAGACAAAAATATTAACATGGAAGATGTATAATACCTAAATTAATTCATGATTATTGTTATATTTTTTGATTTTGGTGTGCATACCGGTGGTTTTTTAGGAATCTATGAGCAGATTCTTGGGAAACCTTCTTACGATATGGTGGGAATTCCCATTAATAATAAATATTTGAATTATATACCAAGAGCATGGAAAGATGGGGTTTTTTATACTCAAGTAATGTTAATATTAATTTAATACTCTATGAAAACTAGTTTTAAATACATGTAAAAAAGGATGTCATATATTAAAAGTTGTATGTTTTTGTTTCATGATGTTTCTTCATTTTGATGTCCCGAACTCTGTGTCAAGCTCAGGGAATTTGAAATTTTTTGGAATGAAATAGATATATTTTAAATAGATATTATGACATCAGTTTAATGAATCTTTTCTCAGCTCATAACAAATGTACAATAAATTTCCCAAATGCATTTCTCATGGGCGGTGGAAGCTCTTTTTCGATATCAAAATAGATTTATCACATTATGGTAATTATAGATTTACAATATCTTAATAACATAAACAAAAAAAAGTTATAATTTTTTATTAATTTTTCTATTTTTTGTTAGAAATTATCTAAAAAAATTATTTTAATTGTGGGAATCAAGTCATTCCTCACATTACAGGGTCTAAGAGTTTTTCGAGAATAAAGAATAATTTTGGTTTTTATTTTATTCATTTTTATTTATATCATTTTATTATTAATCAATGTTTTTTCTAACATGTTTAGATTTTATTATCAATTATAATCAATATGGCCACTCTGTCAGATGAACGGAGATGTTGTTTAAAGTGCATTGGAAACTTAGAGCAATTTTTGTAAATGAGCTTACCTAATACATTGGAGTAAGTATTTTTCATTACCATTTCATATTATTTCATTACCATAAAAACGTGATAATAAAAAATATATTATAATAACTAACAAGCCTTAATTCCAATTAAATAGGCCCCCACATGGATCAAATGATGCCCATTTGGAATTGTTTCATACATCTTGACATCCTTAATAATTTTTTAAGGCTTGTTTGCTGTTATAATATAATTTTCAATATTATGTTTTTATAGTTTATAAATAACAGAAAATACTAGTGAAAATATTTTAATTAGATAACATTATGAAGTTTATATATTTAAAAAATTTTGCTAATAATTTTTTATATATAGGTTTAAATTTAAGAAGTTTTGAATGTGAACCCTTTTTAATTAGCATCAGTTTCCCCAAACAATGAAGATGGAATATTTTTAGGGAAGGTGTATCTAAAATGTTTACAGGGATTATGGGCCTACTCCTTTATTTGTCTTTGGTAGGGATACTTTATCTATTACTAGGACACACAGTTATTGTTCTAGTTGTTACATTGATCAGGAATCAGAAAGATAATTTGTAATATTGAAATAAAAATTGTAAGACCAAGATTGTTATGGGAAAATATAGGATCAATGGTGGTCGCCAATGGAAAATGATTCACTCCCTATATTTCAATGGATGACTGAAAAAATCCATCAAGAAATTTCCAGCCTTATAGCTCATCCTGGTGAGGTAAATTCAAAATTCCATTGATCATTGAAACATTATAAAATAATAGATAAAACATCCAATATATTTTTAGCTTCAACTTGTGATAATATTTACTAAAAAATTAGTTTATCTATTTATTGATAGTTCCTAATAACTGTAATAAGTATCCAAAAAACAATACATATAAAAACTACAACCTTTTGATAAAAATCACAACTATATGATTTTAAACAATGAAATATACAACATTTTGGAGAGAAAAATTCTCTTTATTCAATCAAATTCGAACAATGAAAGTTATAAAATAACCAATCAACATTTTTTGTAATTAATTAAAATAATATTAAAAATAGTACTAAATAGTTAATTTTATTAATAATAAATGAATTATACCTTAATTATTTAAAAATATATATTTAATGATTACCAATGTTATCATAGGACAATAACCACATTTTTATTTGTGAAATATATGAATCGACGCCACATCAATCCAAGTAATGGTTTTCTTGTGATTCCAATAAATACTTTTTTAGTGTTTTATAAGACTAAAATAAACAGTTAAACAATAAAAAAATAAAAACAAAGTTCTCATATTCATTGGAAATTGTGGGAAAACCACCATTTAATTTTTTTGAGATGTAGAAGAAAGAAACACATCCATTCAACATGCAGTGTTCTCTAAATTACATAATAAAAAGGTTTAAAAGATATAAATGTTTAATATATATATAGTCGGAGTAAAAATTAATAAAATAAAGTTTTATTCCCGAGAAATCATGGGACAATGACCGTATATTTATTTTGAAAATTAAGGAAATGACGGAATGTCATTTCTAATGACATTTTTTCTGTTATTTCTATAAACGAATTGTTAGTGTTTTAAAGTACTAAAATGGGTAGTAGGGTAAAAAAAGTAAATGAAATTGGATTGTCCTAAAAGATTGGAAAATAACCATAGATTTAATTTTGAAATGTATGAACAAACGAAATGTAATTTCTAATGACGAATTGGTTTTAATGGTCATAAATGATTATTTACTATTTTAAAAAACTAAAACGTGCATTGAGGATCAAAACAAGGAAAATGATGTCATATTGTATTAAAAATGGGGTGAAACCACTTTATATTTAATTTTTAAATGTAGTAACTAATGGCTTGTCTTTCCAAATGAATGTTTTCCCATTTTGGCCATAAGCATGACTTTACTGTTTTAACACACTAAAATGTGAATGGAACACTAAAAGTTAAGAAAATGATATCATATTTCCCTAAAATTAATGGAAAAACTATAGTAGATTAAATTTTTAATTATAGGAATCGACAACAAATCATTCTAAATTATGGTATTATTATTATTCATATAGAAACATTTTTAGTTTTCTAAAACACTAAAACATGGATTGAACTGTAAAAACTATGAAAATTATGTGAGACCTTCCTGAAATTAGTGAAACCCCACTATGGATTTTATTGTGAAATTTAGTTCCCGATAACATGTCATTTTATATGATGATTTTAGAGTTATAACTATGAATGAAAATTTATGGTTTTTAAACACAAAAACATGTTTGGAATGGAAGAAACTAGGAAAATGACACCAACATGTTGTGAAATTAGTTAAAACCCACTAAATATTTAAATTTGAAATTTATTAACTTATGACACATCATTTCAAATGACGGTTTTCTCGTTATGGTCGAATACATGTTTTTAGAATTTTGAAATAATAAAACATGAATGGAACACTCAACACCATATAAAAAGACCTCATATTGATGTGAAATCAAATTAAACCAACTATAGATTTAATTCTTCAATGTATGAACCAATGGCATATCATTCTGAATGAAAATTTTCTATTATTTTCGTTAATTTTTTTTTGGTGTTTTAAAACATTGAAACGTGCATTGAACTGCCAATAACATAAATATGATGTTGGATTTTCTCAAATTAGGTGAAAACTAATGTATATTTAATTGTGAAATTTAGGAATTGATTGTACGTCATTGTGAATGATGGATTTCCCATTATGGATATAAATGTGTTTTTATTATTTTAAAACACTAAAGTGTCTATGGAATAGTCAAAATAAGGAAAACGACATTGGATTGTCTAGAAATCAAGGGAAATCCACTGTATATTTAATTTGGATATGTGGTAACTTTTTTTAAACCATTCTAAATGACTGGATTCTCATTATGTATGTAAACACATTTTTAGTGTTTTAAAACACTAAAATGTGTGTGTAATAGTTAAAAAAAAGAAAATGATATAGGATTTTACTAAAATAAGTTGAAACCCATACAAATAATTTTGAAATTTAGTAACTAATGACTCTTCATTCCAAATAATAGTTTTCTAGTTTTTTTTTCATAAATGCATGTTTTTAGTATTTTAAAATATTAAACGTGTGTGTTATGGTTAAATCCATTGAAATAATGTTGTATTGTCTTTAAATTAGGGTAAAAGTTTCATAAATTACGTTGTGATGTTTAGGAACTAATGATACATCATTATAAAATATGGTTTTCTTGTTTTGGACATAAACGCATTTTTAGTGTTTTAAAACACTAAAACATGTGTGGAATGGTCAATACCCGGAAAAAAATGTCAAATTGTCCTCAAATCATACTAAAACCATTGTAGATTTATTTTTAAAATTTAGGAAATGATGGTAGAAAATTCAGTATTATTTTTTTCTATTATGGTTATAAATGTGTTTTTAGTTTTTTAAAACACTAAATCATGCATGGAATGGTCAAAACAAGGAAGACAATGTCAGATTATCCTGAAATTCGGAGAAACACATTATTTATTTTATTGTGAAATTTAGGAACTTACGACGTATCATTCCGAATGACAGTTTCTCTGTAATGGTTGTAAAGGTATTTTCAGTGTTTTAAAGCACTATAATGTGTGTGGAATGGTAAAATCTAAGAAAACGATGTCATATTTTTCTGAAATAAATGAAAAATCTCCATATATTTAATTATGAAATTTAGGAAGTGATGTCACATCATTTTAATTGATGATTTTCTCGTTGTGGTCATAATATTATTTTTAGTGTTTTAAAACACTAAAACATGTGTGGAACAATAAAAACCATAGAAAATGACCTCATATTGATGTGAAATCATGGAAAAAACACCAATTAATTACTTTTTAAATCATATAAATTTTGTGATATGAAAATCATTAAAAAATCATTAAATAAATTTCAAGCACACCGCACATCGCTTTAAAAATAAATTAAAATATTCACGTGTCTCTTTCCAGTTTCAATAGGTGAATTTTAGCCTAAATATGTATGTTTCTATTTTCAAAGTGTTTTTCATTATATGTTATTTTATTTATGTAAAAATGAATTCTATTTGAGTAAAGAATAACAAATTTTGTGTGAATCATTCTAAATATATTCTGTGTCTTTTCTCTATCACAATTCTTTTCTTAAATGTCTTGGTTTTCATTGTAGGTGGATGATGCTGGAAGTAGGTTGGAGGTTGACCGTTTTAATCCATGAAATTATTCATAATTCATTCATGATGGTTATTAGTTTGCATTTTATGTTAAAAAAATCAATTATTCTACTGTAATTCTGATTTATTATGTATAGTATTAGATTATGTTTAATTTTTTGTAATAGTTGATGAGAGGACATGGACTGTCTTAGATGATGACATTATGTGGAGGAAGACAGGTGTGTTTGAGTTCAAGAAATGAATTTATATTTGGTATTGGTTTTTGTTAGACATATTATATATGTATATTGACATATGTATGGGTCCACTTATATTGAGGTTATGATGAGTGGATATTTGTATATAACTGTGGATGTATGATATATGTTTTATGGTTTTATAATATATTTTCGTTTTAGTATATTAAATGTCAGATTTTTTATACATATATTTTTTTATTAATATTTTTTGAAAAAAAAAGAAGAAATCTAATTCAGCAGTGGTTTTATGTAATCTTCGCTGAATACAATGAATAAAAATAGTTTATTGGTGGTTACATAAAATTTCTGCCAAACAAAACTGATGTTAATCAGTTCAATAGTGGTTTTTAATATTATTTATATTTCCCTTGGATATTTTTTAAAATTATAAAAAACAAAGCATAATAAAAAAGTAACCTCCACTAAATTCCCCAAAAATGACAATTAACAGATCTATCTTGAAATAAATAAAACGTCGCCAAATTACTAGCGACTATGCAATACATGGTGGTTTTAATAACCACCTCCAATCCTAAATGCGGTGGTTTAAACTGCCACTAACTCACAAAAAAAATACCCACCACTACTCACCTTTTTTTATAGTGATATATTTCATATGATACAATTAAGAGCCATATTATGATAATTAGGGGATTAATGTTATGTTTATTTTGGAAATTTGATTACCTTATTTATAAATTTTTGAATTTCTGAAGGGACTTAAGCTTAACCATTTATATAATGGTTTTAGTTTCACTTTGAATAATGTTTTAGAGATTAATTTATTACTACACCATATAACTATTTATTCATACTGTTAAACATGTTCCAACCATTTTGGTTTTATTGATAACTAGAGATAGAAGTAATGAATTATGTTTGTTTTATGGATCCAGTGATCCATTCATTCTTTAGGAATGTAAAATTCATCTTCATTTCTTGGAGTAATATATGAATTGAAAATTGATCGAAGCACAACCAAAGGATGTGATTGTTCCTATTAAATTGAAATAAATCCAGTGTGTATATTTTATCAGGTTCTCTATATTAATAGTAAAAACATCATTATCTTTATGAAAATGATCTTGCGACAAAACTATTTGTGATATTACATTAATTTTGGATTAATCAATGGTCTTTTAACTCATCATTGATTTGTGGTTTTTTGGTGGTTAATTTTCTCATTATCAACATCTCAATCTATCTAAATTATTCATTGAGAATTAATATTCTCTTTAATGTCCACATTTCTTAATCCCACTATTTATGTACTATTTAGAAACCTAATTTTTTTTATTTTATAGGACCTTCATATTTACATTTCCCTCTTTATAAGTGGAAGTTTTATTAACACTTTTTACAAAGAGGGTTTTTGAAAAATTAATGTTCAATACTCAAAACCATGATTATCGAGTATAAGTTTATGGTAAAAAGATTGAATTTGTTAAAGGAGGGAGGAAATGTATTCAATAGCCCAAGCTTCCTCGGTAAACTTCTCTTTGATTAATACAATAGCGTATGTTGTACGCAACTTCGAATTCAAAAAAAACACAACCAATCAAACAAGACGTTATGAATAGTAATACCCACTTTTTGAAATATTATAAATTTTATCTTTCAAAATTTACTTCTTTTTTGGATTTGGAATATCAAAATTAGCTTTGAATTAATTTTTGGTATTTTTCTGGAAACATTTAATTTTTGATGAATTGTGAAAAACACTGAGTTATAGTTTAAAACCAATTTTTTATTTATTTAATTATTTAATTTATTTAAATTTATGTTAGGTCAAAATAGATACATAATACCTATATCAGTTCAATGTAATTAATTGGAGTCATTTTATAATAATTTTTGATATAGAAATATTTTATTGAACTTTTCACCGTCATTTACCCACCTCTTAAGAGAATTTGAAAATTCACATAAAACATCATTTTACTGCTTCTGTGAGTGTAATTTCAAAACTCTGAGAGACATGGTTGATATAAGTAAGTAAAATGTGGTTAAATAAGATAAAAATAATTTTTGGTGAATACTAACTTTTTACTTTTATTTACCACAGTATAAAGTAAATAGGATTATTAAGGGTACAAATGATATTATTATTACCCTAACACATGTCCTAATTCTATTGGATAATTATAATTCGACCAAAAAAAACCTTATGAATAAAATATAGACCACTTTGGTCCACTTGGATTAGATTAGGACACTTATTATTATTTTATTTAAAGAGGAGTTAAAAGAGTGAAAATCAAAGTTTAATAACTAAAAAATTTATAATATAGGGTTACACATAATATAAATTCTACTATAAATATTAATTATGAAGATAAAAATATTTCCTACATAATGGTTTTTTATTTTTATTTTTTAGATATTAAATAATTTAATTTATTTATGACACAATGATGATGGAGTAATTACCTAATTAATGAAATATTAAAATAATTGATATTATAAATATCCAAATAAATGTAATTTGACACTTTTTATGAATTACACTAATTTTTTAGGTTAATATGACATGTTATTGTTTTTTAATAGAATTTTTTCGAAGTAATAATGTTGTTATGAATTCAGAAAAAAACAAAATAACAAATAGTGTCAAAATTGACATAAAAGAGTTTTTAAAACAAATATCATATTATTAATTGATATTCTATTTATAAAAATCTTAGGTTCAGAAAACAGAATTATATAATTATATTTGTATCATTAATGAATCACTTGGGGTTCTCTTGGAAGTATATAGTATGTTTATTAACCATATAATTGAAAATACAAAGAGACAAGGTAAATGTCAAACTATTTAACTAAAAGTTAAATATAAAAGATAAAGTTAATATAGTGACCCAAATCTATATAAAATCTATTGGATTAGTGGTTTTCGACCCATGCCCACCTTATCCTTTAAATAATACATTTTTGATCCATTATAAACCAAAAATTATTTTATTATAAAATAATATTTCTAGCTTTTCCTAAGGTGCCCCTCACCCCCCTTATAAAATGGCACTCCCCCTTCTCTATAATTCACACCTTAAAATCCATTTGGGTCGGCCAACCCCTTCCCAAATACCCTCTAAACTCTCTTACCTTCATATGATAGGCCGTTCTTTAGTCAGAAAGCCAACATAAGGAGCCCTTTTGATCAAATCAAAATGAAGAACCCAAAGAAGATGTAAATATTTCATCACCTCTTTCAAGTTCCTTTCTTCTTCCACTTCCCCTTTCTTTGTTGTTTCCATTATAAAATAATAACTCTAGTATATTCTATATAAAATGATGTTATTATAAATATGTTACAACCATATTAATTAATCTATCTATCCTTTGAATGACATGTCACCATACGTGCGTACGTACGGATTACCGTCTCCACATTGTGGTGTAATTGTTATTAGATACATTATTATTTGTATGGGAATAGTAATGATGTGTAATTTATGTAAATAATAAATATAACATGATAATGATTCTGTATATATGATAAACCATCAAATTATATATTATTTTATGAATGATATTGTCATTCGTGTGTACGTACGGATTACCGTCTCCACGAAAGTGATGAGATTCATTCCCCATCGTATCCATTCAAGACTAATTTTCATTTGATGATTAAAAATAATTTTTAAATACTTGATATAATTCTGTATATGAATAATATACATCCCATCCATAACAAATATGACTCATGTAACAAAGAATATAAAGGAAAACGAATCCATTAACACCCGAAACGACGATAATAGTAAGATATTATTAACAAAGAAATGTAAAAAGATCATATATGATATCATATTAATTTATATGATTCTTGTATAATTTAATAACAATTATTTCCTAATTATATGGGAGGTTAATCTACTTTCGACAAAGTAAAAATACAAGATAAGGGTTAATTTCACAATCTCTTTATTATTCTAGATTGTTTTTGCGTAAGTATCTATCGGGACATCTTTATCATCCACATCCATGTTTCTTAAAAAAATTCAATTTTTTTTATATTTAATAGAATATGGGATAAATTCATTTATACCCTTATTTTAATTTTTTTAAAATTGTTTTAAAGGAATCTTTCCATCATTTTCCAAACAAGGTAATTTATGACCTTTTCGACAAAATTAAGGTAAGAATGTTTTTTTCACTTATACAGAGGGTGCATCTATTTTATACCATTATAAAAACATTGAAGCTTATCTTACAAGATTATAAGAATATTTTCCAAATAAATGTTTTCTTTTATAATTATATGACTTTTAAAGTATTTCAAAATAGTAAGAGATATTTCTCTAAAAAAGTTTTTGATTTCATCTATGTCAACATCCTTTGATGGATTTTAAGCATATTTTATGTTTATTTATTACGATACAAAACATACATATTGTATTAAAGGTTTTCTGATATGTTTGACTATGGATGTGTTATTTTTATACCATTAATGGTTTATAGATAAAGTATTGACATTTCATATGTTATTTTTAATATGAATGTTTATGTTATGTTTAAACCTTTAGATATGAGGAATGCATTAAACTTAGTAAGTGGTGAGTGGAGCCCTATATAGATCATCCATGCTTCGGTAGGTCTCATGAGATAAACTACTATCTTGTAACATGGACTTGACAAAATCTTATTTGTAGTCTTGGCACAAGTCCTTGACTATGTGGTTATGAATGTCTGGCATTATGCATTCCATCATTATGAATGTGGCTATTGATATTGTATGTTATTATTCGACTAGTAGAATATCCATGTGAGTAATTAAATGGAATTATTTTTATTATATCTTTTCCATATTATGATTAAGTTCGTGTTTAAAAGGTTTTTGTTTTAGTCTTATATATTTCATTAAATGTTTATGCTTATTTATGGAAGTTTCCACTATATTTTTATCCTTACTGAGCATCTGAGGTCACCTATTTCTATGTTTTGTTTTTTTAGGATGTGAAGAAGTATATTATGACTAACCTGTAAGTATAGTCTATGGGATCTAAATTTTGTCTATGGAAACAATTTTGTCATAGTTTTCCATTTTATGATGTAATGTAAACATTATGAATATATCTAGCAGTTTCCAGGATACTAAACTAATTGGCCTTTCGAAGCTTGATCTATTGTGATCATGCCAATGTTATGTAATAATACACCGACTCTGGGTAACTGGTGTCAAGGAATTACAGTTGGTATCATAGGAAGTTTAGTAAAAACCTTGGAATCTAGATCTAGATAAACTCTGATTAGAGCACATTATCCTAAGATAGACTTTGGGGATTAGTATAGAAGAACTTCCTAGAATCTTGGTATTGTAGAAATTTTGTGAGTTTTACAAGCAATAAATCCCTATCTGGATACGATCAAGTAGATTTGGCTCTAGTACAGATGTACCTAGGGGTAAAGCCCAAAAACACCGCTTTAATCTAGACTCGAACTAGAACTAGTGCACGACAATGGGCCTTGCTGCACTCTTGGATACAATACTCATAGGGATATGCTTAGGATAATTATTAATTTCTTTACAAACCATTATGAAGTGTTTAGGAGTTTATACCTCCTCAAAGTGAACATTTTTATGATTATGAATTATTTCCATAAACAGTTCAATTTATGTTAAGTGTTTTACAAGTTTGGATTTATGTATTGTGATTCCTAAACTAATCTAGTTTATGCCATTGTTTAGAAATGGAGCCTAGTGGAAGGAATGGAAACTATATCAATGCATGCACTCTATGTAGGAATTTCCCTCAAACTAAAGATAATTATAATAGAGTTGGTGATGAAACTGGTTCTGATCAGCTAATCACCATACTGGGATAACTCACTCAGGTTATGAATAATAACCTTACCTGTATGGAGCACCCTGATCCACAACATGGAGGATCCATTTTAGATCTCTTCATGAGGCAACAACCACCAACATTTAATGGGGGTAAAAATCCACTAGTATTTGAGAAATGGATAAATTCCTCAGAGAAAACAATCTATGCCTTCGGGAGTAGTGAAAGGGAAAAAGTTTTCCTAGCAGTTTACCACCTCACCTGAGATACTAATCAATGGTGTTCATTGATTCAAAACACAAAGTATGATGATGAAGTATCAAATATGGAATGGAGAGATTTTAAAGAAATTTTCGTAGAAAAATAATTTCCTCATGACCATAGAGTGGATATGGAAAGACAATTTCTATGTCTGAGGCAAAAGAAAGATGAGACTGTCACCATGTATGAATCTAACTTTATAAGGTTAGCGAGGCATGCTGCAGATTATATACGTAACCCTAGAAGTAATATTGATCATTTATTTGATGGGTTAAAACCATTTCTCCGTCAAGAATTAGTCTCACAATCCTTCCTGTCGTATAAAGATATTGTCTCATGTGCTATCAAGAGAGAAAAATAATTCTCTTAGTCTTACAACTTTAAATAAATTTAAGAGAAGAAGAGATCTGTTTAACACTCTGTAAATAGAAATAAGGGGGAGAAGGAAAAAGTTGAATATCCATCCTGCAGTAAATGTGGCAAGAAACACCCTGGTACTTTCCTGAAGGGAATGGAAGTCTGTTACAAGTGTGGTGAAAAAGGCCACCAAACTCATGATTTCAAGGGGAAGAAATAGGTTGTCGGTGTTGAATGCTACCATTATAGAGAAAGGGGGAATTATGAAAATGAATGTCCTAAGTGTCAGGGGAACTTACCTCAGAAAAGTCCAGTGATCAAGGCCAAGCT
Organism: Viscum album; assembly: GCA_963277665.1. Classification (NCBI taxonomy): domain Eukaryota; kingdom Viridiplantae; phylum Streptophyta; class Magnoliopsida; order Santalales; family Viscaceae; genus Viscum; species Viscum album. The sequence goes on along the minus strand of OY728158.1, from coordinate 1,192,107,677 downwards.
TATACAATCACTACTGCTAAGGTTGAAGCTCTAAAAGACGTGGTGGTATGTAATTTACTGGCTTCCTCAAGTTTAGAAAATGCTTTATTTGTCTCTGGATCATCGCATAGTTTCATATCTTCAAATTTTTCTAAGAAAATTATATATTTTAAATTTTATTTAACAAGGGAGTTGTCAGTTAAAACTCCTTTGGGAAGTATCATTGCAACAAATCTGTGTCATTAAGTCCCCATTAGGGCATATAAATGTTCTTTATCCGATGATCTCATCATCATACCAATGATTGAATTTGATATAATCCTCAGTATGGATTGAATTTTGGACCATGATGCCAAAATTTATTGTAAGAACAAGGAGGTTACTATTTATTATGACGACGATAAAAACACCTTATCTTTATAGTAGAATCATCACCACCTAATTCTTAACTAGATCCACCCTCAGTTGCTCAACAAAATTTAATTAATGGGGAAGAAGATAATGAAATAATTGTGGCTGAGGAAAACAATGTTCAAATATAGGATGTACATATTGTGAAAGAATATGTTTTTGTGTTTCCAGAAGATTTACATGAACATCTTCCATAATGAGAAATTGAGTTTTCCATTGATTTAATTCCTAGATCATAGCCCATATCGAAGACCCCTTATATAATGGACACTATGGAATTAGTGGAGCTAAAGAAACCACAGGAGGAATTGAGTAATAAGGGATTTATTCGCCCTAGTGTTACTCTATGGGGAGCCCATGTCCTTTTTGTTAAGTAGAAAGATAGATCTATGAGGTTATGCATTGACTACAGGGAGATCAATGCTATAACAATAAAGAAAAAGTATCCCATACCTCACATTGATGATTTATTTGACCCACAGCATCTATCTCAATACTATTCAATGATTGAACTTCGATATGGATATCATCAGTTGTGTGTGAAGAAGGAAGACATTCCAAAAATTGCATTTTGAAATAGGTAAGGGCATTACGAGTTTACAGTAATGCCCTTTGGATTGACTAATGCACCCTCTTTCTTCATGGATATAATGAATTGAGTTTTCAAGGAATATCTTGATGACATTGTTGTGGTATTTATGGATGATATCTTGGTATACTCCAAAATCTACGAAGATCATGAAAATCACTTGAGAATTATCCTAAAGACTCTGAGAAGACATGAATTGTATGGGAAGTTTAGAAAGTGTGAATTCTAGCTTTAGAATATTTCTTTTCTTGTCTATATTGTCTCTAAGGATGGAATCTCCTTTGATCCTTAAAATACCAAGGCAATCCAAGAATTTCCAGCAGAAACGAGTATAACTGAGGTACACAGTTTTATCGGTTTAGCATGTTATTAATTACATTTCATCCAGAATTTTCCCTAGTTGGCTAACCCATGAAGAAAGCTCACACGTAAAGGGGTTAAATTTTTTTGGACAAAAGAGAGTGAATAATTTTTTTTGAACTGAAGAGAAGATTGGTCAATTATCCTATATTGACTCTACCATTGGGGAATTATGGGTTTTTTATTTATATTGACTCATCTAAGGAAGGATTTGGTTGTGTCCTTATGTAGAATTATAGGGTTATTGACTATGTATCATGAAATCTAAAAATATATGAGAAAATATATCCTACTCATGATATAGAGTTAGCAGCTGTAATCTTTGCTTGGAAGATTTGGAGACACTATCTCTATGGTAAAAAATGTGAAATTTATTCTGATCATAAGAGTTTGATGTATATTTTCTCACATAAAGAACTCAACATGAGGTAAAGGAGATGGATGGAACTACTCAAGGATTATGATTGTACAATACACTACCACCCAGGGATGGAAAATAAGGTGGAAGATTCTTTGAGCAGAAAAGATCATTGATTTTTGAACAATATAAGAGTTGAAAGGGATCCTATTTTCATGGATCTAGTAATTATAGATATGGGAATAACCATGTAAGGTGAGATATCAGTACTTTTTCAAATGGGTGCCAAACCATATTTACTAGAAAGGATAAAGAGTTCTCAGACCGATGATGAAGAGTTTCAAAAGAAGATTAAAGCTGTGAATGATGTGAGATTGAGTGACTTTGTGTATGAAGATGGAATTTTGAAATTTGGGAAGAGACTTTGTGTTCCTGATATACATGATGTTAAAAGGGAATTGTTGGATGATTCTCACAGTTCTAATTTCTCTGTACACCCTGGTATCACTAATATGTATAGTGATTTGAAGGACCATTTTTTGTGGGACAACATGAAGAGGGAGATTTCTGATTTTGTGTCATGATGTATGGTTTGTCAACAGGTGAAAGCAGGAAGGAAATAGCCTGGAGATATCTTGCAAGCTCTTCCCATACCAGAGTAAAAATGGGAAAATATCATGATGGACTTTTTCATTGGACTACCAATGACTCCTAGAAGGAACGATGCAATATGGGTCATTGTTGATCGTCTTACCAAGTCAGCACATTTTCTAGATATAAGAGAAGATTTACCACTTGAACATCTAGAAAGACTACATATTAATTAAGAAGTGATACTTCATAGAGTACCCCATTCGATTGTTTCTAATCATGATCCACATTTTACATCAAGATTCTAGAAAATTATTCAGAAATCCCTGGATACTGAACATTGTTTGAGCACTGCCTACCACCCCCAAACTGATGGACAATAAAAATGGACTATTAAAACCTTATAAGACATGTTGATATCATTCTCACATGATATTCATGGTATGTGAGATCAATATTTACCTCTGGTATAATTTTCCTATAATAATAGCTTCCATTCAAGTATTCAGATGGAACCATTTGAAGCATTATATGGAAAGAGATGTCGCACACCAACCTATTGGGGTGATGTTGTTGAAAGAAAACTTATAGGCCTAGAAAATGTTGAAGAAACAATAGAAAAGGTGAAGGTAATCTAAAACAACATCAAGGAAACTCAAAGTAGACAGAAGAGCTATGCTGATAACTAAAGGAAGGATTTGGAATTTTAGGTAGAGGATCATGTTTTCTTGAAGGTATCTATATGCGTGTTATACGTTTTGGTAAAAAGATAAAATTATGTCCCAGGTACATAGGACCTTTCAAAATTATAGAATGAATTGGTGTTGTCGCTTACCGTTTGGAAATGCTGCCATGTCTCTCCAAAGTTCACGATGTGTTCCATGTATCACTATTGAAAAAATACATGCTTGACCCAACGCATGTACTCACCTTTGAGGAATTAGAATTGGAACCTGATCTATCTTATTGCGAAGATCCTATCAAGGTTCTTGATATAAGAGAACAAGTGCTGAGAAGCCGGATGACTCGTCTAGTAAATGTTCTATGGAGAAACCATAAGATGGACGAGGCAACATGGGAACCCGATGAACTTATCATGAAGAACCACTGGAGTCTTTTTATACATGAATATTCTAGAAATTATTAGGATGAAATTATTTGAAGGAGGGTAGAATGTAACACCCCTATCTTCCACGATACGCTTCTCTTTGATTAATATAATAGTGTGTGTTGTACGCAACTTCGAGTTCTAACACACCACAACGAATCAAACTCGCCATTATGAATAGTAATACCCACTCTCTGAAATTTTATAAATTTTATCTTTCAAAATGGAATTCATTTTTGGATTCATAATATCGAAATTAGCTTAGGGTAAAGTTTTGGTATTTTTCTGAAAACATTCAATTTTTGATGAATAGTGAAAAACACTGAGTTATAGGTTAAAACCGAATTTTTATTTAAATAATTATTTATTTTATTCAAATTTATTTTATGTCAAAATAGATACATAATACCTATATTAGTTCAATGTAATTCATTAGAGTCATTTTATAATAAGTTTAGATATATAAAAATTTTATAGAACTTTTCACCATCTTTTACCCACCTCCTAGAAGAATTTGAAAATTCCTATAAAACATAATTTTACCACTTATGTGAGTGTAATTTCAAAACTATAAGAGACCCGGTTGACATTAGTAAGTAAAATTTGGTTTAATAAGATAAAGATAATTTTTGGTGAATAATAACTTTTTACTTTTATTTTCCACGATTAAAAGTAAATAGGGTAATTAAGGGTACAAATGATATTAGTATTACGCTAACACATGTCCTAATTTTTTTTAATTATAATTCGACCAAAAAACCTTAGGAATAAAATATTAATCTCATTGGTCAACTTGGATTAGATTAGGACACTTATTATTATTTTATTAAAGAAGAGTTAAAAGTGTTAAAATCAAAGTTTAATAACTAAAACATTTTTAATATGGGGTTACAATAAGTTATATTCGACAATAAATATTCATTATAAAGATAAAAATATTTCCTACGTAATGGTATTTTATTTATATTATTTAGATATTAAATAATTTAATTTATTTATGACACAATAATGATGCAGTAATTACCTAATTAATGAAATATTAAAATAATTGATATTATTAATATCTAAATAAATGTAATTTGAGACTTTTTGTGAATTAAAATAATTTTATACTTTAATATGAAATGTTAGGGATTGTTAGATGAATTTTTTTTGAAGTTATATTTCTGTTATAAATTTAGAAAAAAGAAAATACCAAATAGGGTCAAAATTGACATAAAAGAGTTTTTAAAACAAATATTATATTATTAATTGATATTCTATTCCTAAAATATAAGGTTCATCCAAAATACTTATATAATTATATATATATCATTAATTTACCATTTTGGGTTCCCTTTAAAGTATATAGTAATTTAATTAACCATATAATAAAACAATACAAAGAGACATGGTAAATGTCAAACTATTTAACAGAAAGTTAGATCTAAAATAAAAAATTTATATAGTGACTCAAACCACTCTGAAAACAATAGGTTGAGGGGTTTTTGACGCATACCCACCATACACATTAAATAATCCAGTTTGGATCAATTATAAATAGAAAATTATTTTATTATAAAACAATATTTCTAGTTTTTCTTAAGTTTCCCTCCACCCCTCTTATAAAAGGGAAATCCCCCTTCTCTCTAATTAACACCTTCAAAGCCATTTGGCTCAGAAAAACCCTACCCAAATACCCTCTCAACTGTAATCCCTTCATCCTAGATTCCCTCCTTTAGTTAGAAATCCAACCTAAAGACCCCTTTTTATCAAACCAAAAAGAAGAACCCAAAGAAGAGGTAAATATTTTATCACCTCTTTCATGTTCCTTTCTTCTTCCACTTCCTCTTTCTTTGTTGTTTCCATTATAAAATGATAACTCAAGTATATTATATATACTGTGATGTTATTATAAATATGGTACAACCATATTCATTATTCTATCCATCCTTTGAATTACATGTCATCATACATGTGTATGTACGGATTACCGTGTCCACGTCGTGGTATAATTGTTATTCAATAAATTATTATTTTCATGGGTATAATAATGATGTGTAATTGATGTAAATAATATATATAACACGATAATGATTCTTTATATATTTTATACCATCCAATTATATATTATTTTAATAATGATATTGTCGCTCGTGCTTACGTACGGATTACCGTCTCCATGAACGCGATAAGATTCATTCCCCATCGTATCCATTCAAGACGAATTTTCATGCCATGATTAAAAATAATGTTTAAAGACTTGGTATAATTCTGTATATGAATAAGATACATCCCATCCATAAAAAATATGACTCACATAACAATGAATATAAAGTAAAACGAATCCATTAACACCCGAAAGAATGATAATACTAAGATTTTATTAACAAAGCAATGTTAAAAGATCATATATGATATCATATTAATGTATATGATTCTTTTATACTTTAATTAAAATTATTTCACCATTATACAGGAGGTTAACCTACCCTTGAGCATGGAAATGTACAAGGTAAGGGTTAATTTCACAATCTCTTTATTATCCGAGTTTTCTTTTTTACGTAAGTATCTACTGGGACATATTTATCATCCACATCAATGTTTCTTAAAAATGTAATTCAAATTTTTTTTAATATTTATTAGATTATGTGTTAAATTTATTTATAACATTATTTGAATTTTTAAAAAATGGTTTGAAAATAATCTTTCCGTCATTTTCCAAACAATGTACTTTATGACCATTTCGACAAAATTAAGGTAAGAATGTTTTTTTAACTTATACGGTGGGTGCGTATATTTTCCGCCGTTATAACAACGTCGAAGCTTCCCTTTCAATATTATTATAATATTTTCAAAATAAATATTTTCTTTTATAATTAGATAAATTTTAAATGATTTTAAAATAGTTAGAGAAATTTCTTTAAAAAAAGGTTTTGATTTCATCTATGTCAACATCCTTTAATGGATTTTAAGTTTATTTGAAGTTGATTTATTATGATACAAAACATTCATATAGTATTGAAGGTTTTGTCACGAACCGAATCTGTTCACCATCAAAACCGACACTCAACCCGGCCCACAACAAGGCACGAAGGGCGTTCCCGATCCCCATGGTCTTGCACAAGTGCCTGGGTATCATAAAATGAAAATTGGGAACGATTTACCTGAGATTATAAACTTAAAACAACAAAAGAATCCAATAAAACGAATCTGGAATTTTCAATCCAAAAATTCTTTTAAAAAAAATAAGAACTGAATTACATATTTTAAAACAACTCACCAAAACTATAACAAAGGTACAAAACCAAAAGGGGACAGCCCAGGAACCCTCATGGAAAGGGGAACCTCCCTCAATCCATCTCCACAAGACATCACCACCAAGGACCTGCTAGAAACCCGAACCACTGGAACTAAAAATTGTACCCAACCTACGACTAAAAAACTAACCATGTCTAATTACACCCAAGGGTGTAACTAGGTTGTGATAAAAAGCCTAATAGGATACCATCACTAATATATTCCATGTGATAAACTTTTAAATATGAAAAGCATGCAAGTTTTCAAAAACATGAAATTATTGTAACAATTTCTAAAAGATGCAACATTAAATAAAAACAGTTTTCAGGTGGGCTAATTTAAAGTATAAACACTTTTAAAATAAATACCAAAGCTACTGAATTTTCCAGCCACTCATACTGTATGCTGACGGTAAGCACAAAATTTCTAGTGATCACAAGTAATGGGAAATAACACATAGCCACTAGCTAGTTGTGCGTCCTAGGTACCTCATATCTCGGTGAGAGTAACCATCACAAATATCTGTTATCATGCATGAGTCACTAGTAGAGATCATACCCATAACCTAGTGGTCCCTAATCATTATCATCATAGTTTAGTTAGAGTTGTAACTGTCAATCTTGCTAAGTGAAACTGAGGCCAAACCCCACGGATTCACAAGTATACTAGTACACGTCCACCCACCAAGATACCCCGGTTTTCCCTTTGGGCTCAAACATGTTCAACAAGTCAATGAATATACTTTTCACATGAAAATATCGTTTACATATCATAAATTCACCAAACTTCCCACATGTATATAACACATGTCAAAAAATCCACTTTTCATTCAAATTGATTTTGAAATCCGACTCACACCAAAATAGCCCGCAACACATTTCACATTTATTTAACACTTCCACAAATCCATTAAAAATTTTTATAGAACCACTCAAATATATTAAAACTCTCATAACAGCTCAATAACTTGTTACATAATACCATTTTTACCTTCCAAATCATTTTATCTTCAAACTTTCATGAAATATCCCACAAACAAGTTTCTCTCCAACATCAAAATTAAAAAAAACATTTTAGAAAATTACAAAAAATTCTAAAAATGTTTTAAATATTAAAACATTAGTTCACCTTTCAAAACCCCATAATAGGTGAACACACATACCAAAAGTTTCATATTCACCCTTTTACCACTTCTTTTAACCAACTAAAACATTTACAATATTCATAAAAAGAACCCAAGTGGTGTAAATATGTCTTGCACACAAAACCCATTTCAAAAATACCATTTAAGAACAAAAACCATACCAATTCCTATCCAAAACATAATTTTAATCCATAGAGACATTTATAAAACCACTTTCATGTTTTATAAAATCTCCTTGAATAATACAACAAAAGATCCAAATGAAAAAACACATTTTCATAAAATGCTCTCAAGAAGTATAAAAATATTTTACACCTAAAACCTATTCAAAAACCCTCTTTTGAGTCCCACATGAGACTAATACATTACCAAACCAGAATTGGAAGGCCAAACAATATTTAGTAAACCAATTCCATATGTTATAAAATACACCCAAATAATACCCCACAAGTAACACATGAAAACACCCAATTTCATGTTAAAATGAAACTATAAAATTAAACACTTAACCAAATCAATCATAAATAGTTTTCTCACCAATCCCAACATATGAGGAATATGAAAAATGAGTAAATACAGAAATATAACTAATAATTAACTATTTACACATGGAACCACATATCGAAAGTGTCTAATCACTCAAAACATGGTGTGAAACAACAACTGCACCACCACTGCATCACAATGATGATAAATCCAGCCCTAGACCACAATATTTAACCAAAAAGAAACCAACTCAAACCAAAGTTTTGAACCCTATCTTCTAGACATTTTATAACATAATGGAAGAGGGAGGAAACCCTGAAGAGAAGGAATAAACTGAAGAGAGAAACACTTACTCAAAACAATCTTGAATTAAACGACCCAAAATCCACCAGTATCTGAATTTGAAAACATACAACCATTAAAGGTAGGTTAGTATAGGGATTATGAGATCATTTAGGAACTATAATTGTGGGAAAAGAGTAATAATAGAAGGAGTTATGAAGGGATCAATTTACCTCTCTAAATCTGGGTGATTTCTGAAATCCAGAGAAGTTTCGACCACTTTCGTGATTCTCTTGAGCTCCAAATTGTGGGAGGAGAAAATTGGGGCGCGCCTAATGTAATTTTCCTCGGGTGAGATTTGTAATAACAGACAAAATGTAAATATTTAAGGACATATTAAATAATTCTAATTTATTTTTAATGTAGAAATTGGGCTTTTGGGCTGGCCCAATCCCTTAAATAAAAACCCATATCCACCATAATTATGGATTCTTAAATACTCCAAATAATATTGGCGGTGTTAATAGATCAAGGGACTAAAATTAGGAATTTTAATGGAAGAAAAATGTTGAAAACAAAGGTGTTATAAAGGAATCAAAATTCATTTTTAAATTTGGAATCGGGCTCACGGTTTGGCCCAATTCATTAAAACTCACTCATTCCTCCATAAAAGCTTGAGAAACCCCCAAAATAAATAATGAATGGAAATTAAATGAAATTTAACTTTACAATATGTCATGTATGTGACAATTCTCCCCACAAAGTATACTTTCCATCCCCAAAAAGCCACAGCAAGGCCAAAACAACAACCAAACCCAATGGAGAAACCAAGAGGTACTCCTTTGATAGGGTTCACCCCCAAAGGCCCAAACACCTCCAATGATCAATTAAAGAAGGATTAATCTCTCAACCCAAACTTACACCACTTTACAGAAAAGATCATTTACATTAATACTTTATCCCAAAAGAATACTCCTCAAACACTATCCGAACAAGACTCAAGCAGTTCACCCAAATGAAAAACAACTTCAAACAAGGTTACACTTACATTACTTTAACTAAACCATTGGGCGCTCCCCAATCCCAATGTTTACTCAAGGAAGATGTTGATAGCTAGACAGTTCTAAATGAGACTACCTACTTCCAAGCCAATACCACAGATAAATCGTAGTTATTGGTACGAGGGGGACACAAATTGGTTCCCCCCCAAAAGAGAAAACCTATATTTTTCTGAGACAGAATCAGGACACTAATAGGGGAGGCTTGTACAGACTCCCTAGTAAAAAGGATAGAATTCCATTCAATGTTTATGAATGAATTTACATGAGAATCATAGTGGGTCTCTCCAAAATAAGAACCAACCATCTTAACTGACCAGTATGGTCTGACACAGACATACCAAAAAAAAATTAAATATTTGGGAAGGGCGTAGGGTTAGTCTGCATAGTTTGGGAAATCGTGCCCTAACTGTGCAGATCATTCTTTCCGCATGAATTCCTGGAACATAGTCACTACTAATCAAGCAAAAACTATGTCCTCAGAATGTCTATCCAAATTACGAACCATTCTTTAATGACTCAGTGTAAACCAAAGGCGAAGGGAATGACATTAGGCGATGTCATGGGTACAAGGCCCTCAACCTATTTCCACCGAACCGGAACAACAGAGAAAATATGATGACACTAGTGGTTTAAACTCTTCCAATCAATAATTTTGAGGATATGACATTGTAAAAGGGTTCAAACAACCTTGTGATTTCCCATGACTATGAGCTAGATTCTCTCTGAGACCTATGGCTGGAGCTTAAATGATTAAATCATCTTCAGCCTCGCAGTTAGGCTTTGGAAACCACATGAATGAGAATCATTATTTCGATGCAACCAACAAATACACCATAATCCTCGATAATTTTTCCACTACATAACACATTCCAAACACACATTACCCTAACCCGACATTTCACTGAAACATGGGCTTAGAAAATGCATACACAACAAACCTTGTTTGTTCGGGTGAGAAAAAATAGAAGCAAAGAACACCTATACTCACCTTACTCTAAAAAGGAATATTTTTATGTTTTTCCAAGGGATACATTCTCCCAAAATAACAGAGACTCTTAGATGATTTCACGACTTTCACCTTTACGGTCAATCGATCACATGAAATCATTAGGAATCACCGAACATGGCCATTGTGACTGATATAAACAATGCATGGAGACAGGCCTTATACAACATTCCCAAACAACACACAATTCTATACAGTGGCCATAATATCCTATCGTGACCATATTTTCCACACTAGTGGTTTAACATGAACTCATGCTTTAAATAATCTTTGAAGAACCCAAAGGCCCTCTTAGACACCATCGAGACACTCATCCACACTAACAACCCAAGACCACTTCCACCTTCAACGAATCAGGAAACATAAGAAACTAAGGCCTCTTTCAACCTTCCACGAGCACTCTCCCACTACAAGAGGATCTAAATATCAGATATAAAATGGGGTGTAGACTCAATCAATAGATCTCAAGAAAAAAGTATTCTTTATATTGATCAACTAGAGGATTTTCTAATGGAGAAACAATTCGGGTTTCACTTCAATTATCAATTAACCCTTTATGGGGGTGTACCTTATCCATTGAGAGAACCCAAGGACCCAACCAAGCTGGTCCATTGGTCAAAATTTCCAAAAACCAGATCCAAACACATGAAGGGAACCACCATAAAGGTGTCCCAAAACAAATCTCAAAGGATACTACTAACCGGTCCTTCTACCAAGCTTATCGACCAAACACAAACACAAAACATAGTTTGAATAGGAGGGGTTCTTTGACTCAAAACATACCACAACATCAAAATTTTCCAAAAACACATAATATAAATCATCCCAAAAAATTCATCAAGAAATCATGTTTTTCTTTGAAAACATTTATTTAAAACAAACAGTTCAGCGGTTAGCGTATCCACCAATGGAACCCCATGGGCCTTACACATGCATGGTTCTGTGCCACACTGGGTACCCTCCTCATATCCATCCCGACACTCATCCAGTCGTGCCATCAACCATCCATCATCCCATATAACCTCATGCATGTGGTTGCTCATGGAAATACTATAGGTTATAACATAAAATCTTTTCCACTTTTCAAAACCACAATAGTCGACCAACACCTCCTTTTTCTCAAAACTGCTAACCACAAGATCAAAATCCCAATTCACATCTTACAAAAATTTTCAGAAAGACACAACCATTTAGAAGATAACTCACTGTCATGATATTCAAATCAATTTCAAAACATCTCATCCCATTAAAACACCCTTCGATTGTTTAGAAAATGCTATTGGAAGCACTTTTCAAAACCTACATCAATATAGTTCCTTCTTTCAAAAGAGGTGTAAGAACACCATTTTCCATCTCAAAAAAATTCTGAAAATTCAGTTCCAATATTGAATAAATCAAACCACTCTGTATTTATTTGAAAATAATTTCACAAAAATATTACTCTTCTTAAAACCAAAGTACCAAGATTTTAAAACTATAGCACAAAACATTGCGATAGGAAACTAGTTTTAGTGGTGGGACTCAGACATATGGTTGGCGGCCATATTCCAATTACTTCACTGTCACAGAGAGTGTTCTAGGGAATATCCTTGGCTCCACATGGCTTTCCAGGCCCTGCGAGCTCACAAAGTCCATTAACCCAACTCTCTTTTCATTTCCCTTAATTATCATCGAACCAAGAAAACAAATGGACCTAGATAAATCCCAACTTCTCCAGGAAACTTGAATCCCATCATGAGGTGTGCTGATCAAGCACACTACCCCTAACTAGAATTCCAAGTCCTAACAATCCTAACTCCAGACTGTCCTGAATCTTCCCCAAATAACATGACCTAAAGAGTTAAACTGAACCTCCTCTGATACCATTTTTTCATGAACCAAATCGGGTTGCCATCAAAACTAGCACTCAAACCGGTCCACAATAAGGCCCGAAGGGTGTCCCCGATCCCCATGGGACAGAAAAAGTGCATGGGTATCATAAAATAAAAAATGGGAATGATTTACCCGATTTTATAAACTTAAAACAACTAAAGAATCCAATAAATTGAATCTGGAGTTTTCAATCCAAACATTATTTTACAAAAAATCAGAACTGAATTACATATTTTAAAACAACTCAACAAGACTATAACAATGGTAAAAACCAAAAGGGAACAACCGAAGAACCCTCATAGCAAGGGGAACTTCCCTCAAGCCATCTCCACAAGACTTCACCACAAAGGACCTTCTAGAAACCCGAACCACTGGAACTAAAAACTATACCCAACCCGCGACAACAAAAATAACCAAGTCTACTTACACCAAATAGAGTAAGTAGGGTGTGAGACAAATCCCAATAGGATACCACCACTAATATATTCCATGTGATAAACATTTAATGATGAAAAGCATGCAAGTTTTTAAAAACATGAAATGCTCGTTACAATATCTAAAAGATGGAACATTAAATAAAAATTGTTTTCAAGTGGGAAAATTTAAAGAATAAACACTTTTAAAATAAATACCAAAGCTACTAAATTTTCCATCCACTCATACCATATGTTGATGGTAATCACAAAATATCTAGTGAGCACCAGTAATGGTAAATAACCCCTAGGCACTAGCTAGCCGTGGGTCCTAGGTACCTTGTGTCTCGGTGAGAGTAACCATCACAAATATCTATTCTCAGGCACGATACACTAGTAGGGAACATACCCATAACCTAGTGGTCCCAAATCATCATCATAATAGTTTAGTTATATTTTTAAGTGTCAATATTTCTAACTGAATCTGAGGCCAAACCCCAGGGATTCACTGGCATACTAGTACACGTCCACCCACCTAGGGTTTTCCCTTTGCGCTCAGACAAGTTGTACAAGTCTATGAATATAATTTTCTCATGAAAATATCATTTCTATTTCATAAAGTCACAAAACATCCCACATGTATACAACACAAGTCACAAAAGTCCACTTTTCCATCAAATTGATTTTGAAACCCGACTCACACCAAAATAGACCACAACACTTTTCGCATTTCTTTAGCACTACAACAAATCCATTAAACAATTTTATAAAACCATTATAATATATTAAAACTCCCATAACATCCCACTCACTTGTTACAAAATACCCTTTTTACCTTCAAAATCATTTTATCATCAAACTTACACAAAACCTCCCACAAAAAAGTTTCACTGCGACATCACAATTTAATAAAACATTTCAGAAATTTACAAAAAATTCTAAATTTTTTTGACATATCAAAACATCACTTCACCTTTCATAACTTAATAACAGTTGAAAACACATACCAAACAGTACATATTCACCCTTTTCCCACTTTGTTTAACCTACTAAAAAATTTACAATTTTCATAAAAAAAACCAAGTGGTGTAAATATGTCTTGCACACAAAACACATACCAACACCCCCATTTAAGACCCAAAACCATACCAATTTCTATCCAAAATAGAATTGGAATCCCTAGAGACATTTATAAAACCACATTCAAGTTATATAAAATCCCCTTGAATAATACTACAAAATATCCAAATGAAAACACACATTTTCATAAAATGAACTCAAGAAGTATAACAATGATTTACACATAAAACCTATTCGAAAACGCTCTATTTAAGCCCACATGACACTAATACATTAACAAACCATACTTTTCAGGCCAAATAATATTTAGTAAACCAACTCCATATGTTATAAAATACACCAAAATAATACCTCATGAGTAACACATGAAAACACCCAATTTCAAGTTAAAATAAATCTATAAAATGAAACACATAACCAAATAAATCATAAACAGTTTTAGAACCACTCCCAACATATGAGGAATATGAAAAAAGATTGAATACTACAAGATAACTCATCAATAATTTCTTACACATGGAACCACCTACTGAATTTGTCGAATCCCTCAAAACATGGTGAGAAACATCAATCGCACCACCGCCGCATCACTAAGAAGATAAATCTGGCCCTAGACCACAATATTTAACCAAAAAGACACCAAATAAAACCATAGGTTTGAACCCTAAATTCTATATATTTTAGAACATAATGAAAGAGGGAGGAAACCCTAAGAAGGAAGAAATCGAAGAGAGAAACACTTACTCAAACAAATCTTGAATAAAATGACCCAACATCTACCAGAATCTGAATTTTAAAACATCCAACCATTCAAGTTAGGATCTAACAGGGATTAGGAGATCATGTAGGAACTGGAATTGGAGGAAAAGAGTAAATATATAAGGAGTTATGAAAGAATCACATTACCTCTCCAAATATTGGTGATTTCTGAAATCCAGAGATGTTTTGACCAATATCCCGGTTCCCTTAAGCTCCATATTGTGGGAGGAAAGAATGGGGGTGCACCTTAGGTAAGTGGGATCGGGTGAGAGTTCGAATCAATGATAAAACTTAAATATTAAAGGAGCTATTAAAGAAGTAATATTTGTTTTTAATGCAGAAAATGGGCTTTTGGGCAGGCCCAATCCCATAAATAAAAACCCATATCCACCATGATTATGGATTCGTAAATGGTCCAAATTAATATGGTGGTGTTAATAGATTAGGGTATGACAACTAGGAATTTGAATGGATGAAAACATATTAAATATGAAGGAGTTATAAAGGAATCAAAATTCATTTTTAAATCTGAAATCGGGCTCACGGTTTGGCCCAATTATTGAAAACTCACCCATTTCTCCATAAAAACCTCAGAAACCCCCAAAACAAAGAATGAATGGAAATTTAATGAAATTTACCTTTATAATATTTCATTTATGTGACATATTTTGTGATATGTTTGACTGTGGATGTGTTATTTTTATGTCATTCATGGTTTATGGATAAAGTATTGACAGTTCGTATGCTATGTTTAATATGAATGTTTATGTTGGGTTTAAACCCTTTCATATGGGGAATGAATTAGACTTAGTAAGTGACGGGTGGATCCCAATATAGCTCCTCGATGCATAGGTATGTATTATGAGACCAACTAGTGTACTAGAACAAGGCATTGACAAAATCTTATTTGTAGTCTTGGCACAAGCCCTTGACTGTGTGGTTTTGAAAGTCTTTCATTATTTATTCCATCATTATAAAAGTGGATATTGATATTGCATATGATAATTAGACTAGTAGAATATCAATGTGAGTATGTAAGTGGAATTATTTTGATTTTAACATTGTCATATTATGCTGAAGTTCATGTTTAAAAGGCTTTTGTTTTAGTCTTATATATTTCCTTAAATGTTTATGCTTATTTATAAAAGATTCTGCTATATTGTTATCCTTATTGAGCATCTGAGCTCACCCCTTCTATGTTTTATTTGTCCCAGGATGCGAAGAAGTATATTATGACTGACCTAAAGGGATATTCTATGAGATATCAGGGTTGTCTATGGAAACAATGTTGGTGTTTTTTTCCATTTTATGATGTAATTTAAACCTTATTAATGTATCTAGCACATCCAATGGTACTAAACTAATCGGCCTTTCGAGACATGATCTTTTTTTATCATGACAATGTTATTTAATAATGCACTGACTCTGGGTAACTGGGTTCGGGGCATTTCAATGTGACACCCCTATATTGTATGAAATATATTTTTTGAATAAATTTAATGTGTTTGTTTTCCTATGTTTCACATTACACCGAGTTTAAATGAACGAAGATATATTATTTAGATAATATTATTCCATGTGAAACTTATGACCAAGGCGTTGAATTGGTAATCATGAATAAGATTAAGTAAGTTATGATAATTATATATTTGTTACATGTTATTTAGTTATTAATTTATTAGAAATGAAAAAATTAATCCTTTGAAACTAAAAGAAATGTTTTTATGGTAAATAGATTTCCTCTGATCAATGTGTTTTTTTCATAGTAATTTAATGTTATATATATTTTAGTATGATTATAATAAAATATATATATTATATATTCAATCAAATTTTTTATCATTCATCAAATATTTTTCTAAACATGGGATAAAATATATCTAGTTTTATTGTTAAAAAGGCATTTTTTTCAAAAAGCAATGTTGTCAAACACATATTTTAAAATTAATTTTAACCACTTAAGAAATTTTATTTGAAGAAATAAGCTTCATATTTTATGTAAAAATGTGAAAAATATCGTAGATTGATTTTTCGAGAATTTATTGAAAAGATTATTTTTCCAATGAATTTTGAAAAATACTAATTTTTATTGAGAACCAACATTTAGTTTAATGAATTAGAAAATAAATATTATAAAGATTGTTTAGAAATTAAAATTAGTTCCATTATATTATTATTAATCCAATTTAGTTTATTAGAATCAATTTTATGTTCAATTTCAATATAAAAACCTTTTATACTTATGAAGTGTTTTCCATAGAAAACCTATTTTTCATCGCATCTATGGGTTTAATTTTAAATTAAATTGTACAATTTTTTGTAAGGTGAATTTGATAAAATGGATTAAAATTTTGGATTCATAATTTAACATATTTGGTTTTCTTTTTAGGTATATTTCCTCATTATTTGGTCTATCTTTTTCTTTTATTTTTTTTGTGTTTTTTAGAAAAGTGAAAAACAATGAGTGGGTCGACCATAGTGCATGGTTGGAACATGGTTAGTGGTAACCATGTGGACTCACTTGGAATCCATGAGATAAGTGTTTGGGTGAGGCAGAAGCTACCACATGACCAATGTACAGTCGTGGGCCTCGGCCTAGCTACCTGTGCAGTCTCTGGCCCTGTTGACGCAGCAGCTACCGTACGGTTGGTGCATGGTTACCATGACCATGCAGCAGCCGTGTGGTAGTTTCTATTTGGGACAGTGAGGGAAGCACAATCACTGCACATTTTTACCAACCATGCTGACTATCTGTATATCCGGTAAAGGTCATTAACAATTTTGTTTTATATTTTCTCACTCCCCGATTTTAAGACCTAAACCCACTCTATTTCATCCAACTTGAAATTATCCTCCTTATGAACTCCCCCACCCCAAATCCCTCTTAATCATTTGTATCTTCAATTTCTTGTTTCATTTTTTGTGATTCCTCCAAAATTATTCAAGTAAGTCTCTTTCTCCCTTGTTTTCTTCCTCTAATCTAGGGTATTCTCACTCTTTCTTTGGGACTTCCCTTCCTTAGTGGGCAGAGATATGATTTTAGGGTTGAATCCTGATCTTTAGGGTATAAGATTGATATTATAGGTTCTATATTTCTTAATTGTGGTGTGGATGAGGTGTTGTTGGAGTTTCACACAAGATTTTGGGTATTTCAACAACCAAGGTATTGATTCTTTGCATAAACATTATTTTATGAATTTACCATGCTTTATTGAGTATTATGAGATGTTATATAATTTATTTGTGTGGTACGAAAGGAAATTTTTGATGGGATTGACTTAAATTTGGTTTGAAAATGGTTTTTTATATGAAATTTTCTGTATTTCTTTTGAAGACCCCCGTTGTGTTCCTCGATGTTGTTTTATAAATGATTATAAATGGTTATTAAATTATGAAAATGATGTGAATCTTGTTTTGAAATTTTTTTGGTGTGTGTTTGATATTAAAAGAGTATTTTGGGTATGAACTTGATGGAATAATTCATGTGTTTCATTGTTTGGATTGAATGAGGTGAAAATGATGTGTTTTGTGACATGTGGGGCATACTTGAGCACAATAGAGAACCCTAGGTAACTAGGTGGGTGGATTAGGACTAGTATTCTAAATTATTTAGAGGTATTTCATTCTGATTTTATCTAGATAGATTTACACTACAAAAGTAACTAAACATTGTGATGATTGGATACCACTAGGACCCTCGAGTTTCACCTTCTAGGGGCTCATGCACGAGAATGCTATGTTCGTGGTTTTATACCACCTTTCACTGGGAAATGATGTACCTAGTGTAACGGCCCACGTATTTATAATATAATACATAATTATATCTATTAATAATTATGATTAAGATATTAATTTTTTGATAAATATTAAACTTTTTTTAATAGAGTACTCGACACAAAACAATGGGTTTCTCTGAAATCTGGCATTGCAGACAACATTGAGTTATACAGAAAATCATTTTACAATATTATTATTTTAAATGGTACTTAATTACTAAATTTTGTATTGTAATTAATGAATATAACTAACTAAAATATGATAATAGGTTTTTGTTAAATTTTTTTACATCTATCTAATAAATTTTAGAGGCTTAAAATGAGAATGAATCCAATTTTAAGAATAACATACTCAAATATTTATAAAAGGTAGTTTAGAGCCTTTTGAAGGTGAAACCTTTTTAAATCTTTTATTTTTCAATTTTATATGTTCTATTTTAAAAAACAAACCAATTATATAGAAGTAAGATATCAAAATTTACTTTGGTTAATTTTTGGTAACTTTCTGATAAAGTTTATTTTTTAATGAATGGTGAAAAATACTACATTGTGATTCAAAACTGATTTTTCATCTAATTTATTTATATAGTTATATTTACATTTTAATTGGTTTTAAAGTGAAATTTTATTATTTTTCTATCATTTAATTCAATTTTTTCATTTTAAGTAATTTGACTTTTAAATTCGATATAAACACATCTCAATCTTTTGATAGTTTTGACTTCTAAGAAAACTGCCTTTTGTTTTTTACAATGAGAATTATTTTTAAATTAACTTCTAAAAATTTTATGTTTTCAATTTTGAAAATTGGATTCCTTATTTTGAATCAAAAGGTCCAAATTGTGTAAATATGTACTTTTTATGTTTTAACATTAGGAATAGTAACATCAATAATTGTTGTTATTTTTCATGGTTAAAGGGAAAATCAGGTAAATAAGGG
This sequence comes from Viscum album, assembly GCA_963277665.1. Classification (NCBI taxonomy): domain Eukaryota; kingdom Viridiplantae; phylum Streptophyta; class Magnoliopsida; order Santalales; family Viscaceae; genus Viscum; species Viscum album. The sequence continues at coordinate 1,192,088,183 of OY728158.1, read as the reverse complement.
TAAAAATAATATTATAATAATATAAAACTACCATAAAACATCCCCTAATCCTATTTTATTATATATTTCCAACCAGAATTTTCCATGGGTCAATTTTAAGACCCCATGGAGCCACTTGGGTTTAAAAATGACATTTTCTAAAATTTATTTTAATGTAAAGAGAAACATAACATAAACATGTATCTTTTAATAAAACAATTTTGGATATGGGTTATATAACTGATATATCCAACTATAAATAGTAATCAGAAACATATATATATTTCCTACATCAAGGAATATTTTTTAAAAAATAGACTTTAAAAAATTATTTATTTATGACACAATGATGATGTAACGATTACCTTATTACTAAAATATTCAAATAAATTATATTATAAATATTAAAAGAAATATAATTTGAACATTTTTATAACATACATGAATTTTATGGATGATTATGACATATTAAAATTATTTGTATGCCTTTTTTTAGAAGAAATCAATTTTTAATGACTTTAAAAAAATTAATTACTAAATAGTGTCAATGTTTACGTTATTCATAACTTAAAATATTAAATAGTTTAATAATGTTTTCAAATTCTTAAAAATATAATATTTTGATAAATGGTTATGATAAGTCCAAATATTTCATAAATATGACTTTTTTGGGTCTTTTTATATGTCATGTTAATTAAATTTACCCACAATATGTAAATAATAAAATATCATGCTAAGATTAAAAAGGGTAAAATAAAGTTCAAACCAAAAATATAAGGTTAAAAAATAATAAAAACCTGTCTATAATTAATTTTATGATGGTTATATGACCCAAAGTAGTCTTATAATTGTAATAAATTTGTTTTGGATCATTAGAAACTGAAAATCAATTTATAGTAAAATAATATTTCAAGACTTTCCTAAAGTGCCCCTTCTCCCTCTAATTAAAGATCACAACTGATGCCCACTTACTTGCACCTCTAAAAACCCTTGGATCATCAAATTTATACTCAAATATTATCCCAATCTACCTCCTTTATTCTTATAAACCTTACCTTGGGAATAAATCAATTCATGAATGCCTTTTGGTTCAAATCAAAACAAGTTACCAGATATTGAGGTAACGTCTTCTCTCAAGTTTCTTTTCTTTATTTTCATTCTCCACTCCCTATGATCTTATTATTCTATGAATACATAATAAAATTTATCCTCAATATACTATTATGTTTTTATGAAAATAATTCCAACAACACTTACACACACTTCTATCTAATTTTTACGAATATACTGAATCTATGTACGGTGAACTACTAGCTCACGAAACGATGATTGTCCAATCTTCTCCAACGACCTCTCATAGTGGAAATTATGATGGAACTATATTTATATATGATATATATTATATTTATATTTTATCTATTATTGTGTAATTTTTATTTACAGCATACTTTTATGCTTTCCGTAATGTGTAAATATAATAATTTCATTTGCGGAGGTGCGGACTACCGCACCCTCAAAGTGATATGACTCATTCATTCCATACATGGAACATATAAAGGATGGTGTTAAGGAACATATGTAACATATATAACATACATAGTTTAATGTAATTATAACATACCAATGTATTATTTAGTTTCCATTCCTTTAAAATGAAAAACAAATGAAAGTAGCATTCAAGTGTACATATGGCCCACATTCTCCATTAATGGTTAATTACATTTCATATCTCCAAATGTCATGAACTATAATAAATACATATATACGTGATATATATTATATTTAAATCATTAATATCATTATTGATATGATTTACTTTTTACTACTTCGACAATTTACTTCAAAACTAGTTCATTTGTTTCTCAAGTACCGTACATCGACAAAACGTCTGATATGAACTGAAATAATTAACTAATTTCTGTAACATGGTAATAAGTGAAATAAAATTAGTAATAAAATTTAAAAAGTTGATAAATAAAGTATAAATTAACAAAATATTATTATTTAGTAAATTAATGAATGAACGAGACAAGTCGAATACTGAAAAAGAAACTTCTTAACCCAATTTCCATTCTATGGGTTGATCTTCTACTTCTTCAATATGTGGTTATATGATTATTTGAGAGATTACATTTGATATCTTATCTAGAATTTATACTTGATTTATTTTGATTTAGAGTGGGTACACATAATCAATCTATTGGATAAAAATGATCTTTGTATGGGAATTTCGAAACTCAATTTCCACTCATTGGGTTTTACGCATTCTTCGTTGATTATATAAGGACAAGAATATGCGTGGAATCACTATTTATTTATTTATGTTTTAATTTAAACATCCCTTTGTGTGTGTGTATCGTTGCTACATATAATCACCCCATTGATAAATTCTAACATCATTTATAAAAACATTGTAAGGGAAATCATAACTCAATCTATATTCACTGAGTTAAATATCCATATCATTGGTCTTTTTTTTCAAGATAATGAGTGAATTCCCACTGGCTATTTTACAATTAATGTCCACTTATATTGGGTGCATTTATATATTTCACACATAATTATTTTATTGATTTATCCTTAATCTAATGATATGATCTTTGTAAGGGATTTGTCTCAATCTCCTTTCATTAAGACATATCATGAGGTTATGAACTTTTATTGTCCTATATCATTTATATAAAACCCTTTGGATACATTTTGTCATGAATCAGTATATTATCATGAAATTTATGTTTTTATTTAATGATATTCTATAATTATTTTTATTCAAGTGTTTCTCATGTGGTAAGGGACTCTAACAAAATCATCATTTTAAATGTTTTAAATATTTATTCTTCTAAATAATTCTAAATAATTTCCATGTTTTTAAAATGGTTTTAAATATTTATATATATGGAAGGTAATTTTTTGAAATGTTAATTCCTTTAAAAAATTTAATGTGTTATGGGAATCTTTGATTCAAAAATCACTTTATTAACTATTTTAAATGGTGTGGGAAATAGATTTAATATTCCAATATCTTGAATTGATTTCGTGTGATTGATGAGTGACATGTAGATAATTTCAAACATTTATGTGTTATGATTATGTATTGGTATTTCAAATTGGAGGGGTGGTTACATGATAAACCAAATGATAGGTGGTTTCGTGATAAACCAAGAATGGTTGATTGTGTTATAAACTACAATGAATTAGGTGTGGAAGTTGTTCATAGATCTATTCCATTTAGTGATATGTGTGGAAGTTGGTAGTATGGTTATTAAATTTAATTATTTTTGTGTCCCATTTTTTCATTATATGTAATATGTTCCTTTGTATGGGATTTATGGTAATATTTTGGTTAAAAAAAGGGTATGCAGTGAGCTTATATTCATTGAAGTGTTTTTGCTTCATCTAAAAGGTGGAAAGTATTACTTTACTATAAAGTATTCCCGGTTTACATGTTTTTTCCAGGATAAAAGGTTTCATTATTTATGTATCCTTTACTGATCTTTTTATTACCCTACCATGTTTTGAAAGGTTTTTCATAGGACTTAAGGAAGAATATAGTCAAGGATGGGATTAATGAAAAATTATATTGTTAAAACATGAAAAGATACCATGTTTCTGTTTAAATATTTTTGTATTATGAAAAAAATGCATAGTTAGTAGAAGTGTCCACTTGTAATATTTATGTTTTTATGTATGATTTATGACCTAATTCTCTAAATATCTAAATATAAAACGATCCTCTATGTGAATTAAAGTCAAATTATTGATATATCTCAAGATTAATTAAGGTTTTAAGGATAAGGCCTTATAGTTGGTATCATAGCTTGGTTTAGACAACTTTGATATTATGATGTTTTCATAAGGGTTTGGGATATCATCATGGGTTTATAATTTTATGTTATATTTTTTGTTCAATGACTTACAAACCCATTTTGAATCTTATTTTATAAAATTTCTATGTGATTTACGGTATTTTTTTGAGACATATGACTTTGATGAAATTATGGGTTATTAGTATTTTGGATAAAAAATGTGAGGTACAAAATAAAATTAGAGGTTAAAAATTTTATTGTTATTTTTTTGGAATTTATATCATTTTTTCAATGTTTTTAGAATTATACAACTTCTGAAAAATGACATCACGCGGACCATGTGACAACCCATCATGTTCTACAAAGCTACAGCAATCGAACCCACAACGAAATTGGGACTCAGATTTATTACATACCACTGGCCTATGTGAAATACCCAGTTAGTACAACATCTTCTTTTTAGTTAAATGAATTTATGGATAAAGAATAATACAATTTTGGGAACTTAAATTTTATCAATTAGATAGTCTCAATAGAGGAAAATTATTTGGTTATTATGTGAGAAATGTCATTTTGGAAGATGTTCATTCATTTAGAAACCCAAAATTCTTAAGGTAAATAAAATACAATGGGATTTCACTTAAGGAGAAATGATGGAATTTAATTTTTGAAGAATATATGTTTTTGTTATGGAAATATGTCCATTTGGGTTATTTATGGAATTGATTATCCTATAATGGAGAAAATGTTATAAGGTTAATTAATTTTTTTTATGAGACTTTAAGAGTAGTCGACATTATTTAGATATAAATTTTATGATTTATCTTGGAAGACTATGTGACCAAATATTTCTGAATATGGGTTTTAATCCTAGTTTGTATTATTATTTTTGATGAGTTATAAGGAAAATTATTTGTTGAATGGTATTTTTTGAACATTGGGGTATTGTTTTTTGAATTTTAGAGATTAATAGTAGTCTTTATTTTTATAAATGTTTATTATTTTCAGGGGATTATCTGATCTTGTACTAACCATTTTGGTTTAGGATAATGTCTAATGTCCCGGGAAATATATGATTTATCATTTGTGTATTATTTGATTCTATAGAAGTTGATTCTAGTTTTTTAGTTGTGACTAAGTCATATTGAATACTTGTCATTTGGAGAAAATATGAGTTTATGGTAGATATTTATTAAAGGTTGAAACTCTACTTGACGGGTAAATATTTTTCCTTATGTTCTTAGTCAAGATCATAAATAAATTCCCCGAAATTATGAAAAGGATATTAAAATAACGTTTTCTGTATACCTTTCCTAATGGGGAATCAAATACCTCTTAACCCATCACAATTTTTTGGTTTTATGGTTGTTAACATTCCCCAGATCACGTTTTCTATCACTCTCCATGAGAATGAGAAGGATAGTTTTTCTTCTATATCAATATTATCCAACATGGAATCCTATTATATGTAATCTATAGTGACCTTTGTACTTATCTTTCTTTATTTTATTATAATATTTTTATGGAATCTTTTTCTTGATGTTGGATTTTCCACAAAGTTTCTAATCCAAATTTTAAAATTTTGAGGACACAATTTCTAAAAGGGGGGAATGATGTAATGAACCAGGTATTTATAGACTAATATATTTTAAAATCTATTATAATTTTAAAATAATAAATTAATTTTATGTTAAATAGGACACTTTTTCTAATTGTTTACTCGACACCCAACAATGGGTTTCTCCAAAATGATATGTTGCACACTACATTGAGTTATACTAAAAAATAATAATATTATATTATTATTTTAAATGGTAGTTAATGCATAGTAATTGTATTGGTAGTAGTGAATATAAATAACTAATATACGATTACACATTTTTGTTAATTTTTTTACATTTTTCCAATAAATTTTAGAGGCATTAAATCAGAATGAATCCAATTTTAAGCGTAAAATACACTATATTTTTTAAATGTAGATTTACTGCCTTTTGATGGAAAACTCTATTTAAGTAGAGTTTTTGTAACTTTTATATGTTCTATTTGAAAAAATAGGATTCTTATATTGAATCAGGACATCAAAATTTACTTTGGTTAATTTTTTTTAAATTTTTTGATAAAGTTCATTTTTTAATGAATAATGAAAAAATCTGCATTTGAATTCAAAAATGCATTTTCATCTAATTTATTTATATAGTTAAATTTTCATTTTAATTGGTTTTAAAATTTAATTAGATTAAATTTTCATAATTTAATCTAATTTTGTTCCTTGAAAGTAATTTTCCTTTTAAATTGGACATAAACACATGTCAATCTTTTGCTAGTTTTTACTTTTAAAAACATGTTTTTTGGTTTTGAAAATAAGAATTAATTGTAAATTAATTCTTGAAAATTATATGTATTAAATTTGTAAAAATAGATTCCATATTTGGAATCCTAAGATCCAAATTTTTTAAATAGGTGCCTTTTATTTTTGTAAATTATGAATAGTAACATTAGTAATTATTTTTATATACCATGGTTAAAGGGTAACTCAAGTAAATAAGGGTAAAAAATAATATTATAATAATAATAAACTAGTCTAAAACATGTCCAAAAACAATGTTATGACATATTTTTGACCATTATCATCCTTGGGCCGATTTAAATATTCCACGGAGCCACTTGGGTGTAAAAATGACATTTTATAATATTTAATTTAAAGTAAAGAGAAATATAACATAAACATGTGTTTTTTACTAAAATCATTGTACATTTGGGTTATATATCTGATATATTCAACTATAAATATCCACCATAAATCAAAAAACTTTTCCAACATTATGTAATTTTTTATAATTTTTTAAAATTAATTAAATTTATTAATTTTTTACACAATTATAATGTAGTGATTGCCTTATTACTAAAAGATTATAATAAATTACATTATAAATATTAAAATAAATTTAATTTTAATATTTTGATTTCATACATAAATTTTATGGATGGATATTATTTATAAAATTTTATTTTATGCCTTTGTTGTGAAGTAATCAAGTTGTTATGACTTTATCAAAAATCAATTACTAAATAGTGTCAAAATTGACATAATTCATATATTAAAATTTAAAATAGTTTATTAAATGTTTTAAAATTCCTAAAAATATAATAATCGTCTATGTGGTTATGATGAGTCCAAATATGTCTTAAATGTCACTTTATAGGGTCTTTTTACATTTTATGGTAATTAAACTGACCCACAAAGTGTAAATAATAAAATAACATGGTACGATTAATAAGTGTGAAGTAAATTTTAAACAAAAAATATAAGGGTCAGAAATATCCAAACTTGTCTAATTTTAATTTTCTGATGGTTATACGATCCAAAATAATCTTATCTTTGAAATAAAGTAGTTTTGGACCATTATAATTCGAAAATGAATTTATAATAAAATAATATTTCAAGACATTCCTAAAGTGCCCCCCTCCATTTTGTAAAGGGTCACCACCACTACCCACTTACTCACACCTCTCAAACCCCTTGTATCACTGAAAGTATAACCAAATAATCTACCAACATCACTCCATTCCTCCTAGAATCATTACCTTGGGGAGAAGGAAATTGAAGAACTCTTTTTGGCTCGAATGAAAAGAAGTTTCCTGATTTGGAGGTAACGTCTTCTCTCAAGTTCATTTCCATTATTTTCCTTCTCTAGTCCCTATTCTCTTATTATTCTATGATTACATAACAACATAAGTATCCAAAATATACTATTATATTTTATGATAAGTATTATAACAACACTTTTACACACCTCCATCTAATGGATATGAACATATTGTTTCTGTGTACGGCAAACTAGTGCTTCATGAAATGACGATTGTTCAATTTTCTCCTAACACCACTCATGATAGCCACTATGATGGAACATTATTTACATATGATATATATTTTATTTTAATTGTATCTATTATTTTTTAATTTTTATTTACAACAAACCTTTATACTTTCAATAATGTGTAAATATTATAATTTCATTTGAGGAAGTGCAGACTACAACCCCCTCAAAGTGATATGACTCATTCATTACATACACGGAACATATAAATCATGGTGCTAAGGAACATATGTAACATATATAGCATAGATATTATAATATAATGATTACATACCTATTTATCCTTTAGTTTTCATTTCATTAATATGAAAAACAAATAAATGTAATGTTCCAACGTACATCTGGTTCACCGTCTCCATGAATAGGGCATTTCACTTCTTATATCCAAATGAAATAGACTATTATAAATTCATATATACTAGATATATATTATATTTAAATCATGAATATAATTCTGGAGATGATCTAATTTCTAATACTTAGACAATTTACATCAAAACAAGATCATTTTTTTCTCAAGTACCAAACATCACCAAGACGTCCGAAATGAACAGAAATAATTAACTAATTTACAAAACATGATAATAAGTGATATAAAATGAATAATAAATACTAAATAGTTTATAATGAAATTATAAATTATCCTAATATTATTATTCATGAAATTAATGAATGAACCTAACGATTCAGATTCAAGGTATGGGAACTTCTTTACCCAATTTCCATTCTTTGGGTTGATCATCTACTTCTTCATTATGTTTTTCTATGATTATGTGAGAAATGAATTTTATATATTTTCTAGTATTTATAATTTATTTATGTGGATTTATAGTTAATACACAAAATTAATCTATTTTAAAAACAAAATTATCTTTGAAAGGTAATTTCTAAAATCAATTTCAACTCAATGGGTTTTACGCATACTTTATTGATTATATTATCCCAAGATTATGTGTGAAATAACTATTTATTTATTTATATTGTAACTTATAGTTAAATTTATGTGGATATAATATTTTTACACATATTCACTCCATTGATAACTTTATAGGTCATTTATACGAATATTGAAATGGAAAACATAACTCAATCTCCATTCATTGAGTTAAATATCCATGTCATTGGGTTTTTTTCATGTAATGTTTTAATTCCATATGATTTTTTTACACTTAGTTTCCACTTATATTGGGTTTATTTTAATTTTTCACAAATAATTATTCTTTTATTTATCCTTAATCTAATGATATGATCTTTGTATGTGACTTTATCTCAATATCACCTTAATGAGAAATATCTTGATGTTATGCATATTTATTATTCAATATGTTGTATATAAAACCCCTTTGACACGTTATATCATTAATTAGTATATTCTCATGATATTTAAGGTTTTATTTAATTTTATTCCTTAATTATTTTTATTCGAGTTCTTCCCATGAGTTAAGGGACTCTTCAACCAAAAAACACATTTCAAATGTTTAAAATATTTATTCTTATAAATAATTCTCATTAATGTCCACAATTTAAAAATGGTTTTAAGGATTTATTTACATGGACACTAATGTTTTTAAATTTTAATTCCTTTAAAATTTTCATAGTGGTATTGTCACATAAATGACATATTTTAAAGTTATTTTTCATTTAATTTACATCCTTGCTTTGTTTTATGGGTTTCTCATTCATTTCTGGAGGAAAGGGTGAGTTTTCATGATTCAGGCCAAATCGGGAGCCCATTTCCAGATTTAAAAACCGATTTTGATTATTTTATAGCTATTTTATTTTTTATATTTCTCTCCCATTCCACTTCCAAAATATCCTCCACTGACCTTTCTACACCAAAAATAAAATTTGGACCCCTTAGTAATCCATAACAACGGGGTATTTGGGTTTTTATTTAAGAATTGGGCCAACTCGAAAGCACATTTTCCAGTTTTAAATTGTTTTTGTAATTTTTTAATATCTTATTCATTTTAATGAATTTTTCGGTGATTCCACCTCCCTTTCGACCCTATGCGGCCCAAGAGCGCTCCCATTACCTTCCCCCCCCCCTCTTTGGAGCTCTGGTTAATCATGATTTGGTGTTGAACTTCATAGACTTCCTCAAATCATCCATATTTGATGAGGTAAAGTCTTTCTTGAAAAACTCTCTCAATTATCAATATTTTTCCTCCATTATAGTTACTAAATGATCTTATATATATTGTTCAAACTAACCTTGATTTTTGGCCGTTTTAAATTTCATCTACTGGTGTTTTTGAGGGATTACTTCAAGATGCTTCGAGTAAATGAGTCCTTTTCTTTCCTCTTTCAAATTGCTTAGGGTTTCATTCATTGTTCTTAGGGTTTCATCACTTATCATTGAGTTTCATAATGTCCAGAAACAAATTTTTCGAACCTAGGGTTTAAATATTGGATTTCTTGGCCAATTATTGGGGTTTTAGGTTTGATCTAGCTCTCTCTTGGTGCGGCGTGGGTGCGATTTGATTTTCCCACGGAGATTCAAGGTTTTTTTTTACTTTGGTAGGTGATTCCATTGTACGTGAAATTTTCGTAAATTATCTTTCTGTGTTCATGGTATTTTAATTTTTATTTTATTTGATTTTTTTTGTAAAAATTGGTTTTAGTTGCATTTATAACTCAAATGAATTTTAAGTTCCAATTTTTGGTGAAATTGAGGGTTTTTCATACAAATCTTTTATTGGTTCTTTTTAGGCTGACCTATAATTTCATAGTTGATTTTATTGAACTGTATTAGGTCTAAAAATCATGTTTGTAATGTATATTATTTTTGTTGTTGCTGTAAAAGTTTGTTTAAATGGTGTTTGCGAAGCAGATGGGGTTTAAGTGCCATGTTTGTGTGAAAATCGTGGTTTTTAAAAGATATAACTTCTTGGTTCACATTGGGCTTCCCCATAACTAAATTGTTAGTTTCATTAAAGGTTATTGAACTGAAATTTTGTTTTGATGACTTACAAGTGTTCACATAGTGTGAAAAGTGGATATTTTAAAGATCTTTGGGAGCAAAACAATGTGATATTTTGAGAGGTTGTTTTTTTGAAAATCAAAATATTTTATTATGAGTCATAAATGGTATAAAATGTGTGTATATATTGTACTGTTTGTTTGTGACCAGTAGTGATATTTTATAAGAAAAATTATGTGTGCTGTTTGCTGAAATTTTTTGAGCACAAAAGGGGAATCTCGGGTACTTAGTTGGGCGGATATGTACTAGTACGACTAGTGGACCGGATGGGTTGTGTCCCTATTTTACTGAGAAAATGGATAATTACAACTCTAACTAAAATATGTGGATGATATTCGGGGAACACTAGGTTATGGGTATGTTCCCTACTAGTGGCTCGTGCATGGGAAAGGATTGTGACTTGGATACATTACACCGAGGTACGAGGTACATAGGGCCCGAGAATATGTAGTTGCCTTGGGGTGTTCCCAGTTTTGGTGATCATTGGATTTATGGTATTTAACCTTGTATTAGGGTTTTTTGCAGTACTTTATTGTAGCTCACATGTCTATTTAGATGTTTGAACATTCTGAAAATTTTATCTTGAAAACTGTTTTCAATTGAAATTTGCATTTCTTAGATTTTATCACGGCTTTTCTTTGGATATTAAAACTGCTTTTTTTCACATTGTATTGCATTCTATTTAGAATCATTGGGTGGTACCCTATTGGGCTTGGGATCACACCATACTTACACCCCTTGGGTGTAAGTAGACTTGGTTATGTTTGACTCGGGTAAAGGAAAGGCTATGGGTGATGGTCGTTCAGGGTGTTAGTCCCCATCCTTGGGACGGAGTTATGGAGATGGCTTGGGGGTGATGACCCCTTGTCATGTGGAGTCCATGGGGATGTTTTTTTTGTTTCATTGTGTCTTTCGACCTTTAGTACTTTATTCTAACTTAAGTATTCAGTTCTTGATTTTTTTATAAACCATGCTTGTATGAATTTTTCAGATTCATTTTTTCAAATATTTTTTGATGTTTTATGTATACATATTCAGGTAAATCGTTCCCAAACAAAAATAAATGATACCCAGGCACTTGTACCATCTCGTGGGATAGGTAATGACCTTAGGGCCTTTCCATGGGCCGATTTGGGTTCCATTAATGGTGGCGACCAGATTCGGTTTGTGACAGTTATGGGACACATTGATCCGGAAATCAATTTATTAAATGTTTTAAATGGTTTTGGAAATGGATTGAATATTTAAATATCTTGAATTGATTTATTATGATTAATGAGTGAAATGTTGATAATTTCAATATTTCTGAGTGGTGATTAGGTAATAGTAATTTTACATTGGATGAGTGGTTACATGATAAACCAAATATGGGTGGTTACATGATAAACCAAATGAAGTGTGGTTCCGTGATAAACCAAGGAAGAATTGTTACGTTATAACCTCTAATGAATTGGGTGTGGAAGTTGGCCATATGGCTATTTAATTTAGTGATATGTGTACAATTAGACCATATGATTATTACATTTAAGTATGTTTATTTCCCAAGTTAACTTTATGTGTTATATTTTTCTTTTAATGGGATTTGTGGTAATCCTTTGGTTATAAAAAGGGTAAGCAATTAGATTATATTCAGTGATGTTTTTTCACTAATTATTAAAGATGAAAAGTATTACATTATGATAATGTATTCATGGTTGGCATATTTTCAAAATACTAATAATTTTCATTCTTTATGTATCCTTTATTGATCTTTTTATGCTCATACCTCATTTTTAAATGTTTTTCACAGGACATAAAGAATAATAGAGTCAAGGATGGCATCAGGGAAAAGTTATGATGTCAAAACATGAGGATATTCCATGTTTCTTTTTAAAGGGTTTTTGTTTTATGACAAAAAATGGATAGTGATTAAATGTTTCTATATGTAATATTTAATTTTTTATGTTTGGGTTATGACCAAAATCTATAAATCTCTAAACACAAAAAGATCCTTGATGTGAATTAAAGTCCTGTTATTGACTTATCTCAATATTGTGTAAAGTTTTATGGATGGGGCCTTATACTTAGTTTCCCATTTCTTCCTTGTGCCAAGATATTTCTCCCGCAACTATTTCTATATGGTGATATCGCACTACCGTCAGCATGTGGTGTACTTTATTTTTCATGTCAAAATCCAGTATGCATTCTTTCAAATTGTTTCCCTTAAAATTGCTTCCAGTTGTTCTTTATAAGACTTTAAAGATTATTTATCATATAATTTTTATAGCATTTAATCTTTTATTCAGTATAATCCTATTGGGTTTTGGTGCACACCCTACTTACACCTTTGTTCCTGAGTAGGCTAGGTTATGTTCGATCTAGGTAAATGAAAGGAGTTTTGGAGATAGTGTTTTAGGTTACTAGAGGTCCTTTCTAGTTTTTTTTGTGGTGTATTGAGGATGACACTCCTCTAATCACATATAGATTTTTGGTATAGTGTTTTGTTACCTTTTTTTTATTTCTTAAATATTGTAACATTAAATCTGGAAAAGGTGTTTATTTCATTTTATCTCATGGATTTTCATTTTCAGTTTATTTATTTATAATTTATTTTATTATCATGAAATCGGGTAAATTTTTCCCATTTTTTTATTGATACATGAGCAATTATTGCCACTCTGTGTGGATTGGGAATGCCCTTGGGTATATGCCACAGACCGGTTCGGGAACTAGTTCGGATGAAAAAGTGACTTGGTCAATGAAAAAATGGTATCAGATCAGGGTGATATTTTGGGTCGTGTTATTTGGATGAGTTTGGATAGATAGTTGGGGCTTGAGCCTTTGGTTGTGAGAAGGGTTATTTGCTAGTACACCTTGTGACAGACCTCAAGCCTCCATGGGATATTGGTATTTTTATTTTACTTCTCCTCTAGGTGGGACATGGAGGGTGTATACTATGCATGGAAATTGGATGGGGGTGAAGTGTTCTGGTCATTACTTTTTTATGAGGAGTTTGGATTATTTGTATTTTTTGTTATTTCTGAAAATTTTCAGATTTTTTCTATTCATTTTTTTCTTAGGATTGTTTATTTTTCTAGTAATATTCCTCCCTAGATAATATCCTTTCAACCACGAGAGGAATCCATAGAGAGTTCTCCCTCACCACTTGATAAGGAACAGGTAGAATTTATGGTCTTGGATATTCAGGATTGGGGATAAAGAGTGTGTCATGCTCCTACTCCAGTCAGGGAAGCTGAACCTGGTCCGGTGAACGACATAGACCAAAAGTTTCTTAAGAAGAAACATCTATTTTTCTGAGCTATGATAGAGCCTTTGGAAGTTATGGAGTGTCTTGAGAAGATAGACTTCATGATTGAATTTCTGGACAGCACTGAAGATATCAGGGTGAAATGAACCACTTTCTTTAAAGAAGGTCCCAGATGAAGTTGGTGGGAATTAGTGGTTCAAATGAGGAAGTAAGAGAAGATGAGGTAGAAGGACTTTAATGATATCTGTAATGATAAGAATATATATGTGGTCTTGACCTATGCCAGATCTTAGGAATTTATGGATCTTGTTTAGGGGGGACAAGTCTATGATGTAGTAAGCCAACCACTTTGTTGATCTAGTTCGGTACTCATTTGAAATAATTTCTAATGAGAATATGAGGGCACCGAGGTTTGAAAGGGGTATGTGGAGAGAGATCTACTCACAGTTCCTTCTACTAAAGCTAAAGACATATGTTGAAGTAGTTTATTGGTCTTGTATGGTGGAGATCAACTGTTAGGGTATGTTTGGTTCCTCTATTGCTATTTCAATTATGGGCATCGGCAATTCATCTGGGAAGAAGAGGAAGCGAGATGGACATGGGGAAAAGTTAATTGGTAGTCTGTTCCATCCTTCCCAATAGTATTCAGTTGTGGATTTTGATGCAGGGTCATATGTGTGTCCCCAATGTGGTAGGGTAGGACACACTCAGATTGTGTGTATGTCCCCTCCTAAAACCTATCATTGATGGGGAGCTATGGGACACTTGAATAATTTCTAAAAGCAGATGTACCCATAACAAAGTGGCGTAGGATTTGTAGGTCCCAGGGGAATGTTAGCTCAATAGAAGCTATCCAGGATAGTGGGATCTCATTTTTGTGTCCATAGTGGTAGTACTGGATCCTTTTATGGTTAGAGTCATCTTAGGGAAGATCCAAAGGTCAGTGGTCATGTTCAAACTCAGGCAGATTTCATACATCTTCATGTTGTAGATCAAGCACAAGTGGAATTGTATGCATGGCCCTTGACATTTCAAGGTACCATTCTTATTTCATCTTCTATAGAAGGTATTTGGTTAGATAAAAGTTCATCTATTTCATTTTTTTTATCCTGCCTTGTGAATATGTTGAACCGTCCAACCATGCTTATGTATTTTTCAATGGAGGTTGTAACGTCATTGGGTAAGAAGAAGGAGAATAGTCTAAGGTACCCACCGTGTGCACTCTCCATGTTAGGGGTCAATTAGGAATGTGATTTCCTAGTCCAGGATATGGATACATTCTCTTTAATACTTAGTGTGGTAGTATTGTGCCCTTACAAGCGCATATCGATTGTTATAGGTGGTGGTTATGTTTCATCAAACCTGATGGGAGTTTTAAGATTTTTCATGGAGAGTGGAATCCTCGGTTGGGTCGTACTGGAACTCCACACCCAGATCTGGGTAATATTGTTTTTCAATAATCTTCACTCATGTAAGAGGATTTTGGTGGTACCCTTGAGGTTGGATTATCTCTTTTAGTGGATGAGTTCACAGAGGTATTTCCTGATGAATTTTTATGTTTACCACATAAGTGGTATAAAGAGTTCTTGATATATTATGTGTCAGGTACAAAGACTATATCTCTTCCCTCATATCATATGGACGCCACTGAGATGAGGGAATTAAATATACAACCAGATGATTTTAAATCCAAAGGATTTATTTTCCCAATAATCCATCCTTGGCCTGCCCAAATTTTTTTAAAGAAGGTCAATGGATCTCTTTGGTTATGTATCAATTACTAGAAGGTGAATAATGTAACAATAAAGAACAAATAAAAGTATCCTTGAATTGATCAATTAATCAATTAGCTGAAAGGGAAGTGTTGTTACTCTATGATATACTTGTGTTCTGGTAACCACTTAGTTAGGATGAAAGAGATGGATATTTTGAAAACAAATTTTTGAAGTAGGTAAGACCACTTACTATACATGGTCATTCAATTCATATTGATGAATACTCTAGGAGTCTTCATGGATCATATGAATAGAGTGTTCCACCAGTATCCCGACTCTTTTTAGTTGTATTCATGGATGAAATACTAGTTTATTCGGGATACAAGTAATAGAATGAGCATCATTTGAGGAATGTGATGGGTACTATTCCGGATCATCGTCTCTATTAAAAGATTTCAAGTGAACTTTTTGTACCCTGTATGGGAATTTTCTTCTCCATGTAATCTCAGTACATTGATTTTTGGAATTCCCCAATAAGACCAGTGAATTCATGTCATGGGAGCAGTCGAGGAACATGTTTGAGATCAGAATTTCCTTTTCCTGGAAGGTTATTATAGAAAATTTATTTGATACTTATCTCGGCTTGCCTATTCTATGACTGCACTCACCCGAAAATTAGTGTAGTTTTAATGGATTCTATAATGGTATGAATCCATTGAAGAGCTGAAGCGGCGGTTGACTACTACACCAGTTTTGATCATTCCAATGTTGGAAAAGGGATACATGTTTTATTACAATGCTTCAGGTACGGTACTTGGATGTGTTCTTATACGTGATGATCTTGTGGTCAAATATGGCTCTCTGTAACTTTGGCCACATGAAATGAACTACCTAACCTAGGACCTGGAGCTAGCAGCGATGATGCATTCCATGAAAATGTGGAGTCAATATCATTTTGGGGAGAAATTTTTGTTATACTATGATCATAAAATCATTGCCTACATCTTCTTCGAGGAGGAATTTAACTTGAGGAAACTATGTTGGATTGAATTTGTTGCAGCGGTTAGACATTTATATAATTTATACCCCTAGAAAGGGTAATGACATGTTTGATGCCTCAAGAAAAAAAGTGAAAATGCAAGCATTGAGGATGTCCAGTGGTGAGTAGACATTAATAGGGATTTTTTCATAGCTCCACTTAGAAACCTAGGAGAAAATGGACGTGTGTTCTTGGAAAGTTTTTAGTTATCTACTCTTCTTCTAGAGAAAATTCATCGGGAATAGCCCGTAAAGATGTTGTTCTATTATTCTACGTATTTTTTTCATGGTTGGGAGACACCTCATGATTAGTCGTTGTAACCTAATAGAGTTCAATGTTTAAAGGGGTGTTTTGTGGTTCCATTATCCCCAAAGAAGGTGGTTATACAGAATATCCACTAGTCATGGTGTTCTATTCATCCTATAGCTACTAAGATTTATTATGATATGTGTTGGTAGTTTTGGTGGTGAGGCTTGAGGCGAGATATAGCAGACATTGTATCGAGGTGCTACATGTGTCCGTAGGTGAAATAATAGAATCAAAGGCCCTCTGGTTTTCTTCAACCATTACCCATCCCTACCTGGAAGCGGGATGCGCTCGCAATGGTTTTATTATTAGCATGTATTGTACACCTTGAGGAAGGAATTACATTTAGGTATTAATTGACCATTTGACCAAATATGCTCATTTCATCATGATTAAAGGTTCTAAAAAGGTTGATGAGGTGGGAAGATTATATTTTCAAGAAGTGGTATGACTTAGTGGTGTGCCATCAGCAATCGTATCTAATAGAGACCCCCATTTTACATCTTGTTTTTAAGAAGGCATTCCAAATGAATTGGGATCACAAATCAAGTTGAGTATGGTATACCATCCTCAAATGGATATCCAGTAAAAGTGGGAAAACTAGATTCTAAAAGATATGATTCGGGCATGTGTCTTAGATTTCATAAGATCTTGGGATATTTATTTGGGATTTGTTGAGTTTGATTGTAATAACAACTACCAATTCTCTATTTGAATTTCTCATTTTGAGGTTTGCTATGATTTTCCATGTCGGTATCCCTTATGTTGGGATGAGGTAGCGGAGACCTCACTATTGTGGTTGAGCCTTGTGCAAGAGATGTCTGAAATAGCTAAGTTGATCAGGAGGTGGATTGTAATAACTCATAGTTGCAAAAAATCATATTTTGATCATAGATTCTAATAAATTTAGTTCTTTATGGTTGAACAAGCATTCTTGAAGGTGGAACCCAATTTTGTTCAACATCATTTGGATAAGAAATGTAAGTTAACACCAAGGTATGTTGGACCTTCCGAAAAAACTAATCGGATTGGTAAGGTGGAATATTAGAATGTGTTTTCATCTCAATTGGCATCAATTAGGGACATATATCATGTCTTACAATTGAATAAGTATAATACTAACCTGCCTCATATGCTAAATTATGAATAATTAATAATATATCCCATATTATCCATGTTTGAATGACTAGTGCGAGTAGCGGATTACCAAGAGATAGTGATTCACAATAAATATATACCATTGTTCCATGTCCTTTGGAATCATGTTAGTGATATGAAAGATACTTGGGAGTGGAATTCCAGGGTTTACCAAGAGTATTTGATCTTATTTTTTGATTATGTTTTGAGTTGACTTTTTGGGGACACAAATTTTTCAAGGTGGAGAGAATTGTCACATCCCTATCTTACTTTTCATATTTTTCTACTTATTTTCATTATATCCTTTTCCTTTGGATTTCCCTTGAGTTTTATAGAAAGGTTGAAAAATTTTCATGGGTGAACCACGGTGCAAGGTTGGCGCATAGGTAAAGGTAACTATGCGCCCTACCAAGGTAACCATGCAGTAAGTACTGGGTGAGGTAGAAGCTACCGCACGACTAGTGCATGGTCATGTGCCTTCTCCTAGGAACTCGTGTTGTTGATGTCCATGTTTGTGGAAGAATATAGAGACCCATACTTGACATACAAAGATATTATATCATTTTAGATGAATATTCAGTACGTTAAAAAATTACATGCCCAAGGACCTAATAGTTTAGTGTATTTGGAAACATGGATACAAAATCATATATCCGGGTGAAAGATCTTCAAAATCTATAATAAAGATCTCCACCTTTATTAATTCTACCTAAAACCTTTCTTCCTAACCTAGGGAAAGGCAAAATAAGAAAGGGGTGAGCTCAAATTCTTAGTAAGGGTGACTAATAGAGATATATAAGCATAATTATGAGCATAAGGGTATGAGAACATGATCGTGAAAATAGGAGACCATACCCTACAGTTCAAATATCATAAAGAAATAAACAAAATAATCCATGAAATCATAACATAGGAATAAAACATGGTATTGTGGTAGACACATAAGCATATAATTTGATTTCCATAGTAACCAAGGCATCATTTCCAAGACCATATTGGTAGTGTGGTATCTCTCCCTATACCATCTTGGTATTAATGGTTCACTACCTTATCAAGCTTAGTAGAATGAGTTCACTCCTCATAGAATCTTGGTAGTCATGGTTATCTCTCATTGCAATCATAGTAGCATGAGTTCACTCCCCAGACTGTCATGGTATTCATGGTTCACTATTATGACCATCATAGTAGTCAGGGATCATTCCCTAGACCACTTAGACTATTTCAGAAGATATAAATCTTTACCCAATGTGTTGGAGGGATATATATGTCCCAACCATCTCATAATTAAGGCATACTAACTTGGCTCACAAGAGCAAAAATAATCATATCATAACCCATGAAATTAAATGGGTACTATAAACATCTAATCACATCATAACCTATGGTAAGAGATACGTTTCAAAACCATTTCATCGTAAACATAACACATGGAAAAAAATCAGGCTTTAAAAGAATATAACCCGTGAAAGAGAAATAAAGAAAAATAATCCATGAAAGAATAACATATGGATAAAACATGGTATTTTGGGAGACACATAAGCATATAATATGATTTCCATAGTAGCCAAGGCATCATTTCCAAGAAGATATTGGTAGTATGGTATCACTCCCCACACCATATTGGTAGTAATGGTTCACTACCATATCCATCTAAATAGAATGATTTCACTCCTCAAGCCATCATGGTATTCATGGTTCACTCCCATTGTAATCTTAGTACCATGAGTTCACTCCTCATATCATCTTGGTATTCATTCTTCACTCTCATGACCATCTTAGTAATCAAATATATTCCCCAAGACCATATTAGACTATTTCATGAGATATAAATCTTTACCTAATGCATTGGAGGGATATATAGGTCTCACCCATCTCTTAATTAAGTCATACAATCATGTCTAACAAGATAATTAATAATCATATCATAGCACATGAAATTAGATGGGTGATATAAACATGTAATCATATCATAACCTATGGAAATAGATACGTTTCATAACCATTTCAACAAAACCTAACCCCTGAAAAAATATCAGGCTTCAAAAGAATATTACTTGTGAAAGAGAAATGGGGTTCACAAATACCATGACATTAATGATAACCCGTTTATAGAATGAATATGAATGGAACATTTTGATCCTTTCCTAAATTGACATGACCAACATCAACGAATGTCTTCATAGATGGAAAATTATTAGGAAATATCTTTAAAAACATTTATTTAGTAAAATATACTTTCTTCTATGAAAAATTATTTTTAATATATAAAACCATTTGGAAATAATTTTCATAGAAAATAATTTTAAAACATATAATCTATGCTTGAAATCATTTGAAAACCTTATTCCTTGAAAATGTGAAATAATATTCAAAACATTTTAAAAACCTTTATTATTTTAAAAAACATTGAAAACATACCAATAATGTTTAAAAATGTATTGAAAACCTTTTATTTGAAAATATTTTTGAAAACTTTTAAATAGAGCATGAAAATGTTCAGAAATCTATTTTCCTAGAAAATAATTTGAAAACTTATAAATTTAGCTTGAATTAATTTTAAAAAAAATCTCCTTGAAAATAATTTGAAAACATATAAATAAATCTTGAAAACGTTTTTAAAATAATTTTCCTTGACAACATCTAAATGAATATTGAAAACATTTTAAAACCCATTTTCTTAAAAAACATATATAAGAAGCTTGAGATCATTTTGAAAACCATTTTTCTTGAAAACATGTAAAATAATATTGAAAACATTTTGAAAAAAATCAATGAAAATAAATTATTAAAACATTTTCTTAAAACTTAACCATCAAACATAAAAATAATGCTCCAAAGTATTGAAAGTGGATAAATTTGTACATGTTTTACGAGGTAAAAAGAACATTCCTTTTGCACGGTAAAGAGGATAGAAATTACCTCATTTGGAAAGAGACAATAATCTTCCTTAAAAAATGTTGGTAAAGGAACAAAAATGGTATAAATTTATTTTAATGGTTGTAGGAGGTTAGTATAATATTCTTGGAAACCATTTTTAGATTCATGGTTTTGAAGGGACACTGATTTCTGATAGTAGAGAGGGTAAAGTCAAGCTTTCTTAATAACACATTCTTAACTATCTTATGTACTATATGGTATAAAATGGTGCCAATACATGAATAAGAATTAATAACCAAATGAGAATAAAATTAATTAATTTCATGAGAGTTTTGTATAATATTTCATTTAATGAAGCATAAAAATAAACCATATTGAAAAGCGATGATATTGTCTCAATAATATCTATTAACTTGGTAACTTTTTATCATACTCTCAAATGTAAGAAAATTAAATTACATGAAGCTTAAAATACTATTAAAATAATTTTATTCATGATATAAAATATAAAATTTAAGTATATACACATTGGAAAAAACATTTAGGTGCATATCAAGACATGAGTTTCAAAGAAGAAAAAATTGAGACAAAACTATTTTACAGATTTGGTAGAATTTGATTCATAACCCCATGAAATAAATAAAATAAAATGTGTATTTAAATAACCATAAATTTAAGTATAATAATCATTGGATAAAATCATGGGAATTACATACACCACCCCAAATAAAGTGTGGAGAACATAGCTTGTATCTCATAGAAATTAAAAGTGTGATGAAATCCCCAAACCTTTTGTCTTGACTCTCATCATACTTGTTCAAAAATATGGTATAATAAATATAAATTTATTATAAACTTTTTATGGAACCATATTATTATATCTGATACCATATATGGATTTATTATGTCTTTATATTACCTTCTTTCTAGGAATTTTATGTTAAGGTTACGCTTCAGGTAATATTTTCTTTATTTTCTGCTTGTGTATTAATTTCAAATAGATTTGGCCCTTTTAATTATATCATGATTTACTGAATTTAAACCATGATATAAATATCATTAATATTATGGATTTATTTATTATAATAATAAATAGAATTTTTATGTATGAAATTGAATACAAAGTTCTTGGAGATGATAAGTCATACGTATGCATGAACGATCTTTCCGTTTTTATTTTCTTATTAAAAGAATGAATTAAAATCACATATAAGTGCATATGTACATAATATTATTAAAGTATCAGTATATTTTTATATAAATCACATAATTTCACTGTAACAATCCTTCATACATTCTATGTAGTTTGTGAACGAATCACATCACTTTGAGGGGGTGTTAGTCCACACTTCCTCAAATGAGATTATTGTATTAACAATAAATGAAAAGTAAAAAAAGGAATGTGTTATAAAAAGTAATAAATAAAATTAATGACATAATAAATAGTATATATAACATATATAAATATATTTTCCATCATAATGGCCACCATGATAGTTGGTAATGGAAAAATTAACAATCATCATTTTGTGAGGCAGCCGGTTATCAAACACAGAAACAATAGATTTTTTTACCCATTAGATGGAGGTGTGTGTAAGTGTAGGTCAAAAATGTAGCATAGAAACATCAAATAATATTTATTATACTGGTTTTTTAAACAATAATGGATTAAATATTGTGTAGGTTAGGAAAACGAACATAAAATAAAGGACTTTAGAGACGATGTTTCCTCTAAATCGGGTAACTCTTTTTGGTTTGTTCCAAAAGGCTAGTTTGGATTGAATTCTGCACAATATAATTATTCTAAAATAAACGGATGATATATGAGAAGAGGATATTTTAAGGTCAGCTAGAAAATAAGAGGTTTTAGAGGTGTGCAGAAGTGGGACAATTGCTTCCCTTTTATAGGGAATGAAAATGATTCACTTGGAATTTTTTAAAACAAGTTAGGTGTACACATGTTATTACATAAATAAAGTCATAAAAAACAAAATAAATAAATAATTTAAGTTTTATGTTTGATTAATTCTCCTAAAATAATATTTGTACATGTTGATAATCCATTTGGGCCCCAAATATTAAGGTTTAGTCCCAAATAAAGCTTAATTTGACCTTAATCTTCGTGATTAATTTTATTCACTTATACTAATATTTTTTTGTCAATAATTAATAATATATTATTAGAATATAAATATTAAACTTATTAAAATGTTTTAGGTAAGTTCATTTAAATTCAATTCACATTAGCTATAAAATTAAGATTAAATTAAATCCTTCTGATGGGACAAAGTTGCTAGATTTTTAAGTAGAATGAAGTTTAAATGTTTATTCAGATTATATATTCAAATTGAAATTGAAAATGATTATAATGATTTTAACTGTATTAATACATAAAATATTTATCTAATTCGACCTAAAAAAATTATAAAATCATTTAAAATTAATAATTAATTAAATAAAATGCAGTTTTTAACTAAAAGGCATTATTTTTCTCTATTCATCAAAAAATAATGTTTCGTAGAAAAATACCAAAAATTCAACATGGGATAATTTTAATGTTATGAATCCAAAAAATGAAGTTTATTTTATCCAAATAATTTTATAAAAGTGTCAAAAATTAATTTTATAATTTTTTATAGAATGGCATAAAAAGCGGTTCATTCAAGAAAATCGTATTTTTAAACATAAAAGGACGTTAAAAATAATATATTTCTTTATAAATATGTTTTTTTTATATTAATCCATTATAAAAAAATTTAAAAGTATTTATTAATATTTATATTAATATGTTTTAGTGGCAATGTTATAAATAACTCATTTAAATAATTATAACAAAAAATGATATTTCATAGAAACTCGTTACTGTATGTAATGTAGGCCAAGTTGATGTTCCATGTGAAATGAATGTTTGAGTTAGTGAGTAGAAAGTTATAAATAAAAATTTAATTTATTAGGGTAAAAATCTTCGTAACAATAATAATATTTCCTTTTATAATCAATATGTGTTCATAGTCATTTATAATTAATTATTAACCTATAAATTCATATTATATAGTGTAAATCATATATTATAATTAATTATTTGATATTGTTCATAAACTATAATTTATATTCAAGTTTTTATCTTATTATATTAAATAATAATATATTAATAACATATTATTATTTTTTAAGCCTCAGTCTTGTGTGTTATGAAAGTTGTCGAAGAAATTCATTGTTGCGTATAACACATGCTATCATTGGTGTTCCATTTAGAGCAAGCAAATGTTTATGTTGCATTTAGTGAAAGATTAACTTGGTGTTTCCTATAATTCAAGAAAAAAATAGTGGTTTAATATAAAATAATATATCTATGATGTTTGATGAAATGAAAAATATCAAAAAGGAAAAATTAATTCAAAATAATAATAATTCACAAAATCTCGCGTGTTGCATTCTACCCCCATAAAAGGAATTTCATCCTCAATGTTTTCCTGAGTTATCAAAGGATTAATAATTGAATGTTACATTCAGAGATACCCACATCATAAAAATGAACACTAAAACATCCCTTAAAAAGTGTAATTTGGGACCCTAACAGTTACCCCAAAGTTATATATAACTAAGTTTCCTCATAAAATAATGTAGGCTGGGAGTGAAGATTGGACATGGAGGAAATGTGTAAATATTTATAGAGATTGATATAGGATATCAATCACCAACAATTAAATGATCAAGGAAAGGTTGAGGTCCTTAAATTCATAAATCTGTAATGATTTAAAAGTCCATAAGATCAACAAAAAATTAAGGTATTAGGACAATACATTATTTTGACCATTATATTATCATTCATCAAATCTTTTTATTGACTGAGAATGTATGGAAATATTCTTACATTATGTCATTCCACTTATTATACACAATATCAAACTTAATTTATGCCTTTATAGATTCCCACTTCATCTCTTTCCCAAAAAAATGAATGGGTTTTTTTATGAAGTACTAACAAATCATGTGATCCAAGATAAGTCAACTCATCTATCTTCGGTTAAAATCAACGAAAATTGTTTATCCAATGTGCATAAGTCCCAATGTACTTGGATAATACATTAATATTAAAAATATTAATTGATTATTGACTTAAAAGTTCCATGAATAGTTAACCTTATAACCCTTATGAATGAAGAGTATTCGAATAATTAGAAATAAAGTCATGGAATCAACTTAACATTGATCCTCCATGTATCATAAAGTACCAATTAGTTTTCACATTCCAAACATTTGAATAACCTCATGGTATATTCCCTTGAAACATGGTAATAAATTTAATTCCCATAAATAATTTTGGAAAACATGCATTTTTTCTTATTCTAATTATTTCTGGATGTATTCTTTAAATCCAATAAGTTCTAAACTTCATCATGATAACATGGAACATATTTTCAATAATCGGTTCCAGGGTTATCCATTTCATCATATTTACTTATTCATAACCCAAATGTCTTTATCCAAAAAACATTATATTAACATAAAAACATATGAATTATTACCTTACCTTAATAAAAACAATAACCTTTTCATTAAATCACTTCCCTAGTCTGTGGGGAACATTCAACATAAACAGATAAATATTGAACGAAAAACAGAAGTTGAAAAATCCTTTTATATTTCATCATTAAATATTTTTTTGAATTTAAATGTGTAATAACTATGAATAATTCACGCTTAATACTTTAACATTTATCCTCATCCTATTACATAATACCTCTTTCCCTTCACAATTCATCTATAGTCTCATCATCATCAACAATGTAACCATTATTAACACCACCTTGCTGATTTTCTTCATTATATTTCCTATTTGAACATTGAATTTCATAATGACCATATATTCCACACTTAAAACACTTAACCTTCAATGATATCTTAGGTAGTTCAATATTCCCATCCATTTCATTAATCAAAATCTTCATTTTTCCTCTTGCATTCACTTGCTTTGTGCCCTTCTTTACATACGTCAAAACCTTTTTTCATTCCTCTAATACATTCACCTATGTTATTCTTTCCACATTATTGACATAGAGGAAACATAATTTTATTTCCTTTATGGTCTCTATTACCCAAACTCTTAGAAAACTCCTTCTTTGTCTTCCTTGGGGAGTCTGATAGTTGGTAAAGGTATACATTGTTAATAATTTTATATGAAAACTAATAAGGAATGACTACAATATCTCTCAGTGTAGTGATCATACCACTTGAATGATAATCAGTAAATAGTCCACCACATTCAACATTAATGCAGTTCTTTTCAGTTTCATCCATTGAATAAAACTAGAAGCATAGTGTGAGCATTACTTATCATAGTATAAAACCATATAATTGTGAAAATAATTACTTATATGATGTCTAAATAATGACACATTCTTTAATATATAACACCCTATGTCCATATAAGGTTATTCATATCCAACTTATATTTAAGTCCTTTATGATGGTTTGTGAAGGGTTTGTGTATTCCCAATGCATATCCACCGGTAGTGTCTAACTAGGTTTGTCATAAGGCCCGTTGTTGTGTACCAGATTACCATAAGTCAGGACCAAAACAACTTGTTGGATGTGTTACCCCTAGGTACATATGTGCCAGATCCACATCTACAAGAAGTATCCAGACATGGATGTATTTTTTAGAAACCACTCACTCAATCCTTTACAAAAACTCCAAGTTATTTTCCTAAATGTTGTCTCATCCTTATAGTTATCCTTATAGACATTCATAGACATGTCCTTAGAAATATACCTAGTTATCTTACTAATGTTTTTTCATCCCAATTTCTAAAGGTTGACTAAACCTATCTCTTTATACCAACTATTGAAAGCTAGGCTTTATATACATGGATATTGCATCATTTTATATGAATATTCAGTACATTAAAGAAATACATATCTGAGGACTGTAATAGTTTAGTGTCTTTGGAAACATGGAACCAAAATATTCTATCCTCATGAAAGATCTTTAAAATCCCCCATAACTATATACACCTTTATTACTTATACATAAAACCATTATTCATAACCTTTGGAAAAGAAAACATAAGAAATGGGTGAGTTAAAATGATCAATAATGGTAAATAATGGAGATATATAAGCATTGTTATGAGCATAAGGATACGAGAAAATGATAATGAAAATAGGAGATCATACCCAGTATATCAAAGATCATATACATGAATCATAAGGAAATAAATAACATAATCCATGAAATAATAACATGATAATAAAACATGGAATTGTGGTAGACACATAAGCCTATATTATGATTTCCATAGTACCCAAGACATCGCTTCCAAGACCATCTTGGTAGTGTGGGTTCACTCCTAATACCATCATGGTATTAATGGTTCACTCCCATGGAAATATTAGTAGCATGAGCTCACTTCTTATACCATCATGGTAGTCATGGTTCACTCCAATGGTCATCTTAGTAGTATGAGTTCACTCCTCATTCCATCTTGGTAGTCAAGGTTCACTCTCAATGTCGTCATATAAGTCAAGGTCCATTCCCAATACCATATTAGTCTATATTAAGAGATATAAATCTTTAACCAATGCATCTAATGGAAATATAGGTCCCAACCCTCTCATAATGAAATCAAACATACATGTGCCACAAGATCATAAATAATCATATCATAACCCAAAAAATTAAATGGGTATTATAAAAATGTAATAATATCATAACCTTTTGAAAGATATTGGATTCATAATCATTTAATCATAAACATAACCCATGAAAATAAGTATTTTTTAAAAGAAAATACCCCGTGAAATAGAAATAGGGTTCATAAATACCATGGCATTAAGTGTAACCCATTCATAGAAAGAATATGAATGAAACCTTTATATTATTTCATAAAAGGGCATGAGTAACCTCAACGGAAGTCATATTAGATAGAAAATAATTATGAAATATATTTTGAAAACTTTTATTGAGTAAAATTTCTTCTCTTCTTTGAAAAATGATTTTTAATACCAAAAATCATTAGAAAATCATTTTAAAATAAAATAATTTTAAAACTTATAAATAAGACTTGAAATCATTTGATAAACTTTTCCCTTGAAAACATAAAATTAGATTCAAAAAATTTTAAAAAAAAATCATTAAAACCACTGTTAAATAAATTAAATAATTTTAAAAAAAGTTTTTAAAACCATTTCTTTTAAAATACTTTGAAAAATATAAATAATGCTAGAAAACGTTTTGAAAACCTTTTTCCATGAAAGTACTTTGAAAACTTATAAATAGATCTTGAAAACGTTGTGAAACCAATTTTCATTATAAATAATTTAAAAACATATAAATATTGATTTAAAACATTTTGAAACCCATTTTTCTTGAAAACATATAATATAATCTTGAAAACATTTTGAAAACCATTTTTGTTAAAAAATTATAAAATAATATTGAAGATATTTTGAAGAAACGTTACATTGAAAATATATTTTTAAAACAATTTCTTAAAAATATATCTTTAAAAATAAAAATAAAACTCCAAAGGATTGATGATAGGTAAATGCATGCAAGCCATATGAGGTAAAAAGAACATTAATTTTGCAAGGTAAACAGGACAGAAAATTACCTCATTCGAAATGAAAAAAAAAAGATTCATTTGAAAAAATTCATAAAATATAAAAAATGGTTAAAATGAATTTTAACAATCATATGATACATGTATAATATTATTGGTATCCCTTTTTTGAAAACATGGTTTTGAAGGGAGACCAATTTTTGGTTGAAGGGAGAGTAAATTCAAGCTTTCTTAAAAACAATACTTAACTATATTATGTTCCATTGAGTTCAAAATGGTTACAATGAATGAATATAGAATTTATATCTATAGTAGAAGATAATTAATGATTTTATTTAGATATGGGTTATAATATTTCATTAAAGGAATCATAAATATAAACAATCTAGAAAAGTGATTAGATTGTCTCAATAAACTCTTATAACATAGAAACATGAGATAATACCCTCCAATATATGAGAAATAAATTACATGAAGCTTAAAATTAAATAAAAAGAAGAAATTTGTTATATAAAATGTAAAATGGAATCATATAAACCTTGAAAAAAGGAATTTAGTTTCATAACAAAACTTGAGTCTGAATGAAGGCAAATTGAGACAGAACTATTTTACTGATTCGTTAAATTTTGAAAAACAATAACCATGATATAAATATCATAAAATGGATATTTAAATACCCATAAATTTATTTTTAATAATCCTTGGATACAATAATGGGAAGTACATACACCCCAAAAAAGGAAATAGTGGTGTACGTAGCTTGTATCTCACATAAATTAAATGTGAGATGAAATCCCCTTACCTTGTGTCTTGAATCTCATCGTACTCATTCAAAAATATAATGTTATAAATATAAATTTATTATAAATATTTTATATAACCCTATTATTATATATAATACAATATATTGATTTATTATTACTTTATATTACCCACTTTTTTGTAATTTCATGTTAATCTTACATTTTAAGTAATATTTTCTTTTTTTCTCTTGTTTCTTAATTTATTATATATTTGGTACTTATACTTATATCCATATTTCCATAATTTAAACCATGATATAAATATAATTAATATTCAGTATATTTGTATTTTAATGATCTATAGAATATATATTTAGAAAATGGAATACATTGATCATGGAGACGGTAAGTCATACGTACGCATGAACGCTTTTTTCGTTTTTATTTAAGTATTGAAAAAAAAGAATGAGTATGACATATATGTGTATATTTATATAATATAATTAAATTATAAATATAGTGCAATATATATATCATATAATTTCACTAAACCCATCCTTAATACATTCCATTTAGTGTGTGAATGAATCGCATCACTTTGAGGGGGCGGTATTCCACACTTCCTCAAACGAGCTTATCGTATTAACACCAAATGAAAAGCAAAAAGGTATGTTCTATAAAATTGAAAAAATAAACTTAACGAAATAATAATTAATATATATAACATATATAAATATATTTTCCATCATAATGGCCGCTATTATCGGTGGTAAATGAAAAATTAATAATAATCATTTCGTGAGGTTGTAGCTCACCGTACACAGAAATAGTATGTTTGTTACCCATTTGTTTGAGTTGTGTGTAATTTAAGTCCAATCCTTAGAAAAAAACATCCTATTATATTTATGATACTATTTATTTAATACAAGAATGAAAAAAATAAATTTTAGGGGGTGGTGAATGAAAATAAAACCATGTACTGGAGAGAAGATGTTACCTCTAAATTCGGTAACTCCTTTTGTTCTGTCCCAAAAGGCTTACTTGGATTTCCTAAATCCCAAGGGAAAGATTATATGAGAAAGTTTGGAATACAAGGAAGTTTATTGGTCATTTATTGGCCATTATTAAGATGTTTTGGTATAATGACCCATACTTAACATACATTGTTATTACTTCAGAATTAAATCATAATTATTACATCATATAACAAAACCATGATAGGACCATATAGGTATTGTGTCTTTAGAAACTGGGAAACATAAAAAACCAGTTCATAAATCATCTACATTGTCTCCCGCTTATTTCATCATATCTAGAGTACCTTTTGGCATATCCTACTTAATACCCTTCTTCCTAACCTGGTGAAAAGAAAACATACAAAAGGGTGATCTCAAATGCTTAGTAAGGGTAATCAAAGGAAATATCAATGATATGATATTCAAAAGAACATAATATTTTGAAAATATTAACCTGCAAAATAGATCATAATATCATGACATGGGATAAATCAACATAGTGAAATGTAATCCCAATAATCATATCATAAAACATGAAACTTTGTGTTATACACACACAATCATAGAAAATCATTTCATATTAGTCAATACTCATTTACAAGACCATCAGAGCAGACAAAGTCCATTTCTGAACCGTGTTCACTCTTCGTTCTAGTCCTGTATCACTGAAACAGATTAAATTTCCATTCTAGCCATATCTATCTCATGAGATATAAATCTTTACCCAATGCATTGGAGGGAGATATAGGTCCCACCCAACTCATAATGAAATCATTCTTATGTGTGCCACAAAATCATAACCCATATATCATAGCATAACCCATGTAATAAAAATGGGATTCTTAAACTTCATGCCATAATAACATAATCCATATAAGATAAAAGGACTTCATAAAAATAACTCCATCATAACATAATCAAATCAATGTAAAAATAGGAATATAAACATAACCCTATATTATCTTAGATTGAAAATAGTTTTGATAAAACACTTGAACTCCATTATTGAAGAAAATATCCTATCTACTTTAAAACAATTTTTCCTTTCTTAACATGTCATACAGTATTAAACTAAAGAAGGTAATTAAAAATAAACTTGAAAACTTGTAAAGGAAGCTTCATGGAAATAATTTTCTATGAAATCATAAAAATACATTCATTCCGTATAAGTTAAATAAACATTCTTCTCGTACTTTTTCGGAAAAGTCGAAAAGTATATCATACTTAAAATGAAAAAATATTCCTTTAATATATTTTACTAAAAATTATCCAATAGTTAAAATTGGATTTAAAAAATTTTAGCAGGATAGAAATAATATTACATATTAAAGAAACATGGATGTGGATGATAAATATGCCCTAGTAAATTCTGAAGTATAAACAATCTCGGATAGAAATGAGATTGTGATATTTTCCATTAACTTAGGACTCATATGATTTGTACGTATCCGAACCTCCTGTATAATGATTTAAATAATGTCATACACTTTTTCCAGAATCAAACTCATTGTTATGATATCATATATGGTCATATTCTTAACTTCTTATTAGTAATATTTCATTGATGCTTGTTATTCGGGTGTTCATTGCTTTATCTTCTTATGCGTGTTTTGTCGAATAGATTCTTATTCCTATTTTTAGGTTATAGATACATCATTTATAGAATGGTATTAGTATAATATATATCATATTTATTCATTCAATTCTTTTATAAAATCATGGTTTAGTGAAGATCATGTAGAACGAATCACATCGCATCGTGAAGACGGTAAGTCATACGTACGCACGAGCAATGATATAGTTCCCATAATTATTGAATGATCTTGTAGTGGATGATAGAATATATCAAAATTAGTATCATTTTATAATAATAATATATATTTATTCTTTACACCATTATACCCATCCAAGTAAGGTGGTGGTGGAAAGCAGATTACACCACGGTGTGGAGACGGTATTTTGTACGTACGCATGCGTGGTGATTTCATTTTCCATAGGAAGGATAGAAGGTGAAAAAGGTTTGTTTAATATTTATAATAACATATAATTATATTATTGATACTGATGTTATTACTTTATAATGAAACCAATAAATAATAGGAAGTAGAAGAAGAAAAAAATTTGAAAGGATCGGTAAAGGATATTACCTCTTCTTCGATGCGCCTCTTCTAAACCTCCATTTAGGGAACTAAAGTTGGTCTTTGAAGAATAAATGTACCTCTAGTATGTTTATAGGGAATTTGAGAAGAGAATTTAAGGGTTTTTCTGAGATTGAAAGCTCAATATTGTGCGAGGAGGAGAGGGAGGAGGCGCCCTTTTATAAGGGAGGAGAGGGGGACCTTTGGAAACATAAGAAATATTAATTTATAATAAATTCCAAATCCACTTAAAAAACACAAAAATTGACTCAATTATAAGATGAGATGATATAGGTTTGTAATAGCATCAAACAATAAAATTTATACATATTTTGAATTTATTTTAAAGCATATCAAATTGATTTATCCTTATTTAATCTATTTAATTTTATTTGTGGTAATAATATTCTAAATCATAAATTGTTATAAATAATTACTTATGTGTTGTTAATTGTCAATAATTGGATACTTTATAAAATTTTAGACCATATAAATTTAAATTTATAATTTTTCAATATTTTTTTTTATTTTTAAACAACTTTCTAATATGTTATTTTTATAAAATAACAATAGTCTTAATTTTGACACTATTCATTTATTTGAATTTAAATAAAATCTTCACAGAGGATATATTCAAAACAAAATATTTAATATATTTATAACAAGCTATATTCATCTATAAAATTCTACGATCTCATTAAATAGTTCATATAATATTTATTTTAATATTTTTAAAACCATTTATTTGATATTTCAATTAATAAAATAATTTCAACATCACTTTTGTGTAATCATTAATGATAATTATTTAATCCATAAAAATTATAAATAAATTCACATGATGTAGATACTTTTATTATATTTCTGGAGACTATTCATGATCGATGATTTATGAATTTTATCAAAAAAATAAAATTATTACACTTATAAGATATAAGAGAGTGACATGTTGTCACTTTCTTTGGTTTTAATTAATATTATATCATTTTCATGGTAAATAGTCCATGAAAAGAATATATTCTGACCCTTAGGTGATATGGGTCTACTTTTATTCATCCAATAGAATTTTGGCAGTTGTTAGGGTAATTGTATAATCTTATTTTCCCCTTAATTACCCGATTTACCATTAATTGTAGTAAATAAAAATTACCGTAGTTAATATTCATAATGTCAAAACAATAAAAGTAAAATATTAACATAATTTGTTCCTACTGAATCCAAATATGGAATCCATTTTTCAAAATTCAAAACAGATAAGTTTTCTTAATTAATTTAAAATAAATCTCATTGTTAAGAAAACGGGTTTTAAAAGTTAAAACATTGTCAAAGATTGAAATGTTTTTACATATGAATTCAATGTAAAATTCATGGTAATGACATGAATTATATTAAATTGTAAAGATATATTATATTTATAATTTAAAACCATTAAATTTTATCATTTAAACTTCTAAATTATCTTGATGAAAAAAGTTGTTTTTAAGAAAAATTTAGCGTATTTTTAAAATTCATCAAAATATGAAAGTTATCAAAAAAGTATCAAATATTTATCCAATTTAAATTTTTATATCCTGATTCAAAATAAGATGTTTATTTTGTAAAATTGAACTTATAAACTTTTCAAAAATTATATTTAAAATGGGTGTGCCATCAAAAGACGGTAAAACTGCATTTTTAAAAAAATACTTCTTTTATCCAGAAAATTGATTTTGTTTTAATATCCCATTTTAGAAAATGTGTAAGATAAATTATGATGTTATAAAATTCAAAATTAATTTAATACTAATCATAACTGCTAGTTCATAATATTATAATAATATATCATTGTTTAGTGAAACTCGGTATTGCGTATAACGTAAGCTATCGAGGAAGGTTTCTCTTGCGTGTAACGCAAGTCAAGCTAGTGTTGTGTGTAGTGAAAGATTCTCCGGGTGTTTTGTATAACATAAGACATTAAAAAATTATTTCTCATAAAATATCAGGGTGTTACATTCTACCCCCGTAAAAATAATTTCTCCCTCGAAATTCATCACTTCATAACAAACAGAATAGAATACCTCTCCCTCATCATATCCTCAAGTTCCCATGTAGCTTCTTCTAATTGGTGGTTCCTCCATAAAACATTAACCAAGAGAGTGGTCTTGTTTCATAGAACTTATTCACTACGATCCAAAATACTATCAGTTGTTCTTTAGAAGAATGATCTTTATCCAGTGGTACAACTTCTGAGCTTAGTACATTTGAAAGATCAGGTATTTACTTTCTCAGGAGAGATACATGGAACACATCATGAACTTTAGAGAGATTCGGTGGATGATCTAATCGTTAGGCTACCTTCCCAACATGATCCAGTATTTCAAAATGACCAATATACCTAGGGATCAGCTTTCCCTTCTTTCTAACTCTCATTACTCTCTTCCAATGAGATATTCGTAAGAACACATTATCACCCAATTCAAACTCTAGGTCTTTTCTTCGGTTGTCGACATAACTTTTTTGTCTACTCTGAGATGCTCTTATGTGTTGTTGAACTGATCTGACCTTTTCTTCTATCTCATCAACAAGATCAGGTCCTAATAGATTTTTTTCCCGAACTACATCCTAGAAAGTTGGAGTTCTGCATTTCTTTCCATATAGAGCTCTATAAGGAGCCATTTGAATACTGGAGTGAAAGATATTATTATAAGAAAATTCCACCAATGTTAGGTGTTGATCCTAACCACCTTTTAAATCCATAGATAAAGCTCTCAACATGTCTTCCAAGGTTTAAATTTTCCTCTCAGACTAACTGTATGTCTGAGGATGATAAACAGTGCTGAAACTCAACTCTATATCTAGTGTATGCTAAAACCTTTTCCAAAACTTCGAGGTAAACCTCAACTCCTAATCAGAAATAATGGAAATTGGTACTCCATTCCATCTTACCACTTCATTACATATATCTTGGAAATATGATCAAGAGAGAAATACTCTCTAATAGCAATGATGTGTGTCGACTTTGTAAGACGATCAATTATAACCCAGATAGCATTATTGCCTTTAGATGTTTTAGGAAGTCCACTGACAAAGTCCATAGTGATGTTTTCCCATTTCTATTCTAGTATGGGTAATGGTTGTAACATCCCCTTAGACTTCTGTATCTCTACTTTAACTTGCTGACAAACCATGCATCAAGAGACATATTCAGCAACATCTCTTTTCATTCCATCCCACCAGAAGTACTCCTTCAGGTACCTTTACATCTTCGTGCTTCCAGGTTGAATAGAGAATGAAGAACTATGAGCATCATCCAATATTTCCTTCTTTAATTCTGGGATGGGAGGAACACAAACCCGATTCCAGAACCTTATTATTTCATCGCAATCAATGTGGAATTCAGGATCATTTCTCACCATCTTTTATAACTCTACTTCTTCTTTTTGTTCCTCTTTAATCTTCACATATATAGATGGTTGAACATTCATTTGAGAAAGATACAATTTTTCCCCTTCCATTATAATTCCAAGATCCATCCTTTATAAATCCATAAATATTGAATCTTTTTTATCCTCATCATGGATAAGCTAGAATGGTCTTGTCGACTTAATATGTCTGCCACCTTGTTTGATTTACAATGGTGGTAATGAATTGAGTAGTCGTAATACTTAATCAGCTCCAACCATCATTTTGGCGCATATTCAGCTCCTTTTGTGTGAAAATATACTTTAAACTTTTATGATCAGTATAAATATCACACCTTTCACCATAAAGTTAATTCCTCCAAATATTTAATGCCAATATTACCACAACTAACTCCAAATGATGATTTGGGTAATTTTGATCATGTATTTTCAACTTTCGTGAGGCATAAGCTATCACCATATCATTTTTCATGAGAACACACCCCAATCCCTTCTTGGATGTGTCACTGTAGATCAAAAACCTTTCTCTACTACAAGGCAGTGTGAGCACAGGTGTACTAGATAACCTTCTTTTTAACTCATTGAAATTCTATTCACACTCCTCCATCCAAACAAAATTAACTCCTTTTCGAGTCAACCTGGTCAGTGGATTACATAATCGTGAAAACTCTTTCACAAAACATCGAAAATATCCATCCAAACCATGAAAACATTGGATCTCAGTTACTGTTGTTGGTCTCGACCATCTTTCTATAACCTCTGGTTTTTCTAGATACACAAATATCCCCTCTTTTGAGATTATGTGACCCAAAAATGAAACTTTTTTAAAACAAAATTCTCACTTGGTAAATTTGGCATAAATATTCTCCTTCCATAGGGTCTTTAATACAATTGTCAAGTGATCTTCATGTTCTTATTTTCTATTTGAATAGACATGAATATCATCTATAAAGACTACCATAAACAGATCAAGATAGTCTTTAAAGACTCTATTAATTAGATCCATGAAGATAGCAGGGGAATTAGTAATACCAAATGGTATCACTATAAATTCATAGTGTCCATACCTTGTACGGAAAGCCGTATTTGGTATATCCTCACTTTTTACCCTTAATTGATGATACCCTAAACAGAGATCAATATTAAAAAAGTATTGAGCTCCACGTAATTGGTCAATTAATTCATCAATGTGTGGGAGAGGATATTTGTTCTTGATAGTGATCTTGTTAAGTTCTCGATAATCAATGCAGAGTCTCATTGATCCATCTTTCTTCTTAACAAACAGAACAGGTTCTCCCCAAGGTGATGCACTAGGGCATATGAATCCCTTATCAATATTCTCTTGGAGTTGCTTCTTCAATTCCTGCAACTCAATTGGGGTTATTCTATAAGGTGTCTTTGAAATGGCCATAGCACCTGGTATCAGTTATACTGAAAACTCAACTTCCCAATTTGGTGGAAGACCTGGTAATTACTCTAGAAAGACATCATCAAACTCCCATACAATGGGAATATTCTTAATGGTGAGTTTCTCTCCAACCATTTGAGATAAATAACCTTCATTTATTGGGATAAAGAACCATAAGATGGAGACAATTTCCACTGGAAGGTTATATTAATCCTTGCATCGATAGATGATCATAGATGGATCAGGAATATGAAATGTGACTTCCCTTCTTTGGAAATCGGTATGAGCTCCATATAAGGAAAGCCAATCCATGCCAAGAATCACATCAAATTCCATTATAGGAAGGATCACAATATTTGAAGGAAGCACTTTCCCACAAACGTCAATTGGATAAGAATTATAAAATTTTGATGCAACCTTTGTTCCATTAAGAGTTGTCACAGCTAACTCAACAGCTAATTGGTGAGGTAGTATGGTGATACCCTTAGAAAATTCTTCATAATTAAAAGAGTGGGTGGATCCAGAATCAAATAAAACATTTTCTACATTAGAGTGGATGGTAAGTGTACCTTTAACCACTTCGTTATCATACTCCACATCGCCGATAGAAATAGAATGTGACTTTCCTTTCTCTTTGGCCTTAAGATTTTATTGATGTCGATCATCATCAAGAAACCTTGTATTAGGTAACTGATTAGCATAATGCCCCATTTCCTTGAACTTATAACATTAATGTGTATGAGGTGCATTATGTGTATCATTTTCTTTGTTTGCATCACTAGACATCTTTTTCCCATCACTGCGGCATTCAAATGTCTGATGACAATCTTTTCCACATTTGAAACATTTACTTGTCCCTTTAAGACAATTCCCTCCATGTTTCCTTCCACACTTTCAGCATATGGGAAAACTCATCTTTTTTTCAGGGTGCTCTTTAGATTTCCCTTTTAATTCCATTTTTCTCTTCTTATCAAACCCATATGACTGATGGGTTACTCCAATCTCTATCTCAACCATGAGAACACATCAAAAAATTTTCCCATAGCTATTGAAGTCCCTTATGTCTAATTCCCTTCAGAGACTTGGTTTTAAGCCACTAAAGAATCGATCGATCTTACTCTCAGGTTGGATAATAATCCCAAAAGTGTAACTTTCAAGCCTTGTAAAATTTGCTTCTTAGGTACCAACAGATTCATCATCCTTTTGCTTTAGTTAAAGAAAATCTTTCTCCATCTTTGTTCGAAGAATACGAGGGAAGTACTTATTGAAAAATAAGTTCTTGAACTTGTCCCATTACATGGACTCAATTTAATCTCTTTGCCTCGTATTCTTTATAAGATTCCACAATTGATCAACTTCACCTTTCAAACGATATACTGCTAAGATGACTTTATCATGTTCTGATGATTATAGAACTAAAAATATATTTTTTGTGGTAGGAATCCATTGTTCAGCCACT
Organism: Viscum album; assembly: GCA_963277665.1. NCBI lineage: Eukaryota > Viridiplantae > Streptophyta > Magnoliopsida > Santalales > Viscaceae > Viscum > Viscum album. The sequence continues at coordinate 1,192,049,486 of OY728158.1, read as the reverse complement.
AATGGATCAGAAGACCTGCGAAATGAAGCTAGATGTTGCCTCATGAAGTATTCAACAGAATGGTTCTCCTTCCTCTGCTCGTTTGGAAGTCCTGTATGATTCATATCTTGAGAAATTTGTGTGAGCATGGCTACAAGATTTTTCATTCCATCTCCCATAACATTTGGTTGCCCGGTGGTATAATCATTGCATTGCCCATCACATTCAACATTTACACAGTTCCTTTGAGTTCCAGCCATTGACTGAAACCAATAAGCATAGTGTAAGAACAACTAATCATAATATGAAAACCACATAATCAATAAAATAATTCACACTTTAGGTCTTATCATAGGTTATTCATAACCATTTCTAAAACACTAATATTGTGTTCTATTCTTAGACATATCCTTAGGGTTCTTACTAAGGCTTTCACATCCTAGTTTCCAAAGGATGACTATACCTTTCCTCTGATACCAAATATAATGACCCATACTTAACATAAATTGTTATTACATCCGAAATGAAACATACTTATTACGACATATAATAAAAGAATGATAGGACCGTATATGTATAGTGTCTTTAGAAACTGGGAAACATAAACAACTGGTTCATAAATCATCTACATTTTCTCGTGTTTATTTCATCATATCTAGAGTCCCTTTTGGCATATCCTACTTAATACCCTTCTTCCTGACCTGGGGAAAAGAATGCATACAAAAGGGTGAGCTAAAATGCTGAGTAAGGGTAAACAATGGAAACATCATTCATATCATATTCATAATAACATAACATTTTGAACATCATAACCTGAAAAATAGATCAGAATATCATGAAATGGGATAAATCATAGTAGTGAAATGTAATCCCAATAATCATATCATAAAACATGAAAACTTTTGGTATACACATATAATCATAAAAAATCATTTCATATTAGTCAAGACTCATTTCCAAGACCATCATAGTGGACAGAGTCCATTAATGAACCATGTTTACTCCTCGTTCCAGTCCTGTATCACTGAACTGGATTAACTTTCCGTTCCAGCCATATCTATCTCATGAGATATAAATATTTACCCAATTCATTAGAGGTAGATATAGGTCCCACCCATCTCATAATGAAACCATTCTTATGCGTTCCCCAAAATCATAAATCATATATCATAGCATAACCCATGTAATAAAAATGGGATTCTTAAACTTCATGCCATCATAACATAATCCATATAAGATAAAAGGACTTCATAAAAATAATTCCATCATAACATAATCAAATAAATGTAAAAATGGAGATATAAATATAACCCTGTATTATCTTAGATGGAAAATAATTTTGATAAACCACTTGAACTCCATTCATGAGGAAAATATACTTTCTACTTCAAAAACAATTTTCCTTTCTTAGCATGTCATAAAATTTTAAACTAAAAAAGTTAATTAAAAATGAACTTAAAAACTAATAAAGGAAGAATCATGGAAATAATTTTCTATGAAATCATAAAAATCCATTCATGCTTTATACGTTAAAAAAAACAATCTTCTCGTAATTTGGATGGAAAAGTCAAAAAGTATCTCGTACTGAAAACGACAAAAGATTCCTTTCATATCTTTTACTAAAAATTAACCAATAGGTAAAATTAGATTTAAACATGGAGGTTAATGTACATGATTTTTGAAGTGTTTGAAGTGAAACTCAAGGCTGTTGCGTGACTTTTGGTTCACGGGAACTGAAATGGGTGATGATGCTTTTTGAAAGTTATTTTTTGAATTTGAATTTTGTAGATTCTAGCACTGCTGATATGTAAGGTTTCCCTCTTACCCTTAAAGAGGATTTTTGAAAATGGGAAGAAAATCAATTTGAAAATATGAGGATAGAAATAATATTACATATTGTGGAAAAATTTTTGTGGATGATAAATATTCCCCAGTAAATTCTGAAATATAAAGAATCTCGGATAAAAATGATATTGTGAGATTTTCCCATACCTTAGGTCTGATATGCTTTGTACGTGTCCGAACCTGATGTATAATGAATTAAATAATGTCATTGACTTATTCCAGAATCATACTCATTGTTATGATATCATATATGGTCATATTCTTAGATCTTTATTATTAATATTTCATTGCTACTTGTTATTCGGGTGTTCATTACTTTATGTTCTTATGCGTGTTTTGTCGAATAAATTATTATTCCTATTTTTAAGTTATAGATACATATTTTAAAGAGTGGTAGTAGTAAAATATATATAATATTTATTCATTCAATTCGTTTATATAATCATGGTTCAGTGAAGATCATTTAGAATGAATCACATCGCATCGTGGAGATGGTAATCCGTACGTACGCACGAACGACGATATCATTCCCATAATTATTGAATGGTCTTGGAGTGGATGATAGAATATCACAGATTTTTTATCATGTTATAATATTCATATATATTTATTCTTTACGCCATTATACCAATCCAAGTAAGGTGGTGGTGGAAAACATATTACACCATAGCGTGGAGACGGTACTCCATTCGTACGCACGCGTGGTGATTTCATTTTCCATAGGATGGATAGAAGCTGAAATAGGTTTGTTTTATATTTAAAATGACATATCAGTATATTAGTGATACTGATGTTATTACATTATAATTAATACTATAATGAAGAGTATGTAAAAGAAGAAATAAATTTTAAAGGATCGGTAAAGTATATTACCTCTTCTTTGACGCGCCTCTTCTAAACCTCCTTTTAGGGCACTAAAGTCAGTCTTTGAAGAAGACCAGGACCTCTAGTATGTATTTATGGAAGTGGAGAAGAGAAATTGGTATGTTTTGGATGAGATTGAAGGCCCAAAATTGTGTTATGAGGAGAGAGAGTAGGTGCCCTTCTATAAGGTAGGAGAGCGGCACCTTTGGAAACATAAGAAATATTAATTTATAATAAATTTCAACACCACTTAAGAACCTCAAAAATGACTCAATTCGAAGATGAGATGAGATAGGGTTTTAATCTCATCAAATAGTAAAATTTAGAGATGTTGTGAATTTATTTTAAACCTTATAAAATTTATTTAACCATATTTAATCTATTTAATTTTATTTGTTGTAATAATATTCTAAATTTTAAATTGTTATAAATAATTGGTTATGTGTTGTGAATTGTCAATAATTGGATATTATATGACATTTTAGACCATATAAATATAAATTTATAATTTTTAAATATTTTTTTTGATTTTTAAACAATTTTATAATATGTTATTTATTTAAAATGACAATAGTGTTAATTTTGACACTATTCATTTATTTGAATCTAATTAAAATCTACAAAAAGGATATATTCAAACAAAAATATTTAATATATTTCTAGCATATCATAATAATCTATAAAATTCTATGATCAAATTAAATAGTTAATATAATATTTAATTTAATATTTTTAAAACCATTTATTTTATATTTTAATTAATAAGATAATTTCATCATTAATGTTGTGTCATCATTAATGATAATTATTTAATCCCTAAAAATTATAAATAAATTCACATGATGTATTTAATTTTATTATATTTTTGGAGACTATTCATGATCTATGTTTTATGAATTTTATCACTAAATTAAAATTATTACACTTATATGATATAAGAGAGTGCCATGTTGTCACTTTCTTTGGTTTTAATTATAATTATATCATTTTCATGGTCCATAGTCCATGAAATGAATATATTCTGACTCTTAGGTGATATGGGTTGACATTTATTCTTCCAATAGAATTTTGGAAAGTGTTAGGGTAATTTATTAATCTTATTTTTACCCTCAATTACCCGATTTACCTTTAACTGTAGTAAATAAAAATTACCATAGTTACTATTCATATTGTCAAAGAAATAAAAGAAACATATTAACATAATTTAGACCCACTGAATCCAAATATGGAATCAATTTTTCAAAATTCAAAACATATATGTTTTAGTAATTAATTTAAAATTAATCTCGTTGTTAAGAAAACGTGTTTTTAAAGTTAAAACATTGTCAAAGATTGAAATGTTTTTACCTATGAATTCAATGTAAAAATAATGATAATGACATGAATTATATTAAATGGTAAAAATATATTCTATTTATACTTTAAAACCATTCAATTTTATCATTTAACCATCTAAATTATCTTGATGAAAATTGTTGTTTATAAGAAACAATTTGGGTATTTTTACTATTCATCGAAATATGAAAGTTATCAAAAAAGTATCAAAATTTTATCCAATGTAAATTTTTATATCCTGATTCAAAAGAAGATGTCTATTTTTTAAAATTCATCTTATAAACTTTTCAAAAATTATATTTAAAATGGGTGCGCCATCAAAAGGCAGTAAAACTGCATTTTTATTAAAAAAACTTTTTTTATATGAAAAGTTGATTTTTTTCATATATCATTCTAGAAAATGTGTAAGATTAATTATAATGTTATAAAATTCAAAATTCAGTTAATACTATTCATAATGGATAGTTTATAATATTATAATAATATATCATTGTTTATGAAACTCGGTATTGTGTACAACGCAAGCTATCGAGGAAGGTTGCTCTTGCATGTAACGCAAGCCAAGCCAGTGTTGTGTGCAGTGAAAGATTCTCTTGGGTCTGTGTATAACATAATAAATTAAAAAAATTATTTCTCATAAAATATCAAGGTGTTACATTTAGATTTTTGATGAAGTGGGAGAGGTGGTGGCCTTTTATTGGGAATGAAAAGGACTCACTTTGAATTTTTTAAAACAAGTTTGGTGTACACATGTTATTACCAAAACAATTCATATCAAACCAAGATAAATAAGGAATGAAATTTTTATGGATCAAGAATGGACATAAAATGGTCTTTAGACAAGTTTCTAGGTCATTTGGGTTCCTAAGATTATGGTTTAGTCTATAATTATTCTTAATTTGACCTTAATCGTTGTGATTAATTTTATTCACTTTTACTAATATTTTCTTGTGAAAAACGAAGTTGATATTACTGGAATATATATATTATACAAATTACAATGGTTTATGTCAGATTTTCAAAATTCAATTCTTAGAATAGTGATAATTAAGATTAATGCTCATCCTGTAGATGGGACGTAGTTACTAGTTTTTGAAGTGGAAATAAGGTCAAATGTTTGTTAAAATTTTATATTCCATTTCAAAGTAAAACTTGTTATAATGAATTGAATTTTATTAATATTATTTAAATCTATCTAATTTAACCTTGAAAATTTATAATATCATTTAAAATTAATTGTTAATTAAAAAATGGCAGTTTTGAGATAAAAAATAATACTTTCCACTATTCATAAAAAAACAAAGTTTCAATAAAAATTATAATAAATTAACCCTAGGATAATTTCGAGATTATGAATTCAAAAAATGAATTTTATATTTTAAACTTTATTTTCTAATTATTTCTAAAATTATTTTTATTATTTTTCATAGATGGACCTTAAAAGCGGTTCTTTCGAGAAAATAGTATTTTTAAAGAAAAAATGAACATTACCATCAAACATTACAAGTTTTATTAAAGGAGACAAAGAAAATCATTACAAAAAAGTGACCCTTCTTAGGGGGGATGAAAGTACTATAGTCCAAGGGCATCGCCCCATATATGGTTCACCCTATCACGACCCCCTCCCACCAAAGATGCCCCTCCTAAGCTGGAAATGGTGAAAGGGATATAATGACACCCTGAGTCCCGCCTCCAGTAGGCCCCGGGGTGGCGACTAGCACCAAGGGTATGAGTTTTCGCAAATATTGGAGGCATTACCCTTTTTATTATTTAAGATCGGGAAATAGAACAAGTCAAACACCAAAAAGTAAAAGAAAAAGTGTATATAAATAAACCCAAACCAATCCCACATGCATGTTTAAATAGTTCTGAAACAAGGTACAAGTACAAGAAAGCTCAAAAGTACAATACCAAAAGAAACAAGAGTACAGAAACTGCAAAAACTCCAACTGTCCCGACTAGTAGGATCCCGCACGGCCTTGATAGTCCTCCTAGAAACCTATAAGTAAACTTAGGGTGATCATACAAGTATACTTAGTAGGGAAATCTAAAGCTCCCGTGCACAAGTGGGGAGACATCCTAATGTCCCATGACAACAACAGAAGAACCTAGCAAGGAATTCTATCCACCCAACCTCACCAGGCACACTCACCAAAAACACAATCACAATAGGTAGTAGTATATAAGAACAAGAGTATTGGGTACCCCTCACCATTTCCCCCCAATAGCTTGCTGCTCTTCCTAACGGCGAGTGTCCTGACGCTACCAGACTCTTCCCTCCCGCACACACATGGGCCTCAAAACCATGTATCCTGCCCGCACACGCCTGGGCTTTACAACCACGTATCTCGCCCGCACACACCTGGTCCTCACAACCATGTATCCCGCCCGCACACAGCTAGGCCTCACAACCACATATCCCGCCCGCACACACCTGTGCCTCACAACCACGTATCCCACCTGCACAAACCTAGGCCTCATCCCGAAGGTTCTTGGGAAACAGTAAACATGCACGAAGAGCCTTGGGCTAAAAACCACCCCAATCGAAACCTACCCGAAGAGTCTTGGGTGTAAGGTCGCCTCAAGCCATCACAGCCTAGGGAAGAAGGGACAGGAAGGAGCTAGTAACTAAGGGGAAACACCCTCTCCCATGAAATGGGAGTGTTCGGCACTAAGTTCTCAACATGGGTGGGGTGCGATAAAACTCACAGATACACACACATATACATATATATATATATACACACAAAACACTTAGCCCAACCTATTCCTTCTAATCAGAGAACTGAGAACGTTCCTTAGCACTGCTACTACGAAGCATGCATACAACAAACAACCCCAACCCCATTTAGGTTTTCATATTTCAATAGGATTAGTTTATTAGTTCCTTAACTACTGGGCAATTAACTACAACCAACCACATCGATGGTTCGTAAAGCATATCACTGCCATCCACAAATCAAGTTAGTAAAACCCAAGCAACACAACCAAGTCCTTTTCTTATTAACCAACCAACCCATTGATTATTATTCTGTTTCATTACCAAGCCCCATCATTCATTAACTCTTCCAATTTTATTTATTATTCACAACCCATAGTTCGTTCACATTCAAACCCAACCCTGCAGCCCCGCTGCCAACCACCATAACCACAACCACACGATACATCATTATCCCTTTATTACCATTTATCGCTTCCCTCCTGCCCATCCCCAACATAGCATTCACACTAACCCACAACCAAGCCAACCGCAGCCTCGCTGCTCACCCGATCCACAAAAACCCACAAAACACCCCCTTCACATAAATTAACCCCAAACAGCACCCACATGTTTATTATTTCTTCTTTGTTCAACCGGGGTGATCACACAAGGGTTACAAATTTTCATTTAACCAGCCAACTTTACGTGATTAACCAAATTCCACATTCAACAAAGTTCCATTCACAAAAACGGTCTAGAATGATAGGGCAGAATTTAATTGCACAAGCAAAGTCCCCCAACGACCGTGATTTTCAGTAGGCATAAGCCTATTCAATTCACAACATAACAATTGGATAAACCAACATAAAAAATTCACCATCCCCATTCTTTAAACAGTTATTATCTTCATTTAATGGTTCAGACGTTTCTCATGAAAACAAGAGGATACCCACCCCACATGATGTACAATTTAGAGAGACGAAGGTAAGATCCCTACCTCAACAGGTTCTGATCACAATGCTCCCCCAAATCAACTTTAGAAAATGTTCGTCGGCGTCCGTCACTTCTGTCAAATCCCGAAAAAACCTCCTCGGGTGGAAGCTGAGAAGGACTGGCTGAAGGAAAGACAACGGATCCAAGCTCAGAAGTTCTGCCTCATCGTTACGATTCTGTGGCCGCTGACGGATCGTAAATCGAAGCTCAGAAGAAGAAGTTAGGGAAGAAAAGGAGCCTTCGAGTCTCTTGGGAGATCTCTACTTAGAGGAAAGGGGAGGAGAGGAGTGATTTGAAAAGGAAGAGGGGACCCCTCCTTTTATAGGTTTGAAAAACAAAAGTACACTGCATGTACTTTATGGTACACGGGGTGTACTCGGCCATTTCACATAGTCACCATGCGGCTTCCAACATGGCCTTCAAAGTGGTACGCGGCCATTGACTGGTCAACACACTATTTGAGGGGAACGCATACGCAGGGAGGGACTACATGGCGTGTAGTATTGGATACACGGTGTGTACTCATTTATTTCACACGGCAAGGACACGGCTCCAACATGTCACACAGCTGTTGACTGGTCAACACACGGTTTGAGGGTAACACGTATGCGGGGAGGGACTACACGGCGTATAGTATTGGGGTACACGGTGTGTACCCATTTATTTCACATGGCAAGGACACGGTCTTTAACGCGGGGTATACCCGACGAGGGGGTACACGGCGTGTACTCACACTACACGGTGTGTAGTTTCAAAATTCTGAAAAGTGTGGGAAAAGTCCATTTTACCCTCCAGAACACTTCGTGACCTTCTTTTTAACCAAGTACTGGGTTGGAGAGGTCTGGTCCATTACATCAGATAACTCTTAAAACATTCTCGTCCCCGAGAATTCAAAAACCATCTCAGAGGAACCCAACAAGATACCTCTTAGGGTTCTCGTTATAACAGGAACCAAACCAACAACCCTAATCATAGATGCTAGGAATTCCTTCTCCTATGCCGAGATATTATCCACTTTAGGTGGCACTGACTCACCTGCACGGGTTTAATCGAATCCTCATTAATGTGTCTCGATTAAGGATTGGGTTTTCCAACTTCCATATATTAGGATTTTTCAACTTACTCGGCCCCTAATACCGCACAACCCACACACTGCCGGAACACGTGGTTTGGGGAAACTTCCTTTTCCCGTGTCGTGATATTATCTGCTTTATGCGGCACTGACTCGCCCGCACGAGTTCAATCACATCCACATTAATGAGTCTCGATTAAGGATCATGTTTTTTCCTTTTTCCCACACATCCGAACATGCTACACACTTCCAGAGAACAAGGAATCAAAAGGTCTCACAACCGGTAAGCCAAGAATTCCATATATCAAAGGTACAGAGTATAACATCAAAACAAAGCTTAGAAGAACAAATCAAACACAAGTCAAAATAACTCTGGGTACTGATTGTGCATCCGAGCCTCCCACTCCCAAGTGCTCTCCTTGAGGCCTCCATGCCTCCACAACACACGAACCAAGGGAATGGTTCGTCCACGGAGCACCTTATCATTACAATCCTCGATTCTGACTGTTTGTTTCTCAATGGTCTCGTCGTCTCTCATATCTAACTCTTCCCAGTCGATAACGTGATAGTCGTCGTGTAAGTATCGACGTATCTAGGAGACATCGAAGACGGCATTAACCTTCTCCAACTGAGGTGGAAAGGCTAGCTGATATGCCACCTCGCCAACTCGCCTCAGCTCCTCAAAAGGTTTGATGAACCTAGGTGAGAGCTTGCTACCTTTCCCAGACCTCTGTTGCCCCTATCGAGGGGAAACCTTCAAGAACACATGATCTCCCACCTCAAACTCCAAGGGCCTCCTCCGACGATCAGCATAAGACTTCTATCGATCCTGATCCGCTTTCATCTTCTCACGAACAAGCTGTACTTTCTCTGTGGTGCTATGCACTACCTCTGGCCCAAGAGCACCTGTCTCACCAACCTTTTCCCAGCAAATGGGTTAAAAACATGGTCTTCCATACAAAGCCTCATACGGTACCATGCCAATAGTAGAGTGGAAGCTGTTGTTGTATGAAAACTCTACTAAAGGCAAGTGTCATACCCATGATCCTCTGAAATCCAGAACGCATGCTCGTAGCATGTCCTCCAACGTCTGGATAGTCCGCTCTGTCTGCCCATCGGTCTGGGGGTGGAAAGCAGTGATAAGGGGTAGTTGGGTGCCAAAAGCATGTTGTAACCCCCTCCAGACTCGTGAGGGAAACCGAGTATCCCGGTCTAAGAAGATAGTCTTTGGAACTCCATGAAAACGCACCACCTCGTCTACGTACCTCTGTGCTAAGGTACTCACCGGGCCCAACTCCTTAATTGCTAAGAAGTGAGCTGATTTCGCCAGACGATCCACCACCACCCAGATAGCATTATAACCACCCTGATCTCTAGGTAGTCATGTGATGAAGTCCATCGAGATGTCATCCCACTTCCACTCGGGGACATCTAAAGGATGCAACAAACCACTTGGAACATGGTGTTCAGCCTTTACTTACTGACACACTAGGCACTTAGCAACAAACTTCGCCACTTCCGGTTTCACCCCGGGCCACCAAAACTATTCCCTCAGGACTCGGTACATTTTTGAAACTCCTGGATGTACCTCCAAGTCCGATCTATGGAAGTCACGGAGAACACCCTCATGCATCGCCTCCGGAACAAACAACCTTCCATGAAAAAGAATCCGATGTTTGTTGTCTTCTGACCATATTTCTGGAGTGTTCCTCTGATCGAAACTATCCCGCATTACTTAGACCACATATTCCCCCCACTGAGACTCTTCCACCTACTGCAACAAGGTGGACTACACCATCATTTGAAACAAACAGCCTCTAACACCTTCTACCCTGACATCCATGTGCAAGGCATCCAACTCTCCTATCGCTTTCCAAGCATCAGTGGATTCCCGAACCACTTCCTTATGCGACTTCCTACTCAGGTAATCAGCCAAAACATTTCCCTTACCTTAAGTGTAAAAGATCTCGAAGTCGTAGTCTTGGAGGAACTCGACCCATATCCGCTTCCATAAGTTCAGGTCACGTTGGGAGAAGATATAACACATGCTCTTGTGATCTGAGAAGACCACAAAATGCTCCCCAAAGAGGTAATGTCGCCACAACTTTAGTGCGAACACTACTTCTGCTAGTTCCAAGTCATTGGTGGCATAGTTACGCTTATGAGGGTGCAACTGCCTAGACCCATAATAGATCACACCCTTATTCTACATCATCACACTCCCCAGACCAAGTCCAAAAGCATCACAAAACACCTCATACAACAACCCTTCCTCAAGAAACCTGAGTACGGGAGCACTGACCAACTTCTCCTTCAGGTAGTCGAAATATTTCTGGCATTGCTCGCTCTATAGGAAGACCTGGTTCTTCCTAGTCAAAGATATCAATAGAGCATAAACTCGAGAGAAGTCTGAAACGAACCTCCGATAATAACCTTCTAACCCCAAGAAACTACGAACTTCCGCCACGTTCTTGGGTGCTTCCCAAGAAACAAATTCCTCCACCTTCGACGGGTCTACTGACACTCCATGCAGAGACACCGCGTGCCCATGGAAGTGTACTTGTTATGTCAAGAACTTACACTTCGACAATTTCCCATAAATTTGGTGGTGTTGAAGGACGTTCAGGACTGCCCTGAGATGATCAACGTTCTCCTCCTATGATCTTGAGTAGATCAGGATTTAATCGATAAACACAACGATGAACCGGTCCAGAAACTCTCAGAAGACAAAGTTTATAAGTCCCATGAACACAGCTGGTGCATTTGTAACTCCAAACGGCATCACTACAAACTCTAAGTGCCCATACCTACACCTGAAATCCGTCTTCGGGATGTCAATGTCCTTTACCCGCAGCTGATTATATCCAGATCGTAGATCAATCTTAGAAAACCAACCTTCTCCCCTCAGTTGGTCGAAGAGATCGTCTATCCATGGAAGGGGGTAACGGTTCTTGACCATTACCTGATTCAACCTTCAGTAGTCTATGCATAACCTGAGACCACCATCTTCCTTCTTCATGAACAAAACTGGAGCACCAAATGGTGACATGCTAGGTTGAACAAAACCCTTCTCCATCAGATCGTCAATCTGAATCTTCAACTCCCGCAACTCTGAAGGTTCCATCCGATAAGGGTCCATCGAAATCGTACGGGCACCAGGCTGTAATTCTATCCCGAACTCAACGTCACGTGGGGGAGGGGGGGTAGAGTCAAAACCTCCTTAGGAAAAACATCGAGAAACTCCCCAACAACCTCTGGAATCTCTGTATCAGCTGGAAGCAATGATAACCCGCCTAAAAAATAAAGGAGAGGCTCCACACATTGGCTTCCCACATGATAGCTCCTATCACCAACAAAAGCTACACGCTGCCCATCCACGTCGGAGAACACGACTCTTTTCTAGAAGCAGTCGATAACGGAACTAACGGAAAACAACCAATAGATGCTTAGGATGACATTGTATGGATGCATCTGTAGTAAAAGAATATCCCCAATAGATTGATGTGGTCCCAACGTCAGCCCACATCCCCGTCAAACACAAGATATGCTAGTCTGGCCTCCAACTAATGTACTCAGCACCAGTGGGATGGAAAGTCTCTCTATGTCTAGTTACAAAGCATGGGCTAGACTAGGTTCAACAAAGGAGTGTGATGCTCTTGAATTGAGAAAAGAAGAAATGAGAGTGTTGAACAAACAAATCATACCTCACACCACCTACGGTCCCGCTGGTGCATCCAACTCTGTTGCATGCAACTGTCCATGCCCAGATCCTCTGCCTCTCTGATGTTTTCCACCTCCCCGACCACGCCCTGATCGAGGTCCCTGAGGAGAACCCTGAGGTTGGCCTCCTCCTGCAAAGTCTGCCCTCGGGGGAGCATGGTCTTGCTGCTGCTGGAAGGGCCTCGCCGGCAACTGGTACTGCTAAGGTGGGCATTGAACCTTCCCACCTCCACCGTACAGAGCTCGGGTCGGGCAGTGACTCTGAACGTGCCAGAAACCTCCACAAGAAAACACTTCGGTCTTGGGCTCATGAAAAAGGGACGAGGACCCGAAGATCTGAAATGGAACTGCTGGGGCCTGCTCCCCACTGGCCTGAACCTGGAAGGTCCCGTCGTAGGAAACCTGCTGCTGACTGCCTTCCCCTTCGATGAACCTGGCTGGATCCCCTCTCGTGGTGCACCTCCCAGCGAGTGCATCCTCTCTACAACCTCTGCCTTCTTCTGTACTGCCAAGTACGTCGTAAGGGTGAAGGGGGTGACAACATACTGGAGCGAAGGACGAAGCGCCTCCCCCAAATGTCTCAACCGAGACTCCTCATCTGGAAAGAGATTGAGAACAAAGCGTAGGAGATCCTTGAACTTCATCCCCAACTCTCATAGTGACATACTCCCATGGTAAAGGGAGAGTAACTCATGCCGCTTCTCTTCCATGATCATGGAAGAAAGGAATTCCTCTCAGAATTCCTTGTCAAAGTCATCCCATGGAACCTCTACCTCTATCCTCTCTCCGAGGTAGAGCGTCCACCACTATCGTGCCACACCTATCGGCTGACTGACTGCTAGGGGAACCCAGTACTCCCTCGGAGCATGGATCAAGGTAAAATCGATCCCTATCTCCTCAATCCACCCCTCCGTCTACGTATCTGAAGTATTACCCTCGTACTTCTTGAGGGTCTACCGCTGGAAAGAACGGAGAGTCTTATGCCACTGGCTATCTTCCTCTTCTCGGTCAATCCTCAACTGATCGACCGCCTGAATCTACTGGGCCTCGGCCATCTGATTCACCTGGGGACGACGTCCAGGTGCCATAGCTGTATGGTAAACAAGGATCGCCTAAGCCCAAGTAGTAAGGAAATCTCTCGAGGTTTTATTTTATCACATCATTTCAATTTCATTCCCAGAATGCCCAAATCAAGTAAAACACAATCATGATGATGCATGTTCCTTCCCTAGGGTCTCTACCCTATAATAAATGTGGTCTCACTTGGTCGTTCGGTAGGCTAAGAGTACTTGCATCGGATCACAGGGGGCCCTAAAATCTCATGTCCTAGCCGGTCTTCCCTGGCCTATGTCATGTACCAAGATTAACAATCATTGTTTCCCTACAATCCCATGCAATCCTCACTATGCCTAAGTCCAGACTCCATACTATATCTCAACCTCCCTTTGATACCGTTCTATCACGACCCCCTCCCACCAAAGATTCCCCTCTTGAGCTAGCAATGGTGAACGGGAGATAATGACCCACGAGTCCCGCCCCCAGTAGGCCCCGGGGCGGCGACTAGCACCAAGGGTATGAGTTTTCACAAATATGGGAGGAATTACCCTTTTTATTATTTAATATCGGGAAATAGGACTAGTCAACCACCAAAAAGGAAAACAACAAGTGTATAGAAACAAACCCAAACCAATCCCACATGCATGTTTAAATAGTTCTAAAATAAGGTACAAGTACAAGAAAGCTCAAAAGTACAATACCAAAAGAAATAAGAGTACAGAAACTGCAAAAAATCCAACTATCCCGACTAGTAGGGTCCTGCATGGCCCATGTAGTCCTCCTAGAAAGCAGTAAGTAAACGTAGGGTGGGAATACAAGTATACTCACTAGGGAAACCTAAAGCTCTCGTGCACAAGTGAGGAGACATCCTAATGTCCCGTGATAACAACAGAAGAACCTAGAAAGGAATTCTATCCACCCAACCTCACCAGCCACACTCACCAAAAACACAATCACAATAGGTAGTAGTATATAAGAACAAGAGTATTGGGTACCCCACACCATTTTCCACCACTAGCTAGATGCTCTTCCTAACAGTGAACATCCTGATGCTACCACACTCTTCCCGCCCGCACACACTTGGTCCTCACAACCACATATCTCACCCGAACACACCTGGGCCTCACAACCACGTATCCCGCCCGCACACACCTGGGCCTCACAACCACGTATCCCGCCCGCACACACCTGGGCCTCACAACCACGTATCCCGCCCGCAGACACCTGGGCCTCATCCCGAAGGTTCTTGGGAAATAGTAAACCTTCCCGAAGAGACTTGGGATAAAAACCACCCCAATCAAAACCAACCTGAAGAGTCTTGGGTGTAAGGTCGCCTCAAGCTATCACAACCTAGGGAAGAAGGATCAGGAAGGAGCCAGTAACTAAGGGGAAAACACCTTCTCCCATGAAATGGGAGTGTTCGACACTAAGTTCTCAACATGGGTGGGCTGCGATAAAACACAAAGGTACAGATATATATATATATATATATATATATATATATATACAAAACACTCAACCCAACCTAAGGATTCTAATCATAGAACTGAGCACATGCCTCGGCACTACTACTACGAAGCATGCATACAACAAACAACCCCAACCCCATTAAGGTTTTCATGTTTCAACAGAGTTAGTTTATTAGTTCCATAACTACTGGGGAATTAACTACAACCAACCACATCGATCGTTCATAAAGAATATCCATGCCATCCACAAATCAAGTTAGGAAAACACAGGCAACACAACCAAGTCCCTTTCTTATTAACCAACTAACCCATTGATTATTATTCCGTTTCATTACCAAGCCCCATCATTCATTAACTCTTCAACTTTTATTTATTATTCACAGCCCATAGTTCGTTCACATTCAAACCCAACCCTGCATCCCTGCTGCCAACCACTATAACCACAACCACACCGTACATCATTATCCCTTTAATACCATTTATCACAGCCCCACTGCCCATCACCAACATAGCATTCACACCAACCCACAACCAAGCCAACCGCAGCCCCGCTGCTCACCCGATCCACAAAAACCCACAAAAAACCCCCTTCATATGAATTAACCCCAAACAACACCCACATGTTTATTATTTCAGTTTTGTTCAACCGAGGTAATCAAACAAGGGTTACAGATTTTCATTTAAACAGCCAAATTTACGTGATTAACCAAATTCCACATTCAACAAAGTTCCATTCACAAAAACGATCTAGAAAGATAGGCCATCATTTAATTGCGCAAGCAAAGGCCCCGAATGACCGTGATTTTCAGTAGGCATAAGCCTATTCAATTCACAACATAACAATAGGACAAACAAACATAACAACTTCACCATCCATGTTCTTTAACCAGTTGTTATATTCGTTTAATGGTTCAATAGTTTCTCATGAAAACAAGAGGATACCCACCCCACATGATGCAAAATTTAGAGAGACGAAGGTAAGATCCCTACCTCAACAGGTTCTAATCACAACGCTCCCCCGGATCAACTTTAGAAGACGTTCGTCGACGTCTGTCGCTTTTTTCAAATCCCGGAAAAACCACCTCAGGTGGATGCTGGGAAGGAAAGGCTAAAGGAAAGACAACGAATCCAAGATCAGAAGTTCTGCCTCGTTGTTACGATCCCGTGGCTGCTGACAGATCATAAATCGGAGCTCGAACGAAGAAGTTATGGAAGAAAATGAGCCTTTGAGTCTCTTGGGAGAGCTCTGCTTAAAGGAAAGGGGAGGAGAGGAGTGATTTGAAAAGGAGAAGGGGACCCCTCCTTTTATAGGCGTGAAAAACAAAATTACACGGTGTGTACTTTATGGTACACGGCGTGTACTCATCCATTTCACACGATCACCACGTGGCTTCCAACGCGGCCTTCAATGCGGTACGTGGCCGTTGACTGGTCAACATACGGTTTGAGGGTAATGCATACGCAGGGAGGGACTAAACAACATGTAGTATTGGATACACGACGTGTACTCATTTATTTCACATGGCAAGGAAACTACTCCAACACGGCACACGGTCTTTGACTGGTCAACACACGATTTGAGGGTAACGCATACGCTGAGAGGGACTACACGGCGTGTAGTATTGGGGAACACAGTGTGGACCCATTTATTTCACACGGCAAGGATACGTCCTTTAACATGGGGTATACCCAGTGAGGGGGTACACGGTGTGTACTCACACTACACGGCGTGTAGTTTCAAAATTCTGAAAAGTGTGGGAAAAGTCCATTTTACCCTCCAGAACACTTTGTGACCTTTTTTTGAAAAAGGAATGGGCCGAAGAGGTCCGGGCCATTACACACCCCCTCTAGTTTAAACTAAGAAAAATTATAAAGGCAACAAATCGACGATCCTGGAGTTGTAAGAGAGGCTAGATAGTCCGCCACTTTGTTCCCCTCCCTCCACGTATGTGTGACTCTCACATTGTTGTTGAGCAGAAGCTTGCAAGTCCTCATGGTGTAGAAGATGGACTAGGGAATGGTTCATTTACCCTTTAAAGAGTCATGAATAATCTCAGAGTTAGTTTCCACCTAATTAATGACAGTATCCCTCTCATTGAAAATGGTGAGGCTAGTGAGAACCATGTTACCCTCTGCCCCAATAGGAGTTCCACTCCCAAAAATCATATATTTCATTATCCATATGTTTAATTTACATAAAAACATTATAAAAATATTTGATAAGTATTTATTACTATTCATATTACTATTTTTTAACATCTATGATATAACTAAGTCATTTAAATAATTATAACTATAAAATGATGTTTCGTAGAAACTCAGTATTGTGTGTAACGTATGTCAAGACGATGTTCCATGTGAAAGGAATGTTTGACTTTGTGAATTGAAATTCATAATTGAAATTTTACTTTATTGGGGTAAAATAACATTGTGACCATAATAATATATCCTTTTATATTCAATCAATTTTAATATTCATTTATAATTAATTGGTAAACTATGAATTCATATTATACTGTGTAAATGCTATATTTTCTTGAATTTGTTAATAAAATTCATAAAATATAATTAAACATCATCAGTTTATGTTATTATATTAAACAACAATATTTTAATAATATATTATTGTTCAGTAAACCTCGGTCTTTTTTATAGTGCTAGTCTTCGAGGAAAGCCATTATTGTGTATAACATAAGCTAATTTCAGTGTTCTGTGAACAGTAAGCCAATTTTTATGTAGCATGTGGGGTAAAATTAACATGGTGTTGTTTATAATGAAATACAAACATAGTGCGTTAATATAAAATAATCTATATTCAGTGTTTCTTGAAATGAAAAATATCGAAAAGGGTAAATTAATTCGAAAAAATAATAATTCACAAAATCTCGGGGTGTTACATAGCAGGTACCACATAGCCAGAACATGGTTTTCCAGACCCATTAAGTAGTCATGTAGTAGATTCTGTTTGGGATAGTGAGGGCAGCATGGCCACCACCCGGTTTCAAAAAACTGCACATACTAACCATGCAGCCTATCCAAGTCATTAAAACTTTTGTTTTAAATTTTCTCTCTACCCGATTTGAAGCCCAAAACCAACTCTTTTTTGTACAACTCAGAATTATCCTCCTAAGTTTCCTCCCCTGAGCAAACTTACTACTCTAGATATTTTATTTCTTGGCATATTTGGTGTGATTCTTCCAAGTTTCTTCAATTAAATCTCAATCTCCCTTGTTTTCTTTATCCAATCTAGGGTTTTCTCCCTATTTATTTGGGGACTCTCTTCTTTAGTGGGTAGGGATAGTATTTTAGGTTTGAATCCTGATCTTTGGGGTTAGTTATTGATATTATACATTCGATCTTTCTTCCTTGTGGCGTGGTTGAGGTGCAGTTGGAGTATCGTACTGGATTTTGTGGATATCTACACCCAAGGTATGTGATTTTGTGCTTAAACATTATTTCAAAAAATTATTTTTATTTCATGATATTTTTAGATGTTATATAAATTATTTTTGTGTTGTTAAAATATTTTTTATATTATTTAATTTTCATTTGTTTTGAAAATGGTTTTCGATAAGAAATAGGGTGTAGTTCTTGTGAAAACCCATGTAGGGTTCCTCGATGATGTCTTATAAATAATTCTAGATAGTTATTAAATTATGAAAGTGATTAAAATATTGTTTTGAATTGGTTTTGGTGTGTTTTTTATTTTAAAAGAGTATTTTGGGAGTTCAAGTGAAGGTATAATGTGGGTGTTTCATTGTTTTTCTTGAATGAGGAGAAAAGTATTTTTGGTGTGACATGTGGAACATACCTGAAAACCATAGGTAAGCCTAGGTAACTATACTAGAGGACTTGGACTAGTATACTAGATGATTTGGAAGTTGTTTTTCGGGATTCCCATCACTTGGATTGGCTCTTGAACACTAACAGAACATAATGATTATTTGAGACCACTAGGCCCATGGGGTTTCCCCTCCTAGTGGATCATGCCTGAGTAATTTAAAATCTTGGATTCTATACCACATGTCACTAAGATGTGATGTACTTAGAGTCCCATTTCTAGCTAGTGCTGAGAAGGTTCTCTCGTGACTGGTAGTTTGTGATTATATCAATATACTATCGGTATTCGGTGTACATTGTTGGTCATTTGAAAAAAAAAGTGTGTTTTCGTTAAAAAAATCCTTACAAATTCTTCTAGTTTTTCTTTATCAAAAAACCAAGTTTATTTATATTATAATGTTTTTAACATCTAATATTCAATTGGGTGGCATACTAATGGGATTTTTCTCACACCCTACTTCCACCTTTGGGTGTAAGTAGGCTTAGTTATGTTTGACATAGGTAAAGGAAAGGAATTTCGAGATGGTGGACTGGGTTTCTACAGGACATTCATGTGAGGTGTCGGTGGTGGTGGCTTGAGTACAAAGCCCCTCTTGACACATATATGTTTTTTATGGTGTCATGTTCCCCTTTTTAGTATTGTTTAAATGGTGTAACTTGAAATATGAAAAATGTGATTATGGCATGTTTCGTTGGGTGTTTTCAGTTTCAATTTGTTTATATATTGGTCATTTTATTATCATGAAATCAGTTAAATCATTCCCACATTTCATTATTGATACTCAGGAACTTGTTGCTACTTGTGGGGGCCAGGAATGCCCTTTGATCCATGCCATTGATTGGGTTGGGCGCTGGTTCGTAAGACGACCCAGTTTGGTTAATGACATAGAATAATTGATTTTATTTAAAAATTTAAACATAATTTTTGGTCATAATTAATAGTAAAAATATTAAAAAATAATTACAGAGGGTAAGGTAAAAACAAGGTATCACGTGTTCCATATTCTAGTGTTGAAATTAAATTTCTACATATATAGAACTTTTATTTTATAAATTTTATTTCTTATTTATAATAAAAAGGTAACACTTTTATATTAACGACATTTTATTCATTGGATTTATGGATAAATTACCTTGGTAAATAAATAAGAAAAACATGTTATCATGGTGAAATAAAAAATGGAAAATGTAAGTAAACATAGAGGGCAAGAAAAGACATGTTAAAACATGTGTTTTTTTGGTGAAGGTATGAATTGACCATATAATCCCTCCAATACAATATTTAACAATTATTGAAGCATTGATATGAGATTAAATTCTCATTATTAAATAGATTTCATATTGACAAAAATGTCACTCCTCCTCAGTTATAAAATAGTACCTATTCCCATCACTTATTCATAGCTCTTAAGTCTCTTGGATCAACCAAACCCTACTGAAACCTCTCCCCAACATCCTTGTCCACATTCTATAGCTATTGGTATTCCAGAAATACCAAACCTGGGGTTCTTAATTAGAGAATCAAAGAAATTTTTTCAAAGCAAATGAGGCTTTAATGTGTAGTAAGAAAGTCAACACTTCAGGTAAGGGATTTTCATATAACTTTTATTTTTATAAGACACATTCCATATTCACCACTTTTTCATTTATGTTTTTTATATACCTCGTATGAACTTCTTTTATGATTCTTCAATGAAATTTATTCTGATTTACATATCCATCTAAGGTTATTTCTTTGAAAGGGATTATGATTCAAAATATACCAAATTGGTAATTTTTTTATGTTACAATATCATTGTTTATCAAGATTGTTTAAGATTATGATATGATGATGAAATATTATGATCTATCTATCATTTAACTCATGAATTTTCTTTTCATTTTTAATCACATGAAATTTCAGGATTTATTTTCATTTTTATGTCTTTAAGAACTATATAGGCCAAAAGAAATTTTTTAAGGAAAATCGAGTTTATCTCTATCTTCATTAAAAAATAATTTTACATCAATTTCCATGATTTATAAATATATTTTAAGGAATTTTTTTAATAATTTCCATGTATTTTTTAAATATAATTTCTTCCCATGTTTTACTTTTTAAAAAATGGTTTAAAATGAATATTCTATTCATTTTATAAATGATTTACTTTTGACATTTTACCAAAATTGTGAAAGGAAATTTTTTTATCATGTAGAACATGAATAATGTTTCATGATTTCATGACTGATAAATGATTTAAATATTCATTTACATGTTTCCAAGTTTATTTTCAAATAAATTTATTTCATTAATATTTGATAAATATTTAGATTTTAAAAAAATTATTCCAAAATGGAAATGATATTTTTCTCAAGAATGTTTTAATGAAATTTTCAGGGAATTTCTATTATTCAATTACAAAAATATTTTTGTTGCCTATGTTTTACTAAGTATATGACATAATTGTGCCATACTTTTTATTTCTCTATTTGGTTTGTCATTATGATGATAAGATGTTTATGAAACCCATTTCTTTTCCATTGGTTTTTCTTATGAAACATGTTTATTTTCCATGGGTTATTCTATGATGAAATGTTTATCAAATAAATTAACTTTATTTGGTGTATTTTTCGATGAATGTTTTAGGATTTTTTGGAACACATATGTATGATTTTAATTATTAAACAATTGGTCCCAATATTATAAAGCCCCCTGATGAATTGGGAAATGATGGATAACTCATGAGTAAATTACGTAATGTGTGAACTAGACTTCATGTTCACAATGTTATGTGTGGACCTAGTTTCATTTCCATAACATTATTTAGGGAACTAGCTTCATGTCCACAAGTTTATGTGAGGACCTGTTGTTATGTCCATAAGGTTATGTGTGAACCTAGTTTCATGTCTACATGATAATTCATGGACTTGGTTTTCATGTCCAAAAGTTTATATGAGGGCATGATTTCTTATACTTGACATAATGAGTGAACTTGTTTCTATTTATACATTCTCCCGATATTATAAGATATTATTTTTTTCCATATTCATATGTCTGTGATATGGTCTCATGTCTTATATTCATTTATTTCCAATGTGAACCATGTCTTATGAACCGCAATGCCTTATGTCATGAATTAGAGTTATGATCCATGTTATGCAGGGTATGATTTTAAAATGTTAATCTCATGTTCATATACACTTATGCTCATTTTATGTTTATGTGATTAGTGATATCTCTCTTTCTTATACTTACTAATCATCTAATATCACCCTTTCTTATGTTTCATTTCTCTAGATCATGAAGAAGGGTTTAAAGTAGGGTATCTCTAAAGATAAGAACATTAAAGGATATATTTAAGATCATTCATACAATTGGAAGGTTGTATATATATTCTATAAATACACCAAACCTTATTGGACCTTAGTCATGTATTTCTAAAATTCAATGAGTATTAATCTAAAAATATTTAATATTTTTTAGGAAAATCATGGGTCTCCATACCTTGAAAGTTTAATGAGAACATCATGTGTTCAATGAGATCTCACCTCATCATGGAATATAGAGATTTTACTGAGTTGGAAGGAATTATATTAGGTTCACTGGACCTTTTTCCTATATTATATAGGTTTAATGAGGTGTTATACCACTTTCCCCTACTATTATAGTTAGATTGTGTGCATGATGTATTCCATGGGTCGTAGTTGAGGAGATAAGTTCACAACCCATTCCCAGTTGTCAATTATGGTGATATTGACATTGAATATGGTGTTTCTTTTTGAGCTTCCAAGTGGTGTTTGAGAAGTAGTATGAAAATATACATCATAGGAAATTTTTTCTTTGGGTGTTATTTTTTGAAGCTTGAGAACCTCCATGAGAGATCATTACAATAGGAGATCAAGATACGAGTTCGGTAACTTTCTATCTAAGTACGTTTTCTCTTTTTGGCATGAAAATACATGAATGTGGAAAGAATTTATTGACTCTAATTTTCTATTTAATGATTTGGAATATTTTAAAGAATATTTTTGGAGTTGGGTACAGATTTTTCGTGGAATTCCAACCTATAGAGACTCATTGTGAATATCTTAAAAATATTAAATATATTATATCACACTCATGTAGTTTCATATAAATATAATATATCTCTAATAGAGTCTCATATGGGGAAACTGATACATTCATTAAACTTGAAATGTGAGTTTTACCATAGGAATGGAATAACTTTGGTCTACATCCAGCATTTGGTTTAAGAGTGGTTGTAGGTGGACAAATAAATAAAAAAAATATAAATACATATTTATAACTTATTAAATGGTACCAAATATAATCCTACACTACTTAAACCTTGTTGTGGAGAATTTTTTATCGGGGATAAGAATATGGAGATATCATGTAGAGATCATAGGAAGATAGATCAAGTGGAGAGTACATTGGTGGATGATCACGGGATCATGGATCAGGTATGGTGAGGATCGTCATCAATGATAGAGATCATAAATCTCACCATAGATAATTCTATAGAAATTTACTTAATTAGTGATAAAACCATAATTTAATTAAATATATTTTGTGGTTTGAACCCCATTTATAACTGGTGATGAACAAAAATTAATTCTATCTAAATTGTTTCATGGAACATTCTTTATTGGTTCTTCCAACTATGGATATATCTTCATATATTTTGGATTTTAATTTTTTTTCTTGTGGATTTTATAATCCATATTTATTTAGATTCCATTGATCAGGGAAAAATGATCACTTCGATTGACTGAATCTTACTTTTTGTATGTCCCCTTCCCCATATATTCTTCAATACTCATCATCGATATTTTTGTTTTCTATTGATTGAATGACACTCAGGGGGGATGAATCATTGTGTGTTCATTATTTACAAAAATATATCATGTTCACGTGTTCTTATTTGGGATATGGGATACATTACAGAGGTTTGGTATTAATGAATGGGATCCAATGATGGATCTGGTAATGGTGGATCTGCAAGCCAGATTTAGATCTCTCAAGGGGAGTAGCATTTTGCGGTTTCGATAATCGGTTGGCCAAAATATTTCCACAAACATTGATGGTGACTGGGTGATGATGTTAATTTTATGGTTTTCATGAGATGGACCATGTGACACATTAGGATTGAAACAATAACGGTTTTTTCGATGAATAATGGTTAAAATTTGACTTATGTTTGGCTATAGAATCAGGTGTTATGGCATGATTCCTGGGAGTCCCGAAGACAACAATGACATGTTGGTGATGATGAATTAACAATATAGAATTTGTAAGGAATTTTAATGTACACAACATGTAATTTAGTGGAATAAATTTGTCTTTTTCCCTTATGTGTGATGGATAGGGTAACATGTTGAGTAAAATATCACACTCTGTTTGATCTAATCACATGGTGTTTGACCCTTATCCAACTGACTTAGAAATTAAATAGATTACATTCCTATGAGATCACGTGATCCCACATTCCACGTGTTTCAGTAAACACATCATGTACTTAAAAACATGCATAATCCATGGATCACACATCACTAGTGTAAACAAATAAATACCACAGTACATGGGGATGAACCTGAGTACACGGGCTTGTGCAGATGAAACACACCAAGTACTAGCCATCCTCTACATGTCATGTATTATAAAAGATAATCTTTTCTATATAGATAAGGACATGTTGTGTGATGTGGGTGAATTGGCTAGTTCCTACTAATAGAGACAGGTAATGTACAAAATAGGACATTACAAGTACTTTTTTAAGGGAATGTTTGAACACTTGTTCTCTTCAAATCAGATTCGGTATGTGCTTGGGAGAGATCCCTTGGATGGTTTTAGTGTAGAAAAGAAACTATAGGGTTAATTCCCTTAGTCCAACCATATAAGGGTGAAGTGAGGAATCACATACGGATCATAGTAAGTGATCCCCTCTTATATTTTCCTCAGATCGAGTCATAAATCCCTCTATGTGACCCGAAGTGTGATACTCTTTCCTTTATTCCATATATTGGGTTGGGAATACCACCACCGAATATCTACTCATGTGGTCTCTATCCATGAATTTTTACTCTAGGTAGAGTCGGTAATCCCCAATTATGCCTTTGGTGATATCCCCTATATTTTTATCGACATCTCATTTCTTATAGAAACTTGTAGTTTGATCAATTAAGTATCTCAAATCATCCCTCTCAGTTTCCATGATGCTTATTAATTCAAAGAAACAATGGGAATGTACTCTTGGGTAAGAAATATTGGTGATATAAATAAAAATTTATTGTTTTCTCCTAGAAAAGTGCTATCTATGATACTCTTGTGGAATCTTAGTCTTTTAGTATGGTTTAACCTTACTTGGATACTTGGTGTCTATCTTGAACAAATATGGGTTATTCTTGTGATTATATAATATTATGATTCATATATCTTCATGATTATGAGATAACTACATTCTTAATTATTAATTTTTGGTGATTTTAGGGTTTCTTACTTGGAATTTTTATACTCACCTCTGCTAGGATTTTCCCACACATGTTGTGAATTATATAGAAGAAAGAAGTTTTTATGAGGTCTTAGGTATATTAGGATTAGGTGGAGCATAGTTGTGCTAGATAGATCACAAATGGATATAGGAGTTACTTAGGGAAGTTACCCCAATGTTTTCTATAGGTTGGGTTCTTTATAGTGTTGGTGGGATTGTATTTATATGTTTTTTTCTATTCTTATTATTGTACTATAATGTGGGATAGTTCTTATGAACTCGCCTATAGTATTAGTTATTTATCTTTTCAAAAAATTTATAGTGTATGGAGGTGTGTGCATGTGTATGGTAACTTTAGGCTAAGGCCTCTCATGTATGTGATATGCCTACTCGGTGATAGTCACTAGCCTTTGGCTTATTGTAGGTGGACTTGTGGTGTCATTATCAGCTTACCACTAGCTAGGTAGGCACTGGTGGGTTAGGTCATGACATTTAATGAAGGATATATATAGAAAGAAACACCTAGGTACTTACTTAATGGGAACAAGAGTCTATTTCAAGTGTGCAGAAAGGGTCATAGGTCTTATGAATGTAAGGTAAATAAAGAAACTATTCTTATCAATTTATTTATATTTATAGATAAGGATAATTATTCTAGACAATGTCCCAAGAATAAAGCTAACATTCCACATAGGAGTTTAAAGGTATAAAATGAGATTATGTGATTACTAAAACTAAGGACAATATTTTAAATATATGGTAGAAGGTACATTTATTGTAACCTAAAATTTAGATAATGCTTTTTTTTTTATTTGGGATCTCTGCACTCTTTTATATCTTTCATTTTTTCAAAAAAATAGATATTTTTCCACAACCTTATTGGGTGAGTTTTCAAACAAAAATTATTAAAGAAATATTATTGACACAATGATATTCTAGTCAATCCCAATTATGGAATATAGACATACCCTATTTTAAAACTTTATTATTATTCTTATGTTTGACTTTTATATAATCCTTGGAATGGGTTGAATTTAAAATTATAATGTGAAAATTAATTTCCATGATAATGAAATTATGATTCATGAGGGATTTGTATAATACATTGTCATTAGAGGTGATATTACATTATAAGAATCATTATTGGATGCTCCTCATGCAGCTCTTCTTAATGAAATTATTAGTGTAGAATAGTAGAAACAACCTAAAAATGAGAAAAGTGTCCTTGAAATATATGATGTAACTATTTTTTAGGAATACATTGATTTGTTTCCTATAGAACTACTTGGAAATACACCTAAGATTGAGGTTGATGTTTTCATTGATAGTATCCCTAATTAGAAACCTATATAAAAGACTTCCTAAAGGATGACCATAGTGGAATTTTTTGAACTAAAAAAACAGCTGTAGGAGTTGTGTGATAATGTATTTATATGATCCAGTGTTTCACCATGGGGAGACCCTATTCTTTTTGTTAATAACAAAATGGGTTTATGATTCTATTCATTGATTATAAGAAAATTTATTGCATTAAGATAGAGAATAATTATCCTTTTTTTACACCGATGACTTGATTGATCAAATTCATGGTGCTTAATATTTTTAAACAATTGATCTTTGTTTGGGGATCATAAATTGTTGGTAGATAAGGAAGATATTAAAAATTAGTAATTTCATATGTGGTATGGATGTTAATAAATTATATTCATTCCATTTGTATAGACTAATAGACCTTCTATTTTTATGTTTTTTATGAACAATGTATTCAATAATTACCTCTATAATTTCACTGTGATATTTATTGATGATATCTTGATATACTCTAAAATTCATTATGAGTATAAGATTCATTTGTGATTCGCTATTATGACTCTTGGAAGAGGGTTATAAGAAAAAATTAGAAAATGTGAATTTTCTATTCATGATATATCTTTTCTTAGTCATTTTATCTCTCATGATGTAATATCATTTGATCCTTCAAAGACAAAGGCAGTGATGGAATAACCAACACCAATGAATATAACTAAGGTATGTAGTTTCCTTGGATTATTAGGAAACAATCAATGATTTGATCAAAATATCACTTGATTATTAAACATGTTAACTGTATTTGTATGTAAATGGTTTAGGTTAATATGTTCAAATGAATGTAAATAAGTTTTAAAGAATTAAAGAAGATATTAGTCAAAGCCCTAATATTTAATTTACTGTCAGGATTTGAAGGAACATTTTTTATGGGATAATATAAAATAGTAAATTGTAGACTATGTATCAAGATTATTATTTTTTTAAGAAGAAAAGGCTGAGATAAAATATCATAAATGATTCATGCAGTATCTTACATTTCTTATATGGAAATGAGATGACATTACTAGTGACTTTGTCACAAGATTACGTAAGGATCCTAGAATTAATGATGATATAAAGGTTATTTTTGATCTCCTTAACAATTCTACAGATTTCCTTACTATAATTTAAGAACTACCTCTTGACTACCTCATGTGGCTATATATAAAAGAATTTTTGAGACTTCATGGTACACCTATTTCGATTGTATTTGATCATGGATCATGGTTTACATCAACAGTCTATAAAATTCTTTAGATAAATCTCTAAACTAAGTTACATTTTAGAACTAATTACCATACTTAGACATATGGATGGTTCTAAAAGACTATTAAAACATTAGAATACATGTTGAGGTTGTGCTCACATTACTTTAGAGGTATATTGGATCTTTATTTTCCTTTGGAATAATTCATGTATAATAATAGATTCCATTCAATAACTCAAAAGGAACCATATAAAGTGTTTTATGGAAAATATTTCTTACACCAAATCATTGGGATTAAGTTGATGGAGGGAATATTTTATTTCTCGAACATGTTGTGGAGAAAATGGTGAAAGTGAAACTATTCAATGTCATATTAAGGTAGCTCAAAGTAAAAAAAAAGTTATGCTAATAACTAAAGGAATTATTTATAATTTCAAGTATGAAATATGGTTTTGTTGAAGTTACATCTATTAAAGGGCGCTAAAATTATTGTAAATTAAAATAAAACAAGCCTCTGGTACATAATACCTTTTGAAATTAAGGAAATAATTAGAGTTCTGGCATACCATTTAGAGATTTCACATAGCCTTTATAAATCTCATGATGTGTTATATATCTACATACTGAGTATGTATAATATATACCCAATGCATGTGATTACCTCATAGGAAATATAATTACAACCTGACTTATCTTACTATAAAGAGTCTGTCTAGATTATTATCACAAGAGAATAATTTTTGTGGAATAGGATGACTAAATTGGTGAAGGTACATTGGAGAAATCATAAAATACAAGAGTAAACATATGGACCTAAAGAAGTTACGTTGAAACAATACCCAGATATGTTCATGGGGGTGAATTTATAAATTTTTTGGGAGAAATGTTTTATTTAGGGAAGAATGTAACACCTACACTATAATTATAGTAAGTAAGCGTTTCTTCTAAGGAAACAACAACATAATGTACATATATTTATTCAAGAATAAAATTTAAAACAAAAATTCCAAATCTATTAAATTTATTTTGATTAAATTAATTTAATTTTTGAATTCATAATTTCAAAATTATCATAGGGTTATTTTTTTATTTATTAGAAATAATTGATTTCTAGGTGAATCGTGATAAATACTAATTTTACAAAAAAAATTATGAATTATAAAGATATAAGTCTAACTTTAAATTTTATAAAACATTAGTTAGTAAAATATATCTATATAAACTTTAGAATAAAATTAATTCATAATAAAATGTAATATTTAACTTTTAAAAATATGCTATACATTTTGGAAATCTAACTAATGTATTTGTTCAAAAAAAAATTCTAGTTCTTATCTTTTAATAAATTATTTATACAGTTGATTCTTATTTTGGTTTGGTTTTAAAGAAAAATAAGTCTCCTTCTATTTAAAATAATATAATTAATTCCCTTGGAATAAACATTATACTTTATTATTCTATAAAATCATTTTTATTCGTAAGATAAATATTTTTCTATAAATGGTGTTCGTTGCATTTTATAAACTTATAATAAAATTAATTTTTAATAATTTTTAAATTGAATCTTTTAAAATATATTCCATATTCAGAATCAATAGGATTATTATTATTTAATAAGGTCAACTTAATTTTTTTCATAATGAATATTGTCCACGGTAAATATTTATCACTTCAGTTAAGGGTAAAATATGTTTAAAGGGTTAAAATAAAGGGATGAGGCATAAAGATAACACAAAAAACATTAATAAATTCATTGGTTGGTGTTATTTTGACCATAAACTTTCCATTCTCTATGTTATGAAAATTGGTATCCAGTTTACTTTTGTATGAAAAATATTATATAATAGTGTTTCAAGTATTTATAAGTTTTCCACCAACATCACTCATAAAAACGGAACCCCATCTCCACTATTATCCACACCAAATGAGTCACTTATATCGACCAATACTAGAGAAAATACCATAAAAACATACCTACTATTGATTTATATGTCCTGTACTAACTAAACGAAAAATTTATGAAGTCTTAATGTGTGATCCAGGGGAGGTTACTAAATGAAGTGTTTTATATTCTTACTGAGCTTTTTCAGGTTCATTTCTTATTAAAACTCCACAAAATATTAAATAAAAATATTAACATAATTATATCACAATATTAGCCATAATCATATGTGTTTTTCTTAATAATACATCAATTTTCTATCCTCTTTTCATCATATAGAAAACAAAAAAATGAAGCTCGTCTGTACGTTCAGCCTACTGTCTCCACGTAACACTGTAATTTGTATTTAATTACCACTTTACATAGATATTTATAAATATTTAATTAATAAATATATATTACTGTTATGAAATAATTATTTTTCTATAAGTATAGTATATCATTAACCTTCTTACCCTTTCATCAGTTGGAAATTAACGAAGTTGTTGATGAGTGCATATTGAGTACCACTCCATGAAGCGATGCGATTCATTTTTATGTTACTATAATGAATGGATGACTCTAAAATAATATATAATAATAAAAAGTATACTCATGACATTATTAAAATAATTTATTTTATAGAAATGTATCATAACTCATTTAACCATGAATAATATACAAAAGTAAATTTTTAGAAATTAACCAAACTACCTTAAATAGAAAAGGTAAGAAACACCTTTTCAATGAGTGGATATCAGTTGATTATAAAATGAACTAAGAAAATGTAATATATAAAAATTGTGTTCTTAGGAAAATATTTAATAACTTGAGATTCATAATAGAAGAGTGTCATAAATTTAATACTAAGTGAGGACCTAAGTTATGGTATTTTTTATTAAAATTTGATTTTATTATAGTATATTTTATGTTAATATTTCCTTTCATAAAATTATATTATTCTAATATCTTAAAATTTAATCCTCAAAGATTTTTTCATATATAATTTTACTTTAAAATAAACTATGTTTGATATTTAATTTTACACATAAAAACAAACTCAAACGATCTGTAAAATATTAGATTTATATTACTAAGAAAATGAAATAATAAAAAATCATATACTAAACAAAAATATTCTAATAAATTAGGAATAAATATAAAGTTGGATTAAAAACACTTAATGTTTTAAAACAGATTTTGTCATAAAATAAGATTTACATTATAAATTTTATTTTCATTTAAAAGATAAATCTATAAATTTTAGAGTTCTAATTTCACTAAATTAACATAATTTTTTTTACATATAATAACAATATTATCTTACGGTATTTTTTGAGATTTTTCTAAAATAGTTTCCTTTTATGTGAATAGTGAAAAACTATTTTTTTAACAAAAACTACAACTTTATAATTATATACTAAATTTGTAAAATTTTATGAACCTTTTAAATATTCAAATTTTTATTTAAGAAGTAAACCTATATATTTTAAATTTTTGAAACCTAAATTTACATTTTATAAACATAATAATTATTTTCCAATAAAAGACATTTTTTATGGTCATTACATTTAATTAAAAATTATTTATCTAAAATTCCATTTTGGATTATATTTAAAGACACATAAAATTTATTTATTTTAAAATAAACAAGTTTATGTCATGATAATTAAATACAATTATAATGTTACCCTACTTAAAAAATTAGCTTAAAAATATACTTTTCCTAAAATGGGTTTTTATACTTCGCATGCACTAATGTTAAAAGTATTTTTTATTACACATATATAAATTATAAGATAAATTGAATTTAATATTTTTAATGACTATGAAATGCTTATTTAATTATTCATGTTCTATTTTTACTCATTAAAATGAAATTAATTAAATAAAAACAGATATCCACGGTCAAATTAAAAATAATAAAATTAAAAAATCAAGGGGTTAAGGGGTTGAAAAAAGTTTAAACGTGTTTCTAATTGAGTGATTGAAAAATTATCAAACTTATTTTTTCATCCACTCAATTATTTCAATATTTTTAGACACTTTACATGTGAAGGATGTTCTCTATTTATATTATGTTGAAATATTTCCAAAGTTTCCATTCTCACTACTTAAAAAAGGGTCTTATCACAACCCATTCATGACCTATCAGATAATTTGGTTTAAACTTTAAACTTTGACAATTAAACATAATTTATAAACATATTCATTTTACATAATCCACTATTCAAAATATGTTGTATTAAGATCTCTATTTCCAATGATCCCTCTAAGTGAAAGGCTAATTTATCAACTTGTGCACTTTCCTTTCATAAACATCATTTATTTTATTTAATACCTTTAATATAGAATATAATCATTCACATATAATGAAATTAGTATTTATTTTATACTGATTTTTATTATTCTTAACAAATAACTATTAACCTCATTTCTGCTTTTAAATTAAGAAAAACAAAAACTTAGTTTTTGCGTTGTGTGGACTACCACCACCACGAAGTAACATATCCCATTTTCCATCTAGATTACTTATCTTTTATTAAACATTATTAAAATTTTATTAAAATATTCAAATTAACAAAATATTTTAATTATTATTCTATTATAATTATATTATTCCAAAATAAATCACTTTCATAATCAGAATCATCCGTTAATGGTGGTATGTTCTAGTTGGGTCAGTCTAACCTCATACATGAAAAATGCTATAAAAAATATCACAGATGAATATTATAACATAATTACTTATGATATATGACATAAATAAGTAACTAATGATTTTTTTATAATGTTAATATTAATATTAAACGCATTAATTAAGATATCATTATTCATTTGATAAAACCCACTAAAACATCCTCATTAATAAGTTCATCAAAAAGGATCATAATTTAATCTATAATAAAATGAAATTAAATATTTATAAATAAATAAAAAAATAAACTATTTTCCATTGAATGATCTCAAATTATTACCTTTGCGATATTGATGAATACCAACAACACTATTACTAAATTAGTTGAAAACGATAAAGACTGCTCACACTTAATATTTAAAATTGATAATAACTACCTAATATACATGTAGATAATAATTATAAATTATGCTTATAAAAGGTTATATATATAAATATGTTTATAAAAAAATTTATTAAGATATTTATTCTTATTATAAAATAGGTTAGTGAACATTTAAGTTATCAAGAATATAAGGTAAGATAATTTCTTAAATCAGATTCTTTTATTCAGTCATAATGATTCCTTTTGTAATATGGTTTTACAAGATGGATTTATTCTATTCTATTTTGATAATATATTTAATCCTCTCTATGGTGAAATAAATAATTTTAATTCAGTCCTTTTCCCTAATTCATTTCATTCTCAATGTGTATCACTGTAGAGAATAATTCTCATTCACTTTAATGATGGTTTCCCCTCCAGGTCCATATTTTGCTTCCCCACCAATGTTCCCATTTTAATGTGGAAACCAAACTATGTTTTATCCTAGGTGACCAAAATATTTTAATTATCCTATTTTTAAAAGTATGTTTTGGTTACTATTTTTATGATGTCAGTTTTCAGTAAGGTATTTCAAAATATTAAAATACTTTCATAATAAAATATTTCATCTTCCACTTTAATTTTTTGTAAACATTGTATTTTTTCAAGGACCTTTTATCAGATAATAGGTTTAATTAAAAAAAATTAAAAAAAGTTCAATTCAAATTATTAAAAATGAATTATAAATCAAATCCAAAACTTCTTCTTTTAAGAATATTTTATGAATATTTTTTTAAATAACTTATTTATGATTTTACTGACATTTTCCACATTATCTTAAAAGAATTTTTTTTCTAGGGAATTTTTTTAACTAATTATCACTTAAATATTATTATGAAATACTCTTTTAAGATTATTGAATTTTTTTAACAACCTTTTATATTTTTTGGTTATTTTTGGTTATACTAATTTGAAATGTTATGAAACCCAATTTTTTTACATGGGTTATTTATTATATAAAATTTGAATTAATTTCAATCTAGTGAATTATGAAATCCATTTAATTTCCATGTATTCTTTATGGTGTGATACTGGAAATATTTTAATGTAGAACTCATAAGTATGGATGAATGAATGGTAAGGTTATATATCCCCCTTTGATACATTGGTCAATATTTTATGTATCATTAGATAATGTAGTGTGGTACTTGTTGGATATGTTCATAAACTAAAGGGTGATACTTCTTGGATATTATTGAAAATTATAGGGTATTCCTTCTTAGATATTCTCTAAACACAGAGGGTAAGACATCTTGGATATTATCAAAAACTAAATCATGGAACTTTTTGAATGTACTCACAATATAATGATTCATTATACTTATGTGTATACCGATGAATAATTGTTATGTTATGTATTAATGGAATATTATATTTCAATTCCATATTCCAATAATTATGCTCCATGTAATAGGTTTATAAACTCATGAATATATATTATTTTTATCAGTTATATGTTTTCTATTATATGTTATTATATCATGACTCATAGACAACTATCATGGATTTAATATTATTTTAATAATAAATATCAAAATTTCTAATTTCTTGTCTTATTATTATGATCTAACTCTTCATTACATGGTGATAATCTTTCCCTTAATAATAATTTGAGCTCACCCCTTTCTTAAATTTACATTCCCCATGTTGTGAAGATTATTACATCAAGTGAGATGTCTAGAAAATGGTCTAAAGGAGCGAGATTAAGGATAAAAATTCACAAGTGTTTTAAGATGATTATTTAGATAATATCTAAGACACTGAAGCTTTTATTCCCTGTTTTATGAGAGTGTTTCATGAGATGTGTTGTCTATATCATGACTGTAATGTAATTATTGTGTAATTATATTTGGTATCAGATGATGGTGTCAGTATTTTGGGGATTAGTCTAGAGAACTATAGTGAAAATCCTAGGAATAAATCGAAGGGGTAATTCCAGGTATGAGATAATGTCATTACGTTATTCTAAAATAACTATTATGAGGTTCCCCTAGCAATTAAATCCCAATTTTGGTAGTATAAGTGGATACGGGCTTGGAAATAGATGTACCTAGGGATAATAACCTTGAAAAGGGTGGATCAGTTATTAACTTGATCATCGCATGGTGAAAAAAAAGTTTCCAAACTATACACCTCCTTTGACACTCTTGTGGGATATTATTTGGTATTCACACACACTTTGTAAATTATTATTAAAGTTAACATCATTATGGTATGGTTAGAAGACCAAATAATAGTTGTAGAATGAA
The DNA here is from genome assembly GCA_963277665.1 of Viscum album. Classification (NCBI taxonomy): domain Eukaryota; kingdom Viridiplantae; phylum Streptophyta; class Magnoliopsida; order Santalales; family Viscaceae; genus Viscum; species Viscum album. The sequence continues at coordinate 1,192,014,356 of OY728158.1, read as the reverse complement.
TAACCTATATTCAAACCTATATATTTATGTCATTTATGATTTATTTCTTTTATTGTTAAATTTTTTTATTTTTAAATTAAGTATTCTTATATTTAACTTTTCAGTATTTGAGAAATGGTTAGAGGAATTAAAATATGAGATAACAATAGATGCGATGGAAAATGTGATGATGTACCAATGAGTAACCTAGTGGTATGTGATAAATAGTAATAAATCTTGTGATGATTTTCACTCAATTATCCCAATCTATGAATAATAAAGGAAACCATTTTGACCTTCCAAATATAGTAAGGAATGAGTAGCTTAAAATCGAATCTTCCATGAGAATGTGGCGACCCTCCTTTAGTGGATCTTATAATCCACTTATTACTGAGCAATGAGTTAATGTGATGGAAAATAAATTTTCCATTCTCCATAGATTCAAATATTAAAATTTTAAGCTTGTAATTTATTATTTGGATGATGAGGCAAACCAATGGTAGTCCCTCGTTGAGAATGCAATGGGAAAAAGGATTTAGATTCTATGAAATGGTAGGTGTTCTAGAAAGTATTCTTCCTCAAGTTTGTATCCCTTACTTTTCAAAAAAGGATGGGGAATGAAATCATGGAGTTAAAATAAAAGAAGGATGAATCCATTATCATATACAAATAAATCGTCATATGGATCACAACGTATTCCTATGTCTTTATTTTCATTTATAAGAGTAAAATTTATCATTTCTTTAGTGGCGTAATATAAGGAAAAGGCCTTAAAAATTATATAATCTTGTATTTTAAGTCGTGAAATCATTAAATTATATTTTAGGATATTTTCAGGTTTATATTTTCAGAGAATTAGGCCATAACTCATACATACCAAAACCATGAAATACAAAGTGGTAAATTCTGATTAGTATCAATTTTTCCAATAATATATATATTTTAAAATAAATCATGATTTATTTTCATGGAAAATCTCCACAAATTTTAACCTGAATTATCCCTTTCCATTACACATCCTTTTTCCTTGTGAAAAAAAAATTAAAATGTGGGATGAACAAAAAAGGAAAAATAATAAATACAGAGAGAATGAAAATAGTTTTTCCAGTGAACACATGAAAAATCATATAACTTTAACCTTTATCTTCAATGTTCTTGGAGGGTGTGAAATAAAAAATCCCAAGAAAAATGCACACACATTTTTCTCAAAGGAAGCTAAATAGTATAAAGTAATAAAAAATAACTTTTGGTGGCTTAGGGAATAAAATTTATAAAACCATTTCAAACCCTTTTAAAAGTAATAACCTATTACTTATAATATAATAATTACCCAAGGAATTGGATATATATAATGGGGCTCACCATTTGTATATGTTATTGTGGTATATATTGGGGATCAACCCTTCATATAAGATATATCAATATCACCCACTTTTCATGAGTTTAATGGGGATAAACCATTCTTATAAGCCATATGAGGCTCACCCATGAGCTATAAGGGGGCTAAACCCTTAGTATAAGATATATCAGGCTTATTAGATTTTTTATATAATGTGCAAGTACTATATCATGAATAATATATTTTATTCATTAAATTTATCAACATAAAACCATTTTTAATAAAACCCTTTTAAATTCATATGAAAAACCTTTTTAGATATAAAAAATATCCTTTTCTTTTAAAAACCCATTTTCAATACCAAAATACACTTTTCTTTTGAAAACCCATTAACAATGACGACACTCCCAAATGAAAAGGAAAGGTTTTTTCATTGAAGAAAACATGAAATTACCCAAAGGAAAATATAAATCAAATAATGAACATGATGTTGTAAAAAGTCATTATCATCGTATATATTAAAAATACAACAATTGTTTTTTCATTTTTCAAAACGTTCTATACAAAACACATAAAAAGGTAAATTTTTAAAACCTTTGAAATAAATTAAAAATTGATATTAAATTTACATTAGGAATATTTTATTTGCATATAAAACATTCATAAAATCATTATAAAAATCATTTTCATGGATGAGAAAGAGTTTAAAAGAAAACCTAAAAAGTTGATTTTTTAAATGAAAAGTCCCCTAACTGTTTTGGAAATATTTGAATCTTAATACCCATGAAAGAATACAAGTAAAAATATTGTTTTAAATACCATTAGATATGGTAAATCTATGATATAACTTGTAAAAATGTCTGTATATACACCTTATAAATGAATATAGGTTCATAACATCAAAATGTGCCTTAATTAAAGGAAATTGAGAAGAAATATCTTACCTTCAGTCATAAGGGTCATGTGTGTATTTATCTTCATGAATAATTAACTTTTGATAATTATTAATTTGTTTTATAATATTTATAGAGTTTATTATTATATCTATTTTACTTATTACCATGTTTTATAAAATTACTTAATCAATGAATTTTGCGTCGGATGTTTTAACCATATTCGTCTTATGTTTCAAAAATGACTTTGGTGGGTTGATTATCATAAAAGATGTCATTATTCAGAAATTTTAAAAATTAATCATGAAATTATATCATATTTATAAATAATTTATACTTTTATTTCCAATAATTAAATATTTTTTTGATAAATGAATTACATTATAATCATGGAAACGGTAGGTCATATGCATGAGTAACATTCAAATTATTCAATGATTATTATGGAAAGGAGGTAAAAAAGATTTAATATTTCATTAATAATCATACGATCATATATAAAATATTATAAATTTAAATATACTTATATATACCATTAATCTATTTTTCTAGTGAAATCATAGTCACATCGCTTTGTGAAGGTGGTATTTCACATGTTCATGGTTGGCATTATCATTTTTCATTGATTAAAAATGTAACAAATAAAATTATATATTATCATTTAAGAGTGATAAATATGACTTTAATATCATAAATATTCCATTTATATCACATATATTCAATATATTTACTGTTATTACATACAATATAAAATGTTAGTTAAAAACGAATTGCATCGCTTCACGGGGAGGTAGCCCATCGTACACAAAATCAACGTTATTGTATCCCCTATAAAATGGTATGTAAAAATTTTATATATGATATAATTAATATATAGTTGTAATTATGATATAAATAACCCATTTATTATTTATATCTGTGTTTTTTATGCTTTTTCGTCAGGGCGCGCCTCGTCATGCCGCATGTTGGGACACTCAGTGACGGTCACGTTGTTACCTATATTCCTACTTTCTAAAGGCGGTACCAATCCGTAACATCTTGATTGATTTTTTTCTCCTTGATCAAAATGGGATGATGGTATTTCAGTCTCACAATCTATGGATTCCTCCTTGGAATTTTTCTCCTAGTTCGGGTCTCCCTTAAATATTGAGACATTGTTCATGTAACTCTTCCTGGTACCATGTCTTTGGGGACTCTAATTAATTATGTTGCTTCTATTAGGATGTTCTAAAGGGGACAAGTTAAGATAGGGGACTTCAGTTAGGAGAGTAGGCACATTGCAAATCGCTGGCGTTTCGGGATGCAGAAACACAAGTACACCAGGATTTTCCCTTACCAGAGGGCTTCTCGAGGGCACGAAAGCCCATGGAATCCAACACTGAATTCAGAGAATTGTAGAGGCACTTATATGAAGTTTTACTTGGCTTCCCATTTTTAACATGGGGTATTCTGGGATTTTAACATCTTGAAGATATGGATTGGATTGATCATAACTTTTATGAGAGTGGATCAGACGCGTACATCCCTAAAAGGGAGAACCTAGACTTTTTAAAAAATTAATGGGTCAGAAAACCCAATAAGAACAAACCCATGATGGTGTATCCCACAAAGGGGAAGGTTTCAAATCATGAAGACTAATTAAGACCCCATAAATGGAAGATCATATATGATGATGGGTCCGCACAAAGGGTGCATCAAGGATTAATATTGGCTAGGAGGGAACCATGATGGGGCTCCCTACATACCCTATTTAGAAGAAAGGGATCAAAACCCACCTAGTTTGACAGGGTGAGTCCTGGGATTGAGGTTTACTCAATGGAAAACAACCTGAAGACTTGATAGGGATTACATGTGGTTAGCGGCGTAGGTGATACAGATAGAACTGAGATGAACGGGGCATACACATGGTTTGATGCCTACATGGATGGCATGATTTTAGAAAGATGTGGTGGCCCAAGTGAAATTATGATGGATATGGATGAAGTAACAAAGTTTGGAATCAATGTGGATGGAAAAAAGAACCCGTGTGAAGGTGACGATATTTGTCTTGAACCGCATGGATGTTTCAAACGAATCCCAATGGTATGGAATAAAAGTACACATAGTTTCGAATGTGGGGCTATGAGTCACCTGAGGTGATGGCTTTTGAGAATGGACAAATGGATGGGGATGTGAAGGAAATGGAACCAAAAGGTTAAGGAATGATCTTTTTAAGACACCAAGGATCAATCGTGATACAAGGATGAGGGGTAGGTTGGTCTTGCACCCCGAGGAGGCTTCTTTCATACCTTTTTAAAAAAGGGAAGATATCAAAGTCCACATAGCTCATGAACAAAGCATAGAATTGGGGTTAAACAAAATAAATAAACCCAAAGTCATGTTGGGGCTTATTCATGGTTAGCTTCCCGTTATAAGAGTGAAACACTTCAATGGAGGAGTAAGTATTGAGTGTGGGGATTACGCACTAATATGACCTAGGAAATGGTCTGATACCACTAATGCGGGACCAAGGATGTGGGTCCCAACAAAGGGGCATCGAAGTTTACCAGTTGTTTGGTGGTGTGCCTTAAGGAGTCTTCCTTTGTAAATTGTCTAGAAGAAAAATATCAAACCCACATAGTTTAGAATCATGCATTTAAACATCATGCGAAATGAAAGAGGTATACATTTTAACATCATTCAGGATGAGGATAAACCGATGTGAAGTGGTCAGGACCGATGGGTGATGGGCTTGAACCTAAGGGAGGAATTCTACAGAACTTTATTGAAAAGAGAAAGGATCAAAGTCCACATTGTTCAAAAAAGATGGGTGTAGGTAATATGCAAGATTATTAGACCAAATAGGATTTCATAGTCTATGCTAACTCTAAACCCTTGTGAGGCATGATTGGTTTGAGAAACAATATCCATCAATAGTCTTGATGATCTCATTTCAAAAAGTTCGTCTGTGAGGAGTTGTGCAGGGCTTATGTGTGATTAATAGTCCAAAGAGGAAAAGGGGCTTAAAAATGTTTAGTGTCCTAGGGAGGTGAATATTGGTGAACTCCAGAAGGTTTTATGGATGTATGAATAGGATATAACCATCATATAGGGGAACCCTTCCAAGTTGTGTCGGGGCATATGCAAGGGATGCTCATAGTGCACATAGAGACAACGTATAATGGGATAGGAGGAGTGATAGGGTGTCAGTGCCCATCCCATTCATGGTACTCCTAGGAATTTTACTAATATAATAATCATAGTTTAAAATCTTGTGTTGAGGATGTCAGGTTTCTGGATAGTTTAACATCCTACAACTCAGACGGTGAGGACTCTCTCCCCACCCCTAGGACATACATAACTCATACCAACCCAAACTTGGGGACGGGAAGGCACATAAAATACCATGGTTTATCAGGGTTGTGGATAGATCCATTAAAAAGTTTATGTTAGCTTTGCTATGTGGATAAGAAATTTTTGTTAGCGTGCCTATGCAAATAAGCATGATGAAAATAAACATAACATGAATCACCACTCATGGGACCATGAAATCACTATTTACATTCCTCGAGGGCCGCATGGAAAAGTGTTTTGTAAGTATAAGGCATCACAAAGAGGGACTCCATGAAGCTCTGGTTCTTGGAAAATTTAAGGGGCTTCTCGAAGAAGGGTGCCTCATGAAGCATAGTAACCCATCCAAGTAATGGAGACTACATTTCGTTGGAGTGTTCTTGGAAAATAATGAGAGATTCATGATGTTCTGAGTACCCAAAGGGGTCTCCTTCCATCATGATGGCCAAAAGGATTCATGAAGGGAATCCCCACATGAATCATTGGTAAAATGGAGCAAAGGGGAAGTGGGTTTTTAATGATAAGATACCTGAGATGGTTTATTTTATCAATGGTTCGTAGAGTAAAGGGTATCTCGTCAGTTGAGAGCCGGGAAGGTGAATGGGTAGGGTGTTGATCCTTTGGATTGGGTGTGGGATGAGTATTTATAGGAACTAGTAATAGCAACGCACTAAGAATGTTCCCGGAAGAAAATCCATATTCACAGTCGGAGTTAGATCCATAATGTTTCTTGGACTCATGGGGGCTTCCTTCCATGCCTTTTCAGTGGTTGCATAGGCTCCAGTCAAGTTCCTCATACTCAAAAAGTCTTTCTTCACTGCCTTTGCAGCGATTGTGGAGGCTCCAATCAAATTCTGTAGACTTTCAAAGGATTCTATCACTTTATTTGAGGAGTTCATGGAGAATCTTTATAGGTGGATTTGTGAGGGTCGCATTGGAGGGGGTATTTTCAAATTCACTTCATGAAGCAGGCCCTTTTACAATTATTTTTATTCCCTTTCAATATTAATTCCACAAAACAAAATTTTGGTGCCAACCCCCCCCCCCCTCATAGAATGGGAGTTGCAGAGAAATAGAGGGCCAGATACTGGGGGTAACTCACCAAAATTTTGAAAGATCATGAAGCTTAATTGCGGAGGGGTAGGCAGAAAACAGGTCGAGAATTCCACAAAGCTCTTTGTGGACATTTGTGCCGAGAATACTAGGATTTCAACACCTATAAATAGCATGAAAGGGACCTTATTTCTTCCATATTTATCCAAGAAATCATGTACTTGAGCTCTAGAATTGTGAAGTTCTACACTCTGTGAATGCGCTTTGCAAATTGGGCTTTATCGATCGGTGCTTCGCGAACACTTCTTAGCAAACTGGGACACTGTGATCCCTCATTTCACTGCACTATACAGCGAGTCCTTAGGCTCTGTGACTACATGATATTTGTGATTGAGCTTTGTGATTAGGCTCTATGATCAGGCTCTACGAACAAAAAAAACTACCAATGTCAAAAAACCAAATGGCTAATCAAGAGGCTTCTTTGGAGGTACTTGTAGATTCCACTCCAAGGGAAGAGTTGGCGGAAAATCTGGGTATTGGAGAATATGTGTGAACCCACTCAGATCATGATTCTATAATGGACATGATAAAAAAGTAAAAAATAACTACCCACTCTGAAAAAGACTTCCAAATTATTGATTTGGTATGATGGATGATGTTATTATCCAAGGATGAATTAGGGATGAACCGGCATACTTGTTCATGAGTACACCATGTTAGCTCCAGTGGTTCTTAGCTACCTACGTCTATACATTAGAAGACCACATTCCTGTCATCACAAAATTTCTATATAATAACGTCAATAATGGAAGTGTGAAAGCGTTTTATCGAGACGTATCTCCCCCACAGTACCACAACATTCTCAAGGAAGGCGTAGGGAACCCGAAGAAGGGGTGGACCAATTTTTGGGACCTGTTCCAGGCAGGCAACTTCATGGATGAATTGGCCTGCTCTTTCTGGTTCTATACATCCAATAATGAATTTGGGGTGGAGCTGAAGTGGGTAGGCTAGTATGAATCTGTGTGGGCTTCCAAATTCCATATCTACCGTCTGAAATATATAATGTTTGAGTTCCTGAGAAAGTGGTCATTGAGGACCAACACATTCCATCTCTATCTTGAGGAGGTCAGCATCATCTTATAGGACCTCCATCAGATCACAGGAATTCCAATTCTGGGGGTGATGTATGACGAGTTCCTTCTTATGGAGAACACAAAGGAGGATTCAGAGTAGATGTCGTTGTTTCCAAAGTTTCTCATGGACTTGTTGTCATGAAATGAAAAACAATCAGTAAGTGATGTCCATTTCATTTTTTGGTTTAAACATCTCTTAAACATCATAGAAGATCATGTCGTTGAATAGGAGGTGGAGCCTAAGAAGATACCAGTAAAACCTCCCAAATTTTTGAAGGGATCCCATCACAACAAAGAAAATTCTTACTGTTGAACCCTAGAGGACATCCAATAAAAGATATAGGGGTATAGTGTCAACACCGATTAGAAAAAGGTGGTTAGGTTGGCCAGAATTATCTCTGCTCTTATTCGAGGATGGATATTTACCGTCAATGATATGAACATTGGGGTGTGACTAAGCACATTTTATTATGGAGTCCATACTGACAGTGGGGTAATGGGTCAACCATGGGATCCCAGGGCTAGTGAAATTGTACAAGGTGTTGTGGCACATCTGAGAGGGGTAGAAACCACAGTGGGTATGTGGACCACTACACTTAATGTATGGTTGGATAGAAACACAAATGAATGTATACAAATATTCAAACACTATTTCTCCTACCAGGTCAGACTTCCGACCAGCCATTATGAATGTAGTGGGGAGTGTTCCAACCTAGCTAACTTCATCGCTTAATCTGAACAGGGACATGAAGGCAGATTAATTCAACTACCATCCATTTCCTATAACGATAAGAGTATTCACTGATGATATCTAGGGAACTAATGAGCAACAGTATTTTATCTTGGAATTTTTGGGGAGAGATCTGGTGTCAAGGGTTGATCGTGTGCCCATCTGTGGTCCATAAACCCTGCACCTCTTTGTGAGGTAGTTGTTTTGCATGTAGAGATTGACCCCAAAATTCTAACAAGGTGTGTTCCATGAGGATCATCAATGTGTGATGAGGAATATGTGGGTTATGTTTACGTGGTTGGATGGGGAAATGTAGAATGATCTACCTCTGCCTACCGCCATTTATAAGATGGTTATGGAGTATACAGAGAGATTGGAAATAGCCTACCCAGGGGAGATGTTGAAGCAATTAACTATTTGTGTTGATGATGGGGTGCCTCCTCAACCTTGAGGTCGAGCTTAGAAAATTGTAAGAACACATCCTAGAGGTAGAGCTATAATAGTGACAATGAAAATAATACATGGGCCTACACCAGGTAGGAGACAAGTGGCAGTGGTAGACCCGGTGATCCCATATGAGAAGAGATGGTCAAGAGGGAGGCCATCAAGGGGTTTCTACAAGATATCCACTCAATATCCTAGGAAGTGGCTGCTCCACATAGACATGCCTAAGTATAATGTTTTTTCCAAGGTAACGGATAGTTAGGATGTAAATAGGCAATGTATCAATCCCTCTAAAATTTAGGTTCGTATTAACCATCTTTGGATAGATCTATCAGAGATCGGCCATACCAAGGGTGGTTTTCTGGTGTCTCGAGTGTTAGGGAAACAATACGTGGTTGATCTAGATTCTTTTCTGCATTCTTGGGGCACCTTAAGTCCAATGAAGGATTAGGTGAAAGTGTGTATTGATAGAAAATCCCTTCCACAATTTCCTGTTACTGAGATGAGGGAATAATTACCAATACCTGAATAATCATAGGAATCCTCCTTGGGATAATAGAACAATAGTGGATCCCATTGGAGGAAGGTGAGGTTGTGGCCTCAGAGCTAGAAGAGTCTGTTGAGACTCTTAAGTGAAACTCCAAAACATTCCATTGTGGCACTTACATAGGTCCTCCAGGATTTCTCAACTAACATTTGTCTTGTATAAGTGAAACTTATACGTAACACATGTCCCTACATGGAAATGGATGTAGCTTCTGTATTTTCACCTCAGATGATGGTGAGTGTAGAATCCAACCAGTCTGTGATAACCAGGGTGACCCTTCTAAAATCGTTGGAGCTTCCAACCATATACAGGGGGCCACGCCCTAGGGTTATGATGGTGGTGACTCAAGGTAAAGACCAATTATTTGATCTCTATAAGTCCTATCCCACATTGAATCCAAAACTTTTTTCATCGAATTAGGACAACTAAATCTATGTATTTATATACGAACAGTTATTCAAATGGAATGTCCCAAATTGTGAAGGATGTATGGGGCTCCTGGTGCTCCTCTTTGGAGGGGAATAATGATTGTCATGGAATTAGATACCCAAGTGAAAAATTAAGGAAGTTGCGACCATAGGTAGGGTGACTGGTAGGATGGAACTGAAAATAATTGAGGTTGGATCCAGTGATGAATACCAACCACATGATGATGAACCTAACATAAATGATAGGACATCAGAGGATGATCTCGCTGCCAAAATTTTGGAAGCATTACCGGAATATGAACCTACTAACCTGGAGGAGAGGGATGAGACTACTTCTAAAGAAGATCATAGAAATTTTGTCCACATTCGGTCAAGGAACTGAATAGGAATTTCATTAAATCTAACAGACAAGTAGAGTGGGAAAATTATATTGGGAAACTTTATTCCTGGTTGTGCGAACTATGCGCTGGAAGAGTGGATACTTGACGACCTCATATGCTCATTCGATATTACATTGTAGATAAGGTGTGGTAGAATGAGTGTGGACTTAGTCTTGGCATGAATAAAAGTAAGGTATTCAACATACAGAAACTTCAGGAGGCTGAGAATGAAATCCAACATTTGAGGGAGAGGGTGAAGTAACACTCTACTTTTATCGATGCTCAATCAAAACTCATAGAGTGATTGAAGTCATAGTTGGTAGCATATGATAATACGATGATTGGAGAATCTCGAGAGATGAATAACATCCAAGATGATGAAAATTAGGCATGGATCAGTGCCAATGAATTGTACTCTATAGCACATGAAGAAGTGAGGGAGCTTAGTAAGCGACAGTAAATCCTGGAGGTCACAATCCAGAGAGTGGTCGAGTTGAGATGCTCCATTGAATATTTAAAACAATCTATAGGAGGGTCCAATCCAAGGCGTCTTACTTTGCATGAACTCACAAACATACATTCATGCTTTCTTGCTTATTTTGGTTGTGTGTATGATTATTGTTATCTACTTTGATTACTACATCTAAATCGTATCTTTGAAATAACCAATGACCAATCCCTAAGATCGCGTGGGCCGTGCTTTCTATGACAAACACATTATGACCATGTAATTATTCTCCTTGGATATGATAGATCCAACCAATCACCATACATCTATTGTATGAATGAACACTCATAGTTTCCAGGAGGAAAGAGGGGGGCCATGGTTTGAGAATATAGTTATCAACATTTCCAAACTAACCATTCCCAACATTCTCTAGCACACATGTGGAATAATGCTAGGGGAATTGGAATAAATCTGAAAAAAGGGGAATGGAAAGTGTGAATCACGATACCCAAATATCAAACTCATTGAGGGTGGCATGACGATGGAGGATAACTATTGACCTTTTTCGAAACAAATAATCCACATCATGTTATCTTGGAATGGAGACAAACAAATGAGTTCCAATCCATTTCCCGACTTCAAAACATAGTGGCAGAACTTGAATATTTGTATAATATCTTTTGGAACGTTAGCCCCAAAAAGTAGGCGTGACGGGAGGATGAGAATCCATACCACTGGGGGTGCCTTCAGACATGGAAGAGGATAAAGATCTGAAATAAATGGCATGATAATCATGGAAATGGGGTGATAGGTTGTTTGAATTAATTCCAAAACTCTTGAAACTACACCATTTTGATGAAAGAAAATTGGGTGGGTGTGTCGGCCTGAATAAATATCAAACCTATTTCTAGACAGGACCTCCCTGGAGAGGACCTAGAATACCTTTTAGTTTTATGTCATGCAAATGAAGGTGATAGACACACAGTTTTAACATCTTATAGTAATAGAGATGCATGAAATAGTTTAGTATCATATAGTCAGGAGGTTACACAAAGTATATAGTTATATTTCCTAGACCTTGATCAATTGTTTTATAGTCATGTTACATAGAGTGGGGACTCATAATTTAGGGTCATAGAGTTTGGACCATAATTTGGGGAAAATATATGAATTATTGAATGAAATTTTTTATGGACCAAATCTAGGTGAATGGGAATCCCTACATATCCTATGGGGGGAATGAATCAAGCTACACATAGTTCTTGAATCACATCGTTGTTATAATCCAACACTGATGGGGGTAATCCTCTCCGGTGAAGAAACTGAAGCATCCCATAATTTCCATGGGGAATCATGAACTTATCCAGGTTGGGGCGCAATTTAAGGTCATTCATTGAAGGGCATAGGCACCCAAAATGAGAGATATGTGCTTTAGTACATAAACCTGACATGAATGAGGACAAAATATGTCCACACCATGCCACACATTCCTGAAGGGGGCTAGGGAAAAGAGGCTATAAAGATGAAAGGGGTTGATGTTGAACCTTAGATGAAGTGTATAGGTGTCTTTACATATTTCACGAGAATGGTAATCAAGACACATGTATTTATTAATGACATTATGTCATATGACCAATACCAAAAAGAACGATAACCTATTAAGTGAGGAAAATCACAGTTATTTCATAGTTTAATTTCAAGTGAACTAGGACACTACAATTCTTAGTTTAAATTCCCTAGAATTCAGGCTACATGGGATGGAGAGCTATATTATAGCATCATGAGGAAATCCAACATGAATACGGAAAAAACAAGTACATATCAAACTACACCTTTCCATAGAGGAAAACCCAAACTGGGAAGGGGGTGAAAAGTTCTTGACTTTGTGGCTAGACCAGAAGGTAAAGTACCTAGGTGTCACTACATATCTCATAGGTGGAGAATCAATCAACACGTAGTTATGGGATGTGGCATGGAAGAGTTCCAATACCAAAGGGGTGATGTCTTCTAGAATGAAGGCGGCATATGGTTGGGCACTTTATTTGTTCACGACCTAGATGTAAATACATAGTTTAAAGTCATACGATAAGGACGTAAGAGATCCTAGTTTACGGTCATAGATATCGGACCAATGAGAAGTGTGATTCTTCCATGCAGGTGAAAACATTACACTTATCCATAATCCCACATGATCCATGCTCAGTGAGGGAAACAAGGTCAGAGAAGATCTTTACATCATAGGGAATCACGTTGTGGGTATGAAGGGGTGGAGTTAAAGATGACCCCATGATGTGGTTTTGTCCTCTCGACGTTCAAATGTGTATAGAGGAATAACATAAGGGGTTCCAAGATTCTGTCTGAGGATGATGAAATGGAAAGGAATGTGAATCTCAAGGCCATCATTTAGGGAATAAAGAGGTTGGCATAATGATGGATGATAAATTCTGATCGTATTCAAAACACATCATCCATATCGTGTGACTTGGGATGGGAAAACCAAGTGGGGTTGGCCATTAAACATATTTGCGATGCGGGAAATGTGTCAAATTCCATTCGAGATCTTCCGGGACATTGGACCAAAATGGTAGGTGATCCATAATTCCAAGCATCCATACCCCATGGGGGTCCTTTCTGATGTGAGAGATATTGGAGACCCAAGAAAATGGATGAATGATGTGTGGAAATGGAATAATATCATGTCCATATAGAATCCCACACTTTGGGACCTAGACCACATTGCATTTAAGTGCATTGATGGGCGTAATGGAGGTCAAGGGGACCCATTAACAGTTGGAGACTTGAGAAGAAGTTTGGATGAAGGGGAAAAATAAGTTTATATACTTGGGTCTAGACCCAACTACGGAGTGTCTGGGAATTATTATGTATCCAATAAGGATGGTAATCAAGATATACATATTTTTGATGTCTTTTGTAGTTTGAAAACATGTAGTAAGGAAAAAAGTTGATGAGTTCCCAAAGGGGGTGTGCATGGTATGGTAAATATTACCTGACATGAATGAAGACAACAATGTCTACATCATACCACACATCACTCCTATAGAGAACTCTGGCCAAAATTCTAAAAGAAAGGGAAATCAAAAAATTATCGACTATTTTATCATTGCATAGAATGGGTGGTAATTTCCTTTTAAGGTCATGAAGAAAGGACCATAAATGCCATGCATTTTAATATCTTTTAATTAGTACATGACACATTAAAATCATGTGGGATGAGAGAGATCTTATTATATGGTAATGGAACTCGGACCATGAAGTAGGGGTCTAAAGGGCGGAAAATGTCAACGAACCTAGAGCTGGGCACAACGACTAAATTTATGGGCAATCCTAAATGTCCCATAATTATGGGAATCAAGCCATAAGTAGTTTTGGAATGCCATGAAGTATAACATAATTCTGTAAGGATGCAGATTGAAGGGAAAATCTCATAGGTGGGATTACATGGTGCGACAACTATATACCACAGGCCACACCATGTAATCCTATAAGAATTAGTGAAAAAGGGCCATAAAAATTGATAACTTGTAGATCCTAGGCTGGACCTAGGGAAAAGCATTTGGGCATTCCTATGTATCCCATATAGAAGAGAATTACGCCATACGTAGTTCTGGATGTGTCTCCTAGTTTAACAACATATGTTAAGGACACAAAATGGAAGGGATGTATTCCTAAGGGAGGCACATGGTGTGGGAATTATAAACCTGGCGTGAATGAGGATAAGAGAATTCCACACTATATCATGTTCTTATAAAAGGTGTCTCACTCCATAAGACCAAAAATGTAAAATCTTGGGGTTGGACTGGAAGACAAAATGTTTGTGCGTTCTTATGTATCCTATAATAGTGGGAATCAATCCAAATGTATTTCATGAATTCCAGGTTGTTTGACATCATATAGTAAGAATGTATATAGAAGAATGTGGTTCTGAATGGAATTAACATGGTGTGACAAAGAAAATCAGGTGTGAATGAGGATAGGAGAAGTCCACACCACATTGTGCACAATCCCAAGGGGGGGACCTCAGGCCGAGGGGCCAAATAAAAATGAGGGACTTGGAGGTGGACCCAAAGAAATTTTTTTGGGGAATTATAATGTATCTCATAAGGATGTAAATCAATGAATATGTTTTTATTGATGTGTCACACAGTTTAACGTCATGCAGTGAGCAAAAAAGTAAAAGGGGACATTTTTGGAAGGAGGGGAACATGGTGCAGCTATTATAAACCCAACATGAATGAGGAAAAAAGAAGTCAATGTTGTACCTTATGTATCTCGTGAAGAGAACTAAACTTAGAGGGGGACTAAGAAGATGGAAATATTTGTTGGGTTTTACCTGAAGAAAAAATTTCTGAGAATTCCAATGTTTCTTATAGGGGTAGGAATCAAGCCACCCATAGTTCTAGAAATTCCATTTTTTAACATCATATGGTAAGGATAAAAAATGGACGACATCCCTAAAGGGGATGCGTGATGTGGAAGTTGTATGACCAATGTGAACGAGGAAAAAATACGTATACATGGATTCACATGCTCTAAGATACTTATTCCAAGAGGTCAGATGGAAGGAAGAATCTGTGGTACCTAGGCCAAGACCCGAAGACAAAGTGTCGGGGTATTCCAACAAATCTGATAATGATGGTAATCAAGAAAAACGTTTTTTAAGGTTCTCTGCATTTTAATTTCTTGTAGTAAGGATGAAAAAGAACTTTTTTAAGGTCTTAGTGCTCGGACCATAAATTCCTGGTTTAATGTTTTGTTTGTGATATAGAAGGGTATAAAAAGGTGAATCACCGCACCTGATACTCAGGACACCATAGGGATAGAGATAATGATATAGGATAAATACTGACCATTCTGGTAGCACCGTATCCATATCGTTTAACCTAGAATGAGAAAAAACAATTGAGCATCAAACGCTAACCATATCTGTAACATGGTACTTATTTCAAACTCTCATTCGATATCTTCGAAGACGTTGGCCCAAAATGGTTGGTGATCCAAGGTGGCATGGGACCTTGCCACTATGGGGTCCTTTAAGATGTGGAAGATGATGAAGACCCAAACAAAGGGGTGTGTAAATCATGGAGGTACCCTCGTCGTTTAATAACTTTCATTAAGGACGATGGATATCTTTGTTTAATTTTGTAAAGCTAGGAACATGAGGTGTGTTTACCGCTTGTAGTTTATCATCATGCATGATGAGGATGTTGGGTAATTTTACATCATGAAAAGTAAATATCGTGCAATTTAACATCATGTGGAAAGGATGGAAAAGGTCTTAGTTTAAGGTCATAGAGCTTGGACCAAGAAGTGTATTCACCATTCACAGTTTATCATCATGAAGGATGAAAGGGATATTAGTTTAAATTTGTAGAAATCAGATCATTTTGGAGTTTTATCATCATTTAGGAGGGAAGGGATCTTAGTTTAAGGTCATAGAGATCATACCATTTGAAGTTGTATCATCATGCAGGATGGAAGGTATATTAGTTTAAGGTTTTAGATCTCGGAACATTTTCATCTTTATTGTCATGCATGATGAAGGGGATATTAGTTTATGTTCATAGATCTCGGACCGTTTTCAGTTTTATCTTCATAAAAAATGGAAGGAATCATAGTTTAAGGTCATATAGGTCATCCCATTTTTAGTTTTATCAGCATGCAGGATGGGGGGACCACTCATGAAATGTACTACATAAAGAATTTGTAATTGGTGGAAGGAGTGATATGATCACCATCCATGGTGACAAGGAATTAATCACCATTGGGGTAAACCGTGTGAATGTTATAGGGTCACTCTCATTTGGGTTCCAACTTTGGTGGTTTTATATCAGGAATCATTGGCGTTCTTAGGTCCAATTTTTTTCACCTTGAAAGAAATAATGGAGGTGAACTTTCTTATTGAAGTATCTACCTAACTTATTTTAATTCCTCTCTAGATTGTGAAAGTCATGAATCATGTTCTCATTGAGGGCTTCCAGTTTAGCCGGATAGACTTTAGCTACCATTTTTATGCCTATTGATCATAAATGGCCATATGGAGTGATGGTAACTGAATCTTAATTGCTAGTAAATCCTCTCTCCCATACAACATGGAATATGGGTCCACCTAGGTGGAATTAATTAGTCGTCGTCCGGTAAACCAAAAGAGTGTTGGAAAGAATTTCCAGCCAGATCCCCTTTTTCTGACAAACCATCTTCTACAAGATGTTATAGAATATTTTTTTGAATGCCCCAATATTCTCATTTCCAAGCTTGTGATAGTGATAGGTATGATTATAATGGATATTGTACTTGGTATACAATTTCTCCAGCTGATCTGCTCAGAAGTTGGTGTCGTTATTGGTGATGACTGTGTGATGAACTTTGAATCGGTGGATGATATTAGAGCTTAGGAAATCAATGATAGAATAGGCCTTGAATTCCTTGACTAGAATTACCTCTTCCCACTAGTAAAAGTATTCCATAACGGTCAGGATGAACATGCACTGGCAAGCGGTTTCCAGTGGATATGGTCCCATAACATTGATTCCCTAGAACACAAAGGTCCAGGAGTATTTGGTAGTATGGAGAGGCATTGGTGGATGATGAAAAAAAACTTATCATGGATCTGGAATGCATGGATCCTCATGGGAAACACAATACAGTCATGGATAATAGTGTTCCAAAAATATCCCAAACTTCAGATCTGATGAGAGAGTTTCGGCCCTACCTGATGAGATCCATAAGAACCGGAATGAACTGCTTGTATAATCTAGGGAATCTCATCTCCTTGAATGAAATGGGGGATAATCCCATAAAACCCACATCTATAGAGGATCTGCTCAAGACTGGGACCACTTTGGCAGGTGAAATTCACTGCGTGCTGACAGATTCACTAATATTCATCCCTATCTATTGTGAGATCACCATGTTGGAGGTACATGGTCAAAGGAGTTGTCAAATTAGGGGAATCTTCTTGTACTATGTCAGGGGGACCTAGAGGTCCTGATGTAGATACATCAATAGTAATATCACTTAACTTTTATCTATCATCATTATCTGTAGTGACTGGGGGGGTGACTCTTTGATATGCCTCATGGATGATCAAATCATCCTAGTCAGGATCTTTGAGAGATACAGAAATTCTATCCAAGGAATTTATACGAACATTCTATGATCGAGGAATATGAATGACCTTGGTTCGGGAAGAAAACTGGGACATTAGCTGGAAAGTGTTCTCTAAAATGGGTACAAGCTATCGCTTCCTAACAATGAAATCAGAGTTGATCTACGTGATGACCTGTTTGGAGTCCCATATCACATGAAAGTGGGGAAAATATATCTCAATGTCCATCTTGAGACCAGTGATGGGGGCATGATACTTATCCATATTATTGGTGCAGCCTTCTGATAATAAGATTGAATATAGAGTAAAATCAGGTGCAGGCGGGGGGAAGACGATACCCAATCCCACATTGTTAATCCTTGGATAATTGACTCTTCTATCAGTAGGGTTTTGCGAAGTTCCATCAAAATGCATCTTCCAACATGATATGGTTTGTTCCACTGAAAATATGTATTCATCTAGGATGTCAAGATCTAGATACGACATTGTAGTGGCTAGATGGGCAGCAAGAATATCTGCCAGCACCTATCCCTTGACTATTTTTTGTGGAATAAACCTAATTTCAAAATACTAAATGATCACTTCCCACTAATCTAGATGGTCTATAAATATGGGGAAATGGAGAACGTATATCAGCAGATCTATGTGATAAAATCGTAATATATCATGGTGATGCAAGTAATATCCCAATTTCTAGACTACAAATACTAGCACAAGGCATCTCTTCTAGATAGAGAAATATCTTGTCTCTTTATCGAGGACCATCAGGATGAGATAGTATAAATTTTTCTATGTTCCCTCATTAATCTTAAAAGTGATAAGGGAATCGATGGACCAATCTAGAGTAGTCACATATAGGAAAAGCGGCTTTTTGATGTTGGGTGGCCTCAATACCAAAGGTTGCACAAGTTACTACCTGATCTTCACAGATATGTCCTAACACTCTTCATCCCACTGGTATTTTGCATCTTTCTTCAAGAGTCGGGAAAGGAGATTACACTTTCTAGACAATTTTTCAATGAATTGGAGTCTGTATCCTAAGTGTACTTTAAAGCCTCAAAGCTCCCAAAGGTTGCTCGAAGGTGGCATATAAAAGATGGCCTTCATCTTCTCTAAATGGATCTCAATGCCTCTATATCTAATGATAAAGTCATGAAACTTTCTAGATGTAAACCAAAAGACACACATCATGGACTTTATCTTTATATGGCAGGAGTAGAGGAAACTAAACACTTTCTCAAGATCATTAAGATGGTCCTCACTCTAGTGGAATTTGACCACAAAATCATCCACATAGAATTCCACCAATGCCTCGAGGATCTGCATGAATTGTGGTACATGGAATGATGATAAGTGTCACCTACATTCTTCAGACTGAAAGGAATTACATTGTAACAAAAGGTAACTTGTGGTTCTCTAAAGGTGGTAGACTCTTCATCCTCAAGATCCATTCAAATTTGATTTTATTCGGAATAACCATTCATGAAGGTGAGAGCTTAGAATCCATCAGTAGTATTCATTAATATCTCTATCTCATGAAAGTAAATATAATCCTTTGGATATGGATGTTTGTGGTCTTTGAAGTCGATGTGGACTTAGACCTCTTTTTTTTATATGAATGGTGTTGGATAGCCATTTTAGATATTGGAATTCCATGAAAAAGTTGTCTTTAATGAGATTATCAACTTCAGCCTCGACCATGGAACTGTGAGAAGGGTGAATCTTCTAGGGAGGCTGTTTGAAACTATGATGGTTCATTAAGAGACCAAGGCAGTATATGGTGACATGAGGATCCAGCCCTAGCATCTCATTATATCTCTAGGAGATTACATCTTGATACTTCTTTATCAAACCCAAATACTCATGCTGCTCCTCTACAAACATGTTTATGCTAACTAGTGTTGGTTTCAAATTTCTCTCAGTGTCGAGGTTCACTTGTACCGACTCATCATTAGTGGTAGAGACACCTTCCTCAAATTCAATGGAAACGCCCTCCAAATTCTTTTTATTGTTTGTAGAGAGATGATCATCAAAAGGGGGAAATTATTATGAATTCACTGATTCTGATGGAATAATGGTGACAGCCAAAGGGGTAGTAGAATCTTCATTGGGGGACTCCCACACTACTAAAATCATGGTGACGAAAGCTATTGATCTGATTCCATTCAGTCTTCGACCCAATGGCCCACACTTGATAATATCAAAGCAGTAGTGGCGTGTTGACTTGATCAGGTTCAACCTAGCCAAGAAAAACAAGAAAGTGTGATGTATTGTTGTTTCCATGGGGAGAGAATCCTCATACCTTATAGGGGTAAGGGGATCTGGTATCACTCGATCCTAATTCATGTTAGATTATGAAGTCATCTTCCTATTCCCACTAGACTAGAGAATAAGCTATCATCGTCTCCCAAAGATGAAAAAACAGTGTCCCATGTCTGGGGTCATGGCCTCCAATTGGTGAATTTGGAAAATATCGGCAAAATATAGGTCTGCCTATGGGTTGGAAATGATGGTAGTACTCTCAACCTCATTGTATGGAACCAGCTTTTCCTTTCTCCTATAGTAGTTTTCATCCTCATAGTGGGATTAACAAGAGGAAAAGGGATACACATCACTATGGAGCATGCCCACTTAAGAATTAAGGGAGCACTTGAGGCATTCTGGATATGAGGATAAGATTGTTCTGTGATGATGGATTTAGGGTATACCCATGAGCACATTGTAGGTGGTGTCCTAAAAGACAACCATAAACTCTGTGCTGGCAATCTGGCCACCGAATTGGGCCCTCGAGCAGATTTTTTCAATAAGTATGTGCTCTATCCTATCATTACCATGAGTATTTTGTTCACAAGGATCTAGATATGTTTCAAAAAAGGGTCAACTTGTGCAGTATATGAGTTGGTAGAAGATTGATCCTGAAACCCATGTTGACGAGACAACAGTGGAAATCAATGCCATTGAACTATCTAGTAATGTACAGTGGAAAGATGTTCCCCTGTATAGGAGAATTTTTATCTTCTCCAAAGAATTAAATGATGAACTGACATTATGAACACTCGAATTCCTCATCATGGAAGGATTTTCCGGTCGTTACCTCTATTTCAAACTAGATGGGGCTTATTAACGCCACAGTGAGGGATTCACTCATATCTCAAGATATGGAGAGAGCCTCAAGGATCAAGAACATTATATTAATGTTGTAAAGGTTCTTATTTACATTATAATTATATCTGATGGGCACACTTTTAATAACATTAGGTAGCTCTGTGGAAGGAGGTATAGCTGAAGTTGTAGGTCAAACCATCAGATTTCAGCCTATTATAGGTTCATCCCATTTCTCATTAGTGAGACCATGAAAATGAATACCGACTGATTTTTGGATGACTGTGGGCTAGCCTCAGCTATAATTATCGGATCATATCCTGGTCGTGATGGCTCTTCCTAGTCGAGCAACTCAAACAGTGGGGAAAGTGGATATAATGAAACATGATAAGAGGATTGTTCATTTTGATTCGTATGTTGAGCATGTTGTATCATCTCATCTGAGTGGTATGCATACCTTGGTCAGAATCCCTGGCTTGCAAACCTTGATGGTTCCCATATCCACTGTTTCACTGATGCTTGTGTTGGCTAGGGACATTAGAAGTGTATGCCTATAATTCCTCATCTTCGGGGACCATGTATGGGTCCACGATCTTGATGGTGTTCAATGAGATGAACTCCTAATCATAACTTGAGTAACCCTCCATCACTAGGTGGATCTTAAGGTAAACCCTCATCTCTTGGGGCATGAAGTTGGAGAGATTATGGGATAAATTTGGAATAGATTGAGAGCTTCGATCTCCCGTGCATTATCTGTGCATACTTTTTTGAGATATGGTAGGCTGAAATGTCAAGGTATAAGTAGTAGCTAGAAGTAGTGCAGTGAATTTGGTTGGCCCAGTTTGATTCAAATAGACACAGACAATACCATTGGACTGAGTGATTACCTTGCATGCTATCGTTAGTCATACATTTGTGGCCCGTGAAAAGAGACCTGTTTCCATTCACCCTCACTATATCTATCAAACATTGTAGAGACACATGCCACATCTTCCAAGAATGGACCTAATCTGACTATGTTGTTATCAAATTGGTCTTGGAGCTAGTCATGGAAAAGATATCATTGATTGAGAGTGTGTCCATGAAATTAGTGATAGGTGTAATAATTGGGGTGATTAGTGAGATCTACCTCTTCAGACATACTACATTATAGAAACTCAAGGATTTAATGGTCCAAGGCACTCCCAAAATTGTTGGGGATATAAAACTCATTGAATGAGTAGGTATGGTTTCTATGATCCGATAAAGGGTTTATGGGAGCCTTTCCCTAGTGAGTGGAAGGAGACTGGTGGGGTGGTGGAACCTAGTTGTATCAACTACGCAGTGTTGGTATGTTATGCAGTGGAACCTTATGATTTTTAGGTAGGTGATTCTAAGTTGGAGGATGAGCCTGAGGCGGTGGCCCTCAATGAAGCTGTGGAAGTGGCTCTGGCGGTAATAATTCTAGCTATCTAGGGGCCTCTGTCTATGAAACATCAGCTGTCTCGACCTTGGTGAATTTTCATGTGAGATCTATGAGAGGAAACAAGTGTTCATGATTTTCTTACTTCAAGGATTCTTCCAGATACTGAATATTATAAATGAAATTCCTAAATCCACCAGGGAAGTTTTTTGTGATGAGAAAGGGGACCGGTTCACTTCACATTTCCTATGCACAATTTTAGAAATTTTTCATGAGTTAGATACATTTCAACTGCATATGTGAGGCCCTTCAACCTGCAAAAAAGGTATGTGAGTCACTCATCCAGCCATTTATTTAACTTGATGAGGTTTTAAATACTAGTCTTGTAGGTGGTGGCAGTAACCTAATACAGAAATTTCCTATAGAGATCCTCCAAACTAGTTATGGACCCAATGGGTAACTGGCTATACTAAACGAATGTGGCCCCTTCCAGAGCATGTACAATACATAGAACCCTAATAGCTTCCTACTATGATGGAGTTCCCAGCATGGGTCCACATCATGAAATAAAGTGGGATAGACATTACAGTGAGTCACAAATACAAATGAAAAGGGATAAGGTTTAATTTCCAAATCTCAATGGTGCTGGAATATCATCAACCCATGTCATGTATGGTTTTCCATTAGGTGGAATTGCCTCCTGTAGGTTTTAAAGAGCCTCAAGGTGATTAATGACAGCATCCATTAGATCATCTTGACAAGGATTCTAATATTATGAAGGATTCATGACTATAGAATCAATGAAAGGTTCATCAATGTGATAAGATGGTAAATAGAATCATGGAGTGGCTGGTGGAATGTCCCAAGGGGCTGCTAGAGGAACATGCATAATGGATGGTGGAACCATCAGATCAGATAGTGGAATCTCATCCATTTCTTGAGTTTGATTCTCGCACAGCTCGGGTGGATTCGATGATGCATACCATTCTTTATTTCCATAAACTCCATCGTATAACCAATCTAGATGGATAGGGTTTTCATGATTACCAAGAGAAACCTCACGGAGGGGGAGTTGGGTCTACCCCTGCTTCTCCAGTCAAGGGTTACTATAATCTAGTAATCATTCCGCCAAGCATTCAGCAAGGATTCCATCGACGATATTTTTTTGCTCAATGAGCTCCCAACACAACAAAACCTTTTCAAGATCATCCTCTATCTTTTTTAATGAACAAGACGTATCATAAGTCATAAAAATTCTAGTTTTTTATTTTACCTTGTTATGATCTCAAACCAGTGGCTATGATTTGTAAGGTCCAGGAAGGCTAAGTGTCTGCCTTTCTTCATGAATGTGGACAGCAACATGGTCATATGGGTGTTACACTTCCCTAGTGAGTCATTCATATTCTCTAGACCCTAGGTAGATTCCCCTTTTGAGTTATATATTAGTAACAATCATACTTACTATGGTGAAAACCTAAGGTATATCCTTGATATCATCATCTAACTAGGTTGACGTAGGATTCGACGGAAATGCAGGGCAACATGCTTCCTGTAGCCACGGATTTGGACAATGTGGAAGCATCCTTAATAACTCTGCAGAGCACTATAATTATCTAAATGCATCATCACTAGAGTTTCCAATGGTAACCAAGTGACGTAGGGTGTAGAGAAATAGGGAGTTTGGAAAACTCAACCAGGTGGTATTGCAGGCCATTGTTGTCAAAGTGTTCCCTTATTTTGGGGAAATCTAACTATTGATGACAGAGATATAAATTCATCATCCCTAATGTTTTTAGGAAGCAGACAACTGCATCCTATGTGAGGGACTCAAGAATATTGGAGCTTTCTATTGCAATTGTCCAGAACATCTCAGGAAGATGGTACACAGTGATAATGTCGCACAAACTTCTCATCTCAGACTCAAGATCTCACCCTTGGTTTTCCCATTCATCGATTGGGGGTGGTTGAGGGACCTGTAATAGAACTGATGTGGACCTTTTTAGCGGTATACTGGTCAGAGGAGAGTACTGTGCATGAACTAACAAACTACGGGATCATGGGATGTCTTCTAGAGAATTCGATGGTTGTATCACCACATCCCAATTGGATGGGTTATTTACCACTACTTCAAACATAGGGGGCAGTCATTGGTGGTGGACTAGGATGGTGCACGTCATTGACTGATCCCAAGAAAAATTGATCGTGATCTCTTGTTGAAGTAGATAATGATCCTCTTGATGAAAGAGAGGATTTCACAGTAAGACCCTAGAAAGGAGCCAAATATTCCTCCTCTTGTATATATCTACAGAGGGATTCAGGGATCCAGTGCATATTGGTTTTTGAGAGGGAAAAAATGATACACTGATTTCATATCCCATACCCCAACACAAATGATTAGGGATAGGGCTCCATCATCGACTCTCACTCCACATTATAGTCTAAAAAGCAGATGGGTTGACCACAATTTGAGGTTTCTCAAGGCTCTTCCTTTAGAATCAATGGCCCTCCCACCTTCCCCAAGATGGTTCATCAGGGAATGGTAGATCTTTGACATGGGGAAGATGTTTGTGTGGGTTAGTATTGGAGGGGGGAGGACCTTGGCTGGGATGAACTGGGGTGTGGGGGAACATAGAAAAATGACGAATGGAACACGGGGAGGACCATCATGTTGATTGGTGATAGGACTAGGAAAACCTTTTCTCCAGTTAGTGTTGTCATAGTGAAGACCCCCACTTGAGTTGGTGAACATCCGAGGAGGACCTTTGTGTTGTTGACCTGAAATATGGGGGAAAACTCCATACATGGGATCATGACCATGGGAGGACCTCCTTTGTGACTGGTAATGGTGGCTTGGGGAAGAGATCCTTACTGAATTCCATAATGAGGAGGACCTACACTTATTATAATGATGGTCCAAGGATGACCTACGTACTGAATTTGATCATCATGGGTTTACCTATGATGTATGTTTCTTGTGCTGGTGACCTAGGGAGTCAACCCAACCTTCCCACGGGGTGGTTGAGGCCTCAAACCTAATTGGGCATAAATATGAACATGTTTTGTAGTAACTAGGAGGTGATAACACACATCAGTGGGGGATCAAGCCACTGAAGATGTAGAAGATGATCCCCCATGGTGAGAATCCTCCTAAGCTTGTACCTGACATTTGCATCGGGTCAACCGAGATAGGGCTAGTTGTGCATGGGTATGGACCACATTCTCCTCAGCCTACGAGACTAGCTGGTGTCATTAACATGGCTTGGTTGGAGCCCTCCTCAGTAGCTCCTTGGCCGATAATGTAGTAAGAAGTCCTCAGACACCCCTTACTTCATCGGTATAAGGAACTGAGTCATACAACCATTCTAGAGAGAGAATCTTGAAATGATTTAGTATAAGAGTGGGGAGTAGTGGATCCTTGTGAGGCCCTTTTGGGTAGTGGAAATGTTCAAACACTAAGGCCTCCATATCTTCAGGGGACATATCCCTCATCATAATGACCCCATCCTATTCATATCAGTAGACAAGACTATCTGTTACCATCCTTTGGACAATTTCAGATGGTGAGATAAGGAATGGGAACCATGTTGTTGTGGTAGTGGATGATGTCGTGGTAGAGGTGGAGTCATGTGGGATTTTGGCATCCATATTTCCCCTACCCCTACTATTGCGTCTCAGGGTGGGAGGTGATTGGTTTCCTGCAATTGTAGCTTGGGTCCTACAAATCAAGAAGATCTGGTGATCAATTTAGATAGTTGGAAGTTAATTCCTAGTGATCCAACATCGTTCAGTATTCCATGTATGTATAGAAAGACCCAAGTTACAATGTCACAGACTGGGATTCCCAACGATTAACTTCCTCAAATCCTGGTGAGTTTCACACGAGGACCACTATTTTCATGGTGGAACCTAGTGGTGGATAGCTGGATCTGGTGATACTCTCATCTATTTATTCTATGAATGCTAATAATCTCAATATTGAGAAGAATAATTTCACATCTGGTTCACCATTTCAATTTCAAATGATTTTTGGTCAAGGCATGCCTCGTAGTGCCACATGTAGGGACAGTCGCGTTGTTTCCCAACATTCTTGATTTCCCAAGGTAGGCGTCATCCATCGACTCTTGAGGGACATTTGATCCTTGTTCTAAAGAGGATGATGGGATGTCAGTCTATCCTTCCATGGATTCCTCCTAGAAATTCGACTCCTATTCCGGGTCTCCCTTAATGTTTAAGACATTATTCATGAAACTCTTCATGACGCCATATCTTTTTGGATGCTTGTTAATTAATATGCTTCTATCAGAACATTCCAAAGGGGTCATGTCAGGGTAAAGAACTTTTTTTAGGATAGTATTCATGTTGGGGATTGATGTCCTGTCTGAAAACTGAAACACTATTACACCTAGATTTTTCTTATTAGAGGGATTCCCGAGCATGCGGAAGCTTGAGGAATCCCACATCAAATGTGGGGAATTTTATTCGAGAGGAACTTATATGAGGTTTTCCTTGGCCTCCCACATTTATCATAGGGTATTCTATTAGTTTAACATCTAGTGGGGAACGATTGGACTGATCATAACACTGATGGAATTGGATTAGAAGGGTACATCCCTAGGATGGATCTCCTAGAAAGTTTACCATATGGATGGTTTAGAACGCCCAATAAGGATTCACCTAAGATGACATGTCCCACAAAGGAGAAGGTTTCACACCGTGAAGACTAATTTTACACCACAAAGGGTGGATCAGAGAGGAGGATGGGGCCACACAAAAGGGAAACCAAGGTTTACCATTATCTTGGATTGAACCTTGAAGAGGATTCATATGTACCATGTTTAGAAGGAAGGTATAAAAACCCACATATTTTGAGAGGGTGAGTCATGGGATCAGGGTGTACACAATGGAAAACAACTCGGAGACCTACTACGGCTTACACATGGTTAGTATCCAAGGTTCCTCAAAGATCACTAACATGAATGAGGCTTACACATGGTTAGTTTCCCATATGGATGGCATGTTTTCACCAGGATGTGGCATCTCAGATAAAATCAGGATGTATATGGATGATGTATCAATGGGTGGAATGAATGGGGATGGAATCAAGAAACTATATAAAGGTGAATTTATAGGGAATGAACCTTAGGGAGGTTTCTAACATATCCTAGTGGCAACAAATGAATGTCCACATAGTTATACAAGTGGGGCGATGAGTCACCTAAGGAGGTAGCTCATGATAATAAATGCATGGATGTGGATCCAAAGGAAATGGAGCCAATGGGTTAAGGAATGATATTTTCAAGATAGAAAGTCTTGATGGATATACTAGGATGAGTACTGGGTTGGGCTTTCACTATGGGGAGGCTTCCTACGTACCTTGCTCAAAAATGACCAAGATCAAATTCCATATAGCTCAGGAATGGGGCATATAATCATGTGTAAACAAAGTACCCTATCTAGAAGGGGAAGATGAAAGACCTAGGTCCCAATAAAGGGGACACCAAAGTTTTCCAATGTTTGGGGTTGAACCTCAGGGAGGCTTCAAAAATACCCTATCTTGAAGACAAGGATCAAAACCAAGGTTTTTTGAATGCATGCAGTTTAACAACATGCGAGAAAAAAGGGACAAACATTTTAACATCGTGTGGGACAATGGTAAACAGAAATTAAGTGGTCGAGATTAATGTGTCATGGGATTGAGCCATAAAGGAGGATTCATACATACCTTTCTTGAAAAGTTCAAGGAACAAATGCACATAGGTCAGTCAAGATGGGTGTGATGCTTATGCATGATTGGTGGAAAAAATAGGTTGTAATGGTCAATGCTTACTCTAAGCCCATGTGAGTCATGCTTGGTGTCAGAAACAAGAGGCAACAATAGTCTTGAAGATTACATCATGAAAAGTGCATCAAGGAGGAGTAGAGCGGGGCTTATTCGTGATTAAAGATCCAAATAGGAAACATGGTCTTACACATGGTTTGCGACCTAGGGAGAGGAAGATTGCGAAACTCCAGGAGGGTTTCTAGATGTATTGGGAGGACATGTCCATCGTACTTGGTCCACCCTTCCAATGTGTTTTTGGGATTACACAAGGGATTCCCGAAGTGCACATGGAAACAATTTTCAATTGGAGAGGAGGAGTGATAGGGTGTTGGTTCTCATCCACTTCACATCCCTCTCATGTTTTTCAATAATTTGGTGATCACAGTTTAATGTCGTACTTTAAGGATTTGGGGTGGATTTTAAAATCCTATAACTCAGATGGTGAGGAATTCCTCCTCAACCATAGGACATACATAACTCGTACCATCCCTCGATTAGGAAAGGGAAGTCACAAGAAATTCTGTGGTTTAAGGGGGTTGTAGGGTGATCTGTTAAAGGGTACATGTTATCATGGCTTTTTGGATAATAAATATTCATTATTGTTCCTGTGTGAAGAAGCATGAGGTAGGGGAATGAAACATGAATCACCATTCAAAGGACCATGAAAACACTATGTACTTGCCTGGATGGCCACAAAGAAGAGTGGTTTGAGAAGCGGAAGTCCTCACCGAGAGGGGCTTCGTGAAGGTTGGGTGCTTCACGAAGTGAAGGGGAATCGTGAAGGAGGGGGATTCACGAAGGGGGTGCTTCACAAAGTATAGTGGCCTAGCCTAGGTATGGATTCTACATGTTCCTGGAGGGTGATTCTTAAAGATAGAGTGCTTTGTGAAGTTCTAAGTAGCCAAAGGTGTATCCTTCCTTCACAATGTCCAAACTTCTTCGTGAAGTTCATCCCCACATGAAGCGGATGTAAAATGGAGCAACGGTGAAGTGGTACTTCAATTCTCAAATACCTCGGATTGTTCATTTTCATGATAGTTTTTAGAGAAAAGGGTGCTTCGTGAATTGAGAGTGTGGATGGTGAAAT
The DNA here is from genome assembly GCA_963277665.1 of Viscum album. Taxonomy (NCBI): domain Eukaryota; kingdom Viridiplantae; phylum Streptophyta; class Magnoliopsida; order Santalales; family Viscaceae; genus Viscum; species Viscum album. Next base: position 1,191,985,114 of record OY728158.1, on the reverse strand, counting down.
TTTTGGGTTTTGATCCATTGGAGTGGTTGTGGGATGAGTATTTATAGTTGTTGGTAATCACAATGATATGAGGATAAACTACAAAAAAAATCCCACTTCACAATCGGAGGCAAATATGTAAAGTTTCTCGGACTCATGAAGGCTTCCGTCCAACCCTTTATAGTGTTCATGGAGGCTCTGGTCTAGTTCCCCAGACATTTGAAAGCTTCTTTCACTACCTTTTTGGTAGTTTAATAGGCTATAGTCAAGTTTCATGGACTCTCAAAGGATTCCTTCATTGTATTTGCAGCGATCGCACTGAATCCCTCCAGGCGGCTTTGTGGGGGTCGCAATGTAGGAGGTCTTTGCGAAGGCACTTCGTGATGCTGGCCCTTTTACAATTACTTCCATTCCATTTCCCAATTTATTCCAAGGAATGAAATTTTGGAACCAAAAATCCATTATCATACCCAACCATGAGTGGTGTTAATGGAAAAATGATTGGCATCGATTCGTGAGGTGGTAGTCAGTCGCACACATGATTTATTATTTTGTAACCCATTTGATCGAAGAAGAGATGGATTTATGTTATGAAATATAAAAAATAGAACCTCAATGTATAAAATATATATAGTTCAATATATAACCATGGTTTGAGAATAATTAATTGGGGTTCTAGAATGAATAAAAAAACATGTGTTGAATAACATCTCTTATTCTTTAGGTAACTTCTTTTGGTTTGCACCAAAGGTCTTTCTTGGTTGGATTTCTACCCAAAATAAGGATTATAGGATGATAAGAGGGAATTTTGGACTGTATTTGGATATGTATCTTCCAAAAAAAATGTTTTGATGGTGTGAATAAAAGAGGATATATAGTGTCTTTTTATAATGGATGGAAAGTAACGTTTTTGGTAAATACTCAAAATTATTCAATAATGAGAGGTCACTCTCACCAAAATATGGCTCCAAAATTGGTTAAAAGTGGAGGGGAAGATTTTATTTATTCTATAAAAATCACCAACTCAAAAAATAAACTTATTTTTATTATTTTATTCCTTAGTATTTAAGTTTACTCCATTTTACCTTATTAGTTTTTACTATAGAAATCTGTATCTTTATAATTACCTAGACAATTTATTCTTTAACACTAAAATTAAATAATCCAAATTATATAATTTATACCTAATTATTATAAATATTATATCCAACTCATTGAATAAAAAATCCAATTTTTATTGGAAAAATAATTTTAACAAAAACACACGTAATGTACAAAATCCCATTTTAAACTTAATCGTGATAATTAGTTTTTTTAAGTTTTCACTCATTGTTATGGTAAAACATTTAGTTGAATTTATTATATAATATAAATTATTCTGATTTTAAATCAGGAATCAATTTTTTCAAATTAAATTCACATAAGTAAACAATTTTAATTTGAAATTAATCCCATAGACATGACGAGAAAGCGAGTTTTCAAAGGGAAAATGATTAAAAGTTTACAATGTTTTTATATCAAAATTAAATTTGAAAATAATTACAATGACTATATTTGATTAATATATATATAATTAAACTAATTTAAATTTTATAAAAAATAAAATATAATTTATCTTTATAAATAATTTAAACCAAAAAGCAATTTTCAATTAAAATTCTCTATTTTTCCCTATTCAACAAAAAATGAATATTTTCAAAAAAAGTCATAAAATTAAATGTAGGATAATTTTGGTATAATGATTTCAAAAAATATATTTAAATTTTAAAATAAATTTTCTAGTATTTCCAAAAATTAATTATAATATTTATTTACAAAAGAAATATAAATCATTTTTAAAAAATATCTATTTTTGAAAAATAACATTACATTACTAAAAGTTAATTTATTAATCACTATTAATTTATCAATAAATAAAAAATAGGAAATTTATATATATATTTCATAAATTAGTTAAAATTATTCATTACCACCAATTTAACATCTATCTTATTATGGTTATATATTTCTTCTGTTGTTTAAGCTTGGTGTTTCATGTCTTTCCAGCTATCGAGAATAAAAATATTGGGGTTGCGTGTATTGCAAGATATTAAGGATATTAAATTTCTTCAAAAGAGAAATATATATTAATTTAATTAGGTGTTTCATTCTCTTATAATCTTGGTTTTAAATTTTTTATATTCTATCAAAAATATTTTCCTTCTTTTAAAATCAGGGGGTGTTACATCCCCCCTAAATAAATTGCATCCTCACAATTTCAACATTTTATTTGTAATCCAATGATGTACATTTGAAGATAATTTCTTTGTAAACTCACATCAACAAAAGAGTTAATAAAGCATCATCTTGATAAAATTTAATGGGAAGAACATGGGTTATCTAGAATAAAACCTACTAGGTTTTCAAATAAGAGAACATTGTTGAGAAGTAAAGATTCAGACACGGAATAACGGATTAAATAATTATATTTAACAACTGACTTCATTGATCATAATACAGTGAATAGTCAATATAAATGTAAGGTCCTCTAAACCATAGATATGGGATTATATAAAATACCATCTAATTCATCATATAAAAATGTAATAGGAGAACATTTTAATTTTAATAAAATTTTCCTAAAGTTAAAGAATTAATTTTTGTCTAAGAATAAAATAAATATACTTGCATGATAAATTTATATTACATAATCACAATTTCATCATCTATTTTTGGTTAGATAAATTTCCAATTCACCCATGAATCCGAAAAATGAATATCCAAAAATTATTTTTTTAGTCCTAAAGTACTAACAATCACTTTTAACGAATCATAAGATCCATAAAATAGTGGAATTTACTTCCATCTATCTCTAAATATTTTACAAAACCAATATGGTAGCACAACATATCAAATATAAAACATTAATCTATAATCCTCAAAAGTAACACCACTTGTTCATCATTGGTATTTATTTTTCTTATCTTTTAACTAAGAAAATGTCATATTAACTATGACATCATGTAGGAAAGTGGTATTAATTCCATCCATATGGACCTTCAGTTGTGGATTTAGGCCCAACAGCCTTTCTAGTGGTGATGGGTTGTCACCCAGACTTCAATATATCATTTTTCATAAACTTTTATCACTATAAAATTCATATAAATATAATGAACATTGATAAAAATATCTTTAATCATCAAATATCATATAAACTCTAAAGTTCATCAATACATTAAAAATCATGTTCGAAAATGGTAAAAGAATACTAGAAGTTAAAATTAAGCCTTATATATACATAAAACAAAAACATATCTCCCAGAATTTATTTAATCACTTTAATATCTGATAACTTAAAACCGAAAAAGGAGTTTTTAAATCATTGAACTTATGATTAACCTTAGAAAAATACCATTATACCTAGGGCTTCCACCACTTCACTGAATGTCCCAACATATAATTTAGTAGTATAAAATGACATTGATACACATTTATGTTTCCAATGATGATAATTTACATCTTGAATAACGAAATTTAGAAAAATATTAACATTATGACCCAAATCAATGAAACTAAAACGCCTCATTATTGGATGGAAATCAGTTATGCCATTCATTGGTTGTTCAGGAATCCTTTTTTTTTATAATCCTGGGCCGTGTGACCAAACTGACCACAACAAAAAAATATTTCCATATCATGTAAAAATAAAATTTAAATGTTATCTTCCATGCATAAAACATTTTGGTGGCTTACCTCCAAACTTTTTAATCGCTTCCTTATCTGTTGTCTACCACCTTTACCTCTTCTTACTATTCTCATATCAAGGAACATACATGTCAAAAAAACCCCTCTCAATATTCTCATCACAATGAAAAACTTTCTTGCCACTTTTATATTATTGGGAACAAAATTATCTCCACAATAATGATTTTAATCTTGAGTAAAATCTATTTATTTTACTATCAATTTCTGGAAGAAAATCATGTACATACCTAGACAACATTGTAAAATTTATTCATATGTCGACACTGAATCATTATTATTTTACCCCAATTCCATGAATTTTTTTTCCAATCCTAAGTCAAAAACCTTAGGGAAATATTTCTCTAGGAAAATATTTTTAAATGTGTCATATTACATAGCATCAAGATCATCTTTATCCCAGGTTTTCTTAATTAAAGGCTATCATTGATCAGTTTCACATTTATGATGATAAATGGAAAGAGTTACCTTTTGAAGTCATGAACATCCCATGACATAAAATATATTTTATAGAGAATTTATCTGTAATTTAACAACCTTAGGTTCTGATGGTCCCCTAAATGATGGGGGGTTATGTCTCATAAAATGATCCGTTATTGATATAACACCCCTTCTTTTTATGGACCTTTTACTTCGAATAAATAAAATTTTCGTTTGTATATTGAAATACACTAAGTCCAAAATTCCATTAGCATGAAAATAAATATTTATATAATTCATGAAACATCTACTTGGAATATGTTTCATGCACCACCATCTTGGTATATGTTACACGCAACAATGGTATTTTTACGGAAAAAAAATTATTGTTATAATTTTTTAATTACAAAATTATAACTTAGCCATTAAACTTAGTTATATAAATATTAATAATAAATTTTAAAATATAGTTTATAAATTTTCTATTTAAATAAAACATATTTATAATAAAGATATTATTTATGGTAAAGTCCTTCTATTTTTAAAAATATCATTTTCTCGAATAAATCACTTTTAATATCCTTCTGTGAAAAATAATAAACTTTATTTTAGATATATTTAGAAATTTATTTTGATAAAATAGACCACATTTTGGAATTTATAATATCATAATTATCTTAGGGAGAATTTTTTGGATTTTTCTAAAAACTTCCTTTTTAGATGAATAGTCTAGAATGTCATATTTTAATTCACGGATTCTTTTTAATTTAATTTATTTTTAACGTTATATTATATTTTTTTTGGTTTAATAGTTTAGTTAGATAATATTTTTATTATTTAATCAACTTTTTGTCATTGGAAATAATTTCAAATTTAAATTTGATCTAAAAACAATGCCAACTTTGATCATTTTTAATTTAAAACCCTACATTGTTGAACCAACTTTGGCATTAATTTTATATTAATTTTTACCAATTATTTTATAATTATTTAGAGAAAATTATTCCATATTTGGAATAAGAATAATTTATAATTTTGAAAATGTTAAACTTTTTTTGACCAAAAATTTAAGTGAAATTGATTAAAATGAATTATGTTAATTAAGAGAAAACTTTGGTTAATAAAGTACTTACCTTAAATATAAGACCCAAAAAAACCTAGAAACCTATCAGACACCCAGTTTTTGGAAATTATTTGGTCATGAACCTTCAATTGTTCAGTTTTTTTTTTATGACTTTTTTTAGGTGTAAACATTAGTAGACCTAACTTTTTTTCAAAAATATCAAGTGTGTCCTTTCCCTTCCCTATAAAAGGCCATAACCTCTATCCACTTCCTCAAATATATTAATCCCCTTGGTTGACCGATAGTCTGATCAAATAATATACCAAATTACCTCCCTTAGTACTAGAATCATTACCTATGGTAGAAGGAAACTTGAGGAATCCTTTTGGAACAAACCAAATTGAGTAACCCGATTAAGAGGTAACATATTCTATCAAGATCCTTAAATTTATATTCCTTATCCACCCCTCTACTATCTTTATTACATTATTTTATGAAAAAACCATTATCCTTAATAAAATATGATTTTTTATGCTGATGTTTCAACCTACACTTACGCACATCTACATTTAATGGATATCAAACATACTATTTACATGTACGGAGAACTACTCCCTCACTAAATGATGATTGTTAATTTCTTCTTTACTTCCTCTCATGGTGGAAATTATGATCGAAAATATATTTATATATTATATTTATTATATTTATTATTTATTAAATAATATTTATTCCTTTTATAACACAAATATTTTTACTTTCCATTTGGTGTCATTACGAAAATTTCGTTTGAGGAAGTGTGCACTACCACCTCCTCATAGTGATGTGATTCATTCACACAGAACATGGAATGTATTTAGGATGGGTTTAGTGAAATTATATTCTATATGTAAAATTATAATGATATTATAATGATATTTTATACATATAAACTTATATTTCATTTTCATTCTTCCATTCAATATGACAATTAAAATGTAAACGACATTCATGCATACGTAGGGATTACCATCTCCACGAACAGTGTATTCAATTACATACTTATTTATGAAATTAATTATTTAAATATTCTTATAATTGATATTAATGATATTCATATATTGATATATATTCATTAATCATTATATAAATATAAGGACCAGCGATATAACAGATTAAGACACATGCGAAGAATAACACGGATATTGCCCGAAGTGAAACCTTAACATAGGATTGGAAACAAGAGGGTAATATGTAGTCATAATAAATTCATATATAGAATTATGAATAATAATATTATTCTTTAAAATAATTATAATAAACTTATATTTAATATAAATGAATCATGTATAAGTACGAAGAGAGTCAAGACACAAAGGGGATTTCATCTCACTTTTTATTCCTGTGAGATACATGTTATGTTCCCCACAATTTTTTGTGTGATGTATATACAGACCGTTAATTTATTCTATTTAAATTATAACTCAATTTATTGGTATAAAAATATACATTTTATAAACTTTCATTTATGGGGTTTAAATTTCAAAAGAAACAAAATCAGTAAAAATGGTTTGTCTCAATTTTCCACCTTTGATACTCATGTTTTGTTACGCACCTAAACTCTTTTCTAAGGTGTATATACATTGATTTTACATGTTATATCATGAATTTAATTATTTTCATGTTATTTTAAGATTCATTTAATTTTATTTTTTTTCATGGATAGTATGATCCCAAGTTACCATGTTATATTAGTTTATTGAGAAAATCTAATCTCTTTTTTATATAGTCTACATTTATACTTCCTTTCAAGTAATATTTTGATACATCTCTCATTAATACTCATGATATTCCTTAACCACTATTTATTTAAGACATATTAATGTGTTATTACAACTTTTTACCCTTTTTTCGGCTTAAGATAATTTTTTTGTAAAATATGACCATCTTCCTCCCTTTGGTCAGAATCCCATTGTATTAAAAAAACCACGTTTTATAAAATATTTTCAAAAGATACTTGAATATAATTTTAAATGAAATGGTATTTTAAAAATAATTTATTATTTTCAAACAATCTTTTATAGGTTTTCAATTTTATTTTTAAAGTAAATACTTTCTAAAGGTTTTATTTTACAAAATGAATTTTTATTCAAAGAAGAAAATATATTTTCCTCAAATAAATGTTTTTAAAGGACCTTTAAAAAATATCTCCCATCTGAGATAATATCCACTGGTGTTACTCAATCCTTTTTGAGGAAATTATTCCATGTTTCGATTCATCTTATTTCTCAAGATGGATTATGTTTTTATTGCAAGATTTTTATAAAACTCTTTTCTCTTTGTCAGGTTATATGCTTTTGAAACCTGATTCTTTACAAGGGTAATGTTTATGATGAAATGATTATGAATCCTATATATTTACAAAGGTTATGATATTATTAAAAAATTATAATACCCATTTAATTTTAAGGGTCATGATATGACTATTTATGATCTTGTGGAAAAAGTATGAATGATTACAAAATGATATGGGAGTGAACCATGACTACCAAGATGGTATGGGGAGTGAACCCATACTACCAAGATAGTATTGGCAGTGTTGGCTTGGATACTACTTAAATATTAAGATATGCTTATGTGTCTTCTAGAATTTCATATTTTATTCCTATGTTATTCTTTCATGTATTGTGCACTTTATTTAATTTTCATTCATATCATATGAACTCCTAATCATTATTACATGATTTCTCTTATGATATTTGATATGAAGGGTATTATATACTATTTTCATGATCACATTTTCATACCCTAATGCCCATTTTAATTCATACATGTCTCCCATGTTTACCCTCACTAATAATCTGAGATCTTCACTTTTTTTGTTTCCTTTCACGTAGGTTATAATGATATGTATTATGTTTAAGGGGTCTAAGTAGCATTCTAGTAAATAAGAACCTTGTGTGAGATGATTTAGCTCATTTATGTACCAATGTTTATGTTTCTATGTTTCCAAAATAATGAGACCAATTACAGTCTTTGGGCGTCTGTGTGGATAATGGTTAAGAATTCCAAAAAAGTTAGGTAATGTTTATGTTCGAAAAGAAGGGGTTTATATTGTAGGTATCTGTGAAAAGGTATAGTTAACCATTGGAATCTAAGATGAGAAACCCTTAGTGAGAACCTTAAGATGTGTCTAAGGAATGGTACAAGAAATTTTCCATTAATTTTAGAGAAGGATATAGTGGGTGGTTTCAAAGAAATGCATCCTTGTTTGTATACTACAAGTGGATGTGGATTTGGAAAATTTATACCTAGGGGTAAAAACTCTGACAAGATGTTCAAGGCATGACTCAAGGTAATGTATTATATGATAACGAGCCTGATTGCACACCTGGTTTGGCACTCTTGGGAGATATTCATTGGTAATTCAAAAACTCTTCATGAACCATTATGAAGGATTTAAATATAATTTTATTGTTAATAACCTAGTATAAACCTAGGGTGTCATAGATTAAAAAATATTTCATAAGGAAGATTTCCTAATTTAGTGGGATATTTTCAATGTTTTTTGGATAATATCTCAGTATTATCTATTCATGTGACCAAGTTAACTCATAAGGGAGTCAAGTTCCTATGGAAAAATTAATGTGAGGAAAATTTCAAGGAACTAAGGAGAAGTTTAGTCAGTGGACCTATGCATGCATTACCCCGTAGTGAACAAGAGTTTGTAATCTATATATATGAATCCAAGAAGGTATTGGGATGTGTTATTATGAATAATAACATGGTTATAGCCAATTAAACAATATATTTAAATATTTGTGAGTAAAATTACCCAACTCATGATTTGGAGTTAACTATGGTAATTTTTGCATTAAATGGATGGAGAAATTATCATTATGGGGAAAAGTGTGATATATATACTAATCATAAAATTCTAAAATATATATTGACATATAATGATATGAATAAGTTCTAGAGAATAAGGTTTGAGTTGAAAAAGGATTATGACCGCTCAATACATTACCCCCTGGGAAATCGAACAAGCTGGTCGATGCTTGGAGTTGGAAGGACCATGAATGATTATCCACGAAGAAATTCACAAAGATCCAATATTTATGGATTTTTAAAGGATATATCTATAAATATTAAAGGATGGGAAAAAATATTATCTTTATCAAATTAATTTTCAATCCTATATCAAATTAAAGATTAAGGAGGTGTAGAAGTTAGATAAATAGTTATAACAGATAGTCGGAAATGTTCTTGATTTTAACCTTGATCATGATGGAATTACAAGGTTCAAGAACCATGTATTTGTTCCCTCCATATCATATTTTAAGAATGTGGTATTAGAGGAATATCATAGTTATTCATTCCTAATTCATCCAAGAAGTATGAAGACGTATAGATACTTGAGAAAATAATTTTTCTTGGATGGAATGAAGAGAGATATCATGGAGTTCGTATCCTGATGTTTCCTATGCCCATAAATTTAGGATGAAAGATAAAAGTATAATGGGATTTTGAATCCATTATCCATTCTAGAATGTAAATGGGAGAAAATCACTATGATGTTTTTCATTAGACTACCCAAAACCTTTTAAAGGTTTAATACTATGTTGGTGGTTGTCGATCGCCTTACTAAGTTAGCACACTTCATTGCGATCACATAATATTTCTCTTTGGATAATCTTCATAGGACATTCATTAAGTAATTGGTAAGGTTTCATGAAGTACCAAATTCTACTGTATCAAATCGGGACCTGAGGCTTACCTAATAGATTTGGAAAAGTCTTTAGTAGACACTTGTGTAGAATTGGGTTTCAAAACTACTCATCATCCTCAAACAGATGGTTAGTCTAAAAGAACAATTCAAACCCTAGAGGATATATTGAGATATTTTTCATTATATTTAAAAGGTGTTTGGGATCAACACCTTATCCTAGTTGTGTTTTCATACAACAATAGCTTTCACTCAAGCATTCAGATGAAAGTGCATGTATCCCTCTATGGGAAGAACTGTGAAGGACCTCAGAACAACTTGAGAGGACAGGGGTGAATCAGGGAGTCAAATTTTTCTTCTAGAGTGAAGAATCTTGTTAATATATTTTTATGAACCTTTTAGACCTATCGATGAGAATGATTAGTAAAAAAATAATTACATGCAAGGATACAACACCACAATTTTACTGGGTTCACCACTAAGGGATAGTCCAAGGACCATATGTCGAAACTATGTCGGCCTTACCAAACTCTACAAAACATTACTAGTTTTTGAGTAAAAAAGTTTTTTAATAGTAACTTTATGCTATGAAAACTATATTTACAATATTTTAGGGATTTCTCACCACATCTATCATAACATTTCTATTGACTCCCCCAAGCTCACTACCTTGGGAGGAAGCCACACACAATTTATGGACTTTTTGTACCATAATTTTCATTAATGTGCTCATCCTCAACTATAGGTTAATTATCTATTGAAGTCCCTCTTCTACCTATAGATGTAATACACTTTTCCATACACTAATATTTTGTGACCTGTTCCTCCGCAAACTAACATGCTCACTCCCTGAACTACATTGTACTGCATAACACATTTTCTATTCAAATCACCTATTTCATGTACTGCCTACCACCTTTGTGAACCCCCTCCACATACAGCTTCCACATATTTTCCCACATTCCACTTTAGAGTACCGCATCCATGAACTACCTCCTCTTATGTATAATTCCTTCTTCTCTATACTACTTCTTATGCATGTCAATCTTCCCACAAACAACTTCTTTCATAGAATTGTGCTCTCGAAAAAAACTTTGGACTTCACCAGTTTCATTCGGATTTATAATAAAAATATCTCTAATTAATTATGGGATTATCATTCCTTATATAGGAAAATAGATCTGAAAATATTTCTAATTCATTTTACCCAAATCTTTGATGTAGTATAGACTTTACCGCCTACAACACCCCTTCTGCAAACCATTTCGCCATACATGGTTGGTGTACTGTTATTCCTTCTTCCTATAGTATGATCTATTCCGAGAATGGATCCCTTCAGATGTCAAATAATCACCAAATCACTTCCATGAATGAAAATCCATCTCATGAATTGCAAGCTTCCCGCGTACTGCTGGCCACTCGCAAACTACAAGCCTTCTAACTAATCATTTTCTATATGTGGTCCACGTACTATGCTTCGCGGTCTGCATAGAGTTGATGTGAAAAAATCCAACATTTTCCATTTTTCCTAGTCGTCTCATCTACCTCCTATGATGTCGAAAAACTGACCTTCACTATCCGCGAACTGTGTAATCCTACGTGGAAAATCCTTGTTTCCCAAAAGAAACTCCCAATTTTGAGGCCCAAAATTTTGGAAAACACTAGGAAATTGTGCCACATTAAAACCCTTCTCTGACCAATACTATAAGATCACTTATCATGAAAACTCATTGATCAACCCAATGTAGATTGACAACAAACGCAAACCATACTCCAATTCTTGCAAGGAAAATCATTTTGTCATACAATATCCCCCTTTGGGTTTTTTGGAATTCATTAGATAAATTCAATAAACAACCAGACAATATCCATCCATGATACACATGATACAAATCATCCAACACTATAAGTCTATGTGAAAAAATATTAGTGTAGAAAACAATTGCATGAATTGGGTTCACGTGTCTTGGAATGCTTAAATATTTCCAAGCTTCATGTCATAGAAGCATTTCATGGTTTGTCAAAAACATGAAACTACTTTAACCATCCTCCATTATCCTACAACCAAAAACCCCTAAATTTATCATTTCTCACCACTTTTGTACCATTCAATTTCTTTATTCTCCTCCATCAGCAATAAACCCAAAGATGAGTATTTGTATATAATAGAGCACAAAACACACTCCCCGGGATTAAATATCCACCATAAACCTTCTTCACTTTGTAAAACAAATTAAAAAAGTTAACACAACTTGGAATAGGGGATTACTTGAAACCTCCTCATGCACTGGGAGGTGGATGAACACATAGGTTCAACTGATGCTTCTCAAAAACATGTTCTATTAATGGCTTGGTCAGTATTCCATCCACTTGATCATAATTTCCATGATGATGCATTTTAATGATGCATTGTTCAACCTTTTAATTGATAAAGTAATATATAATTTAAATGTGTTCCATATGAGAATGATGAAAAAGATTCTTCATAAGATCGATTGAGCTATTTTTTCACAGTGAATCATCATTGTTTATTTTGCCTCATCTCCAATATCAGTTAGTTATTACTTCATCTATAATATCTGAGTGCAGGTCTTTGTAGCATCAATATAGTTAGATTCATCAGTACAAATAGAATTTATTTCCTATTTATTACTCACTTAGACCAAAACATTCTTTCTATAAACAATGCTCAACCAATGTGTACTTCCTATCAAACACATATCTAGCCTAGTCAGCATCAAAAAATGATGAAATTTCATTATCTATTTTAGCTGTAATGTATAAGGCATAATTGTGACTCCTTTGAATGTACCTCATGATTCTTTTAATTGTATCCATATGTTTCTCCATCGAATTACTTTGAAAGAGGGACACTAAACATATATCAAAGACAACATATAATTGTGTTATGGTTATGTATAATAACCATCTGATGATTCTCGTGTACATGCTAGGATCTATAGAAGTCTCATCCTCATGCTTTCTATGTTTAGTTCCAACTACAATCAGAGTTGACATTGGTTTGGAGTCATGAAAATTGAATTTATTCAATAACTTTATTACATAATTTTGATGATAAATAAAGGATTATTATATCTAATGAAACACTTGTAGTTACAAAAAGTATATGAGTTAACCAATCATAGAAATTTTAAAATTTTATTTCATGTAGTTGTAAAATTCATCCACTGATCCTTACCTCCTTCCACAAAATATAGTATCATCTACGTACACCAGTACCATGTACTAATCATTCTGAAAAAATTTGATGTATAGATTGTGTTCCACTCCACCTCTTTTAAATTCGGGCTTCTTAAATAAGGATTGGTCCAATAGTACAGTGCATGTGGTTCTTATTTCAGACCATATAGTGCCTTATTTAATCTAAAAACCTCAATTTCATCATTACCAAGTAGAACACCCACTGGTTTTTCTATGTAGGATACTTCTTCAAGAACACCATTTAGGAAAGCTGTTTTAACATCCATTTGATATAGTTTGTATCCTATTTTAATTTCCTATGAAGGAAAAAGTATGATTCACAGCAGTCTAGACATAGGAGAAAATGTTTCTTCAACATCAACACCTTCAATCAATGAATATCCTCACTTCTTATTTCTAATCAAATTTACATACTCCTCAAATTTATATTTAAAAGTCCACTTCATACCAACCACATTGTAATTTTCAGGTCTTTTCACTAGATCCCATGTCTAGTTCTTGTCATTCTAATCCAACTCTTCATTCATTGCTTTAACCCCTGATTCATCTTTTGCAGCTTTGTCAAATGAGGATGGATCTACAACTGATAAAATGGAAAATTGTGCATTATTATTCATTATCATTGTCTGTGTGGGTTTTGTACAATCCCTAATTATGTTGGATTGATCAATTTATTCTTTTTTATTTCTCTTGTGAGTTTCAGAAGATTTTTCATCAAACATGGTTTCCTCTTACTATTATTCTTCTGAATCAACCACATTTTGCAACCTATAAATTTTTTCACTCCTTCCCCTAATTCTATGTTTGAAAATGTTCTATGTTCACTGTCTTCATCATCTTCAATCATATCATCATAATATCCCATCAAGGTATTTTTGGTGTTATCTTCGATAATCTTAGCATCACTGCTTTCAAAAATTATTCCAAGACAATTACTAAAACATTTCTTTGATTTTATATTCATTGAAAGTCTAAGGAATATTCCTTCATCTAGAGCTTCTCCATACTTCCCTTTCTTTCCTTATTTATCTCAAATGAAAAATTTACTTTCAAAAACATGAAAAGACATAAAAGAGAGATATGACTCATATTGTGTCTTGGTTTCTCTCATATAAATCCCTATTCTATTTTGAGTATACACTATTTCCTGAATATCCTCTTTATAGTATTGGAAAGGAATAAGACTCTTAGATATCATGGTTATAACCATATTTTTCACATTTAGATTACTATGCTCAAAAATCCATTTTGATGCGGGGTTCTCACAACAGACGCCTCAGGTTGTATTCCGTGTTTCTCCAAGTAATTTTCAAACTAAATGGTTGTGTATTCTCTTCCATTATCAGACTATATAACTTTCCTTGTACAAACAATATCATTATCATTTATTTTTTAATTTATTTTCAGAAAATCAATCACTTTTTATTTCTCATGTGTAACCACCACAAAATCCATTTTACTATCATCGTAAATAAAATGAAGAATGTACCTTTCTCCACACATTCCAGAAACATTTATCGTACCACATACATATGTATGAATGAGATGAAGAATATTTGATGTTGTTTTGTTCTTCATTCTATAATAACTGCAAACTAACTTACCTCATATGCACACATCACATGCCTTTTCCCATTCACACTTCATAATGGGGATATCCATGATTATCTTCATCTTAGATATCTTTTCCATGTATTTTTTTTATGTGACCCAATCAACAATTCCATAGGTTATTTTATTATTCAACGGTACTGTAGAAAATTTTCTCTTTAATATTAACCTAATATAAGTTTCTATCTATTTGGCATCCTTTAATAAGTAAAATCCTAGTATTTCCTTTGATAGTGCGATCATTTTGATTGAACATCACCATCAGTCCTAGGCCTAATAGTAGAATCACACTCAAGATATTGTGACATAGACCATCTATATAGAGAACGTGTGTTTTCTGTAGCTTACCATTTGATAGTTCATTACTTCCACTACATTTTATCTTCAGAGAACCATCATTATCAAACCGTACTATTCCTTTTACCCTTTTCTTAACATCTGTTAACAGGTATGGATTTCCGATCATATGGGATGATCATTCACTATCAAGAATTTAGGTGCATCTACTCTTTGTAGATTTGAGGGATACTTCAGCATGGTTGAATTTCTGTATGTTATTATTTTCCTTCCAAAAAATATGATACTGAGTGAAGGATGAATATGGACTTCTAAATCTATGTTTTATGTGTGGAGGTTTATCATACTCACACAATTCTTCTAAATGAGGAAATGTGTTTATAAGATAAATTCCATTTAGTTTTTGAGTATTGTCTTGTCTGTGAGATTTCTAGGAATTGTTAATGTCTCTCTTCTCCTTGTAATAAATAGATTTGTGGCCAAATTTAGAAAAATTAAAACAATATACATAGAAGTTATTACTTCTATAAGAAGTAAGATTTGAATTAATTCTTTTTTGTATATATCCTAGATCTTATCTATTTAAATAACTCCTTTCCTATTAACAAGATGGCATGGTATGACTTAGATATCCATATAACTGAAATTTCATAAGAGAAAATGTATTCTCCCTTCTATTTCACCCCATGTCAGCTTCTCTAGATAAAGAGTTTTACTGAGGATAAATTCTGCAAACATGTAGATAGTTTTAAGTTTTCCTTCCAATTTATTTTGGGGATTTCTTTGTTAATACATCACACAAATTTGTGATGTGTGAAACTTTCAACATTCCATTTATTTTGGTTCATCTTGTTTCTAGTCTATAATGTTTCATCATCACAACCAATTATACTTTTTTCTATACATGTGGATCTTTGATCATCCATATCCTTCTTTACTCCTTCAGAACTGTGCTTTCCTCTCTCTATCAACTCAGCATTTGAGAATATTCCAAAATTTATTTTCTTCTTTTTTTCCTTTGAATTTGATCAACTTTCATGTTTAATCCTAAGTGTAATAACTACTTCTTAAATACCATAAATAGTATTGGACTCCTCCTCTAGTGTAGATGTAAATTCATTGTTGACCTTTAAATATTCTTTAGTAATGGGTTTTAGTTCCACTACATCTTTTGTGCCTTCGATGGATATTGACTTTTGTTTCACTACTTCTTCTAGTAGTTCAATTTCAGCTTCAATCCAATCAACAAATTCTGATGATTCCTCCACAAATACTCTCTACTTTTTGCATTAATTATTTTAATTATCAAGTTTACCGATATCATCCTTAAGTTGTAACTTGAGATCAACATCAGTAGTCACCTAAAAATCACTATATCTATCATTTGATGGTTCTGATTTTTCAACTATAGACATCATAGATGTGTGAGTTTCAAGTTTAGGCTTTATTTCTTCTTCCTCAAAGAAATCATCATCTTTATCATATTCTTCATAGATAAAACTCTTTCTCTGTAGTTTCTTTCCAGATTTTAAGTCTCCCTTTTTAGAAAACATTTCCGAGTAGTTTTATGAGTTTCCAAACTCATTTTCCTCATCATCAAAATACCTTGAGCACTGAGAAGAAATGATCCCAACTCTACCACAAAAAAATCATGGCATGGGTATATTTCCTTAAAATCTCTCTTTTCCTCTCTTGAATTTCATGGAAAAGAGAGAAATAAGTTCATTATCCTCATTAAATTAACTAAAAAACCGCAAATATCTCTAGTTTTTTCGTGTAATTGAATTCCATTTCATTACTTACAAGACTTGTTGTATCTTCTGGTTTGACATATAGTTTATATGCTTCTAAACATCTCAGTAGATCATCTAAAAAAAGTTTTGAATGATCAATTTTCTCAATGGTGGAAACGTTTAGATTGTATTGAGGTCGAATTCTTATTATGATTTTATTTACAATTTAAATTTCTTTTATTTCTAGATCAATCCCTTGAATTTCCCCCAAAAACATTTGTAATGTGATTGAAAAAGGTATCTGCATTTTCATCAGCATGAATCTTCATATAATCAAACCTGTTGTGAAAAACTAGAAGTTTCACATCAATAAATTTTTTATTTCCTTCACATATATTTTATAGATTCTCCCAAATAGAATTGGATGAAGTGCAGATAACTAACTTTAGATAGATTTTATCAAACAGAGTTGTAGTGTGTGAATTTTTCACTTTAGAATCAACATCAAGTATTTTCTTGTCTGTATCAGTCATAGACTGCCTTATGGGATAAATGACCAATATTTTGTGTCCAGGGGAATAAATTATTTCAATTACAAGAGATTATAGATGAGATCTTATCCGTTTCTTATATATCTGAAAGTTACTTCCACCAGATTGGGGAACTACCATGATTTTAACTGTATTCTTCATGATTATAAAGAAGTAAAGATTTAATAGCTATAACATGTACTCTTTGATACCACTTGAATGACCTCGGAACACCCTGAGAGGGGATGGGTGAATCACGGTGTCAAATTTTTCCTAAATAGTGATGGATCTTGTTCCCATGTTGGTCGTAACCTATTAAACATCTATGACAAGAATGATTAGTAAAAACCAATCACATGAAAAGATCTGACACCGTAATTTTTCTTAGTTCACTATTAAGGGCTAGTCCAAGGAACATACACTGATAATGTGTCATCAATACCTAAATCTAGTAAAATTAACTATTTTGGAGTAAAATATTTTAGGCACTGTCACTCTATCCTAGGCACGCAACCTTTATAAATTTTTAGGGATAACTATTGGCATCCCTCAAAATACTTTTGTTGACTCTCCCTAGCTCACTTCCTTGGGAAGAATATTCACATATTTTATGGACTTATAGGTCCCTTAACTTTCATGAATGTATGCATACAAAACTATATATAGATGATCTTTTGAATTCTAGCTTCAACTGGTAGATGTAATCCACTTTCCCACACATAGATAGTTCACAAATTGTTCCTCCGTAAACTAGCTAGCTCACTCCATGAACTGCATTGCATAATATCAGGAAAGTGCTTTGAGGATCACCACTTCTAGGTACTTCCTCACTGCACCACTTCCACGTACGACCTCTGTGTACCACTTATGCATACTACTTCCCTAAACTGCATCTCAGTATTGCCTCCACTTTTTCTCAATTATTACTTTTGTGTACTATATCTGCATACCAGTTTTCCCATAAACCACTTCCTTCAAAGAATGGTCTACCTACAAACAATTTCGGGATACACTAATTTCTTTCTTATTTATTATAAAAATATCTCTATGAAATGATGGGATTAGAAGTCTTTATATAGGAAAAAATATCTCTAAATATCACTAATCTATTTTACCTAAATCATTGATGTGATACAACCTTCATCATGTAAAATTATCCTCGGACAAAGCGTTCATTCCCACTTATTATTCATTCCTCTATTCCACTTCACAGTGACTGATCTCCTGCATGAACAGATCTCATCGATGCTCCAAATATCACAGCCTCACTTCCAAAAAAAATTAATCCTATAATCTTTAATATTTACACACACCATTGGCCTCCCAAAAACTAACATTCTTCCCGCTGTCAATTTTTTCTATGTTCTCTGCATATTGTGCTTTGTAGTCCGCATAGTGCTGCTATTCATAAACTTTTCCTCTTTTTTTTCCACAGTAGCTTCGGACTATACTGTAAGACAACTTATCTTGAAAACTACTTGATCAACCCAATATGGATTGAAAACAAGAAAAAAACAAAACATCAGTTCTAGAATATAACACCCTTGCCTCCAACATAATGTAGTGCTCTAAAATGTTGGGATGAGGTTGGAGAAAAAAATCTATTTAGACCTAAGATCACAGAAGAAATGGTCAAGAAGGTCAGAACCATTCAACAGTATTTCAAGGCATATCAAAGTTGGTAGAAAAGTTATTCTAAAAACCATCGATGTGATCTAGAATTTAAAGTAGGTGAAAATTTGTTTCTTTGAATCTCACCCTTTAAGAAATTTATGATAACTGGAATGAAAGGGAAAATAAACCCTGGGTATAGTGGTCCCATTGAGATTATTGATCGTATCCGGACAATAGCCTATTTCATGGAACTTCCTCCAATTCTCCCTAAATTATATGATGTGTTCCATGAATCTCTCCTGAATAAATAAAAACCTAGCCCTCCACATGTACATAACTATAAGGTTATCCCATTCAATAAAGATCTTTCTTATGAGGAATAACCTATTGAAATTCTGTACTAATCAGAGAATGTTATACGATACAAGGCCACTCACTTGGTCAATGTTTTGAGGAGAAATCAGTAGTTAAAAGAAACTACTAGGGAAGTTGAGGAAATGATGAAGTAAAATTGTCCTCATTTTTTTTTACCTCAGTAACAAATTTCTGGGGAGAAATTCATTTTAAGGGTGGTGAAATGTAACACCCCAAGTTTTTATGGACCTTTTTTCGAAAAAATTAATAAAAAATTTATCTTGTATTACACTAAGTAAAAAATATAATTTCACATGACAACAAATTGGAATAAAATACACACAACACTGACTTGGCCAATGTCACACAAAACTCTGACTTGGCATACGTTACATGAAACACCGATGGTTTTATGAAACATCATTCTATTGTAATAACTTTTTAAATGAGATAATTATATCTTGGATTTTAAAATTAGTTATATAAATAATAATAAATAATTTTCAAATATATTTTATAAAATTTTTATTTAAATAAAACATTTTTATAATAAAATGTATGATTTTTGGTAAAGTTTATTTATGTTTAAAAATACAGTTTTCTTGAATGCAACCCTTTTAATGTCCTTCTATGAAAAATAATAAAATCAATTTTAGAAAAATATATAAATTTAATTTTAGAAAATAGACTTCATATTTGAATTTATAAACTCCAAATTATCTTTTGAGGGATTTTTGGGGTTTTTTACAAACATCACTTTTGGATAAATAGTGAAAAAAATCGGATTTAATTCAAAATTTATTTTTAGTTTAATCTATTTATAACGTTATATTAAATTTATAATTATTTAAATATATTATCTAGATACTTATTTTGATAAATTAATCCATTTTGGGTCATTTTAACCAATTTCAAATTTAAATTGGATATAAAAACATCGAAAACTTTTGATCATTTTTACAATAAAAACTTGCATTGTCGACCCCACTACAGGATTAATTTTAAATTAATTTCTTCCAATTCTATGATTAGAATTTATAAAAATGGATTCCATATTTTTAATTATCATAATTTATATTTTCTAATAAAGTCAAATTTCTTTTTACCTAAAATATTAGTGAAAGTGAATAAAATTAATTACATCAGTTAAGAAAAAATTAGGGTAATAAAGTACTAAACCTAAAAAATAACACCTAAAACGACATAGAAATGTTCCCAAAAAACAGTGGATTTACATTATTCGTCAATTAACCTTACATTATGAGGTTTGGTTGGTATGTTATGATTTTTGTTAGGTAAAAATGAGGGTACTCCAAACTTGTTTTTGAAAATGCCAAGTGTGTCCTTTCCCTTCCCTATAAAATTCCATCACCTCTACCCACTTCCCCAAACCACTAAACCCCCATTAGATTACCCAAATTCTATGAAAATAAGCTCCCAACTTTCCTAAATTTATTTTATAATCCTTATCTTGAGAATAAGGAAACTCATGGAAGCCTTTTGGCACAAACTAAAAAGAGTTACCTGATTAAGAGGTAATGTCTTCTCTCAAGATCATTTACTTTATTCTTTTCCTCCCCCCACTCCACTATCTTTATTCAGTATTTCATGAATAAATATTATCATAAATATAATAGACGGTTTTTATTTTAAGTATTATACCTACAGTTACACACACCTTCATCTAATGGATATCAAACATATTGTTTACGTTTACGGAGAACTACCGCCTCACTAAACGTTGATTGTTCATTTGTCCTTTATAACCTCTCATGATAGAAATTATGATGGAAAATATATTTATATATTTCATAAATTATTATTTATTATTTATTTAATATTATTTATTCCTTTTACAAAACAAATATTGTTAATTACCATTTAGTGTAATTACGATAATTTTGTTTGAGGAAGTATAAACTATTACCCACTCCAAACGATGTGATTTGTTTACACAATACATGGAATGTATTAGGGATGGGTTTAGTAAAATTATATGATATATATAACATAATAATTATAATATAATTATATTTTATACATATACCCTTATATTTCATTTTCGTTCTTTCATTCAATAGGACAATTAAAGTGGAAATAGTATTCGTGCATACGTATGGCTTACAGTCTCCAAGAAGGGTGTATTCTATTTCATACGTCCTTATAATATGTATTATTATAATGTAAATATACATTATATGAAATAAATTTATATCATTATTTAATTTTTGGAATCATGATATAAGTATATGGACCAGTGATATAACATATTAAGTCAAATGTGAAGAACAAAGTGAATATTACCCGAAGTGAAATCTTTACATAGGATTGTTTACAAGTGGGTAATATGTGGTCATACTAAAACCATATATGGTATTATGTGTGAGAATATTATTATTTAAAATATTTAAAATAAACCTAGTTTTTTTATATAGTAAAATTTTATGAGTATGAAGAGAGTCAACACACAATGAAAGGGAATTTCATCTCTCTTTTTATTCCTATGAGATACATGCTATGTTCACCACTCTTTCCTTTTTGTGGTTTATATACTGACCATGATTGTATTATATATATATTATACCTAAATTTTCTGGTATAAACATATCCATTTGATGAACTTTCATTCGTGGGGTCTAATTTTCAATAGCTACCAAATCGGTAAAAAATTCAATTTTCCTTCTATAAGACTCATTTTTGGTTATGCACCTATACAATTTTACGGGGAGTATAAACATCCATTTTATTTGTTATATCATTAATATACATATTTTCATGATATCTAAAGATTAATTTAATTTCCTTTTCTTATATGGAGATTATTATCCCAAGTTACCTAGTTATAAGAGTTTATCGAGACAATCTCATCACCTTTTGACATTGTTTATGTTTATTCTTCCTTTGATGTAATATTTTGATCCATATCTCAAGAATACTCATGTTTTTTCCAATAATATATTTATTCAACATTTATTCATGTTTTAGTACCACTTTTTTCCCTCTTTGTTACTTAAGTTAATTTTTTTTAAGAAAAATCTTGTTGTCTCTCCTCCTTCGGTTAGAATCCTATTATACTCAAACAACCATGTTTTTGAAAATAAATAAATTTTTTTAGACGATTATTGAATATAATTTGCAAAGAAAAATAATTTTAAAAGAGATTTATAGTTTTCAAAGATTCCTTTTTAGTTTTCAAGACTATTTTCAGAGAACTTTTTTTCAAAAGGTTTTATATTATAAAAGATTTTTTTTTCAAATAAGGAATATTTTTTACTAGAAATATTTTTAAAAGATAATTAAAATTTATTTCCAGTATAATATAATATCCTTTGGTGTTACTAATGCCTTTATGGGTAGATTATTTAGTGTTTACATTCATATTCTTTCTCTAAATGGGTTTTTTTTGTGTTATGGTGTTCATAAAACCCATTTTTATTTCATGGGTTATATGCTTTTGAAACAGACTTCTTTCCATGGAATATTATTATGATGAAATGATTATGAAACCTATCTCTATCCACAGGTTATTATCTGATTACATGTTTATAATACTCATTTCATTTCATGGGTTAAGATATGACTATTTATGATCTTATATCAAAAATTTTAATGATTTCACTTTGAGATTGGTGGGACCTATATATCCCTTCAATGCATCAGGTAAAGATTTATATATCATGAGATATACTAACATGATCTTAGGAATAAACCATGACTACTAATATGGCCATGGAAGTGAACCATGACTGCCAACATGGTATGAGAAGTGAACTCTGCTACTAATATGTCCATGTGTGTAAACCATATGTACCAGGATAGTATGAGAAGTGAACCCATACAAACAATATATCCATGGTAGTGATTCCTTGGATACTATTTAAATTATACTATATTCTTATGTTTCTACCACAATTCTATATTTTATTCATATGTTATGCTTTCATGGATTATACTCTTTATTTCAACTTGATTCATGTCTTATGAACTACCAATATTTATTTCATGATTCATGTTATTATCATTGATATATATGGTATTATCTTTTATTTTCGTGATCTCGTTCTCATACCATTATGCTCATGTTTATGCTAACATGTCTTCCTTGTTTACCCTTATTGAGCATCTGATCTCACCCCTTTTTAGGTTTCCCCCAGGTTATTATGATATGTATTATGTTTAAGGTTTCTAAGAAGGATCCTAGTAAAGAAGAACCAAGTGGGAGATGATGTAGCTCATTTATGTATCAATGTTTTTGTTTCTGTGTTTCCCAAGGCCCTAGACTAATTATGGTCTTTGGGCATCTGTTTGTATAATATTTAAGTATTCTACAAAAATTTATGTAATGTTTATGTTTGAAAATATATGTTCACAATAATTTATATGTTCCTTCATGGTATATCAAGTTCTTATCTAGCTTGGATACCACCACCATTAATTGAATGCATCAGCTAATCCATCACTAAAAACCTATTTTTTCCAACTTCAACCATCTCGGGATGCAGATTTGGAAGGATATTTTATTATTGGTACCTTCCAACTACATATTTTTTATTTCCTATATGGAAACCCATTCTGAACATACATGTTCTAGATGAAGCGATATGGTATTATTAAAATTCTATATCATTTTAACTTTACCATAAATTAAAAACTTCCAAGGTAATGTAATTAACATTATCCTAACCTCGAATGTTATATAAAACAACCCTTAATACCAACTATAAGGACATGGCATTAAACATTACATTATATTTAGTTTTAATTCACCTATTCATTCTTTTACATTTTAGGATCATTTTTTAGATTAAGAGTTTGAGATAATTAAGTCATAACTTGTACATCAAAAACCCAAAATAAAATGTGGAAGCTTATAATTAGTATCCCTTTTTCCTATAACTCAAAAAATTTAAAATAAATCCAAATTTTTTTTAACTAAAATCTCCAAAAATTTAAATTTACCTTTTAATTTCTCATTCCCATCCTTAAACCACTTAAAAATCATTTTAAAATGTGGGATGAACACCAAAAATCTCATGAACATTAAGAGAAAGAAAGCCATTATTATAGTGAAAAAATGAAAACTCATATAACATTTACCTTTATCTTCGTATTTATTTGAGAATATGAAATAAAACATTTTCTCAAGAAAAAAACACAATCATTTTCTGAGAGGAATCAAAAAATCCATTAAAATCAATTGAAAACCACTTTTAGTGACTTAGAGAATATTATTTATAAAACCCTTTAAAAAAAATTTAATTATAATAATTATATGACTAAATTCTAATACAATCATCTCCTAATTAATTAGAGAGCTGTAATGGTCTCACCCATGATATATAATGGGGATCAACCCTTTCTATAAGATATATCGGGCTGCCCCATTTTTCATGAGCTATAATGGGGCTCAATCAATCTTAAAATCTATATTGAGCTCACCTGTGAGATATAATGGTGATCAAACCTTTGTAAATTTTTCATCAGGCTCACTCTTTTTCATATAATTCTCTACTACCATATCATGAATAGTAATTTTTATTCTTTCACTTTTACAGAATAAAACCCTTTTGAAAAAAAGAATATTGAAAATTCATATTGAAAAACATTTTGGATATCAAAGTACCCTTTTCTTTTAAAAATCTATTTTCAATAATAAAATACCCTTTACTTTTGAGAACAAATTATAAATACCAATATACCCAAAAAGGTAAAAATTTCTTTGAAGAAAACTTTAATTCTTGAAAAATAAGTTATAAATCAATTAATGGTAATTTGGGTATAAAAATTCATTATCTCAGTATACATTAAAAATAAAAGCTCCATTTTTTTGTTTTTCAAAACATTCCATATAAAACATTTACAAAATTAATTTTGAATACTATTTTTATAAATAAAAAAAAGATAAACAAAATAAACATTATAAATATTTTATTTTCATATAATAAATTCATAGAATCATTTTAAAAGTCATGTTCATGGAAGAAAAAGACTTCGAATGAAAATTTTATAAGAATATTTTGTTAGAGAAAATTCCCTTATCACTATGGAAATTTTTGAATCATAAGAACCAATAAATATTAACATTAAAAAACATTTAATACCTTGAGATTTGAAAAATTCAGGATATGAGATTTCAAAAGGACTATGTATAAACCTCGTAAGAGGATATAGATTCATAAAAACAAAATATATCTTAATGAAAGGAAATTGAGATGAAGTCCCTTACCTTGTATTTAAATTGTCATGTTTTTCTTTATATTCCTAAATAATGAACTTATTTTAATTATTTAATTTATTTATAACAATTTTCAATTTTATTATTACTTTTGTTACACTTAATTCTGTGTTATACACAATTACTTAATCAATTACTTTTAGGTCCTGTATTTTGAACTTATTCGTATAATGTGTCAAAAATGACTTTGTTAAGTTGACTATCATCAATGTGGTAATTATTAAAAAATATTGAGAATAAAATTCATGAAATATCTATCATATTTATAGATAAATTATACTTTAATAAAAATCATTAAATATAGTTTTGTGAAATGAAGTATGTTACAATCATGGAGATGGTAGGTTGTATATACACATGACTAACATTTCCATTTTTCATTGATCATTATATAAAGTAGGTAAGTAATATTTATCTTTATAAAATAAAAAAATATCATATATGACATATTATTTATTTAAATATACTTTTATATATGTCATCTATGTGGTGTGGTGATGAAAAGAGAGTCTGGATTCGTGAAGGTGGTAGTCCACACATTCATGTATGATATTATCAGTTTTCATTGAGTTAAAAGGTAAGAAATAAAATTATATATTATCTTTTTAGAATGATAAAAATATCATTAATATAATAATGATTCCATTTATAACACATATATTAATTATATTTGTAGTGTCTCGAACCGGATTCCAGTGAGTGATGCCCCTAGCCGACGGGTCGAAAAGTTTCAAGCACTCCTCCCTGAAAGCCAGCGGTTTTCAACTAGTAGTAAGGGCCTAGGGTGTGTCTACATGGAGACTATTCCCTCATGTATGAGTGTATATTAGTAAAATAGAAATAATATTAAATATTATAAGTAGTAAATCATCCATATACAATATTAAGATCCACGAATGGGATGAGTAAAAACACTAATAATAATCTCATATAAAATGGTGATCGTTTGATTTTTCTAAAAAGTGTCCAAAATAGGTATATATGAAACAATATAGTAAATGTATTAAAATGCCAAAAAGTCCAACAATAACTATCCCATCCAACTACATGAGCCTCATCTCGGTCTTATTCCCCCTTACTTCTAAGCATGGATTAAATCAAGCATCGTACTATTTGTGCTTTCCCCAGTCCCAACCTTCATCCCTAAAGTCTATTTGGGTACCAAACAGGGTCCTGAATAAGGTTACATATAACACTTAGTAGGAAACTAGCAATGGTGTCTATAACCAATACAATCTATGAAATATAATCAAAACATGGGAGCAATATATCACAGGTAAAAAGTAATGAAAGTAACATGATAAAGTAAAGTGGTATAATCCATAATTTCAAGGATCCCTAAATACATTATTCAAGATCCCTAAAAAAGGTTTGCTATAAAAACAAATATAAATAAGTGATGCTATTCAGTTAACTCACTTGAGTCGACTACCCATACCAGGCTACCAATAATCCTAGAAAAACATCTACCATGGCCACGATGTACAACCATGTGTAAACCACTACCATGGTCTAGTCATATAATCTAGAATTAAACAATTATTGGTTCCTTTCCATTTAATTTAGTCATATAAAGTGGACACATTGTGTAATCACAATTATAAAATAACGAATGGTGGGATCCAAGGTATATAAGACCAAGGCATCCTCATTGGGTCTAAGAAGCATCTCAATGGAAACTCAAAAAATAATTGGGTGGAGTTCAAGGATCATGTTATTAACACATGTACAATGTGATTCCAAGAAATATAGATCCAAGGGGTAGAAACACCCAAGCATACAATGGAATAAAGACCCAAGTAGTAAACAATTCCAAGGCATCCATTGCCAAAATTATTATCCAGGGGAGAAATTTCCAGAGAATATAATGGAATCATGATCCAAGGTATACCAAACATGTGATCCACTACCATTAAAATTCATCATATCAATTTAAAAAATAATTCTATATTCAATTACATTCCATGATTTCACCCAACTAATTCAACAAGTCCATATAAACCATTTAATCAAAAGTACACAACATTTTTTCCCACAAAAAAGTGACTTCATTATATCCTAAATATTCAATTACATTAAATTTAGATTTAAAAGGGCTCCCACTAGAATGGTGATCTCACACATGCCCAATTTGGTGGAAAAAAAATAGGTGGAAACAAAGGAATCCCTCATGGGTGGCCTCAGTTGGGTAAAAAACTCCCACAAATCACAAAGTTACTTAAGGAAAACCTAAACAGGTTCTATTTCATTCAATTGAATTATTAAATTTATTAAAGTGGCATAGTAAGAATTTTTGGGATGCAGTACAGCTACATTATAATTTTAAAACTCCAAACCCCAAGGGAAATCTATAGATCACCTACTATATGTCCGCAAAAGAGATCTCATCCAATGTCAACTTTTAATTTATTTCAGATCATAATAAAAATGAAAAATGGACAAAGAACCTATAAATAGGTCATATTATCTTTCACCTAAATAAATTCATTGATAAAATGTTAAATTAATAACAACCCAAGAGTATTGTAGTACTTACCAGGGAAAATAAAATGAGACCGACGATGTTCGAATCTGATTTCGGGTGGAGAAATTGGATCAAAATATTTTAATTGTCCCTTAAAGGATCTCCCAAATGTTGAAGGATATCCAATATAGGAGAAAGATTAATGGTTTTAGGTTTTAATAGATTTTAAGAAAAAATTGGTTATTTTACTAAAAAATACAAGGTCGCACGGTTTGGCAACATGGTTTTCCAAATAGTGCTCCAACTGCCTTTTCTATTTCAAAGGGGCATCTCACACAGTCATGGAATATGGTTTGAAAAAAAAATGCACCAAATATACATAATGGATCTGATAAAAATTGTAGGTCCATCATAAAATCACGTTACTCCTTCTTCATAGTTTCCTTAAACCATGCCAGATCCTTAGTCCCACAATTCAGGCCTCTCATGGTTCAATAAACCATCAAACCTGCCCCCACACAGTTTCTACTAACCCCGCATTTTGCCCTTTTCTCCCCAAAAGTGGGGCTCTGAGCTCTAAACAATCCTCAAAAACCACTAAAGCTCATGTTACCTCCTTAGGGACTTACAACAGGTCACAATAAAACATTTAAAGTGGAAAAAAATATTCATACTTCATATGAAATTCCAAGATCTTATAATCTTTCCCACTTAAAGAAATTCGTCCCTGAATTACTCTTCCAAGGGTGGTCATGAAACGACTGAGAATAACTTCATCCACTTTGCACATATGTCGGCCTCCTGTTCCCAAGTTTCATGTTGTAAATGGAAATTCTTCCATTGTACACATACTGTAGGAACTTACCAAACTTAAATAACCATCTTTATCCTATTGACAACACATATAGGATAATCCTAGAAGGATGTACCAACTTGTAGCTCCATATCCTCAGGCTTAGGAGTATGATATGGGTCCGTGTGATAACAGTATAGTTAACATGGATGGAAAAATCATGCCTGGCTTAGTACCTCTAGGTTAGTACAACCCATAGTCTATAGGCCTGAATCTCTCCAAAATCTCAAATGACACGACATATCATGGTGAAATATTACCTTGAATCTTAATCAGGTATCTCCAAGTCTCTGTGAGATAGGTAAAAATAAAAGATCCCCAACCACAAGATCTTGAGGTTTCCAATGAAAATTGGTGTAATATTTTTATCGAGACTGTGCATTCTATATTCATTTCAAAATCAATTGGTCCTACTCAAAAGTATCCTACATGAGACATGGTAGTAGTTAATCAAACTCTCATACCTCTAACCAACATTGAGGTGATCGAATTGACCTAACATATTAATCCTCATAAGGTTATAACACTATCATTACTTTATATCTATTATTATATGATATCTCAACTAGGGGAATATGCCTCTCCCAGGAGCCCCCAAAATCTAGGATGCATGCTTGCAGCATTTCCTCAAGAACTTGAATTTTCGACTCTTACTTTCCATTATTATGAGGGTGGTATACCGTTCTCAGAAGAAAATATGTTCCCATAACCCTATATAAACTCATAAAAACAATATGTAAACTGGGCATCCCTATCTTAAATGATAGTATGAGGGACCCCAAGAAGTTGTACAATCTCATATATATACATCCTCCCAAGATAATCCATTGAGAAGGTCTCTCTACCCCCAAATGGACTGAAGGAATTATTTTTATTTATTTTTTGATAAACCCCCTTTGAAGGTTTAAGGGGAACCATTAAATGACACATATGACCAAGGCACAAGGCCCATACATTACCCAATATATGACTTTAAAGGTTTGAGGCCTGACATACTTGAAATAGACCCTCCCTGGCTTCTGCATCTTGAAGGCTCTCTGCTCCCCACCTCATGTTGTTGATCGGATAGCATTGAAACATGGAGAGCACCTTGCGTCTTGGTCCCTATGGTAGTTTCCATACCCTCTCATTCTTCCAATATGGTTATCTCTTCTCTAGTGGTTTCTATTTTTTCTGTGAATCCTAGTATGGGTTCATTCCTATGTGGTCTTCCCTATATCTTGGTCTTTTTTGTGGCCCAAAGCCCATTGGTGACCCGAAGTCCTTTACAGCCTGAAGGCCCTATGGCTTGAAGGCATTTGGTGTCCCAAAGACCATAAGACCCATAGGCCCAAACCGGTGGCCCAAAGGCCCAAACCAGATGAATAGTGTCAGCTTCTATGGTACAAAATAGTACCTACTACAGTATTTCTATAGTATCCTAGATATTCACACTCAACCGGATTTGATCCTAGCTCTCTTGGATGCTAAGTAAGAGCCTATAATTGTCAAGAAATGATAAACCTTTTTGATCTTATCAATAACAATCCATATAGCATAACTACCTCGAGGTGAAATTGGTAAATAGGTCATGAAATCTATCATGATATCATCCTATTTTCACTCAAAAATTGTTAACTATTGTAAAAATATAGCCTATTTCTGATGTTCCATATTCACCAACATTTGGGCGAAGTATATCGTATTGAAACCAGCTACCTCACATTTCATCCCTGACCACCAACTCTGACAACGTAAACCATGACACATATTGGAAACAATGGGATGAACAACCCAATTTTAAGCATGAAGTTCTCACATCCGCTCCTCAATTATGGCTACTATAACCCAAACATGACCATGAATACATAAGTTTTCATCTTTACTAATAGTTTAACTAAGAGGTGGGTCCTCACATGCCTCACTCTCTCATAGGACTAAGACGTCTCAATTAGATAACTATCGCTTCCTTAATCTATCCTGAAGAGTATAATTCACCACTAAAGATGAGAGAAATGTATTACCCTCTCTATCATGAACCTCCAAGTGAGTCTTTGAGAACAAGGCCACAATCTATCACTTGCTAGTTGCCTCTTGAACTGTCTGTATATGAATCCTCATGCTCATTGAGTTGTCCACCACATTGCCTTTCCTGGTAATATAGGCAAGCTCAAAGTCAAAAGACTGTATGTCTCAACCTAACTATGAAGCCTCAAATTAATATCACACTATGTAAATATATACTTTATGATTTTTTGCTCCATTAATAACAAAATATTCTCTCCACGTAAATAGTTTCTCCAGCATTGAGTGGTATGAAAAAATGAACCTAACTCAATATTGTTTTCTGGGTAGTTCCTCTCATGTGACCTCAGCGGACGAGACCCAGATTCCATGGATCTCTCTCTCTTTGCATCATAAATTCTCAAAGAACATTACATAAATCATCACAATTCATAGTGAAGAACCTACCTAGATCTAAAAGAATTTGGAACGGTACATAATTCAGTATCCCTTTCAGATCCTGAAATGTTATCTCATAGGTATCTTTCCATAAAAGCATTACACCCTGCTTAGTCAAGAATGTAAGATGTGTTCCTATGCATGATAATTTTTTTATAAAATTATTATAATATCTATATAGCCCCAATAAACTTCATATATCAAATATGTTCGTGGGATGCTCCTAGGAAATGATATCTCTCACCTTCTATGGGTCAACAGATACTCCTGTCTCTAAAAAAAGTGAATCTTATCCATCCAGAAGTGTCACTTTATAATATTAGCATATAAATTATTGTCTATAAATGTATCCAAAACAATCTCTTGATGTTTTTTATGGTCATGTCAATTATGAGAATACACTAAGATATCGTTTATGAAAACCACCACAAACAAATACAAATAAGGATGAAAATCATGATTCATATGGTCCATGAAAAATGTTGGTGTATTCATTAGATTGAACAACATAAGTGGATACTCATATAGACCATACATAATATAAAAATAGGTGCAAGGTATTTCATCAAGTAAAACATGAACCTGATGATATCTTGATATCAAATCAATCTTTGAGAAAACCAAACTTCTTATAGCTGATCAAAAAGTTCATCTATCTGTGAAAAGTGATACCATTTATTAACTGTCAACTAGTTCAATTTCTAATAATCCTTGAAAATCTTGAGGGTAACATCGGCCTTTTTCTAAAAAAGGACTGGTGAACCCCATGGATAAGTACTGGTTCGTATAAAACCCATAGCATCCAAGTCCTCTAGGTATCTCTTCAGTGCCTACAACACCACAATAGCCTTCCTATAAGTAGTAATTGATACCGATGTATCTCCTAGCACTATTTTGATAGAGAATTCCAAATCTATATCATTAGGTAAACCAGACAAATATTCTAGGAAAACAAACCTGAAATAATCAACTGGTGGAAAGAAATCAGCTTGATGTGATCCATATCATCCTGATACAAACTAGAAATTTGATCTCTCATCTCACCTAGCCCATGATGCTCTATTCCAAATCAGCTCTCTTAAACATCCAATTCACCCTTTTAAATAAAAACATTTCCTTAGAATGATGTCAAAGTCGTCCAATGATGATAGAAATCATCCAAGTCTTGATAAAAAACAATACAATCCATCCTCAGGATGAAATCAAACCATGTTATCTTGAGGAAGAAAAGAATCCATATAAAGTGACACACAACAATCATAAGGGGGCACTCCTAGCACTAGTGTACACTTAATGATATTATTTCCAACCGAGCATTGAGTTTCCTAACTCACTTATAATACTAATGAAAAATCCTAAGGCCTTCCAACATAGTTACAAATATGAAACTATTTGATGAACCTATATCAAAAATAGTATAAATAAGTATAGAGGCTACTAAGAATGTGCTTTTCACCCTAGATATCTTGATTCTCTTGTTTTTAGGGGTAGGTGGTACATAATATATTTGAACTAAACTCTATCCCTAAGAAATAACTTTACTACATAGATCTAGTATACTCTTTTTTTAGATACAAAAGGTTCTGGGATTCCTCATCCATTACCACCACCTAGACCAAAATGACTGTAAATGCTCCATCTCTCAACCTGATGTGGAACTGTGAAACTTTCTCCTGAACTTGGAGTCAATGCTAACCCTTATCCACTAACTTCTAGAGGGGGGGTCCTATAAAAATGTTCCATGTATCCCATCCTACTTCAATTTTATCACTCGACTAGGTATCAATCACATTGATTAATCATATGTTCATATCTACCACTCTAATGATAGAATACTACACAACCAGAACTGACATCCTAGATTGTACTCATCTTACAGAAATACTAAAAACGTCTCTTCAAGCAATTGTATGTTTAACCACTATCCTTATAGGATACACTACCCAACTTTGAAAACCCATCTTCCCTCAAGGTCCACTCTATAATCATCACTTGATTAGTTATCTCAGTAATAGTCTTAAACCTAAATATGTTGACCCAAGATTAAATATCATGTCTAAGACCCTCCTGGGAGTTTCTCACCCTTGATGCCTCATCAGCAAGATATATCAATGAAATAAACTATATCTATGAAAATTATTCTAAATATTCCATAATAATCATCCCTCCCTACAGCATTTTCATAAACTTACTAGTCCTCTCTACTCTCAGAGTCTCGGGGAAAAGTATTCATAGAACCTAGTTTGGAAATCACCCCAAACTATATCTCGCAGCCTACCATCCTTGGTCAATACACTCCACCATTGCATTGCGGCTCCTCAAATTATATAAGTTATGAGTTTCAATATCTTATCATGAGGTGTCATCGTATTCTTGAATATCAATAATGTAGTCTCAAGCCACATCTCAGTAGCATGTGGACCACCATCCCCTAAAAACGGGGGTGGATATTGCTGCTGGAACACATGGTTCACCTCATCTATAGATAAGGCAAGCTATAATTCTCCTTAAAAAGTTTACATATAGAATAAAAACCCCTCATGGAATAATACCTCATCACCTATGTCTAGTAAAACAACTGGTTCCACAGTTAGCACTATAGGAGGATCCATAGGTATCCCATGGCCCCCTACCTTTATAGCATGATATTCTCCACCCTCATGGCGTACGACTAGAGGTTTTCATGGTGTACTTTCACTACAATTCCAAACACACTACCCATAAACGAACTTAAATGAAAGGATCGCAACATAAAAAATAGTAGCAGTCAAATCCTTCCTATAAACAGGTCACACACCACTGCCTACTCCCAAAACTAGAACTAAGTAAAAGAAAGAGTCATAAAATCACTAGAGACACTACTTAGTGCTTACTAAAAAATTAGGTTAAGTATAAGTTATTAGTTTCAAAATTTTCAATTTCTTTTGAATTACTATTCATTTCACATTTCTATTTAAATATTTGGATCAAATGGATCATACTTTTTATCCATAAGGGCCCATACACCTCATGAACTGAAATTTATTTTCCACATAATTCACACTATAACAATTTCTATTCCATACGACTAATGGTCCATAAATAAATATGACATAGTTGGATGATTAAGGTGTTTATTATAGCCTAATTAGGAAAAACTATTTAGGTTACTACATGAACTCTTTGTACCAAATTTTTTGTCAAATTTTCCTACAAAAATCATTTATCAAATAGCAGGCATATCATGTAAGGAACATGTCACAAATCCATGTAATCAAGCAAATAATCATGTATGGAATGGAATAATACATGGAATGTGAATACTGTAAAAGTTCCTACAAATGATTCATGAGGCTAATACCATAATTTCATCCAGACGATATAAAAATTGTTAATTAACAAGAAAATCAAACAACAAGTATGTCATCAAATGGTGGAATTAAATCAACTGTAACAAGAAAGATCCAGAAAAATATGTTCATTTCAAATCAATTTTTCTTTTCTTATACATCAGTCAGTGACTCCTAGGCACAACTCAATATAAATTCTAATTCGTTCTTATCCCATTATATTGTTTCAAAATACACTAAAAGAAAATAAATCCATTGATACCACTTTATAAAGTCTTGAACTGGATGACACTAAATGGTTTACTAATCTAGTGGGTCACATGGCATCAAGCGCATCTCCCTAAATTCAATTGGCTTCTGAATAGTAGGGGGGCTAGGGAATGTCCATTGAGAGACTATTCCCCTATGTCAGATTGTAAAACTATGTAATAGAGAAAATATTTAATAGAAGATGCAGTAAATCATCCAAATCCATGATAGGAAGCCATGACAGGAACATTTGACAATTCCAATAATAATATCATATACAATGTTGATCAAGTCTTCTTTCTATAAAGTAGAGAAAATAGGTATACAAAAAACCATACAATACATGTATCAAAATACCAAAAAGACCAAAAATATTTATCCTAGAAATCATCATGAGACTTAGCTCGGTCATTTGATCCCCTTCTCCAAAGAATAGAAAAAATAAATCATTGTATGGTGGTCACTTTCCAAGGTCCCAACCTACATCCGTGAAGTATATTCAAGTACCCAACGGTGGCCCCAACAGGTTCTAATATAACACTCGGTAGGCCACCATAAATGGTTTTATAACCAATATAGTCTATGAAATATAAGCAGAAACAGTATGCAATATATCATAGGTAAAAATTAAAGAAAGTATAGTGAGAAATTCAAGTGGTAAAATTCAGCCTACCAAGGCTCCCAATAAACAATATTCAATCTCCATTAACAAGGGTAGTGGAAAAAATAGAAAAAATAAGTGATAATATCTTGTGTACCACTGGGAGACAAATACCCATACAATGATACATGAAAACATAGAAAAAACATCCACCACGACAACACCATGAAACCAAGTGTAAACCACTACCAAGGCCATGTGGTATAATCTAGTATTAATTTATATTTATTACATTTCCACATAATCAAGTCATTTACAATAGCCTCACCATGTAATAAAAAGTGTCAAACCATGAGGGGATGGATCCAAGGTATTAAAGACCAAGGCATACCCACTAATTCCCAAGTCCATCTCTATGGAAACTCGGTAAAGACTTGCGTGGATTTCAAATAGCATGTAAAAAGAACATGTCCAATATGAGTTCAAGAAATCCATATCTAAGGCGTATGAAAGCCCAAGGTATCCAATGGAATCAATACCCAAGGAGGAAACAAGTATAAGGTTTCCACTACCACATTAAACATCCATGGGTAAAACATCCATGGAATCTAATGGAATTAGGATCCAAGGTATACCAACTAAGGAATCCACTACCATTTCAATTCATCCCATTCATTTCAAACATCACTCCATATTCAATTACATTCCATGATTTCATCCAACTAATATCAATAAATACATATAAAACATTTAATTAAAAGTACATAATATGTCATCACATGGTATAGAAGCTTCTTTATCTCTTAAATATTCAATTTAATTCCATTTAGCTTTAAAAATTATCCATCTAGCAAGGTGAGGTCACATGCACCTATTGTGCTGGAAAAACAATTTACGGACACAAAGTAACAACACATGGGTTTCCTAGGTTTGGGAAACAACATCCAAAAAATTAAAAAGGTACAAAAGGGAGATGTAAAAATTTTCTATTTCATTCAATTATCTAATTTAGTTAATTAAAGGGAAACTTCTGGAATTTATTTCATGCAGAACAACTAAAACAATTTGTAGAAAATACCAAACCCTAAGGGAAAGGTATAGACCACCTGTTATAGGTTCATACTAGAGAAATCATCTAGTGTTGGCTTCTAATGTGGTCCAGATCAGAATAAAAACATATAACATATAAAGAAACTAGAAATATGTCATATTATCTTGAACCTAAATAACTCCATCGATACAAATTCAAATGAAGAACATAATAAGAGGATTTTAGTACTTACCGGTGTGAATCCAATGAGACTAATTTTGTCTGAATATAAGTTCATATGGAGAAACAATATCAAAAGCTATGATTTAGCCTTTAAAGGAGCTCCCCAACACCCAAGGTAGTCCAATAGAAAAGAAAGAAAGAAAATAGGTTCAATTATATTTTAAGGGAAAATGGGTTATTTAGCCTCAAAATATTGGGTCACACATTTCGGGCACACAGTTGGAAAAACCATGCACCAACTATGTTCCATTTAATGTTTCAAATGTAACCCCACCCTTTCATGTCACGTGGTTTGAAAAAACATGCATTAAATCTACATATTAAATATACTAAAAATTGTAGGATCCTCACATGGTCATGCACCTGCTTTTGCATAGTTTCATTAAACCGTTCAGGATCCTTTTGTTTGTTATCTAGATCTCACATGGTGAGACAAACCATGTATCGTTTCCCATACAGTTTCTACTAACCATGAGTCCTAGCCTGGTTTCCACAAAGAACAGGGCTCTGAGCTCTAATAAATCCCCAAGGACCCCTCTAAACTCTTGTGACTACCTCATGGATTTAAAATTGGTCAAAAGAAAGAATTTAAATCAAAAGACAAAAGATCAATACCTCATAAGAAAACCCATGATATTAAAGTCCCCCCCCCCAATTAATGAAATTCATCCCCAAATTTCCCTACCAAGGTTGGTCTAGAATTTCATGAGGATAACTCCAACTACTGATCACATATATTGGACTCCCACTCCAAATAATCATTCCAAAAATGGTTGGGCTTCCATTTCACTCATACTAAAGGAATTGACCAACCTCATAGAACTTTCATGATCTAACCAACAACATATATAGGATTCTTCTTGAAGGAAAAATCAACCTATGGCTCCACCTTCACAGGCTGAAGAGTATTATATGGGTCCGAGTGATAATGATATAGATTAGATATATAGAATACATCATGTATACCCCATAAATTAGAGGTAAATAAAACTAATAGACTCCCAGCCTAACACTCTCTATAATCTAGAACGTCCTGACATATTGGGGTGAATTATTACCCTATCTCATAATCTATATGTGTCCCATTATTAGTGAGATACAAAAAATGACTCAATCCTTGACCTCAAACACTAGATGTTTCTAATGGATATCAGCATGAGATTTATGTCTAGACTGTGCATTAGCCATCTATTACTCAATTAATTGGACCTACTCAGAAATATACTACATGATATGTGGTCTTAGTAAATCTATCTCACCTTCCACTAACTAGTACATGGGAGATCGACATGGCCTACCATTAAAAAAATCATAAATGCCATATAAATTTTCACCTGATATCTATTGTTTTAGGTGAAATAAACTAGGGATTTATGCCTCTCCAAAGATACCCCAAAATCTAGTATTCATACACACATCATGTCCTTAAGCACGTCAATCGTGCGCTCTCATTTTCCATCAGTCTGAGGGTGGTATATCATGCTCAGAAGAACCTGTGTACCCAAAATCCTCTGAAAAACTATACTAAATAATGAGATGTAAACCAAGAATACACATCTAAAACAATAAAATGTGGGTCCCTAAGAAACCCCAATATCTCATGTATATACCACCTCCCAAGAACATCCACAAAGAAGGTATCCTTGATTGTAGGAAATGAGCATCCATTATGATCTAATCAATAACAACCAATATATCATCACAAAATACTATAGGCACTCAACCAACCTTCCCTTCCTCAAATTCATATCATGTTGTGAAAATATATACTTTTAGATTCTGTAATCTATGTATACCACCAAATTCTCTCTAAGAGAATAGAGTCTATAATAGTGAAAATCATAAACAACTACTACTAACTCTAGATCATAGAACATGTAGTTCTTATTGTGTGTCCTTAGATGAAGAGACCCATACACCATGACTCAATCTCCCTCTATCAGAACATCTACTTGTCGGATACCTGAAAAATCACAAGACACAGTGTTTCTCATGTCTATCTCTATTATAATCAGGACCATAAAAGAATGAAATCTCAATTTTAGCTACTGAAAGGCTATCTCATTGGTATCACTTAATTCAAACTTTACACCCTTTTCCATAATGCTCGTAATAGGTTCTTCTAAATGTGATAGGTCTTGTTTGAAATAATTTTAATGTCTATCTAGACCCAAAACTCTCTATATATCAAAGATAATCTTGGGATTATCCCAATGAAAAATCTCCAACCTTTTATGGGTCAACTAATACACCTTTCTCTAAAATAATATGACCCTAGAAGTGAATCGTATCCATCCAGAAGTGGAACTCTATGAGCTTATCAAATAACTAATTCTCTAACAATGTAACTAAAATGATCTCAATATGATTGGAATTATTTTGTAGATTGTGAGAATACACCACTATATCATCCATGAAAACAACTACAAACAATTTAGATAAGGATGGAAAAATCAGTTCATCTTTACCCTAAAAACTGATGGCACATTCGTGAGACCGAACCACATAACTAGATTCTTTTTACAGAATATACCTACTATGAGAATATTTGTGAGGTATTTTTTTGGTTTAATATGCACCTAATGATATCCAAAAATCAAATCAATATTTGATAAAACCCAATCTCCTTGAAACCGATCAAAAATATCATCTATCTATGGAAAGGGATACCATTTCTTAACCAACAACTGGTTTTGTTTTTGCTAATCTATGCCAAACCTAAGGGTATTATCCATATTTTTTCTCAAAGGCACCAGAGAACCCCATGATGAAGTAATGGTATGTATAAACCCCCTTTCCTCCAAGTCCTCACCTTACCTCTTAATTTTCTGTAACTCTATAGTAGTCATCCAATAAAGAAAAATGGATATTGGTGAATCACTTTGAACTATATCGATAGAGAACAATACCTCTCTCTTATGAGGTAAACCAAAAATATCATTCAAGAAAACATCCCTAAAATGATTGAAAACTAGAGGTAATGTTTCCTAATGTGATCCCTGGTCATACTGATACAAACTATAAACTTGTTCTATCATCCTACCCATCCAATGATGCTCTGGTCCATCTTGGATCGCTTGGAAATTCCATTCACTCTTTTGGAGAAAAAACTCCACCTTACAGTGATGTGAAAGTCACCCTTTAGTGATAGTAATCAAAAAAGTCTTCATAAAAAACTAGATAGTCCATACCAATAATGACATCAAACCCCATAATCTCATGGAAAAAAATATTTCATTCGAAGTGACGCCCACCAATATAAAGGGGGAACTCCCTGCACCAGTGTACACTCTCTGATCTAATTCCAAAGAGAGTATTGAATTTAATAACACCCTAAAAAACTAAACAAAAAGCCCAAGTCTTTCCACCAATGGTACAGAAAAGAAACTATGTGAATAACCAACATCAAAAAGAGCTTAAACAAGCATACATGCTACTAAGATTGTACCTCTCACTGTAGATGGATCAACACTCTCCTCCTTAGGGTTAGGTTGTATATAATATATCTATCCAGAACTGTGACCCTATGAAACAACCTCACTACTTGGATAAAACCCACTTTTCATTGTAGGTACAACTAGTTCATAGCTTCGTTGGCTAGAACCATCGCCTCGAGCTAAACGAATGGTACTACTCTAGCTCCCAGCCTGATGTGGAGCTATGAAACCTACTCCTAAGCATGAAGTTGGAGTTGACCCTCCTCCACTAACTACTAGAAGTAAGGTCCTATTTAAGTAATGTATCTGGACCATCCTGCTGCAAGATTGGCACTTGTCTAGACCTCGATCACATTGATTCCTCATTTGTTCTCATCTTCCACACAGATGGAAGACAATTTCACTACCAGTACTAACACACTATTCGGTTCTCATGTCAAGAAAATCCTCAAAATGTTGCTTCCCTCCTAAAGAAGCTAAACCACTATGTTAATAGGATACATTACCCCACTCTACACCCCAATATTTCCTTAGGTTTTACTTTGTAATTAGTTCCTGATTCACTATCTCATTAATAGTCATCAACCTGAACATATTGGCCTGATATTTAACAGCATGTCAGATAACTTCCTCAATGAATATTTCTCTCACAGCCTCATCATCTAGATATATTGTTTTAAAATGATATAAATTTGTAAATCATGTTTAATATTCCATAATAGTTATCACACCCTACTCCAGTAGGTTGCTCTGCTCACAGAGTCTTCAAAAAAAATAGGTGTAGAACTTCTTTGGGAAATAACCCAAAACTGTATTTCAAATATGGTATGCCTTTTCCAAAACATACCATCAACACATTCCTGATTCTCAAAGAATATAAGTTACAAGCTTTAATATCCTCTTAGGAGGTGTCTCCAGATGCTCGAATATCAACAATGCAGTATCATGCCAAAACTCAGCATCCTATGAGCTGACATCCCCCAAAAACATGGGAGATGTTGCTTCTGGAAAACATTTGTTAGCCTTGCCATAGATAAGGAAGGTGTATGTGCTCCCTGAAAATGATGAATATAGAATAAAAACACCTCCTTTAACTACGATGAAACACCTATTTCTAGTAAAACAGATGGTTCTATAGTTATTACTATAATAGGATCAACTAGTAGCTCTTGGCCCACAACCTCCAGATCATGATCAATACTACCCTCCGAAAATATGAATGGACTTTTTCATGGTGGCATGTCTGTACAATTCCAAACACATTCTTTATATGTTATTGATAATCAAAGTATCATAGTTTAAAACATAGGACATGTAAATCCATTCCTATAATTAACTCACACCCCTCTTCCTACTCTTAAATCTAGGATTGGCTATAATAAATAGTCGTAACATTACTAGAGACGTTTTTTAATGCCCAATCAAAATCCCGGCCAAGGATAAGTTCCCTGTTTCAGAATTTAAAATTTCATTTGTATTCATATTCATTTCAAATTTCTATTTAAATGATTGAACCAAATGGTTCACTACTATTTATATACAATGTCTCATAAACATTACAAACTTAAATATGGTGTCCACTTAATCAACACCATAACACATTCTAATCCATGTGGCCAATGGTCCATGAATCAACATACCATAGTTGGATTCTTACGGTGTCTGTTGTAGCCTAATCCTGAAAAATTGTTTAGGTTATGATAATAAATATAAGTACCAAACATGTTTTCCCATTATCTAGTAAAAAAAATTATCAAATAGTAGGTATATCATAGAAGTCATATATCACAAAGTCATGAATTCAAGTAGTGTATCCTATATGCCATGTCATAATTAACGGCATGTGAATCCTGTAAAATTTTCTTGAAATGATGCGTAAGATGCATTACCTCATCTAATCTAGAAGATGTAAAAATATATAAAAAACAAGAACGTAAAAAACTACATCAAAAAACAATGGAATCAAATCAACTGTAATAAGGGAAATCCAAAAAAACATGTTTCATTCTATGAAATTTGTATTTTCCAAATACATGGGTTAACTAATCCTAGACACGACTCATTTCCAAATTCCAATTAGTTATTATCCTTTTCTATTTTCACAAAATAACAAGGCAATCAGAAAATAAATGATCTGATACCACTTTTTATCATCTCCACTTGAATGACACTGAATGGCACCCCAAGCTAGTGGGTCGCATGGCCTCAAGTGCATTAACCAAAATGATAGAGGTTTTCAACTAGGAGTGAGGTCCTAGGGTCTGCCTGTGGGAATTATTCCATCATTTTAGAGTGTACCATAGGGGAATAAAAATAATCGTCGACTATGGAAGAAGTAAATCATCCAAATAAAAGATAAACATATGTGATAGGAACAAGTAACAATGCCAATAATAATCTCATATACAATTTTGATCATGTCAAGTTTCTACAAAGTATCCAAAATAAGTATACATGAAAAATTACAATATATGTAAAAAATACCAAAAAATACCAAAATAACTATCCCTACTAGCATCACAAGTCTCACCTCAATCATATGATCCCCTACTCTATAATAAGACAAAAATCAAGCATTGTACTATGGGCGCCTTCCCCACCCTCTACCTGCGTCCATGAAGTTTGTTCAAGTAACCAACAATGTCCTGAATAGGGTGTGAGATAACACTTAGTAGGCCACCGCCAATGGTGTCTATAACCAATCCATTCTATAAAATATAAGCATAACCAATGTGCAATATATCATAGGTAAAATGTACTGAAAGTAAAATGAGTAAGTCAAGTGGTACAATCTATCCTACCAATGCTCCCTACAAACAATGGCCAAGATCTCTTAACAAGGGTAGTGGTAAAAAGGTGATTTTATCAATTCTACCGACGAGAGACACAAACCCATACAAGGAAACCTATAAACATAGTGAAAACATCCACCATTCCCATGAAATACAACCAATTGTAAACCACTACCACATTCATTTCATATAATCTACTATTAAATAATCATCATGGTCTTTCCATATAATCAATTCATACATAATGGATTCACTGTGTAATGATGAGTGTCAGACCATGAAGGGCCAGATCCAAGGTATAGAAGACCAAGACATCATCTTGGAGTCCCAAGAGAATCTTGATGGAAACTCGGTAATTACCTTGGTAAATTCTAAGGGGCATGTCAATGACACATGTCCTATGTGAGTTCAATAAAGCTAGATCCAAGGTGTTTCAAAGATCAAGACATATTAGATGATCAAGACACAACATAAAACATGTACAAGTTATTCAGTACTACAATTAAGATCCATGGGAGGAATTTCTATGAAAGCTAATGGAATATAGATCCAATGTATACCAACCAAGGAATCCTATACCATTGAAATTCATCACATTCAATTCAAACATCATTCCATATTCAATTACATTCCATGAGTTAATCCAACTCATAATGAAAAATACTTATAAACCATCTAACGAAAAGTAAAAAACATTTCATAACATGTCTAGGAGGCTTCACCATCTCCTAAATATTGAATTCCATTCCATTTTTCATTAAAAAGATCCATCCATCATGATGAGCTCACATGCACCCAATAGGGTTGTAAAACAATAAGAGGATACAAAGGCAGGCCCGTTGGGTGGCCTAGGATGGGGAAAAACTCCAAAAAGTATGAAAGGTACCGAAGGGAAACCTAAATAGGTTATATTTCATTCAATTAAATTATTCAATTAATTAAAGGTTTTTCGATGAAATGTTAGTCATTCGGCCAACTACAACTACACATTTAAAACCACAAATCTTGATGAAATTGTATATAAAACCTACCATAGGTCCATAGTAGATCACTCTTCTAGTATCAGCTTTGTATTTTGTCCATATTATAATAATAATGAATAATGGATGAAGAACCTAGAAATGGGGCATATTATATTGAACCTAAATAAATATATCGATATCAACTCAAATGAACATTGAAATATGAGAATTGTGGTACTTATTGTCTTGAATCCAACTAGGTCAATGCAATTTGAATTTGAGTATGTACAAATAAATGGGATCAAAGGATATGCTCCAGCCTTCAAAGGAGCTCTCTAATGCTCAAGGCTATCCAACAGAGGACAATGAAAAAGGGTTTTAGGTTTAAATAGACTTTAAAGTAAAATTATTTATTTTTTATCAAAATATTGAGCCACATGGTTTGTACAAAAGGTTGGTCGAACCTTGTGCTAAATGTGTTCCCTTTATTATGTCAAAGGGGCACCTTGCATAGTCAGGGTGCACGATTTCAAAAACTGTGTGCCAATCGTGAAAATTAGATCTAGTAAAAATTCTAGGTTCCTTTAATGGGCAGGCACCTTCTTACTCATGTTTTCCTTAAACTGTGT
Organism: Viscum album; assembly: GCA_963277665.1. Lineage (NCBI taxonomy): Eukaryota > Viridiplantae > Streptophyta > Magnoliopsida > Santalales > Viscaceae > Viscum > Viscum album. The sequence continues at coordinate 1,191,940,579 of OY728158.1, read as the reverse complement.
CGGGTCCATAGGCCAAATTTCCTAGCCACTCATAGTAAAATCAAGCTTACAGCCTACCCCGCATGGTTTCTATTATCCATTTGGTCTGCCCTACTTTTTAAAAAAAATCGGGGATCCAGGATCCAAACAACCATAGACACCCCCAAAATTCATGTGACCTCCTTAGGGACTTAAAATAGGCCGAAATATAACATTTAATCCATAAAAAAGATCTATACCTCATAGGAATATGTCATACATGGCCCGATACTTCTGATGTAACTGCAGTCGATATGTTATTGGTCTTACTCTCTCTAGAATCTTAAATGTCCCAACAGGTCATGTTGAAAGCATACCTTGTCTTGTAATCGGTCTATGTCCTAGTCTCAATGAGATGCATAAAAAGACCATGATCCTAGACCTCTAACACAAGAGATTTAAAATTATGATCAATATATGATTTATGTCGAGAATTTATAATAGTCATCTATTTTTGAATCAACTAGACTTACTTAGAGCTCTCCAACACAAGACCTGGTCACATTAAAGCTTCCTCAGCAACCTCTAACTAGCACTGGGGAGATCAGAATGGTCTACCATACAAAGTCTCATAAGGACCCATTTTTATCATCACTTAATAAATATTATTTTATGAAAACTATAATAGGGGAATATGACTCTCCAAATATTCCCAAAAATCTAGGATGCATTATTGTAGTATGTCCTCAAGCACCTGAATTGTATGCTCTGACGGGACATAAATCTGAGGGTGGTATTTCGTGCTCAGAAGAACCAGTGTACCCAATTCCCTCTTACAAATATTCCATAAACGATCTGTAAACTAGGAATCCCTATATGAAGAGATAGCATTAGGCACCCCATGAAGCCACACTATCTCAAACATATACATCCCCCAATCTCATCCACAGAGAAGGACTCCTTGATAAATAGGAAATGAGAAACCTTCATGATCTGATCTACAAAAACCCTTATATAATCATTACCTTGAGAAAACCTCAGTAAACCAATCATGAAATTCATTGTGACGTCATTCCCTTTCCACCCAGAAATGGGTAACTACTGTAAAAGTTGTTTTGGTCACTGAACTTTTTTATTCACCACCTAATAGGTGGAGCATCTCGTAACGAAACTAGCTACCTTGCATTTCATTCCTAATTTCCAATATTAGTGACAGAACTCACTATACATCTTGGTAAATCCACTTGAACTTCCCAAAATTAGGCATGAAACATTCACATCATCTCCTCACATATGTCTACTGGAACCCAAACACGGTCATGAATACTCATGATTTTGTCCTCACCAAGAGTGAAACAAAGAGGTAGGTCCTCACCTTCCGCACTTTCCCATAGTACTAATCCCTATGAATTCGATAACTATATCATCCTTACTCTATCTAGAAGATTATAATTCTCCATTAAATAGGAGATAAAATTATTCTCTTGACTATCTGATACCTTCAAGTGAATCTTATAGAATAATTCCATGAGATGTTGCTTGTTACAGGAATCCTAAATAGCATGTATCTGAGTACTCATGCTCAGTGCATTTGTTACTGCCTTACTTTTCTAGGTATATAGGAAAGCTTGAAAACAAAATACTATAGTTACTCAATCCATTGTTTCGGCCTCAAAATTATATCATGCTCTTTAAATATATACTTTGGTATTTTTTTGTCCGTGTACACCAAAAAACACTCTCCAAGTAAATAGTGTCTCTAATATTGCAATGCATAAACAACATTAGCTAACTCTACATCATATGTCAGGCAGTTCCTCTGGTGTGGCCTCAGCTGAAAATACCTTTACACCATGAATCTATCTTCTAGTATCATAGATTCTCCAACCCTAATACCTGAAACATCACAAAACACAATGTAGCTCCAACCCAAATCTAGAAAAATCAATACCGACACTAAATTCAATATCCATGTCAGCTTATGAAAGGTTTTATCATAGTTATTTATCCATAAAAACATCACACCATTCTTATTCATGCCCATAAGAGGTTCTTCTAAGAATCATGAGTCCTAATTGAAATGCCTATAACATCCAATTCTCCCTAAAAAACTCCATATATCAAATACGTTCTAGGGATACTCCAAATAAAATAAATCTCTCACCCACTCTAGGTCAACTGATACTCATTTATCTTTAATAATATGACCGAGGAAGTGAATCTTTTCCAGCCATAGGTGGTACTTTGTGAGATAATTGTATAAATTATTCTCTCTCCATGTATCCAAAACAATCTCAAGATGTTTGGAATGGTCATGTCAATTTTGAGAATACCATAAGATATAATCCATAAAAACCACCACAAATAAATCTAGATAAGGATGGAAAACATGGTTCATCATTTCCATGAAAATATTTGGCATATTCATGAGAATAAAAAGTATAACTAGATAATTATATAGATCATACATGCTATAAAAAATCTATGTGTTGTATTTCTATCGGTCAAACATTCTCATGATGACACCAGGATCTCAAATCAATTGTTGAAAAAACCTAAGCTCCTCGTAGCTGATAAAAGTTTTCATTTATCCATGGAAATGGATACAAGTTCATAACCATCAAATATTTCAATTTCTAATAATCCATGTAAATAAAATGGGTACCATCTACATTTATTTCAAAAAGGACCAGTAAACCTCATGGAGAACTACTGGACTATATAAACCCATTTTCCTAAAATTCCTCTAACTGCTTCTTGAGATCCTACAACTCCATAGTAGCCATCCAATAAGGAGAAATGGATAATAGTGAATCTCTTTTAACTAGTTTGGTAGAGAAATATCCCTCTCTATTAGGAGGTAAACCAAAAAAATCCATCTAGGGAAACATCCCTAAAAAGATCAAACACTAGAGGTAAATCTTCTAGACATGATCCTGGATCATCTAGATACAACTAGTAATTTGTGGTGTCATCATTCCAATACCGTGATGCACTAGTCCAGATCAACTCTCCAAGACATCCCATTCTCCATTTTGAATAAACAATCCACCCTATGGGGATGTGAAAGTCACCCTCCAGCAATAGATATCAAAAAAGGCTCAATAAACAACATGTCAGTCCATACTGAGTATGATTTCAAACCCCATCATCTTGAGGAGAAAATGATTACATATGAAGTGACACCCACAAAACTCAATGTAGAACTCCCTACATTGGTGTACACTTGTCTATAGGATTAAAAACATTGTATCAAGTGTCATAAATCCCTCGAAAAACAAAAAAAAATAAGCCTAATGATTCCCACCATAGGTAAAAATATGAAACTATTTGAAGCATCTCTATCAAAAATATAAGAAACAGTTAAAGGGGACACTAAAACTATATCGCTCACAATGTACTTCCTGATACACTACTTCTCAAGGGTATCCATTAAATAATATATGTATCTGGAACCACAAACCTATGAAACAACACCATAACATATAGAATTCCCACTCTACTATCTAGGTACAACTAGTGCCTGCCTAACTCTACCAAGACCACCTCCTTGGCCTGAATGACCAGTACTAATCGAACTCCAAGACTGATGTAGAGTTATAAAACCTACTCCAAAACAAATAGTTGTAGATGACCCCCTTCCACTAACTACTATAGGGATGGTCCTGCAAAAAAATACGTGGACCATCCTGCTTCAATCTCGACACTCGACTAGATCTTGATCACATTGATTTGTCATATGTCCTTATCTACCACACGGATGATAAAAAAATAACTACTATAACTAATATCATGGCTAGTAATCATCTTATAGAAATATTTAAAACCTCTCTTCCTAACACTTCAAGCTGAACCATTTGGTCAAGAGGCTACATAGTTCTGTTTTTCACACCCAGATTTCCATAGGATCCACTATATATTCATCATTTGATTCACTATATTAGTAATATTGTTCAACCTTAATACATTGACCTAAGATAAAACGACATATCTAAGACCTTCTTGGAATTATCTCTCCCTAGATGACTCATAAGCAAGACATATTAAGGAAAAATGATACAACTTTGTAAATCATTCCAAATATTACATAATAGTCATTGCACCCTACTTATAATGCATAAACACACTATACCACTCAAAAATTAAAGTCATAGGGAAAATTAGTCATAGAATTGGGTTTAGAAATCACCCAAAACTATATCACAAATCCTATCATTCTGGTTTAAAACATATCACTAACACTTTTCTTCTCCTAAAATCCTATAAGTTATGATCTTCACTCTACTCTTAAGAGGTGTCTTCAGATGCTAGAATATCAACAATGTAGTCACTTGCCATAGCTCAATATCCAGAGGACCACCATCCCCCAAAAATTTTGGTGGATACAGCTGTTGGAAGACATGTTTCAGGTTATCCATAGAAGAGAAAGGATATGATGCTCCCTGAAAAGTCTTCATGTAGCTCAAAAACCCCTCCCCAGAATATTTCTCAGTGTCTGTGTCTAGTAAAATATCTAGCTCCATGGCCAGCACTATAAGAGAATCCACTAGTAGCCCATGTCCCATCGCATCTGAAGCATAGACATTGCCACTATCCGAGCATAGGACTCAAGGTTGTCGTAGTGATATGTCTCTATAATGAAAAACAAACACCTCAAAAAAGATAGATAATGAAAGGATCATATTTTAAAACACATTATAGGTCAAAAACATTCTATAAATAGGTCACACCCCAATACCTTCTCATAAAGTCAGGACTGGGTAAAATAAATTGTTGTAACATCACTAGAGACACTGCATAATGACCACTCTAAAGCTAGGTCAAGGTTAAGATATCTATTTCGAAATTTTCACTTTCATTTGAATCCATATTAATTTCTCATTTCTCAATAAATGGGTGAACTAAATGGTACCCCACTTTCATTTTATAAGGGAAAATACACCTCATAAACTGAAATATGGTGTTAACTTGATCCACATCATAACATGTTCCTTTCAATGAAACCAATGGCCCATGACTCAATGTTCCATAGTTGGATTATTTGGGTGTCTATTGTAGCCTAATATAGAAAACATTGTTTAGGTTATAACAAGAACTCTATATACAAACTGTGTATTCATAATTTCCTATAAAAATCATGTATTAAATATCAGGTGTGTCACACATTGCGCATATCACAATGTTATGCATTCAATAAATTCATCCTATATTGAATGGAATAATGAATTACATGTGAATAATTTAAAACTTCCCAAAAATGATACATGATATGCATACCCTAGTCCCATTGGTCTAATAAAAAAATTCATAATCAACAAGAACATCAAAAATAAAGTGTGTGGCCCAATGGTGGAATTCAATCAACTATAATAGGAAAAATCCAAAAAAACATGTTCTGTTCAAGAAAATTCTGATATTTCCTATACGTGGGTTAGTTACTCCCATGAACCACTCATTACCAAATTCAAATTACTTTCTATCCCTATCTAGTTTATCAAAATAGTAGGACAACCAAAAAAATAATCTTTGATACCACTATGTAACATCTCGACCCGGATGCCGCTAAATGGTGCCCCCAGAGAGTGGGCCCCATGGACACAAGAGAATATCTAGGAATTTAAGAGATTTCAAACTACCTAAAAAAGAATAGGGTGTGTCTATGGGGATACTATTCTCTCCTATAAGAGTTTGACACAGTAGAATAGTAATAATAGTCAAGAGTAGAAGTAGAAAATTATCCAGACACAAGATAAACCTCCATCAAAGGAACAGGTAATAATTCCAATAATAATCTCATATACAGCAATGATCATGTAATGTTGGTAGAAAGTATCCAAAATAGGTATACATGAAACAATATAGTAAATGTACCAATATTCCAAAAATTACAGAAATAAAAATACCATCTAGCATCATAATCCTTAGCATGTCATGTTCTCTCCTTCTCTTAATCATGGTACAAATCAGGCATCTTACTGTGGGTGAATTACCTAGTCCCTACATACATCCATGAACTTAGTTTGGGTACCCTATGGTGGCCCAAAAAAAGATTTGAGATCATTAGGCCACCAACAATAGTTTCTATAACCAATCTAGTCTATGCAATATTAGAAGACAAAATGTGCAATATATCACAGGTAACATGTATTAAGAAAATAGTGAGAAAGTCAAGTGGTGAAAAACTCTCCCTATAAACATTGGTCAAGATCCCTTAATAAGGGTAGCAACAAAAACAAAAATAAAAAAGTGATACTATCTATTATACCCATTGGAGTCAAATACCAATACCAAGATACCTAGAAATATAGTAAAACCATCCACGATGACCATGCCATAGAACAAAATGTAAACCACTACCCTAACCAAGTCGTATAATAAAATATTAAACAATAATCATGGTCTTGATATATAATCAAGTTACCCACATCGCCCTCACCGTGTAATCACAAGTGTCGGGATATGAAGGGATGGATCCAAGGTATAGAAGACCAAGGTATTTGGGTCGAGTCATAGTAGCATCTCAATGGAAAATTGGTAAATACATGGGTGGATTCTAAGTATCATTTCAAAAACACATTTCTAATGTGAGTCCATGCAAGCCATATCCAAGGGGTTGTAAGGCCTAAATCATCTAATGGAGTCAACAGACAAGGAGTAAGAAATTCCAAGGCATCCACTACCACACTTAAGATCCATGAGATAAAAGTCCATGTAATCTAATGGAATCAAAATCCAATGTATACCAACCAAGGCATCCACTACCATTTCAATTAGTCACATTAATTTCAACATCATTCCATATTTAAAAACATCCCATGAGTTCAAAAAAATCATATCAACACATACATATAAACCATATAATCAAAATTACACATTATGTCATCACATGGAAAGGAGGCTTCACCGTCTTCTAAATATCTAATTCAATACCATTTATCTTAAAAAATTATCCCCCTAGAAAGACTATCTTACACGCACCCGACAGGGTGGTAAAATAATTGGTGGGTATAAAGGAATGCCCCATTGGTGTCTTGGGTTGGGGAAAACACCTCCAACAAATATTAAATGTACTCATTGGAATCCAAAACAAGTTTTATTTCATTCAATTCAATTATTCAATTAATTAAAGGGACATTGTTGGAATGTTAGACACATGTAACATCTACAACTATGTGTATAAACCACCAAACCTATAGGGAAAGTTATAGACCACATACCATAGGTATGTAGTAGATCACTCATCTAGTATGTGTTTCTGATTTGGTCCAGATCAGAAGATAAATGAAGAACAGATGAAGATCCTACAAATAGGGAACATTAGATTGCACCTAAATAACTCCATTTATATAATTTCAAATGAACAACGACAAAATTGTATATTAGTACTTCCTTGTGTGAATCCAATGAAATTGACAGTGTCCTAATTTGTGTTCGGTTGGAGAAATGGGATCAAAATCTATTATTTGGACTTCAAAGGATCTCATCAACACTCAAGGATCTCTAATAGTGGAAAAATAAAAATGGTTTTAGGTTTATATATATTTTAAAGAAAATTTTCCATTTTTACTAAAAATAATGGGTTTCATAGTTTGGCCACATAGGTTTCCAAACTGTACACCCTTTACTGTGTCAAAGGGGAACCTCGCATGACCATGGTTCATGGTTTGAAAAACTGTGTGCTGATGGTGCATATTGGCTCTGCTAAAAATTATAGGTTCCTTACCTAGGTATGTGTCTCCTTATACATAGTTTTATTAAACTATGTTGGCTACTTAGGCCTATTTTCCATGACTCGCAAGTTTATAAAAATCATACGACCAACCCCACTTGGTTTCTAGTAACCAAGGGGCCTACCTTGTTTTACAAAGAAGTGGTGCTCTGGGCTCTGAACAAGCCACAGACACCCATGAACTCCCATGACCTCCTCAAAGACTTAAAAGGTCAAAATACATTAAAAATTAAAAAAAATATTTTAATCTCATATTAAAATCCATGATCTTACAATATTTACCCATATTACCTTTCATGTAAAATGTTAGGAAAAAATGAATCACATCACTTCATGTGGTGGCAGTCCACTTTACACACAAATGATTTTATCGAATCCCCAATGAAATTTAATGTAGAAAAAAATATGATTTAATAACTCCAAGGGTATAATTATGTTATAAATATAACAAATATTCTTTATGTTCATTATCATACCCAACCATGAGAAGTGGTAATAGAAAAAAGAATGACATCGGTTTACATGGTGGTACTTTGTTGTACACACGAATGATGATTTCATAGCCCATTTTATGGAATAGGAGAAAGTTTTAGGTGGTTTCAATAACATCATTACATATAATTATATGGAAGATACTGAGTTTATTATATAATCATGGTTTAATAAAAATTAAATGAGGTTCTGGAAGAAATAAAATAAAAATGCTTATTGAATAATGTTACATCTTCTTTGGGTAACTTCTTTTGGTTTATACTGAAGGCTTTCCTTGGTAGGATTTCTAACGAAACTATGGTCTCTAGAATAATAGGATAAAAGTTTGGAAGGTATTTGTTTAGGTATTTTCCAAACCAATGGGGTTTTAAGTTTTGAATAAGAGAGGATAGTAGGTGGCCTTTTCTAAATGAGGAGGAGTGTCATTTGGGTAAATACCCAAAAGTATTCAACAATGGGATGTCACTCTCACCTCATGTGACTAAAAAATTGACTAATACTGTATGAGAGGGTTCATTTTGTAAATAAAAACCTCTACACAAAAAATAAATATATTTTTATCATTTTATTCCTTAGTCTTTAATCTAAATAAATTTTATCATTTTAGTTTTTACCATTTTAACTTGTATCTTTTTATTTACCTAGATAATTTATCATTTAATTCAAACATTAAATGATAATTATTAGATAATTCATAATTAATTATTCAAAATATGACATTTGATTTATTAAATAGAAAATAATATTTTTTTAGAAAATTAATTTTCACACAAGTGCATGTAATGTGAAAAACCATGTATTAACTTTAATCACCGTAATTAGATTTTAACTGTCTTCCCTAATCGTTATGGTAAAAAATTAGGTTGATCTTATTATAAAATAAAAATTATTATTATCCCAAATATGGAATCCATTTTTAAAAATAAATTCATAAAAGTGGAAAATTTTAATTTACAATTAAACCCATAATGGTGATGAGAAAACTGGTTTTCAATGAGAAATGTTAAAATTTTACAATATTTTCATTTCAAAATTAAATATGAAAATGATTCTAATGACTTCAATTGAATTAATAGATATATAATTTAACTAATTTTACTTTAAAAAATATTTAAAATATAATTAATCTTTATAATTAATTTAATCAAAAAGGAAGTTTTCAATTAAAATTCAATAATTTTCACTATTCATCAAAGAATTACACTTTTCAGACAAATCAAAACATTCCCCCAAAGAAATTTTGATATGAGGATTTCAAAAAAATAAATTTTATTTCATCAATTAAATTTTCTAAAATTTCCAAAAACTAATTATAATACTACTTTACAAAATCAATAAAAAACATTTTTAAATAAAACCAATTTTTGAAAAAATAACATTACTTTGTTAAAAAATTATTGATTGTTCACTAAGAACTTATAAATAATTTAAACTGATTAGAAAATTTTTATATATATTTCATAGATTAGATAATACTATTCATTCCCTCCAATTTAACATCAAGGTTATAATGGTTCGTGTTGTTTAAGCTCGGTGTTTCATGTCTTGAATAGTGTCAAGATTAAGAATCTCATGGTTGTGTATATCCCATGTGATTGAAGAGATACAATTTATTCAATATATATATCATAATTTTTTGGGGTGTTAAATTCTCTTCTAATCTTGGTGTTTCATATCTTATAAGCTATTAAACATATTTTCATCTTTTAAAATCATGGGGTGTTACACTTAATGCCCAGAATTTGAAAGACATTATCCATAATGGAATTTAAAAGTTATGAAGAGATTTTTTATTGTGTGTTAAATGTAGATGTGGAGAATTGATACTCTCATTGTTCTAGATAAAGAAAAATTAAAGAAGGGTATCATTGTCACACCCTACCTTTTTATTTCATTACATTATTTCTTTCAATTATTTTCTTGGAGTTTTTTAGCTATCTTTTTTAAAAAAAATATTTGGAAAAAAGTATTGGGGAAATGGGAAGTCACATGATTACCACACCATTAGAATTAATCTGAAACAGCCAATGTAGTCTCATCTATAATCTTGGTAGACTCATTTAGTAGGGTCAGTGCATGGTTTCCTTAAATGTGTGGAAAAAATATGTGGCTCTTCAGGTGTAACCAGTAATGGGTGAATGGTTGGAACACAGTTTGGGTAAACCAAATGGAAACTGTGTGATCCACCCAACCCTTAAAAAATATTTTTTTAATGACAATTACAATCTTAATAATACTGTTATTATTTGGGAATTATTAATATTATCATTTTTAATATTATTAATATTATTAGTTTCATTATTATTATGATTATTATTAGTTTGGTTATTATTATTTTATTATTTTATTCCTCTCCACCCCCCACATACCCATCGTGTGACCCCCTCCCCTTTCCCCTTCCCTATACATCATGACCCTCGGCTGAAAGACGCTCGGTCTCACCTCTCCTACCTCATCTGAACTGATTCCACCCCAAATTCCAAGTGTAATCTCCTTTGGTGAATTCCCCATCCACTCTTCCTCCTCCATTTCCCTTATTTCTTTATTTACTTTCTCTTCTATTTAGTGTTCACACCTTGGAAGGGGCCTAACATAATTTTGGTTTTTTTCTTTTTTTCTTCTTGAAGTTTAGGATTCTTGTGTCCTGTGGATGTCAATTGTTGTCGTAGTTTTCAATGGGGACACGTTTTCCATAGAATCCATGTAATTTTTCATCCAATTTTATTGGGAACTCAATTTTTAATTAGTTATTTTTTTATTTTTGGGAATATCATATTTTTAATGTGTCGTGGACCTCATTGAGTTGGATTCCAGTTTCCAGTATTGAATGAAACATTTATGTGTATACATATATAATCACACACACACACACAAATATATATATATATATATATATTCACCTTGTATATTTTTCCACATTGAGGGGGGAATATGTACATTGGGTTAAAGGGTGTGTGTGTGTGTGTGTGTGTGTGTGTCTAAAGGTATATATGCATGTAATTGTAAAGTGACCATTATTAATGGAAGCGTGTGTTGAGGTAAGTCACCATATGTCTGAGCCTTTAAATTTAGAAATATAATTTATTATGTGTTTTATTAGGATATTTTATTACATTATAAAACTATTAAATTTTATAAAAAATTCATTGATTGATTTTGTTTTATTTTATGTTTTTCTAAATATTATTTATGTTTCACTGTGAGTTTTTATTATCGAAACATTTCTTCCATGCCGGTTCTAAAATTATAAGGTTCTTGAGTACTTTTATGGTTTTCTTAGGTCATTTTGAAATTTCAAAAGATTTTTGGCCTTTCATATAGTTTTTCATAAAAGATTATTTATATTTTTTTTCCAAAGTGCTTCCAAATGATTTTCCAAATGGGGGAGGATCATTTTAAAATGATGAGGACCAGTTAGTTACTTTTAATTTTTTATTAGAAAGTTGTTGCATCCATTAATACTCTTCATTATAAAGGGAATTTTCAGGGATTGTGTGAGTAGGTGGTCCTTAGCATGTATTGTGGATTTATATAAATGAGATGTTGTATTTATGATTAATTGATGACCTCCCACATTTTCTATATCCATGGGATCCTAGTATTTTTAGTGAGAGTCGAGAGATGGTTTCTATTTAGTATCAATTAAATGGAATAGATCTTCATAGGTTTTCCATGAGTTTTATGCCACCGATGAGTCCATTTGAGAGATTTTAAGTTGGTTATTGACTTTGGATCACATCAATAGGTGGAAACTAGATTCTAAACAGAGTAAATCTAGGGAATATTCACTTCATGTCTAGGTATATATCAGGATAACTATTTTATAGGTATTATAATTTACCTATTTTGTGATTTTTTAATAAAATCATTTTAACTATTATGCTTTCATTATAAATTCTTACATCAACACTTATTTACTTAGACTTTATTCTCACTACTTCTATTTCACTGAGATATTTATTTCACCGAAAGTTTCTTATTTGTGAAATGATTTATTGGAAAATATTTCTTTCTTTGAAAACCATTTTGGAAAATGGATGGGAAAATGGTTATTTTTAAATTAATATCTTGTTACTTGATTTTGAATGAAATGAAAACCTTATATTAAATTTATGTATTTCAAACTAGAATGACATGGTCTTCTTTTAAGAAGTAAGTATTAGGGAATCATTATTATTTTGGAATCCTTAATGAGAATCCCAGTTCCAATGACTAAATTATCTTCATCGGTTTTAGGATATTCAATTGTTCTATCTTTCTTAGAGTGAGTGTGGTTCTGTGATTGGTGGTGACCCATGAGGTCATATGGAGGTATGTTTAGCCGTTTAGTTTTAATTTTTTCACTACCATTTTTATATCTTATTTATTCTTATTTGTGTATCTTTATTTTTTGGGTTAAATCCTTCCTAACAATATATAATCTGATTCTCAACACTAGTTACCAATAAAAAAGTTATGAGAAGGAATCTTAGGCTTTATAGCAGGCCGACTCGAGCGATCCGTTTGGCGTTGACTCGGGTTGGTTTGCGACAAAATTGTATCAAAGAAACCCCATTTATTTGGGTATGTCTAATAGGACAGAAATTAGTATTTTCAAAACAGAATATATAGGATTGGGAATATTTCTTTGAGGTCTCACTCATTACAAGCTTCGAGTTTCCATGGTAAGTCATGATTTGAGTCTTTTGTTTGTGATTTTGATTATATAGTGATTTGGGGATGATAAAGGGGAGTGAACTGGGGGTACTTGTCCCAATTGAATGGCCTATAAATTCATGTCAAGCCTAAGTACATGGTACAAAATGACACCCAGTTCTATTGGTGTAGTTGGAACATTCTCTTCCAAGCCAAGTGGTTATGCTTTTCCCCAACACTAGTCCCATATTGATATTATTCATTAGACTTGTTTGGTTTTACTTTTATTTAATTATGGTGTATTGTGTCGTTTTGAGATAAAAGGTGAAAATTATTTTCAAAACATTATTTTAAAATAAAGTTGTTTTTTTATTTTTAAAGTGTATTTTTGTTGTTTTTTATGGAAATTTGTATGAATATAAGTGGATTTTTGAAATTAAATCTTGTTTTAAAAATGATATGAAAGTGGTTTTTCAAATGAACAAGGTTTTATCAAAATTCACAAGGCCTATTTGGAACTTTGTGGCTTCCCCTAGAAAATAAAACCCCACTTTAAGAAGACTCTTGATTCTATAATTGGTATATGGTGGGGTTGTATGATATAATTATGGTAATGAGCCTTGTTTATTTTTTGTGAATCATGGAAAGGAAGATGGGGCTATAAATAAAAATGGAGTTTGATGTTGAGGACCTATGGATGTTTTTAAAGAAAATATTTTGTGTTTTTGAAATTGACTAGGGTGAGGAAAATGTTTTCAAATTATACTATGGAATTTAAAGTGGTTTAAAATTTTAAATTAAGTTTTCTATATTTTAAAATTTTAAATATAACATTTTAAATAGTTTAATAAGGTGATTTTTTCAAACTAAGTATGGGTATTTGGATGATTTACATTATAGAACTACTGATTTTTTTTAGATTTAATTATTTTGGTTTGGGACTTAAGTAGAAATTGTTATTTATATGGATTTGGTATTATTTAATTATTTAGAGTATGCTTCCTAGAAGATTTTTGAGGTGTTAATAAGGGTTCATGAGTGTCTTGTTAGGTTGATGACACTACCCAGACTCATGATTGTGTGTTGGTCATGATATCCTAACAATTTTTACTTATCTTTCAAGGTGATTTTTATTTTACCAAGTCAATAGAGTGGCTTAAAAAATAATTCTAGTCATTTGGTACTCCACATGTCTTTATGTTTAAAGTTATTTTAAGTTTTTTTTAAGGGATGAGTTTGGTTAAGTGTATTATCAACATCTCATATTCATACGAGGCTAGAATGTCATGGCATCGTTTTAAGACCACGTTTTCTCAGTGGTTACTTCCTAGTATTTTAATGTAGAGAAGGTGGAAGATCTTATAAGCCTCTAATAATGCCAATGAATAGTGAAATATAACATCCTCCATTTTTTATGAGAATTTTCTTCTGTCTCCTAATATTTAGTCAATTAATTCCTTGAAGGATGATTATTTTGTGAAGGTTCTTCACCCAAATGTTAGTGCTCAAGTCATTTCAATTGGATTTTATTTATTTCCTGATTTGGTGAACGAATCATTTCTATCCAAGTTAATCATTTTGGGGTAACCTTTAGTGATTTGTTTCTTTTTAACTTTAGGAGTTTGTGAGGGATACCTATCCAATGAGAAGTCTAAACCAAAGGAGCATGTCTTGAATTAATCACCCTTAGTTATTACTTCTATAGAAAAGAAGCATCCCTTTGTATGATTCAAATATGGTTAGTTCGTGAACTCTAAGCTCTCTTGCTAGGATGTTCAAAAGTCATGTTTCCATTTGGACTAGTTGGGCCACCTCTAGAATTCATGTAATCAGAAGCATATTTTGGGAAATATATCTTCTCTATCTATGAGATCTTGATAGTGGTTCCCAAATCTTTGAGTTATTTTCCCTTTTTTATTTGACTTCTTGTCTTGTCATATAATTTGTTTCATACTCATTTGGAGTTGTGTATAATTGTGGTCATTATTTATTTTTGTCCATGTTCATTGGTAACACTTATTTTAGTTCCCTAACTTTTAGAAACTTTTTTGTTTCGGGGTTTCTACTTAATTTTAATGGTTTATCCTTAAAGATTTAGTGACTTACTGAATTTATTTCATGGTGAGGAGACCCATGGTAGATACTATTGTCACTCAATCTTGGTCTAGTCAGGTGTGACTTGTGGAGATAGGGGTCACACTAGTGTCAGTAGTCTTTTTTCATCTTTGGGTTTGATTTGGAGATCTAGATCCATGAGTTATTTCTCTTGTTTTGAAGATTTTAGTTTGCTTCCCATCTGGGACTCAGTGAATTTCTAAGGCCATAAAGTTTTTATGGTAGGGATAATTGTCACACCATAACTTTTTATTTCATTATTTTATTTATTTCCATTATTTTATTAGAATTATATACCTATATTTTTTTAAAGAAAATTAGAAAAATAGGGGAAAGGGGTAGTCGTTGAGTTATAAATAACCAAGTGGAACCTGTGCGGGTATTCTACAATTTTAGCAGACCTGTTTAGCATGGTTGGCACATGGTTTCCTTAACCATGCAGGTCAACTCTACGATTCACCCAACCCATAAAAACTTATTGTTAATGATAATTATGATGATAATAATAATAATAATAATAATAAATTGTTATTATTATTTTTTTTGTGTTATTATTATTAGTTTTTTATTATAATTTTTATAATTATAATCATTATTGTAATTATTATTATTACTTTTATTGTTATTATTTTAATCTTGTATCCCTCTTCCTCCCCCATTAACTTACCTATCGTGTGATACTCCCTCCCTTTTGCCCTACCCTATATGTCGTGACCCTCATCTAAAGTAGGCACATCCTTGCCTCTCCTCTATTTATTGAGATGATTCGACCCGTGATTTCTAGTGTGATCCCCTCTAGGGAGTTCCTCACCCTCCTTTCCTCCTATTTTACCTTATTTATTTATTTTCATTCTCTTCCATGTGGTTAATGTGGCATTTCCAATTTCTTACCCACTTTTGGGTTTATTTCTTTGTTAATTCTTGATATTTAGGTTTCTTGGGTCCCACTGAGGCTGATTCTAGCTATGGTTGTTGAAGGTGACATGTACTCCACCGAATCCAGGAAGGTTTTCATCCAATTATAATTGTGGCCATCTTTTTAATTTGGTTGTTTTTAATTTTTGGGCGTCTCATATTTTTATAGTGTACCTTTCACCTCAATGAGTTGGATTCAAGCTTTCATTGTCAAATCTGACTTGCACGTGTATGCATAGGTAAGAACACAAACACAAGTATATATATATATATATATATATATATATCCTCCTTGTATACATTCCCTCATAGTTAGTGGAATATTTACATTGGGTCAATGGGTACATATATATATATATATATGAAGGTTTATATTCATGTAACTGTGTAGTGACCATCATTAAAGGAAGCATATTTGGTGGTAGGTCACCCTAGATATGAGCCTTTAAATTAAAAACTATAATTTATTATGTTTTTTATTTGTTTTTTTTACTAATAAAACAATTAAATTTAATAAAAAATTGGCGCTGATTGCTGTTGGTTTATTTCATGTTTTTCAGCACACATTTCTTATGTTTCAATGTGATTTTTTCTTATTAAAACATTTTTTACTTGTTTTTATGAAACTCTAATCTTCCTACGCACTTGAATGGTTTTCCAAATTATTTATATTAGTTTAATTGTAATTTTCCAAAGATGATTGGCCTTTTGGATATTTTTTAAAAAAGTTTAATGATGTGTTTGTTTCATATAAAGTGCATAAAAATGATATTTCAAATGGAGAATGATCATTTTTAAATGATGTGGCTCTATTGGTGAATTTTAATGCTTTATTAAAAAGAGGGTTCCTCCATGTATACTCTCCATTCTAGGGGGAATTCACATGGATGGTGTCAATAGGTGGGCCTTAGCATGTGTGGTGGAATAAATCCTTTCTTCTTCACCTCACATGTTTCTATAGCCATGGGATCCTGTGAATCATTGTTAGTCTCAAGATACAGTTTCTATTTTGATATGATTATATGGACTAAATCCCCATGGATTAGCCATGTGGCATGTTCCACCGATGAGGCCAGTTGAGAGTAGCTGATTTGGTTGTTGGCATTGGATCGAATCAATAGGAAGACAAATGGATTATGAAGCAAGTATGCCTTGGTTATCTTCACCTAATGTCTATGTACATACCATGATAACTATTTTACATGTATTCAATTTTCCCTTGTTTTGTAATATTTTAATAAAATCATTTTAATTCTTAGGTTTTCACTATAAATTATTACATCGACACTTATTTACATGTAATCTATTTTCACAGGTTTTGTTTCCCTGACACATTTCCCTCGCCATATGTTTCTTATTCAACAAAATAATTTATTATAAAATCTTACATTATTTGGAAACCATTTTGGAAAGTGGTGATAAAATGATTATTTTGAAGTTATTATCATGTTAATTTTTTTAAAGTAAATGAAAATCTTATTTTAAATATATGTGTTCCAAACAAGCATGAAATGGTATTATTTTTAAAGGCATGTATTAGGGTCTAATAATTTTTTTGGAATCCCTACTCAGAATTTAGGTGATCATTCCTACATTATCTTATTCAATTTTAGGTTCTTATAGTTTTGTATCACTCTTTAAGAAAGCATGGTTCTATGATTAGTGGTGACCCACAAGGTCACTATGAGGTATTTTTATTCGTTTAGATATTTTTTAGCACCAATTTGTCCTTTTCTTTTATTATTGTTTATTTATTTGTCTTCCATGGGCTAAGTAGTTCTCAACTAAACAATATCTGTTGTCTAGTACTAGTTTCCAACTCGGGATGATCGAGAATGACTCTCAAGCCTCATCACGGGCCATATTGGGTAACCAGTTCAGGGTAAAACAGGGTTGGTTCATGAAAATCATGGAATATGTTATGATAAGTCACCTGGGGGAAAGATATATCAACAATATACATGTAAACATTTTTGCAGGAAACATTTTTTTAACTTCCACTAAGGAATAAGGAAGTGATTAATGGGTTGAAATATTGTCCATAAATCTAATAATTGTCATAAGGGGATTAAGAGTCTTGTCTATGAGATATAGGAAATGAATGTACCAACCAATGTGTCGCATATACTTCAATGATTTTAAATTCATGAATTTTAGGTATTCTGAAAATCAGTTCTCTAATGCTTGATCTAATGAAAATAATTGGGTACATAAACCTCCTAAACCAAGGTATTAAGGAATACTATATTTTATCACTACCTCTGAGGTGGATCATGAAAATTAAGGGATGTGAGGAACAAAAATTCACTTCTCTAAATATGTGAATACCTTTTTTATTACGGTTCATTCCATTCCTTCATATCATGAAATATTTCTACAAATATTCATTCGCCACCTCAAGCATTATATATTTAACTATCTATGAAAAAATGTTACTTCACAATGATTAAATATAAGTTATACAAGAATTATTTAAAAGAATTTGGTGGGAAGATATTTCCTATAAATCTATTTCTCTTTCACATGGTTGAATTTTACATAATATTGGGAATGGATTGTATTTACATGTATAAATCACATATAAATATTTAGGATAAAGAAATATCATTTGATATCCTAAATCATCCTATTGTAAAATATCAATGGATGATAATGAACTCCCTATAGAATAAAATTCTATAATATGGGTTATGATACCCAAAAAATAAGGTATTCTTGACTCAAATATTTGGGTAGGAAGTCAACATTGATAGCATGTCTATCATACACGAGTATACTGATGTATTTCTAGATAAACAGAATGCTCATCCCCCAGAGTGTGAGGTTGATTGTTTAATCAAAATCATAACTGGATCTGCTCCTATCTCTAAGATTCCAAATATAATCGTTCCCATTGAATTATAGGAATTAAATAATCAACTACAAGAGAATTTTAACAAAGGAATTCATACCCCCTAGTGCTTCAACATGGGGTGGATTAGTCCTCTTTTTCAAATTGAAGGATGGATCAATGCACGTTTATATTGATTATCATGATCCTAATAAAATCAAAATCAAGAAAATATATCCTCTACCTTATATATATGATATGTTAAATAAACTATGAAGAGATAAATACATCTCATGGATTTACCGTTGATCTTGATATCACCAGTTAAGGGTTAAGAAGGAGGATTTTTCCAAAGATGTGTTCCGTAAGAGGTATAGAAACTATTAATTTATAGTGATGAGATTTTTTCTTATGAATTATCCTACCGTATTCAAGGATCTAATAAATAGAGTATTAATTGACTACATTGATCAATTTTGAGTTGTCTTTATATATGATATTCCTATATATTCAAAGATCATGTAAGAGCATGAATATCATTTATGGATTATGTTTAATACCTTAACCAAGGATAAGTTGTATGCCAAGTTTATCATGTGTTACTTATATATACATAATGTATTATTCTTGGGATATAAAATCAAAATAAATGAATATATATAGATCCTTCAAATATAGATGTCGTTGAAAAATGGACTAAACAGACCCATGTAACTTAGATCTATAGTTTTATTAGGTTACCTGGGTACTATTTATAATTTTTGATAAATTTATCATGTTTATCAAATACATTAACCAAGTTAACAAAGAATAGAGTAAATTTTGTTTTTAAAGAGGAATGTAAATAAAGTTTCATTGAACTAAAGATTCTACCAGTCATTGTACCAATACATAATTTATCCTATAGTGGGGAAGGGTTTTTAATATATAGTAATTCTTTATTAAATGGATTTAGATGTATCCTCATGTAAAATGATAATGTAATTTATTATACCTATTGAAAATTAGTGAGTCATGATAAAAACTACTCGACACATGATTTGGAGCACGCATTGGTGATTTTTTCATTAAATATTTAGTGGCATGATATTTATAATGAAATGTGTAATATATATATATATATATATATATTTACCATAAGAGATTTAAATTTATATTCACATATAAGGAGTTAAATATGTGCTAAAATATAATGTTGGAATTGATTAAATACTATGACTTCTTAAAACATTACCATTCAAGGAAGGAAAATAAGGTGGTTGATTCTCTAACAAGAAAATTTCATGATAGCCATCCATCATGAGGATTCAAAAATACCCAATACTCATTTATTTGTAAAGGAAGATTCTTAGAGTCCTATAGGAGGGTGAGAAATCATATCTTTCCAAAATATCTACTCAACTATCTAGTCATGTAAAGATCAAAGTATCCCCAAAAGATGATATAAAGCTATAAAAAAGATAGCGAGTATTTTGGAGTACATCATTTATAAATATGGGGATATAAGGTTTAGAAACTAAATATATATCCAATTAAAACCATAAATAGAGAGGTAACATTTGGATGATTATCATATCTCATCTTTATATATTTATCCAGGAAGACCAAAGATGTATAAATATTTAAATCTAAACTTCTAGTGGGATAACATGAATATGTAGATCATAGAATATGTATCACGATTCTTGGTGTGCTAGCAAGTTAAGGATGAACAATAGAGTTATAAGGGGATGATAAAACCATTACCCATACCAATATCAAAATTGGAAGACTTCACTCTGGATTTCCTTATATAACTCCCAAGGATATATAAAGGCCATATTTCTATTTGTGTTATAGTTGATCACCTTATAAATTCAATGCATTTCATTTCCATATTAGAATATTTCCCAATTGAATAAATCACCAAGATATACATAAGGGGTGTGGTAAAGATATATGGAGTAATGATATTTATTGTGTTAGATCAAGATTCAAGGTTTACCATGAGGTTTTTGAAAGGTCTTCAGTGAGGATTGCAGGCATATATGAGTTTCATCACTTATATCAACATCTGAAAGGTGTCCAGTCCAAGACAACCACTCAAACTATGAAAAACCTTGTATTTATTACACATTAATTAATGATTTATTACATAGGAATACACATAATTCAACAAAAAATATCGATAATTCTAGTGCCTTTGGGTAATAAGGTGCATTACATAAAAACTTAAAACAGGGGTATATTCTCTCTATTGAAAACCTTCTTAACATACTCATATTATTCCATCGTTCTTAAAATTGCATGGGATAACCTATGGACCTAAATAAGAAAGGGGTGAACCATAAATACCTATTAGGGAATAAAAAAGGCATAACATGAATAAATTATTACATGTCATACAATAATAATTTCCATGGGACATAAAAGGGGTGAGAATCATAAGAATCGTAAATATGAACTATGAGACATGATATAGCATGATAACATAAATGCAACATAAGAACATATTTCATCACATTTAATTCCAAAAAATGGATTTTGGATTAAATATATGTAATTACACAATTATAGAATCATAATTTCATAAAGGTGGATGCCCTTAGTAGGAAATGGGTACATATGTTCACTACACAATTGTTTGTCATGGAAAATAGTGGTGAAAGTTTTGCCACATAATAGGGGCACATAAATGTTCATGGGAGGTATTAATGGGAGTAAAAGTGGTCTATCAAAATTTATACATCATAAGGTTAGTAATGGATATATTTAAGAACACATCCCAACATTATTAATTGGATAAAAGAGTCATAATATAATTAAGATAATAGAATAAAGAGGAGAAGTAGAGGATCCTTTACCTTGAGATGGTAATTCAAAAAGCTCGGGAGGGGATTATTGAGAGCTTAAGGGAACCTTGGGGTACACTAGATAGGGGTGGAAAGCTTATGAACATGCTACAATGTTTTTCAGTTAAGAGGATGGAGATCATTAGTGGGTTTATATAGGAAAAGACAGGGTAGTTATTTATTATTTCTCAAATATAGGTTTTGGACACTATATAATAAATTATTAAAAAACACAAATGTTCTCATGGTTTTCCCATGTTTTCTAACAAATAATAATATTTTTATTTATTTTATAAGACCAATGGAATAACTTAAAAAAAACATTACCCTTGGTGACACGGAAGTGAGTCATGATCTTAAAGAAATAATTTTTAAAACTTTAAAATATAATATAGATTTTGGAGGATTCATAAATTATTTATAAAATTAATAAAATAACCTAAAAACAAATTTATTTAAACTTCAAACATAGATTTGGTAATGTATACCTTTCATAACATTTATTACATCACTTTTGGGTCATTATGATTTTATAATACACACTATATATTTATACTGTGTTTAATTTTTTACTAGAAAATTCAACAGTCTCCGAAAATTATAAAAAAAATAGCATTTTCTAATTTCGATGTTCTTATTCCAAAAATAATATTTTGTTATAAAAAAATTTCTAAATATTTTAATTCCCACTTTTAAAAAAACCGATATTTATTGATAAATTAAGGGTCTTTTTATCATAACTCTTTTCAAACCGTTATAAAATTATATTTTACATCATTTAAATTATATTATAATTTAAATTTAATAATAATATTTTTAAAAAATATTATTTTAAAAAAAATTAATTAATTCATCAAAATAAATAACTCAATTGAAATTGTGTATTACCCAAAAATACAATCTATTTTTTATCATATAAAAAACAAAATCATTTATAAAGTAACAAAAATTAGAAGAAAATATATTCATTATTCTATAAAATATAAATATTTATATTATTAGGGTCATTATATGTATCCCTTTCTTACACTCGAAACTTACATAAGGGTATTGTACGTGAAAGTGACATTTTCATTGGGTGTTTTGGCATACATGGTTTGGGTCATGATCTCGATGAGTATAAACTTCTCTAATAAATAGTTTAACTCATGTTTTAGTTGTTGGATATCAACTTGGTCTTGGTCAATGGAAAATACTAGTGATTTTATCTCCCTTTAAAACTCTGATAAAAGGGATTCATAGGGTACAATCCTATTGGTTGAGGCCATCACTTTTTCTATGTTAACTGGATTTATCAAAAATATATATTTATACTAATCAGATGATCACTATTTAATGGATATAATATCAAAACTTATGATTCTTAATGGTATTTAAAATACGATTGGATATAATAAAAACAAACAAGTGTATGTGTTTTCTATATCCATAATAGGTAACTTAGTTCAATCACAAAGGGAATTTTAGTTATAAAATTTATGATCATTGCTATCTTCCCCCCATAAGAAATTTAACCCTTGAAATTTTCATTTCACACACTAAAAGATATGAGGTTAATTTTTTCTCATCGCCTCCTATGGTTCCCGCATTTCTTCTTCAAACTTGTGGTTTCTCTATAGAACTTTGACTAGGTTTATTATATTATTTTGTAGAACTTTGTCTTTCTGATATAAGATCTTCACCAGCTACTCTTGAAATGAAAGATCATTATCCAATGGAACTATAACTAGATTCAAAACATGTAAGGGTTCCTTTATGTACAACCTGAAGAGGGGTACATAGAACACATAATGTACTCGATATAGGTTCAATGGGAGTGCTAATTAATATTTCACTTCTCTAATGTGATCAAGGATCATAAAGGTAACCACATATATTAGATTAAGCATTGCCTTCGTCCAAAATCCCATAACTTTATTCTATGAATATATATAGAGGAATACATTATATCCAACCTCAAAATCTAGGTCTCATATAGGATTATCAGCATTGAACTTATATTGAGTCTGAGCAACCCTAATGGGTTTCTGAATATTCTTGATCTTTTCCAAATTTTACTCAACCATTTCAGGGCCCACTAGTATGTGTTCACCAACAACATCCCACCATGTAATTTTTTTCACTTACTCCCATAAAGGGATTCATAGGGGTCCGTTTGGATTCTTTATTGGAAACTATTATTGTATGATAACTCAAATAAAGGAATATGTTGATCTCATCCCCCTTTGAAGTCCATTTAATATGCTCTCAACATATCCTTGAGTGTCTGGATGGTCTAATCATATTGGACATTAGTTTTTTGGGTGATGAGTCATGTTAAAGTTCAATTCAGTATTTCTATCATGTTGGAGACTCTTCAAAAACATGGGGATAAATCATGGATCTTTATTGGATACAATCGTTAGTGATGTTCCTAGAATCCTCACCACTTCACTATGGTATATCCTTGTAAGTTTATAGTCTTAATTCCAATCAAATTAAAATGAAGTGAGTAGACTTTTTAAGATGATTTAACAAAAACCATATAGAATTATTTTCTCTAGATGTCTTTAGAAGACTAGTGAGAAAGTCCATGGTTATGATTTCCCATTTCAATGTAGCTATGGGTAATTGTTTTATCCTCCCCTTTGATTTTTCCCTTTCATCCTTCACTTTCTAACATACAAGACACCTTGATGTATATTTTACGATATCCTTCTTCATATTATCCAACCAATAGTGACCTTGGAGATCTTGATAAAACTTTTTACTCCCTAGATGGATAGAGAAGGTTTATCTATGTGCATCATCCAACATATGTTTCTTTAACTTAGGATTTAATAGTACACATTTCCATTACCAAAATATTACAACCCCTTCTTCATATACTTTGAACTCGGAGTATTTCCCTTTTCTTATAGCTTCAACCTTATTCATAATTCTCACAAATCCTCCTTGAGCATCCATTATCTTCTCCTGAAGGGATGTCTGAACAATCATTTGTGAAAATATTGATGATGATCCTTCCTTTAAAATTCCCATGTTCATCATTTTCTATTATAATATGATCAGATCATTCTCAATTATAATAAATGATACAATTACATGATACATTATACATAGATCATATAGAAAATTATTTTATATCCCAGGATGTTTTTGGATTAAGAATTCATAGTCTATAATCAGCTCTAACCTTCTTCTTTCGCATATAGTTATCTCTTTATATGTGAATATATACTTGAGGCTCTAATGATCCATATATATTTAACACTTATAATAAAATATATAATGAAACTAGATTTTAAATTTGAATATCATTACATAAAACTCTAAATCATGAAATAGGTAGTTCTGTTCATGAACATTCAATTTCCTTGAGGGTAGGCTATCACTTGGTCATTCTATATTAGTACACATCCCAAGACCTTTTTTGAAGAATCAATGTATACCACAAAAATGTTCTCGGCCTATGTGTAGAATAAGTACAGGTGCAATGATAATCCTTTTTTAACTCATTATGGCACTCTTCACTTTCATTATTCCAAAAAAAACATCAATCCCCTTTAAGTAATATTGGTTTGAGGGTTTCACAATCATGATAAATTTCTCACAAATCGATGATAGTACCTAGATATTGCAAGGAAACTATGGATTTCTAACATAGTGGTTGTTATTATCCATCCTTTAATTGCTTCTATCTTTGAAGGTCCTATAGTTATCTTATTTATTGTGATAATATTCCCTAAAAATGATATTTTCTTCAACCATATATCACAATTGTTCTAGTTTTCATAATAATTATCCATTCATAAATTATTTTTCATAGTTATCAAATGATCTTCATGCCCCTCATTTCTTTTCAAGTATAGTATAATATCGACAATAAAGACTTCCAAAAAACTTTTGAGGTATTTTCATAAGACTATATTCATTAAATCTATGTAGATTTTTTGAGAATTAGTGAGTCTTAATGATATTACTATGAACTCATAGTTTCCATGCCTTGTATAAAAATTAGTCTTTCGAAAGTCCACCTTCTTCACCATTACTTGATAATACCCTGACCAAATATCCACCTTGTATAAGTATTAGTCTCCACATATCTGATCTGAAAAATAATAAATCCATGGTAAAGGATACATTTTCTTTATTGTGGTCTTTTTTTTCTCGTGATAATAAAATCAAAGGTACATCGAATAATCCTTTTTCTAGAAGAATAGAACGGGTTCACCCCATGGTGAATCTCTTGGGCATTTGAACCCATAGTCAAGATTCTCCTCTATTTGTTTATTTATTTCCTTAAGTTCTGCAACTACCATTTGATACTGATGCTTAGATAATGTCAATGACCTAGGTATAAGATTGATTAAAAAATCAACCAATCAGATAGAAGGAAGATCAGATAATTATTTAGGAAGCACATATTTCTATTCCTTCATAATGGAAATTTATTCATGGATAATATTTTCCTTAGACTCAACCATTTGATATTGATACACTTTCTCAATGGTAAATAATTTACATTCTTGAGATGTTGGTGCAAAATAAGATTCATCCACCTTTCATTTGTACAGAATCAGTGGATGATTAATGATACAGAGATAAATTTCCTTCTCATAGTAATCTATGCTGGCTCTATATAAATAAAGCCAATACATACCCAAAATTTCATCAATTTCCACTGAAGTGTGTATAACAAGGTTTTTTTGGAATTTTATCCCATAAATTATGATAAGGGAGGAGTTATATAGTTAGGATGAGATAATTTCCCTGTATTCTATTTTCACCTAATGATCTACTTCCATGAATTATGGTGGTGTTTAAATATTTCTACTAAACTTAAATGATATTAAGGAATCCGTTGAACCAGAATCAAAAAGTGCATTCAATATTCATGAATGAATAACTAGAATACTTGTCACCACTTCCTTATCGGGATCCACCTTAGAATTTGTGATGGAATAAGCTCCCCTTTACTACCTTAGAGGTTTTTGGTGTTTATTGTCTCTAAAATCCTCATACTAGGGAAGTGGTTCACATAGTTTCCTTGTTCATTGAAATTGAAACACTGGAAAATAAGTTAAGGGTGTGCTGAAGCATTCCACTCTTCCATTAAATTTGTGGGTTTCTCTTATTGATAATAACTAGCTAGGTGGCCTTTATTTTCACACATAAATCATTTCCTCGTCAACATTATGAAATTTATGAGGCCCTTCTTTCCATGTTTTTGACAAGTGGGATGTTGAAATTTATGAGGCCCTTCTACATAGCTATAAAAGTATTGGATCTCCAAGGATTTTTGTAGACTCAGTTTTAGACCACCAAAGAAGTAGTCAACATTTCATTCCAGGGTAATGAAAAATATGGAGCAATATCATGAAATTATTGTGAATTTTTCCATGTATATCCCAATAGATTCATCATCCTTTTTCTTGAGGGTAAGAAAATCCGATTCCATTTTAATCTATAGAGTGAGAAGAAAATATTTGTCAAAAATAATTTCTATAATTTCTTCCACCACATCACTTTGATCTCTTTCTCAATATTATTATTCTTCATCAATTTCCACCAGTAGTCAGTTTCTCCCTCTATATGATAAACATATAGTAAAACCTTCTCTTGCTCAAAAAATTGAAGGATGGAAAAGATCTCATCAATTGATTTGATCAATTTATCAATGATTAAGGGATCAAATGATCCATTGAAAGTCATATCACTTTGTTGCATAAAATTATCAATTGAAACTTGTTCTATATTAGGTTTATTTGGGTGTTTCTCATGATTTAGATTTCATTT
Source organism: Viscum album (assembly GCA_963277665.1). NCBI lineage: Eukaryota > Viridiplantae > Streptophyta > Magnoliopsida > Santalales > Viscaceae > Viscum > Viscum album. The sequence continues at coordinate 1,191,913,296 of OY728158.1, read as the reverse complement.
CATAACCTGAGTAAACTGAGAGAGTATCATCACAATGTCCATGATCCCTGATCCCATCAGGTTGGGAATCTCATTTGGACAGTCATCACATTTCCCTTCACATTTTTTGTTTGATAGATTCCTCTAATTTCTATCCATTGGCTAAAATAAAGGAAAAATTAGTGTTGAGTATTTTAAAACTATTAAACACATAAACAGGAATGATAACATTAAACAGAAAACTTATAAATAATATTTATTCTATATCTTATGAATTTCTAGGATTCATTCTATGAAATCCATCATATATTTCCTAACATAAAATTTTATTTTATTTTTGGGTTCCCCTAATAATGGTTCATAATGATCTTGTGAATTTTCGAAATCATATCGCCTATGAGTTTCAATCCAGGTGTGCAGAAAGTCCTGTTATTGTGCATATGTTCCTGATCATGTCTAGATCAATGCAGTGTTTTCATGTGTTACCCCTTGGTAAATTTGTTTCAGAGCCACAACCATTTGTAGTATCCATATAGAAATTTATTTTCTTAGAAACCACTTACTGTATACTCTAAAAAAATTAAGTATGTCTTCTTATGTTTAGTCTTATCTGAAAGGCTTTATCTACAGTTTTTTATTATAATAAAAAAATAATTATACATTCCTTTGATACCAACTATGAAAAACCTTTTTTATAACACATTAATTCATGATTTATTACATAGGAATACACATAATAAAACCCAGAAGGTCGAGAATTATTGTGTCTTTGGTTAATTAGTTACAGTATATAACAACTTAAAATAGGGGGTACATCATATTAATTTAAAAATTCCTTAAAATTATCATATTATTCCATCATTATTAAAAATATATGGGATAAATGGAGGACATAGATAATAAAGGGGTGATATATAGAGCCTTTTAATATAATAAACAATGCATAACATGAAAAAAAATATTACATTATATACAATAGTTATTTATATGGAGCATTAAAGGTTTGAAAATCATAAACATCAACAATGTAGCAAGATATAGTATGATATAATAATGGAAATACGGGGATGTAGAAATAAATTGAAACATGACCTCATAAAAATAATTCAATTTTAAACACCAATACAACATCGCTTAATGTGCTCAGTTTAGCCTCCTACACACTATACATTGAATCTCATGTGAATAAAACATTACCCAATGCATTGGAGTGATATTTTGGAACACACATCGTAATCATATTTTGTACATACATAAGTGCTCTACCTAGACCATATACATAAGAACATATTTCATAATATTTAATCCCTTCTTAATGGAGTTTGGATTATATACATGTAATTTCTCAATAAAATAATTATAATTACATAAAGGTGAACACCTGTGATGGGAAATGGGTATGGGTATTCACTAATGGAAACTGAGTCTAACCTCACATATCAATATCCATGGTTTAGATAAATCTTGGGTATGTACATTCTTCCAAAATATATACCCGCGGTTAGAAAAATGTTTGGTATAGTTTGACTTATGCCGAAAGTTTTTCAAAATTTGTGGTTATAGCTCCTTACAAAATAGGGCTTCCCCTCAAGCTCCTCATCACCTCCTCATTCAAATCCCAAATCTCCCCTCCCCTTCATTGAGCCTCGGGGTCCCCCCTCCCCTCCACAGGTGACGCTTCCCCATTATGTCACGTGTTTTCCCTCCATTTCTGGAACTTTTTGTTTCAATCTTTGAGAGATAAGATTTCCTTGCCTCCCTATATTTATTCTCCCTTATCCCAAGTGATGTCTAGTTGTATTATCTAATATTACCCCCATATTCTGGATTTTTTTATTCTGATCTTCTTTGAAATCATATTAGTGAATTTTGAATATGTCTTCTCTTTAATTGGTTATCATTTTCATTTTTATCTATGCGTGTGATTCAAATTGAGCATGATGGAATCACTTATATCATAATGTTGATAAATTTATAATATATTAGAGATAAAATGTATTCTATTAAATTACTAAAAGTAAAATCATTATTATAATTTATTTATTTTGAAAACTATACTTGGGATTATAATGAATTAAACTTAAATTTTAGATTCTTTTGGTGGAATATTTTAGGGATTTAGATATCATTAGTGTTGTAAATCATATTAAATTTAACTATAGGGGTTAATATTGGTTTCTATTATCCTAGAGTTATGGTATTTAATTGTTGAAATACAATTAATTATATCACAAACCATGGTTAAACTATTTAATAGATTGTTTTATAACGAAAAATAATAATAATTCTATGATGATGCAGACAATTATACTATTATAAGAAAATCGGGAATACTGGTTTATCTAGGAAGGTTGGATCATCAGGAATTCACTAGGGAATTTATAGTACTTATGAAGAATGTTTCATAGAATTAAATATTATTATTTAGATATGAATGAAATATAAAATATTATTTTAAATAATCAAATATTTATATTTCAAATGTTTATGTATTTTTTAAAAATTATTATGTATAAATACTTATATAAGACTTTGGTAAAAGTCATGAAATAATTATATAATTTATAATAAAAATATTACTAGATTGTATTAATTTTATGAAACATAGTTTCCATTAATAAAATTTTACAAAATAATTTTGTTCTTTAAGAAATATTTAATTATATGAACTTAGTTTCACCTGATATGAGTAAATATTGAGTATAACTCAGTTATTTATTGAGAATGCTTCCTTAGTACATTTATCATGTGTTGAGTTGTTATCCATTTATTTAAACTATATATTAAATGAATTAAAAACCCATCTAACCAAACATTACCTCAATTAAGAGGTATCAACAATGGTGAAGTAATGGATAGGTTTCATAAAGTGGGATGGAATGGATTGGTTATTTAGTTATGATGGATTTTCCCCAAGTTAAATACTTTTTAAATTGAAATAAAACATTATGTAAAATATATTTACTTTTATTTGAATAATATAATTAATTTTAACCTTAAATAAAATCCTTTCATGAATAAATTTCATACTAAATTATGTTTTTAAATGAGAATACCACCACAAATAAGAAATAAACATTTTCCTATTGTTATTCTTTATTTGTTATTTATTCCAATACATGCACCTAGTTTGGATTTCTATGAGTATGCCTTTTTTATTCTTATGATATGCATTTTTTTTGTTTATATGGATAGTAGTATTCTATAATTGTCACTTGCATTATGCATTGTATTCAATTTGGTTTCCTCTTAGTGTTCTTTAAATTACTCAACGCTATACTTTTAATTCGTCTTTGAATTTGGATATCATTATAATTATGGTTTAAATTGTAGGTTGGAACAAATATTTTTCCCCTATAATATAATTTATAAAATTTGGATGTACCATACTGACCATATTTCAATCATGTTTCTAAATAATTTGGAATTATTTTAGATTTTTCATTTAGAAATTCTTCATATAGAGGTCATATAATGTTTACAATTTATAATTGTGTTGGAATTCCAAGGTCAAGACAATAAAAATTATAATGATTGTTGGATTTCAAAAAATCTATTATGATTGTTATCACAATGGAGAGACGATAAAATCTTATACTATTTATGAACGGAAATAAATTTGGGGTGTATAGAATTTGATTTTTGATCAGCTTCCATTTGTGAATATTCATGAGAGATATAGTATTAAAATGAAATAAGGTAATAATATCAGTACACATGAGGAAAATACTAAAGATGATGACTTTGATAGACTAAAAAAAGTAAGGGATGATGCCAGAACTCTTATATATCAGGAATATACTAAAATTAAATGGTTATAATCTTTAATGTGGTTATATCATGGAAAAAACATGTATCAAATTTATAATACCACCATTGATTATATTCTTATGTTTTTTAAGTAAATTTTTCCTGATGGTCCATGTATTCCCTCATGTAATTATAAGGCATGGAATTTAATTAAGGAGAAAAGATTTTCTACTAATTAATTTCATGCTTGTCTAAAGAATTGAAGTATATTTGGGTGGAAACAAATGAAATCTCAAACTATATGTGATGGAATGATGTTTAATGATGTAAAGACCCGGAAATTTCAAGGAAAATTTTTTCTTAATTTTCATTGGAATTTTACAAGAACGCAGTTTCTGACGGCACTTGATTCCGAGGCTCGGAGTGCTCGAAATCAATTTCTGAAGTTTGGCTCAGGTACGTTCAGTGAACAAACGAGCGGGTTTTCCTATATTTTGAACCGGTGCTCGAAATTGAAATCCGATGGCACCGATGAACTCGCAACGCCGGTAATCGCTTAAGGGAACCTTTACCGTAGTTGCGTTTGTGCGGGTGAAGAAGTTAATTTTTGGGGTTTAATTAAAAAAGTAAATAAAATTGTTGAATCAATTTTATTTCATGTCATGTGGTTAACTTCTCCCATGGGAAGTTGGTGGTGGGCCCACATCCACTCAACATCCAATGTGTGGATATTTGAAAGGGGCGGGGCCCACACGAACCCCCCACTTTTTCAAATTCCTTAAAATCCCTAACCCCTCTTAACCCCTCACTTTCCTAACCCCTCTAAACCCCCAATTTAACTTTTGTTAACTTATCACCTCATTAATTTTATAACATCTTATGTCAATAACTTAAGTGAGTTAAATGTGGGTTTTGAATTTTCAAACTCTTGAAATTCAAATGGTTAGGTTGTGTTAATAAAATAAGACTCAGTCTTATTTTATTATTGTTAGAGTTTTGCAACCTTGAGAGGATTGGGGAAGCGGTCTTCTTCTTCTTCTTCAACCTCGACGAAGAATGTAAAGAACACCATTCTTCAACGAAGAACTTCTCCACCGAAGAACACGGTTCTTCCGCGACGCCGTATCCACGGCGTGACGTTATTCTTCCGCGTCGTCTCTTCTGTGATGGTTTTCCACGACGAAATCGCCGTCAACGACTTCGAATCCTCTCTTTGCGACGTCGACGTTCTTTTACCGTGATGCCCGACCTCCGCGGCGCTCATCTTCCGCGGCTCTTTGACGAACATCGTTCCTGAACCGAGGTAGGGGATTATTTTATTTAATTATTTTCCATTCATGAATCTAGTTTATCGATTATCGTGGATTTTCGACTAGATGATATCTTTTAACGAGAGGGGGTCCAGACCGCACAAACATGGCCGAAACCCCCTCCTATCTTCATGTTTGATTCTTTGTGGATGGAACGGAATGGCGAGGTGCCATCGCACCACGCGGGAATCACACGGCAAGTATTACGTGACGCCGTCGCGCCCCGTCGTGGAAGGAAGTTTAAGAACGCGACGTCGTCGCGCCGCGTCGAAAAAACCAAAGAACCACGGTCGGAGTCGGGCCGCGGCGAAGGGTCCGCCATCGGGTTGCGCTGGAAAACTACAAAGACGACGCTGTTCGTTTTGACACTTGGATTGACGGGTGACGACGAAGCAGACCGTTTTGGCGTTTGAATCCCTTCGCAGTGAAGGTGGGGTCCCGGGGGGACCATAGGCGAAGAAGGCAGGAGGAACGGACCACCGGTGTGCGTCCGGTGGTCCGCAGAAGGCGGCGGCGGCGCGCCACGCCGGTGCGGCGGCGTCAGCGACCGGTGGCGGCGGCGCGCCGCCGGAGGTTTGGCGACCGGCGGATCCGCCGCCGGCCTCAATTATCGGCGGGCGGGGGAGTCGCGCACCCCGCTCCGCGAATCGGCTCGGCCATGCTAGCCAAGCTGCGGCCGGCCGGTCGGGCCGGTCCGGGCCCAGCCGGGTCGGACCCAGGTCGGGTCGACTCGGTTCGGCCGACCCAGGGGGGGTCGAGCCGGGTCGGCCCGGGCCCAGACCCCCGTTTTCGGACCAATTTCGGTCAGATGCCCATATCTTGAGCTGTAGACCTCCGATTGACGCGCCGTTAGCGGCAACGCGGTCCTTGGATCGAGGCGGTCGTTTCAGTATATTACACTCAAGTTTACAGAGAACTTTGGGTTTGGCCGGTTTGGTTCGTACACTAAACCAACCGGGCCCTCGGAGCAGAAACGCACGTAACTTGACCTCCGGACGTCCGATTGACGTGTCGTCGACTATGTTGGATTCCTCTTAGTGAGACGGATCTTTTTGCTTACTTCTCTCTAGGTTTGGATGTTGTCGGAGTGCGTTCGGGTTGGTTCGTTCAGGAAACCAACCGGGCCCCTGGAACGAAAAGGCCAATAACTCACAGACCGGGCGTCCGATTGATGCGCCGTCTATCTTGTTTTTTTCCTCTTGATGAGATGGAACTTTTGGCATACTTTTCCCGAGTTTTGGATACATTTGTATAGTGGCCGGGTTGGATCGCACCCGAAATCCAACCGGGCCCCTGGAACGGAAAAGTTGATATCTTTCAGACAGGACATCCGTTTGACGAACCGTGAGCAGCGTTGTTGATCACGTTGAGAAACGGTCCCAATGAGTATACCCTATGAGAGTTCGGGGAACAGTTGAGATACGGCTGGGATTGGTTCGCTCACGAAACCAACCGGGCCCCTGGGATGAAAAGGCTAGAAACTCACAGACCGGGCGTCCGATTGACGCACCATCTGTTGCGTTGAGACCCCTTTGATGATGCGGTCCTTGAGATACTTCTTCGTGGGACTTTGAGATACTTGGAGTATCGACCAGTAGCTCGTGGAGTGGACCCTCCCAGAGACGAGCGTACGGAGTACGGACACCGTGTAGCTGGCGGAGACCTAATGACTTCTTGACTGACTCGACTTGGAGTGAGTCGACTAGCCCAGTGGACGGAGCACTACTTTGTGAGGTGCAGACCCATGGAATATGGAGCACTACCTGTGTGACAGTGCATACCCGCGGTACTCGTCCGGAGAGTACCACAGCAGGCTACTAGTGGGTGTGCACTACTGTGTTTGGGTGACATACCTCGGCGGGAAGCACTACTGTGTCTGGGTGGCTGACCCGCGGTACTCGACAGGAGGAGTACCTCAGCAGTCTTAGGTTAGTGAGCAGTACCTCGGAGTCATGACAGGACCACTGTACACTCCAGAGATGGTGCTCTTCAGCAGTTACAGTTTCGATAATGAAAATCCTGGTTTGAGCTGAGACTTTTGATCTTTGTGTTACCTCATGATTGAGATGGGTTACTTGATAACTTAGGTATATGTATGGGCATATACCTAAGTAGAGGTTATCTGTTGAGATATTATTTTTTGTTATCCTTGTTGGTTTTAGTGAGACCTTGAGGGTCTCAGGGTCCCTACTGAGTATCGTTATACTCACCCCTGCACGGGCTATGCCCGCACCTCATTGTGTTGGTTGCAGACGACGGGCAGTGCTGAAAGAGGCCGAGAGTTCGAGGACTGGACGGTACCCGGATGTGGACTACACGACAAGTCAGTACCCGGAGGTGGACTACATGAAGAGACAGTATCTGGAGGGGGACTTCACGGCCAGACGACACACGGAGGAGGTTGACGGGCGAGAGCGTTGAGGAGGCTATATGTACCTACCCTTCAGGTAGGATCCGTGGCGGACAATCCAGGAGCTACGCTATCTATACCGACCCTTCAGGTAGGATCTGAGGAGGACGACCCAGAAGCTTCTTCCTTCTTTCAGCTATTTTCCATTTTCTGTTGTATTTTCGTTCAGTTTTAGCTGCACTTTCAGTTGGGTTTGTATTCTGGCCCATTTACTTTTCAGCACTTTCTTTTGTACTTAGTTTTTTGCTTCCGCTTGTACTCTGTGGTGTTTTGTTTACTTTTATAAAGGCAATACCTTCCTAGTTATCGGGATTTATGCCTTTGGTGCTAGTCGCCAGCCCCTCGCCTATGGAAGGCGGGCTTGGGGTAGTCACGGCACGGGCCCCGAGGACGGGTCGTGAAAAATTGGTATCAGAGGAGTCAGTTCTACCAAAGAACTTATAACTCTGATATTTTCTTTCTGTGAAGCAATAGTGTTAAGGGTACCGAGTGTGGTCTTCAGTTCAGGGAGTCCAGTGTTGGTGCGGGCGGCTGACGTATCAATACACCAGGACCCTGACAACTGATTTCCGACTTTTTGCAAGAAAACACTGATTGCATGTGTGTTTTCAAAGGTTTTCCCTTAAAACAGCTCAAACTAGGTCAGCTCACTAGGTATAATCGTTTCACCGTGTTACGTCATTTCTTTCAGGATTCCTTTTCTCGGACGACCAACTAGAGCCCCGAGAGTGGTTCGTACTGACAGCCCGCCGAGCGACGTGGCCTCAGTACAGGGCCCTTTTCCAGTTGAGGCAGCAGCGGAGGCACCAGCGGTACTACTACCCGTTGGGCCACCGATGCCACCAGCCCCAGCAGCAGAGGGTGCACGTCGCTTGAGTGCACTGCACGAGTTACAGCGCTAGAGGCCACCCAGGTTCCAGGGAGGGACGGACCCGCAGGCGGCTGAGGATTTGTTGGAGGCTGTGGTGAGAGTCTTCAGGCTAGTGGGGATGCCAGCAGACTTCATGGTGATCTTTGCTGCTAGCCTCCTTCAGGCAGCAGGAGGTAGGTGGTGGAGCCACTTGTTTCAGTTTTGCGACGGGATGACCTACGCATGGGAAGACTTCGAGACCATCTTCAGGGTGGAGTTTGTGCCAGTAGCTCCACACCCCGAGCATGTACATGAGCTTCTTCCTTTCCCGCGTGTTTTTTAATTAGTAGCTGAGTCATCTGTGGGTAGTAGACAGATGATGCAGAGGTCCAGGAGGACCAGACTAGTAGTTGGACGATCTTGGGTTTTTGGACCGGTGGTGCGGGGCACCCGAGGTGGGGTCAGATCCAGGCGTGCCAGAAATGGACAATGTTACTCCTGTGGCGGGAAGGGTCACCTGGCACGTGACTGTCCAAATCCTCATACAGTTGATCTGCAGGCATTGGAGGAGCCACCGAGCCAGAAGCAGCGACGAGTGCTTGAGCAATAGCCGAGCAGTGGAGAAGGCAGTAGAGCTCCAAGAGCAGGTGGACAGGAGCGGAACTAGTGGATACGTCCCTTGTACTTCTATTTCCATGTTTCTGTTGTATTAGTGTCTTTGTACTATGAGCTACAATAATAAAAAGACACTTATCTTTGTTTGCTTTCATGTCCTTTTGTTTGGTTGATACTGAGTGGTCCCGGTTAAAACTGTTGACTTGACCCTCACTTTCGAGATTTCTACTGGATGAGACCCAGTGACCTCACACTGATGCCGATAGTGTGACTCGACCCTTGGAGGAAAGAGTGACAGTTGGATCTCTTAGTAGTTACGTCGAGGCCTTACGATGTAATCCATGGCATGAATGAGTAATTCATGTCCGGATTGACTATTTTAGGCAATGGGCGTGGTTCATCCAGGGTATGAGACCAAGTTTCTCTTTTCGGAAAAAGAGAAATTTTAGCAGCTCTTTCAGATCGTAGGCAAAGCAGGTGCAGATCATCCAGGAGTGGATGAAGACTGCACAGTGCAGTAAGAAACAGGAAACCGGCTCCAGTCTTAGAGACTCGAGCGTGTTAAATGTTAAAGAAGAGGAATCTTAAAGTAGAGATGAGTCTACGAAGCAGCAGACGTGGAGGCAGAGCTAGGAGAGCAGCATGAGGTGGTGTACATCTTATCATGGTACAACCACCCGCCTTAGTTATTCCCGCCAGGCTCAGGGAGCTGGAGGGCGGAGGAAGAGTGCGACTGCATGCGGTCAAGGAGTGTGACCCAATGGCTCTAGAAATGATTCAAGGGAAAATCTGTGTCCACTACTAGCTTTTGTAGTAACGGATGTCGATATGAATCATTCCTTGCTTTCACAAATCTTGTTCCAGACCTAGAGTTTCCGATAAGCCGTGGACTTGACCCTCACGTCTGGAGATACCTTGGGAGGAGACTCGATAATCACACTTACACCGACGGTGTGGTCAGACCCTCGAGGCGAGAGTTCCGGTTGGAATCTCTTGGTGGCAGCATTGAGGCCTTACGACGTTAGTTTGAGTATGGAATGGGCAATAACTGTTCATACTCAAATTGACGGTTTTAGGCAAACGTCGGGATGGGTTTTCCTTGGTCGGCGAAAAGGAAACCCTGGGTAGCACAAGTTAAACTCTTTCACAGAAGGGTGTGACCGATCACTCTTGAGTCGGCAAACCATACGCTCGTGGCGGCGGTCGTTTCGAGTTCCAGTTCTAATAGGAATTGGAGACCTCTTGAGTTCGAGGATGACGATCACGTCCTTATACGGGTCTCACCTCAACGAAGTTTACGGAGTTGTGGCCAAGGCGGCAAGTAAACTCTGAGGTTCAACGGACCTTTCTAGGTCCACAGCTGGGTAGGCGAGGTGGTTTACCGCTTGACCCATCCACCTCAGTTGCACCAGGTGCACGATGACTTCCACGTATCTCAACTGAAGAGATACGTGCTCGACCCTTCACATATCATCGACCATGGGGAGATGGACGATGGCGATGAGGTTTTTTTCACGGAGGTTCCAGTGGAGATCGAGGATCGACAGGATTGGATCCTACGAGGATGATCGATTCCTCAGGTGAGCTTTCTTTGGCAGTACGGAACCTCCAGGTATGCACATGGGAGCGGAAGGCTCAGATGTGTGCTATGTACCGGTTTTGTGACCCTATTTTGTGTTGAAGCTTTACGAGGACGTAAAGCCCTGAGGTGGGAGTAATGTAAAGACCCAGAAATTTCAAGGAAAATTTTTTCTTAATTTTCTTTGGAATTTTACAAGAACGCAGTTTCTGACGGTACTTGATTCCGAGGCCCGGAGTGCCCGGAATCAATTTCCGAAGTTTGGCTCGGGTACGTTCAGTGAACAAATGAGCGGGTTTTCCTATCTTTTGAACCGGTGCTTGGAATTGAAATCCGATGGCACCGATGAACTCGCAACGCTGGTAATCGCTTAAGGTAACATTTACCGTAGTTGTGTCTGTGCGGGTGACGAAGTTAATATTTGGGGTTTAATTAAAAAAGTAAATAAAATTGTTGAATCAATTTTATTTCATGTCATGTGGTTAACTTCTCCCATGGGAAGTTGGTGGTGGGCCCACATCCACCCAACTTCCCATGTGTGGATATTTGATAGGGGTGGGGCCCACACGAACCCCCCACCTTTTCAAATTCCTTAAAATTCCTAACCCCTCTTAACCCCTCACTTTCCTAACCCCTCTAAACCCCCCATTTAAGTTTTGTTAACTTATCACCTCATTAATTTTATAACATCTTATGTTAATAACATAAGTGAGTTAAATGTGGGTTTTGAATTTTCAAACTCTTGAAATTCAAATGGTTAGGTTGTGTTAATAAAATAAGACTTAGTCTTATTTTATTATTGTTAGAGTTTTGCAACCTTGAGAGGATTGGGGAAGCGGTCTTCTTCTTCTTCAACCTCGACGTAGAACGTGAAGAACACCGTTCTTCAACGAAGAACTTCTCCGCCGAAGAACAGGGTTCTTCTGTGATGCCGTATCCACGACGCGATGTTCTTCTTCCACGTCGTCTCTTCCGCGATGGTTTTCCGCGACGAAATCGCCATCAACGACTTCGAATCCTCGCTTCGCGACGTTGACGTTCTTTTCCCGTGACGCCTGACCTCCGCGACACTCGTCTTCCATGGCTCGTTGACGAACACCATTCCTGAACCGAGGTAGGGGATTATTTTATTTAATTATTTTCCATTCATGAATCTAGTTTGTCGATTATCGTGGATTTTCGACAAGATGATATCGTTTAATGAGAGGGGGGCCGGACCGCACAAACACGGCCGAACCCCCCTCCTATGTTCATGTTTGATTCTTTGTGGATGGAACGGAATGGAGAGGTGCCATCGCACCACACGGGAATCACATGGTAAGTATTACGTGACGCCGTCGCGCCGCGTCGAAGAAAAGAAAAGAACCACGGTCGGAGTCGGGCCACGGCGAAGGGGCGCGGCGCCATCGGGTCGCGCTGGAAAACTACAAAGACGACGCTATTCGTTTTGACATGTGGATTGACGGGCGACGACGAAGCAGTCCGTTTTGGCATTTGAATCCCTTCGCAGTGAAGGTGGGGTCCCGGGGGGACCATAGGCGTAGACGGTAGGAAAAACGGACCACCGGAGCGCGTCCGGTGGTCCGCGGAAGGTGGCGGCGGTGCGCCACGCCGGCGCGGCAGCGCCGGCGACCGGTGGCGGCGGTGCGCCGCCGGAGGTTTGGCGGCCGGTGGATCCGCCGCTGGCCTCAATTAGCGGCGGGCGGGGGAGTCGCAAACCCCGCTCCGCGAATCGGCTCGGCCACGCTGGCCGAGCCACGGCCGGCCGGTCGGGCCGGACCGATCCGGGCCGGGCCCAGCCGGGTCGGACCCAGGTCGGGTCGACCCGGTTCGGCCGACCCAGGGGGGGTCGGCCCGGGCCCAGACCCCCGTTTTCGGACCACTTTCGGTCAAATGCCCATATCTTGAGCTGTAGACCTCCGATTGACGCGTCGTCAGTAGAAACGAGATCCTTGGATCGAGACGGTCGTTTAAGTATATTACACTCAAGGTTTCGGAGAACTTTGGGTTCGGCCGGTTTGGTTCGTACACGAAACCAACCGGGCCCTCGGAGCGGAAACGCTCGTAACTTGAGCTTCGGACGTCCGATTGACGTGTCGTCGACTATGTTGGATTCCTCTTAGTGAGACAGATCTTTTGTATTACTCTGCTCAAGGTTTGGATGTCTTCGGAGTGCGGTCGGGTTGGTTCGCTCAAAAAACCAACCGGGCCCCTGGAACGAAAAAGCCAATAACTCACAGATCGGGCATCCGATTGATGCGCCGTCTGTCTCGTTGTTTTCCTCTTGATGAGGTGGAACTTTTGGCATACTTCGCCTGAGTTTTGGATACAGTTGGATAGTGGCTGGGTTGGATCTCACCCGAAATCCAACCGGGCCCCTAGAACAGAAAAGCTGATATCTTTCAGAAAGGACATCCATTTGATGAACCGTCAGCAGTGTTGTTGATCACGTTGAAAAACAGTCCCAATGAGTATACCCTATGAGAGTTTGGGGAACAGTTGAGATACGGCCGGGATTGGTTCGCTCACGAAACCAATCGGGCCCCTGGGATGAAAAGGCTAGAAACTCACAGACCGGGCGTTCGATTGACACGCCATCTGTTGCGTTGAGACCCCTATAACGAGGCGGTCCTTGAGATACTTCTTCATGGGACTTTGAGATACTTTGAGTGTCGATCAGTAGCTCGTGGAGAGGACCCTCCCAGAGAAGAGCGTACGGAGTATGGAGACCGTGTAGCTGGCTGAGACCTGACGACTGCTTGACCGACTCGACTTGGAGTGAGTCAACTAGCCCAGTGGACGGAGCACTACTTTTTGAGGTGCAGACCCATGGAGGACGGAGCACTACCTGTGTGACAGTTTAGACCCGCGGTACTCGTCCGGAGAGTACCTCAGTAGGCTACTAGGGGGTGTGCACTACTGTGTTTGGGTGACATACCTCGGCGGGAAGCACTACTATGTCTGGGTAGATGACCCGCGGTACTCGACAGGAGGAGTACCTCAGCAGTCTTAGGTTAGTGAGAAGTATCTCAGAGTCATGACATGACCACTATACACTCCAGAGATGGAGCTCTTCAGCAGTTACGGTTTCGATAATGAAAATCCTGGTTTGAGCTGAGACTTTTGATCTTTGTGTTACCTCATGATTGAGATGGGTTACTTGATAACTTTGGTATATGTATGGGCATATACCTAAGTATAGGTTATCTGTTGAGATCTTATTTGTGGTTATCCTTGTTGGTTTTAGTGAGACCTTGAGGGTATCGGGGTCCCTACTGAGTATCGTTATACTCACCTCTGCACGGGCTATGCCCGCACCTCATTGTGTTGGTTGCAGACGACGGGCGGTGCTGACAGAGGCCGAGTGTTCGAGGACTGGACGGTACCCGGAGGTGGAATACACAACAAGTCAGTACCCAGAGGTGGACTACATGACGAGACAGTATCTGGAGGAGGAATTCACGGCCAGACGACACACAGAGGAGGTTGACGGGCGAGAGCGTTGAGGAGGCTATCTGTACCTACCCTTTAGGTAGGATATTTGGCGGACGATCCAGGATTTGCGCTATCTGTACCTACCCTTCAGGTAGGATCCGAGGAGGACGACCCAGGAGCTGCTTCCTTCTTTCAGTTGTTTTCCATTTTCTGTTGTATTTTTATTTAGTTGTAGCTGCACTTTCAGTTGGGTTTGTATTCTGGCCCATTTAATTTTCAGAACTTTCTTTTGTACTTAGTGTTTTCCTTCCGCTTGTACTCTGTGGTGTTTTTTTTTACTTTTATAAAGGCAATTCCTTCCCAGTTATCGGGATTTATGTCTTTGGTGCTAGTCGCCAGCCCCTGGCCTATGGAAGGCGGGCTTGGGGTAGTCACGGTACGGGCCCCGAGGACGGGTCGTGACAAATGAATTAAAGGTAACAATGAGTTGGTTTATATTTCATATGGATTGTCATGGAAGAAAATTGATGCACAAAATCATTATTTTTCATGTCAGGTTCATAAAGTCATGTTGGGTCCATCACGTGATGGTTTTAATCTGTTTTTCAGATGTTTACAACTCATATCACATTTCTCCTTTTATTCATGTTTATAATCATCGTCCCAGAGTTTGTATGAAAAAAATCAATTTATGGATAATACTAATATATTGACCTTATGATAATCATAGTGATATATACTTCTAATTGTAACCTTTAATAAGAGAGTTGAAGAATCTATGAGATCTACGAGTTTGTACACTCGATGCTTCTTCAAAAAAAATATTTCCATTGTGTTTTCCCTTTTATAGACAATAAATGATTTCCATACTTATACAATGATGTTTGGTTGGATCCTTAGGGGGAAAATGTCATGTCCTATTTTTATGAATAATACATGATTGAGAAGGATTAAATAACTATGTAGTTTCATCTTCATGGGGCATCGACGATTCTTGTGAATGGACCATCCATACAGGAAGAATTATTGAAAGTTTGATAATAATATTGACACTTAATAGCCTCCTCAACACATTCCAGGAACTTATGTGCTTAATTAATTGAAAAATTTCAGTTTTTTATTATATAAATGTAAAATGAAATCTAAAATAATGAAGAATTTTGACCCTGAATCCACATACAATCAGAAAAAAAGAAGTATTTATTTTGAGTTTCCATATTTTTGTACCAATTTATTACATAATTTTTTATTGTATTTAATATTCATAAAAATTTAGGTAAAATTTAGTTTTCAATTCATTTAAAAACTAAGGGTATGAAAAAATAGGACACTCTGTATTCCTAGGACTTTTTGTATTGGGGTATTCAACCATAAATGCATCTTATATGTATTATTAAAAATAAATGGAATGTTTCTTGTGCTTCTTATGTGATGAAAACCTTAGAAAAAAATAAATTTCTAGAATTATTGGATAATATCAATGTTCTTGATGGTGATTCCAGCAGCATATCTTAACCAGTCAACAGAAGGGAGTAAAAAAAATCCCTAAAAATTCATGATTATCACATCCTTCTTTGTGAATTGATTCCAATTGAAATCCATAATTTTATATCAAATAATACAAGGGTTATAGTGATTCACATATGCTATCTTTTTATAGACCTTTTTTCTAAAGTCATATCCAAGTATATCATTAAACAAAATCTGCAAGAGGTGCTATTTATTTTGTGTCAGTTGGAAAAAACATACTTCATCATTTTTCACTTTCATATTGCATTTAACGATTTATCTTCCAACTGAAACACATCTTGGGGGACCTTTTACTTTTTTGTGGATGTATCCTACTAAAATAAATATTTTCATAGTAAAATATTATTTCTAAAATAAGAATCATCATAAAGGTTCCATTTGGATATGTTATTTTTCTAAAGAATGTATGGATTTTTGTTGAATTTATTTGTCAACTGTGAGCACAAAACATAACTATCCAATGAAAAATGGGTATGAGATGTATGGAGAAATTAAGACCGTGTTTCCATATCTTCCCCAAACAAGAGAAAATATTGGGTCATACACATTATCAGCATTGAGCCTTGAAGAGTGAGATATGGCACACTGCAAAGTCATGTTTAACAGTGGTTTATTCGATGACTATAACAATTAATTTTAATATTTATATTTTATTTTATAAAATTTCATTTCACATATACCATAAACATTGGTTATCATTTTATGTTGATAACATATAAAATTTATAGGTAGAGTTCATCGATCAATTCCTTTGAGATGGAGACAGTATTTTTATACGAAATATTCTCCTGCTTGGTTGAAATCAAAGTTATGAACATTAATTTAATTAACTTAAATGTAGATATTAATTTTATTTGATTATACATATATATATATATATATTATTGAGTTTACCTATTGACTTCATTTCTTAATAATTAAGAGTGTTGTATTTTGGTTCAAATTCTTTGTTTCGTGAATGAAATTATATATTTATCAATGGGTATAAATGTTTTACAAATGATAGAGTGTTGGGAATGATAACACAACATGATGTAATTATGTTAACTACTATAATAGACTGTTATAACTATGTATTGGATAGTGACTCGAGATGAAATTTTTTCTTATTATGGACTTATTGAGAACATATTGCTTTTGGATCACTACTCTTATGGTCGAGTAACTAGGTTGAAATGTAAATTGTTTGATTCAATGATCTGACTAGGTAAATTTATTAATGATTAAATATTGAAAGTTATTGAAATGATCCGATTACTTACATCCAATGAACTATACATTTTTTAATCAATGGAAAAAAAATTCTATGTGAAATATCATCTATGAACTAATTAGTGTATCATTAATGAAGTAATACCAATACATATTTTTCATGATAGTAGGGATTAAATTGAAACCATTGATTCCCCCATTGGTGTTGAACAAAATATTTCATTTGATGACTCAAATTGCCTCATTGTGAGAGTTTATGTAGAACCAAAAGTAGTGTTGCGAAATATATAGAAGCAACCATATATGTTCATATTTAATTTAGTTTACCATGATGTGAATTTCTCAGGATGATGTTACCATAATTAATTTATATTATTTTTAATTTGGAATGATGTGTTTGTTTCAGTATTGTTTTTTTTTTGCATTTAATTAGATATATTTCAATTCATAATATCGAGTTTAAAACATTTTTTTCAAAAATGAATAACATGGTTTTATATTATTTTTCATAAAACATGTTGTGACATTGTTTATGAATTACATGACTTTTAAGTTGTGTGCATGATTTTTAACAATTATTTCTAAAAAAAGTATATTTCATTATTCTATGGATTTTGAAAAATACTGAAGAATTTTGAGGGAAGTGGTTATTTGATATTGATCGATATATATATATGCGAGCATGGGTTGCCTCATCTAGTAGCCTTAATGAGTATAATAATTTTAATATTTTTCTTCTAAATTACATATACTATCATGTTCTTATTCTTTATAAAAAAATTATGGACATTCATTTGAACTAGATTAAACTATGTATCAACATACTACCATGGGTCTAAGTGGATGTTCTACAAGAGCTAGACAGGGAACCCATTGTACATGTTCCCACCTTGACCCACCAGTATACACCCCATATAGCACACTATTCCATCTCCTCCTTGAGCCTTCAGGGATGTTCCCACCCATGACTCCACCATCATCTCACTTAGCCTTTTCTTCCTATACCATGTATAGACCTCCTCTAGGGATATTCCAACATACACCATATCTATATCTTTTGATGTATCCCCAACCCAACTACTAATTTCATTCTATATAGACACCACCTCCTTTTCCTACTATCCATAAAAGATATGATTATTTTTTTCCTTCAGCTTCCACTCCAGTGCATTAAGATCAGCCAGAGAATGCTTTGGAACAAGCACATCATTTAGAGGCTACTAATTCAGGACATCCCCTAGATCCATTAGATCCAAATGAGCAGCCTGCATCCTGATTTTTATTATCAGTGTGTTAAATTATATCACATAATTTTTTTCTTATTTTACTATGACTTAATTCTTATTTATTTACCTTGATCTTATATAGTGCTATATTTTAGCAGGAAATGTGGGTGCACACATATGTGTGAAACTTGGAATTTCTAAAAAAAATTGGTGGATTATAATGAATACAATCAGATGATGGGTAAAATATTTAGGTAGTGTATAATTTTCATGGTAACATTATCGAAGTAAAATGATATCATTCTGGTAAAACATTTCTCATTGAGTCATATTGATAATTATTTCAAGGAGAAATCAGGGGTGGAGATATTGGTCAGAAATTTGTTTAAATTTGTATGTATATTATTTTTGTATTTATATTAATTAATATGTACATTACAGTGTGTGCATAGAATTCTTGATAGTGAAGCTTCTAAGGTTGCATATTTTATGGATCTTGGAGATTTCTAGAAATCATATAATCATTAGTTATAGGTTCGTTGGAATAGTAGAGTTGGATGTAATTTAGAGGGTGTGTTAATATTCCTTGACTTCCCAATAACACAATATCATTAAATGATCACATATTGGAAGAGTGATGAGTTTAAGTCATTCCAAATAGATAATTGTTTTCCTAGAAAATTTAATTATTCTTAATAGTATTAATTATTTTTAGGATGTTTTGGGAAAAAACAAAAAGAACAAAGATTCATTGATGTATTTTCACACTTTGGGACGCACTACAATGTATTAGCATGATAAGTGTCGGGTACTTTAATATGAATAGAAATAATATATATATTTATATTGTTACTTAGTTATATTTTTAGGCTAAAATTTAATTTTTATTGTCATTAATCCTATTAATATAAGGCTTTAAATACCCCTTTCAAATGACCAACTATCCTAATGGACAATTGGAAAATTGACCAAATGGCTAAATGTCCTAATGACCTAATTACCTAATAGAAAATTGGCCTAATGGAATAATGGAAAATTTTCATAATTTTCTTATATTTAATTGTCCTAATTGCCAAATTTTCCAATTAGCCTAATGTCAAAATGGCCAACTGGCATAATGGACAAATGTCATAATGTCCAATTAGTCTAATGGCCTAATATCAAATTGTCCAATTATCCAATTTTCCTAATTAGTCTAATTGAAAAGGACCAATTATCCTAATGGCATAATGAATAGTTGGCATAATGGCCTAATAGCCTAATATCCAATTAGTCAATTATCCAAATGGCCTAATGGCCTTATTGTCCAATTCGCGTAATGGCCAATTATCCTAATTGTCCAATTGTCTTAATTTACAAATGCCTTAATGGCTTAATTACCCAACGGCCTTATGGCCTAATATCAAATTAGCCTAATGGAATGATGTTAAATTAGAAAATTGGCCTAATGGCCAATTGACAAAATGGCCTAATGGCCTAATGGCCTAATATCCCAACTGGCCTAATGGCCTAATGGACAATTAGGGAAATCACCTAAATGGCAAATTGGCCTAATGAATAATTTTCATAATGTCTTGATGTTCTAATGGTATGATTTTCTAATGGCCTAATTCTCTAATCTCATGATGGCCTAATCAACAAATGTCATAATGGCTTAATCGCCTAATGGACTAATGGCCAATTGGCCTAATGGCATAATGTCCTAGTGTCCAATTCGCCGAATTTCCTAATGCCCTAATGTCCTAACTTCTAATTGTCCTAATAGCCTAATGGCCTAATGGAAAATTGGACTAATTGGCCTAATTGGCCTAATGTGATAATTATCCAAATTTCCCAAATGGACTAATTGTACAAAATGACTAATTGGCTTAATTACCTAATTATCTTAATGGCCTAATGGCCTAATTGGCCTAATAGGATAATGACACAATGGCCAATTAGCCTAATGGCCTAATTTCCAATTGACCTAATTGGACTAATGGACTAGTTTTATAATGGTATAATAGCTAATTGGCCTAATGGCCCAAGGGCCAATTTCCCTAATGTCCAAATTATCCAAATTTCCTAAGGGAATAATGGCATAAGGGCCAATTATCCTAATGTCCTAATTGGCCAACTGGCCTAATGGAATAATTTTATAATAACCTATTGACCTATTGGCCTAATGGAAAATTGTCTTAATGGACTAATAGACAATTGGCCTAATGGTCTAATAGCCAATTTGATTAATGTATTAATGGCCTAATGGAAAATTAGCCTAATAACCTAATGTCCAATTGGCCTAATGGCCTAATGGCAAAATTTTAAGATTATCCTGATGGCCTAATGTTCTAATAGCCTAATAGCCTAATATCATAATAGCCTAATTGGCCAATTGGCCTAAATTCCTAATAGCCTAATTAAAAAATTGTAAAAATGGATTAATGTCCAAATAGACAAATGGATTAATGGCCTAATGGATGAATAGAAAATTGGCCTAAAGACCCATTAGAATATTTTCCTAATGGTAAAATGGCCAATTAGTCAATTTTCCTAATGTACTAAAGTCATAATGACCAATTTTTCTAATGGACAATTCACCAAATGGTCTAATGTCCTAATAGCCAAATGTCCTAATGGAATAATGGCCTAATTATAGTGGCCCTTATTTTCTAACATTACTTTTACATCATTTTAATGATAAACAACATAAAAACATTTCACTATAAGGATATAAAGGTTTAGTGTCTTGAGAAAACTAGGACCATAAATAACTTTTACAACATAAAACATAAATATTTATTTAATTCCTTCTTCTCCTCTTTGGCTCTTGAGTTCTCCTTAGTACACATAACCACCTGAGGATATAAATCAAGAAGGGGTGATCTAAAATCCCAATAATAGGATAAGAACCTAATACAGTACAAAAAGGGGTTAGTAAAAACATTATCATAATAAAATAGACATTGGATCATAAACGTGATAGGACGAATTAGTAAACATCTTGAAAAGTTTCAATGCGTAAAAATGAAACCTTATGTCTTAGTGGTTAACTAAAAAACATAGTTGTGAACAATGCTGGCATAATTTTCAGAAATATTTCACTTTAATTCATGATATTAATCAAATTACCTAATTAATTATATCATTATATAGTTTGATGTGCACTTGTCCCATCATTACATCAACATTGCACTATATAATTCCCGGTGCACCCATCACATCATAACGTCAACATTATCATGCATTCCACATAAAACATATATCAATATTAGACATAAATAATTCATGTTAAGGAATAAGATAAATTTCATAAATCATACATTCATAATCCTTGGGTTCCCAAAAGAAATAGGGGACAACATACTTGATAAAAGAACCACCAACCTTGAGTTAGAAGTAAAATATGTGTTTTTGAAAGAAGAGTTACTTTGGAAAACATCGTATTTGACATAAACTCCAGTGGAAAACATTTATATACAATAAAATGTAAAATAATTATGAAATAATTATTTTCATGGAACATCCATACTAAAAATGGAGTGAAATAGGGAAATCCTGA
Source organism: Viscum album (assembly GCA_963277665.1). NCBI lineage: Eukaryota > Viridiplantae > Streptophyta > Magnoliopsida > Santalales > Viscaceae > Viscum > Viscum album. The sequence goes on along the minus strand of OY728158.1, from coordinate 1,191,891,859 downwards.
AGAAAGAAAGTTGGATTTAAGAATTCCCCTTACCTTGTATCCGAACGATTTCAACAAATTAATGTCCTATATAATGAAATTGGATTCCTTAATTAACAATTAAAGAAAATTTTATACATGAATATGGTTCATTATGGTTTCATTGAGTTCCCTTATGGCTCTTTGGAAGAGTTATATAGTTTAAATTCATTGTTTGGGAGTGTTCTTTTTCCTAGTTTTCATGAACGGTTCGCTTGTATTCATGAATAGAGGTTCATGTAAAGCATTAATAAACATAAAAAATAGATATTAAATTTTATTAATTATATTCTAGAAGTTTAAATGATCTTAAAATGAATTTATTTATATACTGGGATGATTAATCATTAGATAAAAGTTAATGATGATTATTTTATGTAAATTTGGGTGGTTTTTAGATCACAACGAACATGTTTTGTTTTATCATTTAGTATTATGTATAAAAGTTATTTGAAAAACATAAAATGGGATAAAAAATAAATATTAACATATTTTTCATCCATTTAATGGTTTTATTGACAACCTTGAAGGATTTTATGGATAATGAAGGTGCATCACCCACAATGATGGTAAATTAACACATCTCAGGAAATGATTTTATTTTAACAATAAAAGAGAGAGGGAAGATTTTAATGAATAATTTTATATTAACATGATTTAATACCATTATATCAATAATAATGGAGTTTTAATGACATTTGGATAAGGGAAGTTGAGTATAATAGAAGAAATAAAATGAAATTTGAAAGGAAATGGAAAGAAACAAGAGAGAAGAATTACCTCTTGAATTATCCTCTTGAGATCCTCCTCAAGGAACCTAGGTTTGGTCTCCTGATGAGACAAAGAGCTCCATAAAGTGGGGGAGGGAATATGGAAGACCTTTGTACATAATTTGGGCAATTCACGGACCTTGATAGGTGTGATTAAATGAGGTTGTGAGGGATGGTATTTATAATAGAAGGGAGAGGGGTTTTCTCAATATTACAATCATTAGTTTATTATTTTGGCTCCCCACTATGAATTAGTTGATAATTATCAAAAAAAATATTAAAAAAATAAAGTATGGGTCGATATTTTGGGATTAAATCAGCATTAAATCAACTATGACTCAATAAATATATGCATTTAGCAATTATCGTAAATTATCGTATTAGACTATTCATAAAAAATTTAAGTATTTTAGAAAAATACCAAAAAATCACCCTAACCATTTAATGATGTGTAGAATTAAAAAATGAACTCCATTTTATGAAAATAATTTCCTAAATATGAATAATTTAAATTTTAATTAAAATCATCATCTACTGGGAAAATAATGATTTTAGAATTGTAACTAATTTTATAACACTTTGAAAAATTACTTAAGGACTCTTAAAATTATCACAAAACTATAATAAATAAAAATATTAATTTATGAATACATTTTATGAAAATAAATTTTCTTTCAAATTATTAAATTAATTATAAAATTTTAATTAAATATGTATAACTTATAAAAATACTAACACTTAATTTAAATTTTTAAAATATTTACTTTCTCATTCTATGATATAATTACATAATATTACCATTTATAAGATGCATAAATTTTATTTATACTTTCATGGGTAAGGTAACTATACATTTGTTCAGTATATAATTCATAAGATTCATGTTACTATTCCTAAGGTCAAGTTAATATTTCATTAGTACAGGATCCTTAACTTTTAGAAATAATTCTTATTTTATTAATCCCTAATTTATAAGGCCATTATTATGGTTTCTTTGTGATTTTACGTGCTTTATACTATATAACATTACTATAAGAAGGGATAAATTGCACTGATAAAATTTTTAGGTCATTACACTAATGGCTTAAATGAAAAAAATTGAACTAATTAGCCTAAATGGATGAAATTGACTAATTGGACTAATTGGAAAAGTTGTCCTAAATGAATTAATTATCCTAATTAGCCTAAATAACCTAAATTTGTTAAATGTAACAATTCACATAATTCACCTAAATTGCCTAAATTGGCTTGAATTGGCCTGAATTTTCCAAAAAATTTCCTAATTGGATTGAATTGGTCAAAATGGCCTAATTGGCCTAAATTGGTCAAATAAATGGCTTAATTGGCCTAATTGGGTTAATTGGCCTAAATTGGATGAAGTGGCTGATATGGAAAAAAAATCTAATTTCCCTAAATGGAACAAACATCCTAAATGGCCTAAATGGACTAAATGTCATAATTGGCATAAGTTGGCAAAATAAATGGCCAAATTAGAATAAATGGCCTAATTTTTATAAATGGGATAATTGGCCTAAATGGAGTAATTAAACTATAAGGATTAAATGGTTGAATTCACATACTTGGACACAATTGGCTAATTGACCTAATTAGACTAAAATGAACTAATTGGCCTATATAGCCTAAATGGACTAATATGTATAATTGGACTAAATAACATAATTGGAACAATTGGCATAAATTTCCAAATTGGCAAAATCACCAAATGGAAAAATAGCCAAATTTCCAATTGGGTAATTAGCTAATTTACCAAATAGCCTAACCTAAAAATGAACCCAATGAGCAAATATTAAAAACTAAAAATTGAATAGATAACCATGTAACATAACATAAATAAAATTAGATAGAAATTAACATGCAAGAAGAATCCATATCATACATATTCTTATCATGATAATTAGTATTTATTTTCTATGTTAGGCCACTACTATTAAATTTATAATTATATGTACATTTAGACACTTCTCCGTTTTATGGATTTCTTCAACCGATCTAATTTTAATTCATTCTAGGTATATCACTTTAATATTATTCAATAGTGTAGTATTATACTTATCAAAGTCATTTTCTGTAATCTACATTGGGCATCAAAGGTCATGTTCCTCGAGAAGATAAATTTCTGTTCGAATCGGAAGAAACATGATGGAAGTGCAAAAAATGCACAAACATGAGAAAATATCGAATTTTTTTTTATATTACAATTATTTATACATAATTCTTAATTAAATATCTTATTTATATTTTCAACAGTGTTCCATAGAGGCCCTCAATGAGAATTAAGTTAACAACTTTGGGCCAAATTTTCATTTGATTTGGGAATAAGGTTAGGACCACAAAGGGAGAGTCTGATGTAGACTCCGAAAAAACATCAACCCCAACTAGTTATTGGACCTCAAAGGTCACCTCTCAAACCTATCAAAACACTGAGCTGTAAAACTATCATGAAGAAGAAAAGGGAGCCAAAAATAGCTTTATAGGAGCGTGAAAGAAGTAAACTGGTCACCAAACACTTTCTGAAAGCTATGTATATTATAATTACATCAAATTTTTAAGATAATGATATTAATTTTGAATCATTTATTCCATAAATGCACTCTTTATATGATTCCCTAAGTTATTTTAATGAGGGTCCGAGTGGTAGTCAAACTGATGGTGGTGGTGGTGGTGGTGGTAGTGGTGGTGGTGGTGGTGGTTGTGGTTGTGGTGATGATGATGATGATGATGATGATGATGATGATGATGGTGCTCTATATGATGTTGTTGGTGATGAGGATGTTGCTGATGGTGATGAGTATGAGGATGTTAGTGATGAGGGAGATATTGATCCCCTCCATTTTTTGAGTTATCAGTAAAGAGACATGTGGATGTTATTTAATGACTTGAATTAATTTGTTTTATGGTTCTGTATGTCTGTTATAGTATTTTAAATTTCTTGAAAATTATTACAAGAATTTGGTTAAATGATGAATATACAATATGAGTATTTCATTGATTTTGTAATATGGTTTTTATTTTATTTATAGGTTTGGGATAGGCTGGAAGGGCTGCTACTTCTAAATGGGGATAGTTATCTATATCAATGGTTAAATGAACCATAGGTATATGGTTTATACTAGTAAAATCTATACCCATAGTTCTCTTAACAATGGGTATAGATATATATCCTTGGTTTAACCAAAAATGTGGTTATGAAAAAATCTACTAGGCTATACCCATGATTTTTATAGAAACCATGGGTATGGATATATATTGACATCTCCATCAGCCGTGGTTTATAAAACCATGGGTATATCCTATACCCAGAGTTCTATGGGTTATTCCCATGGTTCTAAATTGTGGGTAAAGGCTATGTTTCTAGTAGTGATTCACTAAAAAATTGTTTGGCATGAAAATCATAGTTAAATTTCAGCATCATAACGGGGGTACATAAATGTTCATAGGAGGACATAATTTGAGTGATGGGGGTATCTCATCATTTATACATAATAAGGTAAGTAATGTAGATATGTAATAACATATAGAGACATTAGTAATTGGATATAAAAGGTATAAGATAATGAAGATTCTTGAATAAAGAGGAGAATGAGAGGATCACTTACCTTGAGAGAGTTATGCCAAAAGTTTGGGAGGGGAATCTTGAGAGGTTGGAGGAACCTTGAGAGGACAATAGAGTGGATAGATAAGAGTTAGGATGTACTCAAAGCTTTTTGAGTGAATAGTAAGGGGATCTTGTGAGGGTTTATATAGTAAAAGATAGGGGAGTTCTTTAATATTTTCCCAAACTTAGGTTTTGGACTCTATATAAGAAAGAAATAAAGACCACAAATTTTCCCATTGATTTTTCCTATGGTATCTAGAAAAGAGTAGAATTTTTAATTTTTTTATAAGTACATGGGCTGAAATTTGTAAAATATTACCCTTGGTGATGTGGAAGTGAGTAATGTTCTTAAAGAAAGGATTTTAAAACCATAAAATATAATATAGGTTTTGGAGGATTTATAAAAGGCTTATTAGAGTAATAAAAATAACCTAAAAAAATTATTTAAAGGGGAAATATATATTTATTCATCGATACCTTTTATAGAATTTATTACATCAATGTCAATATGATATCGTAATACACACTGTATATTTAAACCGTATTTAATTTGTTTACCCAAAAAATCTACTATCTTAGAAAATTCTGAAAAATTAACCATTGGATAATTTCAACATGGTGATTAAAAATATAATATTAATTTTATAAAAATAATTATTTAAATATTTCAATTTTCACTTTTAAAATAGAATCAACATTTATTGAGGAATGTTGGATTTTTTTGACAATAATAGTTTTTGAACCCTTATAAAAATTACATTTGACGTCATAAAAATTATATTATCATTTAAATTTAATAATAATAATTTAATAATTATATTTTATTAAAATATTATTTATTTTAAAAATTACATTAGTTCAATAAATAAACATCTTAATCAAAATTTGATCTTACCCAAAAATACTATTTGTGTTTTATTGTATCAAAATCAAAATCCATTATAAAGTAACAAAAATAAGAAGAAAATATATTAATTATTATATAAAATATACATATTCATATTATTAGGGTCTTGATGCATTTACCTTTATTACACCAGAAAACACTATAAGGGTAGGGGAGTGATGATGAAATTTTCATGGGGTGGTTCAGCGTACATGGTTTGGGTTTTGATCTCTATGAGCTTAAAATTATCTTATAAAAGGTTTCACTAATGCTTTTTTTTTGTATTATGACTTGGTATTGGTAAAGCTCAAAGATAAGTGATTATATATCCCTCATATGCTCCACTAAATGGGATTCATATGGTATGATCTTACTAGTTGAGGCCATCACTTTCTTTATCTGTGTCGACTGTATTTATCAAAACCTTGTATTTATATTAATTGTATGATAACTTTTCAATGAAAATAATATCAATAGTTAGGATTCTTAATAGTCTCTTAAATTCAATAGGACATGACAATACCAAATAAGTGCATGTGTTTTCTATAACCAAAATAGGTCATTTAGTTCGATCACAAAGGGTATTTTATTTATAAAGGTTTGGGTTGTTACAAAAACTCTTGTGGATATGTTGAGATCTTGTTCAATGGATTTCCAAGGATGTTGGGGTCAAAAAAATTCATTGGTAGAGTTTTCATAAAATAATAGTTTCCATTATATAATTCAGATAGCACCGTATGCGACTCTGTATGGTAATAGATGTAGGACTCCAAGATTCTAGTATTAATTTGGATAGAGGAAGATGATAGGACCAGACCTTGTTAGTGAAATGATGGAGAAGGATCAAACCATTAAATGATATATGAAAACTTCATGAATTCAACATAAAATTTCTATGATTAATCATATATGAGATCTAGAGTTTGAAATTAGTGAAAATATGTTCTTCTAGATATCTCCATGGAAATGGGTCATAAGATTTGGGAAAAGGGGAATATGATCCCCAAGTATATTGGTCCCTTTGAGATCCTTTATCATGTCAGGGTTGTATCTTATCACATAGCACTCCTTCCAGATATCTCCCAAGTACATGATGTGTTCCATGTATCATTTTTTTGGAATTAAATACCAAAACATTCAAATGTACTAAACTCAGAAGTTTTTTAACTATAACATGGTCTATCATATGAGGAACAAGTAGGCGAAATTATGAAATAAAGTGATAATGTACTGAAGATTAAGACTAAAAATCCGATAAAAGTTCAATGGAGGAATCATAAGTTTGGAGAAGAAATATGGGAACCCAAGGACATAATGATATAAAAGTATCCTAACGTTTTTTCTTAATAATAATAAAATTTCAAGGTTAAAATTACTTTTAAGAGTGGAGGGAATTTAACAGCCTAATATTTTACAACATATAATTTTCCAAAAAATAATCATTATGTTTGATAGCTTATTTCACAAGAAAAACAAAACTAAAATTAGTTGTGGAAAGTCAGATGATTATTATTAAAAATATGTAAAAATAATAAAAAGTGTTAAATAAATAAAAATATTTTAATAAATTAGGAAAACATACAATACAGGATTGAAAACACTTAGTGTTTAAAAAGGTTTTTCAAGAAAATAATTATTCATTTATATTTTCTATTTTAATTTAAAATATGGATTCATAAATTTTAGAGTCTCAATATTACCAAATTAAACCCATATTTTCACTTAGAATAATAATATTTTCTTAATATAAGTTTTTGATGCTTTCCTGAAATAGTTCATTTTTAGTTGAATGGTGAAAATATTGTTTTTTTAGAAAAAATTAGCTTTATAATTATAAAATAAACACCTAGAAGGTTATATATATTTTAATTAATAATATATGTGTTAAATTTGTAAACTAATATATTTATGAGTTTATAAAACCAATATTAATCATTTTATAAGCAAAAATAATATTTTATAATAAAAGAAACTCCTTTGAACTTTCTTTATAATTAAATATTATTTTGGTAAAATTTGATTTCGGATTTCTTTGAAAGCCACAAAATATTATTTTTTATTATAAACCAATTTAAATCATTAGTATATAAATTTATGGATAATTTTACCCTACACATAGAATATTTATTTTAAAAATAAACTTTCTATAAAATGGGTTTTTTTATATTACACGTGATAATGTAAAAATTAAATTTTATTAAAAATATAAATACTATATGATAAAATTTATTTCATATTTTTAATAAGAATGTAAAAATTGGTTAATGAAAGAAATTTTATTTTTATTCATTAAAAGTAAATTACATGGGTAAAATCTAGTTACCATGGTAAAATAGAAATTATTAAAATAATAAATGAAGTGACAATAAGATTGAAAAATGTGAGAAAATGATTATAAATGAGTGTTTTATATATTATTAAATTTATATCATCCTCCAATCCATTATTTCCCATTTTTTGGTACATATGACATGTGAAACATGTGTTTTATTTATATTAAGTTGAAATATATACAAAAATGAATTTCTTACCACTTATAAAAGGGGACTCTCACCACCCCTTCAATACCACTAAAATAATTCAATTTACACTTAAATCTCTTCCAATATTCCTTAATTTATGACCATATTTATATTACTTGATCATATATTCAAAATATATTGGATTAAGATATCCATTTTCCATGAATCTACTAGGGGAAAGAATAATTTCTCTACATGAGCACTTTCTTTTCTTAAACTTCATTTTTTCTTCATTACCTTCCAAATATTCTTTTTTAATTGCTATATAATTAAATCACATTTTTTGTATGCCTAATGTTATTATTCTATGTAAATAAATATCAACCACCTTTCCCCCTTTTCTATTAAGAAAAATGAAACTATCAATTGTTTGTTGTGTGGAATACTGCCTCTATGAAGTGATGTAACATCCCAGTTCCTGGTCCACCCAAAGGCTCCATGTACCCAGTTGGTCACATTGCCTCAAGCGCAGTTCCCAAAATTCTAGAGGCTTCTAACTAGTAGAAAGGGCCTTGGGTGTGATAGTGGGGAAATTATAACTTCATTGGCTGAGTAACACAGTGGAAATAAACAAATAATAGTAGTGGAAGTAGTAATTCTATACAATAAGTAAACAGTAGAAGACTAAAAGTGGATAAACAACTAAAACACATATATATAAATGATTCATGTCAAATATGTCTAGGAAAGAATCCAAGAAAGTCATAATTCATGAAATATAGTACAAAATGAAAGTACGAGAAAACAAATAAACTCCCACAACATCGCAAGCCACAACTTGGTCTCATGCTTTCTTGCTCCACAGTAGTCAAGTACCTAAAGTAGAAGGACACTTTCCCTTATCTATACTTGCAACAATATAATCTGTTTGGGACCAAATGCATGACCAAATAGGGAGTGAGATGAATCCCATTAGGAAACCACCCATTTATTTGTGCCTAACAGTCTGGGAATATATATGGTAGGAAATATGAAAAATTATGTAATAAACAGGGAAGTACACAAAAGTAAACAATCCCACTATTCAAGCTAAATTCATTTACATTTATTAAATAAACAACCCAATAATATCAATCAACCATCTAGGAATTTCTCACAGTCTACCCCCCTCTAGTTCATCTTAACAAGGACTCTTTGAGAAAGCACTCACTATCAATTCCCCGTGTGGTCTCACAATGGTAAACTATAGACACTTTGGGGAAGCACTCAATGTCCAATTCCCCCTGTGGTCTCGCAATGTGTAATTAAAAAAATTGAAGGAGTACTCACGTCCATCTCCCCTATTTTCTCACAATGTGAAACGTATAGTAGAAACTCTAGGGATTCCCTCAACGTAGATTCCCCCTATGGTCTAACTACATGAGGTTCCCACAACCCTGTGTAAATCAATCGAGCACCAATGATATCTAGAAGTCGAATTAAATCATAATAATACTTGGCTATGCAACTAAAAAAACATCACAAGCATGTCAGATAATATCACTCCATCCTAACAAGACTAGGCATGGAAAAAAAAGCAACCTAACAGGCTGTCATGGACCCAGCGACCAAAATAATCAAACATGGTCAAACAGATCCATATTATGGAAAAAAACATATTCATAATCCAATATCCCTACTCAAGCAAAAAAAATCATATCTGGCATTAACAAGGTTAAATTCCATAAACACACAATACCCCAAACTAGGGTATTGGGAAATTTTTCGCATATAATTCAAATACAAACTATAGAAAGGCACAAACCACCTACCTCGATGTTGTACGAAGAACACTCTCAAACGTCAGCCCTTGAATTGGCATAGAACATAGTAGATCTACAAAAAGGTCAAAACTTTTCATCCTTGAATATATCACAAAAGAGGATAAATTAAGAGAGGAGGCTATAGAATAAGTAAGAACTCATCAATTCGATTCCAACACAATTGATGGTGTTCGATTCTGAGCACCAATGGTTGATCAAGGGCTTAGAGAAGAATCATGATCTTCAGTCACTCTAGGATGAGATGATATTAGAAGAAGTATTTTCAGTGAACGAGACATGAGATTGGTCAGATTTATCAAATAAAAAAATACATAGTGTGTTCTCTGAGGATACACAGCGTGTATATGCCTTTATTGGGATCTCCATTAGGCGGTCTCTAGGTCACCCCATATGGCCATGTACTTAGTTGTTACATGGCCAGTACACAGCTACTCATGACAACTAGGTACATGACATATTCTCCTATGTACACGACATGTTCTCCTTAATTTTCTAGAAACTTCTCTTTTTGTCAAAAACTCTAGAAAACAAGATCCATTGCGGAAAAGTAAGATTTTGGTTCTTACAAACTTCCCCCCTTTAAGAAATTCATCCCCGAATTTCCCTAGAAAGGTAGCGATGAAGAATAATCCTCGAACATATTTGGCCACTATGATCAAACATCAGCCTCCCTCCCCCAATTCTAGCCCTATACTCACTCGTCCTGCCATGGAACCCATACTAGAGGAACATACCATCCACGGAGAACCTTCACGCTATGATCATAATCTAGATAGGATGCTCCTCGAATGATGCATCCACATCCAACTCGACCTCCTTGGGTTGAAAAATATGAGACGTGTTTGAGAAGTAATTTTTATGATGGGAAACATGGAAGATGTAGTGAATAGCCTAGTATCTCTAAGGTAACTCCAACCGATAGGCAATCAGACAGACTCTCTCCAAAACCTCAAAAGGCATGATGTATCTATGTAAAAGCATACCTTGTTTCCTAATCCTCATGTGTCCCAACCTGGTGTGACCTATAGGAAAACTTTATTTCTGTCCTCAAACTCCATAGGTCGTCTCTGTCGATTATCATATTAATTATGTTGTGACTATGTAGTATCCATTCTATTCTGAATCAACTCCACATGCCCTGAGGTCTCCTATAAAATATGGGGACCCAGAATACCTACCTCTATTGCTTCCATCCAACATAGGGGTGATCGGAATGGCCTATCGTACAAAGCCTCATAAGGTTCCATTTGATTTGTTGCCTAAAAACTATTATTATAGGAAAACACCACTAGAGATATGTGCTTCTCCCAAGAACCTACAAAATCTAGGATTAATTCTAAAAGCATGTCCTCTAGCACTTGTATTGTACACTTGGACTGGCCATCTATCTAGGGATTGTAATATTTAATCAGAAGTACCTATGTACTCAAAGCCCTCTGTAGTCCCTACTAGAATTGAGAAGTAAAATGGGCATCCTTTTTTGAAATGATGGAGTGTGGAACCCAATGTAAACATAAAATCTTCCTGATATACAACCTTCCCAACTCATCAACACTAAAGGTCTCCTTTATTAGTAAGAAGTGTGTAACATTCATGAGTCTTTCAATGAAAAAAAACTACATCATTCCCATAAACCAACCTCGGTAAACCTGTCATGAATTCCATCATGACATCATTCCACTTCCACTCAATAATGGGTAGTTGCTGTAAAAGCCTTGTTGGTCACTAATGCTCTGACTTCACCTGCTAACCAGTGGAACAACTCATCAGAAAACCAGAAATGTCTCCCTTCATGCCTGGCCACCAACAGTGACAGTGTAGATTTCTATATATCTTGGTGATTCCAGGATCAACTGCCCAAACTGAATAATAGAAATCCTGCATCATCTACTTGTGTATGTCTTCTGAAACCCATAAAAATCTGTGGAAGCACAAGATATCATCCTCACCTATTGTCCATCCAGGAATAGGGGACTCTCATGACACGCTCTCCCATAGGACTAGGCCTTCATCATCTGATAAATGTCTCATTCATACTTGCTCAAGTAGATTAGAGGTAACAGAAATAGAAGAAAGAAACGTCAATCCTGGTCTCTCTTTCACCACCAAAAGAATCTCATAGAACATATATGTAAGCTTCCACTCACTATTGGAATCCTAAACTGCATGTATCTGAGTCCTCGTGGTCAACACATTAGCCACTGTGTTGCCTTTCCTAGGAAAGTATTCAAGAAAAAAATCAAAGAACTATAGGTACTCAACCCACCTTCACTATCTCAAGTTCAGATCGCACTATGTGAATATATACTTGATAATTGTTTTGTCATTATATGCCACAAAATGATCTCCCATAAGGTAATATCTCCAATAGGGTAAATCATGAACAATATCAGCCAACTCAAGATCATGTGTTAGGTAATTCCTCTCATGTGGCCTCAACTACCGAGACCTGTATGCAACAACTCCTTCCCCTTTCATAAGCACGGCTCCCAGACCGATACCTGATGCATCATAGAAAACATTATAGATCTTTCCCAGATCTAGAAAACATATAATTATTGCTGAATTAAATCTCCATTTCATCTCTTGAAAGGCTGAATCGCAAATATCTATCAATAGGTACTTCACACCTTTCATAGGCAGGACCGTGAGTGGCACTTCTAAGCATGAAAATTCATGTATGAAACATATGTAGTAACTAGTTGACCTAGAAAACTTTATACATCAAAGATGTTGTTTAGATGCTCCAAAGAAAATAATTCTATGACTTTCACTAAGTCCATGGATACTCCTATTTCGGACATAACATGACCCTAGAAGTGAATCAGGTCCATCTGAAAGTGGCATTTTTAGAGGTTAGAATATAAATGATGCTCTCTTAGTGTACTCAAAACAATATCAATATAGATATCATAGTTGTGTCGAGTGTGATAGTACACCAAGATATTTCCCACAAAACTCACCCTGAAGGAATCCAAGTATGGATGGAACACTTAGTTCATCAGTGCCATAAAACCTGAAGGCACATTCATGAGACTGAACATCATAACTAGATACTCATATAGACCATACATGATCCAAAAGGTTGTATGAGGTATATCAGATGGTCTAACACACAGCTGATGATAACCAGATCTCAAGTTGATAATTGAGAACACACGGGCTCCTCGGAGCTGATCAAAGAGATCATCAATCCTTGGTAAGGGATATCAATTCTTGATCGTTAACTGGTTTAGCTTCTGATGATCCACAAAAATTCAGAGGGTATCATTTTCCTTCTTTGCAAATAGGATAGGAAAACACCAAGGAGAAGTAATGGGTCAGATGAAACCCTTTTCTTGTAACTCCTCTAACAACTTCTTGAGCTCATTTAACTCTAGTGTAGATATCCTATAAGGAGGAATGGACACAGTTGATGTGCTTGGAACAAGATCAATAGAAATTTATACCTCTTTCTCTAGAGGAAAACCTGAAAATTACTATAGAAAACATCCCAAAAACGATCCACCACAAGAGGAATTTCTATCTATGAAGTCCCCTAGTCATCCAGATACAAACTAGTAGTCTGGTCTATAACTCCTCCCAAACCAAGATTCTTGGGTCCCACTCAACTTGCCTGGACCACCCATTCTCTCTTATGAAGAAACAAACCACCCTCGTGTGATATAAAACTCACCCTATGAAGATAGTAGTCGACAACAGCCCAGTAGGAAACCAACTAATCCATTTTGAGAATGACATCATAGCCTATCATCTCTGAGAAATAGAAGTCCCATAAGAAGTGACATCCACCGACCTCAAGAGAGAACTCCTTGCACTAACATACATTAGTTTTTCTAATCCCCAACGGAGTTTCTAACATCATGATATAAGAATAAGTAAATATATAGATCCCAATTCTTTCCACAACATCAATAGATATGAAACAATGGAAACCCCCATATCGAACAGTGCAGAAGCTAAAACCAAGGAAACTAGTGTCATGCCTCTAACTGTATAGGGTCTTGGATCCTGCTCCTGCTAAATCTACTCCACCACAAAAGTATGACTTGTACCACAGCCCTGCGACCCTTCCTGACTACCCTAAGCTGATCCACCCTATTGTCGATGAAATATTGGAAACTGGCTACCACAGCCATGACCCCCACCTCGGCCTGAACGACTGAACGAACTCAAGTCCCCTGACTGATGAGAAAACGGGTGGTCCTTCTCCTGAACAAGGATTCATAGAAGAACTCATATCACCAGCTTCTAGTGTGAAAAAACTAGAAGAAACGCTGAAGATAACCCATCTTTCTGCAAGATCAGAACTCCATTGGGTCCTTCAGGAAACGTGGCATCATATGTCTGCTCTTTCCGCACTGGTATCATACCATCTGGCTACCTGGAAGAGTATATTTCTTACATGGGTCTCCATGAATATACTCCATGCGGCACTTCTTTCTGTCAGTCGGAAGGTTATCATCTCTAGATAATGAACCGACCTGGACCACACCTCCAGAATCCCCCAAGTTTTGCACTATGATGAGTGCTTGGTTGACTATAGATGTGATGGAAGTCAACCAAAAGATGTTCACCTAGGATCGGATGTAATACCTGAGACCATCCTCAAACTTCCTTTCCAGAAATAACTCATCACCCCAAATAATGGGTGTGAAGCGCTTCAGCTCTGTGAAGAGAGAAGAATACTCCATGACTGAGAGTGTACCCTACTCTAGATTCAAGAACTCTCAGGCTCAATCGGCCCTCAAGGTCTCTGGGTATAAATAATCAAAGAAATCACGCTGGAACTCATCCCAAGACATAACCTGCTCGTATCCTGGTTATTAAATCACATCCCATCATCTCTTGGAGTAATCCAAAATCATGTACACTGTGAGCTTCACCATCCTCTCGAGAGTCGTCGCTAGATGTTTGGTGATGGATAGCATGGAATCCAACCATCACTCCGCAACTTGAGGTCCTACAACCCCTGAGAAAGTAGGAGGATGCTGCTGCTGAAAGACATGTGTTAATTATGCCATAGATGGGGAAAGATGCAGTGATCCCCATAAGGTCTTCATAAACCTCCTGAAGCCTTCTTGGAACTATACATCAGCACATGTATCTGGAATGAAGGCAGGTTGCAATTCAGGCACAACGGGAGGATCTTCTGGTGGTCCTTGATCAACCATGTACAATGTCTCATTGTGGCCATGAATTTGGAATACAACTGGAGGACGTCACAAAGGAAAGACTCTGAAAGGTCAAGCACACACCTTAGTTCAAGTTTATCAAGGTCTAAAACTTATAATTTCATGAAAGGAACATGAGAAGTAAACAATCAAGTTTTATAAAACATGAATACACATCGTGTATGTCCACTGCACAGCGTGTACCCTTAAGTCTTTACATGGGCGTGTACTTCTGCCAACACAGGTCGTGTAACAGCCCCATACACACTGCGTGTTCCTCCTAAGGATATGGTATGTACTTGAATCTTTTCCCCCTGCCCAAGTTCCCCTACATAGCTAAACCACACGGTTCTCTGAGAACAAAACAATATGTCCTTTTTTACTGGACATGGTGTGTACCTCTTAGGTTTCAACCACCCTTGTCCTTAGTCACACAGTTGGAGAAACGGTTGACTCAGCATGGCATGTTTTAAATTGACATGATGTGTACTACTAGAGATTCATCCATCCATGTCGTTGGTCACACAGGTGGATACATGGATCTTATAACATGTTGTGTACTCTAATTACAGGGCATGTGTCACCAAAAATTTCCCAATCCCATGTCTCTACCCACATAGTCCATCACACAGTCAAGGATTAGATGGTTTGTACATATAGTACACGGTGTATACTTAATAAAAATATTTCCTTCCTAAATATAAGGATACAAGGCATGTATTAATCATTACACACTATGTATTCTAGGTTTTTTTTGACAATAATCCTCAGAAACTACTCAAGAAAGCCCATACAAACACTGAAACAAGCATTAAAGTGTCTAATTTCGATCTGTGGGGGGGCATACTCCAAGAGAATCAAATCTTGGCATTTTATTCATGTAATATCACAAATTATAATGGTTAAAGTTCAAAATGATCCACAAAATTCTGATCCATGAGGGCCCATAACACCTTAGGGACCAAAGTTTGGCGCTCATTCAAACAAAACCTTACACAATCGAATACCCTATCAAATAGTAGGTATTTTATCAAGGCATCTATCACAACAACATTAATATTTAGCACAATATCTACCACAACAACATGAAATTAGGAATGCACCCTAAATGGCATTACAAGAATTCATGACATGTGATCTCAAGCAAGTTCTTATATGATGCATGATATGTAATACCCTCATTTCATCGGGTTGCAATAGAAATAGAACCTTAATAATATCAATGTTAAATGAAAAAAACATGTGAATCACCCAATGGTGAAATAAAATCAACTGTAATAATTGTAAAACTAGAAAAAATTGCAATAATCGAGGTAAATTAGCTTTTCCCTATACACGGGTTAGCTACTCCCAGGAAAAATTGATTACAAACTACCTATTCCTTACTATCCTTATCTACAGGCTTAAAAATGTAAGTCATAAAAGAAAATAATTTCTCTAATACCACTTTGTAACATCCTGATTCTAGGGCCGCCCAAAGGTTCCTCATACCTGGTTGGTCACATGGCCTTAAGCACATTTCCCCGAACTCCAGAGTCTACCAACTAGTAGTGAGGGCCTTGGGTGTGGTAGTGGGTAAACTATGCCCTCATTGGCAGAGTAACATAGTGGAAATAAATAGATAAAAGTAGTGGAAGTAGTAATTCCATACAATAAGTAAACAGCGGAAGTCTAAAAGTAGATAAACAACTAGACCACATATATATAAATTATTCACGTCATATATGTATATGAAATATTCAAAAAAAGCCACAAGGCTGAAATATATTACTAAACCAAAGTAGAATAAAACAAATAAAATCTTGAGGTATCGTAAGCCATAGCTTGGTCCCATGCTCTCTAAATCCACAGTAGTCAATTATCTGAAGTAGAAGGATGTTTTCCCTTATCTATACCTAAACAATATAATCTGTTTGGGCCCCAAAGAAAGACCAAAATAGGGTGTGAGTTGAACAAAAATAGGCATCCACCCAAAGATCTATACCTAACTGTCAGTGAATATATATATATATATATATATATATATATGGTAGGAAATATGTAAAATGAAGTAATAAATAGGGAAGTACACAAAATTAAACAATCCCCCATTTCAAGCTACATTCATTTACATTTATTAAATAAACGACCCCAAAAATATCAAGCAACCCTCTGGGAAGTTCTCATAGTCTAACCCCTCAAGTTCATCTTTACAAAGAATCACTGAGGAAGCACTCACTGTCAATTCCCCATGTGGTCTCGCAACGGTAAACTACAGACACTCCGGGGGAAGCACTCAACGTCCAATTCCCCCTGTGGTCTCAAAATGTGGAACGACATACCATCTGATGGTGCACTCATGTCCTCTCCCCTATGGTCTCACAATGTGAAAAGTATAATAGACACTCTAGGGAATCCCTCAGTGTCCATTCACCTTATAGTCAAACTACACCAGGTTCCCACAGCCCTATGTAAATAAATCTTGCACCAACAATATCCAGCAGCCAAAGTAAATCACAATACTACTTGGCTAAATATCTATAAAACATATCACAAGCATGTCATATATTATCACTCAATCCTAACAATAGTTTCCATGTAAAACTAAGCATCCTAAAAGGAAGTTATGGACCAAGCGGCTAAAAAATCATACATGGGAAAACACATCCATAACATGGAAAACAAACCCTATTCATAATACAATATCCCTACTCAAGAAAACAAATCATATCAGGCATTAACAAGGTTAAATTACCTAAACATGAAATACCCCAAACTAGGGTATTGGGCAATTTTTCACATATAATTTAAAGAAAAACAATCGAAAGGCACAAACCACCTACCTTGACATTGTATCAAGAACTCTCTCGAATTTCAGCCCTTTAATCAGCCTAGAATGTCATAGATCAAAAAAAGGTCAAGAATATTCATCCTTGAATTTATCACACAAGATGAGAAATAAAGAGAAGAGGATCCAGAAGAAGGAAGAAATCACCAATGTGATTCCAACGCAATTGATGGTGTTCAATTCGGAGCACCGATGGTCGATCGGGGGCTCAGAGAAGAATCATGTTCTTCAGTCACTCTAGGATGAGATGACATTAGAAGAAGTGTTTTTTGTGAATGATACGCGAACCCAGACTGATTTATCAAACAAAAAAATACACAACATGTTTCTTGAGGATACACGGCATGTATATGCCTTTACCGGGCTCCACTTTAGGTGGTCTCTAGGTCACCCCACACAGCCATTTACTCGGCCGTTACATCGCCAGTACACAACTACTCGTAGAAACTTGGTACACTACATGTACTCTTAAGTACAGGTCTTGTACTCCTAAAATTTCCAGAAACTCCTCTTTTTTCGAAAGACACCAGAAAACAAGATCTATACCTGAAAAATAAGATCTGGGTTCTTATAAGTGATGTATCTCATTTTTCATATATTTTATATAATATTTATTAAAAACTATTAAAATATTATTCACCAACATAAAATTATATAAATAATATAATTATTCCTCTTTTATAATGAAATTATTCAATAATAAACCTGTTTCATAATCATAATCATTCATTAATTATGGTATGTTCATGTTCGGGTTGGTCTAACCACATACGTAAATAATAATAAAAACAATATCATTCATGAATATGAGAACCTATTTAAGAATTAAATATGATATAATTAGTTAAATAATTATTTTGTTTTATTTTTGTGATGGTAACATTAATATTAAATTAATTAATTAAGATACCACAGTTCGTTTGTTAAAAATCATGGAAACATGCTTATCACCAAGTTTACTAACCAGGATCATTACTGAAACTCCCATATAAAGAAATTATATATTTATAAATATATATATATATATATATATTCAATTAAATTACATTTAATTATCAAAAAAATATGAACATTTTGAGAAGAATGAATACTGAAAATGATGTTACAAAATTTGTTCAAAATGATCACGAATATACACACTAAATATTGAAAATAGATAATAAATAACTAATATAAATATAGAGAATAATTATAAATAAGGATTATAAAAGGTTATATATATTAATAAGTTTTTGAATAAGGTTATTAAGATAGATATGTTTATTACACAGGGGTTATAGTGCGTTAGAGTAAGTTGGAATACAAGTTAGGGGCTTTTTTGACTCGACTTCTTTTCTTCATTCATATTGTTTCCTTTTTAATATGGTTTTACAATATAGATTTATTACATACTATGATGATACTATAATTCATTATCTCTCTGTCTAAGTGAAAATTATAATTCAAGCCTTTACCTTGATGAATTTGTTTCTCAAATTATATCATTTTTTAGTATAATTCTCTTCCACTTTAATGTCAGTTTCCCCTCCCTGCCCAAATTTACCTTTCCCACCAATTTTCTCCTTTTTATGTGGAAACACAACTATTTTTTATCCTTGATGACCCTCATATTTTACTTATCCCATTTTAAAAGGATTTTTTTTACTATTTTTACAATATGGGTGTTCAACAATATATTTTAATATATCAAAATTATTTTTCGTCCTTTCTTAAAAAAAAATATTTTATCTTCATCTCCAAATTTATCTTGATAAAATTTATACATTTTCATGGAACTTTTACTTGAGAATTTTTTAAAATAAAATTTTTTCCAAAATTTTTAGTTCACCTTTTCAAAAATTACTTTTGAATGAGTTCTATAACTTATTCTTTTATGGTAATTCTATGATTTTTTTTGAAAAATTAATTTATAGTTTAATTACAATTTTCGCAATTATCTTAATAGGACTTATTTACTTAGAAATTATTTTTCATAAATCATCCTCTATATTATCTGCTGAAATACTCTTTTGGGAGGATTGATTTTTTATCAACTATTTAAATTTTTTAAGTTAATTTTGGTGATAACATTTGGATATAATATGAAACCCATTTTTGTTTCCATTGTTTATTTATGCTATAAAAGGTGAATGATATTCATTTCAATGTTTTATAGAGCTCATTTTATTTCCATGGGTTCCTTATGATGTTATAAGTGAATTATTTTTATGTGGAACTCGTAAGTTTGGATGAATGATGGGTGGGGTCTTATATCACCCTCAAATACATTGGATAACGTTTTTTATATCATGAGATAATATAGCATGGGCCTTATTGGAAATTCTTATAAACTAAAGGGTAAAACTTCTATGATATTCTCATAAACATAAGAATGATACTTCTTGGATAAGATCACAAACTAATTGGTGATCTTTCTTGTTTATTCTCACAAACTAACTCATGGGCCTTCTTGAATATACACCCAATATAATGATACCATAGGCTTATTTTTGTGACAAAGAATCATTTTTATATTATGTATCAAGGTCATGTTATATTTCCATTCCATATTAGAATTATTATTCTATGTTGATAATGTTTATTTCCTCATGGTTCCATGATCTTATTTATGGTATATGTTTACTCTTATAGGTTATTATATCATGGATAATGGAAACCTCTATTGGGTTGCATGTTATTTTAATAAAAAATAAATCACATTCTCATATTTTATCTTATTATTATGGTCTAACATTTGATGATTTGATTATAGGTTTTCCTCTATATAGAGTTTGAGCTCACCCCTTTCTTATCATTACATTACCCAAGTCATGAAGATGATTATATGATGTGGCATATCTAGAAAGAGGTTTCGAGGATAATGATTAAGAAGAAATTATCTCAACTATTGTAAAATAATATTATTATCTTTATAATATCTGAGACAGTAAACCTTTTGGTCCTTGGGCTGTGAGATTTTTTGTGAGATTTATTGAGAATGTCATGCCTGAGGCCAAGATAGTAAGATTAATGATATCTTATTTGAGGCCTTTTTTAATAATACCATGAATGTTCATTTATATGTTTTAATTTATTTATAATTCAATTTCTATTATCCATGTGAATCCTATGTCTATATTATCCATGGTTGTACTTTGAAATCATGATATTTATTGAATATAATTTGTTTCGATTATCCACTCTACAAAATTGATTATTCCGTGTTTACTCATGATAGATTCTATTGTAAAAAAACCCTTACCTAGCATATGAGATAACCCTTTTTTCCTTTAATTAGGATATTTTGACCGATTTTGAAGATTTATGAATGTTTCTTATGATATTTTTTTTATATTTACAGTGTAATATTAGAATCATATTTCTTTCTAGTTTTAAAAGGCTGGTAAACTAATAGATCAAATGTGGTGTGATCCCTTATATATCATGACAATATAATAAATAAAAAACTAATACTGTGGAACCGATTCAACGATGTTACAAGTTCACATAATCTCCACTTCACTCCAATGAATTTTTAAAATCTCCCTTCTATATTTTTTAGTAAATACTTCCACCCCAAAATTACAGTTCATGAAACCAGCGAACTTTTTCTCCTACTTCACCATACATTTGTACTTTAATTCAACTATCAGAATACGAACCTTCCATTTTAATCACTTCATCCCCCAAAACCATGATTGATTCCCAGATTATATGCATCAAAATAACCTCTTAGTCATTTTTTCACTCTGACCCCACTATGTATTATCTACTATAATGTTTTAACACAAATGTTGTCATTACTTATATTGAACGCACACCGTCAAGAATACTATAATTGATCATCCAATGAAATAAATCTAGTTTAACTACCTCTAAATAATCCCATTAACCTCCTGAAACTCTGGAGAGATGACTTCAACTGACTAAACTCAGACTTCCAATGTTCTAGTTTTGTTGTCTCCACCTAGGATACCTCAAGTGTAACATTTAGTGAATGAACTTTTGGATATCTAACAATTGACCAAGAAAATATTTCCCATACCAAACTTTAACAAAATATTTATCTTATTTTTATCTTCCATGATATAAGTTGACTTAATCCTTCATACCATGTTCTATTTTGTTCTTTTATCAAGAGAGGTCTTAGTTCTATTAAAAAAAACACTACTTATACACAACACATTATTTATTCTCAGATTTAATACAAGCATTTACTATATTGTCATCCACACTTAATTCTAGATTTATTCACATTTTAATAAATCGAAATATTTTAGGTATTTTTTGAAATCTAATAAATTTTGTTCACCCCACTTTTCTTCTCCTATGATCTCTATATCTCAACTACCTTTTTCATGGGTGTTTCTAGGAGTATAATAAAAATATATTTTTCATTTATTTCTTATAATTTTTCTTTAATTATAATAAATCATCTAGATATCCTATTGTTGGATCAAAATATATTCTTCTCAAAATATAGTTCATAAATATTCTCATTTAACTCACTCTTCATATTTTTAAGAAAAATTATGCTACGGTATCATTTATGATATGGCTCATTTTCTAAACTCCGTGATATTCTCTAGACTATAATGTAAGTTCAAAAATGCCGTTATATCATAATAGAATTTCACCTCTAGGCCTTCTCAAATCCATGAAAAGAATCAAAAATCATTTTTGATATATAATTCCATGAAATAAAAACACATACATCTACTCAATTAATTTTCTAATTTGCGTAATCTTTAATTTTTTCATTTTTTGATTAATTAATTTCCTTAAAATTTATCTTACATTGATATTATTCTAACACAACTCAAGGATATTATTCTCACAAAATATATTTTTGGGTCAAAATCACTTTTTAAATTTTTAGATCAATATTTTTTAGTACATGCCTCATTTAATTTTATTTCCACTTTGATCAGCAATATTTAATTTTACATATTATATTTATAAATTAAGGAAATAATGGAATATTGATCTCTATAATCATATCACTAAACCTTTTTTACTCAATATTTAATCCTTTATTCACTAATTTTAATTACTATTTTATATTTGAATCATATATTTGGCATTACCAAATATAATTCATTTATTTAGAATATTATTCTTGAAATATCACAATTTTAATATTTATTTTTTTCTCTTGATTTAATATTATTATCTACAATCCTTAAGATCGTATTATCATCAATTAAATTATTTAATTAAACACCCTTTGATTTTTTTATGTTTTAAATCAATAAGGAGAAACTTTTACATCGTCTCAAATAATTTCTAAAAAATATTTAATATAATGTAACTCTCTATTTTATCAAAGTATTTCTCAAAATTTGGCTAAGTGTTGAACCCTATTATACCCCTTATACCCTATAAAGATATCACATATGATTTTAAATGGGGTCATTCCTTTATGAAAACTTTCATCCTCGACACAGATGTATCGTATGAAGTTTCATTGTAATGTTCATTTTACCTTATAAAGTTCTATCATAGGGTTCAATATACCCAATTATTTTAGTTCCCACAAATCATAGGGTTTATTCCTTATACCCTATTAATTGTAGTTGTAACCTATAAAGAAATCTTAATATGTTTATATTTACCCTAGAAAGCTTCATTTGTACCCTATTAAGTGATTAGGTTTCAATACATAAGAAAATTCTATCTCTCATACTGAAAAACTAGACTTTTATTAAATTAATTCCCAATCTATTTAAATAAACAAGGTCATAATAAAACACATAAAATCACCTTTTACCAAATTAAAATAGTTATATGAATTATAAAAATTATTTCATATCATTTAGTTAATTTATAAGGTACCTAGAACCATGTAAATACTCTAGATAGAGTTTTTTAAGTAACTCACAACATTCTCATCTCAACCTTCAAATCATCCTTCATAAACCTTAATCCAATATAATTTACTCACTGATTTTAGTATCTACCATGATTGGATATTCTAGGATGTATTCTCAAACAACTTCATATTATTTTAGTATTTATGAAAAGATCCTTGAATATATTCTCCTTATATTCATAACATCAATATCTATACATAATATATCTTTTAACTCTATTAATAACAGCTTATTCATGTAGTTCACCCATCCAAATATTCAATACAATTTTCTTTCTTGTATATAGTACTTCAAAACACTTCAATAATTGTATTTAACTTGAGGAAAATTTTTACAATCTCCTGATGTATTGTCTACCACTTATAATTTGTCTAGATAGGTATTTCAAGGAAGAATATATTAATTATTATTTAACCAAAATGGTATGAGAGGGTTACTCTTATTCTTCTAGTAGAATATTACCTTCTATACCAAATTTACCAATATATACATATCGATACATATTAAAAAAAACTCAACCAACAAATACCATTGGGAACTTTACTCTTTTCTTTGTGTTCGTTAACAAAACAAATAAACTATATTAATCATTAATGTATGTAAATTTGTACTCTCTTTGATTTTAAAAATAAATAAAAATGGGAAAGGTCTTATCCCCCTGATTAATACCATAAATTAAAGAGATGGTTTTTCAAGTGGAAAATATCCCCCCCCCCTTCACTCTTTTAATTTTAGTAAAAACATCTTCTCTCATTTTTTCATCGTTTCTCTATGAGAAAAGGGTATCACTACATTTTTTTTAAAAAGAGTCATCAAATAATAATCACCAATAATACCTAGTCCAAACTGATGTTGAAAAAAATAGTGACTACTCTATAGTACAAAACTATCAAAAAAAATTCACAATGTGATGCCATATTTTAAATTCACTCATTAAGGTATGATGAAATACATTTTTACAAAATTATATAAACCTTCGATAGAATTGAATAAACAACACAAAAACATTGAATAACTAGTTTTATTTCTTCTAATATTTTCTAGATAGTCACTCCATCTTTATATTCACATTTACCATAAATCAAAACAGTGATGTGAGAGTAA
This sequence comes from Viscum album, assembly GCA_963277665.1. Classification (NCBI taxonomy): domain Eukaryota; kingdom Viridiplantae; phylum Streptophyta; class Magnoliopsida; order Santalales; family Viscaceae; genus Viscum; species Viscum album. The sequence continues at coordinate 1,191,867,327 of OY728158.1, read as the reverse complement.
AAAACCTACCTCAACCTTCAATTTTGAATGGGTTTTCTATAATTATATATTTAATAGAGAAGTATATATATAAATATATGGTGGATTGAATTCTTTGATGCCTTTCACTTAATGGATTGTATACATACTTCACCATATTCATTTCCAATCATGTATGATACCCGTTGTAGACTAATAAGACTTAGGAATTTTAATCTCTCTCATGGATGATCTTCTTGTTGTTTAGAGATTATAGCTTTCACCATTTCTTTTCTTCTTTTCTTTTCCTTCAATGACCTCTTACATTATGCACAAACACCACTATATGGTAATAATATTAGTATTCATAGTTTCTATAATTATAGGAATATAGATGAAACATTTTTTAAAACCTTTAAACTCTATTTCCTGAGGCCCTAAAGTATCTGGAACTTTTCATGCTTACATCACTCTTGACATTCCAAATCAATTCTTCTTGGGCACCATGTGATTCTTTTCTTTTGGGGTTTCTTTATTAGATTAAAAGGATTTATTTACTTTATAAATCAAGGAACATTTATTATGTTATTCCTTCTATGTCTTCTTAGCCATTTACAACTAGGTTGTCCATATTTACAAACACTCACTGTATATTTGCTCATGCTTTTTTAGGTGTGATGACTTTTTATAGTAACTAAATCCTTGATACCATGAGTCATTGGTGTTTTCAGTTCAACATTAAATATCTTTTCTTATTTAGGAAACCATTTCATGTACCTAGTTTCTATGTGTATAAATTTATTGAAACTCCCACACACATTTTCAATACTCTTTGATTTTCCCTTCATGGTATGCTTCTCAAATACTTAATAAATAGTGTCAACCAACAAACCAATCTTGTTATCTATTTCATGGAGTGATTATCTTTTAGATTACTTCTAGAAACCTTCTTTAATAATGTTTAAGGAAAATTTTCAATGGTTCATTATGTTGAATCACTTACCACTATAGAATAATCATTTATTTGTGTATATATCTTGATCAATTTTCATTTCAAAATTCTCATAGGTATATTTTTCACCTCCCTTATTTTGTTTATTCCTCAAGGAAAAATTGTCTTATTTGTTTACCTATTTTTTCAACTATAGTGGCCTTTTCCTTTCGTAGGTATGTGATTGGTGCTTGGTTGGAACATAGTAACACTATTCATAGGAGTGATTAATTATGTTTTAGTACTCACATGAATTTTCTAAGAAATAAAATCTATTTTTGAAATATATATTTTTCTTATTATGTGAAATCTAATTTTGTACCATAGGTTTCTTATGATTTTCAACTCTACTCCCTATTAGATAATTCCTTCTATAATTCAAATTTACTAACATGTTATATCAGTAATCAATATCCTTATTCCCAAACATCAAATATTATAGACGTCTTCTAATGAAAAACCTTCTTTTTCATGTTGATGCAATCTATCCAAATTTTTTTCATTGAAAATTTTTTTGGATAAAACAGGAACCTTTTGGGATCCATTTTGGGATCTTGTCCTCTTGGACAAGAAAACCTCTATCCTTGATAATGTAGTTTTATTTTTTGGATTTTCTCTATTCATGTTTTTTAATATTTTTAATTTACCCATGCACTAATAGTTAAAATAGATTCAGTGAATACATGTTTATTAGGGTCACGGTATTCCTTATTCTAATAGATTACATAGGATTGATTAGTAGATGATATCAAAATATTTTTTCCATAATTTAGAGTCTTTTTAGAATTAAGACTCTTATCAGAACAAATCTTCATACTAACTTTTCTTTTAGAATATTGCAAAGGTCCAACTTGGTTGGTTTCTATATTTCTTACTATTTCATTCAACTAAATACATTTCTTTCTAAGAGAAGAATTATACTCTTCAAGTGATTTCACCCATTCTTATTAATATGCATTTATCTTTCCAATAAGATCATTGTATATTTTTCTTCTCTCTAATGAATAATTTTAAAGATCGTTTATTTTACTTTCTTTAACCTCAAATTAAGTATCTTTGTTATTCATAGAGACTTTATATAATTTTTATAATACATGGAATAATTCCATGAAAAAATTCTCTAACACCCCCACTCACAAACAAAATGATTAAACTTCATCATAAATAAATTAATCTCTTTCATTAAAAAGTGATATATATTATTCCTAAACTCTTACTATTTTTGTGAGATTACAATAATAGAATACTTTTTAACTAATGTTTCCTTCATTTCATCAGCTTATAACACTATATATGAATTTTTATCTTGAAAACTATTAATATATGAAAATATAAACAATAAAACTTCATTAATGACCTTCATTCTTCATAAAATAAATCACTAAGTGATTTATTATACTTATGTTTATCACAAATTGTAGATATATCACTAGAGGATTCATCTTAAATATATTAATTAAATAGTTTACCATTATAAATACCTTCATATAGTGGTTCTTCATTTTATAATTTGACATTATTCCTCATCTTCCTTTCTTATTAATCTTTAAAATTTCTAAATTACTTGATCAAAACCTATGTTTTAGTAAAAAAAAGAATAGAAATAGATTCTTCTATTTAAGATAGTTCTATAATCTATTTAAATATCCACTTTAAATTGATCCAAGAAAAACACCAAGGTAAGAAAAATATAACCCAATCATAGGGAACTATTGCTTTGATACTAATAAAAACATCTCTTGGGGACAAGTCCAGACATCTTAGAGGGGGCGATCATGTGTTGTAATCTTTTACCAAGTTCAAATCAAAACTTGTAAAATTTTACCCATGTTGTTATGTGAACCTCTTCCAATTTTTAGAAAATAAATGGTTATTTTAGTCTTTACCTAATAACAAACACCACATGAAAAATACTTATAACCTTTGAATTTGATCTCCACTAAGTACTTGATGACACTACATAACTAATATCGAATTTTCTTCTTCCTAAGTATGGATTGTTCAAATACCTTCATGCTATCTTCAAGAATACAAGAAAATCTATCACTACATTCAACCTAACTCTTAGATAATTTTTTAGAATATTATTATTAGATTATCTCAAATCAAACCCCAAGTATCATGACAGCCACAAAGTATTCTATAGAAACATCAGTATATCATATTTACTCTGAAACTTATTCTTCCCCTTTATTTAATTATCAAACTTCTTATAAACACTTGTTCTACTCGTACATAAATGGGTCAGATTCATTGACACCCAAAGGTTTCACGTGGTATTTTTCAATAATATTTTTTGTGATGGATATGTTGATAATATATGTTAATGGAATGTGGGGAGTTATCATTGTATTTCATGCCTGATAAGGCATCTATTAAAGGAAGTTTATGGAAACATCAATGAAGAACATGTAAGGAATTTTCAATACGGCCTACTATGGTGTATGAATATTATATCATAAAGGATGTAATAGGTTTGAAGGTTATTAGGATTAAATCAATAAAATATGGGTTTGATTAGTTGTTTAGAAAAATGGCTAATTACTGGATGAGTACATGTATTTTTTGGTTTATGTGAGCATCATTTCTTATATGTATAATGATAATTTTTATATTAATTTGAAAATTGTTAAAGCATAAATTTTCTCGGTGTAAATATCATTTGACTATACAAAATCATGAATTCAAGGTTTCATAAGGATGAATATGTTGTGTAAGTATGAATATTTTCTATTTAATCATAAATTTTTACTGTATAAGAATCATTTTAGGTTGCATAAAGATCAATATGTTTTTAGTAAGCATGATTTAAAGTTTTATAGGTATGATTCCCATATCTATACACATTATTTCCATAGAAAAGTTTAGTAGTCCAAAGACACATTGAGAGAATGTTCAAAAGAAACATTTATATTGTAGTCTAAATCTTGATGTTTCTATTTCATAATACACACACCATATCAAAGTGTACCAATTGAAATATATTTAAGAATATTAAATAAATTTTTTAAATGTTATTTTAATCAAATATATTTAAATATTCAATTGGGAAGATTTATGTTGATATAAAAAAAATTAAATATTTAATTGGAGAATTAAACCCAAAATACTAGAAGATTTCGTTTCTCCATTTCAGTAATTTAAATGGAATATTTTTGTTTTATAAATTGAAATATTTCTAGAAGGATTCTTTCATTATTTCAGATGATGCATTCATATTTCATAAAATATTTAAATATAATGATTTTATCTATTATCCGGATTCTGTCAAGATGATTGAAGCTATGGATTTTTTGGATTCTATAAAGTAGCCATGAAAATAGTAAATAATGAGTCATGTGAGATATGAAATACTCAATCAGACTCTATTTTTAATCTTTAAATGTTTTTAATTATCATAGAAGTTCTTGGATTCAATGCGTGTAGTTTTCTCATTTGTTTACATATTGAAAATATAGATGATATTTCATGAAAAATAATCAACAGGTAAACCAATCAATTTGGTCAATTGGAGAGTATTGTAGCACCATGTTTAGTGTATTTTTAATTCATAGATTGGAAGAATTTTTCAAGTATATTATTTTAAAAAAAATGGATAAAACATAACTTGAGAAATTAGAAGTTAATCCAACTCTAAATAAGATATAATAGAATATATGACACTATCGTAAATCCCCCTTTTAATAGTGCTAGAAATCACTTTTATCGGTGCTAAAAAAGTACTAATAATCTAAGAAATGTTAAAATGATGGTTCTTTTTATTAGTGCTATAAAAAATAATTGATAAATTCCCCACTTATCTGAGCTAAGAAAAATCACTGATAAAAGGGGTCATTTATCAATCCCAAAAACATTGATAAGAGTCAAAAAAATATTTAAAAAGAAATTTTGTTTCCAACATCGAAGGGTGGACCACCCTCCATTTTATAAAAACATGACCCAACCTTTTAAGAGTGTTTTTCTAGCTTCCCCACCCCTTTAAAAACTCTTTGAATCCCCATTTTAATAGTGTTAAACACCTATTTCACACGCTCGCAGGCCCCTTCCGTTGTAGGGTTTCAAACCTGAGACCTTTTGCTCATACGCTCATACCTTTTTCACACCCCTATAATTTTTTGTTCTATATTTTTGATATATCTGAATATTAATATATATTTTGTTATATTTTTTATCTATATATATATAAATATTTATTTATATATATATAAAAATAATTATTTATATATATATATATATATTTAAATACGTATATAAAATGTGTTTTGTGTGTGTAAGTGTTTGTTTATATATGCATTCCTACATAAATATATTTTTATATATGTGTTTTTGTATGCATATATAAATATAAATATTCATATTCATATTTATTTACATATATTATATATTAATATTTCTATAAATATAATAGAATATATAGATAAATATATATATTCATTTGTTAATACACACACAAATATATGTATATATATACATTAAATATATATTATATATACATCAATTTTATAGGTATATAAATTTTCCTATATTTTTATTTTAAATAAAATGGATATTATTTTTTATTTTGAAAATCTTTATATATATATATATATATTTTATATGTAAATTGTTTTACACATATATTTATAAAAATAAATTTTTATGAGTGAATATATACAAGATATATATTCATATATATATATTTTATTATAAATAATAGTACAATCTAGAAAATGATAAAACATGAAACCCATAATATAAATGTGAATTTGAGTTCATGAAATATATTTAGTATCCACCGAAAAAAGACAATAATACCCACTTAAACGAGGCTAAAATTCCATTGAATGTCAAAAAATTGGGATACACCAACTAAAACCACAGTTTTGGAGAAATTATGGGCCTTTCTTCTTTATAAATGTGACCTAGATCTCTCTAAGTCACCATCACATAGATCTTTTTTATAGTTTCGATTTAATATGAAGTAGATCTCAAACAGACTCCCAGATCAAAACTTTTGTCCGTTTGAATTTCGATTTGCATTTACAACTTATTTTAGATCATTTTTTGATTTTATGACTATTTTTCTATCTTAGAATTGTAATTAAATTACTATTATTCATTAATAATTATAAAATTATGAATAAATATTTCATTTCTAATTATTTTATAATCCATGTTTGACTAAATATCTTATGTATTAAGTGTAAATGCATATGTATCCTTATATAAATCATATTTTATAAAATATATTTTATGTATATCAATGTAAATATATTTATATATTAATATATGATATTTAATGGTAAATAACGCTTTTATGAAATATACCTTTTATCAGTGCTGAAAACAATTATTTTAGCACTAAAAAAGGGAATACATTTACGAATGCTAAGAAAATAGCTGATTAAAGTTCCATTTATCAACGATAAACAAAAGCGCCGATAAATGGGGTAATTTTGTAACCACTAAAAATGAGTGTAGATAGAGGGGTACTTTTATGAGTGATTTTTTTACTGTATATAAAATCACCTTTTATCAGTACTTTTTTAGCACTGATAAAAGTGCCCCATTTATCTGTGCTTCTTTTAGCACTGTTAAAGGGTAGCCCTGGAAAAATCTCATTATGTGTCAGTGTGATCACAAAAAAATATCTCCATAACATGAATCTTATAAGGAGATAATTCAACCCATGGATGGAGATAGAATAATAGGATAAGTAAATGGTCTTTATATTTTTATAATATGAAAAGGTGGCCTCACATGAAGTTGAAATTTCGATTAGAGGAACATGAGGAATAAGAAAGAGGTTTAATTGATATTGTCTTGACATATCTATATGTCGAAGAAAAGAGGGAACCAATGTAATAATAAATTGTAAATTTCAATCAAATTAGAAGGAGCCTATAATAATTTAATAATCAGTTTTACAACAAGAATAAGAGATAGTTGTCACAATGTAGAAAATTTAATGTTATTCCAATTAAGAAAGTAGAAGGTTAAAGATGTGTTCCAGAATTATTCTAATAAGAAATATAGTATATATCATGATTTTCAATTGAAGGATGAGTCAAAGGATATTCCATGTGATTTTTTATCATCATATAGAGATATATAGAAAATTAATATGATAGTAGAGGAGTTAATAGTCTTCATGTGAAAACGAATCTAAGGATTTAAACGATGTATCTACAGAAATTTAGGATATAAAAAACCTCACATTAACTAATGATCATGGTGGGACCAATATGTCTTTAAACTATGGGATTTATCTTCCTCGTAGTATTTTCTAAAGAAGGAAGAATGGAATTTTACCTTGGGAGATATTCAGAAATCATAAAACATTGTATATGTTGTGATACTTATTATAGAATGACCACAGTGACTTTTTATGCACTAAAGTAGTGGAGTGGTGGACTTTAGTGCATCTATATACTAGTAACTACATTCTTCTAGGATGTAGCCCAGTTCAGGTGAACCAAGTAAAATCCTTAGTTTCATTTCATTTTACATTATTTCTTTAACTTTTCATATTTTGAGAGATTTTGAGTAAAATAATTATGAAATAATTGAACATAGTTTCTAACAATGTGGGGAAAAGATCAAATGGAGATAAAATAATCAAATGTTTAAATAAGGTTTAAATATTTTTCACCCTATAGTTACCACTTATGCTTTTTTTCTCTTCCTCAATTCCTATATTTTTTTCAAATTTATCCTAGTATTGATTACTTTTGTTTCTTCCGTGAGATATCTATACGTTCTCTCAGCATAAACTATACACGTACACTACAAATTATTGACTCTATTATTTTTCTTGAGAGGTTCACACACATTTAATATACTTATGGCCACACCAAATTCTATACCTTCTTCTATTTTCATAAGTGTAATTATTTATAAGATATCATAAATGGTAAAAAAAATTAAATTCCCAACTTCTCTTCTCCGACAGTTTCCATATATTCTTTTCAATTGATTTTTAAGCTGGTTTTTGGTAGAAAATTTTAAAAAAATACACTTTTAATTTATTCTATCCCATTTTTCTATCTCTAAAATTATACATACATATATTCTAAACTATAATATATCTGCTTCTCAAAATTTTCTTCATAATATTCAATTTTCATAGCTATATGAAAATATACAGCAACAATATTTTTTATGTGCCTCATTTTCTCAAGTCTATATGAGTCTTTGAATTTCAATGTAAGATTCAGGTTACCTTTAGATCATTATAGAGCCTCAATTATAGTCCTTATAAATTTGAAAAAATGAATCATAAATTATTTATTATATTTAATTTCACTAAATAAAAATACATTCATCTTTTTAATTACTTCCCAAATTTCAGTAATTTAGATTTTTTTATTTTAGGATAACTAATTTCTCAAACATTCAACCGGACTTTATCTTCTTATCATTCAATTCAAGGATATTCTTCTTACTAAAAAAATATTGGATAATAATTAACTTCGTGATTTTTAGATCAAAGAGGTTTATTTCATGCTACATCTAATATTATATCCACTCTGATTAACAATATTTAATTTAAAATATTATCTTTTGACATTCACAAATAAATAAAACATTGATCTCAATATTCAAATTACTCATCCTTATTCAACTTAAGATTAAATAATGGCTTCACTAAGATTCATAAATATTTTATCTTCAAATCCCAACTTCTTATTCATCAAATATAATTTCCCTATTCCAAATATAATCAAGGAAATTACACAATTTCAGTCTTTATTTTTCTCCTCATACTTTGAACTTATTATATATAATATTGAAGATCAAGTAGTTATCAATCCAAAGCTTGAATCCCCCACCTTTTTCCTTTTTTGATATTTGGATTCAATGTGTAAAATATTTTACATCATCTGGAATAATTTATTTAGAATATTAAATATTATATAATTATTTATTTCATCAATATATTTCTAAAAATATGGCTAAGTGTTAAACATTATGATACTCCATGTTCCTTATAAACATATTCCTTTCTATTTTTTTATAGTTCATTCCATTATCAAAACATCCCACCTCATCATAGATGAAAATTACAAAGATTCATCATTCGGTTCATCATACCTTATGAAGTTCCAACATAGGTTTCATTGTACCTTGTAAAGTTTAGATCTCAAACAGTAAAGGGTTAATGCCATGTATCCCTTTAAGAATTGTTTTAACCTATGAAGACACATTGAGGAGTTGATTAGTATCTTATAATTCTCAATTTATACCCTAGGATGTTCATAGAGTCCCATACTTAAGAAAATTTATACTTCAGTACTAAAATTATAAACTTTAATCAAATTAATTCCAAGATTCTTTCAATTAGCTCGGGATTTCTAAAAACATAAAATCACCTTATACCAGCTTCATATAATTCTATGAATTATATAAATAATTCCAAATAGTCTAATATAATTTCAAATGTATATTTAATCTTATAAGTAATCAAAATACAGTATTTCAAGTAGCTCACTAAATTCTCATTTTTGCCTTTAAATTAGACATTATAAAAGTTCATCCATGAGTATTTCCTCACTAACTTAAGTAACCAACATGATTTAATACTCTTGGATGGGATATCTAAAACCATAAACCCTTTTAGGTCATAATTAACAAACCCTTGTATGGATTCATCATAAGTTTAGCACATTAATATATCAACTTAATATATATTTCAACTCTATTAATAAAATTTTTATCAATCTGTTCACCTAGAAAACTCTTCAATACCATTGACGCAATTGTAAAAACACTTCCACAAAATTAATTAATTTTAATTAACATGAGGATCATCTATAAAAATAATAAAATATATTAGTTTTCTATTGTAATATTTTCTTTAAAGTAATCCACAATTGTATATCGACATTGTTCTTTACCAATCCAAGTATGGTTAGGATATTAATCTTATCTAAGTTAAATCTTACTCTATCACCCAACTTCACTAAGATATACACATTTACACATATTAAAAACAAATAAAACCAACATAAACCTTTTAGAACTTCAAAAAACTAATCCAATACATCCTAATAACCATAATACATCTATTAGTGCTGTTTTTGAACCTTTGGAAACACGTTTCAATGAGTTGGTCCCATTCCATCACTTTTTTATTTATAAAATGTCATTAATTTGGAAATATTTAAAGGTTATTCAGTAATTAAATATACCCAAATCACAATCCACGTTGAAAACCAACTATATTTTTTCCTATTTAGGCATATTAGATTTTATTCTATCTTGAATTATCAATTTTAAATCTATATAAACCTCAAACCAGCTTTTATTTTCTATATATCATGGAATAACCTAGAACAACCACTATAGAAGTAAAATACATTAACCATAAAATCCCCAATACCAATATTCCATTACACATTATAGAAATAAATACCAAACCAATCATAAAAATAAAAATAGAATACATTAACAAATCACTCCCCTTGAGACTAAATAATTCTTAAATGAGAACAAAAAGTTCAAAAGGAGAAAACTCTAATACTATAGTATCATAAAAACATCTTTTTCCAAATATTAACTCACCCAAACAAAGATTCGGACCTCAAGTGGGTGAAATATATTTAAATTTTTATTACCAAAATTTTTTATTTAAAACCAAGGGATTATTTCCCAAAAATTTGGATTCAAAATAATTTCCATTTCAAAACATTATCAATAAAGATGAAATAATAGTTTCATTAAATCTTGAAAATATATTATTATAATAAATACTTGGAAACCCCATCAAATAATGTTATTTTCTAAAAAACATGGAAATAAATATTGAGAATCATGGTATTGGATGTCTTTTAAAATATTTTATGTCCATAAAAGGAATATTTAGAAAAAAACATACCTAAATTATATGAACATACATGCCTACTTGAGAAACATATCTATTCTAGGCACAATAGTCTTGAAGAATCACAAATGATTAATATATTTAATAACATTCATCATAATAAAAACTATTTATGATATACATGTCAATGTAAAATTAGGTGCACGTCCAAGAAGAAAACAATATCATAATAAATTTTTCCTAAATCATTAAAATTTAAAACTCCCAATTAGTTTTAATGAAACTAAAATTAATATTTGTTACTCAATAAAAATATCAAAACTGATGTAGTATATAAATAATCTAAAATTATTTCAATGAAAAATAAATAATAAATAATTATTATTCAAAATATATTCCTAACGCTTTATTATAGGAAAAATAATCCAATAAAAATATCAAAACATCTTAGAAATACATTTTTGAACATATTTTTACTCAGAAAATCATTCAATTTGTATAACATTAACGAATAATTAATTTTTTTTTCTAATAATTACCCATAAAAATACATATGAATCAATTTTAGAAAACATAATTATAAATGAAACACACTAATTTGTAAATGAAGCAGTAACCCATTATTAATTCAGTCACCATAGAAATAAATCATTTAGCCTAAATTTTAAAACTAATTTATTGAATTATAAATTAATTTAATCCACTCCCATTTTATTGCATCCAAATAGAAATGATCAAACTCACCTAAATAAATAAACTATTTTTCAAAACATATCCAAATCCAAAAACAAAGAATGTCTTACTTCCCAAAAACTATGAGTTATAAATGAAAACAATTCCATATATTCAAACATTCTATTAACCTTTTATTTTTATATAATAAAAACTAACTCAAAACTAACTTTTTTGTTAAAAAAATAAATCACCAATGTAAATCCACTACAATATCACATTTTGAAATAATGTAAAATATTGAAACATGAAATTTTATGCCAAAAACATTGTTTTCATTATAAAAACTTTATAATAAATTAAAATCATTTACTTTAGAACCTTCAATTTTCAAAATTACTCATTAATATTTTTATCCCCTAAAATCTTCACAATCCCATTCATTATAAAAAAAAAATTTATTTAAAAATATTAAAAAAAATTACATATGAAACTTAGATTTAAATATATAAAAAAGAACTATAAATTGATTCAATAATCATCATATACAAATAAAAATTGAGAAAGCAAACATCCATTTACACGTGACATGAAATAAGAAACAAAATGTGAAAAAAAAATATCATAGAGTATGATAACAGTTTTCATTAACACCCTTAACCATTCAAGAAATCAAAAATTTCAAAATGATAGGATTACCAACAATTAGAATCAATACATGAAAAGTAAAATTATAAATAAATTTTTTAATATTGAAAAAAAATCCCAACATACCTCAACACGATATAATAAAATAAAAGGAAACCCATTGAAGGGTTAATAACCCACTCAACCCAAACATCTAATGGTAACTTTAGATTCCACCATGAATTGATTTGTTAAGTCCTTCTATGGATTAGTTCTCGTGTTTTTATGATCTTACCTCCACATACCACCCAACTTATCAATCATGATCTAATACCATTTTTGTGTCATACAAACTATATATCTACCCACTATACTGAAACTAGAATGCCACAACTCCCAATGTGCATTCCCAATATCCATGGTTTGTAAACTAGTAACAAGGGTATCATATATAAAATGGTAATGATTTACCCTTTATCATAAATTAAATAATAAATGCATGATAATATTACCATCTAATTAAACAAATAATTAACTATGTAATTACAGCATGCAATCACAAAGAAAATAAGTTGACATAACATAGACATGTTACTGAAAATTAAATTACAACTCAGGATAAATTTGTTTCATGGCCCAATACATTCCACGTCCTTTTTACATCAATTCCATGCCCATGTTACACATGTATAATATGGGGGCACTGATCATACTTGAAAGACAAACCAAGAAAATACAAGTCTATATGCACACTAAATTGCATTTGTAGGGTTTTAGATAAACCCCAGTAGAATACCATCATGAATATCTACTCTTCATTCCCATTTAAATTCCATGATTGATAGTGTAAACAATAACTATTTGTAAAATACCATTTTAATATTAATGAAAACAAGTAACATTTACCAATAACCTATTTAATGTAACTTTAAAGAAAATAGTTTAACAAGTCTAACAGAAATCACATGAGTGAAAGATTGTACATATAAATATGGAATAAATATTTAATTAAATATGTAAGCAATAATCATGGAAATAAACCTATGGTACTAATGTCAATAAACTCAAGGATCCTTATACTAATCTATATAAAATTCCCAATAAAATAAAACTACATGCAGGCCAAAAAACATGGGTGACATCCAAAGCTAGCGGGTATATCAACTAACTAGAAATAAATCCTAATTATTTGTGATCCTATAATGAAATTATACATATTGTCATTATAATTAGTCGACCATATCTCTAGTAACATCATAACTAATAACATCTTGTCTTCGTATAGCGGAATCATTCCCAATAAAGGTAGTTATCTTAGGTTTTCATCAATGTGACTGAGGTTCCCATGAGGTAATTACCAACATCAAGGGATTTAATAATTAAAAAATCACTTTAACAAATGCATTAAATATTGAAAAAATTATTTAAATTCATTATAAATTATAATCCAACATTTTTATAATAAGAAAAAAGGGCCAGATCTCAAGGTCATAAATGAAAAAAAAACCAATATAATTTTTAATAATATTAAATAAAACTATATCATTAAGAAACATAACAAAACATATAAAATATACAATTTTATAAATTAAATAAACCCTTAAAGTTAATCAAAAGAGGTATAATTTGAAAGATTTAGTCTTATATGAAAAGTCCAATTAAAAGTTATCACACACATCCATAATCATTGAAAACGTTGATAATAATGGTAATTCATTATAATTCACAAGAAATTATTATATAAATTTTTTTATTTTATTCTATAGAAATCAAGGTTTTCATTTTTTAAAATATCTTAAAGGAAAAAAAATACATGTGTAGAATCTTCAATATAAATTGCTTTAAAACAACATTGACATCACAGAAACTATACAACATATCTTAGAAAAATTTCAAAATCCTTTTTATAAAATTAATTTAGATAATTTTATAATATTATAATCATTATTAAACATCTGATCACATATATATTCTTCAAATATATGGACATTTAAATAAAATCCAACTCAAAAGTGATTAATCATTGATTACTTGAACAATATAGTGAAAATTTAAGTTATATGAGAGGTACATAATTCTTTGACACCAAAATCCCTAATATTTTATAGACTTTTATCTTGGAAAGGATAATACCTTAATTAAAATGGACCCTAGATTGAGGAACATTAGTGGGAGGGGGAAAGGTAAAAGGTTGGATAAATAAATTAAAAGAACCCCTAACTTTATGACTTCATTAATAAACAATGGTGGGATCACCATGGGAGATTACTTTGTGAGGAAAGGTATAGTTATCCCCATGTGTCATCTGCATGATCCAAATGATGTGTAATAGAGGGATTTACCTCTTTTAAATCATGAAAATATAGAAAAATAATAACAAAAAAACAATAATAACAAAAAAACAATAATTATAATTACAATATTAATAATATTAATAATAATTCTATGATTATAATAATAAAACTTCTAGAAATTCTTACTCACCAACACCGTACTTTCCTCCTCCAAAATAAATTCTAATAATAATAATAATATAAATAAAAATAAAAATTCAAAACAAAATACACATGTAATCCATTTAGGAATATATTTATCTTATAAAACCCTAACCATTTTTTAGGCCACTATTTATATATTGTAAACCCAGATACAATATTCAACAACGATGCCATAATAATTCATTAATCAATTACATAGTGTCTAAAAAATCTGAGAAATGAAAAAATGGAGTTTTGGATCAATTAATAAGTATTGATGATTAGATTTCACAATTACAAAAATTGTGGTATAACCATGTTGTACTCACTATCTTGCCTTTAAGAGGTACATGGTTGACTCACATGATTCCCTCTAACTATGCTCAAATAATTTTTTATTTTTTTTATTTTTTTTATATTTCAACTATTTAAATATAAATTTATTATTATAATAATTATGTATTAAAAAGAAAAGTTTGGGGTGTTAAAATATAATAATTATTTATTAAAATTAAAACATGAGTGTGTAACAGTAATTAGTATAGATTAATTGGTGGCATTCAAGAATAGACCACACATAATTCTGATGTGTGGTGTGTTTGGAAAGGAAAAGAAGTGGATTTAGAGTAAAAGGTGTTTAAAATAAAGTGACGTAATCAAAACTGGAAAATTACCATGGATTCTAATTAAATTTTAGGACAAAATTCATTTATTAAGTTATGGAATGTTTTAGAAAATAACATGGTAGTCTGAAAAAACAATGTTCTTAGAATGACTGAAAGTGATTTTTTATAGATTTAAACATTAGGAAACATGTTTTGAATGATCAAAACCCAAAAAGAGATCTTATTTATCTTTAAATAGTAAGTAAAAGGTTATCAATTATTTTATGACATGTACGAACAAATGGAATGTCAATCTGACAAGTAGTGTTCTTGGAATGACTAGAAGTTTCTTTTTATATATTTAAAATTCCTTAAAATCTTTTTTCAAATGGTAAGATCCTATCAAATAGTCTTGGATTGATGTGATATAATAGGAATAAATCACACACCAATATGTTGTGTGGTGTTCTTGAAATTACTAAAAAATATTTTTTATTGAAAAAATGGATAAAAATAAGTAATATGTTCAAAACCTTATAAAAACCCATTGATTGTATAAAAATCATCGAACAATGTCCATTAGATATATTAAAAAAAGTGTGAATATTCCATATATTAATATAGTGTGTGGTGGTCTAAAAATTATTGAAATTGTGTTTTTATTCATTTAAAGGTTAAAAAAACATGTATCAAATGGTCAAAAGCTAGTAAACGACCTCAAAAAATCTTGAATACGTTGGAAAATCCATTCTAATTATTCTCTGACATATAGAAATAGACAACTCATCAATCCAATTTGTGGTCGGCTCAAAATGACTGAAGGTGTGTTTTTATATATTTAACTTTATTGAAAACATGTGTTTAAGGGTAAAAACCTATAAAATGGTATTGGTATACAATGAAATCATAGGAAAAAATTGTCAATTAATTTTTTACATGTAATAATAATCATAATATCATTCTAAACAGTGGTTTCAAAAAAATAACTGAAAATCAGTTCTAGAGTAAAAAGGGCTTAAAAATATTAAATATGTTCAAAACCAAGAAAAAACCATAGATTATTAGAATATTGTGGGATAGTGATTATTAATTATGATTTGGTATATGTGAATAGATCACACATAAATCATATATTTTATGCTCGCATAATGATAAAAAGTATATTATTATAGATTCAAAAGTCCAAAAACATGTTCAAATGGGTAATAATATATAAAATGACCTCAAATTGTTATGATATCAAATTTTAATTATTTTGTATTGTGTAAAAAGAAGCAGTGTGTCAATCCGATGTCTGGTGTGATCATAATAACCAAAAGTTTATTTTTTATATATTTAAAATTCTTTCAAAACTCGTGTTAAAGGATCAAAACCTAAACAATTTTCTTAGATTTTAATCATATCATAGGATAGTGACCTATGAATAATTTTTGACATGTATGAGTTTATCCCTTGTCAAAAAACAAGTTCTGTACTTGAAATTACTAAAATGGAATCCTTATACATTCAAGTATTCAAAAACGATCTCTAGACATTCAAAACATATCTAATAACCTATGATTATAAAAAAATTATAATAAAATGTTTGGTGAAAATTTTGTGGCTGGTAAGAACTAATGGAACCTCAATATAATGTGAAATATGTTCAAAATGATTCAAAATACAATTTTAGATAAATATTTGATTGTAAACAAGTGATATTATGAAAACCTAACAATTTAACTTAGGTTATTATAAAATCATAAGATAAAAAATTTAAATTAATTTGTGACATGGATAAATAAATGATATGTAAATCCAATGTGTAGTATATTTGGAATAATAGAAACCTGGTTTTATAATAAAAAGTGATTAAAACCAAAGTTATATAGTCAAAACATAGAAAACATTGGATTATCATAATTTTTTATTACAACGATCATCTAGTATTTTATGATATGTAGAAATGGACTGCATGTCGATTCATTATGTGGTTGTACATAGAATACACTATTATATGTAACATGAAATAAAGTGGTGGATTTTATCAGTGCGTTTACTAAGCACTAATATAAGTTGACCTTTATCAGTGTTAAAAATGAGAAACGATAAAAATCAGCATTTATCAATTCATTATTTAGCACTGAATTTTTTTAACTTTATCGGTTCTTATTTTAACACTGGTAGAGGTCAATTTTTTTCAGAACTCATCATAACATTTATGAGATATTTAATTTATAAAATAATAATTTTAAGAGTATATTATATATATATATATATTCACACACCCACAAGCACATAAAATTTTGGTTTTTCAAATTAACATATCATTTTGCTTGTACACACACAAAAATACATACACAAAATCACACAAATTTGGTTATAGATAATAATATATGTGAATATTTTGTGTCTGTAAGTATGTGTGTGTATAGAGTTAGTTAAAATACATATAATTATCAATATAATATATATTTCAATGAAAATAATATCTTTAATTTAATTAAATGAATTAAAAAACTAACTTTAATTATAGTAAGTTAATTATAAATAAATTTTTCATAATTATATATTTCATCATTTATAGTACCAATAATTAGTATTATTCAAAAATAATTGATTCAATTTATATTGATATATATATATATATATATATATTAATAACGAATATATATGTATATGTATATGCAGTGGGGGTGGTGACCAAGTGGTAAAAAACATGGAATCCTGCATCAGAAACCTAGGATCAAATCCATGTGGGGAATAATTTTCCAAGCTACTATAACAAAACTATAGTAGCATTATAGGAGTATTGTAACAGTGGTACTGTTCACCTAAATCGGTGTTTGAAGACATGGAACTGGGCCTATGGACAAGAGGGCCACTGATCAATCAAAATCCTTCATTCCATGGGAACTCAAAGGCATCATTAGTGAGGCCTTTGGGTCATAGGACCTTTGGGCCATCATCAGTAGGTAGCAGGTGACATGGTGGGATCAGGTGAACAAGTCATCACAACAGGCAAGTAGTGCAGCTTAGCGGCACGCAGGCACTACCAAGTGGGAGGCCTTGAAAGAGGGATGGGTTCATTATCACATATGAATCATCCATTCATCCCCATTTATTTTTGATGTAATAAATATGGGTGACCTTAGATGGTGGTATGAAATATAAAGCCAATGAAGCGGGGCACCACGAAGGCATCTCCTGGTGCATGGCTCAAAAGAGAGATATTTGTGTTAGAACTAATCTTCCAACCCTCTTCCCACATGGTTTTCTAATGTGGGATTATGGTGTGTCCCTCCACGGTTAGTCGAAGCCCATAATAATGAAAATATTCTTTGAAGGGGTGACAAAAATTTCAGACAGGTAACATGATTTTATGATTATTAATAGGGGGTGGCAAGGCGTGGGACCTGTGACATGAGATGAAGCATGCTACTCATTTGGGGGACACTGTGTATTTTTCCTTCAGGTGATGAAAGCTTCAACCACCTTTCAGCAGATAGCTTGGACCAAATTCAATGGAAAGGTCCTCATAGTCCTAGAAGGAAGAAGGGGGAAAATGAATCAAAGATTTAGGGATGTGTATTGTGGTGCAAGGGAAAATCCAAAGGGTCGCAAGGACTACTCTCACTTGCTAAAACCAATGGAGACCAGGTCGGTTAAGAAGGGTCGAAACAAAGAAGGACCATTCCTTCAAAATGGGGAAAGTGAAGAATCAAGTAGACAATCAAGAGACAAAAAAGCAGAGGATGAGGAGTGCTTGAAACTTATCCTACACTCCAAGGAAGAAATGTTTGAGCGGGTTGTACGTACCAATGTACCAGAAGAAGAGCTCAATAGAATTTATGAACGAAGGTTACGAGTTGATGCCACAGAGGAGCACGAAGTGTGGTTAGATAAGCAAGATATAATATTAGCCCGAGGATTCAATCAGAGTAAAATCAGCTCAGAGTAATTGATCTAGATAATGGAAAGGATGATTTCTCACATTGAAAAACTTATAAGAGTGGATTCAGAAACCCAGGTAAGTTCATTGCACTGGGAACTCTATAGAGTAGTTGAGTCCAGTAACATTAGTCTTGTTTTTAATCATTTTGTGAGCTCTTTTAGCACATAGTGATCCTTTTGTGAACTATGGTTTCCCATTTTTCCTTAAAATGGCTTAATAAAAATTTAAATTTGGATGGAATGTTGTGTACTTCTTATTCCTTGTGGGGTGGTATGAGACTTGACCCTCTTGGGTGTCTAGGTATGTGGGTTGTTTGGTTTCTTGTAATCCACTCTACATATAATAATAATTATATGTAATTTATAATTTAATATCATTGTTTTAGTTTATATATAAAAAATATTGAAAATATTTGTATTCACCTTCACATAAACATACACTTTTGGTTTTTTAAATTCACATATCTCATTGTAGTATATATATTAATATATAAATATATATACAGATAATCATAGACACGAGCCTATACAGAAATATAAATGTATATTATATATATATATATTATTTATAATATCAATATTAATTTTATTTAAATATAACTAATATAGTTTTATATAGATATTATTTATATATATATGCATTTTAATAATATACATTTATATGCAATTTATATTTTCTTATTAAAATAATAATTAAAAAATGAAAAATAATGAATAGAGGGTACCTTGCGTGATATATTTTAGATATGAATATTTATATATTCTTAAATATGATATATATATATATATAATTTATATATATTTCCAATTTTTAAAATTTTGTTAATTCTTTTAAAATTATACATAATTATATATATAATTATAAATTCACACATATTTATATGAAAATATTTTGATACAAACTATATAAATAAGTATATTAATCATTTAATATTTTACATATTTAAATATATATTTATATTCATAATAAACAAATTATAATATACATATATTTTCATAATATATATTTATATTTATATTTATATTTATATGCTTGTATGTGTATGTATTTTTTTATTTATATGATTATATATTATAAAATATATAAATACTATATTGAAATATTTTTACATAAAAAATGTATATTCAAAAATATAATTCATATTAAAATAAAAATATATTATCAATATTATTTGCATAATTTATGCAATAAGAAATTAGTACATTTATACTAATCAATAAAAATATTTAATAATGTATTTAAATAAATTAAAAAATGTATATATTGATCTATATAAATATGTATATTAATATAATTATTGGTGTTGTGAATTGAATCCTATTGAATATGGCTTGAAAACCTCATGGTTTAACAAAAGAAAAAAATAGTGAAAAAGTGGGGGGGTATATGTATGTATATAAAATATGTATGCATATGTGTGTATGTGTGTATGTATGTATGTATAGATGTATATATGTATATATGTATGTGTGTGTGTGTATATGTTTGTACGTATGTATATATATGTATATGTGTATATGTGTATATATTTGTGTATGTGTATTTGTAAGGGTATGTATGCATGTGTGTGTGTGCGCATGTGTGTTTTTGTTTTTATGTGTTTGTGTGTGTGCATGTTTATCTATGTGTTTGTATGTGTATGTATGTGTATTTATGTGTATGTATGTGTATGTATGTGTATGTGTATGTATGCATGCATGTATGTATATGTGTATGTCTACGTATGTGTACGTATGTGTGTGTGTGTGTTTGTGTTTGTGTGTGTGTATTTGTATATATGTATGTGTGTATGTGTGTATGTGTGTGTATGTACATATGGGTATAGGTATGTGTATGTATGAGAATGTGCATTTATGTGTATATGTATGTGTGTGTGTGCGTGTTTAAATGTATTTATGTGTATGTGTGTACATGTATGTGCATGTGTGTGTATGTGTATGTATTATGTTTGTGAATTTGTACGTGTATTCTAATATATGCATGTGGATGTATGTATATTTATATGAATATATCATTATATAAACGGAAAGGTTATTTAATTTTTCAATTTCACATATCTCATTGTAGTGTATGTATATATATATATTTATATATACACGTACATATAGACAATCACATATATTTTGGTCTAGATAATAATATACATGCATATAATTGTACATATATGGTTTAATATTAATTATTTTTTAATATTTTTATAATTTATATATTTAATATTATTTATCCATTTTTTAAATATTTTTATAATTTATTCAATTTTATTTTTTATTCATTTCTTAATATTTATTTATTTTTAATAGTTTTTATAATTTATTCATTGTTAATATTTATTCATTTTATACATTTATCCATTTATTCGTTTAATATATTTTTTATTTATTCATTTTTTAATACATTATTATTTATTTTTTTATTAATATATAATATTTTTAATATGTTGGGAATTTATATAACTAATATTTATTCATTTATATAACAAATATTTTTAATATGTTGGTAATATATATAACTAATATTAATTCATTTTTAATATACTTTCTAATTTATTCATTTTCTAATATTTAATTATTTATATTTATTATTTAATATTTCATATATTTAATATGTTGGTAATTTATACAACTAATATTTATTTATTTTTCATTTTAATATTTATTCATTCTTAATTTATTGATTTTTATAACATCTCTATATTTTTTGTAATTTAAATTCATTTTTATTCATTTATTATTTCTTTATATTTATTTATTCTTAATATTTTTATTCATTTTTATTATTTTTATATTATTAATTTTTATAAAATTAATATTTTATCATTTTAATTAGTAATTTATTGTACATCTTTTATGTTTAAATCTATTTTTAATATTTTTATAATTTTTACTTTAATATATATTCATTTTTATTTTTTTCACTTAAATAAATTTAAATATATTTTTTAATATATATTTACAAATTTAGATTTATATTTATTAATTACTAATGATTTTTTAATTTATATAATTATTATTATTTTTCCATTTTTTCATTTCATTTAATTTATTCATTAAATATTTTTGTATATTATTCACAATATAATATAAACTTATAAATATTTATTTATTAATATTTAGTATTTGTAATATCTTTTTAATTTATATAATTAATATTTATTCCTTTTTTCATATTTCAGTATTTAAATCTTTATATAATTACTAATAATTCATTTTTATTTTAATATTTATTCATTTTAATATTTTTTATAATTTTTAAATTCTAAATATTTATTCATTTTTTTATCAATATTTCTTTATTTTTAATATTTTTATAATATATAAAATTTATAAAATTAATTCATTTTTAAAAGTTTTGTACAATATTAGTTTTTATAATATTATTATTTATTAATTTTTAATTAGAAGTTAATTGAAATTTTTTTTATTTAAATGTATTTTTCAATATTTGGTCATTTTTATTTTAATATTTATCCATTTTTAATGTTGTTTGTATTTTATCCATTTTTAATATTTTTTGTAATTTATATAATAATTTCTTTTAATATTTAATATTTTTCCAATTTATTCATTTTTATATTATTAGTAATTAATTATAATTTTAAAATGTAATTTTGAATTTTAAAAAAACATTATTTGCATTGATTTGTTAAAGTGTAAATTTATTATTTATCAGCACAAAATTTAACATTGATAAAACATGTCTTCACTAGGGCCTATATTTTTAACATTGATAAATTTTTCATATATCCCTTCTTTTCGATTGACATTGTTAAAACGCTTTCCCTTGTTTTAAAAGAATTCTAACACAATTCCGTCGCTCCACGTTGTTGCTCAAGCCTTCTAGGAAACTGCACCTAAATACCGCCTCTCTCAAAGTTTTTGGATGAATCCACCCTCAAATCCAAAGGTATCAAATTCATAACATGTTTTTACCAATTTCTCAACTAAACTCACATTAGTTTTTAATGTTTGGTTCTTCCTGTGATATTTAATTCCACATAATACTTGATTTTATACATATGTAACTATGTATGTATGTGTTTATATATAAATTTAAATATAAATAATAGGATTACTTTGATCCATAATTATTCAGGTTTCTCTATGCATAATATTATGTATATTTTAGTGTATGTATACATACACATATATATAAATGTGCATGTTTCATCTATTTTTATATGTGTATATATATATGTTTTTTCTCTTGGTGTGTATTTATATATTTGTGTGTGTATTGAAATTTATATATTTATATATTTAAATTATATAATATTATCTTTAATCTTTATTTTTTTATTTCAATTTATATATTAGAATGTACTAGTATTACATATAATAAAAACATGATTCATATATGTATATATTAACTTAAATGTAAAATTTATGATAAATATATATATATATATATATATGGAATGATATGAGCCATGATAGTCACTCATCCCAAATCCCTCAAAAAATTTATTAAAGAAAATAGGAAATGCAATGAGTTCATGAGGTGTAATGTGCTTACACCATCTAGAAATTGAAATTGAAAACATACATATTCTCCATAGAAAAGGGGTTCGATGATCACTTAGAAAATCTAATTTGAGTACTTCAATGAAGTTTAGAAAAATTTTATATTTCATTAAATTTTTATAATGAGTCACATATCACAGTAAAATCTAAATTTCATTCTAAATCGACATTTTCCACAACTCGTCTCAGTGGGGCTCATGCCAGGAATCCCCAAGCTCGCCTCTAATAGGCTAGGGGCTGATGACTAGCACCGAGTAGGCATAGCACTAACATGGGAGGAATTTCCTAAGTACCAATACACATGCACACATCTCCAAGCCCACAGATGCGGAAAGTAAAGCCACTAAGGTATAAAATGCATGTATACAACTGAACCCAACCAACAGAGTACAACGGAAGTAAAGTGTGGAAAGTAAACTGGGCCAGAATACAAGCCCACCAAAAATAAGAGTCTGAAAACTAAAATGTCCAACCTGTAAGCACAAAGAGGTACCGAGACTGCTACTCATAGCCGAAGTAACACCTTGGCCAGTAGGGAAATTAGAAATCTCGGTCCTGTCCTGGTCTGCCCTGGACTTCATCAAAAGGTCGCTCATCTGCACAAAACACGACACATGTGGGCAAAGCCCGTGCAGAGGCGAGTATAACAATACTCAGTAGGGGACCTCGAAAACCACAAATCAATATACAAAGTAAAGGTACAGTCAACTCTATACATTATATGTCTACTGAACATATAGTAAGAGGAACACACTCTAGATATATTCGAAAACCAGACTCACAGTCCATAGGAAAGTCTCATAACCACATACCCCCAATATGGACTCAGTTTAAACGTTCCATGAAGCACTCTACCAGGATAACTCACTCCATGAGTCAGATAGCTCTGATGATGTTCTTCTGAGAAGTACTGTTCGTCAGAAAAATCAATGAGAGATAGATACACTCATTCCAGGAGAAAACACTCCTGAGAGGGAAAATATCATGATACACAAATGACGATCCCTGTAATGGCCTTTGTGGATACTGCAACTCATTTGGATTCACGTTCTAAGTAGTGGATCGGCATACTATATGATTAGTCAGGTCGATACCTGACTCTACCAAGGATCATTAATGGATATAGGATCTCACTTCGGGCCTCTCGGAGGGATACCTGACTCTTTCTTGGAAATTCTGATTGAAGGGATCATACTTCTATGGATGGAGATGATACCTAAATTTGAGGGGAATGACCAAAAGGGGAACTAACCCAAACAAAAAAATTTCAAGGAATGGTGGATAAGAGTATCAAGTAGTGTTACATGATCTAAATGGCATGTAGAATGGTAACATGCCATGACTCTTGACTCCAGGTACATCCTGTGTGTAACAACCCGAGTTAGAGGGAACATGTCGTGTAAAAATTAAGTACACTACATGTAAAGTGGACCACATGCCATGTTTGAGTAACTAGGGTCCGCTCTTTTTATGTGGTCGTGTGCCCGTACATGGATTCAACCTGGGTTTTCCATCCTGTGTAACCAGTACACGAGGTAACCCATGCAGCGGCCTGGTCTAGTAGTGTGGTGGGTTACACGGCTGTGTACTCCACCCCGTGTTTCTGTATCGTCTGAGATACACGCCGAGTCCCGTGTAAGGACCCACAATTCGTGTTCTTCAGAGAACACTCTGTGTCATTTCTCCCTACACTACAGAACCCTAGCCGACACTGAGTCGATCCCACACAACGTGTTCTTTAGGATACACGTTGTGTTCTTTGAAAAATTCTAGAAATGATGTTCTCATCTGGTGTGCTTTCGGTGATTCTCTGATCCTTGATTCGGCCACCCAATCATCGCAAAACTCAAGGATTTAGGTCGCTCTGACATCATGAAGCTGATTATGTTGGATTTGGGCCTCCGATAAACCTCAAAAACATGTTTTTATTCACCCTCAAAGAGAATGATTGAAGAATGATAACTCCCAAACCATGTCGATTAGTCTTCCGCTATCTCTGTCTCACCTCTTATGGGTCATCATGATGTTGTACCACTGTTTTGGGATCGTTGTACCAATAAACAAGTGTGCAACGATTCCTCATTTTTATCCCTATAAAGAACCCGAAGAACGCGGGGAAGAGGGACGAAGAAAAAAGTCAACAAAAGTGTAATGGACCTCCTCCAACGTTCATCATGGCATTAATATGCTCCCGTTAGAGGGTCTTAATGGGGAAAATTAAACACATCAAAACATGATAAAAAGGCTTTCAAGAACAAACCCGGTAAATCCCTACCACAAGAACAATGATGCATGGGTCAACCAGTTTGTGTCTTGATCTGAGTTGATCGTTAAGTTCAAATAACGAGGAAGAAAAAAAGTTTAAAACATAACCCCTACATCGAGGAGGGTTCGATCGGTAATGAAGGTATCACTCTATTGTTGTCACGGATATCATTCAACTCTTTTGGTATAGCGATTCACACTTTTGATTCGTCGTCATTCTTTATCGAGAGTTCTCTCTAAATCTACAATAATCCTCCAACGTTTCTCTCAATTTTCTGCCAATGATCAACGTTCGATTAACCCATGAAAATAAGGGAATGGGTTTTATCATTCCACTATGATATGGAATTAATGATTCAGCATTGTTGTTTCAGAGTCATTATATTGTGTCATTAATTATCAAAATAGTTTCCCCGTTATTTCACTACAGCGAACGTTTCCAAATAAAATAAAATAAACTTTTCAACTTATTTTATTTTACTTTATTTTACAAAAAACTTCCAAAAATTAAGTTTTTCCCTCAAAACATGTTGTTCGAGATTAGACCCATTTTTAGTTAACATCATCATTCTGAACGCAATGGTTCCCTTATATTAATAATTCGGGAATCCATTTGGAAACTACCACAACTACGAACACACCAACTCATTTAACTTAAAAAAAATCAAGCCACCATTCTGTGCTCATTGGGCCTCAAAATAATGTGTATTATCTACTCTTGGTCTTGAAATAATCCCATATAAAATTTAAAAATAATACACTAAAAATCTGAGACATTAAATTCTCCCCACCTTGGGGCTTTTCATCCCCTAAAAGCCAAAACAATGGCTACTCAAAACGATGTGGGTATAGGGCATGGATCTAAGCCTCCAGCTCCCACATGCTTTCTTGAAGATTCTCGTGCAGTGTAACGGCCCGAAATTTTGAATAAATCTTGTTTCCTAATTTCATGTGTTATTTTATTTTATTTTTATACTCAACAAAAATGTTTTATTTGATAAACATGATTATAATTAAAATGAGACCATTGGGTTTTGACTGTTATATGACCATCGGTCAATATGACCGCTGTGAACAAAATGTTTTGATTATTGTCTCTAAAAATAAGTAATCTTGGTTTATTATTGTAGAAAGAAGATTCGATGGCCACACCTAGTAGTCTTGGACCGATCGAAGCCCATCTAATAGAACTTGGGAAGGAGGTAGCACCACTAGGCTTTGCTCTGGACCAAACCCAAGCTGAACTTCATCGTGTGAAGCTAGAACGGGATCGCCTTCGCGAGAAGTTCAAATTGATAGAAATTACTACTCGTGCGATGTTGGCCGAGCCTCCCTCGGATTCTCTCACCTTAGCACACCTTACACTTAGGTCCTATGCTGGTGTGATAAGAGGATATGTAAGGAGACCGTAACTGCCTTGTGTAATCCTTTGTTTTAAAAAAAAATTGGGATTTCTTCTTATGATGATGTTTATGAATTTTCAAATGACCGGATAAATATAGTATGCATATTTTGATTAATTTTAGAAAAAGTATATTTTAAAAATGTTTATGTAAACCTTAAATAATTAAAAATGTGTAATGATTTTCAAAAAATGGTCTTATACAATTATGTTCAGTACGAAATTTGGAGTCTAATAAAATCAACATTATTTTTGATGAATAGTAAATTATGAATAGTGATTTTATGATTAGGATTAGTAATATGACCAAATGGATTAGTAATCTCACTTAAATAAAGTTTTAAAATAATCTAGGCACCTTGATTAAGTAATGTGATTCAATAAAATGGTTAAATAAAGGTTTCATAAATTATTATTCAAGTATTAGTTTTTTCTGTTGAATAGTGTTTTTTTATTTAAAAATTAAATTAAAAATATTAAAAAATTATTTTTATAAAATGGATTTCATTTTTGAACTCAGAGCACCGATATTATGTTATGGTAATTTTTGGGGTTTTTTCTGAAAAAATGATTTTTCGGTGAATAGTGTATTTATTTAAAAATAAATTTAAAAATATTTAAAAAATTATTTTTATAAAATGGAGTTCATTTTTGAAATCAGAGCATTGATATTTGGTTAGTGTGAAATTTTGGGATTTTTCTGAGAAAGTTGAATTTTCAGTGAATAGTAAAAATGCAGTTTTAGGGTTTCAGTATGTTTAATGACATCATAGTTGTGTCATGATGATGGCATGAGATATTTTAAGGTTTGGCCGGCCAAGGGTGATGAATTATTGTTTTTGGGGCCCCATGTGGCCTAACTCCATGGTAAATTCCAAGGGAGAGCACATGGGTTTGAGAAAAGCACATGTGAGGTGTCCCTTGGCCATTAATGCCTTGTCCCCTCACTTTCCCTATAAATACCAAGCCCTCCTCTCATCCATTCGACTCCCCACTCTTCCCCAACGAAGTTCTGGTCTCATTACCTCCCAAGGAGTCCTCCCAAGGTGCCCCCAAGCCCTCAAGGTCCCAACCATTGAGTTTTAAGAGTTACATTTTATGGTAAGGGATTCGACCTCTCTCTTTCATTTCAAGTAATCTCTTTTATGTCATTCCTTTTATGCTCCATGTTCTTATGTTGGAGGATGTTATTTTATACTCCTCTTAATGCCCTTTTCATGTTCATATAATGAGAGATCCCCTCTTTCTCTCATTATTTCGTTTTATGAAGTTTTAAGTGGCGCTGTTAGGCTGCCGAAATTTTTGTAACGGATTCTTTCTCCCTTCTCATTTTTCAAGATCTATTTTCATGTAAAGTATTTCAAGTTCCTTTTTGTTATGTTGGGGTATGATCTCTATATCGATCATACTGGACTCTTATGTTCATGTGATGAGAGACCCCATTTGATCTCTTCAATTCAGTATTTTGAAGTTTTAAGTGGCGCCGTTAGGCTGTCGAATTTTTAAGTGGTTCTTCACCCTTCTCGTTTTGATGTTCTATTTTCATGTCAATTCATTCAAGTTCCTTTTTGTTATGTTGTGGTATGATCTCTATATCTATCATACTGTAATATTATGTTAATATGATGAGAGACCCCATTTGATCTCTTCAATTAAGTATTTTGATGTTTTAAGTGGCGCCGTTAGGCTGCCGAATTTTTAAGTGGTTCTTCACCCTTCTCGTTTTGAAGTTCTACTTTCATGTCAATTATTTCAAGTTCCTTTTTGTTATGTAGGGGTATTATCTCTATATCTATCATACTGGACTCTTATTTTCATATGATGAGAGACCCCATTTGATCTCTTCAATTCAGTATTTTGAAGTTTTAAGTGGCGCTGTTAGGCTGCTGAATTTTTAAGTGGTTCTTCACCCTTCTCGTTTTGAAGTTCTACTTTCATGTCAATTCTTTGAAGTTCCTTTTTAATTATGTTGGGGAATTATCTCTATATCTATCATACTGAACTCTTATGTTCACATGATGAGAGGCCCTATTTGATCTTTTCAAATCATTTTTGTTTAAGTTTAAGTAACGCCGTTAGGCTGTCGAACTTTCATAAGAGAAATCTAATTTTTGTCTCCCTTCCATGTTTTTCATTTCAAATGGTATGTCCTTGAAATTTCATTTCCATGATCATGTATCCTTCTTATTTTGTCTATCTACTGTTTTATGTGTCATTTATGAATGTTTGACCCATTCTCCCTCTCTTTTTAATGTCTTCTAAAACCTCATAACATAGCCGTTATGCTGCAGAATTTCCATCTCAAAATGTCTCTCTCTTTTTCTAAAGTTCTTTTATATTATTAAGTGAATACTCAAAGCTATTTCTTATAAAGTTGTATTCACATATATACCAAAATGTTCTATTTTAAATTCTGGGATTTACATACATGATATCCACCTTCCTTTTCTGTGGGTTTTAAAGTGATGTAAAGATCATGTCTTTAAAGCAGTTTTTAAAACGTTATGATTATGAAATGAAACCCATTTATTTTATGCTATATGGGTTATTTATGAAATGTTTGATGATGATATATGTGGCTCACATGATAATATAGGAAAATTTAAGGGTGCGCCCTGATAGCGCTCCAATGCATTGGGTAATGATGTAATCACTAGAGATTACAATTTTCACGATACCTTGGGGAATAACCTTGGTAATTTTCAAATGACACCTTGGGGATGGACCTTGGTGATATGTTCATGATTTTCTATGTTAAATTATGTAGCCACATCTTAAAGTTATGAAAAATGTTATTTTATTATGATATGCCACATGATTTTTTTTATCATGCCTTAAAGTTATTGTTCATGACATAGTTGATGTATCTTAAGTTCACATGTTAAATGTTTCCCTTGTTTCCCTTACTGGGCCTTCTGCTCACCCTTTCATTTGATGTATGTCCCCAGGTTATGAGACGCAGTAATGAACCTAGGATGAACATGATGATAATCCTTTCAAGTGTTTAAGAATAATGTTTTTGTTTTATGTTTTCATGTTTTAAGTTCCTAGTTTCCAAGACACTAAACCTTAAAGATCCTCAGTTTTGTATAATGTAATGAATGTTTATGTGATAAAGAGGCGGGATGCTATAGTTGGTATCAAAGGATGGTTTAGTTATTTGTGGAAATTAGGATATGAAAACTCTAGGAAGAACCCTGTAGAAAAGTTAAAAAAAAATAGGAAATCTTCCTGGTATTTTGGTGAGTATTGAGTATGGGGTTGCCAAGCAAATACATCCCTGTCTGGATACGAGTAGGTAGAGGTGGATCTGGCACAGATGTACATAGGGGTAAAACCCGAAAACACTGCTTTGAGCTAGACTCGAACGGGAACTGGTACACGACAACAGGCCTTGCTGCACTCTTGGTTACGACACTCCCGGGGGATATGCTTTGGTAAATTCATAAGCTTAGTATGAACCATTGTTAAAGGAACAAAGATAAAATAAAATAAAGATTAACATAATAATATATGATCATGGATAACCTAGATGGGAACCTAGGGGATCACAAGTTAGGGTATACTTTTCTTCTACAAGTTATCCTTATATGCTTTCAGTTCCTTTTCATGATTATTGGCTAAGTACTTAAGCCCCTAATTATGCTTTCTCTTCATAGTTAATGGTGGGAAATGGAAGAACATGTCCAAACAACCAATGTGATAGGAAATGCGACGATTGTCGTATTAATATGACAGGGATGATTAGGGGATTAAAATATGATTATTATTTTGCAAGATTTTCACTATTTTGGGGACCCTATATGATCGAGGTAAATAGATTACTACGGTATTTTCATTGAAGAGTAGGGTTGACTTATATTTTGAAGAATCGATGAATTTAAGGTGGAATTATAGTAATTTTGGTTGCTTATGGAAATTATTAACCTATCTTGGGGTAAATATGTTTAGGTTAGTTATTTTTTTTATAAGATTTTAGGAGTGGTTGATGTTGTTTGGAGATGAATGATAAAGTTTACCTTGGAAGACTATGTTATCAAATCCTTCTTGTATTTGGGTTTCAATCTTAGTTTGGTTTATTTTGAGGATTTTTTTAAGGATAGTTATTTATGGAATGGACTATGATGAACTTTGGGTAGTACCATGGAACTTTGAAGATTTAAAATTAGTTTCCATTCCTATGGGATTATCTCTTTTTGAAGAGTTGTTTTACCTTACCCTTTCTGTTTTTTGGATAATGTTTAAAGATAGAAGAAATAGATAGTTAATCTTTTGTAGATTATGAAGATGATTCTTGTGTTTTGATGAGACCAAGTAGTTTTGAATGCTCATAATTTGGAGAAAAGATTTGTTTTGGGTAGAAACTTATTAAAGGATGAAACTCTACATGAAGATAGGTATGTTTTCTTATGTTTTTGTTTTATGTTATAAATGAATTCCTAAAAATTATGAAAAGGAACATGAAAAAAAAACGTTGTTGGTTTACGTTTCCTACTAGGTAATCAAAGACCTCTTACACACATTATAATTTTGGGATTTTCTGGTGGTTAACTTCCTCCTAATAATGTTTTCTATCACTCTCCTTTAGAACGTGACCCTTTGTTTTCTCCTCCATGTCCATGTTTCCTACATGGAATCCTAGTATGAGTAAACTCGGGTGGCCTTTTTACTTCCTTTTCCTTCTTTTAAAGTAATGGTGTTACTGACCCTTTTTCTGATGTGGGACATTCAATGAAATTTCAAAACCCAATTTTAAAAATTACGAGGACGCAATTTATTAAGGGGGGAAGATTGTAACGGCCCGAAATTTTGAATAAATCTTGTTTCCTAATTTCATGTGTTATTTTATTTTATTTTTATACTCAACAAAAATGTTTTATTTGATAAACATGATTATAATTAAAATAAGACCATTGGGTTTTGACTGTTATATGACCATCGGTCAATATGACTGCTGTGAACAAAATGTTTTGATTATTGTCTCTAAAAATAAGTAATCTTGGTTGATTATTGTAGAAAGAAGATTCGATGGCCTCACCTAGTAGTCTTGGACCGATCAAAACCCATCTAACAGAACTTGGGAAGGAGGTAGCACCACTAGGCTTTGCTCTGGACCAAACCCAAGCTGAAATTCATCGTGTGAAGCTAGAACGGGATCACCTTCGCGAGAAGTTCAAATTGATAGAAATTACTACTCGTGCGATGTTGGCCGAGCCTCCCTCGGATTCTCTCACCTTAGCACACCTTACACTTAGGTCCTATGCTGGTGTGATAAGGGGATATGTAAGGAGACCGTAACTGCCTTGTGTAATCCTTTGTTTTAAATAAAAATTGGGATTTCTTTTTATGATGATGTTTATGAATTTTCAAATGACCGGATAAATATAGTATGCATATTTTGATTAATTTTAGAAAAAGTATATTTTAAAAATGTTTATGTAAACCTTAAATAATTAAAAATGTGTAATGATTTTCAAAAAATGGTCTTCTACAATTATGTTCAGTACGAAATTTGGAGTCTAATAAGATCAACTTTATTTTTTATGAATAGTAAATTATGAATAGTGATTTTATGATTAGGATTAGTAATATGACCAAATGGATTAGTAATCTCACTTAAAGAAAGTTTTAAAATAATCTAGGCACCTTGATTAAGTAATGTGATTCAATAAAATGGTTAAATAACAGTTTCATAAATTATTATTCAAGTATTAGTTTTTTTGGGTGAATAGTGTTTTTTTATTTAAAAATTAAATTAAAAATATTTAGAAAATTATTTTTATAAAATGGATTTCATTTTTGAACTCAGAGCACCGATATTATGTTATGGTAATTTTTGGGGTTTTTTTCTGAAAAAATGATTTTTCGGTGAATAGTGTATTTATTTAAAAATAAATTTAAAAATATTTAAAAAATTATTTTTATAAAATGGAGTTAATTTCTGAAATCAGAGCATTGATATTTGGTTAGTGTGAAATTTTGGGATTTTTCTGAGAAAGTTGAATTTTCAGTGAATAGTAAAAATGCAGTTTTAGGGTTTCGGTATGTTTAATGACATCATAGCTGTGTCATGATGCTTTCATGAGATATTTTACGGGTTTTCCGGCAAAGGGTGATGAATTATTGTTTTGGGGGCCCCATGTGGCCTAAATGCATGGTAAATGCCAAGGGAGAGCACATGGGTTTGAGAAAAGCACATGTGAGGTGTCCCTTGGCCATTAATGTCTTGTCCCCTCACTTTCCCTATAAATACCAAGCCCTCCTCTCATCCATTAGACTCCCAACACTTCCCCAATGAAGTTCTGGTCTCATTACCTCCCAAGGAGTCCTCCCAAGGTGCCCCCAAGCCCTCAAGGTCCCAACCTTTGAGGTTTAAGAGTTACATTTTAAGGTAAGGGATCTGACCTCTCTCTTTCATTTCAAGTAATCTCTTTTATGTCATTCCTTTTATGCACCATGTTCTTATGTTGGAGGATATTCTTTTATACTCCTCTTACTGCCCTTTTCATTTTCATATAATGAGAGATCCCCTCTTGCTCTCATTATTTCGTTTTATGAAGTTTTAAGTGGCGTTGTTAGGCTGCCGAAATTTTTGTAACGGATTCTTTCTCCCTTCTCATTTTTCAAGATCTATTTTCATGTAAAGTATTTCAAGTTCCTTTTTGTTATGTTGGGGTACGATCTCTATATCTATCATACTAGACTCTTATTTTCATGTGATGAGAGACCCCATTTGATCTCTTCAATTCAGTATTTTGAAGTTTTAAGTGGCGCCGTTAGGCTGCCGAATTTTTAAGTGGTTCTTCACCCTTCTCGTTTTGAAGTTCTACTTTCATGTCAATTCTTTCAAGTTCCTTTTTGTTATGTTGGGGTATGATCTCTATATCTATCATACTGGACTCTTATGTTCATATGATGAGAGACCCCATTTGATCTCTTCAATTCAGTATTTTGATGTTTTAAGTGGCGCCGTTAGGCTGCCGAATTTTTAAGTGGTTCTTCACCCTTATCGTTTTGAAGTTCTACTTTCATGTCAATTATTTCAAGTTCCTTTTTGTTATGTAGGGGTATTATCTCTATATCTATCATACTGGAATCTTATTTTCATATGATGAGAGACCCCATTTGATCTCTTCAATTCAGTATTTTGATGTTTTAAGTGGCGTCGTTAGGCTGCCGAATTTTTAAGTGGTTCTTCACCCTTCTTGTTTTGAAGTTCTACTTTCATGTCAATTCTTTCAAGTTCCTTTTTAATTATGTTGGGGAATTATCTCTATATCTATCATACTGAACTCTTATGTTCACATGATGAGAGGCCCTATTTGATCTTTTCAAATCATTTTTGTTTAAGTTTAAGTAACGTCGTTAGGCTGTCGAACATTCATAAGAGAAATCTAATTTTTGTCTCCCTTCCATGTTTTTCATTTCAAATGGTATTTCCTTGAAATTTCATTACCATGATCATGTATCCTTCTTATTTTGTCTATCTACTGTTTTGTGTGTCATTTATGAATGTTTGACCAATTTTCCCTCTCTTTTTAGTGTCTTCTAAAACCTCGTAACATAGCCGTTATGCTGCAGAATTTCCGTCACAAAATGTCTCTCTCTTTTTCTAAAGTTCTTTTATATTATTAAGTGAATACTCAAAGATATTTCTTCTAAAGGGGTATTCACATATATACCAAAATGTTCTATTTTAAATTCTGGGATTTACATACATGAGATCCTCCTTCCCTTTCTGTGGGTTTTAAAGTAATGTAAAGATCATGTCTTTAAAGCAGTTTTTAAAACGTTATGATTATGAAATGAAACCCATTTATTTTATGCTATATGGGTTATTTATGAAATGTTTGATGATGATATATGTGGCTCACATGATAATATATGCAAATTTAAGGGTGCTCCCTGATAGCGCTCCAATGCATTGGGTAATGATGTAACCACTAGAGATTACAATTTTCACGATACCTTGGTGAATAACCTTGGTAATTTTCAAATGACACCTTGGGGATGGACCTTGGTGATATGTTCATGATTGTCTATGTTAAATTATGTAGCCACATCTTAAAGTTATGAAAAATGTTATTTTTATTATAATATGCCACATGATTTTTTTTATCATGCCTTAAAGTTGTTGTTCATGACATAGTTGATGTATCTCAAGTTCACATGTTAAATGTTTCCCTTGTTTCCCTTACTGGGCCTTCTGCTCACCCTTTCATTTGATGTATGTCCCCAGGTTATGAGATGCAGTAATGAACCTAGTATGAACATGAGGGGAATCCTTTCAAGTGTTTAAGAAGAATGTTTTTATTTTATGTTTTCATGTTTTAAGTTCCTGGTTTCCAAGATCCCCAGTTTTGTATAATGTAATGAAAGTTTATGTGATAAAGAGGCGGGATGTTATATGCAGCCACTGGACGTGAACCATGGGGATTTATTTCCCATGAAAGATACTCTATTTCCAATCCTCGATCTCCACTGGGTACTCAACAAAGGTCTCTCCATCCTTGATGTCCATCTTTCCCCAGTTGATGATTCGCTATGGGTTATGCAAGTGTCTCCTCACCTGCGACGCATGGAAGACATCGTGCACCTTGTGAAACTACGGTGACAGAGCTAAGTGGTACACCACCTCGCCAACTTGGTGTAGTATCTATAAAGGTATAATTATCTTCGGGGATAGATTGTCGCCCTGGCCCAATCTCTGTAACCCTCGGTGAGGTGAGACCCAAAGGAAGACGGGGTCTCCCTCCTCTAACTCCAGAGGTATATGTCGCCTATTAGCATAAGACTTCTTTGGGATTTGTGTAGTATTCATCCACTCCCAGATGGTCAACACCTTCTCGGTGGTATCTTGCACTAGCTCTGGACTCATAAGTTATAAGGACCCGGCCATAAACATTTAAAAATGTTGAATTTAGCTAATAATTCACATTGAGTATCTTTTCAGGTTTAGAGTTTTAGAGAATTTGGACCTAACTATTACATCTCAAAAGATTACAAGGTAGAAACTTCTACATAGTTTCCATTTTTTCATAAAATATAAACTCTTGAAAAAAAGAGTCATGTCTAGTTCCATGTTTTAGACAGCATGACTTTTCCTTGATCCAATCCTTCACCCTATTCATCTTTAAGTCCTGTGAAAACATTTCAAAACTTGGGATGAGCATAAAAGGCTCAGTGAGGGTTATAAAACAAAGAAAGAAAGCAGTTTTTCATAAATACATACAAAATATGAACTCTTTTACTTACCTCATGAGAACATAAGATTTAGGAAAGACACATAGAAATCATAAATTATAAAGGTAACGTGTGGCATCCATATCATACTTACATTGTAGCTATGATAGCTACATAGGGAGTTACATTGGAATACCCATCACAGTATATTCCCTAAAATATCTTAGGAGAAACATTCACATTTACCTCTATCACGTTACCCAATGCATTGGAGAGCTATATTAAGCTCATCAGCCCTACTTTTATCATAGAACCACCTATATACGTAAATAATTCCCAATAATTATAACTTGATCATAACACATAACATAAGCATAAAGGAAAGATAAAATTTCCACATTGCAATAATAAAATATCATTTCAATATATTGAAATAATAAATCCATTCTCAAAATCATTTTCAATACCAAAATACGTAAAAATAGTATATGGTATTTATTTTTCCTTTTAAAAACATTCTGGCTTGTTAAGGAAGCCCAATATCAAATAATACTCGCGGCGGCGGAAAGGTTGTTGTCACCGCTTATGTAAAAAAATAAACATTATTTTTTGTCATTTAGTAAAATGATTTTTATAAAAATATTCTCTTTTAATAAAATTAAAATTCAAAGGGGTTTATACACCATATAAAATAAAGTCATGTATAAAACTAAAAATGTCTCAATTAAAGGAGATTGAGACGAAGTCCCTTACCTCGGGTCCGACTTGAATCGATCGTTCTTTAATCTTTTGAATAATAAACTAAAGTTAATTTATACTTTATTAAGAAACTTTTTAATGTTTATTATTCCTTTTCTATCAATTATTACAATGTTATAAACATTATGTAAACATTTAAGTTAATAACTTCCATTTTGTCGATATTTGGTACTTGAGTCAAAAATGAACACCTTGTATTTATAAGTTATCCATGTGGTCAAAAGTACATTATATCCAGAATTATATTTATGATTTAGATATCATATATATCATATATATCTAGTATATACATGTATTTATAATAGTACATAACATTTGGAGGTAAGAAATGAAATTCACCGTTCATGGAGACGGTAAGATGTACGTACGCAAGAACGCTACTTTCATTTCCATTTCTTATTTTAATAGAATTATAACAAAATGATACATAGGTATATTATAATTCCAGTATAATATCATATATAATATCATTAACTCTATCCTTTATACATCCCACATAAGGCATTAACGAGTCATATCACTTTGAGGGGTCGGTAGTCCGCACTTCCTCAAATTTGATTATCGTATTTACGCACTCTGGAAACCATAAAGGCTTGATATAATTGGGAAGTACAGAAGAATAAGGAAATAATAAACATAATATATATCAAATATAAATACATTTCCATCATAATGGCCACCATGAGAGGTGGTAAGATGTAATTGAACAATCATCATTTCGTGTGGCGTTAGTTTTCCATCCACAGAAACATTATGTTCTTTATCCATTATATGGAGGTGTGTGTAAGTGTAGTTAGAATACTTTTCCTAAAAACATCCTAGTATATTTAGGATACTGTTGTTTTTACAAAATAAAGGAATAAAAAGATTTTAGAGGTTGGATAAGTAAAATAAAAGAAAACAATTTAAGAGAAATCGTTACCTTTAATTTGGGTAACGCCCTTTGGTTTGAACCAAAGGAATTCTTGAAGTGCCTTGTGCCTAAGTTAAGGATTCTAATAGTAGTAGAGGGATGTAGGGAGCTTAATTTGGCAGATTTTATGATCCAAATGGATTGAGAGGAGGGAGTAATTGTTTAGAAGTGGACTCCTTTTATAAGGGAGAGGAGGGGCTCTTTTGGAAAGTGTGAAAATATTATTTTATTATATAATTATATTCAGTTTATTATGGTCCAAAAATAATAATATCATAATATAAGATGACTAATATTCTAAATAAAATCATACAATAATAATTGTACTTGTTTTGGATAATATTTTAATCATTATAATCTTATTTATTTAAATCATTTACTAATAAAGTAAATACTGCATCATTATTGTGTCATAAATAATTTATTTTATTTCATATCTAAAAATTATAAAAAAAAATACCATGATATATGAAATAATTTTATCTTTTAAATGAATATTTATAATTGAAAAATAATTTTTATAACACCATATAAAAATTAATTACTAAATGTTTTTGTTAATGTAAACTTTGTCTTTACATTAAATTAATTAATCTAAAGTATCATTATCTTTCCTAAGTGGCTCTATGGGGTCCCTAAATATACCCAAGAATTTATATTGTCGGTATGTACTCATACAATAAGTTTTGGAAAAGTTTTAAGGTAACTTTGAATTATTATAATATTCCTTTGACCTTGAATTACCTTATTTACCTTTAACCGTGGTAAATAAAAGTCAAAAGATACTGTTCACAAAAAAATATTTCCATCTTAATGAACCACATTTTACTTCTTGATAACAAACATGTATGTAGGATTTTGGAAATTAAATTCACAGAAGTGGTAAAATTTTATTTAAATGAAAAATTTCGTTTTTTTTACTACCACTAAGTGGTTTCACTATTCATCAAAAATTGAAATTTTTCAGAAAAATACCAAAAATTCAGCCTAAGATATATTTGATATTCCAAATTCAAAATTGATGTTTATTTTTCCAAATTCAACATATAAAAGTGTCATTAATTAATTTTAAAATTAATTCTCGTTGTCAAAACAAATAGCGTGTTTTTAAGAAACAATGACAATCAAAAAGATTGACACTTGTTTATGTCTAATTTCAAAGTGAAATTAATTCCAATGACCAACATTGGATTAAAGGGTAAAAATATATTCTAATTAAACTTTAAATACAATTAAAAATATAATCTAACCATATAAATAAATTATATTAACACACAGTTTTGAATTAAAATACAATATTTTCATTATTCATTAAAAAATGAACTTTACCGGAAAAATTCCAAAAATTTACAAAAATTAAATTTTGATATCCCCATTATAAAGACGGATTTTATTTTGTCATATAGAATTTATTAAAGTAACCAAAACTAGATTTAAGGAGGGTTTTTCATTAAAAGGTGATAAATCGGCCTTTTAATGTAAATTATGCGTAAAATTAGATTCATTCACATTTTAAGCCTCTAACATTTATTGAATAAATGTAAATACATTTATAAAACATGTAAAATCATATTTTAGTTAGTTTTGTTCATTAACTCCAATAAAACGGTTATGAGTTAACTACAATTTAAAATAATATTATTATTTTATTAGTGTGCAACGTAATATTTCAAAGAAACCCGTTGTTGGGTATCAGGTACACTATCGATCATAGCAACCCTTTTAAAGTAAAATTAATATTTAATTCAAAAATATTAATAAGTATGAAAATATCTTATTCTTCATTTACTTTGGATGTTACAGCCTTCCCCTTTTTTAAATTGTGTCCTCGCAATTTTTATTCACTTATCAAAATAAGTGGGGGTATTTATCCCTCATTGCATTCTTAGATTCCCAAATTCCCTCTTCAACCATATGGTTTTTTCATAAAACCTTTACCTTGTGAATTACCTTATTCCACAACACTTTCCCACTACGGTCAAGAATATGGACTGGTTTTTCTTCATAAGAGAGATTCTCTTCCAACTGAACTACCACTGGGCTCAAAACATTAGATGGATCTGGTATATACTTTCTCAATATCAAAACATGAAAAACATTGTGTACCTGGGATAAACTTGGAGGTAAAGCCACTCTGTATGCAACTGATCCAACTTTCTCCAAAATTTCATAAGTTCCAATGAACCTTGGACTCAAATTTCCCTTCTTACAAAAATGCATAACACTTTTCCATGGAGAAACTTTGGGAAAGTCATGATCACCTACCTCAAAAGAAAGATCCTTCCTCCGATTATCAGCATAACTTTTCTGTCTGCTCTGAGATGTTCTCATGTTCTTCTAAATCAACTAAACTTTCTCTGTCATCTCTTCTACCAATTATGGTCCCATCATCTTCCTCTCACCTACTTCATCCCAAAAAGTTGGAGTTTCGAAAATGCTTTCTATATGATTCCTAAAATGGATCCATCTGTATACTAGAATGAAAAATGTTGTTATATGAAAATTCAACCAAAGAGATATGTTGGTCCCAACTTCCCTGATAATCCACCGAGAAAGCATGTAGTATATCCTCTAATGTTGGAATGGTTCATTCTGATTTCCCATCTGATTGAGGGTAAAAATTTATACTAAAATTTAATTCAGTAACCAATGACTTCTGAAGGCCTTTTCAAAAGTTAGAAGTAAACCTGGGATCATGATCAGATACAATGGAGAGAGGAACTCCATGCAACCTGACTATCTCTTTAACATAAAACTGAGAAAGTTGATATAAATACAGAGTATCTCGAATAGGAAGGAAATGAACAGATTTATTCAATCGATCAACTATAACCGAGATTGCAATATTACCTCAAGATGTCTTTGGTAATCCCACAACAAAGTCCATGGATATATTTTCCCATTACAACTCTGGCACCGGTAGAGGCTGAAGCATCCCTTTCGGTAACTTCCGATTTGATTTAACCTGCTGACAAGTCAAACACTTCAAATTAAAATCCGCAATATCTCTTTTCATTCCATCCCAGCAGTAATACTCACAGAGATCTCTGTACATCTTAGTACTGCCAAGATGAACTGAAAACGAAGAACTATGAGCTTCACAGAACAACTCATTCTTCAACTGTGAATCACAAGGTACACATAATCTCTTCCCAAACCACAATACACAATCATTATCAAGATTAAAATTAGGCAAATTACCCTTTTTAACCAACTCTACCTTTTTCTGCAACTCACTTTCTTCTTTCTGTGCTTTCTTTTTTCTATCTGATAGATGTGATCTCACTGACACCTGATACAAAATAGAAGAATTTCTTGCACAAAAAACTTCTATGTCAAAGTTCATTAAATAAAAAACCAAAGGATCTCATTCCAAACGTATCATGGATAATGAAGCATTACATTTTTGAGTCTAATCATCATCCACTTTATTTTCTTTTCCCGGATGGTAAGGGATCGTGCAGTAATAATCCTTGATTAATTCCAACCATCTCCTCTGTCTCATGATCAATTATTTTTTAGTGAATATATACTTTAAACTTATGTGGTCAGTATATATTTCACATTTTACTCCATACAAATGATTCCTCGAAATTTTTAAAGCAAAAACAACAGCAGCTAATTCCAAATCATGTATAGGGTAATTTAACTCGTGATGTTTCAACTAAAGTGAAGCATAAGAAATTACCTGATCATTCTGCATTAGGAAACAACCCAGTTCTTTCAATGAAGTATCACTGTAGATAACAAACTCACCATTTCTGGATGGCAGTGCCAAAACTAGAGCATTCACCAATCTTCTTTTCAATTCCTGAAAACAATCATCACATTATTTTGTCAAAATGAACTTAACACCTTTTCGAGTTAACTTATTCATTGGACTAGATAACCGTGAAAAAATTTCAACAAACCTACATTAATAAACTATAAAACCAAGAAAACTACGAATCTTGGTTATATTTGTGGTTCTTGGCCATTCTTCAACAACTTTGGTTTTATCTAGATCAATAGTTATGCCATTTTTTTAAACAATGTGACCAAGGAAAGAAATTTTTTGTAACCAAAACTCACACTTTCTGAATTTCCAATAAAGTTTCTTTTCTTTTAAGGTTTGCAGGACAACCCTTAAATGACTTTCATTTTCCTCCTTAATTTTGGAATAAACCAAAATATCATCAACAAACACAACCACAAACTTATCCAAGAACTCACGGAAAATTCTATTCATAAGATCCATGAATACAGCAGGTGCATTGGTTAAACCAAAAGGCATAACTAAAAATTCATAATGGCCATATCTAGTATGAAACGCGGTCTTTGGAATGTCTGCTTCTTTTACTTTCAACTGATGGTACCACGACCTAAAATCAATCTTTGAAAAATACTGAGCTCCTTGGAACTAATCAAACAAATCATCAATATGAGGAAAATGATACTTATTCTTAACTGTGATGTTATTCAATGCTCTATAATCAATGAAAAGTCTCATTGAACCATATTTCTTTTTAATAAACAAGATAGGAGCACCCCATGGTTATGTGCTAGGTCGAATGAAACCTTTATCTAATAACTCTTGCAATTTCTTCTTTAACTCTAAAAGTTCAATTTGAGCCATTCGATAAGGGGGTTTTGAAATTGGCTTAGAATCAAGAACTAAGTCAATGGTAAATTCAACTTCTCAATCAGGTATAATACCAGGAAACTCATCAGGAAAATCATCAACGTACTCATTTACCACTGGCACATCATTAATATGAACAGTTCCTTTGTTTTCAACAATATGTGCACGGTAACATTCATTTCCATTTTTTACTAGTTTCTCAGCTTCCTGAAATGTTATCAAAAGCAAGGGTTCATTTTTTTATAAAAACTGAAAATCTTTCTGAAAAAAAAACTCCTTAGCTCTGCAGTCAATATTTGCATGATAAAAATAAAGCCAATCCATTCCCAAAATAACATCAAACTCTACTAGAGGAAAAAAAAATTAGGTTTGTAGGTAGATTCTTTATGTACACAATGACAGGAATGTTATTATGTTTTCTTTTTGTCTCTAAATTTCCTCCAAGTTTTTTTACCATAAGTTCTATATTCATATCTTGAGATGGAATTACCAATTTACTAAAAAACTTCTCAAAAATGAAAGAGTGTGTAGACCCTAAATCAAACAACACATTGGCACAATCTGAACAAACAAACAGTATACCTGATATAACTTCATTTGATGGCTCAACATCTACTAAAGTAGTTTCAAAGGATTTCATCACAGCTTTCTGCCTGTATTCTGGTAGCTTTCCCTCAATTGAGTTCTTTGTTGGACACTCATTTGCATAATGACCCATTTCATTGCACTTAAAACATTTTACGGACTGTAAATAAGATTTTTTTCCTACCATTACCCTGATCTTTTTCAGTGCAATTACGAGCCTTATGTCCCATTTTATCACATCGGTAGCACTTACCAGAATTCAAAAGACATTCCCCAGCATGCTTTTTACCATAATTTTCGCAAACTTTAAACTTGAGTTTCTTACCATCAGACTTTTTTGAAGAGTTCTTCCCTTTCGCCTTCCACCTAGACCTCTTATTTTGTTGTTTTTAAAAGAATACATTTTCATCAGCAAATTCCATTTCCACATTCTCTGCACAACTAACAAGTTTTTCATAACTTTTGAACTCATGAAAAGATAAATCCCTTAAATACTTTGGCTTTAATCCTGAGAAAAAATGGTTGATTTTCCTATCAAGATCTCCTACAAAATTTGGAGCATACCTTGCCATTCGGGTGAATTTTTCTTCATAAGCAGCCACTAATTCATCCTCCGGCCTCAATTCCAGGAATTATTTTTCCATCCTAAGATCGGACACCTTAGGAATATATTTCTCAAGAAACATACCTTTTAATTCATCCCAATCAAGGGAATCAATCTCCTCAATATCTATGATATTTTTCATCATCGACCACAACTGGTCAGTTTCACCTTCAAAACGGTAAACAGTGACACTAACCTTTTAATGTTCTGAACAACCCATGACATCGAAAGTCTTCTCCAGTGCTTTAATCCACCCTTAAGCTAGAACATGGTCAGATGATCCTCTGAATGATGGGGGATGTTGCCTGATGAAATATTCCACTACTTTCATGTTCCTCTGTGGTTGATCTGGCGGATCCCATGAATGGATACCACCACCATTTACA
Organism: Viscum album; assembly: GCA_963277665.1. Taxonomy (NCBI): domain Eukaryota; kingdom Viridiplantae; phylum Streptophyta; class Magnoliopsida; order Santalales; family Viscaceae; genus Viscum; species Viscum album. Next base: position 1,191,823,023 of record OY728158.1, on the reverse strand, counting down.
TCCTGATTCAACTGTTCCATCACTTCAAAAAATTGTTCAGTTTTGATTCTGACCATCTCAGGTTGCTGATTTGGAAGTTTTTCTACCTCCTGATGTCGTCCCAACATAGATGCCATGTTTCCTCTATGGAAAACCATTCTGAACATAGAAATATCTTAGGCGAATCAACTTGGTAATATTTAAATGCTATATGATTTCAATATTAACATAAATTATTTTATGGATATTAATTTAACAATACCCTAACTCCTAAAGTTGTCTAAACTGACCTCTGATACCAACTATAAGGACCCGGCCTTAAACATTTACATAATATTTAATTAAATGAATAATTCACATTGATGATCTTTTCAGGTTTAGAGTTATAGAGAATTAGGACATAACTATTACATCTCAAAAGATTACAAGGTATAAACTTCTACACAGTTTCCATTTTTTTCGTAAAATATAAACTCTTGAAAAAAAAGAGTCATGTCTAGTTCCGTATTTTATATATAGATATCATGACTTTTCCTTGATCACATCCTTGAACCTATTCATCTTTAAGTCCTATGAAAACATTTCAAAACTTGGGATGAGCATAAAAGGATCAGTAAGGGTTATTAAAAAAGAATGAAAACATTTGTTCATAAATATATAAAAAACAAGAACTCTTTTACTTACCTCATGAAATCATAAGATTTATTAAAGACGCAAAGAAATCATAAATCATAAAGGTAACTTGTGGCATCCATATCATACTTACATTGTAGTTATCACTTCTATATAGGGAGTTACATTGGAATACCCATCAGAGTATATTCCCTAAAATCTCTTAGGAGAAACATTCACGTTTACCTCTGTCACGTTACCCAATGCATTGGAGAGATATCTCGGGCTCACCTGCCCTAGGTTTATCACTAAACCACCCATATATGTAAATAATTCCCAAGAACCATAACATGATCATAACACATAACATTAGCATAAAGGAAAGATAACATTTCCACATTGCAATAATTAAATATCATTTCAAGATATTGAAATAATAAATCTATTCTCAAAATCATTTTCAATACCAAAATTTGTGAAAAGATTATATTGTATTTATGTTTCCTTTTAAAAACATTCCGTCTTGTTAAGGTATCCAAAGATCAAATAATACTCTCGGCGGCAAAAAGGTCGTTGTCACCGCTTACGTAAAAAAAAGAAACATTCCTTTTTGTTGTTTAGAAAAATGCTTTTTATAAAAAGATTCCATTTGAATAAAATGAAAATTCAAAGTGTTTTATACACCTTATAAAATAAAGTTGTGTATAAAACTAAAAATGCCTCAATGAAAGGAGATAGAGACGAAGTCCCTTACCTCATGCCCGACTTGACTCGATCGTTCTTTAATCTCATGAATAATAAACTAAAGATAATTTCTACTTGATTAAGAACATTTTTCATGTTTAGTATTCATTTTATATCAATTATTACCATGTTATAAACATTATGAAATCATTTAAGTTAATAACGTCCATTTTTTTGACATTTGGTACTTGAGTCAAAAATGAACACCATATATTTATAAGTTATCCATGTGGTCAATATTCCATTATATCCAAAATGATATTCATGATTTAGATATCATATATATCATATATATCCATTATATACATTTATTTATAATAGCACATAACATTTGGAGGTAAGAAATGAAATACACTGTTCATGGAGACGGTAAGTCGTACGTATGCATGAACCCTACTTTCATTTTTATTTTTTATTTTAATGGAATTAGAACATAATTATACATAGGTATATTGTAATTCCTGTATAATATCATATATAATATCATTAACTCTATCCTTTATACATCCCACATAATGCATTAACGAGTCATATCACTTTGAGGGGCAGTAGTCCGCACTTCCTCAAATGAGATTATCATATTTACACACTCTAGAAACCATAAAGGCTTGATATAATTTGGAAGTACAGAAGCATAAATAAATCATAAACATAATATATATAATATATACATACATTTCCATGATAGTGTCCACCATGAGAGGTGGTAATATGTAATTGAACATTCATCGTTTCGTGAGGCGTTAGTTTTCCATCCACAGAAACATTATGTTCTTCATCCATTAGATGAAGGTGTGTGTAAGTGTAGTTAGAATCCTTCTCATAAAAACATCCTAGTATATTGAGGATACTATTGTTGTTACAAAAGAAATTAATAAAAATATTTTAGGGGTTGGAGAAGTAAAATAAAATAAAACAATTTAAGAGAAATCGTTACCTTAAATTTGGGTAACTCTCTTTGGTTTGAACCAAAGGACTTCTTGAAGTGCCTTCTGTCTAAGGTAATGCTTCTAGGAGGAGGAGAGGGATGTAGGGAGATTAATTGGGTAGATTTGGGATGAGCCAAATGGCTTGAGAGGTGTGTGTAATTGGTTAGAAGTGGACTCCTTTTATAAGGGAGAGGAGGGGCTCTTTAGGAAAGTGTGAAAATATTATTTTCTTATATAATGATATTCGGTTTCTAATGGTCCAAGAATCATTATAGAAGAATATAAGATGACTCATATTTGAAATAAAATCATCCAATCAAAATTGAACATGTTTTGGATAATATTTTATTCATTATAATCTTATTTATTTAAATAATTTATTAATGAGGTAAATATGCATCATTATTGTGTCATATATAATTTAATTTATTTGATGTATAAATATTATAAAAAAAATACCATGATATATGAAATATTTTTATCTTTCCAATTAATATTTATAGTCGAAAATATAATTTATATACCTCCATATAAAATTTAATTACTAAAAAAATTTGGTTAATGTCAATTTTGTCTTTACATTAAATTAATTAATCTAAAGTGTCATTATCTTTCATAAGTGGATAATTGGGGTTCCAAAATAGACTCAAGGATTCCCATTTTAGGCCAATACTCATCCAATAAGGTTTGGAAAAGTGTTAAGGTAATTTTTAATTATTATAATATTCTTTTAACCTTGAATTGCTTTATTTACCTTTAACTGCGGTAAATAAAAGTTAAAAGTTACTATTCACCAAAAATTATTTTCATCTTAATGAACCAAATTTTACTTCTTGATAACAACCATGTATGTCGGATTTTTTGAATTAAATTCACAAAAGTGGTAAAATTTCATTTAAATGAAAAAGTCAGTTTTTTTAACTACCACTAAGTGGTTTCACTATTCATCAAAAAATTGAAGTTTTTCAGAAAAATACCAAAAATTATGCTTAAGCTATATTTGATATTCCAAATTCAAAAATGATTTTTATTTTTCCAAATTCAAAACATAAAAGTGTCATTAATTAATTTTATAATTAATTCCCATTGTTAAAACAAATAGCGTGTTTTTAAGAAATAATAACTATCAATAGATTAACACTTGTTTATGTCCAATTTCAGAGTGAAATTAATTCCAATGACCAAAATTGGATTAAATGGTAAAAATATATTCTAATTAAACTTTAAAAATAATTAAAAATATAATCTAACCATATAAATAAATTAGATTAAAACACAGTTTTGAATTAAAATACAATATTTTCACTATTCATTAAAAAATGAACTTTACCGGGAAAATTCCAAAAAATTACACAAATTAAATTTTTATGTCCCCATTCTAAATAAAAATTTTATTTGGTCATAAAGAATTTATTAAAGTAAAAAAACTAGATTTAAGTAGGGTTCACCATTAAAAGGCAATAAATCGGCCTTTTAATGTAAATTATGCATAAAATTAGATTCACTCACATTTTAAGCCTCTAAAATTTATTGGATAAATGTAAATACATTTAACAAACATGTATAATCATGTTGTAGTTAGTTTTGTTCATTCCATCCAACACAACGGTTATGTGTTAACTACCATTTAAAATAATAATATTATATTATTAGTGTACAACGTAAGATTTCAATGAAATTCGTTGTTGTGTATCGGGTACGCTATCGAACATAGCAACCCTTTTAAAGTAAAATTAATATTTAATCAAAAATATTAATAAGTATGAAAATATCTTATTCTTCATTTACTTAGGATGTTACATAAGTACTGACTCTCTAGGATCGGTCTGGCAGAGTGGTGACTAGCATGGTCTCCCAAATAAGGCCTAAAAACAGTGCCATGACAATGGTGGAGTGGTAGTTATTATTGTATAAAAACTCCACCAGTGGTAGGTGGTCCTCCCAAATACAACCAAAGTCCAAGATACAGGCCTGCATGTTATCCTACACAACCCGAATGGTCCTCTCTATCTAACTGTCAGTCCGGGGATGGAACGTTGTTCTCAAGTGTAGCTGAGTCCCAAAAGCCTCTTGTAATCCCTTCCACAATTGGGATTTAAAACCAGCATCATGATATAAGACTATCATCGAACATAAGCCCTGAATCTGAGTTACCTATTACATGTAGAGGTGTCCAAAGATCTCTGCAGAACTCTACTCCCTAATAGCTAGAAATTGGGCTGACATGGTGAGTCGATCAATGATAACCCAGATGGAATCATGACCCTTGGATTTTTGTGGTAATCCCATCATGAATTCCATCGATATTATATCCCACTTCCACTCTCGCACTTCCAGGGGTGAGCTAACCCTGCTAGAACAGGTGTTCATCCTTCACCTGTAGGCACGTAAGGCATCAAGAAACGAACTCTGCTACTGCCTTCTTCATACCTATCCAGCAGAACTGATGCTAGAGGTCCTGGTAAATTTTCTCCACTCTAGGATGTACCATCAAGGAGGATTTATGAAACTCCCTCAGAACCTCCTCCTGTAACGCCATTGGCATAAATGTACATCCTCTAAAAAGGACGACATTCTCCCCGCTATGAAGATATTCATCAGAAGCATGTCCTGTGGATAACTGAGCATGTAAAGTATCATAGTAGAAATCCCCAAGATGTTCCTCTCTAACTCGATATATGATTGGAGGGGTGACATCCATCAACTGGAGGTAAGGTTCATCATCCACATCGACAAATGATAGTTGTTTCATGGCCAAATACTCACACTCCTCACTCAGAATCTTCAAACTTGATCTCCTGCTAAGAGAATATTCACACTTGTTCCCCTTCCCATGAGTATAGACGATCTCAAAATCATAATCTTTGAGGAACTCAATCCATCTCCTCGGCCTAATATTTATATCATTCTATGAGAATATGTACTTTAGGCTCTTATGGTCATATTAGATCATAAAATGTTATCCCATCAAGTAGTGTCACCACATCTTCAACGGGAAGACTACCACTACAAACTCAAGATCATGGGTCGCGTAATTCTTCTCATATGGCCTAAGCTAGTGTAAACCATAAGCAGTCATTGCATGCCTCTACTTTAGGACACATCCAAGCCAGGTCCCTAATGCATCATAGAAAACTACATACGCAACACCCTCTTCTGGAAATCTCAAGATTGGTGTGCTCGTCAAACTCTGCCTTAGCTACTGGAAATACTACTCGAACTTCTCCATCTAGATGAAAGGATTCCCCTTCCAGGTCAAGGTTTTCATAAGTCCTTATATCCAAGAGAAATCATTTATAAAGCTATGCTAGTATCCTACCATCCCAAGGAAGCTCCAAATATCGGTCGCACTCTGGGGTGGTTCACATTCTAACACATCCCCGACCTTTTCTAGTTCCACTGATACTCCATCAGCTGAGATAACATGTCCTAGAAAGTGGAATTCTTGTATCCAAAAATGTCACTTCTAGAGATTTCCATAAAGCTTGTGCTCTCAGAGTATTCTAAGAACCACCTGCTGATGTCTCAGGTGATCCCCCTTTGATGTTGGGTACACAAGGATGTCATTAATAGAGACCACTGCAATCCAGTCTATGTACGGCTAGAATATATTGTTCATAAGTCCCATGAAAACTATGCGGGCATTCTTCATCCCAAAAGTCATCACCAAGTACTCATAGTGACTATAGCCACATTTGAAAGACGTATCTGCTATTTCCTCATCCTATACTCATAACTGTTGGTAACCTGATCGAAGGTCAACCTTTGAGAACCACTTTTCCCCTCTTAGATGATTGAAGAGGTTTTCGATCCTTGATAGTGGATACATATTCTTCACCGTTACCTAGTTCAGGCACTGATAATCCAAGCAAAACCTTAAACTCCCATATGCCTTCTTGGAAAATTAAAGTGCGGCTGCCTAGGGTGAAGTACTACGTCTTAAGAATCCCTTACTCTACAGACCCTCTAACTACACCATCAGCTCACGAAGCTTTGTGTGAGCCATCTGATATGCTGTTAAGGATATCGGTTCCATCCCGGGGTGTATGTAGATGCAGAAATCGATATCCTGATAGGGGCGTAGTCCTAGAGCATATTTTGGAAAGACTTCCTCATACTCTGCCACTACTACTGGGAGATGGAAGCTCACAAAATCTACTGATCTGAGGGTAAGGCTAACCAACTCATGAGTGATTGGCTTCACCCTCATACGATTAAGTCCATCATGTACTTCCTGGGTCTCATTTTCACAGATAAAGGAAAACCTTGTCCCACTGTTGCAGACACACCACACTCTACGCCTAAGGCAGTCAATCTATGTATGGTCTGAAGATAGCCAATACATATAGAGAATGACGATGTAAGGCCCCCACGCTGCCACCAAGAGGTTCCAACCAAAACTCTCACCTTCACGGTAAAGATCACACTATCTACAAAGATGTGTGATCATCAAATCTCCTCCCAAAGGTGTATCCAAGCGTTAGGGTCGAGTAAATGGCTCTACTAGAATCTCAAGGTTTCATAAAATACATGTGGTGAGGAAGGAATGATCGGAACCAATGTCTATATGTATGGAATCTGAGGTGTAAAATACATAAATCTTACCTCAGATCATCCTTGGAGTCCTTTGGTTGTACGCCTCGATAGCAAGTAGCTATCCCTACCCATTCCCGCCAACACCCTAAGCCTGGTGCAGACCTCCAGGGGGTGGTTGTGGAGTATATCAAAGCACCTACCACCGCCTGTAACTCTCCCTACTTCTCTTCCATGTCCGCCACCTGGTGGGTATATCTACTCCACTCTCTGCCTCTACCTCAGGGGTCCATCCACCACTTCCCTATCAGTAGTTCAACGGGTTGGATAGTCTCTAGCGAGATGTCCCCTACCATCACATGAGTAGCATCGCCTCTCCCTAGGTTGACTGCATCTAACCTGAGAGCCTAGGGTCATCGATCCCCTGTCCTGGGTCCTTCTGTGAAGTCTACCACATCTCAAACCCTATTACTGACTTCGGCTCCCTACTCCCGAGGTCTCCACACCTATTTTCCTGCAAATGACTTCCACTGGCTATCTCTTCTCCTCCAAGAAGCTCTCGATCACCAAAGACCACTCGATCACTCCATAATAAGTTTAAATTCATAGAGGCCTTACAATATCTCGAATTTCTCATCATAGAACTTGATAGAAGGTCCAAGAGCTGATGTATTGATCCCTAACCATATCCACTGAGTACCTGGTGATGCTGGTGAACCTCGATGAATAGTCATCCATTGTCAAACTGTCATGCAGGAGCAGAATAATCTCATGGATATCTATTTATCTAAGCATAACTAAATATAAATCCTCCCTAAAGAGTCGCTCGAACTCCATCCATGAAAGAGTCTCCTCTTGATGGGTCTATGTGATCAAAATCCACCATCGCCCCACCGAACCCTGAATTAGGCTCACTCATAGGATCACCATCTAGGATGCTTGTGTCCTCAATAGTTAAAACACTCTGGTCACCACCTCAAGCCAGTCCTCGGTCACCTAAGGGTTGAGCTCACCTAAGAACCTGAGGGGTCCCTGTCTCTGAAACTCATTGAGCATTCTCAGCATGTTCCCCTCATCTGTCGATATTGCAGGTACCATGGGCTACTCTATTAATGTTGGTATTTTAGGTTCACCATATAGAGGTAATTCTTGGTGGACTGGTCCCATATATAAGACTTGTCACTGAGGGGTTCGTCCTCATGACGGAGTTGTTGAATCCTAACAGGTATGCATCGCATAGGCATCCTGTAAAGGAACAAGATGTACCATGGTCAACGAGTATATCTGGATAGCGGAAATTAAAGGAAATGGAAAACACAACCCATTCTTATATGATTCATTTACCATTATTTTATTTCCCCTCAACTAGTGTTTTCATGTACCGAGTAGAAAATCAAGTTATCAGAGTCCAGGTGTATGGATATGTCGGCCACCCAAAACAACACCGGTGTCTCTGGCTAGAAATCTGATCTCAAAACACTTAAGACTGTTTCCCCAAACCAATTTCATAGATTCTTGGTCATTAGGCAGAACTGGCCACCTCTAATACCACTCTGTCATGAACTGTCCTAGTGGGGCTCGTATCGCGACTCCCAAAACCCACTTCCAATACGCCAGGGGCTGGTCACTAGCCCTAAGTAGGCATATCACTAACATTGGAGTCATTTCCTAAGTACCTATACACATGCACACATAACCAAGCCCACAGATAATGAAAGTAAAATCCACTAAGGAATAAAATTCATGCATAAAACTAAAACCAACCAACAGAGTACAACAGAAGTAAAGTGCATAAATTAAACTGGGCCAGAATATAAACCCACCAAAAACAAGAGTCTTCAAACTACAAATTATAACCTGTAAGCACAAATAGGTACTGGGAATGCTGCTCATAACTGTAGGAACACCTCATCTTGGAGGGAACTCAAAAATCTCCGTCTTGTCCTAGTCTAACCTGGACTCTGTCAAAAGGTTTCTCATCTGCACAAGACACGACACGAGTAGGAAAAGCCCATGCAGGGGTGAGTACAAAAATACTCAGTAGGGAACCCCAAAAACCACAAATAAATTTACAACTAAAGGTACTGTCATCTCTACCTAGGATATATGTCTAATAAATATATAGTAAGTGGAACGTAATCTAGATATACTCAAAACTCAGACCCGTATTTCAGAGAAAATTCACACAACCACATACCCCAACTAGGGACTCATTTTGATGGTTTCACAAATCACTCGTCTAAGAGAACTCACTCCATGAGTCAAATAGCTCCAATGAAGTCCGTCTGAGAATTACTATTTGTCGATAAAAGCTATGAGAGATAGATACACTAATTCCAAGAGAAGATGCTCTTGAGTGGGAAAAGATCACGATACACATATGAGGATCACTTCCAGGGCCTTGGCAGATACAGCGACTCATCTAGATTCACCTACTAAGTATAGGATCAGTGTCATGTAGGATTAGTCACATCGATACATAACTCTACCTAGGTTCAATAATGGATAAAGGATCTTTATCTAGGCCTCTGAGAGGTATACCTGACTCTATCTCAGAAATTCCAATTGAAGGGATCAAACTCTTGTGGATAGAAATGATTCTTATCCTTCAAGGGAATGAGAAGAAGGGGAACTAACCCTAATAAAACATTTCCATGGAGGGGTGGATAACAAGATTGATCCATGTTGCAGGATATACATGGTGTGTTGAACGGTAACATGTCATGTCTCTTGACTCCAGGTACTGCATGTGTGTAATGTCCCAAGTCAGAGGGAACATTTTATGTAGAAAAGTAATTACACGGTGTGTAAAGCATACCACATGCTGTGTCCGAGTAACTGGTGTCTGTTCTATGTACACGACCGTGTGCCCATACATGGCTTCAACCCATGTGTGTCATCCTGCGTAACCGGTACACCGGGTGACCCATGCAGTAGGCATGGTCTGGCAATGTGGTGGAGTACAGTGTTTTGTACTCCACCTTGTGTCTGTGTATCATCCTAGATGCACGTTGAGTCCTGCGTAAGGACCCACACACCATGTTCTTCTGATAACATGTCGTGTCATCGCTTCCTAAACTGTGTAACCCTAGCCGTTGTTGAGCTGGTCCCACATGGAAAATAATTCAGGATATATTCCATGTTCTTTGGAAAATTCCTGAAACATTGTTCTCCATCAACATGGAACTCATGGGTTTAGGTCACGCCGACATCATAAAGCTGATTCCATTGGTTTCAGACCTCAAATAGGCTCCAAAAACACTTTCTAATTAACCCAAAAGAACGATCGAAGAACGAGAACTCTGGAACCATGTATATTAGTCCTTCGCTATCGTCATCGCACCTATGTTGGGTCATAACAATGTCAAACCTACATTTTGGGATTGTCCCACCAGGAAACTGGCACACAATGATTCCTCATTCGTATCTCTATGAAGAACACGGAGAACATGAAGAACGTGGGGATGAGGGAAGAAGAAACAAGTCAACCAAGAATGAACAGACCTACACCGTCATTCGTCACGGTGTCAATCCACTCCCATTAGAAGGTTTTAATGGGGAAAATTAAAAACATCAAAACTTGACAAACAAATTTTAAGTAATGAACCTGATAAATCCATCCTGTAAGAACAATGACGTACGGGTCAACCAGTTTGTGGGTTGATCCGTGTTCATCATTAAATTTAAAGGATGGGAAAGAAAACAACTTTAAAACATAACCCCTTACCTTGAGAAGGGATCGATCACAGACGAAGGGATATCCATACCTTTGTCGTTGAGATCCTTCAAATCCATTGTCGCAACAATTCTCACTTTTGTTTCATCATCGTTCATTGTCGAGAGTTCTCTCCAAAGTTCCAAGAATTCTCTACAGTTTCTCAAAAGTTTCTTCCAATGATCAAACCCTGAAAATGAGGGAACCTATTTCAACATTCCGCTATGTTGCGACATTAATGATTCAACATTACTATTTCAGAGTCATTATGTTGTGTCATTAATTACTGAAATAGCTTCTCCGTCATTGTTCTATAGTGAAAGTTTCCAAATAAAATAAAATATACCTTTCAAATTATATTATTTTAATTTATTTTACTAAAAATGTCAAAAAAAATTAAATTTTTTCCTCGACCCGCATCGGTTGAGGTTAGGCCTATAGTCATTGTTCCAGATGCAATCCTACCCCTAGATTTTTAATCTGGGAATCTGTTTTGAAACTGCCACAACTACACACATGCTAAATCATTTAACTTAAAAAAATTCAAACAACAATTCCAGGCTCACGGGGCCTCGGAATAATGTTTCTTCTACGCGCTTGGTCTTGAAATAATACCATATAAAATTTAAAAATAATAAATTAAAAATACAAGAAATTACAAAATTTTATTTCTAAATATCATGAAATTAAAAAAAATACATCCATTATTAAATTCACAACCAATCACAAAAAAAAATTAAAATAATATGAATATTAGCCTAAAAATACAACTATCATGCTTGTCATAGGGGCATCCAAATAATTATAGGGAACAATCTATGCTCAAGATAAAAACCAAAAATATAAATAAAAAAGGAATAAATAAATTAACAAAAATTTAATCCAAAAAAATAATAATGAATAACACATTTGCAATACATTGACTTTCCATGAGAATGTATACAATAACATAAACTCTTTGAATACAATTGAAACAAACTAAAGGTGTTTAATGACCATACTAAAAAGAAATATTATAATTAATAAAAAATGTAAATTTAAATACAAGAATCATATTCATCGACTAGTCTTCATTGAACATTGTTAGTCTTGTTTTCTAAGCCACCAGAAATGTACCCTTCCACCTAAATGTCATAAAAATTTTAATATGTATTGAGGTGAGATTAATAAATAATATGAAAACTCTTCCATGATTTTGGGAAAAAAAATATCCTGTAACACAACTTATCATGACATTTAAATAGATTTTATCACCACCTTACTATATAACTCATGTTTTTATTCATGATTTAATGCATATGGATTTATGTTTCAGCCTACCGAAAACTTTTCAGTGCACATTAACCAAAATTTTCTTCTTTATAAAAGTTATATGCAATAAAATTATAGACGTATTAATGTTTTCAACTATATAAAAGAAAATTTCTACAAAATTCTTTGAATTGGAGATATTATTCCCACAATCATTCTTTAATATAATAGTTCAATTGATGGTTCACATGTTTAGAGATATCCCATTATGTGGTCTTGTGCATTACATATATATGTACCCCATTGGATGGTATATAAATATTTTTAAAGGAAACATCTAAAATTTTTGTTATCCAAAAGGTTGTATTGTTGAGTAATATTGTGTTGAGGAAGCTATTGAATTCTATACCAACTACCTATCCAATGTGCATAATATAGTTCTCTAAAAATCTAATCACATTGGACACCTTGTGGGTGAATGAATTTTTAGAAGATATTTTGAGCAATTAACATTAGAAATTTTGAGTAGGATCATAGTTACATTTTACATAATTGTATTAAGGTTTCCTTATATGTCGAACCCCATAAATAAATTCTTATGTATTTAAATCCATTAAATATTGAAATTTGGATATTAAATAGACATAATCAATAGTTTATAGGATGGTTTAAATGAAAATGGGTTTATAATAGGAGTGTAGTTAAAATTAATGAGTTGGGATTCATAAAAGTTAATTTTAGTAAGGAAGTGTATATGGTCGAACCATTTATAATGGAATAATAGATAGTAAAATTATTTAATTCTAAAGATACTATCAATAAAAAATTTACCAATTGTTATGATGTCAACTAAAAAGCTATAGGTTTGAGAGAAAATTCCATTGAGTTTAACCCTTTAATTTTAGGGAAAAAATCATTTCATTTTGATCCCAATTTATATGGTATCTTGTATGTCAAAGTTTATGATAAGGAGTGGATTTGGATACTCGATAGAGGGTCCAAATTATGTCAACCTTTAAATAAAAAAGGTTTCAATGAAAAATTCAATTGTTTCTGATTAGTGTTTTTATATACAATGTGTTTCCTTATAATATTATGAATTCAACACTATATTTATATAATATAAATTAAATGTCTAACAGCTTTTGTAGATAATGGCTTCTCCACATACTGATTTTACCAATGTTTAGGAACAAAATCATGTTGATATTGATAAAATATAAGAATGTGGAGAACATGTGGTTGAAAAATTATTTGATCAACATATCCCCATAGTGTTAGAAAATATTATTAAGTCCAGAAATAAAGGTCTAAAATTTGAGGTTCATCGGAACATATTTGGTCAACCTGTTTACCCCAAAAAATATATTTCATTAGATTCATTGGGTTTTTACTTGAATACATATTTTTATAGATATAGATACGTGGAACAATGTTTTTCTTACATTGAATATAATAATTTTTTAAGATATTAAGGTAAAAATATGATATTAGTTTTCTATATTATCAAAAAATAAAATAATTAATCATTGATTTACTCTTTATCATCCCTTGTAGTGAAAATTTATATTATAATAGATTTAGATGAAATTTATATTGGTGTTCACTATAAAGGATAATAAATAATTTAATAAACTTCTTCATAAAAACATCTTAGGGATTCTAAGGGGAATGTAAAACCATATCCCTTAACTATAAATGCATAGATCATCATGTAAAGACCTCAACCCAAATATCATTGGGTTTGTGGTTACTTTATTACGTTGGTATTAAGTACAATCAATCTCATTCCAAAGGGGCGAATAGTTTAGTAGTTTTGGAAAACAAGATACATACTTGAATCCAACATTAAAATTGAAATTTTAAAATACAAAGTAGATACTTTATTAGAAACACCATTAGTCTTCTAACTTAACTCTGTATATCTGTCATAATTTATATCATGGTATCTTGAGAAAAATAAAACATAAGAAAGGGGTAAGGTAAAATGCTCAGTAAGGGTATGTATACAGCAGAAGCTATCATAAATAACAATTATATAAATGTGAGTAGCTAAAACACATTTCATTTAATCAACAACTTGATCTTAATATGGCTGGAGAAAAAGTTGATCAAATAATGCTATATAAACAATCCCATGAGCTAGAAAACTTATCTAGGGAAATTTTACTAACCAAAAAATTACATAGAAATCAATAACTAAAATCATAATGATTAAATTCATAATTATGGATGTCTGAAATATATTGTCGAGGCCGTGGACAAAGCATATGTAAATAAATGGGTAACGCACAAGCCAAATACCAATCTAGTTTCTCTCATGAGACCTACTAATGCATTTTGGGGATAGATTGGTCCCTATCCATCACTTATAAATTCCAATTCATTCTGAATATGAATGGGGTAAAAAATAAACAACATATATATAAGAAATGTAAATAACATTCCCCAATAAGAAAACATAATCACAAACCATTCTTAGTAATAAGGTGAATGAAATCCAAATAGCACATCCACAGTCAAATAGATCATAAAAAATTTAATAAAATATTTTAGATCATATCATAATAGATCAACCAGAATTAATAATATGATATATCAAATTATATAGACATAGATGAAACTATTCCAATAAAATCATTGAATATTATTTGAAGAAATACCCCTTTTTTACATTGAAATCCTTTATCTAAAAGGTCGTTCAATTTTAAAAGAAAATATTTTCCTTGAAAATAACCATGTAAATATGTAAAGGATTATTTAAGAAATTAAGTAATCATTATGTCATAAAATCCACTCATGTTTTATTAGTTAAAAAACATTCCTTCTATATTGTTGTCGAAAAAGTCATAAAGTACCTCATTTGGAAAACAACAAATAGATTACTTTCAGAAAATTATATAAGAAGTAGAACAAGGGTAAGATTTATTTAAAAAATTTTAAGACAATAGTAAAAACCTTTTTTAATTTAATTTCAAAAACATGTAAATGGAAGAAAAATGTTCCCTAGTTGAGACTTAAACTTAAAAAATCCCGAATAATAATGATATTGTAAACTAACTCTTACCTTAGGTATGATTTCCTATAAACATATATGAACCTCATGTATAATGGTTTAATGCATGTTATTAATGTATACTAGAACCATATTCATATTCAGGATAAAAAATATGATCTTCTGATATTATCTTATCACCCCACTGTTAATAATATTTCCTTATTACTCTTGTTTCGGGTGTTAACTACATCATTTTCCAAAACACATTTCATCATGTGAGCCCTAATTATTTATCATAGGATATAGTTCTATTTAATACATAATTATATTAATGTAATTGATATTATATTTATTCATTATATAAATTTTTTTAATCATTCATGAGTGGTGAACATGGAAAATTAATCACATAGCATCATGGAGACGGTAGGTCAAATGTACGCATGAGGGGTGATATCATTCCATTAATGGAGAAAGGTTAAGGAATTCTATGGTATATTAATTTTTATAGAATCAAAATCAGGTCATATTAATTATGTATATTGATTGTATCCATCATTATACCCACCCAAATAAAGGGGTGATGAAAAACAAATTACACCACGACGTGGAGACGGTAAACAGTACGTACACACAGGTTGTGGTTTTTCTTTTCATAAGATGGATAAAACATGAAATATGAATATAACATAATCATAATAACATCTTAAAATATATATTATACTGAATATATAACTTCTTCATGGAAAAAATTCATGGATAATAGTTATAATAAGAAATGAACTTGGATGAGTTGGTAAAAATGATTACCTCTTCTTTGGTGGACACCCTTTAGATCAATTAATAATGGATCTAGGGTTAGTCTTTATGGAAAGTATATGACCTCAAAAACATGCATAAGGATGTTTTTGAGGATAAGTGGGTTGTTTTGGTTTTGTTCTATAAGATTCAAGGTGCTTTAAATAAGTGAGGTAGGAGGATCCCTTTTATAATTAAGGTGGGGGCACTTTTGAAAACTCTCAAAATATTAAATTAATTTAAATTAATTTTCAATTAAAAATAGATTGAATGTGAATTAATTAACTATAAGATGAGGATGTTTCAAACTACTCTAAACCAATATTTTTTAGACAAATTAAGTCACATTATTACCCTTGTCTTTTCGTTCTAACGATTATCTAAATCCTTTAACTCTTAGCATGTTGACATGCGTTTACCCTATTTGAAGGTTAATATAGTTATTAAAAATTGTCAAAAGAACCATAAATGATTCATTTATGGAATTATAAACCTAATCCTTATAATGTTTCCAAATTATATATTTTTTTAATTTTTTTATCATTTAATAAAATATTATTTATTTTGAAATATCATTAGTGTCAATTGTGACATTATTCAACAATTGATTTTTTAAAAATATCATAAAAATAAGCTAACATCAGAAAAACATTTAATACATCTATAATATTTCTAACACAAATATAAAATTCATGTATAACAATATTTATGTCAAATTAAATTTATTTTAATATTTTTAATAACATTTATTTGATATATCCATTAATTAAACAATTAGGGCATCATCATTGTGAAAGTATTTAATTTAATTATTCCTTTGATAAAATTTAAAAACGTCAAGATGAATATTAACATTTTAATTTTCAAATGACTATTTATAGTAAAAGATATATTTTTTAGAACCATATATAAAAAATGTAATACTTTTTAAAAACGTGAGTATGGAATATTTGATTTTCCTTAGAATAAAATATTATTAAATGATTAATCCAACTAAGTGGCTCAATAAGGCCGTAAAATCATCTCATGGAAGATTTGGGTCTAAAACCACTCATCCAATAAAATTATGAAAAATTTTAGGTAAGGTTTAAAATATTTATAATATTATTTTTTCCCTTAAATATCTGATTTACCATTAACTGTGGTAATTAAAATTAGTAAAGTTACCATTCATATTGTCCAAAAATAAAAGGGGCCTATTTAGGAAATTTGTAACATTTGATTAAAAATATGTAATACATTTTTAAAAATTCCAAATACAAAATTTTCATAAATTATTTTAAAATTAATCTTGTATTAGGGATGAAACAACATGTTTTTAAAGGAAAAATGTTCAAAATATTGAAATGTTTTTATATCTAATTTCAATATGAAATTTATTCCAATGACCCATGTTTAATTAAATGATTTATTATTAAATTATTTATACTTTAAAACAAATATAAAATATAATTTAACTATATAAATAAATTAGACAAAAATGTTGTTTTCAATTAAATTGTTGTATTTTTTCACTAATCCTAAAAAATGAAGCACATCAGAAAAATAAAAAAACCAAAGTAAATTTTGACATTATATTTTTAAAAATAAAGGTTATTTTGTTAAATATAATTTATAAATTTTTCAAAATTTAGTTTTAAAGCAATTGTGGGATTAAAAAGTGGTAAAACTACCTTTAGAAAAATATATCCCTTAATGCATAAAATTGAATTCATAATTATATTATACCTATAAAATAATTTCGAATGAATAGAAAAACCTTTGATTAAATATATAAATTTATAATGTGTTTAATACTATTCATTCCTGAAATTTTAATGACTATTTTATAATAGTCACTTATAAATTAATCGCGATGTGTTTGAACTCGATGTTGTGTGTAATGAAAGGTATTATGTTTATTTAAAAAGAAAACATACCGTAAAATCTTGGGGTGTTACATTCTCCCTCTAAAATATTTATTCCTATAAATTTCCAAAATATCACCTCATAAATATATTTCGGTCGTTCTCATCATAATTTACTCAATTTCCCATGTTGCCTCTTCTATTTTATGATTTTCTTCATTGTACATTTACAAGAAAATTCGTCTTATTCCTCAAAACATGTTCTCCAGTACCAAGAATATTTATAGGATCTTTTCAGTAAGATAAATGAGGTTCTAATTCAATTTCATCATAAAGGAGAAAATGCATTGGGTCTAGCATGTACTTCCTTAGCAAAGAGATATGGAACACATCAGGTACTTTAGAATAGCTAAGTAGCATTACCAAATGATAAGCCACGGTTCCAATTCATTCTAGAATTACAAATAATCTGATATACCAGGGGCTTAATTTTCCATTATTACCAAATATTATAACACCCTTCCATGGAGATACCTTCAAGAAAACATGATCTCCCACTTGTATTTCCAAATCCTTCCTTTGGTTATCAGTGTAGCTATTTTTACTACTTTGAGCTGTTTTGATATGGGTTTGAATAGAATTTACCTCTATCATTGTTTCCTCCACATGATTTGGGCCTACAATCTACTTTTCACCAACTTAATCCCAACAAGTTGGGGTACAACATCTCTTTCCATATAACACTTCATACGGTGCAATTTGAATACTTGAACAAAATCTATTGTTATTGGAAAATTATACTAAAGGTAAATATTGATCCCACGTACCTTGGATGTTATGTGAGAAGAACCTCAACATGTCTTCTAAATTTTGGATAGTCTATTTTTATTTCCTATCATTTTAAGGGTGATAAGAGGTTCTCAAATAAAGTTCGATATTAAGGAAGTTCTGAATAATTTTCAAAAAAATTGATATAAATCATGGATCAATATCAAGCATAACTTAAAGAGATGCACCCTGATGTTTAGAAACTTAATTAATATACGGTCATGTAAAGTGATCCAGTGGTTAATATTTACTTATAGAAATAAAATCTTACTATTTGTTAAGTTGAATAACAAAAACCCTTACTGAATCATTTTTATGTGTTCATTTAGTAATCCAGTGGCAAAGTTCATAGTAATTTCATCTCATTTCATTGTAGGTATATGTAGAGGTTGCATGAATCCTCTAGGATGTTGTCTTTTAACCTTTACTTTTTGACAAAAAAACATCTTAACACATAATCAGGAATTACCCCCTTCATATTCTGCCACAAAAAATGTTCATTCAAATATCTATACATCTTGTTGCTACAAGGGTGTATAGAGAAATTTTAGTTATAATCATCATCCAATAATTCTGTTTTTAGCTCAGGTGTATAGGGAACACAAAGTCTCTTTCCAAATTTCAAAATACCATCTTCACATACCAAGTCTGTTAATTTTCTATCATTCAAAAATTTAATTTTCTTTTGGAAATTTTCATTATAATATTGAGAAATTTTTATCTTTTCCAAAAAATATGGGTTGGAAAACAATTTATAGAGGATTTATGTTTCTGCTTCCTTTATAATTCCTATATCTATCTTGACTAGATCCATGAACAATAGATCACTATCAGCCCTTATTTTGTTTAGAATTCCTTCATGCTTCCTACTCAATGCATCATATTCCTTATTTTCCTACCCTGGATTATATTGTATTGAGCCATAATAACTCTTATGTATCTTAATCCATCTCTTTTTTCTTATATTGAGTTATTTCTATGAAAATATATATTTTAAACTCTTTTGATTTGTATATATCTCACATATTTCACTATAGAGGCATTATATCCATATATTTAGAGAAAATATTAAATATTATCACTCAAGATCATGAGTTGGATAGTTTTTTTCATGATATTTTGACTTCCTTGATGCATGTGAAATAACTCTACCATTATACATAAGGAAAAAACCAAGTTTTTACCTTAATGAATCACTATAAATCAAAAATATATCATTTTCTAATGGTAAATTCATGATCACAGAATTGAACAATCTTCCCTTTAATTCAAAAAAACATTATTTTGTCCTCACGATATAGAATCCTTTACGTGTGATTTTGGTCAATAGGATACCCAATCGCTAAAAATTATGAATGAAATGTTGATAGTAACATTTTAAACCAATAAAACTACATACCAATATTATACTCATTGGTGGAGTCTATTAATAGACCACATTTGTCTTTATAAGATCAATAGAGGTTCCATCCTTGGAGACAATATGGCCAAAAAAATAAATTTATCAAATCTAGAACTCACACTTGTTAAATTTACCATTTAACTATTTCCTTTAGAGAGTTTCAAGAATGATCCATACATGATACTCTTAATATTCATAGCTATTAGAATACACCATAACATCATCAATGAACACCATAAAAAATCCTCAAGATATTCCTTGAATACTCTATTCATCATATCCATAAAAACTGAGGGTGAATTAGTCAATGAAAACAGAATTACTGTAAACTCATAATGTCCAAACCTCATATGAATGGAAATATATAGAATCTATCCCTTATTTACTCATAATTGATGATATCGAGAATGAAGTTCAATATTAGAAATAAATTGATCTACATGAGGTTGATCAAATAAATCCTCAATGTGAGGTAGAGTATATTATTCCTTTATTTTAATAGTATTGATTTCCCTATAATCAATACACAGCCTCATGGATCTATCTTTCTTCTTTAAAAAGATAATATGGGATTTGTCACGACCCCCTCCCACCAAAGATTCCCCTCCTGAGCTGGCAATGGTGAAAGGGAGATAATGACCCCCCGAGTCCCTCCTCTAGTAGGCCCCGGAGTGGCGACTAGCACCAAGGGTATGAATTTTCACAAATATGGGAGGCATTACCCTTTAATTATTTAAGATCGGGAAATAGGATGAATCAAACACCAAAAGAAAAAGGAATAAGTAAATGAAAATAAACCCAAAACCAAACCCATATGCATGTTTTAAACAATACTCAAACAAAAGTACAAGTATGAGAAAAGATCCAAAGTACGATACCAAAAGAAAAGAAAGCAAAAACTGCAACCAGAAAAACTCCAATGCCCAACTAGTAAGGTCTCGCACTGTGCCTGAAGTCCTCCTGAAAACCTGAAACTAAACGTAGGGTGAGAATACAAGTATACTCCGTAGGAAAACCTAAAGATCTCATGCACAGGTGGGGAGACATCCTAATGCCCTGTGAGAAAATAGAAGGAACCAAAGCCTAGCAAGGAATCTATCCACCCAACCTTACAAGCCACACTCACCAAATATCGCAAGTCAATAGAGTAGTATAGTAATATTATCAAAGTACGGGTACCCTGCACCACCTTCCCACTAAATACTACTCAAGACTTCATGTCTAACGCTCTGATGCTTCTCCCTCTTCCTGAGCTGGTGCCGCAACCTGGCCATACGAATCTTGAGCTAGTGCCATAACCTGGTCATACAAAGCTCAAAGTATCTCACCGGCACTCAATCCTCGGCCATAATAGTATCCCACCGGCACTCAATCCTCGACCATAAACACATCTCATCCGGAAGACACATGGGAACCACATCACATCTCATCTCGAAGACACCTGGGAAGAGGGAGCACAGGGTAGAACAGTAACCAGCCATCCTTTAGATGTTTGAGAATCTCACCCCCCATCCCATGGGTGTTCGGCAAGTAGTGCTCAACATGGGTGGGGTGCGTAAAGAAATATAAAACGTACAGATTTATATAATTATATCAACCACTGAGCCCATCCTAAGTCTTCTACACAAAAGATCTGATCACATGCCTCGGCACTGCTACCTCGAAAGTATGCACACAATAAACAGCCCCAAACCCCATTAAGCTTTTCATGATTCAACAATTTTAGTTTATCAGTTCTTTAACGACCGAGCAACTAACAACAACCAAACCAGATCAATCGTTCGTAAAATATATCCCTGTCAACAACAAATAAAGTTAGGGAAAACACAACCAACACAATACCATTTTCTTTTATCATCCAATCAATTCCATTGATTTTCAATATTGAATCAACTACCATGCCCCCAAAATTCAGTAGTTAACTCTTCCACTTTTATTCATATGCACAACCCATCCCTGCAGCCCTCCTGCCAACCACCATAACCACAAACACATCGGAAACAATACCCATACCACATCATCATCCCTTTGATTCTATTTACCTAAGCTCCATTTCCCATAAAAACCATATCATACACACCAACCCACAACCAAGACAATAGTATCCCCTTTGTAAACTCGTTCCACAACAACCCACAACACACCCCTTCACATAATTAAACACCAACCAACACCCACAAATTAATTCTTTCGTTTAGTTTAACCGAGGTGATCATAAAAGGGTTCCAGGTATTCATTTAATCATCCAACTTTACATGATTAACCAATTTCCACATTCAATGAAATTCCATCCACAAAACAATCCAGAAAAACACGGAAACATTTAATTGTGCAAGCAAAGGCCCCCAACGACCGTGATTTTCAGTAGGCATAAGCCTATTCAATTCACAACATAATCAAAGGATAATCATTGATGGAAATAGAAAAACAATATCAATAAAATCTCCCCAAATCCATTATTTAACCAGTTATTATATTTATTTACTAGTTCAACCGTATCTCATGAAAATAAGAGGTTACCCACCCCGCATGATGCACAAAAGAGAGATAGACGAAGGTAAGATCCCTACCTGAATAGGTTCTGATGTCCTTCTGTGAGAACAATCACCACGAGGATTTCGATCACTCCTCCGGACGACTACATCCTCCCATGGACGCTATGGGACAACCTCACTAACAACCAAGAGAGACTCTATTAAGGTTTAAGGTGTCACTTGTCATAGAAATGCTTGGAGAAATAGAAAAAGGAGATCTAGGAAGGAATAAGAATGGGGTAGAACGTCCCATTAAGATGATGTTCGTCGAAGAGCGTCGTTCTTGTAAAATATCATTTATCTCTTTAGTAGGAAACTATGAAGAGGAAGACAAAGAAGATGGAAAGTAATGAGGTGAACGATGTTTTCCTCGTCGACACAATCTCGCAGCCACCGAAAAATCGACGATCGGTGTCCGGATGAAGAAGATAGGAGGAAGGCTTCTGGGTCATCCGGGAGCTTCACCATGTGGAGAAGAAGAGGGGTCTATAAATAACACGTGACCCTCTATTATATAGACAATTAAAAGTTAAAACAATATTCAATGTGTATTAATGAATACATGATGTGACCGTACAATTGTTGTGTTGTTTGACTGGTCAACACACGACATGTCACATGATTTCAATGTGTTTAATGACAATAATACCTTCAATTAATAATAGGTGTTTTATTGACCCAAGACATGAGTCATAAAAAGGTATTCATAATTGGTCTTAAAATGGCCATCATAAGTTCAGGGTTTCAACGTCACAGACGGTTCACCATTCCAACACCATATAAAGGAGATATGTTAGATACAAGATCCTATAATAATAACAATATTATTATTATTGGGTGTTTAGTGGACCTGATCCACAAACCATAATTTAATATCCAACATTTGAATTGAATTGATCGTATTAATGACAAGATCACATCGCCACTGACGAGAAGTCAATCGGACGTCGCAGGCGGGAGTTATGGCGGATCGAAGATTTAATAATAATATTAAATATATTAATTCACGAGCATTTTGGGTACCCAATCCAAAAACCTGTAAAATACATCCAATATTGGACTTTAAATGTCCACCTCAAAATCTGGGTCGCACTGCCGCAGACGGTTCGTGAAACTGAGGTCACACGAATAAGTTACGGTTGAAAAGGTGTTTTATCAACAAAAACAATAACATGATTATTATATTATTATTTTTAATTGATTTATTTCAAATACCCCAAGCCACACACCACCCTCTCTCCAATTTGGTGTGCCTCACTCTTTTTCACATTAATTGATTTCCTTTTTTTTAATTACTTCCCCATTTAATTATCACACTCTCTCTAATCTCTTTCTAATCTTTCACCCACTCCACAAAAGTGGTGCCTCCCCCTTGCCTTTTCTCCATGTCCATCACACCTCATCTCTTTTTTCACTTTATTATTGATAAAATTAATAATAACAACACTCATCATTAATGTTCTAGTTTAATCCTGTTAAATTAGTTCACCATGGTTATTAAAACCATTCCATTTAATGAATCACACACTAAAAATCCACCATTACCATTATTATTTTATAGTAATAAATCCTGTTTCAATTTCATCAATGGGTCACCATAATTATCATTAATTATTATTATTATTATTGACGCCCATTATTATCTTATAATTACTCTATCTCTCCAATCACATGATGTTCACGAACGGGTTGGGAACCCCCTTCCATTCTTCTTTATCATTTTAAAATTATTTTTATAATCTATTAAATGAATATTATAATAATTATTTTAATATTCAAAAAATACAAGTTGGATTCACCCATAAGGGGTTGTTCCCAAACCTCCATGTTAAACCTTTATCATTATTTTTTTAACACAATTATCATAAATAATAACATCTCTCATCTATCCTCATATCTCAAATGTCATTGCATTGAATTCAAAATTTAAATCTCATTAAATATTTATTAACGGATCTTTCAGAATTTAAGCCAACATTATTATTATAATTATTTAGTATAATAATATTAACAAATCCCCAATTAAAATTTCTTAACTCATCACCAATTATTATTAATAATTATTATTATTATTGGTGTTCTCCATGTTGACCATGTTCTACCACCATTACGTTAACGCCGAGCAGCCTCCCATTACACGTCCATTATACAGATAATTTATTATTTATTAAAATTTAAATAAATCAAAAAGAAACCATGAACCTCCCCTTATTGAATTCAATTTTATTTCTTTTATTTCACAATGATTAAATTAAAAACATTTAATATAATTAACACCAGAAATTTTCACGCCACCATTATCTATTATTATTATCAAACATTGTTATTATAACACACGTCGTGTTTGACCACATCAAATTTTACAATGTAATGGACCGGAGAGGTCTGGGCCATTACATTAGATACCTCTCAAAACATTCTCATCCTCGAGAATTAAAAACCAACCCATAAAAAGTTGAAAGTTCCGAAAAACCACCCCTCAAGATACCTCTCAAGGCTCTCATCATAACAGAAATCCAACCACTATCCTAATTATATGAGTCAAGAAATTTTATCCCCCATGTCGAGATATTATCCACTTTAGGCAACACTGACTCACCTGCACGGGTTTAATCGCATCCACATTAATGCGTCTCGATTAGGGATTGGGTCGTCCTCTCCCCACATGTTAGGACTCTTCACACACATTTGAAGGAAAGAGGGAAACAACTTACCATTATAGTCTCATGAAAAACAAGGTCCAGGCCCAAGCATGGGAGAGAATGAGTATCAACAAAGGAATGAGATGCTTATGAATTTAAACAAAACATAAAGGACAAAATTTAAGTAAAACTGAAAATATCTCTCTCAATATATGGCCTTTCTAGGGTTTCTTCTTCTGTTGCATGAAACTATCCACATCCCACTCCTCTACCTTTCTGTTGACATCCAGGTGCCATAGTTGTTCGGTAAACAAGGAATGTCGAAGCCCATGTAGAAAGGAAATTTTCTCAAGGTTTTATTTTATCATTTTATTTTTATTTCTTTCCCAGTACACCCAAATCATGTAAAACACAAATAGTGATGATGCATGTACCTTTACTAGGGTCTCTACCCTACAAATAATGTAGTCATACTTGGTCATTCGGTAAGCTCAGAGTCCTTGCATCGGATCATGGGGGCCTAAAATCCTATGTCTTATCCGGTCTTCCCTGGCCAATTCATGCACCAAGATCAACCAACAATGTTTCCCTACCATCCCATGCAATCCTCACTGTGCCTAACTCCAAACTTCATCCTATCTCTCAACCATCACCTCTGATACAATTCTGTCATGACCCCCTCCCACCAAAGACGCCCCTCCTAAGCTGGCAATGGTGAAAGGGAGATAATGACCCCCCGAGTCCCGCCTCCAGTAGGCCCCGGAGTGGGGACTAGCACCAAGGGTATGTATTTTCACAAATATGGGAGGCATTACCCTTTTTATTATTTAAGATCAGGAAATAAGATGAATCAAACACCAAAAGAGAAAGGAACAAGTAAATGAAAATAAACCCAAAACCAAACCCATATGCATGTTTTATACAATACTCAAACAAAATTACAAGTGCAACAAAAGCTCCAAAGTATGATACCAAAAGAAAAGAAAGAAAAAACTGCAACCAGAAAAACTCCAACACCCAACTAGAAAGGTCATGCACCGTCCCTGAAGTCCTCCTGAAAACCTGAAAGTAAACGTAGGGTGAGCATACAAGTATACTCAGTAAGAAAACCTAAAGCTCTCGTGCACAGGTGGGGAGACATCCTAATGCCCCGTGAGAAAACAGAAGGAACCAAAGCCTAGCATGGAATCTATCCACCCAACCTTACAAGCCACACTCACCAAATATCGCAAGTCAATAGAGTATTATAGTAATATTACCAAAGTAGGGGTACCCCGCACCACCTTCCCACTGAATACTGCTAAAGCCCTCACGCCTAACGCTCTGATGCTTCCCCCTCTTCCTGAGCTAGTGCTGTAACCTGGCCATACGAAGCTCGAGATAGTGCTGCAATCTGGCCATATGAAGCTCATAGTATCCCGCCGTCACTCAATCCTCGGCCTTCATAGTATCCCGCCGGCACTCAATCCTCGGCCATAACCACATCTCATCCCGAAGACACATGGGAACCACATCACATCTCATCTCGAAGACACCTGGGAACATATCACATCCTCATTCTGAAGAGTCTTGGGACACTTCTGTTGTAACCTTCCCGAAAGATCTTAGGCTATAGAACCTGGAAGAGGGAGCACAGGGTAGAACAGTAACCAGCCATCCTTTAGATGTTTGAGAATCTCACCCCCCGTCCCATGGGTGTTCGGCACGTAGTGCTCAACATGGGTGTGGTGCGTAAAGAAACATAAGATGTACATATTTATATAATTATATCAACCACTGAGCCCATCTTAAGGTTTCTACACAAAAGATCTGAGCACATGCCTCGGCACTGCTACCTCGAAAGTATGCACACAATAAATAGCCCCAAAACCCATTAAGATTTTCATGATTCAATAGTTTTAGTTTATCAGTTCCTTAACTACTGAACAACTAACAACAACCAAACCAGATCAATCATTCATAAAACATATCCCTGCCAACCACAAATAAAGTTCTGGAAAACACAAGCAACACAATACCATTTTCTTTTATCATCCAATCAATTCTATTGATTTTTCGTATTTAATCAACTACCATACCCCAAAATTCATTAGTTAACTCTTCCACTTTTATTCATATGCACAACCCATACCTGCAGCCCTGCTGCCAACCACCGTAACCACAAACACATCAAAAACAATACCCATACCACATCATCATCCCTTTGATGCTATTTACCGTAGCTCCATTGCCCATCAAAACCATATCATACATGCCTACCTACAACCAAGACAACCGCAGCCCCACTGCTCACCCATTCCATAACAACCCACAAAACACCCCTTCACAAAATTAAACACCAACCAACACCCACAAATTCATTCCTTCATTTAGTTTAACTTGGGTGATCATACAAGGGTTATAGGTATTCATTTAATCATCCAACTTTACATGATTAACCAATTTCCACATTCTATGAAATTCCATCCACAAAACAATCCAGAAAAACATGGAAACATTTAATTGCACAATCAAAGGCCCCCAACGACCAAGATTTTCAGTAGGCATAAGCCTATTCAATTCACAAGATAATAAAAGGATATGTATTGATGGAAATAGAACAAAAATATCAATAAAATCTCCCCAAACCCATTATTTAACCAGTTATTATATTTATTTACTAGTTCAACTGTATCTCACGAAAACAAGAGGATACCCACCCTGCATGATTCAAAAAAGAGAGAGATACAAAGGTAAGGTCCCTACCTGAAGAGGTTTTAATGTCCTTCTACGAGAACAACCACCACGAGGATTTTGATCACTCCTCCGGATGACTACGTCCTACCGTGGACACTTCGGCACAACCACACTAACAACAAAGAGAGACTCCATTAAGGTTTAAGTTGTCACTTGTCATAGCATGGCAAGGAGAAACAGAAATAGGAAATCGAGGAAGGAATAAGAATGGGGTCGAACCTACCATTAAGATGATGTTCGTCGAAGATCGTCGTTCTCATCAAATATCAGCAATCTCTTCGATAGGAAACTTCGAAGACAAAGATGAAGAAGAGGGAAAAGGAATGAGGTGAACGATGTTTTCCTCGTCGACATGATCCTACAGCCATAGAAAAATCGATGATCGGTGTCTGGATGAAGAAGATATGAGGAAGGCTTCTGGGTCATCCGGGAGTGTCACCGTGCGGAGAAGAAGAGGGGTCCGTAAATAACATGTGACCCTCTCTTATATAGACAATGAAAAGGTAAAACAGTATGCAATGTGTATTAATGAATACACGATGTGACCGTACAACTGTTGCATTGTTTGAATGGTCAACACATGACATGTCACGTGGTTTCAATGCGTTTAATGATAATAATACCTTTAATTAATAATTGGTGTTTTATTTACCCGAGACATGAGTCATAAAAAGGTATTCATCATTGGTCTTAAAATGACCGTCATAAATTCAGCGTTTCAACGTCATTGACGGTTTTCCATTCCAACACCGTATGAAAGAAATATGTTAGATACAAGATCCCATAATAATAACAATATTATTATTATTGGGTGTTTCATGGACCCGATCCATGAACCATTATTTAATATCCAACATTAGAATTGAATTGATCTTATTAATTATAGGATCACATCGCCACTGACGAGAAGTAAATCAAACGTCGTAGGTGGGAGTTATGGTGGATCGAAGATTTAATAATAATATTAAATATATTAATTCACGAGCGTTTCGGGTACCCGATTTGAAAACCTGAAAAAGACATCCAATATTGGACTTGAAATGTATGCCTCAAAATCTAGGTTGCACTGCTGCATACGGTTCGTGAAACTAAGGTCACACGAATAAGTTATCGTTGAAAAAGTTTTTTATCAACAAAAACAATAACATGATTATTATATTATTATTTTTAATTGATTTATTTCAAATACCCCAAGCCACGCACCACCCTCTCTCCAATTTGGTGTGCCTAACTCATTTTCACCTTAATTGATTTCCTTTTTTTTAATTACTTCCCCATTTAATTATCACACTCTCTCTCCAATCTCTTTCTAATCTTTCACCCACTCCACAAAAGTGGTGCCTCCCCCTTGCCTTTTCTCCATGTCCATCACACCTCATCTCTTTTTTCACTTTATTATTGATAAAATTAATAATAACAACACTCATCATTAATGTTCTAATTTAATCCTGTTAAATTAGTTCACCATGGTTATTAAAACCATTCCATTTAATGAATTACACACTAAAAATCCACCATTACCATTATTATTTAATAGTAATAAATCCTCTTTCAATTTCATCAATGGGTCTCCATCATTATCATTAATTATTATTATTATTGTTGACGCCCATTATTATATTATATTTACTCCCTATCTCCAATCACATGATATTCACGAACGGGTTGGGAACCCCCTTCCATTCTTCTTTATCATTTTATTATTATTTTTATATTCTATTAAATGAATATTATAATAATTATTTTAATATTTGAAAAATACAAGTTGGATTCACCCATAAGGGGTTTCTCCCCAACCTCCATGTTAAACCGTTATCATTATTTTTTTAACACAATTATCATAAATAATAACATCTCTCATCTATCCTCATATATCAAATTTCATTACATTGAATTCAAAATTTAAATCTCATTAAATATATATTAATGGATCTTTCAGAATTTAAGCCAACATTATTATTATAATTATTTAGTATAATAATAATAACAAATCCCCAATTAAAATTTCTTAACTCATTACCAATTATTATTAATAATTATTATTATTAATGACATTCGCCGTGTTGACCATGTCTGACCACCATTACGTCAACGCCGATCAGCCTCCCATTACATTTCTATTACACAGTTAATTTATTATTTATTAAAATTTAAATAAATAAAAAAGAAACCATGCACCTCCCCTTATTGAATTCAATTTTATTTCTTTTATTTCACAATGATTAAATTAAAAAAAATTTAATCTAATTAACACCAAAAAATTTCACGCCACCATTATCAATTGTTATTATCAAACATTATTATTATAACACGCATCATGTTTGACCACATAACATTTTACAAAGTAATGGACCGTAGAGGTCCGGGCCATTACAGGCTCCCCCCCTAAGAAACACTAGGGAGAAATCCCTTTTCACCCAACTCCTCTATTTTTTTATTAAGCTCCAAAAATACCACTTTGTCCATTATATATGTATTATTTTATATTGGTCTAGTATTAGGGATTCAATCAATAGAAAACTAAATTTTTCACTCTGGAGGTGTCTAGGTAATTCCTCAAGAAATATATCAATGTATTCCTTTGCAATAGGTACACCCTCAATTTGAAGATATATTGTTTTCTCACTTCCTCCCCAATAATTTCATTTAGTAGAGCTATTATGGGTGGATATAGAAAAAAATCAAATGATGAAGTTTCTTCCATAAATATAAGGAATTCTACATCTTCTTCACAAATTATAATTTCCTTCTTCTTATAATAAATTTCCATGCCATATTTTGAAAGCTATACCATAATGAGGATTATATAAATGTCAAAAATAATTATATTGATATGTTTAGCAAATATTTCTCATTTTTTTGTCATAAAAGGAAATTCCAAACACATCTTTGTAGTAATTATACTTCCCTTATAATTTTTGACGAACAATTCATTTATTAAATCAAAAAAGAAACATATAATTTTAAAAGAAAACTAGGGTGATATAAAAGAATGTGATGATAGAGAATCAAATAAGGCATTATCTAAATTTGAGGATATGATTAAAGAACCTTCCACTATCTCATTAGAAACTTCAAACTCGGTTTTTTTCATCACATGATCGTAGCCTTTCTCCCTTGGAATTTTCTATGGAATTTTTCATTAATGCTTAGGACAATAATTTATATAGTGTCCCATATCCTTATAATTATTGCTTTGAACATTAGTATCTTATTTATTTCTCTTCCATTCATGATCATGATGGTATTTCTTACCACCCATGAAGCAAACTTCTTTTTCTTTTAATCATGTACTTGGGTGTTTCCTTCCACAAGTATTGCATGTTATAAAATCCCGTTATTATCTTTCCTTTATACATTATTTTCTCTACCAACTTATCCTTCTTTTTATTTACTTCAAATTCATAATACATAGAGAATTATTTCTCTATCTTGATATAAAATTAGACTATATCTTCATATGAATATAATTTTTGGGAGACAATCTCCCTTAGAAGGAATGGTTTTAATCCATAAAAGAATAGATCAATCTTTCCCTTTGGATTGTGTACGTAATATGCATTATTCTTACTAAACTTGTAAAATTTCCTTCATACATAGAAAAATTCTTATCCTCCTTTTACCTCACACATAAAAATTTCATCTCCATATCTGCTCACTATTCACAGGGAAAATGTTTTTCTAAGAAAAATGCCTTAAAATGCCACCATTACATGTTGGTTATTTATTCTTCCACCATTATGATTGATTCAATTACCGCCATTAATCCACATATCTTATGATAGGATAAACTGCCATGAAAACCTTCTCCATTTTGTTACTTTATAAAGCAATAAATATCTTCTCAAAGAAACATATCCATTGCTCACCTACAAATAGAATTTTAGTCCCATTTAATGATGAAGGTTGTTGTCTCATGAAACGGTCCATCATTTTTCCTCTAAGTTTTGGATTAGGATGCTCCATATAGGTAGGTCTATTGTTCATAACCAGAGTTAGTTGTCCGAGAATAGTTATATGTTGTTCAAAACCAGTTGTAGTTCTAGATTCAACCTCATTATCTTGCATAATATGGAAATACCTATGTGGATTACATGCATTTATATGGGTTCCATTACTTCCACCATGTTCCATTTCTAAACAATGTAATACACTAGAATCGGTTTGGATTTTTTTTTAAACACCAACCACAGTAGACTAGGGTTGGTGGTTACTTTATTAAATTGGTACTAATTACAATAAATATCATCCCAAAGCTCTAAATAGTTTGGCATTTTTTTAAAACTAGATACATACTTTAATATTAAATTAAAACTAAAAATATAAAATAAAAGATAGAAACTTTATTTAAAACGACATTATTCTTGTACATTTACCCTTCATATCAATCATAATATATATCTTAGCATCCTAGAAAAAATAAAACATAAGAAATTGGTGACATAAAATGATAAGTGGGGGTTTTTACACAGTATAATCCACCATAAATAGCAATTATGGCATGGTAAGTAACTAAAACACATTCCCATTAACCAACAACATGATTGTAATATAGACAAAACAAAACATGAAAAAATACAGTCGTATAAATAATTTCATGAGATAGAAAACATATCCATGGAAATTATAATAACCCAATAATAATATAGAAATTGAGAAATAATCTCATATTGACGGAATTCATAATGATGGACATCTGAAATATACCATCGAGGCCTCCGCCATGACATCTAAAAATAAATGA
The DNA here is from genome assembly GCA_963277665.1 of Viscum album. Classification (NCBI taxonomy): domain Eukaryota; kingdom Viridiplantae; phylum Streptophyta; class Magnoliopsida; order Santalales; family Viscaceae; genus Viscum; species Viscum album. The sequence goes on along the minus strand of OY728158.1, from coordinate 1,191,790,731 downwards.
GTAAGGACAAAACCAAATCCAAATCTGGTTTGTCTCATGAGACCTACTAATGCATCGAGGCTCTATAGAGGGATCCTATAATCATTTATTAAGTCCAATTCATTCCTAATATTAATGGGGTGAAACATAAACAACATATATATACAAAACGTAAATAAATTTCCTCAATCAGTAAACATAATCCCAAACCATTCTGAGTAATATGGGGAATGGTATCAAAATAAAACATCCACAGTAAAACTGATCATAAATCATTTAATAAAATATTAAGATGATATCATAAAATATCAACCTCAATGAATGAAAACATTCATCAAAGGATGCTGACAGAGATGAAAATATTCTAAAAAAATAATTGAAAATTCTTAAGATAAATACACCCATTTTACATTTAAATCATTTATTAAAAAAGCCACATAATCTTAAAAAAACATATTTATTGAAAATAACCTTGTAAATGTGTAAATTAATCTTAAATACATTAAGGAATCGTGATGGTGGAAAAATATCTTCATGTATCTTATGTTAAAAAATTATTCCTTTCGTATTTTTCTCAAAAATTTCATAAAGTACCTTATTTTAAAAATGAAAAATAGATTCCTTTCAGATAATTTTATAAAAAGTAAAACATGGGTAAAAAATTTTGAAGGATAATTTTATAAATCTTTTTGATATCATTTTTATAAAACAAGAAAATTGAAGAAAAAAATTCACTCTTAGATAATTAAACTTAAACAATCTCGAATGATAATAATATTGTAAAATAACCCTTACCTTAGGTTTGATTTCCTTTGTATGAATATAATCCTCTTGTATATTTTTTTAAATAATGTTATTAATTAATTATAGAACCATATTCATATTTATGGTGTCATATATGATCCTCTTATATTACCTTATCAACTGTTTGTTAATAATATTTCCTTATTACCCTTGTTTCGTGTGTTAACGGCTTCATTTTACTATGCACATTTCATCATGCAACTCCGTATTATTGTGAATAGGATATAGTTACATCATCTCTAGACTATATTAGGTTAATTGATATCATATTTATTCATTATATAAACTTTTATAATCATTATTTAATGGTGAAAATGGAATATTAATTATATCGCATCGTAGAGACGGTAGGTCGTACGTACGAACGAGTGATAGTATCATTCTATTAATGGTGAAATGGTAAGGAAATGTATGGTATATTTATTTTTACATAATCAGTATCATGTAATATTTATTATTTATATCCATTATATCAATAATTATATACATCCAAAAAAAGTGTTGAAGAAAAACAAATTACACCACGGTGTGGAAACAGTAAGTCGTATGTATGAATGCGCGATGCTTTTAATTTTCATTGGATTGATGAAACATTTAATATGGTTTTAAAATAATCATAATAAATTATAATCACACACATTATTCTATATTTATTACTTTATCATGTAAATACTCATGAAGAGGAAGTATAAGAAGAAATGAACTTTGATGAATTAGTAAAAACAATTTCCTCTTCTTCAGAGGACTTCCTTTAGATCTCTTCTTAAGGGATCTAGGGTGGGTATTTTTGGAATATTGTGACCTTAAAAACATTCATAAGGATGTTATAAGAATAAATTGATAGGTTTTTTGTATTTATAAGGATCAAGGGGTTTGGAATAAGTGAGGGAGGAGGTTCCCATTTATAATTGAGGTGAGGGGTACTTTTGGACGATCAAAAATATTAAATTAATATAAATATATTTTCAATTAAAAATGGTTAAAAATTGATTTATTTAAAATATAATATTATTATGGGTCTAAAAAAACTCAAAGAATAATTTTTATAAAAGTTCAGGTCACATTATTACCCTTGTCTTTTAGTTTTAACCCGTATTTAAACCCTTTAACTCTAACTATGTCAACATGTGTTTTTACTCTTTGAAGTTTAAAGTATTTACTATAAAAAGACAAAAAACATAAATGATTTGTGGATGAAATTTTTAACCTTATCCCAATAAATTTGTTTGATTTTATATTTTTATGAATTTTTTATCATTAAATAAAATATTATTTATTTTAAAATATCATTAGAGTCAATTTTTACACTATTCATTACTTAACCTTTTAAAAATATCATAAAAAACAATATATCTTTAAAACCCCATTAATAAATCAATAATATTTATAGGTAATATGAAAAATTCTTGGATGAAATTAATTACACCAAATTAAATTTATTTTTATATTTTTAATAACATTTATTTAATATATCCATTAATTAAATAATTACTGCATCATCATCGTGAAATCCTTTAATTTAATTATTTATTATATAAAAATAAAAAATAAATTATCAAGATGAATAAAAATATTTTATATTTCAAATAAATATTTATTTTCAAATATATATTCTGAATTATCATATATAAAAAATATAATAGTTATTAAAAATGTGAGTGTGACATATTATATTTTCCTTAGAATTGAATACTATAAAATGCTTAAAGTCATCCAAGTGGATCCAAGAGGACATAAAATCAGACCAAGTATGATTTTTGTAAGAAAAAACTCATCTAATAAAATTATTACAAGTGTTAGGCTAATTTTCTAACATTTATAATATTATTTTTACCCTTAATTACCCGATTTTCGTTTAGCCGTGGTAATAAAAATTACTAAAGTTATTATTCATATTGTCCAAAAATAAAAGGGGTGTATTTACTAAATTTATAACTTATAATTAAAAATATTTAATCCATTTTTTAAAATTTTAAACACATAATTTTTAGAAAATAATTTAAAATTAATCATGTATACGGGATGAAACAACGAGTTTTTTAAGTAAAAATGTTCAAAATATTGAAATGTTTTATATCTAAATTCGATGTGAAATTATATAAAATGACCCATTTTAGATAAAATGATTCATTACTAAAATATTTTTACTTTAAATCAAATTGAAAATTTTATTTAACTATATAAATAAATTAGATGAAAATGCTCTTTTAAATTAAAATGCAGTATTTTGTCACTATTCATAAACAAAAGAAATATATGGTAAAAATACCAAAAAAATCAACCAAAGAATATTTTGATATTACATTTTCGAAAATGGAGTTTATTTTTTAAAATCTAATTTATAAATTTTCCAGGTTAGTTTTTAAAATAAGTTTGTCATTAAATAGTGGGAAATTTGACTTTAGAAAAATTGGCATTTTATTGCGTAAAATTGGATTCATTCTTATATTATGAATATAAAATCTTTTTGATGATTATAAAAACATTTTATTAAATATATAAACTTCATAATTTCATTAATAATATCCATTCTCTCAATTTTAATGGAAAGGTTATAACAGCCACTGATTAATAGATCGTGGTGCGTTTTAACTTGGTGTTGTGCGCAATGAAAGCTATTAAATTTATATTAAAATAAAATATACCATAATATCTTGGTGTGTTACACAAAATCCTATAAACCCAGGATTCATTTATTATCCATTATGAGCCGAAAAAATTGATGGTGCATTTATTTTATTTTATTTAACATTTATTAATCACTTTAATTCAAAATTGTTAATTTATAAAATATCAAGGGAGTTCACAAAATAAAGATTAGATATCAAAACCAACATACCCTTACCATAAATCAAGGATGGGGTAAACTTTAATTAAATAAAAAAGGAATGAATTTTAAATCTACAATACAACTTTTATGTGATATGAAACAACAACATAATTATGTTCCTTTGTTTATATACAGATTGATGAATTAAAATATCAAGACACAACCATTCCATGACATGTACTATGGAAGTATGATCATGTAAATACAAAGGGATGGATAATAGATTAAAACACTGATAAATTATGAGAAAAATGTGTAAGTATGGAATAATATACATATATTTTGCTTTAAAATTGTATTACATATCAGTGAAAACTTATTTTCCTATATTTTTCATCTGGTTTATAAATAATAAAAACCTTAAAATATACCTGTTGAATAACTATATTATATAAATTTTAATAATCTATAATATTTAAGCCTGGTTAAAGGTACAGGTTTCATTGTATCACCTCAAACATTATTTGATAATGAAGAGTCATATGAGGATACAAATGAAAAAATAAAAATCATGAAAAAATAGGTAGATAATCTAAAAGAAAAGGTTAATTGATAGGATGATATGATAAACTGGTTCAATCAAGGGAATAAATGAGAAGAATTAACCCATGGACAACCACAACATAAATATACACACCCCATATTTGAGGTGATCCATTCACTTCAAAGGCCAATTTTCATGGACTAACCCAAGACCCTATCCAAAAACCTGAATTGTCTTGTGATATGACCCAATGCACATTACCAATTACCCCGAGTTGGAAATAAGAACCAAGGTATCAAGAATAAACTTGTGGGAATGATTCCACCCAATAAATAAGAAGAGACATGGAACTTCCACCTTTATGTCAGTCATGACCACTATGTACATCATCGATCCATGTTCAACAAAGATAAGACGATACGAAATAATAATAAACCAAACAAAACACAACAATAATACATAACCATTATAAAAAAATACAACTATAGTGGAACTAAGATAATATCCAAATTATAGGAATATAATATTACTGATATATCAATAATACAAAATTAAAAACAAAAAATAACCAATAAAATCTCAACGTGACCTCAAGGTCACCATCCATCATCCCAACTAGCTCACTCCCTGAGTGATCCAAATACTAAACTTATCCTTTAAAAAAACTTTGGTTTACCAACATCAAGTGTCATAGGTAGGGTTTGAGTATAATATCTCAGTAGTTAATCACCAAATATTCCATGCATTTTATTTTCCAAAAAAAATCATATATGCTAGTTTTAAAATAAAAGTTGAAAATATTTTTTACCCTTTAAAGAAAACAAACACATGATCTTCCCCATAACATAGTTATTAAATACCAAATCATGCTTTGAAGAAACAATTTAAAACTACCCCATTAAAGAATATATTTGAAAATAAATATTTTAAAACCCTCTTCTAAAACTACCTTTCAAATTTCATAACATATAAGCCTTAAAATCAACTAATACAAAAGTAAACCAAATGAGTAAATATCAACTGTAAGGCATAAGATTCAAAATTTAAAATAGGTCATGTATAAAAGGAAATAAAAATCAGATAGAGAGGTAGAAATTAATAATAAAGATCCAATAATACATTAAGATAATATAATAGAGGAAATAAAACATGAACATATCATGATTGAAAAATAATAATCATAGGGAAGATAGTACTAAAAGAAAGAATTAGTAAATAGAAAAAAAGAGGTTTTCATAATCATGTGGAACTAATAGAAATAACATGATATGATCTTAAACATACTTTATTTGAAGCATCTTTCAACCAATCAATGCATCCCTAGTCTATAACGTCCCCAGTTGTCTAACCTAGCCATATTGGTTTCACTCCAACAAGGTCAAGGCATGTTCTATACCAAAATGGGTGTAGTAAGACTTATCATGACTAGTTAGTAACTATTTATCAGTACCTAAATAAAATGTATGGTATCCCCATATTAATATAAATTGGACATGAGGTGATAATTTTTAAATTTCAAATTCAATCAATATAACAAAATATTATATCCTCATCCCATCATCATACAAGTGAATCCCTTTTAGGTACACATAACAATGTAAAAATAATATAAAGTCATTAGTTCACACATATGACGAGAATAATGGTCTTCTTTTGGGGAGTGTATAATTTTATAAAACCACTTATAAGGTTCTAATCGGTTCTTGAGTTTAAAAAATCGCAATATCATTTAAAAATATCCTTTAAAATTTTTTCCACGGAAATATAATTTTTAAATCCTCTTTTAAGCTTCCAAACGGGCTTAACAAAACAAAATTAGATAAAAAACATTAAATCTATTTAGAAAACCATCTAAAAAACTAAGAAATAAATAAAAAACTCTTAAACAATAAGAATCCAATATTTAAGTAAATAAACGTTCATATGTAAACATAAAATCATAGCATCAATGGAAAACTCTTGAGAAATCATAAACATGGATAACACATGAAAATAATATGGTTTTATAAGATAAATCCATAAAACCCAATAAAAATTAAATTTAATGTTAATTAACACCTCAAGCCCTTAATGCAAATCACATAAAATCATATAAATTTCGTAAAACATCAATTTAATAACCAAACTCCTCAAGAAAATCACTTTGGAATTTTACCCAACATCTAGGATACATAATTTTCATTCAATAACTAATACATACATTCATATAAATTATAAAACACTTATAAATACATCAAGGATATCTAAAAAATAGTATTTAAGGAGAATAAATTTCAAGAACCCAATCTTGCATGTTATATCAAGAAAAGTAAAATTAATAGAAGAACCTACCTCATAAGGAGTAAAGATAAATCAAAAAATATTATAAATGAAAAAGGACTCAAAATATGGTATTAAAAAAATAAACACAATTATTAAAAAATAATTTCATCCCACCCTTACCCAAGGGTTTTTTAGGGGATGGGCAGTAAGGGAAGAATATTAAAAAAAGAAAAAAATATGGAGATAAAAGAGAAGATAAAGAGGGTTTAATCCTTGTAGGAATCAACTATAAATAAATAAATAACCTTAAGATCATAAAGGGAGGGTATAAATCATAAAAATAACCCCTAAGAGATGCATCGTGCGAGTGATAGGGGAGGAGACCCATTTTGGGTCTATAATTCAAATGGTTATTTTGGGGAAAAAAATTTTAAGAAAACTGGGGGACTCACATTTTTAGCCACATGTTTTACCAAATCATTTTCTAAACATGTTTCCCTCACTATACACATTTATAGAGTAGTTAGTCTTAGTTTCATGGTTTTTAAACCCATGAATCAATAATTAAAATCACCATTTCTAAGGAGTTTCATATTTTTCATGATTTACTTCAATGTGAGTACTAGGTGTGTGAAAACCAAGTTCCCTTCACTAAATATTCAACATCATAAATTTTCAAAAAAAAATAACCTAGAAATATGGGAAATAGGTTAATAAATAAATAATTAAAACGAAAAAGATATAAAATTTCTAGTGGTGACTATTCATCCCACCTAACAACTTATTTCAGTCAAAAAGTCACTATATTTCAAAGATAATGGAAAACAAGACATAAGTTCTAACTAAAAAGGGGGGGACACCTCTAACTTAACCAATAAACTCAATAGATGTCCATTAAAACTACCTCATACAATTATATCTCTAATTTATAACTCACATCCAACCTATTAAACAAATATATTAAGAAATTAAGACCGATAATAAGTCTCCTCATCATTTATTAATTCATAAACATGTTGGATTAACAGAATTACTAAGAGTCATTGTACAGCACTACCAGAAGTTTTATCTAATGAGACAAAAGAAATATGACCCCATTTAGGGAATATCAATAATTTCTTAAAACTAAACACTTACTTTCCAAAATATCCCCATACACTGAACAGTATAAAAATACCCACCATAGGTTAAAACTATAAATAATGAAAGAGAAACAAGAATGAGAAAAGAAGGGGAAGAAGAGATGCCACAGAAGCTTCATGGATTTCCATAAATATTTAGAGGGTAATAAAGAATTAATAGTCTCCAGATATTACAATAAAAACAATTGTATATGTGTCAACCATGCACAATGATGTAATATAGTAGGGAAATTTGAGAAATATAGCTTGGAACATATGAAATGATTACACTTAAATAATAACAGAGGTCATTCCCTTTACCAAAGAGCATCGTAAAAAGCGTAATAATTTCTTAAATCATATATATTCTTAGACTTATGTTTATAATACTTTTTTCTCCCACTAGATATGGAACCTTTACCGGAATCTATAAAGATAGGGATACCACTGATCGATGACTACCATTTATAAAACAACTCTTCCATCATAGATTCACTGAATATTCCTTTGAATGAGGTTATCTCAGTTGAAATCACTCTGAAACTAAGATATGGATGGATACCTTTTTTGTAAACATTAAATTTCAATGAATAATAATACATAACTTTAATAGAGAATGGAACAAGTTCACTAAAGTTGTAAACATACTCCTTTCACCATTTACTAGCCCTATTAGAGATGTGTATGTTGCACCACATACATTGCCTTCACATCCTCAATAAAGTACCACTTAATGTACATTGAATTAAATAATTCCCATATGATAACACATTACAACTGGGATAGAAAAATGACATTCAACCATTTCCAACTAGGACCCATGAAAAATACCCGAGATAGCACTCACCCTCTAGGATTTATTAGTTCTTAGAGATTTAGAGATATCCTTAAAAATTATGAGCCATTATATGGCCTCTTTAGGACCTAGACTACCACTAAATACAAGTATGTATTGAGATGAATCCGACTCCACTACTCTATCATAAGTATTTTAAGATTAATCAACTAGAATATATATACTCAAACTCTAGGATACTGATTTTATAAAAAAATGATAATTTTCTTGGAAATATATTCTAAAAAAAGAAAACATCAATTAATAACCACTCAAACTCAAATCACACCCTTCTAGAAATAAAATTAATTCAAAATAATTCTCTATAAAAATAAATAAATCATGAAAATTACTTAAAATATTTCAACAAAAATAAAAAATCAATGGTTATATTTTTAATTCACTTCAAAACCCAATAGATTTGATTCTATATTTTATAAAAATTACTCTTCCATTTTAAAACTCTATGTGTGAAAACATTTATGAATTTTAGAATCACCAAGTCTATATTAATTCACATTGTAAAGATTCTTCATTTATTTTAAATCTAACATTTCTATTTAATTTTAAAAAAAATTCAAAATATGATCAAAATCAAAAAATATAACACAAAAACACCATATGAATCATATATAATTTATCCTAAAAAACTCTATCTGTAAATAAATGCATGAAGACCTTCTATAAACTATATAAAGGACTCTATAAACCTTCTAAATTTAGTTAAGTAATCAATCGACTATAAAGCTATACGGTTAATACAATTGACCATGAATCCAAACTAGCTACTATGAGTCAGATTGGGTGAAATGTTTTCTAAGTGATCAAGAAACCATAAGGGTAATCGATCAACCATATGAAGGATTTGATCAACTGCATGAATATTCTTGGTACGTGACCATATTATCATAAATGTTTGAAAAACCCACATGAAAAATGGATTTATTGAAAGTATATCTTATTAAAAGTCCTATTTTCTCAAAAAAAACTCCTCAACCTGCCACATGAGTGACCAAATGAACAAATGGATAATACAAACTAACCATAAGGAATATTTTTCTGTTATAAATATTGATAAGTACTAGAGTATCAATGTGTTACTTCCAATCAATAGCATGGTGTAGTCAAGAGACCTTATGATAGATTTGGGTTTGATAAAGTGATGATGTGACCATATGGACTTCAAGTGACCATAATATTAGTTCAATTGATTTCATATTCTATTCAAGTTATTGTATGTTTGATGGATCAACTACACAAACCCTATGCGTTTGGAAATTAGAATTATCATTAAGTGTTAGAGATACCATGGATAATCTAATATGGAACACTTAAAGTGACCATGACAAAATTTGGAATTGTATTTTATAATATCCATCACGAATAATTTTTTGTATAGAATTAAATGATAGTTCATTATAATTTAATTCTCCCACATTTCATTCCAATTATGAGTATTTATAATTATAATTTTACAATTGATATTTATGGATGATGATTTATTTTTTAAAGAATAATTAATTCAAAGGAAAAATAAATTTTTATAAGTGTGGAAAAATGAGAACTAGTACTCTATTCACAACAACTTGACACTCTATTTTAATCTAGACTTAAATTCAAGATCTGAAAACACTTTCTAGACTTTCAATATCATCTCATAACTAAAGTAATACATTTAGGAGATATGATAACTCTTTAGAATAATGAAACTTTAATCTAGTGATAAATCAAACATTCATGTTTCTCTCTCTCTCTCTATTTTATTATATTTTAGTTTCTCTTGACATTTTCTGTAAATCTGTTGAAGCATATATCCCTATAGATCGTAGAAGAGTACTTTGATACTCTTACTTTATTTCCTTTATATCTCTACTCCCATAAAAACTAGGGAATATGTTGTGTAATAGTCTAGACAATCTTGTGTGTTGTTATATCCAACACCTGATCTAGGTTATGGATCAACTATTTATTTATATAAACGTTCCTGGAATTATGATATTATCAGGTGGAGAGGATTATGTCTCATCTTGAGACTGGAACACTAATTTTTTAAAATTCCATCATGTGCTTTAATGTTTTGGTTTATCTTTTTATAAACTTTTCTTAAAATCAATTTTTTAAAACTGAACATTGATATATTTTACAAGAGATATATTTACCATTTCATATAAGTAGAGTAATCTAAAAATATTAGGATAATATAAAGTTATTATACCTTATTTTAGATCAAGATTATAAGAGGTAATTCTAAAACAATAAATTTGATGCACCTATAATATTAATAAATTAGGTGATTTTTAAATTGGGGGATTTGGTTTTCCAAATTATTTTTAAACATAAACTTTTATTAGATACTCAATTACCCCCCCCCCCCCCCGCCCACACACCCTTGACTACTCCACTATGACCAAAATTTTCAATCAAAGGATATTATTTCTTTCTTATATTTTTTTATATATATTTAACTGCTATCAAGTTTTTTAACCAAAATATATAAATTTATATTCATTAAAAATTTCTATCTTTATGGATAATAATAGGCATTAAGGAACACTAATTACCAAAAAATAAAAATTTTAATGGTTCTAACTATTCTCAATGGAAGAAGAAAATGAAAATACATCATAGAAGTATGGGTTTTGATATATGGACTATAATAAAATATCAGTATAAAAGGAAAAAAATACTAGTGATGAATGGTGTGAGGCCACTAAGTCCACATATGAATTTAATTATAAATAAAAGAATTATTTATACTTTTCACTAAGAGAATATTAATTTTAAACAATATATAAGTGTGTTATAACTTTTGAAATCTGGATTACTTTATTTGTGTATCATATTTATCTAATGTTTAATTTGATTATGAACACAATGAATTCACTAGGAAAGACTACTGATGAAATGTATCATGTACTGAGAATTCTAATATGCTTACTAGAAAATTGGAGATGAACTTCCATATCTATTTGAGAATCATGTGATGTAATAAAGTTGAAAATAAATGATTTGATATGAAAACTAATGATTTATGTGGAATAACATAAATTAAATGATGAAGATACTAAACCTAAAAAACAATTGTATTCAAACCACATTAATCAAATACCAAAGAAGAATTCAAAGGAAAGAGAACCAGTTAAAGTGATGGTAACACTGATAGTAATGAGTATATGGATCACCTTTCTAGAAGATTCAGGAAGTTTTATAAAAATAATATTTTCTTTATGAAATCAAACTTTAAGGGAAAGTGTGATAATAAAAGATATTGCAAGAAGGATGGTAACTTTGGATAAGTTACATACTATGAGTGTAAAATAAAAAGACACCTAAATTTTGATTATATAAAGTTAAAATACAAGAAAAATTATGAGTATAATGGAATAAAATAAAATAAATTAATTAATTACACTTGGAGTGATTCTGAGGATATCTCCATTGACTTGGATATTAGTTGAGAAGATTTAAATGAGAAATAAAATCAATGATTTATTGATACTTCTCTAGAGGTACAATCTATTTCTTATGATCATATATCAAATATTTTTGAACATTAAAATAATGATGAAAATAATATACCTAATGAATATTTATTTTAATGTTTTAATATATTGGAAGAAACATACAATGATATAAAATAAAAATATAAGAATTTAAAGATACAGTATGCTTTATTTGAAGGTATTAAATATGATCTTATTATTAGAAAGGAAAAGAATCAAATTCTTCTCAATGAAGATAATTAATTAAACTTGGTAAATGAACAATTTAAGAAATATATTAAAGGTTTTTATATAATAACTAAGGCCCTTAATAAAACTCTAGGAATCCATGTTGTGCCAAAACCGCAAGCTGGTTTTGGTTGTCATCTTAAAAAAAACTCTATATGAACTATTTTATTCCCAGTTTGAATATTGTAGATAAATATGTTGGGAAAATAGAATTAAATCATCTAAAACTGGAATAATACTGTTTATACTAAAAATAGATTATTTTTATAATTCTTTAAAATAATTTCATAAGGATGAAAATAAAACTGATAAATAGATGTGGATTTATAAAGATTTAATTTCTAATAATTCTATACCCAAAAAGATATGGTTACCCTAATCAATTTTTATTTGATTTATTGAAAGAAACGTATTAGAAAAGTTTTGATAAGATGTTATGGTACCTGCATAGTGGGAATTCTAAACAACCTGATAGGAGACTCCCCAAGATTTGAAAGTTTGACCAGAGTGGATGGTGTACATGAAACCTTTAGTGATAAGGAAAAAGAAAAAATTATTGGCCTCAATATAGTTGGTAATTCATAAACATTTTTAATTTATAAATTTTTTTTGATGGCCTAAAGTATAATATTATAGGCATATCTCAATTATGTAATGATGGTTTCGATATCAAATTTTAGAATAATGCATGTAATATTTATGATTATGTGTTTAATTTTGTATTTACAGCTTTAATAAATGTTAATATGTATTTAATTGATTTAAATTCTTTATTTATTTAGAATGTATCTTGTTTAAATTTCCTTAATTAGGAATCTTTTTTTAATAGAAAATTAGGCAACTTTAATATATAATCTCTTATAAAACAATACAAAAAGGTTTTAGTCAATGATCTTCAAAAACTAGATTTACCAAAAGAAAAATGTGTGTGATCCTTATCAAAGTGAAAAGAAATAAAAAGGTTTCTCCCAGATAAATGATTTTTCTACCTTTAAACCACTAGAACTGGCTCACATGGACTTGTTTGCGCTATCTAGAGTTTCATGTTTAACTATAAAATATTATGCGTATGTAATTTTTTATTATAATTCAAGGTTTACATGGGTATATTTCCTGAATCAAAAATTAAGTCTTGTAGAAGTTTTATAAAGTATGAAAAATATATATTGAACCTTGGTGGACTTAACATTAAGAGTGTGATAAGTGATTGTGTTTTTGAGTTTGAAAATCAATATTTTGAATTCATAAGATTACAACATGGATATAATAATAATTGGTCATTTCCTTGAACACCTCAAAAGAATGGGGTCGTTGAAATAAGGAATATGACCCTTTAATTAATATCCAAACCATTCTAATAGAATATCAACAACCCGTCTATTTTTTTGCTGAAACTATAAGTACCGTTTGTTATGTAATTAGTAGAGTCTTAATAAGACCCTTTTTAAAAAGAATCCATACAAATTTTAGAATTAGAGGTAGCCTAAAGTAAATTATTTCAATGTTTTTATATGCAAAGTATATAATCTAAATATAAATTATAATCTAGAAAGGTTTTCATATGAGATTTATGGGGGGATATTCCTTTGGTTATTATATATCCCATTAAGCCTATAGAGTCTTTAATAAGATAACAATATTGTTATAAGAATTTTTTCATATCACATTTATACGACAGATCCACATGAACCGAATGTTTTCATAGAAAACATAGATAATTACATGTCCAATTTCAATATCAATAAAACAACTAATACTAAAAAACATTCTTCTAATTTACTTGAAAATCATCTAATTGAGACACATTAGAGGAACCAGTCCCTAAAGAAAACCTAAAAAAGTCTAGTCACCCTAGAACTGTTAAAACACTTATATACAAACCCTTAGATATTTTTTTGGGAGATATAAATAGGGGGAATCAAACTCAATTATCAGTTATAAATTAGTTTAAACATTAATCCATTTTTTCATAGATTGAATCTAAAAACATTAATGAGTCAATAAGTGATGAACATTTGATGGTAGTTATCAAAGTATAATTGAATTTATTTAAAATGAATAAAGTATGAGAACTAGTTAAAAAGCCTAATAAATATTTTTCCATTTACACTAAATGGGTTTAAAGAAACGAGGTTGATGAATATGGAAATATTATTCAGAAAAAATCTATATTGGTTGTTCAAGGTTATAGTCAATAAGAAGGTATAGACTATAATGAAACTTTTGATATATTAACTAAACTATAATCAACTAGAGTATTTCTTGGTTATGCAACATTTCTAAATTTAAAATTATATCAATTTTATGTTAGTTATGAATCGATAAAATTTTATGAGATGCTTTTTTTCAAATTAATTTAATTTCTTTGATAGTTTTCGTTACATGAAAAAATGAGTTTTAATGAACCATGATATATTATTAATATTATTATTTAAACATAACCATTGTAAAATAGTAATTAAACATAAAGGTATGAATATGAAAAACAATTAAATATTAATTATAATGGTTTTATATAAAGAAAACATTTTGTTAAAAAATAACTTAATTTGTTTTTCATAAAGTGTTTATGTGTTTTGAAAATATTATGTTCTCAAAAAAAATTATTTCTATCACAAATTATTAAAATTAATTTTTGAAACTATTTTAAATTTTATTTTAATAAATTAAATTAATTTTAGGAAAAAAATTCCAAAATTATCTTATGGTGAATTATTAATAATTTTTTATAATATTAATTTATGAATTAATTGTAAAACTATACTGATTTTATTTAAAATTGTCTTTTTTATTTAAAGCATTTACATGCTCCATTTTATTTTCATATGGTTTTAAAAGTAAAATTAGATCAATTATTTATTTATTTATTCAATTTATTTATTTTAATAAATTTAATATTGTATTTTTATGTTAAAATTTGTATACTTTTGAAACTTTTCTCTTTGCAAAACAACTTTTTTTCCATGTTTGTGAGATTATTCTTAAATTATATTCTTCCACATCTGTTACATGAATTTGATAAAATGTATTCCATATTAGTATTAATAATAATTAATATTATATATTATGGTCAAATTAATTTATGGTTATAAATATTAATAAATACAATAAATATAAATTTTCACGATTAAGGTTGAAACGAGGTTTTACGCGTTACGTGTGCATGTGTTAAAATTAATTTTACACGCAAATATATTAATTTTATTTAATAAATTTTTATTTAATATTTAGATTCATTAGTCCCAAAATATCTAATAATTATGATTCTAATTTTAATCTTAAAAGATAAATTACATAGGAAAAGAAAAATATATAAGTTACTATGGTGAAAACTGAAATGGTAAAATTAAGTAAACATAAAGGATAAATAATAAAATGTTTAAAAAATGATTTTATTTATTATAAAAGTTTTTATCAAAAATATCATCCATACAGTCCATTATATATCAATTGTTATGAACTTTTTATGAGATTGAATTCCCATTATTGAAAAATTTTGGGTATTTACAAAAATACCACTCCTCAATTATAAAAAAGAACTTCCTCCCATCACTTTTCCACTCCAATTAATCCCATTATCTCAACAAAAACCTATAATAATGTCTAACCAAAATCATTATCCAAGTTATATATCTAATTTTATTCTCAAAAGACTAATCCTAGGGCCCTTAATAAGAGATTCAAAGGAGGTCTTTCAAAGGGAAGGCTACCGTCTTCACTAAGATATTTCTTTTTTACTTATTATCTGTCCACATTCATTCATTTAAAAATAATTACAATATAATAAAAGAATAGTATACCATGAAATTATATGTTATTTTTTTGATTTAATAAACTATATCTATCCACACTTCCATCAAATGAGAAATGAAACTGTCGATCTTGTGTACAGCGGACTACCGCCTCACGAAGCGATGTGATTCCATTTTAACTAACACTTTACATGAAAGGTAATAATAATAGGTTTAATGAGAATATGTGATATATAAAAAATATAAATTATTATTTAAATTTATTATATTATTATCTTTATTTCTTTTTATCCATCAAGAAAATGGATACAATGCTCATTCATATGTATGATCTACCACCTCTATGAATGGTGTACTTTAATTTTGAACTCTAACTTTATTATATTACTCTAAATACATATATAATGAATATTTATTATATTTCTATCATGGTTAAAATTATATTTATTATGTAAACATAATCCAATTAAGAGGACTAAAAATACCAAACCAAAAGATACATGAAAAACAAAGAAGATATTACCCAAACAAGTTTTAACAAGAAATTATTATTAAATAAGTAGTAAAAGGTCATAAGTAAATAATATATGTAATGATACTTATTAATATAGATATTAAATATATTTATAATAAACTTATATTTATTATATTAGATATTCAAATGTGTATGATGGAAGTTAGGACTTAATGTAAGGAAATTTCTTCTCAAATTGTCTTCTTTAGGACATATGTTAGGTTATGCACCTATCTTCTTTTATGAGGTGTATATACAGACCCTTTTTACATGGTATAATACGAATTTAATTATTTTCATGATATTAAAAGTTTCATTCGATTTTATTATATAATTGGTATTATGATTCAAAATTTACAAAAGTGTTAAGGGTTTCATGTTAAAACCTCATTATTTATCTGGGTTGTTTATAATTATGCTTCTAATGGTGAGATATTATGATAAACCAATCAAGAA
Source organism: Viscum album (assembly GCA_963277665.1). Classification (NCBI taxonomy): domain Eukaryota; kingdom Viridiplantae; phylum Streptophyta; class Magnoliopsida; order Santalales; family Viscaceae; genus Viscum; species Viscum album. The sequence continues at coordinate 1,191,773,963 of OY728158.1, read as the reverse complement.
ACACATTGAATTTATTATCCATTTCTTATTTCATGAAATTAAATGTTTCATCTTCATTTACCCACTTTATGAACTCGATATTCCAGAAGAATGTTTTTGATAAAATTTGACTTTATTTCTCTCTTCGGTCAAAAATAAATATTCTTCCATGTACATGATTTATAAAAAAAATTAAAGAAGTTTTTTTACTATTATAAACTGATATTTTAACGAAAAATTTGACCCATATTTTAATTTTTCAAAAAAAAAATTAAAAGGAATCTTCTTATAATTTACTAAACAAGTCCCTTTTGGGTTATACTGAAAATGTGAAAGGAATATTTATTGTAATGTTTACAGCCAAAATGGTATTTTCTACTATCATGACCACTCAATGATTTAAATATTACATTAAAAAATTTCAAGGTTATTTTCAAAAAAATTTCTTTAAAATCTGGGAAGTTTTTCTATTTTAAAGAAGTAATTTCATATATAAGATTATTCTACTAAAGAAATGTTCTAAGTTATCATAAAAACTCATTTTCTATCTAAGATGACATCATTTTATGTTACTTAATATTTAATGGGTATATGATCCAAGGATAGCATCATTATTCTTTCTATGGATGTTTTATTTTTATAATGAAAATATTTTTATTAAACCCATTCCTTTTCCATGGGTAACGTTATGATTAAATGATGAAATGTTTATTGAACACGTTTTTTCTATGTGTTATGCTATGATGAGATGTTTATAAAATGAATTTATTTTAATGGGTTTTATTATAATTATTATTGTACGATATTTTGGTACACAAATGTATAGATTATGTGATTGGTGTGACCTATATCTTCCTCTGATTCATTGAGTAATTATGGATAAATCCTGAGTTAATTGTGTTATATGTAAACCTGTTTCATGTTTGAAATGTTATGTGTTTACCAAATTTCATGTCCATAAGATTAACCACAATTTTGGGCTTAATTTCCATAAGATTAAGAATAGGACTAGTTTTCATTTCCATAATATTAATCATGGTCTTATTTACATGTCCGTAAATTTACGTGAAGTTAGGATTTCTTGTTGTCAACATAATGAGTAAACCCATTCTATTTATTAATGTTCACAATGTTATAAGCTTATGTGTGTGCCATAAGTCTATGTATTATGCCAATTTTAGGCTCTCATGGATTATTTAATTTTATTTAACTATGATTCATTCCTTATGAACTACCAAGATTCATTCTATGAATCAAGTTTATGAAATATGATTTTTAGGGTGTGTTTTTAAAATGTTAACCTCGTGTTCTCAAACAATTATGATTATTTTTTTCTTATGTTATCTTTGATATCACCCTTGTTTAACCTTATTGAGCATCTGAGTTCACCCTATATTATTTTCTCTTCCATGATTAGTAAAGAAATTTTTTATGTATGGTAAATCTAAGAAGGGTTCCATAAATGAATAAATTAGTGGGAGAAGATGTGTTTCACATATAAACCAATAGTTTATGTTTCCAATTTTCCAAATCCACTAAACCTAAAAGGTACTAGCACAGATCATTTTTTTATGTACTGAATATTCATCTCTTAAGATGTGATATTTATTTATGAACATCTTGGTTCAGTGTAGTTTGTATCGGATCAATGTTTAGTTATACTTTATAATCTTGGATGATAAAACTATAGTGATATCCCTAAGGATATCGGTAAGGATATTTATAATGAAAAGGCAAAGTATAGAAATTGTTTCAGGAATTTTGGTGAAGGATATAGTGTGTGATTTATAAGAAATTACAACCCAATTTGGATAATACAGTTAGATTTTCCTCTCATACAGTTTTACCTTCAAGTAATAACTATGAAAATAGAGGATTGATCTAGACTTGATCATCATCTAGTGTATGATAATGCACCTTTATACACACCTGGTTTGACACTCTTGGGTGATTTGTTTGTAAATTCAAAAAATATTGGTGAACCATCATGAAGGATTTAAATAATTACCATGAATGGCTTAGGTTAAACCTAAGGTGTCCTAGAATGAAAAGAAGGTGTCGTGATTTAGAAAACCTATAAATAAATATAATTGATTTCATTATTTACATCTATGATTATTTATTCTCATGCTATGATTATTAGTTTTAGTCAATGGATGGAAGTACGATAAACAATGTTAACACTTAATGTGATGGAAAATTAGGTGATTATGAACAACCAAATTGGATTTCAAATAGGGGTAAGGATATTACAATAATACCTAATCAGCTATCATGATATATGATTAGAAATGTAAACATAAATAAGACTCGAAATGCATCAAACAATAGTGAAATTGAATTTTATGAAAGTTTATGTGGTAAAGAACTTGTTGGAAAAAAGATTCATATTCTTAAATATCAAGAATGTGGGAAGAATCACCTAGAAGAATATCTAGAATAGTGGGGAAGATGTTTTCTATGTAGGAATGAAGGATATAGAGAAACAAGTTTCCAAGGAATTTGATTCCTTATATGTGGGGAACTTTGTAATTATCTAATTCAATTCCATAAACTAAGGGTTAACCCCTAGACCCTATAAAGACCTATTTTATTCTAACCATTGAAGTGAAAGGAATAAAGTGTGTATTTATTTAGATTTATGAATTATGAAGAAGAATTATTTTTACAATGGTATTTTAGTTATAAGAATCATGAAACATCTAAAGATTGTGTTAATTTTGGAAGAATATATGTCTAAATGTAAGACTAACTTAAGATTTATGGATACCATCATGGGTTTATGAGTTTAAGGTTGATAATAAGTTCAAAATATTAGTATCATCTTTCTAGGTTCTGAGTGAAGGTTTTTTAAAGTGATTAATGAAATTTTTGAAGAAATTTTATTGGAATTACATTTAATATCAAATTTCATTTAAGGAAAAATGATACTTTCATATGTTTAAAGGTATTGATAACTATTTGGGTTTATATGAACTTTGAGGATTAAGGTTATTTTTAAGAATGTTCAACATATTTCTAAGGATATTATATGAATTATGTTAGTATTTGTTAGTAAAAAGGACAACCTATTATATCTAGAAATTCCATGAGGCATTAACCTGTAACTAAAGGGTGATAAGGGATAAATTCTTACCGCTAGCCTATCTGATGTTTTGGTTCATGTAAATGATGTGATATATAAATATTAAGTTTATTTTTGGAATATATGTTTTATGATTGAGAAAACCATGTTATTTAAAAGTGAAATGGTTGTATCTTATGTCTCATGACAATTGAAGTTTCATGAGAAAAATTACAAAACTCGTGATTTGGAGTCACCTACGGAAATTTTTCTAAAAGATATAGAGGAAAAAATATTTATGGGGAAATGTGGGATATATATACTAATAATAATATTTTAATGTAACAAACCATAATTTTATCAATGGAATTTCCCATCTTATGAATTAAAATACATACATCAAATTGAGAACCCAATAAAACAATATTCTCATAAATGAAGAATTATACATTAGTTAGAAAATAAACCAATAGAAATTTTAAATATTATATCAGGACAATAAATAGAAAATAATAAAATAAGAATGAGAAAATTTTGATATCCTCGATTCAATAGAATAACTGCACTCTCAAAAAAAGATGCAGAAATAAAACATAATGGTAATAATAATAAATATTCATTTTCAATATAAAATTATATATATTAACTAGATATAAAATATAATTGATTGAATAATGAATAAAATAATATGTATTTTAAAAAATTAAGAAACATGTACCATTAGAATATTGATCTGGTCATTGGAATAGTAGCATAACTGTTGGAATAGTAATCAGACCAGTATGAATAGTAATTTGGCTATTAAAATAGAAACCTGACCTATGAGAGTATAAATGAAATTTATTTATCTTAAAAAAAAATATATGATATTTTTATATCATGGTATAAGTAAATTAATGTTTTAAAAATGATAAATTAAGTGTTGGTATTTTGTAAAACATAAATGTTTATTAACAATTTTATAATTAAAATAATGATTTAAAAGAAAATTTATTTTCATAAAATAGATTCATAAATTAAAATTATGTTGTATTGTTATTATAATATAATTTTATGATACCTTATTTAATTTTTCAATTGTTTATAAAATTGATTATAATACTAAATCGGTACTTTTTGAATAAATGGGGATTTTATTTAAAAATTAAATTTCTCATATTTATATAATTATTTACATAAAATGTTTTCCATTTTTAAAATCTAAACATTCAAAAACAATACTTTTAATGATTGGTATTTTTTTAAAATAGTTGAAATTTTGGTGAATAGTGAAATACAGTAATTTGATGTATTTAACATTATAAGCTAAATTACTGAATTTCTGAGTTATGGATGATGTAATAATGATGTAATAACCCATTGTTTAGAAACATTCTGAACTATTTACTTTATTTATTCATATGAATCAAAACTATTGATAATCTTTAGCCAAAATAACAAACTAACAAATATAGTAATCAAAAACATCCCTCTCCTCCCCTTATAAATACCACAACCCACCACCCCTTCCCATAAAATATTCCCAGACTTATAGCTTTTCAGTATTCTACCCAATTACTTTACCGAGAATATTCCCCACATCCAAGATCTACTGGTCTTAACAAAATACAAAACCCAAGTTCCTTGAATAGATTCTCAAGGAGATGACATTCAAGAGGAAAATCCTCAATCCTTCTCTTTTAATTTTTGTTATGTTATTATCCTCTCTTCACCTATCCTATCGAAATAATCATGATAATTAAAGTATCATATATATGATGGAATTTTATTTTTTTAATGTAATATCAATCATGAAATTTTTTCTCTTCATCCTTTTACTCTGAAAATGTAAACATCGTCTATGATATGTCTGTTCACCACCTTTATGGACGATGAGTTTTAATTTTCCATTCTCACCTTCAAGACTGGTCATACAACCATTATTATGGTTAAAACATATATTAACATGTATATTATAACTTGTTTCATTTTCCTTAACTAATATATAGACATAATATTAAACAAAATGAAACTAGTTTATGGTGGTTAAAAACACCCAAATAATCTAAAAATTTATAGTTAATGTTTTATCAAATGAATCATCCTCATACCAAAAAAGAAAATGATATCTTTAGTCATTTAAACCTTTTTAATTTCATTAATGGAATATAATTTCAGTTTCATAGAATTATTCCCACTAGAAAATAACATCCATAATTATACACAAGTTAACCGTCTATGAAACCATGAAAATAAATGCTACCAGAATAATTAAATCGAACTTTATAACACAGAAAAATGGATATTAATTAACTTTATAAAATTATAATTAAAAAAATACTTGTATAATAGGTTCTAAATTAATTTATTAATGAATCTAATTTTATTATCTAGGACATTAATTTCAAGTGCATAACACATTCAGACATAAGGTAAGGGATCTCTTCGAACCTCTAATTTTTCTTTATGGTTATTATTTTTCTCTCTTTACCCCAATTAATTTCTTAATGATTTATATAAAACTATCCTAAATTATCTTTATTTGTTACAAACATGTTTATATTGCTCAATTCATATTTATTTAATGGGTAAATACATGTTTTATAAGGTTCTCTTCTCAATTCATCTTGATAGCGATCCCAGTTAATGGGAATTTGTCTATTTTATACCCATTTTAAAGTGCAGTCCATGAACTATTTTAAGCCACCAATATTTTTTAGAAATCACACACTTTATCATTAAAAAATATTTTATTTCATTTCTAGTTTTATAAAAACCACTCTTCTTTTTCCTTCTTTAAAGACTCTTCAATAATTTCCCTTAAACAGCACTAAAGTGGATCGTTTTTAAAGTTTCTTAAACACAATTTTTCATGTATCCACTTCATTTGGAAATAATTATTCATGATCTATTCCTATTTTTATTTTATGATTTTCTATGAATTATTTAATCACTTATTTCATGGATACCATTATGATAAACCCTTTGATGATGCCTTATGACATGATTACGTTACCCAATTATTTCCACGGGTAAACCCTATGTTGATTCCTTATGTTTGATTATTTATGTGGAATACATATTCATGAAAAAAATTCGATGGGTTTTCCCATATAGTTCTCCAATGCATAGGGTAATTTTTAGTCACAATAAATTTCATGTATGGGATTAGGGATTAAACCTAATCCATTATGGGACTTTTTCCCCATATGAAATAGTCTTTCTAGTTATCCATGACTCATGTTTAGGTCAAGTTATATATAGCTGAAAATTACAATATTTCCATGATAATATGATCCCATTTTCTATATTTTATGCTTTCATATGTTTAATCATGGTCTATGTCTTTTATTTTATCATGTTATGCCTTCCAACTCATGTGTTGTTCTCTATTTCCATGTTTATTCTAATACTCAGCTTTTTATCTCAACCCATTTTTTATGTATTTACCATTATATACTATGAAGTTATAGGAGATCAAAGGGAGTTAAGAAATCATAATAGAGATTATATAAAAGTTTTTTAATTTTAGTTTCATGTTTTATAAATATTTATCTATTCATACAAATACATTAGGCTCTTCGATGCTTGGTTTATATTTTGTTGAAAATTATACGTAAAATCATGTAATAATATGTGTAAAAGGCTAGGATTTCTATAGTTGGTTATAGATAATGGTTTATTTTTTATATTAGTACTAGAAAACATTAGTAAGAACCCTAGGGAAAATTATATCACCGTGAATAACCTATATTGAAACATAGTGAATCATGTGTCAGGATATACTTTTCATTTATAAGTTATTCCCTCCATTTTTATGGTTGTACTTTTATATTCTCATTATATAAATATTAAAGTACCATAATTATTTTTTTCTATATGTTTATTTAAAGGTAGTAAATTGTAGAACCGATGGAAACAATCAATGTTATAGGAAATATGATAGACAATATGATTATTTACCTAATGAAATACTAAAATAAATTATAATGGGAGCCCAAAACATCATGAAATTACTAGCTCAACTAGATCAAGTTATAAATAATAACCTCAATATTGTAGAACACCAACCTTATCCTAATAAATAACAAGTTTTGGATTAATTATTTATGAAACAAATACATCCTATATTTAGTGGATTTTTTGATCCCCTCATTATGGATTAATGAATTAACTCCATTGAGAAGGTATTCTATATTCTCTAATTCACAGAAGAAGAGAAGGTCATACAAGTTGTCAATCATTATTATGGAGAAGATGACCAGTGGTGGAAACTAATTAAAAATAAAATTTATAAGGTGGAAATTGATTATACGTATTGGGAAGGACTGAATAAAATATTTTTCAATAAATATTTTCCCTAAAATATCTATGTTAAGATGGATAGGGAGTTCTTTATACTTAAGAAAAAGGAAGATAAATCTATTGTGTTATATGATACATACTTTACAATGATTTCATGATAAAAAATTATCTTTTTAATGAATATTTAATGCAAGGTAGATCACTTATTTAGTGAATTAAATATATGTATAAGAAAATACTTGGTGATTCAAGACTTTGACAGCTATATGGATATTGTCCATTGTGACATTATGGTTAATATGTACATTAGTGAATCTCATTTATCTAATGGTCTTGGTGTTAAAAATTATAAAATGGAGTTTAATATGTGAGAATCAGTATATAAATCTCATGAACTAAAGAAAACCCAACATCCCATATTTCAAAAGTGTTGGAACACGCATATTAGGAATTGTCTAAAGGAAATCAGGAGATGCTTCAAAAGTAGAAGTGAGGGGTATTAGAATAATTTTTACTAAAGGTATTTGAAGAATCCTGTTATGAATAAAAATAAAGGAAGGTTCAAATCAAAACTCAACTTTTAGTGTAGTTTTTCAACTTCAAGGAACACAAGAGTTATGTGAGCCAATGCCTTAAGCCAAGTTTTTTTGTAGACAATCAACAGAAATAGTCTCCAAGGCATCAAGGAATGGCATATTTTATCACTAATAATGAGGTGGATCATGATAGTGATATGGTGATAAGTATGTTGGTTATTCATTTAAGAACAACGAACATGTTATTTTATTTCAGTTTTATGCATTCTTTCATATCTTTCAATTTTAGTGGAACTATTCAGACACCAACTCAACATATGATGGTTGAGTTGCCTATGCGAAAAGTGAATGGGGAAATTATTTCATCTGAAGTATATTTACCCTTCCTGGTCAATATTTTTGGACTGAATCTTCTAAAAAAGCTTTTCTTTCTTCCTTTATTGGAGTTTGATGCTATATTGGGCATAGATTAGATATATTTATATATATCCAACATCAACTATCGAGAATGATTTATCACTCTTCACATCCTAAGGAATCCCCCAATTATGTACAATTGTGAGGAGGAGGATGAATCTCTTTTAGAATCATCTTCTTAATTATGGATATTATTTCCCTATGAGAAAGAATATTGAGCTCAAATGATTGAGAAAGGATAGAATCATGCTCGAAGAAATTCCCATTGTGAGGGACCACACTGATGTGTTCTATAGAACCATTAGTTTTATATAGGTAACCCTTTATTTATGATTTTTAATTATGTAAATTATATGGGTGAATTTTGGAGGAGTTTGGAGAAATTTTGGATTTTTTTTTGGTTCTTTTCTATTGGTGAACGGTTTGGGAAAACCATGAAATACCTTCATGAAACCATAGACATTTTGGTAGAACCTCTCCACATTGTTTTAGAAGTGATTAAAAGGCTTATCTTTGTGTTTTGAAGACGGATCCTCCTGTTAATCCTTCATTCTTGATAGTTTTTGGTGGTTTTTCTTAGATCTTTTTCTCTGTCTCTCTTGGTTCATAGATCTACATCCTATGTGGATAAATCTAATATAGTTTATTGAAAATGTGATTAAATTTGGATTGGTTTATGATAGGGGTAGAGATCTAAGGCTGGTTTATGGATATTTAACCTAGTTTCGCTAGCTTTTTTCATGTTATTAATCATTTTCTCCAATATCTTAAGTTGGGTGGATTTACTCCTGCCTAATATATTTTGAAAATGAAGGCTTAATTTTAAATTTTTTTCATGAAATTGGTTGTGAAATTGAAATTAATTTCTTGGTGAAAACCATCTTGAGTGGTGGTTTGGGAAATTGGGAAATCTGGTGTTTTGGTTGGAAAGTGCATTTGGTTACTTGATTTTAAAATCATGATTTAAAAATGTTGGTTGGTTTTGTTGCTTTGAAAAAAATGGTTTTTAATGAAATGTTTTTTATGGAAATGGATTTTAACACACTTGGTTTTTATGTGGATTTGGTATGGTTTTGGCATGGTTGTATAGTGTTTGTTCAAATGCATTGGGATGGATAAGGTTGTGAAGTACCCTGATAAAAATGTTGCAATAGATATGGGCGGAAAGATCCATCATAAAAATGGTTCACCAAGTGATGGATAAGTGAATGGAAAACTCACCACTTGAGAGTATAGGGAGGTCCAGGTTTCATACATAGATGAATGTTTTTTTGTGTAGAATTGAATGGGTTATGACAAAATAAAACTTGTGATATGGTTTCAGAACATTGTTTGGTTGCCTTCTTTTGAAATTGAGGTTATCTTGATAAAAATATTTTTTTGGAACTTATTTATATTTTGATATAATAGTTTTATACTTTTTTATAAAAAATATATATATAAATATACTAACTTGTTCTATCCTATTGGAATGAGTAAGGAATTCATTTGGTAAAAATCTAATGAGTTTTAGTACTCACCCCTACTTTGGCACTTTGGTACTTTTTCAGATGAGGTTTATTAGGTCATAGGAAAAGGTATAGAATCACACATCTTTACACTACTGTAAATAATTGATTTTATAGAGCTAGTAAATGATTTTATTAGAAGTTAAAAAGGATTGATATTATGAGTGATGTCTAAAGGGTGGTCTTTAACAGCACTAAAAAATGCACAGTTAAAGGAACCCCTTAAAAGCACTAAAAATTATTTTTAAAGGAACCCTTTATCAATACATTCTTTTATCACTATTAAAGGGTTACTTAAACATTTCCTTTTTTATCACTATTAAATGGTTCCTTTAATTTCATTTTTTACCATTGTTAAATTGTGGATTTTTATAATGCTAAAAAATCTCTCTTAAAAAATATGGAAAAAAATTAACTTTTTCATGGACCCCCGATCACCTTTTAGAATTCTTACAGCCCACTTTCTCAGATCTTTCCATTACCCATCCACCATCATGCACTATGCCTCCTTTTCTCAGTACTATACGGCTACATCGAATAATTGTACATGCCACCATTCGATCCCAGGACCTCCCTTATGCGAATGAATGCTCTTTACCACTATGCCATTCATATTTTCTTTTATATTTAATGAATTTTCTATTTATTTGTATACATTTTGAAATGTGTTATATATATACAATTATACTCATTTAAATATATTATCACTACTACAAAACAGTGCATTCCCGGCGCCACCCTTTATCAGTGCTAACGAAAAAGCGCTGATAAAGGGGTATGATTTTATCAGCGCTAGTTAAAAGCGCTAATAAATATAACCTTTATCAGCACTAAAATAAACACTGACAAAGGTATACAATTTATCAGCACTTTTTTTAGCACTGATAAACGGGAACATTTATCAGCGCTTATTTTAGCGCTGATATCTTCATTTAAATAAAATTATAATATTTATCAGCGATAAAATAAAAGTGATGATAAAACATACCTTTATCATCGCTTTTAACGAGCGCTGATAAAGGTTCCAGTGATTTCTATTTAATAACCCTAGCAGGCCCTCCTCTCTCGCACGTGGTAAAGCTTTCATGGAATCTGAACCAGGACCCTTTTCTACCATGACTTCTCCTCCTCGTCTGCGCCTCATCCTCGTCCTACTCCTCCTCCTCCTCCACCGCCGCTGCCATTGGGTTTTTCTCCTCCGACGTTTCCACTACCACGTTGGTTTTTCTCCTCTTCCATGACCACCGTTGTCTCTGCCGCTGGGACCGCCACTACGACTGCCACTGTTTCCGCCGCCGCGACCATAACTCCCTCCACTGCCGCCCGCCTCCACCACCGCTGGTCAGTCGTAGGAGTATATATAATCATTAAATATAGATAATATTTATTCAATTTTACTATTATACTATTACAAACATAATATTGTTTTCTATAGTTGGATTTTGATGATGAACCTCTTAGGGATGGGGATTCGGTGTAGGGAATTGGTCTTGAGGTGGTACCTCTGGGTGGTTTTCCAATTCATATGCTACCCATTGAGTAGAAGGTATTTAATGAAGAACCATTCTTACTCAAGTTCCCCACACATCAAAATTTTATGTCACCTTGACCATGTAAAACCGGTATCTCCCCCAAGACCCTTTAGACACACAGGTCATGAAACCATGACCGGTATGAATTTCCCCACCATATGAGTATTATTATCATAGTCTTATAAACCGCCCACCCAAACTCTTTATCCCACACTATATCCATCACCACACACAATGGTTATATGCTGGAAACCCACTTGTTCCTCAGTTCCCAGAAACAACATTAACTGATGCCCATTCCTGACGCACCGGAATGTGATTTTTAATAGTGGTCAAAAAATCATCAAAAACGAGGGTCAAACCCTCTAACTGGTCATTTATTAACTTCCCACCATATGGTTACCCTTATACTACCCCATGAGTGTTATCACCATCTGGGTACCAACCCACACGTGTGACACTCATCCTGAGCCACACCCTTTCATCAATGACAACTCTTTTCAAGGACCAATCTCTAATTGACTATACCACAATACACATTTCCATCACCACATCAACTTTAAATTCCATGTAACGTCTCTAATTTTTCTCCAAAGGCCTTGGTTCACCATTCTCACACATGTCTCTCTGAATGCACTAGTCACCTCACATTGAGTGTGACACTAAACCAAAAACCACCATAACACCACCACTATCACAACACTCAGGCATGTACAAAACCCAAAACATTCTCAATAAACCTACACATGACACATTCTACTAATCCATGAACCAATCAGCACTGTGATTCAATCGCACGTGCCTACCCTCACACACCAAGACCTTTCCTAAAAGGCCTCACCAACAACACTCTCCTCCTAAAAGGAAGAGTGAACCATTGATAATACTCTCATAGGTTCTTTCCCACTCTCTAAAAAAACCTCATCCAAACCCAATAGTTGTGCACTCTAATGAAACCCAATCATTCAACCCAACCCAATATCACATGAGAATTTTCCTTTCTAACCAAGTCTCATATTCTTAACCCACTTACCATGCCTCACATGCATTTCAGTCTCAACCAAAATCCCAAGGTATCTTCTATGCCATGGTTAACCACACAACCACCCAACACATAGGCTTCGCCTTAATAACCATGTTTATCTAGCTGTGATCCCACCATGGTAGCCAAAAGTGCATTCAAAACCACCAGTCTAGGAACCCAACTAGTCCTACCCACTAAAAAAATCCTTTGATACTGTAAGGCATGCCACATTCCTTTCCATAACCCACTAGGGTTCCAAAACCTTTGGGTAACTAATGTCCATCCTCAAACCACCTCTCAAGAATATCTTCCATCATTGATCCATCACTGGGCATTTAACACTCGAACTAACCAATAGTGGGTCTCCAGGTATCCATTGTCTAAGAGAATGCATTTCCACCACTGGAAAACCTACCTCTATAAGATCGAAATGACCTGCCATCAAAGAAAATACATCGCTATCCATCTAAGTAGAATTCCACAAAGAATTTATACAGGAAAACACCAAATAATTTTTTTGACACTTTAAACAACTCAAACCTCTCATCACTAAATGCCTATAGGCAAGAACATGTATGTCATCTGAATTCTACATGCCTATAATTATTCATGCACATAAAATATTTCCATTATTACAAGAGATAAACCCACAATAAACCATAAACCTCAAAACCCATATGTGTCACCCAAGGAAAAATCATAAAATCCTAACACTAAAATCTAAGAATAGTAATCCCATGCCTTAGTAACCTAGAATTCCTACCAAAATAAGTGTTCTTGATTCATAAATCTGATATCCATTACAACCTTTGACACATTCATAGACCTCTTATATACCATATTACCAAACCATAAAATAGAACAAGCTATGATACCACTTTGTAACATCCCTCCCCAACTCACTCTATGAATATTATCCAGTACAATTATCCAAATGACCTTAGGCATACCTCCCCATACGAAAGAGGCTAATGACTAGTAGTAGGGGTCTAAGGTGGGTACCCCTCATATCAAATAGAATCAAAATCTAGGGTACCCCTTATCAGTTACATCATGACTCTAGGGATATAATTGGAGACAACCTTATCATTCAGGCTCAAAATGCTTGGAATCCACTATCAGTGTCTATATGTCATCTATTTTCAAAGGCATCATGCAGTCTTTATAAGACTAACTTGGAATTAATTTGATATATGTCAGATTAAATCAGGTATCTTATCCATAGATGTTGTTCACCCTACTGGACACACCATGTATATGTATTTCACATGAGTTTAGAAATGGTAGTATATAACTAACCTTGACTGACAACCCTACACATTACGTATACAAAAGACAGGGCACAGTCCCCTGTATATAGATAGAGTTCAAGTACTTTCACATGTTTTGGGGTAGGTTCCTCTATTTCATTGTAGAGGCATTTGTACCATGATTTGTTTTTATAAAACCTAAACAATGCTACTTGATTAACTAAAACCTAATATTAGGAAAGTTTGAGATTGAACCCATAAAGATGATGAATATGAATAAAGAATGGATGAATGCCAATCAGTTGACCAAAGAGTATGAAGATGGTGTGAAAGAGTTTATCAAGTTTGTAGGAGATCATGCATGTAACCCTTCTCAAATCCTTTTTCCGTGTTTACACTGTTGTTATTCAAGAAAAATTAGTCCATAGAAGTTGGAAGAACACCTGATTTCTCACGGAATAGATAGAAGTTATACATGTTAGAATAAACACAAGGAAAAACAAATGTAGGTAGTGGCTCGGATAACATGGAATTTTATGTAATATCTGATATGATTACAAGCGTGAACAGTGAAGACGATCATATGGAGGGTGTGATTAATGATGATGAAGATCGTATTGAGGAAATGACCAGGACAGTTGAAGATGAACTTTGTGATTTCCCAAAATTGTTTGAGAAGTTAAGGAGTTGTGAAAAAATGTCATTGTTTGCTGGTTTCACTAAATATACAGCATTGTCAGCCGTACTGAAGTTGTATAATTTGAAAGTAGGAAACGGGTGGAGTGACGCCAGTTTTATGGAACTACTTGCTCTCTTGAATGACATGCTCCCAGAAGATAATGAACTCCCAAGCTGAAAATTTGATTCCAAATGAATGCTATGATTGATGGTTACGATATCTGAAAGAATACACGCCTGCCCGAATGATTGTATATTGTTTTGAAAGGACCAAAAATCACTTAAAGAATTCCCAAAGTGTGGTGCTTCTTGATACAAGAAAGATGATTCTAGTCCTAAGAAAGTTTTATGGTACTTTCCAATCATTCCAAGGTTTAGGTGCCTATATAAAAGTGAGGATACTGTGGGACAATTGACATGGCATGCAAATACAAGAATTAAAGATGGGAAACTACATCACCTGGAATGTAAGGACCCAAAGTTTCATTAATGTAAAATCCCTCTTGATCCAGTTAAATGTCTCTTTATGAAATTTTTTTTTATAAGATGTCAACTTCTTTGGTTTTATGTTAAGAGTTGTGACCGTTACTTTTATAGCCTTTGAACAGTGATAACATGATTAGTATAAATATAGGGCTTTACCACATCCAATTTTACTTAGACAAAAGAAGTGATGGCCTTGTCCAGTAGAATTCCTCCGTATGAAGCCCATTTGTCAGATCTCGGAAAAGAGGTGGCGTCTTTGGGCTTCACCCTTGACCAATCCCAAGGTGAGCTTCATCTTTTCAAGCTCGAACGTGACCTTCTACGGGAAATGTGGAAGTTGATTGAAATTACCACTCGAGCGATGCTATCCGATCCACCCCAAGAGTCTGTCACCATCGTACACCTTACCCTTAGGTCTTATGCAGCTGTTTTAAGGGGTTATGTAACAAATAAGTAGTACTATGTTCATGTACATTATTTTTTTTGTATATAATAATGAATATAATTTCTAGTTATTTTTGATACATTGTAAATAGTTTTTAAAGTACAAATAGTATTTTTAGTTATTATTTAACTAAGAATTATATTTTATTAAATTAAGGGATTTTTGAATTAAATAATATTTTAATAAAATATTATTATTATTATTATTAAATTAATTTTTATTAAATATAAATGATCTTATAATTTTATGAATGCAATTATAATTTTTATTAAGGTTTGAAAGTCATTTCTGTCCAAACCTGTGAATTTTCAATAAATGTCGGTTTTTATTTTAAAAGTGAAAATTAACATTTTTAGAAATTTTTTTAGATAAAATAAATTTCATTTCTGGAATCAGGACTTCGAAATTATCCAACGGTGAATTTTTCATAATTTACTGAGACAGTCAAATTTTTGGGTAAAAATTAAATACAGTTTAAATATATAATGTGTTTTATGACATCATAATGACACAATGGTGATGTAATAAAATACCATAATACTTATTTTAGGCCAATATATGTTTTATCATTAAAATAATGTGATTTTGGGTTTGTTTTACTTACTTTTAAAAGCATTAATGGACCCCTCAAGACTTATTCAATGCCTTTTAAATTAATTTCCATGGGAGTGTGACTCACCTCCACATAAGCGACCTTATTATTTTTAGAAGTTAGGACTTGGTCATTATAAAATATTGCTTTCCTCTTCCCTTTTCCAAAAACCATGGGCAAAAACCATGGGATGGTTTGTGGTTTGGATTAATTTAATGTAAGGGGACCCAAACCAAAATAATAAAGAATTCCCTCACCTTTCCTATATAAACCCACCCAAGCTCCCACTTCCTCCTCGCTAAAATCCCTTGGAGTTCGTCCAACCTCTTCCCTACTATCTCTAGAATCCTCCCAAGGTTCCCCAAGCTAACAAGAATCCTCTCACAAGCCTCTCTCTAGCCTTTGGAAGCACACTTCCAAGTAAGGGTTTTTTTCTTCCTTTCTCATTTTTGTCAATTTTCTTTAAGTTGTATTGACCTTTTAATTTCAATTATGAATGTTGTGGTATGGTTTCACACCTCCCCCATACTTCCCTCTTATTTTTTGAATGATGGTAGACCCCTTTCTCTCTCATTAAGTGCCTCCCATGTACACCTGTTACTATGCCGAAATTCCGAAAGGAACTTCTCTCTCCTCTTTTACATTCAAGCAATATTTTTGTGTCATTAATATAAATTCGATTACAATTGTTGGTACATGTATCTATATGACCTCCTTACTTTACATTACATGTAAATATGATGAGGAACCCCTTTCTCTCTCATCAACTGTTTTTTATGAATTCTTATGTCACGTCGTTACGCTGCCGAAATCGCACCGATTTTCTAAGCCAATGCCATTGTGTTGTGAATACCATGCCCATTTCTCCATCAGGGGTATTCACCTTTATGCACATTTAATTATTGATTTTAAAGTTTCATTTATGAATTCCACATTCCTTTATCGTGGAATAAATGGTTATGTTTTATGAATCCATGATTTATGATCCCTATGGCACACTTATTCATGTAATGAAATGTTTAAGAAGGGTGCGCCCTTATAGTGCTCCAATGCATTGGGTAAAGTATAGTATCATGATACGTCATGTGAAATTAGTGTTGACTCATTCTAATTCAAGTGAAATGAGGGTTTACTCGTTCTTTATGTGCAATGAGGGTTTACTCATGATTTATGTGCAGTGAGCCTTGGCTCATGCTAATTCCATGTTAAGTGTTATTGCCACATTTCCATGTTATTATTATCATGCTTTATCATGCCTTTATGTTCATGTTTCTTTTATTCTCTATTGATATTCCTATTGTCTAACATGTATTGTACTCCTCATGTTATTCCATGTGTACTCCCATACTGGGCTTTATATATCACCCTTTTATTATGCATGTCCTCAGGTTATCCCATGCAATGCTAAGTACGAGGGAATGTAGTGGTCATGTAAAGGAAGTTTTCAATAAAGATATTGTATTTCATGTTTTAAGTTTTTATGTAATGATACTAATCCCCAAAGACACTAAACCTCTTGATCTTCTTTGTTGTGTCAAGTGATGTTTTATGTAATAAATCATGTTTAAGTTGTAATAAAATGCAGGATTGTTATAGTTGGTATCAGAGGATAGGTTTAGTTATTTTTGGGATTAGGAAACCCTAGTAAAGCCTTAGATACAAGACTGTGTATAATAAAAACATCCCTAGGTTTTGGTAAATACTAAGTAAGTGGTTTATCAAACAAATACATCCCTGTCTGGATACGAGAAGGTAGAGGCGGCTCTGGCACAGATGTATCCTAGGGGTAAAACCTGAAAACACCACTTTGAGCTAGACTCGAACGGGAACTGGTGCACGACAATGGGCCTTGCTGCACTCTTGGTTATGAAACTCCTGGGGGATATGTTTTAATAAATTCACAATCTTAGTATGAACCCTTATTAATGGAAAAATGCCCCTAAGAATATATGTTAGAAAGTAGATCATGAAAAGCCGACATTGAAGCCTATAGACTCATGAGTTAAGAAAATGAAAGTTTATTTATAAGTCATCAACTTTTGTTTTTGGATTACCCTTTATGTGTTACCCCTAACTTTCCTTTTATTCTAGCCAATAGCCGGTAATAGGAGGACTCGATCTAACAACCGTTGTGAAGATCAGTGTGATGACTGTACTAATGAGATGCCAAATCCAATGGGAGCGGGAATCGCGAACTTTGTCACGCTTCACTCTCAGATAACTCAATTTGTGAATAGAAAAACGGTTCAAGAGGAACATTCAACCCCCGAACCACCACAAATCATTGAAGTAAAGATGTCGGTGAGTACAATCCCAGAATAGAGAACATACATTTTGATTCAGGTTCTACGCATTCTTTTATATCTCGAAAGTTTAGTAGAACAATCCCAGAACCACCACAAATCATGGAAGTAAAGATGTCGGTGAGTACGGAAAATGGGGAAATCATTGCATCCCATGAATATAACTCCTCCCCTATTATAATCTGTGGATTGAATTTCCCAGAGAACCTCATCATACTCCCTCTGGTGGAATTTGATGAAATTCTTGTCATGGATTGGCTTTCCTTATATAGAGCCAATATAAATTGTCGGGAGAGGGAAATCACACTCCATATGGAGAATCGACCCCCGACTCTTTACAAGTGTCAGGAGGAAGATGAATCTCCTTTATCTCCATCATCTCAAGCATGGATATTAATGCCCTATGAGCACGCGTATCTGGCTCAGATGATTGAGTCCAAAAAAGAAACCATCCTTGAAGAAATGCCTATTGTGAGGGAATTCGCTGAAGTGTTTCTCGAGGAACTTCCTGGTCTTCCTCCAAGAAGAGATGTTGAGTTCTCAATTGAACTTATACCTGGGGCATTACCAATATCCAAGACTCCATATAGAATGGATATTGTTGAGCTTGAATAGCTAAAGAAACAATTATAGGAGAATCTAGATAAAGGGTTTATACGCCCAAGTGCTTCACCATGGGGTGCACCAGTCCTCTTCGTCAAGAAGAAGGATGGGTCAATGCGGCTCTGCATCGATTATCATGAACTTAACAAAATCATGATAAAGAACAGGTATCCTCTCCCAAGAATATATGACTAGTTTGATCAGCTATGTGGAGCACAATACTTCTCCAAGGTGGACTTGCGGTTGGGATATTATCAAGTACGGGTGAAGAAGGAAGATTTCCCCAAGACTGCTTTTCGTACAAGATACGGGCACTATGAATTCATAGTAATGCCTTTCGGACTCACCAATGCTCCAGCAATATTCATGGACTTGATGAATAGAGTCTTTAGAGATTACCTTGAAAAATTTTTGGTAGTCTTTATAGATGATATTCTAATATACGCCAAAACCAAGGAGGATCTTGAGGAGAATTTAAGAACTGTACTAGAGACTTTGCGCAAGGAGAAGCTCTATTCCAAGTACAACAAGTGTGAGTTCTGGTTGAATGAGGTCTCATTATTGGGCCATATCATCACAAGCAATGTGATATTTTTGGACCCCTCCAAAACAGATGCAATTGAGGTATGGCTAAGGCCAACATCGGTAACGGATATCCGTAGCTTCTTGGGGTTAGCTGGATATTATCGATGATTTGTGAGAAATTTCTCACGATTTTCCAACCCTATTACCAATCTAACTCGAAAGGGAGTAAAGTTTTCTTGGAGTGATGAATGTGAAGAAAGCTTCAAGGAGTTGAAAAGGAGGCTTATCACTGCACCCATGCTCACTTTACCCACAATTGGGGAGATTTTTGTGGTATTCAGTGATGCTTCGAAGAAGGGATTAGGATGTGTGCTGATGCAGAATGATAAAGTGATATCCTATGCCTCAAGGCAGTTGAAAATCCATGAGAGAAACTATCCAACGTATTATCTGGAGTTGGCGGCGGTGATCGTTGCCTTGAAAATCTGGCAGCATTATCTCTATAGAAAGAAATGTGAGATATATACTGACCAAAAGAGTCTTAAATATATATTCACATAGAAAGAGCTTAATATGCGCCAGAGAAGATGGATAGATCTCATCAAGGATTATGACTGTTCAATACCTTACCACCCTGGGAAAGCGAACAAGGTGGAAGATTACCTAAGTAGAAAGGATCCAGCGATTCTATCAATGATGAGAATTGAGAAGGATCCAATCTTCTTAGACTTTATGAAGATAGACGTGGGAATCATAAAGAAGGGAACATCATCAATCCTTTCACAAATGATTGATCAACCATCTCTTTTGGAAAGGTTAAAGGATGCTCAAAAGGATGATGTAGGAATTCAAGAAAAAGTGGAAGCTATCAAAAAGGGGAAGTCCTCGGAGTTTAATGTTAATGAAGAAGGAATTGTCTGGTTTGGGAAAAGACTATGTGTTCCATCAAGTCTGGAGCTGAAGAAGGGACTTTTGGATGATGCACATAGTTCAAATTTCTCTATTCACCCAGGGAGCACAAAGATGTATCAAGATCTCCGAGAAAACTTTTGGTGGGATAATATGAAGAAGAAGATCGCCGAATATACATCAAAGTGCCTGGTGTGTCAGCAAGTGAAGGCATAGAGGCAGAAGTCTAAGGGGATGATGCAACCATTGGCCATACCAGAATGGAAATGGGAGAACATCACCATGGAATTTGTCACCGGACTTCCGAGGACATCCAAAGGCAACAATGCAATCTAGGTTGTTGTGGATCGTCTTACAAAGACTGCACACTTCATTGCTATTCAGGAGGATTTCTCATTGGATCAACTGGAAAGGATATATATCAGGGAAGTGGTAAGGTTGCATGGTGTACCACTATCTATTTTTTCTGACCGAGATCCAAGATTCACCTCTAAGTTTTGGAAGAGTCTTCAACATTCTCTGAATACTGAACTGAACTTCAGTACGGCCTATCATCCTCAAACTGATGGCCAATCCGAGCGGACTATCCAAACACTTGAGGATATGTTGAGAGCATGCTCAATGGACTTTAAAGGAGGATGGGATCAACATCTTCCTCTGGTTGAGTTCTCTTATAATAACAGTTTCCACTTGAGCATCCAAATGGAACCATATGAAGCCCTGTATGAGAAAAGGTGCAGAACACCGGCATGTTGGGATGAGGTCGGTGAACGTAAGCTGTTTGGACCAAAAATGGTCGAAGAAATGGTGTAGAGGGTGAAAACCATTCAGCAGCATATTAAGGCAGCCCAGAGTCGACAGAAGAGTTATGCAGATAATCGTCGATGAGACCTTGAGTTTAAAGTTGGAGACATGGTGTTTCTACGCATATCTCCGTGGAAAAATGTCATGAGGTTTGGAAATAAAGGGAAGTTAAGTCCAAGGTACATCGGCCCCTTCGAGATTCTTGATAGTGTTGGGGAGGTGGCCTATCGACATGCACTTCCACCTACTATGGCCACGGTGCATGATGTCTGTCATGTATCCCTCTTAAGGAAGTACATACCGGACCCTTCACATGTACTCTCTTCCGAGGTGGTACAATTGGAAGACGATCTTTCTTATGAGGAGAAACTAGTGAAGATCTTAGATCGTAGAGAAAAAGTTCTACGAAATAAGACAATGCCCCTCGTCAAGGTGTTGTGGAGAAACCACATGTTTGAAGAAGCAACTTGGGAGTCAGAGGATATTATGAAGCTGAGTTACCCACATTTGTTTTAGTGTGGGAAAAGGAAAATTTCGAGGGTGAAATTTCTTAAGGGGGGAATGTTGTAATGACCCAAAGTTTCATTAATGGAAAATCCCTCTTGATCCAGTTAAATGTCTCTTTATGAAAAATGTTTTTATAAGATGTCAACTTCTTTGGTTTTATGTTAAGATTTATGACCATTACTTTTATAGTCGTTGAACAGTGATCACATGATTAGTATAAATATAGTGCTTTAACACATCCAATTTTACTTAGACAAAGGAAGTGATGGCCTCGTCCAGTAGAATTGCTCCGTACGAAGCCCATTTGTAGGAGCTCGGAAAAGAGGTGGCGTCTTTGGGCTTCGCCCTTAACCAAGACCAAGCTGAGCTTCATCTTGTCAAGCTCGAACATGACCGTCTATGGGAAAAGTGGAAGTTGATTGAAATTACCACTCGAGCGATGCTATCCGAGCCACCCCAAGAGTCTGTCACCATCGCACACCTTACCCTTAGGTCTTATGCAGCTGTTTTAAGGGGTTATGTAACAAATAAGTAGTACTATGTTCATGTATATTTTTTTTGTATATAATAATTAATATAATTTCTAGTCATTTTTGATACATTGTAAATAGTTTTTAAAGTACAAATAGTGTTTTTAGTTATTATTTAACTAAGAATTCTATTTTATTAAATTAAGGGATTTTTGAATTAAATAATATTTTAACAAATTATTATTATTATTATCTTTAAATTAATTTTTATTAAATATAAATGATCTTATAATTTTATGAATGCAATTATAATTTTTATTAAGGTTAGAAAGTCATTTCTGTCCAAACCTGTGAATTTTTTATAAATGTCGGTTTTTATTTTAAAAGTGAAAATTAACATATTTAGAAAGTTTTTTAGATAAAATAAATGTCATTTCTGGAATCAGGACGTCGAAATTATCCAACGGTGAATTTTTCATAATTTTCTGAGACAGTCAAATTTTTGGGTAAAAATTAAATACCGTTTAAATGTATAATGTGTTTTATGACATCATAGTGACACAATGGTGATGTAATAAAATACCATAATCCTTATTTTCGGCCAATATATGTTTTATCATTAAAATAATGTGATTTTGGGTTTGTTTGACTTACTTTTCAAAGCATTAATGGACCCCTCAAGACTTATTCAACACCTTGCCTTTTTAAATTAATTTCCATGGGAGTGTGACTCACCTCCACATAAGCGACCTTATTATTTTAAGAAGTTCGGACTTGGTCCTTATAAAATATTTTTTTCCTCTTCCCTTTTCCAAAAACCATGGGCACAAACCATGGGATGGTTTGTGGTTTGGATTAATTTAATGTAAAGGGACCCAAACCTAAATAATAAATAATTCCCTCACCTTTCCTATATAAACCCACCCAAGATCCCACTTCCTCCTCACTAAAATCCCTTTTAGTTCTTCCAACCTCTGCCCTACTCTCTCTATAATCCTCCCAAGGTGCCCCAATCTCCCAAGAATCCTCTCACAAGCCTCTCTCTAGCCTTTGGAAGCACACTTCCAAGTAAGGGTTTTTTTCTTCCTTTCTCATTTTTGTCAATTTTCTTTAAGCTGTATTTCCCTTTTAATTTCAATTATGAATGTTGGGGTATGGTTTTTCACCTCCCCCATACTTCCCTCTTATTGTTTTAATGATGGGAGACCCATTTCTCTCTCATTAAGTGCCTCCCATGTACACCCGTTACTATGCCGAAATTCCGAAAGGAACTTCTCTCTCCTCTTTTACATTCAAGCAATATTTTTGTGTCATGAATCTAAATTAAATTACAATTGTTGGGACATGTATCTATATGACCTCCTTACTTTCCATTACATGTAAATATGATGAGTAACCCCTTTCTCTCTCATCAACCATTTTTTATGAATTCTTATGTCACGCCGTTACGCTGTCGAAATCGCACCGATTTTCTAAGCCAATGTCATTGTGTTGTGAATACCATGCCCATTTCTCCATCAAGGGTATTCACCTTTATGCACATTTACTTATTGATTTTAAAGTTTCATTTATGAATTCCACATTCCTTTATCATGGAATAAATTGTTATGTTTTATGAATCCATGATTTATGATCCATGTGGCACACTTATGCATGAAATGAAATGTTTAAGAAGGGTGCGCCCTTATAGCGCTCCAATGCATTGGGTAAAGTATAGTATCATGATACATCATGTGCAATGAGTGTTGAATCATGATAATTCAATTGCAATGAGGGTTTACTTGTGATTCATGTGAAATGAGGGTTTACTCATGCTTTATGTGCAATGAGCCTTGGCTCATGCTAATTCCATGTTAAGTGTTGTTGACACATTTCCATGTTATGATTATCATACTTTATCATGACTTTATGTTCATGTTTCTTTTATTCTCTATTGATATGCCTATTTTATAAAATTTATTGTAATCCTCATGTTATTCCATGTGTACTCCCTTACTGGGCTGTATAGCTCACCCTTTTCTTATGCATGTCCTCAGGTTAACCCATGCAATGCTAAGTACGAGGGAATGTAGTGGTCATGTAAAGGAAGTTTTCAATAAAGATGTTGTATTTCATGTTTTAAGTTTTTATGTAATGATCCTAAGACCCAAAGACACTAAACCTCTCGATCTTCTTTGTTGTATCAAGTGAAGTTTTATGTAATAAATCATGTTTAAGTTGTAATAAAAAGCAGGGTTGTCATATGGAAAACTCTCCTCGGTGGAAGAGAATTGACCACGAGTATCCTAAATTCCGAAACGAGCCGAGAAACCTTCTTCTGGCGTTATCTACAGATGGGGTGAATCCTTTTGGTTTTCAAAGAAGCAGTCATAGTACATAGCTAGTTATGTTGGTAAATTATATCTTACCACCATGGTTATGCATGAAACGAAAATACATCATGTTATCTATGATTATATCAGGACCAAAAAAACCGGGTAATGATATTGATGTTTATTTGGCTCCATTGGTTGAAGATTTGAAAATATTGTGGGATTCAGGTGTTACGTTCTATGATGCTTACAAAAAATAATATTTCACTTTGATGTCATGTTGTATGGGATGATAAATTACTTTCCTGATTATGGAAATTTTTCAGGATATAGCATTAAAGGAACTCAAGGGTGTCCCATTTGCAAACAAGGTACCCAGTCAATTAGGTTAAAACATTCATCAAAAACTATGTTTTTAGAACATTGCAGATTTCTACCCGGACGGCATAAGTACTGATCTTGGATGACATCTTTCGAAGGAAGTTCAGAAGAACATACAACACTGTCTCCACTAATAGGTGATCAATTGTTTGAGAAGGTAAAATATTTCAACACTACTTTTGGTAAACTGTTTTTGAAAAACCTCACGAAAACTGGTTGGAAAAAGAGATCGGTTTTTTTTTGAATTAACTTACTGGAATTGTCTGTATGTCAGACATTTTATTGATGTTATGCATATTGATAAAAATTTATGTGATATTGTCATCGGCACATTGCTAAATGCACCCGGAAAAACGAAGGATGGAATTAAGGCAAGATTGGACATGGTTGAGATGGGAATACGAGAAGAGTTGGTACCAGTGAAGGGTGAAAAATGAACATTTCTTCCTCCTGCTGCTTACACACTTTCTAGGGGGAGAGATATCAGTTTTTCAACTTCTTTAATGTTGTAAAGGTTCCAGAGGGGTATTCATCAAATATCAAGAACATTGTGTCAATGAATTATTTAAAATTAAAGGGTCTGAAATCACATGACTGCCATGTTTTGATGCAAGATCTAATTCCTATATCATTACATTGCATTTTTTCTAATAATTTTCACCATACATTAACGAAGCTCTGTTTCTTCTTCAAATCTATATGCAGCTAAGTTATAGACCCGGTGAAATTTCCAACTATGGAAAGAGAAATTGATGTCATATTATGTGAATTGGAAATTTTCTTCCCGCTGACATTTTTTGATATGATGGTTCATTTTATGGTTCATTTGTTTAGAGAGATTCGACTATGTGGTCTTGTACATTATAGATGGATGTACCCCATTGAATGGTATATGAAGATTTTGAAAGGGTATGTCAAAAATCAAAGTCGGCCAGAGGGTTGTATTGCGGAGCAATATATTTTTGAGGAAGCTGTTGAATTTTGTACTGAATACCTATCTAGTGTGGAAAACATTGGCCTACCAAAATCTCGCCACACTGAGTGACTTGAGGGTGAAGGAATTTCTGGAAGAGAGGTTGTCACAATCAATATTACAGATCAGGAGCAGGCTCACAATTACGTTTTGCATAATAGTTTCGACGTTGACCCATATGTTCAAACCCAAAAAGAAATTCTTAGGCGTTTGAATCCATCTAGGGCTGAAAATGGATATCAGATACACATAATTGACAGTTTATAGGATGGTTTTAAGATCATATTTTGAATTAGTTAGATGAAAATCCAAACACAATTTCAGAATGACTTCGATGGCTAGTCGGAGGAGAAAGTGTGTATGTATTATCTTACAATGCTTATGCAGTTAATGTTTATACATTCTATACTAATGAACATGATGAAGACAGTACCATGCAGAATAGTGGGGTTACACTTGTGGCTGAGGTGATGCAGGTTTCCGGTGCTAAGGACAAAAAACCAATTTATGCGAATATGTCTTACTTTGGCATCATCAAACGAATATTGGAGTTGTGTTATACAAAATTAAAAGTACCTATTTTTTAATGAAAGTGTGTTTATAATAGGAGTGCTATTAAAATAGATGAATTCGGATTCGTGAAAGTTGATTTCAGTAAGGAAGGGGAGAAAGATAAACCATTTATAATGGCATCACAGGCAGTACAAGTATTTTATGTTCCAGACCCCAAAAACCGAAATTGGTCAATTGTTCTGTTATCGACCAAAACAATTGAAGGGTCAGATGAAATTTCGATGGAGGATGACTTTTTTATAGGGACTTCAAAATCATTTCATAGCGGTCCCAATGTAGATGATGCTTTGTATGTCAGAGGAGACCACAATGAAGGGACTTACAAAGTAGATAGAGGAGTCAAATCTCTTCAACATTTAAAGAAAAAAAAAAGAGTACAATAATCAAGTTATTTGTTTATTGTAATATACATTGTGTTATGTTGTGTTATTATCTGTCTGCTGCTACTTTTTTGTAATCTAAATTAAATGTTAAACCACTTCTACAGATAATGACTTATGCACCTGCTGATGCGCCCAATCCCAAGGCACAAAAGGTCTCTCAACCACCTGTTGGTGGCCCCAGTGCAGAGCAACAACAGGTTTCATCAACCAGCTACTGGTGGTCCCAGTGCAGAGCAACAACAAGTTTTTCAACCTGTTGTTGTCGGTCCCAGTGCAGAGCAACAACAAGTTTCTCAACCTGTTGCTGCGGGTCCCAGTGCTGATGCTAGTGCTCTGGAGAAAAATATTGATGATACTTATGAGGAAATGGTAGTAAATGAAACCCTGAAAGTGAAAAAAAACAAGAGCATTGTAGTTTGACAATGTTAGCCAAAATCCTTAAGGAACTAGAAAAAGGCATCAAATTTGAGGTGGAATGGAATAAGTGAGGCAAACATGTTAACCCTGACAAAGCCATATTTAGTAGCTACATTGGAATCGTCACTCAGCAACGTGTGCCGATTGATGTACAGTTGTGGAACCATGTTGCCACTGGTCTTAAGACACTAATGTGGGAAGAGATTACGGTAACATTATGATATCATTTTTTTAATTTATTGAAATAAAATACCAAAACATTGACTTACTCTTCATCATCCATTATAGAGTGCATTTATAGTAGATGACTCGCACAAGGAATATGTATTAAGAGTTGCAGGAAAGATTCATAGAGGTTTCCGCACAATTTTAAAGAAATATCATCTTAAAGATGTTGAAGGGAAAATCAAGCCGCACCCACCTCCTCTTTATGCACACTTCATATCCCAAGGAGCGTGGGACATGTTTATCAACCGTCATGGGGAGCAGTCTTTTTAGGTATATTGTGTGGGGTAATACGTTGTTTGACATTGCTTGTATTCATCACTTTAATTGATAGTTTTTTATTTATGAAACAGCAACTGAGCGCTGAAAATAAAAAACATACAGCAGAACCAGCGTACCCTTACCGTAAAGCAAGGTTGGGGTACGTTTCACTTGGGAAAAAATTTGTATGTCTTTTAAATCTACCATACTACTTATATGTCACATAAAACAAAACCATAACCATGTTTATCTGTTTATATGCAGATTCATGAATCAAAATCAAAAGCCAAATCCATCCCACACCATGTTCTATGGAAGGAGGCTCGTGTAATAAAGAGGGGATACTGATAGATGAAAACACACAAAAAGTGTGGGAAACATGTGTAAGTTTGACATAATAAAAATTTTAATTTTTTTAAATCGCTATAACATTCCAATGACTACTAATTTTTCTATATTTTATATCTGACATAGTCATAGGAATCAAAAACACCCGCACCAGATGCAGACATACTTTCTACAACATTGAAGCGGCCAGACCAGTATAGCCGTATTAGAGGTTCGGTTTTGGGGTGAAACCCCGAACATATTTTCAAAAACAAAAACAAGCAGATGATGAAAATAAAAAGATGGAAAAGTTATAAGAAAAATTATCTATTTTTCAAGATGAATTACAATACCAAATAGATATGATAGAAACATTTATGGGGGAGAGGCAAAGAGTAGAAACAACTCAACAAAAACCTGTGTGTGATGATCCTGCTCCACCCCCACCATCTTTGAGTCAAGTCATTACCCAAAAAACCCTGACTTAGATGAGGTAATCAATGTTTTAATAACTGTTTCTACGAAATTTGATTCACATGGACACTGATACCTTTCCTGTACTAATATTCTACAGGGTGAAAATGACTGTGATTTATATCTAGCAACTCCCACCTATCGCCTTATAGAAAGGTCTATGGTGTTCAATACGCAGAACGTCACGCTACACAACAGATAGCTTACAAAAGATCATTTCACAGTGTCAATTAACGTAGCTAATGACCCGAGTGTCGAGCTACCTATTCCAAATGAAGATGAAGACATTCATAAGGTTGAACAAGTTGTTGGAACATTCATCGCATGGTCTTCAGTTCTTGTAAAAAAATATGTCGACAAGGAGGTATCCATTTTCAAGTTATTTTTCAAGCTGGACCATTAAAATTTAATGAAAAAAGGTCTGAACCGATGAATGTTACTACAGAACGACAAGGATAAGGGGGTAAAATGAAATATCAGCTCAAAACTATCTCAAGGATCAACCAACTGATTGAAACGTACTACTGAGAGCACCTTCACCCCGCCCGTTCTATATCCACAGTTAATATCATTGCAGGCTCATGTGGATACAAAGTTGACAGACACCAATGCTCACACAGTTGTTTTGGAAACAAATATCTATAGAGAGGAAACATCAGATTTCATTAGTGCTGAAAATTTAAATGAAATGCTCAATTATGAATGGCTAGGCGCCTTAGTTGTAAATGTATACATGAGGTATGTTTTCATGATTTGATTTTACAAAAGCTGATATACTCTGATAATAATGAATAAATACATTTTGTATTTTTCGTAGGTGTATATATGAAAAACAATTTAAGGGATTTCACCATGAACAAAAATTTGGACTCGTTAGTCCTCACACCACCTCTTCAAAAGAAGAAATAGATTCTGATAAATAGGCTGCAATAATTTCATCCCTGCTCAAATCATTTGAAAACAAAATTACGGATGACAGACTCTTTTTAATACCAACAATGCAGGGTTAAAACTCTACAATTTAATCATATCAACTATATTTTCATTTCTTTCTTTACTTATTCCTTTTTTTATTTTTATGGATAATTGGATGCTGATTGCAGTCAATTTGGATACCCCAAAGATTTATTTTCTGGATTCAATGCATGGATATCCAACAAACCGACCATACATGATGGAGTTTGTTAATTTGTAATACACTAGATCCAACATTTTAAAACTAAACATCTAGTTATATAATTTATTTTATCTTTTAATGAGGATTCGGTTATGATAGGGAAGTGCATCAATATCGTCTAATGCATGGAATGAATCCAGGTCATAAGGATGAGAAAGCCTACAAGATCTACAACTGGAAAAGTATCCGGGTATATATAGTAACATTGCACTATCCAAAAACATATCATAACAATTTACTTATTGTTTTCGATGTTTCTGCAGTGTCCAAAACAAATAAACGGAAAGGATTGTGGTTATTATGTTTGTAAATTTATGAAACATATTGTATTTCATCAACAAACTAGCATCCCTGACGAGGTATTTTAGAAAATAAGCACGAGTTCATTTAAAATATTTATTAATCCTTTTTGTATTTATATTTTTTCAGTACTACCATGACTATCACAAAAACTCATATTCAGAAGATGATATAGATGTGTTTAGAAATGAATGCGCAACATACCTGATGGAAGATTGTACACAAATAGGATGAATGTGAATTCCTACTAATTTTATTCATATATGATCTATGATATCTTCCTTGTTTACACTTACTGAGCATATATAATCACCCTTTATTATGTTTTATATCCTTAGGTTATGAACAATGGTTTTATATATAATTTGTATTTCTAGTAAAGCATAACTCATTGGACTACAATGGTCGATAGTGTGGAAGTCGACTGATGCATAGTCATTCAGTCCACTCACGAGCATCTTAAAATCTTAATGGGAACCAATATCTTGGTTTTTCAATTTTCTAATTTTAGTTTTCCATATATGTGGGTGGGGGTGTCCAGGAGGGAGGGGTGTCTAGGAGTGGGGTGGTGTCTAGGAGGGGTGCATCCAAGAGGGAGGTGGTGTCCAGATTGGAGGTGTACGACTCGACTACACCTCAATCTGATGCTTGGTGTGACCGGTATGGCTAAAAGTGTATGATACCAGTTTCAAATTAACATTAACTTTAGAAAACAGCACTACAGACATATGGAATACCAAGAAAATGCATTCGGATTGTTTTGATACTTTAGGAAAATGATCCATGAGTCATTTTTGAGGTGTACGAATCGACCGCACCTGAATCTAATGCACAGTGTGATCAGTATGGCTAAAAGTTTCTGATACCAGTTTCAAATTGACATTAACTTTAGAAAAAAACACAAATGACATACAAAATACTGAGAAAAATAATTCGTATTGTTTTGATACTTTAGGAAAATGATCCATGAGTCATTTTGGAGGTGTATGAATCGAAGGCACCTGAATCTGACACATGGTGTGATCGGTATGGGTAAAAGTGTCTGATAACAGTTTCAAATTGACATTAACTTTAGAAAACAACACAAGTGACATATGGAATACTGATCAAACGCATTCGGATTGTTTTTATACTTTAGGAAAACGATCTATGAGTCATTTTTGAGGTTTCCGAATCGACCACACCTCAATCCGATGTACAGTGTGATAAGTATGGCTAAAAGTGTCTGATATCTGTTTGAAATTG
This sequence comes from Viscum album, assembly GCA_963277665.1. Lineage (NCBI taxonomy): Eukaryota > Viridiplantae > Streptophyta > Magnoliopsida > Santalales > Viscaceae > Viscum > Viscum album. The sequence continues at coordinate 1,191,742,999 of OY728158.1, read as the reverse complement.
ACATTAAATTTAGAAAAGAGCACTACTGACATACGGAATACCGAGAAAACGCTTTCAGATTATTTTGATACTTTAGGAAAACGATCCATGAGTCATTTTTGAGGTGTAAGAATCGACCGCACCTCAATCTGAAACACGGTGTGACCGGTATGGCTAAAAGTGTCTGATACCAGTTTCAAATTGACATTAATTTTAGAAAACAACACTACAGACATAGGGAATACTGAGAAAACGCGTTCGTATTGTTTTGATACTTTATGAAAATGATCCATGAGTCATTTTTGAGGTGTAAAAATTGACCGCACCCGAATCCGACACACGGTGACATCGTTATGGATAAAAGTGTCTGATAACAGTTTCAAATTGACATTAACATTAGAAAACAGCACTGCTGACATACGGAATATAGATAAAATGTGTTTGGATTGTTTTGATAGTTTAGGAAAACGATCCATGAGTCATTTTTGAGGTGAACAAATCAACCGCACCTCAATACGACGCATGGTGTGATTGGTATGGCTAAAAGTGTCTGATACTAGTTTCAAATTGACATTAACTTTAGAAAACAACACAAATGACATACGGAATACCAAGAAAATGCGTTCGTATTGTTTTGATACTTTAGAAAAACGATCCATGAGTCATTTTTGAGGTGTACAAATTGACCTCACCTGAATCTGACGCACGGTGTGATCGGTATCGCTACAAGTGTCTGATAATAGTTTAAAATTGACATTAACTTTAGAAAACAACACAAGTAACATACGGAATACTGAGAAAATGCGTTATTAATATTTTGATACTTTAGGACAATGATACATGACCAATTTTTGAGGAGTAAAAATTGACCACACCTCAATACGACGCACGGTGTGATTGGTATGGCTAAAAGTGTCTGATATCAGTTTGAAATTGACATTAACTTTAAAAAACAGCACTACTGACATACGAAATACTGAGAAAACTCATTCGTATTGTTTTTATACTTTAGGAAAACGATCCATGAGTCATTTTTGAGGTGCACTAATCAACCGCACCTCAATCCGACGTACGGTGTGACCGGTATGGCTAAAAGTGCCTGATACCAGTTTCAAATTGACATTAACTTTAGAAAACAACACTACAGACATACATAATACTGAGAAAATGAATTCGGATTGTTTTTATACTTTAGGAAAATGATGCATTAGTCATTTTTGAGGTCTAAAAATCTACCGCACCAGAATCTGACGCATGGTGTGATTGGTATGGCTAAAAGTGTCTGATAACATTTTCAAATTGACATTAACTTTAGAAAATAGCACTACTGACATACGGAATACAGAGAAAACGTGTTTTTATTGTTTTTATACTTTAGTAAAATGGTCCATGAGTCATTTTTGAGGTGTACGAATTGACCTCGCCACAATCTGACACACGGTGTGATCAGTATGTCTAAAATTGTCTGATATCAGTTTGAAATTGACATTAACTTTAGAAAAAAACACTACTGACATATGTAATACCAATAAAATGCTTTCGGATTGTTTTGATACTTTAGGACAATGATCCATGAGTCATTTGTGACATGTACGAATCAACCGCACCTCAATCCGATGCACGGTGTGATCGCTATGGCTAAAAGTGTTTGATACCACTTTTAAATTGACATTAACTTTAGAAAACAACACTACAGACAAATGGAATACTAAGAAATCATGTTCGGATTGTTTTGATACTTTAGGAAAACGATCCATGAGTCATTTGTGAGGTGTAAAAATCAACCGCACCTGAATACGACGCATGGTCTGATCGGTATGGTTAAAAGTGTTTGATAACAGTTTCAAATTGACATTAACTTTAGAAAACAACACAAGTGACATACGGAATACTGAAAAAATGGGTTCGGATTGTTTTTATACATTAGGAAAACGATTCATGAGTCATTTTTTTGGTGTACAAATCGACCACACCTAAATTCGACACACGGTGTGACTGGTATGGCTAAAAGTGTCTGATACCAGTTTCAAATTGACATTAACTTTAAAAAAAACACTACTAACATATGGAATACTAAGAAAACACGTTCGTATTGTTTTGATACTTTATGAAAACAATACATTAGTTATTTGTGAGGTGTAAGAATCAACCGCACCTGAATCTGACGCACGATGTGATCGGTATGGGTAAAGGTGTCTGATAACAGTTTCAAATTGACATTAACTTTAGAAAACAACACAAGGGACATACGAAATAACATGAAAACGCATTCGGATTGTTTTTATACTTTAGGACAATGATCCATGAGTCATTTTTGAGGTGTGAGAATCGACTGCACCTCAATCCGATGCACAGTGTGATCGTTATGGCTAAAAGTGTCTGATATCAGTTTGAAATTGACATTAACTTTAGAAAATAGCACTACTGACATATTGAATACTGAGAAAACACGTTCATATTGTTTTTATAGTTTAGTAAAATAATCCATGAGTTATTTGTGAGGTGTAAGAATTGACTGCACCTCAATCCGACACACAGTGTGACCGGTATGTCTAAAAGTGTCTGATACCAGTTTCAAATTGACATTAACTTTAGAAAACAGTACTACAGACATATGGAATATCGAGAAAACGCGTTCGTATTGTTTTGATACTTTAGGAAAACGATCCATGAGTCATTTTTGAGTTGTACGAATTGACCGCACCTAAATGCAACGCACGGTGTGATCGATATGTCTAAAAGTGTCTGATAACAGTTTTGAATTGACATTAACTTTAGAAAATAGAACTACTGACATAAGGAATACAGAGAAAACGCATTTGTATTGTTTTGATACTTTATAAAAAAAATCCATGAGTCATTTTTGAGGTGTACGAATCGACCGCACCTCAATCTAATGTACAGTGTAATCGGTATGGCTAAAATTGTATGATATCAATTTGAAATTGACATTGACTTTAGAAAACAACACTAATGACATATGGAATATGGAGAAAATGCATTTGTATTGTTTTGATACTTTAGTACAATGATACATGAGTCATTTTTGACATGTAAGAATCGACCACACATCAATCTGACGCACAGTGTGATCGGTATGGCTAAAAGTGTCTGGTACCAGTTTTAAATTGACATTAACTATAAAAAACAGCACTAGAGACATACGGAATACCAAGAAAACGCATTCGGATTGTTTTGATATTTTAGGAAAACGATCCGTTAGTCATTTTTGAGGTGTAAGAATTGACTGCACCTGAATTTGACGCACGGTGTGACCGGTATGGCTAAAAGTGTCTGATAACAGTTTCAAATTGACATTAACTTTAGAAAACAACACAAGTGACATATGGAATACTGAGAAAATGCATTCGTATTGTTTTGATACTTCAGGAAAATGATCTATGAGTCATTTTTGAGGAGTAAGAATCAACCACACCTAAATCCAACGCACTGTGTGAACGGTGTGGCTAAAAGTGTCTGATATCAGTTTGAAATTGACATTAACTTTACAAAACTACACTACTGACATACAGAATACCGATAAAACGCGTTCGGATTGTTTTGATACTTTAGGAAAATGATCCATGAGTCATTTTTGAGGTGTATGAATCAACCTCACCTCAATCCGATGCACAGTGTGACTAGTATGGCTAAAAGTGTCTGATACCAGTTTCAAATTGACAATAACTTTTAAAAAAAGCACTACTGACATACGGAATACCGAGAAAACACATTAGGATTGTTTTGATACTTTAGGAAAATAATCCATGAGTCATTTTTGAGGTGTATGAATTTAATGCACTTGAATCCGACACAGAGTGTGATCGATATGGCTAAAAGTGTATGATAACAGTTTTAAATTGACAATAACTTTAGAAAACAACACAAGTGACATATGGAATACCGAGAAAACACGTTCAGATTGTTTTGATACTTTAGGAAAACAATCCATGAGTCATTTTTGAGGTGTAAGAATCGACCTCACCTCAATCTGAGGCATGGTGAGATCGTTATGGCTAAAAGTGTCTGATATCAGTTTGAAATTGACATTAACTTTAGAAAATAGCACTAATGACATAAGGAATACTGAGAAAATGCATTCAGATTGTTTTGATACTTTAGGAAAACGATCCATGAGTCATTTTTGAGGTGTATGAATCAACCGCACCTTAATCCGACGCACGGTGTGACCGTTATGTCTAAAAGTATCAGATACCAGTTTCAAATTGACATTTACTTTAGAAAACAGCACTACAGACATACGGAATAACAAGAAAACTCCTTCGGATTGTTTTGATACTTTAGTAAAAAGATCTATGAGTCATTTTTGAGGTGTAATAATTTATCTCACCTAAATCCGACACACGGTGTGATCGGTATGGCTAAAAGTGTCTGATAACAGTTTCAAATTGACATTAACTTTAGAAAATAGAACTACTAACATACGGAATACGAAGAAAATGCGTTCGGATTGTTTTGATACTTTAGGAAAACGATCCATAAGTCATTTTTGAGGTGTAATAATTGACCGCACCTCAATCCAACGCACGGTGTGATTGGTATGGCTAAAATTGTCTGATATCAGTTTGAAATAGACATTAACTTTAGAAAACAATACTACTGACATACGGAATACCGAGCAAACGCATTCAGATTGTTTTTATACTTTATGAAAATGATCCATGAGTCATTTGTGACATGTACGAATCGACTGCACCTCAATCTAATGCACGTTGTGATCGGTATTTCTAAAATTGTCGGATACCAGTTTCAAATTGACATTAACTTTAGAAAACAACACTACAAACATACGTAATACCGAGAAAATGCATTCAGATTTTTTTGATACTTTAGGAAAATGATCCATGAGTGATTTGTTAGGTGTATGAATCGACCGCACCTAAATTTGACACACGGTGTGATTGGTGTGGCTAAAATTGTCTGATAACAGTTTCAAATTGACATTAACTTTAGAGAACAACACAAGTGACATACAGAATATAGAGAAAATGAGTTCGGATTGTTTTGATACTTTATTAAAACAATCCATGAGTCATTTGTGAGGTGTACGAATCGATTTCACCTGAATCTGACGCACGGTGTGAACGGTATGGCTAAAAGTGTCTAATATGAGTTTGAAATTGACATTAACTTTAGAAAATAGCACTACGGACATACAGAATACTGAGCAAACAAATTCGGATTATTTTGATACTTTAGGAAAACAATCCATGAGTCATTTGTGATGTGTACAAATTGACAGAACCTCAATCCGACACACGGTGTGAAAGGTATGGCTAAAATTGTCTGATATCAGTTTGAATTGACATTAACTTTAAAAAACAGAACTACTAACATACGGAATACAGAGCAAATGCATTCGGGTTATTTTGATACTTTTGGAAAATGATCCATGAGTCATTTTTGAGGTGTACGAAATGACCGCACCTCAATCCGACACACGGTGTGACTGGTATGGCTAAAAGTGTCTGATACCAGTTTCAAATTGACATTAACTTTAGAAAACAACACAAATGACATACGTAATACCAAGAAAATGAATTCGGATTGTTTTGATACTTTAGGAAAATGATCCATGAGTCATTTTTGAGGTGTATGAATTGACCTCACCTGAATCCGACGCACGGTGTGATCGATAAAGCTTTTCATTAGATAAAGAATCGGTATTTATTAAATGAGATAAATCATCCAAAAACATATTGATTTTACATTATTCCCTTTCATTGTTATCAGAATGAAAACATTTGAGTTTATAATTTCTATATTTTAGTTTCACATTTCCATATTAATGTATTCTTTCATATTAATGTTTTAATTTATTTCATTATTGTATTACTAACATAATATTTGTTTTCTTATATAGGTGAATTTTTTTCCTTGAGTTTGGATGCTTTTTTCAGCAACAAATACCATGGATGACAATTTTTGAGAGAGGATCACGGATATCAAAAGATGGAACATTAATGTTTATAAATGTTGATCGATAATTTTAATTGTAACCACGTAAAACATTGTTTGAAATGTATATAGCGGTGTGTTTTTTTGTATTCATGATGTTAAGTGAATGTATATAGGGTTGTTTGTCAAAATATTGTGTGCGGGTGCTGTTTTGTACAGGTGTGGGGGTGTTGTTTTGTACAGGTTCAGGTGCTGGTTTGTGTAGGTACTGGTTCTGCAGGTGCAGTTGAAGGAGCCTTTATCAGCGCTATATTTAGTGCTGATAAAGGACACCTTTATCAGCGTTGTCTTGAGTGCTGATAATAGTTTCCTTTATTAGTACTCAAGATAGAGCTGATAAAGGAACCCCTTTATCAGCACTAGAATGGTGCTGTAAATTCTAGCGAAGATAAAGGGGACCCCCCCCCCCTTATCTTCACTGGCATTTACAGCACTTTTCTAGAACTGTTAATTTCGGTTTTTAGTGCTAATAAAGGGTAAATTTGTAGTAGTGTATATACTTATATTCATTTATATATATATATATATATATGAGTGTTTAATAATACACAGAAATATGTATATATAAAAGTTATATATACATATGAATTAATTTTAATAATTTAAATAAAATGGATAACTTTTTAATTAAAATAAAATTAATAATAAATATTTATTTTATATATTTAAAAATATATTTTTATGTAATTATGCTAATATATGAGTTTATACAAGTGATTTATTATAAGTAAATATAAAAAATGCATATATTTAATTATAAATAAAACTAAATTTTGAAAAATGAAAAAATTTAACACTATAATATCAATATGAATTAAATCCCAAGAAATAAATTCAATCCCCACTGAAAACGGGCAAGAAGACTCTCTTCAACGAGGTTATAATTCCATCAAATGTTAAAAAATTGGTGTACCCCGACTAAAAACTCATTTTTAGAGGAGTTATGGGCCTTTTTTATCCTTGAAAAATATTATATAGGTTTATCTACATCACTAGGGGTGTATATCACATCGCAAGATTAGATTTGATATGTGGTACAACCCACACAGACACCCGGATAAAAAAATTTGTTCGTTTGAAGTTCGAGTTACGTTTTCAACTTATTTTATATCTTTTAAAACTTTTTTGATTTTTTTTATATTCTAATTGACAATAAATGAATATTACCCAATAATAATTATCCAATTATTGGTTGAAAATATTTTTTAAATTATTTTATAATCCATTTTCACTAAATAAATTTTATATTAAGTGTAAATTCAGATTTACCTTATCTAAAATATATTTTAAAAATATATATTATATTTATATAAATAAATATATATATATTAATATATTATTTTTAATGAAATATATGATTTTTTTAGAAATATACCCTATATCAGTGTAAGTAAAAAAGAGCTGATGAAGAGGGGTCTTTATCTGTACGTTTTTAGCACTGTTAAAGGGGTCCCCTTTATCAGTGCTTTCTCTAGTACTAGCAAAGGGGGTCTTCAACAGTTCTTTTAGCTAGCATTATTAAAGCCCTAAAGATGGATAAACCCAGTTTTTTAATAGTGTTAGCAGTAATTTGTGATACTTGGGCTATTTTGAAGTTGGATCATGGTGCATGTTTACAGCTTGGAGTTATCGTTGGCATATTTGAGTTTTATAGTCTTCTGATGTGAACAATGATATTGTAGTATTCTATTGTGGTACTTTGTTTTTATTTCATTTTGATGAATTAAATTCTAATTTTTCTTTTATCGATATCATGAATTATATAGTGGTTTGTTTAATTTTGACTTGTTGTTTAGTTGTTTTATTCTTAAAGGGAAAATCACACTCCCCCCCCCATGTGTACTGAAGCCCTTTGACATTTATGGCCCACCTTTGGCTCCTAGAAGATGTCACTTAAGTCCAAGTAACATTCCACCACCTTCACAATCCAATGATAAGGTGTGGGAAATAACAAGTGGTATCAGTCTTGGTGGATCCAAATATATTTTTGTAATAAGTGGTATCCACGTGTTTGGTCTTTTACTAACAAGTAGTCTTCAGTTGTCTCGATTTTGGAGTTAAATTCATTTAGGTATATTCCTTGAATATGGATCATAGAAAGTAGTAGGATTTCCGGGACATGAAATATAGGGCATAAAAAGAGAAAGCTAACCTTTTTATGAATTATTAGAAGTTATTAGGGATTTGGTTACATAAGTGTTTTGCGGAAAATTACAAGATATGGGATAGCATTGTCATGGGTTTAGTTAACAAGATGAGCATGACATGGATTATAGAAATGACTTCCTAATAGGACTTCATATCTCATTTTGGGTAAATATTTGATTCAATTTGCTTATTTTTGAAAAATGTTTCAATTTTTTTCAAATGAAATATTTTAAAAAAGATTATGGTTGGGGTATTTTTAAAATGGTTTGATTTTCAAAATCATGGTAAATTTTTCAAAAATTATTAAACAAAGAAAAAGACGATTTTTGGAAAGATCTATTGTGATATAATGATAATCCTATAGCTGATCATTTCAATTTTGGAAAGTTCTGTTGAAAATTTAGTTGCACCTAGGCCACAAGTTAACCAATAGATAATTTAGATTATAGCCTAATATTTTCAAGTTATGGATATAAGGATTAAAAGGGGTGATCCCAGGAAAGTGGATCACTCCATCCAATTCCAAAAATAGAATCCACCCACCTTCCTGGGTGATTCTAAACCCAAAAAATCATAGTTGTGGTAGAATATGATGAATCATATATTCTGTTTCATCATCACCCCAGAAGAGTTGAAAGTCATGCTGGAAACTTACATGCTATAAGATCATGCTCCCCAATAGTGGTATTTAGATATTTAGGATAAATTAGACCATGGTCGTACATGGGAGGATTTTGAGTAATTTTTTAACAAAACACTCCATCCCTATACATTCAGAACTTAGATAATGATTGAATTATTCATATTGGATGGTGAAAATATTTATGTCATAGAGTATAAAGATAAATTCATTAATTTGGTATGCTTTTCACCTAAGGATAATGTGAGTGAGTCCTTGATAGCACGCATGTTTGAATTGGGGTTGAGATAGGATATCTGCTTGAAGATTGTTGTTCCCTATATTATGGATTTTATAGAGTTAGTCAATAGAGATATGGTAGCTAAAAGGGACATATCAAGAGCTATGGGGGTGGAAGTATATTGATTTCTATTGGAAATGATGGGAACTCTAATGCTGGGAGAAAGCAGAAGAGGGACACCGATTTCCAAGGTGGGAGCCTGAATTGAAATTAGAGAGATATATCAATAAACCTTCCTCCATGACCCAAGAGTAAAATGGTAAGTTTCCAATGTGTTTCTCTTGACCACATCAAGCAAGATTGTATAGTAAAACCTAGAGCATTCCACAATTGCAATCAGATGGGGTATCTTAAGTGCAATTATCATAGTTCTTTGAGGTCTAGTGCTCGGGATACTTCTCAGGTGTCATTGTGGCCATAGGTTTTGATAGGGAAAGGGAAACTGAATACCTCCCATCAATAAAACAAATCTAGCCATGATGATTCTAGGAATACCATGACTCCTTAGGCCGTGATTTCCTAGTAGGACAGTAAGGATCAAAGTGTTTTTATGAAGAAAATATATGGAGAAGAGTTGGCTATTATGGATGATCAGCAAGTATCATATACAGTGTGAGGTATGTTTATTTTTAATTCTACCCTTATATGTGTGTTGTTTGATATGGTTGTATCTCATTCCTTTATTTCTTCTCATATTGTCGATTTTTTTGTGTTTAAAAGTTGATATAATGCCTTCTGTGATAAAACATCAAACTCCTCTTGGTCAAAGAGAATGTTGAGAATATTATGTAGAACATAAACTATAACCATTAATAGAGATGAGCTGAAATGGTATTTCTCCATGCATGAAATGGATGTATTTGATATAATACTAAGAATGTATTGGCTGACAATATTCAAAAATCACATCAATGGCTATACCATAAAGTTCAATTTTACAACAGAAGATGGAGTTGAGCATCTCTTTTGAGGAGACCAGAAATTAAAGGTAGGTACAATGGGATTGTTGGCACCAGCATTTGGAACACCCTCATAATATTTTGTAGTGTCTTCTTTGGAATTAATAAATGAGATTTAGAATAATGGTTTTTCAGAAGTAGTGGTTCAGTTTCCAATTATTTTTCCTGAAAATTTCACCGGGATTCCACTGATGAGAGAAGTTGAGTTTATGATTGATCTCATATCTAGGAAAAGTCATATTTTACTTTCTTCCTATCAAATGGCACCAAAATAAATAAGGTAGTAGAAAGTGTAGTTGGAAGTGCAAGAAAGAAAAGGTTTCATTCAGCCAAGCACATCTATGTGGGTAGTACTGGCCTTCTTTGTGAAAAATGTGAATGGAACTCTAAGGATATGTGTATATTATTGTACACTTAACCATGTTAAAAATAATAATTAGTATCCACTACCATGAATTGATGATCTATTTGATTATTTAAAATGAGATCATTGGTTCACTAAGATTGACTTGCGATCAGGATATCACTAATTACAGGTTCATAAGGAGGATATTCCAAAGACAAATTTTAAAAAAGATATGGCCACTATGAATATGTGGTAATGCCCTTTTGTATTTAGAATTCAGAAGTGGTCTTTATAGAATTTATGGATTGGATATTTCAAATATATTTGTATTATTATTTTAGTGGCGTTTCTAGATGAAATATTACTTTATTTAAGGACAATGACCGAGCATGATAAACCCTTGGTGATAGTATTGGAAATATTGGGGATCATCATATGTATACCATATTATCAAATTGTGATTATAGGATGCAAGAGGTAAATTTTCATAGCCATGTAATTTCTGAAATAGGTGTTTCTATGGATCAATAAAAGATCGAGGATATGATCTCTTGGAAACCACAAAATAACGTCTTCTACATATGTAGTTTTCTTGGATTTGATAATTATTATCGATACTTTGTTCGTGATTTTTCATGAATAGATTCACCTATGAAAGATTTGAAAAAGAAGAATATTTCATTCCAATGGGATGAATAATTCCAAAAATCTTTTCAAGAACTTAAAGTTCACCTTACAACAGCACCAAACATTATTTTTCTAGAATCCAAACAGGGGTATGTGGTGTATTGTGATGCTTTGGGATAAAGGTTGGGGTATGTTCTCATGCAGGGATATCATGTGGTTCCATATGGATCAAGGTAGTTATGGGTTCATGAGAACTTCCCAACACAAGATTTGGAGTAATATTTTGAGGTCCATGCTTTTAAAATTTTGTTTCACTATTTCTTTGGGGATAAATTTACTGTGTTCACTGATCATAAGATCTTGAAGCATATTTTCTCCCAAGTAAATTTGTACTTGAGACAAAGAATATGGAGGGAGTATCTCCAAATATTTGACTTTTATTTGATGTATAAATCAGGTAAAGTCAGTACTATGATAGATGCATTAATCATAAATTCTTATGCTCAGTTGAGAAAAGATTCATTAGATCAGTGGTAGTTGATGTTAGTAATAGTAGACATAAAATTGGAATGTGATGATTGAGTTGATGTTGTGGTTTTCTTTCAAGTTTCATTGGTTCTTAATTTTTTGAAGATTGTTAAAGGGTAACAAATGTCTGATTTAGAATGTTTTATGATGAGGTCAAAACTAAATGGTGGGGAGATAATTGAGGGCTAGAGAATGGATGAGAGTTCTGCTTTTTGGTCTAGAAATCAGATGGTTGTACCTATGTCTTGTTAGGAACAAATTCTTCAATTTTAACACCATTTAATATGCGATGGTCATCATGGAATAGAAAAGATTAGTGAGGCTTGGAAAGCACATTTCTAGTGTAGAGGCATGAAAATTAATGTGGAATAGTTTTTTTGGGATACTTAACTTGTCATTAGGTTAAGGAATAGCGTCATTAACCACCAGTTGTGTTGCAGTATTTACCTAGTATTTTTTGGAAGTGGGAGTAGATAGAGATGGATTTGGTGACAATCCTCCCAAGAATGGTTCAGAAACATGATTTTATATGGGTGTTAGTGGATTTTCTCACAAAGTTGGATCATTTCATCCCTATTCGTGAAACTCATATGGTGGAGGACTTGTTAATAAACTATATCTAAAAAATGGTAAAGAGACATGGAATACCAATTTTGATAGTGTCATATAGAGATCTGAGGTTTACATCCCGATTATAGAAATCCATATAGAAATCCCTGGTTCTAAGTTAACTATGATTATGGAATATCATCCTCGGATGGATGGGAAATCCAAAAGGATGATAAATGCTTTGGAAGACATGTTTTGAGCTTGTGTAATGGATTTTGGTGGATCCTAGTAATATCATGTGTCGATAGTGGAGTTTTTATATAATAGTGGTAATTAGGACTCAATAAAAATGGATCAGTTTGAATCATTGTATCGACGTCCTTTTCATTCACCACTTTTCTAGGTTCAAATAGTTAACAATTCACTAGTTGGGGCAAGCCTTGTCCAGAAAACAATATAGAAGATTTAATTGATGAGTAAATGGATGGATATGGCACAGAGTTGTCAGAAATTCTACACAGATCATCATCAATGGTCATTATTATTCATAGTGAGTGATCGTGTTTTCATGAGGATATCTCTTGGGCGTGGACATCAATATTTTGGGTATCATTGTAAGTTATCTCATTAATACATAGTCCCTTTGGAGATACTTTAATGGGTTGGAAATGTGGCATATCAATTTGTATTTCCACCATGGTTTAGGGAGGTTCATAATGTGTTTCATGTATCCCAGTAGAAAAGGTATCAGCCTGACCCAAACCATGTGATTCAATGGGATCATATTGAACTAGAGATGGATTCTTCATTGATACAAATCATGGTGTCGATTATGGATATGAAATGGAAAGTATTGTGTGGAAAAATCATTGGTCTAGTGTGGGTCTAGTGGAAACATGGTCAAATTCACAAAGAGATTTGGGAATAAGAGAAAGAAATGAAAGAGAAATGGATAGAACACTTTCAAAAAGATTTGGATTTTTTACATTCTGAGGATCGAAATACCAGTGACGGGGAGAATATAGAAACCCCAATTTAAAATTAGTAACCCTTAATTTATGCTTTTTATGAATTTTAATTATATGGGTGACTTCTGAGAGAGTTTGGGGAACTTTTGGAGTGTTTTGGGGATTTTCTACAGGTTCCTGGTTGGGGTATAGTTAGGGAAAACCCTGAAACACCTATAATAAATCATTCACATTGAGATAGGGGCTAACGTGAAGTCACGTGAGCAGCAAAAAAGTCTTCCAAACTGTATAAAAGCCTATGATAAACCATGAAACATGAGATAATCGGATTTGGCTTTGTAGTTGCACGATTTACTAACCTTGCATGACAACCATGTGAGTTTCATCCTTGATCTAGTGGTAGTCACACATTTAGTGCATGTTTTTCCTAACCGTGTAACTAAACCATGTATGGTTAGAAAACTAGATCCTAAAAAAGTGTATTTTGGTCAGCTTTCTATTTTGATACCTCATTTTAGACACTAAAATAGAACTAACATGGGATTTTTTTCCTCTAAAAGGTTTTAGAACCTCTCCCTGTTGTTTTGGATTGATCCAAAGGCCTCTCTTGGTGTTTCTAAGCTAGATCCTCATGGTAAGCCTTCGTTCTTTTTATTTCTTGGTGGCTTTTCTTATAAATTCTTCTCTATCCCTCTCAGTTCATAGATATATCCCTTATGTGAATATATTTAATATATTTTATTCCAAATATTAATATATTTGGATTGGTTTATGATAGTGGAATAGACTTAAGGTGGTTTATTGGAGACTTAACCCAATTTCATTTCTGTTTTTTGTGTCGTTTATCATTTTTTCCCATTTCTCAAGGTAGGTGGATTCACTCTCGACTCCTCTATTTAAAATTTTAAGCCTTGATTTCAAAATTATTATTTTTCTTGAAATTGGTTGAAATTTTGATATGAATTTTTTTTTGAAAACCCCCTTGATAAATGGTTTGGGAAATTGGGAAGTGGGGTGTTTTGTTGGAAAGTGTATTCGATAACTTTATTTTAAAATGATAATTTTAAAATGCTTAGTTGGTTTTGCTACATGGAAAAAATGGTTTTCAATAAAATATTTTTTATTGAAATGGGTTTGAACACACTTGGATTTTTCCTAGATTTTCCATGGTTGTTTGGCGTCTGTTCATATGATTTGGGATGGATAAGGGCATGAAAAATCCCCATCAAATGGTTGGGATAGATATGGGTGTGAAGTACCCCTATCAAAGTGGTTTACTAAGTGACAGCTTAGTGAAAGGATGACTCACCGCTCATGATTATAGAAAGGTATATCTTTCATACAAGGATGAATGTGGGATTATGTTTAATGGAATGAGTTATGCCAAAATAGAACTTGAGATATGGTTTCAGAACATTTTTTGGTTTATTTCCTTAGAAATTGTGGTTATCTTAATAAAATTGTTTTATTTGAACTTGTTGATATTTTGATATAAACTATTTTATAAATGTTTCTATATAAATTGTCTTATATAAATTTGATAACTAGGTATATCCTAGTGGCATGAGTAGGAAAGTAAATTGGGTAAATCCTACTGGGATTTTGTACGCACCCCTAATTTGTAACTTCGGTTCTTTTGCAGATTTGGTTTATCGATACAAAGGAAAAGGTAAATTATCACATGTCTTTAGTAGTACTTTGTGATACTTGGGTTTTTTGGAGTTAGATCATGGATCATGTTTTGAGCATGGATTTTTATTTAGAGTCTTTGATTTTTAAAGTCTTCTACTATGAACATTGATATTACAGTCTTCCACTGTGGTACTAGGTTTTCCTTTGATTTTGATAAATGAAATCTTGAGTTTTCTTTCATTGATGTCGTGCATCATATAGTTATTTTTCTGTATATGAATTTTTTGTTAATTTTTTTATTCTTAAAGGGAAAATTCCCCCACCCCATGTGTATTAAAGCCCTTCCTCATTTATTAGTAGCCTTTGGAACCTTAGGGATATCCCTTATGGCTAGGTAATATTTCACCACCTTCTCAATCCCATGATAAGGGGTGGGATGGAACATGTTCCCTAAATAATTTTTTGGTCTTCCACTTGACCAAGACATTGAGTTCTCAATTGATCTCATACTTGGATCTATGTCTATATCAAATAATCCAAATAGGATGGCCACCATTTAGTTAGATTAACTGATGAAGTAATTACAAGGGAATTAGGACAAGGGTTTTATTTTCCCAAGTGCTTTACAGTGGGTCACACCAGTCCTCTTCCTCAAGAATAAGGAAGGATTAATGATACTTTGAACTGATTATCAGGTGATTAAAAAATTATGATAAATAACAAGTATCCCCTACCATGGATATATGAATTTTTTCATTAACTATATGGAACAAAGTATTTCTCTAAGGTGGACCTTTGGATGAGATATCACCAATTAAGGGTGAGCATGGAAGATATTCCCAAGATTGCCTCTCGAATAAGGTATGGACACTATGGGTTGATATTTATGTCCTTAAGACTCACTAATACTCCACAAATTTTCATTTAATTAATTAATATAGTCTTTAGAGATTACCTTGACAAATTTCTGGAAGTATTTATTGATTATATTCTTCTATACTACAAAATAAAGGATGAACAAGTAGAGCATTTTAGTAATATGCTAAAGACTTTTTCTAGGGAGAAACTTTATGAAAAGTATATTAAATTTAATTTATGGTTGAGGAATTATCATTATTTGTTCATACTATCACCAGCAAAGGAATATCAGTGGACCCTTCTAAAACAAAGGCAATGGAGGACTGTATAAGGCCAGTATCTGTAACAAAGATATATAGTTTATTTCGTCTAGCTGGGTATTATTGATGATTTTTTAGGAACCTATCATGATTTTCAAACCCAATAACCAAGTTTACTCAAAAGATTGTAAGGTTTTCCTAGATTAGGGAATATGAAGACAACTTCAAATATTTGAAAAAGAAGCTTGTCACAGCAGTTCCATGCCTTTCCCTATAGAGGAAGAAAACTAAAGTTATATGCATCACTGAAGTGGTGTATAGGGTTTGAGATAACAGGCATTGCAGGATCCCACCCAAGTTTTCCATAACTAGTCTCTTTAAAAAACCTTGTATCGTCATTTTAAATAAAAACATGTCATGATAATAAGAAAATTTGTTTTACTGAAAACACGGTAAACATTTCCCTTTTTCAAAACTCTAAAACAAAATAAGGTATATCAATTTAAAAGAAAATTTTCCATATCACTTTCCAAAATCATAAACAAGAATATCAAGACTAACTAAGAGAGAAAAGAAATACAAAATAGATGTGCTGGTATCACAACACCAAGGAATACTACAGGTCTAGCCAATAAACTACTCATTCCAAAATCAATCAAGTGTAAAAATTATAATCCTAGAATAAAAATTCTAGGAAGAAGAGTAATACCCATGAGTAAACCATCCCCCCCCCAAAATTCAATATCGGCCTCCTAGAACAACGGACCTAGGAAATAGAGGAGATTCTTGAGACAAACCTCCTTGATAATCACAAAATAATGGATTATGGCCTCAAGCTAAATTTTCCACCTGATTACCCAAGGTAAACCATGTGATCTTTTTCAGAATTTCTTTCAAATCTTTGAAAACCATTTTGAAATAATATCAAAACCATTTCAATTCTTTGAACATACCCCCTTTCTATTCCATTTTTCAATAACCAGATAAAAATAGTTTTTCACTAAAAACTATTTTAAAAACACACGATACAATCATGCCAAACTTTCATTATGAATCAGTTTGTAAAGTAAAACAAAAATATCCATTATCATAAGATAGAAATGAAACCACCTACCACAAAACATGGGTCGCACACACTCGCAACGGAATCCAAAATCAACGAAACCCAATAACATCAACGAAGGCCCTATAATCAAATACATGTCAATATTGATTCAATTTATAAGACAAGGGGTTGGTAGAAGAGAGTAAACTCACATACCTCAAGGATAAATTCCCAACACAGTACAACCAATGGAAGAAAAGGCCTCCAGAATGAGTTCACACAATAGATTTAGGATGAAACAAAGATGAATCACAAACCTTAGACCAACGGATCCACATATGCCACCCAACGGTGATACTGTGATCAAATACAATGAAAGAATGAAAAGTTTACTCACATGTAGAGATGAACTGCAACCACAATGAAGATAGAGTGTCTAAAGGATCGATCTATAAGGGGTTAAGTCTCTCAAAAAAACCCTAAAACTACCTTAGGTCGAGGGCTGGGAAGAACCGCTGGAGGAACTAAAATAAAATATTTGCACACTATTCTTAATAATTATACATAGGATATTACACAGAGTGTAAACTAGTTACACGACATGTAACCCCCATGATTCACATACTCCAAAAAACCCATCAGATAAGATAAAAAAACTGACATTTTAACAACTCATGGTGTGTAAGTCATGTTCATGGTGTGTAACCTTTAACAGTGTGAAGTCGTCATTCACGACGTACATCCAGCAACCATTACACATCATGTCACTACTTTGTAGCCTATAGAAAAAAAAGTTATTAGTGAAAGTCCAAAAAAATCTCTAACTTCACCATTATAGGTATCCCCCGAAACTCAAAGGAGGGGAAACCCATGATGAGGTTAAGGTATTACCTAATAAAATAGTAATGAGATGTAAGAAACTCCTTACCATAAAGACTCTCCACCCCCAGGAATTCATGTGGAAGATTTAATCCCTAGAAAGATATGAGGCCACTTCTACCTCATCAATGATTTGCATTCCCAAGTCTCATGAGAATCTAATCCTAATTCCAATAGAACTCTAACCAACAGAATCGAATTCCCATGCAAGAATTTCACTTGAGAGTCAAAGATCTCAACCGGTTTCTGAAAAATAGAACAATTTTGCTCAAACTCAATTTCTTCCCAACTTAAAATGTGAGTAGGATCATGGTGATATTTCTTGAGATGAGATATATAGAAAACATCATGAATACCTATCTACTGAATCGGAAATGCTAACTGATAAGAAACTTTTTTGAGCATCTCGATGACCTCAAATGGTTCAACATATCTCGAAGACAACTTTCCCTACTTTATAAGTCAACAGTGACCCAACAAAGGAGAAAATTTCAAGAAAACCTAGTAACTTATGGAAAACTCCAAAAGTCGACGTCGCTGATTGAAATATGATTTATGTTGACTCTAATATATAACCATATATCGATGTACATCCTGAATATTCCTAGATGATTCCAGAACCAAACTTGGTCCAACTAAAGATACATCGCCCACCCCAGCCCAACAAAGAGGTGATTTACACATACAACTCCTCAAAGGGAGAAATTCTTATAGATGAATAATAACTATTATTGTAAAGAAAATAAACTAGTCCCAGATGGCTATCCCATGATCCTTCAAAATACAAGACAGAAGCATGTATCATATCTTCTAGAATATGAATTACTCACTCTGTTTGACCATCTATTTGGGGATTGTAGGTTGTGCTAAACTTGACCTAATTTCCCATCACCTCTAGGAGACTCCTCTATAACATCGAGTTAAATCTATGATTATTATCCCAAAGAAACAAAGAAGGAATCCCATGTAACCTCACAGTCTCTTTCACATACAACTTACCCAAATATTAAACCTTAGTGGTATCCTTGATCGAAATAAAATGATCACACTTAGTTAACCAATCAACAACCACCTAGATAGTATTTTTCACTCAACTATTCCAAGGAAATCCTACAAAATAATCCATGGATATCTCATACCATTTTCATATCAGCACCGGAAGGGGCTGAAGCAACCCAGAATGTTTCAAGTGCTCTGCCTTTATCCGTTGGCATGTGTAACAGTGAGACACAAACTTTGTGATGTCCCACTTCATACCCGACCAACAGAATTGCATCCTCATGTAATAAAACTTCGTCATAGTGCCTGGATGTATAGCCCATTAATAGTTGTGACAATCGAATAGCACTAAACTCCTTATAGATGTAGGGATAGAAGTCCTTTTCCCAAAGTGAAGCATACCATCTGAAGAGAGAAACCAACCCAAAATAATCTCCACACCATAAAGGCTTTATAGGGTCTTATGAAAATCATCATCCTATTGATGAATATGAAAAGTAGACTCCAAGATAGATGATGATAATTGAACACTAGTCTGAACCATACCCAAAAGATCCGCTTAATAATCCAGATACAACTGAGAGAAAATCCCTATAAGGTTCCACTCTTCCTTTGATTCAAGAACTGCCTATGACGGTACTTTCCTTCTTAGAGAATTTGAAACAATGTTTCCCTTCCCACTGGTGTAGCAGATATCGAAGTCAAATATCTATAGGTATAATACCCATCATCTCTATCTGAGATTTATGTCTTTATATGAAAAGATAAAACTCGGACTCTTATTATCAGTGTAACACCCATATGTTTTTATAAAATATTTTCTTTAAATAATTTTTATTATTTGTTGCTTTCTTTGCACACAATCGTGAGTTTAAATAAATTGTGAGATGCCCTTATTATAGAATTACCATTATATCCTAGTCATTAGGTTAGCGGGAATAATTATAACTAACTTATGAAAATTCATTATGAATTCACTGGCTATCATTTATTTATGGAAAAAATAAATAAATTAGATATTTTTATTTTTCAGTGAATTGCTTTTGGTAATGAAATTAATGAGATATATATGTGATATAAACTTAATAAAATACTTTTTATATTCATCTAATGGATATTTAAGTCATAGGGTATGAATAAAACCCTATTTTATGTATAAAAAACCTATATTTTAAAAAAGGATAATTTTAAACCTTTGAATGGAGAACCCATTTTAAATTAAGATTTAAAAACATTAATAATTTTTATATGAAAATATAACCATGTTATTTTGAAGCGGGATATAAAAATTATCTTTGATAAATATTTGATATTTTTCTAATAACTTTCTTGTTTTGATGAATTATAAAAATACATTAAATTTTAATTAAAAAAAATTATTCGAGATAATTTATATTGTTAAATTATAATATTGAATATTTTTAAATTATAAATATAATATATTTTTATAATTCAATATAATTTATGTCATTAGAATTAATTTTACAATTAATTCATAGGTAAAAACAATTCAATCTTTTCTAGTGTTTTAACTTTTAAAACCCATTTTCTCAACAACGGGATTATTTTTGAATTAATTAATTCAACTTCTGTGTTTTAAATTTTGAAAAATGGATTCCATATTTGGAATAATTAGGTCCAAATTATGTTAATAGGATACTTTTATTTTTTGGTATTATGAATAGTAATGTTGGTAATTATTTTTAGTACCATGGTTAAAGGTAAATATTGAAATTAAGGGTAAAAATAATATTATAAAATTACCTTAAATCCTATAAAAATATTATTGGATAAATAAATTTGACCCTTATCATCTATTTTTTAAAATATAATCACTTTATGTCCACTTAACTATGAATATGACATGAATGTAATAAAAACTAATGAATGTGACAAAATGTCACAATCTCATTTTATATAAGTATCTTAATTTTAATATATGGATACCTAGAAGATAATATAGAATATAGATATTATATAAAAATCTAAAAAAATTACCTACATAATAGAAATTTATTTATAATTTTTAGAGATTAAATAATTACCATTAATGATGACACAATAGTGATGTAGAAATTATTTTATTAATAGAAATATCAAATAAATAATTTTAAAAAATTTAAAATAAATATCATATGAACTAATTAATGTGCTCCAAGAATTTTATAGGTCACTATGACATGTTATAAGTTTATTGAATATTTGTTTTCTAATTTATCACCTGTATGTATTTTTTTAAAGTCAAATAAATGGATAGTTTCAAAATTGACACTATTGATATTTATGAAAATAACATTTTATTAAATTATTCAAAAATATTAAAATATTTAAAAATTAAAAAGTGATAATTTTAAGATCTAAAATTTCCTAAAATATCCATTTATGGTCAATTAACACCATATAAATATATATTTATAATGATTAAATATTTAGAATGTTATTGAAATAATTAAAATTGAATAGAATAACTAAGTGTCAATTAAATGATATGGATTAAATTAACAAAATAACTTGTAAAGAATTTATTGGTTTATGGTATTACAACCATACATCATCTTATCTTCTAAATTGGGTCATTTTGGATGTTTTTTGGTGGGGTTTTATTTTATTATATATTATTATTTATGGAGTTTCCAAAAGTGACCCTCACCTCAATTATAAAAGGGAACCTCCTCCCTCACCTCTTCACTTCATTTTGAGCCTTCATATTTGGCCACACCCTAAGTGTGTTTCTTATAAATTTCCCTATTTTCATTATAGAGGTTTTTAATTCTTCAAAGACCAACTTTGGTGCCCTGAGAGGATATTTGAAGGAGTCACGTCGAGGAAGAGGTAATCTCTTCTACCGATTATTTCAAATTTATTTCTTCTTATACTTCCTCTTAATTAGTCGTTTCATTATAAAGTAATAACATTAGTATCACTCATATATTGAAATGATATTATAAATATTAAACAACCCTATTCCACCTTATATCCATCCTATGATAAATGAACTCACCACGCGTGCGTATGTACGCCTTACTGTCTCTATGTCATGGTGTAATCTATTTTTCACCACCACCTTACTTGGATAGGTATAATAGTGGAAATAATAATTATATATGATTATTATAACATGATACTAATTCTGATATATTATACATTATACACTTCAATACCATTCAATAATTATAGTAATGATATTGTCGCTCGTGCATACGTACGGCTTACTGTCTCCATGTTGCGATGTGATTTGTTCTACATAATCCTCTTTAAAGCATGATTATATAAATTCATTGAATAAATAAATATGATATATATTAAACTAATAACAATATTTAAATGATATAATTGTACCCTAAAAATAGTAATAAGAACTTATCCGACAAAACATGAATAAGAAAATAAAACACTTAATGCCCAAATAACGAGTAACAATGAAACGGTGCGAAAAATGGATGAAAATATGATCATAAATGTTATCATAAATATTATTATGATTCAGGAATAAACCAGTCACATTATTTATATCATTATACAGGATTTTTGGATACATATGAAGCATATCAGACCTAAGGTTTCGGATAACTTTTCAAATTTCATATTTATCTGAGATTGCTTATTTATAAGTATTTACTAAGGTATAATTATAATCCACATCCATGTTTCCTAAATATGTATTTATAAATATTATTTATGTCCTTCTATAATTTTTGTAAGTAAATTTTACCCATTGGTGAATTTTTACAAAATGGTAGGAATGGAATCTTTTTTCATTTTCGGTAAGTGGTACTTTTTGACTTTTCTGAAAAAAGTATGAGAAGAATGTTTTTTTAACTTGTATAGCCTGAACATATTTTTAAGATTTCTCAATAACTTATTTCTTTGAAGATTCGCCTACAAACTTACAAGGTAATTTTCTCATTAATTTATTTCTTTTAAATTTGTATGTCATTTTAAGGAAGGAAAACATTATGGAAGAAGAAAGGATATTTTCCCCAAGAATTAATTTCAAGTGTTTGCTCAAAATTATTTTCCATCTAAGATGAAACTATTTAAATAGGGTTATATTTTTATCCCTATTATTACTATGATTTTATTGTCTTTATTATGGAATGTTATTTTGGAAATCCATTTGTTTTATATCAATTATATTGGAATGATGTTTAAGAAACCAATTTTATTTCATGGGTTATTCTATAGTGATTTTTTTATGTTTTTGTGGAACATGTAAGAATGGTTGCATTATAAGATGGTTGGGACCTATATCTTCCTTCAATTCATTTTGTAAATATTTATATCTTAGGATATAGACATGACTAGAATGGAAAGTAAAATTAGTTCAGTAATACAGGGATGTAACAAGGAGTGAACTCGGTTCAGTAATGGAATTTGTCCTCTATGATGGTCTGGGCAATGATCCATGACTAATATGAAATGATTTTCTATTCTTATGTGTGTATGACACAAAATTTCATGTCTTATGTTATGACTATTAGGATTACATTTTACATTTATGATTTATCTCGTGACATGATATTATGATCTTTTATATGCAGCATAAGATTTTCAAATGTTATGTTCTTATGAACATGATATGATTGATATTTGATTTTTTAACCTTAATGACCATTTGATCTCACCCTTTAATATGTTTCATTTACCCAGGTCATGAAGAAGTGTATTAAGTATGATATACCAAGAATGAGTCTAGTTATGAAGAAATAAACGGGTGAAAATGTAGATGTTTTATGAACCATTTGTTTATGTTTCTCAGTTTCTAAAGACAATATACCAATATAGTCCTTTAATGGATTTGTTATATGTTTTGGGGAATATAAATCAATTATGAAGTTATATCAATGTATGTAAGGTATGGGTTTCTATAATTAGAGAAGACTGTGAACTTTTCCCCAAATAGATAGTTCCAAAAATATTTTAGAGAATGAAAGACTGGGGAAATATCTAAATCATGAATGGGGTAATTATTCACATGATGAGAGTAATAATCTTTCACATGGTTATCCTGCATAAGTTTCCATCCCAAACTAGCACCAGAAGCAACAAAAAACACCACATTCCCCTTACTGGGCTCAAGTAAGATCAAAACAAGAGCTGATGTTATAAGCCTTTTCAGTTCATCAAAATAAGACTGACACTTCGCATCCCACATGAATTTGAACAATTTTATAATAAGAGCGATCAAATGTGACACCAGTTTAGAGAAATCCTTGAAAATCTGTTGGTAGTGTCCAGCAAGACCAAGGAAGCTTTGTATCTCAAATACATTTTGTGGTTCCTTCCACGAAAAAACAACCATTACCATCTCTGGATCAACTAATATTCTATGTTTAGAAATTATGTTCCCCAAGAACATCACTTATTGAATCCATAAACTACATTTTTAAAGATTTCCATACAAATGGTGACTTCTCAAAATTTCCAGAACCAAACTCAGATGGTTCTCGTGCAACCTCTCAGATTTCAAATACACCAGAATATCATCCAAAAACACTACCAAAAAGTGTCAAGATATTGTTGGAATATCGGATTCATCAAAGCCATAAAACTAAAGGAGATCTATTCAGATCATAATTCATTAAAATATATTCATAATTTCCATACCTACTTTTGAAATTTGTCTTCGGTATATCAGACTCTTCAACTTTGAGCTGATGATAACCCGACTGAAGATCAATCTTATATAATGACTTTACCCATTTAACTGATCAAACAAGTCATCCACACATGGAAAATGATATTTTTTCTAAATCATTACATGGTTCAACTTCCGATAGTCCATACAGAATTGCATTGAACCATCTTCTTTTTTAGAAAAGAGCATTGGGGTTTCCCTAGGTGAAATTCTAGAGCGAATAAATAGTTTTTCCAATAGGTCATCCAACTAAATCTTGATCTCTTTCAACGTAACTGGTGCCATATGATAATAAGGCTTTGATATCGATTGTGTAATAGTCACTACATCAATCATAACCTCTACCAAATTCACTAGAGGAAGAGTAGATAAATCATCTGGGAAAACTTCCAGAAATTCATGAACAAAAATGGGAAGATCATCAATAGAAGAAATATTATCTGGATCAAATGAAACAGAAACCATAAAATCTTGAGATCTGGGTGGGAAGATCCTACACAAACTAACCTCAGGTCCCACTCCCCTTGAAACACACAAAATATCCTATCAGCAGAAAGAAAGAAAACACATTGATGATAACAATCGAACTCAACTTGATGAGTGAAAAGACAATCCATATCGATTATGACATCAAACAGATCGAGTTCAAGAATGAGAAAATCTGAGACCAACTCTGTATCAACTATCGTTAATGAACAGGAAAGAAACATGACCCCCTACACTTTCCTCATACAAAGAGGTGTTTATAACTCTATTTTAATGTGCATAAGTTCCATTGTAAGTTTAATAACCTCAAAAAATGCGAAGATATAAACGAGAGGGAGACACCAGTATCAAATAAAGTAATTTATACTGAAGGTGCAATAAGGATAGTACCTATAAATTTTGTTAGACCTACATCAACTTCCACTGCAAACTGATCTACTATGTGAAAATACTTCACTCCTGCGGCCTGTGGCTGGATTCCTGTAGTCTTTAATGCTTCTGAATTCACCACAGTAGCCTTTGGAGCAGAACAAATTGACCATAACAGGGTTTATTCATAGCCTAATATAATTTTTTTAAGTTACCAACACATCTATAGCTATTTCACAACTTTACAGGAATATGAAAAGAGAATCTAATGTGTCCTCCATTTCCATACTGATAATAAGTCATAAGCACATTACCCGCTATAACAGATAATGCATAGGAGGATCGATGCTGAGACCCACCTCCACTACTCCTGTGATGATCCTGTCACTTCCTCTTCTTCCCATCTATGCCACTAATATTTCCACATAATGGAAGATAAGAGGTGGAAAATACAATCTTTCCTTACATTTTCATTACTTACATCACAGCTCTATCTACCGTCACCGCATAGGTAGAAAAATTTATCATAAACACTTTTCATCTAATATTCAGTTGCAAACTCAGTAGGTACTTTTGTTCCTTCAGTTGGTCATTCTTCACCACATTTGGGAAAAAATAGACAAGATAAACAAAAATGGTTGATGTATGTTGAAACCAAACATTATCCCTATTGTAAAGATAAGAAATCCATAGACTTCTCCTGCATAAATGAATCTGGAAAAAAACTACAGAAAGAATAGTGTTTTGAAACCCTTCTAATCCAAGTATACATGCCTACATTCCTGGACCATAGAATCACACCATCACTTGTTGGACCCCTCTAGTCTGAATGCTATGCACTTTACCCTTAGGTTCTCATGTTGTAACGCCCCGACCCTAGTTACCCAGAGTCGGTGCATTATTACATAACATTGGCATGATCACAAGAAAGATCAAATCTCGAAAGACCGATTGGTTTAGTAGCCTTGGAAACACTAGATATATTCATAAGTTTTACATTACATCATAAAACGAAAAACTACTACAACAACATATTGTCTCCATAATCCACACTCATATCCCCACATAATATCCCTGCAGGTCATTCATAACTTACTTCTTCACTTCCTGGGAAAAATAAAACATAGAAAAGGGGTGAGATCAAATGCCCAGTAAGGATAACAATATAGTGGAAACTTTCATAAATAAGAATAAACATTTAAGGCAATGTATAACTAAAACAAAAGCCTTTCGAACATGAACTTTCAACATGGTATGGCATAAATAAAATTAAATAATTCCATTTACTTATTCACATGGATATTCTACTAATCGAATAATCACATGAAAAAATCAATAACCACTTTCATAATGTTGGAATGCATAATGCCAGACTATCATAACCACATAGTCAAGGCCTCGTGCCAAGACTAAAAATAATATTTTGTCAAGGCCTTGTGCCAAGACACTAGTTTGTCTCATGAGACCTACCGATGCATCGAGGAGCTATAGCGGGCTCCACCCATCACTTACAAAGTCCAATTCATTCCCATATGAAAAGGTTTAAACATAACATAAACATTCGTATCAAAACTAGCATACAAAGTGTCAATAATTTCACCATAAACTATGAATGGTATAAAAATAGCACATCCACAGTCAAACATATCACAAAACCTTCAATACAATATAGAAGTTTTGTATCATAATAAATCAACTTCAAATAATCTTAAAATCCATCAAAGGATGTTGACATAGATGAAATCAAAATTCTTTTTAAAGAAATATCTCCTTTTATTTTGAAACCATTTAAGATACATATAAAATAAAACATTTTCTTTGAAAATATTCTTATAATCTTGTAAGGGAATCTTTGAAGATTTTATAACGGCGGAAAATAGCTGCACCCGCCGTATAAGTTAAAAAAACATTCTTACCATAATTCTGTCGAAAAGGTTAAAAAGGACCTTGTTTCGAAAATGACGGAAAGATTCCTTTATAAACCTCTTATAAAAAGTCAAACAAGGTTATAAATGAATTTAACCCATATTCTTGTAAATAATAAATATGTTTTGAAATACATTTTGAAGAAACATGGATGTGGATGATAAAGAAATCCCAGTAGATTATTACATATAAACAACCTCGGATAATGAAGAGATTGTGAAATAACCCTTACCTTGTACTTTTCCTTGGTTGGGGTAGGTTAACCTCCTGTATAATGGTGAAATAATTGTTATTAAATTATACAAGAATCATATATATTAATATGATATCATATATGATCTTTTATCATTGATTTGTTAATAATATCTTAGAATTATCGTCGTTTCGGGTGTTAACTTACTCATTTTCTTTTATATGTTTTGTTACATAAGCCATGTTTGTTGTATCTTATTCATATCCATAAAGATATAAAGTCCTTAAACATCATTTTTAAATCATCAAATGATAATTATACTTGAATGGATACGATGGAGAATGAATATCATCGCGTTCGTGGAGACGGTAGTCCGTACGTACGCACGAGCGACAATATCATTCTTTTGATATTAAAATAATATATAAATGGATGGTATATCATATATACAGAATAATTAACATGTTATATTTATTATTTTCATGAGTTACACATCATTATTATACCCATCCAAATAATAATATATTGAATAACAATTACACCACGACGTGGAGACGGTAAGCCGTACGTACGCACGTATGGTGACATGTTATTCAAGGGGTGGATAGAATACTGAATATGGCTGTACCATATTTATAATAACATCACAGTATATGTGAGATACTGGAGTTATTATTTTAGAATGGTAAGAACAAAGAAAGAAGAAGTGGAAGAAGAAAGGAACTTGAAAAGGGGTGGTGAAAACATTACCTCTTCTTCGGGTTCTTCCTTTTGATTTGATCAAAAGGGCTCCTTAGGTTGGCTTTCTGATCAAACTAAGGCCTCTAGGTTGTAGTGAGGGATGTTGGGAGAGTATTTGGGCATAGTTTGGCCGAACCAAAAGGCTTTGAAGGTGTGAATAAATGATAAGGAGGAGTGCCCTTTTATAAGAGGGGTGAGGGGAACCTTTGGAAAAGCTAGAAATATTAATTTATAATAAATTCATATTCGGTTTATAATGGATCCAAAGTTGATTATTCAAAGGTTAATGTGGGGATGTGTCAAAAACAACTCAACCAATAGAATTTAGACAGGTTTGCGTACTTATATTAACCTTATCTTTAAGTATTAACTCTAAGTTAATTAGTTTCACTTTTACAATGTCTCTTTGTATTTTTATATAATATGGTTAATAAACTTACTATATACATCCAAGCGACCCCCAAGTGGTCCATTAATGATGAACCTATCATGATATAAGTCTCTTGGACGAACCTTAGATTTTTAGGAATTTAATATCAATTAATAATATAATATTTGTTTTAAGAACTCTTTTATGTCAATTTTGACACTATTCAATAGTTGATTTTTGTGAAACTCATAACAGATTTATTACTTAGAACAAAGTCAATTAAATCAATCCTAATATATCATATTATCCTAGGAAATTAGTTTAATTCATTAAAAGTTTCATATTATATTTATTTGGGTATTTATAATATCAATTATTTTAATTTTTCACTATTATAGTAATTACTGCATCATCATTGTGTCATAAATAAAATAACTTATTTAATGTCTAAAAATTATAAATAAACTATAATTATGTAGGAAATCTTTTTATCTTTCTAATGAATATTTATAATCTAAAATCCAACATATATAACCCTATGTAACAATTCTTTTTCTAAAAGATATATGCTTGTGTTATTTTTGTATTCATTTTAACTTAATTAAAATAAAGTTTCCTTATCACCTACAAGTGGCACCATGGGGTCCCAAAATCGACCCCAAGATGCCTATGGTCTAACATGTATCACCCAATAAGGCTAGGACACGTTTTAGGGTAATTATTATTATTATAATATTATTTTTAACCCTTATTTACCGGATTTACCCTTAACCATGGTAAATAAAATATTTACCGCAGTAATTATTCAAAATGTCTAAAAATAAAAGTTACCTATTTACACAATTTGAACATACTGATTCCAAATATGGAATCCATTTTTCTAAATTCAAAACACAGAAGTGGCAGAAATTAATTCCCGCTGTCAAAACAAAAAGCGTGTTTTTAAGAGATAATAACTATCAAAAGATTGACACTTGTTTATGTTCGGTTTAATTGTAAAATTATGTCCAATGACCAAAATTATATTAAATGGTAAAAATATATTCTAAAAATACTTTAAAACCACTCAAATTCATAATTTATCACTATTCATCAAAATATGAAAGTTATCCGAAATGTACCAAAATTTCACCTTAGGCTAAATTCGATATTCCGAATCCAAAAATGAAGTCCATTTTGAAATATAAAATATATATAATTTCAAAAAGTAGGTATTACTATTCATAACGGCTAGTTTGATTGGTTATGGTGTGTTAGAACTCGGTGTTGCGTACAACACACGCTATCACATTATTCAAAGAGAAGCGTACCGTAGAAACTTGGGGTGTTACATTCTCCCCTCCTTCAAATAATTTCGTCCTCGAAATTTCTAGAATACTTATCACATGAAAAGACTCGGGTGGTTATTCATCATAAGTTCCTCGGGTTCCCACGTTGCCTCTTCCATCTTATGGTTTCTCCATAAAACTTTTACCAGACGTGTCGTCCGGTTTCTCAGTACTTGTTCTCTCGTATCAAGAATCCTGATGGGCTCTTCGCAATAAGACAGATCAGGTTCAAGTTCTAATTCCTCATAGGTGAGTACATGCGTTGGGTCAGGCATGTATTTCCTCAACAGAGATACGTGGAACACATCGTGAACTTTGGAGAGACTTGGCGGCATTGCCAATCGGGAAGCTACAACCCCAATTCGTTCTAGAATTTCGAGAGGTCCGATGTACCTGGGACTCAGTTTACCTTTCTTACCAAAACGTATGACTCCCTTCCATGGTGATACCTTCAGGAAAACATGATCACCGACTTGAAATTCCAAATCCTTCCTTCGATTATCGGCATAGCTCTTCTGCCTACTTTGAGCTGCTCTGATGTGATTTTGGATTACCTTCACCTTTTCCATCGTTTCCTCCACCAGTTCTGGACCTACAAGTTTTCTTTCATCGACGTCATCCCAACAGGTTGGTGTACAACATCTCTTTCCGTATAACGCTTCATATGGTGCCATCTGAATACTCGAATGGAAGCTATTGTTATAGGAAAATTTTACCAGTGGTAAATATTGATCCCACAAACCCTGAAAGTCAAGTGAGCAGGATCTCAACATGTCTTCTAAGGTCTGAATAGTCCGTTCTGATTGTCCATCTGTCTAAGGGTGGTAAGCAGTGCTCAAATGAAGTTCAGTATCCAGGGATTTCTGAAGACTTTTCCAAAATCTTGAAGTAAAACGGGGATCACGATCAGAAACAATTGATAAGGGTACTCCATGAAGTCTCACAACTTCATTAATATATAGTCTTGCTAAACGTTCCAGGGGTAGATCTTCTCTTATAGCAAGAAAATGTGCTGACTTGGTAAGACGATCAACAATAAACCATATTGCATCATTCCTTCTAGGAGTATTTGGTAGCCCCATGATAAATTCCATCGTAATATTGTCCCATTTCCACTCCGGTATGGGAAGAGGTTGCATGACTCCTCCAGGCTGTTGCCTTCCAGCTTTCACTTGTTGAAAAACCATACATCTTGACACAAAATCAGCAATCTCCCTCTTCATGTTGTCCCACCAAAAATGTTCCTTCAAATCTCTATACATTTTTGTGCTCCTAGGGTGTATAGAGAAATTGGAACTATGAGCATCATCCAGCAATTCCCTTTTTAGATCAGGTAAATCGGGAACACAAAGTCTCTTCCTGAATTTCAAAATTCCATCTTCATACACAAAGTCTCTCAATCTCCCATCATTCACAGCTTTAATCTTCTTTTGTAATTATTCATCATCGGTCTGAGAACTCTTAATCCTTTCTAGTAAAGATGGTTTGGCAACCATTTGAAAAAGAATTGATGTTTCACCTTCCCTGGTTATTCCCATGTCCATCTTCACTAGATCAATGAAAATTGGATACCTTTCAATTCTCATATTGTTCAAAACTCCATGGTCTTTTCTACTCAAAGCATCTGCCACCTTGTTTGCCTTCCCCAGATGGTAGTGTATCGTACAATCATAATCCTTGAGTAATTCAAGCCATCTCCTTTGCCTCATGTTGAGTTCTTTTTGTGAGAAAATATACTTCAAACTCTTGTGATCAGTATAAATCTCACATTTTTCACCATAGAGGTAGTGCCTCCATATCTTCAAAGCAAAGATCACAGCTGCTAACTCGAGATCATGAGTAGGATAGTTTTGTTCATGAATTTTCAACTGTCGTGATGCATAGGCAATAACTCTATCATTCTGCATAAGGACACAACCAAGTCCTTTCTTCGATGCATCACTATAAATAACAAACCCATCATTCCCCGATGGTAGAGTCAATATAGGAGAATTGACTAATCTTTTCTTCAGTTCTTCAAAACATTATTCACACTCTTTTGTCCAAACAAATTTAACCCCTTTACGTGTGAGCTTCGTTAATGGGTTAGCCAATCGGGAAAAATTCTGGACGAAACGTCGATAATAACCTACCAAACCAATAAAACTGCGTACCTCAGTTATACTCGTAGGTGCTGGCCATTCTTGGATTTCCTTGGTCTTAGAAGTATCAACAGAGATTCCATCTTTAGAGACAATATGGCCAAGAAAAGAAATCTCTTGAAGCCAGAATTCACACTTGCTAAACTTCCCATATAATTCATGCCTCCTCAGAGTCTTCAAGATAATGCGCAAGTGATTTTCATGATCTTCGTAGGTTTTGGAGTATACCAAGATATCATCAATAAATACCACCACAAATTCATCGAGATACTCCTTGAAAACTCTATTCATCAGATCCATGAATACAGAGGGTGCATTAGTTAATCCAAACGGCATTACGGTAAACTCGTAATGCCCGTACCTGGTTCGAAATGCTGTCTTCGGAATGTCTTCCTTCTTCACACACAACTGATGGTATCCAGATCGAAGGTCAATCTTTGAAAAGTATTGAGCTCCATGCAGTTGGCCAAATAAATCATCAATGCGAGGTAGGGGATACTTGTTCTTTATCGTTATAGCATTGATCTCCCTGTAGTCGATACATAACCTCATAGATCCATCTTTCTTTTTAACAAAAAGAACAGGGGATCCCCATGGAGAAACACTAGGGCGAATAAATCCTTTATTACTCAATTCCTCTAGTTGTTTCTTTAGTTCGACTAACTCTACAGTAGCCATTCTGTAAGGGGTCTTCGATATAGGCCTTGATCCAGGAATCAAATCAATGGAAAACTCAACTTCTCGTTCTGGAGGATGTCCAGGTAAATCTTCCGGAAATACATCTAAAAATTCTTTCACAACAGGTACATCCTCTATTTGAACATTCCTTTCCTCGCCGACAGTTATTTCATTCTCTTCCTCCCCAATAATTTAATTAAGTTGAGCTACTGGGGTGGATCTAAATAAGAATTAGGTGGTGACGATTCTGCTCTAAAGATAAGGTGTTCCTTATCATTATCATCAAGAATCGTAACCTCTTTCTTTTTACAATAAATCTTCGTATCATAGTCCGAAAGCCAGTCCATTCCGAGGATTATATCAAACTCAATCATAGGTATGACGATGAGATCAGCAAATAAAGAAAATTTATGTGCTCTAATGGGGACTGATTCACAAAACTTTGTTGCAATGATACTTCCCTTAGGAGTTTTAACTGACAACTCCCTTGTTAAATCAAATTGGAAATATCTAATTTTCTTAGCAAACTGGGAAGATATGAAACAATACGATGATCCAGAATCAAATAATGCATTTGCTAAACTTGAGGAAACCATTAAATTACCTTCCACCACGTCTTTCGGATCTTCTACCTCATCAGTAGTGATAGCATAAGATTGGCTTTGATCCCTTGGCCTTTTTTGAGGTAAGTTCTCCTGACGCTTAGGACATTCATTCGCATAATGTCCCATCTCCCTGAAATTTTAGCACTAAACGTTGGTGGCTTCCTTCTTCCCTTTGCAATCACGAGCTTGGTGGCCTTTTTCACCACACTTGTAACAGACTCCCATTCCCTTCAAGCAAGTACCAGGATGTTTCTTCCCGCATTTACCACAATATGGATATTCAACCTTTCCCTTCTTCCCCTTATTTCCATTCCCAGATTGATCAGCAGGTCTCTTCTTCTCTTGCTTTGCTTTAAAGTCATAAGACTTAGAGAATTCCTTTTCAGTCTTGATAGCACATGAGACAATGTCTTCGTACGATGAAAAGGATTGTGAGACTAATGCTCGACGGAGAAATGGTTTTAACCCATCAAAGAAATGATCAATCTTACTTCTTTGGTTACGTATATAATCACCAGTGTACCTTTCTAAACTTGTAAAGTTAGCCTCATACTTTGTGACATTCTCATCCTCCTTCTGTCTCAGACTTAGAAATTGCCTTTCCATATCTGCTCGATGGTCACGAGGAAAGTATTTTTCTAAAAATAGATCTTTGAACTCCCTCCATTCCATATTTGATACTTCATCATCTTCCTTCGTATTTTGAATCAATGACCACCATTGATCAGCATCTCCAGTGAGGCGGTAAAATTCCATGATAACTTTTTCCCTTTCACTGCTCCCCAAAGCCTGAAATATTTTCTCTAGGGAAAATATCCATTGCTCAGCTACTAAGGGATTTGTATTCCCATTGAACGTTGGTGGTTTTTGCCTCATGAATCGATCTAACATTGATCCTCCACGCTGCGGATTAGGGTGCTCCATACGGGTAAGGTTATTATTCATAACCTGAGTAAGTTGTCCCAGTATGGTGATTAGCTGATCGGCTCCAGTTGCATCACCAGCTCCACTATAATTATCTTGAGTAGGAGGGAAATCCCTACATGGAGTGCATGCATTGATACGGTTTCCATTTCTCCCACTAGGCGCCATTTCTAAACAATGGCATAAACTAGATCAGTTTATGAATCAAAATACATAATCCCATACTTATAAAACACTTAACATAAATTGAACTATTTATGGATATAATCCATAATCATAAGAATGTTTTCTTTGAGGAAGTATATACTCATAATCCCTTAAAAATGATTTGTAAACAAAATGAGAGTTATCCTAAGCATATCCCCCGGGAGTGTCGTAACCAAGAGTGCAGCAAGGCCCGTTGTCGTGCACCAGTTCCCGTTCGAGTCTAGCTCAAAGCGGTGTTTTCGGGTTTTACCCCTAGGTACATCTGTGCCAGAGCCACCTCTACCTGATCGTATCCAGACAGGGAGGTATTGCTCGGAAAACTCACAAAATCTCTACAATACCAAAATTCTAGGAAGTTCTTCTATACTAATCCTCAATGTTCATCTTATGTCTACGTGCTCTAATCAGAGTTTATCTAAATCTAGTTTCCAAGGTTTGTACTAAACTTCCTCTGATACCAACTGTAACGCCCCGACCCTAGTTACCCAGAGTCGGTGCATTATTACATAACATTGTCATGATCACAAGAAAGATCAAATCTCGAAAGACCGATTGGTTTAGTAGCCTTGGAAACACTAGATATATTCATAAGTTTTACATTACATCATAAAACGAAAAACTACTACAACAACATATTGTCTCCATAATCCACACTCATATCCCCACATAATATCCCTGCAGGTCATTCATAACTTACTTCTTCACTTCCTGGGAAAAATAAAACATAGAAAAGGGGTGAGCTCAAATGCCGAGTAAGGATAACAATATAGCGGAAACTTTCATAAATAAGAATAAACATTTAAGGCAATGTATAACTAAAACAAAAGCCTTTCAAACATGAACTTTCAACATGGTATGGCATAAATAAAATGAAATAATGCCATTTACTTATTCACATGGATATTCTACTAATCGAATAATCACATGCAAAAATCAATAACCACTTTCATAATGTTGGAATGCATAATGCCAGACTCTCATAACCACATAGTCAAGGTCTCGTGCCAAGACTACAAATAAGATTTTGTCAAGGCCTTGTGCCAAGACACTAGTTTGTCTCATGAGACCTACCGATGCATCGAGGAGCTATAGCGGGCTCCACCCGTCACTTACAAAGTCCAATGCATTCCCATATGAAAAGGTTTAAACATAACATAAACATTCGTATCAAAACTAGCATACGAAGTGTCAATAATTTCACCATAAACTATGAATGGTATAAAAATAGCACATCCACAGTCAAACATATCACAAAACCTTTAATACAATATAGAAGTTTTGTATCATAATAAATCAACTTCAAATAATCTTAAAATCCATCAAAGGATGTTGACATAGATGAAATCAAAATTCTTTTTAAAGAAATATCTCCTTTTATTTTGAAATCATTTAAGATCCATATAAAATAAAACATTTTCTTTGAAAATATTCTTATAAGCTTTTAAGGGAAGCTTTGAAGATTTTATAACGGCGGAAAATAGCAGCACCCGCCGTATAAGTTAAAAAAACATTCTTACCATAATTCTGTCGAAAAGGTTAAAAAGGACCTTGTTTTGAAAATGACGGAAAGATTCCTTTATAAACCTCTTATAAAAAGTAAAACAAGGTTATAAATGACTTTAACCCATATTCTTGTAAATAATAAATATGTTTTGAAATACATTTCGAAGAAACATGGATGTGGATGATAAAGAAATCCCAGTAGATTATTACATATAAACAACCTCGGATAATGAAGAGATTGTGAAATAACCCTTACCTTGTACTTTTCCTTGGTTGGGGTAGGTTAACCTCCTGTATAATGGTGAAATAATTGTTATTAAATTATACAAGAATCATATATATTAATATGATATCATATATGATCTTTTATCATTGATTTGTTAATAATATCTTAGAATTATCGTCGTTTCGGGTGTTAACTTACTCATTTTCTTTTATATGTTTTGTTACATAAGCCATGTTTGTTGTATCTTATTCATATCCAGAATGATATCAAGTCCTTAAACATCATTTTTAAATCATAAAATTATAATTATACTTGAATGGATATGATGGAGAATGAATCTCATCGCGTTCGTGGAGACGGTAGTCCGTACGTACGCACGAGCGACAATATCATTCTTTTGATATTAAAATAATATATAAATGGATGGTATATAATATATATAGAATAATTAACATGTTATATTTATTATTTACATGAGTTACACATCATTATTATACCCATCCAAATAATAATATATTGAATAACAATTACACCACGACGTGGAGACGGTAAGCCGTACGTACGCACGTATGGTGACATGTTATTCAAAGGGTGGATAGAATACTGAATATGGTTGTACCATATTTATAATAACATCACATTATATGTGAGATACTGGAGTTATTATTTTAGAATGGTAAGAACAAAGAAAGAAGAAGTGGAAGAAGAAAGGAACTTGAAAAGGGGTGGTGAAAACATTACCTCTTCTTCGGGTTCTTCCTTTTGATTTGATCAAAAGGGCTCCTTAGGTTGGCTTTCTTATCAAACTAAGGCCTCTAGGTTGTATTGCGGGATGTTGGGAGAGTATTTGGGCAGAGTTTGGCCGAACCAAAAGGCTTTGAAGGTGTGAAGAAATGAGAAGGAGGAGTGCCCTTTTATAAAAGGGGTGAGGGGCACCTTTGGAAAAGCTAGAAATATTAATTTATAATAAATTCATATTCGGTTTCTAATGGATCCAAAGTTGATCATTCAAAGGTTAAGGTGGGTATGGGTCTAAAACAACTCAACCAATAGAATTTAGACAGGTTTGGGTACTTATATTAACCTTATCTTTAAGTATTAACTCTAAGTTAATTAGTTTCACTTTTACAATGTCTCTTTGTATTTTTATATAATATGGTTAATAAACTTACTATATACATCCAAGAGACCCCCAAGTGGTCCATTAATGATGAACCTATCATGATATAAGTATCTTGGACGAACCATAGATTTTTAGGAATTTAATATCAATTAATAATATAATATTTGTTTTAAGAACTCTTTTATGTCAATTTTGACACTATTCAATAGTTTATTTTTGTGAAACTCATAACAGATTGATTACTTAGAAAAAAGTAAATTAAATCAATCCTAATATATCATATTATCCTAGGAAATTAGTTTAATTCATTAAAAGTTTCATATTATATTTATTTGGGTATTTACAATATCAATTATTTTAATTTTTCACTATTATAGTAATTACTGCATCATCATTGTGTCATAAATAAAATAAATTATTTAATGTCTAAAAATTATAAATAAAATATAATTATGTAGGAAATCGTTTTATCTTTCTAATGAATATTTATAATATAAAATCCAACATATATAACCCTATGTAACAGTTGTTTTTCTAAAATATATATGCTTGTGTTATTTTTGTATTCATTTTAACTTAATTAAAATAAAGTGTCCTTATCACCTACAAGTGGCACGATGGGGTCCCAAAATCGACCCAAAGATGCCTATGGTCGAACATGTATCAACCAATAAGGCTAGGACACGTTTTAGGGTAATTATTATTATTATAATATTATTTTTTAACCCTTATTTACCGGATTTACCCTTAACCATGGTAAATAAAATATTTACCGCAGTAATTATTCAAAATGTCTAAAAATAAAAGTTACCTATTTACACAATTTGAACATCCTGATTCCAAATATGGAATCCATTTTTCTAAATTCAAAACACAGAAGTGGCAGAAATTAATTTAAAATTAATTCCCGCTGTCGAAACAAAAAGCGTGTTTTTAAGAGATAATAACTATCAAAAGATTGACACTTGTTTATGTTCGGTTTAATTGTAAAATTATGTCCAATGACCAAAATTATATTAAATGGTAAAAATATATTCTAAATATACTTTAAAACCACTCAAATTCATAATTTATCACTATTCATCAAAATATGAAAGTTATCTGAAATGTACCAAAATTTCACCTTAGGCTAAATTCGATATTCCGAATCCAAAAATGAAGTCCATTTTGAAATATAAAATATATATAATTTCAAAAAGTAGGTATTACTATTCATAACGGCTAGTTTGATTGGTTATGGTGTGTTAGAACTCGGTGTTGCGTACAACACACGCTATCACATTATTCAAAGAGAAGCGTACCGTGGAAGCTTGGGGTGTTACACATGTGTCTCCAGAAAGTCAAATATTCCCTTGAACCTATCCAGAAGGTCCTTCACCTATTGAGGTTCAGTCATCCCTTTAAAGGGCGGATAATTCTCAGGCAAGAATTCCTGTGAATTGTCTCTCTCTCCTCCATCTCCTGGTTGTACCTCAACGATAGCATTCTGTAATCGCAGTACATCATGATCAATATCACAGACTTCCAGTACAATAGTCTCAATGAGATTCAGATCTATAGGTGGGTTCCATTGTGGAGCATCAGCTGCACCTTCCTGAGGAACTTGTGGAAGACGTCTCAGAGTCACACTATAGCACACTGAAACATAAGAATGATCATAAAACAGAACAAATATCATCTCAAACTAGAAAACCTGTAAGCATAAACTGAGATTTTATAAACAAAAACCTAACACTATAGACACATATCCCAACATCTCAAGGAAACTTGAGTATCATTACGATAAGATATGGCCATGCGCTTATCACAACATACCTCACAAGTCCTAAAAATCCTATCTCTATTCTAAAATATGTCCCAAGGCATGGAATTTTTAGGAAAGACCTGCCTCTGATACCAAATTGTAACAAACCAACCCAGGTTAGCCTCAAACCTGGCACCCAAACTGATCCCTCACATACCTGAAGGGCTTTTCTGATCTCCCTGGGCTGAAAACAAGCACCTAGGCATCGAACAACAGAATAGAGGGAATGATTTTTCCAAACCTGAACAACCACATGACATATATATATATATATATAACATGAATAAATAGAGGAAGAAGAAAGGATATATATGTCATAAATATAAGAAAATTGTGGTAATATACAACTAAAAAAGTAGGTAAAAACTCAAAGATAAGTTCAATGACAAAGGACTATAATATAAATAGATACTCCAAAAAATGGTAGAGAGGGACTCCCACTATCTCACCACTAGAAACCCAACCATATTACATGAACATCACCACCTCGCAGTAGTTCCTTTCCTTTCCCTACACTGGAAGACAAAAAAATGTCTATGCACCATTGAAGAGGTGTGTAGGGTGTGAGGTAATAAGCTCAGTCGGATCCCACCCAGGTTTTTCATAACTAATCTCTATATAAAAATCCATGTATTCTCATTTTAAATAAAAAAATCATGATAAGCAGTGGAGCAGTTTTATAGAAAACATGGTAATAATTTCATTTTTTCACAACTCTAAAACAAAAGAAGGTATATTAATTTTAAATCACATTTTCCATATCATTTTCAAGCATAAACATGCATATCAAGGATAAATAATAAATTTTATCAATAAAAAACAAAATAATAGTTAACAAAACACCAATGGATACTAAATTTCCATGCCACAAACTACCCATACCACAATCAATCAAGTTCACAAATTCGGATCCTAGAATAATGGGTCTAGGAAGAATAGGAATACACCTTGAGTAAACCCTCCAAAATGTCAATATTAGTCTCAAATAACAATGGGCCTATGAAACATAGGAAATCCCCCAGATAGACCTCCTTGAGAATCACAAAACAATGGATTATAGCCTCAAGCTAAACCTTCCACCTAAGTACCCAAGGTAGCCCATGTTCTCTTTTTCATAATTTCTTTTAATGATTTGAAAACCATATCAAAAACCATTTCAATGCTTTGAAAATACGCATTTCTATTATATTTTTCAATAACCATGGAAAACCCATTTTTTGTTGAAAACTATTTTTAAGATATATAAAATAATCATTCCAATATTTCATTATGAATTAGTTTGTAAAGAAAAACAACAAGATCCATTATAATATGCTACAGATAGAACCACCTACCTCAAAACTCATGTCACACATGCCTAAAAAGGAATCCAAATCAACAAAATCCAATAATGTCAATGAAGTCCCAAGAATCAAATCCACGTCAAGAATGATTCAATTTAGAAGAACAGGGGTCAAAAAAAGAGAGAAATCCCACATAGCTCAAAGAAGAATTCGTACCGCACTATGACTAATGGAATAGTTGACTCTCAATATAAATGGTGGTGGTATTCATGGACAAGATCTAGAAGAACAACCACAAACAAACATGTATGTAGTGAAGCATTTCCTGAGGCAACATCCTATGACATTCAGCAGTTGAGGTGACCCTATGTAAGGTGAATGATGGATTAAATAATTGGAATATATTTTTGATGAAATTGGGTGTTCGGAACATCAAAAGGATAGTCTCATTGTTTAAAATTTTGAAGGTTAAGTCAATAAATGATGGTTGATGCTTACAAATATCATGGATTGTGTAGAGATAGATGCTATTTGTTGGGATGAATTCAAAGGTATATTCATTGTGAATTATATTCCTTATGAAGATCCACATTGGATGGCATAGGAACAAACCAAAAATAATCACTAAACTTATGCTAACTGATCCACATATGCCACCCAAAGGTGATA
Source organism: Viscum album (assembly GCA_963277665.1). NCBI lineage: Eukaryota > Viridiplantae > Streptophyta > Magnoliopsida > Santalales > Viscaceae > Viscum > Viscum album. The sequence continues at coordinate 1,191,702,109 of OY728158.1, read as the reverse complement.
CTGAGATCAAAGGAAATAAAATAACATAAAGGTTACTCACTTGGAGAGATACATTGCAACTATAATGAATATCGAGTATTGAATAGATCAATCTAGAAGAGTTTGATTCACTCAAAAATTCCCTAGAACTACCTTAGGTTGGGAGGCATAAAGAACAAGAAAAGTAACCAAAACAAAATAGTCACATCCTTTTTTTAAAAACTTTATGTGGGTTGTTACATGGTTTGTGATCCCCAAGATCCACATATTCCAAAAAAACCCATCTCTTTGGATAAAAAATGACCTTTTACCAACTCATGTCATGTAATTCATGGTCACGACGTTTAACCTTTTACGGTGTGAAGTTGTATCTCACGAATTACATCTAGTAACCATTACACGGTGTGTAATATATTTACATAGTGTGTAACTACTCTACATCCTGTATAAATGAACAATTATTAGTAAAAGTACAATAAATCTCTATCTTCACCATTATAGGTATCCTCTTAATCTCAAAGGAGAGGGAAACCATGATGTGGTTAGGGGAATAGTGAATAAAATGGTAATCGGATGTTACACCTGATCTTCTTAGACTTGAAAAAGATAGACATGGGAGTCATAAAGGAAGGTAAATCATTATTCCTTTCACAAATTATTTCTCAAACATACATTTAGTGAAGATAAAGGATTCTCAAATAAATGATTCGTAAATTTAGAAGAAGGTAGAGATTATTAAAAATGGGAAATCCTCATAATTCAAAATTGATGAGGAAGTCGTTATAATATTTGGTTCATAACTATGTGCACCATAAAATTCTAAGATAAAGAAATATATCTTGAATGATTGACATAGATCAACCTTATCTATTAACAGAGGGAGTGAAAATATGTATTGAGATATCTAAGAGCACTATTGGTGGGATAATATTAAAAAGGTGATCATATAATATATATAAAAGTTCTTGGTTTGTGAGCAAGTGAAGGTAGAAGAGTAAAAGTCTAAGGTAATGATTCAACCATTACCAATGCCTCATGGAAATGGGTAAAAATTACTATAGACTTTTCCACTAGACTTCCAAATAAACCCAGAGGAAATAATTCTATATGGGTCATTATAGATCATCTTAAAAATACTGGTCACTTTATTATGATTCTAAAGGACTTCCCACTCAACCAACTTGCATAGATATACATCATATAAGTGGTAAGGATGTATGGAGTACCATTATCGATTATACCAGGTGGTCATCTGAGATATACCTCCACTTTCTGTAAAAATATCCATCATACTCTAAATACTAAGTCAAACATTAGTACATATTATCACCCCCAAACTAATGGTTAATCTAAGAAGACTATTCAGAAACTAGAAGATATGTTGAGTGAATTATAAATAGACATAAAAGGAGGATGGGATTGACATCTTCCACTGATCAAGATCTATTAAAAAAATATTTTACATTCTAGAATCCTAATGGCTCCATATGAAGCACTTTATGGGGAAACATGTATAATACCTGCATTCTGGGATGAAGTTGGTGAACATAAGCTATTGGCACATGAATTGGTTAAGGAAATGGCCAAAAATGTGAAGACCATCCATTAGTGTATATGGTCTTCCCAAATTTAATTGAAGAGCTATATAGATAATATATAATGGGACATAGATTTTGAGGTTGGAAACAATTTATTCCTATTAATATCTCTATTGAACAGGGTCATGATATTTTTGAAGAAAGGAAGGCTAAGTCCCAAGTATATTGGCCCCATTGAGATTCTTGATTGGGTCGGAGATGTGGCCTATCGACTAGCACTTCCACCAACCATGTCTCAAGTACATGATGTATTCCATGTGTCCCAATTGAGAAAGTACATACCATATCCCACACATATAATGAACTGAGAAGTGGTATAGCTGGAAAATGATCTCTCTTATGAGCACCAGTCATTGAATATTTTGGACTGTAAAGACATGGTTCTATGTAACATGACCACTTACCTGGTCAAGGTACTATAGAGAAACTATAAGTAGGAAGAGGTGACATGGGAATTGGAGGAAGTTATTAAGGAGAAATACCCTCACCTATTTTTACCTTAGTATGTAAAATGAAATTTTGAGGGAAAATTTTATAAGGGGAGAGAATGTAATGACCATTAATTTTATCAATGGAATTTCCCTTCTTATGTCATAAAATACATACATCATATATAAAACCCAATAAAAATATTATTCTAATAAATGAATAATAAAATATTATTCAATAAATAAAGCAATAATAATGCTAAATATTATAGTGGGATAATAAATAGAAAATAATATAATAAGAAGGGGAAAATTTTGATCTACTCGATCCACTAGAATAACTGCACTCACAAAAAATGCTGTAGAAATTAAACATAATGATAGTAATAAAAAATATTAATTTTCAAGATTAAATTATATTTATAAACTTAAGAGAAGATATAAGTGAATGAATAATGGATGAAATAAGTGGTATTTATAGAAATTAAGGAATCTATACCATTGGAATAGTAACCTGGCCGTTGGAATAGTAATATAACCATTAGGAATAGTAATCTGGATGTTAGAATAATAACCTCACCTATGATATTATAAATAAAATTTAGGTATCTTATAAATGAAAATATGACATATTTATATCATGTAATAAGTAAATAAGTGTTAAAAATGATAAATTAAGTGTTAGTATTTTTATAAAACCTAAATGCTTATTTACAATTTTATAATTAATATAATTATTTAAAAGAAAATTTATTTTCATAAAATATTTTCATAAATTAATATTATGTTTTATTTTAATTATAATATAATTTTATGATATCAAAATTAATTTTTCAAAGGGCTATAAAATCGATTATAATATTAAAATTGGTATTTTTAAAATAAATGGTGACTTTAATTAAAAAATAAATTTATTATATTTAGAAAATTATTTTCATAAAATGGATTCCATTTTTTAAATGTATATGTATAAAAATTTATATGGTGAATTTTTGGGATTTTTATAAAATAGTTGAATTTTTTGTGAATAGTAAAATACGGTGATTTTCAGTATTTAACATTGTAAGCTAAATACGTGAATTTTTTATTCATATATGATGTAAGAATGGTGTAATAACCCATTGGTTTTAAATATACTTAAATATTTACTATATATATTCATAGTAATCAATACAATTGATAGTCTTGATCCAAAATAATAAACTAATGAATATATTAATAAAAAACACTCCACTCCCCCCCCTATATAAACCACCCCTTATCCTCACACATTCTAAGCCTTTTATAAAGTCAATATTATACCCAATTATCTTCCAAATCCTTCTACCCAATTCCAATATCTTATGTTCTCAATAAAATAACAAACACAAAAGCCTTAAAGAGGTTCTCAAGGAGACGACATTCAAGAGGTAAAATCCTCAATCCTTCTCTTTTAATTTCTTTTGGTTTTTGTATCCTCACCTCACCGGCTTCGTGGATGGTGAGTTTTCATTTTTCCATTACCATCTAAAAGGTTGGTCATAAAAACTTATTGTGGTTAAAAAAATTAATATATATATTATAACTTATTTCAATTTCTTTAACTAATATATAGACATAATATTAAATAAAATGAAACTAATTTGTGGTGATCCAAAAACCACCAAAATAAACTAAATAATTAGAAATAATGTTTTATCAAATGAATCATACTCATACCAAAAAAATGAAATATGGGGGAATTTAAACATCTGAAAGTTCATTAATAGCATATAATTTAACTTCTGTAAAATTATTCCCTTTAGAAAATAACTCCATAATTATGACCTTGTAAACCGGCCATGAATCCATGAAATTAAACGCTCCTGAAACGATGAAATTGAATGTTATAACTGATTAAAATGGTCATAAATGAACATAAAAAAATTATAATAAACTAAATAATTGTATAATAGGTTCTGAATTAAGTAACTAAATAATCTAATTTGATTATTCATGACATTAAGTGCATATGCAGAACGCATTCAGATATAAGGTAAGGGCTCACTTCAAACCTCCATTTTCTCATTTAGGTTACGCTTTCTCTCTCTTTACTCCAATATATTTCTTAATTATTCTTGTATAATACTCCTAAATTCATTTTATATATTCTAAACTTGTTTTTTTGTCTCAATTCATCTTTTTTATGGGGAAATACATGTTTTATAAGGTTCCCTTCTCAATTCCTTTGATAAGAAATCTCGATTAAAGTGAACTTCTCTGTTTCTGACCCATTTTTAAGTACACTCCCTAAAAATTATTAAGACACTAGTATTTTTATAAAATAAACAATTTTATCATGAAAAACAAATTTATTTTATTTCTGGTATTATAAAATCAATTATTCCTTCATCTTTTTTAAAGGCTCTTTAATATTCTCCCTTAAACCACACTAAATTGGATCATTTATAAAGTTTATTAAACACTCATTTTAATGTATTAGATTCATTTCAATATCATTACTAATGATATATTATTATTTTCATTTTATTATTATCAAGAAATTATTTAACCCCTTCATTCATGGATATAATTATGATAAACCCTTTGGTTATTCCTTATGACATGATTATGTTGCCCATTTCTTTCCATGGGTAACTGTTATATTTATTCCTTTTCTATGAATATTTAGGTGGACCACATATGCATGAACATGTTTTGATGGATACACCCTAATAGAACTCCAATTCATTGGGTAATGTTTACTCTCATTAGACATAATTTATTGGATTATAGAGTAAACCTAATCCATTATGCGACTTTTTCCATCATGTGATATAGTCTTGGAAGTTATACATGACTCATGTTTATGTCATGTTATATATTGCTTCCACATTCCAATATTTCCATGATAATATGATTCCATGTTATATATGTTATTATTCAAAAAATTTATTCATTATCCATTTCTTTTATGTTATCATGTTATGCATTCCAAATCATGTGATATAATTTATTCCCATGTTTATTCCTTTTCTGGGGTTTTTAGAACATTACTTCTTTGAGGTATTCCCTAGGATACCCTATATAGTTATAGGAGATAAAAGGGAGTTTTGAAATCATAACAGACATAATATAAAATATGTTTTTAATTTTAGTTTCATGTTTTCGGATTATTTATCTAATATTCCAGGGACACTAGACCCTTCGATCCTTGGTTTGTATTTTATGGATTATTATGCTTGAAATAATATAATAATATGTGTAAAAGTCTAGGGTAACTATATATGAAGTATATATTAGCATATAAAGAGTTTAAAATTCTCCATATAATTTTATTGTAACTCATTTCATAACACATTACTACCTTCGGAAAGTGAACAAGGTTTCTAATGCTTTGAGTAAAAATAATTACACTAGATTATCTATGATGATGATAACAAAATATAAAATATTATTGTATTTTAAAAGGATGGATATTGAAATCATGAAGGAAGGAACAAAAATTATCTTTATGAAATTAGTGTTCAACCATATATCTATGTGAAGATAAAAGAGGTGTAGAATGATGATGGGAAGCTTCAAAAGAATGTGATAAATGTTTCTGAGTTAAACCTTGATTGTGATGTAATAACAATATTTAGGAACCATGTATGTGTTCTTCCCATACCATATTTGAAGTAGGAGCTATTAAAGGAAGATCAAAATTCATTATTCTCTATTCATTTGAGAATTACAAAGATGTATAAAGGTTCGAAAGAGTATTTATGGTGGGATGGAATTTAGAGAGTTATTGCATAGATCTTATATTGGTGATTATTATGTCATCAAGTTAATTATGGGATACAAAATTCTAAGGGGATGTTAACACCATTACCCATAATATAATGGAAATGGTTAAACATCACCATAGATTCTATCATCAGACTCCCCAAAATATAAAAAGGGGGTCATGTTATATGGGATATAGTTGATTGCCTTACAAAGTTAGCACACTTTATATCTATAAAATATTATTTTTCCCTTGATCATATTTCCAGGATAAAAATTAATAAAGTGGTAAGGTTTCACATAGGATCACATTCTATTATTTCTAATTGGGATCTGATTTTTACCTTGAAGTGTTGGATAAGTCTTTAGTAAGACCTGTATATGGAGTAAGTCTTAGCACTACGTATCATCCTTAGTGAGATGGTCAGTCTGAGAGAACAATTCAAACCCTATAGGATATGATTAGATCTTTTTCAATTGATTTAAAAGTGGTTTGGATCAACACATTCCTCTCGTTGATTTTTGTTACAATAATAGATTTCACTCAATCATTCAGATGGATCCTTATGAAGCCATTTATGGAAATAAGTATAGAACTCCCACATTGTAACACCTGGTTAACTTTATGTCAGGTATGTTTTGACATTTTATTTTTTTTCTATTTTTGTTGAGTAAGGTCGAGAAAGAGTTGGGAGGTTACCTATAATAGTGAATTTAGGGATTTTTTTGGTATTTTCAACATAAAACCAATAGTTTTTCAATCTTATAGGGATTCACACATTATATAATGGGGATACACAATGTGTAATCATCGTCTGGTATATTTTTTGAATTGGGTACATAGGATGCAAGGTTACACATTGTTCATATATTACACACCATTTAAATATTAAAAATTGGATTTTTAATAAAAGGTGATTGGTTTTTTTGTATATGGGAATCAAAAATTACATGACATGTAATTGGGTTACATGCCTCTTAAAAACGCGAGTGTCGATTTTATATAGGTGGCTCAGCTGGAATTATTATTTACTTCCTCCAATCTTCCTTACTCTTGAGCTATAGGCTCTTCATGGGTGATTTTTGATATGTACACCCCTCTAGAACATTATTTTGGTGATTAATATTCGTTTTGGTTGTGTTGCATCTCTATAGGTAAGTGGTGTTCTTGTCTCTTCCATATCAATCTATCTCTTTCCTTATAGTTTGATAGGTCATATAGGGAGGGATAGATCTAATATTTGTGGTGTTGAATCTTGATTCTAGGTTGAGTTCCTAGATCTTTTGAACCTTATTCTTTCATCGGTGATTCCTATTGGAGGAATTGTGATTTTTTGAAAAGGTAGGTGGTTTTGTAAAATATTGGACAATTAATTAAATCTAGAATTTATTTTTATTTTTAATTACTTTAAATTGATTTTTTAGAAACCAAAAATGATGAAAATTGGGATTGAAATTCATATGGTATTTCTTTTGAGAAAACCCCCAATTCCAATGGAATTTTAGATTGGAGCATGTTATGAAATTGATGGAAATTATAAATTGATTTTGAGAAAAAAAATGGTTTAAATTGAAATGATAAAACACTATTATTGGGTTTGGTTTTGATGGTTATGAATTTAGGGAAAACCTATGTTTTTATATTGAAATAAAATTGGTATATTGAAACTAAAAATAGTAAAATTATATTTTAAACTTATTTGGAATAATTTTCCCATTTTAGATTTATTGATTGAGCACATATAATTCTGGGTACTTAGTGGATTATTTTGGACTAGCACGCAAGTATGGTAAATCCAATGAAATAGATTCATGATTAAAACTCTAACAAAAACCTATTTTGGAATATCTTATCCTTGATGGGATGTTGATGGGTCCTATTTGGTGTGAGCCTGAGGGATGTGTGTACAAATACATTCCTTAATCACTAATATGAGATGTGTGAGGATCCTATAACTAGAAACTATTGTAACATAGGTAAGATAACCATGGTAGTTGTTGTGATTATTTTTATATATAATCCAATGATTTTGAAAATTGTAATTCTATAACCCCATAAGCACAGATTCAATGGATTACTTTATTACATTTTCATTATTATAAGGAATCAAATCCTCTAGTACTGATTAGTTTTCCAGTTTTGGAAAACCAAATTACATACATGGTATCCATATTATATTGGGAAAAATAAAAATAAAACATGATACATAATAACATGAAATTAAAATCATCCTTGAAACTCATTCAAATTATTCCTCTTTATAACTAGGGGAAAGAAAACAAAAATAAGGGTGATCTCAAATTCTTGGTAAGGAAAAAAACAATAGAATCATTAATTAATAAATTATCATAATCAACATGGAAAATTAAATAATTGATCACACACTGCTAGAAATATGGGTTTATCCATCACCATGGATTTAACATCACTAGCTAAAAATCATGTTAAAGACCCCCTTTTTCAGCAATAAAAAAATCGATGTTAAATGGTTTCTTCAACAGCGCTTTTTTAGCATTGTTAAAGAGGGTCTTTAACAGTGCTAAAAAAGTGTTTTTAAAGGCAGGGTATTTATCATAACTTTTTTCAAGTGCTGATAAAGGCCCACCCTTTATCAGCACTTTTAGAAAGGATCTGATAAATGGTGCCTTTATCAGTGCTTGAAAAAAAGCACTAATAAAGGGGTCGTTTATCACTGCTTTTTTAGAAGTGCTGATAAACGACCCCCCCCCCCCCACTATAAGTGATTTTTTACAAGCACTGATAAAATTATAATTCAAAAAAATATTTCATTAAAAATAATATATTGATATATAAATATGTTTTTATTGATATAAATATAATATGTATTTTTTAAAATATGTTTTAGAAAAGGTAAATTGGAATTTACACATAATATATAAGATATTTAGTGGAAATAACTTAGAAAATAACTAAAAAATATTTTTAATTAATAATTTGATAATTATTATCAAGTAATAATCATTTAATAAAAAATTTAAAAAAATAAAAAAAACTAAGAAAGAATCTAAAATAAGTTGAAAACGTAACTCAAACTTCATGAGTCATAACTTTTGATTCGGGTGTCCGTTTTAGCTCTACCGCATATCAAATCAAATCATGTGATGAGATATATTCCATTTTATGATATAGTTAAACCTCTACACATTTTTCATGGCCAAAAAATCCCTTAAGTCCAATAAAACGGAGTGCTCAGTTGGCATACCCCGATTTTTTAACAATCGGTGGATTTTCAGGGTCATTTATGGAGGTATTATTGCCCCTTTTTGGTGGGGACTGATTTTATTCCTTGGTATTACCTTTTTATTGATATTATAGTGTTTGAAAGTTTATCATTTTTCACAATTTAATATTATTTATAATCAAATAAATAACAATATATTCATATTTTTTATAAATTCATAAATAAAAATTTAATTTTTCAAATAAATAATTAATCATATTTTCATATAAAACATATTTATTAATATATAAACATATATATAAACATATGGATAAAAAAATGTAACAATATATATATATATATCAGAAAATGTTAATCAAAATAGTATAGGGTAGTGGAAAAGGCTTTGATGTATATGTTGGGGGTCTAGGGTTCGAAACTCGATGGAGGTAGGGCCGCATGTGAGCGAGGGTGGGAATATCTAAAGCACTGATAAAGTGGTGGGGGATGTGCTAATAAAGGGTCGTGGGTGGAAATAACTAATGAAGGGGGGTGGGTGGTCCATGGAAAAAAATTATATACCCATTATCAGCATGGCCTTTATTTGTGCTTTTTTAGCACTATTAAAGGCCCCCTTTAATTGTGCTAAAAACACAGATAAAAGAGACATTTTATGGCACTAAAAGGGGTGTTAATGGACCCTTTTAACACTGATTTTTTTAGCACTGTTAAAGTGGAACTTTAACATCACTTTTTTTAGCACTGTTAAATGGGGCCTTTAATTGTTCCTTTTTAGCACAGATAAAGGATTTGGGCCTTTAACCGAACTCAAATTATCAAGGATTTTTTATCATTGATAAAGGTCTATTATAGCACTATTAATGGCCATTTTTGTAGTAATGACACATGCCATATAAATATATGGATAAGAAATAATCAATATTAAATGGTAAATAACAAAAACATATTCCATTTAATCAATAAACCGAGAATGAAATGCATACTTATAAAATGTCAAAGAAAAAATCTCATAGATAATAATAATAACATATGAATTCTCAAAAAAATAAATTATTAACAATAATACACCATGTATACTAGGTACATGGTACCATTATCATAAACAAATTTGACAAATATTGTTTAGAATATTGGGTAGAAACCCATCTGAATTGACCAACTAATTCTTCACATTAGACTATCGAAAAATCGTGGGTCTTAAATTAACTCATCCCTAAACCATAGGGCTTTCATTAACTGGTCCCTAACCCATAGGTATTTCATAACCAGTTCCCAACCCATGTCATTCATGTCCCAATCATTCCTTATATATCAAATAATAAATTTAATTCATAAAAAATATACCTTATCAAATATATGTATTGAGTAAAAGATACAAATTTATCAATATTTCCCTAATTAATCAAATAACATTCAAAGTAAGAAAATGTATGGAAAATGGTCTATTGTTTAGGAAATACTAATATCCATTACAAAATAATATGTATCTTTAAGATAAATTTAATTTATAATAAAAATGATCATACGTAAGTGATTGTTTCTATATAAATTTAACAGTCACAAAAGAATGTGGGATTGCAGAGAGACCTTTTACAACTTGGTAACTTTCAATTCAAAACCCCTCGGATGACATAATTCAAATTGAAACTTAAAATACTATTAATTAATAGATAATAATGATATTAAATGAAAAATGGGAATAATATTCACCATAATAAAGTGAATTGGTTTATAATAATAAATAAGAATCAATGGAATGTAAATTGAGATGAAATAACTTACCTTAAACCCTCCTTTGGTTGAATTATATTTAACCTCATGTATAATGGTTTTAATAATGATATTTACTTACAATATAACTATATTAATATTTATTATATCATATATAATAATTCTATAACATATCATAACCCATTGATTAATAATCATTCATCATTTTCATCGTTTCGGGTGTTAATTGCCTTGTTTTCTGAGTATGTTTTGACACATAATTTTTGGTTCCTGTTACTTATATCATTATTTAATAATATCTAAAATGTTTAACATGATGTAAATATTATATATATTCAGTGTATATGTATTTATAGTTGTCCATAAATTTTGGAGATAGGTAATGAAATACATCGTTCATGGATAATAATAATAATAATAACTGAATTCTCAATAAAGGAAATGATTAATTATTAGACTCCATGTTTCCTAGGTACATGGTACCTTTACTATCCAGACCTTTCAGAAGATAGTATATCATATTGGGTATAAACCCATTTGATCTGGCCAACTGATTCATCTAATGAGACTACCAATGCATCATGGGGCTTGAATCAACTGGTCTCTAACATATATGGCTTGCAATAACTGATCCCCAACCCATATGGATTCCATTAATTGGTCCACAACCCATTTCATTAATGTCAAAATAATTCCTCATATATGGAATCATCTATTTAATTCATAAACAATATTCCTAATCTAATATTCAAATTGAATAATTGATTAGGACTTACCAATATTTCTCTAATTAATCAAATGAATTTCAAAGTAAAAACTGTATTTAGAAATGGTATAGAGTTTAGTAAATACTTATATCCATTGCAAAAGAATATATATATTTAATATAAATTTAATATAAAATAAAAAAAATGTCTATAATTAAGTGATTGTTTCAATATAAAGTTAACAATCACAAAAGAATGTGGTATTGCAAAGACAACTTTTACCACATGGTAATTTTCAAGTTAAAACCCATTGGATGCGATAATTCAAAGTGAAGCTTAAATTAACATGAATTGTGAGATAATCATGATATTAAATTTAAAATAGGAATTATATAAACCACATCAAAGTGAATTGGTTTATAATAACAAATAAGTATTAATGGAATGTAAATTGAGATGAAATCTCTTACCTTACACTTCCTTTTGGTTGAATGATATTTAACCTCATATATAATAATTTTTATAAAATTATTAACTTATAATATGGCCATATTAATATTTTTTATATCATATAAAATCCTTTTATAACATTTCATAACCCTTTAATTAATAATATTTCATCACTTTCATCGTTTAGGGTGTTATTTTCCTTGTTTTTTTAGTATGTTTTGACATGTAACTTTTTGTTTCTATTACAAATATAATTATTTGATCATATTAATAATGTAAAAAATTATTTAAATATTATATATATTCATTATATATGTATTTATAGTAGTCCATAAAGTTTATAGATAGTAAATTAAGTACATTATTCATGGAGACGGCAGCACGTACGTACGCATGAACACTAGTTCCATTTTCTTGTCATATTAAAAGAAAGAAAATTAAAGGATATATATATTATAATTACATAATAATATTAATTTCATTTTTTTAAATAATTTAATTTAAACCATCCTTAATACATTCCATGTATTGTATGAATGAATCACATTGCTTTGAGGAGGCGATAGTCCACATGTCCACAAATGAAGTTGTCGTATTCCCACAAAATGGAAAGCATGAAGTTATGTGTTATAAAAAAAATAAGTATAATTAAATTATAAATATCATATATATCATATATAATCTAAAAATACATCATTCTTGAATCCTAGAAATTTGTTAATGGAAGAACGAATGTCATTGGTTTGCAAGGTGGTAGTATGTCGTACACACGAACAACGATTATGTATACCATTTGATGGCAGTGTGTGAAATTATAGATCATAGACTTAAGATAAAAAAATATTATTATATTTAGGATACTTATTTTATTATATAATCAATATATAAGGATCATTAAAGTGGTGAGGAAATAAATAAAACAAAATATCTTGTCGAAGAAAGTTACCTCTTCTTTGGGTTACTCCTTTTGGTTTATATCAAAAGCATTCCTTGGTTTTATTTATGCCTAAAGTGAGGATTATAGGATTATTTTAGGGATTTTGGTAGATTATTTTTGGTAGTTTTTTCTTAACTAAATGAATTTAGTTGTGTGAAGGAGTGGGAAGGGTGAGTTCTTTTTAATAGTGGAGGAGGAGTGGTATTGTTGTAAATATAAAAAGGTAAACACTATTTAGAAGTATCCCTTACATAATTCAACTCCAATAACATACCAAACTATATAAAATGGATTATATTGTCAAAATATGGACATAAAATAGGTTTTGTACATTTTTCTAGGTCATTTTGGCCCTTAAGTTTAAGTTTTTGTCCCTTGTTATGATAGTTTTTCTCTTAATTGCTGTAATAAATTTTAATTTCTCTCACTAATATTTTTGGTAAAAAATAAGTTTAACTTATTTGAAATTATATATTATTCTTATTACAAATACTGAATCCATTTTTCAAAATTCAAAACACATAAGTGGCAGAAATTAATTTAAAATTAATCTCGCAGACAAGATAACGAAGCCAGTTTTTAAAGTAAAAATGTTCTAAAGTTAATTAAGTTTTTACATATAAAATCAATATAAAAATGATTCAAATGATATAAATTGAATTAATAAATTTATAATTATATTTTGAGTTTAAAACCAATTTAAATTATTATTTTTCATTAATAAATATTTAAACAAAAATATAGTTTTCAACAAAAATGCAGTATTTTTTCACTATTCATCAAAAATGAAGCTTCTCAAAAAAATACTAAAAAATCACCCTAAGAAAATATTGAAATTATTAATTTAAAAATTATGTTTATTTTTTAAAATAAATTTTATAAAAGTGGAAAATTTTTGTTTTAAAACTTGTTCCCCATTAAAAGGGATCAAAATTTCCTTTAGTAAAATATATGTTTTATGCATAAATTGCATTTGTTCTTATGATATGACTAAAAAATATATTGGATTAATGTCAAAAAAATATCAAATATATAATATAAAAAAAATATATCAAAAAGTCTCAAGATGTTATATACACTTATAAGCATGGTCTTGCGTGTCTTATACACTATCAAAGGATCTCAAAATTTGTGTAACACAACCCAACATAGTATTGCATGTATCAAAATATAATCTCAATTTTATATGGATTATTAGATTAAATGGGTGTTGCATATAAAGAAATCTATAAAAAAAATTAAATTTATTCTAAAACTAAAATACTTTAATGTTTGGGGTTGTTACAAAACTACATTGCTCATGCCTAGTGATTTATATAAACTATTTTATATAAAATGTTTACTTAAGACATTGTTTGAAATATCCCCATAATTTGAAATGAAAATCATGTATTTTATTAAATATATAATTGTACTACCATGACTATTTTTATTGAAATTAATATAATTATTTGATTTATTATTATTATGGAATATTTTTATGGAAAACCTGGCGAGACCCTACAGGGATTTTTACCTCACACCATACCTTTTCTTTAGGGATTTTGTAAAATTTCTTCTTCCATGTTCGAGCAAAGGTAAAGTGACTCTTAGAGGAGGTATATTTTATTAACCCTTTGGGATTGGAGTGTTTATACCTTCAGGGTTTTTGAATTTGTTTTGTATGGATTTGAGTATAATGGATTGTTCCTTTCTAATCTGTTACATTTCCAATTTTGGGGGTTGGAGGTGTTTGGGGGAGGTTCTAACAGTTTTCAATGGGGGATGCAACTACTACAGGGAAATACACACTATATAAATGTATTAAATTACATGTAATAATGGTTCATGGCTTCTGTGGTTAGGTAGTTCATTAATTGTACATGGCTAATGGGTATCCCAAGAAAATGGTACACATCATGGAAGTGGGATTCATGAAGTTTAATAAATTGAGTGTAAAAATAATTAGAGTTGATGAATTTTTCGATGGAACCTAAAGCCCTAAATTTACATGATGTGTATCGATTACACACTGTGTAAATATCTTGTGAAACTCATCTTTAAAGTCTATAGTTTGTGGGGTTATTTCTCAAACCTTATGATTGAAGCTCCCTCTTTTGTTCCATGAGATATATAGGCTTCCTATTCAGTTGTTAGAGATTTGTTTCAATGGTATTTAATTCCCTGATTCCCATCTTCGATCTATGTTGAGTTATCCTCTCATTCTAATCTATTTATTTCGGTTATTCTTTGGTTTTTCACTATGGTTGTGCATTTTGTTTTTCTTTGTGTTTTTGGACAGTGTATTGATGATCTATGGGTGTGGTTTAGGTTGATTCATGGTTTTCCATGTGCATTTGTGGATTACGGGCGTTTTTTCTATGTATTACGGTGCTCAATGAGTCTAAAAACCTACTTTTAAGTAGGAAATCATTTATTTCTCTTTATTTTTTATCATGTGGATGGGGTTTACTCTTTTTTATCAATGGTTTATAGTTGTGTTGGTTTAATTAAAGAGAAAAAATGGTTAAATTGAAATTTGAAGGGAAAAGGGTAATGTTCTTCATCCTTTATAGCTTTAATATGATTGTGAAATTGTACTTGTATGGTCTTTATTCCCCATTGAAAATTTTTTCCATTAGGGGATTTGTTCGTGCTACAGGATATGTGTTGTGACAATTGTTCCTGTTTTGATTGTTGTGATATCAACCAAAAATATAAATTGGCTAACTATGTATATTTGGATAATAAAATAGTTCCCCAGGTTTATGGATTGTGTGATAATACACATAAAAATGAAGTTTAATGTGATAAAATCCCATTTGTAAATATTTAAATGGATTTTGATGTGTTTTGATATGTGTCTATGCTTTTGGGGTACTGGTGTGTGGTTGATGTGAGTTTGGAGCATGAGGTGGATGGTTTGATGGTCGTGCTTTTGGGGAAGTGAGGCGGTTTTTTGTATATGACTTTAGGGTGGAGATGTGGTTTTTTGGTTGTGTTTTTGGTGTGGAGAGGTAGTTTTTATTTATCCCTTCTTTTGGGGTGATGAGGTGGTGGTGTCTTTATGCTATATACCTAGGTAGTGATGAAATAATAATTTTGTTAGTAATGATTGAAATGACATGGGTTGGTTTGGTTAGCGATTTGGAAGTTACTGATGAATAATTAAATGGTGGGATATGTGGTAAAATGTTTTTATTGATAAATAGTGAAAATAATGGGATGATTAAATAAAATTGGTTGATAATGTGACTGTGTCTTGTGGCTTGTGGTGTGGCCTTTTTTCATTTAGAGATGACAGCGAAAGTGGTGATGTAGTGGGTTGATTAGTGTTTGGTTGTGAACCCATAGGTTGGGTTTGTGTGAGGTTATATGTATATACTTTTATATTCATTGGGATTACAATATGCACCTCACCCACGTCAATAACTATGTTTCGATGCCCACATAGTCACATGGGGGTGTTTTTCTGAACATCTGGTGGGGAGGACGGATTCCTGGGTACCTTCTCATTCATGATCGCTCTTCCAAGTGAGGTAGGTATTTCACAATATATGATGGTAAGAGGTCTTTTAGTTCATTATATAGTGGGTTTGATATCTCGAGTGGTTTCGGGTGAGACATGACTGTTCTTGTCAGGTTTTGGCCCAAGTGTTTTCGAACGAGATGTGATATGACCATGCTTGTGGGGAATCTTATGGTTGGGATCATGCATGGAAGGAGGAGGGTATAAAATTGATTTCATATATGTTAATGATACTCTACTAATATGGTTATGAATGTGGTTTTATGTATTGAATGAGGTTTATGTGGACGATATGTGATGTGTCCATGCTTGTGGGGCAGTGTGGTATATAGAAGATATGGGAGTTCCAATGTGTAAAACATTACAGTGTGAAATAGGCATAGTAGTTGGATATAGGTATGGGGACCCTTTATCGATGTTATCCATGTTATATTATATTAATTGGCTTACATTATTTAGTGATTGTGATTTGGTGAGGTTTGGATGGATATTTGACATGTTTAAGTGTTGTTAGTTCTTCTGTTTTCTCACATGTGCATTAGTATGCTTCTTCATATGTAAATGAGAGACTTTGGTTTTCCTATGGACTGTACTTATATACTCACCCTACTTATATAAATGTTTTTTCTACTTTCTAGGAGGATTATATGGATTGTTTTGGACATTTCTAGCTTAGATCTTGGATGGTTGTTGTGTCGTTTCTTTGGATTTTCTTTAGGGTATTTACTTTTGAGACTTTTATTTGTATCTGTTTTATTTATACTTACTTTATGTGATGGTTTTCGGTTTCATTTTATATTATTTCATGGTGTTTCTTGTGGATGATTAATTTTATCTCCCAATCCTATATTATTATAAAGGGTAATTACTACCATTTCATGAGATTTTTATACCATGAATGCAGTCGCTAACCCAAGTCCTGTTAGAGGCGGGACTAGGGGTTCATTATCTCTCTCCCCTCATTGTGGTATATTTAGAGATAGGTGGTCAATAAAGAGTGGAATCAAAGGTGGTGGTTGAGAGATAGGATGGAATTTGGATTTAGAAAGATTGAGGATTGCATGTGTTGGTATAGAAGTTGTTCCAGTTGAACTTGGTGCTTGACATAGGCCTGGGAGACTAGCGAGCACACCAGATTTAGGGTCCACCATGATACATTTTATAGACTCTAAGAATATTGAAAAACCAAGTCAGGAGGACCTATTTTTAGTGTAGATACCTTGGAGAGGTACATGCATCATGATAACTTGTTATCTTGTTTTAATTGGGTTTATTTAGGAAGTTTTAAACTAATAATGTAAATTAAAATAAACCTAAATAAAATTTCATAATAATGGGATTTAGATTTTTTTGTTTTATTTTTCATCTATAGCTTATGTTCATCATCTGTATGTGGCTCAGGCAGTTTAGGTTCAACAAAATAATCTGTTTTATCATCGTAGGGTTTATTCGTTGTTTCATGTGTTTTAGTGGCAGGATTTAGGGAATTACTAGGGTAGGGTTTCAGGTGTGGAGACATAGAGATGGATGAAGGATCTCGATATCACTTTTGGTTTGATCCAAGCCTCGGTGGGATAGTGGTTCCATTCGGCAGTTATTCATATGTGAGGAGTTTCATGTTGGTGGTGAATGTTTTATCTGGTTGATCGGAATGAGGAAGATGTTTTTTAGGTTAAATTTTAGAAAGAGTTCCAGACATAGTTTCTTTAATCAACTATGAAGTAAGTGAAGAGGTAGGTTATTTCTTCTCTTCAGTAGGGGAGTATGTTAGTATGGGATCTTGGAATCAAGTTCAAAGACCTTATTTTTTTTCATATCTTTTTTCATATGAGGAGTCTCATGCGAGATGTCTTGAGGACTTACTCTATCCTTTTATCCAGTACTATGTTACTCATTATACATTTTTAATGTATCTAGAGGTTCATAAGAAGACAGATGTGATCAAGATAATGTAATTGTGAGGAAGGTTTACTGTGAGAGGGGAACCAGTAGGGTTCCTTTAGGACAATAGTTTTCAATCTTAGGTCTCAAGCACTAAGACCTTTGAGGTTTTGGCCGGTATGGATCCAACCTCAGCAGTTTCCTTTCCGACCTTCTGGGGGCAATGATTTTTGGGATTTTCATGGTTTTATTCTAGTTTGTTTTTTTTTTGTGGGGTTCAGGTACATTTCAGAACCAGTGTCTAGTGGTTCCCCAAGCTTAGTTTGGTGGGGGTAGATAGGTTCAATTCCATCATCAGTAGCAGTTGTCAATGAAACTGTTTCAGCATTAGGGGAAGCGGGATTTCACTTTATCGGGGGGAGATGGAGCAAGTAGAATCTAACCTCATGGTGCTCCTCATATTTAGGGACCATGACCTAAACATGGTCATAGAGGTGGTATTCAGCAAATATGTACATGATCTGGGCATGGTTAGTTGCATGCAGCGGGGGTGTCAATGCCTGAGGGGTAGAGATCGTTAGAGGTATAATCAGTTGTTTTGGTACTCTTTTTTTTGTTAGTTTGATTAAAAATATTCACACTCATTTGTTTCATCCACTCAATTCCATGATCTATTACTATACATAGAGAGTCTTTCCATACCCTTGGTATTGACTATGCCATTATGTGGCTAGACTATCTTGTTTGATTTGTTCTAGGGGTGTAGACTATTGATGGGGACATTTCTAGATAAATATTCATCCATGTGATGTTATCCTTGACAACAATGTGTTGTATTACATATATTCTATTATCAACTAATTCTATAGTAGAGACTTTTTTTAGATGTGTATGGTCAGTGTGTGGTTTTCACTGGGGAACGGGGTTTTCAAGTGGGAAGTCAGCATATGGATCCCATAATTTCCTTTTTTGCTGATTTATTGATGGAATCAGTGCAATATGGGATAGTAGAGGCCCCTAGGGTTGTTTGAGAGTTTCCAAAGGTTTTCCCTAATGAGGTTTTGATGATACACCCGCAAAATGATGTTGAGTTTGGTAAAGACTCGAATCCTGGTTCTTCTCTGATTTGATGGCTCCTTATCTATTGGAATATTTGAGTTGTAGGATTTGTGGTTTTAGATATATTATATGATGAAAAGGTGTTTTATCTGGACCAGAGTAACACTATGGGGTTATCTATTGTTGTTCACCAAGAATTCGGGTGGTACTATAAGGTTTTGTATAGACTACTAGAGGCTGAATATGGTGATGTTCAAGAACTGTTACCCTTTTCAAAGGATAGATGATATTTTCGACCAGTTTATATGGGTGATTTAGTTTTCAAAGATAGATTTATAGTTTGGATATCACCAGTTTAGGGTGAAGGAGATCGATATCCTAAATAACACCTTTAGATGCAGGGATGAACACTTCAATTTTTTAATCATGTTATTTTGGTGTTATGAATTCACCAAATGTGTTCATGGGGATTATGAACTCTATGTTCCCTGAGTTCCTGTGTCACGAACCAACCCGGGTCAACCCTGAACCGGTCACCCAAGCTGGTCCGCGACATGACCCGAGAGGCGTTCCCGATCCTCCCGGGCTGGCGACAAGCGCCAGGGCATCAACAGTGAGCAAGTGGGAACGATTTTGCCCAGTAAAAATAAATAATTAAAGCAGCAGAAAATAAACAGAGCAGCGCAAAATAAATAAACAAAGTAAAGTAACTAACAAGAACAAAAGAAATCAAAACTAACCGAAAGAGACGACCACTATCCCCATGTGACCTTGCAGGTCACTCTCCAACTCACGACCAAATGTCACCCAAGGCGAACGCACCCAAGTTGTAACCTGCACAAACACTAAAAACAGAAAAGAACTATAGGCGTGAGTATTAAAACTCAGTAGGCTAGCCCGATATCTATTCCCAATGCACTACCTTTAAATAAATAAATTTACTAATTCCAGGTTTGAACTAAATATACAAAATATTGGTTTTCACTCACACTATCATTTCTAAATCAAGTATCATTCCATTTCCCTTTTTAATTTAAAAACAAGTTTAATGTTTGAAAGGAAAATATAAAATTCATTTTTTAAAACATTTTTCTATAAACAATTTAGAAAACTAGACTTCAGTTATTAACCAAAGAAAAACCACACATAGCACACAACACACACCAAGGGCAATGGGAAAAGTGGCGCACATAGGTCAGCAACCGAACTAGACCTCTCGATCGTCCACCACACACAAATACACACTAAAGGAAACATGGGTCGAACCTAGGAGATCGTGAACAATCCAGAACGTACTATACATCTGACTCATCCTGAAGGCATGCCCTAACTCGATGACGTCATAACGCCCTAACACCCGGCATAGCCCTGCATGGCCTAACCGAGGGGCCCAATCCCCATAGCAGCAATAACTCAGTATTCCCCTGCTATGGGGCCACTAGCCAGTGCGTAATCTAAACTAGTGCAGCAATCGTTCTCGGAAAATTCACTCAATATGCCAGGTTCCCATGTCATCACAAGCAATAAAAAGGGGGTGTATCCACAATGTAAATTAAGCAGTCACGATGCACCAACATCACATACAGCTCACGAAAACAACTCACACCAAATATCACCCCCCGAGTGGGTTTTCCAAAATAATCTATTTTTATTAAAGTGCCAAACGGGCCTTCGCCAATTTTAAAGTAAAACTTCATTTCTCAAAAAGCTCAAAACACTTGTTCAGAAGAAGTCATTTATCTTTAAATCTAGAAGTACATTTGAAATGTCGTGAATTATGTTTTAAGGCCAAACATGCATTCTTTCAAAACTGGGTGTCCGCCCGTCAAGAAAATGTTTCGAGTGTTCGGTATAAAATAAACGGCTCTTTTCACACTAAATAATCATTTAAATTTTTATTATATAATATTATTTATCATTCATTAAAATTCACAAAACATCGAGCAATTAATAAATTCTAAATTTAAAGGTAAGTGCAGTGGGGGACCTACCTCAAGACCAAGGCGCGACGACGACGCAAGCTCGGAAACCAGGCGCGATGATGGCGCTCACGTGGAAACAAGTGCGACGACGGCGCTCACTAGGAAGCAGGCGAGACGACGACGCTCACTCGGAGATAGGCGCGACGTCGACGCAACCTCAGAAACAAACCATGGCGATGGCGCTCACTCAGAAACGCCCCGCGCGGGTCCTTGAACGTCAAGCCAACACAAATAAAAAATTAATTAATAAAATCTCTAATTGACCCAAGGCATATATATATGTATTTCAAATATAAATATCAAACGGGCATAAATTAATAGGGTATACCCATCGGGGGGTTGCGACAAGAAAATGACCGCCGGAGGGCGTCGCACTGGAACAGCGGAAGGCGCGCAGCTGGACGTGGTCTGACCAGGGGCTGCGGCAAGGGTCGCCGGACATCAGCAATGCGAGGCGGCCGATGGGCAGGGTGCGAGTGAGCTGAGAAGCGATCTCGCAGCTGGATCCAGGGCAGAAGGACAGGTAAGGGGGTTGCGGGTCACTGTAAAAGAGCGGAGCATGGGCTGGTCGGGAGGCACTACAGGAGAAAGAGAGGCCGAGATCGGCTGGGGGCTGGTCGGCGGTGGCAGGCCGGGACTAGAGGGAGTCCGTGCAGGTTGAGGCAGCGCCGTTGGGGCTGGTGTGCGCAAGGCAGGGGGTGGCGCGGGGTCCCAACAAGCAGGGAGGTCAGAACCGAACGGCTGGATGCAGGGAGCGGAGGCAGAGCCTGGCGGAGGCCTGGAAGCAAGATGGAAATAGGAAGGCGCGGTGAGTAGATATGGGTAACAGGGGAGCCGAGGGGGGTTGGGGTACTAGCTACTGGAAAGGGTCGAGGCGCCGGGCTGGATCGGGTTGTAGCGATGGGATGAGGGAGGCCAAGTGGACTGGTTGCTGTGTGTAGGAGTCAGCAAAGAGGGAGGGGTAGGTGCTATGTGTGGCGCATGCAGGAAGTGTCGAACAAGGCTGCTGGGGGAGTCGGCCGCGTTGGGGAGCTGTGCTGAAGAAAAGATGAGGTGTCGGGAAGGCCATATGGGGCCGCTGCAGGCTGCTGTGCAAAGAAGAGAGGCTGAGTGCAAGGGAGGCGCTGTAAGTGCCGGACGGGGTGAGCAGCTCCTTGTAAGAGGCGGTGCTGGGGAGCTGTTGCAGGTCCGGCGTGCATCGGGGAGAAGCAAGGGAGAGGCTGGGTGTGGCCTGCGCAGAAACAGGGGTAGCAGGCGGCTGGGGCGTGATCTCACCAGGGAGAGCACCGAAGTGAGGTGCTGCAATAGGAGGGTGGCATGGCTGGCGGATAGTGATGTCTGCGGCAGGAGGCGCCGCGGAGAGGTGCTGGTGGAGGAGCTGCTGCTCAGCAGGGAGGGCGCCGGAGTGGGGCGCTGCAGCCGATCGAAGGCTCTAGCGGAGCAGGAGGTTCAGGATGCGGGGAAGGTAGGCTGTGCGGGCTGCTCAGGGAGAAGAAGAGAGGAAATAGTGGAGCGGGGGAACACCCGCGTGGAAATAACAAAGGAGAAAAAAAGAAGAATAAATAAGAAGAAAGAAGAAGAAAAAAAGTAAAAGTAAACAAAGATAAATAATAATAATAATCTGACTAATAATAGTAATAATCTTAGTAAGAATAATCATAATAATATTAATAATAATCTTAATAATAACAATATTATAAATTATTGTTATTATTATTGAACATCTTATGAAACTATTTTAAATTTAATTTATTCAATTAAATTTTATTATTTATTTAATCGGTTGAGCAACCGCGCACTCACCAGGTCTGAACACATGATCGGACCGAATGCGTGGTGACCGCGCACCACCCCGGACCGAATGCGCAGTGACCGCTAGCAGTGCGGTGTCTACGCACTGGCCCGAAACCCACCGAAAACATCAACGCTTCAACGAAAATACAAACTTGGACCCGCCGCAACTCTGCCCAAAGTCGCGGGACCAAGAAAATAGTTAAAACATGAGCATCCGTGGTCGGGGTGTGACAATTCTCCCCACCACAGACACTTTCTGCCCCCAGAAAGTCACCAAGCCAACAGTTGACACAACATAATTTCATTCCTAGACAAAAATCATAGAGAACCGAG
This sequence comes from Viscum album, assembly GCA_963277665.1. NCBI lineage: Eukaryota > Viridiplantae > Streptophyta > Magnoliopsida > Santalales > Viscaceae > Viscum > Viscum album. The sequence continues at coordinate 1,191,678,790 of OY728158.1, read as the reverse complement.
AGCTTCGGGGTGACCATTCCCAACAAACGTCACACCCGAATAATTCAAGAAAAACCACCACCCGAGATTGAGGGGAGAACATAAGAGGGTTCTCCCCACCACAAGAATTTACTAATACAAAAACCCTTGAACCTGAACAAACAACCCCTGAGTGGGGGGAAATACGGGAACTCCCAAACCAAACTCATTCATTTTTCCCACATGTACCGAACAACACACCTGAGACTTGATAAAAAGCTTGTCACGGAACAATCCAGCAACTTGAGGATGAGAAATTAACTCAACGCCTCTCATCAACTTTACAAAACGAACATTACCCTATTGAACACAGCTAGGACCAACTCAAAGACAGAACATGTCCATTTATTCATGGGCCCACACCATTCAAAGAGACCAAACAACTTAAAAACCACACTGAGAGAAAATAAGACCACTTGGATTGTGGGAGAATGCGCTCCTCATGCCACCACAACAAGGATAAGATTACGACAGTGATGAGAATAGAAGAAGGAAACTTTGGATATTTCGCCATTCCGAAGCCGAAGACATTATCTGGACCGAGGTTCCACACACCCTCAGTAATTCCTGACTGCGCGCGAGCTTCACCCCGAGACCTGTGGTTGGGGCCCTAATGGCTGAAGCATCTCCTGCCTCGCAGTCAGGCATTTTCATCTCCTGGTTTCTAACTCCTTCTGTTCGATGATTCCAACAACCACGATGGTCGTACATTTTCAAAGGTATGCAACAGGATGACTTAGAATGTCTGGACAGGCCATACTGGTGGTGCACAAGAGAGCGGTCCAACGAACTGGGAGCCGGTACCGACGAGGATAGTTTCTTGGAGACAGGTTCCACCGGCCCGCACTCTTTGCCAGGTAGGGAACCTTCGCGAAAGCTGACTACCGTTAATCACACCCAAATATCTAATGACGATGAGACATTTCATCTTTACTAACCCAGAACTGAACCATAAAACAACTCTAGGGCGGTACGAACCTTAACTACCCTGGGAGTTCCCAACAACCTGAAGACACACTATCTTTCAGGACTATACGACTACCTCTAATAGACTTCGACTACCTCGATAAGAAAGAAACACACAAAAGGAACTGAGAACTGAGAATAACTTATTGACAACTTTGGGAGGCTTTCTGGGCGGCATACTCATGACTATCACGAAAAACACCATCGAAACCGGCATCAAGCCAAAACTCAATCAAAGCAACAACACAAGCTAAGGGAAATAGGCCCATAATCCAAACATATACAACATAAGGATAAATCACTCTTCCAAAACCATTTTCTCTTTACAATTTAAAAAAAACTCACCTATGGAACCTTATGAACCGTCACATGTGCGTTCATTCAATCTCGCTCATATCAGTTGCAAACAAGTGCCTCCACACACTTTCCACACATACCCACGCACGTGTGACCCTCAATAAGGAGTGCCAAGGTTCAAACACTTATTTTCCTTACCAAATCCAAACACATACCAAGTTTCTCCAAACTGATACACCTTCTCTTTAAAAAACCACTTTAGTAATTTCAAAAACAATTTGGAAGAAAACCCCTTTTTTTCATTTTGAAATCACTTTCATTTTTAACACACACACACATCAACCGAGTTCAAAACGAAACACAACCAACAACAAAACACCGAAACGAGGAACTAGTGCGTATGCCTAACTCGGCGACATGGTGGTGAGCCATGCCCCAGGTAAAGCATAACACTAAGAGGACCTTGAGCCGGACACTTGGACTCCAGATGGGTCACCACCCCATGTGAGTCCGCAAAGTGAACCGATTCGCCTCCATTGTTATCCCTCAAGCCAAAGCAACCAAAGAAAAAAGACTCAAATCATGAACTAACCATGGTGTCTCAGGTCTCGTCACGAGTGGTGGTGATCAGGCACCAACCCGAAACCTACCTCCTGAGCCCCAACAGTCCTAATCTCCTTCTATCGGACATCCCAAATAACAAAGGGCGCTCTGAAAAGCGAGGTCCGCTAAGAGACAACCTCCTCTGATACCATTTTGTCACGAACCAACCCGGGTCAACCCTGAACCGGTCACCCGAGCTGGTCCGCGACATGACCCGAGAGGCGTTCCCGATCCTCCGAGGCTGGCGACAAGCGCCAGGGCATCAACAGTGAGAAAGTAGGAACGATTTTGCCCAGTAAAAATAAATAATTAAAGCAGCAGAAAATAAACAGAGAAGCGCAAAATAAATAAACAAAGTAAAGTAACTAACAAGAACAAAAGAAATCAAAACTAACCGAAAGAGACGACCACTATCCCCATGTGACCTTGCAGGTCACTCTCCAACTCACGACCAAATGTCACCCAAGGCGAACGCACCCAAGCTGTAACCTGCACAAACACTAAAAACAGAAAAGAACTATAGGCGTGAGTATTAAAACTCAGTAGGCTAGCCCGATATCTATTCCCAATGCACTACCTTTAAATAAATAAATTTACTAATTCCAGGTTTGAACTAAATATACAAAATATTGGTTTTCACTCACACTATCATTTCTAAATCAAGTATCAGTCCATTGCCCTTTTTAATTTAAAAACAAGTTTAATGTTTGAAAGGAAAAGATACAATTCATTTTTTTATAACATTTTTCTATAAACAATTTAGAAAACTAGACTTCAGTTATTAACCAAAGAAAAACCACACATAGCACACAACACACACCAAGGGAAATGGGAAAAGTGGCGCACATAGGTCAGCAACCGAACTAGACCTCTCGATCGTCCACCACACACAAATACACACTAAAGGAAACATGGGTCGAACCTAGGAGATCGTGAACAATCCAGAACGTACTATACATCTGACTCATCCTGAAGGCATGCCCTAACTCGATGACGTCATAACGCCCTAACGCCCGGCATAGCCCTGCATGGCCTAACCGAGGGGCCCAATCCCCATAGCAGCAATAACTCAGTATTCCCCTGCTATGGGGCCACTAGCCAGTGCGTAATCTAAACTAGTGCAGCAATCGTTCTCGGAAAATTCACTCAATATGCCAGGTTCCCATGTCATCACAAGCAATAAAAAGGGGGTGTATCCACAATGTAAATTAAGCAGTCACGATGCACCAACATCACATACAGCTCACGAAAACAACTCACACCAAATATCACCCCCCGAGTGGGTTTTCCAAAATAATCTATTTTTATTAAAGTGCCAAACGGGCCTTCGCCAATTTTAAATAACTATAGGCGTGAGTATTAAAACTCAGTAGGCTAGCCCGATATCTATTCCCAATGCACTACCTTTAAATAAATAAATTTACTAATTCCAGGTTTGAACTAAATATACAAAATATTGGTTTTCACTCACACTATCATTTCTAAATCAAGTATCAGTCCATTGCCCTTTTTAATTTAAAAACAAGTTTAATGTTTGAAAGGAAAAGATACAATTCATTTTTTAAAACATTTTTCTATAAACAATTTAGAAAACTAGACTTCAGTTATTAACCAAAGAAAAACCACACATAGCACACAACACACACCAAGGGCAATGGGAAAAGTGGCGCACATAGGTCAGCAACCGAACTAGACCTCTCGATCGTCCACCACACACAAATACACACTAAAGGAAACATGGGTCGAACCTAGGAGATCGTGAACAATCCAGAACGTACTATACATCTGACTCATCCTGAAGGCATGCCCTAACTCGATGACGTCATAACGCCCTAACGCCCGGCATAGCCCTGCATGGCCTAACCGAGGGGCCCAATCCCCATAGCAGCAATAACTCAGTATTCCCCTGCTATGGGGCCACTAGCCAGTGCGTAATCTAAACTAGTGCAGCAATCGTTCTCGGAAAATTCACTCAATATTCCAGGTTCCCATGTCATCACAAGAAATAAAAAGGGGGTGTATCCACAATGTAAATTAAGCAGTCACTATGCACCAACATCACATACAGCTCACGAAAACAACTCACACCAAATATCACCCCCCGAGTGGGTTTTCCAAAATAATCTATTTTTATTAAAGTGCCAAACGGGCCTTCGCCAATTTTAAAGTAAAACTTCATTTCTCAAAAAGCTCAAAACACTTGTTCAGAAGAAGTCATTTATCTTTAAATCTAGAAGTACATTTGAAATTCCGTGAATTATGTTTTAAGGCCAAACATGCATTCTTTCAAAACTGGGTGTCCGTCCGTCAAGAAAATGTTCCGAGTGTTCGGTATAAAATAAACGGATCTTTTCACACTAAATAATCATTTAAATTTTTATTATCTAATATTATTTATCATTCATTAAAATTCACAAAACATCGAGCAATTAATAAATTCTAAATTTAAAGGTAAGTGCAGTGGGGGACCTACCTCAAGACCAAGGCGCGACGACGACGCAAGCTCGGAAACCAGGCGCGACGATGGCGCTCACGTGGAAACAAGTGCGACGACGGCGCTCACTAGGAAGCAGGCGAGACGACGACGCTCACTCGGAGACAGGCGCGAAGTCGACGCAACCTCAGAAACAAACCATGGCGATGGCGCTCACTCAGAAACGCCCCGCGCGGGTCCTTGAACGTCAAGCCAACACAAATAAAAAATTAATTAATAAAATCTCTAATCGACCCAAGGCATATATATATGTATTTCAAATATAAATATCAAACGGTCATAAATTAATAGGGTATACCCATCGGGGGGTTGCGACAAGAAAATGACCGCCGGAGGGCGTCACACTGGAACAGCGGAAGGCGCGCAGCTGGACGCGGTCTGACCAGGGGCTGCAGCAAGGGTCGCCGGACATCAGCAATGCGAGGCGGCCGATGGGCAGGGTGCGAGTGAGCTGAGAAGCGATCTCGCAGCTGGATCCAGGGCATAAGGACAGGTAAGGGGGTTGCGGGTCACTGTAAAAGAGCGGAGCATGGGCTGGTCGGGAGGCACTGCAGGAGAAAGAGAGGCCGAGATCGGCTGGGGGATGGTCGGCGGTGGCAGGCCGGGACTAGAGGGAGTCCGTGCAGGTTGAGGCAGCGCCGTTGGGGCTGGTGTGCACAAGGCAGGGGGTGGCGCGGGGTCCCAACAAGCAGGGAGGTCAGAACCGAACGGTTGGATGCAGGGAGCGGAGGCGGAGCCTGGCGGAGGCCTGGAAGCAAGATGGAAACAGGAAGGCGCGGTGAGTAGATATGGGTAACAGGGGAGCCGAGGGGGGTTGGGGTACTAGATACTGGAAAGGGTCGAGGCACCGGGCTGGATCGGGTTGTAGCGATGGGATGAGGGAGGCCAAGTGGGCTGGTTGTTGTGTGTAGAAGTCAGCAAAGAGGGAGGGGTAGGTGCTATGTGTGGCGCATGCAGGAAGTGCCGAACAAGGCTGCTGGGGGAGTCGGCCACGTTGGGGAGCTGTGCTGAAGAAAAGATGAGGTGTCGGGAAGGCCATATGGGGCTGCTACAGGCTGCTGTGCAAAGAAGAGAGGCTGAGTGCAAGGGAGGCGCTGGAAGTGCCGGACGGGGTGAGCAGCTCCTTGTAAGAGGCGGTGCTGGGGAGCTGTTGCAGGTCCGGCGTGCATCGGAGAGAAGCAAGGGAGAGGCTGGGTGTGGCCTGCGCAGAAACAGGGGGAGCAGGCGGCTGGGGCGTGATCTCACCAGGGAGAGCACCGAAGTGAGGTGCTGCAACAGGAGGGTGGCATGGCTGGCGGATAGGGATGTCTGCAGCAGGAGGCGCCGCGGAGAGGTGCTGGTGGAGGAGCTGCTGCTCAGCAGGGAGGGCGCCGGAGTGGGGCGCTGCAGCCGATCGAAGGCGCTAGCGGAGCAGGAGGTTCAGGATGCGGGGAAGGTAGGCTGTGCGGGCTGCTCAGGGAGAAGAAGAGAGGAAATAGTGGAGCGGGGGAACACCCGCGTGGAAATAACAAAGGAGAAAAAAAGAAGAATAAATAAGAAGAAAGAAGAAGAAAAAAAGTAAAAGTAAACAAAGATAAATAATAATAATAATCTGACTAATAATAGTAATAATCTTAGTAAGAATAATCATAATAATATTAATAATAATCTTAATAATAACAATATTATAAATTATTGTTATTATTATTGAACATCTTATGAAACTATTTTAAATTTAATTTATTCATTTAAATTTTATTATTTATTTAATTGGTTGAGCAACCGCGCACTCACCAGGTCTGAACACATGATCGGACCGAATGCGTGGTGACCACGCACCACCCCGGACCGAATGCGCAGCGACCGCTAGCAGTGCGGTGTCTACGCACTAGCCCGAAACCCACCGAAAACATCAACGCTTCAACGAAAATACAAACTTGGACCCGCCGCAACTCTGCCCAAAGTCGCGGGACCAAGAAAATAGTTAAAACATGAGCATCCGTGGTCGGGGTGTGACATCCTGGATCAATTCATTGTCGTATTTATTGATGATATATTGATCTACTTGGGGATAAATGAGGAGCATGTCAAGAATCTCAATGATATCTTACAAGTTATTTGATGGCACCAATTATAATGAAATTTTTTCAAGTGTAAGTTATGGATAGAAGAGGTGCATTTCGTTGATCATGTAGTTTCCTAGAATTTTGTGGTAGTGGACCTGTCAAAGGTCTATGAAATTATTTCTTGGGAAATACACAATAATTTGGTAGAGTCTTACAATTCTCTTGGTCTTGTGTGTTATTATAGGAGGTTTGTGATTTATTTATCTCAATTTTTATCCCCAGTGATATCTTTTACCAAGAAATACTAGGCTTTTTTTAGGACTTATTAGTGTCAGGTAGCTTTTGGTTACCTAAAGGGGAAGTTGGTTAGTGCTCCAGCACTTCAGTTTCCTAAGTAGTGCATGGTGTTTAAGGAGTTTTGTGTTTCATCCCCTTTGGGATTAATATGTGTGTTGATGGAGTAACAAGAAGTGTTCTCTTATGGGAAAGATAGTTATATCCAAATAAGTGTAACAATGCCACCCATGATCTAAATCTCATAATGGTTGTGTTTTCACTAAATTTGTGGTTGAATTACCTCATTAATAATTCCTTGGTGGTCCTCATGGATCACAAGAGCTTAAGGTATATCTTTTCCTAGCATGATTTGAACTTGTTGTAGTATAGGTGGATGTATTTTCTTCAATATTATTATTTTTTAGACCTCCTACACCTCAGGAAAAGGGAATTTTGGGGCTGACACTTTAAGTAGGAATTCAAAGAATTTTTTCGATAGAATGGGGATGCTTGGAGAGAATTGGATAAGTTTTAATCCTTTCACTTTTATGTAAGGGTGGATAGTGGTAGAGGTTTTTTGTTTTATATGATATTGCAGTATTCTCTGATACATCAGGTGGAGGAGTCTCAATGGGGGGACTTAGAGGAAGATGGGATGCACGATCATGTTGTCCATGGTGATGCTCTGGAGGGATGGTCAAAGGATGGTCAAAATTGTAAGATGTTTCATGGGAGGTAGTTTTTTCTGGTAGTGATGCATGGATGAGTACTTTATGAGTTTCATAACTCACCTTTGGGGGTACACCTAGTAGTTTTCAATAGTTACCATTGTTTGATGATGTAATTTTGGTGCCCAGGTATGAAATGGGCTTTGGATGAGTTTTTGGAAAAGTTCATGGTTTTACATTAGGTAAAGGTTAAGCATCATGTTATTAGTGGTTTCTTGCAGCCTTCGGATGTTCCCAAGTAGAAATTGGATAACATGTCAATGTATTTTTTTCATAGGTATACCCCGATCTTAGAGAGTTCATGCTGTTATTTGGTTGATCATGAATCAGTCTATGAAATTTCCCCACTTCTTAGTGATCAGGGAGCCTGGTGCAGTAGATGTTTTGGCTAAGAGGAATATGGATTTGGTGGTGTGGTTTCAGGGATTTATGAGGACTATTATTTTTTATTAGGATTAAAGTTTTACCTTATGATTATTTAGGGGGTTGCAACGTGATTTTTGAACTCATTTGTGCCTCAACACTTTTTTACACCCTTCGACAGATGGATAGACGGAGCAGACTATCCAGACACTACAGGATACATTGTGGGCGTATGCATTAGAATTCAGTGTATCTTGGGTATATCACCAACCTTTGGTTGAGTTTTCTTATAATAATATCTATCACTCTTCCATTGTCATGTCCCTATTTGAGGCGTTGTATGGGAGACAGTTTTTTTCTCCGTAGTGCTGGAAAAAGTTTGGAGAGGTAGCAGTTATTAGTCCCGATTTGGTGTAGAGAACAGTAGAAAAGGTTCAGCTAGTTCCTGAGAGGATGAAAGCAGCAATGTTCCAGCATAAGTATTAGTTTAGACACAGTAGTATGCCCTTTTAGTTTGTGGTTCAGGACCACATGTTCATGAAGGTTTCCCCTTAATGTGGCCAGCGGAGTTTAGGTAGAGGGAGTAAGCTTTATCCCAGGTTTGTTGGGCCCCCTGAGGTGTTAGGGAAAGTTGGTGATTTTGCATATCAGTTGGTATTTCCATCATGGTTGTAGATGATCTAAGATGTATTCTATGTCTCTAAACTTCATTGGTATCTTCACGATGACCCCCATATCATTAACTGGGGAGAGTTTGATATCAAAGATTATGCCACATTCATGGAGGGACGGTAGAGATCCAGGATTATCAAGAGAATTTGTTATAAGGATGAATAATACCATTGTTTCATGTGTTGTGGAGGCATGGTTTCTTGGAGGAGAGTACTTTGGAACACGAGATGTACGTATATTCCTAGTGCATGGAATTATTTGGATCTTTTTTTTACTCTATTTTTCTTTTTGATATGATGTTTGAGACTTTTTTGTTTTACCTGATGAGTTATTTTTCTTGTTTTTTGGTGTATGATTTGTGATAAAGTATTGACATATAAAAATGGTAAGACATAACTCCTGATCAAGACACGTTAACTATAATGCGATTAAACCCATGTGGGTGAGTCAGTGTCAACCAGAGGGGATAGTATCTTGAAATTAAGGATAGAAATCTCAGATTTATGTGTTTTATCCAGTGTGCTTAGTTGGTTTGAAGGATTTTGGTTTGGAATATGTGGATGTTGTGTGGTTGTATGGTGATGTGGTTGTTTAGCATGTTTTTGGTGGTTTGGTTTGGTGTATTTGGAAGGTTAAAGCATTTTAGGTATGACAAGATCTTTGTGAGTTATCTCTCAGGGTGGTTTTTCGAAGCCATTTCCTTCTAATATTGGTTTTAGATTCTCAAGGGAGAGAGTCATTTGAGATGTTTATTATGTAATGGTTTTTGCCTTCCTGGTTTCTTACTTTTTTATTTTTGGTGCTTGGAGGAGTTTGGGGTAGGTTCTAGGAGTTTTCAATGGAAGTTGGGGCTATTGTAGGAAAATATGCGTCGATTAAATGTATTACATGATGTGTAATGGTGGTTCACAGCATTTGTAGATGGGTAGTTCATTTCCTGTACATAGCTAAGGGTTATCCCAGGAAAAGGGTACACATTGTGTAAGTGGGATTCGTGGCCTATAATAAATCATGTGTAAAAATCCTTAAAGGTAAATCATTTTTTGGGGAACTCAAATCCTAAAATTTACATGATGTGTAGGTATTACAACTATGTAAATGTCCTATGAATCTCATCTTTAAAGACTTCATCACTCAAGGTTATTTCTCAAACCCTATGGTCAGAGCTCCCTCTCACATTCTAGGTGATCCAGAGGATTCCTCTTTAATTGTTTGGGATTCTTTTCGATGGTATTTGATTCTTAGTTTCTCAAATTTGATCCATGGTGAGTTCTCCTCTCATTGTAATCTATTTCATTCCATTATTCATCAGATTTTCTATGTATTAGTGTGTTTTGTTTTTGGTTGTGTTTTTGGTCTATGTTTTGATGATCTTTGGTTTCATTGTTGGTTGATTTAAGGTTTCTCATGTGTAGTTTTGGTTTTTAGGTGTTTCTTCTTCACCCAGTATTGTGTAGTGAGTCCACAAAGCCTCTTTTAGGTATGGAATCCCTCATTTATCTTTATTGTGTATCATGCAGGAGGTTTTTATTCTTTGTTATCTATGGTTTATGATTTTGTTTGATTAATTAAATATAAATAGTCAATAAAAATTAAATTTAAAGAGGAAATGATAATGTTTCACATGATTCTAAAAATTTGATTTGATTGTGATATTATGTCTGTATGATATTGATTCCCCACTGAAAATTATGGTTGTATCGAAAAAAATTTTACTAGATGATATGCATAGTGTTTTTTGTTCCTAAAATGGAAATTGGCTAATCAATTATATTTGGATAATAAAAGAGTTTCCCTAGGATTATGAGTTGTGTGATATCACCCCTTAAAATAAAGTGGAATGTGATAAAATATTCTTTTTAAATTATTAAAATATATTTTTGTGTGTTTTGATGTTTAGTTATGCTTTTTAGGGTAGTGATGTGTGGTTGATGTGTGGTTGGGGAATGTGGGGATGATGGATTTATGGTCTTGATTTTGGGGTGTTAAGGTGGTTTCTTCTATGTTATTTTGGGGTGGTGAGGTGATTTTTGGACATGTTTTGGGCTTGTGAGGTGATTGTTTGTCATTATTTTGAGGCGGTGAGGTGGTGGTTTCTATATGATAGATTCTCTAGTAGTGATGGAATAATTAATTGGTTAATAATGATTGAAATGACATGGGTTGGTTTGGTTAGTGAGTTAAAAATAATAGATGAATAATTAAATGGTTGGTTGTGAGGTAAAATATGGTTGTTGATAAATAATGAAAATAATGCGATGATTAAATTAAATCTTTAGATGACATGAATGTGACATGTGGCTTATGGTGTGTTTTTTTGCATTTAGAGGTGGCATCAAAATTGGTGATGTTGCGGTTGATTAGTGTTTGGTTGTGAAATCATAGGTTATTGTTGTGTGTGGCTATATGTATATACTTGTATTTTTTTTATTTCTATATACACCCCAACCAAGATAAGGACTATGTGTCAATACTTGCATAGTCATATGGGGGTGTTTTTTCCAACATCTGGTAGGGAGAACAGATATCTAGGTATGGGCTCATTCCCATTTTCTCTTCCAGGTGAGGTTAGTATTTCATTGGTTGTGATGGCCAAGGGTGTTTTATTGCATTAAATGGTGGTTTTGATAACCTAGTTATTTTTTAGTGAGATGAGGCCCTACTTGTGGGATAGTTTCCCAAGTATTTTCAGGTGAGATGTGATATGAACATACTTGTGGGGTGTTTTATGGTGGGATTCATGCATGGTAGGATGATGTAATGGTTTTTATATCATATATTTTCACGATACCTTACTAATTTGGTGATGGAATTAGTTGTGATGTTTTGGATCAGATGTCTGTGGGTCAGATTTGATTTGTCCTTGCTTGTGGGGCGACGAGCCTAGGTGTCTATGGGTGTGATGTGATGTGATAGTGTCGATGGGTCGGTGTGGAATATAGAAGATATGGGAGCATGAGGACAAATGAATTTGGGGTGTGTGAGTGGAATGTGTGTAGGAAAGTGGTGTAGGGTATCCTTTATTGATGTGATTCGTGTTATGTTGTATTACTTATCTAGATTTATTTGGTGAGCATTCCTTGGTGAGTTTGGGATTGATATTTGATATGTTTAGATGTTTTTGGTCCTTCTGTTTTCTCATGGTTTAATTAGTATACATCTTTCACACATTTATGATAGATTTTCGTTTTCATATTGAGTATACTTATATGATCACCCTATGTATATAAAACAATTTTCAGGTTTATAGGATGATTATGTGGACTGTGTTGAACATTACAATATCAAGCCTTAGGGAGTTTTTGGGTTGTTTATCTATATTTTAATTTCTATATTTACTTTAGAGATTTTTATCTGCATCTATATTACTTATACATACAATGTGAGATTTTTTTGGTTTATTTTTATATTATATCCTTCTATTTCTTCTGGATGATACATCTTATCTTCTAGTCCTATATTATTTTAGAGGGTAATACCTCCCATTTTATTATATTTTTATACCCTCGGTGCTAGTTACCAACCCAGGGCCTACTATAGGTGAGATTCTAGGATCATTATCTCTATCCCCTTATTGTGGTATCTTTTGAGGGAGGGGGTTATAACATTGAGTACATTGATGATGTTATATTTGGGTTTTGATACACTTATTTGGTTTCTAGTAGGAGCTTTGGCCATACTGATATATATCTTTATCTCCCACTATTTTTGTTGAAAATTTGTTCCCTCTCTTATTTTGTATGATGTCAAGTGCTAGTCTCCAACCCATGGGGATTGAGAACACCCTTCAAGCTATGTTTGGATTGGCTCGGTTATCATGGTACTAGGGTATTTGTGCTAGTCTGTGACAAAGTGGTATCAAAGGATAAGGGTGAAAATCTTTCCTTGATGTTAGTATGCGGTTTGAGAACTTTTGGGACTTAGGAGGTAGATGTGAGTGAGTTTTTAGCTAGATCTCATTGTAATGAGCCTTAAGTCGCCATGGATTGTTTGGGAAAGGCATCTTAAGGATTAGTTCTAGTATTTTCCCTACTTTTTATTTGTATAGGTTAATATCCAAAATCTTGTTTATCAATCTGATGGGATTGATTTCCCTTTGATCTTGTTTGAGTTGTTGATCTAAGTAATATTATTATGTATTCAATGTTGGTTTTTTGATGTTTTTTAGAATCATTCCACCTAGGATATGTATGAATATAATCCAGGAGGAAGCTTCTGATGAACCACATTGAGAAAATCCACCCATGGACCAGAATCAGGTTATGGTTATTGTGCATGATGTCCAAGATTTGGAATAGAATCCTGCACTCATTCCCATTCGGTATCTATCAATGGAACGTTAAAGGGATGAATATTAGAATAATTCTTGTGAATTACTTCTCTATAATCCACCAGTGATCCAAGGCTCTAATGATCCTCAATAGGATGAGTATTGGATGAGAAATATTGATCTTCTATTTGATTTCTAGAAAACTCCAAAATATATTAAGGTAAAGTGTGCTGCCTTTAATTTGGAGGGACCAAGAAGGACATGGTGGGACTTGATGGTGACTGTGAAGAAGAAAATGGTTTAGAGTGGATGTAATTTACAGATCTTTTCACTAAAAAGCTCTATATTGAGTTTATGGTTCTAACTAAGGCTATAGAGTTTTTCAAACTTGATTGGGCTAATATAAATGAGATAGAATATGAAAACTAATTCACTAAACTTGTGTAGTTTTCACATAAGATTATACTGAATTAAAATATTAATAATCGATGGTTTGATATTGGACATAAATTTGATATTCATTCTCATGTTTTCTTATGGAAGCTCTCTTCTTAAGTTGACATGCTCAATAGGGAACTGGTGGTCGAACTTGATCTAGTTGGTAAGTCAGGGTTGATGGGAGTTCAATTTTCTCTCAGTGGAAGTTATGTATTTATCATAAAGGGAAGATAAATCGTGATGAGATTTATGGTGGATCTCGATAGTAGGATTCATATAAACCTCCTATAGTTCTTGGTTGAGGCCCTTTGACTTTCTTCCATTATGGATAGAATGGGTATTCGAAATGAGTTTTCACCATGGTACCCAAGATATGTGGTTCCTATAGTCACTCAGGACACCTGTAGAAGTCATTTTATATCTATTATTTTCCATATAGTGGAATATTTACATTAGATCTACATATTGATGTGGTATAATTATATTCTTCAACATCTAAGGAGTTTCATCCATAGCATCCCAAACGAGGCTTCTTCACATAGTGGAAAAGTCTCAAGGGGAAGTAGATATGAGTCTAGAAACTATGAGAGGTATTTTTACTATAGATTCATTTTTAGTGACTATTTTATTTGATATTGGTGTACCTCACTCATTTATATCAACTCGTATTGTGAATCTACTAAATCTTCCTATGAAATTTTTGTCTTATTTGATGGATATTACTACACCCCTCAGAACAAAGAGAGAGAAGGATCTTTATTGTCCAACTTGTGGGTTCCCCTTATAAGAGATAGATCTTGTCTGGGACTTTTTGGTTCTTGACATGAAACCTCTTGATTTCATTTTCAGAATGGATTTGATCATTTCTAATAAATCTCGAAATGATTGTTATATTCGACGAGTCTCCTTCATTACACTTGATGGGATGTGTCGTATCTTCTAGGGAGAATGGGACCTGAGGTCGAGTATAGTCAAAAAATTTATCCAAAGTGTGGGAAAGTAATATCAGTATTTTCTTTTGATATGGAGTGGTTATCTTTGAGTGGTGATCACCCCTAGTTATTTTCGAGTTTCTCAACATTTTTCCTTCTGAATTCTATAACTTTTCACCAGTAAGGGATATAGATTTTTCTATTAATTTAGTATATGGTACTAAATAAGTATATATTTATTCTTACCACATCGAACAAGCTGAAATTAAAGGGTTTAATACTCATTTGGATTATCTATTAGAGAATTTATTTATATGCCCGAGTATGTAACCTTGGGCAGTTCCTGGTCTCTTTGATAAGAAAGATGATGGAAAACATTACCTCTATGTTGAATACCAAAAATTCAAATGATTATGGTAAATAAAAATCATCCATCACCATGGATTGATGATCTATTTGACTATTTGAAAGGTGAAATGTGGTTCTCAAATATTAATGTTTTATTTGGTTATCACTAATTGAGAATAAGAGAATCTGACATTCAGAAAACCACCTTCTAATGTAGGTATAGCCATTATGAGTACCTATTCATTCCATTTAGTCTAACCAATGCTCATGTAGTCCGTGTGGATTTGATGAATAGGGTATTACATGAGTATATTGATAATTTTTGTATTATTTTGGGATGATATCCTGGTATACTCTATGTCTAAGGAGGATCATGTGCTTTATTTGAGATCATCTCTAAATTTTTTTTTGAAATCACCGACTTTATACCAAAATATAAAAATGATATTTATAGAATCAAGAATTGAAGTTATTGGGATATGTTGTCTTGTAACATGGTAATTTAGTTGACACAAAAAAGGTTAAAGTTGTTAGGACATGAGAGAAACCACGTAATGTATTTGATATTTGGAGCTTCTTAGGTTTAGCTAGACATTATCACTAGTTCTAAAAGGTTTTCTAAAAGTTGGATTCTTTTATGACCATTGTAACTCAGAAGGGAGTTATGTTTTATTGGGGTAAGAAATGTTAGAGTTATTTTTTTGAGATGAAATATCTATTAACTTCTATATTTGTGTTGACTCTTCAAGAGGCCAGTCAGGGATATGTGGTCTTCTATGATGTATCAAGTTTGTGTTTGGGAAATGTTGTTATATAGGGTGATCGTGTATTTTCCTATTTATCTCGACAGATTTGGCCACACGATAATAAATATATGAACCAAAACCATGAAATTTAATCTAAGATGTGTGAACTTAAGAGTTAGTAACATTTCCTTTTCATAGAAAGTTTTAAAATGTTTTCCGACCATAAGAGCTTAAGTTATATCTTCTCAAAAAAATATTTGAATATTGTCCATAGGAGTTGGGTTGAGTACCTGAAATATTTTGATTTTTTTATTTCATATACACCTGTTAAAGGTAATTTCATTAAATATTCTTTTAATAGTAATCTTCCAACCCACAAAGTGAAATAATCATTACAACAGTATAATTTGATGGCTATTTTTGCACAGTTGCATATTAGAGTTTGGGAAATAGGGTCCATGGTTGTTTTGGATAGTGTTCAGTTGACCTCTGCTCTTATCAAGATGGTTATTTAGAAATAGATCCTTAAAGATGAATTTTGTAACATTAGAGACTCTCTTTACGGTGGGGAGATCATTTTTAAGTGTTCATTCTCTCTGGATGGTATTACATGTTTTGGGAATTGTTCTGTTGTGTCATAACATTTTAGAAAATATGTGATGGGGGATTTACATAATTCATTGTGGGTTGTGCACCCGATAAGTACAAAGATGTTTTATGACATACGTCGATGATCCTGGTGGTCAAGTATGAGGCGGGACATTACTATTTTTTTCTCTCATTATTATACTTTTCAATAGGTCAAGGATAATCACTAGAGATATTCAGGTTTGCTTCATCCACTTCCATTACCGACTTGAAAGTGTGATGATATTTATATGGACTTTTTGGTTGGGTTTCTACATACCTAGAGAAAGAATTATGTTAAATAGATTTTGATTGATAGCATAAACAAATCATCTCACTTTATACCTATTCCTAACACAACCAATGTTGAGGAGCTGGGAAATCTCTATGTGAGAGATATTGTTTATTTTCACAGAGTTCTGTCTACTGTAGTCTCTAATAGAGATCCCCATTTTACATATCTCTTTTTGAGATTCCTTTAATAGGCAATGGGATCTCAGGTTCATTTGATTATGATATACCATCAACAGACATATTTCCAAAATGAGAGGGCTATACAGATTCTTGAGGATATGATTCAAGTTTATGTCTTACGTTTTGGTGGATCTTGGGATGACCATTTGGGGATAGTTGGTTTTTCTTAAAATAATAGTTATCAATATATAATAAAAACAGATCCTTTTGACATATTTTATGGTAGTACATGTAAAACTACTTTTTTTTGTCTGAGATTGGTGAAACTTTCCTAGTTGTACTGATCTTGGTTCAAGAGATAAAAAACAAATATTCAGTTGATTTGTCAGAGGTTGTTCATGTCATAAAGCTGGTGTAAATATTATTTTGATCATTAGAATATACCGTTGGAGTTTTTAGTTGGTTATAAGGTGATATTGAAAGTTTCACCTCGTTTAGGTCATCAATAGATTGGGAGGCAAGGGAATCTTGCTTCTCATTTTGTGGGATCTTTTAATATTCTTGAGCATGTGGGGAGAGTGTCTTACCATTTTGAAATTCCACCACAATTAATGTTGATGCATAACATGTTCCATGTATCATATCAATGAAAGTATATTTTTGATCTATCTCATGTTTTGAGATGGAGTGATCTTGAGGTTGAGCCTGATTTATATGTGACTGAGCATCCAGACATGATATTTGATTCAGAGACCAAGGTACTTCATGGGAGGATGATACCTTTAGTTCATGTTATATGGAAGCATGGTTCTATTTTTCATGATAAATGGGATCATGAGGCACTGATGAGAGATAAATGGCCTCATCTTTTTTATATGTAAGTTTCTTGATAGGTTTTTTGGGGACAAAATGTTTTTTATAGTGGGGAGGTTATAATGCCCCATTACATTTCCTTTAGGTATATTTTTACCTTTTCTTTGGTTTTCCTTTTTTTGTGGTTGAGTAAGGTTGAGAAGGAATTGGGTGGATACCAGTAACTGTGAAGTCATAGATTGTTTGAAATTTTCAGCATAAAACATTAATTTTTGTAGACTTATGTGGATTTACCTATCGTGTAATGGGGATACACGACAAGAAATAATCTTCTAGAATATGCCATGAAGTTGGTACATAACATTCAAGTTTACACACCATGGACAGCCTACACACTATGTAAATATTAAAAATAATATTTATAATAAAAGGATATGTTTTTAGCATATATGGGACTCAAAAATTACACAATGTGTAATTAGGTTACACATCATGTAAAATCGCAAGTTTTGATTTTAAGTAAGGGGTTTGGTTGGAATTATTATTTACTTCCACTAGGTTTCCTTGATCTCAATCTAGAGTCTCTTCCTAGATGATTTTGGAGATCTCCAATACCTCTAGATCATCCATTCAGTGATGGATCATCATGAGGGATGCAATACATCTCTCCATGTAAGTGGTATTATTATCTCTTTTGTCTCACTCTCTTTCCCTCCTTAGAGTTTAATATATCATCTTGTTATTGATGGATCTAAACTAGGTGTTGTTGAATCTTGATTCTAGTTTTATTTTTAATATGTTATGTTCCTTTATCCTTCATTAGTGAGTCGTTTTGTGAGCATTGTGATTCTGTGAAAAGGTGGGTGGTTTCATATAAGAGTGTCCAATTGATCAAACCTTTAATTTATTATTGTTTTCAATTGATTTTTGAAAACCCCAATTTGAAGTTAATTGGGATTGAAATTGATATTGTATAGATTTTGGAAAACCCCATATTCTAATAAAATTTGATATTGGGTTATATTTTGAAACTGATGGAAATTGTGAATTGGTTTTGAGAAAAAAATGGCTTAAATTGAAATGATAAAAACCTATGATTGGTTTTTGGTTTGAAAAGGAACGAATTTATGAAAAACCTATGTTTTGGTTTTGAAATGAAATTGACATATTGAAACTGAAAATGGGGTAATTTTATTTTAAACTAGTTTGAAATAATTTTTCCATTTTTTGATTGATTGATTTAGAACATGAAACCCTAGGTAGTTAATGGGTTTTTTGGACATTCACTCTAGGATGGTAATTCCCTGGAAAAGGATTTATGATTATAACTCTCACAAAAACCTAGTACATAATATATTATCCACAATGGGATTTTGATGGGTCCTATTCAGCATGAGCATGAGGGACGTGTGTACACATACTTTTCAGGATCACTCCTACTATATGTGTGAGGATCCTATAACAAGAAATTATTGTGCAGCAAAGAAGGTGACTATGGTACTTGTTTTGGTTCTCCTAATATATATGCCAATAATTGTGAAGATTTTTACTTATTCCTAGAGACTTAAATAAACTATTTTATATAAAAATTTTCCTTAATCTATTGTTTGAAATTTTCCAAAATTTTTAAATTAAAATCATGTTTTTTCTTAAATATGGAAATATATTTCAATGCCTATTTTGATTATAATTGAAAGAATGATTTCATTTATTATTATTATGGAATATTTTTATGGAACACTTGGTGTGAACAGTAACACCCCAAGCTTCCACGGTACACAAACTATTAAATAATCAATAGCTTGTGTTGCACGTAACATCAAGTTTGAGAGCACCATGACCTTTCAAAATAGTTGTTTAAAAAAGTGGTAATGAATAGTATTAAACAAATTATGAAAGTTATAAAGTTTATTTTTCAAAATATAGTTCATTTTTTAATTCAGAATATTAAAATTAGCTTACGGTGAAATTTTGGTAATTTTCTAAAAAGTTTCAATTTTTGATCAGTACTGAAAAATACTGCATTGTGGTTAAAAACCGACTATTTCATTTAAATAATTATTTTACTGTAAATTCATTTTAAAGTCACAATAGAAAAATAATAAATATATTAATCAAATATAGTTCATTAGAATCATTTTATAATAGAATTAGATATAAAATTTTTTCAAACTTTTGAACGTCTCTTTTACCCGCTTTTAAGCCACACCTACAGGATTTGAATTAAAGGCAATTTTACTGCTTATGTGAATTGAATTTCTAAAAACAAACATAAATGGTTGTAATAAATATGAAAAAATAGGTCTCATAAGAACAAAATAATTTTTGGTGAATAGTAACTTTTGGATTTTATTTTCCACGGTTAAAGGTAAATAGGGTAATTAAAGGAAAATTTAAAATTATAATAATATAATATTACCCTAACACTTTTCATAATTTCATTGTATAAGTTTTTTTCAACCAAAATCTACTTTATTTCAAAATTATGATCATTTTTAAGCCACATTTTTTATATTAGTACATTTATTATATTTTATTTAAATAAGAGTTAAAAATGTCATATTCAAATTTTATTAACTATATCATTTTTAATCTGAAGATACATAAATGATATGGTAAACTATACATATTCTTTAGAAATTTAAAACTATTATATAAATAATTGTAATTTAATTATAATTTTAGGAAATAAATAATTAAAATAAATGGTGATACAATAATGATGCAGTAAATGAATTATTAAAGAAGGAATCAATTACATGTTATAAAAAATATTAAAATAAATATAATTTGACTTAAATAAGGAAAAAAGGAATTTTATATATAACATAGACATGTTATTGAAATATTATAAGTATTGGTTCAAAGTTATCATGTTGTTTTGATATTCTTAAAAATTCAAATTTTGAATAGTAACAAAAATTTACATAAATGATACTTTAGAATAAATAATATTTAATTAAATTTTATAAAATTCATTAAAATTTCATGATTGGATAAATAACTAGTATAGTTTTTAAAAATTTCCTAAATTAACCAATTGGGGGTTTTTTAGATTTTATAGTAAATATAATAACCCTATAGTGTAAAAATACAAGAAGACACGGTAAGAGTTAAACTGTTTAACTAAGGGCTAACCCCAAAAGATAAGGTTAATTTTGTGACCTAAACTTGTCTAAAAATAATTGCCTAATCTTATTTAGACCCATACTCATATTATCCTCTTAATAAATTACTTTTTAGCTATTTTAAATGGAAAATAAATTTATAATAAATTAATATTTTACGATCTTTCAAAAGTGCCCCTCACCTCTCTTATAAAACGAAACTTATTTTTATCTTTAATTCAAACCTCCAAATCCATTTGGATCATCCAACCCCTATAAAATTTTTCTCACAAATTCCCTAACTTCATCCTATAGGACACACTTTGTTCATAAATCCAACCTAAGGAGTCCTTTTTTTCAAACCAAAAGGAGACGCCCGAAAACGAGATAATTGTTTTATCACCTCTTTCAAAGTTGTTTTCTTTTTCTAATTCCTATTTTTATATTGTTTACATATCAAAATAATAAATCAAATATCATAAATATACTAATATGTTATTATAATCATGGTACAACCATATTCCTCATTTTATCCTTCATATGAATAACAATATCACCATGCATACGTACATACGGCTTACCATCTCCACGTCGTGGTGTAATATGTTATTCCACACTACTTTATTTGGATGGCTATAATGATGGGTATAATGGATAAAAATAATGAATATAAAAATATAATTGTTCTTTATAATTAATATATCATTCAATTCCATACCATTTAACTATCAAGGGAATGATACAGTCGCTCATGCGTACATATGGCCTACCGTCTCCACAACGCGGTGAGATTCATTCTCCACGTTAAACTTTCAAGATTGATTATAAAATTTATATTATGAGTAAAAATAATAATTATGAACTTAATATCATTCTATATATGAATAAAATATATCATATTCATAACAAATATGACTTACATGACAAAATAGGAATGGAAAAACAAAGCAGTTAAAACCTGAAACAACAGTAATACTAAGATATTATTATCAAAATGATATAAGAGGATCATATATGATATCATAAATATGTATATGGTATTATTATAATTTAATAACATGTTTAAACATTATAAATTAGGCTAAATCACCCTCTACTAAAGGAAAGTATAAATTAAGAGTTAATTTCAAAATCTCTTTATTATCCAAGATTGCTTATACATAAATATCTACCAGGACATCCTTATCATCCTTGTCCATATTTATTAAAATTTAATTCAAAATATTATCGACATTTTTTTATAATTCATTTTTAC
Organism: Viscum album; assembly: GCA_963277665.1. Taxonomy (NCBI): domain Eukaryota; kingdom Viridiplantae; phylum Streptophyta; class Magnoliopsida; order Santalales; family Viscaceae; genus Viscum; species Viscum album. The sequence continues at coordinate 1,191,657,378 of OY728158.1, read as the reverse complement.
CCATGTTTAACTTTTTAAAATACATTATGAAAGTAATCAATCCATTTTTTTTAAACGAGCTACTTTATAACCATTTCGACAAATTAAGGAAAGAATGTCTTTTTAACTTATATGGTGAAAGAAGCTATTTTTTCTATTATTAAATCTTAACATTTTGAATATTTACCTATAATATTATAAATGAAATGATCAAAATAAATGTTTCTTTTATAATTTTGAGGATTCTAAATTATTTCAAAGTAAAAAAAGGGATATTTTCCTCAAAGGTTTTTAATGAATTTATTAAATTATTTTCATCTACGTAAAAATCCTTTTTTGGAATTTATTCTTATTTGTGGTTGAATTATTATACAATATTCTATATTTTATTGAATTTTTTATGATATATTTGACTGTGTATATGCTATGTTTATACCATTCATGGTTTATGGTAAAAGTATTAACATTTCATATGCTAGTTTTAAGAAAAAAAAATTATGTTATGTTTCATTGTTTTCATAAGAGGAATGCATTAAACTTAGTAATTGACTGAAAAGTCCCACTATGGCACCTTGATGAATTGGTAGGTATCATGAGAAAAACTAGTTTTTTGGAAAAATGCCTTGACATTATGGTAATGTTCATGGAACGATTCCTTGATGCTATGGTTATGATGTAAGCTATTATAAATTTCCTCATTTTAATATTTTCTATTGATATTTCATGTGATTATTCGGCTAGTAGAATATCCATGTGAAAGTTTAAGTGTAATTATTTTATTTATTATTTCCATATTATGCTGAATATTATTTTTAAAAGTATTTTGTTTCTATTTTATACTTTTCCTGAAAAGTTTATTCTTATTTATGATAGCTTCCTCTATATTTATATCCTTACTGAGCATCTGAGATCACCCTTTTCTGATGTTTTATTTTTCCATATGATTTGAAGAAGTATATTACAATTGACCTATAGGGATATTCTAGGAATATGAGAGTTTTAAAAGGGGATAATATGTTGTCCTTCATTTCAATATATAATGTAAAACTAGGGTTTGTATCAAGTATTTCCAAGGATACTAAACCGATCAGTCTTTTGGGATTTAATTTTATTTTGATCATGGAAATTTAATAATACAATGTACCAACTCTAGGAAACTAGGGTTGGGGAATTACAGTTCTTATTAGAGGAATTTTATTAAAAACCTTGGAAACTAGATTTAGAAAAACCTTGATTAGGGAACATTAACCTAAGATAGACTTTGAGGATAAGTATAGAAGAACATACAATAATTTTGGTAATGTAGAGATTACGTGGGTATTCCTACAAAATATATCAATATCTGGACACAACAAGTGGACATGGTTATAGCATAGATTTACTTATGAGTAATAACTCTTAAAATGTGTTCTAAGCTTGTCTTGCGGTAACCTGGTACACAACAATGACCCTTACAACCCTCCTGGTTTGACACTCATAGGGGATATGCTTAGGATAATTCATATTTTCTTTATAAACAATTATGACGGATTTATGATTAACTATTTCCTAAAAACCCACGTTTATGATTATAGATTAGATATGCCTAAATTGTTCAATTTATGTTAAGTATTTTACTAGTTTGGAATTATGAATTATGATTAATAACCTAATATAGTGTATTCCATTGTTTAGACATGAAACCAAGTGGAAGAAATGGAAATTGCATCAATGCACATAATCAACATAGGGATTTCCCTCATATGCATGATAATGACAAGGGATCTAGTGATAAAACTGGTGCTGAATAGCTTATAACCATACTGGGATAGCTTACTCATGTTATGAATAATAACCTTACCCGTATAAAGCACACAGATCCACAATGCGTAAGATCAATGTCAGACCGATTCATGAGACAACAACATCTAACATTCAATAGGACTAAAAATCCATTTTTATATAAGAAATGGACATTTTAATTAGAGAAAATATTTTTTACTTTAGGGAGTAACGAAAGGGAAAAGGTAGTTATGGTGACATATCATCTCTGATTAGATACGGATCAATGGTTCTTGTAACACCCCGAGATTTTATGAAAAATATTCTTTTTAATTTTATTGATGTCTTGTGTTGTATGCTACACCAAAAGTAGCTTACACTACACGCATCCCTGACTTGGCTTGCATTACACACAATCGCGACCTTCTACGATAGCGTGTGTTGTACACAATACCGAGTTTCACTAAACAACGATATGTTATATAAACTAGCCGTTATGAATAGTAATACCCACTTTTTAAAATTTTATAAATTTTAACTTTTGAAATAGACTTCATTTTTTGGATTCTTAATATCAAAATTAGCCTAGGGTGAATTTTTGGTATTTTTCTGAAAACTTTCAATTTTTGATGAATAGTGAAAACACTTGGTTACTATTTAAAAACCGACTTTTTATTTAAATAATTATTTATTTTATTTAAATTTATTTTAGGTAAAAATTGATACATAATACCTATATAACTTCAATTTAATTCATTGGAGTCGTTTTATAATAATTTTAGATATATAAAAATTTTATTGAACTTTTCACCGTCTTTTACCCACCTCCTAGGAGAATTTGGGAATTCACATAAAACTTAATTTTACTGCTTCTGTGAGTAGAATTTCAAAAATCAGAGAGACACGGTTAATATCAAAGTCTAAAATGTGGTTCAATGAGATGAAAATAATTTTTGGTGAATATTAACTTTTTACTTTTATTTAACACGGTTAAAAGTAAATAGGGTAATTAAGGGTAAAAATGATATTATTATTACCCTAACACATGTCCTAATTCTATTGGATAAGTTTAATTAGACCAAAAACAACCTTAGTAATAAAATATGACCATTTAGTTCCACATGGATCAGATTAGGACATTTAATATTATTTTACTTAAAGAATAGTTAAAATAGTTAAAATCAAAGTTTAATAACTAAAACATTTTTAATATAGGGATAAAAATAATATAAATTCTACTATAAATATTCCTTATAAATCTAAAACTATTTAATACATAATGTTATTTTTTTATAATTTTTAGACATTAAATAATTTAATTTATTTATGACACAATGATGATGCAGTAATTATCTTATTAATGAAATATTGACATAATTGATGTTATAAATACCCAAATAAATGTAATTTAGAAGTTTTATGAATTAAAATAATTTTATAGGTTAATATGACATGTTATTATTTATGTAATTAACTTTTTTTCTAACTAATCATTCTGTTATGATTTTCACAAAAATCAATTACCAAATAGTGTCAAAATTGACATAAAATAGTTTTTAAAACAAATATTATATTATTAATTGTTATTTTATTCCTAAAAATCTAAGTATTGGCCAAATGACTTAGATAAGGTTATATATATTAATAATAAACAAATTGGGGATCTTTTGGCTTGTTATAGTAAGTTTATTAACCTTATAGTGTAAGAAAACAAGAAGACGCTGTAAAAATAAAATTATTTAACTTAAAGTTAAATCTAAATTATAAGGTGAAAATAGAAACCTAAACTTGTAAAAATTATATTTTATGAGAGTATTTCGACCCATAACCACATTAGTTTCAAAATAAATCAATTTTGAGCTATTAAAAACCGAATATGACTTTAAAATAAAATAATATTTTTAGTTTTTCCAAAGGTGCCCCTCTCCTCCCATATAAAAGGGCACTTCCTCCCTCTCTTCCTCACACCACTTTGGGCCTTCAAGACCATCCAAACCCTGACAATTTCTCCTCTCCACTTCCCTAGAAACATCCTAGAGGTTCAGTTCTTCTTCAAAGACCATATTTAGTGCCCAAAGAGGAGGTTAAGAATAGGCGCTTCAAAGAAGAGGTAATGTCCGTTACCGATTCTTTCAACTTTATTTCTTCTTCTAATTCTTCTTATTTAGTTGTTTCATTATGAGGTAATAACATCAGTATCACTCATATACTTATATGTTATTATAAGTATGAAACAACCCTATTTCACCATCTATCCATCCTACGGAAAACGAAATCACCGCACGTGTGTACGTATGGAATACCGTCTCCACGTCATGGTGTAATCTATTTTCCACCACCACCTTACTAGGATGTGTATAATGGTGTAAATAATAACTATATATTATTATTGTAAAGTTATATTGATTCTTAAATAGTATACATACACTCCCATACAATTCCACGATCATGGGAATGGTATCATCGCTCGTGCGTACGTACGGACTACCGTCTCCACGACGCGATGAGATTCATTCTCCATGTTTACCATTCATGAATGATTATAAAGTATATATAATGAATAATAATGAAATGTATGACATAATAATGATACTATATTTATGTATATATATCTGTATTTCATCTACTTAATTCCATTCAATTCGATAAGGAAACGAAAACAGCGTTCATGCGTACGTACGGCCTACCGTCTCCATGAACGGTGTATTTCATTCCATTTATCGATATATCATATATATATATGTATATGATGAATATATATTATATATAAATCATGTTTTACATTCTGGAATTAAGTAAATCAGGATATAAGTAATAATATCAAGAACAACAAGTCGAAACACGTACAATAAATGAAACGATTTTACCCAAGTCACTACTTTTACATCGAATTTACAAAAGAACGGTAATATAAAGTCATAAGTAAACTATATATGATATCATAAAAATGAATATGATTCTTTAATAAGCCAATAAAATTATTTGAATCATTATACAGGAGGTTCGGATACATACGAGGCATATCGGACATAAGGTAAGGGATAATTATTCCAATCTCATTCTTATCTGAGATTGTTTATTCATAAGTATTTACTAGGGTTATGTTTATTATCTATGTCCATATGTTCTCAGAATTTTTTCATAAAATGTTTACTTTTCTTCCATGTATGTTTAAATTCATTCTTACCCTTATTTTTTACTTTTACTACATCGTATGGAAGAAATCTTTCTTTTGTTTACCATACGAGGTACTTTTTGACTTTTCTGACAAATGTACGAAGAGAATGTTATTTTTAACTTATACGGAATGAACAGATTATTACGGTTTCATAATGCCTTATTTTAAAGAAGTTAACTCTACAAGATTTCATGATTATTTTCAACAAAATCCTTTTATTTTAAAGTTTCATGGCATTTTGTAAAAAGAAAACGATTTTGAAAAAGAAAGGATATTTTCCTCAAGAATTCATTTCAAGTGTTTTATCAAAACTATTTTCCATATAAGATCACATTATTTAGTATGATTATGTTTCAAGTATAATTTCTCCATTATTTAAATGGTTTGATTCTTCTTATGATGAATGATATCCATTTGTTTTGTATGGATTATGTTATGATGGTATGATGATTATGAAACCCATTTTATTCTTTGGGTTATGATGAATGTTTTAAGTTTATTTTATGGCACAAGTAAGAATAATTTCATTATAAGATGGTTGGGACCTATATATTCCTCCAATTTATTGGGTAAATATTTATATCTCATGAGATATACATGGCTGGAATGGTAAGTTAATCCGGTTCAGTGTTACAGGACTGGAACGAGGAGTGAACTCGATTCAGAATGGGACTTTGTCCACTAAGATGGTCTTGGCAGCAATGCCTTGGCTACTATGGAAATCATAACATGTGCTTAATGGATGCCAAAATTACATGTTTTATTACCATGCTAGTTTATCATGACTAATGTTCCTTTATTATCTATGCCTTGTGTACTTCCAAGATTTATGTCGTTGCTCATGATTCTGATGTTTAGATTTTATGTTCAAGTTTTTGCAATCAAATGTTTATGGATTGTTTTATGTTCTCTACGCATACCCTTACTGATCATTTGAGCTCACCCTTTATATGTTTTCTTTTCCCCATGATTTAAAGAAAGGTTTTAGGTAAGAAAACAAAAGGGTAAGATCTTTATGGGATATGTTGAAGATCTTTCACGACAATTAGAAGATTAATTTTCAAGTTTCCAAAGACACTAAACTATTGCGGTCCTTGTGTGTCTGTTTTTGTTATGTATCAAGTATTCTGCAAAATTAATGTAAGGTCCATGTACGTCATGCTTTGGGTCTCTATAGTTGGTATTAGAGGAAAGGTTTAGTCAACCTTTGGAAACTAGGATGCTATAACTTTAGTGATATCCCTAGAGATATTTCTAAGGTATGTCTAGGAATGTCCCTAAGGATAAGTATAAGTATAGGTTATGGTCTTAGAATTATGGTAATGATATTAGAATTAAACCTAGGATGTTATATATGGAAGGTAATCCCCCTTTATTATGTTGTTTTACCTATCATGATGTTTGCCTCACGCTATTCTTTTTGGGTTTTAGACGATGGCTGGAACCCGAAGGAACTGCGTTGATCAATGTAATGGATGATGCAATGATTGTCCTCCTGAACAAACCAATGTTATGGGAGATAGATTTCACAATCTTATTTATATACTTACACAAGCTATGAATCATTCTGGACTTCCAAATGAGCAGAGAAAGGAGCAACATTCGGTTGAATCCTTCATGAGGTAGCGTCCACCTTCATTCAGCGGGTCTTCTGATCGATTAGTGGCTGAAAAATGGATCAGTACCACTAAAAAGAAATTTTTAGTTCTACAATGTTCTGACCATGATAAAGTCATCTTAGCAATATATCGTTTGGAAGGTGATCCTGATTAATGGTGGAATCTTATCAAGAATACGAGGCAAAGAGAAGAAATTGAGTCCATGGAATGGGATGAGTTCAAGAACATATTTTTCAGTAAGTACTTCCCTCATATTCTTCGAAAAAAGATGGAAAAGTAGTTTCTTGAGCTTAAGTAGAAGGATGATAAATCTATTGGTATATACGAAGCGAATTTTACAGGACTTTCAAGGGATGCATCTGGATTTATCATCCAACCTAAAAGTAAAGTTGATCGATTTTTTAGTGGTTTAAAAACAAGTCTTCGAAGGGAATTAGCTATAAGAGACTTCAGTAGCTAAGAAGAAATTGTGCGTTGTGATATCAAGGTAGAATTGGAAGTTGGTGTAACATATCCATCTCATGGTTTTGACAAGAAACAAAAGATGGAGTTCAAGGAGAAATCTCAGAATAATGGTGAAAAGAAGATTAATGTTTCTTTATGCTCAAAGTGTGGAAAGAAGCATGGTGGAGATTGTCTTAAAGGGACTAGAAAATGTTTTAAGTGTGGAAAAGAAGGTCACCGAGCAGCTGAGTGTCGAAGTAATGGAAAAAGGGTTGATAATGATGTGAATAAAGAAAAGATTGTAGAGAATGCACCACCAACACTTTAATGATTCAAGTGCAAGGAAATGGGGCATTATGTTAATCAATGCCCTAATCCAAGGGTTAATGATGATCAACGTGAGCAACCTCTTAAGGAAAAGGATAAAGGGAAGTCACATGCGATCACTATTTGTGATGTTGAGTATGACAATGATGTTTTGTATTGATTAAGTGTTTATGTAATGGGATTTCAAAAGAGTATCATGGAATCTCATTTATAGTATCGTAGAATTTTGAAATATCTTTGTATTAGTCCATTGTGGTTTTCTATAAGAATATGGTACCGGTAACCATGAAAAGTGATTCAAATATTTCGGAAAGCAGATGATATGCGCATAATGAAGGAATAAGGAGAAAATAAATTGTTTGATAGTATTCATGAGCTCCTAATTGTTATAACGACTAAGTGATATCATGGTTTCAGTATACAGAATTTTGGGATTTTGGTATGTGGAAAGAGTTAACTTTTGACAGCACTCATGTTTTTTCTAAGGTTAAATGGGTATTAATTTTACAAGAGAATACATGATTAAGGCCTTCGAATGTTTGGAATGTGACCAACAAGACATATCTTATGATATATGGGGATCAACGATGGTATTAACATGCTTGTTATATGAACTCTCTAGTAATCGTTTTCACTATAATATGAGATTGGACATCAGTATTTTGGATAAGCCTAAAGATTGGAATGGATTATTTTGGACATAAGTTAGTATTGTTTAAGGCTAGAACTTTTTTGATATTATTGATGGAAAGTTATAGTAATATAGTTATAGAAAATAGACAACCTGCAGGATGGGAGAAAATATGTCACGTCGGACAAGGTGGTGGCAATCAAACCCACAACTGAAGTGCGACAGGCCTTTATCGCCTACCAATGGCCTACAGGAAGTCCATGTTTAGTAGAAACCAGTTTTATTATATTAAGAAGTATGATATAAGAAGTATAAGTCCATTTTAGGAACCATATATGATTAATCTCACTATAGATGGACTTATGTATTTTTGATAACTTTTTCTAACCTTTTGTTTGAGACAGATGGAATGACCCATCATTCTATCACATGATCTGCTAACACTTCACGAATGACAAATTCAACTTAATTTATTTAAGAGATGAAGTGGAAATTGCCCAAGGAATGACCAACAGTGAGACTGTACCAAAATCAAAAAAGTATTTCTTCTAATTCCAATTTCTTCAACTTTAGGGAAATGATCTTGAAAACTAAAAATGCTTTCCTAGTTCCCCTATATCTGATGAATTAGATAGTACCTTAGATCATCACAAATCTATGGCTTTTTGATTGCTGGCTTTTTCATAGCCATGTTCTCTACCACTCTCCATCAGAACATGATGGTTAGATTTCTCTTCCATATCCATATTTTCACCTATGTGGAAACCCAGTTATTAGTTAATTTGGGTAACCGTTACGTTTCATAATTTAGTTTTTAAAGATTGGTTTTGGTATTCCTTTTTATGATGTGGGTTTCTATTAAAGAAACTTTCAAGTAGTAAACCATTTATAACCCCAATGAATTTTGAGGGAGAAATTCATTTTAAGGGGGTAGAATGTAACACCCCGAGATTTTATGAAAAATATTATTTTTAATTTTATTTATGTCTTTTGTTGTACTCTACACTAAAAGGATATTTCACTACACACATGCATGACTTGTCTTGCATTACATGTAATCGCAACCTTCCATGATAGTGTGTGTTGTACGCAATACCGAGTTTCACTAAACAACGATATGTTATATAAACTAGCCATTATGAATAGTAATACCCACTTTTTAAAATTTTATAAATTTTATCTTTTTAAATGGACTTCATTTTTGGATTTGGAATATCGAAATTAGCCTAGGGTGAATTTTTGGTATTTTTCTGAAAATATTCAATTTTTGATGAATAGTGAAAACACTCGGTTACTATTTAAAAACCGACTTTTTATTTAAATAATTATTTATTTTATTTAAATTTATATTAGGTCAAAATTGATACATAATACCTATATAAGTTCAATGTTATTCATTGGAGTCATTTTATAATACTTTTAGATATATAAAAAAAATTGAACTTTTCACCTTCTTTTACCCACCTCCTAGGAGAATTTGGAAATTCACATAAAACTTAATTTTACCACTTCTGTGAGTGAAATTTCGAAAATCCGAGAGATAGGGTTAATATCAAGGACTAAAATTTGGTTCAATGAGATGAAAATAATTTTTGGCAAAGAGCAACTTTTTACTTTGATTTACCACAGTTAAAAGTAAATATGGTAATTAAGAGTAAAAATGATGTTATTATTACCCTAACACATGTCCTAATTCTATTGGATAAGTGTAATTCGACCAAAAACAACCTTAGTAATAAAATATGACCATTTAGGTCCACTTGTATTAGATTAGTACATTTAATATTATTTTATTTAAAGAATAGTTAAAATAGTTAAAATCAAAGTTTAATAACTAAAACATTTTTAATATAGGGTTATATGTAAGATAAATTCTACTATAAATATTAATTATAAAGATAAAAGTATTTCCTACATAATGGTATTTTTTATATAATTTTTAGACATTAAATAATTTAATTTATTTATGACACAATGATGATGCGGTAATTATCTTATTAATGAAATATTGACATAGTTGATGTTATAAATACCCAAATAAATGTAATTTGAAACTTTTAATGAATTAAAATAATTTTATAGGTTAATATTACATGTTAGTATTGATTTAATTAACCTTTTTCGAACTAATAATTCTGTTATGATTTTCACAAAAATCAATTACCAAATAGTTTCAAAATTGACATAAAATAGTTTTTATAACAAATATTATATTATTAATTTTTATTTTATTCCTAAAAATCTAAGGTTGAGAACATGACTTATATAAGGTTGTATATATTAATAATAAACAACTTGGGGATCATTTGGCTTGTTATAGTAAGTTTATTAACCTTATAGTGTAAGAAAACAAGAAGACACTGTAAAAGTAAAATTATTTAACTTAAAGTTAAATCTAAATGATAAGGTTAAAATAGAAACCTAAAATTGTATAAATTATATTGGATAAGATGATTTCGACCCATACCCACCTTATCTTCAAAATAAATCAATTTTGAGCTATTAAAAACCGAATATGACTTTATAATAAAATAATATTTTTAGTTTTTCCAAAGTTGCCCGTCTCCTCCCTTATAAAAGGAAACCTTCTCCCTCTCTTCCTCACACCACTTTGAGACTTCAAGGTCAGCCAAACTCTGCCAATTTCTCCTCTCCATTTCCCTAGAAACATCCTAGAGTATCTGGTCTTCTTCAAAGACCATCTTTAGTGCCCAAAGAGGAGGTTAAGAAGAGGCGCTTCAAAGAAGAGGTAATGTCCATTACTGATTCCTTGAACTTTATTTCTTCTTCTACTTCTTCTTATTTAGTTGTTTCATTATGAGGTAATAACATCAGTATCACTAATATACTGATATTTTATTATAATTTTGAAACAACCCTATTTCACCATCTATCCATCCTACGGAAAATGAAATCACCGCGCGTGCGTACGTATGGAATACCGTCTCCATGCCGTGGTTTAATCTATTTTCCACCACCACCTTACTTGGATGTGTATAATGGTGTAAATAATAACTATATATGATTATTTTAAAGTGATATTGATTCTTAAATAGTATACATACACTCCAATACAATTCCACGATCATGGGAATGGTATCATTGCTCGTGCGTATGTACGGACTACCGTCTCCACGACGCGATGAGATTCATTCTCCATGTTAACCACTCATGAATGATTATAAAGTATATATAATGAATAATAATGAAATATATGACATAATAATGATATTGGATTTATTTATATATATGTGTATTTCATTTACTTAATTCCATTCAATTCGATAAGGAAATGAAAACAGCGTTCATGCGTATGTACGGCCGACCATCTCCATGAACGGTGTATTTAATTACATTTATTGATCTATCATATATATATGTATATGATGAATATATATTATATATAAATCATGTTTTACATTCTGGAATTAAGTAAATCAGGATATAAGTAATAATATCAAGAACAAAAAGTCGAAACACGTACAATAAATGAAACGATTTTACCCAAGTCGCTGCTTTTACATCGAATTTACAAAAGAACGGGTAATATAAAGTCATAAGAAAACTATATATGATATCATAACAATGAATATGATTCTGTAATAAGTCAATAACATTATTTAAATCATTATACAGAAGTTTCGGATACCTACGAGGCATATCAGACATAAGGTAAGGGATAATTATTCCAATCTCATTCTTATCCGAGATTGTTTATTCGTAAGTATTTACTGTGGTTATGTTTATTATCCATGTCCATATGTTCTCAAAATGTTTTCATAAAATGTTTACTTTTCATCCATGTATGTTTAAAGTCATTCTTACCCTTATTTTTTACTTTTACCAGATCGTATGGAAGGAATCTTTCTTTTGTTTACCGTACGAGGTACTTTTTGACTTTTCTGACAAAAGTACGAAGAGAATGTTATTTTTAACTTATACAACATGAAATGATTCTTATGGTTTCATAGAGCCTTATTTTAAATAACTTAACTCTACAAGATTTCATGATTATTTTCAACAAAATCCTTTTATTTTAAAATTTCATGGCATTTTGTGAAAAGAAAATGATTTTGAAAAAGAAAGGATATTTTTCTCAATAATTCATTTAAAGTGTTTTATCAAAACTATTTCCCATATAATATCACATTATTTAGCATGATTATGTTTCAAGTATAATGTCTCTATTATTTAAATGGTTCGATTCTTCTTATGATGAATAATATCCATTTGTTTTGTATGGATTATGTTATGAGAGGATGATGTTTATGAAACCCATTTTATTATTTGGGTTATGATGAATGTTTTAAGTTTATTTTTTGGAACAAGTAATAATAATTTCATTATGAGATGGGTGGGACCTATATCTCCCTCCAATTCATTGGGTAAAGATTTATATCTCATGAGATATACATGGCTGGAACGGTAAGTTAATCTGGTTCAGTGTTACAGGACTGGAACGAGGAGTGAAATCGATTCAGAATGGGAATTTTTCCACTAAGATGGTCTTGGAAGCAATACCTGGGCTACTATGGAAATCATAACATGTGATTAATGGATTCCACAATTACATGTTTTATTACCATGCTAGTTTATCATGAATAATGTTCCTTTATGATCTATGCCTTGTGTAATTCCAAGATTTGTGTCGTTGCTCATGATTTTGATGTTTAGATTTTATGTTCAAGTTTTTGTATTCAAATGTTTATGGATTGTTTTATGTTCTCTATTCTTACCCTTACTTATCATTTGAGCTCACCCTTTATATGATTTCTTTTCCCCAGGATTTAAAGAAATGTTTTAGGTAAGAAAACAAAAGGGGAAGATCTTTATGGGAGATGTTGAAGATATTTCACCACAATTAGAAGATTAATTTCCGAGATTCCAAAGACACTAAACTATTACGGTCCTTGTGTGTATGTTTTCGTTATGTATCAAGTATTCCGCAAAAGTAATGTAAGGCCCATGTACATCATGCTTTGGGTCTCTACAGTTGGTATCAGAGGAAAGGTTTAGTCAACCTTTGGAAACTAGGATGCGGGAACTTTAGTGATATCCCTAGAGATATTTCTAATGTATGTCTAGGAATGTCCCTAAGGATAAGTATAAGTATTGGTTATAGTCCTAGAATTATGTTAACGATATTATAATTAAACCTAGGATGTTAGATATGGAATGTACTCCCCCTTTATTATGTTTTTTCCCTATCATAATGTTTGCCTCACGCTATTCTTTTTGGGTTTTAGATGATGGCTGGAACCCGAAGGAACTGTGTTGATCAATGTAATGGAGGATGCAATGATTGTACTCCTGAAAAAACCAATTTTATGGGATATGGAGTTCACAATATTATTTCTATACTTACACAAGCTATGAATCATTCTGGACTTCCAAATTAGTATAGAAAGGAGAAACATTCTGTGGAATACTTCATGAGGCAGCGTCCACCTTCATTAAGCGGTTCTTCTGATCCATTAGTGGCTGAACAATGGATCAGTACCACTAAAAAGATATTTTAAATTCTACAATGTTCTGACTATGATAAAGTCATCTTAGGAGTATATCGTTTGGAAGGTGATTCTGATCAATGGTGGAATCTTATCAAGAATACGAGGCAAAGAGAAGAAATTGAGTCCATGGAATGGGTTGAGTTCAAGAACATATTTTTCAGAAATTACTTCCCTCTTATTCTTCGAAAAAATATAGAAAATGAGTTTCTTGAGCTTAAGTAGAAGGATGATGAATCGGTTGGTATATACAAAGAAAATTTTACAAGACTTGCAAGGTATGCATCTGGCTTTATCATCCAACCTGAAAGTAAAGTTGATTGATTTTTTAGTGGTTTAAAACCAAGTCTTCGAAGGGAATTGGCTATAAGAGACTTCAGTAGATATGAATAAATTTTGCGTTGTGCTATCAAGGTAGAACTGGAAGTTGGTGTAACATATCCATCTCATGGTTTTGACAAGAAATGAAAGATGGAGTTCAAGGAGAAATCTCAGAATAATGGTGAAAAGAAGATGAATGTTTCTTTATGCTCAAAGTGTGGAAAGAAGCATGGTGGAGATTGTCTTAAAGGGACTAGAAAATGTTTTAAGTGTGGAAAATAAGGTGCTTGAGCAGCTGAGTGTCGAAATAATGGAAAAAGGGTTTCTAAGGATGTGAATAAATAAAAGACTACAGAAAACGCACCACCAACACTACAATGCTGCAAGTGCAAGAAAATGGGGCATTATGCTAATCAATTCCCTAATCCAAGGGTTAATGATGATCAACGTGAGCAACCTCTTAAGGCAATGGATAAAGGGAAGTCACATGCGATCACTATTTGTGATTTTGAGTATGAAAATGATGTTTTTTAATGATTAAGTGTTTATGTAATGGGATTTCAAAATAGTATCATGGAATCTCATTTATAGTATCGTGTAATTTTGAAATATCTGTGTATTAGTCCATTGTGGTTTTCTATAAGAATATGGTACCGGTAACCATGAAAAGTGATTCAAATATTTTGGAAAGCAGATGATATGCTCATAATGAAGGAATAAGGAGAAAATAAATTGTTCGATAGTATTCATGAGCTCATGATTTTTATAAGGACTAAGTGATATCATGGTTTGAGTATACAGAATTTTGGGATTTTGGTATGTGGAAAGAGTTAACTTTTTACAGAACTCATGTTTTCACTAAGGTTCAATGGGTATTCATTTTTCAAGAGAATACATGATTAAGGCCTTTGAATTTTTGGAATGTGAACAACAAGACATATCTTATGATATATGGGGATCAACGATGGTATTAACATTCTTGTTATATGAACTCTCTGGAAATCGTTTTCACTATAATATGAGATTGGACAGCAGTATTTTGGATAAGCCTAAAGATTGGAATGGATTATTTTGGACATAAGTTAGTATTGTTTAAGGCTAGAACTTTTTCGATATTATTGATGGAAAGTTAAAATAATGAAGTTTTAGAAAAAGGACAACCTGCAGGACGGGCGACAACCTATCGCGTCGGACAAGGCTATGGGAATCGAACCCACAACTGAAGTGTGACAGGCCTTTATCGCCTACCACTGGCCTACCGAAAGTCCTTGTTTAGTAGAAACCAGATTTATTATATTAAGCAGTATGATATAAGAATTATAAGTCCATTTTAGGAACCATATATGATTAATCTCACTATAGATGGACTTATGTATTTTTGATAACTTTTTATAACCTTTTGTTTGTGACAGATGGAATGACCCATCATTCTATCACATGATACACTAACACTTCACGAATGACAAATTCAACTTCATTTCTTTAAGAGATGAAGTGGAAATTGTCCAAGTAACGACCAACAGTGAGATTGTACCAAAATCAAGAAAGTTTTCTTCTAATTCCAATTTATTCAACTTTAGGGAAATGATCTTGAAAACTAAAAATGTTGTCCTAGTGACCTTATATCCGATGAATCAGATGGTACCTTAGATCATCACAAATCTATGGCTTTATGATTGCTGGATTTTTCATAGCCATGTTCTCTACCACTCTCCATCAGAACATCATGGTTAGATTTCTCTTCCATATCCATATTTTCACCTTTGTGGAAACCCAGTGATTAGTTAATTTGGGTAACCATTACGTTTCATACTTTAGTTTTTAAAGATTGGTTTTGGTATTCTTTTTTATGATGTGGGTTTCTATTAAATAAACTTTCGAGTAGTAAATCATTTATAACCCCGGCGAATTTTGAGGGCGAAATTCATTTTAAGGGGGGTAAAATGTAACACCCTGAGATTTTATGAAAAATTTTCTTTTTAATTTTATTGATGTATTGTGTTGTACACTACACCAAAAGGATATTTCACTACACGCATCCCTGACTTGGCTTGTATTACACGCAATCGCAACCTTCCACGATAGTGTGTGTTGTACGCAATACTGAGTTTCACTAAACAATGATATTATATAAACTATCCGTTATGAATAGTAATACCCACTTTTTAAAATTTTATAAATTTTATCTTTTGAAATGGACTTCATTTTTGGATTCGGAATATCAAAATTAGCCTTGGGTGAATTTTTGGTATTTTTCTGAAAACTTTCAATTTTTGATAAATAGTGAAAACACTCCGTTACTATTTAAAAACCGAATTTTTTATTTAAATAATTATTCATTTTATTTAAATTTTTTTTAGGTCAAAATTGATAAATAATACTTATAAAGCTCAATGTTATTCATTGGAGTCATTTTATAATAATTTTAGATATATAAAAATTTTGTTGAACTTTTCACCGTCTTTTACCCACCTCCTATGAGAATTTGGAAATTCACATAAAACTTAATTTTATCACTTATTTGAGTATAATTTCAAAAATATAAGAGACACGGTTAATATCAAGGACTAAAATGTGGTTCAATGAGATGAAAATAATTTTTGGTGAATAGAACGTTTTACTTTTATTTACTATGGTTAAAAGTAAATAGGGTAATTAAGGGTAAAAATGATATTATTATTACCCTAACACATGTCCTAATTCTATTTTATAAGATTAATTCAACCCGAAACAACCTTAGGAATAACATATGACCATTTAGGTCCACTTGGATTAGATTAGTACATTTAATATTATTTTATTTAAAGAATAGTTAAAATAGTTAAAATCAAAGTTTAATAACTAAAACATTTTTCATATAGGGTCATACATAAGATCAATTAGAATATAAATATTCATTAGAAAGATAAAAATCTTTCCTACATAATGGTATTTTTTTATAATTTTTATACATTAAATAATTTAATTTATTTATGACACAATGATGATGCAGTAATTATCTTATTAATGAAATATTGACATAATTGATGTTATAAATACCCAAATAAATGTAATTTGAGACTTTTTATGAATTATAATAATTTTATAAGATAATATGACATGTTATTATTGATTTAATTAACTTTTTTCAAACTAATAATTCTGTTATGATTTTCAAAAAAATCAATTACCAAATAGTGTCAAAATTGACATAAAATAGTTTATAAAACAAATATTATATTATTAATAGTTATTTTATTCCTAAAAATCTAAGGTTTGGCCAAATGACTTAGATAAGGTTATATATATAAATAATAAACAAATTGTGTATCGTTTGTCTTTTTATAGTAATTTTATTAACCTTATAGTGTAAGAAAACAAGAAGACACTTTAAAAGTAAAATTATTTAACTTAAAGTTAAATCTAAATGATAAGATTAAAATAGAAACCTAAACTTATCTAAATTATATTTGATGAGATTATTTGGACCCATCCCCACCTTAGCTTCGAAATAAATCAATTTGGAGCTATTAAAAACCGAATATTACTTTATAATAAAATAATATTTTTTGTTTTTCCAAAGGTGCCCCTCTCCTCCCTTATAAAAGGGAACCTCCTCCCTCTTTTCCTCACACCACTTTTAGCCTTCAAGCTCGGAAAACCCCTGCCAATTCCTCCTCTCCACTTCCCTAGAAACATCCTATAGGTTCTGGTCTTCTTCAAAGACCATATTTAGTGCCCAAAGAGGAGGTTAAGAAGAGGCGCTTCAAAGAAGTGGTAATGTTCGTTACCGATTCTTTCAACTTTATTTCTTATTCTAATTCTTATTCTTTATTTGTTTAATTATGAGGTAATAAAATCAGTATCATTCAAATACTGATATGTTATTATAAGTATGAAATAACCCTATTTCACTATCTATCCATCCTACGGAAAACGAAATCACCGCTCGTGCGTACGTATGGAATACCGTCTCCACGCCGTGGTGTAATCTATTTTCCACCACCCCCTTACTTGGATGGGTATAATGGTGTAAATAATAACTATATATGATTATTTTAAATTTATATTGATTCTTAAATAGTATAAATACACTCCAATACAATTCTACGATCATGGGAATGGTATCATCGCTCATGCGTACGTACTGACTACCGTCTCCACGACGCGATGAGATTCATTCTCCATGTTAACCATTAAGGAATGATTGTAAAGTATATATAATGAATAACAATGAAATATATGACATAATAATGATACTGGATTTATGTGTATATATATATGTATTTCATCTACTTAATTCCATTCAATTCGATAAGGAAACGAAAACAGCGTTCATGCGTACGTACGACCTACCGTCTCCATGAACGGTGTATTTCATTCCATTTATTGATCTATCATATATATATGTATATGATGAATATATATATTATATAAATAAAGTTTTACATTTTGTAATTAAGTAAATCAGGATATAAGTAATAATATCAAGAACAACAAGTTCAAACATGTACAATAAATGAAACGATTTTACCCAAGTCACTACTTTTACATCAAATTTACAAAAGAACGGGTAATATAAAGTCATAAGTAAACTATATATGATATCAGAACAATGAATATGATTCTTTAATAAGTCAATAACATTATTTAAATCATTATACAGGAGTTTCGGATACATATGAGGCATATCGGACATAAGGTAAGGGATAATTATTTCAATCTCATTCTTATCCGAGATTGTTTATTCGTAAGTATTTACTGGGGTTATGTTTATTATCAATGTCCATGTGTTCTCAATATGTTTTCATAAAATGTTTACTTTTCTTCCATGTATGTTTAAAGTCATTTTTACCCTTATTTTTTACTTTTACCACGTCGTATGGAAGGAATCTTTCTTTTATTTACCATACGAGGTACTTTTTGACTTTTGTGACAAAAGTAAAAAGAGAATGTTATTTTTAACTTATATGGCATGAATGAATTCTTATGGTTTAATAACGCCTTATTTTAAAGAAGTTAACTCTACAATATTTCATTATTATTTTCAAAAAAATCCTTTTATTTTAAAATTCCATGGCATTTTATGAAAAGAAAATGATTTTGAAAAAGAAAAGATATTTTCCTCAAGAATTCATTTCAAGTGTTTTATCAAAACTATTTTCCATATAAGATGACATTATTTAGTATGATTATGTTTCAAGTATAATGTCTCCATTATTTAAATGGTTTGATTCTTCTTATGATGAATAATATCCATTTATTTTGTATGGATTATATTATGATGGGATGATGTTTATAAAACCCATTTTATTCTTTGGGTTATGATGAATGTTTTAAGTTTATTTTGTGGCACAAGTAAGAATGATTTCATTATGAGATTGGTGGGACCTATATCTCCCTCCAATGCATTGGGTAAATATTTATATATCATTAGATATACATGGCTAGAACGGTAAGTTAATCTGGTTCAGTGTTACAGGATTAGAATGAGGAGTGAACTCGATTCAGAATGGTACTTTATCCACTAAGATGGTCTTTGCAGCAATGCCTTGGCTATAATGGAAATCATAACATGTGATTAATGGATTCCACAATTACATGTTTTTTTACCATGCTAGTTTATCATGACTAATGTTCCTTTATGATCTATGCCTTGTGTACTTCCAAGATTTATGTCGTTGCTCATGATTTTGATGTTTAGATTTTATATTCAAGTTTTTGCATTCAAATATTTATGTATTGTTTTATGTTCTCTATGCCTACCCTTACTGAGAATTTGAGCTCACCCTTTATATTTTTTCTTTTCCCCAGGATTTAACGAAAGGTTTTAGGTAATAAAACAAAAGGGGAAGATCTTTATGGGAGATGTTGATGATCTTTCACCACGATTAGAATATTAATTTCCGAGTTTCCAAAGAAACTAAACTATTACGGTACTTGTGTGTCTATTTTCGTTAGGTATCAAGTATTCTGCAAAATTAATGTAAGGTCCATGTACGTCAATCTTTGGGTCTCTACTGTTCTCATTAATTAAAAACATTGAGGAGGATGAATAAATAGAAAATATGGAATGGAGGGAGTCTAAATAGATTTCCTACAAAAAATATTTTCCTTGTGAAAAGTGAGCTGATATGGAAATTCAATTTCAGAGTCTGATGCAAAAAGAGGATGATAATTTTTCAAAATATGAGGCTAACTTCACAAGTTTAGAAAGGCATGTTATAGACTACATATGTAACCCAAAAATTAATATTGATTGGTTCTTTGAGGAGTTAAAACCATTACTCTAACGAAAATTGGTCTCACAATCATTCTCACCATATGAAGATATAGTATCGTGTGCTATCAAGACAGAAAACTAATTCTATAAGTCTTATAACATTAAAGGGAATCAAGAGAAGAATATGGCCACTAAACACTCTAGGAAAGGAAATAAGGGAAATAAGGGAAAAGATGACTTTACACCATGTAGTAATTGGGGGAATAAACACCCTGATACTTTCCTAAAGGGGGTCAGAGTTTGTTACAAGTGGGACAAAATGGCCACCAAGATCTTGATTTTAAGGGGAATAAAGAGGCTGTCAATATTCAAGGATACAATTTTAAATAAATGGGACATTATGCAAATGATTTTCTTATGTGTCAAATAAACTTGCCTCAAAAAAGACCAGGGGACCAAGGCCAATATTTTGTAATAACAACTATTGATGTTGAAACTTCTAATGATGTTGTAGAAAGTACTATAATCACCACCTCAAATTTATAAAAAGTTTTATTGGATTTTTGATCCCCGTATTCCTTTATATCTTCCCAATTTACTTTTAAAATTAGATATTTCCAATTCACTTTAACAAGGGAGTTTTCAATCAAAACCCTTAAGGGAAGTCTCATTGCAACAAAGATGTGTTAGGAAGTTCCCATTATGGCACATAAATGTGCCTTATCTACTGACTTTATTAACATAACTATAATCCTCATTATTGGTTTTCAATAAAAATATCATACAAAAATTTATTGCATGAAGAAGGAAAATATTATTTGTGAGGATGATGTATAATCCATTATCTTTAGAGTAGAAACTTAATCACCTTATTCTTATAAAAATACAACCTAGTAGCTTTACTGAATGAGATACTTGGGGAGGAAGAGAAAATAACATATATGGATGAAGAAAGAAATATTTAAATTGAGTATGTACCTATTGTAAAGTAATGAATTGATATGTTTCCCGAAGATTTACCTGGACACCCCCTCGAGTATGAAGTTGAGTTTTCTATTGATTTAATCCCTAATGAAAGACCAATATCAAAAACTCCTTATAGAATGGACACTATGTAATTAGTATAGATTAAGAAACAACTAGAGGAGTTGAGTAATAAGTGATTTATTCACCCTAGTGTTTCTCCATGGGAATCCTAAGTTCTTTTTGTTATGAAGAAATATGGACCAATGAGTCTATGCATTGAATATAGAAAAATAAATGTTATTACAAAAAAGAAAAAGTATCATATGCCTCATATTGATGATTTATTTGATCAACTTCATGGAGCTCAATATTTTTCGAAAATTTACCTTTATTCTGGATGTCATCAATTGTGTGTAAAAAAGGAATATATTCAAAAGACATCATTCTAAATGAGGTATGGTCATTTAGAATTTATGTTAATTCCATTTGGATTGACTAATGAACCATCTATTTTCATGGATCTAATGAACATAGTGTTCAAGGAATATATTGATGATTTTTTCATAGTATTTATTGATGATATCTTGGTGTACTCCAAAATTTATGAAGACCATGAGAACAACTTGATGATTCTTCTAAATACTTTTATAAGAAATGAACTATATGGTAAATTTAGCATGTGTGAATTTTGGATTTAATAAATTTCTTTTCTTGGCCATATTGTCTCCAAAGATGGAATATACATTAATCCTTAAAAAAGAAATCCCAGAATGTCCAGAACTGATGAGTATAACCAATGTATGTAGTTTTATTGGTTTATTAGGTTACTATCAGTGTTTCATCCATAATTTTGCCCGATTAGAAAACCAATAAACCAATATCACATTTAAAGGGATTAAATTCGTTTGGGAAAAAGAGTGAAGAATGTTTTTATAGAATTGAAAGAGAATATTATTCAAAGATCATATCTTGACTCGACCCTCTGGGATTGATGGGTTTGTGATTTATAATGATGCAATAAGAAAAGTAATCAGTTGTTCCCTTATGCATAATGATAGGGTTATTTCTTATGCATTAAAGAAATTAAAAATTAATTAATAGAACTACCCAACTCATGATCTAGAGTTTGTAGCAATAATATTTTATCTGAATATATGGAGACATTATCTCTATGGTGAAATATGTGAGATATATACTTGTCATAAGTGTCTGAAATATATTTTCTCATAGAAATAACTCAACATGATACAAAATAGATGGATTGAACTACTCATGGATTATTATTTCTTAATACACTACCACCTAGGGAAGGAAAATATGGTGGCGGATGCTTTGAGTATAAAATACCATGGAGTTATAAACAAAATGAGAGTTAAAAGGGATCATATGTTTATGGATCTAGTAAATATGGATATGGTAATTATCAAGGAAGGTGAAACATCACTACTTTTTCAAATGGTTGAAAACCCATATTTACTATAAAGGATAAAAAGTTATCATTTTTATGATTAAGAGTTTAAAAGAAAATTAAAGTTTTGAATGATGGGAGACTAATTGACTTTGTATTTGAAGATAGTACTTTGAAATTTGGGAAGAGGCTTTGTGTTCCTGCTATACTGGATCTAAAAATGGAATTATTGGATGATTCTTATAACTCTGATTTCTCTAGAAACCCTAATATCACTAAGATGTATAGATATTTGAAGGAATATTTTTGGTGGAACAACATGAAGTGGGATATTGATGATCATGTGTCGATATGTTTGGTTTTTCAATTGGTGAAGGCAGGAAGCAACGTCATAGTGGTTTCATGGAACCTATTTCCATACCTATGTGGAAATGGGATGATATTAAAATGGAATTTTTCATGGGGATACCAAATACCCTCATAAGAAATTATGTGATATGGGTTATTGTTGATCGTCTTACCAAATAATCACATTTTATAGTTATGATAGAAGATTTACCACTTGAACATTTATCAAGACTATATATTAATGAAGTTAAAATACTTCATGGTGTACCCCTATCAATTGTTTTTTACCATTATTTCCATTTTACATTACAATACTAGAAAATCTTCATAAGTCCCAAGATATTGAGCTTCTTTTGAGCACTTCTTACCACCCTTGAACTGATGGATAGTCATGAAGTATTATTCAAATCTTAGAAGACATATTGGTATTTTTCTCTCTTGACTTTCAACGTATGTGGGATTAATATTTACCTCTGGTAGAAATTTCCTATAACAATAGATTCCATTCAAGTATATATGTGGCACCATATGAAGCATTATATGGAAAGAGATGTCATACACCATCTTGCTGGGATGATCTTAGTGAAAGAAAACTTGTAGGCCTAGAACTTGTTGAGGAAACTATGGAAAATTTAAAAACTATTCATTCCCATATCAAACAGATCAAAGTATGTAAAATAACTATGTTGATAATCGAAGGAAGGATTTGTAATTTCAAGTCAGAGATCAGGTTTTCTTAAAGGCATATCCATGGAAGGGTGTTATACGATCCAGTAAGAAGGGTAAATTAAGTCCTAGGTACATAGGACCTTTTTAAATTCTAGAACGAATTGGTGTTGTAACATACCGTTTGGAAATTCCTCCAAGTCTCTCCAAAGTCTATGATGTGTTCCGCATATCAATGTTAAGGAAATACATGTCAGGCCCAATGTATGTACTCACCTTTGAAGGAATAGAACTGGAACATGATCTATCTTATTGTAAAGATCCTATCAAGATTCTTGATACAGGTGAATAAGTATTGAGAAATCAGATGAATCGTCTAGTAAAGGTTCTTTAGAGAAACCATAAAATGGAAGAGGCCCCATGGGAACCTGAAGAACTTATGGTGAAGAAAGACTTAAATATTTTTATGAAGTGATATTATAGAAATTTCAAGTATTAAATTATTTCTATGGAATAATGTAACACCCCAAGCTTCCATGGTATGCTTCCTTTTAAATTATTCAATTACTTACGATGCACACAACATCGAGTTCGAGCATACCATGAACTTTCAAACAGACCATTCAAAAAGCTGTTATGAATTGTATTAACCAAATTACAAATTTTATAAAGTTTATTTTTCAAAATATACTTCATTTTTGAATTCAGAATATCAAAATTAGATTAGGGTGAAATTTTGGTAATTTTCTGAAAAGTTTCAATTTTGATTAATAATGAAAAATATTGCATTATTGTTAAAAATTGACTACTTGATTTAAATAATTATTTTACTATAAAATTATTTTAAATTCAAAATATATATAAAAATGGACATAAATGGTTGTAATCAGTATTAAAAATCTGGTCTAATAAGATCAGAAAATTTTTTGGTGAATAGTAACTTTTGGATTTTATTTACCACTGTCAAAGGTAAATAGGGTAATTAAAGGTAAAATTAATATAATAATATATTATTATTACACTAACACTTGTCCTAATTTCATTGGATAAGTGTTTTTAGAACAAAATAAACCTTATTTAGAAATTATGATCCTTTTTAAGTCACTTCTGTTAGATTAGGACATTTATTATATTTTATTTTAAGAAGAGTTAAAAATGTCATATTCAAATTTTATTAACTATATCATTTTTAATATGAGGATATATAAGTGATGTGGTTGACCATAAATAATATTTAGAAATATAAAATTATTATATACATAATTTTATTTTATTTATAATTTTAAAAAATAAATAATTAAATTAAATGGTGACATAATAATGATGCACTGGTTGAATTATTAAAGAAAGAATCAATTAAATGTTATTAAAAAATTAAACTAAATATAATTTGACTTAATTAATCACATAAAAGAATTTTATATATAATATATATTTGTTGATGACAAATTATAAGTATTTTTTAGAATTTATCATGTTGCTTTGATATTCTTAAAAATTCAAATTTTGAATAGTTTCGAAATTGACATAAATGATACTTTAGAATAAATAATATTTGATTAAATGTTATAATATTCAAAAAGGATATCAGGTTCAATCAAATAACATTAATAGTTTTAACTATACTATAAAATATCCAATTGGGGTTTGTTCATCTTTTTATAGTAACTATATTAGCCATATAGTGTAAAAATACAAGAAGATATGTTAAGTGTTAAACTGTTTAACTAAGGGAAAAACCCAAAAA
Source organism: Viscum album (assembly GCA_963277665.1). Classification (NCBI taxonomy): domain Eukaryota; kingdom Viridiplantae; phylum Streptophyta; class Magnoliopsida; order Santalales; family Viscaceae; genus Viscum; species Viscum album. Next base: position 1,191,632,274 of record OY728158.1, on the reverse strand, counting down.
ATAAGGTTAATTTTGTGACCTAAACTTGTCTAAAAATAATTTTATAAGATTATATCAACCCATACGCATCTTATACTCTAAATAAATTAATTATATGGTATTTTAAACCGAAAATAAATTTATTATAAATTGATATTTGAAGATTCTCCAAAACTACCCCTCACCTCTCTTATAAAAGATAACTTCTACTACTCTTTAATTAACACCCCCAAAGCCCTTTGTTTCAGTCAAAACCTGCCCAATTATTCTCCAAACTTCCCTCATTTCTTCCTAGTGTCCACACTTTAGTTGTAAATCCAACCTAATGAGTCCTTTTGTGCAAACCAAAATGAGACACACAAAAAAGAGATAATTGTTTTATCATATATTTTAATGTTCGTTTCTTCTTCTACTAACTCTTTATATGTTTTTTACACATAAAAATAATAAATCTAGTAAAATAAATAAATTTATATATTAATATAAACCTATAAAAACCATATTCCTCATTTTATCAATCATATGAATAACAATATTACCATGTTTGTGTAAGTACACTTACCGTCTCCACGCCATGGTGTAATATGTTATTCAAAACTACTTTATTTGGATGGGTATAATGATGAGTATAATGGATATAAACAATAAATATAACATTATAATGATTCTTCATAATTAATATACCACACAATTATATACTAGTTAACCATCAAGGAAATGATATTGTCACTCGTGCATACGTATAGTGTACCGTCTCCACGATGCGGTGAGATCCATTCTCTATGTTAACCATTTAAGAATGATTATAAAATTTATATGATGATTAAAAATAATAATTATGAGCTTAATATCATTATTTATATAAATAAAATATATCCTATGCATAAAAAACATGACTTACAAGAAAAAATAAGAATGGGAAAATGAAGCAGTTAACACCCAAAACAATGGTAATACTAAAATATTGTTACCAAAATGATATAATATGATCATATATGATAACATAAATATTTATATGGTCATGTTATAATTTAATAACATGTTTTAACCATTATACATGAGGATAACTAACCCTCTACTAAAGTAAAGTATAAGGTGAGGGTTAATTTCACAATCTCTTTATTATCTGAGATTTCTTATACATAAGTATCTACTGGGACGCCCTTATCATCCATGTAAATGTTTCTTAAAATGTAATTAAAAATATTATAGACAATTTTTTAAATTCATTTTTACCCATGTTTTACTTTTTACAAAATGTTTTGAAAGGAATCTTTCTGTCATTTTCCAAATGAGGTACTTTATAACCTTTTCGACAAATTAAAAAAAATGGTTTTTAACTTATACAGAACAAGTGGCTATTTTCTATTATTATGATGCATTAAAATTTTGATTATTTCCTTATAATATTATAAGGTTATTTTCAAAATAAATTTTTTCATTTAAAATTTGGCGGCTTTTAAATTATTTCAAAGTAAAAAAGTGATATTTCCCTTAGAGAGTTTTAATAAATTTATTAAATTATTTGTATCATTATCAACATCTTTTGTGGGATTTTATACTTATTTGAGGTTAACTTATTATACAATATTATATATTTTATTGATTTTTTTATGATATATTTAAATATTTATGTTCTATGTTTATACCATTCATGGTTTATGCTTAAAATTTTAATATTTCATATGCTAGTTTTTAATACGAATGTTTATGTTATGTTTCACCCTTTTATAAGACAAATTTATTGGACTAAGTAAGTGATGTGAGGGTCCCTCTATATCCTCTAGATTAAACAGTAAGTCTCATGATAAAAATTAGTGTCTTGGAAGAAGTCCTTGACGGTATGGTAATGGTCTTAGCATGAAGTCTTGACGGTATGGTTATGATGTCATGCATTATGAATTTCCATGTTATGAGATTTTTTATTGATATTTCTTATGATTATTCGGCTAGTAGAATGTCCATGTAAAAAATTTAAATGAAATTATTTGATTTATTCTTTCCTTATTATTCTACATATTGTGTTTAAAAGTCTTAAGTTTTACTTTTATACCTTCCCTTAAATGTTTTTTCTTATTTATGATAATTTCCGCAATATTTTTTTTCTTTAATGAGCATCTCAGCTCACCCATTTCTTATGTTTTATTTTTCCCCAGGATGTGAAGAAGTATATTATGATTGAACTATATGTATATTCTCGGTGATATTATAGTTTTCAAAGGGGATAATATTTTGTTTTTTTTCAATATGTAATGTAAACCTTATGTTTGTATTTAGTATTTCCAAGGATACTAAATTGATCTTTCCTTTAAGATTAAATTTTCTTGTGATCATGCCAATGTAATAAAATAAAGTACCAACACTGTGAAACTGGGTTCAAATTGTTACAATACCCTACTTGTATTTTTAGATCACACCTACCTTATCCTTCAATAGTTTGTTGGTTTTCTTATGTTAGGTTTGAGAAAAGGGAAAGTGCCTCTTGGAGGAGGTGGATGTTCTTGACTCTATAGGCTTTGAGTGTTGATACTAATGGGATGTTTGACTATTTATTTTCTAACATTGAGTAATTTGATGATGTTCTATTTGGGTTTTGATATTCCTGTTTGGTTTCTAGATCTATCTCCTTGGGAATCATTGAGAATACTGATATATATCTTAATCTTCCACTTTTTTGTCTCAATTTTGTTCCTTATCTTGTTTTTTATGATTTCATGTGCTTGTCCCCAACCTGTGTAGATTGTGAACACCCTATGGACTATGTTAGGGTCCTCTTTATTATCAGGCTACCAGGGTATCTAGAATGGTTCATGGAAAACATACTGGGATGAAGTTTGAGAAAGAAAACTATCGGAACCTGAGATAGTTGAGGAAATGGTAGATAATGTCATATCCATTCAATAGCACATCAAGGAAACGGAAATTCAATGTAAATTTTATAATAATAATTTTCAGCATGATCTGGAGGTCAAAGTTGGAAAGAAGGATTTTCTATGAATTTTTCACAGAATAAGGTTACGAAATTTGGTAAGGAAATTTAGGCCTTGGGTAAATTGGCCCCTTGTAGATTCTTGAATGAGTAGGTAAATTTTCTTATCAATTGTTTCCTCCCCCAAACATCTCTCAAGTCCAAAATGTGTTCTATATATCTCTGTAGAGGAAGTACCTAACAGATTCATCACATGTACTTAACTCATAAGTCATGTAGTTTGAGCATGATCATTATTATGAGGAAAACCAAGAAATGTATTTGGAAAAAAGGGTCCTAGATACCCTGAGAGGGGGGGTGAATCAAAGTATGGATATTCTTTTCAAACTTATTCTTATTATCCCACTAGATCTTGACCTATTTGTTATAAGGTTCACTTTGTTTGAAAATAAGTGTATGAAAACCATATTCTTTTCTTCTTTATCTGGTGAAGATACTTTTATGGTAATGTAGAGAAGCAAGCAGGCAGACACATATATTTTTACTTTGTTCACCCTCACTGGGATATGTCCAAGGATCATACAACAATGACGTTTCAATGTACCAAATCAACTAAATCTAACTACCAATTTACAATGTTTGGGCTAAATAACTTTTATACCCTAGATCACTGCCTTTACAAAGTTTAGGGTTAGCTCATTACTTTACCAAGGGTCACTCCCTATGTGTATCTCTTAAGATTAATTCCTGTGGAGAGGATCACCTTCTTCCTCTTCTTTTTATCACTACTCTAGAAGGGATTCACTCATATTTTATGGACTTGTAGGTCAATTAATTATCTCAAATGAATGCATCCTCCTAGGGTGACTTGTGTGCCACTTTAACTAGTGCACAACCTCTGCTTTTGTTACAGAAAAAAAACATACACAATAATTTTATACTTTTATAACACTTTATACTTGTGTACCACTACTTGTGCACCACTACTTTAATTCCACTACTAGTGTTCCACTACTTTCACTCCACAACTTGTGTGCCCCTGACTGATTACACGCCACTCAGAACTTGCATGCCATATCCATTTGCAGGATCAGAGCTCATATTTTCCATAATTGTTGAGCTTTTTGGAAATGAGGAGGGTAGTTATTTATTTATAGGAATTTTGGAGACCCTACTCATGTGGTTCACAACTCACCTTGTGCGGCACTTTGTGACTTGTGCACCTCTCTATAACTTGCGCACCACTTATTGACTTGCGTGCCCATTGATGACTTGCGTGCCACTTATTAACTTGCACGCCGCTTTCTTTCCTTTTTCATATTTTGATGTGATGAAATTGAAATATGACTTTCATGCCCCTTTTTCACTTGTGTGCCAATTCTTAACATGCCATCCCTTTAATGACTTGCATGTCGCTTCTTCACTTGCGTGCCACTTCATGACTTGTGTGACCCTTTCTTTCCTTTGTCATATTTTGATGTGATGATCTAGAAATATGACTTGTGCACCACTTCAAGACTTGCACACCAATTTATGACTTGTACGCCACTTCACGACTTGTGCGCTACTTAATGACTTGCATGCCAACTCTTCACTTGCACGCCAGTTTGTTTTCTTTGTCATATTTTGATGTTATCATCTTGAAATATGATGTGTGCTCCACTTAAAGACTTGCACGCCACTTTATGACTTGTGTTCCACTTTTCGACTTGTGCACCAATTATTCACCTAGACACCATTTTATTTCCATTGTCAAATTTTAATGTTCTGATTTTGAAACATGCCTAGTGAACAATATTCTAATTTCCCTATTGGTCAATAAACACATTCACCTCAAAAATACTTCAATGATACCTTGAGTGATTTTTTCCCAAAAAATTCCCCCTTTGGGTTTTGTTGACAACACTTTTGTAATTCGATTTCTTTTTAAAGATTATTGCATCAGTAACCACCATTCACCTCTTGAGATTCTAATAGTGATAAAAGATTTACTCAACACATACTATAATCCCACATGATAAATCCTAGATGTGAGAAACAAGAGTATAATGACAATTTCATCAATGAATCACTTCATTTTGAACACCAATTCTTGATACCATCCCAACACTACTTTTCTTTTTTCATTCGGAACCTTAGCTGTTGTGATATCTAATCTTTGATTGATCACTTCAAGTATTTTAAGATTTAAAACTCTTCCCCTATCTCATTTATCTCCCTCTATCTCATTTCTCCACCTGTCATCTTCTCCCCATGTCTTTGACTAAGACATTTTCTTCTATAAAAATCCACACTTTCTCCCCCTTAAAAAGTAACATTTTCTCCCCCTCTGTCAATGAACCCAAAGGTCACTCCTTTTCAATATACAATAGGGTGAAACCCATATATTTACATCAAGGAAAAACACACCATACCTCAGGGAGAGAGGGGTTCCACATCCACAATCTTTCAAGTGCGTGGAGTGGAATGAACTCCCAAATCTAGTTGATGCCTCTCGAACGCTTCCTTGGGTAAGGCCTTCGTCAGAATATCAGCAACCTATAGATATATAGGCTCATATTACAACTTCACTAGGACTTTATCCACCTTTTCCTCAATAAAAAAATATTTTATTTCCATTTTATTGGTCCTATAATGATAGAAAGCATTTTTGCTAACATTTATAGCACTTGAGTTATCACACTAAATTCTGATCAGAGACTGCACTGTCATGACCATGTCATCAAGTTTCTGCTTCATCCACAATAACTATGTGCATGATTTCATTGTTGTAATATATTCATCTTCTGTGATGATCTATGAAATGCAACCTTGTTTCATAATTAGATGAGAAATACAACATCCACCAAGATATAAAGCACATCAGGATGTTTATTTTCTATTTTCAACTGATCTAGTTCAATCTGCATTTATATATCCCAATAACTTTGGCTGAGATTTTTCAGTATAATTAAAATTGATTTCCACAATTCCTTTGATTTATCGAAGTATTATTTTCACTTATAGCATGTGGATTTCTTCGGGATTGCTTTTAAGTCGCGCTTCTTGGCATATGGAGAAAAAATATCAGGTATTGTAACTGTCAGGTATAGTAAAATTCCAATAATCTACCTATATTATGTGATATTTACTACCTTTCCATCATCATCTTTTGAAAATTTTATCCGAGTAGCAACCAGAGTCTTCATCTCCTTGGAATTTTCCATTCCAAATCCTCTCATAACCAAATATTTTATGTCCATATGAAACACTTTAAACTTTTCTTACACTACAATGGACAAGAATAATCTGATTGTTTCAAACCTTGTAACTGGTGGAAATGTCTAAACAACATCTACACACTCTATCTGGGAGTACCCTCTGCACACTAGATGTTCTTTTTTTCGAATCACTATTCCATCTTCATTAATCTTGTTTTGAATGACCCATTTAGTCCTGATGACATTCTTATCTGCTGGCCTCAAAATAATCTCCCACATCAGATTCTTCTTAATCTAATATAGCTCTTCATTCATACCCTGAACCCAATTTTAATCTTTAGTTTCATAATCAAAACATTTTATCTCTCCTTGAGATAATAAGGATGTATGTTCCAGTGACTTCATTCTTCTTATCTACACAGGAAATTTATGATCTTCAAAGGAATTTTTCTTGTCAATTTCAACTAGACTCTTTGAATTCTATACAGATACGGATTTTACTTCCTCCTACTCATCATCAGTATCTTATTCTAAATCATCATCTCCCACTTCTACTCCCACTAAGTCTCTTACCATCTCATCAATTGCATCAAGAATTTGTTCATTGTGTTGTTGATGATTCTATTCATTTTATAAGATAGTGACATCATTTCTCTCAACTGGTTTTATCAGCTCTATGTGGAAACACTGTTTATATTCTCTCACAGCTTCTTGGTATCCTCAAAATAGTCAGCTGATACCCTAATTTTATAACAAAAATAAATGAGAAATAAATGCATGAATGTTCTTTCTTCTCCCACAATATGTCTTCTCTCAATGGAAAACTAAAACCTAAACTAGGTTTTCCAATTATTTCTTTGATAACTCTTTCATTAGATTATTATATTGAATTCTCCTCCTATGTTATTCCACAATTTCTATTGTTAGTCCCACTATTTAGACCCACAAACATTCTTCTTCTCCTGCATCGTTTCTTCACATGTAACTACGGGTTTGAGAATCTTCTCTACCTCAATTACATTAAAGATATCTTAATTGGGTGAATTCACCTCTTATCAATGTCCTGTCAAAAAAAATATCTAAGCCTACTAAGTTGGAACTCAGTGTAGGAAATAAGAGATAGATTTAATAACACCATCACTATCCATTGTACACAATTACTTCATTTCATCTTCAATTTTAATAACTAATTTGAATCAGTTGACATTTTGGAGAACATCACTTCACCACTTAGCATCTCTTGATGACACTTCACCTTAGATCATATCTCCCCTTGAACCTGAAACGATAAAACATTAGTTAACAGAATTTAAACACATAGGGAGTGGGGAATTTCTAGAATCCTCAAGAAGATTGTTGCGATTGATCCTGATGGGTCAACCCTTTGATTCTTTCTTGCAAAGCATCGTACTCTATTCTTGTCTACTCCAACTTCCTAGCCAACTTCAATTGTCCTGGCCATATGACCAGGCATTCTTTACCCACATTCTGAGTCTTCTTCTTATATTTAGATTCTAGATGTTTGTCAATTTTCATGATTTGGGAATTAATCCCATTAGTAGAGATTTCATTATTTGATGTTCCACCAGTATGTCCTTTTTCATGACTCTTTCTTTTAGTGGGAATCTTTCCACTTGTCGTTAGATCTTTCTTCTTTATCCATTGGATTGTTCCTTCTCTTGCCATTACGTCTTGATATGTGGCATGACATGTGAATTTTCTAGGACATTCTTTAGTCATATCTCTTTTATCAATATTTTGACTCACTCCACCTTTTCTTGTTGGGGTTGAGTCTTCCACTAACTTATCATTCATCTTAATTACAATGGGGGAATATCCTCCCTTTCTCTTCTAGGACTATCCACATCAATTCCATGTAATATTTTGTGATTGTAACAAAGGAGGTTATTGATACACCTTTCTTTGAGCTCCTTGTGATTCCAGTGACACTGTAAACTTATTTTTTAGCTTTCCATGTTTTCTTCCAGTATAGGATTTTTCATTGTACACTGCCTATGATGGGGATCTCCTCCTGGATTCCTTTTCATTTCCTGTATTATTCTTTCTGAATTGTATTACCGAATGTATATGATATGAATATATGAAACGTCTTTCATTAAAGTCATACCTCATCTCATCATTTCTCATCTGAGATATTGATGCAGCTTGAGTTCTTCTTCTGACATTGATCTCCTGATATTCCTAACACATACTCATGGTGTGCCCCATTCTTCAACAATAGAATCACTTCATGGATACATTCTTCTAAGAGGCTCTTCTTTTAGATTTCTCATGAAGCTTCTTCCTATTATCATATTTAGAAAAAATTATATCTTTTCATCCTGAAATATATTCCAAAACCTATGACCAAAATCTTCATGTGTGGACATGAATCCCACATAAATAGCACATGTTTTCACTAATTATTGTAAATATCCTCTTAGGTCTATCTCCAGCACCTAAAGGATTTTATTCATTTTTGGAACTATTCACATCTCTATTTCTGTCATGCATGAGAGGGGATTCATCAAATATAATAAAAGTTTTTTCCAAACTATGGTCTGTGAGCTGGGAAAATATGTTATTGTTTCTCTTCAGAAATAGCATATTTTTTTCATTTTATTATCACTTTCCAAAGGATAATAAAATATTAAGTGCAATGTGTCCTTCATTTTCATCTTTCCTTTGGTATTGGATTTCTCAACTTCTTTCTTCACTAACTCTATCTATTATTCCAACTTTTGAATATTCATATCCCTTGATTCAAATTGAGCATTAAGTTCTCTCTCAAGATTCTTACTTCTAATCATCACATCCTCTAACTCATGTGTTAGCTTATCCACCATGACACATTTTGCCTTTACTTTCAATTTTTATTGAGAAATTGAATTAGCATAGCATGCACGCTTATATTTTAGTCTTTTATTCTCCTAAACTATTTTAGTTAGTTGTACAGAAAGATCATCATTTTTGGATTTCAAATTTTGAATGTTATCTAAGTTCAGAATCTCTCCATTATCATCAGCTTGGCATATCACTCCCTTTAAAGACATATCTTGTAGTTCTTCGTCTTGGGAATCATTCTTCTCCCTCAGGTCAGTAGCCACATTAATAAGCCTTTGATTTAATCATCATAGATTTTTGTTCTGAATTTCTAGTACTCGGATCTAGATATCTTTATATTTAACTTCTTTATCCAATTTTCAATCCAATTCCTTTATCATGTTGACATCATCTACTGGTGGTCTTCTTGAAACTTCTTTATCATGAGTAGTTTCAACATAACGTTGAATTTTAAGTACTTTAATCATTCCAACAACATTATTGAGTGAATAAATATTTTCCTTATCTGATTAATCCAAACCTTCCTTCAGTAATCTATTTGATTCCTTTAGTTGAATCACGCTTTTTTCAAAAAAAAACTCTCACACTAAGAAATACCATCTGACTTCTGATTCTTCATTGATTTTTCCCCCTTGGCCATGGCACACCAAGATAAGAGCATATATAATCTTTAACCACACAAATAGACTAAACCAATTCATAGAAAAAAAATCTGATAAAAGAAACTTGTGCTCTGATACCAATTGTTATGACTAAAAGGAGCCTAGATACCCTGAGATGGGGGTGAATCAGGATATGGATATTCTTTTCCAACTTATTCTTTCCGACCCACTAGATCTTGACCTTTTACTTATAAGGGTCACTTTGTTTGCACATAAGTTATTATGCAGACCATATTCTTTTATTATTCATCTGGTGATGATGCTTTGAATGCAATGTAGAGAAGCAAACATTTAGACACAGATATTTTTACCCAGTTCACCCTCATTGTGCTATAATCAAGGAGCATACAATGGTGATGTGCTGATGGAAAAAATCCAACAAATCTCACTACCAATTTACTATGATACGGCTATATAACTTCTATACCCAGGCTCACAGCCTTTATAAATTGTAGGGTCAATTCACTATTTTCCCAAGGGTCTCTCCCTATGTGTCTCTCTCTGGGTCACTACCGGTGCAGAGGATAACCTTCTTCTTATTCCTTTGCTCACTACTTTGGAAAGGATCCACTCACAGCTTATGGACTTTTAGTTCCCTTCATTATCTCTAATGAATGCATCCCCCACTGTATGTATATTCTCTGTTGAAGTCTAATTTTTATCCACTTATGGACACCCCTTTACCGTATGTGTACTTTGTAACTTCCAACTTTCACGCAACCCTAGAGTGACTTGTGTTCCACTTTAACTAGTTCACATCCTCTGCCTTTTTTGTGGTAAAAACAACATTCACACCAATTTTATACTTACATGACACTTTATAATTGTGCACCACTACTTGTGCTCCACTACTTGCGCGCCATTGCTTGCATGCCACTACTTGCGTTCCACTAATTGCATGACACTCAAAACATGTTCTCTACTTCAACTTGCACGATCATAGCTTAGATTGTCTCTAAGTATTGATATTCTTGAAAATGTGGAGGGTAGCCATCCATTTATAGTCATTTTGGAGACCCTGCGCGTGAGGTTTACAACTCACCCTGTGGGCCACTTCGTGACCTGTGTGCCACTCTGTAACTTGAGCGCCACTTCTTAATGTATGATCCCATTGATGACTTGCTCACCAATTTTTAATTTTCACACCACTTTATTTCCTTTTTCATTTTTTTTGTGATGAAATTGAAATATGACTTCTTCGCCCCATCTTCACTTGTGTGCCAATTCTTAACTCGCATGCCCCTTAATGACTTCCACGCTGCTTCTTCACTTGCATGACACTTCATGACTTACATTCCACCTTCTTTCCATTTTCTTATTTTCATACGATGATCTTGAAATATGACTTGGTTGCCACTTCATGAATTGAGACCCAATTTATGACTCGCCCACCGCTTCATGACTTGCATGCCATTTAATGACTTGTGTACCAACTCTTCAAATGCCTTCCACTTTATTTCCTTTGACTTATTTTGATGTGATGATCTTGAAATATGAATTGTGCGCCACTTGAAGACTCATGTGCCACTTTATGACTTGCATGCCAATTCTTCACTTGCATACCACTTACTGTCCTTTGTCAAATTTTGATATTCTGGTTTTGAAACATGCTTGGTAAATATTCTGATATCCCTATTTATCAATAAACTCAATCACCTCAAAAATTCATCAATGATACCTTGATGGATTTTTTCCAACAACGAGATTCTAGACTATACAGAGAAAGTGGTCTGAAATAGAACCATTCACTTGTTCAAGGTTGTTTGGTGAAAACACCAACTTGAGGAAGCTATATGGGAATTTGGGGATGTGATCAGGCAGAAGTATGCTCAGTTTTTTTTACCAAAGTGACAAAAATTTGAATGGGAAAATCATTTTAAGGGGGGGGTATAATGTTACACCCCAAGATTTTATAAAATGTTTTTTTCAAATAAATTTAATTTCATTGATATTTTTTGTTACACAAAGCACTGGGTTTTAACAAATTGTGATATACAATTAATATTATTATTTAAACATCACCATTATAACCTAGCCATTAAACTTGAAGGAATGAATATGAATGGATACACTTTAAATATTATGTATAATGGTTTTATATGAATAAAACATATTGGTAAAAAAGAACTTAATTTTTTAGTAAAGTCTTTATATGTTTCAAAAATTCTATTTTCTCAAAAAAAATGTTTTTTTATTGATTTATTTGAAAAAATATTAAAATTAATTTTTGAAACTTTCAGAAAATTTATTTGAAAAAATAAAATTTAGCTTTGGAATCGACATGTCAAAATTATCTTTAGATGAATTTTCCAAAATTTTCGGAAAAGATTAATTTTTCAATGAATAGAAAAAATACTATTTTTTACTAAAAACTACCATTTCATTTAAAGTATTTACAAGATCCATTTTATTATAATATGGTTTTGAAAGTAAAATTAGTAAAATTATATATTTTTTCAACTAATATAGGTCATTTTAATAAAGTTGACATTTAATTTTGATATTAAAACCATCAATACTTCTGAAAATTTTCTATTTGAAAACCCACTTTTTCGTCACGACTGTAGAATTAATATCAAATTAAATTCTATCGATTATATGATTTAAATTTGATAAAATATATTTCATATTTGGAATCAAAAAAATATTATATTATTATTTTAAATTAATTTATGTTCAAAAATATTAATAATGACAATTAAATTAATTGGCGTGATTGTGGTTAAAATAGGGTTTTGTACGCAACATGTGCTTTTGTTAAAATTAATTTTCCACACATATAAGATTTTTATTTAACAAATTTGATTAAATATTTATAATAATTGATTCCAAATTATCTAAAAATTATTATTTTAATTTTATTCTTTGTAGATAAATTAACTAGGTAAATAAAAAAAATACAACTTACCATGCTAAAAACTAAAATGATAAAATTAAGTTAATCTAAATTATAAGGAATAAAATTTTTAAAAAATGTGTGTTTTTAGGTGTTTATAAACCATATGATTCCTAAAATATATTAATTATCAATTTTTGAGGCACTTTGGGTTATAGTGACTTCCCATTATTGAATAGTTTTGGATTTTTACAAAAATGACACTCATCCTCAATTATAAAAGGGAAACTTGCTCCCCTCACTTATTCACACCTCTTAATCCCTTTGTATCAAAACAAACATGACAAAATATAACCCCAAAATCATTATCCACATTTTAGATCTTTTTTTAATCCCAAAATTCCAATCATATGGTCCTTAATAAGAGATCTAATGGTGGTTGTTCTAAGAAAATGTAATTATCTTCATTAAGCTCTTTATTTTTTACATATTATCTTACCACCATCATTTATTTCCTAATAATTAAAATATAATCACAAAATTTTATAACATATACTAATATGTTATTATGTATATTCCATTAAATATATCCTTCTTCTATTTTATCAAATGGGAAACAAAAACGTTGATCGTGTCTATAGCAGACTACTACCACACAAAGCGATGTGATTTGTTCTTCACATACACTTTACAGGGAAGGAAAAAAGGACAGTTTTAATAAAAATATGTGATATAAATGACATATAAATTAATATTTAAAGGTTATATATTGTTTAACTTTCTTTCTTTTCATTTTTTTATAAAATGGAAACAATGTTTATGCGTACGTACATCCTACCCTCTCCATGAACGGTGTAATTCATTTTCTATCTCTACATTTATTAGATTGCTATAAATACATATATACAGAATATATATGATATTTATATAATTTTTAAAATTATAGATTTTATATAACCATGATCAAAGTAAGAGGACTCAAAATACCAAATCAAAACATACATGAAAAACAAAGCAATTGTTACCTGAAACATGATTTTAACAATAAATTGCTAATAAATGGGTAACAAAAGTTCATAAGTAAATAATATATGGAAAGATAAATATTATTATGGTTACATAATATATTATCAATAAACTTATATTTATTATAAATTATATTTTAATGTGTATGAAGGAAGTTGAGACTTGAGGTATGGGAATTTCATCTAAAATTGTTTTTTTTTAAATGTTATATTATACACCAATATTATTTTATGAGGTGTATATATTTCCCCTTTGAAATTTTATATCATGAATTTATTTAATCTCGTTATATTTAAAGTTTCATTTTATTTTATTCTTTACTTCAGCTTATAATTAAAAAGTTACCAATGTGGTAACGGTTTACTGTTACAATCTCACTTTTTATTAGGGTTGTTTAAGATAATGCTTCCAATGAAGATATGTTATGATCTACCTATCAAGGAACAAAAAAAGTTTTTAAATCTCTTTTTATTTCATAAAAATACATTTTTTCCTTCATTTTTCCCCTTAATTTACTCAAGAGTCAAAAATAATGTTTTTATGAAAAATCTACTTTATTTGTCACTTTGGTCAAAAATCATTTTTCTTCCAAGTCCATGTTTTATAAAAATGTTTAAAAAATAATAATATTCTATAATTATTGTTTAATTAAATTTTTATCCATGTTTGAGTTTTTATGAAATTATTTAAAAGTAATCTTCTCATAATTTTTTAAATAATCCCCTTTTGGCTTTTACCGAAATTGTAAAAGAAATCTTCTTTTTTTTGTACAGCATGAATGGTATTGTACATCATCATGATCACTCGATGATTTAAATACTACATTATAATTATTCAATGTTGTTTTGAAATAAAATTTTCATTTTATAATTTGGGAAGTTTTTATATTTTAAAAAATTAATTTCAAATATAAAGGGATATTTTCCTCAATAAATGTTTCAAGAGATATTTAAAACTAATTTTCCTAAGATAACATCCTTTGATATTACATAAGATTTGCTGGGGATATAATCTGAGGATACCATACATATTCTTTCTTTATATGTTTTATGTTTATGAGGATGATATGTTTATGAAACTTGTTCATTTTCCATGAGTTATGTTATGATGTAATGGTGAAATTTTTATTGAACCTATTTCTTTTCCATGGGTTGTGCTATGATTAAATGAATATAATACCCATTTATTTTCATGGGTTTTGATATGATGAATACTTTATGTTCTTTTGGCACAAAAAATGTATGGATTATGTGATGGGTGGGACCCATATCTCACTCTAATAAACTGGGTAATTATGGATAACTCATGAGTTAATTATGTTATGTGTGAACTTTTTTTCATGTTCACAAGGTTATGAATAGACCAGATTTTATGTCTATAAGTTTAAGAATGGGACTTGTTTTCATGTTTATAATATTAATCACGATACTGGTTTTTATCTCCAAAATATTAAGCATGGACCTGGTTACATGTCCATATATTTATGTGAGGGCCTGATTCATGTCCTTTATTTAATGAGTGAACCTATTTTTATTTATACATGTTCACAATGTTATAATCTTATGATTTTTCCACAAATATACATCTTATGTGAATTTTATGATCTCATGGATTATGTACTTTGATTCCTTTAACATTCATGTATTATGAACTGCTAAAATTTATTCCATGACTCAAGTTTCTGATCTATGATATGAAGGGTATGGTTTTCAAATGTTAATCTCAAATTAGCATGCCCTTATAATCATGTTATACTTATGTGATCATTAATATCTCCCTTGTTTACCCTTACTGTGAATATGAGAACACTGTTTATTATGTTTTCTTCACTATGTTATGAAGAAAGGTTTTATATATGATAAGTCTAATAAGGGTTCTAGATATGAAGAAATTAGTTGGAGAAGATATAGTTCATATATGAACCAGTTGTTTGTGTCTCTAAGTTTCTGAAGGAACTATATCTAAATGGTTCTAGAATGAATTGTTATGTTATATATTGAATATTCATCTATTAAGATATGATATTTATATATAGAAACGCTGGTTCACTATATCAATAGTGATTTTATAAATTTTTATATAGTTACTAATGTTATTGTAGAATAACCCCATGGATATTTAGCTCTTCATTTTCTAAATCAGGATTTTAAATTAACTTAAGAACATTATGTTTTAAAAAAAAATCTCATCCTGGTATAATAGGATAAACACTTTTCTTATTTCAAATGATTTTAAAAAAAATTGATCATACCTTATTGAATAAAATAAATTCAAAATATGTTTTGGTTAAAAAAATATATGTAGATGACATTGTACTTGGTTCTTCAAGAAATTATTTATGTACTAAATTTTTAAAAATTATACAATATTAATTTGAAATGAGTTTTATGGGTAACCTAAAATTCATTATTAGTTTTAAAATCAATCAAAATAAATAATCAATTACTTTAAAGAAAATTAAGTACACTAAATATATGTCAAAATGAGTTCACATGGATATATTAAAAGGAAGTGATACTCCAATGAGTACCACCTGTAAATCGGATCTTAATGAAACTAGGAAGGTATTTGACCAAACCATTTATAGAGGTATGATTAGGAGTTTCCCTTAATTAATAGCTCGTCTTCTATACATTATATTTAGTGTGTGTAAGTGTTCTTATTTTCAATCAAACCCATAGAATCACATTTTATTGTTGTTAAAAGAATTTTTATATACATAAAAACTAAAAGCAATTTAGTGTTATTCTATTCTAGAGGGAATCATTTTGATTTAATTTTCTATTATAATGGTTAGATAAGAGGTTATAATTTAGAAAAAAAAGCACATCTGGAACATGTCACTTATTGGGAGATTCTCTAGTATCATGGTGCGGTAAAAAAGAATAATTGTGTTGCATTATCTTCTACTATAGATAAATACATAGTTGTAGGAATTTTTTGTGCATAGATTCTATAGATGGAAAAAAATCTAGACTATAGATATCAGTTAAGACATATCCCTATAAATTATAATGACATGAGTGCTACTAACATTTATAAAAATATTGTATCTCATTCATGGAAAAATGCATTGATATAAGACATCACTTTTTGGGATATCATTTTAAAAAATGGTATAGCACTCTTAAATTCATTGGCACAGAACATAAAATCACTTATACTTTCACAAAGCTTATGAATTATGAGATATTAAGTTATATCATATATATATTGTGAATTATCAACTATGTTCAATTACCCTATATTTAATTTTTTATATTTTTAAATTATTCTTTTATAGAGTTTAATCGATTAATATGTAATTTTAAGTTGTTTTCATATTGAATATAAATTTATTTTTTAATTATTTTAAGTATACTTGATATTTTTCCTACACTTTACTCTACATCAATCCATAAATGATTTCAATACACATAAATTAAAATCTGAATCATATCATTTCTCTCCAACATAATCCAAACCTGATATTAACTAAACTTAAGATTTTTTCCCTTCAAATAATGGCTAAGATAAAGTGCTCACTTGAGTTTATTGATCATAAAGGTTCAGGTGCCTAAAAAAATTTTAAATTCAATACCATAGGCACTAGTGGAAAAATACCCTATACGAACGGTTTGAAACCATTAGTATAGGCCTCTAAACCGTTGGTATATCCTATATTAATGGTTTGGAGAACCGTAGCCAAGTAAGTCAGGGGGATAGATCTATACCAACTATTTTCCCAAAACCGTTGGTATAAGTAATATGAAAAATCTATACCAACGGTTCCATAAAACTGTGGGTATATGTACTTCAAAAAAGAAGCATTCAGTTGGTTTTGATCCCAGTACCTGCAGTTTATGATTGAACGACCTAACCATTAACCTAACCTGACTTTTGTGAACATAATTTCATAAATATATATATGTATTATCATAAATATTTTAAATTTTGATTTATTTAATGTTCTATGTAAGAAGATTCCATAAAAAATACATGTAACTATACCAATAGTTCTCCAAACCATTGGTATAGACCTATACCAACGGTTTTGAGAAACGTTGGTATAGATTCTTTGATTTTGGGACCTATACCAATGGTTTTGGACAAACCTTTGGTGTAGGGGGGACCTATACCAATGGTTTGGGGAAACTGTTGGCATAGGTCCATAATAGAGACCCTATACCAACGGTTTCCCCAAACCGTTTGTATAGGTCTTGTAAGAACCCGGATCTTCGTTTCAGGTACGCCGTTCCTTTTCCTGGAGTTTTCAAGAAAAATGAAGTTTCTGGAAAATTTTGAAGTGGACGCTGTGTACATTCTGAGTACACGCCGTGTACTCTTCTTCGGCTCGAAGTCGTGTGATGGTCGTGCCGGAGCCACACACACGGTGTGTAGGAGTGACGTGGAGGCCGGTTTTGGTGGAGTACGGAAAAAAATAGTACATGTTGTGTACTCTAAAAGTACATGCTGTGTAATTGTCTTTTTTTCACTAAACGCACTGGGGTCACGCCTGACGGACAGAAACACCTTCTTCTCCAGGTTTTTCATCCGAGAGTGATGCGTACGGCCGAATCTTTCCTGATCTCCCGCCTCTCCGTCCATTCTCCGATTCGAGCGTGGTCGATTGCGTTGGAAGCGTAGAGGTGAGTTCTTACTTCTGCTTCAGCCTTGTTGTCTAATTCTTCATCCTTCTCAATTTATCTAAGGTTGAACGTTTTGTGCGTTTTCTCATATCTACAACTTTCTAGAGAGAATCTTCCATCGTTGTTCACGTATTTCGATCTCCTAGGATCGAGGTAGGTGGTTTGTGCCTTTCTGTAGGAAGTCATTGAATATTATGTGCAATTTTCTCCAATTCCCTTTAATAGGAATTGTGCGTTCCCCTATTTTTCCCGTGCTGTTTTTCCTACTTTGCTTGATTGTTATATTATAGGTTATGCTTGTGAGTAGAGTAATTTGTTTTGTGATCAGGTTGCTCTGCCATTCTTGTTTTTCTTGTTTGGCATTTTTTCAGTTGCCATGCCTAGTTATGGGATAGTGGAACTGTGATATTGTTATGTTGTTGTGCCCTAGAATGATAGCCAAGTAGTTCTTGAGGTTTACTTGGACGATACATGCGTGCTGAACATGTTAGTTTCACACAGGACTATGAGAACCTAGTGTAGTAGACCACAGGGAGAATAGATGTAAGGGCTTCTCCAGAGTGTCTTATAATATGATGTGAGACCACAGGGGGAATTGACGACGAGTGCTTCCTCAGAGAGTCTGTAGTTCCTCGACGCAGGCCACAGGGGAAATGAGACATTGAGTTCCTCCCCATAGATCTTTTAGCATGATTTGAGACTATAGGGGGAATTGATGGTGAGTGCTTCCTCAAAGAGTCTACTCTTTAGCTAAACCAAAGGGGTGAGACTGTGTGTGCCTCCCATGGGGTTTCTAGTACTGATAGGTTGAACCATAAGAGTTATGTTATGAGAACTACCTCGGTGGTTACCTTTTTTACTTGTTTATTGTCTTGTACTTGTGTAGTTTATATGCTAGACTATAAATTGTAGCTGCTGTGTATTTTCCTGTTTACTGTTCCTGTACTTTATTTGCCATGTATTCATTGACTGTTAGGCATAGATATTTGGGTGGTTGCCTACTGGGACTTTGTCTCACGCCCTTTTTGGGCCATGCTTTTGGTCCCAATCAGACTATGTTGTTGCAGGTATAGATAAGGGAAAACGCCCTTCTACTTTAGGTACCTAACTTGCTGGAGTTGGGGAGCATGAGACCGAGCCGAGGCTTGCGATGATGAGGAGTTTCTCTTCTGTTTTTCTTTTTCTGTTGATTTAGTGCTTGTGTTCAGTTGTATTTCATCATGTTGGTTGTTTAATGCTTTCTATATACATATGTACCATGTTTCATCATGATCATCATTGCTATATATTCATTGCTTCCACTGTTTGGTTTCAGTTGTTGCGTATTGTTTACTGCTTCCGTTGTTTATTGATGTTTTCTTTACCTTGTATACCTTACCGAATGAGGGAATAGTTTCCCCAATTACTTATCAAGGCCCTCTCTGCTAGTCTTCAGCCTCTGGCATTTGGGGAAATGCGCTTGAAGTCATGTGGCGAACCGGGTACGGGGTACCAGTGGAGGGGCTCCGGATTCGGGTTGTTACAAAGTGGTATCAGAGGCGTTCTTTTCTCTTGATTTACTGTTTGGAGACTTTATCCAGGGATAGGACAGATTTGGTACTTGGCATTAAGCTATGCTCGAGAGTAGCTAACCCGTGTACAGGGAAAAGCCATACTACCTCGTTAATTGCAGTTTGCTGGTTTTGAGATTTTACGGTTGATATGATTTAACCTAGAGTGATTCACATGTTTTGTGCTGTTATTTTCTTGACGATTCCGGTTCTATTTCTGTCGCAACCCAATGAGATGGGGTTATGCCATATCATGCATCATATAGGAACTTGTAGAAATCACATTCCATGAATTCTTTCCATTCCATCTAGGGTGCATTAGAGATTGCATGTTGTTGTGATAGACTTTGTGTAGATTATGCATGCTATTGTGGTAGATGCTTAATAGAATATTTGCTGCCTCGTTAGAGGATTTTTTTTCCTACCTTGATAAAATGAACACCAAGTTTTGATTCTTGGGGAGTATGGGCCCTCACTAATCGGACTTTGCCACTTCCTTGACTTGTTTTCTGTGTTTTTTGGGCTTCTGTGTAGTTTCTGAGCTACTTCCCAAAAAAACCCAAGATACACGGCGTGTACTTTTCAGATACACGTCGTGTAGTTTTCAGGTCGTGTCACTGACCGTGTGAGCAGGGACACGCTGTTGTTGAAGTAACTTCAGGAACACACCATGTACTGTAGGTACACGCCGTGTAGTTCGGAGCCGTGTACCCGGTCGTGTCACTAACAACATGGGTCAGGGAAGCTCGAGTAGAACACACTGTGTTGTGAAGGAACATGTCGTGTAGTGTTTTCCAGGTAACCGGCCGTGTCACGAACAACACGGGACGGCGTGAGCTTCTCTTCAACATGTCGTGTTGTCTTCGGAACACGCCGTGTATTCTTGTTCAGGTGCCCGGACGTGTCGTGAACAACACAGGATGGTGTCACCTTCACCTATACATGTCATGTTTGTTCGGAACACACTGTGTAAGGTTCAGTCATGTAGACGACCATGTGTTTAACAACACGGGCCACCAGAGCCTTATCTAGTACGCGCCATGTGTGTTCATAACACGCCGTGTAGTCTCGGGTTAAGTCGAACCGTGGGGGTTAGCCGTGTAAGGAGACTTGGGCAGGGGAATATTTTTCAAGTACACACCGTGTGTGGGGGTCAACACACTGTGTAGTTTGAGGTGTTACACGACCTGTAGGGAAGGGGTACGCGCCCATGTCAGTGGCTTGGGAAGACACGTCGTGTAGTTTTTATACACGCCGTGTAGTTGTGTTTTGTAAACTTGTGTGTTTTTCTTCCCTTTTTCCCGTTTTGTACCCTTGTGTTTCATTGTCCTTGTTTTTCTAATATAAGGTGTGCTTTTGATCTTTCAGAGCTATGCCTCCGAGACGTCCTCTGGTTGTACGTCTGTCGTCAGGCAGCCAGGTGGTATGCTACCAGTGTGGCCGGTCATGGCACATGAGGCTGCAGTTCCAGAGGGACCCCATGGAGTGTCGATCTTGTAGCCAGATGGGTCACCTTCAGTGTTTCTTCCAGGTTTTCTCACCAGAAACGGGTGACCGGGGGTCTTCCATGACTCCTCGTTCAAGAGCAGCCCCACCAGTTTCTCACCAGTCGGGGAACTGGAGTTCTTCTGGTCGTTCGGGCCGAGGTGGAGGTTGAGGCCATGGCGGTCAGCCACCAGTCCCTTAGCACCAGCAGGGAGGTTCAACTCAGAGTGGTCAGCCAGGGGCGTAGGGTCGTGGTGCAGGACAGTCTTTCGTCGTGGAGTAGACCTATCAGGAGCAGGATCCTGACCCTTCTACAGTTTGAGGTACAATTTTAGTAGCCTCATTTTTATCTTCATCACTTTTTGATACTAGTGCTATGCATAGTTTTATCTATGTTGCTGCTGTGGAGAGCGTTGGGCTCTGTGTCTTTTCTTATGCCAACTCGTTGACACTAGACACACCTTTGGGGACAAGGACATCTAGTGTACGCCAATGTAGATAGTGCCCTCTCTAGGTTACATGGTATCGTTTCTCAAGAGATATCTATGTCCTAGAGATGATAGGCTTTGATGTCATTCTCAGGATGGACTGGTTGGTTCCCTTCCAGGCAGTCATCGATTGTTATCGTCGTAGGGTGAGTTTCGTTTCACTAGAGGGTGAATCTTTTCTTCATAGAGGAAAATGGGATGTTCAGGCGAGTCGAGCAGGACTCGAGCATCATGGGCTAGGAAGGGTGATGGCCTAGATTTCTAGACTTTATCTGGATGATCAGTGGACTTTTTAGTTGGACTTTCCTCCAGTGGTGGATCGTTTCAGGGATGTCTTTCCAGAGAACTTTTCGGGTTTGCCTCCGGAGCGTGAGGTAGACTTTTCTATTGAGCTCGTTCCAGGAGCAGCACCGGTGTCCATTCCTCCTTATAGGATGGCTACACCTGAGTTGCAAGAGCTCAAGAAGTAGTTGGAGGAGTTATAGGGAAAGGGTTTCATCCAACCTAGTAATTCTCCTTGGGGTTTGCCTATCCTGTTTGTGAAGAAGGCAGACGGTACCCTTCGGCTTTGTGTAGATTATTGGAAGCTGAACCAGCTAACGTTCAAGAACCAATATCCCTTACTGAGGATCGATGACCTCTTTGATCAGCTTCGAGTATCCCAGGTGTTCTTGAAGATTGATTTGAGGTCCGGTTATCATCAGTTGCGCGTTAGACTGTCAGATATACCTCTAACCACCTTCAGAAGCAGGTATGGTCTATACGAGTATACAGTCATGTCGTTCGGTCTCACGAACGCACCTGCCATTTTCATGGCACTAATGAACCAAGTGTTCCATCCTTACTTAGATTCCTTCATCGTGGTCTTCATGGACGATATATTAGTGTACTCTCACACTCGACATGACCATGCTACCCATCTTGAGATCGTTTTGAGTACACTGAGAGATAAGCGGCTTTATGCTAAACTCTATAAGTGCCACTTCTGGATGGATCAGATTCACTTCTTGGGTCATGTCATCTCAGAGGCAGAAGTATCTATGGACCCAGAGAAAGTGGGAGCGGTATTTTCCTGGGAGCAGCTAAAGAACTTTTTTGAAGTGAGGAGTTTCCTAGGGATGGATGGATACTACAGATGCTTCATTCAGGACTTCTCACGCCTTATAGCACCTTTGACAGGTCTGACCAAGAAGGGGGAAAAGTTCTTATGGTCAGATTCTTGTGAGTCAGCCTTTCAGGAGATGAAGGGAAGGTTGACGTCGGCACCGATACTAGTCTTTCCAGAGCCAAGAAAAATCTACACTGTTTATTGTGATGCTTCATGTATCGGACTCGGCTTTGTGCTTATGCAGGGAGATGGAGTTGGTGTGTATGGTTCTCGAAAGTTGAGGCCACATGAGAGGAACTACCCTATGCAT
Organism: Viscum album; assembly: GCA_963277665.1. Lineage (NCBI taxonomy): Eukaryota > Viridiplantae > Streptophyta > Magnoliopsida > Santalales > Viscaceae > Viscum > Viscum album. The sequence goes on along the minus strand of OY728158.1, from coordinate 1,191,609,229 downwards.
GATCTGGAGTTGGCAGTTGTTGTTCATGCCTTACGTTGTTGGAGACACTATCTTCTGGGAGAGCACTTTTTGGTATTCACTGACCATAAGAGTCTCAAGTATATCTTCACTCAGCGTGATCTGAATCTGAGGCATCGTGGGTGGGTCGAGTATCTTCAGTATTTTGATTTCGAGCTTGCCTATACACCGGGGAAAGGCAATGTGGTGGCAGATGTGTTGAGCAGGAGAACTCAGATTCTGGCAGTTCAGGAGGCCAGCAGTGAGTGGAAGCTGATGGCTCTGTTATCTGAGATGCATCTAGAGGTGCAGAGTAGACAAGGACAGACTTTCCTATCTTCTGTAGCTATTACCTCTAAACTACTTGATCGGGTACGGATGAGGAAGCTATCAGACTCAGAAGGATTAGTCATGTGGGAGAGTGTGTCAGGAGAGGACCCTCTTCCTGGATGGACAGTGGTCGGGGATGAGATCTTGCATTTCTAGGGACGTGTATGGGTGCCAGCAGACATACGCGAGGATCTGATGCGGGATTTTCATTCCTCAATTTGGGAAGTTCATCCTGGCATCACCAACATGTATCGAGATATTCATCACCAGTACCGGTGGCCAGGTATGAAGAAAGATGTTGTTGGTTTTGTCATGAGATTCTCTACTTGCCAGCAGGTGAAGGTGGAGCATCAGCGACCAGCAGGCCTTTTATAGTAGTTACCCATTCCGGAGTGTAAGTGGAACGATGTTTTGATGGACTTCGTGACCGGGTTGCCGAGGTCACCTCGGGGGAACGATACTATTTGGGTTCTCATCGACAGACTCATGAAGGTTGATCAATTCTTTTTGATCAAGGATACCTTCAGTGTTGATGATCTGGGATGACTTTACATTAGAGAGATCATTCGTCTGCATGGAGTTCCACACTCTAATGTTTCAGACAGGGATGCGCGTTTCACCTCTCGGTTCTGTCAGGGACTTCAGAAGGAGTTGGGTACACAGGTAATTTTGAGTACAGCATACCATCCCCAGACTGATGTCCAGTCCAATCGTACGATCCAGGTGCTAGACGATATGATGAGAGCTTGCATTCTAGACTTTGGCGGTTCTTGGGAGAAGCATATCCCTCTTGTGGATTTCGCCTACAATAATAGTTTTTAGGAAACTATTCAGATGGCCCCATATGAGGCTCTGTACGGTAGGTCATGCCAATCACCCTTATGCTGGTTGGAGGCAGGAGAGGCACCTTTGTTGGGACCTCATCTTGTTCAGGAGGCATCAGAGCAGATAGAGCTGATTCGGAAGAGGATGGCTACAGCACAGTCTCAGCAGAAGTCTTATGCTGATCAGTGAAGACGACCTCTAGAGTTTGAGGTTGGGGATCAATTTTTCAGGCATGTCGCACCGAGGTTGGGACACAGAGGATTCGGAGATTGGGTAAGCTTTCACTGTGGTACGTTGGACCATTTGAGGTTTTGGAGAGAGTTGGGCTGGCCGCCTATCGATTGTAGCTACCCCAGAGGTACCGGGCCATGCACGATGTCTTCCACGTCTCTCAGCTCCGACGTTACTTTTCAGACCTATCTCATGTCTTTCAGCCCGAGGAGGTTGATCTTGAAGCGGATGCATCGTTTGAGGAGCATCCCATCCGGATTTTCGATTGCAGTACGAAGGTTCTCTGTGGGCGGTCTGTCCCTCTTGTACGGGTGCTATGGCAGCATGGGAGAGTACAGGATGAGACCTGGGAGAGGGAGGCTGATGTACAATTGCAGTGGCTGGAGCTATTCGGGGTTTCTTCTTCTACGCCTCACTAGGGAAATTTGGGGATAGATTTCTTTAAGGGGGGAAGTTTGTAAGAACCCGTATCTTTGTTTTAGGTATGCCTTTCCTTTTCCTGGATTTTTCAAGAAAAATGAAGTTTCTAGAAAATTTATAAGTACATGCCGTGTACTTTCTAAGTACACGTCGTGTACTCTTCTCCGGCTCTAAGCCGTGTGCTGGTCGTGCCCGGGCCACACACACGGTGTGTAGGGGTGACGTGGAGTCCGGTTTTGGCGGAGTACGGAAAAACCTAGTACACGTCATTTACTCTAAAATTACACGCCGTGTACTTTTCTTTTTTTCACTAAACGCACCGGGGTCGCACCTAACGGATAGAAAAACCTTCTTCTCTGGGATTTTCATCTGAGAGTGACCCGTACGGCCGAATCTTTCCCGAGATCTTGCCTCTCCGTCCATTCTCTGATTCGAGCGTGGCCGATTGCGTTGGAAGCACAGCGGTGAGTTCTTCCTTTTACTTGAGCCTTGTTTTCCAATTCTTCCTCCTTCTAGGTTGAACATTTTGTGTGTTTTCTCAGATCTATGACGTTCTAGAGATAATCTGTCATCGTTGTTCACGTATATCGATCTCCTAGGATCGAGGTGGGTGGTTTGTGCCTTTCTGTAGGAAGTCGTTGAATATTATGTGCAATTTCCGCCAATTCCCTTGAACGGTAATTGTGTGTTTCCCTATTTAGCCCCTGCTATTTTTCCTTCTTTGCTTGATTTCTATAGTAGAGGTGATTCTTGTGAGTAGAGTAATTTGTTTTGTGCTCAGGTTGCTTTTCCATGCTTGTTTTGCTTGTTTGGCATTTTTCCAGTTGCCATGCCTAGTTTTGGGATAGTGGAACTGTGATATTATTATGATGTTGTGCCCTAGAATGATATCCAAGTAGTTATTGAGGTTTACTTGGATGATACATGTGCGTTGAGCATGTTAGTTTCACACAGGACTGTGAGAACCTAGTGTAGTAGACCACAGGGAGAATAGACATAAGGGCTTCTCTAGAGTGTCTTATAATACGATGAGAGACCACAGGGGGAATTGACGATGAGTTCTTCCTCAGAGATTATGTAGTTCCTCAATGCAGGCCACAGGGGGAATGAGACATTGAGTTCTTACCCAGAGAGCCTTTAGCACGATACGAGACTATAGGGGGAATTGACGGTGAGTGCTTTCTCAAAGAGTCTACTCTTTAGCTGAACCACAGGGGTGAGACTGTGTGTGCCTCCCAGGGGGTTGCTAGTACTGATATGTTGAACCATAAGGGTTAGGCTATGAGAACTACCCAGGGGGTTACCTTGTTTTACTTGTTGATTTTCTTGTACTTGTGTAGTTTATATGCTAGACTATAAATTGTAGCTGCTGTGTATTTTCCTGTTTACTGTTCACGTACTTTACTTGCCATGTATTCATTGACTGTTAGGCACAGATCTTTGGGTGGTTTCCTACTGGGACTTTGTCTCACACCCTGTTTGGGCCATGCTTTTGGGCCCAAGAAGACTATTTTGTTGCAGGTATTTATAAGGGCAAAGGCCCTTCTACTTCAGGTACCTTACTTGCTGGAGCTGGGGAGCATGGGACCGAGCCGAGGCTTGCGATGATGAGGAGTTGCTCTTCTGTTTTTCTTTTGTTGTTTCTTTAGTTCTTGTGTTTAGTTTTATTTCTGCACGTTGGTTGTTTACTGCTTTCCATAGACATATGTACCATGTTGCATCATGATCATCATTGCTATATATTCATTGCTTCTGCTGTTTGGTTTCAGTTGTTGCGTATTATTTACTGCTTCCGCTATTTATTGATGTTTTTCTTACCTTGTATACCTTACCGAATGAGGGAATAGTTTCCCCAATAACTTATCAAGTCCCTCGCTGCTAGTCGGCAGCCTCTAGCATTTGGGGAAATGCCTTTAAGGTAATGTGGCAAACCGGGTACGGGGCACCAGTGGAGGGGCTCCGGATTCGGGTCGTTACAGGTCCCCTATACCAATGGTTTATCCAAAACTGTTGGTATAGGTCCATATTAGTGACCTATACCAATGGTTTTCCCAAAACCGTTGGTATAGAAATTATTTCCAATAGTGTGGGATCATGAATCTATTAAATCCTTAAATTTTTTCAAGAGAATTAGTTCAATAGAAGGAACAATACATGAATTGGTATAAATTGAGTTGTTATCTTATGTGGAGATTTGTTCTAAATTAGGGATGGATGAAGTGGTTATGGATAATGAGAGACATTTCTACCCATGATTGGTAAAAGTGTTTTATATTAATATTTGTTTTGACCCTAGAGAAATATAGGATCATTTTCATACAATTATTGAAGGCAAGGAACAAATATTGTTTTTCAAATTTTTGGTCTATGAGTCTTCAGGTACCTTATAAAAGTGATTTTGAATATTTCAAGTGTTTTTATCCCATTAAAACCCCTATTTTTAGTTTAATAAATCCTTAGAAGATTTGACAGAAAATATAACACCTATAAGGCCAAATATAGTTGAATTTACTGGTTAAAGTAATTTTTTATCATTCTTATCCAATATTATATTTATCTTAGAAATGGGGAATTTATTATTGTTAGGTATTAGGTTTTTTACTTTCTATATTTAATACTAAAGGGAGTACAAATAAGTCTGTTGAGATTTCTCATGAGGTACATTGATGATCAAAGTGATAACTCTTCACAATTTAATTAATTTTCTTATCCAAAGATTATTTATTCATTTATAGAGAATAAAGGATTAGTTTTTCAATATTATGAAATTTATAATACCTTTAATGTATTTTACCTAAATAAGATCAAATGAAAAAGGATAAAAGTAGTGTAGAACCCTTGGATAAAAAATTGGGTTACTGATAATGAAAAATTGTATTAAACCCATAATAATCAATTGAATCTAATTTGAACTAATGATGAAATTGATCTAGATTTATAAATTTATCAATTAATTGAGTATTGTTACTATTTTGAATAGAGTGATGTAGATTTATAAGTGGACCTAAATGAAGAATCATTGAAGTCTTATGAAGGAGGATTGGATTAGTCTCCTGTGATTGTAATATCTAAAGGACCCATGGAAGGAGTGGAAAATCCTGAGGGGGATAAGACTCTAGGATATATGCTTCTTGGAATACATCTTACTAACTTTGGAAGTAATTACATTGAGGTTCTAGTTTTGTTTAGTCCTCACATGTTTAGGATAGGGGATAAATAATTTCTGATTCTACACCTCCTAGAGAAGATACAACTCCTGAGAACCCACTTATTATCATGGATCCACCAGCTCTAAGTAACAAGGGTGAGAATAAGGATGATAAATATGGTGATATACCACCAAATCTAAATGGAAATTATATATATGTAGTTTCCATAATTACTGAACCTTTTATGAAAATACACTCTTCTTCTGATCTTAAATATAATGGAAGTCTTGATATTTTAGCTGATGATTTCGTGTATAATATGTTTGGTTCAACCCCTAAAGAAACTAAAAAAACTTTTTATACAAGACATGATTATAATAAAATTTTTCAAGTTGATCCCATCTATTAATTATCTCCTCATATAAAAGTTATAGTTGTATAAGATTCAGATAGTTCAGTTCAGGAAATTGAGAATCCTAAGTATGATTCCTCAAATAATGAAGTTTCTTATTTGGAACCTTCTGATTTGTTTTGTAGTAACTCAAATAATAACCATATTCATGTTTTATACCCTCTAGATACATATGGTATATTTTCAATAATTACCTCATCTGATTTCATTCAGTTTAACAATGATCTTATGGAAATTTTGTAAGACGTTTTTCATAGTATTTTTAGTGAAAAGTTTTATGAAAACAAAGAGGATATTGCTTTTAATATTTATAGTATTTTAGTTCATACCCATCCAAAAAAAACTTAAATTAGATCACATGGAACATGATATTTAACTTTTAGAGGAAAATTAAGATCTTCATAGGAAGATCCGATTGATATGCTAGCTAATCTAAATAGGATATATCTCTATATTATTTCTAGTTCTACCAGACCTTCTACTTATGCTTCTACTCCTCCTTCTACATCTATCTCCATATATTAATATCTTTTTAGAAATTATTTTCATTAAGAAAACCAAGTTTCACTAGGAAGTGTTAAGGATATAAGAAATTAAGTACATATAGATGTTACTTCCCATGGTGAAAAGCTTTATGATAGGGTTAAGGTAGAGACAGTGAATTCTGAAAAGAAAAAATATGTCATCAAGGGAGTTATAAATTATTATCTTCATAGGAATTTCTCTAATGTAGACCTAAAGACTCAGTTTAAATATTTGTGTAGATACATGAAGATGTATCCCTTAATAAACACCTTCAAACCTATTGTGGAGAAGTTGTTGATCATGCCACCTCTTTTGGATAAGTTTTTTTATAGAAGAGTGAGTTTTTTTAGACTACAAATAATGAGTAGAGAGCTATGACAAACATTACCAAGCTCTTAGATCCCTAAATGTATTTTTTAAATGTTCTAGTTATAGAACCTTCAACTGGTCCAGTTCCTAGTCTCTCTCCTTATCCTTCACTAGTTTCTAATCCATCCACTATTTCTCTTATCACACCTCCTACAAGACCTTTTGGTCTTATCCTTCCTTAGGGCCTTCACTAAATTAAACCTATTCCCAAAATACTTACAATTCCATGAGTTTTCTCTTCTAATTTCCCTGCACATTCACCTATTCATGTTGTTAGAAAAGTGAAATACCATGTTGACCCCTCAATAATTAAAGACCCTTTAGATTTTTATTCTAGTAAGGGACTTTGATGGGAGATTGTAAATCAATTTTTGAACATTAGTGAAAAATATTTTAATCATATCTTATTTATTTATATTCTATACTTTATTTGTTTGTTTTATACATTCACTTTATCTCCCTTTATGTTATTTTTTGATAACCCCACAATGGGGAGTAAATATAGTAAGTGTTGTATGCAACGATATAAAATATTGTAATGGTTTATTTAAATAGTTCGTTAATGCATTGTTTGTAGTTAATTATTCCATGGTTTGTGGTCATCAAAAAGGGGAGATTATTAAATTAGTCTAGTAATTCCTTATTTTAATAATCACAAATTAGGTTTATTTTGTTTCTAATCAATTCTATGTTTTATATAAGTTAAATATTTTTTGGGAAATTTGGAAATTCCCCTAAGTTTGGAAAATGATGCATGTTGACCTTCTATCGACCATATAATGGACTCTAGAAACATTATAAATTTATCTAATTACTCTATTGAACATGAATCCAAAATATCCATATAATCAATTCTAAATCCAGAGTAACTACTATGAGTAAAAAATGACTGAAAACATGTCTAATTACTCAAGAGATCATAAGGGAAATTGATTACCAAAATAAGGATTCAATCAACCTTGTGAAGCTACTTGGTAATCTTCCAAATTCTTGTAAAGGGTTAAGTAAACTTCACAATAAATGGATCGATGGCATGACTATCTAATCAACTATACTAGTTTTCTTGAAAACTCCTCAATCGACAGTTCAAGTAACCCAGAAACTGCATGGTATATCCATTTGTTAGAAATCTCTCAAAGTATTCGAACGATTGTGAAATGATTACAAATGACCACATGGTGAATTCAAGTTACCATGTAATAGATTTTGATTTTAGTAAAGTGATAAAGAGATTATATGGACTTCAAGAGACTATAAGATCAATCCAAGAAACCACATGTTTAATTCAAGTGGCCATATGTTTGATGGATTGACTACACAAACCCTAAGGATTCTAACCTATGAATTTTCAATTAGTATTAGAGCTACTGTGAATAATTTTATGTGACCCACTTTAAGTGACCAAGACCAAAGTGTGAATTATATTTTATAATATCTATTCCAATCACTTTTTGTGCATAATTAAATACTAGTTTAGAATCATTTAATGCTCCAATATTTCATGTTGAGTATTATAATTCATAATGGTACTTTTCTAATAGATTTTAATGGAGGAATATTTCTTTTTAATGAATGCAAAATTCATAGGAATATTAAGTTTTTATAAGTGTGTGAAAAAATGAACCAATAATTTGTTCACAAAAATGCAACACTTGGTTTTCATATAGACTTCACCATAAGATCTAAGAACACTTTTTAAACTTTTCATCTCATCTCAAAACTGGTGAAAGATATTGAAAGAGAAAAGACCTCTATAGAACAACCAAAATTTGATATTTTGTTACATATTACTTTTATTTATCTCTCTCTCAGTTTTATTATATTTGATTTTTGCTTGATATTTTATAAAAATTTGTTAAATTACATACTCCAGTACATCATAGAATATTATTCAGATATTCTTATGTTACTTCATTTTTATATGTACTCCCATGATAACTATGGAAGACACTATATAATAGCTTCGACAACTGTATGTGTTATTGTAACCTATACTTGATCTAGGTTGTGGATAAACTATTTATTTTTATAAATGTTCTTTTCAATGGGCCACTATCAAGTGAAGAGTATTAGATATTATATTGATACTAAAAAACTTTTTTTAGATTCTACTACATTCTTAAAAATACAGCATACTCTATTTTTTAAATTAATCTTAAAATCAATTTTGAAAAACTGTAATTTGATCTCTATAAATTATAATTGTTTTATTTATTATTTAACATAGGTAGAGTAATATCAAAATATTAGGATAGTCACAAATTATTATAACTGAGTTTTAATCAAGGTTCTGAGAGGTTATTCCAAGACATTAAATTAAATATACCTATTGTATTAGTTTATTGGTAGATTTTTAAATTTTTGGATTTTTTTTATAAATAATTTTTAAACATAAATTTTTATTGGATACTGAATTCACACCCCTCTTTAGTACTCTACTTTCACAAATAGTTTGGTCTCATAGTTTAGTAAATTGTGTGCCAACTTTGAAACTACGCCCAGAATGCAAGAAAGAACCATATGCACAAGATCTGAATGGTTTTATAGACCATGTAGGCTAACTATGTGCCACATTTACTTCCTCACTTTTCACCCCCAAAATATATAAATCCTTTAAATTACCCATAAAACATCAATACAAATCTAAATACCCTCAATATAAATAAAAAAACCATAAATAAATAAATAAATCTCCAAATTCAAGACTCATAACCTAATACCCCATGGAAACTATTGTCTTAGAATGATTAAGTTCTATCTAGACTCTCCATGAAACTACCTCCTATGTTTTGACAATACTAACTCCAATATACCAGATATACTCAAATAAAAGTGGGTTCTCTAATACCATTTGTCCATAAACCGACTCGAACCACCCATGATCAGGGCACTCTAGTTGGCTCATGACATGACATGTGGTGCGTTCTTGATCACCTTTAGCTGGAGATAAGCACCAAAGAATCAACTATAAACTCATGGGTATTTCACCCAATAAATAATAAGTTATTCAAAAATTCAATCCAGAAGTCCAGAATAATAGCTCCATACATTAGAGATCCATGTATAAAAAATATAAGAAGATACAAAATAATAACAAAACAAACAAAACACAACCATAATACATAAACATAAGAAAAAAAATAAATATTCAATTGTAATGAAACTTAGAAAACATAAAGAATATGATAGATAGAAATTAATAATACAATTATAATGAAAAATAAAAACCAAAAATACACAACATGATTTCTATGTGGCCTAACGTTTGTTGTCCGTCATCCAAAATCAACTTACCCCATGAGAGATCCCAAAACTAAACTTGAACCTAAAAAAACTCGATTTTACTAACATCGAGTAGCATAGGTTGGGTGTGAGATTAATATTCCAGAATTTATTCACCAAAATTACATTCATTTAATTTAACAAAATAAACTGTAGATTCTAGTTTAAAAATACCAGTAGAAAAATGGTATTTTATCTTTTAAATAAAATAAACACATGAGTTTTCCCATAAACTATTTTTTTAAACCAAATAATGTTATGAAGAAAATTTTGTAATATCTCAAAAAATATTTTTAAAACACACCTTTTGAAAACCAATTTAAAAATAACCTTTCAAATAACACCATATATAAATGTCAAAGTCAAAAAAAACAAAATCAAAAAAAATGATTGAATATCAACTCCAACACATAAAATTTAAATAGATAAATATGTTAAAGAATAAAGGCGGTGAAATCAAGGAGAAGAGGAAATGAATAGTGTATTTATAACAATACATTAGAACAATAAAATAAAATAAGGACAACTAAAATATGTTAATATGAAATAATTATAACCATAGGTAAAATAGTACTAAAATGTGTAGTAAATACAAAAATAGTAAGTTATACATAATCATGGGAAACTCATAGACATCCCTTTACAAAATTATAGATATAATTACGTAAAACCATCATCCAATCAATTGATGCATCCTTAATCCATAACCTCCCCAATTATCTAACCTAGAATTACCAATGGCACTCCCCTGGGGTGAAGGAATTTCCTATACTAAGGGGGTCTAGTCAATCTCATCATAAATAGATATTAACCCTCTCATCATCCCTCAAAAAAAATTTAAGATCCAAATTTTAACAAAAAAATTAAGGTGAGGTAACATTTATCGTATTTAAAATGAAATCAATATAACATAGTATCATTTACTCAACACACCTTAATACACTCAGCAAATAAAATCCCCTCGAGGTACATGTAACACCAAAATAAACACATAAAGTCACAATGTCACACATTCTAGGAGGATATGGAAGTATAGAACAATTTGGAAAACCACATAATGGTTATAATCGGGCCTTTAGTTTCAAAATAAGTAATCCCAATTCAAAACTTCATTTAAAATTGTATGTTAAGGAAATTCCATTTTAAAATCACATTTCAAGATACCAAACATGACTCACAAATTGAATTTATAAAACAACACTTGAAATGTATTTAGAAAACCATCCTTGAAAAATAAGTTCTGAATTAAAACATCTTTAAACCATAAGAAACCAATCTTTAGGTCAAACACAATACAAATAGAATGCATAAAATCAAAGCAACAAAGGATAACTCATGAGATATCATAAACATGAATTAAATATGAAATTCATATGGTTTTATGAGATAAATAAATCCAACCAAATAGTAATAAAATTTCATGTCAAAGAGTACCCTATTACCTTGATTTAAATCACATGGAAGCATATAAAAGTCCCAAAAAATCAATTTAATAAACAAATTTCTCAAGAAACCACTTTGGCATTTTATTAAACACCAAACATATGTAATTTTAGTCTAAAAATAAAAACATGAATTCATATACTTTATCAAACACGTATAAAAACATCAAAGTCTTATAAAACAGGATTAAATTTCATGGAAACCCAATTTCAAAAACCCAATCATGCATGGTATATCAATAAAATGCACATTCATGGAATCACCTAAATAAAATAGAGTACGGATAAATAGAATCCTTGGATAGTAGAAGAAGAAGGATCTGAAAGACAATATTGACACCCAAACCACAAGGATATATAAATAATTTTATCAAACCCCTGCACTAGGGTTCATATAATAGTATGTATAATAATAGAATAATATATAAAAAGATAAAACAAGGAGAAAGAGAAAGGGTAAGATAAAGATAGTTCAGATCTTGGAGGAATCAGTTTAAAATTGAATGTAGAACATAAAAATTTGAAAGTAAGGGGGAGAAATTTTTAAAATCTCCCCTATGAGGTCTGTCATGTGAATTATAGGGGAGGGTACCCATTTGGGTCTTTAATTATAAATGGTATTTTAAGAAAATAAAATTCTATGAAAGTTGGGTGAGTCGCATAGTTTGGCTGCACAGTTTATCAAACCATGCATCAAATGCACACCCCTCACTTGAAACACCCAGAGATATGTGTCGTTTAGTTTTAAAGTTATTCCAACCATGCACTAACTATGAAAATCGCCACTATTAATCAATTTTTAGTTTTTCATGTAATGATGAAAGGTTAGTATTAACCGTCCAAAAATGATCTGCCTTTCACATAAACTTAAAAATCTAAAATTTTCAAAGAAATTATACTTGAAAATATATCATAAGGATCAAGATTAATTATTAAAAAAATAATAAAGAAATTAAAGGTTGTGGTGTAACAACTACCTTACCTAAGTTAATTAATTTTTTTGTAACAAATTCTTATAAATATGAATCAAACAACTATGGATACCTTTCATGTACTAAAATTCTTTAGGTTGAAATGGATATTGGTTTATATCTATTAGAACCCGCTAATTACCATGTTGGGATGGGTATGATATACAATATCCAAGGTTATATTCTACATAATAAATAAATACCAAATTATCTTTTCATAATAGGGATTTACATAATTTATGAACCAAATTCCATGCTTCATATTCCTCTTGGTGATCTTGATGTTCAGACGATTGAACTTACTATTATAAATTTCATATCATAGTCATTTAATCTTATAAATATATATTAATATAATTAATTATGTCATTTATAATTTATTTTATATGAAAAATATTTTCTAATAAATTAAAAAAGGTCTAAACTGACATATGTTATTATAGATAGATAAATAAAAGGAAAAATAGAAGGTCGAGTTAATACAATCAAAAGCATAAAATAATAGATTGAAAGGACCTTTTGAGGTCACCTTTACCCCACCAATTCCACTTCCACATTTTTTAATCTTTCAATTACATGCATATAAAACTTTCTAAGATAAAATATTGGCCCTATTTGAATTCAAAGAAAAAATGTACGGAGAGAGAATTACTAACATATTTTGTATTTATAATGTAAATGAAATTCTCTAGAATTAATAGCTATGATCCTTGGTTATTAATGTACACATTAATTACATTTTAATAATATGTTTTTTATAATAATTTTTATACTATGTTTATTATAGATTAATATTATTCATGTTTTCTATAAGTGTATATATCACACAATGTAAAGGGAACACCCTACAAAGAAAATTCTGGATTCATGAGTCTTCATATCACTTCTATACAAAATTCATCAATAAGGAAGACGTAATTTTAGTAAGATCACAAAAAAGTAGTTACAACATTTGAAAATAAATCATCAAATGACAAGAGCTTTTTAATACCTATAATGTATGGGTAAAACTCTACATTCTAACAGTATAAAATATATTTTTATATTTTTGATTACTTATTCCTTTTTTATAAATAACTGGATGATCATTATAATAAAATTGGATAATCTATAGATATATTTTGTATATCCAAAGAATGTATATCTAAAAAATAGACCACACATGATGTCCCTTAGGAATTTTGAATACACTACATTCATAATTTTACAAATAAATTTCAAATCATATGTTTTATATTATATTTTATCAAGAATATTTTTATAATAGAGGTGTTTATTTTTGAAAAAACCATGGTATGGGGGTGACCAATGCACATAAAAATCTTATGGATTTCTAAAACTGGATAATTTTAAGGGTATATATAATAATATTTCACTATTAAAACATATATCAAAAAAATTACTTATTTTTTAAATGTGTCTATAGTTTCTAAAATAAAGTAATTATAATGATTGTAGTTATTACATTTATAAATATATAAAAAATAATATATTCCATCTAAAATATAGTATCCGAGAAGAGTTATTTTTGTAGGTAATTATAATTTTGTTCAAAATATTTATCATTCATTCTTTATCTATATTTTTATAGTTCTATAATAACTATAAAAATTTATCTCTCAAAAATATGTTTTATTTAGCCTAATAATAACTAGTTATATGGAAAGAAGGGTTAAACCCAAAGATAGGTGAATTATGTATGAAATTCAAAAAAAGATAAAGAAAAAAACAAAACTGATAAGAAATAGAAAATATAGAAATATATTGTGATGAATATTGGAAAATGAATGGTGATGAGATGGTGAAGTGAAGTATAAGAACAATAAAGTAGGAGAAAAGTATAACAAAGATAAACAGGGATTTGTTTAGTGTAAATTGGATGAACTAAATTGAGAAAAGCTTTATTTTTTCATCAATATTAACATAGTGGTGCTAAGACTGTGAAAATTTTAATTGAAACTCCTAAATATAATTGATGATCAATATGAAATAAGTGGATTCTATTAAGGTTGGTATGTTCATAAAGACTTGGGATGTGTATGATTATTCATCAAGAAGTTCTAGAATCAACCTTTTCCATCCAAAGTGATTTGTTTGAGATTTTGTAGTCCAATGATCCTATACCCTACACTTATTAGTTTGTGAGGTGGTGTAGAAAAAAATACTTATGAAAAGGAGAAAATGAAAACATTGGTGAAAAGACCATTATGAAATTCTAATTATTCTAGGAAAAAATAATTCAAATTTATTTCAAACTAGTTCCATTAAACAGGCTTAGATACAAGTGTTTATAAAAACAAAAAATATATTCAGGTAGTACATTAAAAGAGATAAAAAAGAAAATAAGAATTAAAATGGGTCTTATCTATCAAGTTTGATCGCATGTCTCCAACTCTAGTTTCCAGCAGTACTGGTTGAATATTACCCTTTCCTCGGGTCTAACTCCAACTCATTACAGAAATAAAAAAAATTATATCCCTTGGTTAAATATCATCCTTCACATTTTGAATATATTCATGATCCTGGTCTTAGATCTAGGATAAAAGACATCTCCTCATGCCTCAAATACCTATATTCTCCATGGCATGGGTCACTATGCATAACCATCATCATGTTTCTCGATTATATCTCCCATGAAAAATATCATAACCTCCATGTGCACTTTTTATTTGGTTTCTTCTTCCTAGATTACCCTGGAAGCTTTAAAGTTAATTTGCCTCTTCTCAGTGCTCAACTTTAATGAAATTATCCCTAATTCAAATCCCCCACTTTTTTATTTTGGGTTGATAGTTGAGGGATGGTGTAGAAAAATAACTCATCATTGCAGCCAAGATCCAAAATTTCACAAATTATGGTGAAATCTAAGTTAATACTCTATGTTAACCAAGATATGGATTTGGAAAATCATAGAGAACTTTAAATCAGGCCCTTGTATACTAAACAATCATCCTTTAAAAATTTTCAGTGCAAATGGAATCTATGTTGATATTTCTAATTCTATGTCACCTCTAGAAAAAATGAACAATCAATAAGAACTATACACTAGTCATATGAACACTACATATTCCAAATAAACTCTATTCTTAGTTCTTGAATGATTTCATAATTCTACTACACAACTGAAATTTACTGAATTAATCCTATAAGAATAATCCAAATGAAACGTAACACCTTTCTAAGTACAAAATAAAAAATTGTGTAAATTTGAGAGTCTTCAAAATAAATCTAAGTTCTAATAAGAAATGTTAAAAATTGAGTCACAGAAATTTGATAGTTTTAATTCCAAGATACTTTTTCTATGAATATATGAAAATTAAAACCAATAACATTAAACAATTTAGAACCAAAATCTCATATTCCAACCTGAGTATATAAAGGGTAGTATTATCATCCAAAAATGATCAAAACTAATTAATTATTCAATAAAATAACATTATTTCATCAAAAAATTAAAATAAACCACAAAATAGATATTTAAAACATGTATTAAATCAATAATACATCTAATTTCTCCACACTTAATACTTTTCTTATCCTCAAGCAATAAATTTATCAATTTTAGTGCAAGTAAACTCATATTAGAAATTAAAGAAATGAAATTCCAACTATGATGTGATTTTGAAAAGTGTTTCCCTCTATATATTATTCCAAGTAAGTATTCACGACTTCTCCTATTAAAATAAATTTTTTGGATAAATTTTTTTTTCAATTTCTCAAAAGTGATTAACATTGAAAATTTTAGAATAAATTAAATAAATTAAATTGTCATTTAAATGTTAACCTAAACTTATATTTTTTCTATATTGAATAGACACACGTATTATATCACACAAAATAATTATCAACAATTAGTTTATGAGTGATTTTAATAATTACAAGGATCATAAATAACTCAACAAACAATTTTACACTAAATAATAAAAGGTTCGCAAGGATTAAGTGTTCATTTTATATCCCATTAAAATGCAAAGACAGTGAGTTTAAAATCGAATCAAAAAAGTGCATATTCAAAAACCATTATAAATATTATTCTCAAAATTTGAAAAAAAAGAAATATTCTTCAAGAGGTGATAGAAAATATTTCACTTGATTGAATCCATGGGGAAATATAAATGGTTAATCACTCAAATCAATAAATCATTCCTCAAATTCCATAAAAACTAAAAACCATTGAAAATGAAAATTGAGGCTTAAAAATTGTCATTTTTATAATACCCCAAGTTTTTATCTAAGGTAAGGAACCTTTAAATTTCAGTTTTAATCTTTAGTTTTATAATAATGGAAATGTCTAATGAGGTTTCAGATGTTTAGAGGGTGTTTAGAGATTTTCAGAGCCTAGAGTCTCTGTATTTGGGGAAAATAGTAGCGGCACATGGTTAGTGATAACCATGCACGTCAACTCCTATAGCCATGGTGGGTATTTCAAGGTTTTTCAAACCACAAAACTTGGACTACATTATTGTGAAAAGTGTTTCAGACATGTTTCAGAGAAATTTTTCATAGTCTATGCATGGTTAATCATATCATGCACCCAGTACATGCAAGGGGTTCCAATGGATAGTGATTGTCGCACGATTGGCACCCAGTTTGGCCAACCGTATGACCAAACTCTGAGACCCCTTATTAAAGGGTCAAATTACCATGTTTCTCCCCTTCCCTCTTAAAAACATAAACTCTGATTTTCTCCTACACTTCTCCAGCAGCAGCCCGTATGAAGAGCTCATCCACCCTCCTCACCTAATCTTTGATCCTTCTTCTTCAATTGAAGTTTGAATCAAGTGTTTTTTATAACATTGGTTAGACACTAGAAAGTGGTTTGATCCATTACCTTATTTCCTTAGTTTCTATCACCATTCATCGTTTGATTTTCATGAAGGCTGTTTTTCCATATTTTTAAGGCTTTTGTATATTTATTTTTTTTCTCTCATTCTACTCTAAATAAAAAGAAAATAGTGGAAAAGTGATCCTCTAACACTATAATTTAGGTGTTCTCTAACTTTTACCTCTACTCTCATTTATATATAATTTTCTTCATTGTTTCGTGTGCCTGTTTCACCCATGCATTTCCCCTAAAAATAAATTTTCTTTAATTTAGTTGTTTAATTTTGAATTTAAATTCCCTATTAGACCCTCTTATTATAGTTGGTGGTTAAGGGTCTCAACTTGATCCACCCCATTGTTTGTTCCATGCATATTCCCATATTCCACTTTATATATTAATAATTGAAACAACCATTTTTGTGTTTGGTTTGACTTTCTAAAATGATTTGGTTAATTTAAATGGATGAATTGAAACTTTATAATTGGTAAATCATACTTCACTTTGATCTCATCAATTTTAAATGGAATGTTAATTGGTATGGCACCTAGTATTGACCATTGTCTCTTATAAGGGAAATGGTAATGAGATAAATAAATGAAAATTGTGATTTTTCATTGTTATTACATGGCCTATATTATATGAAATGAAAGGTTCCTACTCCTAATATTATTATAGACCTCTTTATTATTAAAGTATTGGTCATACTTGATCCATCCTTTGATTCCTAAGGTAATTCCTTGAGCACTAAGAGGATGATACCCTAATTCATTGAGCTGATTTCCAAGTGAGATAGCCACCTTGGAACTTAGTTTTTGTATTAATGTGTGAATGCCTTAGTTGGGTATTGATGATTTTCCTAATTCAATTCTAGATATTATAATTCCTTATATACACTCCTTGGATTCAGTTTGACATCTTTGGACATGTGATGCCTTGGGTTATCCCCTTGGGATCTATTTGCGCTCAACTTAATATTTTATACACACATACTCCATGAAATTGGTTAAATACTTATCATAGTGAAATGACATGGGTATATTCATAGATTACACTCATACCACTTAGCTAGGATATATGGTTTCGATATGTGAGCGGGATTGACCTTTTTAGGTCAAATATTCCCTGATTCCTCTTGGATCCTACATTACTATTATTATGACTTAGATGGACGGGTTTCACATTAGGTCATATTTTATGATTACTTAAACTGTTACAACTTGGTTATACATGATAGACCTTAACCTCTTGTGGGTCCCTTAATTAGAAATTACCAGTATGAGCCAAAGCAGGTATGTTTGACTGGGCATCCCATGAGGAGTTCGATCCCAACATGATTAATATTTCACAAATGTTATTCCACTAACTATATCTATATCTGAACACTGCTGCTTTTTTATTCATGGAGTAGGTTTGTATATATTTCGTTGGTGGGGGAAAATTGATTATATCTCACACCATTTTCAAGCATCTATTTTTTACCCGGAGATACTTCATGGATGTAGGTACATACAAGGGAAAGCATCCAGTCCTCGATGCTTGATTGATTATAGCATGGGAGATTGGGAGCACGGGATCGAGCCATGGATCACGATATTATTGGATATATCCTTTTTTTCTTTTGTTTCCTTTTGATATACATATATTTACATATTTATTCCTTTTGTATATCCTTATGAAATACTCATAATTTTATATATGGTTCCCATTTTGGCTTGATGTATTATTACTGTCTAGATGATTTACCTTTATGAAACTATTTTCATTATTATTTTTCTGTTATTTATTCGTTATTTAACTATTGTGCTACTCTAATAATGAGCGTATAATCTCCCTAACATACTATCATGGACTATCGCTACTAGACGACAACCTCTAGCACACAAGGAGGCCTGATCGAGTCCTTGTGACAAACTGAGTTCAGTTACTTAAGAGTGAATCTGGTTTAGTATGTTACAAATTGGTATCATAGAGATTCTATTCCTTTTGTCTTGCTATTTGGGTTATTATACAGGAGACTAGGATGTGTGTAATTTTAGAAATAAGTATATTATTTGGATTATATGACCTACATGTGGGGGGGGGACCAATTTTCCTGGGATTTGAAACGATGATCTAGATTATTCCTATTATAGTTGTACTAATTTCTCTACTTGGTGATGCACATGGATTGTGGATTTTATTATAATTATGGAATTTATTTTTACCCTTGTCACAGTATGGAAAGGAGTTAGTATCTCATGAATCATTATAGGCACATGAGGATTTATATTTCATGCATTACCTTATTCCATGTATATTTACTTAATGCATTTTCTGTTGTATATTCCTTTTGCCTTGATAGTTATATTTGAGTTTTTTATAATGTTTATTGTAGGGATAAAATAATTGAAATAATTAAAGTGTATGCATAAACCTAAATAGTGTATTCCCATATAGCTTGATAATGGAACCTTAATTCTCTAATTATGACATGTTTGAGCAGTGGACCAATAGTCACACAAGTTAAAATGCTGGTTGGTTGTAATTAAATTTATTCCAATTGTAATTTAAAGAGTGTGTGATACTTTTAAAATTATTAATGGTGATCCATAAAATTGAATCATAGTAAAATCCTATTTGTAGTTACACATAGTACCAATTGAAATTTATAAATCATAGTACCTTATAGCTTCAGAATGATAGACGCATCTAACTGGACCTTGATATGTGTGTGTGTGTGTGTGTGTGTGTGTGTCGATATACATAATGATATATTTAAGACCTGTTGAGTTCTAAATTTATATAGAAATGGTTGTCATTAAATAGTGATGGAAATCACAACATAAAGGGTGTTTTCCTCTATAACTTATAATTGACACATTGTATTATGGAACCCCTAATATAAAACTAAGAACTTGACTGAGAACTAACCTTAGTAGTGGGAAGTGCTCAGTATCTCTAGTGATTGATTTCTCCCTTATATAACACCCAGACCTAGATTTACAAGCAAGAAGGGGGTGTGACTCTCATATAGGAAGGCTTGTACCAGTCCGATTCTTATATATTCAATTTTAATCATGGTTAAATCATATATGAGGAATGTTCTTTGAATTTATAGAGCTATTCCACCATGATGTCTTCAAGTCGATGGCTAGAATGGTGGTCACGACTAGGTTCCTAAAGTGGTAGGTCCTAAATTTTTAGTAGTTCCACCTGTGGAACCTCCATTTATAACTGACTTGGGAAATGACACTCAGTTTTGAGAGGGTTTCCAAAGGTTTGGGCAGACTTTTAAGGGAGCTTCACTGCTTGACCCTACTATGGAAGAGGTCACGTGAGAGTTTCAAAAGTAGCATCAAACCATATTTTTGGGGGATGATGATCCATAGGCTATTGAGTCATGGATATAGGACATGTTAAATATCCTTGAGAACCTAGAGATGACCCGAGATATAAGGGTTAATCTCACCACTTATATAAATCATGGTTTTTCCAAGAAATGGTGGGATATTATTACTCAGGTAGACCATTATCAGGATATGGTCTCGAGAGATTTACAAGCTACCTTTTATGACTATTTTTTTCCATAGATGATGAGATATAATAGAGCAATGAAATTCCTACACCTAGAACAAGGATCCCTTTCATTTATGGATTATTCAACTTGATTTACAAAGCTTTATTGTTTTTTATCTTCCTATTTTGTTGATGATATTCGAGAGCAATACATTTCAAGGATGGGCTCAAGTATTTCATCCAGTCTCAATTAAATATTTTATATTTTACTACCATTTCAAGAATTATAAACCCATCCCTTATCAGTGAGTAAAACATAAGGGAATATGATAGTACAGGGCATGGTGGGTCAGTGCTGAGATAAGGTAGTAGTTCATTCTATGTTAGTAAACATCACCTATATATTTCTCGAAAGATCATTGGTGGCTAAAGTATACAAATTGGTAGTTTTATTATATTTTCAAATAAAATTTATCTTCAAAAATAAACTTTTCAAGTGATTTATATTTCAAAATCATTCTCCATCTAAAATGGTATCCTTTGATGTAACTTATGATTTGTTGGAGATATTAACCAAGGATACCATTCTTATTCATTCTATGAATGGTTTATGATGATCTGATTTTTATGAAACCTATTTATTTTCTATGGGTTATGTCATGATAAAATTATTATGAAACCCTATTCTTTTTTCCTGAATTATGCTATGATGAAATGATTACTAAACCTATCTTTTTTCCATAGGTTATTATATGATGAAATGTTTTAGAAACCGATTTTATTTCATGGGGAATGATATGATGAAGGTTTTATGATATTGTGGAAAACATGTGTGTGATTTTCATTTTTTGATAGGTGGGACCTATATCTCCCTCTAATGAATTGGGTAAGGATATATATCTCATGAGATATATAGAACTAGAACAGGGAGTGAACCTGGTTTAGTAAGGGACTTTGTCTGTTATGATGCTCTTGGAGTTAACCATAACCACTATGATAGTTTGGGAGTGAACTCATTAAACTATGATATACTTATTAGGGATCCTTGAATACTTTGGAAATAATTTTCTATGATTATGTGTATGCCAAAATTTCATGTCTTATGCCAATGTTATTCTCTCTTTTCTCATGTTCTTCGATTTACTTATGATTTGTGTCTCTTGAACTGCCAAAATTTATGTCATGAATCAAGATTATGATATTTGATATGTAGGGAATGGTTTTCAAAGATTATTTTAATGTTCTCAAACCCTTATGTTCATGTTATTATTACGTATATCCCTTTTTTACCCTTACTAAGCATCAAAAATCACCCTTTCTCATGTTTCCCTTCCCTGGGTAATGATAAAAGGTTTTAAGTAGGGTATGTTTGTGAAGAGTACTAAAGGGGAATATCTTTATTGGATATATTGAAGATCTTTCACCAAATTATAATATTTTGTACCTTGAATCAAAATAAACTAAACTCTTATGGTTCTTAAGTGTTATTTTGTGTAATATATTAAACAATCATCTAAAAAGATGTAATATCTATGTATGAAAAGCCTGGGTCACTATAGTTAGTATCATAGGAAAGTTTTGGTTGACCTTTGGAAACTGGGATGATAAAATATTAGTGAGATCCCCAGGGATATTTATAAGGATATGACTCATTATACATCTAAGGATGATTCAAAGTATAGGAAAATTTACTGGAATTTTGGGAAAGGATAGAGAAAGAGGTTTCCAAGAAATTACATCTCTTCCTAGAAACTACGAGTGGATGTGGCTCTAGGATAGAGGTTCCTAGGGGTAATAACTCTAAAAAGGGTTCATTTAACTGTATTTTATCATCACTTGGTTCATGAAAATGGGCCTTGCTTCACAGTTGGTTTTATACTCTTGGGGGATATTCTTTGGAAATTCACAAACTCTTTATAAACCATCGTGAATGATTCAACTAAACGATGACTATAATGAACTAGGATAGACATAAGGTTTCATTTATTGAAAATAATTTTTCAACATTTAGACATCTTATAAGTGATTTGTCATGATTATATGGGTTTCCACCATGATTATTGTTTCTCACACCATGATTTTTGTATTTAGTAAATGGTTGGAAGCAAAAAAGAACTAGGTTGTCAATTAATGTGAATGAAAATTTTCAAATGAGTAGACAAATGGGATGAATATTGTAGTGAAGGATGTTATAATCATTCCTACTCAGATATCACAAAACATGATTAAAAAAATTCACCTTAACCAACTCTCATACTCACCAAAGAAGACAAGTCTAGAGTTTGTTGAGAGATAGAGTAGTAGAGACCATATAGGAAAGAATATTTAGTTTTATATATGTAAAGAATGAGGGAAAAAATAAAGGGAATTTATTAGAGGGATGATAATATGTTATGGGTGTTAAAAGAAGGAAAAAAATCAAGTAACTGCAAAGGAAAATTTAAAAGTTCAGTTAACAAAATGGATTAGAATAATATTCTCTCTATGGTATCATCAACTGTTGAATGTTTTAAATGTAGAAAGTATGAGCACTATACAAATCTATGTCCTAAAAGGAAATCTCATAAATAGAATCAAAAAGGTTTTATGAGTAATGGTTTTATTTTAGATGATTAAGAGACTATTAATGACATGCTAAAGGAAAGAGATATTAATCTTAGTTGATGGTTTGAGAAGGAAGTTAGAAGATTTGAGTATTGATGTATTGGAATTCAAGTATTATGTAATATGAATCATGAAATATATAATGATTATTTGGTATACATTTTTAGTTGAGTATTTAAAAAAATATGTTAAATGGTAATGACGGAAAAGAAAAGTGATTTAATGGAAAGGTGATACTTTTATTAAGATAAGATTACCCTTAAAATGTTTCAGATGTTGAGATAATGATGTTAGGATGAAGTGATGTTGGATAGAAATAAGTAAATTGGATAGTATCGAGTACCTTGGAACTAGTTAATGATTTGTTGAAAAAAATTATGCTACCATTGATGGATTTTAAATCATTTTTTATTTAAGGAATATATCCTATAATCTAAGTTTTATGTAAGTAATGAGTAAGCATGTATGTTTTAAATTAGGTTTTATGGTAGTTCTAGATATTTCTATGTTTCAAGATAATACCTGATAAAGGTATTCGCATGTTTGGTATGTCACAATTGAGAGATGATTCATGTTATTTTGGGGATTAATGATAAGTTTATTTTTTATATTTATTAAAATTATTTAAAAATATTTAATTTTGTAAGGGTTATAAGGTTAAAAATTTATGGAATGTTTTAAGTTGAACTCTGGATAAGGTTTTGGAGATTAATGTATTACTTCAACATATGAAGATTTATCCATATTGTATAACTGTGTTAAACTTTTATTAAATAGAGATAAAAGTAATGAATTATTATTCTTTTATTGATATTATTTAGTTCTTAATACAATAAGAAAATAAACTCTTAGAGTAATAGATAAAGTTTAAATTTATCAAGGCACAACCAAAGGATGAAAGTGTTCTTAATAAATAAAATGATATCAAGTAACTACACTTTCATATGTTCTTATTCTATATGAAAAAATAATTCCCCAAATTTAATAAAAGGATCCGGAAATAAAATTTTATCCTGTTATAATAATTTTCGATGATATCAATGACCTTTTTCATTCATCTTTGATTTATGGTGGTGTGGTCATTCAGATTTTCTAGATTATGTTATCTATCACTCTTCATCTATATATGTGTGTTATCTTCTCTTTTATATCCATGTTCTCACTTCCTGCAAATGTTCCCAAATTTATAAATCTAGAATGTGTTATTCCAGATGACTTCTGAACATCCCTTTCTATTTTTCAAGAGGATGTTTTATTAACTATTTTTATGTTTTGGGATTCAATAAAGGAATTTTAAAATTTTAAACCTTTGATGAAAAAGATGAATTTTGACTGAAAAAATCATTTTAATGGGGTAGAATGTAACACCCTGAGATTTTTTGAAATATTTTTTTCAAATGAATTTAATATTTTTGATATTTTGGGTTACACATAACACTAGTTTTATCTTGCGTTACATGCAACATAGAGTTTAAATAAAACATGTCATATTATTAAAATATTATTATATTATAGTTATCACCTAGATGTTGGAATGGTTGGTATGAATAGGATTAACTAAATTATGAAAATAAATTGTTTACACATTTACATAAAATGAATTCTTTGGTAATAAATTAATTAAAAATTAAAATAAAAAACTATATGAAAATAAATAAAATATTTTCTTGAAAAATATTTTTATGAAAAAACAAGTTTTACCTTAATAAATTAAACAAACCAAATTTATTGAATTATTTTTATGAAATTTATATATTATATATTCAATAAATTTTTTAAAATTCATCTTATGTTCTTTTTAAACTAGGGTTAAGAATAATTCCAATTTTATGCTTAAAACTGTATTTTTATAAAAAGAATTTTTATCACCTTTTTATGAGCTTATTTTAAAATTAATTCTTAAAAAAAAGAATACTATTAATTTAAAAAATAAATTTTTTTTTAAATAAACCTGAAAAAATTATCTTTGGGTGAAGTTATGGTAATTTTATGAAAATATTAATTTTTTGATGAATAGTGAAAATAAATAATTTTAATTGAAAACTGTCATTTCGTTTAAATTTTTTTAAAAGTTAAATTAAATTTTAAATTGGTTAAATTAAAATTAGTTCAATTATATATCTATTAATACAATTTATTCCAATAGAATAATTTTCATATCGAATATTTATATAAAAACCTTGTAAACTTTTGAACATTTTCTCTTTGAAAACCCGATTTCTCATCGTGTTTGTGGGATTAATTTTAATTTAATTTATGCCAATTATATGAATGGAGTATTAAATAATAGATTCTATATTTTGGATAATCATAATTTATATTATCATACGATGTAAAATTATTTTTTTACCATAACAAATGGTAAAATCATTAGAAATTATTTACGGTGTTTAAGGTAACAATGGCTTTTTCAAGGGTTAAACGAGAAAATAAAGGTTAAAATGACATAAAAACTTGTCTAAATACATGTTGTGGTCATTTTAAGACCATTTAATGTATAATTATTGAAAATACTCTATTTTTTATCCTCATGGAATGTGGAAAACATGGGTAAACCTTGTTCTTTTCAAAAATTACAAGTGTGTCACTCACCTCGCTTATAAAAGGCCACCCTATATCCTCTCCTATAAACATATTAAAATAATTTTTGGTTTGGTAAATAACATACCAAATAACTTCCCAAATTACATACTATTATCCTTGAATAATTATTTTGGATTAAATCCAACCTAGGAAGGATTTAGGTGAAAACCTAACAAGGAAACTCAATAAAGAGGCAACGTTCTTCAGAAAGCGTTTTTATTTTATTTCTTCTTACAACTATTGAAATTATTATTAAACCATTTTGATTTCATAAACTCAGTATATTAAATATAATATTTTTTATATCAATTTTATTACCTAAAACCATCCTCTCTTCCATAAAATGCGTTACGAAATCATCATTTGTCTGTACGGTAGACTATGGCCTCGCGAAATAATGTCATTCGTTTTTTCCATTACTACCTCTCAAGGATGGGTATGATGATGGATATAAAGTATATATATGATATTTATAACATAATTATACATATTTAGTAATTATATCAAATATAACTTTTTAATTTCTATTCTTTAGGGGATATGATTATGTCGCTCGTGTGTACGAAGGACTACTGTCCCGCAAAGTAATGTGATTGTTTTTTCACTAACGCTTTACATGGAAGATAATAAAGATAAATTTAATTAATAAATGTGATATTAATGAAATTATTATGATATTATTAACATATTTATAATTATTACAAGTTAATATATTATTTTATTCCTTACATTTTTTATCACTGAATGATAATAACGTCCTTCGTGCATATGTGGACTACCACTAATTCGAAGGGATGTGACTCTCTCTTTTCATCACCACATCACATGTATGATATGTATAAGTATATTTGAAGATGTAATATTTTATATATGATATTATAATAATTATTTAAATAAAAAATATTTCTTATATTATTTCTATAATGATCGTTGAAAAATGGAAATGTAACTCATGCGTACGTACATCCTAGAGTCTCCATGATCATATTGTACTTCACTTCTAAAAACCAAATTTCATAATTATTATTAAAATTATAATTAACATATAAATATTATAATTATTTCATGATAATTATTCTGGATATGATGGAACCATGATCATTTTAAGAGGCTAAAAAATAACAAATCAAAACATACACGAAAAACAAAGTAATCATTGCCTGAAACATGACATTAACATGGAATTATAAATAAATGGGTAATAAAAGGTCATAAAAATAATATGTGGTATAAAATATATATATGTATGGTTATATAATATATTTATCACAAACATATATTTATTATACATGAGGTTCGAATGTATATGAAGGAAGTTGATACTTAAGGTATAGGATTTCTGGTCTCTCTTTTATTTTTGGTAGACATATGAAAATTCACCACTCATTTATTTTATGTGTTGCACAAAATAAACATTTGAAATATTATATCATTTATATCCTTATATTCATGATATTAAAATTTTCATTTGATTTTATTCTTTATTGGGACTTATGGTTCAAAATATTACTAAGTCGGTAAGGGATTTTTTTTCTCGATTTTCTTTCTCTAAGACATATGTTATGTTATGAAACTATATTCTTTTATGATGGGTGTATAAATAACCCTTTTACATGTAATAGGATGAATTTATTTATTCTAATGATATTTTTAGTTTCATTTAATTTTATTCCTCTATTGTGATTACAATTAAAAGTTACCAAAGTGGTAAATATTTTATGTTACAGTCTCATCATTTATCAGGATTGTTTACGATTATGTTTCCAATAATGATATCATATGATCTATTTCTAAAGAAACTTATTACTTTTATTATCATATGTTTATTTCATGATAATAATTTTGTTTACTTTAATTTCCCACACTTTATGTACTCAAGCTTTCAAAATAATGTTTTTTAGAAGAATCGCCTTTATTTCTCTCTTCGGTTGAAAACCATTTTTCTTCCAAAAACATGTTTTCCAATAATGCTTTCAAAAATGTTTTTTGAATTATTAAAATTATTTATTAAAGAAATTTTTACCCATGGTTGGTTTTTTTTAAAAATAATTAATGGAATATTCATGTCTTTTTCCAAACAATGGTCGTTTGGATTTGACCAAAAAATGTAAAAATAATATTTTTTAACATGCATAGTATAAATAGTATTTCTCATTGTCATAAACGCTCAAATATTTAAAGATTCCCTTAAAATTTTTCAAATTTACTTTCAAAGAAAATTTTTCCCTTAATATTTGGGAAAATTAGAGATTTTAAATAAATAATTTCAAAGTATAAAAAAAGGATTTTAAATTTTTTTTAAAAATGTTTTTTTCAAATTATAAAGGTTATTTTCATGAATAAATCATTTAAATTATTTTTCTAAATATTAATTTATATATTTTCAATGTTATTTTAAAATTAATGGATTTTGAAAATGTTTTAGGTTTTAAAAAAATCCAAAGTGGATAATTATTTTCCTCAAGAAATGTTTTAAATGATTATTCTAATGATTCAATTACAATTTTTTAAAGTTTATTTTCAAATAAAAGTATTTCAATATATTTTTAGTTTTAATAAGTATTTTTTTTAATGTCACTATCATGGGTTCTCTCAAATGATGTGTGGTTTTTGGGTACTTAGGTGCAGCTAGGTGGCTGACCATGGTAGTCTCTTAAAGAGGCGGTAATTAAAGTAACTTCATAAAGGTATTATGAAAATAAAGATAAAAAAAATATAAGGAAGGGGTTTTATGTTTATAAAAGAATAATAAGAATTATGATGGAAGAATATTGTATTTTTTCCTATTTTTTGCAATTAGATTGAAAAAACGCAATGAGAATATATTTTTTTAGAAAATATTTTAGAATGCATAATCGATCTAACTATACCTATTAACTTACTTATGAATAATTATCATTTAAATTAATATCCAACTAATTATGATCCCAAAATTTGGTTACCCCCAAAAACTATATTAATTAACATTTAAACAAAGATGAAATGAATTAAACCATAGGCTAGCTTCGAAACAAGAAATCACAGAATCGTGCTATGATTTTCATTTCAAGAATAAATTATAGTCAGTGGTAAATTATGGAATGTATATATTTTGTAAATAATAATTGATTGATTTATGGTACTGTATTTTAACTCCACATATTGATCCCGTGTTGTTTTGCTTTACAGCACAAGATTGTGCTCTCACAATTTATATAATTCTCAATCTTTCTTGTTTTGTATTAATTGTTCAATTTATTTCTTAGTTTAATTTAAAAAAAATAAATTCATAGATCATATTATATGAATTATAGTATCTCATTAATTTAAAATAAATAAACTAATAGGGTAATATGTAGATCGATTACTAATAAACTACTCTTCTATAGGGGGTGTATTCATTGAAGAAACGTTTTGCATGTGCAAAGGTTTTGAAAGAGTATAACCCAATTTAATTTATAATATCAAGTTAGAACCCAAATAAATAAATAAAAGAAGAATAAAATTTAAAATAATGGAAAAATGGGAGAAAATATATATTTTATTAAAATAACAACAACTTTATAATAAAGGATAGTAAAAGAAGGGAATTTTGGAGGAGATCCTAGCTTGATAGCTTCCGTCCACCAAAGGTGAATTTAAACGGAAAGGCGCCACTTGTACAATTCTCCTAATCCTATAAGGCATGCCCAACCCCCGAAAAATGATAAAAACACAAATTTATAGAGTGGAGGGGTGGGTACGCTTACAAGACGTTTCAAGTGTGAAGGGGAATTCATTCAAGTAATTTAATCAAATTTTCACTAACAATATGACCTCCAAAGCATCTTAACCATCTATCCTTCCTTTAGTATTGTTTCTGATAAATTTTTTCCTCGACATTATCCTTAAATATGAGACCAATACAAGGAAGTATGAAGAATTTATCTCCCAAATACTGAAATGGTGTCCAATCTTGCGATTTCATCCCATCTTTGATTTCATGGCCAGTTTACTCCAATCAAATGCATGATCCAGCTCGGATATCCTCAATTAAATTTGAATCTCATTGAGTTAGTAACACTAGTATGTTAATAATCCTCATATCATGTATTCTAAAAAAATGTGATAAGATATGCATGTTAATAATCCTCAATCCATAATGGTAATATAATAAAAGTAAGAATACTATCAAGTGTAAATATAAATAAATTTGAAATTAATCGTCTCATAAATTGTATAAAAAAATGTAGTGAGATTAATGACACTAATAATAGAAAAATAAGTTATGGGTCTTCCATGCCATTAATTCCCCACATGTGTGTATGCCAACCATTTCAAGTTCATATCTCCACCCTTTATTCAGTATATTCAATTCAAGTAAAATAATTCTTCTTACCGATTTTTATTCACTAAACATGTTCTGAATTCCTTTGTAAACAAATTTTATGACCCACTCCCTTGAGCATTCCTGAAATTAAAATATTAATCTCTTGACCTGGAAATCCCCAAGTGTTGTACATTTCATCACTCCCCTCTTTATTAAGATAATATATTTTTTTTTTGTTTTTTTTCCTTTAGTCGTACAAATTTTTGAAATCACGTACACATGCATAGGTTAATTTGGTATAGTAATGAAACTTATAAAAACATAAACTAATGTATAGATCAACCATTGATATAAGATGAAATTTTTTACATAACTTGATTATGCCTTCAATTGTGTAGGAAAAATTTTGTAAGTTGCAGTTGAGTGAAAATATTTGTGGAGAAATAAATGAGACAATTTACCATGAGAAAATATCATAATTAATGGTGTCAAAACTAAAAATGTTTCATAATGGAATAACCAATAAAATCATTGAAGAAATACATTTTTATAAAAAATGTCCCTTGATAATGAAATCTTACTCATGATTATCATACTAATAATGAATTTTAAAAACATTCATTTTCCATATATTCTACATTTAAGTGAGCATGTTACATGATATGTTTTTTATTGTTTTTTTATTTATTAATTTTTTAAATTTACAAGAAAACCTATAAAAAATACACACAAAATACACAAATGAAAATCCTAAATAGCTACATCGAAATATTATCCCCTCCCCCACACTTAAAATATTTCATTGTCCTCAATGTGAACCTATGATATGATATGTGCATATGAAATGTATAATTTTAAATAAGAAAAATAATATAAAAGTAAAGGGTTTTGGAATAACCTGATATTCTCAAGTCATGATAGGGTCATAAAGTGTGATGAAATCAATTGCATCGATAGGAATTCCCTCAATATATTTCTTCAAATGTTTCCCATTGACTGTAAATCTCCTTACTATGTCCTCTTGTCTGATCTCCACTATACCAAAAGGAAAGATGTTAGATACAACATAAGAACCTAACCATCTAAAATGGAACTTACCAAGCATCAGCATCAGTCAGGAACTATAGAGTAGGTTTCTTTATCCTATATAAAACTCCCTTTTTGGATCATTCTATCAAGATATAATTTTGATGTTTTCTTTTAGATCCTTATGTTCTAATATGATGACAATAAAATATCTTAAAGAACTTGGATTTTAAACCTTTTTTGAATTACATCTTGGGTCAAATCCATGTTTCATTTCTTTTTAGCACATTATGCCCAATGCTCAACCTCCATAGGGAGATGATGGGATTTCCCAAAAATAATCAGAAATGGGGACATATTGATGGGAGTTTTTAATGTCATCCTATGGGCCCATAGTGAATCATCCAAGTGCTTACTCCAATACTTCATATTCGGGTGCACGTTTTTCTCCAAAATTTGTTTCAACATCCAATTTGAAACCTCATCCTAGACATTTTTTGGGGGTGTTATGGTGTTGATGTTTTTTGTTTAAACCCATACTTCGAAAGGAGGGAAGCCAAATTCTAATTGCAAAAGTGTGTCTCTTGGCCACGGAAGATAGCCTTTAGTACTCTAAACCAAAAAATATATATCTTTCTTGACAAAATATACTACTATATGAGAATCATTAGTCTTGGTGGCTATGTCCTCCACTTATTTTTTAACATAATCAATGGAAAAAAAATATAAAAAACCAAATAAACTTGGAAAAGGACCAATGAAATCAATTACCCATTCATAAAAAATCTCGCATAATAATATGGGTTGTTGGGGGCATCATGTGTCTCCTCAAAATATTTCATGTATGTTTCCAATGTGAGAACGACTTATAAAAAAATGAGCATAATAGAATAAAATAGTCTAATAAAATCTATAGTGTAAGTCTTTACTAGTTGTCTGTTGGACTCCAAAGTGTTCTCTACATAAAAGCATATAGTAGGAATGTAGAATAGACTCAAACTCAAGATTAAGAAAACACATCCTAATAACTTGATCATTACACATGCGTGCAAGGTAGGGATCACCCCACACATAACACCTAGACTCACTCTTTAATTTTAAGACTTTATATTTCTTTAAATTTGTAGTAATTTCAGAGGAAAAAAAGTTAGTTAACTAAATCAGCTTACTAAGGATGTGTACCTGAGAGTTCATAAATATGCTCATCAAGAAAAGAAACCTGAAGTGGTACCTGGTTCAAAGTGTCAGCCTCTGGTGTGTGAGTAATTCTACTCATGTGATATGCCACCAAGTTTTCTGACCCCTTATTATCATTTATCTCAATATATAATTCTTAAAGAAGGATCATCCATCAAATAAGCCTAGGATTGCATCTAACGTTTTGAAGAGGTACATCAGAGCTGCATGGTTAGAAAAAACAACTACTTTAGATCCCAATAAATATGAAGAAAATTTACCTCAATAAAATATAACAGAAAGAAATTAATTTTTTTTGTGGTGTAATTTTATTAGGTTTAATCCAAAATCCTCAATGCATAATTAATCACATGATACTACCCTTCCACCCTATAAGATAAGACAGCTCCAACCATGAAGTTGTAAGTGTCACACATAACCATGAATGGAAGCTCCCACCATAGCGGTTGTATGATCAGTGGAGTGGTCAGATGGTTATTTATACTATCCAATGATACCATGTATGAATCATCAAAAAAGAAGCCAATATATTTTTGAAGCAATTCAGATAATGGTATAGTGATCTTTCTGAAATCTTTGATGAAGCATCGATAAAATCCTTTCTTCCCTACAAATGATCTAATATATCTCACACATGAAGGATATGGAAAGGGTGAAATAATATCTAACTTTGATCTATCAACCTCTATTCTATGTTTTGTCACTACATGTCCTAAGATAATTCCTTTATCTACTATGAAATGGAATTTTTCGAAGTTAAAAATGAGATTCTTCTCAATACAAGGATTTAACACCTTTCCCAAACTAAAGATAAATTCATCAAATGAATATCCATATGCTATAAAATAATCCATAAATACATTCATGCAGGTCTTAATGAATTCTGAAAAAATACTCACCATACATCTATAGAAGGTACTTGGGGCATTCCAAAGTCTAAATGGCATCCTTCAATAGGAAATTTTATCAAACTAACAATTGAATGTTGTATTCTCCAGATCCTTTGGAGCTATAGAAAGCTGAAAATATCTAGAAAATCCATCCAAGAAATAGTATTGTTTCTTCCCAACTAGTATCTCAAGAATTTGATCAATAAATGTGAGGGGTAAATGGTCCTTGTGATTGGATTGATACAGTTTCCTATAATCAATACACACATGCAAACAATTTTTCAGCCTCATTAGAACTAACTCCTCTCTATCATTTCTAACAATAGTAATACCACTTTTCATAGGCACAACCTAAATAGGACTCACCCACTAAGAATATGAAATGGGATAAATGATACCTTCCTTGATCAATTTTTCAACTTATTTTTTAACAACTTCTAAAAGAGTTGGATTTAGACTCCATTGTGGTTGCATAATTGGTTTAGGCTCATCATCCATAAGAATCCTATACATGAAAATAGAGGGGATAATACTTGATATGTCATCCAAGGTCCACCCGAATTCCCTAATTTTATCCTTGAAAATTTTCTAAATTTTTTAATCATGTTGAAAAGGGATATTTTATCAATTATAATAGGTAATCTCTCACCGCTCAAAAAGTATGAATATTTTATATTCAGTGGAAATGGATTGAATTCCATTGAAAGGGGAAGAATTATGGATAGAAACATTGAAGTAACTAAAATATGTGAACAATGATCATCATTATCAGAATGTACATCATTAAAATGAGAGAATAATGCATCAAATTCATCATTATACTCAATAGAAATGTCAGTATCAGATTGAACATGATAAAAATAAAAATATTAATCCAAATCAAAATAAAATTCAAGAGAGGTTTGAGCATTAGAAACAGGTGTGGAAATGACCTTAGACATAAAAAAATCAATTATTATAATATCTCAGAGCATATGAAAATAAAAATACAAGGGTTTCTTACTTTGTGTTTGAAATTTGAAGATAATAAATCAGAATGGTCTACTAAGGGGTAATTAATGGATTCTATAACATTTATTATCACATCTACATATCCAAACTCCATTTAAATTGTACCCTCAGAAACATTTATGATTGGTTTTTCAATTTTGAGGAAGGGTCTATCTAAGATAATGGGATCATGAGAATTTACCTGAACATCCTCCATGTTAATCACATAGAAATATACTAGAAAGATCACATATCTTAACTGAACAAGTAAAACCTCAAGAACTCTTGTTGGATATGTTGTAGCTCCATTCTCCAACTACACCACTACTCTCAACAGCTTCAACTCGCTGACTTGTAAAGAATAGAATATAGAGTGAGTCATCAAATTTATGGGAGATTTCAAATCACATAAAACATCAAAAAAAAATGTAAATCCCTTATGGTTCATCGTATGGTCAATTTATTTAGATCCTTTCACTTACTTGGAATTGCATGATTTGGTGTAATGAATGCTAACACATTCCTTCCAAGATTGATCCTCTCAATTCCCTTGAGTCCTCTTTGATTGGTAAAAAATTATTTTAATAATTTTTCATACCTTGGAATTTTATTAATGCCCTTTATAAGGGGTATGTTTATTTAAATGCGCTTGAATGTGTCCAAAACCTCTTTTTCATCACCTATTTAGCCATATTTGTTTTTTGAACAACTCAATTTTTAAATGTAAGGGGTTTAGGAGGAACATCATGAATCTTTTTCTTACATTTGTCCTTCCCCTTGTTCTTATCATTAGTGAATCTTGAATGGGGCCTCTCTGGGATTTAGGTGAATCCTAGTGGAATTATGGTTCATATGTATCAGTCATTTTCTTCCCAATTCTCAATGTCATTTCACTGACATTCAGATTTGGAGTAGGTTGTGATGGAATATTTTTAGAGTTCTTACTTATCAGTTCATGGTGGGCGGTGGAAATCTGTCTCATTTGTGTCTCCAACTCCCTAAACTCAGAACCTTGACACTTCATCTCATTTTGTAGATTAGAAATAATTTGTTTCAAAGGATCATTAGTATTAGAATCTATCTTTGGTTGAGAATTCCCTCTTTGTTCACTTGTTGATGCTTGGGCTTCAAATCCCATTTGGGGTTGTTGAAAACCCTATTGGTAAGGTAGAGGCTGGTAGAATTTTTGTTGAAAAGGGGGCCTTTTTGTTGTACAGATCCATACCTCATGTCTGATTGATCTTTCCATACTTGGTTGTATGTCAGTGAAAAGTAATAATACTTCTTTTAGGGATGTGGATCTTGTTTCTACTAATATATTCTCTTAGGTAATACTGTTTTACAATAATCTGTCTCTTGTAGTTTGGGGAAATAGTCTGTTGGGTGATCTGTTTCAGTGAAAATTCCACAAGGCCTTGTAGGAGTGGGTTGGTATATATTTTGAGCCAAATAAATATACCTCACCATAGTGATCAATTATTCCAAGTTTTTATTAATTAAATTATTTTCAAGAGAAGATGGACTTACCTAATGTACTCCTCTAACATGTGGTTCACCTCAATAACCAAATTTTTGGGAGTTTTGTGTCATCTTATTGATCAATTCATGTGAATCTACTAGTGTTTTTTTGACCAATTCTCCTCCAACTGTGGAATCTACCATACTCCTTTCCATAATTGTGTGTCCTTCATAAAAGTATTGTATGAGGAGTTGTTCTCTGATTTGGTGATGTGGGCAGCTTTCACATAACTTCTTGAATCGATCCTAGTACTCATATATTGAATCCCGTTGATATTTCTTGATTCCTAAGATCTCTTTTCAAATGGAAGTGGTCCTTAAAGATAAAAATAATCTCCTAAAGAAAAGATATTTTAAATTATTCCAACATGTTTATTCTTAAACTAGTAAATTATACATCCAATCTTTTACAGTTGTATTTAGTGAGAATGGTAATGATCTTGGTTTGATTTTTTCTTCAGAGAAATTACTTAGATTCAAGCTTGAGAAAACCACATTAAATTACTTAATGTTCTTGTTTGGATCCTTTTTAAGGAGGCTGTGAAATTTTGGAAGAATTTATATCAATCTAGATTTTAGTTTGAAGTCAAATTTGAGATTTGGGAATGTAATATAATTTGGTTGATAGTTAATGTTTTTTGCATCCTATTATAGAATGGTTATAGTATGTTTATTGTTATTATTTTCAGCCATTGATTCTTATATTAGGTTTGATTCATAAGTTTTTC
Organism: Viscum album; assembly: GCA_963277665.1. Classification (NCBI taxonomy): domain Eukaryota; kingdom Viridiplantae; phylum Streptophyta; class Magnoliopsida; order Santalales; family Viscaceae; genus Viscum; species Viscum album. The sequence continues at coordinate 1,191,573,135 of OY728158.1, read as the reverse complement.
CAATTTCATTGTTCCCATAATGGAGGAATTCTCTAACATGGTGAATGTTTAAGCTTCACATAGATTGAGACTACTAGATTAAATCCTTAAGAAAAGATTCAATATAAGGTTCAAGATATAAGAGATCATTGGTATTATTTCATGACATAAATAAAATAAAAACGAAATGAAGAAAATTTAACCCTAATAAAAATATAATATTTTTGAGTTTATTGTCCAAAAAAGAATAAGAAGAAGAGGAAAATTGAGAAAGTGGGAAGAAGGAATAATGAAGAGAATGAGAGAATGAAATGAAAAATAAAATGAATACCTCTAATTGTTTAAAAAATCACCATCCCCCCTCAAAATGGCCTAAATTTGAAAGGTTTTATTGTAGGTACACTCAAATGATGTGTGGTTTTTGGGTACTTAGGTTTAGTAGAGTGGCTGACCAAGGTCGTCTCTCAAAGAGGCAGTAATTAAAGAAACTTCTTAAAATTATTATGAAAATAAATATAAATTAAATACACAAATTAGAATTATGGGAGGTTTTTTTATTCTTATAAAATTATAAGAAGAAATATGCTAGAATAATATTTTATTTTTTTTATTTTTTATATGAAATGAGATTGAGAAAATGAAATGAGAAGAATATTTTTAGAAAATAATTTTGAAGCCTTAATTGATCTAACTCTACTTATTCACTTAACTATTAATCATTATCATTTAAATTAATATTTTTTTAATTATTACCCCTTATTTTTTAACCTCCAAACCCCCATGATAATTAACATCACCAAAAATATGAAATTAGTTAAAACCTAGGATAGCTTTAGAACATTCAATCATATCACCCTACTTTGATTGTTCTTCCAAGGATAGATTTTGTTTAGTGGTATATTAGGGCATATATACATTCTATAAATGATGATAAATTTATTTATTGGATTGTATTTGAACTCTATAAATTGATCTTTTGTTCTTTCATTTTACCGCATAAGATTTTGCTCTCACAATTTATACAATTCCTGATCTCACGCGTCTTGTGTTAATTGTTCAATTAATTTATTAGTTTATCTTCAATTTAAAAATCAATTAATTTATCATATTATGTTAATTAAAGTATCTCATTGATTCAAAATAAATAAATTAATAAGGTAATAGTTAGATCAATTACTAAAAAACTACTCTTCCATGGGCGGGGTAGTCATCGTAGAAATGTTTTCCATATGCAAATCTTTAGAAAGGGTATAACCCAATCTTGTTTATACTAGTGAGTTCCAACACAAATAAGTAAATAAAAGAATAATTAAATTTAAAATAATGTAATAAATGTTAGATAAATACATATTTTATTGAATGAACAAAAACATTACAACCAAGAACAGGAAAAGAAGATAATTTTGGAGGAGATCCTAGCTTGATAGATTCCCTAAACAATGGTGAATTTAAATGTAAATGAACCACTTACCTAATACTCCCAATCCTCTAAGGCACTTAAAAAACCCTAAAAATGTGAAAAAACAAATTTATAGAGTGAAGGGGAGGCTAGGCTTACAATACTTTTCAAATGTGAATGGGGGATTTATACAGATATTTTAATCCAATTTTCACAGACTATTTGACCTCAAAAATCCATAAACCATCTATTCTTATAGAAGTGATATTTAAAAAAAAATAGGTTCTATAACTTATATCTAAATTTTTCTCAATAAAATCATTTATGAAGAATTTATTTCCCAAATACTGAAGTGGTGTGCAGTCTAGAGAGTCCAGTCCATATTTGACTTCATAGACCATTTACTCTAACACAATCCATGATCCAAATAGTATTTCCTAAATGAAATTTATATCTTATTGATTTATGAACACTATTAAAAAAAATTAAACTCCAATAAAATATATAAAAATATTTATGGCTGCAATTCTACAGTGCACTTTAAAGGGAAAACTGGAATTTTCATCAAATTTTAAAATAAATGATCTAATCCCATATATTTTTTAAATAAACATATTTAACACAATGTAAAGAAATTATTCCACTTATTATAAATAAAATATTCAAAAAAATATTTTTTTTATTAGTTTTCAAATAAAATTTATCTTCCTCGATAAATGTTCCAAGTGATTTCTCTTTCAAAATCATTCTCCATTTAAGATAACATTCTTTAATGCAACTTATGCTATTTTGGAGATATAAACCAAGGATACCATTCTTATTATTTATTTTAATGTTTTATGAAGATAAAATTTTGATGAAACAAGTTTCTTTTCCATTTGTTTTTTCATGATAAAATTCTTATGAAACCCTCCTCTTTTTCCACTAGTTATGCAATGATGAAATGATAAAATAATTTTGAAACCTGTCACTTTTATATAGGTTATTAATCGATTAAATATTTATGTAAACCATTTCATTTCAGGGGTTATGATATGATGAATGATTTATGATCTTTTCTCAAACATATGTATGCTTTTTATTTTTTTATGGGTGGTACATATATCACCTCCAAATGAATTAGGTAAAGATTTATATCTCATGAGCTAGAAAAGACTGTAATGGAAAGTGAACCTAGTTTAGTAAAAGAATTTGTCTACTATGATGATATTGGGAGTGAACCTCGACTACTCTGAAGGTTTGAAGAGTGAACCGATTTAACTATGATAGTCTTTATAGTAATCCTTGACTATTGTGGAAATGATTTTCTATACTTATGTGTATGTCAAAATTCAATGTCTCATTCCAAGGTTACGGTCTCTTGTATCATGTTCTTTTATGTCCTTATGAATCATGTCTTATGAACTACCAACCTTTTTTTCATGACTCAAGATTATGATATTTTATATCCAAGTTATGGTTTTCAAATATTATTCTCAATTTTTAATACCCTTATGTTCAGGATATGCTTATGTATCTCCCTTTTTTACCCTTACCGAAAATCAAAGATCCCCCTTTATTATATTTAATTTCCATAGTTTATGAAAAAGGGTTTTAAGTTGGGTATATTTGTGAAGATTACTAAAAGGGAAGATCCTTATGGGAGATATTGAAGATCTTTCTCTAAATTAGAAGATTTTGCAACTAGTCTTCAAAGAAACTAAACTATTTAGTCCTAATGTGTGTGTTTGTGTAATATATAGAATATTAATCTAAAAAGATATAATATCTATGTATGAAAATCTTGGTCACTATATCATTAGTTTAGATGGTAAGGTCACATAAATACTCATTGTGACTGAGACCCAGTTGAGTGTTGATCCAGCAACAGAATGAGACATATTTAGAGGTTTTGTTGGACCTTATCATCTATTTCTAGTGGGAGAGGATTCTAACCAACTCCACTTTCGGGAATAGGATTAGTAGCTCCATGCCATATCGGAATCTAGACTACCACTGGTCATATAGACTGAGTAGGTGGACATGGTCAAGGAAGACAGAATCGAGATATGTAGATTCAGGTGAGTGGGCCTAAAACAATTAGTTAGGGTGTCTCTCATGGCCATGGATCAGGCCATATGTTTTTAGTGCAGTCTTTATCTATGGATTAGGGTGTTTGGACATCTACAGTTAGAGGTACAATCTTAATAGCTTCAACTTTAGTGTCTGACATTTTGATATAGGTTCTTCACATAATTTTATCTTTGTAGACACTATAAAAATCCTTAGGCTTGAAATTTAGTATTTCTATGATGTGATGACACTTAATACTCTATTTTGAATTCTATTGGAGAGTATATTCTAGTTCAAATAATTCCCCCTTGAGGTGGGAAGCTATCATTTCTTATGGGATCTCTTCTCCCTTGAGATGGAGGGCTTCGATATCATTCTCATGGTGGGATAGTTAGTCCTATATGATTGTTTGGAATTCTATCACCACAGGTTATCATTTACATGACCATAGGGTTGTATCTATATTCACAAGGGGGAATGAGTTATCCAGGAGAGTAGAGCTAGACCCGAGCATTTTGGGCGGAGTGGAGTGATAACCGAAATTTCTAGCCTTTATATAGATTATTGGGGACCATGTTTGGCTGATTTACCTCCAATAGTAGATCATTTTAGGGATGTCTTACTTAATTAATTTTGTTTATTACCTCCAAATAGTGAGGTGTAGTTCCTTATTGAGCTAGTTCCAAGAGCTACACCAGTGTCCATTCATTCTTACAGGATGGCTACTACTGATTTGCAGGAGCTCAAGAAGGAGATAGAGGACATGGAATCTAATGGTTTTATATGGCCCAATACTTCACCTTGGGGTTTAATTATCCTTTTCTACAGTAATTCAGATGGTACCCTTAGGTTTTACATGGATTACTATCAGTTGAACCGTATTATAGTTAAGAAATTTTATCCACTTCCTTATATAGATGACCTCTTTAACCAGTTCTAAGAAGTGAGGGTTTTCTCCAAGATTTATTTGAGGTCATCATACCATCAAGTACTAGTCATAACCTTGAACATATCTCATGCAACGTTTTTTATAAGGTATTCTCTTTATGAGTATCAGGTTAGGCCGTTCAATTTAATGAACACACTTGCTGTTGTTATGGCCCTGATAAATCAAGTTTTTCACCTTTACCTTGATTCATTAGTGGTATTCTTCATGGAATACACCTTAGTGTATTCTTTTACTAGAAGAGACTATTCCAAACATCTTGAGATCATTTTTATTACACTAAGAGACACCATCTATTTTCTAATCTCACTAAATTCCAATTTTGGAACAATGAGGTTCACTTACTGGGTCACATAATTTCAGGGGAAGAAGTATCTATTGACCTAGAGAAGGTTAGAGCTATAGTTACCAAGGAGTATCCAAAGAACATCTTTGACATATGGATTTTATAACAATTTGATGGATAGTAATTTTATTTAGGACTTTTCATGCCTAGAAGCTCCTCTTAATAGATTGAATAAAATGGGTTTGGAGTTCATATAATTAGAATCATGTGAGATATCCTTTCATGAGCTAAAAGGGATATTGGATTCAGTGTCAATATTAATTATTACAGATCTATGAAGAATATATACAGTCAATTTTTATGCATCAGAAATCCAGTTAGGGGAATTTATGATGTAGGGATATCAAGTTGTGGTGTATGGGTCATTTTAGTAGAGGCTACAAGAGAGGAATTACCCAATTCACGATCTTGAACTAGAAGTTGTAGTTCAAGATATGAGTTGTTGGAGGAAATACTTGTTAAGAGATCATTTTTTGGTATATACATACCAAAAAATCATCAAGTATATATCTACATATCATGACTTAAATATCAATCAAAGAAGGTGGGTTGAATACCTATAGTCGTTTGACTTTGAGCTTTCCAATATTCTAGGGAAGGGAAATGTTGTAGTGGATGTTCTAAGCCAAATAACTCAAATACAGGTATTTTAAGAGACCAATAGTGATTTTAAGTTGATTTCCATATTATTTTTATACTCACTTAGAGGTCCAAGAATAACATATGTATCCTATCCTAGAAGATTTAGCACTAACCTCTTCACTTCTAGAGATAGTGAAGATAAGGCAGTTATCAAATCCTATGGGCCTAACCCTAAGGGAGATTGTTTTAGGTATGGACCCTCTTCCAAGATAGATCATTGATAAGGATGAGGTCTTTCACATCCATGGATACTTCTATGTTCCTACAGGCATCTGAGAGTAATTGATGTGATTGTCACATGCTTCTAATTGGGTGGTACACCTTATAATTACAAATATGTATCTTGATTTAGTTCACCAATACTGGTGTCATGGTATTAAAAGGGAGATAGATGGATTTCTTTACTAGTTGTTACACCTATCAGCAGGTAAAGGTAGAACAACAGTGACTAGAAAGACTTCTATAGCCGTTTCCCATTACAAAGTGGAAATGGGATGACATCTCCATGGAATTTGTAACTAGCTTGCAGAAATACCCTCAAGTAAATGATGAAGTATGGATGCTCGTAGAAAGTATCATGATGGACTCACAGTTTTTTACTATCAATGATATGATGGGACCAAGTTGGCTGATGAAGTTTTTGGATGAACTAAGTATTGTCTTTTATTTTCAAGGAAGTTTGAGACGAAAGGAAATCACTTTTCTTTGTATAAGTGGGTGAGTAAAGATAGGGAAGTTATAATGCTTTCCATGGTTAATATGACGATTATTTTCTGATCAATAGTTCAAAAATATCATAAGTTCATTGGACAATTTTTTATGAAAGCTTTATGAAGGAAAGGGGAGAAAACATGAGGTCAATCGGTATAGTTGGTCTTACAAAAGCAAGTTTCTAAGGTGGATTTCCTTAAATATCTCATAAAAATATGATAAAGGAATGAATTTTTTGAATATGGGATTCATGAAGTAGATTTCGCAAAGACATGAATAATGTTAATGGTGTTCTTTGTAATTACGAAAATCTACACGAATGGCCTAGATGAAGAGATTTGCAAGTGAGCATTGCGGTAGAGAAGAGAATTGTGAGTTGAGAATAACATCAGTGCAAAGGATTTGACAGAACACTTTATGATTATGATGATATTTGAGAATCCGTAAAATAGCCATGGTGCTTTGTGAAACAGAGTGACTTTCAGCAAAAATTTCAGAGCTCTGTGATTTGGTGCTGATGTGGCACTAAGGTGGCTGAAAGGTTATGTATTCAGTGGGCAACACCTATAAATAGGACCCTACACCCTCGATAAAATTTGAGATACTTAACAAGAATTTCATAGCTCTTTAATTGTGAAGAACGTTCGTGGAGAAAGTGGGATCTATGAAGTTAGTAGGCTTCACGAATGAAAGGAGCTTCACAGCGAGTCATTGAGCTTTTTGAAGGAAGTTAACCTCACAAAGACCCATTTGTGATCTGCAAAATATTTAGATCTACAATCTAGTGAGCTTTGTGAACTAGAGATCTTTGCAAACTATAGTGCTCTACAAAGCTGGGAGCTTCGTGAAGGATCTCTGTGAAGGAGCTCCACAAGCTAAAGGTTTGAGTACCCAAATTAAGAAACAAGTGATTTCAAGTGGATCAAGATAATACTGGGGTATAGGATTAAGTATTATTACAAAGTCGAATTATTTCCTATCAGATTATGGATAGGAAAGAGAAGAGTTATTTTTCAAAGATCATATTTTTGAAGGTTTTTCAAGAAGCACAAAGATATTGCATTAACCTATTTGTGCTAAGAGGGTTCACACACACGTGAGGATTAAATCCCAAGTGCTACATGAGTGTAAGGGTTATCCTACTTATTGTATTCCACATCAAATGATTGGTTTCTAGCGGATTTTCTGGATTATTTTCATACCATACCAAGGACGTAGATACTCTTACTGAGTAGTGAACATTGTAAATCTTGTGTTCATGTGGTTGTGTGTGTTCAGTAGGGAATAACTATTTAACATGAGGTGAAGGTTGTTTCAAAAATAAATGAATCATAAAAGAAAAAGATATCACTGATTCACCCCCTCTCCCTCTCAGTGATACTCAGATCCTAACTGGGTAACTTTAATTGGTATCAGAGCCACAGGTTCCCTTCATTTGTTCTTTACTGAAGTTTTGAAGAGAAGTTTCGATGGAGAATATGAATTGTGTGAATAGTAAGGGAATTCCAATATTTAATGGGAATAATAATCATATCTAGAAAGATAGAATGATTCCTTATATTATGTCTCTTGGATATGAATTTCTGGAAACTACAACAGATGGATTTCCTACTATTAATGAAAAGGTTCCTATTAATCATGCTGATAAGAAGAATCTTGAGAACGATGGAAGAGATAAAAATGAATTACTCTCAACTCTTTCTGAGAGTGAATTTTTAAGAGTAAAAGGTGTCTCTACAGCCAAAGGAATCTGGGACAAACTGAAAAAAATCTTTGAAGGAAATAAAAAAGTGAAGAGGAAAAACTTCAAATATAGAGTTTGAAGTATAAAGAATTAAATATGGGTGAGAATGAATATGTTGGGAACTTATTTACAAGGATAAATGACATTGTCAACACAATTATATGTCTTGGTGAAAATTCATAGGATTATACAGTTAATAAAATTATCTTGAGAATTCTTCTCAGAAAATTTGATGCTAAATTTTCATCACTAGAATACAGATACCCTGAAACATTATCTATGGATGATTCGCATAGTACTCTCGTCACTTATTAAATGATAAGGAAGAAGGCTATGAAGAGAAAATCAAAAGGTGATATGGAAATGTCTTTCAAGGCTACAAATAATAAAAAGTCTAAGAAAATTCTTATTGAAGATGAAGCCAGTGAATCTGACTCTGAAAATGAGGTATGTCAAAATTTTGATGAAATTTTACCCTTGTTTTATAATAATGTGAAAAGAGGAATAGGGAAATACAAGGGGAAACTCTCTTTTAAATGTTTTGAATGTGGAGTCATTGGCCATTTTGCAGCTAATTTCCCTCAAAAAGGGAAAGATGAAGATAGTGATGAAGAAGAAAGAAGACCAAGAAGGTCATGTAATAAACAGGGTGACAAAGATAAATATTCTAGAAGAGGTAAGGATAAAAATTTCTTCAAATAAAAAAGAAGAAGATTTTTTTCAAAAAATGAACAAGATGATGATAGCGAGGCTAAATCTGAAAAATATTTTTTTGAGAAAGCTAGAGAGGGAACCTTTTTGCAATAGTGAATAATGAAGATTATGAGAGAATTAGTACTGACAAAGAGGGAACTCAGCTTGAATAGTATTTGAAAGAAGAGATGAAGGAATGTTTTAGAAAGATCAGAAGGCTTGAGAAGGAAAATAGGAAAATGATAAATGATAAATCTTTATCAAATGATCAAGAATGTTTTCCTGATAAGAAAGAAAAATTTGAAAAAAAGATTGATGATCTGAAAAAATCTCTTGAGAGTGAAAAGAATCATAATGATCATTTAAAAGTAAAACTGAAGGAAAAAAGAAGATGAGTTGGAACTTGTCCAATATAAACTTTCTAAAGATGAGGAAAGGAACACAAGGTTTAAAAAACACTATTACAGAAATTGGTGAATGTTCTACTAATAATGAACCTAATAAGGATCAAGAAAAGTTACCTTCAAAGGTTGAAAAGAAAGATGGAACTATTTATGAAAAGAAAAATTCTGGAAAGGCTACTTATGTGGTCAAAGTTAGAAATACTAATAAATCAGAAGCATCTAAAATTCCCAAGTCTAGAAATATTTCTACCACTTCTGGTTCTAGTAAGTCTAAATAGAAATCTAAGCTAAAGAAGAACGTTACAATTGAAAATATAATGGTCTATAATCAGTATAGTTCTAGTAAGAAGATTTTTGAGAATCATGTACACAAATTTGGTCAGTATGCAAGTTTCATATAGAAATATTCATTCCATGGATACTGCTGGTATTGTGGTTGATTTGGACTCATGGAAAATATGTGTTGGTTAAACCAACAACATTAGTAATATTCTACAAGAATTGAAAGAAAAGGATTGAGGGGGATTCAATATTTTAAAAATAGAAAACCTTAAAAGAAATTCCACAAAACATCTCAAAATGGTAGTGTGAAAGTTGAGAATAGAGTCTAACCATTGGAAACTATATGTGAAAGATATGATAGACTTGGACACCTTGCTAAGGGTTGCCTGATTGTGTTACCGAAACAAGAAATCTTTTTGAATATTATTAGAAGTTGTAGATTTTAAATTCTATCAAAGGAATATCTTCTTTGTCTGAAAAAGAAATAGTGCTTTGTTGTCTAGCCAGAACACATGGACTGGGCTAGGAGATTGGAGGAAGCACATAAAAAAGTGGAAGAAAATGATGAATGGAAATATCTTGTTGTTGAAACTTATTTGAAATATATGAAAGGAGAATGACCATGTATCCTTGATAGTAGTTTTTAATCTCATATGATAGGAGACTTATTACTGTTAAATAATGTAAAATATTTCAAAGAATGAACAATGAAATTTGGAAATGATGAATCCCTAAGGATCAAAGGTGTTGGTTTGGCCATCATTGGAAATGAAAAGATGAAATCTAGGAAAACACTATATGTTGATGGGATAAAACACAACCTTCATACTGTGTCACAACTCTGTGATGAGGGCAACAAAGTTATCTTTAGAAAAGATGGATTTTTCATGAAAAGTGAATATGATGGAAATGTAGTTACAAGAGGCCAACGTACAAGAGTGAATTTGTTCCAAGTTGGTGAAGTACAGAACTCTTGTTACATGTGTATGGTGGATGAAAATAATTTATGGCATAAAATGTTGGAACATATGTTTTAGATAAATACATGTAAGTTATCAAAGCGAGATAGTGTCTAAGATATGCCTGATTTATCCAAAATAAGAGATTGGTGTTGCACTATTTGTGAGAAAGGGAAGATTACAAACTCTATGCATAAGAGAGTTGAAACTCGCTCAAAAAGACCTATGAAACTCATACATTCTGATATTTGTGGACCAATGAGCAATTAATCTACAAATGGAGATAAGTACTTCATTACTTTTATTGATGAATTTACTCACATTACTTGTGTTATGTACATGATACATAATTCAGATGATCTAAAAATGTTTAAGAGTTTCAAGAGGAAAGTAGAGAAGGAATGTGAGTATTCAGTGAAGAAGTTGAGAACTGATAATGGTGGTCAGTGTAGGAATGAAGAGTTTTAAAGTTATCTTGAGAAGGCTGAAATTCCGTATGAGTTCAATTCACTATACACACCTCAACAAAATGGGGTTGCTGAAAGAAAGAATAGAAGTTTGTGGAAAATGGAGAGAACTATGTTACATGAACATAGTCTTTCTCATTATTATTGAAGCGAATCTATGAGCACTATTTTGTATATTTAGAACCAATGTTTCTATAGGAAAAACTTATATATGAATCAATACTAAATGTTCTATGGAAAAACTCCATGTCAGAAACACTTAAGAGTTTTTGGGAGTCCATGAATTATAAAGAAGAAAGGTGGAAACCTTCGAAAGTTTGAGGAAATAAGAGATGATATAATTTTTCTTGGATATGATCTATAAGGAAGAAGGTATAGATGTCTCAAAAAAGAAATGGAATAATTATAGATTCTATATATGTAAAAGTTGTTGAAAATGTTGTGAAAGAAAAGCAGTTGTATTCTGATGTGAAAGTCGAGCAAGATAGAGAATATTTTCTTAATGATTCTGATAATGCAGTAGAATGTGTTAATCCTACTCAAGAAGAGGAATCAGAATTAGCAATATAAAGTGACGAGGATGAAGTTCGAACAGCTCATCCTCGTCTAATGAAACAAGTGTAGTCTCAGAACATTATTGGAGATCGACATTAGAGGGTTCAAACAAGAAGATCTTGATCGAATAGAGAATAATGATGTAAATGAAGAATTTGAGCATCCAAAATGGGTTCATTCTGTGAATGAAGATCTTGATCAGATAGAGAAGAATGATACTTGGGAACTTGTACCCAAGCTAGATAACAAGAACATTATTGGTACAAAGTGGGTTTTCTAGAACAATTTTAATGAAGAAGTTAAAGTAATAAGAAACAAATAAATATATGTTTATAAAGGTTATTCACACATTTAAGCCATTGATTTTGATGAAACCTTTGCTCTGGTGGAAAGATTAGAAACAATCAGAATCTTTCTTGCTATTTCTGCACAACGAGGTTACAAAATCTTTCAAATGGGTGTAAAATATGAATTCTTGAATGGTGACCTCGACGAGGAAGTTTAAATTGATCAACCTTGTGTATTTTTAATTGGTAATGATGAAGGTTATGTGTGTAGGTTGAATAAGGATTTGTATGTGCTAAAACAGGCACTGAGGTCATGGTATTCTAAATTGGATAATTTATTGAGGAAGATAAATTTCATTAAAGGTAGTGTTGATAGTAATTTTTACATACAGTAATGTCAAGAGTTTTCTATCATCATAATTGTTTATGTTGATGACATTATATTTGTTGGAAATGATGAAAGATCATGTAAAAGATTTGATGAGAATATGAAGAAGTCATTTGAGATGTCTGTGCTGGGAGAGATGAAATACTTTCTTGGGTTCCAAATTTTTCTTGAAGAGAAACCACTTTTTTATTTCTCAAGAAAAGTATGCTAACTTATGAAGAAGTTTGGCATAGAAAATTTGAAACTAGTGCCCACACCAATTTCAATGGGAACCAAGTTTTCTAAAGATAGAGAAGGAAAGGAAGCTGATCAGAAAGAGTTTCGAAATCTGATTGAAAGTCTATTATATCTGACTGCCTCAAGACCTGACATCGTCTATGCTATTACCTTATGTCCAAGATTTTAGAGCACTCCAAAACAATCACATTTGATTGCTAGAAAAGTAATTCTTAGATATATCAAAGGCACAACAAATTTTGGAATCATATATGATGGATTAGAAAATATTGATCTTTTCAGGTATTCAGATGTTGATTAGGCAAGAAACGTTGACGATAAAAGATCCACATCCGGTGGAGTCCTTTTTTTAGGGAAAATTTATGTCAGTTCGTATACAAAGAAACAAAATTCAGAAACTCTTAGCATAGTTGAAGCTGAGTATATAGTTTCTACACAAGCTGCTACATAACTAATGTGGATGAAGACTCAGTTGGAAGATCTACTTGTTGAAGTAAAGTTACCTTTGCTCTTAGGTTGTGACAATCAAAGTAAAATCAATATTATAAAGAATATGGTACAATATTCCCATTCAAAACATATTGACATAAAGTACCATTTTATCAAAGAGCATGTGGATCAGAATGAATTAAACCTGGACTACGTTCCTACATCAGAACAAGTTGTTGATATATTCACAAAACCGTTACCAAATGAACCATTTTCCAAATTGATGTTGAACATGCGTATCCAACCTATTTCTCCTCAACGTTGAGTTACGTGTTTCTATCCCCTCTCTCATCTTACCCTTGGATAGTGTTGTCAAGGGGGATAATTGTTTTATAAATCTATCCTTATGGTTGCATGCATAAAGGGGGAGTTTTGGGTAAACTGTTAATTCAGTATGTAAGTGTGTGAACTATTCAAACTATTTGTTAGAATAGTTGCATAATGGTTGTATAGTGGTTGTAGGAAACAGTTTTTTCTTTATTGAAATAATGTTGAAAAGGTGAATAAAGATGAGTAAAGAAAATGTGATGTGGTTTCATAGTCACAACTTTTGGTCAGCATGGTCTTGTTCTCAATAATTCTTGTTTCCTACAATGATTTAGCTCACGTAGGCTTAGAATTGTTTATAAGTGAACCATTGCTTGGGGTTTCAAAGTTCAGTGATTTATAGACCTTTGTTGACAATAAAATCCCAAGGGGGGATATTTTTGGGACCAAGTTGGTTGATGAAATTTTTTAATGAACTAAGTATTGTCTTTTGTTGTCAAGGAAGTTTGAGAAGGAAGGAAATCACTCCACTTTGTATAAGTGGATGAGGAAATATAGGGAAGTTAAAATGCTTTCCATGGTTAATCTGATGATGCTTTGTTGATCTGTAGTTCACAAATATCATAAGTTGGTTGGAGAACTTGTGATGCAAGCTTTATGAATAAAAGGGGGAGAAAACAAGTGGTCAATCAGTATGGTTGGTCTTGCAGAAGCGGTTGTCTAAGGTGGCGTAGTTTCCCAGTGTTTGCCAAAATTTTTGGGTCTAAAATTATGAGTTGGTCTACCATTGTAAAAAGTGGATTTCCTTGAATATATCCTAAAAATATGGAAAATGATTTAATTTCGTGAAGATGGGCTTCATGAAGTGGATTTTGCAAAGACATGAAGAATTTTGATGGTGTTCTTCATGATTATGATGAGCTTCATGAATGGCAGAGGTGAAGAGATTTGCAAGAGAGCATTGTGGTGGTGAAGAGCATTGAGAGTGGATCATCTCAGTTGTGCAAAGGATTTTATGGAATGCTTCTCGATTATGATGAGCTTTGCGAATCTAGAAAATAGCCATGGTGATTTTTGAAACAGAGTGACTTTCAACAGAAATTTTGGAGCTCTTCGATTTGGTGATGATGTGGCTCTAAGGTGGTTGTAAGGTTCTATATTCAATGGGAAATTCCTATAAATAGTCCCCTACCCCCTTGAAAAATGTTGAGAGACTTAACGAGAATTTTAGAGCTCTCAAAATTGTGAAGAAGGTTCGCGGAGAAAACAAGCTCTACAAAGGTAGTAAGCTCTATGAAGGAAAGGAGCTTCGTGGCGAGCCGTTGAGCTTTGTGAATGAAGTTAAATTCACAAATATCCATTTGTTCTCCACTAAATAGTGAGCTATGTGATCTAGTTATCTCTATAAACTAGAGAGATTTGTGAACTATAGTGCTCTATGAAGCTGGGAGCTTCGCGAAGGAGCTCTGCGAAGGAGCTCTGTGAGCTAGATATTTGAGTACCCAAATTAAGAAAAAAGTTATTTCAAGTGGATCAAGATAAGGCTGGGGTATAGGACTAAGTATTTTTACAAAGTCTAGGTAGTTTTTATCTACTTCTGGATAGGAAAGAGAAGAGTTGTTTTTCAAAGATCGTTTTTATGAAGATTTCTCAAGAAGCAAAAAGATATTGCATTACCCTATTTGTGATAAGAGTGTGCACACACACTTGAGTATTATCTTCCAAGTGCTACATGAGTGTAATGGTACATCCTACTCGTTGTACTCCACATCAAAGGATTGTTTTCTAGTGGATTTTGTGGTAATGTATTATTTCCATACCATACCAAGGACGTAGCTACTCTTGTTGAGAATTGAACCTTGTAAATCTTGAGTTTTTGTGGTTGTGTGTGTTTAGTAGGGAATAACACTTTAACATTAGGCTAAGGTTGTTTCAAAAACAAGTTAAACATAAAAGAAAAAGATATCAATCATTCACCTCCTCCCCCTCTCAGTGATACTTGGATCCTAAAGGGGTAACTTTAGGAGACCATTCCTATGGATGATCTTGTTAGGTTTTATATTGGAGAGATTATACGACTTTATGGAGTCCCACAAACTATTGTAATGAACAGGGACACTTATTTCAATTCATGGTACTATAAAGGGTTGTATAGAAAATTAGGTACATAGGTAATTTTGTGTCCAGCATACCACCCTCAAACCAATGGGAAGTCCGAGCGCACAATAAAGGTGTTAGAGTGAGTTCTAAGAGCATCCTTCCTTGATTTTGGAGGTTTTTGGGGAAAAATATACCACTATCCCAGTTTACCTACAATAAAAAATTTCATGTGATGATACAGATGGCTCCTTGTAAGTCCTTTAATGGTATGCAATGTTATTTACCACTATGTTGGTTAAAGGTAGGGGACGAAATGCTACTGGGACCTCATCTCATTCAGTAGATTTAATAGCAGGTTCATATTATTATAAAGATAATGGTTATAGATCAGTCTAGATGGAAGCCCTATGTTGATTAGCATCAATGACTTCTAGAGTTTGAGGTTGGGGATCGAGTCTTTTTGTATATCAACTAGAGTGGGGCATCGATGGTTTAGGTGGAAAGGTAACCTTTCATCCTAGTTTTTTAGACCTTTTGAGGATGTTGACACTCTTTTTTCTCCAAAGGGTGAGAATTCTAAAAGTAAATTACCTCAAGAAATAAAGAGGTGAATATCACCAATAATAATCAAGGATTTTTCTAAGTTCAACCTATAAACACTCATCTTGTGCACCAATAGCCTCATGCAGGACTAGACTGCATAGCTCAGAAGGATAAGCCTCACCTACACAAGGCACCTACATGGTGGACCTATGTGGATGAATTATTTCACCTAGGGTCCTAATATTTCCTATAAATGGGACCCTAGGGATCCTAATTTCACATAAATAGAAGTTCAGAAGAAGCCCTGAAGCTATAATTTCCATATTCCTTCACCTAGGCCCTCAAAACCACCCAAGTAGCTATCCAAAACCTAAGAGAATAGGGAATTAATGTAGATATTGTGATTAATTTTCCACTAGTGTTTGATAAAAAAAGGAACTTGCATGAGGAACCACTCTCCCTAATTAAAAAGTACTAGCATGAAGGTACCCACCCAAATTTGGTACTTGCATGAGGCCCTTCCAGAGACACCTAATGTAACCCTTGAATCCAATAGTAAGGCTTCACCCAAGTTTTTTTTCCTAGGTTGTCCATCAAAAATAATCCATATATAGATCACGTAGGTTCACCCTTCTAAAATCACTTCTATTTCATACGATCGTTTCCTACATGATACCTCCTCAGATCACCTAGGACTTACCTATGCGAGACTCCTTTAAGCCCTCTTTTACACCACCAATGGCAGGGAATCTCTTCCATTGGATCCCACATCCAATTGGGGAAAAGACAATACATTTCCCAAAGCCTCTAGATATGTGTAATCAGAGTATAGGATACACTAGTGTGTCCTCTCATTCATATATTCTCATGGTAATGGAGTTCCTATATTTAAATTCCATTGTATTTGAGATCCTTAGAGTGTTTTCAATTATACATCAATGTCATAAATAGGGTCCCAACCTTGGATGCAGTGATAGGGACCTCCCTATTTCATACATGAGTTCTAGTTCCTTGTCCTTCCCTCATCGTCTCTAATACCAAGGACCTCCCATTTAAGACGATGAGTGGGTGATGTTTTATTTTCCCTTTGATAAGAGTTAGTGCATTATCATTCTCTCTTCTCTAGAATTATGAATTGTTCATCCCTCTTTGAGTAATACCCTATCCTTTATTGTATTAGGTTATACCCCTCTTATATTTCATTCCCTGGGGTTACAAAAATAATAGAGGATATTTTCACATCAAAGCCCTTTATATCTCCCATTTCACCAACCTCATCCACCAGAGGATGAAGAAGATTGGGTGGTTTGTTAGATCTTCTACTTACTCTTGTTTATTACACCAATCATGACTCACCTGGGCTTATAGTCTAGTCAAAATCATGACCTCTGCATGATTAGATTCATGTCTTAGTAGAAAATCCTTTTCCAAGTCTTCCTCATGCCTTACTTTAGAGAGCCTCTATATGTTTGGGTCCTCAAATACATGTATCCATCTCAAAGGGACAGATCCCCCACAAGATAAACCTCCAAAGGGCCTTCTATTCATTATAATCCCCCAAAATGTTATCACCATATCAAAGGGACAAATACCCAATGAGACAAGATTTCATAGGGCCTATAAAGTCATGGGTCATCACATCTGAACTATGTGGGATTTTCTTCATGCTCAAATGGGATACGTAGAAATCCTCCTTAAGGTTCAAACACAACACCCCAAATTAATCATAATTTTCTTTGGGCCACATTCCCAGTAGAGTCATATCCATCCTGGTAGGTTACATCTATTCCAGTTCCCCTAGTATGTTTCAGTATAATTCCCACACTAAAATTTGACTAGGTATCTTTCATCTAGACTTCCTTGCCATATGACGTTAACTAGAATGGTTTAGTCCTCATCACACAAACTTAAAATGAATGATGTGTCCCATTATGTGGCACCAAAATACATGGGTTATTACTTTTTTCACAAGGATATGTAGGAATCACATTTCATGGGACTGATCTAGACATCAAAAAAAAATAGGACCAAGTTGTGTTTTTTATTTGTTTTCAATCGATAGGTGTTCTGAAGAAAGAGGGGATTTTGATGAATGAGAATTCAGAATGAAAGGGATTGAAAGAAGTGTTTGTTTTGTGGGTGATAGTTTTTTCTTAGAAATAAGAAATTTATTCTGATTCAATTCACTTTTTTTCTAGAAATAATTGTGCTAATGGTGGAATTGATAGAAATAGAAATCACTATGAAATTTTATTGTAATGAGAAGAAGTGTGTTTGAAAGTGAAAACATTTTTCTGTAAGTAGATGGTCATTATATTCACTCTGAATACAATGAGAAAGAGGTGTTTTTTTAGAGAATCAGAGTCACTATGACTACAATTGAATCAACTATGATGATTCCTTGCTGATTTTTATTTCATATAAATCATGAGTTGTATTGACAACTTGTGACAAAATCTTGATATAAGGAAAGGGGAGTGAAAGAGATGATACCAATCAGGAAATAATTTTATTCATATTATTTTTCAAATTAATCAAAAAATAATCTTATTCAAATTTATCATATTCAGATGGTAGAGAGAAAGAAGTGGTACCGATTGTTTTTCAAAACAATCGAAAATGAATCGTATTCAGATTTTCTAAAAAAATAATCATAAAAGAATCATATTAATATTTATTGTATATGGATGGAAGAGAGAAATAAGTGGTGCCGAGTGTTTTTCAAAACAATCAGAAAAAAAATCATATTTAGATTGAAGAGGTGGTGTCGATTTTCCTTCAAAAAAATTGTATCTAGATTGTATTGATTGTCTTTTAAAACAATTGGATTCTGGGTGAAAGTAAAAAAAAGTGGTGTTGATGAAAGGTTGTGTCAATGAGAAATGTGATGTCGATGGAAAGTGGTGTCAATCAAAGTGGTGCTGATGGAAGAAGGTATGCCAATGGAAGATGAGACATAGATTTTTTTTTCAAAACAATCATATTTGGGTAGAAGAAAAGGAAAGAGATGGTGCGGGTTATTTTTTTAAAACAATCATATTTAGGTATAAGAAAAGGAAATATATTGTGTTAATTCAGAATGAATTGTATTCATATTGTTTAGTATCTTATCTAGGAAGATCAACCTTATCAGATTATATTATATCGTATCTGGGTAGATATTTGTTTTCAAATTGTATTTGATTATACCCAGCAATCATAACTAGAATGGTTATAACCACAAATGATTGTATCTAGAATGATTGTATCCAGAATAACAGTAACCAGCAATCATTTCTAGAATGATCGTAACCAGAATGATTATAACCAGAAATGATCATATCCAGAATGATCAAATATAGAATGATCATATTCAAGATGATCATATCCAGACCATTTGTATTCATAAAATATCATTTGGTTGAGATGAAAAGAAAAAATCATGAATGAATAGAAAGTTACAATACTTTCCAATTGAAATCAGGCGATGCTAAAGCTGATCCTCAATGAATTAAAAGTCATGAATGAAGTCATGATATAAGCACATGTTCTTGAATGAAGTTAGTTTCTAGAGATGATGTGTTTTCTCATGTGGGTAAAGAGAAAATAAAATAGAAGGAGACAGATGAAATAATTTTCAAAGGGGGATTCTTTCATTCAAAAGATTGTTTTATTGAAGAATGAATTTCTTCATAAAATTTTTTTCAAATGGTACAGAACTTTGTTTTGAAGAAATCAGCATGAGAGAATCAGAATCAGATGATCGCACCCATGTATTAATCATAAATTGTAATCATATTTACAATTAAAATAGGAGTCTCAAGAAGAAGAGGTTTAGATTATGGAAGTTTCTAGAAGAATAAATAAGCGTTGAAGAAGTCATAATTGCTTCGAGATTTCAGGAGAAATTCATATTTTGGTGAATTTAAGTGAGTGAGAAAGTGTTTTGGGATTCCCGCATAAACATGTTTTGGGTCATTAATAAAAGGAAACAAGTACATTGTAATTTATTACAATGAACAAAGTTCACAGCAAAGGAGAGAGAAGCTTCATGTTTTAGAGAGAATAAAAATAGGTGAAGAGTATTCGGCTTGACTTTTTTATTTGAGTATTTATCGCATCAGGGTGAATTAATCAGTTTCGATTTTTCTATACCGGGTGTTTCCATATTGGGCTTCTTGGGCTGAGGAAGAATTGTATTGAGTCACTTTATCAGTCTCAGGTTTTGAAGCGGTGCTGATTTTATTTGTTATGACTATTGCATACATGTTTTAAAGTGGTTTTGATTCTATTTGTCTTGAATATTAGATACAAGTTTTGAAGTGGTGTCGATTCTATTTGTCTTGACTATTGTATTCAATTATTAGAGTGGTGTCAATTCTATTCTACTTTATTCAGTTGAAAGATAAAATCGAGAAGAATCGTACTGGGAGCATCGTACGCAGGGTAATCAAATGGATTGTTTTACATATTCCAAGTGGTTCTTAACTTTATTCTTGGTAATGAAAATAAAAATTGTTTTACAATTGAATATATTTGGTGAGTTGAAAATAATCACCGGTAACATGAGTTGTTACAAAATAATTGTATTACCCTATTGTGCTAAGAGGGTGCACACACACTAGTGGGATTATATCATAGTTCCACATGAGTGAAAGGGTACATCCTACGCATTATAATACAAGGATTTTTTCTAGTGGATTGTTTATTATTGGATCATTTCCAAACCATGCCAATGACATAGCTATTTTTATTGAATAGTGAACCTTGTAAATCTTTGTGTTCTTCTGGATTTGTGTTAATTTGTTTCTCAGTAGGTAATTGAAATCTTTAACTGGATATGAAGTTTATTTCAATTGAAAAGAAACATAAAAGAAAAATAGTATCTCTGGTTCACCCCCTCCCCTCTCAGTGATACAATACTCTGACTAGGCACTTTCAATTGGTATCAGAGGTAAGGTTCCCTTTATTATTCCATGCTAATGCAGAATGTGAAATGTGTGAACAGTAAAGGTATTCCGATCTTTAATGTAAATAAATATCATATCTAGAAATTTAGAATTTTTTTCATATCTTATGTCTATTAGCCATGATGTTCTTGAACCTACAACAGTTGGGTTTCCTCCAATTGATGATAAAACTCCACTTATAGCTGTTGATAAGATACATCTTGAGAATGATGTAAGGGCAACTAATTCTATATTTTCATCACATTTTTAAAGTGAATTATTGAGATTAAAAGGTGTTACCATAGCCAAAGATATATGGGATAAATTGAAAAACATATATGAAGGTAATACAAAAGTGATGAAGGCAAAGTTACAAATATGGAGATTGAAGTATAAAGATCAAAAGATGGATGAGCATGAATTTGTTGTGAACTTCTTTACCAGGGTAAATAACATAGTATGTACTATCATATGACTTGGTGAAAAGTTGGATAATTATATTATGGTTGAAAAGATCTGGAGAATCCTACCTGAAAAATTTGATGAAAAAGCTTCTTCATTGGAAGATATAGATCCTGAAACATTATCTCTTAATGATCTTCATAGTACTCTCATTACTTAAAAAATTATAGGGTATAATTTTATGAAAGGAAAAACTAAATTTGATAGAGAAATGCCTTTCAAGGCTTTTAAGAAAGAGAATAATATTCTTGAAGAAGAAGAAGCTGGAGATTCTTACTCTGAAAATGAGGTATGTAAAAATATTGATTCAATTTTGTCCTTGTTTTTTAAAAATGTGAAAATAGGTATAGAAAGGTATAAAGGTAAACTTCCCTTAAAGTGTTTTGGATGTGGGTATATTAGGAATTTTGTTTCCAACTATCCTCAAAGAGGAAATTAAGAAGAAAGTGATGAAGAAAAAATTGAAGATGAAAAAATAAGTCCAAGAAGATCTTGGAAGAAAAAGGGTGATAAAGAAAAATTATATTCCAATAGGGAAGATAAGAGGTTCTCCAAATACAAAAAGAGAAAAAAAAATCTAATGAAGATGATATTGAGGATGTTACAAATGAGCCTCATCCCAGTTGGTGAGGACTCTTAATTTCATCTAGGCAACTCGGAATCAAATCCAGGAAGAGGCACAATTTCTGGACTGCAGCAGTACTGTAGTAGGTACTATAGCAGGTACTGTAGTAGAAACTATGCAGTATTGTAGCAGGTACTATAGCGGGAACTATGGCAGGCACTATTTGGCACTGTAGTAGCAGGGAATTTGCCCCCGTTTGGGCCTTTGGGCCACCGATTTGGTCCCTGAGTCCTTTAAGGACTTTGGGACACCCAATCATTCAGGCTAGTAAGGCCTTCGGGCCACCTCAAGGCCTTCATTCAACCTTTAGTACAAATGCAAACCAGACAACCTACAAGGAACAAGCTCTATAGAAGGATGAGAAAGGAGGTTTCACCACAGAAGAAGCTACACGGATTGCAAGAATGAGAGGGTATGGAACCTGCCATCAGAATAAGACTTTAAATTCATGAGATAGCCTATCCGAATAGCCATTTGAAGGTGGAGATCTGATTTCAAGATGAAGATACTGGGAGGAAAGTTCCAAGTAGTTAGTCTGGGTTGTATGTAATGTTTGAAGCCTATGGGCAATGAATTCCTCTAAGGCCTGTAGGGCCATGTAATACTTACGCCTACAGGCATTTTAAGGGTTCCACCACACCCCTAGAATATTGTATTATCAAAAATAAATAAAAAATGAAGGCCTTCAGGCCATTGGATGGACAACATGTTCATTGCAATAGTTAATGAAGAAAGTTCTTCCAGTAATGAAAGTAGTTGTGCTGAAGAAGATGAAGAAAGTGAAGTTGAATACAAAAATTCCATTGATTATTCTAGGGAAAATACTTTTATTGGAATAATGAATGATGAAAAATTTAGAAGTAGCAGTTCTGATGAAGAAGATACTCAAATAGAGATGCATTTGAAAGAAGAATTTAAAGAATGCTTTAGAAAGATTAGAAGGCTTGAAAATAAAAACAGAAAGTTGGAAGATAAATCTTCCTCAATAAGAAATCAAGGATATTTTTTTTAAAAGAAATATAAGTTGGATAAATATACTGATGATTTGAATAAATATCTTGAATAAGAAAAGAAAAATAATGAGCATCTAGAAGTGAAGATGTGGGAAAAGAAAGAAGAGTTGGGACTTGTACAAAAAACGTTATTTGAAGCTGAATTGAGAAATACAAGTTTCAAAAACTCTATCACTAAATTAGTGGATGTTCTCAGAATGAGAAACTTGATAAGTCACAACAAAATTTACCTTCAAAGGGTGATAAGAATAATGGAATTGTTTTTTTAAATAATAAAATTAGGAATGTTATGTATGTGGCCAAGACCAACATGGATGGAAATTCAGAAGTCTCAAAGAACCGTGAGTCTAAAAATGTTTCGAAACATTATAAATATGGAAATGTTTCCAATACATTTTGTTATGATATTTCAGGAAAGAAAATGAAGAATCTTATTGATAATATAAAGGTTGGTGGATTGTAAAAGAAATAGAAGAAGGTGGATGAGAAACGCATTCACAATTATGGACAGTATCGAAGTTTCAGAGGAAAATACTCCTTTTATGGATATTTCTGGTATTGTAGTGGATTTGGACATACAGATAATATGTGATGGTTCAAAAAACAACACTACACTTATTCCACTGGTTATGGAAGTCATGGTTTGATGGGGTGTCAATTCTCTCAATAGAAGAAGTCTGAGAAGGGTGTGTTGAATAAATCTAAGAAGAATGAAGTAATGACTAAAAATAGGTTCCAACCATTGGAAAATATTTGTGAAAGGTGTGAGAAACCTATACACCTTGTAAAATAATGTATTGTTTTGTTATCTTCATGACAAAATATTCTTAACAATTCTCAGAAGTCGAATGTTTTAGAAATCAAGAAAGACAGATTTTCTAAATTTCAAAAGAAAGAGTGCTTAGTTGTTTGGCCAGAACACATTGA
Organism: Viscum album; assembly: GCA_963277665.1. Taxonomy (NCBI): domain Eukaryota; kingdom Viridiplantae; phylum Streptophyta; class Magnoliopsida; order Santalales; family Viscaceae; genus Viscum; species Viscum album. Next base: position 1,191,549,690 of record OY728158.1, on the reverse strand, counting down.
CCTAGCTAGGAAATTGGAGGAATCACAAAATAATGTGAAAGAAGATAGGAAGAAGCATACTTTGGAAGATATTATAAAATTTGAAAAAAAAAGTATCAACGGATGGTGAAGATGAGCAGGAAGGGCATGATATCAAAACTTGTTCAACTATCTTTCCAGAGAAAAATGTAGCAATGAAAAATATGGAACAAACTAATTGTAACAAGGATGATCCTAAAGATGAAGAAAATTATTCATCCTCATCATAAGGTTCGAAAGATAAAAATAAAGTTGTTACAAAACTCAAGAAGGATGAACAGAATAAATAAAGCACATCCAATGAAAAATCCAATATGAAGAAGAATAAGGTAAGGCCAAGAGAGTATTCTCAGACCAATTATTATTTCTAACAAGAAATCAAGGTTCCTCCTTATTCCCAATATCTTTCTATACTTATGATAACATGTAAGTAATTGAAGGGGTGTAAAAAAGGAAGATGTAATTGATGAGTCTCTTTTTTGTAAAAATAAAGTAATGAGGATGAGAAAGGTTTGTTTTTTGTTGAGTTGTATTTTTATACAAAATAACATTCTGATGTGTTTGTTGAGATGGTTATAGATTACTTTTGTCTTAGAAAAATTCTTTCAAGGTTTTATCCCAGTCATTATAATGTTGAAAGAATTATGGAAATGGTATTACATGAAAGTTTTGTTAATGAGAACATTGATCACCTTGATTATACACTATTGTTTTATACAACGGGTTCACCCATGTAGTACTAGAGTTGTTTAGTTAAAGGTTCTTTATTTCTATAATCATGTGATACCCTTGTTAAGGAAAATTACCAACCTCTAGAAATGAAGATCATTTATGAATAAGGGAGAAATTTATCATGATGGACCCTTTGAATTTGGTTTTCAATAAGGGGGAGAGATAATAGAAAGGGGAAGAGAAAAAATAAATAAGGGGAGAAATAAAGGAAACAATACCACTCATTGTTTTTATTGAAGTTTTTGAAGTGGGTATTGAAAACAAATACAAAGGGGGATATTGTTATGCCCAATTTTTTTTTTTTGGTTTTTATTCATTTTCAATTGATAGGTATGATGAAGAAATAAAGGATGTTTATGAATGAGAATTCAGAATGAAAGGGATTGAAATAAGTGTTTGTTTTATGGGTGATAGGTTTTTCTTGGAAATAAGAAATGTATTTTGATTCAATTCACATTTTTTTGGGGAACAATTTTTCTACTAGTGGTATTGATAGAAATAGGAATTACAGTGAAAGTTTACTGTAATGAGAAGAAGTGGATTTGAAAGTGAAAACATCTTACTGGAAGTAGATGGTCATCGGATTCACTTTGAATACAATGAGAAAGAGGTGTTTGTTTTTCTAGAGAATCAGAGTCACTATGACTATGATTGAATCAATTATGATGATGCCTTTATTATTTTTATTTCATATAAATAATGAGTTTTATTGAGAACTTGTGATGCAATATTGATTGAAGGAATAGGGAGTGAAAGAGATACTGCCAATTAGAAAAGAATCGTATTCAAAATGTTTTTCAAACTAATCAGAAAGGAATCGCATTCAGATTTATCGTATCTAGATAGAAGAGAGAAAGAAGTGGTATTGATTTTTTTTCAAAACAATCGGAAAATAATCATATTCAGATTGTTTTCCAAAAAAATCAGAAAATAATCATATTCAGATTTATCATATCTAGATAACAGATAGAAAGAATTGGTACTGATTATTTTTCAAAAAAAATAAGAAAACAATCTTACTCAGATTGAAGAGGCAGCGCTGATTATGTTTCAAAAAATCGTATCCATATTCTATCGATTTTCTTTCAAGAAAATAGGTTTCTGGGTGAAATTAAAAAAAAAAGTGGTGTCGGTGAAAGGTGGTGCTTATAGGAAAGGTGATGCTGATGGAAAGTGGTGCTAATTGAAGTGGTGTCAATGGAAGAGGTGATGCCGAAAGAAGATGCGACACTGATTATTTTTCAAAAAAATGGTATTCAGGTAGAATAAAAGGAAAGAGATGGTGTGGATTATTTTGAAAAACAATCATATTTGGGTAGAAGAAAAGGAAAGAGATGGTGTTGATTGAGAATGAATCATATTCAGATTGTTTTGTATCATATCAGGGAAGTGTATCGTATCTAGGAAAATCTATGTTTTTAGATTGTATTTGATCATACCCAGTAATCGTAACTAGAATGATCATAACCAGAAATGATCGTATCCAGAATGATCCTATCCAGAATAATCGTAACTAGAGATCATATCCAGAAAGATCATAACCAAAATGATCGTAACTAGAAAGATCATAACCAGAAATGATCATATCCAGAATGATCATATTCAATATTATCATATCTAGACCATTTTTATTCAAAATATATCATGCTTGGGTTGAGATAAAAATAAAGAAAAAGGTATGAATGGAAAGTTACAATAATTTCCAATTGAAATCAGGTGATGCTAAAGTTGATCCTCACTAAATTCAAAGTCATGAATGAATTCATGATACAAGAACATTTTGGTGAATGAAGGTAGTTGCTCGAGATGATGTGTTTTCTCATGTGGGTAAATAGAAAAAAATATATGGATACTGATGAATGAATTTTCAAAGGGTAACTCTTTCATTCGAAAGAGTTTTTTGTGGAAGAATTCATTTCTTTATACATTTTTTTCAAATGTTATAGACCTTTATTTTGAAGAAATCAGAATGAGAGAATCAGACTTAGATGATTAGGACCATGTATTTCTAATCAATTGTAATAGTATTGGCAATTGAAATGGGAGTCTAAAGAAGAATAGTTGTAGATTGTGGAAGTTTTGAGAAGAATCAAGAAGCATTGACGAAGTCATAATTGCTTCGATATTTCAGGAGAAATTCAGATTTGGGTGAATTTAAGTGAGTAGGAAAGTGTTTTGGGATTCCCACAAAAACATGTTTTGGTTCGCCTATAAAAGGCAACAAGTACATTGTACTTTATTACAACTATCACTATTCACAGTAGAGGAGAGATAAGCTATGGGTTTTAGAGAGAAGAAAAGGAGGTGAAGAGTATTTGTCCTGACTTTTGTATTTGGGTGTTTATCATATCAGTCTGAATTAATCATTTTTTTGTTTTCTGTACAGGGTGTTTCTATATTGGGCTTCTAGAGATGTGGAATAATTGTACTGATTCACTTTATCAGTCTCAGGTTTTGAAGTGGTGCCGATTCTATTTACCATGACTATTGCATACATGTTTTTAAGTGGTGTCGATTCTATTTATATTGACTATTACATACATGTTTTGAAGTGGTGATAATTCTATTTGTCTTGCCTATTATATGAAATTATTAGAGTGGTTCCGATTCTATTCTATTTTATTCAATTAAAAGATCGGACCGAGAAGAATCAGACTGGGAGCATCATACTTAGGGTAATTGGACAGATTGTTTTACATAGTCCAAGAGGTTCTTACCTTTCTTTTGGGTAAGGAAAAGAAAAATTGTTTTACAATTGAATATATTTGGTGAGTTGAAAATAAGCACAGGTAATGTGAGTTTTTACAAAAACAATTGTATTACCCTATTGTGCTAAGAGGGTGCACATGCACTAGTTGGATTATTTCATAGTGCTACACGAGTGAAAGGGTACATCCTACTCATTGTAATATAAGGATTTTTTTCAAGTGGATTGTATAGTATTGGATCATTTCCAAACCATACCAAGTACATAGCTATTCTTATTTAATAGTTAACCTTGTAAATCTTTGTGTTCCTTTGGATGTGTATTTATTTGTTTCTCAGTGGGGAATTGAAATATTTAATAGGAGGTAAAGGTTGTTTGAATTGAAAAGAAACATAAAAGAAAAATAGTTTCATTGATTCACCCCCTCCCTCTCTTAGTGATACAATACTCTGACTGGGCAAAACTTATATCTCCTTGGATGATGATAAATTATAGATCACCCCACTATGTGGCTTAAAACCATCATCTTAATAATAAATGACCTAAGAATATCTAATCTATTTAAAAAATGGTACCATCAACAGATAACCTCAGATACATAATTATGTCTCTATTGAGGAATAACCTCAGATAAATACAGATTATTTTAAAGTTCATTCATTCAAATAATTGATTGCTAACGTCGGGGTAACTTGTATCATACTAAGGATTTAATGAAGGATTTTTTAATATCTATTGAATCTTTAAGAGATTCATGGAGTAAGAAATCATTCTCCCCAAAATGGTGTGATGAGCATGACCTCCCATCCTCTCAACCAATGTGAGTACCAAATCATTTTTGGACCATCTCCTAATAACTGCCATCCTTTGTAAAGAAGGTTCATAAAATATCTCTAATAAGGGAACTGTTGGTTGCTTTCAGATCCATGAAAAAAACTTGTTGGAAGCTGTTCAAAAATGGGGAACCTAGTGTGAATGATTATACAACATTAAAACCCCCATAATCAACCATCAAGCTCTAGGTATCTTCATCAGAAATAAAAATAGTGAACCCAACATGAATCCTTAACCAAAATGACTATGGCGCCAACATGTAAGGCCCCTTTCTCACAAAATAAAATTGGTCCAAACATGGATACAAAATAATAAATTGTACATGTGTTCATTTATTGAGATAGGATTTTCATAGGGTTTTCTTATTTGTGTTTTTCATATATATTTTAATAACTTTTGAAAAGAAACCCCTTCAGTCCAAATAGAATTATACTAGTTACAACAAACATATGTTTTGTCTACTATAAGGGTTAGGTACTCATCTAAGAAAATGACACCATTCCCAACCCATCATCTTCAACACCAGGTCTCAAATGCAGTGGTTCTAGAGTACCACCTAAATGGTACTATCTCAACCCGAGAGTCCTCTTAACAAGACCTCCATCTCATGAATCCCCACTAATCATCCACTCAATGACTTATGGTGGCACAGAAGCAGTTGACACCAGTTGTTGTCTCAAACCATTTCAGGAGACTATACTTAGAACATGGAAATCTGCTCCTCCCTTATCTTAGGAAGGTAGATCAAGAGGTATCCAAACTGTACAATGGTCCCTCCAAAGGGATCCTACAAGAAACCTCCAATGATGCATGGTGAAAAAACCATTAACATGATGGGGGTGTTGTCCTTAGTAGTCCATCCCAGTTCACTCAGACCCAAGCACATAAGAAGGCCCACCGACAGTAGAAACTAGAAAATATGGATTAGGGATGCACCTATATTCCCTCCAAAGAAGTCTTCTAGTCAAGTTTGGTGGCAAACTGCGTGCAGGAGAAAACACCTACCCACACCATCCAAGATTTCTAGCACATTTCAACAGTATCTAGAGAATATGTCTATCTAAATATAATGTAAAATCTTGAGAAGTCACAAATAGCTTTCTGCTTCCACAAATCCCACCAACCAAATATGGCATCAAACCATGAGTAGGCACACACACCTACCCCTATCTATCAAGCCTTCCAACCTAAACTTGTAGCATTTTGATAAATCAGTCTAAAAATTCCAGTTATAAACAAAGGAAGGACCATATCTCTACCCATGCACTTGAATATTGTCAACATATACTAATAGAAAATAGAGGATAGGCATAGAAACACACCCCCACCCCAAACAAGGAATGAGAATATATCCTTTTTTTTAGTTGTTGAAGTTACCTAGAACATCCTAAAAATATTTAAAGGGTAGATTAAAATTCTATCTCACATAATACAAACTTTAAAATATATAATAATGGAAGTGGTAGTGATAGATGGGAGGACACACAACTCCATCCCCACAATTAGGTTGACTCGTCAATATAAAATGAGAGTTACTCTAGAGTATACAGACACCTCAGCTCTCATGCATGAGGTTTTTAGGTAAAATTTTCCCATGATATACAGAAAAATAGATCGGGACCATACTCCCAGTTCAACTGGAGGTCATCAATCTGTCCTAACATCCACTCAAGGGTAGGCACAAACCCCTTCCAAAATTATAGAAACCTATCAACAAATTCTGGTAGTGACATGGGATCTAATCAAATAATATTCAGTATAGGAAAACTATTATTCCTAGAAAGTGGCCCCAAGAACCTGTAAGAATGAATATAAAAGGAATCCTCACAAAAGGTGATTGAAAAATTATAATCTGGTCTAAGATTTAGCTTTGATTAATGATAGAGTTCTTAAAGTTCTCATATTATTATATATGGTGGTTTTGGATCCTACCCTTCTATTACCAAATCATGAAAATAGTTGCAACAATTTTTGGAAGTCCTCCCTAGACATATTACCATAAATTCTTACTTCATATCCATAATTTGATTGATATCATGTGTCAATCTTCTGATGAGTACCACGACAACCCTTTACATGGCTAGAAGAACAAATAGCAAGGAGCCACCCCCCCCCCCACCTATCATCCACCTTGAAGGTCCTCCCCAGGGTAAAAAATATATGAATTTTCCTTTCATTCAAACATCAATTAATGATGGTAGTCCTCCCCATAAAATCATTCCTTATGAAGGTCCTACCCATAGTGAACACTTCAATTCATTAAGGGGGGTCCTTCCCTTGCCGATCTAATTATGATAAATTCATCATATCAAGAGACTCTTGGGAAATTGAGACCATTTATACATAATTCCTTTTTATTGATAGGCTACATACTTTATCAACCAAAATATAGCCTAAAGAAATGTTCATTATCTAAACCACCATTGGATCACCTAGATTCCAATATGACAGAGTAATTCCCCAAGAATATTTTTATTTACAATAAAGAAGTATGGAAACATCCACTTTGGTTGGACCAAGTTGAGGAGCCTCTAGAAAAAGATAAGTTACTCATGTTGATCAGGAGGTGATAGTTGGATAAAGATAAAATACCAGTCATGTTTTGGCCTTTATCCACTCCCCAATATAGCATTTTAGAGGTGTTTTTAGAAGATTGTGTGTATGAAATCTTCCATAATATATGGAACACTCTTCATCACTAAAAATAAAAATTATTTTCTTATGATAATTAACTAATCCATTTAAAGGTAATATAAGGGATACACCATCAAATTGACTTGTCATCCCACCTAGCTCCATGACACCCAAAATTGGGAAAATAATAAAGAGCCCCTCAGTGTGCATGTCTTGATAAGATAATAGAATTGTGTTAGCTGATTTTAGATGCCCTAACTAGTGTTCTCATCAGAGGAGTGTGTGAGTATAGGGAATTGAATTTCACCATGCTCCCCAGTCATAAAATCCTTCCAAAAACGATATCATGCAATGTCATAACCTCAAGTCAGCTTCAAAAAATAGACTATGTTCACACCATATGGTATGCTCAGAAACAAATTCCCATAAAAGACTATTGAAAAGATTGGGACGGAAGAGAGAGAGCCATCAAAAAACACTTGTGTTGAGTATCTAAAAATATTGAGCAATCCTCTAGCTTAAGGGATGCCAAAATTCAAGTATCACAAATATCATTATAATCAGATCGCTCTACTGTAAAATATGAAATGCACCTATCCCATATTTGAATGCGACTCTATAAAATCAAGAAATAATTTTTGCAAATATCAACCACATAAATCCAAGAGAAACCCCAGCCTTCAGGGTTGGGGGATTTTTTAACACAACCTTTGAGGTCATCAAAATAAAAGGCTCAAAAGATTGTTGGAAGGGAATAGAGGAAGACCCAATCTATAAGTTTGGGGAGTTTTTTACCTAAACATCCTCCTCCTCAATAGAAGTTAGTCTTCTCCCATTTTAGGGGAATGTCATAGAATGAATCCTCCTAGTTAATCTTATCTCATGAATCAATGTCCTCACGTGAAACATGTATGAAATATTTGTATAGATATTCCCTTCATGTCATCATTCATCAAATGATTCTAGGAAGACCAGTAAAGGGGAAGATAAGGCCTTGTGGTAGGAATAAACAAAAGCAATCTCTCAAGGAGGATAATAAAAAATCTACAATGTGTTATGCATTAGTGAAGGTAATTAACACCCCCCATGCAGATGCTACAGAACATGAGGCTAATAAAAATGAGTGGAAGGAGTAATTTACTATTCATAATATAGTCTAGAACAAAATGATTGAAAGAGGTGTGCATACCCATAACCAGAGGATTTTTCTAAATTTGGGTATTCCCTAAACTGCTATATTACTACCTCCTTAATGATCATCTACCAAAGAAAAGGGTAGAGGTAAGTCCATACCTCACCCACCTCCTGAAAAGGTTGAACCCATCACACTCGTGTAAAGGTTTACTAAGTAAGAGGAAGGGATGAAGGAGTTAAGAAGACTCAATGTAGAACTACTCTAATAAAACATAACTACCAGATATGTTCTATAAGAGGAGCCTCATCCACTGATCTTAACAGGTGTACCTCAACCAAGAGGGTTCTCCCCAGTAACTGAAATAGAACCAGAACATCCGCTCAATGTACAAGACCAACGAACAATATATTTAGGCCCAGGGGAAGCAATATATCAGGATTTAACTACCTAAGGTACACAGAAAGGGTTGGTTTAGACACATCCTCATGGACCATCCCCTATAAGCTACCCATTATGGGTACAAATATTGTCGTTGTAGATGGATCTACCTAATGTTTCCCTTGATCGGGCTTCTATTCAACTAGATATCCCTAAAGGTATTATCAATGATATTGAGTCATTGATATATTGATTGTAATATATGAAATATAAGCATGCACTAGTGTAGTTATAAATTAATCCTTTCCCCGTATGGGTTGATCTGAAACCTCTACCACCAAATTTTTTGAACACTACATTTCTAATTTTTAATTGATTGGGGGATCCGAAGAATAATTTAATGCATTTTTTTCCCATTGAAATCCCATGATAAGGACCCATGCACAAAAAGAAGTAGTGAATCTTAGATTCTTCATACAAACACTTCAAGGGTTGGCCTTTATATGGTACACTAGTTTTCTAGATTTGTCAATTGTAGAATGGGAGGATCATCATCAATAGTTTCTCTTTCAATTCATCTCAATAATGTAGAAGTAAAAATTCCTTGACCTCATGAACTAAAAACATTGGGAGAATGAAAGAAACACATATTTCATTTCTTGGTATAAGGGTTTGACCTACTCCATCGACCTATAGCTTCCCTAAGAATATTTTTTGTCTATATATATATATAGAATATCCATGATGAGTTTTTCACACTAATCATACCTATGAAATATACAGGAGGATTTTAGGATCTTTCCACAATTTCTCAAAAATTGGAAGATTCCATATTTTTAACCAATTACAAGTCCTAAGTAATTCAATCATCTCAAGAGAAAAGGGAAAGTAGAGGAAACTGTTGTCATGATTAAGTTATCCCCTGCACCTACTCCAGCTCCAAATATCATGCCATATCATGCATCACCCCCTCCTGAGCATTAGTAACAACACCCACCCTTTCAATAAGAGTTAAGTGAGTAGATTCAAAAGGATTTTGCGGATCTAAAGAATAAAATTTATTCATTCTGATATTACCAAGTCTCTAGCTTCATCATCACAGCCTTAGAAAATAACTTTCTCAAGTCTCCAAATCTCAAGAGGCCCGATCAGTTTGGTTTGGAAGATCTCCCAAACTATTTCCTATTCTAACAAACATTGGGGGAAACTATCTAGGAATTATTTATTTTCAAAGACATCCTGCAAAAAAAGGTGGACTCTGGATAAGTGAAGCTAGTCAAGTCACTCACATGGGTAGCATGTGTTTCAACCACTAATCCAAAGGAAGAAGGTGAATGGAATGAAGTTACTAAAAAGTCATGAAAAAGTTCAGTGATTGGATGGTTAGAAGAACAATCAACTAGACTCATGCTATCCTCTAAGCATAGTTGAAATATCCAAATTTTCCCCCAACTGCTTTCGCTATGGTCCAGCCAACTCCATCAGCATTGCAGTCCTTTAAAGGCCAGTATTTTAAAAACAACATGGATAGAAGGGCAGGAAACAAACACAAGAAGATGAAACTATGTCAAGGTAAAATTTTTATTTTAATATATCTGAATTCATGCCATTAGTACTAAAATTACAGGTGTTTCCCCACCAAACTTTACCACAATAGTTGACCCTTGAGATGGGATCCTCATCAGATGAAGAATTGATCTTTGGTTACATTAATGTCATTCACTTGATGGATCCCTTATCTAATGATGAATATTGTCATGAACCTAAGTTCACTAAATCATATTGGGGAATTAGGGGAAGAGGCCATAGGGTCTGAGGATACTGGGGAATATGAGATCATAGATGAAATCAATACTCCATCCATGTCCCTGTTTGGACTGTCTATTCTGCTAAAACTCATGGGAGATCCCTCCAACAAGTCCAGAGAGAGTAGGAAAGTTCCCCCACATATTTTAATGGTTACCCTAGACTGATTTTCAAAGAATATTGATTAGAGAGGGAACCATCTTCAAATCAACCATAGTGTGCAAATAGGACTGGTCAACCTAAACCACTGAGGATAGAAGCGCCTTCAACTCTTGTTCCAAGGATAGATTTGCCCACATCGAGTATGTATATTCACTAAATCACCAACAAGTGATAAAACCCATGTTGGGAAGAACAAACCTTTATACAAAATACGAAATTCTAAAGAAATTTTCCCTGGTTTCTACCATGTTTTTTATCCTTAATACTCTAAGTCTATCAAAAGACCTCTGGGAAGTGCACATAGATTCTTTTCTAAGCCCTCAAGTGTTTGAAGCTAAAGTTTCCACTAAAAAAGTTTATTATATAGAGATCGATCCTGCAGAATGTCACATAATCATCTATTTTACAAAAAAAGAAAAATATTTTTTCATATAGGGACACATCAAACCATTGTACATGTATTACATAATAAATGATGCTCATATCTGATGTGATTTCATTGAAAATTGATCAAGAGTCAACCTCATTTCAGTATGAACACTTCTTCGACTGGGTTACAGTGAGGTCCACATATCTTATTTCTCTATAATGATATAGGTTTATGATAAGAATGATAAAAATAATATTGGAATGATCAAGCTTAGAAATCAGTTTGGAAACCTCATATCAGACTTAGAATTTATAGTTTTTTGGAAAGAAATGGCCTTCAACATTCTTCTAGGAAGGCCTTGGTTGTATCAACATATCGCATTCCCCTCATCAACCCACTAATTCCTCAAATATTTCACTAATGGTTATATTGGGATGTTGTAGGGTGATAAATACCCATTTTAATCCTATAAATAACAATACATTAATGAGGGATTATACCAGAGGGAAGGGAAACAACCTATGACTGATGGTGTTTCTTGGGACGCAGCCCCAAATGGTCTAGGAATAACCTCAACCAATACATTTAAACAAATCGGTGAATAATATGTGTTATCCATCAATTCTATTGAATTTATATCCATAAATTTGGGAATGTATTAAAACCCCTTCATAATATCATTCATGACAAATGATCTTATCAATGATGAAAAGGTCATGGACTCTTTGGACTGTGACCAAAGCTTGGGTGAAAATGTTCTTTTACCATCCCCTAAGCTTCAAAAAATCCCTGCCTCATCAGCTGATTCTGAATAGGTTGTCATGTCACTAAGAGAGATTGAATATACTAACACATTTTCCCTCATCTCCCTACTGGAGCTTCAAAGATACCCCACATCATCAGTCGGGTTGAAAGAAACCACTTCATCCTCTAAATGTCAAAATATTGACTCCTTTCCAAATTCTAAGAAATTTCCTTCATTAACTAAGATTAATAAAGAATATGAAAAGTAAAATGAATAAGAGGAGGGCCTCTGGGATTCCCCTCAATCAATTTAGTAAGGTGTATCTAACACCATTTATGAACTCATGCAAATAAACTTGGGAATATAGGAGGACCTGTGGTCCAGATTGATTAGTACAGTCATTCCTTCTAAATAATAATAGGTATATGCCTCCTTTTTGAAGTATAATTGAGATGTGCTTTCATGAAATTACATATAAATTACATTCTCCGATATCAAGGTGGCCACTCACCACCTAGTCTTGTTAGAAAACCACTAGGGATGCAAATAGGTATCTAGAAATTCACACCTAAACCATGCCATAAAAATTGAGGCTGATGTTGAAAATATTATTAAAATAAATTTCATTCAGTAAGTATAGTATCCAAAATAGTTAGTGAACATAGTCTCAGTAAACAATAATATTGTTAAAATCAAGTTCTTCATCAACTTCGTTGACCTCAACCAGTATTGTCCTAATGATGACTTCCTAGTTATGATTACTGAACTTCTGATCAATGAAACAGCTATCAATCATGACCTCTCTTTTATGAATGGATATTCAGGGTATAATAAAATATGAATGGACATGTAAGATGAAGAAGCCACCATCTTCAAGGATCCCTAGGGAGTATTTTTCTATAGATTAATTCCCTTTTGCCTAATGAATATCGGTGCTACGTGTCAACATGTCATGCATCGCATCTTCAAACCCTTATTGGGAATATTTTTTGAATGCTATATCAATTATCTGGTGGTTAAGCCTCGATAATGCTCTAATAACCTAGAAAATCTTGATACCATATTCAAAAAATAGTACTAGTATTGCCTGAAGATAAACCCCTTGAAGTTCTCCTTCAAAGTCACCTCAGGGAAATTTATCGGCTTCATCATACACCATCATGGCATTGAAGTATACCCTAAAAAAAGATAACGTATATCATCAATATGTCACCTCCTTAAAACCTAAAATATTAGAGAGGATTACAGGGACACATTTCCTATATTCAGTTATTTATAGAAAACCTATAAAGTGTTTAACCTTTACTTGGTTGATGAAAAATGGGGTCGCATATTAATGGACCGAAAACTATCAATAAGCATTTGATATCCTCAGGAAATATCTCTTGATTCCACCAGTGTTAATTCCACCTACTAAGTGAAAGATACTCATTTTGTAAGTGACATCCCTAGAATGATAATTGGGATCTTTTATCACACAAAGGACTGATGTTGGAAATGAAAATAGTCTTTATTATCTGAGTAGAACCATGCTTGACATTAAGACTTTTTATTCAAATATCAAGAAGAGATACCTATCATTAATCTTCACGGTTCATAAGCTGAGGCACTATCTGCATCACCTTGAGGTACATTTGGTATCTTTAAAAAACTAACTCAAATACATTCTCATTAATACTACTTTGAAAGGATTTTTTTCATGGTGGGAAGTTATCCTATAGAAGTTTAACATTCATTTCATTCCTCTGAAAGCGATAAAAGGCTAGACTCTGGAATATTTCCTTGTAGAGAATACATCAATAGAAACGACATCATTAAATACCAAATTTCTCGATGAAGAGATATTTTCTATTCAAGAGGGGCCCCATATATAGAAACCTTATTTTGACATTGCATCCAAAATCCCAATAGGGAAGAGAATGGAAGACCCCAAACTCAAAAAAATCAGGTTGGGAATCATGATTATCTCTCTAGAAAAGGCAGTCTTTCCTTAATCCTTCCCATTTTCATAGCACATTACAAAAAATGAGGTATAATATCATTCCCTTATTAGAGTTCTATAATTGGAACTTTAAATGATATTAGAATGATTGAAGGTTAAAGGCGACTTAGAGTTGATGATTAAGAAAAAAAAATGGTGATTATGCCATTAGATAGGAAGAGCTCCTCCCCTGCTAGACTATGTTTGGGGACTAATGGATGAATTAACCTAAAATATAAAATTGAATCACATCACATGATCACAAAATTCCAAGGCCAATTCATTAGAGAATGAATCCATGACTTTGGAAGATACAGACTAGGGTGGAATGTTCATTAGCATTGCGCATTGCTGAATGGTCATGCATTTCATTCATCTCCATGTGGAAGAAATCAATGAGGACCACTCCATCCTCAAATCAGACGTTCCTATAACTAGGTGGATGATACCCATTTTAGACTACCTTCAAAATGGAGTAATCTCATAAAACATAGCCAAAAAGGAGAAAATCTGACGATGAGTGACCAAATTTACTCTTTATTATGAACCAAAACACCAGAAATACCACTATAGATGAGGAATTTGTGGAGTCCATCTCAGGTGAAATGATGGAGAAGAGACTATTTTCATCATGAAATAAGTACATATGGTAGCATATGGTGCCCACCAGTCAGGGTCTAGATTTTTTAATCAAATATCGAGGCTTGGATACTTCTGACCTTCAATGACCCAGGGTTGCACAAAAATCACCAAAAAATTGTTATTCCTTACAAGTACATTCCAACTTCATCCATAAACCCCCAAAGTTTCTATACACATCCAAATAATCATGGTAATTTTCCATATGGGTAATGTATTTTGTAGGTCCATATCATCTAGCTACAACCATGAAGTTCAAATACATCCTCACTACCACCTACTTCTTCTCCAAATGGGATGAAGCAATACCCCTCAAAGAAGTTGGGACCAAAAATCATTTTTGGCTATTTGAAATCCAACATCATTACCAGACCCGGTGTCCCTCATACAATACTGAGATACAATAGCACTAATTTATATTATACTGAGTTGGAGAAGCTATATTAGGAGTATATTATCAAATCCAACCATTTTTCTTGCTATCATGTAGTAGCCAATGGATAGGTAGAGGCCTTCTACAACACTCTATAAAACATAATCCAAAAGATTTTGGATAATGATAAAAATTCTTGGCCTAACAATCTATTTCTTTCCTTGTGGTCCTACCAGACTACAATATGCACCACCATGCGGGCAACCCTATATTCAATTGTATTCGGGATAGAAGCAGTCCATCCCATTAAGATCTAATTACCATAACTTTACATTGACATATGTGATCATTAATCCATAAATTTGTAATACCAAAAATTATTGGATTGATTTTAGAGACTTTATGAGAAGATACTGCATACTTTTCATCACTTGGAGGTCTACCAAAATCGGATAACACGAGATTTTAACTAGAAATTCTACCTCCGCTCACTCCTTCAAGGATAACTAGTACTGGTCCTCGGTACCCAAATGATACTAGGGAGGAAACCTCTAAAGCTTTATCAAAAGTGGGAGACACCTTATACCATACACAAGGTCCACTCCAATGGAGATTATTCCCTGATATTGATAGATAGAGAGATTGTCATGACCCTTACCAATGAAATATTACTCAAGAAATACTTCATGTGATGAAGAAATCCATATCTTCCTTGTCATATGATGTTAAACAACATGGTTTCCTATGTCTTTACTACAAAATATTAAACAGCATAGCATCATGGTCCTGTAAGGACAACCTTAAAAGGCACAACATATGGTCCTAGTCATACAACTTAAAACAAAAAGACACCATAGTTCAATTTTTAAGACTCTAAACTACATTGCCTGATTTACTAGTCACAAGACGTTAAACTATATGAAAATATCCTTTTCACATGATATAAAACTACATGGTTCATGTCCTTATTGCATGATGTAAAATTGTATAACATTTCAGCTCGTGCTAGAGGGGATCACAATCCTTGGTGTTGGTCTCCCACCACACCACCATTCTAGAACTACACATGGCTTGATTCTCAATCCCATGAGATAAATAGTGATGCCCAAACCCTATTTCATAGGCCCATCTATGAAACATAAAAAAAATCCCCCTATCCTATATACAAACATAGATCTATGAATATGACCTTAATTTAGGTTCCCTTATTCAGGATCCTATCATAGAAATAGAAATATCCCTCTCCCAAATATAAACCAAAAAATATATTTAGGGGTATCCACACTCTATGTACGATGTTGGTCTAAATGATTACTTTCTACTTGCACATATCCCTTCAACACATCATACTCTTTGTCCTGGGAAATTTTAGATCTCCATAACCTTTCATCGGCCATTAGTAGAAGAATTTCATATTCCTAAGGACACCTTTTCTTTAACTATGAATTGATAATTCCTAGTTTACATTTCATAAGGAACCCACCAAAAGGGATTGTTAACCAGAGGATTCCATCATTTTATTATACACAGATATTCCCCAGTTTTTCTTTGCATAAGTCACCCAAAAAAGGCCTATCAAATGAAGGCACATCGTCCTTAAGAGATACTCTTTTATCTCCTTAATCCCCAATAATTTCATGATGGAAACCAATTTTTTAACATTTTATAGGGTTATTACTTACACTTTTGTCCCACATCACTTATCCTAACCCAAGAACCCCCAAGATCATTGTTTAAAATTTCCTTCTTCACGTTCAAATTATTCCATAAAATCCTTGACTCGACAAGTTGTATATAAATAAACAATTCCATGAACTATGGTTATATCCATATGAACTAAAACTACAATACACACATATCATATTAGTCGTGTTATGTTAAAATGTATGACAATTTCTTCATTACATGATGTTAAAATATAGTCTTACCTGTGTACCGAGCATATGATGCCTTAGGAAACTAGCCTGGGAAGCCTCATGTCACAAACACAATATGCCTCTTGTAATGCGGTTACATGAATGCATAAATAGAATTTATGGGGATGCATGCCTTCTTTTTAATGTCAGGTAACTTTCATCCTTGTTTCAGGACATTAAACTGCATGATTTTCTAGAAGTATATATGGTTTGATTCTCATTCCCATGAGATATGTAGTGACTCCCAGATCCTATATCCTAGTCCATCCACCAAAAAATCAAAATTTCCCTATCCTTCCTTTTAATCATCTATGTGTGGTAAAACAAAAAATTTCCACTGCTTATTTCCCACACTGATCATAGATCATGTGCGATTAGGAGTTTTGGTGATGCTTTTATGCATGATAAAATTCATATCAGTTCACATCAGGGTTATCATGGTCCAAGATGTATTACCTTAAAAGGAACATATCATCTTTTCATCATGATGTTAAAGTGAATAGAATTATGGTCTTGGATGCAAGACCTTAAAAAATGCACACCAAATTTCCTCACTGAATGGTGTTAAACCGCATGGTTAACATCTCTTTCATGATGTAAATATAATAACTATGTGTGTCTTGATTCTAGATTTTATGAGATATGTAGTGACACCTAGATCCTAAATCCTAGTCTATACACAACATAAAAATTTCCCCACTCTCTTATATGTGATCTAGATCTTCATAAGCGGGTCTACTATGGGTTCTCACCCCATTCCTGAACGTGTATTCGAAACAAAAATCTCATCTACATGCCATAATTTGATTAGTGTGGGTAATAGTTCTTATAACTATGTGTGTATTGATTCTCACTTTGATGAGATATATAGTTATTCTTGAATCCTATGTCCTGGTCCTAGCATCAATATAAAAAAAATCCACCTTTCCTATAAATGGGTTAGACCTCTATAGAGAAACATTTCCCTCCATTATAGGGTAATCTTGATATGAAATGGTCCTTCCATATTTAGGTACATTATTTCATAAAACCAAACTGTGTTTCTGGGGAAATCCGAATCTCCATAATATTTCTTTGGATATTGGTAATATAATCTCATATTCCTAAGGACACCTTTGTTTTGACGGTGCCTAATATACCCCATTCTGGATCTGTATAAGTCACCCACCAAAATTTCCAATAAATTATAGGATGTCATTGTACAATATTCCCCAGTCTGAATATACATAAGTAACCCAAAAAAGTGCTTACACACTCATCTTTAGGAGAGACCTATTTTATATTTATAATCCCCAGAAAATATTATGGCAAAAACTACTTTTCAAACATGATTAATGGTAATTCCTTGCATACTTGTCCCATATCACCTTTAGAATCTGAAAACCCCTAGATTACAGCTTAGAACCTTCCCCACTCATAACTGAAGGTGATACAACATTCTTTGATAGATAACCATGAAATGGGAAATCACTAATCTTTCAGATAAAGCATAATGACCTTAAACCATAACCTTCAACATCCTTTATGTGAGATGTTAAACTGTATGATCCATTTCCCATAATGTGAAATTAATCTACAAGATGATTCAACCCTTTTTATGGAGGTTCATTTCCTCCTAATGTTGTTCATCCACCGCATCACTCAGAAGAAATGCATTCAAATTTATGATCATTACATTGAGACATGTAGTGATGCCTATATTATTCATTCTAGGACTAGCAAACACAACATCCCAAACATGTGTGTCCCCCATTCATTGACACAACCCCAATCTGGGTGGGAGGTTTTTGGACATCTTCTATGGACCCTCCTTTACTTCTTATGATAAAAAAAAATGCCCCATCCTTTACGCAAACCAAATTTGTGTAGGAATGGTTTCCTATTCATATACAGTGGCAACACATATGATCCCTTCATTATTAGATGAATTCCCTTAACAAACCACCCTCTGTGGACACAAGAAATCTAAATCTTCATAAACTTCCTAACCATAAATAATAGAATGTTAGATTCCTTAGGATACCTTTATTTTGATTGTGCATTGATATGCCACATTTGGCTTTGCATAAGTCACCCAAAAAAAGGGTCTGTCAACCAGAGGCACATTCTCCCTTAGGAGAGACCTCTTCTATCTTTGTAGTCCCAGACTATGTCATAATAGAAACTAGTTTTCAAACATGGTCTATCATCATTCCCTACATATTTTTATCATATCATGTTTTAAATCTATAAAACAAGAAATCTTGACTCAAAATTACCCTTTTTGGTATCTAAAGAATGTTAAAACATTCTTAGCCACCATTCTCTGCTTGGGTCATCATTCCATAATTCATGGTCAATGTTTTTCAATCTAAAATACCAATCGCATTAGTTTATCTTGCAAGACTCTAAATTTCCCACAAAAAGAGACATAATACTCTCCAGGTTGAAAACCCGCAATAGGGTACCCTGGGTAAAAGGCAAGTCTCATCTCACTAGATATTCACTTCATATAGATTAGGAAAAAAATTGATCAATGAAAATAAAAAAAAGGTACAAAATTTGTTATGTTGAAAACCCAAAAAGGTAATCCTAATTAAAATCCAAGTCTTTCCTGATAATTCATCTTCATTTTCATATAGGAAAAAAATTAGGGTGATGACACAATAGAAACAAAGTTTATAGGGTCTATCATATGAACCTCACAATAGTAAGAAAACACTTTCTAGGTCTAAAGGATTAGGAAAAAATTAGAGCAGTCTTACTCTTATCACTGTAATCACAATGATGACAAAAAAAAATATATGGTTGGTACTAAAAACCATTTTATTCATATATTAAAAATCAAAGTAGCTTCCACATACTGAAGTATCTTCACTAAATTTTACAGGTGCTCCTCGACATAGGATTTGATCTCTTGGATAGTGGCTCGAGTATTTTTCATAGTTTTCCAAAACCCAACCAATTGTGTGGCCAAAACCTCCTCATTATGATGAAATTTATCCTTATCTACAGAAAAAAAAATCCCTAACTTGTTCTAGGTCCCTATCCAAGGATTGGTGGAGATGGTCCATCTCTTCCTTCATAACATTTCATTATTCTTGAAAGTGAACTACTTGGAGAGATTTCTCATTAAGGTGACGCTAGTTATCCTCCACCTCCTTGGAATGGATAAGCTCTACCTGGGATACAGTGGCCCTGAGATCTGAAAACTATCCTACTAATTGTGCCTTATCCTGTTACGATCTTTTCTCCTCTTCCCATTGATTAATGATCAAATTAATAGCATGTTGTATCATTAGGTAATCAAACTCACCATGATTTAAAATGTAAAATATGGTTAGAAGTCGATAAGGTTACAAGGGAAGGTATTTGAGAGGTTTCTCTAAGACTATCTTCCATATGTACCACTAGATGATATGACATGTCATGAGAAAACAATATTGTGTCTCTAATTTTGAATTAGAATTACTTTTAGAGGGATAGATATATTCTAGGATTAGTGCATTCAAAGAGGCACCATGTTCCACTCCCTCTGAAATAGTATCAGCTCTGCCTACCAATGTTGGTTGAATGGGAATATAAGATCTTCCCTTTGGCTTAGCCACTGAAGTCGATGGATCTGGAAAGCAGATGGCACTACTCATTAACATTAAAGGTTTATAAATAGAAAAGGCAATGAAATAACCCGAGTAGTTAATAACACCCACCCGTTGGTAGATCAAATGAAGGAATCGATTCCATTCTGGAAACCCCAATATCTATTTTTAATAGGGGTCTCCTAGAAAAGAACATCCTCATAAGTTTTCTAAAAAACTAGGATGGAGGGTTCTCGGGAGTCTCCCATTTTGAGGCCCTCACCTGGTGTTCCCTCAACAATAGGAGCAGGACAAACTTCGATGACTTGGTCATGAATCACCGTGGAAATTTTTTATATATAAAAATCTATACAAGTAAATCTCTCGTGTAATAAATAAAATGTAAGAAGGTTTAATGTGTTTTAAAGTGCAAGAAATATAAAACTCATGTTCGTCAAATTTCCTATAAAAGACCTGGAACTCCTCCAGAGAGGCAGGTATATTAATCTTTTTTTAAATTCTCTCAATTTACACAATTTAATTAAATAATACCACATATATTGCAGCATCATCACCAGTAGGGGTATTTGAGATGCATGTCTTGGAACCCAAATTGGCTTCATCATTGATTTCATCCACCGACTTCTTGGAAGGCATGGATTGTTTGAACCCCATAGAGTCAAGATCAGTATCAGAACCTTCATCAGACCACCCAATATCCCTATCAATCCATTCTATAATGGTAACAAGGCTGGTGGTGATTACTAAAGGTTCCTCCAGTAAATGTGAAGAATAAGAAATATCATAAGGAAGAGATAAAATGATCGGTAAATTACACCTTATGATATGCATATGAAATTACCAGGACCATATTCCCTATCTACAGTAATGGGAGCAGACACAAATTTCTCTCTCAAAAATTCTTCTGTCAAAGGGATAGATTCAATGGAATGAGTTTGTGCCTCATTTAGAATATCCCCCTCGATCCGTGAAGGATCATTGTTTGATCCCTTAAGGGAGAAGAGTGAACCAAATCCAGTAAAAGGAAATTACGGTCAAATGGGTACGTCAGGCGATTCATAAGATCAAATGATAACGAAAGGACTTATTGTAAGGTATACATTGGTCCAACTTCTTTTACCTTTTTTGTTTCAACCCTTGAGATGGCTAGGGGATTTTATCAATACTCTTAATTATGAGAACTGCAGGTGGGAATCTAGAAGACCCTCCCAACATATCCTCCCCCATCATTCTGAAACCCAAGGATAAATCTAAGGACTCGGGAGACTCATCTTACACACTGATGGGGGTACCCTTCAGTCCATATTTCAGTGACTCATGTGCCACTCTTGGTGCACCTTCTTCTCCCCCTAATTTCAAGATAAATTTCCCCTAAAATTAATAATTATGGATGAGGGAGGGAAAGAAGAAGGTAAAAGAGAGATATTACTCATGAACATTGGTGTAGTCATCCCATTCCATATTAGATCAGCCAGATATTCCCTCAGTAGCAGCATGAGCCATCATATCTATTACCCGCTTTATGTCCAGGAACTAATCATTGGTGGAATATATTAATATCTATAGCCCCTAAATATATTTCCCCACATCATGGAAATTGTTTTTTGAGTTTAATATGAAAGGGTTCTTGGATATACCCAAGATCCAGGATATGTATTCCATCCTAGAGAAACATCCATAAATCCCTGATGTCATAGGTTATGCACTGCCAAGCTTGGATTTCCAAAGTCTACACATACTCTGATGTTAATACAACTGACTGAGAGGAAGGCCCATCATATTTTGACTTTGAATCCCTTTCAAACATCTCTTCTCTAATAGAGGAATGTGTATCTAGGGCTTAGGTCTCATTCTAGCAATGATTACTAGACCACCTTATCCTGGAAGATAAGGTCTTCTCAACTCTAACCCTCTCTATGTCCCTTTCCTATGATTGTTTTTAATACTTAAAATATTTGGAATCATCACCCTTGGGTTGAAACTTCCTACCGTGTTTTCTACACCCAAAAATTTTCATGGCCTTGACTCATAGGAAACTTTCTTTCAATGCCCCTTGAGGGTAGAAAGAAACCCATGCACTGGTGTATCCAGAGTTTATCATGATGGATGCACCTGATGAGGGTATCATGATTGAAGATTGGGATATCTCTAGGTCCATGAGGATTCAAAATTTCTGAGCTACCATCAAATATTTCCCAAACCAAAAGTGCTTGGGGGAGAGATATTTTGTCATTGCATACACTTGAACTGATAGAAAAATCGATATTAAGAATAGGCCTCACATATGATCTCACTACCAATACGAGGATCCAGTATGATATCTCTGAATGTAATCATATATGACCTTAGTTCTTCATTTGTTTGGAAATTGTCTACAAACATTCCAGTAGGCAGATCACCATATGGTAAGAAGTTAAACTCTCCCATTATTTTCATATTCTTCAAGGATTCTCCATAGTATAAAGATAAAGGATGGGTACTAGAAACAACCTGAATGAATGGGTGAAACTGACCTTTAAGAACTTGAACTCCACTAATCAATTTATAAGATCAAAATTATGTTGCAATCCATCCCCACAGCACTTGAAATGGCCCTAAAATTTGGAATTTGAACTTCCCAATGTACACATGTAATAAAAATAGGTAAATGTTCTCCAAAATAGGGGTAGAAATCCCTATGTGGTTCCTTTATTCTAATTTGGCTGGTATAAATAACATCCCTAATATCACACCACTGTTAGATTCATAGATTAGAAGTGGATAGGAACTCAACCACATCTCAAGAAATTTGGAGAGATGGGTACATAGAGAGATTTCAGGTTTGACCTTATAATCCCACCAGTTATACTAGAATTACTCTAATATATGATATAAATTTGTAGGATCTGGTTCTCTAATGTGAGGCATCCCATTGGGTACTAACTGTAATGACCCAAAGTTTAATAAATTGAAATTTACTTCATATAATTATGTCATGTAATCACATAAAATCACAACAAAATTAACTACTAAGTACTATGTGACCTTTAAATATAATATTTTCACCTATGTGATTTGAATTTAGAAAATCATACATACACGGTTGCGATCAGTAAGATGTTTGGAGTCTGATAAGACAAACTTAATTTTTAGTGAATAGTAACTGACTCTTATGAACAATAATGTTACCCTAATGAATAGTAATATAACCTTTATGGATATTAAATAGTCCAAGTAAATAGTAACCTTACCAATTAAAGTATAAATAAAATTTATCCATCTTATAAGTGACAATATGATAGTGTTAGTATTTTTATAAGTCATAAATATTTAATTAAAAATCTATGAATAATTTAATAATTAAGAAAAATATTTGCATGAAATGAATTCATAAATTATTTTTTTTATGTCTAATGATTATACGATAATTTTAGGAGGCCTTAGTTAATTTTTCAAAGTATTATAAAATCAGTTATAATTTTAAAATATGTATTTTTCAAGAAAATGATGATTTTATTTAAAATTTAAATTTACCATATTTAGAAAATTATTTTCATAAAATGGAGTTAATTTTTGTATTATACACATCAAAAAAAGGTTTGGGTGAGTTTTGGGTACTTTTCTGAAATGCTTGAATTTTTTATTAATAGTAAAATACGATAATTTACGATAAGTGCTAAAACTTGAATTTCTACATCATACTTGAGTCATAGATGATGTAAATATCCATTGGTTAGGACTCACATGAACTTATTAATATTTTTGGTCATGTAATCATCATTATTTCTTATCTTATGAAAAAATAATAAACTAATGATTAAAATATTAAGAAAACCCTCCTCCCCACCACTATAAAAACCACCCACATACCCCTTCTTCTCTTCACTCCTCTGAAGACTTGTTAATTACCTAAATTCTACTAAAATATCTCCCAAAACTCCTACCCCACATCCATAATCCCTTGTTCTATTCAAAATTCCAAATCCAATCCCCTTAAGAGGCTCTCAAGGAAGATTGATTTAAGAGGTAAATTCCTCTTTTCAATTCTTTTACTTTCCTTTCAAGTTCCTTTATTTTCTTTTCTATACTTACCTATCATCATCCAAATGTTATGAAAACTCCAGTACCTTATATTTAATGTAATTTTTTTATTATAATGGAATAATTTTTTATCATCTCTCCTTTACCCTTATTTTATACTAGTAGTAAAAACACCATCTGAGATGTGTTAATTTACCACATTCAAGGACGATGAGTTTTATATCTCCATTATTGTCTTCAATTCTGGTCATTAAACCATTATTATGGTTGAAAAAAACTATAATATATGTATTATTTCTCATCTATGGTTATATAATCTATTTTTACAAATGGTTTTAATTTATAAAACAAAATGTGTTTGTTGTGATCAAAAACCACCAATTAACCCAAAGGTTATCACTAAAGTTTTATATAATGATTCAAATTCACTCTAAATAAAAAAATGATATTTATAACCACATAACCTTATGTATTTTAAAATATAACATATAACTTTAATTATGTACAAACATCCTCATTTTATCTGATTATCCATTTAGGTATATAAGTAAACCGATCATGAAACAAACGGACCCGAACAATGAAATTGAACCTCTTAACCCATAAAAAAGGCCATGAATGAACTTAAAGGGGTTATTATAAATAAATTAAATTCAAAATAGGTTCTATAATTATTAATTAATGAACCTAATTTTATTATTAAGTTCATTAATATCAAGTTGAGAACACTATCGTACTTAAAGTAAGGGATTTTACCCGAACCTCCAATATCACTTCGGGTTATTCTTACTCTCTTTTTACCAAAATAAAATCCTACATTTTGTTTATGTAAATCTTATAAATATTTTTTATATATCCAAAATCATGTATCAATATCCATTAATCATTATATTATAGGGATATACATGCTTTTAAGTGATTCTGTCTTCAATACGTCCCTATAAGCAAACCCATTTTAAGGGAACTTCCCAAATTTTTACCCAATTTCAAGTGCACTCTATCATCTATTTTAATACACCACTGTTTTTATAAAATCAGTGTTTTTATTGTAAAAAAATTCTTGTTTAACTTTACATTTTATATAAAATATTATTCCCTTCTCATTTTTAAATTCTCTTTAGTATTTTCCTTAAAACCTCGCTAAATTTTTTAATGCTAAAATTTCTTAAATACTCTTTTTACATGTTATCACTTTTGTTTTACATAACTTACAATGATATATGCCTATTTTCCCTTATTAATTTCCATTTATGATCTAATTCCTTTCTATCATGGACACTTGTATGATATTCCCATTAAATTATTCTTTATGACATGATTATGATACCCATTTATTTCCATGGGTTCCCTTATGTTTATGTATGATTGATTATGTATGATTCTATATGTGGAAAGCATATTCATGAACATTTTATGATGGGTTTCCCAAGATAGAACTCCAATTCATTGGGTAAATTTGATTCTCATGAGATGTTATCTGCAATGGTCTTGGCAGTTAGCCTTGACTTGTGCTACCATGTGAAACTCTCTTGGTGGTTAACCATGAATTATGCTCTCCTATGTGCAATGATCCATGAATCATGATAAATTAATTTTTTATGTTTCTACCAAATTACTATGATTCCATGTTTATATAATACCAAGTTATAAATGTTATGGTTCCATATGTTCAATTACATTTTATGCCTTTTTATATCATTATGTCATGTTTCCTAACCAATGTTCTTAAGATTTATTCTTATACTTAATACCTTACTGGGATTTTAGCTCATACATTTTTTCATGTTATCTTCAGGTTATCCTATGAAGATGTATGAGCACAATGGAAGTTAGGAGCTCATTTTTTAGATTAAATAAAAAGTTGTTTTTATGATGTTTGATTGTGTAACTAATCTTCCAATACACTAGACTTTTAAATCCTTGTCTTGAAATTTGATGTTTGATTATGATTAGAATAAAGAAATTATATGTATAAAAGACTAGGGTCATTGTAGTTGTAATCATAGGATGGTTTAGTTATTTTTGGACATTAGGAATATATCACTTTAGTAATAACCTTAAGGATGAGACTAGGTATAATAAAACACACCTAAATTTTGGTAAGTATAGAGTAAGTGGTTTCTCAAGAACATACATACCTATATAGATTTAAATAGGTATATGTGGATCTTACATAGATGTATTTAGGGGTAAAACCCAAAAACGCCGCTTTGAGGTAGACTCAAACGGAAACTGGTGCACGACAATGGGTCTTGCTGCACTCTTGGTTTGACACTCCTGGGGGATATTCTTTGGTAAATTAATGATATTAGTAAGAACCATTATTAAGGGAACAACAAAAGCCCATAAGAATATATGTTTGGAAATAGATCATGGATAACCTAGATTGAAACCTAGGGAATCACAAGTTAGTATATAATTTTACTTTAACAGTTTATCCTTTTATGTTTAAAAATTAATTTTTATTCTTATTATCTAAGTATTCAATCCCCCTAATTGTACTTTTTTATCTTATCTAATGGTGGTAAATATAAGAACACATGCCAATAATCAATTTTATAGGCAATGTGACGATTTCCTTAATGATATGCCTGATACAATGGGAACAAGTGCTCAAAACTTCATGATAGTACTTGCTCAGCTGGCTCAAATTATGAATAATAACTTGAATCATGTGGAACTCCATCCTCATACAATGAAAGAGAAATTTGTCATTGAATACTTCATGTGGAAAATTCCTCCCATGTTTAGTGGATCTTTTGATCCCCTCCTATAAGAATAGTGGGTTAACTCCATTGCAAAGATATTATCTATATTCTAGTGCTCAGAAGAAGAGAAATTTTTACTAGTAGTCTATCGTTTTGATGGGGAATATTATCAGTGTTGGTGACTGATAAAAAATATGAAGTCCAAGGAGGAAGTTGATTACATGGATTGAGAGGAATTCAATAGAATATTTTTCAAAAAATATTTTCCCCAAACCCTCCATCTCAAGATGGAAAGGAAGTTCCTCGAACTCAGGAATAAGGAAGTTAAGTCTATCAGGGCATATGAAGAAAACATTAAAAGACTTGAAAGGTACACCTCTAGATTTTTCATGGACATTGAAATCAAGGTGGATTACTTCTTTACCTTACTAAATCTGATTCTATGAAAAGAGTTACTGATTCGTGACTTTGACAGTTATAAGAAGATTTTCCATTGTGCCCTCAAGGTTGAAATGGAGATCGGAGGCTCCCAGTGGTATTGTGGGCCCAAGGAAAAGAAGTGGAAAATGGATTCTAATATGGGTAGTTTGGTAAATAAATCCCATGATGGAAAGAAGATCGAACATTCCACGTGACCTTCTCTCGTTCTGAACAGCGGAGCACAGAAAAGATCTTCTCGATAGAGCTGATCCACTATTTAGCAATCAATGGGTCGGTAGATCCAATGAAGGTTAGTGTTCGTTGACGCATAAATGACTCAATATAATGTTGTTCCCTTCATGGTGAGATTAGTATCCCAGCTTGATTAAATTTATTTCCCATAACTTGAGTCAGCTGGTCCATCATTCTCATGAAGGTTTCCATTCCGGCTTCCATCAGAGGGTCGTCAGTGCATGGTCCATTGCGGTCACCATTTTCACAGTTCCTCCTATTTCTTGTCATTTTCTAAAAGAATAAAACCTTATTTATAAGCTTATTTCACTTATGAATCTTCTAACTAAAAATGATTTTATTTCTTAAAACTTCATGCTTAAACAATTACATTTCTCTATAAATTTTTCATAATGATTCATAAAAATCTTATGATTAACCTAACATATCCTCCGAGAGTGTCAAACCAGGAGTGCATAAAGGCTAGTTGTTGTGTACCAGGATACCCCAGGTCAATCCCTAAACTCTTTGTCGGAGTTTTTACTCCTAGGTACATTTGTGTCAGATCCACATCCACTTGTTCGTATCCAGATAGGGATTTATTTTTTCGGAAACCACTTACTTAATATTTCACCAAAATACCATGATTTTTCATATATTTAAAAAAAATTATAGGGTTATTAATAAATTTTTCATTGAATAATTTCCATAAATAACTAAACCTCACTTTGATACCAACTATGGGATCTTGACTTTTCAATACATAACTTTTCATTACATTTTACAAATAGAGGATCCTAAAATCCTAATGTCTTGGAAATCAGGAACAAAATAAATGAAAACATTAAACATTATTATGATCCCATTGTAAGGATTCATCAAAGGTTCATCCTAATTACAATTACTAAATCTCATAACCTAGAGATATACATCAAAGAAAAGGGTGATAAGAAGGCCCAGTAAGGAAAGTAAGGGAAACAGTTTACATGTGATCTTGAGCGATATCAATAAAAACTTGATGAAAAAACATAAAGACATGATCAATAAAAGTAGATTCATATCATAATGAAAATAACTTAAATAATAACTTGAATATTTGGCTACAATATTTAATTTAGACATTCATGAACATATCACCAAGGTCTATCCCCAAGGTGTCATAAAAATTACCAAGGTTATTCACCAAGGTATCATGAAACTTATCATCTCTGGAGATTAAATTCTTTACCCAATGCATTGAAGTGATATCAAGTCACACCCTTAACATGTATTTTTTTCATGTTATCCACATAGATCATAATCAAACATTTCATAAATAACCCCTAGAGAGTAAAAGTAATGGGTTTCACTTCAAAATTGTGACATTTTAAAAGTTCTTAAAAACATGATCATTATGTCTTTTATAACCCTTGGAAAAGGAATGAGGGTTTCTTGTTTGTCAATTACAGAATAAAATAGATTCATTTTATGTCTTCACAAATACCTATAGAAATAAAAATATATTTGGGTATTCACATAAATAAAACAAGACAATTTATTGAGAAAAAAAGAGAGATATTTCGAGACGGAATTTCTGCAGCATAACGGCTATATAACATGGTTTTAGAAAACATTAAAGAGAGAGGTTACAGGGGTCACCCACTAATAAATAACTCATGACATAGTATAGGGATATAATAAAATTTAAATGATATCATTTTATGGATTTTTGAATGACATACCACATAAAAAGGAAACATGAAAGAAAAGAGAAGATGCGATTCCTTTTACCAAAATTTGGAAGTCTAACGGCGTCTCTTAAAAATTTAGAAAAAAATTTGATGAGAGAAGAAAGGGTATATCATCAATTGAACATGAAATTTATAGTAGTAGGGATATAGAAGAACAAACCCCCACATAATAAAATGGAAAGTAGAAGACATAACATAAAGAAAGTCATGACTTAAAAGAAGAGGGTGAAAGGTTCCCTTAACTTGAAGAGTAACTTCAAAAGCTTGAAGGTTGGGACCTTGGGGGGATTGAGAGAAACTTTGGAGGACTCCTTGGGAGGTAAAAAGACCATAGATTCATTGAGGAGGAATTTGGAATGAAATTAAGGAAGGAATGGGTTGGTATTTATAGAAAAAGTGAGGGAATAATTCATTAATTTCCAAGGGAAACCTCATCGGTGGTCTTTGCAAAACCATGTGCTTTCCCATGGTATTGGAAACTTGTGACACCTCATAACATATATTATTATTCACAAGTCGACCATAATTATTACATCATTATTACATCATTTATGATGTCATTAATCACACTAAAACTCAAAACTGTATTTTTATTATTCACCGAAAAACAAAACATTATATAAAAATATCATAAATTCATCCTAACCTAATATTGATGCTCTGAATTCAAAAATGAACTCTATTTTATGAAAATAATTTTCTAATTATGTGATATTTAATTTATAATTAAAAACATTATTTAACCAAAAAATACTAATACTTAACTAATAATTTCCGAAACAGTTATTTACTAATGCAATAATATCACATTACCAAACAAGATGTCTAAATTATTTTTATACTTTCTTAAGTGAGGTTACTATTCCATAGGTCACATTACTATTCAAAAGGGTAATATTACTATTCATAATTTACTATTCACCGAAAATTATTTTAATCTTGTTGAATCACATTTTTCGCCCTGATTACAACCATGTTTGTCTAATTTTCAAAATTAATTTCACAGAAAAAGTTATTTAATAATAAAACTTGTTTATACTATTCATCAAAAAAACACTATTAATCAAATACCATTCATAAAACACTATTCATAAAATTGAAACTTCTTAAAAAAATTAAAAATTCAGCCTAGGTTAATTTTGACATTTGAAATTAAAAAATGAAGTTTATTTTACCATAATAATTCTCTATGTATGAGAAATCTTTGAAAAGTAAAATTTTTACTTATAAAATCAATTTATCAAATTTTCCTTAATTAAACATATACTTTATTAAGGAAAGCTATTCAAAAAAATAGAAATGATGAAATAACAATTTTATTTATACCAAGGGAGTACAAAAAGTATCTAAGGCCTTGATACATAGCCCCTTACAACACCTATATAGGACCTAAGTGTAAGGTATGCTATGGTGATAGAATCTTGGGTCGGTTCGGACAACATTGTCTGAGTGGTGATTTCTATCAGCTTGAACTCATCTCGTAGGCAATTTTGTTCAAGCTTCACATGTTGAATTTCGGCTTGGGCTTGGTTCCGAGCAAAGCCCAGTGATTTTACCTCCTTCCCAAGCTTCGACAGATGGGCTTTGTATGGTCTGAGTCTACTGGATGAGTCCATCGACTCTTCTTTCTGTATTAACCATGGTCACTTGTATTTATACACAATAATCATAACGTTAAGAGTTTAGTTTCCAATGATCATGTTGACCAACGATCATGTTGACCAACGGTCATATAATTGTCGAAACCCAGTGGTATTATTCAATTATACTCACTTCATTAATTAACTGACATAGTTTTGTTGAGTATAAAATAAAATAATACACAAATTCAAGAAACAAATATTATTCAAAAGTTTGGGTCATTACATGTACGGTTGCCCACCCGTTATTATTCTTGAAATCAAAACAAACAAAACAAAACAAAATGTATGTTTGTTTGTCTTCTTAAGATACCCACTCCATCATGGATTCTACCACTGGCTAGCTCACTAGCGTTTGATACCGGAGCAGGATCACCACCGCCGGAGGTGTAGGTGCCAGGTTTTTGTGATGGGATTCATCACATTTATTGATGAGAGAGAAAATTATATTAATGGATAGGTTTATGGTAACATTAATTGAGGATTTTCTCCCAACATTAATAGATATTTAATTCTCAATATTAATGGATGGAAAAGGTATGTTTACTGCATTAATTGGTGATTATGGACTTGGTGTCTATATAAGAGGATGTAGTAACACATTTCAAAAAGGGTGTGCCAGAAAGATGTAGAAGGCAAGGAAGACCTGGGAAGGGGTTTCTGTGTTTGCGGTGGTCCATGTGACAGGACGACAGTGACACAATTATCTTGTACGCATGGATAGGTTCTTGGAAATATGTACAAGATGTTGTCCACCGGGAGTAAGAAGGGGGATACCGCATCGGCAGTAGCATGTGTGGCATGTCAGTGTTTAACAAGTGCAAAGCAGCAGCGACATAATTGATGATCAGGACCACATATCTAAAGTATTTCTGAGAGCGGTGATCAGGTGGCATGTTCTGGTTCATGATCGGCGGTACATCATGATGGAAAGATCATTCGGGTGTCATAAGCTAGTTTGAGTTTGACGCATGTTCAGGTGAATATCTATGAGGTAGTGACATTTATTTGATAGAAGGGTGACGTTTTATCATAGATTGATCTTCTGATACATGGCCTTGGTGGGATGAATAGTAAGAGAGAAGGCAGAGGTGTATTGGGGTGTGGTTTTCACACAGGTTTTCTACGCTCTGTCATTTGTGATTCAAGTTTAGGCATTACTAGGATACTTTGTATTATCTGATTCATAGTGGATATTTTTTGGGAATTGCCTTATGGTTTTTTAATCCTCTACAAGTAGATTTTTTTCATGTTACAAAATATTGCGTGCTAATTTATATATTCTGCATATATCGCTTCCATATTGTGATGGGTTTCTCATAATATTTTTGGCAAGAAATTTTCATCCCAGAGTCAAGATTCTCCCCAACAGGTGGTATCTCGTGCTCGCAATTTTTCATAAGAATTATGGAAGTTTCATAGAGGATCGTTGATGCTTGTGCAGAGCAGAATAAGGTTTGAAGATTAAAGTAGGTTGAGAGAGGTGATACACATGTCCACTCATGGGATGTTGAGAAGGGGGGACAGTTTATTCCTACAGGTGCTCCAGATTATGTGTTAATCACTATTATGGGGGAGCCAGATGTTTCTGGTTCTGGTCTTATTCAGCAGGATGGTGCAGATACAAATGTAATGAATATTTTGGGGTTTGGTTTTCTTTTTGTAGGGGGAGATGATATTTTTCTATCAGAAGTGAAAAAGGACATCATCATATTTTCTACATATGATGATGGTTGGTGTGATAACAACCTATTTTATTTCAATTGGTATTGTTGATTGGTTTCATTCATTAATTTGATGAAGGGGGATATTTTTTGGATTCATCACATTTATTGATGAGAGAGAGAAATTATTACTGGAGCAACTTATTGCAACATTAATTAAGGATTTTTCTCCTAACAGTAACAGAGATTTAATTCTCAATATTAATGGATGGAATAATGGATGCTGATTGCATTAATTGGTGATTATGGACTTGGCTTCTATATAAAGAGGATTAAGCAACATATTTCAGGGGTGTTCCAACAAGATATAGCTGGAAAGGGAGAACTGTGAAGGGGTTCCCGTGTTTGCGGTGGCCCGTGTGACACGACGAAAAAGGAAAAATTATCTTGTAAGTGGAGAAAGGAAAGGTGTTCAAGATGTAGTCCATCAAGAGAAATAAGGAGGTTTTTTCATTGGCGGTATCATGTGTAGAATGCTGAAATTTGACAGGTGTGGAATAACAGTGGTGTAATTGATGATCAGGGCAACATATCGAAAGTCTTCCTGATGGCATTGATCAGGTGGTGTGTCTTGGTACATGATCGGTGGTACATCATGATGGTGAGATCATTCGGGTGTCGCAATCTAGTGCGAGGTTGATGCAAGTTTGGGTCAAGATCTCCGAGGTAGTGAAGTCTCATCGACAGAATGGTGACGTTTTGTCATAGACTGATCTTCGGATACATGGTGTTGGTGAGATGGATAGTTAGATAGAAGGCAAAGGAATATCCGGGTGTGATTTTCATATAGTTTTTCTTTGCACTCTCATTTGTAATTCAAGTTTTGGAATTACTTAGATTCTTTTTATTCTCTAATTAGTAGTGGATATGTGGGAATTACCTCGTGGTTTTTTAATCCTCTGAATCAGAGATCTTCACCTGAACATACGTCAACCTCGCACTAGCTTGAGACGCCCAAATGATCTCTCCATCATGATGTACCTCTAATCATGAACTCGGACATGCCACCTGATCACAGCTATCAAGAAGACTTTCGATATGTGGCCCTGATCATCAATTGTGTCGCCACTGCTTTTCACCTTTTAAATGTTGACATACCTCACATACTACCACCGGTTTGGTAGACCCCTTCTTTCTCCTAGTGGATGACATCTTGAACATCTTTCCAAGAACCTCTCTACACATACAAGATAATTGTGTCGTCGTCGTCGTGTCACATGGGCCACTGTAAACATGGAAACCCCTTCCCGAGTCTCCCTTTCCGGCTACATCTTGCTGGAACACCCCTCTTGAAATATGTTACTACATCCTCTTATATAGACACCAAGTCCATAATTACCAATTAATTTAGTCAACATCCCTTTTCTATCCATTAATATTGTGAATTAAATATCTGTTAATATTGGGAGAAAATCCTCAATAAATGTTACAATAAATCTCTCCATTAATATAATTTTCTCTCTCATCAATAAATGTGAAAAATCCCATAAATATCCCCCTTCATCACATTAATAAATGGAACCATAAAAATCCAATTGAAAGAAAATAGGCTGGTATAACACCTACCATCACCATCCATAGAAAATATAGTGACGTCCTTTTTCACTTCTGACCAAAAAAATCAGCTCCCCGTGAAAAAACAAAACCAAACACCAAAATCTTCATCAAATCTACATTTTCACCATCTCTATAAACAAGACAAGAACCAAAAACATCTGGATCCCCCATAATCGTGATCTCCACATAATCTAGAGAACCTGTAGGAAAACCTTTCTCCCCTTCTCAACATCCCCTAAGCCAACATGTGCATCACCTCTCTCAGTCTGCTTTAATTTTCAAACCTTATTCTACTTCATGCACAGATCATAGATGCTCTCAGAATATTCTATAATTATCATGTTAAACTGTAAGCATGAACCAACCTACTCTAATACCACTTTTTGGGTCGGAAGCGGATTGGTTTCAAAAAAAACTCAGTTATGAAAACAATAATTTGTGTGAATAACCAATGTAAACGAAGCACCAAACCAAATAGTAGAATAATATATGGGACATATATTTTAACATGGAAAACCCTCTTTGAAGTGGATTAAAAAACCACAGTAGAATACAAAGAATACAAGAAATATCCCAAAATTCAATTGCAAAAACAACGTAGAAAAACCTAAGTGAAATTCACACCCCAATACACCTTCGTTGCCTCTATGATAATAGTTAGTGAAAAGTATTCACCCTTAAAAGATCAATAAAAAACACACGTCATTTCTTTATAACCTTGTTGCACTGCCCAATTCACCACTGTCAGCTGCCACCCACACTCGAAATCGTTGTCCAAATTTTCTTGAACAAGCCTCTGCCCTCTGTTATTGTTACGTGTGTGCCCCTCTGCTCTTGAAATTGTGGATGATGAAGCATGTTCATTGCCTCCTTTTTATAGTTGCTCATTCCTGCATCAAAAATGTGTCTCCGCAAGAATTTAATTCATCTGGATGTGACTTGAATTTCTCTTTTTCAAAAATGTGTCCACGTTTTTAGGAGCCGCCATTACTTCCCATAAATCAGGTTGAACCCCAAAATTTTGTTCCACAAGAACCATTCCACTATGGCAGAGGACGAGCACAGCACTAGCTCCACCCATGAATCCAATGCACCCTCCTTGTCCTTTCTCAAAGCTTCTATCACTTCCACATAGTGTACCACGGTGTCCCATTCCCCGACCTGCCGGTAGATCTTAATCACCTGCTTCTGCGCCGGCTTGCAGTTATTTACCTTCATCTGCTAGATCCCAACCTCAAGGATCCTAGATCGGCTTCCCCCATTAGAAAATCCTTCAGAGCGTAGGTACGAATCTAGATCCAAAGCTCTGATCGTGCAGCGAACTCCCCAGGTGTAGTCGGCGTCAGAGCGGAGCACCTCCCATGCCTCCACCACCAGCCCCACCTCCACCATCCGATCGACCTGGCAGGAGACGAAGGAGAAGTAAACCAACAACATCACAGGGACCCATAGGAAGTGTCACTCAAACTGGTTGAGGAAAACTGGGTCACTTACCATGAATTCAACGTAGGAGTTGGAGCCACCGATGACGATGGGGAGGTGGCCACGGTAGAGGATGGCGCCGAGGGAGTCGGAGGTGTGGTCCTAAGTCCTCAGCAGAGAAGTCTATAGTGATTTTTTTATCATAAATAGAGAGATAAACCAGCCTTTATTTCACAATGAAAAATGATTTATAAAAACTCCTTGTCTACAACTCTCTCTCTCTCTCTCTCTCGAACATGGAGCTCTACCTTCTCTTTTTGGATAAAATGGAGCTCCCTTGGCTCAGATTGGTGATTATGGAAGCTCCCCAAGGCTTCCTTATATAGGAATGGTGGGAGGTGTCAAGTTTGACATAACTCCCACTAATCCCCCACCAACCATTGAAATTCAAACATGGTGGTAACCTACTCCTTTGACGACTCTCTTAGCTGCCAAAAGAATAGTTCCAACGCATGAAGAATGTGTGCACCAAAATTGGAAATCCATGGAGGTGAGGTATTTTCACCACCCTTAACAAAAGGGGTGGGAAGCAGCTAGATATCCATATCAAAGTCAGATTTGGGGTTGGTGATGAAGCCTAAGAGGTGTGGGGGATGTCACGGTACTCACCGGTGGTGACCTTGTTGGTGGTGATGTCTAGGGTACAGTACACCTGCAACTTGTCGAAGTTGATGACCTCGCTGGAGAAACGGGCGGCAAGGTCAATGGACATGCGGTATTTTCTAGTTTCGGTGGTTCCCATCAAGATCATCACCCTATCCTTTAGGGGAGGCACCATCATGATGGAGAGATGTCCAGGAAAACTCTCCATGATGGCCGTCGCCGCCAACATGCAGTGGTGCATGATCAAAAACATGCCCCCCTAGAACTACAAGAATGAATTTATTAATGAATTTGAGATGGTGTGAATATTTATAGGGAAGGGTGTTCTTTGGACTGATATTTATTTTAATGGGTTTTTTATTTTTCTTTAAATGGGATACATCTCCAATATTTTTAAAAATGGGACTCGAGACGCGTGAACCTTGTTCACATATTTTCAACTCCAAGAAGATGCATGATCAGGGTTCACGCATCTCCCCATCGAGTTTTATAATGGATCCCCCCTTCAAATCTGCTTCTTCTCCTCTGGAATCTATTGTGAACCCCTATAAAATTTCTTTCTCAACAAATATCCGGTGCATTTAAAAGGGTAAATTTTCTATTTAAAATTGAATTGTTTAATTTTTTTTAATATTTTATTTATATGGTTTATTTATTTAATTTTTTATGTGTAGAAATAAGTGTTTGTGTGTATGATTTATTTATTTACACTACTACAAATAATAGCATTAGTGACCGCTAAAAGTGGTCACTAATGGTCATTAGAGACCATGATTTTTTTTAAAAAAAATACTGATTCACTACCCAAAACCAAGAAAAACCAGAAGACAAATCCAAATAATAGAAATCGTACATCCTCAAAAACAAGAAAATAAAAAACATATATCCTCACAAATCCTCCAAGGATCCGAATAGTTCCACCTCCTCCAACAGTCCAAATAGTTCTAAATACATTCCAATCTTCTATCTCAGTAAACCTACAATATGTTTTAAAAGAAAAAACTAAACAAAGCAAATACAAAGTGAACATATATATTTAGTTAATAGATATATATATATAATAATAATCAAAACAGTTTATATATTTTTACCAACATAAATCCTCATTAGATACAAAAATGAGTCAAAGTTAAGCTAAAATATATTATTACAACAGTTATTAGTTAAAAAATGACTATTATAAGTAGTAAATCAATTTAACTAGAAAAATAAAACAAACACACCTCTTGAATCTGTTGTGTCATGTGGGGCCATGGTTGCTACCTCCATCTGATGCGGTAGGGGCCTACAAAAAATAAAAATTATGAAGATATTAATAATTAATTTAATAAAAAATAAATAAATAAACTCAGTAAAAACCTACGTCGTAGGATCCCCTGCACCATCATCCCGACGCGCATATTCCCACAGTTCTCTAATTCCAACCATTAGATACACATTTACCTCCTCAGAATCACGTATTCATGCCTCTAAATCTATCATCTGTTGTGTCATCCCAATAACAACAGGAGACACAACCTCATCATGTGAAACTACAGAACAAGGAATCCCCACTCTATAGGTCAAACTGTATCCTTGTCCATCACAACCAATAATGTGATGGAATATCTCATCCTTTCACATGGAAAGTTGTTGTTGGTCCTATGGAAGCTGTGTTAACTCAACTTCAAATTGATCGTATATAATATTTAAATTTAAATATATGTTTATATACAGATTCTTGTAAGTATTGATAATTTGTAGAAGGACTTACTATGAGAGCTCGAGCCTTTGGATCATGTCGATCACGAGTCATCATCCACACTGACATTTTATCAGTCGATTCACCTTGCTCTCATAAGTTCATACCAATAAGATATAAATATTGAATATAATACTATATTAAATAATAAATTAAAAAATTGAATAATAAATACATCGTATCCAATCTGGGATAAGCGATTAGTCTCAATCCTGTGAGGTTGCCCATGCATCGCACAATTATCGGAATAACATGTTGACACCTCCTACATTAAATTAATTCAAATTAAAAATATTTAAAATGATACAAATTCTTCAAAATGTATAAATAAAAATAAATAAACTAATTGCAGTAGCCTTATTAGACTAACATGGAACTAGATCACACCACTGAGATGAGAGAACACATCTTGGGACACTTTCCAGAATGTATGGGGCACCCGCATTTGGTACCCAGTGATCTCACTTCACTATTCCTTTATAATATTTCCAAATTTTTTGACATTTATACATACACATTCGAAAAAACTCATCAGGGCACACTTTTAGATGATTCTATTTAATAAAAAAATAATCACACATGTTACTATTTTTTAAACATAGGTAAGAAACTAAAATGGTCCTCTTACCTAAACTTCCCTCCATACCTGATCTAATGTATCTTGAGGGAATGAAGCTCATCTGGGTGTGGTCAATGAAAATCAGTGGGGGTCACATATGATATGACCCAACTGATGAATAAATGCAGGGACAGTCACTCCCATAGGATGGTACCTCTCGTCAAATTATACGTCTAGTGTCGCATCGGAATTCCAAGATAAAATTCCATGACCAGGGCCTCTCCTATGAGAGGAAGAAGCGGTCGAGTCTGATCCTATTGAAAACAATTTCATACATAATTAGACAGATATTCATATGTGTGTGTTTTTGTGTGTGAGTGTGTTTAATGATTAATTAAACAAATAAACACAATTACATTCATACATACCTCGACCCTGAGACACAGATGGCTCTGCTGAATGATGTGGATCTGGTGCATGTTCCCCTGAAATTCTTTTAGTCATAAAAAGCATTATTAAGAGAATATTATATTGAAAATTATCTAAATTAATTAATTGATTTTTTAAATTCATAAAATACATCAAAGTTAAATAATTAAAAAAAGTTAAACAATTCATAAAAAGGCAAATAATTTTAAAAAAAAGCATTTAAACTGGAGAGCAAGAAAACAATCATACATTTCATTAAACATGAAAGTATACCATTTATCCTTCAATGGTATCTCTAAACTAATGAATATATTCTTCACATTGAACTACGGTATGTTGATCAAGTTATTGTGAAACAAATACAATAGTCTCGGGTTCATCTCATTCAATTAAAAACACTCCTCGTTGGGAAATTTTCACAGAAATTTGCCAATTCGGATTTGATGTCAAGTTAACAAAGAAAACTTATTCCACTTGTGATTTCAAAATTAAAGGTTCGTTACTAACTCATTCATTTGTGTATAACATATTTTTAAAATTCACTAATGTAAACCGATGTTGGTCGACTTTAGTTCCATGGACTGGATCAGCCCAATTACACTTTCCCAATATGTATTTCAACCTATGTGCATATAAAAATTCAATGATGTTAATCAATTGACCATTTTAATAACTGGAATAGATGGTTGGAAAACTGATTCCACTGTTTTGTGTTGCTTGTTTGACATCAACATCATTAATGTGAAATCAAAATCCATTAGCATCTATATCTTTATAATGACAAGCTGTTGTAGATGGACCCTTAGCTAGTTTGATAAATTCTTTAGTTAGTTTAGGGTCACATAACTCCCACAGGTTATGAATCTATATAATTCACAGAATTCAGTAATAATTTATGCAAACAAAAATTATTTTTATAATTCACTCATAATGAAAATCAATTTATATGTACAAAATCTTTGAACCAGTCATGAGATAATGTATAATGAGATTTTTGAATTTGATAGTCACTCGCATGAGACATCTCTTCTTTTAGCTCAGTAATGTTTCTCTTGAAAATTATAACATGATGTTTAAATGATAAAATTTATCAATGAAAATAGAACATGTAAAAGTTAAACAATAAAAGTAATTAGAGACTTACTACATTAATGGTGCAACTGATGGAGTATTGAACAAGATATATTGATGAAATTGTACCCACTCGATGTTGTCCATATCAAATATATTTCCTTCATCAACTAGACCATCATGAATCTGATAGGGATTATCCAATTTTGTTTCAACATCTATAAGATATTCTGCACAAAAAGTAGTACACTCATCCATCAAATAACCATTAGTTGTCGATGCCTATGGATGAGCTCTGTTGCGTAAAAATAATTTCAATGTATTTAGATATCGCTCAACAGGATACATCTACCTGAATTGAACTGGATCAGCAGTCATTACTTCATCGGTTAGGTGCACTGTCAAGTGAACAATAACATCGAAAAATGAGGGGAAATTTGTAAAGACCCAACCCCAGTTTCCTAGAGTTGGTGCCTTATTTTATTACATTGGCATATAAACAAGGAAGTTGTATCCCAAAGGAATGAATAGATTAGTAGTTTTGGAAAACTAGATACATTCATAAGTTCAACATTACAACTTGAAAGGAAAAAAGAATTTAGAAACTCCTTTTACAATATCCATAACTCTTAGGTTATTTCTGCATGTCATTCATAATATACCTCTTCATGTCCTGGGAAAATGAAACATAAGAAAGGGGTGAGCACAAATGATCAGTAAGGGTAAGAAATACATAGGAATATATCATAAACATAAACATTAGGCATGTATAATAATTAAAAAATGCATGCCTTTAAAAAATAACTTGAACACATTATGGCAGGAATAAGAGCTGAATAAAAAATGTCATAATAAGGCATAATCATGGGTATTATACTAGTTAAATAACCTCAAGAACTTTCAATTACTAGTTTCATAATGAGGGAATTCATGATTTCAGACATCATAACCATGTCGTCAAGGCCTCATGCCAAGACCATAAATAATCATTTTGTCAAGTCCTTATGCCAAGACCGTAGTTTGTCTCATGAGACCTACTGATGCATAAAGGGGATATAAAGGTCCCCAACCATCACTTAATTAGTCCAATTCATTCCTAATATGAACAAGTATAAACATACACAACATATACATTCATATTTAAACTAACATATGAAATGTCAATAACTTTCCCTGAACATTAAGCATAAACACTAACCATTCGGCATAAATTGGTGAATGGTTTAAAGATAGAACATATACATTAAAACTAATAATAAATCATTAAATTAAATATGGTAGGTGATATCATAAAGTAATAATCCAAACAATACATAATAATCAACAAGAATGTTTAAATAGGTGAAGATACTCTTATAAAATCATCGAGTAATTCTTGAGATAAATACTCTTTTACTTTAAAAAAAGAGTTCTTTTGGAAAAGTCTTTTTATAAAACAATAAGTGAAGTAAGATATAATTTTTATAATAAAATGAATATTTTAGAAAGATAATTTTCATTAAAAACATATTATATAGTTCCCTTGAAAATAGGTAAGAATTTGAGAAATTCCCTTGAATTTGGCTCCTACTTCAGGAAGAATTTTTGAATGTTCCTTTTAAAACATATAACTCCCCATAAATGAAAGTATGATTCTGGTTGGTTCACATATATATAACATTATAAAATAATATATGAAAAGTAAATATTAATAAATAATAATTTAATTGAGGTAAGTAGACGATAAGAGTAACTCGAATGAAAATGGAGGTTCGGGTAGAAAACTCATACCTTAAGTCTGAAGGTGTTCCTCATATGATCTTAATAAATTAAATAATAAAATGTAGGTTCATAAATTAATGATTCCAGAACCTTATATACATGTAATTGATTTATTATAACCTTATTTAGGTTTATTCATGGTCTTTTTATGGGTTAAGATATTCAATTTCACCGTTTGGGGGTGTTTTCTTCCTTGGTTTTCATGATCGGTTTACTAATATTCATGTACAAATAAACATGTAGAATGAGAATTGTTTTCCAGAATAGAAGTTGTATGTTATTAGTGAACAACCATAAGATTACATGGTTATAAAATTCATTTGATTATTGGGAGTGATGATGAATCATTATACAAGATTTTAATGACAATTGTATGGGTTAATTGGCAATTCTTGATCACAATGAAATCATATTGATATATAAATTAATATCATGTGTAAAAAAGGATTATATAACCTTAAATAATTTATAATACATATATTATAGTCTGGTTCAAAAATAAAAATGGTTTCATGACCAGAATTGAATATGGTAATAGAAATTGAAAACCTGTCGTCCTTGAATGTGATAAATTAACACATCTCAGATGGTGTTTTCATTTCTAGTATAAAAGAAGGGGAAAGGAGAGATGATGATGAATTATTCCTTTATCATAAAAACATTCTATTGAATTTAATGTAATGTATAAATCACAACATTTCTATGAAATTAGGTGAGTAAATAAAAAGAAAAGAAAGGAACTTGAAATAAAAGAAATGGAAATAGGGATTTACCTCTTGAAGTAATATTCATTGAGAGCCTCTTTAGGGGAGAGATTTTTGTCTTTTTATGAGACCAGGGGATTTTGGAAAGTATGGAGGAGATTGGGAGGATATTTGAGTGTAATTTAGACAAGTCACAAGTCTTGATAGGAGTGAATAGAAGCGGGAGTGGGGAGGGGGTTTATAGTGGAGGATAGGAGTGATTCTTGAATATCTTGTTTGTTATTTTATTATTTCCCTCAAGACAACCAATAGTGTTGATTCATGTGACCCATAATAGTAATAAGTGCATTTGATTTCAAACCAAGTGTAATTACATTATCCATGATGCTAGTAATAGTGAATTTAACTGATAATGTATATATATAGTAAATTACTTTAATTTACCATTCATCAAAAATTCGAGTATTTCAGAAAAAATCAAAAAATTCACCCTAACCATTTTTTGATGTGTATAATTAAAAAATAAACTAGATTTTTTTAAAATAGTTTTATAAATATGATTAATTTAATTTTTTAAATAAAATCATAATTTATTCTAAAAATAATAATTTTAAAAGCTATAATTCATTTTACACCACTTTGAAAAATTAATCAAGATATCATTATCTTATAACCTTAAGAAAATGAAATAATAATATTATTTAATATTCATAAGAGTCGTATTACAATTTATATTATTATTCATAATGGTATGTTCCTATTCAATAAAAATTAATTTTGTCTTGTCATACTCTAAATATCTTACTGAATGTAACAGTGTAAGTCAGTTTTTCAAAATTAAAATCATAGAGGTGAAAAAAATTATGTTTACTGGATAGATTATAACAAAGTGGTGTTTTGTGGAGACTG
This sequence comes from Viscum album, assembly GCA_963277665.1. Classification (NCBI taxonomy): domain Eukaryota; kingdom Viridiplantae; phylum Streptophyta; class Magnoliopsida; order Santalales; family Viscaceae; genus Viscum; species Viscum album. Next base: position 1,191,506,393 of record OY728158.1, on the reverse strand, counting down.
GGTGTTTCATGAATTTATTTATAAATACTTGGGGTGTTACATTCTCCCATCCTTAAAAAAATTTCGTCCACAAAATTACCAGAATGTTACCTCACAAAAAAATTTGGGTAGTTCTTCATCATAAGATCCTCAGGCTCCCATGTAGCCTCTTCGATTTTATGATTTTTCCAAAGTATCTTTTCCAGTAGAGTTATCCAATTCCTCAAAACTTGTTCTTTAGTGTCCAGAATCTTGATAGGATCTTCACAGTAAGATAGTTCAGGTTCCAATTCTATACCTTTATAAGTGAGGAAATGTGTTGGGTCTGGCATGTACTTTCTCAACAATGAGATATGGAACACATTATGTGATTTAGACATGCTAGGAGGCATAGCCAAATGATATGAAACAGATCCAATTCTCTCCAAAATTTCAAAATGGCCTATATACCTAGGGCTCAGTTTACCTTTCTTCCCAAATCTTATAACAACCTTACATGGAGATACTTTTAAGAAAACATGATCTCCTACTTGAAATTAAAAATCTTTCCTTAGATTATCAGTATATATTTTTTTATTCTTTGAGCTGCTTTAATATGGCCTTGAATAGTCTTTACCTTCACTTTTGTTTCTTACACAAGCTCTAGACCCACAATATTCCTTTCACCAACTTCATCCCGACATGTTGGTGTATGACATCTCTTTCCATACAATGCTTCATATGGTTCCATTTAAATGCTTTAATGGAAACTATTATTGTAGGAAAACTCCACCAAAGTTAAATACTAATCCCACATACCTTGAAAATCAAGTGAACATGATATAAACATGTCTTTTAAAGTTTGGATCATCCTTTCTTATCGCCTATTAGTTTGATGGTGATAAGCAGTACTCAATCGAAGCTCAGTGTCCGGGGATTTCTGAAAACATTTCCAGAATTTCTATGTAAATTGAGGATCGCGATCAGACACTATTGAAATAGGTGCTCCATGAAGTCTTACAACTTCATTGATATAGAGTTGTGTAAGGATCTCTAGTGGAAAATCTTCCCTTATAGCAAGGAAATGTGTAGATTTTGTAAGTCGGTCCATAATTACCCATATTGCATCATTATTTCTTGGAGTTTTGGGTAATCCAATGAAAAAATCCATGATGATTTCATCCCATTTACATATAGGAATAGGTTGGAGTTTCATGACCCCTCTAGTATGTTTTCTTTCAGCCTTCACTTTTTGACATACTAAACATCTTGATACATAATCAGAAATTTCTCGCTTCATGTTGTCCCACCAAAAATGTTCCTTCAAAACTCTATACATATTAGCGCTACTAGGATGTATAGAGAAATTATAACTATGGGAATAATCCAATAACTCCCTTTTTAGCTCAGGTATAGCTGGAACACAAATCCTCTTCCCAAATTTCATAATTCTATATTCACACATGCATTTAGCCAACTTCCCATCATTCACACCTTTAATTTTCTTTAATAGATTCTCATCATCAGACTAAGAAGTTTTAATCCTTTCCAACAGAGATGGTTGGGAAACCAAATGAAAAATTAGTGATGTTTCACCTTCTTTGATAATTCCCATATCCATCCTTATTAGGTCCATGAATATAGGATCTCTTTCAATCCACATTTTTTTAAACTACATGATCCTTCATACTAAATGCATCAGCTACCTTATTTTACTTTCATGAGTGGTAGTGTATGGAATAATCATAATCCTTGTGTAGTTTGATTCATCACCTTTTCCTCGTTTTGAGTTCTTTCTGTGAGAATATATACTTCAGAATCTTTTGATCTGTATATATCTCACATATTTTACCATAGAGATTGTGTCTCTATATTTTTAGAGCAAAGATCACAGCAACTAACTCAAGATCATGATTAGGACAGTTTTGTTCATGAATTTTTAACTGTCTTGATGCATAGGCGATAACTCTATCATTCTACATAAGGACACAACCAATTCATTTCATTGATACATCATTATATATCAAAAACTCATTATTCCCTAATGGTAGAGTTAGGATCAAATAATTCACTAATCTCCTCCTAAATTCTTAGAAACATTCCTCGCATTATTTTTTCCATAATAACTTAACCCCTTTACGTGTAAGCTTAGTCATTAGGTTGGATAAATGGGTGAAGTTCTGAATGAAACATCGATAATAACCTACTAAACCAATAAAACTACAAACCTTAGTTATGTTTGTTGGAGTAGGCCATTCTTGCACAGCCTTTGTCTTCACTGGATTGAAATATATTTCATCCTTAGAGATAATGTGGACAATAAAAAAAACTAATTGAATCCAAAATTCACACTTTCTAAACTTCCCATATAATTCATTTCTCCTAAGATTCTTTAGAATAATGTGCAAGTGATTTTCAAGATATTCATAGCTTTTGGAGTATACCAATATATCATCAATAAATACCATCACAAATTCATCAATATATTCCTTTAAAACTCTATTAATTAGATCCATGAAAACATAGGGTGCATTATTCAGTCCAAAAGGCATTACTATAAATTCATAATGCCCATACCTGGTTCGAAATGTTGTCTTTAGAATGTATTCCTTCCTTACTTGAAACTGATGATATCCAGACCAAATTCCAATCTTCAAAAAATATTAGGATCCATGAAATTAATCAAATAAATCATCAATGCGAGGTAGGGTATACTTTTTATTTATTGTTATAGCATTGATCTCCCTGTATTCAATGCACAACCTCATAGATCTATCTTTCTTCTTAATGAAAAGGGCACAGGCTCCCCATAGAGAAAAACTAGGGTGAATAAATCCTTTATCACTCAATTCATATAGTTTTTTATTTAATTATACTAATTCCACAGTGGTCATTCTATAAGGGGTCTTTGATATGGGCCTTGAATTAGGAATTAAGTCAATGGAAAACTCAATTTCCCACTTTGGGGGATGTCCAGATAAATCCTCTGGAAACACATCAACATATTGTTTCATAATAGTTACATCCTCTATTTGAAAATTCATTTCCTCACCCATATTTGTTTCATTCCATTCCTCCCCAATAATTGAATTCAGTAGATATATTGGGGGTGGATCTAGATCAGAATCAGATGGTGATGACTATTCCCTAAAGATAAGGGATTCCACATCATCCTCAAAAAGTGTAACCTCATTCTTCTTGCAATAAATTTTTGCATCACTATTCGAAATCCAATCCATACCGAGGATTATATAAAATTTAATCATGGGTATGGTAATAAAATCAGTAGATAAAGCATGTTTATCTTCCATAATGGGGACTATCTGACACAACTTTGTTTCAATGATACTTCCCTTAGAAGTTTTGACTAATAAAACCCTTATTAAATCAAAATGGAAATATCTAATTTTCTTGGAAAACTAGGAAGATATGAAAGAATGTGATGATATAGAATCAAATAAATCATTGTCTAAGTTTGAGGAAGCAATTAAAGTACATACCACAACATCGTTAGGAACTTCAACCTCCACAGTTGTGACCACATAAGCTTGGCCTTTCTCTCTTGGCCTTCTTTGGGGAACGTTTCCTTTATTCCTAGGATAATAATTTTCATAATGTCCTCTCTCCCTATAATTGTAGCATTAAACATTGGTAGCTTCTTTCTTCCCCTTACAATCTCAGAATATGTGTCGTTTTTTCTCCACACTTGTAATAAACACCCATACCCTTCAGGAAAGTACTAGGGTGTCTCTTACCATAATTATCACAAGGTGGAAGGTAAACTCTTACCTTCTTCCCCATTTCCTTATTTACTTTTCAATATTTTTCAGTCACCCTATTCTTCTCTTTATTTCCCTTAAAATCATAAGACTTGTAGAATTCATTTCTTGTCTTGATAGCACTTGAGACTATATCTTCATATGATGAGAAACTTTGGGAGACTAGATCCCTTCAGAGGAATAGTTTTAAACCATAAAATAATTGATAAATATTACTCCATGGATTAGGTATGCAGTCTGTGGCATGTCTTTCTAACCTTGTGAAGTTAGCTTCATACTTTTCAACATTCTCATCCTCTTTTTGCCTCAGATCCAGAAATTGCCTTTCCATATCTGATCATTGTTCATGAGGGAAGTATTTTTCTAAGAACATTTCATTAAAATAACTTAATTCCATTTCTTCTATTTCATACTCCACCTTTTTGTTTTGGATTAAAGACCACCACTAATCCACATCTCCCGATAGTCAAAAAACTATAATGAAAACCTTCTCTCTTTCATTACATCCCAAAGAAAGAAATATCTTATCTAATGAAATTATCCACTACTCCACTACGAATGGGTTTGTTTTCCTATTAAATGATGGAGGATATTGTTGCATAAAGCGGTCTAACATAGCTCCCCATGTTTTGGATCCAGATGCTACATACGATTAAGGTTATTATTCATGACCTGAATCAGCTGTCCTAATATAGTTATAAGTTGATCATCACCAGATTCAGCATCATTATCTTTCATCTAAGGGAAATTCTTACATGGTACATACACATTAATGTGGTTTACATTCCTTCCACTATGTTTCATTTCTAAATAATATCATATACTAGATTAGGTTATGAATCATAATGTATAATCTAAATGTAGAAAAATGCATAGCATAAATTGAAATTCTATACATAGCTAATCTCATAATCATAAACATGGTTTCCTTGAGGAAAAATTTACATTTAAATCCTTCATAATGACTTCTAAATAAAATGTGAATTATCCTAAACATATCCCTTGGGATTTTCAAATTATGTGCATGGTAAGGCCCATTGTTGTTTACCAAGATACCCCAGGTCAAGCACAAAACTCCTTGTCGGAGTTTCCACTCCTATGTACATTTATGCTAGAACCACGTCCACTTGTAGTATCTAGACAGAGATGTATTTTCTATAAATATACACATAATCTATTCCTTACCAAAAATTATAGGATGTTCTTTTATTTTTATCCTCAAAGACTATCTTATGGTTTTTTTCCCTAATTTATGTTTTCTAAATCTAGTTTCCAAGTTTTCTATTAAACATCCTTTAATATCAATTGTAAATACCTTCTCCTAGTTGCCCGGATCTGGTGCCTTATTTTATTACATTGGAATATAAACAAGGAAGTCATATCCTGAAGGATTGAATAGTTTATTAATTTTTTAAAACCAAATATGTACATAATTTCAACATTATAACTTTAAAGGGAAACAAATTATAAACTCCTTTGACAACATCCATAACTCCAAGATTATTTCTGCATGTCATTCATAATATACCTCTTCATGTCCTAGGAAAATTAAACATAACAAAGGGGTAACCTCAAATGATCAATAAGGGTAAGTAATACAGTGGATGATATCATAAACATAAACATTAGGCATGGTGAATAACTAAAAAACACATGTCTTTAAAAATGAACTTGAGAACACTATGGTAGGAATAAGAGCTGAATAAAAAATTACATAATAAAGAATAATCATGGGTATTCTACTAGTCAAATAACCTCATGAACTTTAAATTACTAGTTTCATAATGAGGTAATTTATAATGTCGTACATCATAACCATACCATCAAGGCCTCGTGCCAAGACCAAAAATAATCATTTGTCAAGGACCTGTGCCAAGAATGTAGTTTGTCTCAGGAGATCTATCGATGCATCAAGAAGATATAGAGGACCCCACATGTCACTTACCAAATCCAATTCATTCCTAATAATAACAAGGATAAACATAAACAACATATAAATTCATATTGAAACTAACATATCAAATGTCAATAATGTTCCCCAAACATTAAGCATAAACACTAACCATTTAGAGTAAATTGGTGAATGGTTTTAAGATAGAACATCCAGAGAAAACAAATCATAAAACATTAAATTAAAAATGGTAGATGATATCATAAAATATTAATCCCAATAATACATAATAATCAACAAGAGTGTTGAAATAGGTGAAGATACTCTTATAAAATCATCAAGTAATTCTTGAGATAAATACTCTTTTACTTTGAAAAGAAGAGTTATTTTGGAAAAGTATTTGTATAAAACTAGAAGTGAAGTAAGATAGTATTTTCATAATAAAATGAGTTTTTTTAGGAAGATAATGGTAAATAAAAATATATTATATATTGCCCTTGAAAATAGGTAAGAATTTTAGAAATTCCCTTGAATCTGGCTAGTATTTCGAGAAGAATTTTCAAATAATCCTTTTAAAACATATAAATCCCCATAAATGAAAGTAGGATTATGGTTTTTTCACATATATATAACATTATCACATAATATATGAGGAGTAAGTATGAATAAAAAATAATTTAATCGATTTAAGTAGACAATAAGAGTAACCTGAATGAAAATGGAGGTTTGGGTAGAAAACTCTTACCTTAAGTCTGATGGTGTTCTTCACTTGATCTTAATGACCTGAATAATCAAATTTAGATTCATATAATGATTAAATAACCTCTAATACATGTAATTGATTTATTATAACCTTATTTATGTTTATTCGTGGCCTTTTTATGGGTGAAGATATTCAATTTCATTGTTTGGGAGTGTTTTCTTCCTTGGTTTTCATGATCGGTGTACTTATATTCATGTACGGATAAAAATGTAGAATGAGAATGGTTTTCTAGAATATAAATTGTATGTTATTATTGAAAATCCATAATATTACGTGGTTATAAAATTCATTTGGTTATTGGGAGTGAAGATGAATCATTATATAAAACTTTAATGATAATTGTTTGGGTTAATTAGATGTTCTTGATCACAACGAACTCATTTTGATTTATAAATTAATATCATTTGTAAAAAAAAAGATTACAGAACCTTAAATATTTTATAATACATATATTATATTCTGGTTCAACCATCAAAATGGTTTCATGACCAGAATTGAATATGGTAATAGAAAATGAAAACTCGTCATCCTTGAATGTGATAAATTAACATATCTCAGATAGTGTTTTCATTTCTAGTATAAAAGAAGGGTAAATGAGAGATGATGAAGAATTATTAATTTATCATAACAAAATTCCATTACATGTAAGTTACTAGATTTATCACAACATTTGGATGAAAGGAGGTTAAGAAATAAAAATAAAAGAAAGAAACTTGAAATAAAAGAATTGAAAAGAGGTATTTACCTATTGAAGTAATCTTCCTTAAGAGCCTCTTTAGGGGAGAGGGTTGGGTATTTTTATGAGACCAAGGGATTTTGGACGTGGGGAAGGGGCTTTGGAGGATATTTGAATATAATTTAGACAAGGCAGAAGGCTTGAGAGGAGTGAAGAGAAGAGGGGGGTTTATAGTGGAGGAGAGGAGTGATTCTTGAATATCTTATTCATTATTTTATTATTTCCCTCAAGACAGCCAATCATGTTGATTCATGTGACCCATAATAGTAATAAGTTCATGTGAGTTCAAACCAAGTGTGTTTACATCTTCCATGATGCTAGGAATAGTGAATTTAACAGATAATGTATATATACAGTAAATTACCGTATTTTACTATTCATAAAAAATTCAAGTATTTTCAGAAAAATCCCAAAAATTCACCCTAACCATTTTTTCAACATGTAGAATTCAAAAATAAACTCCATTTTTTAAAATTAATTTTCTAAATATGATTAATTTAATTTTTAAATAAAATCATAATTTATTCAAAAAATAACAATTATAAAACTATAATTTGTTTTATACCACTTTGAAAAACTCATCATGATCTCATTATATTATAACCTTAAGACAATAAAATAATAATATGATTTAATATTCATAAGGTTCAAATTACTATTCATAAGGGTATGTTTATATTCACCAAAAATTATGTTTGTCTTATCAGACTCTAAATATCTTATTAAATGCAACAGTGTATGTTAGTTTTTCAAAATTCAAATCACAAAGGTGGAAAAAATTATGTTTAATAGCTAAGTTATAAAAAATTGGTTTTTTTTGGAGACTCAGTGTTTCATGCATTTATTTATAAACCCTTGGGTTGTTACAAAAATATTTTCTCAAATTTAAAAAGCTTAATTAAAATTCTATCCTGCAAAATTTGTAAATCACTCATTCTTTGATTTCTTTGACAAATATGTTTAAAAAAATTACTCATCTCAATCAATGGTTGAACAACATTGGGTGATAAACAATCACAAATTGCTATTGGAGTCAACCGCTGAAGTAGTATGTGATTTTCATGACTTTTAAACCCTTGCAATGTTCTGCTAATCTTTTTCACACACTTTGAAATAGTATAAGAATAACCATCAGGCACCTTGAGCATCTTCAAAATGGAAAGAAATGTCCCTTTAACATTTTAGTCATCCTATAATGTGTAGAAGGCATATATACCTTGTTTCCCTTAGCCAACTATAAATGCAACTATTTCCTTAAGCCCATTTCTTCCGAGTCACATTTTGTATTAACATGGTCCTTTGATTTTCCATTGACACCTAAAATGGTCCACAATATATTATCACAAACATTTTTCTCAATTTTCCTGAAATAGATATTATGTCTTAGTATATTAGTTTTTCAATAAGGGAGATTGAAAAAAAATGTTTTTTTTCCAATTATGACTATGTTGTCTACCCACACCTTGAATATTAGGTAATGGATGATCCACCAAATCATGAAACACATATACCATGTGGATGTTTTCTTTCTCAATCTGTGATGATATTTCTACTCCTATCATGATCTTTGGTGCTAGGTTGAACTCTCTAGAACCATCAAATTCCACTCTTTCCTTTTTAAACCTGTGTTGAGGGGGGAGAAAACACATGTGACCCATGTGTGCCCATTTTTTGTAATTTTTAATCCATACAAAATTTTTACTTTTATTACAATAAGGCAAAGAAAACTCCCCATTCGTACTCCAACCTGATAAATTTTCATAAGTCAGGAAGTCATTGATTGTCCATAATAAAGCAGTATGCGGTTTGAACATTTCATTCATTTAATAGTCGTAACTTATCACACCACCACCCCAAAATTCATTCAACTCATCAATAAATGGTTGAAGGTAAACATTAATCTTATACCCCGAACTTCTAGGTCCATCAATAAGAGTGTAAAATAATATAAATTGTTGTTTTATACAAAGCCATGGAGGAAGATTATACAGAACCAACACCACAGGCCATGTGCTATGTGTTGAACCAACCATAGACCTAAATGAATTGAAACCATATACTACCAACCTCAATCAGACATTACGAGCATCTTTAGTAAATTCGGGGTGTCTCTGATCGAAATCCTTCCAAGCATGAGAGTCTGTCGGGTGGGATAGCATATCACTTTCCTTATTTCCTTCCACATGTAATCTTATTAAATTAGAAACTTTATATGACATGAAAAATCTTTTCAACCTCATATTTAGGGGAAAGTAATTCATTTGCTTCACAACAATTGGTTTTCTTTATTTTGTAGTTTGAATTTGATGGGTCTTATTTCCCCTGTTATCTTTCCACCTGGAAGCGCCACAGACCATACAATTATCCAAATAGACTGTTTCCTTTCTAAATAGCATACAGTTGTTTGCACATGCATATATGGTTTCATATGTAAAACATAAGTTTTCTATCAGCTTACGTGCAGGGTAATACAACTCAGGAATCTTAGCATCACTAGGAAGTACCTTTTTCAATAACACCAACAGCATTTCGAAATATGTGTATGACCACTGATTCAAAGTATTCAAATGAAACAACTCCATAATAAATGACAATTTACTTTAATTGGTGCACCCAAAATATAATTTAGTATTTAAATCATCAAGTATTTCATAAAACCTCAATGAATCATGATCTGCACCAAAGCACAGATTTATTTCACCAGTCTCAACATTCTGGATTTCAATGCCTTTAAGAGCCAACCCACATACCATTTTAGTAAGCATTTCATGCATCGGATCATTTTTCCTTGCATCAAAATCCATCTAAATTGTTTCTATATTTTGACAACGAATATACTCCTCCCCATGATGAGTCAAACTCTTATAATTTTTCCAAAATTCGCTCAAGAATAGGTACCCCTCATGGTATCTTGTTTGAATTGATATTTTTTCATATTTTCTACATGGACAACTAATATAATCACTTTGAAATCCTCCAATGAAATCAAAAAACTGCATAATTCCCTTGAAATATTCTTTAGACGTCCAATTTGTAAGATCAATCCAACTCTTATCCATATTAATAACTATATAACAAGTAGTAACATTTACACAAGACTTAATATTACATACATTTTTTGAATTTCATATCACAAAAAATATTTAAAATAAATATTGACCAAAATTCATGTGTACTTCAATTCATACTCATCCAAAACAAGGAAACAATTCACAAGAAACACGATCATCGTATTTTAAGGATGTTTGATTATTTATACCTATTTTTTTAAGTCTTCTTTTATACATGATTGAAAAAAAACATTTTAAAAAAAATCATAAACTTATAAATATAAACAATAATCTATACATGATTATTCAAGGTAAAAAAGAACACAAAACATTAAAATAACAGGAAATAGAAATGAATAGCATTATGAAGATGGAAAAATGAAAGTAAGCATTCAACAATTTCAAGGTTATAGTGTTGTGGGCTTCATTGTGATGGAAGAGGTTAGGTGTATGGATCATAATGTGTCGACACATTTAAATATACAATAATAGATATTTTTTCATAGATAAACATTAATATATGTAAGTATGTAACTAATAATAATATAAACCATATATAAAAAAATTGTAAAAAATAACTCCATATATTAAGAGGAATTAAAAAGTAAAAAATAAATTAATGGTCAATTAAAATAAATTCATACTATTTATATTATTAAAAAAATTCAAGATTAAAAATTAAAAACAAATCACTTAAAAATAATAAAATGATTGATTAATTAACTAAATAAAGAAATGAAAAAAAAATAATTGAATTAAAAATAAATGTTACAAATAATTAAACTATTTCACAAAAATAATCTAAATATGAAACAATGATTAATTAAATAATATATTAAAAAATAAAAAATAAATAAAGATTAAATACTCAAATAAGAAAATTAAATAATAATCAGTGAAATAATAAAAGTCAACAAATAAAATATTGATAAATAAAACAAAAATTATTAAATATATAAAAGAATGATCAATTGAAATATTTAACAACAAAACGAACATTTTAATCAATAATATTATTAGCTAACTAAATCAAAAATAATCTAACCTAACATATATAATTAACCAAATTAATGTTAAATAAAGAATTCAAAACACAATTTAACAGCAAATGAGATGTGGAAAAAAGTATCAATTTAAGACCACATCAGGAGGCACTAGGAAAGTAGGGACTACCTAAAAAATCTAGAAGAGATGGAGTTTGAGGTTAGGTGAGACGCGAAGGAGGGGCGACTGTGAGGATAGAAGGGTAGCGTGCAACTCCGTATGTGGGTGTGACGATGATCGAGGCATGATTGGAGAAGCAGGAGGTGGAGCCACCCGGAGCGAGAGTGCAATGAGGGGGATTAAGCTAGAGTCTGACGAGGAGGGTGAGGAGAGTGAGACAGACCCGAGTTATAGATTCAGAGCAAGAGGAGGGTGTGACGAAAGAGATGGCTATTGGTTTTTTTGGAAGGGCTAGGATTTGTTGAAGAGAGGGGTGGAGAGGAAGAGGAGTGGTGGTCGGGGAGAGCTGAGGTGGCCGACGAGGGAGGGGCTATGAGTGCATGAGGAGCGGTAACCGACATTGTCGGTGGGGGTGTGCATGGGAGACGAGGGAGAGGGAGGGATGCGGTGGCTGGTGAGGGAGGGGCAGTGACTGGCGAGGGAGGGGCGGTGAGGGTGGGCGGGCCGGGGGGTAGGGTTTGGGGGTGTGCGAGGGAGACGACAAGGGGCAATTTTTTTTTTTGATAAGATTTGCGACCACAAAACGTGACTGCCAACAGCGATCGCCCATTTTAGTGGGCACAAAAAACAGAATTTCTAGTAGTATATGTATTGATACATGCATGAATATGTAAATTACTTTCTTTTGTATGATTTAATTTTCGAATGAGTTATTGTTTGTTGTAAAAATTCATATTGAATGTTTAGGAAATTTAAATATGGTTTGTCTAAAATGTAATTTATATTTAGGGAAATAAAATTGTTTATAAAAATGAATATATTTTTAATTTAAATGGCATGTTTAACATATTTCTATGTATATAAAATATATTATTTTTAAATAATATTAATTTATATTATAATATTCAATAAACTAGTTATATAATTTATTAAAAATATATTAGTTATATTAAGTATCATATTTAAATTTATTAAAAAATATATAGAAAATTGTTTTTGTGTGTGTGTGTGCGTGATTTTATAAAATTTAAAATAAAATTAGTGTTCATTATTATAATTATTATTATGTAAGTGTAAATTATATTAGTTTTAATTAAATTTATTTAATGTTATTATTAAATATATATATCTATACACATACAAATTTAGAAGTTAAATTTTTGGAAAACAAGTGTAGATATTTAATATATATTTCATCTAGTAATAGGGTTGTATAATATGTAGAACATAATAAGTATATCAAAAAACAAGTTATGAGTATCGTGTGATGACTGATCTTGATATGACCGACCAATGCATAATGGAAATTGCATGTCTTTTTTTGTGTGTATGGTTATATAATTTGTAATAATTGCATTTGTGTTTCTGCATTGAGGACCTATGAGTCATCTTTCATTAAGTTTGTAAGGACCTGAATATCCACTTAAAAAAGTTATGTATTTCATACCCCTAGACCCCCTCACATTCATGTTAGTAAATTTGTAATTATAAGGTGATCAATAAGAGGAATCCCTAAAGAGGTTTTTAAGAATAGACATTCGACTAGAGGCATTGTTGTTTGAAAGGGGACTGGCGATTGCTGAAATATTTGATAATAGATACACTAGGAGTCCACCCATAGGTTTTGGTTAGTTTATCAGATAATGATAAACTAATCTATAGTAAGTTTCAAGATCAAGTCATGGTTATTTATTCATAAGTAATTAAAATTTATGAAACATTTGATAAGTGGTATAAAAATATATAATGTTATATTAAATTTTCTTTGGTAATAATATCAACATCACTATACCTCAATAATGATAAACCAATACAAAGAAAAAGTCTCAAGATGAAGTCAATTATTCAATCATAACCAATTTAAATAATTTAAATTTTTGACGTGGTATATAATATTTTATTAATTATTCTTTTCTAGGTAATCATATCTGCACAAATTTATTGAAATGGTGAGGCAATTTATTCCGGTCATGGTTTTAGATATAGTTTCCCACCTGCAAGAGTGGAAAATCTTCATGGTTTTCTGACATTGGATGAAGTTATAAATAAGATTCATAGTCAGGTAACTGTGGGCTGATCAATCCATTGCTTCAATAACATATCAATATCTGTAACATATTGAATGTTTCTGGAACATTGAATACCCTTTGTTCGATGATAAGGATTGTATGGATGCATCTTTATTATTTAGATATTAGTGTGTTAATGGTTTTATGGAATTGTATGTGGTGATTTGTGATACTGATGTGGTGATTTGTGATACCGATGTGGTGAAACTGATTACTACAGAACTGTGTTTTGTGAGCTCTGTAGAAGTCGATCCTTCACAATAGTCTTATTCATTACCTACTTCCCATATGACTCTCATTATAGAACCAAATTATAAAGAAGATGATCATAATTTAGAAAGAATTTTAGATGTCATACCTTTGTGTACTACTGATATAGTGAATGAAAGTTTATCTAAGGAAGAAGAATCTTTTGAGTTGTCAGGAGATGACGTGGGTGAGGGTGATGTGGAGAATTAATCTTTTGAGGTTACTTTGAGAGATAGGATTCCATGGTAGGGTTATGTGGGGAATGAACCTTCTGAGGTTCCTATGAGAGAAGAGCATCCAAGGTAGGGGGATATGGGGAATAATCCTTATGAGGTTCCTATAAGAGCCATACATCCATGACATCCACCAGTTATAGGTACCCAACCTTCAGTATTGAGTTTCCTGGTTGAAGGAATGTCACATGAAAAATAGTTTGAATTGGATGTAATTACACCAGCTTCTAAATTCCCTTGCATTATAGGGAATAGATATGCATCAAATGATAACACCATCTATGTCAAGCAGGAGTTTGAAAGTAAAATTTCCATGAAAAATGTGATAAAGAAATACCACATAAAGAAGCATTTCACATTTATGATTGATGAGTCAAAGAAAAAAAAATCTCATTTGTTGTGAAAAAAATATGGGTTAGAATGTAAATTTTTATTGATGTAAATATATCATAAATTTTTTCATGTTGGAAGATTACCAAATTACAAGGCCCACACACTTGCGTGCATCCAAGCTTGTCGCAGGATCACTCTTCTCTTGATACAGAGTTTATATCAACTATTATTGGTGAGATGATACAAACATGTCAAGCTGTTCCCATTTCCCTTGTTCAAGAAAGAATTCAACGGTTTTATAACTATAAGATATCCTACAACAAAGCTTGTAATGAAAAACAGATATTAATTATAAAAGTGTATGGTGATTGGGATGAATCTTATGTAATTTTTCCACAACTTATGGAATTTTTTTCTCTCAACAATCAAATCATTTATCATTTTAACACTGTTGAGTATGTGTCCCCCAATCACTGAGTTGATCAATTGAAGGTGAAGTTCAATAGGACTTTTTGGTCATTCAGGACATGCATCACTATTTTTCCCTATTATAAATAGTTCATTCAGATCAACAAAACTTTCCTTTGTGGAAAGTATATAGGTGTTTTACTCATTAATGCCACTCAAGATGGTAATCGTTCTCTTCTACCACTTGCATTCTCTATTGTTGAAAATGATAATTTTTAATACTGGAGTTGGTTTTTGGCATGTGTATGCATTCATGTCACACAAAACTAGGGTGTATGTCTAATATCTAATCACCATTGAGTGATTATAGAGGCAGTAAATAGTGATGGGTTTCATGGACTAAGCCGAATGCTTATCATCAATATTATATTAGACATATTTCAAGTAATGTCCATAAGCATTTTATAGGTGAGGCAATAAAGAAGGTGATCCTCAAGTTGGGTATGTTTTTCTAAACTTACTTTGTTTTAAAGAAAATTTAATATCCTTTTTAATATATTATTCTCTTATGGTTTCAGCATATGATCCCCAACAAGAAAAGTTTGATCGACATCTTGAAGAGATTCGAAGTGCTAATGAAGATGTGTATGAATATATGATACATATTTATAAGGGAAAATGGTCATTAGCATATGATGGTGGTAAGAGATATGGTCATATGACTACTAATATAGTAGAGTGCATAAATGGGGTCCTCAAGGGTGTGCACAAACTCCCTATCATAGGGTCAGTGCAAGAGACTTTTTATATATGTGTGCACTACTTTATTGACCAGTCCCAAAATGCCTATTAGAGGATAGAAAATGGTATGCATTTTACACCACATTTCCAAAGTAATATTGATCAGATAATAAATGAGGCTTCAAGATGTAGTTTGGTAGCCTTTGATAGGGAAAATAGGAGCTTTCAGGTAAGAGAGTGCTATGACTGGGCCACATGCACCAATGGTAGAGTGCTTTTGGTGATATTGGATAACAGGTACCATGATTGCGGCATCTTTCAGGCATTGAGATATCCATGTGCACATAATATTATAGCTTGTACTTTAGTAAATATATCACGGGATCCCTATGTTGACCTGATGTATCACATGATCACTTTGGTTAACTGTTATAGTGTAGCTTGGATTCCTGTCGGTGACTTTCATTCTATCCCATTGCTTACTGATCATCCAACTATCATCCCTGATATTTCTAGGTTTTGTAAGTTGGTTTTGTTTTTATTGATGTTTTCATTCAATTTCTATCAATTTTTAAATTATTGGAATCATACTACTTGGTTGTGGACCTGAGGAAGAAAAAAGTAAACTCAAATCATAAATAAGATGGATTGACCTCAACAATGAGGAGGGGGACCACAATGTATTATTTGTCATGCAGTAGGACATACTCGTAAGAGATGTCCCTAAGTGGTAGGACATAGCTCTATATCTCGTCATCCATGATCGAGTCTGTGTATTTTATCATGAATGTGTATATTTTATTTGTATGTAGATGTTTTAGTAATGAATCCTTTTATTTATGAATTACTTCATTTCGGAAATGTTTCATGTTTGGTTTGTCTCATATATGGATTCTATCATAAAGAGTTTTTTGATACTATAACTATTAAAAAATAAGCATACAACAAAAATGAATATATCATGCTTCCATATGTTCAAATAAGTTTTTTCATCACTGCTGCATTATATAAAAAAATTAGAATAAATTAAACTTCATTAGAGATCAACAAAAAAATAAATTCATAACCTTAACCAACAACACTTCCCACATATATTTTGAACCTTATTTTTCTTGTTGTAGATTTTTTTAATAAAAGTGTACAGTTTTTATTAAATTCAATATAAAAAATTAATAATGATATCATTTTTGAAAATGAAAAGTTTTCAATTTCTCATATCCCAGGCTACTCATGTATCATGGATGGATTTAGGGGGATGTCTTTTGCCTCCTATGATGTACATAGAACTCATCATTTCCATCATGTTGCACCACCTCCTGCTATCATCTCCCATATTCGTCGTGCTAGATTCTATGGCATAGCAATGTGTGACTTCACCTTTTTCGATCATCATCTCATTGTTGTGCTTGTAGAGACATAGAGGCTAGAGTCATATACGTTCAATTTTAGAGAGGGGGTATAACTATTACCCTGCATGATGTGTCCATTATGTTGGGCCTCCCCATCGACGGTGCGGCTCTGATTGGCTAAGTTAGAGCAGATTGGTTCAAGGTTGTTCATAGATTACTGGTCATAGAGGTTCATGATAATGGCAGGTCCGTCATCATTGGTAAATTACACATGACCTTGTTAGACCATCACTTTGTACATCTACTAGAGGATGTTGATGAGATCATTGTGCTATGATTTTCACATGCATATATTTTGAGGTTGATCAATGGAGCAGTTTTTGTTGATCACTCCACTATTTTTGTACATCTGATGTATTTACCTCTTCAAGAAGATTTAGACTAGGCAGGTCGGTATAGCTGGGGGTCTACTTATCAAGAATATACATACAGGGTTCTATAGAGCGCATGTCGCATCGATAAGATCCAGATCACAGGATGCATTTTTATTCTACATATGTGGGTATGGGAGCACATCCCTCATTTAGCTCCACATGCTTGTGCGCCATTGCCTGCCGATATTTTATCAGAGGCTCCGTGTGGACGATGATATGTTATTCCTTCCTTCTAATTTCTAACTTAATTGTATATCTTTCTATTATGAAATGTAACTATAACAATATTATCTGCATGTGTAGTCAGGAACATCAACATTAATATTCCACAAAACATGAATTTCATGTCTATAGACTTATGTTAGACAGGCTTCGAAGAGACGATGTAAGTGATTATTATTTATATTGATAATTATTTATTTATTTTGTACATATCGTCATTTATTAAATGATTTTTAATTTTTTTCTTTCAGATTACATGGGTCCCATATACAAATGATATCATCCAGAGTCTTCCACCATATTGTACGATGATGCTTACTACCAACTCCTGCAAGGTTCCATTGATTCATTTTCATATAGTCTAGTGGTATCAAATTATCATAGTTATGAGACAATTTGGATTCTTTCAGCCTATTCCTGACCCGCCCAGTTAGTTAGCTCCACTTCATTCCCTAAAGATGTCAGGGAAGAGGGGATTTTATTGGAGGATATACCATGACACATATATTTATCTATGGGACAAACGATAGGACTTCCAGTTATGAGGGGTGGGGATAGTATGTTTTCATTTGTGAGATCAGCCAGATTATGTGTCCTGGTACTTCAGGTCCCCAGTTATATTTCTGACACAACACAAACAGGGATTTCATGAGTTGGTATACATTCTTCCTTCCACTGTTCAATAGATTTTTTATTAACATTACTTAACAGAAGAATTTTTTTTCACAGGATACTCGTATCAGTCATCTACTTCACATGTCTGATCCAGTAGAGAGAGGAACATTTGACCATACATATTTTCACAGTGCTTTGGTAGAGTTGTTTCCTTCGATGAATGAAATTTATCCTGGAATATTTTTTGATCCACCACATGATGGTGAGGTTGTGGAGCCAGATGAGCCTGATCTAGATGTACAAGGAGGTGACGACCCTGTTATGAATGTTGTTCTTCCACAGGAGAAGGGATTTCATCATGATCAGCTAGATGTTGTTGTTCCATGGGAGTAGGGTGTTCATCATGATCAGTGATGTGCTCCTTCGGCTTCTCAGTCGCAACCATAGGTAGATATTTACATTGACTGGGTTTAGCTGGATGCTTTATTACTCCCTACTATGCAGACATATGAATCATAGTGGCCATCTTCTTCACATGTTGGTGAGAGTTCCAGCCAGCATCCACTATCCTTAGAGGCAAGACATGGTACAGGTGTTTTGACTGTACATCCACCGCCTGTCACACAGGAGGATGTGGAGGTGGCTATTGATGATGATATATAGAAGCAGCGTAAACTAGATTGGAGACATAGACGTACACATCGTGGATGCATCCAGTATATTCCTGACTATGGGACAGAGGAGAATCCACACCATAGGCATGGATTAGGTTGATATTATATTTATGATACATGTTGTATGTGCCTTACTTTTCTGATTTATAGAGTTTTCTTCATTTTTCTAATAGTTTTTTTAATATTATCATATTATCTACCAAAATCAATAATTTTTCTTCTGATATTCATAATAATACTTAGTATTGTTATCTATATATGTATAATAAATAAAATTCTTAATCTCATTAATAAATATTAATAATATTACTTAATTTGAATTCAAAAAGACGTTGGATGAAAAGATATGTGAACTTGAATAAATCTTGAAAAATATTCTTGATCTAAATTATTTGAAATTGGATGTAAAATCATAGAATATCATGGAACGTGAATCTTTGTTAACAAAAAATGTTGCATGAATAAGAACATGAATGAATAATGTATATATGTGAAGAGTATGTGATTATGATTGAAGATCATAAAAACCACAATATGAGATGTATGAAATTTGTTCATTTGGCCAATTTTGAGAAGATAAATATTCAGAATTTATTAAAAGACACAGTTTATACTGTTTCACAATCTTCACTGGAAGATTTTAACGTTTAAATACCTCCAATATGTGATAAAATTATGGAAGGCCAGGTAGTTTGTCACCACCCTAGGAAAATAGTGGATTCATTAAATATATTATGTTAACAAATATGTTATATATATATATATATAATGTTAATATTACTTATATATATATTCTATTAATATCTATAACGTATGTTTACTAAACATTAATGTTTTTGTCTTCATAAATACATATATAAACATATGTTTAATAAAGTACAAATTGCACAAATATTCATATTTTATATATGCTATAAACATATTGTGTGTGTGAATGTTTCTTTGTATATTTGTAGTTCCCCTCTCTCAACCATTTTTAATAAACACATATAGTCTTATATATTATGTGTTTCTAAAAAATCTCAAAGAATAAGGTATAAAAAATATATCATTCTTCAAGTAATAGATCTTATCATATAACTAAAATAAAACCTATTTTATCAAGTTATAATTTAAAGTAGATAAAAAATTTCAATCAATCAAAAATATGAGTTCATGATCAGCAGTCCTATCAAGAACAAGATTTTATCTATATATTTATCAGTTAAATGGGATTGAATCAAAAAATAGAAATAAAAAATCACTAATTGTGTCATTGTGCTACCTCTCCCATCACTCTTGGAGGTTTAGCACGACTTCTTATCCTTCAAATGATCTGAATCTAGGGGTACCAGAATTCTTTCCTTCCATCCCCCCCCCCTCCCTGGTTCTCTCAGCCTTCTGGCCTTCTATTTACCATCATTCATGAAGGATAGTAAGGAAAAAATCTCCACAAAATCATAATGTGATGTGAAGAGATCCCTTCTATCATGGTCACTATTATTATTATTTTTTTGATTATTTAATTAATATGTATTGTTATTAATTTATATTTATGTATATATTATACATATTGATGATTTTTTAATTATTATGTATTTATATTTATTGATATTATATGCATATTGATGTTTTTTAATAAATATGTATTTATATTTATTTATTACTTATAATTATTGATCAATGGTGGACATTGATAAAAAAATATGAAGCATGAGGAAGAGATCGAGGTGTTGGAATGGAAGGATTTCCAGAAAATGTTTTTTGATAAGTATTTTCCCCACACCCTCTGACTTAAGATGAAAATGGACTTCCTTTCCCTCAAGAAAAAAGACAAAAAATCCATCAGATCTTATAGAGAGAACTTCACAAGGCTTGCATGATATGCCTCTGGATTTTTCGTTACCCCTGAATGCAAGGTTGACCTCTTCTTTGGTGGGCTAAAACCTAGCCTATGGAAATCCCTAATGATCCATGACTTCAATAGCTATGAATAAATTGTCCGCTGTGTCCTCAGAGTTAAAATAGAGATTAGAGAATCTCATGGGTATTATGGGGATAAGAAGTAGAAAGTGTACATTAATTCTGGTGTTACAATGGATAAATCTAATGGTGATAATAAATTTCATCACCCCACTTTCCAAAGGTGTGGAAAGAAGCACCATGGAAATTGCCTGAATGGGATGAGGAAATGATTTAGGTTTGGAAGATAAGGGAACATGGCCATTAATTACTGACAAGAAAAACCCACTACTAAAACAGAGGAGAGGACCCCTATGTTCGACCCTCAATGCATTGTTCATCGCTTTAACTACAAAGAACCAAGACAATTTGTAAACCAGTTCCCTAATCCAATGGTTTTCAGAGGCAACCAACAACCTCCAAGGAAGAAAGGGAAAGCTTTTTCCATTGCTACTACTGAAGAAAATCCCAAAAACAAAGTGGTGACAGGTACGCTAGTTATTAATTCAATAATAGTGAACATACTTTTGGATTCTGTTTCTACGTATTATTTTATATATCGAAAGTTTAGTAGAAAAATCCCAACACCACCACAAATCATGGAAGTAGAGATGTCGGTGAGAATGGAAAATGGGTCAATTATAGCATCCCATGAATATAACTCCTCCCCTGTCACAATTTGTGGATTGAACTTCCCAGAGAACCTTTTTATACTCCCTCTAGTGGAATTTTATACAGTTCTTGGCATGGATTGGCTTTTCCTATATAGAGCCAACATAAATTTCCATGAGAGGGAAATAACTCTCCATATGGAGAATCAACCCCTGATTCTCTACAAGTTCAAGGAGGAGGATGAATCTTCTTTAGAACCATCATATCAAGTTTGGATATTACTTCCCTATGAGCACGCGTATCTTGCTCAGATGATTGGGTCTAAGGAAGGAACCATCCTCAAAGACATCCCTATTGTGAGGGAATTCACTGAAGTGTTTCCTGAGGAATTTCCTGGTCTTCCTCCTATAAGAGATGTTTAATTATTGATTGATCTTATACCTGGGGATTTTCCAATATCCAAGACTCCATATAGAATGGTTTTTGTGGATCATGAGGACCTAAATAAAAATCTATAAGAGAATCTGGATAAATGGTTTATATGCCCAAGTGCTTCACTATGGGGTGAACTGGTCCTCTTTATCAAGAAGAAGGATGGGTCAATGCGCCTTTGTATTGATTATCATGATCTCAACAAAATCACGATAAATAAAAAGTATCCTCTACCACAAATTGATGAATTATTCGATCATCTACAAGGAGAACAATACTTCTCCAAGTTGGATCTGCAATCAGGATATTACAAAGTAAGGATGAAGAAGGAGGATATCCATAAGACTACTTTTCATACAAGTTACGGGCACTATGAATTCATAGTAATGCCTTTAAAACTCACTAATTCTCCAACAATATCCATAGACTTGGTGAATAGAGTCTTTAGATATTACCTTGACAAATTTTTGGTAGTCTTTATTGATAATATTCTAATATACTCCAAAACCAAGGAGGAGCATGAGGAGTATCTAAGCACTGTACTAGAGACCTTGATAAAGGAGAAGATCTATGAAAAATAAATAAAGTGTGAGTTCTATTAGAAGGAAGTCTCATTATTGGGTCATATCATCACAAGCAATGGGATATCTGTTGATCCATCCAAGATAAATGCAATTAAGGGATGTTCAAGGTCAACATTTGTGACAGATATTCGTAGCTTCCTTGGGTTAGCTGGATATTATCACCGATTTGTGATAAATTTCTCACGATTTTCAAACCCTATTACCAAGTTAACTCATAAGGGAGTTAAGTTTTCTAGTAGTTATGGATGTGAAGATAGCTTCAAGTAGTTGAAAAGGAGGCTTATAACTACGCATGTGCTCAGACTACCCACAAGAAGATAACTTTTTGTGGTATTTAGTGATGCTTTCAAGAAGGGATTGGGATGTTTGTTGATGAAAAATTAAAAATCCATTGCTTGCGCTTCAAGGCAATTAAAAGTTCATGAGAAAAAGTATCCAACCCATGATTTGGAGTTGGCTGCAGTAATCTTCCCTTTAAAAATTTAGTGACATTACCTCTTTGGAAAGAAGTGTGAAATATATACGTATCACAAAAGGTTCAAATATATATTCACACAGAAAGAGTTGAACATGCACCAACAAAGATGGTTAGAGATAATATTCTCAATTCACTACCATCCGGTGAAAGTGAATAAATTGGTGGATGCTCTAAGTAGAAAGAATCCAGCAAATCTTTCATTGATGATAATTGAAAAGGATCCAATATTCTTAGATTTGATGAAGATGGACATGAGAATAATAAAGAAGGGAACATCATCAATCCTTTAAAAAATGATTGTTCAACCATCTCTTTTGGAAAGGTTAAAGGATGCTCAAAAGGATGATGTGAGAATTCAGAAGAAAGTGGAAACTATCAAAAAAGGGAAATCCTCAGAGTTCAATGTTAATGATGGAATTGTGAAATTTGGTTCAAGAATATGTGTTCCATCAAATCCAGATTTAAAGAATGAACTTTTGGATGATGCACATAGTTTTAATTTCTACATTCACCTAAGAAACACAAATATGTATTGAGATATCCAAGAGCTTTATTGGTGGGATAATATGAATAAGGATATTTTTGAGTATACATCAAAGTTCCTGGTGTGTCAACAAGTGAATCCTGAGAGGTAGAAATTTAAGGGGATGATGAAACCATTACCCATAGTAACATGGAAATAGGAGAACATCACTATGGACTTCGTCACCATACTTCTAAGGAAATCTAAAGGAAATAATGTTATCTCGGTTGTTGTGGGTCGTCTTACAAAGATTGCACACTTCATTGAAATTCAAGAGGATTTATCATTAGATCAACTAGCATGGATATACATCAAAGAATTAGTAAGGCTGTATGGAGTATCACTATCAATTTTATCTGATAAAGATCCAAAATTCACCTCTAAGTTCTAGAAGAGTCTCCAACACGCTCTGAATACTGATCTGAACTTCAGAACGGCTTATCATCCTCAAACTAATGGCCAATCTGAGTGGACTATCCAAACACTTTAGGACATGTCAAGAGCATTCTCAATGGACTTCAAAGGAGTATGGGATCAACATATTTCTCTGGTTGAGTTCTCTACCAATAACAGTTTCCACTCAAGCATCCAAATGAGTCCTTATAAATCCCTTTGTGAGAAGAGGTGCAGAACACCGACATGTTCGGATGAAGTTAGGGAGCGAAAACTCCTTGGTCTAGAAATGTTCGAAGAAATGGTGGAGAAGGTTAAGACCATCCAGCAGCACATTAAAGTTGCTCAGAGTTGAAAAAATAGCTATGTTGATAATCATCTATGAGACCTAGAGTTTTATGTTGGGGACATGATATTCCTCTGCATATCACCATGGAAGAGAGTTATGAGATTTGGGAAGAATGGAAAGCTTATTCCAAGGTACATCAGCCCTTTTGAGATCCTTGATCGCATTAGAGTAGTGGCCTATCGACTAGCACTCCCGTTGAACCTATCTCAAGTACATGATGTATTCCATGTATTGCTCTTGAGGAAGTGTATAACTTACCCATAGCATGTACTCAATTCAGAGGTGGTACCATTGGATAATGACCTCTCTTATGAAGATAAGTCGGTGAAGATCATAGATCGTAGTGAAAAAGTTTTATGAAATTAGACAATGCCCCTCATCAAAGTCTTATGGAAAAAACAAAATTTTGAAGAAGCAACATGTGATCCAGAGGAAGTGATGAGGAAAATTTACTCACATTTATTTTAGTGTCGGAAAAGCAAATTTTGAGGGAGAAATTTTTGAAGGGGGGAATTTTGTAATGACCCGAACATTCATGAATAAAATTAAATTTCTCTTATCTAATTAAATGTCATATGGATATAGAAAACACTTGCACTCTTTTATTATTATTATTATTGGGTTTAAATAACTGTTAAGTATAATTATTATTGATAATATAGCCATTGAATAGTGATCATATGTCTAGTATAAATATAGGGTTTTAACTCAACCTTTTGTCTCAGACAAAGGAAGTGATGGGCTCAAATTGTAGGATCGTTCCCTTTGAAGCCCATTTATCGGATCTGTTGAGGGAGATAACATTTCTATTATTTTCCCTAGACCAAGCCTAAGCTGATATCCAACAACTTAATCATGAGAGAAACTGTTTACGGGAGAAGTTCAAGCTCATCGAGATCATGGCCCAAACCATGTTCACCAAACAGCCTAAAGAAAGCCCCACCATTGCACACCATACTCTTAAGGAATATTCTAGTATAACAAAGGGTTATGTAACAATACCCTATAATTATAATTATGTGCATTTTTTGTATATAATAAAGAATATACATTCATTTTATTATTGTTACTTTGTAAATGGTTTTTAAATCAAAAATAGTATTTTTAGTTAATATTTAAATTAAATTAAGAAATATTTTTTGAAGAATTAATGGATTAGATAATATTTTAATAAAATTTTGTTACTAAATTACTTTTTATTAAATATAAATTATCATATAATTTTTATGAATAAAATTGTAATTTTTATTAAGGTTTGAAAACTGTTTTTGTCAAAACCCATGAATTTTCAATAAATGTCCGTTTTTAGATTTGTTTTATTAATTTTACAATGTCTTAGTGGACCCTCCAGGACTTATAAAATATTTTAACATTTTAAAATGATTTCCTTGAAAGTGTGACTCACCTCCACATAATAAAGCCTAATATTTTATTATTTTAGGAAATTTACCTTATAAAATAATGTTTTCCACTACACTTTAGAAAAACCCATGGGAAAAAACCATGGTATGGTTTGTGGTTTTGATTAGTTTAATGTGTAGTGTCCAAAACCTAAATAATAAAGAATTCCCTCTCCTTTCCTATATAAACCCACTCAATCTACCATTCCTCTTCACTCAAACCCTTTATAACCAGACCAAACTATTCCCTCCTCTCTATATATTCCTCCCAAGGTGCCTCAATCTCTCAACAAGCCTCTCTCAAGCCTCTCCCAAGTCTTTGGGATCACACTTCCAAGTAAGGGATTTTTTCTTTTCTCATTTTTTTCTAAATTTCTTTATGTTGTTATACGCTTTTATTTTCAATTAAAAAATTTTGGGTATAATTTTGAACCCCCCATATTTCCCTCATTATATTTTAATGATGATATACCTCTTTCTCTCTCATTAATCCCTCCCATGTACACCCGTTACCATGCTGAAATTTCATAAGAGTTATTCCATTTCTCCTCTTTCTTCAAGTTTCTTTATTATGTTACACCTTCTATTTCCAAATTACATGTTTTGGGACATGTATCTATATGATCCACTTACTTTACATTTCATTTACATATGACTAGATACCCCTTTATCTCTCATCAACCATTTTTTATGAATTTTTATGTCGCGCCATTATGCAGTCGAAATTGCACCGTGATTTTCCAAGACAAAATCAATGTGTTGTGAATACCATACCCATTTCTCTATCAAGGGTATTCACCTTTATGAATATATACTTATTTAATGGTACTTAAATGTATGTATTCCACATTATTTAATCATTTAATAGCTTATGATGTTTAATGATTCAATGTTATATGATCCATGTGGCACACTTATGCATTAAATGAAATGTTTATGAAGGGTGCACCCTGATAGTGCTCCAATGCATTAGGTAATGTTTAGTATCATGATACGCCATGTGAAATGATGGTTTACTCATGATAATTCAAGTGCAATGAGGGTTTACTCATGTTAATCCATATGCAATGAGTCTTACATCATGCTAATATTATCTTGTATATTGTTTCCACAATTCCATGTTATGATAATAATGATATATCATGAATTTATGTTCATGTTTCTCTTGTGATCCATTGATATGCCTATTGCCTAACATGTACTGTATTATTCATGTTATTCCTTGTTTACTCCCTTATTTGGATTTATAGATCACTCTTTTCTAATGTATGTCCTTAGGTTATCCCATGCAATGCTAAGTACGAAGGAATGTTGTGGTCATGTAAAAGAAGTTTTCAATAAAGATGTTGTATTTTATGTTCTAAGTTGTTATGTAATATTCCTAATTTCCCAAGACACTATACCTATTGATCCTTGGAGTTGCATTAAGTGAAATTTGATGTAATAAATCATGTTTAAGTGTGTAATAAAGAGCAGGGTTGTTATTTATATCTTCTTATAAATATTGGTTAGTTTTCATACCTAGTGCTAATGGTATTTTTTAAAATCGTGCAATTCTAAATATCAACCTAAATTCGAAGCCATATGTTGTGGAAATAATTTAAAGGCAAGTTATTATGTTATATTTTAATTTCATATTCTGTGGAAATCATTTATGGGATTCTAAGGATCATATATTTACTAAAATTGATTTAGCAGTAAGATTGTGGAGGTACCATGGGGATATCATGGATATTTCTATCGGGCTATAATCATTTGAAATTCTCCTTAAATCGTGTTTCTTATGGTTATAGAATAAATATGTATTGTTTATCAGTATATGCTTCTATGTATACAGGCTTTATCTTTTCATTAAAGTAAAAGTTTAAGATTTTTTGCATGAAGTTTTAACCTTACGAAGAGTTTAGAGACCATGAAAGTTGGAAAGATTGATATATTGACATTCTTGTGACTTTAAGGCGTGGTATCATGTAATTTGTTTGGTTATATTTATGAATAGAGTTTGTAAGTTGTTTTTTTGTTGGTAGATGAATGATTAATGAAAAATTAGGATTATAGTAAAAAATAAATATGGTGGCTGTCATTGAAAGTGTATAGTTGAAGATGTTTTTTTGCAGTACAGTGTATTGTGGTTTGTTGATTTTCTGATCTAGACCAAATGTATTCATTTATAGATTAGTTGGTCTTTAATCTCATGTATAGTCTCCTAATCCATTTATGTAATTTTTATTTCTCATTCCAAATTGATTCTTTATTTTTTAGATCTTCCTTGAACTAATTTATTCTGTTGCAACCATTCTATCATTTTATACCCATTTGAATAGTCTATTTTGAATTTTTGTGTTTTTAACAAATACTTGTTCTTGCTTCTATAGTAGTACTGCTATAAATTATAACTTATTCACTTTTTAAATTATCAATACTTTTCAAGTGAAGGGGAAGAACTTTCATATTTTCATTCTGAATCAAACCTCTTAACACATCGATCTCTTAATACTAAAATATTGTACAACTAGAATTTTGGTAGACATTGTTTTTTTTTGTTATATTATTGTTTGGTTATGTGTATGAAGAGATTTTTTTAAAAAAAATTAGTAGTTTATCAACTGTCATAGGTGGTTGGTGATATTTTTTCCTTAAGAGTATTAGCGACTTCCATTGGTGGTCGCTATACCCTACATCGTCGACCACTGATGCGTTTGGAATGTGGACACCTATAGTGACTGATTTTGGCAGCCGCTATTTCCCTTTAGCGATGGGGAAAATTTGACTGCCAAAAGTGGTCAGGTGGCAGTCTCTAAAGACCTTTATTGGCTGCTTTTGGTGGTCGATAAAGTTTATATTTATAGTAGTGGTTGTTTCTTATTACACTGATAAAGTGTTAGTTCTGTTTAATATTGTGTTATTATTATTAGTTGTGACTGTTAGACTGGAGTAATTTGTAAGAAAGTGGCATTAAATGGTTAATTAAAGGGGTTTAAATCATGAATGCTTTCTCTGTGATATATATATATATATAATATATATATATATTCCTCTCTTGTTGTTATAAATGAAATTGGGCAAGGTAAGAACGTGGGCCCCGTATTAAGAACCCATATTTGGACTCTCTGTGCTCGATAGGTTACGACACAATGCACTAGGAAAGGAATGTTTTAGGATTACTAGGCAAGGGATTTCCCTGAGCTTTTTACTATACTATTCGGTGATATCGGTTCCCTAAGGTAAAACCGAGGATAGACCTATTGGAAACATGGCTACGCCAATCCTTAGATGATACTTGATCCCTTAAGTGTGATACCCAAGATGGACTCATAGTTACCATACCACAAGCGATGCTCATACTTTTGAAAGGATCACCTTGGACTGGATCATGGTATTGGATATAATTGAATGAATGTACTGTATTAATACCTTAGGGATGGGCTCAAACTCCACCTTTGAAATTTTCAATTTTAATATAAATGCTTGGGATGTTTTTATTGATACTGAATAGAGTTTTCTTATGCTTTTCGATACCTTTCTTGTTCCTTTAGTGTTCCTGGTGTTGAAATATCGATTAAACCCCAATCCAAAGCACAAGATTGAGGGTATTCCCTTTACTTTGGTCTATCATGTTACTTGGACCTTGTTATATATATTCTTCTTTATCAATTATATTTTTAGTCTTCCAACTCAAGTTGAAGTAGGTGGTATAGGACGGGTGTCCATTTAGGAATCCAAACCAATTACAGTTATTTTTTTTAATTAAATTTCTTTCATTTATTATATATGAAACACTATTATTTTCCTATAACATGAAATGGAAAGGTTTAGACACCATGGGTTCCATCCTACTGAGATTATATCTCAAACCCTGCTCAGGTGCCATTTGGTACCTGAGTAGACTTTATGTTCATAGGTATGGATATGAGGAATCATACCACTCTTGATGCTTGATTGTTTTACTATTTTGTATGGAACTTGGGGTAGAGGACCGAGCCTATGCTTGAGATGTCGTGTCATAGTTTTCAATATTTTAGGCAGTTTTTATTAGCATGTAGTCTACACTTATACCCTATGCCCATTCACTTTGATTTATTTATTTTTGGAATCATACATTGATGTCATCATGGTATCTTTTATAACTATTCAACTGCTACAGTTATTATTTATTCGGTTGGGTCATTAATCTGCTTCGGTTGCTGTATGTTTTTCTCTATGCTTCTGTTGTGTTATATCTTATCCTATAAAGGCATAGTCTCTCCATTGACTTACTCAAGGCCCTCACTTCTATTTGGAAGCCTCTAGCATTTAGGGAGATTCACTTGAGGTCATGTGGCCCACCATATCGGGGCCCGGTTTAGTGGCACTCGGGGAGAGATGCTACACCTGTTTTTATATTCCTAGGGTAAATTTTTTCTAGAAAGGCATTGAAAACATGGTCCCAAGTATCAAAAATTTATTCATCTAGTTATTAGAACCAACTCCTAAAATTAATTTTTAAATAGAATGTAAACACTCTCAACATAATCTTAAAATGTAATTATTTAACAATACTATAAAAGTCTCTAATAAACTCAAGAGAATCCTCATTGGGATGACTATTAAAGGAGGGGAAAATGGAGATGTAATATAGTTTCTGTTGGAGTTGGTGCCCCAGAAACCAACTTATTTATACTTTATGATAAACCTTTATCCACTGGATGAATATTAAATAAACTACTTATCACATCATGATTGTTCTTATGTGTGACATATTATGTGATGATGTCCTGAGAATAGATGTCGCAGTAAAAGTTCATAGTGTATCCCTGCTATGATGAGAACCCAGAAGTGTCATGACACTATTATTGAATATATGTTCTATGGTCATATGATATCATTCGAAGGAACAAAAATGATATAGGCTATTAGGGGTATGGACTCATGAAAATTTGAGGCACCTTCTCATGGTGTGCACCCTTGGTAATATCTAGGAAGATAATATGAGAATAAGACTCGCTAGTAGGAAATAAACATTCATAAGTTTCATTGGATGTTCCTATTTGTGAACGTGTGTATTGGTCCTTAGACATTAATATTATTATTAATGGGTATTATGACCTGCTCACTTATATGTATTGATGAAAACCGTGATGAAAGATGTTCATGGAGAGGTAGGTTATGTTGGTTGTGTCACTAGTAATACGGCATTAATGAATAATGTGAGAAAGGATTTGTCTCTTCTACGGAAGTAGATATCTCAGGCCCTCTGATGGAAATGATATAGCCTAAATAAATCCATGACCATGGTTTTCTCTAGACAAGATCAATTTCGAGAAGTCAAAGAATGATAAATCGAGCACATGGGTTGATAGAACTTGCATTCAACCCGCTTGAGTGGGGATATCAGGACAAAGGGATTATATTACACAGTAAGAGTTCGTATGAGGTGACATGTTGTTGCGAAATCAACATCTTTCTCTTGGGTTCCTTGACCCATTGCTAGACAGTAATCTTGGACTTTAGGAAAACTCACCTAATTCCAACGAGAAAGAGGTCTAGAGGGTCACACACTAATTGTAGCCAGTATCTCAGTTAAATAATGTATTTATTTAACAAGTTGAATAAATATTATTCTCATTTGTTGTTTAATAATTATTCAAGTATGCCTAATTTCATTTATTGCATCTCTAGTTATTAGAGAGAATATATTGCGGATGGAATATTTATTTATCGGTTGATAATGCAGTTATATTTATTTAATAAATAAATATCCATTATTCAAGGCCTGGTAAATATTGAGGAGGATTGGTGGACCAAGTTATGGGTCTCGTGAGAAATAATATTAAATATTTTTTGGTTAAATAATATTTAAATATAACACGTAAGTTAAGCACATGTCATATAAATAATAGCATTGCTATTATTATTTGACATAGGTTTTTCACATGGAATAATAAATTAAGTAACGACAGATGTGCTAATTATTTATTATTACCTAGTGGATTAAATTTTTTAATAACATGTCATGAAAATAATAGATTTTCTATTATTATTTGACATGGGGTTTTCACATGGAATAATAAATTAAGTAACAACACCTATGCTAATTATTTTTTATTACTTAGTGAATTAAATTCCCCATTATGTTATTATTATCTATATAATCCAAGGGGTCATTCTACTGGATAACCAATTTTTTTGTGCACAACATCCATGGAGAAAATATCTCAAGCCTAGAGAACTCTTCCCTCTCCAAGAATGCTCTCAAGAATGATAGAGATTCTCCTCCACCGGATCAAGGAGAACGCATTAGAAGAGATTCTCAAAGTGATCGAAGACGGACATCACAAGCACAAGGATCTTCCATGCTAGCACCTGGAGACTCCTTAGGTGATGTTCGGAGATATGTGGAGCATGTGTGGATCACTGCTAGAGGATTTTTATCCTTGTATTCTACATCACAACGAAGTCTCACCTCAGACCTGTGGTCGGACGCATCAACGAAGAAAGAATAACCATGGAGGTAATTCTATAATTTAATTAAATTAACTATAAACAAAATATGTCAATCCTCTCTTCTTGGTTCTAGGTTCTCTCCTTTGTCTTTTATCTTTAATTCAATTCTATGGATACTAGCATTAATCATCGTATTGATCCCAGATTAATCATCGATTATGGAAATTTGTGAAGTTGGATACATGCCCATACTGCACTTCCACTGTGCCTAGAGCCTATAAGTGGTATAAAAGGGAGGTTATATTTTTGTTTATAATTATTTAAATAATTCATTGTTGATTTATGATTTAATAATTTAGTTTTTCAATTCATGTTTAATCATTCTTGTAATCTGAATTTCAAGATTTGTTCATCCCTTATCATTTCTCATAGATCTAACAAAAACGAATAATTTTATGATTAAAATTAAATTGAGGATCTCATCAAGTGGTGTCAACAATTTTTTCTAGATAACACAAGAATACACGTTGTGTAGTCAGATCTACACGTCATGTATTTTTTATTCAATGCATCAAGAGTAATTTAGAAATTATTCAAGCCATGTGTATTAATTAAACATAGTGTAGTTAATTATTACACTGCGTGTTGACCAGATATACTGGTGCACGATCAACCGGACCACATGTCATGTGACCCACAGGACATGGCGTATAGTCCCTTTGGGTCAGGGTCAAGTTTTTTATCCCATACACAGATTGCTCTGCTGGTAATCATGTAACGTGGAGTCTATACGGAATGTGGCCCACTAGACACATTGTGTACTCGTAATTTTTTTGAAGTACACCTCACACACCTTTTCCCAATGCGTGTACTTTAGATGGACAGTGAGGAGAGTACACTCCGTGTAGTCGAATTTACACACTGTGTACTATTTCTAGATTACGCAGATTTAAAAATTTATTATTATATTATGTAACCCTTGAGACATGTACCTTCATGTGGCAATAAATCCGGGACACAACATGTGATAGGTGTTTGATATGTGTGTGTGTGTGTGTGTTTAATTAACATCTGCGTAGTGTGAAAATATTTACACATCATGTATGAGTTGTATTACAATTATAATTCTTCATGCATGCTACATGTCACAAATAATAAAGTGTATACAAGTATAAATACATATTGGGTAGTTTTTTATGGGTATTCACTAGGTTGATTCTAAGGTACAAGTTATGTACAAAGTAAGCGATGAGAATCTCAAGGAAATTTAGAAAAGGATTAAGATAAAAAGGATTGATTAATTAAAGATAATTATTAATCAATTTGAGCATAATTTATCTTAATAAGAATGGTTAAAGAATTTAATTTTAGTTTTATTAAATGTATAATTCATTTCATGTTTGTGGATGATCATGATCTAGACCAGACCTTTGTATGTGATTGGTTTCCTTTTAATTTATTTATTAAATTAAAATTGTTGGCCTGCATGTCTTCTCCTCATTAATATGTTGGTCATGCATTCTCAGGGTTTCTTTTATGTAAACCTCATTTTACCTCTCACTTGCATGTGAGTTAAAGTCATATGTAATGGATGGAGCTCCCAAGCTAGTAGAAGACAGTTCAAGTTAGGAGCCGAGGCAAAACCAATCCAAGGAGATACAAAGGTGGACTGGTGGAAAGTTGTAAACACAAACCTTAAACGGTTCAATGTGTTTCTCCCCTAGTTTAGGGTTAGTTTATTAACCGCTAGATAAACTAACCAATAGTAAAGCACATAATCATACCCTTTATTTTATTTTTGTTAGTTGTATGGTTATTCATTATGGATATTTGACGTGATCACATAATTAATGAACTAACAAACATACAAGATGGAACTAAATTAAAAAAAATTCTTATGCATAAATATTATCTATATATGGCTAATCCCTTAATTATATCCCACTTAACATTAAAAAGAATGTGAAAAGATAATAAGTGGAAATTTATGCATAAAGGATAAAATCCATGAATTAAATATTAAGTCGGTATATGTAATGGCCCAGACCCTCCTAGTCCATTACTTTTCCAAATCCTGATGTATGAGGTATCATGGGGACCATTAGTGACTCATTAAGGGGTTTTCCAAATTTCAGGGTAAACGAACGGTGGCACCAATCGATATCGGTGCCACACCGACCGGTGCCAGGGCATCAGTTCTAGGGTTTCAGTGACTCAACCATCGGTGAGTCATTTCTAGCCTCTCCTGAACTTTTCAGTTTCACTCCAGTAATGCCTCTTTTAATATAAAAGTGTTTTGATACCCCCTTTCAAAGTGACTTAAGGCTCGTAAAAGATATTTTAAATCCCAAAAGAGTTGGGTGGCACTTGAATTACAAAAATGTGTGGTCTTTTTATCGATTTCACACCCTTTGTTGAATTTTTCAGTCTCTGGTGTTTTCCCGTTAGGCCCCTGTTACGTGTTTTTCTCCGTTTAAAGTAGATCTATCAACTCACAGTCGTCCACTGGTCTATCTACACAATTTTTTAGGGGAATTATTAAATGTAAATTAATTCCAATGTGTGAAACCATTTAGATACATGGTCAAGCCACGATCTAAATTTTAATTACTTCGAAGTGGTCTCCCTTATTTTAGGATTTTTCCACTTCTTAAGTAGATATCCTCTCTTACTTATTCCTTTTATTTTTATAAGTACGCCATAAGACTTACTCCCGAGACGAATCGTGTGCCCATGCTTGAGCACTTTCCAGTCAGCCTTGGAGTTCTTCCTGCAAGTCGCATCATCCCCTATTCGTGGCGCAATGAGAAAACTTTGATCCTTGATCATCCAAGTAGGGGTTCTTCCTTCGTCTCTCTTTAATGTGCGTCATACGGGGTGGGTATGATGATTTTCCCTTAGGACATAAATGAAACCAACTTAAATGAATATAATAAATGAAATTTTAAATAATGAAGGAGTGGGAAAGATGATGATGTTGTTGTATTTTACCTTTGTTTTTATGTTTTGAATTGTACAGGCTTGTGTCCACTGAAAATTGTGGTCATTGGTGGTTCTTTCTTGCGCACTAATGAAGCTCTATTTTCTGGATAATCTTATGACTGAATGATTGTAACATGTAAACTGATTAATCACATAAACTTGGTTGATTAAATGGATGCCCAATGGATAAGAACCCTTGTGTGATCACCCCATTTAACCAAATGGAATGAAGGAACTTAATGAATGATGTTGGATAAATCTGAAAATTTTCTTGATCTATTCTGGTGATATGTAGGGTTGTTCTGTTTGATGTTTGTGGGGTGACATAGAGGGAAATGGAATCTTTGGTTGAGAGGTTATTGGTTTGTGAATCTGAGGCCATGTGGAGCTGGTGCTAAATGTTTTGGGCCCAGTAAGTTGGGGATTTTTTTGGTTCCAGTACTTTGAGGGATCTCACAGGATCCCATTTTGATGTTTTTATTTACAAGAGAACCGAGAGTGAACGCTTAAACACTTACTTGGTTGTTTTATTTTAGTTGTTATTTTGGCTTGTGGTTATGTCTGTTAGTTTCCCGGTAGTGAAGGAATATTTAAATGAAATCACTTGAACATGATAATGATAATGAATACAATGGGGAACTGTTTTCTAGAAATAGATTGTGCTCTTTTTGTATATGTTGTGTACTTATTCATGTAGGGGTAGCAGTAAGAGTGACTATTTGTAGGATGGTTGTTATTTTTGGGACCCTTAGGTTTGGATGAGTGATTGATTACCTATTTTTATAAAATTTAGTTCTTGTCTTTCTTATATGTACCCCACCCATGTTGATAACTTTGTTCCAAACACCCCCATCTCATGGTGGAGGGTGTTTTCCAAACATTACTATGAGTGGGTGGTTATTAGATCATTTATTCTCCCTCTTCCAAGTAGTCCAAGACTCTTCGGGCAGGCTATGACGGCTTCAAGTTCATTAAGTCCCAGGACTCTTTGGGCTGAGTGTGTTGTGGTGGGTTGGCCCAGGTGTGTGCAGGCAAGTTTGTTTCCCAAGTTTCTTTGGGATGAGGCTCAGGTGTCTGCAGGCAGGATGTGTGGTTGTGGTGGCCTAGGTTTCTATGGGTAGGAAGTGTGGTTGTGATGGCCCAAGTGTCTGCGGGCAGGATGTGTGGTTGGGATGGCCCATATGGTTGTTTTTGGGGGCATTAGTGGGACATCTGTGGGATTTGTGGGGGAGGTCTAATGCGTAGGATATTCTAAATAACTAGTGGGAAAGCAGTGTGGGGTACCCAAATATTGATGTGATATTACTAT
This sequence comes from Viscum album, assembly GCA_963277665.1. NCBI lineage: Eukaryota > Viridiplantae > Streptophyta > Magnoliopsida > Santalales > Viscaceae > Viscum > Viscum album. The sequence goes on along the minus strand of OY728158.1, from coordinate 1,191,470,299 downwards.
TATTTTACCTGACTTGCGTTGTTTGGGTAGTTTTACTTGGTGAGGCTGGGTGGACAGTTTTCCTTGCTAGGTGTTTTGGTTACTTCTATTTTCTCACGGGGCATTAGAATGTCTCCCCACTTGTGCACAAGAGATTTTGTTTTCCCTACTGAGTATACTTATATACTCGCCCTATGTATATAAAATTGCTTTCAAGTTTCTATGAGGACTTTGAGGATCGTGTCAAACCTTACTATCTTGGGTGTCGGTACAGTTTTTGTTGCTGCCTTTCTTTATTTTGTTACTTTCATTCAGAGTTTTCTTGTACTTTGTATCTTTTTATTTTGAACATGCATATGGGGATGGATTTTTGGATTTACTTTTATCTTTAGTTCTTGGTGTTGTTGGGACTTACCATCTAATCTCCCAATCTTGTTCTATAAAGAGGGTAATTCCTTCCATTTATGTGAGATTCTATACCCTTAGTGCTAGTTTCCACTCCAGGGCTTAATGAAGGTGAGACTCGGGGGTTATTATCTCTCCTTCACCTTGAATAAGGAAGGGCCGGGCACATTTTCGTCCTTTCCCTCATCTTGGAGAATGTGGGTCATGATATAATGGTATCAAAGGTGATAGTTGAGAGATATGATGGAGTTTGGGGTTAGGAACAGTGAGGATTACATGGGATGGTAGGGCAGCAGTGTTAGGCAATCTTGGTGCCTGAAATAGGCCTAGGAAGACCAGCTAGGTCATGGTATTTTAGAGCCCCTCATGATCTGATGCAAGGACTCTGGACCTACTAAATGATCAGGTGAGGTTGCACTGATTGTAGTGTAGAGACACTAGAAAAAGTTACATGCATCATAATGACTTGTGTTCTTGTGTGTCTTGGGTGTTTTGAGAATTTAAAATAGATAAAAAGTTCAAACAAAATTTTAAAGGAAATTTCCACACTACTCAGGCTTAGGAATTATTTGTTTATATTTTCAATTATGGAACCTAGATGATGTTCATGAGTAGTATAGGCAGTTGAGGCCTAGCAGGGCTATGGTACAGGTCATACTTTTGTAGTGAAGTAGAACCAACAGGAGTAGGATCTCGGACCCTCTACAGTTAGAGGTATGATACTAGTTTCCTCAATTTTAGCATTTTCACTTTTTGATACAGGGGCTTCCCATAGTTTCATATCTGTTACTATTATGGAGAGCCTTGGGCTCTTTATCTTTACTTCATCTGATATCTTGATGCTAGACACTCTATTGGGGACTAGAACTGCTAGTATACATCAGTGCAATGAGTTCCCCCTTAAGGTTGGTGGGTGTCACTTCTTGTGGTACCTCTATGTCCTAAAGATGACAGGCTATGATTTCATTCTCATAATGTACTGGTTGGTTTCCCTTCCAGAATGTGGTTTATTTATATTGTTTTAGGGTGAGTTTCACATCACTAGAGGGTGGTTTGTTTCTACAAAAAGGCGAATGGGATTTCCAAGAAATTATAACTGGACCTAAGCATCATGGGTTGGGAGGAGTTACATCCCAGATTTCTAGTCTGTATCTGGATGACCAGGGGACTTCACAGATGAACTTTCCTCCAATAGTGGATTGTTTTAGGGATGTATTTCTAGAAGACTTTTTAGGTTTTCCTCTGGAGTGAGAGGTAGGCTTTTCTATTAAGCTTGTGCCAAGAGTGGCACCAATGTCCATTCCTCCTTATAGGATGGATACACCAGAGTTACAGGAGCTCAAGAAGTAGTTAGAGGAGTTACAGGAAAAGGGTTTCATCCAAACTAGTACTTCTCCCTGGGGTTCTCCTATCCTTTTTGCAAAGAAGTTGGATGTTACCCTCATACTTTTTGTGGATTATCATAAGCTGAACTAGTTGACAGTCAAGAACTGATATCCCTTGTTGAGTATTGATGATCTCTTTGATCAGCTTCGAAAAGCCTGGGTGTTCTCGAAGATCGAATTTAGGTCCAGTTATCATCAATTGTGTGTTAGACCATCTAATATACCTCTTACATCCTTTAGAAGTAGGTATGATCTATACGAGTATGTGGTTATGTCGTTCGGTCTCACAAACGCGCCAGTAGTTTTCATGGCACTGATGAACCGTGTGTTCCATCCATACTTGGATTCTTTCATGGTGGTTTTTGTGGATGATATCTTGGTGTACTCTCACACTCTACATGACCATTCTACCCATCTTGATATCGTTTTGAGTACACTGAGAGAGCATCAGTTAAATGTTAAGCTCTCAAAATGCCACTTTTGGATGAACTAGATTCACTTATTGGGTCATGTTCTCTCAGAGATAGGAGTATCAGTATACCCAAAGAAAGTGAGATATGTAGTTTTCTAGTAGAATCCAAATAACTTCTTTTAGGTATGGAGTTTCCCAGTATTGGATGGTTACTATAGATGTTTCATACAAGACTTTTCACACTTAGCAGTGCCAATGACGGGCCTGACTAAGATGGGTGTGAAGTACCTATGGAAAGATTCTTGTGATTCAGCCTTTCAAGAACTGGAATGGATGTTGACTTTAGCACTGATACTATTTTTACTAGAGCCAGGAAAGATCTATATATTTTACTGTGATGCATTGGGTATCTGGTTGGGAGCAGTGCTTATGCAAGGGGAAGGTGTCGTTTCGTATGGGTCTCAGCAGTTGAGGCCACATGAGAGGAATTGCTCGACGCATGATCTTGAGTTAGCTGCAGTTGTTCATGATTTACATTGTTGGAGACATTATCTATTAAGAGATCATTTTTTGGTTTTTACCAACTACAAAATTCTCAAGTACATCTTCACTCATTGTGATTTGAATTTGAGACAGTGAAGGTGGGTTGAGTACCTTCAGTCCTTTGACTTCAAGCTTTCCTACACGCCTAAGAAAGGTAATACAGTGGTTGGTACATTGAGAAGGAGGACTCATATACAAGAATTTTATGAGGCCAGTAGTGAGTGGAAGCTTATGGCTCTATTCTCTGAGATTCATTTGGAGGTGCACAACAGACAGGGACAGAAGTTTCTTTCTTCTATAGCTGTTACCTCTACTCTGCTTGAGCGAGTGCGAATGAGGTAGCTATTAGATGTTGGAGGCCTAGTCCTCCAGGATATTATGTCAGGAGAGGGCCCTATACCTAGATGGACCATAGGTGAGTATGAGATCTTTCACTTACATGGACACATATGGGTGTCAGTAGACATACGCAAGGAGCTGATGTAGGATTTTCACTCCTCAGTTTGGGAAGTTCATCCTAGTGTCACTAAGATGTATCAAGATCTACACTATTAGTATTTGTGTCCAGTTATGAAGAGAGATGTTGCTACTTTTTTCATGAGGTGTTCCACCAGTCAGTAAGTGAAGGCGGAGCATTACGGACTAGCAGGGCTTTTGCAGCAGTTACTAATTCCCAAGTAGAAGTGGAACGATGTCATGATAGACTTTGTGAAGGGATTACTGAGATCGTCTTGAGGGAACGATGCAGTTTGGGTTTTCATTGATAGACTCACAAAGTTTGCACACTTCTTGTCGACCAAGAAGACCTTCAGTTTTGATGAGTTAGGAAGGTTGTAAATTTGGGATATTATACGTTTACATGGGGTTACACACTCCATAATTTTGGACAGGGATGCCCATTTTACTTCTTGGGTCTAGCAAGGACTACAAATGGATTTGGGTACATAGGTAATTCTGAGTACAGCTTACCATCACTAGACAGATGGCCAGTTTGATCGTATGATACAGGTGCTGGAGGACATTCTTTGAGCATGTGTCTTAGATTTTGGAGGTTCTTGGGATAAGCACATACCTCTGGTGGAGTTTTCTGACAATAATGTTTTTCAAGAAACTATTCAGATGGTACCTTATGAGGCTTTGTATAGTAGGCCATACTGATCACCCCTATGTTGGCTGGAGGTAGGGGAGACAGCTATGCTGGGACCTCATCTTGTCTAGGAGACCACGGATCATATAGAGTTGATTTGGAAGAGGATGGCTACTACACAGTCACGACAGAAGTCTTATGCTAATCGACAGAGACAACATCTGGAGTTTGAGGTCAGAGATCAGCTTTTCCTACATGTCACATCTAGTTTGGGACATAGGAGGATTAGGAGATATGGAAAGCTTTCACTAAGATACATTGGTCCATTTGAGGTTTTGGAGAGAGTCGCACTAGTTACCTATCGGTTGCAGTTACCTCATAGGTACCGGGATATGCACTACGTCTTTCACATTTCTCAGTTGTAGTGTTACTTCTCTAACCTATCTCATGTTTTCCAACCTGAGGAGTTTGAGTTGGAGGTGGACACCTCGTTTGAGGATCATACTATCTGGATTGTTGATCGCAACGTGAAGGTTCTTCATGGCCGGACTGTTCTTCTGGTATGGGTGCTATGGTAGCATGGGAGAGTACAAGACGAGACTTGGGAGAGGGAGGTCGATATGTGATTGTAGTGGCCGAAGTTTTTCAAGGATTCTTCTTCTGTGCCTCCTCGTTAGGGAAATTTAGGGATGAATTTCTTTAAGGGGGAAGTTTTTAAGAACCTGGATCTTTTTTCAGGTATGGATCTTGTTTTCAAGTTGTTTTTTTGAGGAAAAAGGGAAGAAGGAAAATTTTAGGAGTACACACCATGTAGATCCATGTACACACTATGTACTCTGGAACCGAGTCCAAGCTATGTCTAGTCATTTCATGGCCGCGTACATGATTGTGTGATGATGTGGTGTGGCCACTTAAGGTAGAATTCAGTTAAGGTCTATACACACTATGTATCCTTAGGGAACACACCGTGTATTTTTATTTTTAATTATTAAATCAGATCGGGTTCACGTCTCATTCACAGAAATCACTTCTTCTAACATCGTCTCATCTAGGAGCTACCGAATATCATGATTCTTCTCCGAGCCCCCAATCGACCATCCGTTTTTCAAATCAACCGCCGTAAATTGTGTTATAATTTCCACAGTGAATTCCTCCTTCTTCTAGAGCCTTATCCCTTGATTTCTCCTCTTTCATGGATATTATTGGTTGAAATTTTTAGACTTTTTTGTAGATATATGGAGTTTTAGGTCGAATCAAATGTTGGTATTCAACTATATCGATCGTACAATGTCGAGGTAGGTGGTTTGTGCCTTTACATAGTTTTTCTTTGAATTATATGTGAAAAATTTCCCAATACCCTAGTTCAGGGTATTGCGTGTTTATGGAATTTAACCATGTTAATGCCTGCTATTCTTTTTTTCTTGATTAGGGATATTGGGTTGTGAATAGGGTTTATTTGCCATGTTATGGATGTGTTTTCCCATGTTTGATTTTTTTGGCCGTTGGGTCCAGAACTGCCTGTTATGCTACTTTTTTTTCATGCTTAGTGTTGTTAGGATGGAGTGATATTATCTAATATGTTGTGATATGCTTTGTAGCTATTTATCCAAGTAGTATATTGTGATATACATTGGTTTTTGTACATCGTTTGTGCATGATTGACTTACAGGGGGTTGTGGGAACCTGGTGTAGTTAGATCATAGGGGGAATGGACGTTGAGGGCTTCCCCAGAGTGTATGTTATACTTTTCACATTGCAAGATAATATGGTGGATGGACATAATTTCTCCCTCAAAGTTTTTGTAGTTCCACGTTGTGAGACCATAAGGGGAATTGGACATTGAGTGCTTCCCCAGAGTGTCTGTAATTTACCGTTATGAGACCACAGGGGGAATTGATGGTGAGTACTTCCTAAGAGAGTCTTTGTTAATCTAAACTAGAGGGGTTAGACTATGAGGAATTCCCAGAGGGTTTCTTGTGTTTTTTTGGTTGATTAATTTTAATAAATTTAAATGAATGTAGTTGAAACTGTAGGATTGTTTACTTTTGAGTACTTCCTTATTTATTACTTCATTTTGCATATTGCCTACCATATATATTCACTGATAGTTAGGAATAGATCTTTTAGTGGTTGCCTATTGGGATTCATCTCACACCCTATTTGGGTCATGCTTTTGGGCCCAAAAATATTATATTGTTGCAGGTATATATAAGGGAAAGAGCCATTCTACTTTAGGTACTTGATTGTTGTGGAGCTGGAGAGCATGGGACCAAGATGAGGCTTGTGATGATCATAGATTTATTTACTTGTTTTCTTTTGTACTTTGGTTTTGTACTGTAATCTATCATTGTGAATTGTTTGGATGCTTTCCTAGACATATGTGACATGCATCATTTATATATGTGCTCCAGTTGTTTATTTACTTGCAGTCTTCCACTGTTTACTGTTGCATGTTATTATTACTGCTTCTGCTACTGTTATCTATTTATTTTCATTGTGTTACTCTACCAATGAAGATATAGTTTCCCTACTATCACACCCAAGGCCATTGCTGATAGTCGGTAGCCATTGGCATTCTGGGAAATGCACTTGAGGCCATGTGACCAACCAGGTACGGTGCACCTCTGGGCGTTACTCGAAACTGAGATGTTACAATCTGGTTGATCAGTGGAGGTTTGATCTAGAGGACTTGGGTGTGGGTAGTTGCATGCCATAGAGGTAGTAGTTTCAGCAGGGCCAGAGATCATTCGAGGTATGATCAGTCTCTTTAACACTCATGCATGTGCTTTGTTTGATTCAGGAGATTCTCACTCCTTTGTTGCACCCAGTCTAGCCCATGACTTAGGTTTAGGTGTAGAGAGACTTTCCATGACCCTGGTATTGAGTACAATAGTTGGAGGTCATACCAGCCTATTTAATGTTTTTTGAGGATGAAAATTGATGTTGGGGCCACATCAGTCTAGTAGGGATCTCTTTATACATCAAATGCGGCCATACGATGTCATCCTAGGAATCGATTGGATGTTTTTTGTGCATGCTATTATCAACTTCTTCTGGAGAAGGGTTGTGTTCTCAAATATGGGTGGTCAGCAAGTAGATTTTTTTGGAGATCGGGGTTTATAGAAGGGCAGTTGGTCTGTGGATCCCCTTCTTTCCTTGTTATTCGAGCTGTCAGTGGAATCGTCAGACTCAGAGATGGTGGAAGTTATGGGGATTGTCAGTGAGTTCATGGATGTCTTCCCCAAATAGGTTGTGACTCTACCCCCTCGACATGATGTTGAGTTTGGTATATACTTACAACTCGGTGCCCATCTGATTTCTATGGCTCCCTATTGGATGGTGCCTTCTAAATTGTGAGAGTTTCGGATTCAATTTGATGACCTGATGAAGAAGGGTTTTATCCGACCAAGCGCATCACCATGGGGTTCTCCAGTCTTGTTTGAAAAGAAGGCAGACGATGGTCTTGGGTTGTGCATAGACTACCAAAGATTGAATTATTTTATGGTCAAGAACCGTTACCCCCTCCTAAGGATTGATGACCTTTTTGACCAGTTGAAGGGAGTAGGTTGGTTCTCTAAGATCGACCTACGATCTGGATACCACCAGTTAAAGGTGAAGGAGGGTGACATCCAGAAGGCTGTTTTTAGGTACAGATATGGGCATTTTGAGTTCTTGGTCATATCGTTCAGTGTTACAAACACACTAGTTGTGTTAATGGGGCTCATGAACTCTGTTTTCCATGAGTAACTCAATCGGTTCATGGTCGTGTTCATTGACAACATCCTGATCTACTCAAGATCAGAGTAGGATCACGTCGAGCATCTAAGGACAGTTTTGGAGGTCCTATGACACCACCACCTCTACAGGAAGTTGTCCAAGTGCAAGTTCTATACATGAGATGTGCACTTCCCTAGACACATGGTGTCCCAGTGGAGAATAGTAGTGGACCCATCAAAGGTTGAAGTGGTTGTTTCTTGGGAAGCACCCAAGAACGTGGCAGAGGTTTCTAGTTTCTTAGGACTGACAGGTTACTACTGGAGGTTCATACCCTAATTATCTTGAGTTGTAGAACCTTTGACAGCCTTGACTAGAAAACAACAAGATTTCATATTGAGTGGGTTGTTCTAGGAATATTTCAATTATCTGAAAGGGAATCTGGTCAGTGCCTCAGTGCTGAGGTTTCCAGAGGAAGGGGTAACATTTGAAGTATTTTGTGATGCTTCCGGTCTAGACTTGGGGTGTGTGCTGATATAGCAGTGAGGGTGATCTCTTATGGGTATAGGCAGTTATTCCCTCACAAACATAATTATTCCACATACCACCTAGAGCTTGCAGTGGTGGTGTTCACGCTGAAGTTGTGGCAGAATTACCTCATCGGGTAACGCTTCATGGTCTTCACAGATCACAAAATCTTGAGGTATATTTTCTCCCAGCATGACCAGAACTTACGACAGAGAATGTAGATAGAGTTTCTTCAGGACTATGACTTAGATCTCTCCTACATCTTATTAAAGGGTGATGTGGTGGCCAATTACTTGAGTATGAAGTCACAGAAGGATGTGGTTCGGGAGTGAGCAGATGCTTGGAAGGAAATGGAGGAGTTGGATGCTTTACATCTGGGAATGAGAATGGAGGATGGTAGAGGCTATTTATTTTAAATGACAGTGTAGTATTCCTTATTACTATAGTTGGATGATTCTCGGTGGGGAGACTCATGGGCCGAAGTGATGTTTGATCGTGTTCGTCGGGGTGATGCTCCGGAAGGATGGTCGGAGGATAGTCAGAATTAGATTTTGTTCCATGGGAAGTTGTTTGTCCCAGTGGCGATGCACAAGGGAGTTCTTAATGAGTCCCATAACTCACCTCTGGTGGTACATCCAAGAGTCTCCAAGATGTACTAGGGATTGAGAGGTTATTTTTGGTGGCCCGGAGTAAAGTGGGAAGTGGCGGAGTTTGTGGAAAAGTGACTTGTCTGTCAGCAGGTGAAGTCTGAACACCATGTTCTCAGTAGTCTATTACATCCCTTAGATTTTCTCGAGTGGAAGTGGGATGAAGTATCAATGTATTTTATCGTAGGACTCCTCGACTGGGGAGAGTTGGATATTGAGGATGATGTGACGTTCGTGGAACGACCAGTGAGAATTGAGGATCATAAGGAGAAGGTGCTTCATGGACATACCATTCCCTTGGTTCGTGTGTTATGGAGGCATAGTGCCCTCAAGGAGAGTACTTGTGAATGGGAGTCATAGATGCGTGCCCAGTACCTAGAGTTGTTTTGATCTTTTCCCTTATGTTTTTCTTTTGTTCCTTACTTAAGATGTAATGTTAAACATACTTACTATATGATAAGTTGTTTACTTGTTCTATATCTTGTGTGAAAAGTCCTAACTATGGGGAGGGGAGAACTTGATCCCTAATCAAAATTCATTAATGTGGATGTGATTAAACCCATGAGGACAATTCAGTGTCACCCAAAGAAGATAGTATCTTGGCAAGGAGGAAGGATCTCCCTAATCCATGTGGCTGGACTATGCGACCTTTTGGTGCTTGAGTGGTTACTTGAGGGAGAGGAGTTGTAGTGTTTCTATAGTTGTTCAAGAGATAGATGTGAGAGAGATGTTTCTGGATGTTGAGGTCTTATTCAAGCTTTTTAACAACTCTAGGATGGTTTATCCCTGAGAGGTATCATATGAGGTGGTTGTTCGGACCCCTCTCTTTTCTTCAGGTTTACTCTAGAATTCTTGAGGGTGAGAATAGTTTGATAGGTATCTAATGTAACATCCTAGACCCTCCTGGTCCATTACTTTTCCAAATCCCGATGTTTGAGGTATCTTGGGGACTATCGGTGACTCATTAAGGAGTTTTCCAAATTTTAGGGTGAACGAAAGGTGGAACCGATGGGAATCAGTGGCACCGATCGGCCATCGGTGCCACTAAGGGGCATTGGTGCCAAGGTTTTGGTGACTCACCCATCGATGAGTCATTTCTAGCCTCTCCTAAACTTTTTAGTTTTGCTCTAGTAATGCCTCTTTTAACATAAAAGTGTTTTGATACCCCCTTTAAAATGATTTAAGGCCCATAAAAGATATTTTAAATCCCCAAAGAGTTAGGTGACCCTTGAATTACCAAAACTTGTGGCATTTCTATTGGTGTCACACCCTTTTCCGCATTTTCTAGTCTCTATTGTTTTCCAGTTAGGCCCATGTTACGTGTTTTTCTCTGTTTAAAGGAAATCTATCAACTCATAGCCATATATTGGTCTATCTACACTGTTTCTAAGGGTAATTATTAAATCTAAATTAATTACAATGTGTGAAACTACTAAGCCACGTGGTCAACCGACAATCCTACTTTTAAGTACATTGAAATGGTTGCCTTGATTTTAGGATTTGGCATCTTCTTAATCCAAGATACTCTCTTCCTTCTTCCTTTTCATTTCCCTAAGTGTTCCATGATACTTCCTCCTTAGACAAATTGTGTGCCCTTGTTGGATCCCTTTATGCTCAGCCTAGGAGTTCTTCCTACAAGTCGTATCATCCCTTGTTCTTGGAGCAACAAGAAAACTTTGATCCTTGATCATCCAAGTAGGGGTTCTTCCTTCATCTCTCTTTGATGTGCCTCATGCGGGGTAGGTATGATGATGTTTTCTCAGGACGTAGATGAAACCAACTTTAACGAAGATAATAAATAGAATTTTAAAGAATTAGGGGGTGGGAAAGATGATGATGTTGTTGTATTTTACCTTTGTTTTTATGTTGTGAATTGTATGGGCTCATGTCCACTGAAAATTGTGGTCGTTGGCGGTCATTTCCTGTGTACTAATAAAGCTCTGTTTTCTGGATAATCTTGTGGTTGAATGACTATAACATGGAAACTGATTAATCACATAAACTTGGTTGATTAAATGGATGCCTAATGGATAATAACCCTTGTGTGATCACCCTGGTTAACCAAACAGAAAGAAGGAACTTAATTAATGGTGTTGGCTAAATCTGAAAACTTCCTGGCTCTATTCTGGTGATATGCATGGTTGTTCTATTTGATGTTTGTGGGTGACGTAGAGGTGAATGGAATCTCTAGTTGAGAGGTTGTTAGTTTTTGAATCTGAGGTCATGTAGAGTTAGTGGTAAATGTTTTGAACCTGGTAAGTTAAGGCTTGTTTTGGTTCCATTACTTCAAGGGATCTCACAGGATTCCATTTTTATCTACAAGAGAACCAATAGTGAATGCTTAAACGCATGCTTGGATATTTTATTTCAGCTGTTGTTTTAGCTTATGGTTATGCCTGTTAGTTTCCCGATAGTGAAGGAATATTTAAATGTAATCACTTGAGCATGATAATGAGAATGGGTACAATGGGGGACTGTTTTCCATAAATGGGTTGTACTCTGGTTTTGGTTGTTGTGTACTTGTGCATGTAGAGGTAGCAGCAAGAGTGGTTGTTTGTGGGCTGGTTGTTGGTTTCGGGACCCTTAGGTTGGGATTAGTGCTTGGTTACCTATATATATATAATTTAGTTATTGTGTTTCTTATATTCACCCCACCCATGTTCAGAACTTCATGCCAAACACCCCCATTTCATGGGGGAGGGTGTTTTTCCCAAGATTCATATGAGTGGCTAGTTATTAGATCCTTTCTGCTCCCTCTCCTAGGTAGACCAAGACTCTTTAGGCAGGTTGTGATGGCTTGAGGATCATTAAGGCCGAAGAATATTTGGGCAAAGTGTGTTGTGGTGGGTTGGCCCAGGTGTGTACATGAAGCTTTATTTCCCAAGTGTCTTCTGGATGAGGCTCAGGTGTCTGCGGGTAGGAAGTGTGGTTGTGGTGGCCCAGGTGTTTATGGGTAGGAAGTGTGGTTGTGATGGCCCAAGTGTATACGGGCAGGATTTGTGGTTGGTATGGCCCATATGGTTGTTTTTTGGGGGCGGTAGTGGGACTATAGTGGGATTTGTGGGGGAGTTCTAATGCATAGGATGTTCTAAATAACCAATGGGAAAGCGGTGTGGGGTACCAAAATATCGATGTGCTATTACTATTATTTTACCTGACTTGCATTATTTGGGGAGTGTGCCTTGGTGAGGCTAGGTGGATAGTTGTCCTTGCTTGTGTTTTGATTACCTCTATTTTCTCATGGGGAATTAGAATGTCTCACCACTTGTGCATGAGATATTTTGGTTTCCCTACTGAGTATACCTATATACTCACCTTGTGTATATAAAACTGCTTTCAGGTTTCTAGGAGGACTTTGAGGACCATGCCAGACCTTACTAGCTCGGGTGTCAGGACAGTTGTTGTTGCTTATTTTCTTTATTTTGGTGCTTTCCTTTATAGTTTTCTTGTACTTTTTATCAATTTATTTTGAACATGCATGTGGGATGGATTTTTCTCTTTACTTTTATCTTTAGTTATTGTTGTTGCAGGGACTTACCATATTATCTCTCGATGTTGTTCTATAAAAAGGATAATTCCTTCCATTTATGTGAGATTCTATACCCTTGGTTCTAGTTGCCACTCTAGGGATTACTGAAGGTGGGACTCTGGGAGGTCATTATCTCTCCTTCACCTTGAAGAAGGAAGGGAATGTCACCTTTCCATCCTTTCCCTCATCTTGGAGAAGGCAGGTCATGATAGTATAGCCTTCCATTACTTCAGTTATAATCAAACCATAGTTCAAGGTGCTTGACCAACCCTTGTTAGGGTGCTTTAAATTATCAAGGAATTCTAGTTTGAAGTTTTGGGTTGACTTAACTTAGTTTACATCAAGGGTTGACTACCCTAGTAGGACTTGGTGTAACTAAGAGGCAAAGGTTGAGAAAATCCAAAATTAAGGATTTCAGGATTGGGGAGTCCACTCAATAGATCAAGGAGTTGTGAGTTAATTTAGTTGTAATTTAGAATTCCTACCTAAAACCTTTCAGGTTTCTTGAACAACCATAGTCGGGGTAATGTGAAGGGAAATAGGGATCCTTTCTGCTAGAATGTCCAAGAAATAGGATATTCTGAATCCAATGGTGAGGGATATTGGGTTTTGACAAAATAGTGGGAGACTAATATATATTAATTTATTTATTTGTATATATTTATCAAGATATAGTACTAAAACTCTATTCATCTTAATTTTTAGAAACATCAATCAAAATGACATCAAACATATCATTGTGATCTATACTCGAGAAGGAAAACCTTCTTACCAGCACTAATTTTCAAGAGTGGCAATGGCGCCTTCAGGTTATCCTTTTCCATGATATGAAACTTTATGTGATGGTTATTTAAACTCTTCTAAGATAAAACCACTTGATATATTTCATGCTTGTTTACAAGGTAAAATGACCAAACCACCATTTGGTGGATAGGATGAAAGGTCCACAGAACTTATAGGATTGGTACATACAAATGTGTGTGGACCATTTCTAGTAGAATCTAGAGGTGGATATTCTTACTTAATTACTTTTACTGATGACTTGAGTAGATATGGATATGTCTAATTAATGAGGTATAAGTCCGAGTCCTTTGAGAAATTCAAGGAGTTCAAGAATGAAGTATATAATCAACTTGGTAAGAAGATAAATAATCTTCAATCGTATCGAGGTGGAGAATATATTAACCAAGAGTTCATTGACCTTTTATAGGAGTTTAGGATTCTATATCAACTCACTCCACCTTATACACCATAGTGGAATGGTGTTCGTGAAAGGAGGAACCGTACAATGGTAAGGTCGATGACGAGTCATGCAGATCTTCCATTATCCTTTTGGGGATATGAATTAAAAACTAAAACATACACATTAAACCAAGTACCAACTAAGGAAGAAAATGGGATTCCATTCGAGCTATGGAGTGGAAATAAACCCACTTTGTTTCACACACGTGTGTGGGGATGTGAGGTGTTTGTTAAGGATTTCTCAGGAAAAAAACTAGTACCTTGGGGCACGAAATGTATCTTTATAGGGTATCCCAAGGAAACAAAGGGATACTACCTATACAACCCCTCGGACAAGAAAGTGATTGTTTCCAAACCGGTTGTCTTTATTGAGAGGGAGCACATCCTCAAAAAGGATAGTGGGAGCAAGATTGACTTTGATGAAGTAGATTCTCAAGATACACAAGAGTTGGTATAGGAATAAGTTCAACAAGTCCCTGTGGAAGAAGTAGTTTCTGAAACACAAGTACTATATAGGAGTGCAAGATAGGCAAGGTAACCAGAGAGATATGGTTTCTTTTTCACTGAGGAATGTGACTCGTTATTTTTAGAAAATGGTGAACCTATCTCCTATAAGGAAGCAGTAGAGATCTCTAAAGTTTCAAGATGTATAGATGCTATGAATTATGAGATGGATTCCATGTATCAAAACCAAGTCTGGGTTCTGGTTGATGCATCAGTTGATGTAAATCCTGTTGGGTGTAAATGGTTATTCAAAAAAACTGGACATGGCACTACTACAAAAACGGGCAAGCAAAGCGCTACCTTTATCAGCGCTAATCAAAAAGCGCTGATAAAGGAAAATCTTTATCAGCGCTATTTAAAAGCGCTGATAAAGGGATGATTTATCAGCGCTTTTCTAGCGCTGATAAAGGAAAGGTTTTAACAGCGCTAGAAAAGCGCTGATAAAGCCCCCCTTTATCAGCGCTTAAATTTTAGCGCTGATAAAGGGTGGCTTTATCAGCGCTAGAAAAGCGCTGATAAAGGGGGGATTTATCAGTGCTTTTCTAGCGCTGTTAAAACCTGTCTCCGATTTTATTAAAAGGAGGCCGACAGTCTCCTCTTTTTTATCGTGCCATAAGCTCTCGCGGGACTGTACCCTTGCGACTGCTTCCTCCCCCCGATCTTCCCTTTTCCGGACCTCCACCGTACTCCTTCTCCTTCTTCTCGACCCTCTTCCGCGGATCTTCCTCCCTTCCGAACCCTACTCCTCCTCTTCAACGGTTGGCGGCTCCTCCCGTGCACCCCTACTCCGGAGGTTGCGTCTTCCAGGCAGCGCAGAAGGCTCCCTCACCTCTTTGGACTTCCGATTTCTTCACCCAAGGTATGTGGATGCCCTAAATATTGTTTTGAAGTGTAGGTTTTTATGTGTTTGTCATTTATTTGTCGCCTCTGCTTCCCATCCTCCCTCTTTTCAGACTGAATCAATGTTATTCACTCTACTCCTGGTGATGATTTTTTTTTGCATATGTTTTCGCTTATTCGTTCTTCAAATATGCTACTGCTGTGTGTTTTTTTGATTTGATTTTCCTTATGTTAGTAATTTTTATTTCTACTGCATCATGAATTTACTCCACTTTAACTTCAATTGGTTCTGTTACTGGTGTTGATAGTGAGTCACATTAGGGGGGGCTGGTTTGCAGGGGGTGTGAGGGGGGGCTGGTGTGTGCAGGGGTACGGGATGGGTAGGTTTGGTGTGTGCAGGCAGGGGGGAGGGGGGGTTGGCGTGTGTAGGGGGGAGGCTGGGTTTGGTGTGTGCAGGCAGGGGGGGAGAGATAGGCTGGGTTGGTTTAGTGTGTGCAGGCAAGGGGAGAGGGGACAAGATGGTTTGCAAGAGGGAGTGGGTAGGGGCATGAGGGGGGAGGGAGGCCGGTTGGTGGTGCTGCTGGAGGGGGATGGGTCTGGCGTGCTGGTGGGGGGGGGCTGGCTGGTTTGTAGGGGGCAGGCTGGTTTGCAGGGGGGAGTGTGTGTGCAGGGGGGAGGTTGGCTGGCAGGCGCAGGGGTGCAAGGAGGCTGGTGGTGCAGGGGTGCAGGGGGGGGTCTGGTGTGCAGGCACGGGGGAGAGGGGGGCAGGCTGGTTGGTTTGCAGGGGGAGGGGGAGGCTGGTGTGTGTGTGCAGGGGGGAGGGTGCGGGGGGTGCAAGGCTGCTGCAGTCTGGTGTAGGGGTGCAAGGGTGCCATACAGGGGTGCAGGGGTGTTCTGCGGGGGTGCAGGAGGGGGGAGGAGAGGGGGCAGGGAGTGCAGGGGGAGGGGGGTAGGGAGTGCAGGGGGAGAGGGTTGTTTTGTTGTACGGGGTACAGGAGGGGGGAGGATGGTGTGCCTGGGGGAGGGGGACAGAGGGTGCAGGGGGGCTGAAATTTTTGTGCAGGGGGGCTGAAATTTTTGTGCGGGGGGGGGGTCTGGGTTTTTTGTGCAGGGGTGTAGGAGGGGGAGACTGTGTAGGGGGGAGGGGGGAGGGGGAGAGGGGTGTTGTGTTGTAAAGGGTACAGGAGGGGGGGCTGGTGTGCCTGGGGGAGGGGGCAGAGGGTGCAGGGGGAGGGGGCTGAAATTTTTGTGCAGGGGGGCTGGTTTTTTTTTGCAGCAGGCTGGTGCAGTGCAGGGGGTCCATCGGGTTGGGTCTAGGGGGGTTGGGTTTGAGTGGATGGTTCGGGTCTGTTGGTTTGGGATGGGTTGGATTGGTTTGGGTCGGGTTGGGTCGGGTTTACACATATAACCCGACCCAAATTGACCCGACCCTCGATGGGTTGGGTTGGGTTGGGTCCTTCGGGCATGCGACGGGTAACCCGACCCCACTGGGTCGGGTTGGGTCAGGTTGGTTGCTCCGGAAGCTTGTGACCCGACCCGACCTAACCCGAACTTTTTTGTTCGGGTCGGGCCTTGAAACACCTCCAACCCGACCCGACCCGACCCATGGACACCTCTAGTTTATATGATGCGCTATTGTGCCGTGTGGTGAACCTTCTGCATGTTGACTATAAAATGTAAAATTAATTTAGTAGATTATCATGTCTTAAATTGGTTAGTCATTGTGCACCAAACTTATTCTTTGGAGGTTGTATACCTTACTCGAATCACCCCCTTAGGGTGTGTTTCTTATAGGCCCATGACCCCTATTGATCTTTGGCTTGAAATTGAACCACCTTTGACATGTGTTGATATATCCCATGCCCATGGGTTTATTAAAGGGAATTAATGATATTTATGTGTAATGGACATACCCATGGACTACTTGATCACTTATAAATGAATTAAATAAAATTTGAATGGTAAGGCCATGTTCCTTAACCATTTTTAAACAATGTAGTGCTATTGATTATATACCTTGGACCCCATATTACTAATTATCAGTTATAAGACTTAAATTTATCAAATTAATTGATAAAATGCAAGGGTGATATTCCTTAGACTTGATCATAATATGATATGGATGTGATTACATCATTATTACCTTCTTTAATGAATATGATGTTTCATATTGATTATTTGGAATTAATAGACATGAACTTCCATATTGCTTATTTGAAATTAATGGAATTAACATTCTATATTGTTTGTTTGGAATTAATGGAAATGGCGTTCTGTATTGCTTATTCAGAATTAATGGACATGAAATTCCTTATTATTTATTTGGAATTAATGGACATGACGTTCCATAATTCTTATTCAAAATTAATGAACAATATGCTCCTTATGGTTTACATGGAATTAATGGACACGACATTCGTTATTGTTCATTTGTAATTAATGGACATGATGTTCCATGTTGTTTATTCAGAATTAATGGCGATGAATAAAGATTGGATGGATGCTAATCGTTTGACAATAGAGTATGAGAACAGAGTGAAAGAGTTCATCAAGTTTGCACAGTATCATGCAAAGGATCCTTCTCAACTCCTTTGTCTGTGTTTACATTGTTGTTATTCTAGACTAATTACTCCAGAGGAGTTGGAAGAACATTTGATATGTCACGGAATAGATAGGAGTTATAAATGTTGGAATAAACACGGGGAAAAAGCGAATGTATCTATTGGCTAGAATAAAACTGCATTTTATGGATCATCAGATATGATTACAAATATGGATAATGAAGAAGACCGTATAGAGGATGTGATTACAGATATCAATGATGATGAAGATCATATTGAGGAAATGACAAGGACAGTTGAACATGAACTCCGTGATTGCCCAAAATTGTTTGAGAAGTTAAAGAGTTGTGCAAAGACGCCATTGTATTCTGGTTGCACTAAATATACTGCATTGTCAGCTGTACTGAAGTTGTATAAATTGAAAGCAGGCAACGGGTGGAGTGATGTCAGTTTCACGGAACTACTTGCTCTTTTGAATGACATGCTTCCAGAAGATAATGAGCTCCCAAGATGGACATATGAAGCTAAACAAATGCTACACTCGATGGGTATGATTTCTGAAAGAATACATGCCTGTCCGAAAGACTTTATATTGTTTCGCAAGGAGAATAAATAACTTACAGAATGCCCAAAGTGTGGTGCTTCTCGATACAAGAAAGATGAACGCAGTCCTACGAAATTTGTATGGTACTTTCCAATCATTCCAAGGTTTAGGCATCTATATGGAAGTGAAGAAACTGCAAGACAATTGTCGTGGCATGCAAATAAAAGAAATAAAGATGGAAAATTACGTCACCCGGCCGACTCTCCTCAATGGAAGAGAATTGATCATGAGTATCTTGAATTTGGAAATGAGTCGAGAAACCTGTGTCTTGCGTTATCTACTGATGGATTGAATCCTTTTGGTTTTCAAACCAGCACTCATAGTACTTGGCCTGTTATGTTGGTAAATTATAACTTGCCACCCTAGTTATGCATGAAACGGAAATTCATTATGTTATCTTTTCTTATATCAAGACCAAAACAACCAGGTAACGATATTGATGTATATTTGGCTCCCTTGATCAATGATTTGAAGTTATTGTGGGATTCAGGTGTTATGTTGTATGATGCTTATGAAAAAGAATACTTCACGTTGAGAGCGTTGTTGTATGGGATGATAAATGATTTCCCTGCTTATGGAAATTTGTCAGGCTATAGCATTAAAGGAAGTCAAGGGTGTCCTGTGTGTGAAGAAGATACAGAATCAATTAGGTTGAAACATTCATCCAAATTTTTGTTTCTAGGACATCGTAGATTTCTACCCCGTCGACATAAGTACCGATCTTGGACGACATCATTCAATGGAAGTTCAGAACAACGCAAAACACCGTCTCCACTAACAGGTGATCAGCTGTTTGAGAAAGTAAAAGACGTGAACACTGTTTTTGGTAAACCATTTTCGAAAAACCTTACGAAAATCGGTTGGAAAAGGAGATCAATTTTTTTTGAATTACCGTACTGGAAATGTCTGTACGTCAGACATTTTCTTGATGTGATTCATGTGGAAAAAAATGTATGTGACAGTGTTATAGGAACGTTGTTAAATGCTCCTGGAAAAACAAAGGATGGAATTAAGGCAAGGTTGGACATGGTTGACATGGGAATAAGAGAAGAGTTGGCTCCCGTGAAGGGTGAAAATTGAACGTTTCTTCCTCCAGCTGCGTACACTCTTTCTAGGGATGAGAGATATCAGTTTTGCAACTTCTTCAATGATGTAAAGGTTCCAGAGGGATATTCATCAAATATCAAAAACATTGTGTCAATGAATGATTTGAAGTTAAAAGGTTTGAAATCACATGACTTCCATGTTTTGATGCAAGATTTAATTCCTATAGATTTACGTTGCATTTTGCCCAAGAATGTTCGTCATACGTTAAGAAAACTTTGTTTCTTCTTCAAAGCTATATGCAGCAAAGTTTTAGACCCGGCGAAATTTCCAGCTATGGAAAAAGAAATTGTCATCATATTATGTGAATTAGAAATGTTCTTCCCGCCAATATTCTTTGATATGATGGTTCATTTGATGGTTCATTTGGTGAGAGAGGTTTGACTTTGTGGTCCTGTGCACTATAGATGGATGTACCCCGTTGAACGGTATATGAAGATTTTGAAAGGGTATGTCAAAAATCGAAGTCGGCCAGAGGGTTGTATTGTGGAGCGATATATTGTTGAGGAAGCCATTGAATTCTGTACCGAATACCTATCTGATGTGGAAAGCATTGGTCTGCCGAAATCTCGTCACACTGGACGCATTGAGGGTGAGGGGATTTCTGGAAGAGATGTTGTGACAATCAATATTACTGATCAGGAGCAGGCCCACCTTTATGTTTTGCATAACAGTTGGGAGGTTGCTCCATATATTGAAACCCACAAAGAAATTTTGAGGCAGTTGAATCCATCAAGGGCTGAAAAATGGATAGCAAATACACATAATCACCAGTTTATAGGATGGTTTCGAGACCATATTTTTAAGGAGTTAGATGAAAATCCGAATTCAATTTCAGAACGACTTCGATGGCTAGCTGCCGGACCAAGCGTGTATGTATTATCTTACAATGGTTATGTAATTAATGGTTATACATTCTATACAGATAAACATGATGAAGATAGTACCATGCAAAATAGTGGAGTAACACTTGTGGCTGAAGCGATGCATGTTTCTGGTAGTAAGGATAGAAATCCAATTTTCGCGAATATGTCATACTTTGGCATTATCAAAAGAATATGGGAGTTGGATTATACGACATTCCAATTGCCGATTTTTCAATGCAACTGGGTTGATAACAACAGTGGTGTTAAAATAGATGAATTGGGATTTGTGAAAGTTGATTTCAGTAAATAAGGGTACAAAGATGAACAATTTATAATGGCATCACAAGCGGTACAAGTATTTTATGTTCCAGACCCCGCAAACTGAAAGTGGTCGATTGTTCTGTTATCATCCAAAACTACTGAAGGGTCCGATGAAAATTCAATTGAGGATGATCCTTTCAGTGGGACGTCGCAATCATTTCACAGTGGTCCCAATGAAGACGACGTTTTGTATGTTAGAGTAAACCATAATGAAGGGATTTGGATTATCGATAGAGGTGTCAAATCCATTCAGCCTTTGAAAAAAAAGAGTTCAATAAACAGGTTATATTTTTTTGTAATATAAATATTGTTATCTCATGTTATTATCTTATCATTATTGCATTTATGTAATCCAACTTAAGTGTTAAACCTTTTTTTGCAGATAATGACTTATGCACGTTCTGGTGCTCCTAACCTCGAGGCTGAACAAGCCTCTCAAGCTGCTGCTGCTGCTGCTTCTGCTTCTGCTGCTGCTGCTTCTGCTGCTGCTACTGCTGAACAAGCCTCTCAAGCCTCTCAAGCCTCTCAATCTCAACATATTGTTGTTGGTACTGCTGCTGCTATTGGTGCTCCTATTGTTGAGGTCCAACAACCATCTGAACATGCTGATGCTAGGATTTTAGATGAAAACATTGATGATGCTGATATAGACAAAATGGTTGGGGATAAAGGAGCAACATCGCAGAAAAAATAGGTGTGTCGTAGTTTAACAGTGTTGGCTAATGTTTTGAAGGGAAAGAGAAAAGGAATCAAATTCGATGTTGGGTGGAATGCACGGGGCCAACACGTTAACCCCAATAAGGCAATGTTTAGCAGTTACGTTGGAATTGTCACTCGGCAACGCGTGCCGATTGACATAGCTTCATGGCACCATGTTTCGTCCGGCCTGAAGGCTGTGATGTGGGAAGAAATTACGGTAACATTTTGATTTCATTTCTTTAATTTACTAGCAAATAAAATAATGAAACAATGTCTTATTCTTCACAATCCATTGCAGAGTGCATTTATAGTAGATGATTCACACAAGACTTATGTACTAAGGCTTGCAGGAAGGTGTCATCGAGGTTTTCGCACTCTTCTTACAAAATATCATCTGAAAGATTCCAAGGGTAAAATAAACCCGCAACCACCCATTGTCTACAATCACTTGATATCCCAAGAATCATGGGATTCATTTGTTGGTCATCGTGGGGATCAAAAGTTTCAGGTACATTGTGACTGATAATATGTTGTTTGAGGATATACATGTATTCATCACTTTGATTGTCAATATTTCATTTATGAAATAGCAACTCAGTACTGAAAACAAGGAACGCGCATCAAAACCGACGTACCCCTATCGTAAAGCAAGGATGGGGTACGCCTCACTAGAAAAGAAAATGGTGCGTATTTTAAATTTACAGTGATATTGTTATGTGTCAGGAAACAACTTTATAAAAATCTTTCTTTATTTATATGTAGATTGATGCCTCTGAAACCAAACACACATCCATCCCTCGTCATGTGCTATGGAAGGAGGCACGTGTGGATAAAGAAGGGAATTTGGTTGATGAAAACACACAAAAAGTGTGGAAAATATGTGTAAGTATGACACGATAAAATGTTTTGTTTTTAAATTGCTATTACATAATAATAATTACTTATTTTCTTATATCCGATAGTCACAGGAGTCAGGTACTCTTGCAGCTGGTGCAGATATATTAGCGACAGCTTTGAAGCGACCAGAACAATACGGTCGCGTCAGAGCTGGGGGGTTTGGGGTGACACCCCGAGTATATTATGAGAAAAAAAAACAAGAGGATCAAAAAAATGAAGAAATGACAGCAATGAAAAATAGA
The DNA here is from genome assembly GCA_963277665.1 of Viscum album. Taxonomy (NCBI): domain Eukaryota; kingdom Viridiplantae; phylum Streptophyta; class Magnoliopsida; order Santalales; family Viscaceae; genus Viscum; species Viscum album. Next base: position 1,191,448,190 of record OY728158.1, on the reverse strand, counting down.
CTAGAAACTCTTGAAGAACAGTTTCAATGGCAGGGAGAGTTTCTAGCAACTTTAATGGGTCAGAAGCCAAGAGAAGAGACAACTCAGGAACAACCAGTGCCTGAAGATCCTGCCCCACACCCCACCAGCTTTGAGGCAAGCCATTCCCCTGAAAGAGTTGTGTTAGCTGTGGTAATCAATATTCTATTAATTGTTCTGATAAAATGTGAATCAGACAAACACTGATTTCTTCCTATACTGATCTTCTGTAGGGTGATAATGATTGTGATTTATATCTTTCAACACCCACCTATCGCCTTGTAGCGAGGGCTACAGTATTCAACATCTCAGAGGACACGCTGCACAATAGAGCACTTCCAAAAGATCATCTGAAAGTGACAATTACGGTAGCTCATGATCCAACAGCACAACTACCTGTTCCACTTGATGATGATGATATTTGTACAGTCGAACAGGCTATTGGGACATTCATTTCATGGCCATCACAACTTGTGAGACTACATGCCGAAAAAGAGGTATTTATTTACAGTTTTTTAAGCCAAACCTTTATAAAAAAAGGTATGAACCAATGAATTTTATTGTAGACGAAGAAAGGGGATGCAGTGAAAGGAGCATCGAAAGGATCGACCAACCGATCCAAAAGATCTACTGAAAGTGGAATTACACCGCCTATTCTCTATCCACATTTAATTGAATTGAAGACTCATGTGGATACGAAGTTGACAAATGGTAGTAGCCATGTAGTTGTTTTCGAAGAGAATATGTATGGAGAGGAAATACAAGATTTTGTTGCTGCTGAAAATGTAAATGAGATCCTTGAGTATCAGTGGCTCGGCGTCACAAGTGTAAATGTGTATATGAGGTATGTTTTCAACCCCGTCGCTTTTCCAAAAGATGATATATTGTGCTAATTATGATTAAATACATTTTATATTATTGGCAGACGTATATATGAAAAGTAGTTGAAGGGTTTTCCTCATGAGCCAAAGTTCGGACTCGTCAGTCCTCATATCACATCAACACAAGAAACAGAATTATCAGAATCAAAAATTAAGGAAAGAGCGACTGCTTTGCTGAAAGCATTTGACAGCAAGATAACGGATGACCGACTCTTCCTCATACCAACCATGCAGGGGTAAAACTCTACGATTAAAGCATATCAATTATATTTTCATTTCTTTCATTACTTATTCCTTTTTGTGTATTTAGGCAACATTGGCTGCTAATTGCGGTGCATTTGGATACTCCCAAGATTTATTTTCTGGACTCAAAGCACGGATATCCAACAAACCGACCGCATGTGATGCAGTTTGTCAATCTGTAAGACACTACATCCTACGTTTTAGGTCTAAACATCAATTTATATAATATATATTATCTTTTACTGAGGATTCTGTTATGATAGGGCGGTGTACCAATATCATCTAAATCATGGTATGAGGACAGGGGCTAAGCATAAGGAGTCGAGCAAGTACTATGTCTGGACAAATATCAGGGTATATATAATAAAATTGCACTATCCAAGCATATATGAAACACAAGTTACTTACTTGTCTCATGATCAATGTTTCTGCAGTGTCCAAAACAAACAAACGACAAAGATTGCGGTTATTATGTTTGTAGATTCATGAAAGAGATCATTTTCAATGGACAAATTAGCATCCCTAAAGAGGTATTTTCGAAAATAAGTACTATTTCATTTAAATTCTTTATTAATTCTTTATTTATATATTTTTCAGTACTATTATGAATTCCGAAAAGCGTCATATTCACAAGACGATGTAGATATGTTCAGAAACGAGTGGGCCGCATACCTGATGCAAGATTGTCCAGATATAGCATGAAGATCTGACTTTTATTGCAAGAGTTGCAGACGCGTATAATTGGCGGAAATTTTTGAGAGGGGTTCATGGGGATAAAAATATGAAACATTCTTGTATGTAAATGTTTGTAGAAAAATTTTAATTATTATTAAATAAAACATTCTTTCTCCAATGGGTCATTTGTCCATTTTAACAGATGAAATGCACCAGTAACATGCAAGAATGATGGACCACATTTCTTTGGCCTTTGGACAAAAAAACCAGTAAAATCTCCAAAATACCTTCATATCATGCATGAACCAGTAAAATCTCCAAAATACCTTCATATCACGCAGTTCTGAAAAGAGTCACTATTTAAAAGAAAGTCACAAGTTTAGATACATCTTGAGATGGTCAGTTTAAAGACATTTTGAGGGACACTACTAAAGACATTCTCAGATATTCACACATTCCCCACTTTTAGATCGTTGTCTACTACAATTATCTTCCAAACAAGACATGCATTAGAACGCTCATGATACATAGAGCAATTCACTGGCCACCTTCGAGAATGATCTGAAGCACAAACCATGACAGCATTATGTTTTTCCTTGAAAATTCTCTTGGCTAACTGGAATGGCAACTCACTCTTGTGATTTTGCGTCTCTACTTGTCTCTTCATGTGTGCAGCTATTTCCATTCCACTTTACTAAGAGAATTTTCAAGGAAAAACATAATGTTGTCATGGTTTGGGATTCAGATCATTCTCGAAGGTGGGAAGTGAATTACTCTATGTATCATGAGCGTTCTAATGCATATCTTGGTTGTCCTTAAGTTTCAGCAGAATCCGAATGCGTTTGGTCAGTTTGTCGTATGTCAGTTGTTGATTTCACTTAAAATTAAGTCCATTTTTAACAAAACATAGACACTGTGAGTGGTGTTGGCCACATCGGGCCTCGGATTGATGTGGGGTTGACTCGTACACGTCACACATGAGTCATGGATCGTTGTGAAAAAGTATCAACACAATCAGAAGCCGTTAGATCGGTTTGGCGTGTGTACGTAAAATATTGTCCCTTTTAAAAAAATTACATACACTTGGAGTGATACCGGTCACACCGCGTCTCAGATTGAGGCGGGGTTGACTCATACACATCACATATGACCCATGAATCATTGTCCTAAAATTTCAACACAATCTGAAGGTGTTTGGTCGGTTTCCCGTATGTCAGTTGTTGATTTCTCACTTAAAAATAAGTCCATTTTGAACAAAACAGAGGCACTTGGAGTGGTGCAGCCACACCGCGTCTCGGATTGAGGCGGGGTTGAGTCGTACACGTCACATATAACCCATGAATCGTTGTCCTAAAGTTTCAACACAATCCGAAGGCGTTTGGTCAGTTTCCCGTATGTCAGTTGTTGATTTCTCACTTAAAAATAAGTCCATTTTGAACAAAACAGAGGCACTTGGAGTTGTGTCAGCCACAACAGGCCTCAGATTGAGGCGGGGTTGACTCGTACATGTCACATTTGAAGGTGAGTATGCATACACGATAGTTGACCTTCTTAGAGAAGAGTTTCTGGAAGAGTATAAAAGACATGAAGCAATGAAGATCATTAGAGTGTTGGAGCAAATGTGGTTGCTACAAACAATGTGGAAATCGGCTTGTGCAAAGCGATTTCCACATTGTTTGTAGCAACCACATTTGCTCCAACACTCTAATGATCTTCATTGCTTCATGTCTTTTATACTCTTCCAGAAAATCTTCTCTAAGAAGGTCAACTATCGTGTATGCATACTCACCTTCAAATGTGATGTGTACGAGTCAACCCCGCCTCAATCTGAGGCCTGTTGTGGCTGACACAACTCCAAGTGCCTCTGTTTTGTTCAAAATGGACTTATTTTTAAGTGAGAAATCAACAACTGACATACGGGAAACCGACCAAACGCCTTCGGATTGTGTTTACACTTTAGGAAAACGATTCATGGGTTATATGTGAAGTGTACGACTCAACCCCGCCTCAATCCGAGACGCGGTGTGACCGGTATCACTCCAAGTGTATGTATTTTGTTTAAAATGGACAATATTTTACGTACATACGCCAAACCGATCTAACGGCTTATGATTGTGTTGATACTTTTTCACAACGATCCATGACTCATGTGTGATGTGTATGAGTCAACCCTGCATCAATCTGAGGCCCGGTGTGCCCGACACCACTCACAGTGTCACTGTTTTGTTAAAAATGGACTTAATTTTAAGTGAAATCAACAACTGACATACGGAAAACCGACCAAACGCATTGGGATTCTATTGAAACTTAAGGGCAACGATCCATGGGTCAAATGTGACGTGTAAGAGTCAACCCTGCTTCAATCAGAGGCGCGGTGTGACCGGTATCACTCCAAGTGTATGTATTTAGTTTAAAATGGACAATATTTTACGTACATACGCCAAACCAATCTAACGGCTTCTGATTGTGTTGATACTTTTTCACAAAGATCAATTACTCATGTGTGACATGTACGATTCAACACCACATCAATCCGAGGCCCGGTGTGGCCGACACCACTCACAGTGCCTCTCTTTTGTTCAAAATGGACTTATTTTTAGGTGAAATCAACAACTGACATGCGGAAAACCGACCAAACGCATTTGGATTCTGTTGAAACTTAAGGACAATGATCCATGGGTCAAATTTGACATGTAAGAGTCAACCTCGACTCAATCTGAGGCCCGGTGTGGCCGACACCACTCAAAGTGCCTCTATTTTGTTCAAAATGGATTTATTTTTAAGTGAAATCAACAACTGACATACGGGAAACCGACCAAACACCTTAGGATTGTGTTAACACTTTAGTACAATGATCCATTAGTCATATGTGACGTGTACGAGTCAACCTTGCTTCAATCCGAGACACGGTGTGGCCTGTATCACTCCAAGTGTATGTATTTTGTTTAAAATGGACAATATTTTACATACATACACCAAACCGACCAAACACATTCGGTTTCTATTGAAACTTAAGGACAACGATCCATGATTCAAATGTGACGTGTATGAGTCAACCCCGCCTCAATACGAGGCCCGGTGTGGCCAACACCACTCAAAGTGCCTCTGTTTTTGTTAAAAATGGACTTAATTTTAAGTGAAATCAACAACTAACATATGACAAACCAACCAAACGCATTCGGATTATGTTGAAACTTTAGAACAACGATACATGGGTCAAATGTGACATGTAAAAGTCAACCCCGCCTCAATCCGAGGCCCGGTGTGGCCGACACCACTGAAAGTGCCTCTGTTTTTGTTAAAAATGGACTTAATTTTAAGTGAGAAATCAACAACTGACATACGGGAAACTGACCAAACGCATTCGGATTCTATTGAAACTTAAGGAAAATGATCCATGGGTCAAATTTGATGTGTATGAGTCAACCCCGACTCAATCCGAGACCCGGTGTGGTCGACACCACTCAAAGTGCCTCTGTTTTGTTCAAAATGGACTTATTTTTAAGTGAAATCAACAACTGAGATATCCACCTCACATGTAGTGTAGACCCTCCCCCAAGACTTGGCATGAATTTTTGAGATACACAAACATGGGGTGGATTACATGGCTTTCCTACATGGAATATATCCCACTGCACCTCTTTAATGAGTCAGCTACGCAGTTTATCCCTTGTACAGATACACAGGAAGAATCACACGGGATCGACGTCATGTACTAACATAGGGCAAGGGTGCATAAGAGGACACAAGATCAAAGGGTAACACGTATATGTTTTTTAACATGCCATGTAATTTCCTATTGATATGTCATGTATATTCACACAGGCAGCTGAACATTGGAGTTACCCAGGGTAAAGGGACAAGGCATGTGACCCTTTAAATGACACATAATTTTATGTACCATGATTGATCTCTTTGAACACTATATCAAGGACATATTTCATTAGGCTTGGCTCCCATGATCCTTCCTAGGATGGTTTTGGTATCTTTTCCTACTTACGGTAGTACAATCGCTTCAGCAGGACGTCCTAGACATAGTTGGAGTCTCTCTGAAAGTCCTGGAGTGAGATCATATATCTATTTTTGAGGTGCAGGTAGAGTCATGTATCAACGCAACCAATCCTACCAGACATCGATCCTATATATAGAATGTTAATCTTGATGTCTCATTACAGTCCCCCAGTTTATGATATGTTACCTTTTTTGTATTAATATACATAATTACTAAGGGTGATGGTTGGGAGAGTTGGGATATCCTTTTTATGTATTGCAGAATGATTCAAGGAGCACGGGCTCTGCACGATTTGTCAAAACCAAGTGGCAATCCAAGGAGAAACAATGCATAGTGGAATGTTCTAGTATTTATCTTCTGAGTTGTGTAGGAATATTTTGTGATACTATGTAATGAGGTAGTTTTTGTTTCTGGGTAGACGGTATCTAACTCATGGTAAGAACACTGTTTGGTTGGGTTGTGATCGGTTGATGACATGCTTGTGGTTGATATACTGGTTTTTGTGTAGGTCTGTGGTTGATATACTGGTTTTTGTGCAGGTCTGCTCGGCTGGCTGTACTGGTGCAGGTTTTTTATTAGCAGCAGGCAGGGATTTAACAGCGCTTTTTTAGCGCTGTTAAAGGCGACATTTAACAGCGCTAAAAAAGCGCTGTTAAAGGAGATATTTAACAGCGCTAAAAAAGCGTTGTTAAAGGCAACATATAACAGCGCTTTTTTAGCGCCGTTAAAGGCGACATTTAACAGTGCTTTTTTAGCGCTGTTAAAGGACCCCCCCCCCCCCCCCTTTATCAGCGCTGAGCTTTACAGCGCTTTTCTAGCGCTGTTAAAGCCCGATTTTAGCGCTGTTATTGCCCGTTTTTGTAGTAGTGTGGAAGGTCAAATTAGTACCTATAAAGAAAGGCTAGTGGCTAAAGGTTTTAAACAATTTCAAGGAATTGACTATGATGAAACCTTTTCACCATTTTCCATGTTTAAATCCATAATAATCATACTTTCCATAGTATCTTTCCATGACTATGAAGATTTGGCAGATGGATGTCAAAACTGCATTCCTTGATGGGAACCTTTAGGAAGATGTCTACATGACACGACTAGAAGGGTTTGTGACACTAGGCGATGCTAAAATGGTATGCAAGTTGTATAGATCCATTTATGGATTAAATCAAGCATCCAGATCATGGAACATTTGATTTGATGAATCCATAAGATAATTTGGTTTCATTAATAATGAATGTGATTTATGTGTTTACAGTCGGTTTAATGGGAATGCAGTCATTATTCTAGTAGTGTATGTTGACGACATGTTTCTTATTGGAAACAACATACCAGTCTTGAAGTCAATCAAGGACCGGTTGATCAAGTTATTCTCCATGAAGGACTTAGGTGAAGTAGCCTACATTATAGGGATCAAGATCATTTTTGATAGATCTAAGAGGCTTATTGGACTAAGTCAAAGTATAAACATTGACCAGATACTAAAGAGATTTAGTATGGAACAATCTAAGGGGGGATTGGTTCCAGTGTCACATGATATAAATATTTCCAAGAAAATGTGTCCCCCGACACAATATCAGAAAGATAGGATGAGTAATATTGAATACGATTCAGAGATAGGATCTATCATGTATGTTATGTTATGTACCAGACTTGATGTTGCCTATACACTGAGCATGGTAGGCTGAAGTGCCCAGATCAGTGTGAATCACTGAGAGTGGGAGGGGGTGAATCAGTGATCCCTTTCAATATTTTTACAAATTGATTCTTTCCAATTAAACATCTATGGTTGGTTAGATCCTCAATCCACTCTTCTTATGTCTCATAGCCTTACCTCGGATGATGTTGTAAATATAAAGGCACTGAACACAAGGATTTACAAGGTTTAGTTCAAAGACCTACTCCTTATTGTGTTAGTTATTCCCCCCAACACAGATTCTCCACTGTAATCTTATTATCAATTACAATGGTCAATACATAGTCCCACTATATCTCTCATAAGTCCCATAGGAGGGTCTTTATATTGCATCCCACAGTATTACTAAAGTCCCACTGGCCTGCTCCAGAGTCTCACTAAAGTCTTCTTCTCCTCCCTGAATCTCACAGGAGTCCTCTAGATCTTGAGTCACATGAGTAGCTTCCTTCTTTATGTTCTTTCTTGATTCACTGTAGATGATCTTCTTCTCTATCCATATAGGCTTTATGAATCACACTTGCATGTCTATTTCTTAAAGAATCTTCAACAGCCTTTGGTAACGTCTATTGGTCTTGCTCAATAATTTTGATCACTTCTCTGATCAGTCCTCAGTTCAATAATGCTCAGGCAATTCTTTCTTCTTCTGATTAAGACCTGGCCTCACTTAGATGTGTGCAAGTGATTCAAACTAATTCTTCAAGAGTCTTGATAGGAAAGACTGATCTTGCACTATGTTAGCTCTGTTTATCTTGTTGAATCCTCAAACACTGTAAACTCAGATAAAAGATATTCTTTAACTTTTTCTGGATTCATCCTCAAATCTCATTTACTTAATGCATGGATTTCATGGGATCCAATACCTTTGGTATTTGGATATCTCAATTTATTCTCACATGTGTATGTTATTATGCATGATTTCATGTATGTATGATATGTAGCTTTTCAACCCGAGCACACACTATTCTTATGTATAAATATTTGTTCAATGAGTGTGGGTCATCCAATTACACATGCACTATCTTCTTTCTCAATATGCATACATTCACTTTCCTTTTGTTTTTATCTTTTTCACACATTCTTATTCTTTTGATTTGGGTTCAATGTGTGTTATGTATGTGCATGTATTCCCTTCTTGGTGAAACTCACTATCTCTTTATTCTCTTCCTCTTTATTTGAATGCACATGGTTCGGGTATCTTTATGTTTTTTGTATGTTCTTCTTCCAACCCGAATGATTTTAGTCTATGGTTTGGCTTTTTTATTGTGCACTTGAATAGATGGAGTCCTTTGTGCATGAACTGCCTATTTTCTTCTCACATATGACTGCATGTGTGCATGAATTTCCTCTTCCCTCATGGGTCTTCTTCTTCGCACAATTATACAAAGGCCTCGGGCTTCCTTATATCAAGAATATGAGTGTATCCCAACACGTACTGCCCTTACATTTAAATACCCTTCTTCTTTTGTTTATGAAACTGAATGGCTCGAGTTGTTCTTCTTCACGCAAAGGGTGCGCAGGGATCTCCTTCACAGAATCGAGGGTGGTTCTTGGTTCTGTCTTCGCAAAGGTACAACAAGGGTGCACAGCACCGGTTGTTTACCCGCGAGAATACCTCAACAAAGACACAAAAAGGGTTCAATGGACCTATCTCATGCTTATGGGTAACTTTTCATAGAGGATGTCGATATCCTCTTTCGTGAACCAAGATGGTTCGTGGTTCTCCTTTACGCAAGGGATGCGCAGAAACTTCTTCTTCACGAGAGACTTTGAGAATGTGTAGCACTTTTCAAAGGTCAACAAGATCTAACTTCTTCGTCGCGTAGCAAGGCTGCGTGGAAACCTCTACTTGTCCTTTACAAATCAAGAATGGAGATGCTCTATTTTTTAGAAACAAGGGCTCTCAGTTATATGAATGGAAACCTCTCTCAGTCTTGAAGATTCTCTATTTATAGGTGAAGATCAGCGTTTCCCCGTGTTAAAATCCCGTGAGATATGCCGAAAGGATCTATGATTTGAATGTACGAGATCTTAGGCATTGAATATTTCAAATTAGGATGAGATATCATGCATATATCTCTGTTCTTTTCTATTCAATGCAGACTCCTTCTTTCACATGAAAACATCAAGAGCATGCATTTTAAGAAAGCATGAAAGGCTTCTCTTTGAGGGCTCGAGCGGCATGATGTGGCCCCGCACCTTTGGTTGCTTCGGCCACGTAGGATCTTCGGTTTCATGCATGCATGAAAATTTTTAATGCATGCATGTATTCAATTTGTCTGGATGATCACCATGCAGAAGTTTTCATCATCAACAATGACCGGGAGCTCGATCACGGTGGATCGGCTTCGTCTGTGGCAAGCAGCAGCATCGGGATGGCTGGAGGTTGAAGATGATGCCATGACTGTTGGATCAGCTCAGATTGATCATGGATGGCCCTGATTAGAAGGCATAGCGTGGATGTGATGAGCAGATGAGATCAGGCGCGGGATCAGATGGACAGTACGGATCACATCAGTGTTTTTAAAATGTGAATAGTTTCACATCCCACATTTAAATGCATCGTGAATGCACCATGCTTTATAATCCTCGGTGCAGCAACCACTCAAAAAATTAATTCTCTTATCCCTCCATTGGTACCGCCCCATATTGAATTCTGCGGGTGCGCTCTTAGCGCTTACTCTGCCTCCTACGGGTGCGCTCCTAGCGCCCACTATGCACTCGTCGCACGGGTTCACCACTGTGCGCACACCTACGGGCTTATACATGGCCCACGCTCCTACCTCAAGTGGGGCTTCCCTTGAGGGCTTCCCTCAGGCACAGTTGACCTTTGGGTCCCGCATGTGCTTGAGGATTAGGACCTCAGTTGGCCTCCTTGGTTGGATTATTTTTTTAGCAAAGGCACAAAACAAATATAATTTTCTAAAAACAAATTATAACCAAGATGATATTCCATCTTTAAATACCAATACCCTTCTTCATTATCTCTTCTTGTTTATTCTTTTCCTTAAAAACATCATCATTCTTCCTTAAGGTTTGGATTATGAATCCCAAACCTCTTCCTTAAGCTTCTTTGAATCAATCAAGGATGGTGTGTGGGTTCTACTTCATTCCTCATGCATTAAATCATAATGCATGGCCTTCCTATTGTGGGGGATGTGTTCTCCATTAACACATTTCTTAAACATTGAGGAATAGCTCAAACAATCATCTGATTTGATTCACAACCTTCATCCAATTATAAGTCATTGGGTGGATTTTTACTTCTTTCCTCATGAAATTGAGTATTGTGTGGACTTCTTCAAGTGCAGTAACAATGTATCACCATGATACAAGTCTTGAAACTTAGGACCAGTTCTATAATTGTCAAATTTAATTTACAACCTTCTTCCCTAATCAAAGTGGGATCTTCACTAAATTACTAACATCACTTTAAGCATCATAACTTCAATCATTGGAAAAACTTCCATCATCACCTTTCCATCATCACCTTTCCATAAACATATTGAAAATTTATTGACACTTGACTCCTTATTGAAAACAAATGCAACACCATGCTCTACAATCTCCCCCTTTGTATTTTTTTTCAATATCACTTAAATACACTTTTAATGGGTCAATATGTGTGACAATATTTTCTCCCCCTTATTGGAAACAAAATGCAAGAGATATATGAACAAGGATCCTTTAGTTAATAAACTCTAAGTCAATTTGGGATAAACCTGTGTAGAAAACAAGAGAGATATGGAAAAGGTTTTCAATGTTGTCCATAAATAACCATATATGTGAAATTATGCTCAGAGTGTATCAATTATTGACCAAGGGATTGGATATAATCAAATTTATCAATGAAATTCTAAATCCTACACATACTTCACCGAACATATTAAAAAGTTCAAGTACAAAGATAAAGCTCCCCCTTTCATCCTATCTTGTCATCAATCAAGCATTCCCCCTTAATTGACATGATAAATACAATTAAAAACAAGGGATGAAAGTGTGATTGGAATACCTCAAGTTTCAACTTATTGAGATGATATGAATTTTAAGGTTTGTCATAACGTAATCCTTGATATCATCTCCTTCATATTTTCTCCCCGTAAAGGGGTGCACTCCCTTTGAATTACCATGGTGGAGAATATCATCAAATAATATTGAAGATATGCATGTTGATAATCTTCCATTGTGGATCACTTCAAGTAATTATCAAATCATGAATAATTATTCCAACTTGTAGTTCTCCACTTTGCTCATCCAGTTGTAATCTTGAGGATGACCTTCACCTTTAATTCACTGAAATTTAATCACATGCACATAACAAAAATATAAGGGAATAAGATGGAACACTTGTGAGCTTCTTAATAAAAGCATTGGGGATGAGAATTTTCTATCAACCCAAGAACTCCTTTCCTTACAGCTCTGAAGTATCTGGTACTCTTCATGCTAATGTCTCCTATCCATTTGAAATTTTGATCTTTCTTTGTCATCCTGGAACCTTTACTTCCATTTACCTTCAACTTGTGTGGATTATTTGTCTTTACTTCTTCTAGTAGTGAAGTGGCTTCCACTGGTGCATGTTCTTCAATTTTCAGCATCTCCATTTGGATTGGTAAATTAGTTATACATTTGTTTGCATGATGTCCATCCTTCTTGCACCTTACACATAGTAATTGTGAGACACTTGGGTTGTCGTGTTCTTACAACCTCTCATAAAATTCGAATTCTCTTTCATGTAGAATGACATGTTTCCCTTTTTCCTTTTCTTTAGCTGCTACTTCATCTTTAGCTCTTTACAGTTATCTAGCAATTTAAAATTGATTAGGCCAGATAACTAAACACTATTTCTTAACATTTTCTGATTTGGAGATTCCACATGTATTCTTCATTATCTTCAAGTTACCTTTCTTAAGAAACTTATTAAGATTATCTTCAGGAATTTTTTCAGTCAATCCCATCTTCTTCTGGATTGATTCTCCTTTTAGTTTCAGCTTTCTTCCATTCATTTCCATGGATTTTTTGTAGTGATCCATGGTATGTCCTTTATTTCCATAATAGAAGCATCTTTTCTTTGTTGAGATGACATTCTTGGAATCTAGTTTGAACTTCTTCTTGGGAATAATTTCTTTCACTATTTTCTGGACTTCATTGTATTACATATTCCCAATGGAAGAATTTTCAATTCCTTTTTCTTTCTCCAGACTTTTTGTGGTCTATGCTTATTATCAACATATTTATGAGGCATGGTAGGACTAAACCATCACTCATCATAAATGTGGCCACTTTTGTTGCAATTATCATAGAATTTTTCAAGATACTCAAATATGTTCTTAATAGACAGATTCTTCTTCATTTGTGTTTTATGCCTTTTCTTTGAAGGATGCTTCATTTATTCACATCTACTTTCCCTGAATGTAGGCCATTTATAATTTTCATATGCTGATGTATTATTCCAACAATCATTGGCCTGATGACCAAACTTCTAGCAGCACTAATAGTAGCCAATAAATATCCTTATTTTTCTTGTAGTATTTGTATGGTAAGATTCAGTGCTTTGTTGTTTCTGGAATTGTCTTTATTTATTTGGATCATACATTTGGGATTTGTTCTTCTTAATCATCCCAGTATCCATCCTTGAAATTTTGATGTATGTATTAACATTTTTATCAATGCACATCTTCCCAATTTTTAGCTTTGAACCTGTACTTGTAGATGCAACTGCATTAGTATAGATAGAAATAACTGGTTTATGGGATACCTTCTTTTTAGAGGATGTTTCCATTGGATTAAAGGATGATCTTATGTTCCTTTTGGAATCATATTACTCAATATAAACTTGAGTTTAAGCATCTCTTCTTTCATCTATTTGGGAAGTTCCATCTTGGATTGATTGCTAATTCTTCAATTTCACCTCCAGCTCTAAACACTTCATGTTGAGGGAGTTATTCTCACCCTTAACTGATCTCATCTTACTTTCTCAATTATCCTTTAGCTTCATCATTTGTTCTTCATTCATATTTTTTAATTGTTGCGAAGATATTTCAAGATCCTTCACCTAGTTAGCTCTGTCTTCTAGTTGAGAAGCTTTGAAAACCATAGATACTTTGTGCAACTTTTCAAATGCATGGAAAGCTTCTACAAATACCATTTCAAAAAATTCTTTCTCAAAAATACTTCCCTGCAATTTTTCAGTGACTTCATTATATATGTCATTGAAAATAGAAATTTTTTCTTCCTTTGACTTCATAGGTTTTGTGAGAGTGTTGGATAGAGAAACCCTTTTAGCCAATGCCTCTTCCATGGCATCATCTTCTTCTTCCAACTGTAATTTTTCATCTTGAAGAGTATTAATGCTTGAAACAATGTGTCTTTCCACATCTCTAGGGACTTTCTTCAGATGATCTTTGAGTGCAGTATGAAGATAACTAATTGATATATCATCATCACAGCTTGAGAAGGATTCATCAGAAGAGTCATAATAATAAAAGTAATTATCACATGTTGTACCTTCTAGATTACCTTTAGTAGAAGGTGTCACCCCATTAGCAGTAAGCTTAATCTTTATCTTCCTTGCCTATTTCTTCTTTCTGTTCTTCTGAGTCTTGGAAGATATCTCCATTTGAGGTTGTTCACTCATCTCATAAAATCTTCACTTCATAAAGACTCCCTTGGATATTTTATATGTAACCTTCTCTCTGATATCAATTGAAGGGCCCAGATCAGTGTGAATCACTAAGAGGGGGAGGGGTGAATGAGTGATCCATTTCAATATTTTTACAAATTGATTCTTTTAAATTAAACCTCTATGGATGGTTAGAGCCTCGATCTACTCTTCTTGTGTCTCTTAGCCTTACCTAGGATGATGTTGTAAATATAAAGGCACTAAACACAAGGATTTACAAGGTTCAGTTCAAAGGCCTACTCCTTGTTGTGTTGGTTATTCCCCCCAACACAGATTCTCCACTGTAGTCTTATTATCAATTAAAATGGTCGATAAAAAGTCCCATTGTATCTCTCTTGAGTCCCATAGGAGGGTCTTTATACTGCATCCCGCAGTGTTACCATATTCCCACTATCCTACTCCAAAGTCTCACTGAAGTCTTCTTCTCCTTCATGAATCTCACAGGGGTATTCTAGCTCTTGAGTCACATGAGTAGATTTATTATTTAAGTTCTTCCTTGATTCACTATAGATGATATTATTCTCTCTCCACATAGGATTAAGGAATCACACTTGCCTGTGTATCTCTTCAAGAATCTTAAACAGCCTTTGGTAAGGTCTGTTGGTCTTGCTCAATAATTTTGATCACTTCTCTGATCAGTCTGTAGTTCAACAATGATCAGGAAATTATTTCTTCTTCTGATGAAGACCTATACTCTCTTAGATGTGTGAAAGTGATGCACACTACTTATTTCAAGAGTCTTGATAGGAAATACTGATCTTGAATTATTTTATCTCTGTTTGTCTTCTTCAATTATCAAACATTGTAAACTCAGATAAAAGATATTCTTTAACTTTTTCAGGCTTCATTCTCAAATCTCATTTACTTCATGCAAGGATTTCATAGGATCCAATACCTCTCGTATTTGGATATCTCAATTTCTTCTCACATGTGAATTTGATTATGCATGATTGCATGTATGTATGATATGTAGCTTGTCAACCCAAGCACACACTATTATTATGTATCAATATTTTTTCAATGAATGTGGTTCATCCAATTACACATACACTATCTTCTTTCTCAATATACACACATTCACCTTCCTTTTTTTGATCTTTTTCACACACACTTATTCTTTTGATTTGGGTTCAATGTGTGTTATGTATGTGCATGTATTCCCTTCTTGGTGCAACACACTATCTATTCTTTATATTCTTCTCTTCATATTTATTTTCATGCACATGGTTTGGGTGTCTTTATGTTTCGTGTATGTTCATTTTCAAACCTGAATAGTTGTATTCCACAGTTTTTCTTTGTTCTTGTGCACCTGAATGGATGGATTCCTTTGTGCATGCACTGCCTATTTTCTTCTCACATATGAGTGAATGTGTGCATGCATTGCCTATTCCCTCATGGGTCTTCTTCTTCACACAATCATACAAAGGCCTCGGGCTTCCTTATATCAAGAATATGAGTGCATCCCGACATGTACTTCCATTATATTTCAATCCCCTTCTTCTTCTTTTCGTGAAATTGAATGGCTTGAGTTCTTTTTCTTCACGCAAATGGTGCATGAGGATCTTCTTCACAAAACCGAGGGTGGTTCTTGGTTCTATCTTCATAAAGGTACAACAAGAGTGCATATCACCAATTGTTTACCCATGAGAATACCTCCACGAAGAAACAATGAGGGTTCAATGAACCTATTGTGTGCTTGTGGGTAACTTCTCACATAGGGTGAGGATCTCCTCTTTCGTGAACCAAGATGGTTGTGGTTCTCCTTTGCGCAAGGGATGTGCGACACCTTCTTCTTCATGGGACACTTCGAGAGTGCGTAGCACTTATCGACGGTCAGTGAGATCTATCTTCTTCTTCACGTAGCAAGTCTACATGGAAACCTCTGCTTGTCCTTCACAAATTAGGAATGGATATGCTCTATTTTTGAGAAACAAGGGCTCTCAGGTATGTGAATTGCAGCCTCTCTCGGTCTTGAAGATTCTTTATTTATAGGTTAAGATCAGCGTTTCTCCGTGTTCAAATCCTGTGAGATATTCCGAAAGGATCGATGCTTTGAACGTACAAGATCTTCGACATTGAATATTTCAAACGTGGATGAGATATCTCTCATATCTCTCCATTATTTTCTCTTCAATGTGGACTTCTTCTTTCACACGAAAACATCACATGCATGAGTTTTAAGAACGTATGCAAGGATTCTATTTGATGGCTCGAGTGGCATGACATGGCCTCGCACCTTCAGTTTCTTTGGCCACGTGGGATCTTCAGTTTCATGCATGCATGAAAATTTTTTATGAATGCATGTGTTCGGTTCGTTTGGACGATCACCATGCAGGAGTTTTCATCATCAAAACTGACCGAGAGCTCGATCACGGTGGATCGGCTTCATCTGTGCCGAGTGGTAGCAGTGGGATGGTTGGAGGTTGAAGATGATGCCACGACTGTTGGATCATCTCAGATCGATCACAAAAAGACCTAATTATAAGGTGTAGCAAAAATGCGATGAGTGGCTGAGATCAGGCACAGGATCAGATGGATGGTGTGGATCGCAACTGTGTTTTTAAAATGTGAACAGTTTTGCATCCCACATAAAAACACATCATGAATGTGTCGTGTTTTATAAGCCTCAGCGCGGAATCCACTCAACAATTATTTCTCTTCTCCCTCCACCGGTACCGCCCCATACCAGATTCTGCATGAGCGCTCTTAGTATCCACTCTGCCTCCTACGGGCATGCTCCTAGAACCCACTATGTACTCACTGCATGGGTTTACCACTGTGTGTGCACCTTCGGTCTTATACACGGACCGCACTCCTGCCTCATGCGGGGCTGGACTTGAAGGCTTCCCTCAGGCATGGTTAACCTTAGGGTCCCACATGTGCTTGAGGATTAGGACCTTGGGTGGCCTCCTTGGTTGGCTTATTTTTTTAGCAAAGGCACAAAACAAATATACTTTGTTAAAAACAAATTATAACCATGATGATATGCCATCTTTATATACCAATCCCCTTCTTCATTATCTCTTCTTGTTTATTCTTTTACTTCAAAACATCATCATTCTTCCTTAAGGTTTGGATTATGAATTATAAACCTATTAATTAAGATTATTTGAATCAATCAAGGTTTATGTGTGGGTTCTACTTCATTCCTCATGCATTAAAGCATAATGCATGGCCTTCTTGTTGTGAGGGATGTGTTATCCATTAACACATTTCTTAAACTTTGAGGAACATCTCAAACAGTCATCTGATTTGATTCAAAACCTTCATCCAATTAGAAGTCATTGTATGGATCTTTACTTCTTTCCTCATGCAATTGAGTATCACATGGACTTATTCAAGTGGAGTAACAATGTATCACCTTGATATAAGTCTTGGAACTTAGGACTAGTTCTACAATCATCAAATTTAATTCACAACCTTCTTCCATAATCAAAGTGGGATATTCACTGAATTACTAACATCACTTTAAGAATCACCACTTCAATCATTGGCACAACTTCCATTATCACCTTTCCATACACATATTGAAAAATTATTGACACTTTACTCCTTATTGACAACAAATGCAACACCATGCTCTACATAGGTAGATATCAAGAAGATCCAGGAGAACAGCATTAGACTGCTGTCAAGACTATCCTTAATCATTTTAGAAGAACTAGGGATATGTTGTTGGTGTATAGAGGAGACGAGGAGCTTGTCATCATAGGGTATGTTGATTCTAGTTTTTAGACAGATCAGAATGATCTAAAGTCACAATCATGATATGTTTTTTGTCTCAACAGAGGAGTTTTGAGCTATAAGAGTTCAAAGTATCCAGTTGTTGTTGATTTTACAGTGGAGTCTAAATATATAGCAGCTTCTGATGCAACCAAGGAATCCATCTGGATTCGGAACCTTGTCCAGGAGCTTGATGCGGTTCCTAGCAGTAAAGATCCAATTACATTGTATTATGATAATACTATAGTGGTGACTCTTGCAAAAGAGTCAAGGTCACATCAACGCACAAATCATGCACTTCGAAACTATCACCTCTTAAGGGATTTCTATCAAAGGGGTGAAGTTGCAGTGAGCAGAGTTTCCATGGAAGAGAATGTGGAAGACCCCTTGACTAAAGGCCTATCTCAGCAGAATCATGAATATCATGTGAGAGCTAGCAGACTGAAGGTTGTTAGCAGTTGGCTCTAGTGAAAGTGGGAGTCTGTTGGAGTTAGTGCCCTAAAAACCAACTTCTTTATACTTTATGATAAACTTTTATTCATTTAATTAATAATAAATAAACTAATTATCACATCATTATTGTTCTTCTGTATAACATAGTATGTGATAATGTTCTAAGAATATATGTCATGCTAAAAGGTCATAGTGGATCCCTTCTATGATGAGAACCTAGAAGTGTCATGACTCTATTCTTGAATATATGTTCTATGGCTAGATGATATCATTTTAAGGTACAAAAATGATGCAGTCTATCAGGGGTGGGGACTCATGAAACTTTGAGGAACCTTATCATGGTGTGCACCCTTGGTAATATCTAGAAGGATATTATGAGAATAAGACCCACCAGTAGGAAATACACATTCATCAGTGTCATTAGATGTTCCTATCTGCGGACGTGTGTATTGGTACTTAGACTTTAATATTATTATTAATGGGTATTATTACTCACACAATTAGATGTATTGATAAAAACCGTGATGAAAGATGCTCATGGCGAGGTAGTATATGTTGGGTGTGTCATGAGTAATACGAAATTAATGAATAATGTGATAAAGGTTTTGTCACTTCTACAGAAGTAGATATCTCAGGCCCTTTTATGGAAATGATATATCCTAACTAAATACATGGCCATGGTGTTCTCTAGGCAAGTTCAATTCTAGGAAGTCAAAGAATAAGAAATCGAGCACATGGGTTGATGACACTTACATGCAACCTGCTTAATTGGAGATATCAGGAAAAAGGGATTATATTACACGGTAAGCATTCATATGAGGTGATATGTCGTTGAGACATCAAATTATTTCTCTTGGGTGCCTTGACCCATTGCTAGACAATAATCTTGGACTTTAGGCAAGCCCGCCTAATGTCAGCAAGAAAGATGCTTAGAGGGTCACACACTAAGTGTAGCCAGTATCGCAGTTAAATAATTTATTTATTTAACAAGTTGAATAAATATTATTCCTGGTTGTGGTTTAATAATTATTCAAGTATTTCTGATCACATTTATTTCATTTCTAGTTATTCAAGAGAATATATTACGGATGGAATATTTATTTATCGGTGAATAATGCAGTTATATTTATTTAGTAAATAAATAGTAATTATTCAAGGCCCGGTAAATATTGAGGAGGATTGACAGACCAAGTTATGGGTCTGGTGAGAAATAATATTAAATATTATTTGGTTAAATAATATTTAAATATAACATGCAATTTAAGCACATGTCATGGAAATAATAGCATTTTTATTATTATTTGACTTGGGATTTTCACATGGAATAATAAATTAAGTAATGGAACATATGATAATTATTTATTATTACCTGGTGAATTAAATTCCTTAAGCATATATCATGGAAATAATAGCTTTTCTATTATTATTTGACATGGGGTTTTCACATGGAATAATAAATTAAGTAATGGTACTTGTTATAATTATTTATTATTACCTGGTGAATTAAATTCCATATTATGTTATTATTCTCTATATAAGCCAATGGGTCATTCCATCGGCTAACCAATCATTTTGTGAAAAACATCCTTGGAGAAAAGCTCTCGATCCTAGAGAACTCTTCCATCTCCAAGAATTCTCTCAAGAATGAGAGATATCCTCCTCCACTGGATCAAGGAGAATGCTTTGGAAGCGATTCTCAAGGCGATTAAAGGCGAACATCGCAAACGCAAGGATCTTCCGCGCTAGCACCCGGAGACTCATTCAGTGACATCCAGATATATGTAGAGCACCTGTGGATCACCGCTAGAGGATTCATATCCTTTGATTCTACATCGCAATGAATCCACACCTCAAACCCATGGTTGGATTCATCAACGAAGAAAAAATCACCTTAGAGGTAATTCTATAATTTAATTAAATTAATTATAAACAAAATACATCAATCCTCCCTTCTTAGTTCCAGGTTCTCTCCTTTTTTATCTTTGATTCAATTATGTGGATATTGGAATTCATAATCATCATTCATCATCATGTTTATCCCAGATTAATCATCGATTATGGAAATTTGAAAAGTTGGGTACATGCCCATACTGCGCTTCCTTTGTGCCTGGAACCTATAGTTTCATTTTTTAATTCCTAAAAATTTGGGATAATAATATAAAAAAATGAATTACTTGAAACTTTGGGAAGTTGGAAGTGTCTGATTCTAGGCCTCTTGGTATTCTGATTCCTAGGTTGAGGTGCAATAAAATTTTGATTTTCATTTAATTTCCCAACTCTCTGAATTTACAGATTTTCCATTTTTTTTCCTTCTTAATTTAGTGTAGTGTTTATTTATTTTAGTTATTAAAGGATTAAGATTGGAAGTGGAAGATTCTCGTGTGTCTATGCAATGTGTTGAACAAGTAGTTTGAAATCAACATACAATAGTGAAAAACAAAAAAAATTCTTATAATATTTTGGAAATTTTTTATAGATTTGTTGTGTTGATTTTATTTTTACATATTTTTTTGGCCACACGTTCCTTCCTTGAAAATAGTGCAATATGTTTTATAATAATTTCATTAAATCTCACAAAATTATAATTTATTAAACATACTAACTTCTAGTATTGTGGTAAGCAGGGTCAAACCACAAGGAAGATGAATTATGTGTTAAATACAAACAAAATATAAATCTAAGTAGAACAAAACTAAAAATAAATAGAAAATATAGAAATATATGATGATGATGATGATGATGATGAATGTTGAAAAATGACTAGTGATGAGATAGTGAATTGTGGTACAAGAACTATGAAGCATGATAAAAATTTAATAAAATTGAATAAGTGATTGAGTTAGGGGAAACTAGTTGAACGGAATTGAGAAAATATCTTCTCTTTCATAAATATTAACATAGTGTTATGACTATGAAAAAGGTAATTAAAACACCTAAATATCAACAATGATCAACCCAACCTAAGTGAAATATCCTAAGGTTGGTATATCTTTCAAGACTCTGAATATGGGTGATTCTTTAAAGAGAAGTCTTATCCTCCATATTTTCGATTTAAAGTACTTTGGTTGAAAATCTAGGGTCCAAGGATCCTCTACCCTTAACCCATCAGTTTGTGTGGTAGTATAGAAAAAAATGCTTATGGAAAAGTGCAAATGAGAACACTAGTGAAAAGTCCACTATGAAATCCAAATTAGAGCATGAAAAAAAAAATCATTTCAAACCAGATCCCCTAAAGGGGTTTAGATACAAGTTTTCATAAAAACAACAATAAAAATATTCAGAAAATAAATCAAAATATATGGAAAAAAAAGAAATGAATAAGGATAAGGGGTATTCTATATTGATTTTGATCCCCTATCTTCGGCTCCAGTTTCCTGCACCACTGCTCGAGTTTCACCCCTTGCCTCCGGTCCAACTCCACCTCATTCCAATAATTACTAAATGATCTCCCTTGGTTGAATTCCCTCATTCACCTTTAAAATGAAGTCATGTAGTGACTCCCATCTCCAAGCTCACAGATAACTCATCCAGCCTCAAATCCCCATCTTTCATGTGGTGTAGGTCCATTTACACTGTTATCCCCACATGTATCGAGTTGATCACCCCCAACAAATATCATAACCTCCATGTGCACTTCTTGATTTAGTTTCTTATTCCTAATATCCTCTATAAGCTTTATGTCTCTTATTCAATATTATATTCAATTAAATTATCCCTAATTAGACTACCCCTCTGTTCGATTTTGAGTTGAGAGTTGAAGGATGGTGTGTAAAAATAACTCATCATGGTAGGTAAGTGCTTAATTTTCACAAAGCATGATGAAATTTATGGGGGTTATCTATATGGATACTCTACATTCGACCCAGATGAAGATTTAGAAAAGTATGTAGAAATATTTGGCAAGCCCTTTTATAGTAATCATTTAGCCTTTTGAAATTTTCACAGAGTAAATGAACTCTATATTGTTCCCTTGAACTCTATGTCGCATCTAGCAACTCTATGTCAGCCAGATGAACTCTGTGTTGGCCAAATGAACTCTACATTGTCCATATGAACTCTACACCCAGCACTTGGTCAATTTAACAATTCTCCTACACAAGTGACATTCACAAAATTCAACCTACATGTATAATCAAAACGAAATGAAACATCCATCCAAGCTTAAAATAAAAACTTCAATAAATTCTAGAGGATTTAAAATAAATATAAATTAATTATAATAAAAAATATTAAAAATTGAATCATTGAACTTTGAGAGTGTTAATTCTAAGATATTTTTTCGAAGAATATATGAAAATTAAAACCAAGAACATTAAAAAATTTGGAACCAAAATCTCATATTCCAGCCTGAATATTTAAAGGGTGATACTTTCATCCTAAAATGATCAGAACTCAATAATTATTAAATAAAAGAACATTTTTGAAAAAAAAAAACTCAATTAAATCCAAAAAAAAAGTATTGGAAAACATGTATCGAATCAAGGATGCATCAACAATCCACTTATTCAAAAGAGGAAGTGTATTTTTTAGGAATGAGTGAGCAGCTTATATGGTTTCAGAATATTTTTCGACATCATGAAGAGGATATTTCTTATCAAATTTATAATTTTTTTATTTTACAAAGATCATGAAGACTTGGTTTATTTACTGATGATTTAGTTAATTTTATTATCATTTTAAGTTAGAGTTATGGGGATATATTTTAGAATCAAAAGGTTTTCATTTTAGTAGGAATATGATAGAATTTATGGAGTGTCATTTTAGAAAAGGATTGTATAGTAATGTTATGGATGTGAGATTAAAAGATGACATTATTTCAAAAGTTGATCTTTTTCAATATTTATGATCATTTCTAGGATAGGATTCAAGGGATCTAACAATTCTCATTAAACACAGTATAAGATATTAAAGAAATCCAAATCCAAGATCACGATTCTTGATAAATGAAATCATTTGTAAAACAGAAATTAAGAAACTATAAATTTGTACCTTACATCGTTGATACCACTACACCATATCTAGCCATCATCATATGGGTTAGATGAAGATCACAAAGAGGTAGTTATAAGATGTCTCTCTTATGGAGGTATCTGTGGGCTACTAAATCACCCAACGTTGGGGTGGGATTCTGAAGGTTCCAGGCACAGCAGAAGCATGGTTGGGTCGGCACCCAACTTTGATTGTTACCATGATCAATGATTATTCCGGGATCAATAAGACGATAAATTCCAATCTCCACGGAATAGAATCAAAGATTTATATAAAGAAGGAAGAGGCCTAAAACCTTTAGAGAGGATCTTGCACATCATGTTTATAATTAATTTAATTAATTTCATAAAGAAAATAATACCTGGATCTTTGGTATTTTTTTCATTGATGGTGTTGATCATCCGAAATGACCCTTCTGGATTATCTTGTTTCACTTGTAAGGATCCAAACTAGAATTCCTCTAGCAGTGATCCACACATACTCTGATGGCCTCTGATTGACATTGCTCGTTCTCTGGGTGTTAGCGCGGCAAAGTGAGTGTCTTGTGTCGTCCGTTCTTGATTGCTTGTTCTTTAGCCTTGAATAATGTCTCTCGTTCTTGAGAGGGGCGGGAAGAGGATTCGAGAGAGAAATTGTTTAGCTCAACAATTCTCAATTCAACAAGTGTGTGGTGTGTTCGTTATGGCACAATAGACGTACTTGTCTATTTATATTCATGGAACTCCAGTTACAATATTTAATTGCATAAATCAATTAAATACATTCATGAACTTAGAGAAAACTCATTCTCATAATAATAATATTGCGTCATTATTTATGGTGCACCAACTTGCACAAAACGGAATTATGAATAAAATTTTGTGTCACAAAATAATAGCAGCATCATTATTATTTTAACTTGTGCCAACTAATAATTATTTACCATCTTGCAAATAATTATTTTACTACCAGACCTGCCTTGGTCCGCTCGAACTCCACTTCCATTTATTGAACACCCAAATAAATAAATAAATAAATTATTCTCTTAAATAAATATTTTATTTGCAAACTAGTAAATAAATATTTATTAAATGTTCAATAAAATAAATATAGTTTTTTATTTAATTTATGTGATCATCTTAACTTGAATAAAATTATCCCACAGTCTTGAGAATAATATTTATTTCATTAATTAAATTCAAATAGAATTTAATCAAGACCACTAGAAACACTTAGTGTGTGACCCTCTAGGATTCTTTCCCATTGTCATTAGGCGGGCTTGCCTAAAGTCCAAGAGTAATGTCTAGCAACAGGTCAAGGCACCCAAGAGAAAAAATATAAACTCACAACAACGACATCTACATACGAATGATCTCTGTGTAATATAATCCATTTGTCTCAATATCTCATCAAGAAAGTTTCATGATAGTGTGATCAACCTTTATACTTGATACGTCGTTCTTTGACTACTTGAAATAAAATCTTCGTTACACCATGGCCATGGAATTTCATGTGACAGTTCTATTTCAATAAAAATGCCGAGATATCAACTTCCATAAATGGAAGGGACAAATCCTTCATCAACTTATCCATTAATATCATGTCACTCGTGACGCACCCAACGTACCCTACTTCCCACCAACTGTCTGCGTGACGGTTTTCCTAATTAAATCAAAGTGCACGAGTTGTGACACGTATTAATGATAATATTAAAGTCTGAGTATCATTACACATGCTCATAGATAGAAATATTTGATGATACCAAAACATGAAGAATTCCTACTGGCGGGTTTGTTCTCATAATCTTCTATCTTGGATATTACAAAGTGAGAACTTCATGAGAGGAATTATCATCTGCTTATGAGTACTCGCACCTGACGGTCTGCATGTTGTGTTTCCCTTCATAGTATTTCATCCAACTGTAGAACTATATTTAATAATATTGTTATAGCATTTCATGATTCTCATCATAGCGGGGAACTGTCATGACCTTATCAATGCAACAAATTCTCTAGGACATTATTACATCATAGTCATGCAGAATAATGAACAATATGTAATAAGATGTTTAATATTTAAATACATTAAATATCCATATAATTAAAGTACAGCCAGTTAGTTCTAGGACACCAACTCTTACAAACTCCCACTTGGACTAGAGCCAATTGACTATGAATTTCAGTCCGCTAGACCTCACGTGGTGATCATGTTTCTACTGATTCAAGGCTTTATTCAAGGGGTCCACCACATTGTCTTCTTAGAAAATACTGCTCACTTTAACTTCACCTCTATGAGAAAAATCCCTCAAGATATGATACTTCTGAAGTATGTGTTTCGTCCAGTGATGTGACCTTGGCTCTTTTGCTATAGCCACCACTGCAGTATTATCACAGTACAGTGTGATGGGATCTTTACTGCTAGGTATCACATCCAGCTCCTGGACGAAGCTTCACATCCAAACTACTTCTTTAGCTACCTTAGAAACTATGATATACTCAGACTCTATTGTATAATATGTGACCACACTCTGCTTTGAGCTCTTCCAGCTCCCTACACCTCCATTCAAAGTGAAGATGTATCCCGTTTGCGACTTTGTGTCATCTTGATGAGTCTGGAAACTAGCATCTACATATCCATTGATAACTAGTTCCTCATCTACTCCATAAACTAGGAACATATACTTAGTATGCCTCAAATACTTTAGGATAGTCTTGACTGCCATCCAATGGTGGTCACTTGGGTCAGCTTGATATCTTCTTACCACACTTAATGCATAGGCGACATCCAACCTAGTACATAGCATGGCATACATGACTGACCCAATCGCCGATGCGTATGGAGTCCTTGTCATTATCATTTTTTCCTCATGTGTCTAAGGACACATTTTCTAGGAAATATGAATGTCATGTGACACTGGAAACAATCCCCTCTTGGATTGTTCTATACTGAATCTCTTCAGTATCTTATCAATGTATGTACTTTGACTTAGGCCCAACAATCTCTTGGATCTATCACGATGAATCTTGATCCCAATAATATATGTTGTCTCACCCAATTCCTTCATGGAGAAGCACTGATTCAACCATGTCTTAACAGACTATAAGATTGGTATCGTGTTTCTAATAAGTAATATATCATCAACATTTACTATTAGAAAAATGAATGCACTCCAACTAAACCTTTTGTAGACATAAGGCTCACATTCATTCTTGATAAAACCAAATTCTATTATGGCTTCATCAAAACGAATGTTCCATGACCCAGATGCTTGCTTTAATCCATAAATGTATTTCTGCAACTTGCATACCTTATTGGCATCCTTTGGAGTCACAAGCCCTTCAGTTTGTGTCATGTAGACATCTTCTTGAAGGTTATCGTTAAGGAAGGATGTTTTTACTTCTATTTTCCAAATCTCATAGTCATGGTAAGCCACAATGGCAAGTATAATTCTGATGGATTTCAACATTGCAACTAGTGAAAAGGTTTCATTGTAGTTAATTCCTTGACGTTGTTTAAACCCTTTTGCAACCAGTCATTCCTTATATGTACTAACTTGTCCTTCCATGTCTAGTTTCTTCTTGAATGGCCATTTGAAACCAACGGGCTTTACATCAACTGGAGGATCTACCAAAATACATACTTTGCTTTGATACATGGAATTCATTTCAGAATTCATGGCTTCTTACCACTTGGAAACATCTGTGCCACTTACTGCTTCCTTTTAGGTTAGAGGATCATTATTATCAACTAATAATGAGTCGCCATCCTCGGTAACTAGAAAATTGTATCATTCTGGTTCTCTAACCTCTCTTGTACTCCTACGTAGTACTTGTGTCTCTGGAACATATTCTTATTCTATGGGGCTTTGTGGAATTTTTTCATGTACCAACTCTTATGTACCTTGAGCCTCGACTTCATCGAAGTCTATCTCGTTCCCACTATCTCTTTTGGAGATGTGATCCCTCTCAAGAAATATGGCATGTCTTTTCACTATAACATTTTTGTCTTAGGGGTTGTATAGGTAATATCCCCTTGTTTCCTTGGGGTATAATATAAAGGTAAACTTTGTTCCTCGGGGTGTAAGTTTGTTACCTAAAGAGGCATTAACAAATGCTTCACTACCCCACACATGTAAATTCGATAACATGGCTTTTCTTCCACTCCATAACTCGTATGTAATACCATTTATTGATTTAGTTGGTACTTGGTTTAATATGTGTGACACTGTTTGTAATGCATATCCCCAAATGGATAATGGAAGACTCGCATGACTCATCATTGATCTCACCATGTCCAATAGTGTGTGGTTCCTCCTTTCACTCACACCATTCCACTGGGGTGTGTTTGGAGGAGTGAGTTGGGATAGGATCCCAAACTCCTGTAAGTAATCAATGAAGTCTTGATTAAGATATTCTCTACCTTGATCTGAGAAGAGTTTCTTAATCTTCTTACCAAGATGATTCTCAACTTCTTTCTTGTATTCTTTTAACTTATCAAAAGAATCCAACTTATACCTCATTAAGTAGATATATTTATATCTACTAAAATCATCAGTAAAAGTTATGAAGTATGAGTACCCTCCCCTTACTTCAACTGGAAATGGTCCACACACATCGGTATGAACCAATTCAAGAAGTTCTTTATCCCTTTAACCTTTCCCACTAAATGGGGATTTGGTCATTTTTCCTTTTAAACATGCATGACATACACCAAGTGGTTTTAGTTCGAAAGGATCTAAATATCCATCTTGGTGTAACTTTGTCAAGCGTTTCTCATTTACATGAACCAGCCGGTGATGCCAAAGTTGGGTGTGGTATTATTCATGTGAAGTATCTTTGTTATCGATTTCCATTACTTGGTTTGTGTAATCCAACATGTAAAGACCGTTGTATAAATGTGACCTACCAAAAAAAATGCTATCTTTGTAAAAGAAGCAACATTTATTTCCAAACTTGAAAAAAAAATCCATCTGTATCTAATCGGGATATAGAAATAATTTTTTTAGTAATAGAAGGCACATAATAACAACCCTTTAACACCAAGATCATCCCAGTTGGCAACGTGAGGTGATATTCCCTGACAGTTACAGTAGAAAGTCTGGCTTTGTTGGCTTCTATAGATCTACCTCCCCTCGGTCAATATTCCTGAATCTACTTGGTTCCTGTATTTGGATACATATGTGAGCACCACAAGCTATATCTAATGCCCAATTTGTAGGAACAGATAGATTTCATTTGATAACAAATGCACCTAAATCTTCCCCTTTCTTCTTAAGCTGGGTGTAGTTCTTCTTCCACTGGCCCTTCTTGTCACATGCGAAACAAACAGCCTCTTATTCCTTTTCCTCCCCTTTGATATTCCTTTTCTTGGAAGTTCGTGAAGAATATTTGGGCTTAAATCTCTTTGCCTTCCCTTTCCTCTTATTCACCATAAGAACATAAGGCTTTTCATGCTTCATATCTTTGTCCACTTGGTAAATGAGGATAATAAGATCAGATAGAGACTTCTCAATGTTGTTCATATTGAAATTGACAAAAAAAGTTAGAGAAGCTCTGAGGGAGTGATGTGAGAATGAGATCGGTGCCCAGTTATTCGGGTAGTTTGAACCCTAAAACCTCCAGGTGCTCAATGTAGCTAATGATCTTGACTACATGAGGCCCAGCTGGGGCGTCTTCTCCAAGATTACTCTAAAAGAGTGCCTTAGAGATCTCAAACCTTTCCTGTATTTCTCTCTCTTGTTAAAGACCACGGAGGTGCTCGAGCATGTTATAAGAATCTATGTTTTCATAAGACTTCATGAGCTCACTAGACATTGATGATAGCATCAAACATTGAACTTCGACCACATCATTTATATGTTTCTCATAGACCAAGAAATCCTCATCACTTGCCTCTTTGGCAAGCGGATCAGGTAATGCTAACTCCAGCATGTAAGACTTCCGTTCATGGCGTAGGATAACCCGAAGGCATCTAAACTATTCCTGGAAGTTACTGTCGGTGAGGATTTTGTCTTTATACAGAATTGATCGTAGGGATAGTGTGGTTGAAGATCTTGTCATTTTTATTCTACAATTAAAATAACAAATCATTAGCACTTTCTTGATTACATTTTATGAGAAATAATAATTTTTTATTAAGTCCCCCACTATTTTATCAAGTCCTAATGGACCTCACCATTGAACTCAGAATGTCCAGTTGTCATGACATTCTAGTGGCAAGGATCCATATTCCCCTTCACATAACCCCAACAAGGGTTAGTCAAGCTATTAGAAGGTATTTAGGTAGGTAGGTCTTGGCCAACTGCGGGATTGCTGCTCCTTGATCTGTTGAATGGACTCCCCAATCCTGAAATCATGACTTTTGTATTTCCTCAACTCTTGCCTCCAATACTACACCAAGTCTAGAAAGGGCTAATCCTCTTGATGTAATATGGTTAAGTCAACCTGAAACCTTTCATAAGGGATTCCTGTATAAAAGTAAGTGTCCCAACAAGGGTTTGTCAAACACATAGTTTTATTGAGTTTTTCCCTTAATCAAGTAATGGAAGGCTTAGTCTGACTTAATATTTTATTTGAGGTATTTTTATCTCTTATATGTGAATTGATTATTATCATTATCACATGATTGTTAATATTAAGTGGAACTTACTTAATTTATTAACCATGTCTTGATAATATTTATGCATAAGTCTAGTTTATTTTAGTTTTATCCTGCATGCTTGTTTAATTCGTTAATTACGTGATCGTGACAACAAATCTAAAATGATAAACTATGAAACTGATAGAAATAAAATAAATGGAAGTATCGTGATCTTTTCTAATGGTTAGTTTATATAGTGGTTGATAAACTAACCCTGACTTGGGGGAGAAACAACTTGAACCTTTTGGGTTCATGTTTACACCTTTCCACTTGTCCACATTTGTATCTCCTGGGATTGGTTTCGTCTCGGCTCCAGCTTGAACCGCTTCCACTAGCTTGGGAGTTTCATCCATTACATATGTCTTTTTTTAAACTCACATGCAGTTGAGGGGTAAAAAAGGGGTTTTACATAAAAGAAACCTTGGGCATGTAGGCCCTACATATTAATGAGGAGAAGGATCACAGGACAATAAATTTAATTTAAATAAATTAATTAAAAAAAATCATTCACATATAAAGGTATTGGTCTAGCTCATGATCATCCATACATGCAATGATATTTACACATAAATAAAACTAGAATTTAATTCTTTAATCGCTCTTATTTAAGATAAATCACACTCGAATTAATTAATTGTCATCTTTAATTAATCAATCCTTTTATCTTAAACCCTTTTCTAAATTTCCTTGAGATTCTCATCCATCATAATTTTAAACAAATAAATTTATTTAAAATTATCTTTATACGTAACCTGTACCTTGGAGGGAACTCGGTGAATTCTCATTCATAACTACCCAATGAGTAGAAATGAACATTATACAGATGTTAAATTAAACACATATATATAAAACACCTATCACATGTTGTGCCTCAGCTTTACGCCCGCACTATGGTACACGTCTCAAGGGTTTGTATAATATAATAATAAATTTTAATAAATCTGCGTAATTTGGAGGAGTATATAGTGTGTAGTTCTAACTACACGGTATGTACTATCATTCATCGTCCATCCGAAGTACACGCATGGGTACATGGCGTATAGATGTACTTCAGAAATCTTCGGAGTACATGGCGTGTTCAGTGGGTCACACGCCGTGTAGTGTCTGCGTTATACGGTTTCCAGCCAGGCAAGCCGTGTATGGGGTACACAGTCCAACCCTAACCTGAAGGGACTACAAGTCATGTCCAGTGGACCACACAGCATGTAATCCGGAAACCATGTGCCACCTGTTTCTGGTCCACACACAGAGTCATTTAAGACTTATAAAGACTCCAACACACGGCTTGGTTTGGTGAACCGGTCGGATGCATTGAATCTTGACTACACAATGTGTACTACCAAATACACATCGTGTGTTCTGGTGTTTTACGGTCAAGAATCTTTGGCACCTCCGGATGAGATCCTCTATTTTATTTTAATCAAAATTAAAAGAAAAGATCATTTATGTAAGGTGAACGAGAAAGGAAAGAGGAGGAACATATATCAAGATTCAGATTTTTAGAACAATTAACTTGAATTGAAACAACTAAATTATTAAATGTGTAAATCATCAACGAAATATTTAAATAATTATAAACTATGATGTAACCGCTCTGATACCACTTGAAGGTTTCGGGCGCAGTGGAAGTGTGGTTGGGTTGGAACCCAACTTTGATTTTTAGCATGATCAATGATTATTCTGGGATCAATACGACGATTAATGTCACTCTCCACAGAATAGAATCAAAGATTTAGATAAAGAAGGAAGAGGCACAAAACCTTTAGAGAGGATCTTGCACATCATGTTTATAATTAATTTAATTAATTTAATAAAGAAAAGAATAATTGGAACTTCATTATTTTCTTCATTGATGATGTTGATCGTCCGGAATGACCCTTCCAGATTATCTTGTTGTGCTTGCAAGGATCCAAACTAGAATCCCTCTAGCGGTGATCCACACGTGCTTTGATGGCCTCTAATCGACACCGCTCGTTCTCCGGGTGCTAGCGTGGTGAAGCAAGTGTCTTGTGTCGGTCGTTCTTGATCACTTGTTCTTCGTCCTTGAATAATGTCTCTCGTTCTTGAGAGGGGTGGGAAAAAGATTCGAGAGAGAAATTGTTTAGCTCAACAATTCTCAACTCACCAAGCATGCAGTGTGTTCGCTAAGACACAATAGACATACTTGTCTATTTATATGCATGGAACTTTAGTTACAATATTTAATTTCATAACAGCAATTAATACATTCATGAACATAGAGAAAACTCGTGCTCATAATAATAATACCGCGTTATTATTTATGGTGTGCCAACTTGCACAAAACGAAATTATGAATAAAATTCCACGTTACAAAATAATAACAGTGTCATTATTATTTTAACTTGTGCCAACTAATAATTATTTACCATCTTGCAAATAATTATTTTACTACCGGATCGGCCTTGGTCCACTCAAACCCCACTTCCATTTATTGAACACCCGAATAAATAAATAAATAATTTATTCTCTTAAATAAATATTTTATTTATAAACCGGTAAATAAATATTTATTAAATGTTCAATAAAATAAATAAATAAATTTTATTTAATTTATGCGATCATCTTAACTTGAATAAAATTATTCCCCAGTCTTGAGAATAATATTCATTTCATCAATTAAATTCAAATAGAATTTAACTGAGACCACCAAAAACACTTAGTGTGTGACCCTCTAGGATTCTTTCTCGTTGGAATTAGGCGAGATTTCCTAAAATCCAAGAGTATTGTCTAGAAACGGGTCAAGGCACCCAAGAGAAAGAACATAAAGTTGCAACAGCAACATCCACATAAGAATGCTCACTGTGTAACATAATCCTTTTGTCTCAATATCTCATCAAGTAGGTTTTATGATAGTGTCATCAACCTTCATACTTGATATTTCGTTCCTTGACTACCTGAAATGAACTCATTGTTACACCATGGCCATAAAATTTTGCGTGACGGTTCCATTTCAATAAAAGGGTCGAGATATAAACTTTCATAAATGGAAGGGACAAATCCTTTCTCGACTTATCCATTAATATCACGTCACTCGTGACGCATCCAACGTACCCTACTTCCCGCCAACTATCTGTGTGACGGTTTTCATCAGTAAATCAAAGTGTGCAAGTTGTGACATGTATTAATGATAATATTAAAGTCTAAGGATCATTACACATGCTCGTAAATAGAAATATCCAACGACACTGAAACATGCGAAATTCCTACTGGCGGGTATGTTCTCGTAATCTTCTATCTTGGAGATTACCAAGTGAGAACTTCATGAGAGGAAGTCTCGTCTGCTTACGAGTATTCACACCTGACAGTCTGCATGTTATGTGTCCCTTCATAGTATGTCATCCAACCGTAGAACTATATTTAAGAATATTGTTATATCATTTCAAGGTTCTCATCATAGCGGGGAACTGTCATGACCTTATCAATGCAACAAATACTCTAGAACATTATTACATTATAGTCATGCAAAACAATTAACAATATGTAATAAGATATTTAATATTTAAATACATTAAATATCCATGTAATCAAAGTACAACCAGTTGGTTCTAGGACACCAACTCTTACAGATTCCTCTTCTCACCACAATATGTTAGCACCTCATAGTGCAATGGTGGAAGAAGAAAGAGGGATTCGAGGTGAGGGGGTTTCAACCAAATATAAATGAGTAAGTATCATGCCAATCGCATGGTGGTAGGATCCTTATAAATCCCCTAAGGATGCTCCTCGACTGTACATGCATTAAATCATATGTTACAAGTTAATGCATGCACTGGATATAACTCTCAAAATATTCATGCAATGCTTTAATGAATTCATCTCTCATCTATTATAACTTATGAATTAACTTGTTAATGATACCTAAACATGGAAAACTTCCTGAATGATAACTATTATCATTTGGTTTCCATAAGTATTGATGGAAGTAGATTTTTTTTCAAAATAAAATTCCTTACGATATAGCCATTCCTATACTACAGATTTCCTAGGACCAATCCTTATGATATGGATAGTCATATATTATGATATGCATTGACAACAACATGAAATTATACTTTATGATATCCCTAAGTCATAAAATATGCCATAACTAAATTTTATCATATGAAAAGTGGATTGAGGGTACATCTACTTCAATGTGATTTAGATATTAATGAATATGTATCTCATGGGGTACACTAATTGTGTGTTTTCAATTTAAAATTTACATTTTAGTTCAATAACATGTGTCGTATACTCAAAATTGAGCAAACAAACTTGGATTGTCATAAATATTGAGGATAATGATTGGTTATTCATTTGTGACATTTGGTAATTAAATTCATATTAATATAACACGCGGTGAGAACCTTTATGATTGAAAGTGTGTGTTTTCATTTAAAAGTGACATTTTTTTAAAAATGTGTGTCGCATATTCAAAATTGATCCAATGCACTTAAATTGTATTGATAATTTATAACAAAAATCCATAATCCATTTGATTAGCCACTAAATGAGGCTAATATTCATTGTTAATATACATAATATTCATGTTATTTATTATTCATAAACACCATTTTAGTGCATTTTACACTTTGAACATCATTTCACATTATGATTGTAATACCTTCTTAAAATGCACTATTATGTGGTACATTTTTTAACATCATTTAAAGTACCCAATGATTCATCTGATTTTAAGGAATATAATTATACATATTTTAATTTGATATTTTTTTAAATTGATCTACACTCCAATATGAACATGTTTCATTCAGGGATCAATGGAGAATTCATGGAAGAAGATGGTGATATTTTTTGATGAAAGGAAGCAATTCTAGAGAAGGCATATTGGACACCAGCCCACTGATAAGACTATGGGGCCCAACATATAGGCCCAATTAATCCCAAATTTCTTTTAATGCTATAAGACATGTATAGGAACGAATAACTCTTCAGGATCCAATGCTAATTCGGCCTCCATGGTGTCCATTTAGGCGGCCCAAGTTAGAAGTAAAAATTTTGGTCCAGATTCTGCGGCCCCGAAAAACAGCCCACCAATTAAACCATATCTCAAAAACCATAACTCCTTTTGGGCTGAGATTTTACAGTATGTTAGGGGACATCCGGAGATTAATTTAAGTATTATATGGACAACCCAAATTCTGCAATATAGAAGGTTTTTCAAGCGCGTCTGTTCGGTGCATGAAAGCTGGATGTCTTTTCGGGTCAAGGGTGAAAAGTCTTCTTTCCACAAACTTTCCACCACCCTAGACCTACCATAATCAAGTGGGATGACTTGTACTGTTGGAGTCTCGACCCAAGGGATCAAAATTCCTATTTAAGGCAGTGGTGGTGGAGGAGTTGATGATCTTGGGTGCTTGGTTCAATTGTAATGTTATGCTGCGATTTTGTTGTCTCAAATTTGTCTTTCACTTGTAAGTTGTTCAATTCACTTTAGTTTATTAATAAAAGTTCTTCTTCTCTTCTTATTCTGTTGTTATACATATCACTTTGATACCGTTGCCTCAAGGTTTGAATTTATTCACACCAAATCTTGTGAAATTATTCACACAACGGTGGAGTGATCATTTTTTTTTTGTGGTTTTCTTTACTTCTCCATGTCCTCCCTCATGAGTCTACTTTCCGCTTCCATTGAAACCATAGAATCAATGGAGGGCTAACCCACTTATGGGTTGATCCAAGGGAGTAGAAAGAAGCTATATTGGATGTTATTTATCACCCCATTAATGTATAATCACTTCTTAAATTGAGATTTTTATTTGATGATTTTTAAACTCCATCGTCCTTGTTGAATTTAAGGCCACACACTTCATGTGCTAATACGAACCTTTACCTTGAAGTGCTCAAAACTTTGATCCTTAAAGTGTATATGTGATTAGTATTAAAGGGTGTAGGCATTAAAACAGTAAGTGATGATGTTGTTTTATCTCCTTAAATGAACCCATCTCAAATATAAGAAATTGAAATCATTGAAAAGGAAATACGTCTAATCCACCCCGAGAAATAACCTAGGATCAAATCATTCTTTTAAATTGAATTCACTTAAGTCTCTTAGAGTTCCTTTAAACCCATATAAAATCAACCCAAGTTGTCCACTTCATAGACAAAAATAGTCCATAGAATGTATGTGTCTATAGGTTACTTCTTAGGTCTCTGTGGATTCGACAACCCAAGCTAAACTACAAGGACCGTCCTACCTTCTTCTCTTGGGTAAATTTGAGCGAGAATCAAATTTTGGCGCCGTTGTCGGGGACCTAAGTAAGTTATCTTAGACACTGTCATCCTTTTTTTTCATCCTAATTCTCTTTTCTCACCCCTCACTCCTATGGAAGTCAATTTTGAACAAGTCCAAACATGGGAAACATATCCCCACTTTGATCACCCAACCCCATGTGTGATGTACAATGACCATCCTAATTTCTACATGTGGGATCATCAACAACCTAATGAACCACATTTTTTTTACCCCTATGATCCAAAAAAACATCTCAACATATAATGAGTTTCAATCCCCACAAAGCCAATTTGAACATCTTCCTATGGAATTCCAACAACATAGTTATCCTCCCAGAATAGACCATCTGTCGCAACCCCTTATCCATCCTAATCCACATCCATTACTTGAAAAACTATGTCAACAAATGGAGATAATGAATTTTGAGGTTTCATCATTGAGGTTATAACTACAAATCATTAAAACTTGTGGGGAACTCATCCCTACACAAATTATCCCTTCCATAACCTTATGTGAAGTGTCTAGTTTCCCACAAACCTCTCATGAATTTACTGAAGAGAAAACCTTTGGATTTGGGGAAGATGAAAAGGATAAAGGAATTGTTGATGGGTGTTTAAATCAAGAGGAAACTGATTTTTTGTATTCACAAGAGGGAAATTTGACATCATGGATTGAGTCTCATGAATATAACTCCATTGATGATTTTTCAAAAACACAAATCACTGAACCATTAAGAGAAATCACAAACTTTGAGTCCATACCCATTCCTAAAATTGATCTTTCCAATTTGGTGGTTGAATCTTCTATTCAAAAGGAACCAATTCTGTTGAGCAATTTTGAAAATGAAACTGAGTTCAATTCAAAGTCTCAACCTATGTTTGAATGTTTTAGCCTACCTGAACTTGAACAAAAGGACTTTCCATCCACCCTCAAGTTTTCATTCATTGGGGATAGCCAAAAACTTCCAGTTGTCACCATTTCTTATCTTAAAACCAATAAAGAGGTAATGATTCTTAATGTCTTAGAAAATACTACAAAAGAAATTGAATCCATCATTTCTGATATTCTGTGCATTTACCTACTCATTTTAGAACAGAGGTTTGTGCATGAAACAAATTCTAAAAATAGAATCAATTTCAACCTAGTAGAATTGGTGAAACATGTGGTCCTTAAAATTTTGAAAGTTGGTATTGGATAAGTTGGGGGGTTTGAGTCGAGCTAACGACGTT
Organism: Viscum album; assembly: GCA_963277665.1. Taxonomy (NCBI): domain Eukaryota; kingdom Viridiplantae; phylum Streptophyta; class Magnoliopsida; order Santalales; family Viscaceae; genus Viscum; species Viscum album. Next base: position 1,191,410,727 of record OY728158.1, on the reverse strand, counting down.
AAACAAAGCGTTGCATGGGAGGCAACCCATGGTTCTCAAGTTCCCAATCATTTTGTTGTTTTAATCAAATTTATATTTTAAATATGATTAATTAATCATTTTGATATTTAATAAAAAAAAATAGACTGTTGACATGTTCTTCTATTATGAGTATGGATGGGTACGAAAGGGGAGCACCATATTCATCTGTGTCACGTGGTGTGATCCTTGAGTAATACCTTACCCAGAAATTTAAAAAGAAGACAATGTATCATCAGTTTATTTTATTTTATATATATATACTTATATTTTACTTTTATATATATATATATATATACTGTTTTGTTTTGTTTGTTTGTTTTCTTTTTTCCACTTGGGAACATTGCAAGCGACATGGATATCAAAGGAAAAAATTGGAGCAGCATGAACTTCAACTTCAACCACCAGGTGATTTCATTCTATGATCCTCAGTTTCAATTTCCTTTTTGAACTTCCATTATCTGCCTCTACTCCTAAATTTTCATTTCTTCAAACACTGGGGACAGTGTTGTTTTAAGTTAGGGGGGAGATAAAATAAAAAAAAATGCTTTTGTGTCAAAAAAAATGAATGATTTGAAGAAGAAAAAAATGTGTAAATGGAAGGAAAAATTCCTTTAACTTTGAACATGGTAATACACATTGCACACTTTGAAACTGAATATCAAATAATTCAGCATGCCCTGATTGTGATTTTAATCCTGGTATAATTTCATGAGCATAGATTTTGGAAAGTGAGGCTGTCCAATGTGATATTTCATTGTTTATATTTTCATCCAAATAAAAAAATATCACAATGCACGTCTTTTGGATAGTGGGGTATTAGTTTGAGTTCATGGGGTCTCCTAAATAAATAGCATAGGTTTGGTGATCATTTTAGTTTAATATGAGTATTCAAAAAAAAATTGCGCGTAGAGCAATGAAATGACCTAATGTGTGGCTTTCGGCACTTGGGAATCGTGACTCCATAGTTGTCTGGCCCAGAGTTAGTAATTTTATCTCTATTTTTTGTAATTTGAATTTGTTTTTGACTAAGTTAACTCGAGATGATGCTCGAGTATGTGGGCTTCACTTGGTGCCCTAAGGTCTTTGAGCCTGGGAGTCGTCGACAAAGTCTCGCTACAGGGGTTGACTCTTTTGAGTGCAACTTCAATTACCATGGCAAAATTGCAAAAACAAAAAAAACAAAAAAAAAATATACAAAAAAAATGAATACTCATCTTAATATTGAAATGTGATTCCACCTAGCGCTTCCGTAATTTCCCCCTTGAATAAAGATGAACCCCCATGTCTATTGTGATGCACAACACATCCTCATACTTAATTGATATTGGATGAAATATGGCAATGAATTTGAACAAAGGAATGGACTTGGGATTGGGATCTACTTATGAAACAATCTTGTATTAAAATATTTTGATGGGTTTCAGGATTTTTTGGTATAAGGGTTTTTGGTGATCATTGTGTATTAAAATGTTTTTGGAAAAAGGAATTCGAATTTCATATTGTTGAGATATATTTTGCTCGGGACTAGCAAAACTCAAGTTGGGGGGTGTGATTAGCCACCATTTATGACATGTAAGAATTTATCTTATGTCAATCTCGCACATGGTGTGACTGGTATGACAGGAAGTTTGTTTTTTTAGTTTAAAATGAAATTTTAGTTCAAAACGCGCATCACATGCCCAAATCGGGCAAACACACTCAGATTGCCTTGATATTTTAGGAAAATATCAATAATCCATTGTTAATATGTAGGAATTAACCGCATGTTAATTTGAAAAATGGTGTGGCCAATATAACTGAAAATTCTAGTTTCATTTAAAAGTGACATTTTAGTTCAAAACATTTATCACATACTCAATAATGAGAAAACACACTCTAGTTGTCAGGATTCTCTAATACAATGATTTTTTATTCATTTGTAAATTTTAGATATTAACCTCACATCAATATGACACATAGTGAGTGCCTTTATAACTGAAAGTGTGTGTTTTCATATAAAAGCGGCATTTTAGTTCAAAACACGTGTTACATACTCAAAACTAAGCAAACATGCTTGGATTTTTTTGATACTTTATAGCAATGATTCATAATTCATTTTTGATTTTCAATTAATCATAAGGTGTGACCGATATGATTAAATGTTCATGTTTTTCGGTTTAAAAGTGATATTTTAGTTCAAAATGCGTGTTACATACTCAAAACTGAACAAACATGATCAGGTTGTCATGATTCTTTAAGAATACGACCGGTTGTTCATTTGTGACATATTGGAATTAAGCTCACATAAATCTGACACATGGTGAGTGCCTTTGTGACTGAAAGTTTCTGTTTTCGTTTACAAGTGACATTTTCGTTCAAAATGCATGTCACATACTTCCAAACCGAGAAAACATACTTAGATTGTCTTGACACTTTATGACAACAATTCACATTTCATTTATGACATGTAACAATTAATCTCACATCTGACATATGGTGTGGGTGCTATGATTGAAAGTGTGTGTTTTGAGTTTAAAAGTGACATTTTAGTTCAAAACAAGTGTCTCATGTTCAAAACTGGGCAAATGCACATTTATTATCTTGATATTTTCAGACAAAGATCAATAATTCAGTTGTGATATGTAGGAATTAACCGCATTTTAATCTGACACACGATGTGACTAATATGATTGAAAGTGTGTTTTCATTTAAAATTGACATTTCTGTTCAAAACATGCATCGCGTACTCAAATAGGCATTATTTTTTCTAAACGCACACTTTTTTTTGTATAATGTTAGGTTGATCGTGGGAGGCCTTTTACCAGAGTTTTTTGTTTGTATTGGTTGTAATTACTTTTCTTCACAAGCGAATTTCATATCAATGTAATTGTATTGTACTGAAATTATTTAATGTAATATTTGTAATGAAATAATGGTGTAATGTAAATATATTATCTATTATATAGAAGTATTAAATTGGTGCAATTTAATTTTTTTATGTTTTTTATCGGATGTTGCACAGTGTTGTTTATATAGATGCTAGCACTCTACAACGGGTGACAACGACCTTTATTAGCGTGTATCACTGATAAATACCACTTTTATGAACACAACTTTAGCGTTGATAAAACCACTCTTATCAATGATGATAAATGCACTATTTATTAGTGTTTTTTTAATGGCGATAGACTTTTATTAGTGGTCATAACATCGGTGTTTTTTTAGTGATGATAAAAACGGTTTTTAGTGATTTTAATGGTCTTATTTTAATTTAATGTTTATTGCATAAAAATGTCATTTTTTAAGTGAAACCTAACACTATATAGTTTAATGTTCAATCAACTGGGTTATAATTTTTATTTGTTTGTTATTTATTATTATACTAATATTTATTTTACATTTAATTGAATTTCAGTTATGAGATTTGCATTGCAAAAAAAAAAAAAAATCAGTTATGAGATGATGATTGGGGCTAAAAGAACAGTTTGATCGCGTCGGCTGTTATCTAATTTTATAAAAAAAATGATTTTTTTGTAATTTATAAATTCTATTGAATTCCAAAATTCTGGTTGTTTTTTTCTTAAATAGCTGGACGGGGTAGATTTATTGTAATATTTTATTAAAAAAATTAAATAGCTTTAGCGTCCGTCAAAATCAGCACTAAAAGGTGTCGAGGAAATGTGCATTTTGAAATTATTTTAGTGACATATCAAAAAAACAGACGTTACCCGATCACAAAAGAGATTTAGTGGCTGATTTTGGTGGCTGCTACATACATAAAAAATAAATATGTTTTTTTTAAGTTGTATAAGAAATTTAAATAACATTGAAATTAAAATAGTATTTTTTGTCTCACGGGCCGCCCGACATATATTGAGTCCACCAGTGGGTGGATCGTCTCGTTTTATTCTTTTGGAAAGTGGGTGGCATTGGCCCACGGTCGCCCGCCCGCCCGCCCGCCCGCCCGCCCGTTATTGTTCTTGAAATTAAAAAAAACAAAAAAAAATCTATATATGTTTATCTTCTCAAGATACCCGCCACCGGCTGGCTCCCCGGCGTTTGATACAGGAGCGGGCTCACCGCCGCCGGAGACGGAGGCGCCAGGGTTTTGTTCCACAAGAACCGCTCCACAGCGGCGGCGGCCGGGCGCAGCACCAGCTCCGCCCACGCCTCCTCCGCGCCCTCGCCGTCCCTTCTCAACGCCTCCGTCGCTTCCACCCGGTGTACCACGGCGCCCCATTCCCTAACCAGCCGGCAGATCTTCATCACCTGCTTCTGCGCCAGCCTGCAGTTATTCACCTTCATCCGCCGGATCCCGTCCTCAAGGAGCTCGGCGCGGCGGCCCTCGTCGGCGACCCCCTCGGAGCGCAGGTACGGATCCAGCTCCGGAGCTCCGATCGCGCGGCGAACTCCCCTGCTGTAGTCCGCGTCGGACCGGAACAGCTCCCGCGCCTCCGCCACCAGCCCCGCCGCCACCATCCGGTCAACCCGGCGGGAGACGAAGGAGCAGAGGACCGGCAGCGCGACGTGGACCCACAGGAAGCAGCACTCGAACCGGGCGCGGAAAACCGTGTCGTTCACCAGGAAGTCGACGTAGGAGTTGGAGCCGCCGGCGACGATGGGGAGGTGGCCGCGGCGGAGGATGGCGTCGAGGGCGACGGAGGCGTGGTCCCGGAAGTCTTCGGCGGAGAAGTCCGCGTCGGGGTCGGCGATGAAGCCTAGGAGGTGGTGGGGGACGCCGCGGCGCTCGCCGGCGGTGACCTTGTTGGTGGCGATGTCCAGGGCGCCGTACACCTGCATCTTGTCGGAGTTTATGACCTCGCCGGAGAAGCTGGTGGCGAGGTCGATGGACAGACGGGATTTTCCGGTGCCGGTGGCGCCCATCAAGATCACCACCTTATCCTTCGGGGGCGGCGCCGTCATGACGGCGAGATGTCCCGGAAAACTCTCCACGGCGGCCGCCGCCGCCAACATGCAGTGCTGCATGATCAAAAACACGCCCCTCTGAAACTACAACAACGAATCCGTTTATGAATTTGAGATGGCGCGGGTATTTATAGTGAAGGGTACATCACTGTATTAAAATAATATAAAATTTAATCATTTATGTCATTTAATAAAGGGCCAACGGGATGTTAGTGGCATCAAAGTAAAATTAATGACTTGTAGTGGTGGATTCCCGGGCGTATTTATAATGGCCTCAGTCTCAGGTGTTTTCATCCCAGGGGAGATTAATTCGGGGGAATCCAATTTTAAAGTATTTCCTTTAATAGTTATCCTTAAATTAATTTTGAAGTTATTTTAATAGGATACATTTCATGTTTTTTAAAGTCATTAGGATAAAAGTATGTCTTTTATCAGAGTTAAAATAACAATTTTTAACCGTGGTAAAAGGTACATTTTATAAAAAATATATAGCATTAAAAATGATATATTAATATATAAATATATTTATATTGATATAGATATAATATATTTTATAAAATATGATTTATATAATACAAAAAAACTAATCACACTTAATATATAAGATATTTAGTCAAAAATAGTTTATAAAGTAATATTAATTAAAAAAATTCTAATTATTATTGATTAGTATTCATTGAATATCAATTTGAAGATAGAAAAAATCAATAAATTAATAAACCATCTGAAATAAGTTGAAAATATGACTCGAACTTCACAGGACCATAAACTCTCCACGGCGACCGCCACCGCCAAAATGCAGTGTTGCATGATCAAAATCACACCCCTCTGAAACTACAAGAACGAATTCGTTAATGAATTTGAGATGGCGCGGGTATTTATAGTGAGGGTGTTCTTTGGACAATACTGTATATGCATATTGCATATTCATGTCTGACATATTATTCCTTTTGTCTGTCACCTAATTTTTATTTTATATTTGCATGCCATTACCTATTCTTACTAATAAAATGAAACAAATACTCAATTAATTCTAATATTTAAACTCTACATCACACTTATTATGATATTTATAAGACATTATATGTTAAAACTTCTAGATATCATAATTCTATTGTATGCCTTTTCCCCATGGGGCGCGGTTCAGTGGTTAGGCCCCTAGTGTAACTGTGTCGGTGAGTTGGGGAGGTCCTGGTTTCGAACCTCCGGACCTACCATATAATAGTTCTGTTGTATACCTTATGTTACCCTTTACAAAGATGTCATACATGCATTCAAGCAAGTTGTAAGGAAGACATATTACAATGAAGATTAACAAAGTTGCAAAAGAAATTTGATTCTCATACAAATGTCTAAATAATGCTCAATCACTACAAGAAAAAATTGATTTAGGGGTGGTTTAAATTGCTACTAAATGATGCATGATGTTTTCTAAAAGCGCTACGTATTTGGGAATCTTTTTGCGATTGTTTGTTTAGTGGCATTTTTTTAAAATTTATTATTATTTATCGCGCCCCCAACCCAGCCTAGGCCTACCACGCCTTGACCACCATACCCACCCTGTAAAATCCAACATATATATGTACATGGTGAGATTCACACTCATTACCTCTTTATTATAATGCAAATCATTTAACACTCCACCAATCCCTTCATGTGGCGGCTAAACAAACTTTATTATACTTATATATATATACATGTAAATGCACACATATGTATACATATATTTTTTAATAATTTACAAATACATACATATAAAAATATAGTAACATATAAATATGTGTGTGTGTTGACATAATATATATATCAATGTATTTAAATATTCATAAATAGATATAAATATCTGTAAATATATATTAATATAAATAAATTTACATAAATATATACATATATATATTATTAAATATAATAGTATATTAAATAGGCTGGGTCAAACACCTTATTAATGAAAAAGAAAATGAAACCCCTTTAAAATTGAGACATAACCTATTACATGGAAAAACATCTAACACAACCCGAAGACCCAAGAACACACAAAATAAAGCTGGAAGGCCAGAGACCGAAATCCCCAAAGAAAAAAGGCCCAAAAGCCTAAATGACCAGACACCCCAAGTACCCAAAGTCAATACATGATCCATGGCCCCAAAAGCATGGATGGGTAAGGAAATCCTGGGGGGTTGATGCCCATCATCCCTTCGTCGTCCAATACCATGCTGACGCCGCCGTCAACCCCTACTGTCACCCCAGCGATCCTGCTCCTCACGACAGAAAGGTGATAAAGGAAAGGGGTTGGAGTGTTAATGAACCAGAGAGTTACACAAGCCTCGTCGACTGATAGTCCCACTCCAACACTGCTCACCCACTGAACAAGCGTCGCCCACTCCCCGCCTTCGCTTCCTTGCATTCTCCGTGTCCGACAACCACAGATTCGAGTAGATCTAGACTAAACCAGTCACCCAGAGAAGACCCTGCTACCAACGAGGATATTTCTACGCTGCAAACGGCCCACCCTTGCCTTCGGACATCATCGTCGTCGTCCTCCATGCCAATTAGGGATCCAGAGGCCTTATTATCAAGCAGGGATTCACCACCATATTTGGTTTACCCCCACCGTTGGGCGGGGGGTTGGATCTGAGCTTTACCATTTCCTGTTGTTGAGGATCGTACCTCCACAGATCCCCCTTGACCGCTACTTGCGACCTATTGGGTCAGCGGAGGGTTGTGAAGATGATAAACAAACAAATAGAAGAATAAAATGGATCAACAGATGAATTCAACGTGGTTCGATAATGGTGCATATGTCCACAAGAGAAAGGGGGTTGTTTGCAGTGTAGAAAGACCTGGTGTGATCTGGACGACCCCATATTAAGTTGTAACGGGTTTACCCAGTGTTAGGTGGGTCACCCCATGTTAAGGTGTAACGGGCTTACCCATCGCTATCTGGGCCACCCCATGTTAAGCTGTAACAGGCTTCCTCGACGTTATCTGGGCCACCCCATGTATAAGCTATATCGGGCTCACCTGTTTCCTATAATGTTCAAGTACCATATAATTAATAAAACACTTTCATCATAAAACCCATTAAAAACACTTTTAATCCCATATGAAAAACAATTTTGTATAAAAATACCCTTTTTTAAAATCTATTTTCCATTCCAAAATACCCAAAAAGGAAAAGAACTATTTTCTTTTAAAAAAACATGTAAGCATTCAAAGGAAGATAGAAATTAAATAATAGTCACAAAGCGGAAAATTCTTTGTCATCGTGTACGTTAAGAATAGAACATTCCTTTTATCGTTTGTCTAAACATTCCATATAAAACATGTAAAAATATTCCTTTTGAAAACATTTGAATGAAATTAAAAAATAGACATAAAATATCCTTTATAATCCTTTTATATCCATATAAATAAATATGTAAAATAATATCAAGAATATTGACATGGAGAAAAGTATTTGTTGATTAGATCTTTAAATATTCAATGTGTCACATGTCACCTTGAACATTTAAATCATAATCCCCATGAAAGAATAACATTTAACAAAACATTAAATAACATGAGAATAAATAAAGTCATGATATGATATGTTAATGAGACTATATATATACACTACTACAAAAAAGGACTTTAACACCGCTAGAAAAGGTATTTATTATCACTAAAAAACACTGATGATTGTAGCGTGGTTAAAAGCCTGAAACTTTTATCAGCGCTAAAAAACACTATTAAAGGACCTTTTTAAAAGCGCTTACACAACCCCTTTAACAACGCTCCACACCCCCATTATCATCACTTTTCACCCCATAACCCCTTTTATCAGTGCTTTGCGAATTTCAAGGCTCATGTGTGCCTACCTGGATTTGAACCTTGTACCTCTCCTTTAAAGATGGAACGCCTTTACGACTACACCATGTTGTTTTGATATATGTTTAATGATATTTCTGTTTATTTATATATATATTTACATATATTTATATAATTATTTTTAAATATATTTATACAATATATGTGTGTGTGATATATATTATATATATTTAAATATATTATATTTTATAATCATTTACATATATTTGATTATAATATATATATCTGTTTATTAATACACACACATATGTATATATAAACATTATAAATATATATGTATAGTGTAAAAAATGGTTAGATATTGTTTTAAATACATTTTTATAATATGTATTTATTTAGATATATTATACTATACATTTTATGTAAATATGTTGATATATGTATTTATATCATTGGTTTATTATAAGTAAATATAAGAAAACATGCATATATTTAATTATAAATAAAATTAAATTATAAAAAATGATAAAATTTAAAAACTATAATATCAATACAAATGTAATACCTAAGAATAAATTTAGTCCCCATTGAAAAAAGGCAAAAAGACCCCTTTAAATGAGCCTGAAAATCCATCGACTGTTAAAAAATCAGGGTACCCTGACTAAAAACTTAGTTTTGGAGGCCTTATCGGCCTTTTTTAGCCTAAAAAAATGTGATAGAGATTTACTTTTATCATTAAGGGTGTAGAGCTCATCGCAGGATTTGATTTGATACGTCGTAGAGCCCAAATGGATGCCCGGATCAAAAGTTATGGTTGTTTGAAGTTCAAGTTACATTTTCAACTTATTTTAGATCTTTTTTTTTAATTTTATGATTTTTTTCTTCAAATTGATATTAAATGACTATAACTTGGTAATAATGAGCAAATTATTAATTAAAAATATTTTTTTAGTTATTTTATAATTCATTTTCACTAAATATCTTATATATTAAGTGTAAATGTTTATTTACCCTATCTAAAACATATTTCAAAAAATATATATTATATTTATATCAATATATATACATATTAATATATTATTTTTAATGATATTTTAAGTATACTTTTATCAATGCTTGTAAAAAAACGATGTTAAAAGACCGCATTTATCAGCGTTTTTTTAAAAGCATTGATATAGGGTGACCTTTATCGGTGGTTGTAAAAATGCGTTGTTAAAGACCCCCTTTAACAACGCTCTTTTTATCACTGAAAAAGGGTGTATGTCATGACCCCCTCCTCACAAGGTGTACCCCTTCTGGGCCGACAAGTGAGAAGGGAGATAATGACCCCTGAGTCCCGCCTCCAGTAGGCCCCGGGTTGGCGACTAGCACCGATGGTATAATAAACACACAAATGGGAGGCATTGCCCTTTAAGAGAACACATGAAAAAGAGAGAGATAAGACATAAACCAACCAAATCCAACTCAGAAAATAATATAAAAGAAATCCCAAGTACACATATATAATGTTATACAAAACTACTACAACTGAAAGGGTAAAAAGTGCAAATACCCAAAAGAAAGTAAAAACAGCAACAACCACAAGCCCAAACAACTCCTGCAACCCCAAGCTAGTAGAAACCAGCTGGATCTCCAACCTGCTCCAAGTGACCTGAAAAACAGTTTATATATACATAGGGTGAGTATAACAGTATACTCAGTAGGATCCTCCCTGGATCCTCTCATGCAAAAGTAAAGAAAGCATGTTAAATCTTAGTGAAAAACAAGTGAAACCAACTCATCACATAAATAGGTATACTAAGTTCCCATCCTCACCATGGTTACTCTCACCAAGTATCACATACAAGAGTATATAATATAATAAATAATATCAAGGGTACCCCACTACTACTTCCCCACTAGTTTGCCACTTTGCCCCAACGTCGCACGTCCTAAGCATCTCTCTCAAAAAAGGCTTGCCCGCAGACACTTGGATGAAGCACCACAATATGCACCTCATGCAACAAAACCACCACGTCTACGTAAGCAAAGTAACCAGGTAGTTTTCGGGAGCCACCACAGCTCGCATAACATGTATCATACATCAGACATTATACCTCAAGCCATTACAGCCCATACACCGAGTAAGGATCCTCAAGCCACCACAACCTATACAAGTTATACCTATAGTATTCCATTGGACACTATATCCAGAATATATGTGTGTGAATAACCACAAGCCATTACATCCCTCTACACACATATATGGGGAAAACTAACTGTTGTGCCTACCAGCACAAGTAACTACCAAGAGAAGAGAGCGGGGCCAAAAGGGGTAGTCAGTCATCCATCCTCCCACTAGAATATTGGGGAAAACACCCCATAGGGCTCAGAATCTCCGGGGTGTCAGTTTCCCTAACTGACAGGGTAGAGTAGCGTATAGAAACACAAAAAGTACATAATATACTATAGCTCACAACCACACTATGGGCATAACCTAGTCTTAGACTCAACTGAAACTAACGCCTCTCAGACTCCCGACTGCCACTTCTAAGACTAGGTATCCTATAAGCACACAACCATTTAAAGAGCTTTATTACATTAATTCATTTCCATTTTTTATCAGTTACCATATACATTAATTAATTCTTTAAACATCAAATAACCATTAATAATTTCCACATTATATTTCATTAGCATCACACCCAAAGTTCATCGTTCCTTTAAATTGCAACCTCAGCATTGTGTCCCAATGCGCTCCAACCCCATGGGTTAACACCATTTATTCAATCATTTATTAATAACATTATTACTTTCCCATATTCCCAGGCATTCTAGAAAAATATTCTAAGCTACTAAACACAAGGGGGATCAATACGATGAGTAGATGAACTACCCATCGAGTCTTTTCCACTTGCGTAGACCCATCCTCCCTCAGGAAGCTAAACATGGAAAGCACGTGGCATACCCCACACATCTTCACCCATTTTGGAAGGAGGGTAAGAAAACCAGCTGCCTTGAGCAGTGGGGAAAGTAAAGAATATAAACAACCAACAAGAAACAGAAAGCATCCAAACATTCACATCCAACCTATTCCATCATCTTTGGTGTCCTCCCCGACACCCACATGTATAAACCGATGCATCTCACCACTCTAGGCATCAACTGCTACCACAACCAATAGGTCTCCCTACCCCCACATATCACAACAGCCTTCCAGGATCATATCAAAACACAAGCAGTAGGAAAAAAACATCATATCAATTAGGATCTTGGCTCTTAGACAAGAAAGAGGGTAACTCAGAACCCTATAAGGAATTATCATTTATCAAACAACCAGTTCTTTAATCCATCTTGAATTAACCGATTTATTATTCATAGGTTCCAACTTCAGGAAACCTAAATAGTAAGCTATCACAAATTTATTAAATATTCTTACTACATCAATTTGATTAACATCAAACAAAAACAACCAGATTCATTTACATGCATCTTTATCTTTAGCCAAACAATTATCAATTAATTTCATCTTTACGTTCATTACCAATTTACATCAAAAACAAAAAGCTAACAAAGCAAGCATAAATATCACACTATCTAGAAAAGCAAGAGGTAATAACATACGATCGATATCAATTTATTTATCCGGTTAAAATATTTAATATGTTAATTCCATTTTGATCCAGTGGGATAAAACATGCTAACTCTATAGTTTCACGTAAAAGAAAAGAGCAACGAATCCCCTACCTCAAATGGTTCTTGATGTTCTTTATACAAGAACGAGCCACACAACGGGTTATGATCTCCTCCCCCTATGACAACTGTATCCACCTGAGGATGTAGAGACACCACCACACCGGTCAACACCCAAGAAAAGTCCATTAGGAACATGGAGATAGAATTACATAAAAGGGCAAGGAGAAATAGAAGGACGTGAACCCAAAAGAATGACGATAGATCATACCTTATATCGAAGATCGATTGATACTGCTTGGTTGCACTAAAAACAGAGGGGAACCAATCCAAGGAGGAATTTTTTATCGCACAACTCCTACGGGAAGTAATGGAAGGCTCGAGCGTCTCACACTCGAGAACAAGGAGGAAGAGCTAGGGAGGAAGATATCTCATCCCTTTAGAACATTTAACAGAGTAGCGATTTAAGATATGATGGATTTTCCATTAAAAGAAGATCACATTAAACCACACGGTTTGACCAAGTAAAAGCATCCTGAGCCTTAGGAAAAAATTAAAATAGGAGTTATGGCCTTTGAATCGGCCTTAGAGTCCTTAAAAAAAGGCTTAAAATGCATTTTACGTCAAAGGGGCGTAATTGTAGGAAGCTGGAAACACTGTTTATGAACTCAAAATTTGGCAAAGGAAATAGAGGCTATTGTTGAACCTCACCATTCTGGAAACACTGTTCATAAACTCAAAATTTGGAAAAGGAAATAGTGGCTACCGTTGGACCTCACCGTTTTGGAAACACTGTTCATGAACTCAATATTTGGAAAAGGAAATAGAGGCTACTGTTGGACCTCACCATTCTGGAAACACTGTTCATGAACTCAAAATTTGGCAAAGGAAATAGAGGCTACCGTTGGACCTCACCGTTTTGGAAACACTATTCATGAACTCAAAATTTGGCAAAGGAAATAGAGGATACCATTGGACCTCACTATTGCACTGTTCACATAAGGCTACCGTTGTACTATTCACATAAGGATACCATTGCACTATTCACATAAGGCTACCGTTTCACTGTTCACATAAGGCTACCATTACACTGTTCACATAAGCCTTCCATTGCACTGTTCACATAAGGCTACCGTTGCACTGTTAACATAAGGCTACTGTTTCACTGTTCACATAAGGTTACCGTTTCACTGTTCACATAAGGTTATCGTTGGACTGTTCACATAAGGCTACCATTGCACTATTCACATAATTAGAAATTTGGAAAAGTGTTGGGGATATGTTACCATGACCTCCTAGAACGCTTCAGATGCCAGATTTTAGTAAGGGGATGGACCAGAGAGGTATAGGCCATTACAGTGTCTTTAACAGCGTTTTTAGCTAGCGTTGTTAAATCCATAGCACTAGATAAACCCAGTTTTGTAGTAGTGACACCTCATAAAAGAAGGTGGGTGTATAACAACATGATATGACTCAATGAAAGGAGATTGAGACGAAGTCTCTTACCTTGAGTCTGAATCGTCATGTACAATATTTATATTCCTGAATAATAATGTTAGGTTAATTATTTACTTACTTTAGAACCTTTTTAAAGTTTATTATTCCTTTTATATCACTTATTACCAAGTTATAACAATTATTTATTTATTTAGGTTCATGTCGAATGTTTTGATGATATTCATAACATGAGTCCAAAATGAATTTGGTATGATGTCAACAGTCCAAGTGGTCATTAGTCTATCATCTCTAAAATAATATTCATGAAATAATAATCACTTTGATACATTAATTATACTTTTAAATCCATCCATTACATACATATATGAAAAATGAATTACGTTACAATCATGGAGATGGTAAGGCGAATCTACCCATGAGTAATGTTTCCACTTTTCAATGATCATTATGGAAAAAAGGTAAGTATTATTTTATCTTTACAAACTGATCATAATATAACTAATATCATATTAATCATTTAAATATACTTATATATATATATATCATCCATGTGGTGTGATGATGAAAAATGAATCTCATCGCTTCGTGGAGGTGATAGTTCACATGTACGCATGAATAACGCTATAATTTTCATATGCATGGATGTAGATACCCGATTTTTACCCTTTAAGACTTTGGAATATTTCTACATATATTTCCAGAGCTAGGCACGAAGACGGCACGTGATTCTGAGTCCTAGTGTGCCCGAAATAAATTTTATAAAAATGTTAAGTGTTTTTGTACTATGCACATGGAGAGGTTGTATTTCCTCTTAAACAGTAGCTTGGATCGGAAATATGAGGGAACGGTTGCGTCTGGAGCGTGCCGTTTGCCCTAGGAGGAGTGTAAAAGTTGCAGGTGCAGGCCTGTTGTGAGAGATGTCACCCAGGGGAAAAATCATCATTTTAAAATAATGACTTATGATTTTTATCACTGGAGTTATTTTCGAATAACTTTCGAACAAAGTATCAGAATAGAAATTTGAGACTTCCATTGAATTTGAAATGGGGAATTTTTCCTAGCCGCAATATAAAATGAGAGGGCGTGACAGCTTCAAATTCCGCGCTAAGCGAATTTTTCTATAAATAGGAAAATATGAGTTTTGAGTTGAGATTTTCCCCTTCTCTTCTCTCTCTCTCTCTCCCTCCCTCCCTCCCTCTCTCTCTCTCTCTCTCTTTTGTTCTTCGGCGTTCTTCGTCGTTCTTCACCAAATCGAGGAGCAACCCCCGCCGGAACCTTGGCGGATCGAAGCTGGGGCGTCGTGGACACGTCGCTAGCGGAAAATAGGCGGATCAAAGTAGGATTCTTGTTAAATTTTGTACCTTCGTTGATTTCTTAAATTTTTTCATCAAATTTCGTCATTTAATTTCTATAATTTTGGAATTGGGACGATGGCCGAACGAACACGGCCTTCGTCTGATCCCCGTTCTTGTTTGTCTTTCTTGGGCGTTCTTCGTCCAAATTTTCAGACGCACCAAAAACCTTGTTGGATCGACAATCGGGGGCAGGCGCTGCGAAGGCCTCGTCCCGAGGATCCCGAACCCGCGTTCAGTTTTGAATTCGGGCCATCGGAGCAGTGGCGGTGGCCGTCAAAAGCCCCAGCTTTGGCAAGGGCGGTGGTCGGAGGTTGGGGTGGTGCAGCGGGGTTCAGGCGTCAAGCAGCAGGTGCGGCCGGAGCAGCGACGCGGACAGGGTGCGGCCGTGATAGCTCCGGGAGGAGCCGAGGCAGCGCGGCCGGGGCCTCGGAGGTGCCGCCATCAGGGGTCGCCGGTGCGGACGGCGGAGCAGCGGGTGGCCGGGGTAGCGTAGCGGTGTTGCGGGAGGCAGAGGCACCGACGTCCAGTGGGTCATCGCGGTCGGAGGAGGCCTCCGAAGTCAGCGCTCGGGGGAGTGAGTCGGGGACAAGGACCCACGGTACGCGGGTCCTGCTGGGAGACGAAGACCTGCCTTTGGTCGATCTACTTTGAAGAACCGGACCTGAGGAGGTCCGGTGTCGCTGGAGCAGGCCGCGGCCGGCGGGCCGACGGTTCCGTCCGGGCCGGCCGGGGTGAACCGGCCCGGTCGGGCCCCCCTTGCGTTCGGGGGGCCGTATCTTCTAAACAGCGCGTCCGATTGACGCGCTGTCTGTGGCTGCAAGTTTGTGTCAGCGAGACGGACTTTTTGAAGTGTGTTTCGAGGTTTTTGAGTTCTACGCCCGAGGGCGGGTGACCCGAGATTCTTTAATTTAATAATAATAAATTATTATTGAAGCTTGTGACAGACGTGCTTCACAAGCCGGACGTCCATTTGATGCGTCGTTAGCGGCAGCATGACCCCAGTCCTCATGTGGACTTTTTGAGATGATTTCCAAAGCGTTTGGGTTGAGACAAGGTGCGGGCCCCATAGGGCCTAGTTCGCACATTTTATAGTGAAATGACACTTTTTCACCCGACATCCGTTTAGGGTGTTTGAGTAATCGTTTCTACGTGTTTTTCCGAGAGGATTGCAATTGTGCAATCCGCCCGCCTAAATTTGGGCCCGAGGCGTGGGTCCCACAAGGCGCCTCTCGGACGAATGCTGCATTTTTATGACTTATGCTTCATAAGTCTGTTCAGGGCAAATGAATAGCCTACACCGCGTGGTTATCTGCAAGGAACACAATGGTATGATCTGTGTGACGTGTTTCGGGGTCGAGGTGTGGGCCCCATAGGGCCCCGTTTGCATATAACGAGGGGAGTTGCAACTTCTGCATCCAGAGTCTGTTTTAGGCGCCGTCAATGGCGTTGTGACCATGGCATCGAGATGAAGTTGACCAGGGTGGTTTCAGGCATTGAAGCCGGACTTGAGGCGTGGGCCACATGGGCCGTCTTTTGAGCTATGTGCCGCGTACTGCGGCTTTTTCATCAGGCATCTGTTTGGGGCGTATAAATAGTCGTTTTGGTGTGTTTTTCCGAGAGCATCACAATGACGCAGTTCACCCGACCTCTTTCAGGACCGAGGTGTAGGCCCCATGAGACGCCGTATGGGTATAAAGCGGTGTTGAATAACTTTTCCACCGAGAGCCCATTTCCAGCGAGTAAGTAGTCTATCTCGCGTGTTTTTCTGCGAGGATTACAACGGTGTAATCTGTTTGGGAGAGTAGAGCCTCATTTGAGATATCATTAAATGTGGAAACATGAAAGGGCGTTGGTCAGAGGTTCCTTTGATGCGCTCCGAACCTACGCACGGTAGTAGTGTTAGTGATACCCAGTGATGACATGGGTAGTGCGGTGTTATCAGACAAGTTCGGGGTTTTCCCTCCAACGAGGATGGGTAGTGGGTTACCCGTTGAATTTTGGGTTTACCCTCCAGTGAGGCTGGGTAGTGGGTTACCTGATGACCTTTAGGGTTTACCCTCCAGCGGGGATGGGCAGTGGGTTACCTGACAACCTTTTGTGGTTTCCCTCCAGTGGGGCTGGGTAGTGGGTTACCTGATAACCTTTTGTGGTTTACCCTCCAGTGGGGCTGGGCAGGGGTTTACCTAATAACCTTTTGTGTTTTACCCTACAACAGGGCAGGGAAGTGGGTTACCTGACGATATCTTGTGGTTTACCCTCCAGTGGGTCTGGGTAGTGGGTTACCTGATGACCTTTTAGGGTTTACCCTCCAGCGGGGCAGGGCAGTGGGTTACCCGATGAATTCTTTCAGACTCAGCCCTTCTATGAGTCTAGTCAGTGAATTTTCTCCGTGATTACCAAAGCAGAACCCTTGGTGGTACGGTTTAGCGATGAGGCAGCTTTGGCATGCAGGACTATTGGGGTATCAATGTTGGATATCCTTTGAACTGTTGGCAATTCCTCTTGGGATGATCTTGGAGATAGAGATCCCCTTACACACTCGTTTGGGTTTCTTGTTGAGCATATATATACACCCTACTTTTGTTCCCACTCCTTGGGTTCAGTTACTCTCCTTCTAGCAGGGGAGAAGATGCGCGGGGTATGCCACGTGCTTTCCGTGTCTAGATCCTCTTGGATTGGATGAGTCTACCTTCTTCCTTTTGTTAGGTTGAGCTGTACTCTTTCTTTTGTACTATTGCACTGTTCTTTTTTCTGTCTACTGCTCACCGTTTTAGTATCTCCTTTGTTTCTCCCTCGAGATTTCGGGGCATCCTACTGAGTATCTTTATACTCACTCCTGCTTGGGCTTTGCCCGCACTTGGTGTGCCCTTACAGACAACAGACAAGTCGGTCGAGACTATAGAGGAGCGTAGAGGAAACAAGAGCTTGGGATACATTCAGTGGTCATAAGAGGATTTCTGGGTGTGAGACTCACCAGGGGTTTACTTTCGTTTTACCTGTTGCTGGGTTGTGGCACCTTTTTGGTTGGGTGCGTGTTTTGCCCCTTTTACCATTCACTTTACTTGTCATTCTACTATTCACAACTCTACTTGTACTCGTTAGAGATCGATGCATGTATGTTGGTTTCCCTTTTGTAGCAGTATTGTATCTTTCTTTCTTTTCTCTGCACTTTTTCATTGAGTTAGTTGTGTGTGTGTGTACAATTTCTTAGGCAAAGGCCTCAGTTTTTTGTGCCTTCGACGCTAGTCGCCAGCCCCTGGCCTATAGAGGCGGGCTTGGGGTAGTTGAGGCTCGAGCCCCAGTACAGGTCGGGTCATGAAAAAGTGGTATCACAAGTGGTTCATTCCTTGGGGAATTGTTCGGACGTCCCTAAAAAGGAATTGGTCGAGATTTGGGGAAATAGTGTCAACCTATCTCGAGAGCATCTCTCAGGACAGGGAGTCCAGTGATGGTGCGGCGGCCGACATATCCATCCACCAGGACCCTGATAACCCGCTTGTTAACTCGGCACATTGAGACACCTGTTGCAGGGAATTTGGTTCGTGCATCATATAGGATTGAGTCTTTGACTATCCTTCTTGAGTTAGATCCCCATCGTTGTCGATATATATATATATATATATATATAATCGTTTCACCGTGGTACTCCTTGATCAGATTCAGGATGTCTCCATGATGATATCCAACCAGGATAGTAGCTCCGATTCGTGATAACGATTCCGTGAGCGACGAGGCCTCAGTTCAAGATTCACCGTATGATTACCCTTTCTCCAGGAGGATAGGCAGTAGCACCTCCACCTGTGGAGTAGCAGATAGTACCGGCAGTGAGGGCCGATGATGAGCGTGGGCTGGGCACGTTATGTGAGTTCCAACATCAGAGACTACTGAGGTTCTACGGTGAGCCATACCCTCAGACAGTGAAGGGTTGGATAGAGTCGGTGGTCCACCTCTTCAGGCTTGTTTGGACACTGATAGGTTGATAGTGGCTTTGACAGGCAGTCTTTCAACCAATCAGTTTAGTGTTAGTAGAGCCAGGGTTACTTAGATACACGATGAGCTGGTACTCTCATGGGATGACTTCTAGTAGCTGTTTCATGAGGAGTACTACCCATCCTAATTATGCTTTTTGCGGTTCGGGAGCTACTGGAGCTTTATCGGGGAGTGATAGTAGTGGATGAGTACGCGAATAGATTTGCAGACCTTACTTGGAACTCTTTGGATGTGGACTATGATGATAACTTCTGAGCATAGAAGATTGAGTGAGGTCTCTGTAGAGGATATTCATGCCAGTGTAGTGCCCTTGTGAATCCTCACCCATCTCAGAGTGCTGGAGTAGGCACAGGTGACAGAGAAATTTCTTTCAGAGGGACGAAAATTGGGAGGGCCTCGGCGCCAGAGGACTCCCCTTGATGAGACTCAGGAACATGGTTAGGGACAACATAGAGCACTGAGACAGCCCAGGGAGGACTAGTGCTATGTTTGTGATGTGCGAGATCATGTGGCGTGAGACTACTTGACCAAATGTGCTGAGTTTTCCAGATAGTTGGTAGATGCACCACCACGACGGAGGCAGTGTCGTGATCAGAGAACTCTCAGGTGAGGACAGGGTGGTCCCCAGGGAGGCGGTGTTGGTAGAAAAGTAGGAAGAACTTTGGTTGGCGGATGATGTTTCGAGGTCCTTCCACCACCACTAGGCGGCCCATGTTAGGCTCAAGGAGCTGACGGACGGGGCCACGGGTGTTTGTGTTCTAAGGATGTCTACAATCCTATAGTGCAAGAGATGATAAGAGGTATGCTCTATGTATCTTTTAATTTTCTCAGTAGAACTTGTTAGACACTACGTGAGGTACCCTTTTTGTATAACTCCTTGTTCGAGGCATTACCGAGGGTGACGTAGGGCGTTAGTGTAACCCTGTGTTGGTGTTGTCCGACGTAGCTTTGAATGAATGGGAAAGAGGGGTCCTTACCCCACTGAGACACATTTTTGTGATTCGATCAAAGCCGTGAGGAAGAGTCAGTTCCACCCAAAGCGGATAGTATTGAGGTGCGGTGGACGAGTCCCTCTGACATGTGCATTCATGGCGGGGTTGTGCGGTGGAGTCTCAGAGAAGGTTCTGGATTTGCCAGTGGGGCTTTTCTATTTTACCTACCTTTTCTTGAGGTGCCACTAGTGGGTTTGGAAGAGTGCCTATTTTGGGGATTACTCTCCTTCCGATAGGGGAAAAGACACGTGGGGTATGCCACGTGCTTTCCGTTCTTAGCCTATAGCAGTTGGATGAGTTTTCTTTCCTACCCTATTCGTTGGTACCTTGTGTGCTCAACATCAATCTTGATACCGTTATCAAGTACAGGTTGAGGTGATAGAAACCCCATAAATAGAACTACGTGTTTCACTATGTGGTGCTAGTAGTGGTATCCTTTTCCCTGATAATGTGGAGACGCTACCTTCTGGGAGAGCGCTTTGTGGTTTGATCAAACCACCAGTGTCTCAGGTGCGCCCTCACCCAGAGAGACTTGAACCTGAGACAACGGTGCTGGTTGAAATTTTTGTAGGACTATGACTTCAAGGTAGTCTATGTTCCGGGAGATGGCATTGTTGTAGCAGGTTCCCTTAGCAGAGAGCCTCGGTTGTGATGCACCGAATGTGAAAACTTGTGTGACCGTATATCCTTGGGTGTTTCACCAGATGGGTATTCTAAACGAGGGAATCACGAGACCATGTTCCAGGAACAAACCGTGATTTCGGTCGCAACGTGGAAAGTAGAGATTTGTCCGGGGAAGTCCCCCGAGTTTTTTTGGGCTGTTCAGAAATCATGCAAGCGATTGAGAGGTTGTCTACCATATTTCCCTACCCTCCCAACAGTAGGAGTGGGCACACAATGTCTTCCACGTGTCGCAACTGATGAGGTGCATGTGTATTCCTATTCATGTCCTCGAGAGTAGCAGAACTTATGAGTACGAACCATCCCTTTGGTTTGCATGTTGTGTAAACATGGTGTTGTGCAAGTTTTCTTGGGAGTGGAAGAGTTAGGTGTGAGATCTGTAGCCATAGTTGTTTTTCATAGTTTTGCTTTTTGGGGATAAAGAACTTGAATTAGGGAATGATGTAGAGACCTGGTTTTTTCCCTGTAATAATTTGGAATATTTCTACATATATTCCCAGAGTTAGGCGTGAAGACGGTGTGCGATTCCGAGGCCTGGTGTGCCCGGAATAAATTTTATAAAAATGTTAAGTGTTTTGTACTATGCATGTGGTGGGGTTGTGTTTCCTCCTAAACCATAGTTAGGATCTAAAATCTAAGGGTACAGTTGCGTCTGGAGCGTGCCTTTTACCCTAGGCAGAGTGTAAAAGTTACGGGCGCAGGCCTGCTGTTAGAGATGTCACCCAGAGGCAAAGTCATCATTTTAAAATAATGACTTAGTGATTTTTATCACTGGAATTCTTTTCGAATAACTTTCGAACAAAGTATCAGAATGGAAATCTGAGACTTCTGTTGAATTTAAAATGGAGCATTTTACCTAGGTACGATGTAAAATGAGAGGGTGCGATAGCTTCGGATTCCGTGCTAAGCGGATTATTCTAGAAATAGAAAAATATGAGTTTTGAGTCGGGATTTTTCCCTTCTCTTCTCTCTCTCTCTTGTTCTTTGTCATTATTCATCGTTCTTTACCAAATCGAGGAGAAACCCCCTCCAGAACCATGGCGGATTGAAGCGGGGGTGTCGTGGACGCGTCGCTAGCGGCAAAGAGGAGGATCGAGGTAGGATTCTTGTTAAATTTTGCACCTTCATTGATTTATTAAATTTTTTCATCAAATTTTGTCGTTTAATTTCTATAATTTTGGAATTAGAGCGATGGCCTAATGAACACGGCCATCGTCCAAGCCTCGTTCTTATTTTTCGTTCTTGGGCGTTCTTCATCCAAATTTTTGGACGCGCCAAAAACCTTGTTCGATCGACGATCGGGGGTAGGCGCTATGAAGGCCTCATCCTGAGGATCCCGAACCGGCGTTCGGTTTTGAATTCGGGCCATTGGAGCGGTGGCGACGGCCATCGGAATCCCAAGCTCCGGCAAGGGCAGTGGCCGGAGGTCGGGGTGGCGTAGCGGGGTTCGGGCGTCAGGCAGCAGGTGCGGCCGGAGCAGCGATGCAGACGGGGTGTGGCCGGGATAGCTCCGGGAGGAGCTGAGGCGACGCGGCCGGGGCCTCAGAGGTGCCGCCGTCGGGGGTCACCGGTGCGGACAGCGGAGCAGCGGGCGGTCGGGGTAGCACAACAGTGCTATAGGAGGTGGAGGCGTCGGCGTCCAGCGGACCGTCGCGGTCGGAGGAGGCCCCCGAGGTCAGTGCTCGGGGGAGCGAGTCGGGGACAAGGACCCGCGGTACGCGGGTCCTACTGGGCGACGAAGATCGGCCTTTGGCCCGTCTGATTTGAAGAACCAGACCCGAGGGGGTCCGGTGTCGCTGGAGTGGGCCGCGACGAGTTTGGCCAGACCCGCGGCTGGACCGCGGGCCGGCGGTTCGCTCCGGGCCGGTAGTGGTGAACCGGCCCGGCCGCCCCCCCTGCGTTCGAGGGGCTGTATCTTCTAAACGGTGCGTCCGATTGATGCGCCGTCTGCGGATGCAGGTCCATGGCAGCAAGACGGACTTTTTGAAGTGTGTTTCGGGGTTTTTGAGTTTTGCGCCTGAGGGCGGGTGACCTGAGATGCTTTAATTTAATAATAATAAATTATTATTGAAGTTTGCGACGGACGCGCTTCGCGAGCCGGACATCCGTTTGACGCGCCGTCAATGGTAGCATGACTCCAGCCCTCGTGTAGACTTTTTGAGATGCTTTCTGAAGCGTTCATGTTGGAGACAAGGTGCAGGCCCCATAGGGCCTAGTTCACACGTTTTATGGTGAAACACCACTTTTTCACCCGACATCCGTTTAGGGTGTTTGAGTACTTGTTTCTGCATGTTTTTCTGAGGGGATTGCACCGGCGTAATCCGCTCGCCTAAATTCGGGCCTGAGGTGTGGGCCCCACGAGGCGACTCTCAGACGTATGCTTCATTTTTACGACTTATGCTTCATAAGTCTGTTTGGGGAAAATGAATAGCCTATGCCACATGGTTATCTGCAAGCAACACAATGGTATGATCTGCATGGTGTGTTTCGGGGTCGAGGTGTGGGCCCCACAAGGCCCCGTTTGCATATAACGCGGGGAGTTGCACCTTCTGCATCCGAAGTCCATTTTTAGGCGCCGTTAGCGGCACTGTGACCCTGGCATCGAGACGAAGTTGACCAGGGTGGTTTCAGGCGTTGAATCCGGACATGAGGTGTGGGCCCCACTGGCCGTCTTTTGAGATGTGTGTAGCGTACTGCGACTTTTTCATCAGGCGTCTGTTTAGGGTGTATGAATAGTCATTTTGGCGTGTTTTTTCGAGATTATTACGATGACGCAGTTCGCCTGACCTCTTTCGGGACCGAGGTGTGGGCCCCATGAGACGTCGTATGGGCATAAAGCGGTGTTGAATAACTTTTCCACCAGGAGCCCGTTTCCAGCGAGTAAGTAGTCTATCCCGTGTGTTTTTCCATGATAATTAAAATGGTGTAATATGTTTGGGAGAGCGGATCCTCCTTAGAGATCTCATTAAATGTGGAAACATGAAAGGGTGTTGGTCGGAGGTTCCTTTGATGCGCTCTGAACCTACACACGGTAGCAGTGTTAGTGATACCCAGTGATGGCACGGGTAATGTGAAGTTATCAGACACGTTCCAGGTTTTCCCTCTAGTGAGGCTGGGTAGTGGGTTACCCGTTGAATTTATGGTTTACCCTCTAGTGGGGCTGGGCAGTGGGTTACCTGACAACCTTTAGGGTTTACCCTCCAGTGGGGCTGGGTAGTGGGTCACCTGACGACCTTTTGTGGTTTACCCTCTAGCGAGGCTGGGTAGTGGGTTACCTCACAACCTTTTGTGGTTTACCCTCCAGCGGGGCTGGGCAGTGGGTTACTTGACAACCTTTTGTGGTTTACCCTCCATCGGGGCTGGGCAGTGGGTTACCTAACGACCTCTTGTGGTTTACCCTCCAGCGGAGCTGGGCAGTGGGTTACCTGATGACCTTTAAGGGTTTACCATCCAACGGGGAAGGGTAGTGGGTTACCCGACGACTTCTTTCAGACTCGGCCCTTCTATGAAGCTAGTCAGTGACTTTTCTCCATGATTAATGGAGCAGGAACCTTGGTGGTATGGTTTAGCGATGAGGCAGCTTTGGCATGTGGAAATGTTGGGGTATCACTCTTGGATATTCTTTGAACTATTGGTGATTCCTCTTGGGCTGATCTTGGAGATATAGATCCCCTTACACACTCGTTCGGGTTTCTTTTTGAGCATATATATACACCCTACTTTTGTTCCCAATCCTTGGGTTCAGTTACTCTCCTTCCAGCAGGGGCGAAGACGTGCGGGGTATGCCACATGTTTTCCGTGTCTAGCTCCTCTTGGATTGGACGAGTCTACCTTCTTCCTTTTGTTGGGTTGAGCTGCACTCTCTCTTTTGTACTCTTGCACTGTTCTTTATTCTGTCTACTGCTCACCGTTTTAGTTTCTCCTTTGTTGTTCCCTCGAGTTTTTAGGGCATCCTATTGAGTATATTTATACTCACCCCTACTTGGGCATTGCCCACACTTAGTGTGCCCTTGCAGACGACAGACAGGTCGGTCGAGACTACGAAGGAGCGTAGAGGATACAGGAGCTTGGGTTGCGTTCAACAGTCATAGAAGGATTTTTGGGTGTGAGACTTTCCAGGGGTTTACTTTCGTTTTAACTGTTGCTGGGTTGTGGGATGTTTTTGGTTGGGCGCATGTTTTTCCCCTTTTACTGTTCAGTTTACTTGTCAGTCTACTATTCAGCACTTTACTTGTACTGGTTAGAGGTCGATGCATGTATGTTGGTTTCCCTTTTGTAGCAGTGTTGTATCTTGCTTTCTTTTCTCTGCACTTTTTCATTGAGTTAGTTTCATGTGTGTGTACAGTTTATTAGGAAAATGCCTCCCCTAGTTTTCCATGCCTTCGGCGCTAGTCGCCAGCCCCTGGCCTATGGAGGCGGGCTTGGGGTAGTTGCGGCTCGAGCCCCGGTACGGGTCGGGTCGTGACAATGGAAAGGTAAGAACCTAAAAGATATATTATCTTTTCATAATGATAAATATTTAATGAAAATAATATATAAACTTTAATTCCATAATTATTACCAATCTTGAGAGATGGTGATGAAGAACAAATTATATCGATCTGTGATGCGGTAGTTCGTCGTACACACGAATGATAATTCTTTTCCAATTTGATGGAAATAGAGATGGATTTAGGTGAATATATTTACATAATAAAATCCCAATATATTGAGGATATTGGAGTTACTATTTCATCATGGTAGAAGAAGATTTTAAGTAAGTGGAAGAATAAATAAAATCAAAATACTTAATTAAAATCGATACCTCTTTTTTCAGACGATCTCCCTTGATTAACACCTCAACACCTCTAAGGAGGGTGTTCTGCCTAAAATAAGGCCTCTAGAATGTGGGAAGGGATTCTAGGAAGGGATTTGGGCACATATTGGCCAAACCAAATTGGTTTTTAAGTGTGAATAAAATAGAAGAATACGTGCCCTTTTATAGGAGATGGGAGGGGCACTCTTGGAATTCTTCAAATTATTAAATTAATATAAATTAATTTTATATTACAAATGGCTCAAAACTGATTTATTTGAAATATAAAATGATTATGGGTTGAAATTAATTCATCCCATGAAAATTAGACAATTTTTAACTATTTTTTAATCCTTATATTTTAGCTTTAACCCTTATTTAACCATTTTAATTCTTATTGTGATATCATGTAATTTACTCTTTGAGGGTTAATATAATTACTATAAAATACCAAACAACCAATAAATGAGTCATTGATAAAATTTTGAGACTTATCATAATTAGTTGGATAAATTTTATATTTTTATGAATTTTATATCATTTAATAAAATAGTATTTATTTTAAAATATCATTAATATCAATTTTGACACTATTCATCACTTGAATTTTTAAAAATATCATAAAAACATGACATCTTTGAACAAACTCTTTTAAATCATCACTAACATGTCAAATTCATTTGTAAAATTTATAGATCACATTAATTCTCTCAAATTATATTTATTTTAATATTCTTAATATCATTTATTTGATATTTCCTTTAATTAATTACTGCATTATCATTGTTCAAGTCTTTAATTTAATTATTTCTTACCTAAAATTAAAAATAAAATGTCATGATAAAGATAAACATTTTAAATTTAAAAAGACTATTTATAGTCGAGCATATCTCCTATATAACCCCTCCTCCAAATCATTTTTTATTTTTTTAAAAATCCACTTTAAGGCAAAGTGGGAACCCTCCTATATAACCCCATATTAAAAATATTTCATTTTTTAAAAGCAAAAGTGTGAAAAAATTGAATTTTCATTGAATATAATATTATAAATGTCATACTCTCATCCAAGTGTTTTTCAGAGGTTATAATTTTGGATTGAGGATTATTTTGGTCGAAACACACTCAAAAAATGAAATCAGGATGAGTGTTAAGTTAATTTTATAATATTTATAATATTATTTTCACCCTTAATTACCCGATTTACCCATAATCGTGGTAATAAAAATAAACAAAATTACTATTCATATTTTGTCTAAAAATAAAAGGGACCTATTTACTAAATTTTTAACTTATAATTCCAAATATGGAATCCATTTTTCATATTTCAAAACACATACTTTTCTAAAATTAATTTAAAATTAATCTTGTTGACGGGTTGAGAAAACGAGTTTTTAAAGTAAAAAAATTCAAAATATTGAAATGTTTTTATATCCAATTTCAATGTGAAATTGATTCCAATGACCTATATTGGATTAAATTATAAAAAAATTATATAATTATACTTTTAAACCATTCAAATATATAATTTTATACTATAAATAATTTTGATAGAAAAGTAGTTTCCAATTAAAATCCAGTATTTTTTCACTATTCATCAAAAATTGAATCTTATCGGAAAAATTCAAAAAATTATACCAAAGTAAATTTTGATACTCTACTTTCAAAGAATATTTTTTTAAAATAGAATATGTAAAAGTGTGAAAATTAGATTTAAAACAAGCGCATCATTAAAAGGTGGCAGATATGTTTTTTAGAAAAATATTTATTTTATCTGTAAAATTGGATTTGTTTTTATATAAAGTCTAGAAAACACATAAGATGAATTTTAAACATTAGATTGAATATATATTATCTATATATATTTCATTAATATAATTCAACATGAGTGATTTGTTTATTTATTGGTATAAAATACACTTGTGCGCATTTAAATAGTTTTTCAGAAAAACATTTCATTTTATTTTAAAAATGATTTTACATTAATTTATAATTAATTGGTCAAAGAATTATATATAAATGTGTAAAACATATTTTCATAATTCAGTTAATCATGTTCATACCCTCTATTCTAACAGCTAGGTTATAATGGTAACATTTAAATAATAATATTTAGTTGTTTATCTAAGCTCGATATGACGTATCATGTATGCTATCAAACGTATTGTTTCCTTTTACAAACTTGGGTTGTTACAGTGTCACCAGTATGACTAAATGCACATGTTTTCATTTAAAAGTGACATTTTTGTTCAAAACATGTTTTTATGGTGAAAACCAAGCAAACACACTCATATTATCTTGATACTTTAGGAAAAGAAATTTATAATTCATTCGTTATGTGTAGTAATTAACCTAACATCAATATGAAATACGGTGTGACTAGTATAATTGAAAGTGTAGGTTTTCATTTAAAAGTGACATTTTAGTTCAAAACACATGTCACGTACTACAAACCGAGAAAATACCCTTTTATTGTCTTGATACTTTAATATAAAGTCTAATAATTAATTTGCGGCGTGCATGAATTAACTGCACTTTAATCTGACACATAGTGTGAGCGGTATGATTAAAAGTGCATGTTTTGATTTAAAAGTTACATTTTAGTTCAAAACATGTGTCACATACTAATAAATTGAGAAAATGTGTTTGAATTGTCATGATACATTATAACAATGATCCATGATTCATTTATAACAAGAATAAATTAATCACACATCGATCTGACACAGAGTGTAGTTGTCATGACTAAAAGTGTGTGTTTTCATTTAAAAGTGATATTGTAGTTCAAAACACATTTTCTCAGTTTTTTAGTATGTGACACATGATACATTAGAATAAAGACCAATTATTCATTTGAGACTTGTCATAAGTAACTACATATTATCTCAATTGAAATTTATCATGGATTATATAACATTACGATTATAATTTGTTTTTATTTTTTAAGTACCATTACTAAAATAAGCACTATTTTTATTACACTCACATGCCTTTTTTGTATAATATTAGGTTGATTGTGGGAGAAGGATTTTACTAGAGTTTTATTTTTTGTGTTGGTTGTAATTATTTTTGTTTATAAGTGAATTTTACATCAATTTAATTGTATTGTACTTAATTTATTTAATGTAATATTTATAATGAAATAATGGTGTAATGTAAATATATTATCTATTATATAGATGTATTAAATTGATCTAATTTATTTTTTTATATGTTTTTTTATCAGCTATTGCAGTGTGTTGTTTATATAGATGCTAGAACTCTATAGTAGCTAATAATGACCTTTATTAGTGTTAGGTGTATCATTGATAAATACCCCTTTTATGAAAATTATCTTTAGTGTTGATAAAGCCACTCTTTATGAGTGCTGATAAAGATTCTCTTTATTGTAATTTTTTTAATGATGATAAAAACTTTGACTTTTATTAGAGCTCAGAACATCTGTGTTTTTTTAGTGATGATAAAAGAGATTTCTAGTGGTTTTAATTGCCTTATCTATAGATGTGATATTTAATTTAATGTTTATTGTATAAAATTGTCATTTTTTAAGTGAAATCTAACATTATATAGTTTAACTTTCAATCAATTGGGTTGTAATTTATATTTGTTTTTTGTTTATTATATTAATATTTGTTTGTCCACTCATTCTTGAAGGGTGGAAATTCAGACATTTGTTCAAACCTCTAATAGATGGCCTCTAAGCTGAGTTCTTGGAGCAATACTAAATTTCTCCAACCCGATAGGCATTGTGACTCAATTGAAAGAAAGTTGAATGTATTTTTTGCACAACCACCGACTAATGCTATTCTTTCTAGAATTAACTTTCTTCTAGGCGAATTGGATGTGGCCCTTCATATTAAAGAGAGATTTTTGGGCTATGCGCGAGTGAGAAGGCCACATTAAAGAAGGGGGCACCAACACCCATTACTTCCACCAGAGGTATTCTCCTAGGTTCCAGAAAACACTATTTCTTGCCTCTCGTATCCTGATGGAAAAACTAAAGGTTTTGGGCCTAGTGGAAGTGCAGTATGGGCATGTACCCAACTTTGAAAATTTCTATAATCGATAATTGATCTAGGATCAATGCAATGATGAATGCCAGTATCCACAGAATTGAATCAAAGATAAAAGAAAAAGGATAGAATCTAGAACCGAGAAGATAAGATCAATATATTTTGTTTATAATTAATTTAATTAAATTATATAATTACCTCTAAGGTGAGTCTTTCTTTGTGGATGTGTTCGACCATGGGACTGAGGTGCATCTTCATTGCGATGTAGAATACAAGGATAGGAATCCTCTAGTAGTGATCCACTTGTGCTGCACGTATCTAGGGATGACGCCGAAGGAGTCTCTGGGTGCTAGCATGGAAGATCCATGCACTTGCGATGTCCACCTTAGATCGCCTTGAGAATCACTTCCAAATCCTTATCCTTGATCCAGTGAAGGATGATCTCTCTCATTCTTGAGAGCAATCTTGGATAGGGAAGAGTTCTCTAGGATCGAGAGCTTTTCCCCAAAGATGTTGTGCACACAATGATCGGTTAGCCGGTGGAATGAACCCTTGGATTATATAGAGAATAATAACATAACAGAGAATTTAATTAACTAGGTAATAATAAATAATTAGCATAGGTGTCGTTACTTAATTTATTATTTCATGTGAAAACCCCATGTCAAATAATAATAGCAATGTTATTATTTCCATGACATGTGATTAAAGAATTTAATTCACCAGGCAATAATAAATAATTAGCACATGTGTCATTACTTAATTTATTATTCCATGTAAAAACCTCATGTTAAATAACAATAGTAATGCTATTATTTCCATGACATGTGCTTAACTTGAACATTATATTTAAATATTATTTAACCAAATAATATTTAATATTATTTCTTACCGACCCATAAATTGGTCCATTAATCCTCCTCAATATTTATTGGGCCTTGAATAATGACTATTTATTTATTAAATATGTAACGTCCCAGTTCCGGGAGCCACCCAGAGGCACCCCGTACCCAGTTGGTCACATGGCCTCAAGCATATTTCCCAGAACGCCAAAAGCTGCCGACTAGCAGTGAGGGCCTTGGGTGTGATAGTGGGGAAAATATGCCCTCATTGGCAGAGTACACAGCGGAAGTAAACAACACACAATAGCAGAAGCAGTAAATATCCAACCACAGTAAACAATGGAAGACTGATAAAGAAACAACTAGAGCATAAATATATATAAATGATGCATGATACATATATGTCTAGGAAAGTATCCAAACAAGTCACCATGATGAATACAGTACTAAACCAAAGTACAAAAGGAAAACAGATGAGCGACTCCTCAGCATCACAAGCCTCGACTTGGTCTCATGCTCTCAAGCTCTAATGTAATCAAGTACCTGAAGTCGAAGGGTGTTTGCCCTTGTCTATACCTACAGTAATATAATCTATTTGGGCCCAAAAGCATGGCCCAAATAGGGTATGAGACTAAATCCCAGTAGGAAACCACCACAATATCTATGCTTAACAGTCAGTGAATATATGGTAGGTAAACGTGCAGGAAGCAGTAAACAAGGAAAACACTAAGCAGTAAAAATCCACAGTTTTAAGCATTCAAAACACCACGCAGCATGCAACAACAGAATAGATAATACAACAGGTAACCCTCTAGGAATTACCCATAGACTATCCCCTCTGGTCCTACATATCATGTACAAGCAACCCTTTGGGAAGCACACACAATCTCACCCCTATGGTTCAGCTAAAGTATAGACTCTCTGAGGAAGCACTCACTGTCAATTCCCCCCTATAGTCTTGTATCGTACTAAAGGCACTCTGGGAAAGCACTAAACGTCAATTCCCCATGTGGCCAGTGTTGAGGAGCTATAGACACTCTGGGGAAGCACTCAATGTCAATTCCCCCTGTGGTCTCGCATCGTATAATTATAAAGACACTCTGGAGAATCCCTCAACGTCAATTTTCCCTATGGTTTATACACCAGGTTCTCATGGCCCTATGTAACTCAAGAAAGTGTAGAAGTGCATAACTTCCAAGGTAAACCTCATGAACTACTTGTCTAGCATTTTACAGCACAATAGTCACACCATCCTACAATACTAGGCATGAAAAGTAAACAGCAGCCTAACAGGCAAACAAGACCCAAAGGTCAAAACAGGTAAAACATGCATGGGAAACACATCCAAAGCACAACAATTCACCCTATTCACAATAAATAATCATCTAATCAGGAATACCAGCATAGAAAAGAAACAAAAAGGCTAAAACGGTAAACACGCAATACCCCATTCATGGATATTGAATGAAATTGCACATATAACTCAAAGAATTCCTGCAGAAAGGCACAAACCACCTACCTCGAGGTTAGGAGATCAATATAATTGAATCTCGAAGCTGGAATATCCTTATAATGCTATAGATCTAAGAAAAAATCTAAAATGTTTAACCCACAATAACTTAGAAAAGAAGATAAATCATGAAACGAGGTTCCAGCAGAAAAGAGAACTCACCGATGAGATTCCAATGCAATCAATGGTGTTTGATTCGGAGGACAGAAGGAGGCTTGGGGGATTATCAAAGATCCACAGCTGCTCGGTGCTCTCGGACAAACGGAACCTAAAATAAGTTCATTCTAGTGATTAGACGCGACCCCGGTGCGTTTAATGAAAAAAAATAAAGTACACGATGTGTATTTGCCTTTTTCGTATTCTGCTTTAAGCGGCCTCCAAGTCACTCTCACATGGCCGTGTGTGTGGCTATTACACGGCCAGCACAAGGCCTGCTGCGGCAAGGAAGTACACGGCATGTACTCATAAAGTACACGGTGTGTACTTAGAAAATTTCCAGAAACTCCTCTTTTCTCAAAAACTCCAGGAAAAAGAAAAATGTACCTGAAAAGAAGGTCTGGGTTCTTACAAACTTCCCCCCCTTAAAGAAATTCGT
Organism: Viscum album; assembly: GCA_963277665.1. NCBI lineage: Eukaryota > Viridiplantae > Streptophyta > Magnoliopsida > Santalales > Viscaceae > Viscum > Viscum album. The sequence continues at coordinate 1,191,378,094 of OY728158.1, read as the reverse complement.
CCCTGAATTTACCTAGCATGGCGTAGAAGAAGAAACCATGAACAGCTCTAGCCACTGTGCTTGTACATAGGCCTCCCTCTCCCAAGTCTCATCCTGCACCCATCCGTGCTGTCATAGCACTCGTACCGGAGGAACAGACCGACCATGGAGAACCTTCATACTTCGATCAACAATCTAGATAAGATGCTCCTCAAACAATGCATCCACCTTGAGCTCAACCTCCTCAGGTTGAAAAACATGAGACGGGTCTAAAAAGTAATGTCGGAGCTGAGAGACATCAAAAATATCATGCATAGCTCGGTACCTCTGAGGTAACTGCAGCCGATAGGCAACTGGCCCAACTCTCTCCAACACCTCAAACGGTCCAACATACCTCGACGAAAGCTTACCCTGTCTCATAATACTTTTGTGTCCCAACTTCAGTGTGACACGTAGAAAAACTTGATCCCAAACCTTGAACTCCAGAGTTCATCTCCACTGATCAACATAAGACTTCTGTCGAGACTGTGCAGTATCCATCCTCTTCTGAATCAACTCTATCTGCTCTATGGTCTCATGAACAAGACGGGGTCCAAAAAAATCTACCTCTCCTACCTCCATCCAACATAAGGGTGATTGGTATGGCCTACTGTACAAATCCTCATAAGGTTCCATCTGAATAGTTTCTTAAAAACTATTATTGTAGGAAAACTCCACAAGAGATATATGCTTCTCCCAAGAACCTCCAAAATTCAGAATGCATGCTCAGAGCATGTCCTCAAGCATGTGAATCGTACGCTCGGACTGGCCATCTGTCTGGGGGTGGTAAGTTGTACTAAAAATTACCTGTGTACCCAAAGCCTTATGAAGCCCCTACTAGACCCGAGAAGTAAAATTTTCATTCCTGTCTGAAACAATGGAGTGGGGAACCCCATATAGACGTACAATCTATCGGATGTACAACTGTCCCAGCTAGTCAACACTAAAGGTCTCTTTGATCGGCAAGAAGTGAGAGACCTTCGTGAGTCTATCAATGACAAACCATACCACATAATCACCTCTATGTGACCTCGATAAACTGGTCACAAATTCCATCGCGATGTCATTCCACTTCCACTCGGGAATGGGTTACTGCTGTAGAAGTCTTGTTAATCGCTGATGCTCTGCCTTCACCTGTTGACAGGTGGAACACCTCATGACAAACCCAACAACATCTCTATTTATAGCTGGCCACCAATACTAATGGTGTAGATCATGATACATCTTGGTGACACCAGGATAAACTGTCCAAACTGAGGAATGAAATTCCCGCATCATCTCCTCATGTATATCTGTTGGCACCCATACGCATCCCTGGAAATGAAAGATTTCATCCTCTCCTATGGTCCACCTAGGAATAGGGTCCTCTCCTGACACGCTTTCCTATAGAACTAGGCCTTCAGAATCTGATAGCTACCTCATTCGTACTCGATCAAGAAGGGTAGAGGTAACAGCTACAAAAGAGAGAAAAGTCTGCCCCTGTCTGTCGTGCACCTCCAAATGCATGTCAGAGAATAGATCCATAAGCTGACACTCACTGCTGGCCTCCCGAACTTCCTGTATCAGAGTCCTCCTGCTCAACGTATCAGCCACCGCATTGCCTTTCCCAGGTGTATAGATCAAAGTCAAAGGACTGTAGGTACTCAACCCACCTGCACTATCTCAAATTCATATCACGCTGAGTGAAGATGTACTTGAGACTTTTGTGGTCGGTGAAAACTATAAAATGCTATCCCATAAGATAGTGTCTCCAACAGTGTAAGGCATGAACAATAGCTGCCAACTCCAGATCATGCATCGGGTAATTCCTCTCATGTGGCCTCAACTGCCAAGACCCGTACGTAATGACTCCATCACCCTACATAAGCACATCTCCTAGACCGATACCTGAAGCATCACAATAAATAGTATATCTCTTTCCTGACTTTGTCAAGACTAGTAAAGGTGCTGAAGTAAACCTCCCTTTCATCTCTTGAAAGGCTGACTCACAAGAATTTGACCATAAGAACTTCGCACCCTTCTTGGTCATACATGTCAGTGGTGATGCTAAGCATGAAAAGTCCTGTATAAAACGTATGTAGTATCCAACGAGTCCTAGAAAACTCCGCACATCAAAGACCTTCTTCGGCTTCTCCCAGGAAACTACAGCTCTCACTTTCTTTAGGTCTATTGATACTCCTGTCTCTGAAATAATGTGACCCAAGAAGTGAATCTGGTCCATCCAAAAGTGGATTTTTGAGAGCTTAGCATATAATTGATGCTCTCTTAGTGTACTCAAAATGATATCAAGATGTGTGGCATGGTCATGTCGAGTGTGATAGTACACCAAGATATCGTACATGAAGACTACCACGAAATAATCCAAGTATGGATGGAATACTCGGTTCATCAGTGCCATGAAAACTACAGGCATGTTCGTGAGACCGAACGGCATAATTAAGTACTCATATTGACCAAACCTGTTCCTGAAGGTTGTAAGAGGTATATCTGATGGTCTAACACGCAACTGATGATAACCAGATCTCAATTAAATCTTTGAGAACACTCAGGATCCTCGAATCTGATCAAAGAGATCATTAATCCTGGGCAAGGGATATCGGTTCTTGACCGTTAACTGGTTCAGCTTTTGATAATCTACACAAAGATTAAGGTTACTGTCCGCCTTCTTCGCAAATAGGATAGGCGAACCCCAAGGAGAAGTACTGGGTCGGATGAAACCCTTTGCCTGCAACTCCTCCAACTGCTTCTTGAGCTCCAGAAACTCAGGTGTAGCCATCCTATAAGGAGGAATGGACACCGGTTCTGCTCCTGGAACAAGCTCAATAGAAAAGTCTACCTCACGGTCTGGAGGAAAACTTGAAAAGTCCTCTGGAAAGACATCTCTGAAACGATCCAACACTAGAGTATAGCCTAACTGTGAAGTCCCCTGGTCATACAGATAAAGACTAGAAATATGGGCTGTAACTGCTCCCAACCCATGATGCTCTAGACCTGCTATGCTCGCTTGGACATCCCACTCGGCCTTATGAAGAAAAGATCCACCCTCTGTTGATATGAAACTCACCCTACGGTGATAATAGTCGACGACTACCTGGAAGGGAACTAGCCAGTCCATTCCGAGAATGAAATCATAGCCTGTCATCTCTAGAACATAAATATCTCAAAGGAAGTGACACCCACCAACCTCAAGAGGGCACTCCTTGCCCTGACGTTTACCAGATTTTCTTGTCCCCAACGGAGTTTCTACTATCAAAACATCAGTAGAAGAAAAGATACATATCCCAAGACTCTCTAAAACAGTGAATGATATAAAGTTATGCATAGAACCTGTATCGAAAAGAGCTGAAGATAAAACCGAGAAAACTAGGATCGTACCTCGAACTGTAGAGGGGCTGGGATCCTGATCTTGATGGGTCTGCTCTACTGCAAAAGTCTGGCCAGCTCTGCGGCCCTGTGACCCTGCCTGACTACTCTGACCTGATCCACCCTGTTATTGCTAGTGGCCTGGTGATTGACCACCATGGTCGTGACCTCCACCTCGGCTTGAACGGTCGGAAGAACTCTAGTTCCCAGACTGGTGAGAAACTGGAGGTGATGCTCCTGTACGAGGAGTCATAGATGAACCCCTATCACCAGCTTCTGGTGAAAAGATCTGACAGAAATGCTGAAGGTGTCCCAAATTTCCATAAGATCGACACTCCACTGGGTCTCTCTAAAACTGCGACCTCATATATCCACTTCTCCCGCACTGGTAGCACACCACCTGGCCACCAGAAGATGCATCCTGCCTACTCGGATCTCCCCGTGTAGTCTCCTTGCGGTGCTTCCGGCTATCAGCTGGTTGAGCACTAACTCTGGATGTCAATCCACCCTGGATCAAAACCTCAGATTCCCTCAGATTCTGCTCCATGATCAGTGTCTAGTTGACGATGGAAGTGATGGAAGTCAACCTGAATATTTTCACCTGATATCGGATGTCCTGTATGAGGCCATCCTCAAACTTCCTTTCCAGGAATAACCCATATCCTCCCAGGAAGGGTGTGAAATGCTGAAGCTCAGTGAAAAGAGAGGAATAATCCATAACTGATAGGGTATCCTACTCAAGGCTCATAAACTCCCGGGCTTAGTCGGCCCTCAGGGTCTCTGGATAGTAGTAGTCATAAAAGATGTGTTAGAACTCCTCCCAAGCCATAACCTGTTGATGAACCGCCAGTGCGATTACATACCACCATCTCTTGGAGGAATCCCATAGTATATAGGTAGAGAGATTGACTCTCTTCTCTGGAGGAGTCTCCAGATTCTCAAAGATCTTCAGCATGGCTTCTAGCCATGACTCTGCAGCCTAAGGTCCTCCTTCCCCCGAGAAAGTGGGAGGATGCTGTTTTTGGAAGACCCGCGTCAAATCAACCATCGACGGGGCAGGAGGCAGTGCTCCCTGAAAAGTATGCATTATCCTCATGAAGCCTTCCCTTAACTGTGCATCAGCACTAGTAACAGGTATAACTGTTGGTTCCAAGACTGGCACAAAAGGAGGATCTATGGGAAGTTCCTGATCATCCATGTCCAGTGTCTGATCACCGCCTAGAAACTGACATACAACCGGAGGGCGTCTCGGTGGCATGACTCTGCAAGTTCAATCACACACCTTAGATCAAGATATCAAAGACTGAAAACAAGGATCATAATAAGAGAACAAGAGGAAGAGAACATTCAAGTTTTACAAAACAAGACTACATGGTGTGTACACTCTCTACACGGCGTGTTACCTGAATTCATTCACATGGGTGTGTACTTTTTCCTAAACCGATCGTGTAACACCCCAAACACATGGCGTGTTCTCAAAAAACATAACATGTACTTGAATCCTCTTCCCTTGCCTGGGTCCTTCTACATGGTTAAGCCACACGGCTCTCCTAAGACAAGACTACACGGCGTGTTCAGGGAAGACACGACGTGTACTAGACAAGCTTCACCTGGCCTGTGTTGTTAGTGACACGGTCAGACACACTGCTCAAACTACACGGCGTGTTCCTGACAGACACGGCGTGTATGTGAAGGGATAACACCGACCCGTGTTTTTTCGTGACACGGTCGGGTACCAGGGTCAGACTACACGGCATTTTCAAGATGGACACGGTGTGTATAATAAGAGAATCCACCAAACCATGTTTTTAGATACATGGCCGGGTTCCTAGGTTTATACTGCACAGCGTGTTCTACGCGGACATGGCATGTTTCCAACAGAATTTTCCCATCCCGTGTCTCTTCCCACATGGCCTACGACATGGTTAGAGACTACACGGAGTGTACATAAAGTACACGACGTGTACTTAAGAAAAAAATTTTCTTCCCGAACAGAAGAACACATGGTGTGTACTTAACATTACACGGCGTGTATTCTGAGTTTTTCCAGACAGTAAGCCTCAGAAACTACTCCAGAACCCAGAAAACACTGAAACAAACATTAGAAATGCCAAATTATGATTCGTGAGGGCCCATACTCCCTGCGAATCAAAGTTTGGAATCCTATAAAAGTTATAAACAAGAGAACAGTGCAATGATCCACCAAATTCTGGTCCATGAGGGCCCATAACACCTCAAGAACCAAATTTTGGAATTCATTCAAGCAAACATCTACAGAAACATTACCTTATCAACAGAAGGTATTTTTATCAAGTCAACTATCACAACAACATGCATATTTTACACATCATATATCACAAAAACATGAAATCTCTAATTCATCCTAGATGGCATGACAAAAATGCATGACATGTGATTTCTAGAAAGTGCATATATGATGCATGAGATGGCATACCCTCATCTCATCGGGTTGAAACAGAAGTAGAACCTCAATAATATCAACAATAACAACACAAATCATGTGAATCACTCAAGGTGAAATCAAATCAACTATAATAATTACAAGAACAAAAAAATTGCAATAACGAGGTAGATTGACTTTTCCCTGTACATGGGTTAGCTACTCCTGGACACAGCTTATTACCAAGTACCTATTCCATCCTATCCCTAGATAAGGCTCCAAATAGTAAGTAAAAAAGAAAAGAAACCTCCTCTAATACCACTTTGTAACGTCCTAGTTTCGGGAGCCACCCAGAGGCGCCCTGTACCCGATTGGTCACATGGCCTCAAGCGCATTTCCCCGAACGCCAGAGGATACCGACTAGAAGCAAGGGCCTTGGGTGTGATAGTTGGGAAACTATGACCTCATTGGAAGAGTACACAACGTAAGTAAACAACACACAATAGCGGAAGCAGTAAATATCCAACCATAGTAAACAACGGAATACTGATAAAGAAACAACTGGAGCATAAATATATATAAATGATGCATGATACATACATGTCTAGGAAAGCATCCAAACAAGTCACAATGCTGAATATAGTACTAAACCAAAGTAAAAAAGGAAAATGGATGAGCAACTCCTCAGCATCACAAGCCTCGGCTTGGTCCCATGCTCTCTAGCTCCAATGTAATCAAGTACCTGAAGTCGAAGGGCGCTTGTCCATGTCTATACCTGCAACAATATAATCTGTTTGGGCCCAAAATCATATCCCAAATAGGTTGTGAGAAAAAAACTCAGTAGGAAACCACCACAAGATCTGTGCCTAACAATCAGTGAATATATGGTAGGTAAAAGTGAAGGAAGCAGTAAACAAGGAAAGCACTAAGCAGTAACAATCTACAATTTTAAGAATTCAAAACACCACACACCATGAAACAACAGAATAGATAACACAACAGGTAACCCTATGGGAAGTACCCACAACCTATCCCCTCTGGTCCTACCTATCAATTACAAGTAACCCTCTGGGTAGCACACACAGTCTCACCCCTCTGGTTCAGCTAAAGTATAGACTCTCTGAGAAAATACTCACCGTCAATTCCCCCTATAGTTTCGTATCATACTAAAGGCACTCTAGGGAATCACTCAATGTCAATTCCCCCTATGTCCCACGTCGAGGAACTATAGACACTCTGGGGAAGCACTAAACGTCAATTTCCCCTATGGTCTTACATCGTATAATTATAAAGACACTTTGGAGAAGCCCTCAACATCAATTCTCCCTCTGGTCTATACACCAGGTTCTCATGGCCCTGTGTAAGTCAAGCAAGTGAAGGAGCGCATAATGGCCAAGGTAAACCTCACGAACTACTTGTATAGCATTCTACATCACAACAGTCACACCATCCTATAATACTAGGCATGGAAAGTAAACAACAACCTAACAGACAAACAAGACCCAAAGGTAAAAACAGGAAAAACATGCATGGGAAACACTTCCAAAGCACAAAAATTCACCCTATTCATAATCAATAATCATCTACTCGGGCATACCAGTATAGCAGAGAAACAAAAAGTCTAAAAAGTTAAACACACAATACCTCGTTCATGGTTATTGGATGAAATTGCACATATAATTGAAAGACTTCCTACAGAAAGGCACAAACCACCTACCTTAGGGTTAGGAGATCAATATACTTGAACCTCGAAGCTTGAATCTCCTTAGAATGATGTATATCTAAGAAAATGTATAAAATTTTCAACCCACGATAACTTGGAAAAGAAGATAAATTATGAAACATGGTTCCGGCAGAAAAAAAAACTCACTGATGCGATTCCAACGCAATCAACGATGTTCAATTCGGAGGATGGATGAAGGCTCAGGGGCTCATCAAATATCTATGGCTGCTCGACACTCTCGAACGAACAAAACCTAAAAGAAGTTCATTATGGCGATTAGACGTGACCCCAGTGCATTTAATGAAAAAAAAGTACACAGTGTGTACTTTTGAAGTACACAATGTTTACTTTTGAAGAACACGGCGTGTATTTTCCTTTTCCGTATTCCGCTTTAAACGGCCTCCAAGTCACTCTCACACGGCCGTGTGTGTGGCTATTATACGGCCAGCACACGGCTTGCTGCGGAAAAGAAGTACACAACGTGTAATCATAAAGTACATGACGTGTACTTAAAAATTTTCCAAAAACTCCTCTTTTCTCAAAAACTCCAGGAAAAAGAAAAACGTACCTAAAAAGAAGGTTCGGGTTCTTACAAAATAAATATAACTTCATTATTCACCGATAAATAAATATTTCATCTGCAATATATTCTCTTGAATAACTAGCAATAAAATAAATGTGATTGGGCATACTTGAATAATTATTAAACCACAACCAGGAATAATATTCATTTAACTTATTAATTAAATAAATTTTTTAACTAAGATATTGGTTACACTTAGTGTGTGACCCTCTAGGCCTCTTTCTCGTTGGCATTAGGAAGCCTTACCTAAAGTCCAAGATTATTTTCTAGCAATGGGTCAAGGAACATAAAATAAAGAAGTTATTATCGTAATGATATGTCACCTTATACGAACACTTATCATGTAATATAATCCTTTTGTCTCAATATCTCTAATCAAGCAGGTTGCATGAAAGTGCCATCAACACATGTGCTCTATTTCTTATTCTTTGACTTCCCAGAATTGAATTTCCCTAGAGAACACCTTGACCATGGATTTAGTTAGGCTATATCATTTCCATCAAAGGGCATGATATATCTACTTCTGTATAAGTGAAAAATCCTTTCTCCCATTATTCATTAATACAGTATTACTCGTGACGCACCCAACACATCCTACCTCGTCGTGAACTTTTGTCTTCACGGTTTTCATCAATACATCTAAGTGAAAAAGTCATAATACCCATTAATAATAATCTTAAAGTCTAAGGACCAATACACATGTCCGAAGATATGAACATCCAATGACACTTATGAATGTGAATTTCCTACTGGTGAGTCTTGTTTTCATAATATCCTCCTGGATATTACCAAGGGTGCACACTATGATAAGGTGGATCAAAGTTTCATTAGTCCCCACACCTGATATCGTGTATCATTTATGTCCCTTAAAATGTTATCATCCATCCATAGAACGTATATTCAAGAATAGTGTCATGACGCTTCCGGGTTCTCATCATAGTAGGGATTCGCTATGACCTTTTAGTACGATATCTATTCTTAGTACATTATCACATACTATGTCATACATAAAAACAATCATGATGTTATAAATAGTTTATTTAATATTCATCCAATGAATAAAGGTTTATCATAAAGTAAAAATAAGTTGGTTTCTAGGGAACCAACTCTAACAGGCTCCCACTTGCATGAGAGTCAACTGCTAACAACCTTCAGTCCACTAGCTCTCACATGATATTCATGCTTCTACTGAGATAGTCCTTTAGTTAAGGGGTCCTCCACGTTCTCTTCCATAGACACTCTGTTCACTGCAACTTCACCCCTTTGATATAAATCTCTCAAGAGGTGATACTTTTGGAGTATGTGCTTTGTCCGTTGATGTGACCTTTTCTCTTTTGAAAGATTCATCATTGTAGTATTATCACAATACAATATAATAATATCTTTACTTCTAGGCACCACATAAATCTCCTAGAAAAAGTTCCAAATCCAGATGGCTTCCTTGGATGCATCAAAAGCCGCTATATATTTGGGATCTGCTATAGAATTAGAGACAATTGGATGCTTTGAACTCTTCCATCTCACAACTCCTCTGTTGAGACAAAAAACATATCCTGATTGCGACTTTAGATCATTTTGATCTGTTTGAAAACCAGCATCAGCATACCCTATGATGACAAGCTCATCATCTCCTCCATACACCAGGAACATATCCTTAGTTCTTCTCAGATACTTAAGGATAGTCTTAACAGTAGTCCAATGTTGTTCTCCTGTATCTGCTTGATATCTTCCTACCATGCTCAGTGCATAGGCAACATCAAGTCAGGTACATAACATGGCATACATGATAGATCCTATCACTGAAGCGTATGTAATATTACTCGTCATATCTCTCTCATGTTGTGTCTGGGGACACATTTTCTTAGAAAGATGTATACCATGTGACACTGTAACCAATACCTTCTTGGATTTTTATATACTAAATATCTTTAGTATCTGGTCAATGTATATACTTTGACTCAGTCCAAGCAGTCTCTTGGATCTATCACAAATGATCTTGATCCCTTGAATGTATGTTGTTTTTCCTAAGTCCTTTATGGAGAAGCACTTGTTCAACCAGTCCTTGACTGACTGCAAGACTAGTATGTCGTTTCCAATAAGCAATATATCGTCAACATACACTACTAGGATAATGGCCGCATTATCATTAAACCACTTGTAAACACATGGCTCACATTCATTCTTAATAAAACCAAATTATATTATGGATTTATTAAATCTAATGTTCCATGATTTGGATGTTTTCTTTAATTCCTAAATGGATCTCTATAACTTACATACCCTTTTAGCCTCACCTGGTGTCACAAACCCTTCTGGTTGTGTCACATAGACATATTCCTGAAGATTCCCATTAAGTAATGCAATTTTGACATCCATCCTCCAAATCTCATAGTCATGGAAAGATGCTATGGAAAGTATGATTCTTATGGATTTAAACATGGAAACTAGTGAAAAGGTTTCATCACAGTCAATTATTTGACACTATTTAAAACCATTATCCACTAGCCTTTCTTTATGGGTACTAACTTGACCTTTCATGTCCAGTTTCTTTTTGAATACCCATTTACACCCAACATCTGATACATCAACTGGTGCATCAACCAGAACCCAGATTTGGTTCTGATACATGGAATCCATCTCAGAATTCATAGCTTCTATCTATCTTGCAGCTTATGATATCTCTAATGCTTCCTTATAGGAGATAGGTTCATCATTGTCTAACAATAACGAGTCACCTTCCTCAGTGACAAGAAAACCATATCTCTCTAGTTCGCTTACCTCTCCTGTGCTCCTACGTAGTACTTGTGTTTTTGGAACTACCTGTAACACCTTAAGGTTTTGAAAATAAATATTGAATTCATGAAACACTATGTCCCTACAAAAAAAAAACATTTTATAATCTATCCATCAAACACAAATTTTCATCTACTATGTTTTGAATTTTGAAAAATGGCCATCTAGAGTTGTGATCAGTATGTCATTTGGAGTCTGATAAAACAAACTTGATTTTTTGGTGAATAGTAACATAACCTTATGAATAGTAATATGAACCTTATGAATAATAAATAATGATATTATTTTATTTTATTAAGGTAATAAGATAATGAGATCTTAATTAATTTTTTCAATGTGATATAAAACTAATTATACCTTTAAAATTATTATTTTTCGAATTAACTATGATTTTATTTAAAAATTAAATTAATAATATTTAGAAAAATATTTTTGAAAAATAGAGTTCATTTTTTAAATCTACACATCGAAAAATGGTTAGGATGAATTTTTGTGATTTTTCTAAAATACTTGAATTTTTCATGAATAGTAAAAATACAGTTTTGAGTTTTCGGTATGTTTAATGACATCATAATGATGTAATAATTAAAATAAAATGCTGGTGGACTTGTGTGTAGTAAAATAAGATATTAGTTTTCCCAAGTGGATAATATCATGGGCAAATACCGTGGTCAAGCCCATGGTTTTACAAAAAACCACTAATGAGGTGTCCTTTTAAATTAATAAAAAAACTCTCTCTCATTTACTATAAATACCCACTCATTCCTATGTTTTACTTCATTAAAAACTCATAATCCTAAAATATATGGTTTTTTTACCTCCATAATAGACCTCCAAAGGTGTCCTCAAGCCTCAAAGGTTCCAACCTTCAAGTATTAGGAGTTACTCTATAAGGTAAGAAAATTCTCAACTCCTCTTCTCTATTCAAGTTCTCTTTTTTGTGGTATGTATTTCAAGTTTTCACACCATGTTCTTATTTACATATTATTCTCTCACTATACCATTTTATGGTTATTTTATTAATGTTTGAACCCTATCCCCTCTATTTTTAATGTTTTCTAAAAACATGTTGCATAGTCGTTATGCTGCAAAATTTTCGTTAGGGATTTCTCAACTTTTCTTTTATTTTCAAGTTCATTTATTTTCTTTTTTTCCTCACCTCCTTTCATAAAAATGTTATGATAGAACCATTAACTTAAATGTATTGTATTTTTTTAATATAATAATTCATCATCATCTCCCTTTTCCCATTATTTTATACTATACATGAAAACACCATCTGAGATGTGATAATTTATCACATTCAAGGACAACGAGTTTTCAATTTCTATCACCATCTTAAATTCTGGTCATGAAACCATTTTTATGGTTGAACCAGACTATAATATATGTATTATAACCTAATTAATATTAAGGAACCAGTATACATACATATTATTAAATCATATGACCAAACTAGTTCCTAATAATAAAAATACCGCTAAAATAATCTAAGTGTATGTCATTAATAATTCATCAAATGATTCATCCTTTTTCCATGTAACAAAATTATAGAAATAAAAATTAACAATTTTGGACTTTCATAAATAATATTTAATTTTAAATCTGGATATTTACATCCATTCCATATGAACTCCATTACTTAAGAACAAGTGAACTGATTGTAAAAATAAAGAAAACGAACACTTCAGAATGATGAAATTCAATATAATAACTTATCAATAAGGGAATAAATGAACTAAAAAGAATTATGATAAACTAAATACATGTATAATAGGTTCTTAAATAAGTTATTAATAAGTCTAATTTAATATTCCAGGACCTTAAGTTCAAGAGCGGAACACATTCAGACTTAAGGTAAGGGTTTTTCTACCTGAACCTCCTTTTTCATTCGGGTTATTTTTATTGTCCAATTACCTCAATGAAATTATTGTGTATTATTAGATACTCCTCATAAATTAGGTTTGGGTGTTCTATATATGTTTACCAACCATAATCCTACTACCGTTTAATGGGATTTAGGTGTTCTAAAAGGATCTTTTCAAAAATCCTTCCCAAAATATAAACCCGATTCAAGGGAATTTGTCAAATTCTCACCCATTTTAAAGGGAACCCTATAATCTGCTTTTTTGGAAACTATTATCTTTATAAAATCAATAATTTTATTATGAAAATACTATCTTACTTCACTTCCAGTTTTATACAATTTTTTTAAAAGAACTCTTCTTTTCAAAGTAAAAGGGTATTTATCTCAAGAATTACTCGAAGATTTTATAAGAGTATCTTCATCTATTTCAACACTATTGTTGGTTATTATGTATTATTGGTATTAATATTTAATGGTATAATATACCATATTTATTTGAATGTTTTATGATTAGTTTGACTATGGATGTTCTATCTTAAAACCATTCACCAATTTACTCCAAATGGTTAGTGTTTATGCTTAATGTTCGGGGAAAGTTATTTGCATTTCATATGTTAGTTTCAATATGATTTTGTATATTGTTTATGTTTATCCCCATTAATATTAGGAATTAATTGGACTTAGTAAGTTTCAGGTGGGGCCCACTATATCCCCTCGGTGCATCGGTAGGTCTCATGAGACAAATTACGGTCTTGGCACAAGGCCTTGACAAAATGATTATTTTTGGTCTTGGTATGAGGCCTTGATGGTATGGTGATTATGTACAGAATTATGCATTAACTCATTATGAAAATAGTATTGATGGTTCATGTGGTTATTCGACTATTATAATACTCATGATTATGTTTTATTATGGCATTACTTACTCAGATCTTATTCCTACCATAACGTGTTCAAGTTTTTGTTAAAGGCACATGTTTTTAGTTATTGAACTTGCCTAATGTTTATATATTTTCCGATGTATTTATTACCCTATATGAGAGTTTGATCTCACCCCTTTATTATGTTTCATTTTCTCAGGATATGTAGAATTTTATTTTGAATGACATGCTGAAATAATCTAGGAGTTGTGGATGTTTTAAAAGGAGTTCTTATGTTGTTTTTCTTTTCAAGTTGTAATGTTGAACTTATGTATGTATCTTATTTCCAATAATACTAAACTACTTGGTCCTTCGAGATGAATATTCCTTGTTTATATTCCAATTTAATTAAATAAGGCATCGACTTTGGGAAACTGGGTTCGGGTCCTTACAGTTGGTATCAAGGGAAGTTTAATAGCAAACATGCAAACTAGATTAGAAAATGTAGATAGGGAACAAATTCCTAAGGTAGTATTTGAGGAAAAACATACAATAACATCCTAGAATCTTGGTAAGGAATAGATTGTGTGGATATTTCTAGCAAATACATCTCTGTCTGGATACAAACAGGTAGAGGTGGCTCAGGCACAGATGTACCTAGGAGAGAAAACTCTGACAAGGAGTTTCAGGCTTGGGTATCCTGGTTCATGACAATAGGCCTTACTTCACTCTTGGTATTGACACTCTCGTGGGATATTCTTTGTATTATTCACATTTTCTTTACAAACCATTATTAATGATTTAAATGTAAATTTTTCCTCAAAGATACCATGTTTATGATTAAGATATTAGCTATGCATATAATTTCGATTCATGCTAAGTATTTTTTCTACATTGAGATTATAAATTATGATTCATACCCTAATATAATGTATGTCATTATTTATAAATGGCGCATAGTGGAAGTAATGGAAACCACATGAACGTGTGTGTCCTATGTAGGGATTTCCCACTGATGCAATATAATGATGTTGGATCTAGTGTTGTGACTGGTTCTGAGCAACTTGTAACTATACTGGTACAACTACCTCAAGTTATGAATAACAACCTTACCCATATGGAGCATTCAGATCCACCACATGGAGGAGCTATGTTAGATCACTTTATGCGACAACAATCTCCACTATTCAATGGGGCTACAAACCCGTTTACAGCAGAGCAGTGGATATGTTCCCTAGAGAAGATATTTCTCACTTTGGGATGTAAAGAAAGAGAGAAGGTTTTCATAGTAGTTTATCGTCTATTGGGAGATGCGGATATGTGGTGTTCCTTAATCCAAAACACAAAGGAGGAAGAAGAAATATAAGAGATTGAATGGATATATTTTAAGGGAATATTCCTAGAAAAAAATTTCCCTTGTGAACAGCGAGCAGATATGGAAAGGAGATTCTTGAATCTGAGATAGAAGGAGGATGAAAATGTTGCCAAGTATGAAGCCAATTTTATAAGATCAAAAAGGCATGTAGCGGACTACATACATAATACAAGGAGAAAAATTGATTGATTCTTTGATGGTTTAAAACCATTCCTCCAAAGGGCTTTAGTCTCCCAAAGTTTCTCATCATATAAAGATATAGTCTCAAGTGCTATCAAGAAAGAAAAAGAATTTTCTAAGTCTTATGAATTTAAATGAAAACAAGATAAGAATAGGGATTCCAAAAACTCTAGAAAAGGAAATAAGGAAATGGGGAAGAAGGGAAGATTTGAATTTCCATCCTGTAGTAATTGTGGGAAGAAATACTCTAGCACTTTCTAGAAGGGAATGGGAGTATGTTACAAGTGCATAGAAAAAGGCCACCTATCTCGAGATTGTAAGGGGAATAAAGAATCTACCAATTTTCAATGCTAAAATTGTAGGGATATGGGAAATTATGCACATGAATGTCTTAATCATTAGATAAATGTTCCTCAAAGAAGTCCAAGGGAGCAAGGCCAAACTTATGTGGTCACAACTACGGAGGTTGAAGTTCCTAATGAAGAGGTGGAAGGTACATTAATCATTTCATCAAACTTAGACAATTATTTATTTGATTCTGGATCGTCACATTCTTTCATATCTTCTCAGTTTTTCAAATCATGATTCAAAAATTTATTGCAAGAGGAAGGAGGTTACCATTTTTTAGGATGATGTGGAATCCCTTATCTTTAGGGAAGAAACATCACCATCTGATTCTCATCTAGATCCACCCCCAGTAGCTCTACTGAATTCAATTATTGGGGAGGAATGGAATGAAATAACTATGGGTGAGGAGAATAATGTACAGATATAGGATTTACCTATTGTGCAAGAATATGTTGACATCTTTCTAGAGGATTTACCTGGACATACTCCAGAGTGGGAAATTAAGTTTTCCATTGACTTAATTCCTGGTTCAAGGCCCATATCAAAGACCCCTTATAGAATGGCCACTATGGAGTTAGTGGAACTAAATAAACAACTAGTTTAATTGAGTGATAAGGGATTTATTCTCCCTAGTTTTTCTGCATAGAGAGCCCCTGTTCTAATTGTTAAGAAGAAAGATGGGTCTATGAGGTTGTGCATTGACTATAGAGAGATCAATGCTATAACAGTAAAGAAAAAGTATCCCCTACCTCACATTGATGATTTATTTGATCAACTATATAGAGCCCAATATTTTTCGAAGATTGATATTCGATCTGGATATCATCAGTTGCTTTTGAGGAAGGAAGAAATTCCAAAAATAGCATTTCGAACCAGGTATAGGCATTATGAGTTTACAATAATGCCTTTTGGACTAACTAATACACCATTTGTTTTCATAGATCTAATGAATAGAGTTTTCAAGGAATATTTTGATGAATTTGTGGTGGTGTTTATTGATGATATCCCGGTATAATATAAAAGCTATTAAGATCATGAAAATCACTTGCACACTATTCCAAAGACTCTTAGAAGAAATGAATTATATGGGAAGTTTAGTAAGTGTGATTTTTGGCTCCAATCAGTTTCCTTTCTGGGACACATTGTCTCTAAGGATGAAATATCTTTAGATCCTGCAAAGATAAAGGTTTTGCAAGAATGGAAAAATCCAATGAACATAACTGAGGTACATAGTTTTATTGGTTTAGCAGGTTATTATCAGCATTTCATTCATAACTTCTCCCTTTTAGCCAACCCAAAGACCAAGCTTACACGAAAAGGGGTTAAGTTCATATGGACAAAGGAATGTGAATAATGTTTTAAATAATTGGAGATAATATTAGTGAATACTCCAATATTGACTCTACCATCATAAAATGGTGGATTTGTGATCTTTAGCGATGCATCAAAGAAAGAACTTGGTTGTTTCCTTATGTAGAATGATATAGTGATTTCCTATGAATCTAGGCAGCTAAAAATTCACGAAAAAAACTATCCAACTCGTGATCTTGAGTTAGAAGTGGTAATCTTTTCTCTGAAGATTTGGAGACATTACCACTATGGAAAAAAATGTGAGATATATACAGATCATAAGAGTTTGAAATATATTTTCTCACATAAATAAATCAACATGAGACAAAGGAGATGGATTGAGCTTCTCAAGGATTATGATTGAACAATACACTACCACCTGAGGAAGGAAAATAAGGGGGCAAACGCTTTGAGTAGAAAGGACCATGTAATTTTGAACAAGATGAGAGTTGAAAGGGATCCTTTGTTCATGGATCTAGTAAAGATGGATATGGGAATTGTCAAGGAAGGTAACACATCACAACTTTTTTAAATGGTTTCCAAACCTTCTTTAATGGAAAGGATAAAAAGTTCTTAGGTTGATGATGAGGAGTTTCAAAAGAAAATTAAATCTGTAAATGATGGGAAGTTGATTGACTTTGTATATGTAGGTGGCATTTTGAAATTCAGAAAGAGGCTTTGTGTTCCCACTATTCCTGAGCTAAAGAGGGAACTATTGAATGATTACCAGAGCTCTAATTTCTCTATACACACTGTTATCACAAAGATGTATAGATATCTAAAGGAAATTTTTTTGTGGGAAAACGTGAAGAGTGGGATTTCTGATTATGTGTCGAGAAGTTTGGTTCTTCAACAGGTTAAGGTTGGAAGACAACATCCATGAGGAGTCATGAAACCCCTACATATTCCTATGTGGAAATTGGATGATATTACAATGGAATTTATCATGGGGCTACCAAAGACTCCAAGAAAGAATGATGTGATATGGGTCATTATTGATCATCTTACAAAATCAGCACATTTTCTTTCTATAAGAGAAGATTTACCACTTAAATGTTTAGCAAGACTATATATTAATGAAGTTGTAAGACTTAATGGTGTATACTTATCAATTGTTTCTAATCATGATCCCGCTTTTACATCACAATTCTGGAAAAGTCTTTAGAAGGCCCTAGATATTGATCTTCGTTTGAGCACTGCCTACTACCCACAAACTAATAGACAATCAGAACGAACTATTCAATCTTTGGAAGACATGTTGAGGTATTGTTAACTTTACTTTCAAGGTATGTGGGATCAGTATTTACCTCTCATAGAAGTTTCCTATAACAATAACATCCATTCAAGTATTTATATGGTACTATATGAATCGTTATATGGAAAAAGATGTCACACACCAACTTGCTGGGATGATGTTGGTGAAAGAAAGCTCGTAGGCCCTGAACTTATTGAGGAAACAACAGAAAAGGTGAAGATTATCCAAACCCATATCAAAATAGCTCAAAGTAGGCAAAAGATCTATGTTGATAACTGAAGAAATGATTTGGGATTTCAAGAAGGAGGTTATGTTTTCTTAAAGGTATCTCCATGGAAGGGTATTATACGATTCAGTGAGAAGGAAAAATTAAGTCCTAGGTATATTGGACCTTTTGAAATTCTAGATCGAATTGGAGTTGTAGCTTACCATTTGGCATTTCCTCCAAGTCTCTCCAAAGTTTATAATGTGTTCCATGTATCAATGTTAAGGAAATACATGCCAGACCCAGCACATGTACTCACCTATGAAGAAATAGAACTTCAGCCCGATCTGTCTTATTGTAAAAATCCTATCAAGATTCTTGATACCAGAGAACAAGTACTGAGAAATCGGAAAACTATCCTAGTATAGGTTCTCTGGAGGAACTATAATATGGAGTAAGCAACATGGTAGCCTGAGGAGCATATGTTGAAGACATGCCCGAATCTTTTTAGGTAACAATTTGTGAATTTCAAGGATGAAATTTTTTTAAGGAGGGGAGAATGTAACACCCCATTGTTTTGAAAATAAATATTTAATGCATGAAACACTATGTCCCTACAAAACAAAACATTTTATAATCTAGCCATTAAACACAAATTTTAATTTCAAAAAACGGTCATCTAGAGTTGTGATTAGTATGTCATTTGGAGTCTGATAGAACAAACTTGATTTTTTGGTGAATAGTAACATACCCTTATGAATAGTAATATGACCCTTATGAATAGTAAATAATAGTATTATTTTATTTTCTTAAGTTAATAAGATAACGATATCTTAATTATTTTTTTCAATGTGATATAAAACTAATTATACCTTTAAAATTGTTATTTTTTGAATTAACTATGATTGTATTTAAAAATTAAATTAATAATATTTTTAAAAAATGGAGTTCATTTTTGAAATCTACACATTAAAAAATGGTTACGGTTAATTTTTGGGATTTTTCTAAAATACTTGAATTTTCCGTGAATAGTAAAAATACAGTTTTGAGTTTTCTGTATGTTTAATGACATCATAATGATGTAATAATTAAAATAAAATACCGATCAACTTGTGTATAGTAAAATAAGATATTATGTGTCCGAATTGGATAATACCATGGGAAAATACCATGGTCAAGCCCATGGTTTTACAAAAAAACCACTAATGTGGTGTCCTTTTAAATTAATAAAAAACTCCCTCTCATTTACTATAAATACGCACTCATTCATTTATTTTACTTCATTACAAACTCATAATACTAAAAAATCTGGTTCTTTTACCTCCCTATTAGTCCTACCAAGGTTTCCTCAAGTCCCCAAGGTCCCAACCTTCAAGTCTTAGTAGTTACTCTACATGGTAAGAGAATTCTCAACTCCTCTTTTCCATTCAAGTTCTCTTTTTGTTGTATGTATTTCAAGTTTTCACACCATGTTTTTATTTCCATATTATTATGTCCCTATAATATTTTATGGGTCTTTTATTAATGGTTGACTCATGTCACCTCTCTTTTTAATGTTTTCTAAGAACATGTTGCATAGCCGTTATGCTGCAAAATCTTCGTAAGGGATCTCTCAACTTTTATTTTATTTTCAAGTTCCTTTGTTTTCTTTATTTACTCACCTCCTTTCATAAAAATGTTATAATATCTCCCTTACCTTACATGCATTGGATTTTTTTGTGATAATAGAATAATTCATCATCATCTCTCTTTTTCCGTTATTTTATACTATAAATGAAAACACCATCCAAGATGTGATAATTTATCACATTCAAGGACGACGGGTTTTCAATTTCTATCACCATCTTAAATTATGGTTATGAAACCATTTTTATGGTTAAACCAAACTATAATATATGTATTATAACCTAATTAATATTTATAAACCAATATACGTACATATTATTAAATCATATGACCAAACTAGTTCCTAATAATCAAAATACTACTAAAATAATCTAATTGTATGTCATGAATAATTCATCGAATGACTCATCATTTTTTCATGTAACCAAATGATAAAAATGACCATTAACAATTATGGATATTCATAAATAATATTTAATTTCAATTCTGTAGATTTATATCCATTCCACATGAACTCCATTACTTAAGAATAAGTAAACCGATTTTGAAAATAAAGAAAACAAACACTTTAGAACGACAAAATTCAATATAATAACTTATAAATAAGGGAATAAATAAACTAAAAATAATTATTATAAAATAAATACATGTCTAATATGTTCTAAAACAAGTTATTAATAATTCTAATTTCATATTCCAAGACCTTAAGTTCAAGAGCAATACACATTCAGACTTAAGGTAAGGGTTTTTCTACCCGAACCTCCTTTTTCATTCGGGTTATTTTTATTGTCTAATTAAATCAATGAAATTATTGTGTATTATTATTTAATCCTAATAAATTCAGTGTGGATGTTATATATATGTTTACAAACCATAATCATACTCTCATTTAATGGGAGTTATATGTTCTAAAAGGATCTTTCAAAAAATCCTTCCCAAAATACAAGCCCGATTCAAGGGAATTTCTCAAATTCTCACCCATTTTCAAGGGAATACTATAATATGTTTCTTTGGAAACCATTATCTTTATAAAAAAATCATTTTATTATGAAAATAATACCTTAATTCACTTATGTTTTTATAAAAATATTTTCCCAAAAGAACTCTTCTTTTCAAAGTAAAATGTTATTTATCTCAAGAATTATTCGAAGATTTTATAAGAGTATATTCATCTATTTCAACACTCTTATTTATTCTTATGTATTATTGGGATTAATATTTCATGGTATCATATACCATATTTATTTTAATGTTTTATTATTAGTTTTATTGTAGACGTTCTATCTTAAAACCATTCACCAATTTACTCCAAATGGTTAGTGTTTATGCTTAATGTTTGGGGAAAGTTATTTAGATTTCATATGTTAGTTTCAATATGATTGTGTATGTTGTTTATGGTTATCCCCATTCATATGAGGGATTCATTGTACTTATTAAGTGTCATGTGGGTCCCACTATAGTCTCTCGGTGCATCGGTAGGTCTCATGAGACAAACTACGGTCTTGTCAAAAGGCCTTGACAAAATGAGTATTTATGGTCTTTGCATGAGGCCTTGATAGTATAGTGATGATGTCCCGCATTATGCATTCACTCATTATGAAAATATTATTGGTGGTTCATGTGGTTATTCGACTAGTATAATACTCATTATTATGTTTTATTATGGCATTACTTACTCAGCTCTTATTCCTGCCATAATGTGTTCAAGTTTTTGTTAAAGGTGCATGTTTTTAGTTATTCAACTTTCCTAATGTTTATATATTTTATGCTGTATTTCTTAACCTTACTGAGTGTTTGAGATCACCCCTTTATTATGTATCATTTTCTGAGGACATGAAGAATTTTATTTTGAATGACATGCTAAAATAATCTAGGATTTATGGATGTTGTCAAAGGAGTTCCTATGTTGTTTTTCTTTTCAAGTTGTAATTTTGAACTTATGTGTGTATCTTGTTTCCAATAATACTAAACTACTTGGTCCTTAAATATGTATATTCCTTGTTTATATACTAATGTAATTAAATAAGGCACCGACTCCACGCAACTGGGGTCGGGTCCTTACACTACCTCTTCTACGGGGACCTATGGAACTTATTCATATACCAACTCCTGTGTATCTTGAGCATAAACTTCATTGAAGTCAATTTTTCTCCCACTATCCCTTTTGAGGATGTTCTCCCTCTTAATAAAGACAATCTTTTTGTAAATAGTCACTTTCTTATATGAGGGGTTGTATATGTAGTATCCCTTTATTTCCTTGGGATACCCTATAAAGATACACTTCATCCCCAGGGTGCTAGTTTGTTTCATGAGAAAGCCTTAACAAATGTCTCGCATTTCCACGCACATCTATGTGACAAAGTTATTTTCTTTCCATTTAATATCTTGAAGGGAATCCCATTTTTTCTCCTTAGTTGGTACTTGTTTTAATGTGTATGCTGCAGTTTGAAATGCATATCCCCAAAAGGATAATGGAAGATCTGCATGAATCATCATTGACCTTACCATTTCCAACAAGGTATGGTTCCTCCTTTCACTAACACCATTCCACTGTGGTGTATAAGGTGGAGTGAGTTGAGATAGAATCCCAAACTCCCATAAAAGGTCGATGAACTCTTGGTTAAGATATTTTCCACCTCGATCCGATTGAAGCTTCTTTATCTTTTTACCAAGCTAATTCTCTACTTCATTCTTGAACTCCTTGAATTTCTCAAAGGACTTGGACTTATGCCTCATTAAGTAGACATAGCCATATCTACTCAAGTTACCTATAAAAGTAATGAATTAAGAGTACCCACCTCTAGATTTTACTGGAAATGGTCCATACACACCAGTATGTACCAATCCTATAAGCTATGTGGCCCTTTCACCCTGTCCACCAAATGGTGGTTTGATCATTTTTCCTTGTAAACAATCATGACATCTATAAAGTGGTTTTAGCTCAAAAGAGTCTAAATAACCATCTTGACAGAGCTTTGTCAAACGCTTCTCGTTTAAATGACCAAGGTAATGATGCCACAACTAGGTGTTGTATGAGTCATGTGAACTTTGTTCATTATCAATTTCTAACACTTGGTTCTCATAATTTAATACTTACATATATTTATTTAAATGTGTCATACCATAACATATGTCGTCCTTATAAAAGTAACAAAATTTATTTCTGAACTTGAAAATAAATCCATCTGTATCTAAAATCGATACAGAAATTGTGTTCTTGGTAACACTAGGTACATAATAATAGCCAGGTAAAAACAAAATCATTTCCATCAGCAATGTGAGGTGGTATTCACTAATGGAAATAGCATCCATCCTCGCACCATTGGAAGCTCACAGATCCACCTCTCCTCTGGTCAATTTTCCAAAATCTACTTGGTTCCTACATTTGAATACAGATGTGATCCCCACAAGCTATATCTAAAACCCAATGTGTATAAATGGAAAGATTGCACTCGATAATGAATGAACATTTGGCTTCCCATTGCCTCTGGGTGTAGTTCCTCTTCTAGTGGCCTGACATGCCACATACAAAGCATACTGCCTCCTTTTCCTTCTCCTAGCTTTGGATCTTCTTTTTCTTGGTCAGACGGTGTTTAGAGGATTTATATTTTTTATAAATCTTAGACCCCCTTTTCCTTTTCCTTTCTCTTACTATTCACCATAAGGAATGTGGGTTTTTCACACCCCATGTTCTTATCAACTTGAAAAATTAGGGTAAGAAGCTCTGATAGACTCTTATCATTATTACTCATATTATAATTCATAATAAAAATATAGAAGGTCTTAAGCGGTGATGATAGTATGAGATCTGTATGCAAATCATCTGGGAATTTAAACCCTAAGATGTATAGATGCTCAATGTAGCGAATAAGATTGACTACATGTGGTCCAGCTAGTGAAGAATCTCCAAGATTAGTAGTGAACCAAGAGTTGGAGATCTCATACCTCTCATGTATTTCCTTATTTTGATAGCGATCTCGAAAGTGATACATCATGCTATAAGCATCCATTTCCTCACATTGCTTTAATAGCTCATTGGTCATAGATGATAGCATGAGGCCCTGAACATCCGTAGTGTTATTTAGATGTTTCTTGTACATAGAGATTTCTTCATCACTCACCTCCTTTTCAGGCGCAACTGGTAAAGGCTCTTCTAGCACATAATGTTTCCTCTCATGGCGAATGATAACCCGAATGCACCTTTGTCACTCTTTAATTCTGATGAGAAGTTTTTTCCTTCTCGATTATGGATCAAAATGATATGTTTGATGTCATTTTGATTTTTGTTTCTAAAAATTAAGATGAACAGAGTTTTATTAATTTATCTTGATAAAAATAGAAAAATAAATAAATTAATATTTATCAGTCTCCCACTATTTTTTCGAAACCCAGTAGCCCTCGCCATTGGATTTGGAATATCCTACTCCTTGGACATTCTAGTGGCCAAGATCTATATTTCTCTTCACATTACCCCAACTAGGGTTGGTCAAGAAACTTGAAATGTTTTAGGTAGGCATTCCAAATGCCAACTGCATTAACTCATAGTTTCTTGATCTATTGAGTGGAATCCCCAATCCTAAAATCCTTATTTTTGGATTTCCTCAACCTTTGCCTCTCAGTTACACCAAGTCCTGCTGTGGAAGTCAACCCTTGATGTAAACTAAGTTAAGTCAACCCAAAAATTCAAATTAAAATTTTCCAATAATTTAAAGCACCCCAACTATGGTTGGTCAAGCACCTTGAACTATGGTTTGATTCTAACCGAAGTAATGGAAGGCTATACCGACTTAATATTTAATAGAGGGGTTTTATCCTTTATGCATAAATTATCACTTATTATCTTTTCACATGATTGTTAATGTTAAGTGGGATATACTTAAGTGATTAACCATGTATAGATAATATTTACGCATAATCCATTTTTTTTATTTTATTTCCATCTTGTATGTTTGTTAGTTCATTAATTATGTGATCGCATCAAACATCCATAATGAATAACCATACAACTAATAAAAATAAAATATTGGGTATGATCATGAGATTTACTATTTATTGGTTTATCTAATAGTTGATAAACTAACCCTGACCCAGGGGAGAAACACCTTGAACCGTTTAAGGTTCGTGTTTATAGATTTCCACTTGTCCACCTTTGTATATCCTTGGATTGGTTTCGCCTCGGCTCCTAACTTGAACCACCTCCACTAGCTTGGGAGCTCCATCCATTACATATGATTTTAATTCACACACAGGTGAGGGGTAAATGGGGTTTACATAAAAGAAACCATAGGTACGCAGACCCTACATATTAATGAGGAGAAGGCACGCATGCCAACAATTTTAATTTAATAAATAAATTAAAAGGGAACCAATCACATACAAAGGTCCGGTCTAGCTCCTGATCATCCACATACATGCAGCGAATTGCACATTTAATAAAACTATAATTCAATTATTTAATCGTTCTTATTAAGATAAATTATGCTTGAATCGATTAATCATTATCATTAATTAATCAATCCTTTTTATTTTAATCCTTTTCTGAATTTCCTTGAGAATCTCATCCATTACTTTATACATAACTCATACCTTGGAAGCAACACGATGAATTCCCATCTAAAACTACCCAGGATGTATTTATACTTGTATACACTTTATTCTTTGTTCCATTGTAGCATGCATGCATAATTATAATTGTAATACAACTCATACATGATGTGCAGATCTTTGAACATTACGCAGATGTTAATTAAACACACACATAGATATATATATATATATATATATATATATATATATATCAAACACCTATCACATGTTGTGTCCTAGCTTTATTCCCACACTAAGGTACATGTCTCAAGGGTTACATAATATAATAATAAATTTTAAATCTACATAATTTGTAAATAGTACACAATGAGTAGATACAACTACACGGCTTGTACTCTCCTCACCTTCCATCCGAAGTGCACACATAGGGAAATGACTTATGAGGTGTGATTCAGAAATCTTCAGAGTACACGGCGTGTCCAGTGGGCCACACACCGTGTAGACTCCACGTTACACGATCACCAGCTAGGAAAGACGTGTGTGGGATACAAGACTTGACCCTGACCTGACGGGACTACATGCCATGTCCAGTAGGCCACACGACATGTAGTCTGACTGACCGTGTGCTAGTCTTTCCTGGTCAACACGCGGTGTAATAATTAAATGCACCATGTGTCATTAATGCACACGGCTTGAGTAATTGTCGAATTACTCCGGATGTATTGAACAAAAACACATTGCATGTAGATCCGACCACAATGCGTGTATTCTTGTATTATCTAGACAGAACTGTCAGTGCCTGCTGATGAGATCCTCGATTTAATTTTAATCATAGAATTATTCATTTTTTTAGATCTGTGAGAAATGATAAGGGATGAACAGATCATGAAATTCAGAATATAAGAATGATTAAACATGAATTGAAAAACTAAATTATTAAATCATAAATCATCAAAAAATTATTTAAATAATTATAAATGAAAATATGACCACTCTGATGCCATATGAAGGTTTTAGGTGCAGCTGAAGTGCAGTATGGACGTGTACCCAACTTTTCAAATTTCCATAATTGATGATTAATTCGAGATAAATACGACGATGAATGCCAGTATCCATGGAATTGAATCAAATTTAAAAGACAAAGGAGAAAACTCAGAACTGAGAAGAGAGGATTGACATATTTTGTTTATAATTAATTTAATTTAATTATAGAATTACCTCCAAGGTGATTCTTTCTTCGCTGAGGAATCCGACCACGGGTCTAAGGTATAGCTTCTGTAAGAACCCAAGTTTTGGGACTCAGAGACTTTGAAAAATTTCTTGATGTCATTCCAGAGCAGGCCATTCAGGCGGCGTGCAATTTCAAGGCCCGGTGTGCCCGGAATTAATTATATAAAAATGTTAAGTGTTTTTATATTATGCACATGTGGTTAACTAAATAAAATGTGATATCTTTTATAAAGTTGATCAGATAGGAAATCTGAGACCATGGTTGGGTCTAGAATGCGGTGTTTACCCTAGGCGCGACATAAAATGAGTCGGCACGGGATGTTCAGACCCCTCGCTCATTGGCGGCGTGTTAAATGGATAATTAAATTATCAAATTATTCATTTAATAGCTCAAAACAAAATAACTCCTAAATAGTAGCTCGGATCGGAAATTTGAGGGCATGGTTGCGTCTGGAGCATGCAGTTTAACCTAGGCAGGGTGTAAAAGTTGCGGGTGCGGGCCTGCTGTGAGAGATGTCACCCAGGGGAAAAATTTTCATTTTAAAAATGACTTGGGGGTTTTTATCACTGGCGTTATTTTCAAATAACTTTCGAACGAAGCCTTGGAATGTAAATCCAAGACTTCCATTGAGTTCGAAATGGGGCGTTTTTCCTAGGCGCGACATAAAATGAGAGGGCACGATAAATTCGGATTTCACGCTAAGTGGTTTTTCTATAAATAGAAAAATGAGGAGTTGGAGTTGGGGTTTTCCCTTCTCTATCTCTCTCTCTCTCCAACGTTATTCGGCATTCTTCGCCGGATCGAGGAGCAATCTTCGCCGAAACCTCGGCGGATCGAAGGTGGAGCGCAACGAAGGCATCGCCAACGATGAACGAATCCAAAGAGGTAGAATTTCTTATGGTTTCTGCACCCTTGTTTTCAATTCTTAATTTATTTGAACCGTCATCGTTTGATCTTTGTTTTGATTATCATCGTTGATCTCCGCACGAATACGACCATCAAACCATGAATTTAATCACCCTTGGTTGCGTGTTATTCGCTTGTTTTTCATCAATTTTTAGGCACTTCAAAATGGCGACGGATCATCCAGTGGAGTTGGATGCTGTGAAGGTCTCGTCTAGGATTCTGAAAACTGGTCTCAATTTAGTTTTCGGATGAGCGGGGTGGACGCGGTGGTCCGCGGGATGGATCACCAGAGAAACCCAGCCGGTGGCGGCCGGCGGTGGACTGTGGGCAGCGAGCAGGCGGAGCGGCCAGCCTGGCGTGCGGGGCTGGGTGTGCAGCTTCGGCTGGATTGCGGCCGATGGAGCAGGGTCGAAGTGCGAGGGAGTGCAGCGCTCAGGCGAGGCCGGGGTGCAACAGGAGCGGAGGAGTGGGGAGTTCGTCATGGCATCACGGTCGAAGGGGAGCTTGAGGGTGGACCTCAGGTGTGCAGAGGAAGCAAGGACCCGCAAAGGGCGGGTCCTGCTGGTGCGCTGAGGAAGACCGGCCAAGCGGCCACTCTGCTGGGAGACGAGGACCCGCAAAGCGCGGGTCCTGTTGGGCGACACGACGGAGACCGGACAACTGGCCAGTCTGTTTAAAAAAAAAACGGATTCGAGGCGGGTCCGGTGTTGCTGGAGCGGGCTGGCGGTTCGGACCAGGCCGACCGGGGTGAACCGGCCCGGTTGGGCCCCCCTTGCGCTTGGGGGGGGTATCTTCTAAACGACACGTCTGTTTGACGCGCCATCTTCAGCTGTGGGTTCGTGTCGGCGAGACGAACCTTTCAAAGAAAGTTTTCGGGTTTTTGGGTTCTGCGCCCGAAGACGGGTGACCTGAGGAGCTTTAATTTAATAATAATAAATTATTATTAAAGTTACGACGAACGTGGCTCGCGAGCCGGACGTCCGTTTGAGGTGCTGTCAGAGGTGCGGTGAACCCGGAGCTGAGACGGTCCTTCCAAGTTGGTTTGGAACCTTTGTGGGTTGGTTTCGTTGCTCGGTGGCATGAAACGCTAAATGTGATTAATTAGTTAATTAATTAATTAATTAATTAATTGTTGCGTCGGACCTAACTCCTGCTTGGGATGTCCGATTGATGCACCGTCAGCGGCAGCGTGACCCCAGTCCTCGTGCAGACCTTTTGAGATGCTTTCCAAAGTGTTCGGGTTAGAGACAAGGTGCAGGCCCCACAGGGCCTAGTTCGCACGCTTTATGGTGAAACGCCACTTTTTCACCCATCATCTGTTTGGGGTGTTTGAGTACTCGTTTCTGGGTGTTTTTCCGAGGGGATTGCAACGGTGCAATCTGCCCGCCTAAATTCGGGCCCAAGGCATGGGCCCCATGAGGCGGCTTTCAGACGTATGTTGCGATTTTACGACTTATGCTACATAAGTCCATTTAGGGAAAATGAATAGCCTATCCCGCGTGGTTATCTGCAAGGAACGCAATGGTACGATCTGCGTGACGTATTTCGGGGTCGAGGTGTGGGCCCCACAGGGGCCCGTTTGCATGACGCAGGGAGTTGTAGCTTCCACGTCTGGAGTCTGTTTTAGGCGCCGCCAGTGGCGTTGTGACCCTGGAATGGAGACGAGGTTGACCGGGGTAGTTTCAGGCGTTGAAACCATAGTTGAGGCGTGGGCCCCATGGACCGTCTTTTGAGCTGTGTGCAACGTACTGTGACTTTTTCATCAGGAATCTGTTCGGGGTGAATGAGTAGTCGTTTCGGCATGTTTTTCTGAGAGCATCGCGATGGCGCAGTTTTCCCAAACTCTTTCGGGACCGAGGTGCGGGCCCCATGAGACGTCGTATGCGCATAAAGTGGTGTTGAGTAGCTTTTCCACTGGGAGCTCATTTCCAGTGAGTAAATAGTCTATCTCGCGTGTTTTTCTATCAGAATTACAATGGTGTAATCTGTTTGGGAGAGCGGATTCTCTTTCAAGATATAATTAAATGTGGAAACATGAAAGGGCGTTGCTCGGAGGTTCCTTTGAGGCACTCCGAACCTACGCACGGTAGCAGCGTTAGTGGAACCCAATGATGGCACGGGTAGTGCGGAGATATTGGCCTAGTTCTGAGTTTACCCTCCAGCGGGGCTGGGCAGTGGGTCACTGTAACGACCCAAATATTTTCAATGGAAATTCCCTTCTTATAAATATGTCATAAATTAACATGAAATCACAACATAATGAACTACTAAGTGACAAGTGACCATTAAATATAAGTTGGTCACTTCTGTGTTAGGAATTTTGAAAATTCGACACACACGGTTCTGTTCAAGATGATTTTTGGAGTCTAATGAAACAAAAATAATTTTTTGTGAATAGTAACGTACCCTTAGGAATAGTAACATACCCTTATGAATAGTTATATGACCCTTATGAATAGTAAATCATCCAAAATAAGAGTAACATTACCTATGAATAATAAAATAAAATTTAGACATCTTAGAAAGTGACAATTTGACATTAGTAAATGTTTTGGTATTTTATAAGTCATAAATAATTAATTATAATTAATTAATTAATTTAAAAGAATATTTATTTCCATGAAATGTATTCATAAATTATTTAATCAATGTCTTATAGTTTTTAGATAATTTTATAAGACCCTACGTAATTTTTGAAAGCACTATAAATCAGTTTTAATCTTAAAAACTGTTTTTTAAGTAAATTATGATTTTAATTAAATATTTAATTAATAATATTTAGAAAATTATTTTTGAAAAATGGAATTCATTTTTGGATTCTACACATCGAAAAATGGTTGGGGTAAATTTTTGGGATTTTTCTGAAATACATGAATTTTTGATGAATAGTAGAATCCGATAATTCCCAATAAATCCTAAATAATGTATTAATTGAGTCATCGATGATGTTCTGCTGATGTAAGACCACTTGGTTCGGGATTAAATTATAAAATTACTATTCTTGGTCATTAAAGACTCACTATTCCTTTTCTTAGGTGAAATTAATAAACTAATCAATTTTATATTAAGGAAACCTCTCTCCCCTCCACTATAAAAGCCACCCTTCACTCCCTCATTTCCTCACACCTCTCAATCTCCAAGACTTCTCTAAACTCTGCCCAAATACCTTCCCTAGACCATTCCCCACGTCCAAAAGCTTCTGTTCTCATCAAAATACCAAGACTATATTTCTTAAAAAGGATCTTAAGAGGAAGATTTAAGAGATAGTTTCTCTCCCTCTTCTTCTTTAATTTCCTTTCAAGTTCAAGTTCCTTTCTTGATCTTTCCCCACCTATATTAATCCAAATTGTTTTGTAACTCCATTATTATACATATAATGCAATTTTATGATTATAATGGGATATTATATCACCCCACACCCTTTACCTCTTTATTTTATTTTATTAAAGAGAACGTTGTTCGTGTGGTGTTAATTCATCACCTTCAAGAACGACATACTTTCTTCTTCCATTTCCACCTTCATATCTGGTCATGAAACAATTTTTATGGTGGAACCAGAATATTTTATATGTATTATTTTCAATTTAAAGTTTTTTAAATAACCTATGTCCATATTACTAAGTGATAAGATAAAACAAGTCTGTTGTGATCTAAAAACCGCTCAAATTAACCCAAATAATAATCATTTAATTCTTATCTAATGATTCATCCACATGGATCTAATATAAATCAATATAAAATCATTAAAGTTCCTGTAATATCACTAATATCATTTAATATCATTTCTGTATGTTTACCCATGTTCTACCCAAACTTCAATTTAAGAATATAAGTGAACCACCCAAGAAAAACCATAAAAATGAACATCCCCGAACAATGTTTTTTAAACTCTATATATCATCCAAAAGAAGATAATATAACATAATGAAACCATAATGAATACTATTAATGTACACATGGTTCTGGATTTCTAATTAATGAATATAATGTCATTATACAGGACATTAAAGAGAGGGAAGCATTCGAGTACAAGGTAAGGAGAAATTCTCAAACCCAACTTTCATCCTTCGGGTTATACCTCTTTCAATCCATTTTTGATATGGTCACTCCTTAAAGATCATTTTTTCATCATTTTCTTTCCTTTTCTGGGATATACATGTTTTCTAATGATGTTTATGTCAATCCAAATTTTTTCCAAAAGAACTCTTCTCTTAAGAACTCAACTTTTACCTCTCATTCAAGGTTGATGGTTCTTGTATCAAGTATGTTGTTACCTCTTTCTTTTGGGAACCCAAAGTTTATGAATGTGTTCTTATGATATGAAACCCATTCCCTTTCATGGGTTAGTTATGTTCATTTATGTTATATGTTCATTGTGTCATGCATGATAAATGATAATGTTATGATGTGACGGGTACGCCCGGAATTATATAGCGCAATATGAATGTTTAAATGTGACGGGTGCGCATGGAATTATATAGCGCTCCAATGCATTGGGTAAAGTTATGAATCTCATGAGTAAATGTGAAATGATGTGTGAACAAGATTCTAGCTTGGTTCACAAGTATGTGTGGTAGTTAACCACTAAGACATGATGTTTCATTTTTATGCATTGCCACATTTCAAGTCTATTATTTATGCTCCTCTCATGTTCATGATCTTTTGCCTATGTTATGATTATGCTCACCCAATGCTATGTTGTTGTTATATATCCTATTACTGGGCTTATATATCACCCCTTTTGATGTATATCCTCAGGTGGCTACATGTACTAATGAGAGGACGAGTTCCACTAAGAAGCTAGTGAAGATGAAATTAAATAAATGTTTATGGTTGATGTTGTATTTGTTATGTGTTGTCCTAGTTTTCCCAAGACACTAAACCTTTGGATCCTCTATGTGTAATACTATTATGTTGTTTATATTTTAAATGATGTAATATTAATTTAAGAAAAGGCTGGGTCACTATAGTTGGTATCTGAGGCAAGGTTTAGTTAATTTGGGAATTAGGATTAGTGAACCCTAGAGAAAACCTCTAGTATGAGACTATGTAAGAATATGCACACAATAATATATACCCAGGGATCCCATATGTTGTGTTTTTGGTATAATTGTATAGTTGAATAAGTTATTCATGACTTTTCTTCTTATGTTTTGTTCTAACCTTTTCTATTTTAGAAAATGGTGGGAACCAGGAGAAATCAGGCCAACAACTCATGTGAGGGCCAATGCAACGATTGCCCGAACGACATCCCCAATGATTTGGGAGGTGGAGTTCAAAAATTCATAGAAATTATTACCCAATTATCTCAGGTTATGAACAATAACCATAATAATGGGTAATTTCCTCCTTCACCAAAGAGGGAGCAACTAGAAATCGAATGTTTTATATAGCAACGACCACCGACGTTTTATGGATCTTCCGATCCACTAGTTGCGGAACAGTGGGTCAACTCCATGGAGAAGATCTTTTCTTTTATTCACTGTTTTGAGATGGAGAAGATGACTCTAGCAATTTATTGTCTAGATGGAGAAGTCGATCAATGGTGGGCTTTGATTAAGAACACCAAGCCAAGGTAGGAAATTGAAGAGATGGAATGGGAAGACTTTAAGATAATGTTTCTTAATAAGTACTTCCCACGAACTCTTCACATGAAGATGGAGAGAGAATTTATAGAGCTCGATCAAAAAGAAGGAGAATCTAGCGCAACCTATGAAGTGAATTTCACAAGGCTTGCAAGGTACACTTCGAGTTTTGTTATCAACAATGATAACAAAATTGATAGATTCTTTAGTGGATTAAAACCACACCTTCGAAAGGCTCTTGAAATTTGAGACTTTGGGAGTTATGAAGAAGTTGTTCGGTGTGCTCTCAAAGTGGATATGGAGTTTGTAGAATGGTCCCATAACTATGGGGATAAGAAATGAAATATGGAGTTTCAAGCTGGTGGATATAATGATAAAGGTGGGAAGAAAAATCAACGACCCACATGCCAAAAATGTGGGAAGTTGCACAATGGTAACTGTCTCAAAGGGACGGGGAAATGCTTTAAGTGTGGGAAAGAAGGACACCATGCTCAAGAGTGTCTAAAAGACATGAAAAGGAAGGAGAATGTAGCTGATGAAAGGAGAGAACCACTCATGGTTCAATGCTACAACTTTAAGAAGCTAGGGCACTATAAAAACCAATGCACTAAACCTCGAGCTCTTGAGGGTAATCAGCGTCAGCAGCCACCAAAGCCAAAGGAACAAGGGAAGGCTTATGCCATCACTACTGCGGAGGTGGAGCATGATAATAAAGTCATACAAGGTACACTTCTTGTTCACTCAATAATGGAAAAAGTCTTATTTGATTATGGTTATACGCATTCCTTTATATCTTGCAAGTTTGCTAGAACTATAGAATCGAAGCCCCAAAACCTTGAAGTAGAGATATCTGTAAAAACACCAAGTAGTGCAATAATTACAACCCAAGTGTTTGACTCTTCTTCTGTTGGAATATGTGGGAAGATTCTTTCGGAAAATCTTGTAATACTTCCCTTGGTGTAATTCGACGCTATAATGGGAATGGACTGGCTCTCGTCATATAGAGCGCATATCAACTGTCAGGAAAAGGAAATATCTTTTCATATTCTGAACCATCCCATTCTCCTATATAAATGCAAGGAAGATCATGAATCTCCTTTGAAAAATCCTTCAATGGTGTGGGTGTTGATTCCCTATGAAGAAGCATACCTTGCCCAAATGGTCGAGTCGAAGGAATGTTCCAACCTTGAAGAAATGCCCATCGTGAGGGAATACGGTGATGTATTTCCCAAATAGTTACCCGGAATTCCCCCGGATCGTGAGGTAGAGTTCTCTATTGAACTCATACCCGGATCTACTCCTATCTCGAAGTGCCCCTATAGGATGGTTCCTATCGAACTGGAGGAGTTAAAGAAGTAGCTACAAGAGCATCTGGACAAAGGGTTCATACGCCCTAGCGCATCGCCTTGGGGTGCGCCAGTGCTCTTTGTGAAGAAGAAGGATGGAACAATGCGGTTGTGTATCGATTATCGGGAACTCAACAAGATCACCATAAATAACAAGTATCCTCTCCCAAGGATTGATGACTTGTTCGATCAGTTAAGAGGAGCTCAATACTTCTCAAAGGTGGATCTTCGTTCTGGATATCATCAGGTAAAGGTGAAGAAGGAAGATATTCAGAAGACTACCTTCCAAACAAGGTATGGGCACTATGAGTTTTTGGTGATGCCCTTTGGACTTACTAATTCCCCTGTAATCTTTATGGATTTAATGAATAGAGTCTTTAGACATTACCTCGACAAATTTGTGGTAGTGTTTATCGATGATATTCTCATCTACTCCAAGAGCAAGGAGGAACATAAAGAACATCTAAGACTTGTGTTGGCGACATTAAGAAAGGAGAAGTTGTACCCCAAGTTCAACAAGTGTGACTTTTGGATGAATCAAGTCACATTATTGGGACATGTGATCACAAGCGAGGGAATTTCTGTTGACCCTTCAAAGACAAAGGTGATTGAGGAATGGCTCAGGCCCTCTAGTGTCACAGAAATCCGTAGTTTTCTTGGATTAGCTGGGTACTACCGACGTTTTGTGAGAAACTTCTCACGATTGTCAAGCCCGCTAACTAAGTTAACAAGGAAAGGGGTAAAATATGTCTGGACGGAATAATGTGAGGGAAGCTTCAAGGAGCTAAAGAGGAGGCTGATCACTGCACCTGTACTCACATGATCGAAAAGTGGAGAAAGTTTTGTGATATACAGTGATGATTCAAAGAAAGGCTTGGGTTGTGTACTCATGAAAAATTATAATGTGATAGCCTATGACTCATGACAGTTGAAGATCTATGAGCAGAACTACCCGATGCATGATCTAGAGCTGGCAGTTGTGATTTTTGCCTTGAAAATCTGGCGGCACTGCCTTTATGGTGAGAAGTGTGACATATACACCGACCACAAGAGCATAAAGTATATTTTCACACAAAAGGATCTCAACATGTGTCAAAGGAGATGGTTAGAGTTAATCAAGGATTACGATTGTTCTATTCACTATCATCCTGGAAAGGCGAACAAGGTAGCTGATGCTCTAAGCAGAAAAGAACCTGCTACTCTATCCATGTTGCGGATTGAGAAAGTCCCTATCTTCTTGGATATAAAAAGAATGGATTTGGAAATCATAAGGGTAGGGGATACATCCTACCTTGCCCAAATGATTGTGCAACCATCCATCCAAGAGATGATTAAGGAAGAACAAAGGGATGATGTAGAGATATAAAAGAGGGTGAATGCAGTAAAGAAAGGGAAGCTGCAAGAGTTCCATATCGATGATGATGGTGTGATTCGGTTTGGAATGCGGCATTGTATGCCTTCATCACCCGAGATAAAGAAGGAGCTATTGGATAATGCACATAGCTCAACTTTCTATATCCATCCTGGGAGTACCAAGATGTACCGTGATCTCCGAGAACACTTCTGGTGGGATAGCATGAAGGAGATTGCGGAATATATATCAAGGTGCTTGGTATGTCAGCAAGTTAAAGCTGAGCGAAAAAAGTCCAAAGGTATGATACAGCCATTTCCTATACCCATGTGGAAATGGGAAAATGTTACTATGGACTTTGTCACAGGCCTCCCGAAGACGTCAAAGGTAAATAATTCAATATGGGTTGTGGTTGACCGACTCACCAAGAATGCCCATTTTATCGCTATTCGGGAAGACCTCTCGCTTGAAAAACATTCAAGGATATATGTGAAGGAAGTGGTGAGACTGCATGATGTTCCACTCTCAATTGTCTCTGACCGTGATCCAAGGTTCACATCTAAGTTCTGGAGGAGCCTTAAACATGCTTTGAGTACTGAATTAAATTTCAGCACGGCCTATCACCCCCAAACTGATGGCCAGTCTGAAAGGACTATTCAGACGCTTGAAGATATTCTAAGAGAATGCTCTCTAGAATTCAAAGGTGGATGGGATCAGCATCTCCCATTGGTTGAGTTCTCATACAAAAATAGCTTCCACTAGAGTATTCAGATGGCTCTGTATGAAGCTCTTTATGGGAAGTGATGTAGAACTCCAACCTATTGGGATGAGGTTGGAGAAAGAAAGCTACTTGGGCCCGATCTTGTTCAAGAGATGAAAAATAAGGTTCAAGTCATCCAGAAATACATCAAAGCTATTCAAAGTCGGCAAAATAGTTATGCTAACAACCATCGAAGGGAATTGGAGTTCGACGTTGGAGACAAAGTCTTCATTCCAATATCTCCATGGAAGAGATTCATACTATTCGGGAAGAAAGGGAAGCTATGCCCAAGGTATATTGGCCCCTTTGAGATCCTTGACCGCATATGAGCCGTGGCATATCGTCTTGCACTTCCACCGAATATTTCTCAAGTTCATGATGTGTTTCATGTATCGCTATTGAGGAAGTACATACCAGACCCCTCACATGTACTAAACTCATAGGTGGTGCAGCTGGAAGATGATCTCTCCTATGAGGAGCATCCAATAAAGATTCTGGACCGAAGTGATAAGGTTCTACGCAACAAGACAACTAATCTTGTCAAAGTGTTGTGGAGGAACCATAAGTTTGAGGAAGAAACTTGGGAACTAGAAGAGGCAATGAAAGAGAAGTACCCTCACCTGTTTGTGTAAAGTGAAATTTCAGGGGCGAAATTTCTTAAGGGGGGAAGAATGTAACGACCCAAAGATTTTCAATGGAAATTCCCTTCTTATAAATATGTCATAAATTAACATGAAATCACAACATAATGAACTACTAAGTGACAAGTGACCATTAAATATAAGTTGGTCACTTATGTGATAGGAATTTTGAAAATTCGACATACACGGTTCTGTTCAAGATGATTTTTGGAGTCTAATGAAACAAAAATAATTTTTGGTGAATAGTAACATACCCTTAGGAATAGTAACATACCCTTATGAATAGTTATATGACCCTTATTAATAGTAAATCATCCAACATAAGAGTAACATTACCTATTAATAATAAAATAAAATTTAGACATCTTAGAAAGTGACAATTTGACCTTAGTAAACGTTTTGGTATTTTATAAGTCATAAATAAATAATTATAATTAATTAATTAATTTAAAAGAATATTTATTTCCCTAAAATTTATTCATAAATTATTTAATCAATGTCTAATAGTTTTTAGATAATTTTATAAGACCCTACGTAATTTTTGAAAGCACTATAAATCTGTTTCAATCTTAAAAACTGTTTTTTTTAAGTAAATTATGATTTTAATTAAATATTTAATTAATAATATTTAGAAAATTATTTTTGAAAAATTTACTTCATTTTTGGATTCTACACGTCGAAAAATGGTTGGGGTAAATTTTTGGGATTTTTCTGAAATACTTGAATTTTTTATGAATATTAGAATCCGATAATTCACAATAAATGCTAAATAATGTATTAATTGAGTCATCGATGATGTTCTGCTGATGTAAGACCACTTGGTTCGGGATTAAATTATAAAATTACTATTATTGGTCATTCAAGACTCACTATTCCTTGTCTTAGGTGAAATTAATAAACTAATCAATTTTATATTAAGGAAACCCCTCTCCCCTCCACTATAAAAGCCACCCTTCACTCCCTCATTTTCTCACACCTCTCAAGCTACAAGACTTCTCTAAACTCTACCCAAACACCTTAACTATCCCCTTTCCCATGTCCAAAAGCTTCTGGTCTCATCAAAAGCTTAAGACTATCTTCCTTAAGGAGGATCTTAAGAGGAAGATTTAAGAGGTAATTTCTCTCCCTCTTCTCCTTTAATTTCCTTTCAAGTTCAAGTTCCTTTCTTGATCTCTCCCCACCTATATTCATCAAAATTGTTTTGTAACTCCAGTATTATACATATACTATAATTTTATGATTATAATGGGATATTATATCACCCCACACCCTTTCCCTCTTTCTTTTATTTTATTAAAGAGAACGTTGTTCGTGTGGTGTTAATTCATCACCTTCAAGAACAACATGCTTTCTTCTTCCATTTACACCTTCAGATCTGGTCATGAAACCATTTTTATGGTGGAACCAGAATATTTTATATGTATTATGTTATATTTAAAGTTCTGGAAATAACCTATGTCCATATTACTAAGTGATAATATAAAACAAGTCTGTTGTGATCTAAAAACCGCTCAAATTAACCCAAATAATCATCATTTAATTCTTATCTAATGATTCATCCACATGGATCTAATATAAATCACTATAAAATCATTCAAGCTCCTGTAATATCACTAATAAAATGTAATATCATTTCTAGATGTTTACCCATGTTCTACCCAAACTTCAATTTAAGAATACAAGTGAACCACCCAAGAAAAACCATAAAAACGAACATCCCCGAACAATGTTTTTTAAACTCTATATATCATCCAAAAGAAGATAATATGACATAATTAAACCAGAATTAACCCTATTAATGTACACATGGTTCTGGATTTCTAATTAATTAATATAATGTCATTATACAGGACATTAAAGAGAGGGAAGCATTCGAGTACAAGGTAAGGGGAAATTCTCGAACCCAACTTTCATCCTTCGGGTTATACCTCTTTCAATCCATTTTTGATATGGTCACTCCTTAAATATCATTTTTTCATCATTGTATTTACTTTTCTTGGATATACATGTTTTCTAATTATGTTTATGTCAATCCAAATGTTTTCCGAAAGAACTCTTATCTTAAGAACTCAACTTTTACCTCTCATTCGAGGTTGATGGCTCTTGTATCAAGTATGTTGTTCCCTCTTTCTTTTGGGAACCCAAAGTTTATGAATGTTTTCTTATGAGATTAAACCCATTCCTTTTCATGGGTTAGTTATGTTCATTTATGTTATATGTTCATTTTGGCATGAATGGTAAATGATAATGTTATGATGTGACGAGTGCGCCCGGAATTATATAGCGCAATATGAATGTTTAAATGTGACAGGTGCGCCCAGAATTATATAGTTCTCCAATGCATTGGGTAAAGTGATAAATCTCATGAGTAAATGTGAAATGATGTGTGAACAAGATGCTAGCTTGGTTCACAAGTATCTATGGTATTTAACCACTAAGACATGATGTTTCATTTTTATGCATTGCCACATTTCAAATCTATTATTTATGCTCCTCTCATGTTCATGATCTTTTGCCTATGTTATGATTATGCTCACCCAATGCTATGTTGTTCTTATATATCCTCTTACTTGGCTTCTAGATTTCCCCTTTTGATGTATATCCTCAGGTGGCTACATGTACTAAGGAGAGGAAAAGTTCCACTAAGAAGCTAGTGAAGAAGAAGTTAAATAAATGTTTATGGTTGATGTTGTATTTGTTATGTGTTGTCCTAGTTTTCCCAAGACACTTAACCTTTGGATCCTCTATGTTTAATACTATTATGTTGTTTATCTTTGAAATGATGTAATGGTAATGTAAGAAAAGGATGGGTTGCTATAGTCATTGTCGACTTATTTAGGGTTTACCCTCTAGCAGGGCTGGGTAGTGGGTCACCTGATGATTTATTTACAGTTTACCCTCTAGCGGGGCTGGGCAGTTGGTCACCGTCGTCTTATTTAGGGTATACCCTCCAGCGGGGCTGGGTAGTGGGTCAACCGATGATTTATTACGGTCTACCCTCCAGTGGGGCTGGGCAGTGGGTCACCATTGACTTATTTAGGGTTTACCCTCCAGCAGAGCTGGGCAGTGGGTCATCTGATGATTTATTTACGGTTTACCCTTCAGCGGGGCTGGGCAGTGGATCAATGTCAACTTATTTAGGTTTTACCCTCCAGTGGGGCTAGGCAGTGGGTCACCCGATGATTTTTTATGGTCTACCCTCTAGCGGGGATGGGCAGTGGGTCACCGTTGACTTATTGGGGTTTACCCTCCAGCGGGGCTGGGTAGTGGGTTACCCGACGACTTATTTTAGACCCAGTCCTTTCTATGAGGCTAGTCAGTGACTTTTCTCCGTGATTACCGGAGTAAGACCCTTGGTGGTACGGTTTAGCGATGAGGCCGCTTTGGCGGGTGGGACTGTTGGACATCAGTGATGGATGTCCTTTGAACTGTTGTTAACTCTTCTTGGGCTGAGCTTGGAGATAGAGATCCCCTTACACACTCGTTTGGGCTTCTTGTTGATCACATATATATATACACCCTACTTTTGTTCACACTCCTTGGATTCAATTAATCTCCTTCCAGTAGGGGTGAAGACGCGTGGGGTATGCCACGTTCTTTCTGTGTCTAGCTCCTCTTGGATTTGACGAGTCTACTTCCTTTATTTTGTTGGGTTGAGATGCACTCTCTCTTTTTCACTCTTGCACTGTTCTTTGTTTTATCTACTTCTCATCATTTTATTACCTCCTTTGTTGCTCCCTCGAGCTTTCTAGACATCCTACTGAGTATGTTTATACTCACCCCTATTTGAGATTTGCCTGCACTTGGTGTGCCCTTACAGAGACGGACGGGTCGATCGAGACTGTGGAGGAGCATAGAGGACACAGGAACTTGGGCCACATTCTATGGTCGCAGTAGGACTTTCAGGAAAGAGACTCACCAGCATTTTACTTTCATTTTACCTGTTTCCGGGTTGTGGCACCTTTCTGGTTGGGCGTGTGTTTTGCCCCTTTTACTCTTCAGTTTACATGTTAGCACTTTACTTGTACTGGTTAGAGGTCGATGCATTTATGTTGGTTTCCCTTTTTGTAGCGGTGTTGTATCTTTCTTTCCTTTCTCTGCACTTTTTTATTGAGTTGGTTGCGTGTGTGTGTACAGTTTCTTAGGCAAAGGCCTCCCCTAGTTTGTTGTGACTTCGGCGCTAGTCGCTATCCCCTGGCCTATGGAGGCAGGCTTGGGGTAGTTGCAGCTCGAGCCCCGGTATGGGTTGGGGCGTGACAAAGTGGTATCAGATTTGGTTCTTTCCTTGGGGCATTGTTCAAACTTCCCTAAAAAGGAATTGGTTGAGTTTTGAGGAAATAGTGTCAACATGTCTCGAGAGTAGCTCTCAGGCCAGGGAGTCCAGTGATGGTGCGGTGGCCGACATATCCATTCACAAGGACCCTAATAACCCGCTTTTCGACTCGGCACACTGAGACACTTTTTGCAGGTAATTGAGTTTATGCATCATATAGGATTGATTCTTTGACTATCCTTCTTGAGTCAGCCCCCCATCGTTATTGATATATATATGCTCATTTGACTGTGGTACTCCTTGATTGGATTCAGGATGTCTCTGTGATGATAGCCAACCAGGATACTAGCTCTAGTTCGTAATGATGACTCCGTGAGCGATGAGGCCTTAGTTCAAGATCCATCATATGATTACCCTTTCTCCAGGAGGACGGGTAGTAGCACCTCCACCTGTGGAGTAGCAGATAGTACCGGCAGCGAGGGCCGATGACGAGCGCAGAAGGGGCGTGCTACATGAGTTCTAGCATCAGAGACCTCTGAGATTCCACGGTGACCCATACCCTTAGAAAGTGAAGGGTTGGCTAGAGTCGGTGGTCCGCCTCTTCAGGCTTGTTCGGACACTGACAAGTTAGAT
The DNA here is from genome assembly GCA_963277665.1 of Viscum album. Taxonomy (NCBI): domain Eukaryota; kingdom Viridiplantae; phylum Streptophyta; class Magnoliopsida; order Santalales; family Viscaceae; genus Viscum; species Viscum album. The sequence continues at coordinate 1,191,335,874 of OY728158.1, read as the reverse complement.
GGTGGCTTTGACAACCATTCTTTTCCACCAAGCAGTTTGGCGTTGGTAGAGTCAGGATTACTCAGATACACGATGAGTCGGTACTCTCATGGAATAACTTCTAGCAGCTGTTTCGTGAGGAGTACTACCCCTCCTACTTACACTTTTTGCGGTTTCGGGAGCTACTGGAGCTTCAGCGGGGAGTGATGGTAGTGGCCGGGTACGCAACTAGGTTCGCAGACCTTACTCAGTACTCTTTGGACGTGGTTCATGATGGAAACTCCCGAGCACATAAGTTTGAGCGAGGTCTCTGTAGAGGAGGTCCATGCCAGAATAGTGCCCTTGTGCATCCTCACCCATCTTAGGGTGCTAGAGCAGGCACTGGTGACAGAGAAATTTCTGGTAGAGGGATGTCGATTGGCGGGGCCTCGACGTCGGAAGCCTCCCCTTGATGAGACTCAGGAACATGGTCAGGGATAGCGTAGAGCACCGAGATAGCCCAGGGAGTCCTAGTGCTATGTTGTGATGTGCGAGGTCACGTGGCGTGAGACTATCCGACCAAATGTGTTGATTCTTCCAAATAGTTAGTAGATGCGCCGCCATGACTGAGGCAGTGTCGCGATCCGAAAACTCCCAGGTGAAGACAGGGTGGTCCCCAGGGAGGTGGTGTTGGCAGAAAAGTAGGAAGAACTGTGGTTGGAGGATGGAATTTCGAGGTCCTTTCACCACCACTAGGCGGCCCATGTCAGGCTCAGGGAGCTGACGGACGGGGCCGCGGGCGACTGTGTGCTATGGATGTCTACAATCCTACATCGCATGAGATGATAAGAGGTACGCTCTGTGTATTTTCTAATTTTATCATTATAACTTGTTAGGCACTGCGTGAGGTACTCTTTTCTTCTAAATCCTTATTCGAGGGGTTACAGAGGGTGACGCAGGGCGTCGGTGTAACCCTATGTTGGTGTTGTCCGACGTAGCTTTGAATGCACAGGAAAGAGGGGTTCTTCCCCCACCGAGACGCGTTTTTGTGATGCGATCAAAACCGTGAGAGAGAGTCAGTACCACCCAAAGAGGATAGTATTGAGTTGTGGGGGATGAGTCCCTCTGACATGTGCATTCATGGCAGAGTTGTGCGGTGGAGTGTTAGAGAATGTTCTGGATTTTCCAGTGGGACTTTTCTGCTTGACCTCCCTTTGCTTGAGCTGCCACTAGTGGGTTTGGCAGAGTGCCTGTTTTGAGGATTACTCTCCTTCCGAGAGGGGCAAAGACATGTGGGGTATGCCACGTACTTTCCGTGTCTAGACTCTGGTAGTTGGATGAGTTTTCTCGCCTACCCTGTTCGTTGGTACCTCGTATGCTCAACGTCAACCTTGATACAGTTATCAAGTACAGGTCGAGGTAATGGACACCCCATAAATAGAACAACGCGATTCACTAGGTGGTGTTGGTGGTGTTAGTCTTTGCGCTGAGAATGTGGAGACACTATATTTTGGGAGAGCGCCTTATGGTTTTCTCAGACCACTAGTGTCTCAGGTGCGTCCTCACCCAGAGAGCCTCTGTAGCGATGCACCAACTTTGAAAACTTGTGTGACCAGATATCCTTGGGTGTTTCACCAGATGGGTATTCTGAAGGAGGGAATCACGAGGCCATGTTCCATGAACAAACTGTGATTTTGGTCGCAACAAAGTATGAACCATCTTTTCGTTTCGCATGATTTTCCAACTGGGTGTTGTGCAAGTTTCCTTGGGAGTGGGAGATCTAGGTGTGAGCTCTGTATCCCGAGTTGTTTTTCCTAGTTTTTCTTTTCGGGGATGAAAAGTTTGAAGGATGGAATGATGTAAGAATCCAGGTTTTGAGACTCTAAAACTTTGAAAAAATTCTTGATGTCATTCCAGAGCAGGACGTTCAAACGGCGTGCAATTCTGAGACCCAGTGTGCCTGAAATTAATTATATAAAAATGTTAAGTGTTTTTATATTACCCACACGTGGTTAACTAAATAAAATGTAATATCTCTTATATGGTTGATCGGATCAGAAATCCAAGACCACATTTGGGTCCGGAACGCGGTGTTTACCCTAGGTGCGACATAAAATGAGTCGGTGTGGGACGTTCGGACCACTCGCTCGTTGGCGGTGTGTTAAATGGATAATTAAATTATCAAATTATTCATTTAATAGATCAAACCTTAATAACTCCTAAACATTAGCTCGGATCAGAAATCCAAGGGCACGGTTGTGTTCGGAGCATGTCGT